>JALAZF010000102.1:10103372-12644244 GCA_022829125.1 Lathyrus tuberosus
GAGGATACCTTAACAAAAATTACTGAAGGAACCTGTGAAATCAATATGGTAAATCAAGATGTTCGAGACAACCGATATGACATGTTGGAGACTGATTCTCCAACCCAGAAGGAGAATGATGGTGTGATCCTTGAAAACAATGTTGAACATGATGCTGATAACATTGTTACCAATAACCCTAAAGACAATCCGAGTAATTTTGTGAGTGATGATGACAATATCCATGAAAATTTTAAGGCTCCTACTATTGTAGCCCTTGTTTATATTGTTAATACCAAAAAGTCTTCCAAGAAAAACAAAAAGAAGTGAGATAAGATGAAAGCTACTCTTAAGCCAAAGAAGACTCCCACCAAAAAAGTATCCACTCCAACTAAGGCTAAGAGGACAACCAAGAAGAAAGAGATCTCAAGAAACAAGAAAAAGAGTGTAGCAGCTGCTAAAAATGTACATTTCTAGGAAGAAAGCAACCCTAAAAAGAAAGGTTGATCATGCATTTGAAATTGTTGAAGATGATGTGGAAGAAATTTTGGACAACATAATGATAAGCCATGTCAAGAAAAATAAAAATATTGTTAGGGGGAAGAAGATCCCTACTAATATCCCTATTACCCCTATGGACAAATTCTCTTTCCATTATGAAGAAAGTGTGTTGAAGTGGAAGTATGTGTATCATAGAAGGATAGCCTCTGAAAGGGAGCAGTCTAAGGAGGCCTTAAGATATAAAGAGATTATAGAGATGCTCAAAGATACTCAAGTTATGAAGACACTGATATACCTGAGTCCCTTTTATCTAAAGCATGTGAAGGAATTCATTGTTAATATTCCTAATTAGTTTACCAAGTCTGGAAGAAGATACTACAAGAAGGTGCATGTTCGTGGATGTTGCATTGGTTTCTCTCTTGCAATAATCAATGAATACTTGGGTAGAACCAAACTGATTAATGTTGACAAAGTTCCTCCCTTGAAGATTATTGCTTAAGAAATCACTGGTAAGGTGTATGAAGATTGGCCCAGCAAAGGGTTACTTCCTACTTCCAGCTTGAGTGTCAAGTATGCCATCCTGAATCAGATTGGAGTCTCCAACTAAGCTCCTATAAATCACAACTCAGGTATTACTACATCTGTGGCTATGTTGATTTACCAAATAGGAACTAGGGATACCTTTGATTTTGGAGAATATGTGTTTGACCAAGTTTTGAAGCAAGTTGAGTCATTTGCTGTCAAATTACCTATTGGTTTTCAATATCTTATATATGGTAATTTGATTAGCCAAAAATAAGATATTGTGAGTAGTGAGGATATTGTTGGTGTTGGTGCTAGTCCATTAAACTTCAGTTATCATTTGTTTGCTGGGACTTATGTTCTAGAAATTTCTCTTCCTAACATACATTTTGATTTGACTACTAAAGGTGAACTTGCTGAGCTTCCCCAATGTCTGGCACTTCCAGAGGCATTATTTTGTTGGAATTGATGGAGATTTCCATGTCATTGCAAGAAGTTATTATGACCTCCACACTTCGAAAGAATAAAATTGATGAACTGGTTAAGATGATGAGCCCCAAAGGTGTGGGTGCATCAACATCTCAGGTTGCTGAAGAGAATATTATCAAGACCGTTGAAGAGAAGGATGATGATGAGATTGAAGTTGCTACTGGTGACAGTGGTTCTAAATCTGTTTCCCTTGAAAACTATGAAGATTAATGTGTTTCTAACCCCTGTGTGGGTGGTTATCTTTAAGTTTGTCTAAATAGCCCTATGGGCAGGATAGTGGCTCCAAATACCCTCTTAGGATGGTTCCATTTTTCTTTCTTTTGATGTTCTACTCTGAACTTCTACCTCTCCTAGGTTGTTTCTATCTTTGAATAGTTTTTATTCACCCTTTCCTCATTTTGAGGCTATTAAAGGGATAACATATTTGATTGATCAAATCTAGTAATGCAAGACTAATTTTTGCTAATCATCTTATGATGTGCTAGTTTTGTAGATCCTAAAAAATGGTTTAGCATATGTTTTTCGCTGCACTTTGATGTTTTATAAAGCATTTCATGATGTTTGTTCTCAATATTAGGTAACACATCTTGCATGTTGTATTTGCATAAAAATTGGCCAAAGTGGGAGATTGTTGTTACAAGTGATTAACAAAATTTAATAACAACATGTAATGTAAGATGCCATGACATTATATTGAGACATCTGTCTTAATGAACTCAGAACACTAGGCAAAGATGTGGCGCAAGATATCCTACGCATTGAGGAACACCCTGCCTTAAATTCCAGCTGCACAGAAATGAAATCTTACGCCTGATTTGTTTCTATATTTATCTAGGGTTTTATGTGCTTTTTGGAATTAGGAGAGATTTCCCAAAAGATCAAGGATTAAGACCAAATTAGATAAATGGAGATTTAATTTATGAAAGATTGCAAATCAAATTTAAAAAAATTATTGAGTTGCACTATTTGATTTTACTTCAGCTGAAAGTTTATTCAAAACCCTAATGGGCCATGCAGTTGTGTTCTTTTCTATTCAAGGAGAAACTTTCCATACAAAAGACTTAGACCTTGAGATATCAAGTAAGGTCTGTTTTAGAAGTTTGAGTCTTTGTTTTTTCTTTGTTTTTATTTTATAAAACTTTATCCGTTTGAATCATTCCTATACAAAGGAATATAGATTATATTAAGTTGTAATTGTTTTATCATTCAAACTATTTTGTAATTGTTTAAACACTAGGGATAATGGTGAGAGAGAGAGAGTGATAAGGGTGTCATATTTAGGGGGAGTCCTAAATAGAATTTCACTGGTAGTATTTAAAAAAGGAATTATTCTAGAAGAGTTCATATAATACCAAATTAAAATTTTACTATTAAGAGTGCAATTCCTTTCTTGGATTAACGCCCTCCAGACGTAGGTAAAATTGCACCGAATTGGGTTACCAACTCTTTGTGTTCATTGTACTTTATTTTTCAGTTTAATTGTTACTTCACTAATCTTGTTACACACATTATCTGACACATTGTATCTGACATCTTTTTAGAAGGAGAACAAAATTTCACTTTGGCAATTTCTTAGTGAGAATCACGTAAAAACTCATCAATACCAAGAGCGATAATGATAATTGTTTTAGCTTTCAAATTGTGTTGTTCTTTTTATTTTTCATCTTTGGTCCATATTTCTTTATATTTTTTCCACGACATCATTAACTAGATTTGTGGAAACAAACATATCACAATATATCCCCTTTAAAAAGATTGATTTTAAGAAGAGGATAAAAGTAGAGATTAAGCAGCAGAAAAGATAAATGACATAAAAATAAAGAGATGGGGTAAGTTAGATTACAATAGAGGTTATCCTGATTTGGCCTTAAATCGCATGGCTTACTCCATCTCTAAGAGTTTCCTCTTGAGATTTTCACAATCAACAACTTCAACTTTTACGCAGGTTCAGCCCAACAAGTTTACACCAAACGTTTTAAAGATTAAGCTTTCAACCTTTAAATTTATTTCAAAAGCACAATATAAGTAAATTCTTGATTATTCAAATACAGCACAATAATATAGAAACACAATTCGCAGATGAAGTTTTTTCACTCTCTCAATACTAAGGCAATTCATAGTGAATAAATCTAATAGCAAAATGAGAATGAGTGAGACGGAAGAGTAAATAATTCACAAAATTCATGATTTGAAAGTGAGGAAAACACTCAATTAAATAGGGAATATTATAAGTCAAAAAGGCAATAATTAATGGGTTTGGACGTTGTCTAATCGATTAGAAACGCCAACCTAATCGATAAGTGTTGTTTTACAGTTTTGAAAATTTGCCACAGAAGAAATTACAGGGTTGAGTCGCAAACTAGGTCGCTCTCTTTAAGACTTTTCGCGACACTGCCCAAAGTTATGCAAAGTTGTCGAATCACCGCGCTGCCTTCATGATAAAACAACACAGTTCTATACTGTACGATTACTACTTGCACGGTAGATAATCGGTGTAAAAATACACCCTCTAATGGTACAAAGACCATTCCAATATGGTATAAATACCACTCGTAGTATCTGGTATAACGACCAGTCGTAATAATTTCTCAAATCAAGAGAAATTCCAATAATTCTCCAAAGAGAATTCAATAGTGATCATTTGACCACTAAAAATGATTTCTTAAACAAAGATAAGTTCAAATAATTCTCCAAAGAGAATCAGAAAATTAATACTTGTAATTTCTCAACTCAAACAAGGAGAAATTAACATAATTCTCTAAAAGAGAATTCAAGAAAATACTCGGAAAAATCAACGAGTAGAAAGAAAGTGGGAGAAGTTGGCGCTTCGATAATTCAAAAGACGCAGAGTTAAGAGAGTGAGGAAGGAATACCTCAAAATACGTTTTTGAAGTGTTTTGGAATGAAATAGAGAATTTCCTTATACAATGAAGTAATGAAGGAAATATATCTCACCTAAGTAATGGGGGACTAAGGAGTTTTTTCAACTAACACACAATGTGAGATTTGACTTAAGGAACTTTTTCAAATTCATCTCCCTATATTAGAATATTGACATAATGTTCCAACAATAAGATTAATTAATTCAAAAAATGTAAACTATAATATGTTGCATAACTTAATAGTCTAACAAACTTTCTAATTAATTAGGAGGCAAAATCAAGCCTTAATCGATTGGAATGAGGGTCTAATTGATTAGACAACGAATTTAGCGCTCCTAATGGATTAGAATTACATCTTAATAGTTTAAGTACTTCCTACGATTGATTTTAAGAAGATTTGAAAAAAAATGAAATTCTGGCATAACACATGGCACGACATTGTTCTCTGCATAACTATTAAAACAATGGCAGAATAAACAAGCTGATATTCTGAATATCTGCAACAACAGCAAGACAGATGTTTCGACATCTGTTATAACATGTTAATCAAAACTGAACTGTAAATTGCAGAATCATAAACAACACATAATATGATGATCCAGTTCGGTGCAAATCACCTACGTATGGGGGCTACCAAGCCAGGTAGAAGAATCCACTATTAATTGTATAGTTTTATGTAAACAACCTCTGGTTTACCTATCACTACCCAATGGAAACTTTATCATTATAAGTCACATATAATTGATAAGAGAAACCCATCTCACTCCCTAACTCACAACCCGTAATTATCTAATAGTTATAGTCACAATAACTGTATCATCCTACTCGAAAGACACCTCTTTCAATATAAAGTTCAGTCGAGCATTCTCGACTAACAACATAACTTGGATTTGCTTCAAAGCTTCATCCAAGAACAATACACGATTCATTACCAACAAATTTCTGAATCTGTACAAACATCTATGTCTACCATAGTGTATCAAACCGATACAAAGGGAGACTTACAACACAAAAAAGTCCTATGACTTTCAAAACCCTAAACCCTTATTTCCCTTTACAAAAGTGTTAAAAGAGATTAGTCCTTTAGCCCTAGGTCTAAGTCTTCTTTTATAGTCTTCTGCTTCCTTGGGCTTCAAATCTTCTGTCCTTGATCCACTGCCAACCACGCCTTAAATCTTGAAACAGAATCAAAACCAAATCCTGCTATGGCAGTCATATTGTCGAGTCTTCATGCTGGGACATCTCATTCAACATCTTCAAACTAGAACATCTTGTTCAACATTATGTTTTACTAAAATTTAGTAAAATCCTTGGAGCAAATCCTTGGAGCTTTCAGTCTCCCCCTTTTGAAAATTTTTGGTTAAAACATTCTTTAGTTTGATGATGCATGCAGTGGAAAAACCTGAAGCGAGTGTCGAGGAAGAGGGAGAAGATAATTTCTAGACCCCCTCCTCATGAATGAGAGAGTGAGAAGATAATTTCCAGTCACCCTCCGCATTCACTTTGTGATACAAAGTACATAAAGAATGTAACTCAGATCACAACATGATAAGATAATTTCCAGTCACCCTCCTCATTCACTTTGTGATACAGAGTACATAGAGAATGTAACTCAGATCACAAAACACAACTTGCTTCATAACTCTGATCACAAAACACAACCTCCCCAAGATGTTATAACCCAGAACGTTAGAACATATTTTGAGACATTTTTGCAGACCAACATCACAAATGCACGCATACAAGTCACAACAGTATGCAAGTAGCAATTCTCCCCCTTTTTTAGCCAAACGTTGGCAAAAATGACCCAGACAGACCCATACCCAGACTGTGCTCACCCAAACACGGATAAAACCCATTTTCTTTCAACTTAATAAGGAATATGTTCTGCAACTCAAGCATCACAAGCCTCCTTAAATATTGAAGAAGCTACATAGGCAGTGACGATCAATTTGGAAGAAACAAAAGACTAGTCAATGAATAAGATAACCACTGGCCAAGTTAGTTTCGAAAGATTCCACTTTTTCTGACTTGTCCTTGAAACCACCGTCCCTTTGATTGTCTTTATCTGAAACAAATTCTGAGCAATGTCCTGATACCTAATCTGACTTTATTAGTTTTCTCAAGAATGACCCAAGGTCCTTCATTGACCAAGACCCCACATTATTGTTTCATTTATCACAAACAAAACAAATTTACAAAGATAATCACAATCTTCTTCTCTTTATTCTAAATCAATTCCTTAATCCCGAATTAGCAGGCTTGATCACGACATCTTTGACATATCAACAGAATGCTTCCATTGATCTTCCAATCTCTTGAGAAAAATAAATTCTCCCATACATAAGCAAGGACTCTCGAGACACTCCCAATACGCTTGTACAAAACTGATTCAATCCATTGACACCTAATGACGGAATCAAAATCAACCTGTTAAGTCCACCCGGAACTATAACAGTAGCACAATGTCAAGACATCTCGTCTGACATTACACCCTCACCAGAGGTATTCTATCACAAAATGCTTGAAACCATAAACAATATTGATAAACTACTGCACTACTGCAGCCACAGATCCAAGACAGAAGTCCAACTCCCCCTATCAAGGATAACCAATGCTCCTTTGCAAGAAGAACACCTTAAAACGAATGGAAAACATAAGACCCATCTTCATGTCTTCAAGACCGCACTCCATGTTCAACACACTTGCTGAACGCATTCACTTTCTGCTTGTTCCACAAACAATCTATGTACCACACTAGTACACCCAACAGACAGAAGTTCTCCCTAGGGGTGTTCCTTGGTTCGGGCAAATCCGAACCAAACCGGAATCCAAACCAAACCATGGTGTTTGGATCGAACATTTTTTTAGTTCAAGAATTAACATAACCAAACTAATGAAACTCGATGTTAATTGGTTCGAGCAGCGGATTTTCAAAATTCTACCTACAAGCCCGTCTACCCGAACCAACCATATTAATTCATATAATTTAATTATTATATTGGAAACTAGTATAAGATATTCAACTTTAAGAAAAAAGAAAAATGAAACACATTTGTGACATGCACAATCTATATGAAAATACAAAAATACATAAAAAAAACTATATTATTATAGAAACTAAGTTGATGTAAATTAGAAAATTTTAAAAATATTTTTGCATATTTGTTTCTAGTGTATCCGATCAATCCAACCCAAACCAACCCGATATTTCTTGGTTTGGTTCGGTTTGGGTTTTATAGAAAAATGTAAAAATACAATCCAAACCAATCCATATATTTTTAATCGGTTTGGATATCGGATTCACTCAAAACCGAACCAAACCGGCCCGCGAACACCCCTAGTTCTCCCCTATCTTTTATAAAAGAGGCTCCTTCCAACAAGAAACATCCAAAATCACCACATGATATCCCATGACAAACTTCATGATCATATAGTAAGAGAGTACCAGGATGACATCCTTGTACCACAACCAACAAACTCTTGGATTGAGACCAAAATCACCATTGATCCCTCTCATCCAGAAACCATTCATACTCTGTACAAATCGACCTTGAATTTTACAGCCATAGATATCCTTGTTCCTTGAGAATAAATCCAATTGAATCTGGAATGCTTCACATTCCTCAAAGAGACATAAAAATCTCTTAGTTTGTTAGCTCGCCCAGATGTCATTCACACTTGAAAAACATCAAATACATGCTCCGGAAATTCTCAGCTTGCTTCACAAGCACCAAACTGATCCACTTCTTTCTAGAGTTACTTGCAGCACAAGAAACCACCTCTCCACAAGCATTCTGACCTCAGCAAGAGTGAAAATACCAGATAAACACCCCATGATCCAAGACAGTCTTCACTTCATCATTCTCCCGTATGATAAGTTGGAACACTTCTGATTCAACCGACGAATATCAGCTTCCACAATCTGAAATCTAAGTCCAGACAACATGATGGCGTTCTAACATCAATTAGGACATCCTAAACATATCGCAGACACCAAACACTATGATTCTTGATACAATTACCATTGGACTTACTAACTGCATAGTAATCTAACTAAAGATCTTTAGAGAACACAGCTCCACCAGCTTGATCAATAAGAACTCCAGACAACCAAAGAGAGAAATAAACCCTTATACATCTTCCAAAATAAGGTAATCTTCCATAACAACTTAGGGCTTCTACCACAAGCTCCAAGATATGAACAGAACCAGAACCTCCTTTGATTTTCATCCAACTACCCTTCTGCACAAGAGTAATTAGTTCTAAGCACACGGATTGAATTCACATTAGAGATCAATCAAATGCCACTGTTTGGTTAATCTTAGCTTTCTTCAAGGCTCCAAAAAATCTTCTGATCCACCAATGAAACCTAATCTTCAAGTTACATAATCCACCTACTCCATGGCAAGCCATCTTAGATACACCAAGACTCGGACATGTAACATCTACTCCTTCTTCCAGCTCCCGCAAACTGCATGAGATAGACCTTTTTGAAGCATTAATTCCAGTTAGTTCTGAGAAGATCAACTTGTCTTACGATGATGAGCCACAACATCAACTAAGACTCTGAAGTTTCCGCTTGATGTCACAACATATGATCAAACATCCAGCTGGAGAGTTCATTCCTTCATTCTTCCACTTAGAAGAACCTCCTGCTTACAACAACACAAGAGTTCCATGTTCTCATAGACTTGATTAATGATATCAAGTTAGAGTAGACAACTTTCATCCTGCTTTACTGTACTACAACAACCACGTGATCTTCAGAGAAACCAAACATGCCAAGGCTTGATTCTTCAGAAGAGATTAGTCACACAAGATCTTTACAAAAGGAATCATGCTTTCCTTAAGTAGAGACTTCTTCAGAAGGTCAGAGATAAATTCCACTTATCCTTTACCTCCAAGATGAGCAAGATCACATGCTCTTAGAGTAGAAACAGGAACACACCTGCTGCACTCCAATGCACCTAGATCAGAAATAAACTGATCTAAAAAAATCTTCATCTTCACTTCCATCAGCACTACATTCTAGATAAGCTTCTTGCCACGAAACTTCCTAGTCTGATGATGTGCCTCTCCAGATTCAACCAGAAGAAGGTTCCCAACATTTTATGTCAACACACAAAAGTTTGGTTCCCAGAGACTAAGATACTCCCCTCTCTTGTTCTAAAGATTCACTCCTTGAATCAACAAGATTCTGCACAATCTCTGTTGACGGAATGTTTCAACATCTGGTTGAACATCAGATCCTTGCGGAAGCCCAAACAGATCCAAGGACTAGACACTTGAATGTTGATGATGCAACAACTGATGAGACACCTCGACTTCATCTTCATTGATCACCAACTAAGGATAATCCATTAAATACTTGTGACTATCACAAATAGCAATGAATCTTAAATCCTTATAAGAGAAACCTTCTTGGATCCTCCACCTGATGTTAGTCCTTGGGATGTTGCAGTGATTCACCTCCTGATGAACCATCTGAACTCTAGTAATTTTGATCTTCAAAATACAAGGATAATCAATTAAATATTTGTGAATTCCACAAATAGAAATTGATCTTAAATCCTTGTCCACAAAGCCATACATCTTGTAGGATGTATGATCTACCAGATATCAACACAAATCAAGAATGTTTGTGTCAACATCTTTCTAGTCAAACAACATGTTAAGACATCAAGTGTGTCACTCTTGACTTAACCTGCCTATGACTTTCCTTTGCTAACAGAATCCTTGCATATCATGAATGGTGAAAATAAATCACCTTCCAGTATCTCCAAGTTGAATAACATCCATCAGCACCAGAGATCTTCAGAAATCCATCTTCAGCAAGAGAATCAGATTATCCTTCTGAAAGAACTCTTAAACACGACCAGAGATGCCTTTATGAGTGAACTTGTGTGAAAACTCAAGTATCTTTGGCAGCTTTGCCGAAAAGAATATTTATCAAATTCATAAATCATGAATTTGATAAACACGATCTTAACTCACCTTCTCTTCAAACCGACTTCAAGATACAGGATGGAACCAAACTTCCAAGTACCAAGTCAACATGACAGACATCAACCAACAACTCTCTCCATTCCATTGCTCCCGACTTTGGAATGATTAGAGCTTTCATAGATGCTGATATCTTCAAGAATATAAGCCAACAATCAAGATCTTCCACCATCTTTCTTCTATCACAACTCCAGAATCACATAAATACCAGAATTCTTCCATCAGAAACATATGCAGCGGAACCACCAAAGAACATCTTCAACATGCCCAATAAGATGTCAAAACATCTTATAAGACACCATACAGGAGAACTAGTCACTCCTCCTGCAGTTGCTGTTGAAACTCCTCAGAAAACTTGAACAACCACCAGTAGTTGTTACCTTTGATCAAGAACATCCGTCCCATCCGTTAATACCCTTGAGTATGTCAGAGTGAATGATCTGAACTCACACACACCTTGTTTAAAAACCAGAAAGTATCTCCCAAGATCTCATCCAGAAATAGACAAGATGCCTGCACTGATACCAATTGAAGTTCTAGCATAGCAGATAGCAGATGTCTTAAAACATGTCACAACATTGTTCTCTACATAACTGTTAAAACAAGGGCAGAATAAACAAACTGATATTCTGAATATCAGCAACAACAGCAAGACAGATGTTTCGACATCTGTTACAACATGTTAATCAAAACTGAATTGTAAATTGCAGAATGATAAACAAAGAATATGATGACCCAGTTCGGTGCAAATCACCTACGTCTGGGGGCTACCAAGCCAGGAAGAAGAATCCACTATCAATAGTATAGTTTTATGTAAACAACCTCTGGTTTACCTATCACTGCCCAATGAAAACTTTATCATTAGAAGTCACATCTAATTGATAAGAGAAACCCATCTCACTCCCTAAATCACAACCCGTGATTATCTAACAGTTATAGTCACAATAACTGTATCATCCTACTTGAAAGACACCTCTTTCAATACAAAGTGTAGTCGAGCATTCTCGACTAACAACATAACTTGGATTTGCTTCAAAGCTTCATCCAAGAACAATACACGATTCATTACCTACAGGTTTCTGAATCTGTACAAACATTTATGTCTACCATAGTGTATCAAACCGATATAAAGGGAGACTTACAACACAAGAAAGTCCTACGACTCTCAAAACCCTAAACCCTTATTTCCCTTTACAAAAGTGTTACAAGAGATTAGTCCTTCAGCCCTAGGTCAAAGTCTTCTTTTATAGTCTTCTGCTTCCTTGGAATTCAAATCTTTTGTCCTTGATCCACTCCCAACCGCGCCTTGAATCTTGAAACAGAATTAAAATCAAAACCTGTTGTGGCAGTCATGATGTCGAGTCTTCATGCTGGGACATCTCATTCGACATCTTCAAACTATAATGTCTTGTTCAACATTATGTTTGACCAAGATTTAGTCAAATCCTTTAGAAGACTTTAACATGTACA
This sequence comes from Lathyrus tuberosus, assembly GCA_022829125.1. Taxonomy (NCBI): domain Eukaryota; kingdom Viridiplantae; phylum Streptophyta; class Magnoliopsida; order Fabales; family Fabaceae; genus Lathyrus; species Lathyrus tuberosus. The sequence goes on from JALAZF010000102.1 coordinate 10,115,222, forward strand.
ACACATAGAATGACAAATTATTCTTGTACAACACATAGAATCACAAATTATTCTTGATACCATTGAGGATTATGTTATTTTCTGCATGTGCATGATGGTTGGCTTAAGGGTAGCATAGTGATATGATTTTGTTTTAGATGCTCATGTTTTAACAACACTATCACAATTAAGCTTGTGAATTGCATTGTGAAACACGATAGATTGGGGAATACAAAGCTAACATATAATTTTTGCCAATAGAAGTTTCAAACATGTTCTACCATGATATTGGTTATTGGCTCCTCTCCTATATACCATGTAAAGTAGTTAATTTCCATATTATTAGGAATTTTAGTTACTCGGGGCCCAACAAAAATGGGAAAAAGATATCAACTCCACGCATGTAGAAGCTGCATGGGTGACAATATGGAGTGTAGTCTCTCAGTAAGTGTGTGGTAGAAACTTTTGCACCTTTAACATTTATCGCATCTCTTGAAAAAAATGGTGTTATCTTGTATAATGGTGAACTTGTAGAATCCTCTCCTTACGAGCTTGCTTAGTAAATCTTGGATTCTACTTGCTCCATTGTGGACCTTCTTCATCCACTCTACGAATTTTGGTATGCGTCCCAAACATAAAAATTCACTTGTAAAAAAGAATTTTAACCCTTTTGATACTACAAATTTTAATATTAAAAAGGAATACTAAAAGAATTTTAACATTCATGTATTATTTATAAAAGAATAGAAACAGGTACAAAAATAAAAAAACTAATTAACTTATCGAGACGATTGATATATTTAAGTTTTTCTTTATCTGGTATAATTCCCTACTACCATCATGTAATCAGTTACATTTCTTTTGTATTATCTCCTCCTCTTTACGTGGCCCATGTAGCTCACCATGTAGCAGGAACTAGATAAACGGTGCCATTTAGTCCATGTTTTCTTAGACAAACGGCTTATGATTATAGATTTGTTGTTAGGCATATAGATGATTTCTTAGATCATGGTGTTTTTGTTGTTTGTTTTTAGGGTTAATAGTGATTTACCCCCTACCATATGAGTGTGTTTCGGTTTACCCCCCACTATTGCCAAAGGCAGGTTTTGGCAACGGTTTTTTTGAAAAAACCGTTGCCAAAAGGCAGGGAGGGGAGAAAAGCAAAATTCGCTAACATTACAGGGGTGAAATTTATTATTAACCCTTGTTTTTATTATCGTAGAAAGTTTGAACTAAATGTTTGCTATGGAATTTTGATCTTTAAGAACGTAAGTTAACTAAATAATGTAAATATTTTACCCTTTGTAGATACTTCATCAGCTCATAGTCCTTTGTTGGGTATTCTTCAGCAACCCAGATCGTCATTAATTTGGAGTCGCTAGCCAAACCATCATTCTTCTTGTGAGGTTTGGATTCTTTAACACATTTTATTAGGTAGTTTTCTTTACCGTTATCTCAAGACTCTAGAAATAGAGACTTAGGTGTCTCGTGGTTGTGAAGATAGCCATAGGTGAGCACTCGATCTTTTGATATCTTGTCCCGAAGTCTTAAAACCTTTCTTACAAAATATATGGACCTTTCTTCCCCCTCTATTTCCCACGCAAAAAGAGAATACGAAGCATTATCTGTCATAGAAAATTTAAATACATCAGAATGCCTTGCTACATACGACATAAGATTCTGGTAATGATAAAAAACTTTTACAGTAGCTTATAAAAATACTACTTCACACTTTGAGGTTCAGTTGCACAATACAAATTTCTTTAGTGTTGTGAATGAGTGGAACACGTTATCTTCAATCTTGGAGAGAAGTATTTTTAAGGAAGTTATTCTTCTCGTTAGTTGCGCAACTCTTTGTTGCTGTTGATAATGTAATTTTTTGTGTCGAAGCATGTTGGTCGACAGAAGTAAGTTTTCGAAATTCTTGTAAGTATCGAAACACTTAGTATTGTCAAAATGTCGAAGAAGTGTATCTAGACAAAATTTTGACTTAGCTTTATTTATTTGTTTTAGATGAGTTAGTTAGGTTAGTTGGAGATTATTTGGTGTGCAAAAAATCTCAGCCTATAAATAGGGAGGTAGCTTATCATTGTAATAATGTAGTTGCATAGAGAAAAGTTGAATAAAATTTCAGTTTGAAGGTAGAGAGAAACTCTGCAGAAAATATTCTATTTCTTCCTCTTTTCTTCAAAACCCTAATTTCCCTTCTTCCCCAATTCATCTTTTCATTCTTCCTTCTTATCGTTGTGCATCATAATCATCTTGCAACCAAGGTTTGGTTGATTCACCCGAATAAAGAGTGAAGAACAAGAGGAATAATCAATCAGAAAACACTACTACGAAAAACTCTTTTAACAACGGTTGGAAATGACATATAATGACGCAGGCGAATGCGTTGTTATGTAGAGTGTTGTTATATATGCGGTACGTATAACGACGGTCCTGGGACCGTCGTTGTAAATTGAAAAACGCGCTACCTATTATGACGGTTATTTTAAATAACCGTTGTTGTATGTCTTTTAATAAAATAAAATAAAATAAAAAATTGCAGCATTAGAACAAGAACAACAGCACGAACAACAAGAACATCAAGAATAACAATAAGAATAACATCAACAACAACAACAACAACATCAATAACAACAACAACAACAATAACAACAATAACAAAAAGAAGAAGAACAAGAACAAGAACAAGAACAAAAACAAAAACAAGAACAAGAACAATAATAACAACAAGAACAAAATTAATAAAAAAGAACAAGAACAACAATAATAAAAAAGAACAATAAAGAACAACAATAATTAAAAAAGAACACCAACAACTAACATTACTAACTCGAGTTCTGAAATTTGTTCTGAAATTTGGTTTAGTGGAGAAATAGAGTATCGTAAATGAAAGATGATGTTTGGAGGTAGAAGATGTCTAAGTTTTAAGTTTCACGCGAATCACTAATAGTAGTGTCTTGGCCGTTGATAATCACTAAATGGACGGCCAAGATTTGTTTAAGGATAGTGGATAAACACAATATGCGCACCACCTATAATGTTGGTAATGAGAATTGAAAAAATAAGTAAAAAAACCAAAAATGCTGGTGCTGTGACTTGAACCCATGACAAGACGCTACCTATAATGACGGTTGGTTTAAATTACCCGTGGTGAAAGGCCTGCAAGCATTTTGAAAAAATAAGTAAAAAATGTTACCTATAATGACGGTTGGTTTAAATACCCGTGATTAAAGGTCTGTCAGCATTTTGAAAAAATAGGAAAGAAGTAATATAATTAAAATAAATTCAGAAAAATCTAAAAACACGAAATTTAGTCTAATTAGGTAAAATAAGAATTTTGAGAATTTTTTTAAAATTTTTTGAGACTGTGAAAACAGTACAAAATTCATTAAAAATAAAAAAAAGATAAATTTGGAGTTTTGAGTGTGAAGTCTCGTTTCTCTTCCGAGTACCACTGGTCATGTTTGTTTCCTCTACCTAAAACATGCTCACATTTATTTTCTTCTTTGAATAATTTATCCAAACACAACCAAAACAACTTTCCTGCAAAATTGAAAACAAACTGAGAGTACCACCGATTCATCATCATCATCTTCTCATAAACCTCTCAACATCACTCCTTCATATAACAACCAAATCAAACTACATATCTTACACCTCCATTTTCGTACTCTGCCACCTTACACCACCATTTATCCGATGTCGTGAAACGCACAATAGTATCCACCACCATAAACACCTCAGCTCGCAACCTCACATCCTTCTGCGCCGGTTTCACATCATGACTCCCTCCGACAGCCACTGAAAACGCAACTCTATTTTCTCTTCGATAACAACCACGACTCAACTCGTATCGCCTTCTTCCTCTGATCTCCAGCGAAGGTTACTCCTTCTCACTTCCATTTCCTCCCATCGTTCCACCACCACAACACGACAACAACCATTGAATTAAATTAACGCCTCACTCCCTTTTCGCACGCACAACTCCGATGTTGTCACGTTTTTTCTGCGTTTGAGAATGGAAGGGGTGATTAGAAGAAACTGAGAGAATTATTTTTTGGATTCTGTATTCTTGAATGGGGTTAAGTTTTCTTGCTGTTTCTTTGAAATATTGTTTAACTTGACAATGTTTGAAAAGTCAACTATGAGAATCTTACTATTTATGATTTTTTTTAAGGAAGCAGGGAAACATTATGTGGTTGTTGTTAACGTTTTTTCTTTTAAGTGTTTGAAATATTATTATCATTTGTATTATGATTTATTACTTTATTATTAGTAGTAAATTGGATTCAAGATTAGTGGTGGTTTTTGGGCTTGATTCAAAGCAATTGATAAGTCCATTTAGCTTTACCCTCATTTTTATTATTTCACTCCCTTTGAGTTACTTCCCTTTTATATTTTGGTCTCGCATATATGGTGAATTTGTGAATGATTTCTATTCAGTTTCGATGTAATCCAATCATGTAAATATAATTTTGTGTTGTTGCTAACTATTGTTCAATTTTGTTGCGTTGTGTTGTGTGAATCGGACTTTGACCTACGGATTTGACATTTCTATGTCATTATGCCGCTGGAATTTTTGATACATCGGTAGATATTTCAATGTGTTATAACCCTTGCGTATGACATTTAACTTATGTTATCATTATGCACAGACCGACTTTGAGCACATCGTGGTTAACTTTGCATTTTTTACCACTTTACTCATGACTTAATTATGCATTTCTAACTAATACGATGAGTTAAAATGAATCATTTTCATAAACAAAAACCTTGGTCCAACGCCAAGTGATTTCTTTTCCTCAAACAAAACCGTTTCGATTCCGTTCGAATTCAAACCTTTCAAAATCATTTTCACAATAACTTGGTTGAAAAAGGAAAGGTGGTGTAGACCTTCTCTTTCCCCGAATGTTTGGACAATGTTTTAGAGCTTTATGTCTGAACATTCTTCTTTCATTCTAAAATACTTTAATTATTAGAATTAAGTTTGGTTCTCCTATAGAATAAAAAGGAAGGATGGTGTAGACCTTCTCCTTCCCCGATTATTTGTGCACTGTTTTAGGGCTCCCTGCTTGAATTATTATCTTCCGTTAATAAACCATGACTTAATTTGCCACATATTCTTTCATAATATTAAAGAAGAAAAGGAAGGGTGATGTAGACTTTCCCCTTCCCCGATTATTTGATCATTGGTGTATGGCTCCCTGTTTGGATAATTGTCTTCGGCTTAAAAGATATCCAATACATCAAATCTATCTTTTCTTGCCCCCGTGCGATCGAAACCTCATTAAACCTAATTACTCACCCCCGTGTGATCAACATCTAAAACTCTTTTTAAAAGAACATTGTTTAGTCCCTTCTAATGCGCATAAAAACTAGTGCTTAAGCCTCCTCCGAGAGTAGACAAGCCAATGTTAGCCCTTAGAACGCGATCTAAACACTAGTTCATTAAAAAATACAAACCAACAAACCATAGTCTCCCCAGAACTACGTAGCCTTGAATTCTATTTTGCACCTAGAGATAGGTAGAAGCAAGACCCGCAATCTTGTCAGGCACATATTAATAAAAAACTTTTTGAGGTTTCCTTTCTTTTTCTGTTTGATCTTTAACTATTGGAAGAAAACAATTGACATAAGCTAACATTCAATCGCAAGTCTAACTAAAAGGTTCCTGTTTAGTAAAACAGACATGAGGGGTGCTAATACCTTCTCCTTGCGTAATCGACTCCCGAACCCAAATTTGGTTGCGACGACCATTTTTTTTTAAGGTTTTATCGATATTTTGATTTTTCTTCATTGGAATAAATAAATGTTGGTGGCGACTTTGTTCAAACTATTTTTCTGCGACCATCTCGAAGGATCGTATTTTTTGAGATACGACAGCTGGCGACTCTGCTGGGGACATGCTCCATGCAAGAGAGAGCCAAGCCTAACTTAGTTTGATTTGTGATGAAAGTTATCTTTGTCTATTTGTTTTCTTCTTCCTTATTTTCTTTATCTCATTGTATTATTGCCATTACATATTTATTATTGGTTCTCATGATACTATTGTGGGGCTTTCAGATTATAGGCTTTGTGAGATAGGCTCTATACCCAAGACTGAGGAAAAACATAGGATTAGGATGGTGGTTGTGTAGTATTCGACCTGAGAGACATCAGACACGCTGGGATGGTGCGAGAACCCCACTCAGATGAGATCCCTTGAAAGTATTATTGTCTTACGATTAGTCATTCTGGCGGTGATATTTTTAACCTCGATTCATGATTCTGAAGACCTTTTAGAACCTTGGAGTCAATGGTTGAGTAGTATGGGCCTGTGAGACTTAGGACTCGTTGGGACAATACGAAGACCATTTTCTTCAGATGCTTGACGTACATGTGTTGATAAACAAGGCGTCTCATAATTAAAATCTTAATTTTCATCAGTACTATCAGGAAGATGTTTACCTTGAAGAACAATTCACCATCTAGTGTTAGAAGGATCAGTGATTGTTGCTTGGTTTTCAATTTAGCTTAAAACTATGGTGTCACATGCAAGTATACATGTATGTTTGATTGCAGCAAGTAATAAAGTAAGGATATCATACCCACAGGAAGTGGAAGAGATTTAGATTGAACTTTTGTAAATAATCTTTGTTTAAAAAAAGTATGAGCAAGGTGAAAAATAACAATTGATAAAAGGTAAAAGGAGTCCACACTACAGAGCTAAAACTAATAAATAAGAGGAAGAAAATATCAAGAGAGTGATTAATGAGTTAAGATCCATTAAAATTATTAGTCTAAATGTGAAGTGTCGTGCCTCAAAAGGTCAGAACGTGATCTCATTGTGTATCTCTACAACATCAAAGCATGCATTAGTAGGGCAAGGGAACAAATCTCTAAGCCTCACTTATAACCCTAAAATACGTCTGGTTTTAATTCTAAAAATTCTTTATGGCCTTAGCTTCTTATCTCTAAGCAAGCTAATTTAAGTAAATATCTCTATCCTACTTGTTTAGCCACTTTATTATGAAATCCACTTGTTGTTGGATCTCTCACAACAACAAGCTTTTACCTTTTTCTAAGTTGATCATTCTAAGAAGCAGGTTTATAGGATAAAAACACATAACAAAATAAGACACTCAACAACACATCATTTTAACATAAAGACAACATTATATTTACTTCACTTTGTTCATCAAACAAGTGTTTAGCTCATAGGTAGCTGAGTACAACTTACTGAATTGAAACTAGTAGGAAACATACTTAAACAAAAGATGTAAAAGAGATGACAATCTAATAGTAACTTGGAGTTCCTTTGTGTTGGATAAACAACAACTGATATCTCCATTCACGCCAGCTCTCAGAAGTGAGTACAGGATTGGATGAGAAGAAGAACACTCTTTATTTCTCACTAAACCTTAAACGAAAATAAACAACTACTTAAGAATATTTTGCTTGTGTGAATTCTCTCACTCTTCTCTTCCGAAGCTTAAGGTCTGATTTTATAGACTTGAGTGTGGATGTGAAAGTTGGTAGGCTTTGGATCTTGGGCCTTAGATTCAAATGAGGTTTTAACCCAAATCAAATCAACAAATTCTCCAGCTGTCCTTCATTCTTAGCTAACAAGTTTTCAGTACAGACAGAAATGGGAGACAAGACGTCTGCTGCAGGCTGCTGCAGCACATAGTGGCGCGGAGGTGCAGGCGGTGGATGGCTGGTGCAGGGCGCGCTTTTGCAGACGTGGTCCCCATCGTACTATGCTTTTTGTCCCTATGCACAATTGATCTTATCTTTTTTCTTCTTCAATTCTTCAAATCATATTCCTGCCACGTAGGCCCTAGCAATGAATTCCCTCTAAGCTTTTGGTGAATTGTTGATTGTGATCCTTAGCAAATTTAAATTCTTCAAATTGTTCACACTCCAGACTCTGTCTTGGCCAGTCATGCCTCAACTTGCCTTAAAACTGTCTTTCAAAACAAAAACACGCATAAAACTACAAAGGGAAACACCTAGTGTGCTTAAAATAAAATAAGCTAAAACTAATAAAATTAATTAAAAAAACATTAAACTTAAACTAAAAACCTATTTGAAAATAGATCATAATGACACACTAAAACTGTGTTACCACTTCCCCAAACTTGAATTATCACCTGTAGCTCTATTTTAAGGTCTTATAGCCTGACCAAAAGAAAAGCTCTTTAATCAATGAGGTTAAGGGTGCCCCTTGTGTTGTTTGAGGGGTCAGCAAAGTAAGTTTTGATCCTTTAACCATTCACTTTGAATATCTCACCAATTTTTTCATTCAACAAGTCCATTTCCCCATAAGGGTAGATTTTCATCAACTTAAAAGGCCCTCATCATCTTGATTTCAATTTTCCAGGGAATAGTTCCAATCTAGAGTTAAAAAGCAAAACTCTTTGTCCTTCCACTAATTCCTTCTTCTGGCATTTACTGTCATGCCACCTGTTAGTTTTTTCTTTGTACAACTCAGTATTTTCATATGAGAATAACCTATGCTCCTCTAACTCATTGAGTTGAAGCAGTCTAGTTTGACCAGCAGATTTTAAATTGAAGTACAATTGCTTAATGGCCCCAAAAAGCTTTGTACTCTAACTCAATGGGTAAGTGGCAAGACTTCCCATAAACAAGTCTATAAAGAGACATGTCTAAAGGAGTTTTATAAGCAGTTATTAATGCCTAAAGAGCTTCAGCCAAATGTTTAGACCAATCCTTCCTTGTGGGATTAACAACCTTTTCCAAAATCCTTTTGATCTCTCTATTAGACAACTCAACTTGGCCACTTGTTTAAGGATGGTAATCTGTAGAAACCTTGTGTTTGATCCCATATTTTGCCATCAAACTTTCAAAGATCTTATTGTAAAAATGGGAACCCCCATCACTGATGATGGGTCGAGGCATGCCATGCCTTGACAGAAAGCTTTTAGCAAAAATTTGGTCACGACTCTAACATCGTTAGTGGGAGTTGCTACTGCTTCTATCCATTTAGACACGTAATCTACAGCCACTAAAATGTACATATTTCTAAAAGTTTGAGGGAATAGCCCCGTGAAGTCAATGCACCATACATCAAAGATTTCAATTTCAAGGATGTTGGTGAGAGGAATTTCTTGCCTCATGGATATATTTCCTACTTTTTGACATCTATCACACTTCTTGACCAATTCATGAGCACCTTTAAAAAGAGAGGGCCAGAAATAACCTGATTGCAACACTTTTGCAGCAGCTCTGGTTCCTTTAAAATGTCCTCGATAAGGAGCATCAAGACAGGCAGACAAGATTTGTCATGCCTCTTGTTGATCTACACATCTTTTCAGCAGTTGGTCAACATATTGTAGAAGAAAGGTTCATCCCAAAAATAACTTTTAGTCATATGGAAAAACCTTTTCCTATGTTGGAAGTTGAAATCAGGGGGAACATATTTGCTGACCAGGTAGTTGACAATATCACCATACCATGGCGTCACGCCAGTGGTTATCAATAATATTTTTTCATCAGGAAAAGCTTCCTGGATTTCTCCATTGTTGTTGTTTTTCACTTCCTCTGGAAATCTTGAAAGATGGTATGTGTAACACCCTTTTCTACCACACGAATATACACGGCAAAATACACAAATTATTAGAGTAAAAATCACCTCAGAAGGGTGCACATTTCTCAAAAAAACTCAAAATAAAACATTTGCTCCGTAAACAACGGGTTTTCTTCAAAATAATAAAAAAGCCATCAAACAGCAGCGAACCACCATAACCACAATAATCCAAAATCAAAAGGGTTTTCATTAAAAACCATAATAATCAAATAACAACAAAAATAACAACTCAACATGGTTCGACTCAACGACCCAACCCGATGTTACAATATCAGAGCAAGACCCTCTACATCGACCAAAAGCAAATAAACTCCAAAAGGTCATCGAAGGCATCCACCGCTAAGCCTGATCACCTGCACGTTACCCACGTGGAGACAACATTCAAACAGGCAGGGTGAGTAATCACAATTCATTATAATCAATATAAAAACAAGATGTGCATAAAATGGCGTCATCATCATATACAATATCATCAGGGTCATCACAAAGGAAAACATCAAAAATCACGACATCATAAATCACGTCAATGCCAAATAAATGCAATGCACAACAAGACTCATGCATGTGGTACCAATCGTCACAATCAATGGACACTAGGCCATCACCCTCCAAAGATCCCTGTCATTAGGATCGATTCCACACAAGAACCGATTCACGTCATACACTTCAATCCCCACACAATGAGATTATAGCCACCACTGGATCGAAGCCCTAAAATGCTATGAATGCATGATACACAACGTCAATATCATCGTCGTCAATAAAAGTCATCACGTGCATCATCATTCATCAAAATCTCATGTTAATCATATCGCTAAACATCATGGAATCATCACCTCAAAATCATCAATAACATCATGGTAAATCATCAGAATAACCACATCCCAAAACACCAAGACAGCACACAAATCACAAAACAATTTCGCGAACAACAGGCATTCGCTAGAATGTTCGCTTTGCAAACTCGTTCGCTCTGGCGTTCGCTTTGCGAAGTCATTTGCTGGGAAGTCTGTCGTGCGAACTAAAAATCACAATTAGAGTTCAGCTCAGTATCATCAAACAAAATCATCGCGCATTCGCTGCGCTGCTTGCTTTGCGAGTCTGAGGCGAATGTTCGCCTTGCGAAGGAATTGTTCGCTTTGCGAACTCGCGATTTCAGGAAATCGCTGTTACGCATCAGCAGCATAACAGACCCAAAAACCTCACGAGTTCAACCTCCTTTTACCTCAACCACATCCCCAAAAGATTCCTAAGGCATTACGGCAATCAGAGGCACAAAACATATGACTATTAGTTCAAATAATTACACTATCTTGACCTCAAAATCACCTAAACCTTCACAACCCCAAAGATTCTCATAAACCCCATAAATCCCTTTCTCCACAAGATCCACATATGATCAATAGAAGGTTTAGCCTCGAAGTCCTACGGTTTTCCGATTCAATTCAACCCTTAATAATCAATCCACAAAAATGCCATAAAGCACCAATTTACTCAAAAACCCACAAACCCATATAAACCTCAAAAATCAGCTTTAAACACATTGAATTCCTATATTGAAAACAATGAAAGGCAATACTCCCCATACCTTAGATTGTCGATTCCAAGCTTTCTTTCTTGAGTTCTTGGAAACCCTCTCGAATCCTAAGCTTTTCCCCCTTTCCTCAAAGCTCTAGCCTTTTCCTTCTTTTCACGGTCTAGCAAAATGAATCCTATTCTCAAATTCTCCTTTTTGTTAAACCTAACTCTTGGGCTTCTAAAATGGGCTTTCCCAATATAACCCTGACTAATCCTCCTCAAAATTTCATCTTACCCTTAATTCCTCTAATATTATTTAAATTAATAATAATACTAATATATACTATATTATATACTATTATTTAATTAAATAACCAAAACTCCACAAAATGCCAACGACAACACAAACCACCAAAATTCACCGAAAATTCACGAATATTATATTTAAATAGATTAAATAAATATTCTAACAAATTTGGAGAGTTACAACTCTCTCCCACTTAAAGAATTTTCGCCCTCGAAAATTACCTCAAAGAAATAGAGTTGGATACAACTCCCTCATCTGATCTTCACGTCCCCAAGTCCAACTTTCGCCAGTGGGTCCACCCCATAACGCCTTCACCAAAGCTATGTCTTTACCCCGCAGTTGCTTCATCTCTTGACCATCAATCCGCACAGGTAACGCTTCCACTGTCAGGTTATCCCTCACTTGTACATCATCCATATGAATCACATGCGACGGATCCGGAATGTACTTCCTCAACTGAGACACATGGAACACGTCATGCAAATTCGCAAGTATCAGCGGTAAAGCAATTCGATAGGCTACCTCTCCTATCCTCTGCGATATTTGATATGGACCAACAAAATGTGGAGTGAGCTTCCTAGACTTCAAAGCTCGACCCACACCAGGTACCGGCGTCACCCTCAAAAACACGTGATCTCCCACTTGGAATTCAAGTGTCTTCCTTCTCTTACCATGGTAGCTCTTCTGACAACTTTGCGACGCTCTCATCCTTTCTTAGAGCGTCTTAATCTTCTTAGTCGTCTCTTGTACAATCTCAGGTCCGAGTACAACACTCTCGCCCGACTCATACCAACACAAAGGAGTCCTACACCTTCTCCCATACAAAGCTTCATAGGGCGTCATTCCAATACTGGCATGAAAACTGTTATTGTACGTGAACTCAATCAACGGTAAATGGCTATCCCAAGATCCTCCGTGCTCCAACACACAAGTCCTCAGAAAATCCTCTAAGGATTGGATAGTCCTTTCTGTCTGTCCGTTCGTCTGCGGATGATAGGCAGAACTCATCCTCAACTTGGTACCCAAAGCATCTTGCAAACTCTTTCAGAACCTAGATGTAAATCTTGGATCTCTATCAGACACAATGCTCGAAGGTATCCCATGTAACTTCACAATCTCCTCGATGTACATCTCGGCTAGCTTCTGCATAGAATGATTAATCTTCATCAGCAAGAAATAGGCCGATTTAGTTAATCTATCCACGATCACCCAAATTTAATCATTTCCCTTAGCAGTTCTCGGTAATCCTGACACAAAATCCATGGAAATGCTATCCCATTTCCATTCTGGAATATTCAATGGCTGCATCATACCTAAAGGCTTCTGATGCTCAATATTTGACTTCTGACAAGTCAAGCATGCATAAACAAACTCCACAATATCCTTCTTCATACCTGGCCACCAAAACAACTTTTTCAAATCCTGGTACATCTTCGTAGCACCAGGATGAATACTCAACCCACTTCGGTGTCCTTCTTCTAAAACACTCTTCTTGATTTCTGGAACATCTGGGACACATACTCTATCCCGAAACTTCATCACACCATTCTCGTCAATCTGAAATTCTCCTCTGTTACCTTGATTGATCAATGTCAACTGGTCAACCAACTTCAAGTCAGATTATTGTCCCACTCTGATCTCTTCCAGAATACCACTCGTCAACTTCAACATTCCCAACTTCACACTGTCGGGAGTGGATTCACATACCAAACTCAAATCTCAGAATTGTTCAAGTAACTCCAACTCTTTCACCATGAGCATCGACATATGCAATGACTTTCTGCTCAATGCATCGGCCACTACACTTGCTTTGCCCGGATGATAACACAAATCAAAATCAAAATCCTTCAACAGCTCTAACTGTAACACCCCATTTTAATTATTTAGACGTCTTGTGTTATTTTATTTGTGACCTTGTTTGGGGAGTGTTTTGAGTGCGTTTAAGGGTTGCCCTTAGTTAGGAAGGTGGGTTGGTGAGATAAAGTCTTCAGATTAATATTAATAGTGGTATAGTTAATAATAATAATAATTTAATTAATAATAGTAATATTATTATTTTATTATTATTATTGTTATTATTGCTATTATTATTAATTAATTTAATTAAAATAGGATTAAGAGAATTAGGAGAGGTTTAGGGAAAATAGAAAGGTTTTGGCACGTGAAACGGGGAATAGAGAACCAAGAGGGAGAAAGAACAAGGTGTGCTAGGGCTTGATCTTCTTCCCCAATTGTCCAGATTTTCTGTAAAGATTCGAGGTAAGGGGGGAGAAATGGGTTTAATATTGATGATTCATTCATGATAGGGTAGTGGGAAGTCCTTAACCCTGTAGGAATTTGTATGCAAACTGTTGTGTTGTTGATCTGTTGTATATGCCTGTTATGATTCTGAAATCGTGCATGAATTGGTATGTGTTTCCATGAATTTTTGTTGTTGCTGTTGTGGTATGAACATCTGTTGCAGATCTGTTGTTTTTGATTCAAATTGGGAGAACGATTTGAGATTATAGACCTGTAATACATGTAGTAATTCTAGGTACAAGAGAAAAGATGAAAATTGGACCTAAAATTCATGTAGAAACGATTATAGGACTGGTTGGAAGTGAAGAAGTGTGGAAATCGTAGCAGAGTGCAGAATGGTGAGGTCTCTGGTGATTTGCGTAATGGATCTGGCCATACGCGTATTGGGCTAGGCCATACACGTATGGGAGTGAAGGAAAGGGAGCCTTACACGTAAGGGGAGCTTGAGGGGAAGATTTGGCACGACCCTCTGCCCATATGCGTATGGTACGCGTAGGGTGGCATGGCAATACGTGTACGGAGTAGCCTTACGTGTATGTAGATCTGAGAATTGGATTTCTGAAGGAAAATGGGTCTCTGCCCATACGCGTATGAAGTTGGGCAATACGCGTATGGCAGGGCGAGGCAGGAGGCCTTACGCGTATCAGATGGGGGCATACGCATATGGAAGGGCGAGGGAGCAAGTCATACGCGTATGACTCAGGTCAATACGCGTATGGACAACAGTGGTACAGAATTTCATATTTTTGCGATTTCTTTCCCGTCTTCGCATCGGAATTGTTTTCTCTTGGGTTGAGAGGTTGGGAATAGGTGTCAGGCGCTGAGAAATAAGACATGGGTGATAAAATATTAATTTTAATAATTTTAATTAATTAATTAATTAATTGGGTATTTGGTGTGTATGAAGTAAATTACATGACGATGGTGTTGATGATATGTATGATGTGATCAGGAGGATCGTGTGCATGTATTTACGCTTGTATACATGTTTTGTTGTGCATGGTTGAGTCTTGCATATTCATCGTGATTGGTGGGATGAATCATTGCTCATGACGAGTGTATGTGATTCATCCGTAATCCTATATGGAGAATGGTGGGGGATAGATCATTGCCAAGTAGAGGTGTATATGATCTATCCGGGGTTCGATTGAATGAACCAATGAGTCGGTACCGCATGCATGGTGACGTGTTGCATTACATTATTACTTGATGTTGTTGATGATATTGGACAGTAGGTCATGTTGGTGTGTTGTTGATTTATATATGTAAATGCTACTTGTTATCATGTATTTATTCACCGATAATATTGAATGTGATTTCTCACCCCTTTGTTGTTGTTGTGTCTGTGCTTCTTCGGAAGTACAGATAATCCAGGTACTTAGATAACTTGGATATTGGTGTTGCTGATCGAGTCTATATGAGTGCTCTGATACGTAACACGGGACTTTGGGGATTTCATTCATTTTGTTATTTGTTATTCTTTTTGTTACGTATCTTTATTTTTGATGAACATTATGGTGAACCACGATTTTATGTGGAGTCTTGGTGTTATTGGCAGATGGTCGTAATTTGAATAATTTTCCGCTGCATATTTTATCAGAAATAGAAGGATTTTATTTGTCGGCTTTTAATGTGACATTCCACTTGGTGAAAACTCTGATTTATCTTTAATATTTTGTTTATTTTTTGAAATGGGAAAGTGGGGTGTTACAATTGGTATCAGAGCAGGTCGGTCCGTCCGGCCAGGTGTTAGAGTTGAGTCTGTCCTTAGAATAGGAGTTGATTTGGTGTTCTGACCTTATGTTGATTGTTGAACAGTATGGAAAGAAGGAATGATGTGCTCTTGCTATTGCTATGCAAGCCATGGCACAGGCTGTAGAGAATGCCAATCAGGCGGGAGGTGCTCAGTTTCGTGACTTAGCACAGTTCCAGAGCAACAAGCCGCCTACTTATGAGGGAGGTATCTTAGATCCAGAAGCTGCATAGAAATGGCTGAAGGCTGTGGAGAAGATCTTCAGGACCATGGGATGTAGTGATGCTCAGAAGGTACGGTTTGGTACGCATATGCTGGAAGGAGAGGCTGAGGCTTGGTGGAACAATAGTCGTCAGAGATTGGAAGCCGCAGGTACTGAGATTACTTGGGTTGTGTTTCAAGCTGAATTTCTGGAAAAGTATTTTCCGGAAGACATTCGTAGTGCTAAAGAGGTTGAATTTCTGGAGCTGAAGCAGGGTGATAAGACTGTTGCTGAGTATTCCGCTAAGTTTGAGGAGCTGGTTTAGTACTGTTCCCACTACAATACTGAAGAAGCTATGACTTCGAAGTGTTTGAAGTTTGAGAATGGGCTGCGTCCCGAGATCAAATTGGGTATTGCTTGTCAGAAGATAAGAAACTATCCAGAGCTGGTAAGCAGAAGCAAAATTTATTATAATGACAACAGAGCCAGAATTGCTCATTACAAAGCTGTGAATGAGAAGAAGGGTAAGTAGAGATTTGGAGGTACTCCTTACAGTGCTCCAACTGATAAGGGGAAACAGAAAACTAATGTGGGAAAGAAACCTAAGGAGAAGGGAGCAGGTGCTGATACTCTCAAGTGTTTCAGATGTGGTGGCGCGGGTCACCGTGCTAACAACTGTCAGAATAAGGTGAAGAAGTGTTTCAAGTGTGGCAAAGCAGGGCATGTTATAACTGACTGCAGAGCCACTATGCCTACTTGTTATAATTGTGGAGAGAAGGGTCACATCAGCACCCACTGTGAGAAGCCGAAGAAGTCTCAGGCGTCTCAAACTGGTGGGAAAGTGTTTGCCTTGGTGGGAGCCCAATCCACTGAGGAGGAACGTTCCGTCAAAGGTACTTGCTTTATTAATGATGTTCCTTTGATTGCTATCATTGATACGGGCGCAACACACTCGTTTATTTCTGTTGACTGTGTGAAGAGATTAGGAATTGTGCCATCTACTCTAGAGCAGAGGATGACGATTGAAACTCCATCTTTGGTTCCGTGGTTACTTCTTTGGTGTGTTTGAAGTGTCCGCTGACCATGTTTGGTAGAGATTTCAGAGTGGACTTGATTTGTATGCCACTAGGTAGTCTTGATGTTATTTTGGGAATGAACTGGTTGGAGTTCAACCGGGTGTATATTGATTGCTTCAGGAAGACGTTACTGTTTCTTACTCCTGAAGAGGAAGCATTAGCAGATTCGCTATCTAGCAAGGAGTTGAGGGCGTTGTTGGAGGACGATGCGAAGCTGTTTGCGGTGTTTGCCTCATTATCTATTGAAAGCAAGACTTCAGTTAATGAGTTACCAGTAGTGAATGAATTTCCTGAAGTGTTTCTAGATGACATCACAGAATTGCCTCCGACAAGGGAAGTTGAATTCGCTATTGATCTTGTACCGGGTACCAGACCTATCTCTATGGCACCGTATAGGATGTCTGCATCAGAATTGGCAGAGTTGAATTCTCAGGTCGGGGAATTGCTCGATAAGAAGTTTATCAGACCAAGTGTGTCGCCGTGGGGAGCTCCAGTGTTGTTGGTGAAAAATAAGGATGGTAGTATGCGCCTGTGCATTGATTACCGTCAGTTGAATAAAGTAACCATTAAGAATAAGTATCCACTTTAAAGGATTAATGACTTAATGGATCAGCTGGTAGGAGCTCGTGTTTTCAGCAAAATTGATATGAGGTCGGGTTACCATCAGATTAGAGTAAAGGAAGGTGATATTCAGAAGACTGCTTTCAGAACTCGCTATGGACATTACGAATATGCAGTGATGCCTTTCAGAGTGTCTAACGCGCCGGGTGTATTTATGGAATATATGAATCGTATTTTCCATTCTTATCTGGATCATTTTATTGTGGTATTTATTGATGATATACTGATTTACTCTAAGTCTGACAAAGAGCATGCAGGTCACTTGAGAATTGCATTGCAGGTGTTGAAAGATAATAAACTGTTTGCAAAGTTCTCGAAGTGTGAATTTTGGTTGAGGACCGTGAGTTTCTTGGGTCATGTGATTTCGGGTGAGGGTATAGCGGTGGATCCCTCTAAAGTAAGTGCAGTACTTCAGTGGGAAACTCCGAAGACCGCAACGGAGATTAGAAGCTTTTTGGGTTTGGTAGGTTACTATAGAAGATTCATTGAAGGGATTTCTAAATTGGCGTTGCCATTGAATCAGTTTGTAACACCCCCAATCTATACCCCCAAGCTATTAAAGCGATAAATAAAATACAAAATTTCATCAGAGTATATTTACAAATTCACGGCATAGACCGAGGGGGGTCGCATCAATTTGAAACAAAATACACATAAACCTGCCCATAAAGATATGCAACAATCAGATAGCAATTAACAGAGGAACTTGGTTCCTACTACCCACAATTCAAATACAGAATAAAAGCGGAAAATCTGTACTGAAATCTCATATATATATATATATATATATATATATATATATATATCATGAAAGGTTTGTTTGCCAAATACAATCATACATGTACAATCCAAAAGATACATATACATAATACAAAATAATCACACTCGATCACCCCGACTACCCGGTGCTACATATCAGATCTGACCGACAAAAGAATGAAGACCTAAGCTTCACAAAAAGACCTCCAGCAACTCTAATCTGCAATGCCTCATAGAACATTATAAAATAGCATAAGGGTGAGAAACACAATCGTAATACAGTTGCATATAATTATATTTTAACACAGAAATGCACAAGTAAAATATTCTCACCACAAATGCACCACAATCAAATACAACACAACACAGTACAATTCTCAGGTATCCAATACCAATGCACATCAGTCATACACAATACACTCATCATCAATACAATTATACATATTCCATCTCATCAATCACTTTCACAATTCCATACACAATTAATCCATGATTTATGAAAATGCACAGAGACCGACACAACGACTCTATGCAATGCATATGCGGTACCGACTTCCAACATTTCTCATCACTAGTTCACTCAGGAACTCTGCTAGAACCATAGCTCGTTACTTAGTGTAACTCCTCGTCGGGCATATGATGTTCCCCATCGCTCATACCCCACACGGGCATACGACGTTTATGGATCGCTCACACCCCACACGGGCACACAACCCAATCGGTCACACCCCACATGGGCACACGACCGTCTATAATCATCGCTTTCGGTCCTCTTATTTTTAAGGTGCACGATCCGATCAGATCGCTTTCAGTCCTCTTATTTTTAAGGCACACGATGTTATAGTGGATTCCCTCTGGAATCAATCCGTCGCTCACGACGTCACAAGAATGCATATCATGATGCTTGGCATACAATGACTCATGACATTTAAAATGCACACATATACACATCCATAATCATGCATATATCATCAATTACCACACATTGCATTTTCTTGCCCTAAGGCCACCAATCATCATCACAATATGTATTTCATGCAATTTCATCACACAATAGTACACATGTCATACAATATCCACATCAACAGCATATTGCATATACACATCAAGTTCACACAATTAAAACGGCAAAAGTCGACAAAACAACATATTTTATAATTCCTGACCTAATTTAATCGGCCAATAATCTCAAAACCATCATCATAAGCAAGAACATTTTATAAGCTTTCTAACGCATCAAACCACGCCTCAAACCGAACCACAGATCAAAAGTTAGTAAGAAAACAAAATTGCACAAACAGCCATGTTCGCTAGGCGAACCCTCTAGCGAGCATTCGCTACCACCTTCGCTAGGCGAATGTCCAGCGAACCCACTATCAGCTAAAAACAGACACAAAGTTCGCTAGGCGAACCAAGGAAGAACCAACCAGAACCAAAAACATACAAAGTTCGCTAGGCGAACCCTCTAGCGAGCATTCGCTACCACCTTCGCTAGGCGAACAACGTTAGCGAACCTTCGCTGACCTTCGCTAACTGGTTCGCTAGGCGAACCTGCGAAAACTCAGAAATTCTGCAGCGCTGCTACATAACCCAAAATGATATTTTTTTCAACCAAAACATTTCCAAATCAACATATATCAATCAGAACCTAATCTAATCATGGCAACAAGCATTCTACCACCTTTACGTCGATTTCCAACCGCGAAAACATCGATTTCTCAACATATTTCTCATTTCCAACCTAGAATTCAAAAGCTATGTAAAGACAAGAAAACATACAAGCACACACATACATAATCATACACAAACATAGTATAATCGAGTTTCGCACCCTTACCCGATTTAATCGTGTTTGATAAAGTCGGGAGATTGATTTCTTCTTTTTCCAAGTTTCTCTCTTTTTCTTCTCTTCTTCTTTCTCTCTACTTTTCTTCTTCTCTTTTTCTTTCCTTTCTATTTTTCTCTCTTTCTATTTCTATTATATTCTTAACTTAACAAAATAAAGCAAAATGACCAAAATACCCCTACACTCAAATATCTCACAAACGCTCCCAAAACGCGATAAAATATAATCACGATGAAAAATAACATATTTTCACATAAAAGTCAGAAATAAAATATAATAATAATAAAATACTCAAAACGAATCAATTAATTAAAAAGACAAAACTGACAAAACTGACTGGGGCGTTACAACTCTCCCCCACTTAGAAATTTTCGTCCTCGAAAATATTACCTGAGACGAACAACTCTGGATACGACTCCCGCATCCGACTCTCCAACTCCCAAGTCAAATTGCCCTCAGCAGCGCCTCCCCACGCTACCTTCACAAGTGCAATATCCTTCCCCCTTAACCGCTTCACCTCGCGATCCAAAATACTCACCGGTAAAGGCTCAACCGTAACGTTCTCCCTTACCTCAACCTCATCCATCGGAATCACATGCGACGGATCCGGAATATACTTCTGAAGCTGTGAAACATGGAACACATCATGCAAATTCGACAGATTCGGCGGCAACGCCACCCGATAACCCACAGCACCCACTCTCGCAGATATCTGTTAAGGACCAATAAACCGAGAAGTAAGTTTCTTCGACTTCAATGCACGACCAACACCCGTTACCGGTGTAACTCTAAAAAATACATGATCGCCCTCTTAAAACTCGAGATCTTTCCTTCTACGATCATGATAACTCTTTTGCCTACTTTGAGAAGCCTTCAATTTCTCACGAATAAGCTTTACCTTGTCTGTAGTATGTTGAATCAATTCGGGACCAACCACCAAACTCTCACCAGATTCGTGCCAACATAACAGTGTTCGACATCTTTGCCCATACAATGCTTTAAACGGTGCCATTCCAATACTAGAATGGAAACTGTTATTATACGTGAATTCCACCAACGCAAGATAACTATCCCACGCACCACCTTGTTCCAAAACACACGCTCGCAACAAATCTTCCAAAGACTGAATCGTTCTCTCGGTCTGACCATCCGTCTGCGGATGATAAGCCGAGCTCAACCTCAATTTAGAACCTAACGCCTTCTGTAAACTTTCCCAAAATCTCGAGGTAAACCTTGGATCTCGATCCGAAATAATACTTAACGGAACCCCATGCAACTTCACAATCCCACTGATATAAATCTCACCTAACCGCTCCAAAGAAAAACTGATGTCAATCGGAATGAAATGAGCCGATTTAGTCAGTCTGTCCACAACCACCCAAATAGCATTATGCCCTCGCTGAGTATTCGACAACGCCATTACAAAATCCATAGAAATGCTATCCCATTTCCATTCAGGAATATCCAACAGTTGCAATAAACCACTAGGCCTCTGATGTTCCACTTTCGACTTCTGGCACGTCAAACAAGCATACACAAAATGAGCCACATCTCTTTTCAATCCAGACCACCAGAAAATCTTTTTCAAATCTTGGTACATCTTGTTCGCTCCCGGATGTATACTCAAATTACTCCGGTGTCCTTCTTCCAAAATCATCCGTTTCAAATCTGAATCGTCCGGAATACAAATTCTCCCACGGAACCTCAACACACCATTAAAATCCACTTGAAAATCACCACTCGCATCTTTTCCGCCAACCAACATCAAACCCACCAATTTCACATCCAACTTCTGTTTCTCACTTACAGTCATCAGAAAATCATTAGTAACCTTCAACATACCCAGCCTCACACTATCCGACGTCACTTCACATACCAAACTCAAATCTCTAAACGATTCCAAAAGCTCCCACTCCTTAACCATTAAAGCGGACATATGCAATGATTTCTGACTCAACGCATCGGCTACCACATTAGCTTTACCAGGATGGTAATTCAAGCCAAAGTCGTAGTCCTTAAAAAATTCCAACCATCTTCGTTGCCTCATATTCAACTCCTTCTGATCAAACAGATATTTCAAACTTTTGTGATCACTAAAGAATTCAAACCTCGCACCAAAAAGATAATGCCTCCAAATCTTCAATACAAACACCACAGCCGCTAACTCCAAGTCATGCGTAGGGTAATTCTTCTCATGCACTCTCAACTGCCTCGAAGCATACGCCACGACCTTACCGTCTTGCATTAGCACCCCACCTAGACCAATCAAAGACGCATCACAATACACCATAAACGGTTCAGTAGGATTCAGCAAAATCAAAATCGGAGCTGTCGTCAATCTTCTCTTCAGCTCATTAAAACTTTCCTCACACCGAATATCCCAAATGAACGCTTGCCCTTTACAAGTCAACTGGGTCAAAGGAAGTGCTAGCTTAGAAAAACCTTCAATGAACCTTCGATAATATCTAGCCAAACCCAAAAAGCTTCGAATTTCAGTAACAGATCTCGGAACCTCCCATTGTAGAACTGCTTCTACTTTAGATGGATCCACAGCAATACCATTACCTGAAATTACGTGTCAAAGAAAACTCACCTCCGACAACCAAAATCCACACTTGGATAATTTGGCAAAAAGCTTCTTTTCCGTCAAAACCTGCAAAATAATACGCAAATGCTCCGCGTGCTCCTCCTGAGACTTAGAATAAATCAAAATGTCATCAATAAACACAACAACAAATTGATCCAAATGCTCGTGGAAAATACGATTCATGTACTTCATAAACACACCTGGCGCATTAGAAACCCCGAACGGCATCACAGAATATTCATAATGACCGTAACGTGTCCTAAAAGCCGTCTTCTGAATATCTTCCTCTTTCACCCTAATCTGATGATACCCCGACCTCAAGTCAATCTTACTGAACACACAAGCACCAACCAACTGATCCATCAAATCATCAATTCTCGGAAGAGGATACTTATTCTTAATCGTCACCTTATTCAATTGGCGATAATCAATACACAATCGCATACTTCCATCTTTCTTTTTCACCAATAAAACTGGAGCACCCCAAGGAGAAACACTTGGCCTCACAAACCTCTTCTCCAACAATTCATTCAATTGCTTCTTCAACTCTACCAACTCAGATGCCGACATACGATAAGGTGCCATAGAAACAGGTCTAGTACCAGGAACTAGATCTATCGAAAACTCCACCTCTCTCTCTGGCGGCACATCTGAAATATCCTCAGGAAACACTTCCGGAAATTCACACACAACAGGAAATACATCAAGTGACACTTGACTATCCACAGTCAACGATGTAAACAACCCAAACAACTGAGCTTCATCCGCCAAAAGTTTCTTCAACTCTTTGGTAGATAAGAAACTCGAGTCTTCGTCTTCCTCAAGAGAAGGAAATCTTACTAACTTATGATAACAATCAATATGAACCCGATTGAATTGCAACTAATTCATTCCCAGAACCACATCTAACCCCTCCAACGACAAACACACTAAATCCATCTCAAAGTCTTTACCATAAATGGTTAAAGGACAACTTAAACAAACCAAAGAAATAGTTACTGACCCCATTGCTGGAGTATCGATAACCATCTCACCATCCAACAAAGACAACAGAAGATTCAAACGCTTAGCGCACTCAGACGAAATAAACGAATGAGTCGCTCTAGTATCAATAATAGCAACTAAAGGCGTACTATTAATAAAACAAGTACCTTTGATCAGACAATCTACATTAGTAGTCTGAGTCCCCACCAATGCAAAAACTTTCCCACTAGATGGAACTTGATTTGGTTTCGGACACTTCGTGCTAATATGACCAGGGTCACCACAGTTGAAACACTTCGCCACATTCTTCCTTTTGCACTCAGCCGCTACATGTCCTACACCTCCATAATTGGTACACTTCCTCATATCTTTCCTGCACTCAAACTGACGAGGCCCCAAATCACCACACCTATAACACCTCAGAGGACCAGACATACCTCCACCACTTGACCTTCGATCAAAAGTACCCCTTTGTTTACCCTTATCAGCTGGTGTTACATACGGACCACTACGAAACTGTTGCTTCCCTTTTCTGTCACTCACACTCTTATAGTGAAGTAGAACGAGCCTTACTATCCTCTTCATAAATCCTACAACATTCCACCAAATTAGAAAACCTTCTTATCCTTTGATAACCGATTTCCTGCTTAATCTCAGGACGCAATCCGCTCTCATACTTCACACACTTTGAAAACTCTGCAGTCGCTTCAGCATAATGAGGATAAAACTGCACAAGCTCCACAAACTTAGCAGTATAATCAACAACAGACATATTACCTTGTTTTAATTCCAAGAACTTAATTTCCTTCTTTCCTCTTACATCTTCGGGAAAATACTTCCTCAGAAACTCCCGGCTAAACAATTCCCAAGTAACTTCTTCATCCCCAGCTTCCAACACCTGACGAGTACTAACCCACCAGTCATCCGCTTCTTCCTGTAACATGTGAGTTCCCAGTCTCAACTTTCTGTCCTCAGCACAATCCATAACTCGGAAAATCCTTTCATTCTCTTTCAACCAAATCTGTGCACCATCAGGATCATGTCTCCCTTTAATGACAGGCGGTTTGTTCTTCCTGAACTCATCATTACCAGCAGCATTAGGTGCACCCTGCACAGCCCGAGCCATTGCTTGCATCGCAGCAGCCAAAGCAGCATCATTCATACCAGCCATATTCTGTTCATTTCCAATAACAGAAACTATGGTTAAACAAACAGCTCACCCCAAACGCCACACTGACAAGGACTGACACAACCAGACACGAACTGACACGGACTGGCTCTAATACCACTTAATGTAACACCCCTAATCTATACCCCCAAGCTATTAAAGCGATAAATAAAATACAAAATTTCATCAGAGTATATTTACAAATTCACGGCATAGACCGAGGGGGTCGCATCAATTTGAAACAAAATACACATAAACTTGCCCATAAAGATATGCAACAATCAGGTAGCAATTAACAGAGGAACTTGGTTCCTACTACCCATAATTCAAATATAGAATAAAAGCGGAAAATCTGTACTGAAATCTCATATATATATATATATATATATATATATATATATATATCATGAAAGGTTTGTCTGCCAAATACAATCATACATGTACAATCCAAAAGATACATATACATAATACAAAATAATCACACTCGATCACCCCGACTACCCAGTGCTATATATCAGAGCCGGCCGACAAAAGAATGAAGACCTAAGCTTCACAAAAAGACCTCTAACAACTCTAATCTGCAATGCCTCATAGAGCATTATAAAACAGCAGAAGGGTGAGAAACACAATCATAATACAGTTGCATATAATTATATTTTAACATAGAAATGCACAAGTAAAATATTCTCACCACAAATGCACCACAATCAAATACAACACAACACAGTACAATTCTCAGGTATCCAATACCAATGCACATCAGTCATACATAATACACTCATCATCAATACAATTATACATATTCCATCTCATCAATCACATTCACAATTCCATACACAATTAATCCATGATTTATGCAAATGCACAGAGACCGACACAACGACTCTATGCAATGCATATGCGGTACCGACTTCCAACATTTCTCATCACTAGTTCACTCAGGAACTCTGCAGGAACCATCGCTCGTTACTTAGTGTAACTCCCCGTCGGGCATACGATGTTCCCCGTCGCTCACACCCCACACGGGAACACGACGTTTATGGATCGCTCACACCCCACACGGGCACACGACCCGATCGCTCACACCCCACATGGGCACACGATCGTCTATAATCATCGCTTTCGGTCCTCTTATTTTTAAGGCGCACGATCCGATCAGATCGCTTTCAGTCCTCTTATTTTTAAGGCGCACGATGTTATAGCGGATTCCCTCTGGAATCAATCCGTCACTCACGATGTCACAAGAATGCATATCATGATGCTTGGCATACAATGACTAATGACATTTAAAATGAACACATATACACATCTATAATCATGCATATATCATCAATTACCACACATTGTATTTTCTTGCCCTAAGGCCACCAATCATCATCACAATATGTATTTCATGCAATTTCATCACACAACAGTACACAGGTCATACAATATCCACACCAACAGCATATTGCATATACACATCAAGTTCACACAATTAAAACAGCAAAAGTCGACAAAATAACATATTTTCTAATTCCCGACCTAATTTAATCGGCCAACAATCTCAAAACCATCATCATAAGCAAGAACATTTTATAAGCTTTCTAACACATCAAACCACGCCTCAAACCGAACCACAGATCAAAAGTTAGTAAGAAAACAAAATTGCACAAACAGCCATGTTCGCTAGGCGAACCCTCTAGCGAGCATTCGCTACCACCTTCGCTAGGCGAATGTCCAGCGAACCCACTATCAGCTAAAAACAGACACAAAGTTCGCCAGGCGAACCCCTTGGCGAACCAAGGCAGAACCAAACAGAACCAAAAACATACAAAGTTCGCTAGGCGAACCCTCTAGCGAGCATTCGCTACCACCTTCGCTAGGCGAACAACGTTAGCGAACCTTCGCTGACCTTCGCTAACTGGTTCGCTAGGCGAACCTGCGAAAACGCAGAAATTCTGCAGCACTGTTACATAACCCAAAATGATATTTTTTCAACCAAAACATTTCCAAATCAACATATATCAATCAGAACCTAATCTAATCATGGCAACAAGCATTCTACCACCTTTACGTCGATTTCCAACCGCGAAAACATCGATTTCTCAACATATTTCTCATTTCCAACCTAGAATTCAAAAGCTATGTAAAGACAAGAAAACATACAAGCACGCACATACATAATCATACACAAACATAGTATAATCGAGTTTCGCACCCTTACCCAATTTAATCGTGTTTGATAAAGTCGGGAGATTGATTTCTTATTTTTCCAAGTTTCTCTCTTTTTCTTCTCTTCTTCTTTCTCTCTACTTTTCTTCTTCTCTTTTTCTTTCCTTTCTATTTTTCTCTCTTTCTATTTCTATTATATTCTTAACTTAACAAAATAAAGAAAAATAACCAAAATACCCCTACACTCAAATATCTCACAAACGCTCCCAAAACGCGATAAAATATAATCACGATGAAAAATAACATATTTTCACATAAAAGTCAGAAATAAAATAATATAATAATAAAATACTCAAAACGACTCAATTAATTAAAAAGACAAAACTGACAAAACTGACTGGGGCGTTACACAGTTGACCAGGAAGAATCAAGCTTTTGTCTGGGATGCTGCCTGTGAGGAAAGTTTTGAGGAACTGAAGAAGAAGTTAACTACATCACCAGTGTTAATTTTACCAAGTCCAAATGATTCTTTTGTAGTGTATTGCGACGCGTCTAAGATGGGATTAGGCGGTGTGTTGATGCAAGGTGGCAAGGTAGTGGCTTATGCTTCAAGGCAGTTGAGGGTGCATGAGAGAAACTATCCTACTCATGATCTGGAATTATCTGCAGTGGTGTTCGTGTTAAAAATCTGGAGACATTATTTGTATGGATCAAGATTTGAAGTATTTAGTTATCACAAAAGTTTGAAATATTTGTTCGACCAAAAAGAATTGAATATGAGGCAGAGAAGGTGGTTAGAGTTCTTAAAGGATTATAACTTCAATTTGAGTTACCATCCGGGAAAAGCTAATGTTGTGGCAGATGCTCTGAGTCGGAAGACAATCCATATGTCTGCGTTAATGGTGAAGGAAATGGAATTGATTGATCAGTTCAGAGATTTGAGTATGGTTTGTGAAACTACACCGGAAAGTATCAGATTGGGTATGCTGAAGGTGAATAATGACTTTTTGGACGTGATTAAGGAAAATCAGAAACTAGATGTGAAATTAGTGGACTTGATGCCTGCAGGAGAAGATGATCCTGATAGTGACTTTAAAGTGGATAATGTTGGTGTGTTGAGATTCCGGGGCAGGATTTGTGTACCGGATAATGAGGAATTGAAAAAGGCAATCTTGGAAGAAAGTCATCGGAGTAGCTTGAGTATTCATCCGGGAGCTGCAAAGATGTACCATGATTTGAAGAAGTTGTTTTGGTGGTCCGGTATGAAGAGGGACATAGCTCAGTTTGTCTACGCTTGTTTGACATGTCAGAAGTCAAAAGTAGAGCACCAGAAGCCTTCGGGATTGATGCAACCGTTAGAGATTCCTGAATGGAAATGGGACAGTATTGCTATGGATTTTGTGACTGGTTTACCAAATACGGCGAGAGGCTTTGATACTATTTGGGTAGTGGTGGATCGACTTACGAAGTCCGCACATTTTATATCAATTAACATCAGTTTTCTGTTGTCGAAGCTGGCGGAAATTTATATCAGGATAATTGTGAAGTTACATGGTGTTCCGTCGAGCATAGTGTAGGATAGAGATCCGCGGTTTACTTCAGAATTTTGGAGGAGTCTGCAGGAAGCCTTGGGTTCTAAGTTGAAGTTGAGCTCGACATATCATCCACATACCGATGGTCAGTCAGAGAGGACCATTCAGTCGTTGGAGGATTTGCTTAGGGCCTGTGTATTGGAAAAAGGTGGTGCGTGGGATACTCATTTGCCATTGATTGAGTTCACGTATAATAACAGTCACCATTCTAGCATCGGAATGGAGCCTTTCGAAGCTTTGTATGGTAGGAGGTGTAGGACACCTCTATGTTGGTATGAAACGGGTGAAAATGTGGTGCTTGGACCTGAAATTGTGCAACAAACTACTGAGACAATTCAGATGATCCGTGAGAAGATGAAAACGTCTCAGAGTAGACAGAGGAGTTATCATGATAACAAGAGGAAAGATTTGGAATTCAGTGAAGGTGATCACGTGTTCCTAAGAGTTAACCCAGTGACCGGTGTGGGTCGTGCTTTGAAATCCAAGAAGTTGGATCCTAAGTTTATTGGACCATATCAAATCTTGCAGAGGGTTGGTACAATGGCTTATAGGGTGGCGCTGCCGCCTGAACTTTCGAACTTGAATGACGTGTTTCATGTGTCGGAAGTATGTTTCGGATCCGTCTCACGTGATTCAGATAGACGAAGTTCAGATCAGGGAGAATCTTACCGTAGAGACGATGCCATTGAGGATCGAAGATCGTAAGATGAAGCAACTCAGAGGCAAGGAGATACCTCTGGTGAGAGTGGCTTAGGGAGGTGCTGCAGGAGGCAGTGTGACCTGGGAATTGGAAAGCAGGATGCGAGAGTCATATCCAGATTTGTTTCCATCAGGTAATTTTCGAGGACGAAAATGATTTAAGTGGGGGACAGTTGTAACACCCCATTTTAATTATTTAGACGTCTTGTGTTATTTTATTTGTGTGACCTTGTTTGGGGAGTGTTTTGAGTGCGTTTAAGGGTTGCCCTTAGTTAGGAAGGTGGGTTGGTGAGATAAAGCCTTCAGATTAATATTAATAATGGTATAGTTAATAATAATAATAATTTAATTAATAATAGTAATATTATTATCTTATTATTATTATTGTTATTATTGCTATTATTATTAACTAATTTAATTAAAATAGGATTAAGAGAATTAGGAGAGGTTTAGGGAAAATAGAAAGGTTTTGGCACGTGAAACGGGGAATAGAGAACCAAGAGGGGAGAAAGAACAAGGTGTGCTAGGGCTTGATCTTCTTCCCCAATTGTCCAGATTTTCTGTAAAGATTCGAGGTAAGGGGGAGAAACGGGTTTAATATTGGTGATTCATTCATGATAAGATAGTGGGGAGTCCTTAACCCCGTAGGAATTTGTATGCAAACTGTTGTGTTGTTGATCTGTTGTATATGCCTGTTATGATTCTGAAATCGTGCATGAATTGGTATGTGTTTCCATGAATTTTTGTTGTTTCTGCTGTGGTATGAACATCTGTTGCAGATCTATTGTTTTTTATTTAAATTGGGAGAACGATTTGAGATTATAGACCTGTAATACATGTAGTAATTCTAGGTACAAGAGAAAAGACGAAAATTGGACCTAAAATTCATGTAGAAACGATTATAGGACTGGTTGGAAGTGAAGAAGTGTGGAAATCGTAGTAGAGTGCAGAATGGTGAGGTCTCTGGTGATTTGCGTAATGGATCTGGCCATACGCGTATTGGGCTAGGCCATACGCGTATGGGAGTGAAGGAAAGGGAGCCTTACGCGTAAGGGGGGCTTGAGGGGAGGATTTGGCACGACCCTCTGCCCATATGCGTATGGTGGCATGGCAATACGTGTACGGAGTATCCTTACGCGTATGTAGATCTGAGAATTGAATTTCTGAAGGAAAATGGGTCTCTGCCCATACGCGTATGAAGTTGGGCAATACGCGTATGGCAGGGCGAGGCAGGAGGCCTTACGCGTATCAGATGGGGGCATACGCGTAAGGAAGGGCAAGGAAGCAAGTCATACGCGTATGACTCAGGTCAATATGCATATGGACAGCAGTGGTGCAGAATTTCATATTTTTACGATTTCTTTCCCGTCTTCGCATCGGAATTGGTTTCTCTTGGGTTGAGAGGTTGGGAATAGGTGCCAGGCACTGAGAAATAAGACATGGGTGATAAAATATTAATTTTAATAATTTTAATTAATTAATTAATTGGGTGTTTGGTGTGTATGAAGTAAATTACATGACGATGGTGTTGATGATATGTATGATGTGATCAGGAGGATCGTGTGCATGTATTTACGCTTGTATACATGTTTTGTTGTGCATGGTTGAGTCTTGCATATTCATCGTGATTGGTGGGATGAATCATTGCTCATGAGGAGTGTATGTGATTCATCCGTACTCCTATATGGAGAATGGTGGGGGATAAATCATTGCCAAGTAGAGGTGTATGTGATCTATCCGGGGTTCGATTGAATGAACCAATGAGTCGGTACCACATGCATGGTGTCGTGTTGCATTACATTATTACTTGATGTTGTTGATGATATTGGACAGTAGGTCATGTTGGTGTGTTGTTGATTTATATATGTAAATGCTACTTGTTATCATGTATTTATTCACCAATAATATTGAATGTGATTTCTCACCCCTTTGTTGTTGTTGTGTCTGTGCTTCTTCGGAAGTACAGATAATCCAGGTACTTAGATAGCTTGGATATTGGTGTT
Source organism: Lathyrus tuberosus (assembly GCA_022829125.1). Taxonomy (NCBI): domain Eukaryota; kingdom Viridiplantae; phylum Streptophyta; class Magnoliopsida; order Fabales; family Fabaceae; genus Lathyrus; species Lathyrus tuberosus. The sequence continues at coordinate 10,146,369 of JALAZF010000102.1, forward strand.
GCTGATCGAGTCCATAGGAGTGCTCTGATATGTAACACGGGACTTTAGGGATTTCATTCATTTTGTTATTTGTTATTCTTTTTGTTACGTATCTTTATTTTTGATGAACATTATGGTGAACCACGATTTTATGTGGAGTCTTGGTGTTATTGGCAGATGGCCGTAATTTGAATAATTTTCCGCTGCATATTTTATCAGAAATAGAAGGATTTTATTTGTCGGGTTTTAATGTGACATTCCACTTGGTGAAAACTCTGATTTATCTTTAATATTTTGTTTATTTTTCGAAATGGGAAAGTGGGGTGTTACACTAACCATCTTCTCTACCTCATTTTCAATTCTTTCTGATCAAATAGGTACTTCAGACTTTTATGATCACTGAACACTTCAAACTTAGAGCCAAACAGATAATGTCTCTAAATCTTCAACACAAACACCACAGCGGCCAATTCCAAGTCACGTGTCGGATAATTCCTCTCATGAACTCGCAATTGTCTCGAAGCATAGGCAATAACTTGTCCATTCTGCATCAATACTCCTCCAAGACCCATCTTCGACACATCACAATACACCATAAAAGATTCATTCAGATTAGGAAAAATCAACACTGGAGCGGTCATCAACCTCTTCTTCAATTCCACAAAATTCTCCTCACAAGCTACATCCCACACAAAAGCTTGACCCTTTCAAGTCAACTGAGTCAGAGGTAATGCCAACTTAGAAAAGCCTTCGATAAACTTGCGGTAATAACCTGCCAATCCCAGAAAACTTCGTATCTCAGTAGCAGACTTCAGAGTCTCCCTCTGTAACACAGCATCAATCTTAGAAGGATCAACAACAGTCCCACCACTTGAAATCACATGGCCAAGGAAACTCACTTCCTTCAACCAAAACTCACACTTGGACAAGTTTGCATACAACTTCTTCTCCTTCAATACTTGCAACACAGTCCTCAAATGCTCAAAATGCTTTTCTTCATATCAAGAATATATCAAGATATCATTGATAAACACCACCACAAACTTATCCAAATACTCATGAAAAATCCGATTCATGTACTCCATGAACACACCAGGTGCATTGGATACACCAAATGGCATCATAGTGTATTCATAGTGACTATACCTCGTCCTAAAAGCCGTCTTCGAAATATCACCAGGCTTAACACGAATCTGATGATAACCAGACCTCAAATCAATCTTGCTAAACACACAGTCACCTACTAACTGATCCATCAAATCATCGATTCTCGGAAGTGGATACTTATTCTTGATAGTCACTTTATTCAACTGTCGATAATCAACACACAACCTCATACTTCCGTCCTTCTTCTTCACTAACAGCATCGGAGCACCCCACGGAGAAACACTTAGTTGAACAAACCTCTTCTCAAGCAACTCTTCCAACTGTTTCTTAAATTCACTTAACTTAGAATCAGACATTTGGTAAGGAGCCATTGACACTGGACTCGTACCCGGTATTAAGTCCACTGCAAACTCTACTTCACGTTCTGGAGGAAAATCACTGATGTCCTCCGGAAACACATATGGAAATTCACATACAACAGGTAAGTCAACACTTGCAGCTTCACGATCAATCTACAACGATGCAAACATTGCAAACACCAGGGCTTCGTCTTCCATGAGTTCGTCTACTTGTCTAGCAGACAAGAACATCAGCTCTCCACTATCACCAAACTCAGGAAACTCCACAGTCTTGTTATAACAATTAATATGAACACGATTGAACTCCAACCAGTTCACTCCAAAGATTACATCGACTTGGTGCAAGGGTAGGCACACCAAGTCCATCATAAAACTCTTCTCAAAAACTGTCACAGGACATCTCAAACACACAAAGGAAGTAGTAACAGAACCATTAGCTGGAGTTTCTATTACCATATTACCATTCATATCAGATAACTTCAAACCCAATCTATTAGCACATTCAAGCGAGATAAAAGAATGAGTAGTGCCAGTATCAATAATAGAAACCAACTCGATATTATTAATAAAACATTTACCTCGAATCAGGTTGTCCTTCTCTGGTGCTTCTGCACCACTCAAAGCAAACGGTCTTCCATTGGTCTGAGCAGCAGATGCAGTCTTCTTCGGCTTCTGACACTGGGTACTGATGTGACCCTTCTCCCCACAATTGAAACAGGTTGGACCATCATCTTTGCCATCAGTAGCTCTATGCCCCTTCTTACCACACCTGTAGCACCTCAACACATTATTGGTACACACATCAGCACGGTGGCCTTGCTCGCCACACTTATAACACTTCCTAGAAGCGGGAGCTGCTCCCCCACTTGTCTTTTTCCCCTCTGAAGCCTTCTGCTTCCCTTTGTCAGCTGAAGTTATATAAGGTGTCCCCCTATACTACCCTTTCTTCTCACTCAACTGCTTGTAGTGAGCAGATCGAGCTCGGCTATCCTCATCGTAGATTCTGCTCTTGTCCACAAACTCAGCATACCTTCGGATCTGTGGATACCCAATACCCTGCTTAATTTCCAGTCTCAGCCCATTCTCGAACTTGAGACACTTGGACATCTCAACATCAGCACGTTTTTGTAGTGCGGACATAACTTCACCAGTGCCTCGAACTTCGCAGCATACTCCGTCACAGTCATGTCTCCTTGCTTTAGCTCAAGGAATTCCATTTCTCTCTTGCCAGAGCATCCTTTGGAAAATACTTTCCCAGAAACTCCTACTTAAACATAACCCAGGTTATCATAGTACCAACATCTGCCAGTCTCTGACGGGTGTTATCCCACTAATCCTCGGCCTCTTTTTCCAGCATATGCGTTCCAAACTGAACTTGTTGCTCATCAGTACACCCCATCACCCGGAAGATCTTCTCGATTCCCTTCAGCCACTTGTATGAACTTGCTGGATCATGATCACCCACAAAAGTCGGTCGATTGTTCCTCTGAAACTTCCCCAAAGCACGAAACTCGTCCTGAACTCCACCATTCGGATTGAATTGAGCCACTACATTAGCAACTGATTCCAATGCATCAGCGATAGCACGATCATTTCTTCCAGCCATCCTGCACACCACCAACAAGGTTAGAAGAAGCAAAACATCGACAGTGTACACACACTCGTCGACTGACAAGGGACTGACATCACGTAAAAACCTGGTTGGATGGATCGACCTGCTTTGATACCACTAATGTAACACCCTTTTCTATCCCCACGAATATACACGACAAAATACACAAATTATCAGTGTAAATATCACCTCAGAAGGGTGCACATTTCTCAATAAACTCAAAATAAAACATTTGCTCCGTAAACAACGGGTTTTCCTCAAAATAATAAAAAAGCCATCAAATAACAACGAAACCACCATAACCACAATAATCCAAAATCAAAATGGTTTTCATTAAAAACCATAATAATCAAATAACAACAAAAATAATAACTCAACATGGTTCGACTCAACGACCCAACCCGATGTTACAATATCAGAGCAAGACCCTCTACATCGACCAAAAGCAAATAAACTCCAAAAGGTCCTCGAAGGTATCCACCGCTAAGCTTGATCACCTACACATTACCCACGTGGAGCCAACATTCAAACAGGAAGGGTGAGTAATCACAATTCATTATAATCAATATAAAAACAAGATGTGCATAAAATGGCGTCATCATCATATACAACATCATCAGGGTCATCACAAAGGAAAACATCAAAAATCACGACATCATAAATCATGTCAATGCCAAATAAATGCAATGCACAACAAGACTCATGCATGTGGTACCAATCGTCACAATCGATGGACACTAGGCCATCACCCTCCAAAGATCCCCGTCATTAGGATCGATTCCACACAAGAACCAGAGCACGTCATACACTCCAATCCCCACACAATGGGATTAGAGCCACCACTGGACCGAAGCCCTAAAATGCTATTAATGCATGATATACAACATCAATATCATCATCATCAATAAAAGTCATTACATGCATCATCATTCATCAAAATCTCATGTTAATCATATCGTCAAACATCATGGAATCATCACCTTAAAATCATCAATAACATCATGGTAAATCATCGGAATAATCACAGCCTAAAACACCAAGACAGCACAGAAATCACAAAACAATTTCGCGAATAGCAGGCATTCGCTAGAATGTTCGCTTTGCGAACTCGTTCGCTCTGGCGTTCGCTTTGTGAAGTCATTCGCTGGGAAGTTCGTCGTGCGAACTAAAAATCACAATTAGAGTTCAACTCAGTATCATCAAACAAAATCATCGTGTATTCGCTGCGCTGCTCGCTTTGCGAGTCTGGGGCAAATGTTCACCTTGCGAAGGAATTGTTCGCTTTGCGAACTTGCGATTTCAGGAAATCGCTTCTACGAATCAGCAGCATAACAGACCTAAAAACCTCACAAGTTCAACATCCTTTTACCTCAACCACATCCCCAAAACATTCCTAATGCATTACAGAAATCAAAGGCACAAAACCTAGGACTATTAGGTCGATTAATTATACTATCTTGACCTCAAAATCACCTAAACCTTCACAACCCCAAAGATTATCATAAACCCCATAAATCCCTTTCTCCACAAGATCCACATAGCATCAACATAAGGTTTAGCCTCGAAGGCCTACGGTTATCCGATTCAATTCAACCCTTAATAACCAATCCACAAAAATGCCATAAAGCACCAATTTACTCAAAAACCCACAAACCTATATAAACCTCAAAAATCAGCTTTAAACACATCGAATTCCTATATTGAAAACAATGAAAGACAATACTCCCCATACCTTAGATTGTCGATTCCAAGCTTTCTTTCTTGAGTTCTTGGAAACCTTCTCGAATCCTAAGTTTTTCCCTCTTTCCTCAGAGCTTTGGCCTTTTCCTTCTTTTCACGGTCTAACAAAATGAATCCTATTCTCAAATTCTCCATTTTGTTAAACCTAACTCTTGGGCTTCTAAAATGGGCTTTCCCAATAATACCATCACTAATCCTCCTCAAAAGTCCATCTTACCCTTAATTCCTCTAATATTATTTAAATTAATAATAATATTAATATATACTATATTATATACTATTATTTAATTAAATAACCAAAACTCCACAAAATGCCAACGTCAACACAAATCACCAAAATTCACCGAAAATTCACGAATATTATATTTAAATAAATTAAATAAATATTCTAACAAATTTGGGGTGTTACAGTCTACAACTGAATTCTCCACACCCTTTTTGTCTCTAATCTCCAGGTCCAACTCTTGTAGCAAGAGTACCCATCTAATAAGCCTTGGCTTAACATCCTTCTTAGCAATCAAATACTTGATGGCTGCATGATCTGTGTATACAATGACTTTTGTTCCAACCAAATAAGGTATAAACTTGTTAAATGCAAAAACTACACCAAGCTGCTCCTTCTCAGTTGTGGTGTAATTGATTTGTGCTTCAATCAAAGTTCTACTAGCATAGTAGATAATATGGAAAACTTTATTATGTCTTTGACCCAAATCTACTCCAATAGCAAAGTTACTTGCGTCACACATTAGCTCAATGGGTTTTGACTAGTCAGGAGTCTTTACAATGGGTGCAAAAATCAGGGTTTTCTTTAATAAATTGAAAGAGTCAATGCATTCCTTGCTGAAGACGTGTAGCACGTCATGTTGCAGAAGTTGGCACAGTGGTTTGGTAATTTTTGAAAAATCCTTGATAAACCTTCAGTAAAATCCAGCATGCCCTAGAAAACTTCTGATTCCCTTAATGTTAACTGGTGGTGGAAGCATCTCTATTACTTCCACTTTGTCTTGATCCACCTCCAAACCTTTCTTTGAGATCTTGTGCCCAAGAACAATTCCTTCTTTTACCATAAAATGGCATTTCTCCCAGTTCAACACCAAACTATTTTCTTCACATCTAGCTAGCACCAGGTTTTCCAAGCATTTCTTGAACGATTCTCCAAAGACAGAAAAATCATCCATGAAAAATTCCATGGAATTCTCAATGATATCTGGAAAATATGGCCATCATACAACGTTGAAAGGTGGTTGGAGCATTGCAAATCCCAAAGGGCATTCTTCTAAAAGCAAAGGTACCATAAGGACATGTGAATGTTGTCTTTTCTTGGTCTTCCAGAACTATGGCAATTTGATTATACCCAGAATATCCATCCAAGAAACAATAATACTCCTTACCAGCCAATATGTCCAACATCTGGTCAATGAATGGAAGAGGAAATTGATATTTCCTCGTGGCCTTGTTCAATTTCTTGTAGTCCATATAGATTCTCCATCCAAAAACTGTTCTCATAGGGATCAATTCATTCTTCTCGTTGATAATCACAATCATGCCTCCCTTTTAAGGCACACATTGAATAGGGCTCACTCACACACTATCAGAGATAGGGTAGTTAATACCAGCATCCAACCACTTGATGATCTCCTTCTTGACAACTTCTTTCATAATAGGATTCACCCTCCTTTGACTTTCGATACTTGAAATTATGGCACGTAGATACCAGATGTCAAGACAGATGTCACAACACTAAGATCAAAACAACTTGACCACACAAACAAAGATACGGGAATTTAAATGACAGGAAAAATAAAATCAACACCAGAATTGTTAACCTAGTTCGGTGCAACTCACCTACATCTGGGGGCTACCAAGCTAGGAAGGAAATTCACTATGATATTATTAGTTCAAAGCTAAACTCCCTCATTTACAACTTCTCTCCTAATTCCTACCCTGTGCAACTTCTACCTAAACACCCTCTAGATATGAGATCCCTCTTTCACTTCCTAATCAGTATAATCCCAATGACAATTCAACAATTACACAAACAATAGAAGTAGCACACTTCTAACACAATACTTGATTTTCCTTAAAAGCTTCAATCAATAACAATACACTCTTGCTTAAAAGATTTAGAGTGGACAATGAACAATGAACAATGAACAATCAGTCAACCTCAATGCATCAGAAGATACATGAGTGACATACAAATAACAACCACTAAACCCTAAAGTCCAACCAAAACACGGCTAATCCTTATTTCACAAAATCTTCACGATGTGTTCTCTACATCAATAGGGTTTGGTTTTCACTTTAAATAGCTTTCAAACGTAATGGACTTGGGCTTCTTGAGGCGCAAAAATAGCAGCAATCAATTTTATCTGACTGCAAATCATCTTGCACAATAATAGGAGCAAAATACAAACTTTCCTAAAAAGGCTTAAGGATCCTTTTTATGAAAAGTAATAGAATCTTTCAAAACAGAAAATCCCACAATATACTCCTATGAAAAATGCACGCGTGTGAATTAGAACACACTAAAAATACCAAAATAGTCAGGCCCTAACTTTCTGGTATAACATGTCCTAGAACATGTCACAACATCATGCTTGACATGATGTCTAACTGTCATGGTAGAACATTTAGTTTAACATCTTGCTAACAGTATGTTGTTTTACCAAAATGTAGCCAATCCAAAAACCACATAACTTACAATCTCCCCCTTTGGCAAATTTTGGCTAAAACAACCTTAGCACACATCAGAGGCACACATAGCAGAAACAAAGCAGAAACAAGGAAACCCAATCGCAATGTTTTCAAACCAATAAAAAAACACCTGACAACACAATGTCAAGACATCAGGCCTGACATCACAAACCAACACAAGCTACATAAGAACATATAAGCTTTGTACAAACTGCAACTCAACAGCAACAAATCAGACAGGTACATAACTCCCCCTGTCACACATAATCAATACTCCCCCTGAAGGGGAAAACTAAAAACACCAGAAAAAAAGGAACTCACATGCCAGTTCATACAATGGAACCACACTTCAAAAACACAAGCACAAGCACTCTCCCCCTGAACACCAAAACCAACTGCAGAGAATAATGCATTCTCTCAAACACAGCAAATGGTTCCACATCAATAGCAGTTGCAGCAAGCATGACAGACTATCATACTCCCCCTAAAAAAGTTGCATTCAGTTCAGCAACAAAAAGACAACTACTTTTCCTAAGAAGTAGAGCAAACATGACATAAAGTCATGACATCTGATACAACATCAGAAACAGTAAATCAACTAACACTTTACTCCTCCTTTTTAGCCAAAAATTGACAAAAAGAAAACAGAGTAAATGTAAACAAACACAAATGGAAGCACAAAAACACAATGTATAAAGCATAAGTACTAATGGAAACACAAAGGTTAGAGATGGAAACAAAAAATTTAGATCACTTTCCTCTACCTCTTGCCCCTATCAAAGATCCTTCTGCACTCCATGAAGTTATCATCTGATTTAGGAGTGTTGGTACTAAACTTCCTCACCACAACTCTTCTATCCCTTGTATCCTGCATGATCAAGGCTAAGTGTTATAATTCTTCAATAATTCAAATTCCAAGTTCTCCTCTTAATTTCTCAAATATCAGCCAGTTGCTTCTCAGTGGCTACATGCTCAAGACTAATCACTTTTTCCTCAACAAGATCTTTGATAAAGTGATGACGGATGTCAATATGCTTTGTCCTACTATGTTGAATAGGATTCTTGGATATGTTGATATCACTCAAGTTGTCACAGTACAATGTCATGATATCTTGCTTGATATTACACTCCTTCAAGATCTGCTTCATCCAAAGTAGCTGAGAGTAGTTTCTTCCAGCTGCAATATACTCAGTCTCAGCAGTGGATAAAGACACTTAATTTTGCTTCTTACTGAGCCAAGAGATAAGGTTGTTTCCTAAGAAGAAACATCCAACAGAGGTGATTTTCCTATCATCAGCACTACCTGCCCAATCAACATCACAATATCCAACCAACATGGCATCAGAATCATGTGAATACAACATTCCATAGTTATAAGTATTGTTCACATACTTTAAAATCCTCTTTACTTGATTGATGTGACTAACTTTTGGCTCAGCTTGATATCTAGCACAAACTCCAACAGTAAACGTGATATCAGGTCTACTAGCAGTCAAATATAGTAAACTTCCTATCATGCTTCTGTAAAGACTTTGATCCACACTAATCCCATTTTCATCCTTAGAAAGCTTCAAATGGGTAGGTGCAGGAGTCCTTTTATGATTGGCCTTTTCCATGCCAAACTTATTTATTATGTTCTTGGCATACTTGCTTTGGTATATGAAAATAGAATCCTCCATTTATCTAACTTAAAGTCCAAGAAAATAGGTCAATTCCCCTACTAGACTCATCTCAAATTCAGACTTCATTTGTTTGACAAAATGTTGGACCACTGGTCTGACATTCCACCAAAAATAATGTCAACAACACATATTTGAGAAATCATGAGTTTACAATCCTTTTCTTTAACAAACAATTTCTTGCATGTCCCTCCTTTTTTGTACCCATTTCTGACTAGAAATTCTGTCAGTCTTTCATACCAAGCCCTAGGAGCTTGCTTTAGACCATAAAGAGCCTTTTTTAGTTTGTAAACATGATTTGAAAAAGTGGAATCCACAAATCCTTTTGGTTGTTCAACATAAACTTTCTATTGTAAGATCCCATTCAGAAAAGCACTTTTTACATCCATCTGATACTGCTTAAATCTCAGCAAACATGCTACCCCTAGTAAGAGTCTTATAGATTCAAGACGAGCAGCTGGTTCAAAGGTCTCATCAAAGTCAACACCTTCTATTTAAGTGTACCCTTGTGCCACAAGTCTGGCCTTGTTCCTGGTAACCACTCCATTTTCATCAGACTTATTCTTATATACCCACCTTGTTCCAATGAAATTTGTTCCCTCGGGTCTAGGCACCAAATCCCAAACTTCATTCCTTTTGAACTACTCCAATTCGTCTCGCATGACATTGATATATAATTCATCAGTCAGAGCTTCTTTCACATTTTTAGGTTCAATTTTTGAAACAAAACAAGCATTGGATATCACTTCTATTGACCTTGTAACAACCACTTCATTTGGATTTCCTATTATTAGCTCTTTGGGATGATCCTTCTGAATTCTGATAGACGACCCTTTACTTGTATGATTGTCATTATCTTCCAAAATGAAAGGATCATTGTTGATGTTATTGTTAGCTTTATTTTCTTCTGTGATAGTCTCTTGATGTGATGTTTCAACATCTGTAAGCCTCTCTTGAGTTGAGTCATCTATTACCACATTAATAGACTGCATCATTGTCTTGGTTCTTGTGTTGAATACCCTATAGGCTCTTCTATTTGTGGAATAACCAAGGAAAATTCCTTCATAAATTTTAGGATCCATTTTCCTACTTTGTTCATGATCAATCAGAATATAACACTTGCTTCCAAAGACATGGAAGTACTTGACAGCAGATTTTCTTCCCTTCCATAGCTCATAAAGAGTGGTTGAAGTACCAGTTCTTAAGGTAACCCGATTATGAATATAACATGCAGTATTCATTGCTTCAACCCAAAATGATATGGAAGGTGCTTAGCATGAAGCATGACCCTAGCAGATTGTTGTAGAGTTCTATTCTTTCTTTCAACTACCCCATTCTGCTGAGGAGTGATAGGAGATGAAAACTCATGACTGATCTCTTCAGAAGAGCAAAAATTAGCAAATTTTCTATTTTCAAATTCCTTTCCATGATCACTTCTAATTATAACAATTTTGCTTTTTTTCTCTCTTTGAAGCTTTTGGCATAATCCCTCAAAGACTTCAAAGACATCTGACATCTCTCTGATGAAATGCACCTATGTGAATCTTGAGTAATCATCAACAACAACATAAGCATACCTTTTTTCACCAAGGCTCTCAACTTGCATAGGACCCATTAAATCCATATGAAGAAGTTCCAACATTCTTGAAGTGGTCAGATGTTGAACCTTGGAATGAGATATCTTGGTTTGTTTTCCAATTTGGCACTCCCCACAAATTTTTCCTTCCTCTACCTTGAGCTTGGGAATTCCTCTAATTTTTTTTGCTGAAACAATTTTCTTCATTCCTCTTAGATGTAAATGACCAAGTTTCTGATGCCATAGTTGAACTTCATCTTCTTTAGATAGTAGACATATAGGTGAATTCTTTGTTGAAAGGGGTGTCAACAAGTAACAGTTGTCTTTAGATCTGAATCCTATTATCAGAACTTCATCCTTCTCATTAGTGACTATACATTCAGACTTAGTGAAGTTGACCTTCAATCCCTAATCACATAACTGACTTATGCTTATCAAGTTGGCTATCAATCCTTTTACAAGCAGCACATTTTCAAGACTAGGAGATCCTGCACAAGCTAGTTTTCTAATTCCTTGAATTTCTCCTTTTGCAGCATCCCCAAAAGTGACATAACTAGTAGACTATAATAGAATGTTGACCAGGAAGTTCTCTATACCAATTATGTGTCTAGAACGCCCACTATAAAAATACCAAACTTCTTTAGTAGAAGCTCTGAGAGAGCTATGAGCAATGAGAGATTTGGCAGTCTCTTTGGGAACCCACCACTTGGTATTTTTCAATGCTTCATGGCTAATCTTTGGTTGAGCACAGGACCTAGGATATCCATGCAGTCTTAAACAGAAAGGTTTGATATGGCCAAACCAACAACTCTAATGACATCTCAACTGCTGGGCCTTGCTTCCCTTTTTGCTAACCCGATGTCTGCCTTGATGTTGAAACAATTGTTTTGACATCCTTGGCTTTTTGACCCTCCCAGAAACAGGTTTTTTAGCCTTAAGGTCTCCTTTCAGGATCTGATTATTAAACCCTATGCCTCTTAAGTCACCAGCCATATGTCCAACTTGAAGAATTTTATCTAACATGTTAGAACCATTGTTCAACATTCTTATAGAATTGGTCATATTTTCAAACTTGTAGATGCTGGACATGTATTCTTCCTTCTCATACTGTAGCTGAGCAATAATTTTTTATTGTTTCTCACTCTTAGTGCATAGATTTTTGTAGGAAACAACTAATTCAACATAAGAAGTCTCACCATCACTGGGCTCTACATCAGATGCCCATCTTCCAGTTAAAGCAGTTACCCGTTTTGTTGTTTCATCATCATTTTCACTTTCCTCTTCAGGCCACAAAGCTGCCAATCCCTTAGATTGTTTCTTCAGATAAGTGGGACATTATGCTTTAAAGTGTCCAAATCCTTGACACTCACGACATTTAACCCCTCTATTCTGGTTAGTCTTTTCTTCAGTTCTTGCTTTTCCTTGGGAGTTATTGTTCCTGCTGGAGTCAGAACTGATGTTCTGGACATTAGGTTTTGACTTCCTCTCCATTCTTTTCACCACTTGATTGAATTGTCTTCCTAGTAACACAATGGCATTGACCATCCTTTCATTTGTGTCAAGTTCACTTTCTTCCTTTTCATCTCCTGAATTTGAAATAAAGGCAATGGTTTTGCTCTTTTTCTCAGTTCTATCATTTATGGTCATTTCAAATGTTTGAAGTGGCCTAACTAACTGATCAACCCTCATACTGCTGATGTTTTGGCCTTTCTCAATGGCATTGACCTACATGTCAAACTTCTTAGGAAGGGACCTAAGAATTTTCCTAACCAGCTTTTCTTCAGTTATATTTTCACCCAAGGCACTAAAGGCATTGGATGTTTCAAGCACATTCATGTGAAAGTCATGAATACTTTCATCTTCTCTCATCTTCAGATTCTCAAATTTGGTAGTGAGAAACTGAAGTCTAGACATCTTCACCTTGGATGTTCCTTCATGAGTTGTCTTGAGAATTTCCCAAGCATCCTTAGCCACAGTACAAGTGTTGATCAACCTAAACATGTTCTTGTCAGCTTCATTGAACAAAGCATTCAAGGCTTTGGAGTATCCAAGAGTTGTCTCATCTTCCTCCTTGGTCCAATCTTCTTCTAGCTTCAAGGATTCTTTTCCATCCTTATATTTAACCACAAGGTACTCCCAACCCTTGATGATAGCATTCCAAGTTCTATTATCCATAGATTTTAAGAAATCCACCATACGTGCCTTTCAATAGTCATAATTTGTGCCATCCAAGACTGGAGGCCTATTAACATTTGCTCCTCCTTCCTTGTCCATAGTACTAAAATACAGACTCCTTGGAGCTCACCCAAAAAATAGAACAGGGTGACCTGCTCCGATGCCAATTGAAATTCTGGCACGCAGATACCAGATGTGGAGACAGATGTCACAACAGTGGGATCAAAACAGCTTGACCACACAAACAAAGATGGAGGAATTTAAATGACAAAAAAATAAAATCAACACCAGAATTGTTAACCCAGTTCGATGAAACTCACTAACATCTGGGGGCTACCAAGCCAGGAAGGAAATTCATTATGATAGTATTAGTTCAAAGCTAAACTCCCCCGTTTACAACCTACTCCCTACCTTTTGCAACTTCTACCTAGACACCCTTTAGATATGAGATCCCCCTCTCACTTCCAAATCAGTCACAATCCCAGTGACAATTCAACAATTACACAAATAATAGAAGTAGCACACTTCCAAGAGAATACTTGAATTTGCTTAGAAGCATCAATCAAGAGCAATACATTCTTGCTTAAAAGCTTTAGATTGGACAATGAACAATGAACAATCAGTCAACCTCAATGCATCATAAGATACATGAGTGACATACAATTAACAAGCACCAAACCTTAAAGACCAACCAAAACACGGCTAATCCTTATTACACAAAATCTTTACATTGTGTTTTCTACATCAATAGGGTTTGGTCTTCACTTTAAATATCCTTCAGATCTAATGGACTTGAGCATCTTGAGGTGCACAAATATCAGCAATCAGTTTTATCTAGATGCAAATCATATGTCACAATAATATGAGCAAAATACAAACTTTCCTAAAAAGGCTCAAGGATCCTTTTTATGAAAATTAATAGAATTTGTCATAACAGAAAACCCCACAATATACTCCTATGAAAAACGCACGTGTGTGAATTAGAACACACTAAAAAATTACACTAAAATACCAAAATAGTCATGCCCTAACTTTCTGGTATAACATGTCTTAGAACATGTCACAACATCATGCTGGACATGATGTCTGGCTGTCATGGTAGAACATCTGGCTTAACATCTTGCTAGCAGCATGTTGTTTTACCAAAATGTAGCCAATACAAAAACCACAGAACTTACAAGACTATTCTTGGCATTATCTTCCAACAAGATTCTCTGCATACAAACTGTGGGACCGATCCCTTTTATGTCAGAGATTTGCCAAGCAATAGCCTTCTTGTGCTTCTTTAACAATGTTAACAGTTGATTCTTCTGATCTTCATCCAAATCTGTAGTGATGATCACAGGACACTTTTGTCCTGCCTCCAAATAAGCATATTGCAAATGATCAGGCAGTTGCTTTAATTCCAGTTCAGGTGGAACTTCTATGGAAGGTAAATGTTGCTTCTAAGTCACAATTGTTGATTCCAATACTTCCAATGGTTCTTCCACACATCGCTTCATAGGACCATTAATGATTCCTTCATGTGGCACTTCTTCTTTTTCCAATTTTCATAGCTCTTATTTCAACACGTTTTTGGTCTTGAGCAGATTTTAATGAATTATTCCTTCCCAACTAGAAATCATGGAACAGTCAGCTACATCCTCCTCTGGATACTTCAAGGTATTGAGGACGTTGAACATATATTAATGTTCATTGACTCTCATAGTGAGCTCTCCTTTTTCTACATCAATTGAGGTTCTACCTGTGGCTAGGAAAGGTCTTCCCAACAAAATAGGTGTTTCTTCATCTGCATCAAAGTCCATGATAATGAAATCAGAAGGGAAGATAAATTTGTCAACCCTAAGCAATACATCTTCTATCTTTCCTTGAGGATAGAAAATATTTCTATCCGCCAACTGAAGAGTGATGGTTGTAGGCCCGGCAGTGCCTATCCCCAGATTTTTAAAGACGGAAAGAGGCATAAGATTAATGATTGCCCCCAAATCACATAATGTCTTTCCACAAAAAGTGTCTCCAATGGTGCATGGAATGGTAAAACTTCCAGGAACCTTCAACTTAGGTGGGAGCTTACCTTGCACCAGCTGACTACACTCTTGAGTGAGTGCAACTGTTGCAAATTCTCCTACTCTCTTTCTTTTAGTGAGCACATCCTTCATAAACTTTGAGTAATTTGGCATTTGTTGAATGGCTTCAATCAATGGTATGTTGATGTGAAGCTTCTTCAGAATCTTCATAAACTTTCCAAGTTGTTGCTCCTCTTTGGCTCTCCTAATCCTTTGTGGGAAAGGCGGTGAAGGCCTTTCTTAAACAAACTTCTGAGTCTTGTTGACTTCATTCATGACTTCCTGTGGTTTTTCTAGATGAGAAGTCAAGTAAAAATCAATTATATCATCATTCTTTTTCTAGTGTCCAGATGAAGACGGTTCTTCATCAGATTCTTTTCTTGCTATAGAGCTGTCTTGTTCAGGCAGTTCTTCACTTGCCTCTTTGTTTCTTGAAGCAGAACCTTCAACTTCTTTTCCACTTCTGAGTTTAATGACTTGACATGTCTCAACATTCTTCACTCCATAAGGTGCATTTGGAGTTTCAGTAGAACTTGGGAGAGTTCCCATATTCCTAGAACTCAAAGCAGTGGCAATTTGCCATACTTGATTCTCCAAATTCTTGATACTTACTCCTTGTGCTTGGAATTGGTTCTTGGCTTCTTGAATAAAAGACTTCAGAACATTTTCCAACTGATTAGTCCCTTAATTTGCCATAGCATAGTTGGGTGTGGAAAAACCAGGGGGAACTTGAGGTGTTTGTGTTGCTTGAGGTTTTGGTTGATTTTGATTATTACTCCAAGAAAAGTTGGGATGGTTGTGCCACCCTGGGTTGTATGTGTTGATGTAAGGATTTTTGTATCTATTGTTGTTATTGCCAACATAGTTGACTAAAACAGGATTTGCAGAACATTCTTCAAATAAATGGGGTCCTCCACAATATACATAGACAACTTCAGTCATGTCAGTAACCACCTTGACTGGTTCAGGCTTTGTCACTTTAGGGGTCATCATGTTCTTCATCATCTGATGGATTTGAGCCACTTGAGCAACAAGTGATGTTGTCTCAGTGACCTCATGAACTCCAGTAGGCCTCTTTTGAGTTGAATTTGCAGTAGCCCTAGTGACAGGCCATTAGTATGTGTTGGTCGTGATACTCTTAATCAATTTATAACCTTCTTCATAGGACTTAGACAAAAGTGTTGGATAAAATTCCAGCGTCTCCCTTTGGGATTCGATGGGCTTAACATCCTACCCATGAGCGCCTATCGAAGGTAGGCTCCTTGAAAAAGGGTTCGCTATAATGAAAATAAGTTGCGCCCTGACTATCAGCAATTGCTTTTAGCCTAGTGGTAAGCGCTTGATCCAGTTTTAGTGGTATCAGAGTAGGGTCATGTGTTGGAATCCCCCCGGCTGACACTGGGGGGAGTTTGTTGGATAAAATTCCAGCGTCACCCTTTGGGATTCGATGGGCTTAACATCCCACCCATGAGCGCCTATCGAAGGTAGGCTCCTTGAAAAAGGGTTCGCTATAATGAAATTAAGTTGCGCCCTGACTATCAGCAATTGCTTTTAGCCTAGTGGTAAGCGCTTGATCCAGTTTTAGAATTGTGAGAGCAAGAATTGTCTCTACAAGTCAATCTATGTTTTGATGATAACAATATGTATTTGTGAAAGAACCATTTTATGTTCTAACGTGTGCTGTGTGCAGATCATAATTATAGAATATATCAGATCCAACAAGCACCAGCCAGAGGAGCAAAATTGATAATATGCAAAGTTACTATGTGTAACACAAGTCGCAAGAAGCGAGAACGCTTATGTATCTGATCGTGATCAGTCAGATCCAAGGATGCCGATATTTCATATGCAATGCTCTTATGGATGCTCTCTGAAAGTGGTCGAGATTCTGAAGATTACGAAGCTTCTGAAGAAGAGAACCGAAGTGCTGAAGACTCTCATGACTTGAAGTTCTGAAGGCGGAAGGCTCTGAAGGCCAAGTGCAGAAAGACTCTGAAGACTTATGTGTTCTGAAGATTAAGATTCTAAAGATCAAGTATTGAAGACTCTGAAGACAGATTCCTAATGGACAAGTTCTGAGGTTTCGGAAGACTTGAAGAAGTAAAGGATAACGTGCTTAAAGACAAGTGCTGAAGTTCTGAAGACTGATTCCTAATGGACTTCTTCAAATAACTAAAGACTTGATGTATCAGATATCCTGTTAAGAAGACTCTATTCATGCTTCATCAATTAACCATCAGAAGCCTCTGAAGTTCAGAAGTCACATGTTACCATTGTGAGTAACTGTACATGGCGCCCAAGAAAGATATATCCCGTCACTTCTCCCACAGTAAAAAGGAGATGTGTCAGTATAGCTAGTTATTACGCAACGTCTCTTTTCCAACAGCCAACAATATTTCAAACGACTATATTTCTACTGGGCTATTTAAAGGAAAGAGTACTCCCTTCTAAAAGACGACGAAGTCCACCAATCAACTTACTCCCACAAAAGATTAATTGATTAAAGTCATTGTGTGAAGATAGCAACAGCGATGAGTTCTCATTGTAACACTTAAAATATCCAAAGCTATTACCATTTACACATGGCCATTGTTGTTGAAGCTCAAAGATCATCATTCAACACAACAACAATGAATTGGTATAGAAGCTGTTGATGAAGAAGACAACATTGCAAATCAGTCAAGTCATCAACCACCTTCTCATCAGCGCTACATTGAAGATCTGAAGCAAGGAGTTGTTGCTCAAAGTTTGCTCACCCACGAAGACGAAGAAGAAGAAGATCTACAAGAGATCAACAACTGTCAAATCATTATACATCTCTGTAGTTTCTTAGAATAGGCAAGGAGCTGCTGCTCACATCTTGCTCGAACACTTGTGTGTTCTTTGTACTTAAACTTAGGAGTAATCTGCTTGTTAAGAAGCATCTTTGTAATCTCCTGTAAAACTAATTCTTGGTGAATTAGGATTCCTTGAGTGGTCAGTGTGACCGGAGACTCGAGAAGACAATGGCGAGATGTCATTGTGGGAAAAGCCTGAAATAGGGTCAGTAGCGTTATATTCATTGTGATGAATCCCTGAACGTCTAGCTGTGAAAGCCTAGCAGTAGATCTTGCAAGATTGGAACCTGCAGGTCAATGTTCGTTATATTCATTAAGTTGAATCCCTGAACGGTTCATTGCATGTTAGTCATAGTGTGGCTGTGCAAGTTGTTAGTCACCGGCGTGGCCTGTGCAAGTGTAATCATGATTTGATTATAGTGGATTAAGTCCTTGTGTTCAAGGCCAAATCACCTGAGGAGGGTGGACTGGATTAGCCCGCGTGGTGAACCAGGATATATTGTATGTCCTTTACTCTCTTACTTAGTATCTCTATTTATGTTTATGCATTGAATATCAGAACCTCATATTAAGCAAAGTCAGAACCTTGCAGCCTATCTCTGACAAGCTTTCGCACTGCAAGTTCTGAGTATCGTATCTTATGATCAGAACCTATATTGTTCTCATGCTCCATAGTTAAGAGACTAGAATCTCTCAACGAACATTGAAGGTTCTTGAGTATCTCTTTAACAAGATGCGAAAAGTTACAAAAAGAGTAAATACACAATTCAAACCCCTCATTCTTGTGTCTTTCTCGCACCTTCAAAAAGGGCTCCACCACTTGAGGCATCTAACATGTTCCTTGAGGATGGAACTAATCCATTGTAGAAAGTCTCAAGTTGAAAGCAGATGGGAATTCCATGTTGAGGACATTATCTAAGTAACTCCTTAAATCTTTCCCAAGCATCAAACAATGATTCATCATCTCCTTGCCTAAATGAAGTAATTTCGTTTCTCATCTTTGCATTCATCGAAGGAGGAAAATATTTGGCCAAACATTTCTCTGCCAAAGTATTCCATGTGGCAATGGAATTAGGTTCCAAGGAATTCAGCCAACTCTTGGCTCTATCCCTTAGAGAATACAAAAAAAGCCTTAACCGAAAGGCATCGCCAGTCACGCTTGGAATCTTGAAATTGTCAGCAACATCCAGAAATTGTCTCAAGTGCAAATGAGGGTCTTCATTAGGAGATCATGAGTATTGACCAGTGGTTTACAACATCTGAAACATCATGGGCTTGAATTCGAACTGAGCTGCAGTGATTTCTGGTCGTATGATACCATTGCTCATAGCAGTAGGATCAAAAACAACATAATCCCTGATGTTGCGCGCCTTATCATTGGCTATGCCAATGATGTCAGTTTCAGTCAAGATAACTTCTGCCTCTAACTCTTTTTCTAATGATTCCTCGTCTGAGTCTTCCTCGTGCACTATACCCTCTTGGTCAGCCACAACTAGTTGTAAGGTATTTCCATATAGTTGTTCAGAGCATAGGATTCTTCATCATGCTCTAAGAATTCTTTCAGGTTCAGGGTACCCACTGTAAACTGGGTGTAACGTCCTGCGCATGCAATAGCTAAAAGCCTATCGCGACATCAAATCACAGTAAAAACGTTAAAAAGCTCGAATACAATTTTTATGCAAAAATAAACAATACAATAGTTCAAAATATTTCTTGACACTCCCCGACAACGGCGCCAAAAACTTGTTGGTTAGTTTGTAATTCAGCTTAAAACTATGGTGTCATATGCAAGCATACATGTATGTTTGATTGCAGCATGTAATAAAGTAAGGATATCGTACCCACGAGGAGTGGAAGATATTTAGATTGAAATTTTGTAAATAATCTTTGTTTAAAAGAAGTATGAGAAAGGTAACAAATAACAATTGATAACATGTAAAAGGAATCCACGTTACAGAGCTAAAACTACTAAAAAAGAGGAAGAAAATATCAAGAGAATGATTGATGAACTAAGATCCATTAATATATTAATAGTCTAAATGTGTCAATGATGTGAAATGTCATGCCTCAAAAGGTCAGAACGTGATCTCATTGTGTATCTCTACAACATCAAAGCATGCATTACTAGGGCAAGGGAACAAATCTCTAAGCCTCACTTATAACCTTAAAATATGTATGGTTTTAATTCTGAAAATTCTTTATGTCCTTAGCTTCTTATCTCTAAGCAAGCTAATTTAAGTGAATATCTCTATCCTACTTATTTAGTCACTTTTGTTATGAAATCCACTTGTTGTTAGATCTCTCACAACAACAAGCTTTTACCTTTTTGTAAGTTGATCATTCTAAAAGCAGGTGTATAGCATAAAAACACATAACAAAATAAGACATTCAACAACATATCATTTTAACATAAAGACAACATTATATTAACTCCACTTTTCTTATCAAACAAGTGTTTAGCTCATAGTGAGCTGAGTACAACTTACTGAACTGAAACTAGTAGGAAACATACTTAAACAAAAGATGTAAAAGAGATGACAACCTAATAGTAACTTGGAGTTCCTTTGCGTTAGATAAACAATAACTGATATCTCCAGTCACGCCAATTCTCAGTAGTGAGTACATGATTGGATGAGAAGAAGAACACTCTATTTCTCACTAACCCTCAAAATAAAATAAACAACTACTTAAGAATATTTTGTTTGTGTGAATTCTCCCACTCTCCTCTTCCGAAGCTTAAGGTCAGCTTTTATAGACTTGAGTGTGGATGTGAAAGTTGGTAGGCTTTGGATCTTGGGCCTTAGATTCAAATGATGTTTTAGCCCAAATCAAATCAACAAATTCTCCAACTGTCCTTCATCCTTAGCAAACAAGTTTTCAGTACATACAGAAATGGGAGACAAGGCGTCTACTGCGGGTTGCTGCAGCAGATAGTGGCGCAGAGGTGCAGGCGGCTGATGGCTGGTGCAGGGCGTGCTTTTGCAGGCGTGGCCCCCACCGTACTATGGTTTTTGTCCCTATGAACAATTGATCTTATCTTTTTGCTTCTTCAATTCTTCCAAGCATATTCCTGCCACGTAGGCCCTATCAATGAACTCCCTTCAAGTTTTTGGTGAATTGCTGATTATGATCCTTAGCAACTTTAAATTCTTCAAATCGTTCACACTCTAGACTCTGTCTTGGCCAGTCACGCCTCAGCTTGGCTTAAAATTGTCTTTCAAAACAAAAACACACATAAAAACTACAAAGGGAAGCACCTAGCGTGCTCAAAAGAAAATAAGCTATAACTAGTAAAATTAATTAAACAAACATTAAACTTAAACTAAAAAACCTATTTGAAAATGGATCATAATGACACACTAAAAGTGTGTTATTAGTGAACTTAGGCATACATGATAACCATTTACAAATATCTGATGCACTACACTCTTTAGAAATACTTTCATTAAACCAATTTATGAAAGTTTTATTATGCTCTGTAAACAACCATTTTTCATTCATCCAGGGGAATTTTTCCTTTAAAATACTTTTGTGAGCAGTCAAGTAGGGTTGAACATCACTAAGGTTATTCAATATATACAAATGTGCTTGAATAACTACATCTTGGGAAAATGTCTTAACATTTAAACCTTGAATACCTCTACCATCATAAAATCCATCATGACGAGACTCAGGAATTCCTATAGAGGAAGCTTTTGATAAATAGTTTGTACAAAACTTAATAGCTTCTTCTGTGATGTAATTTTCTACGATCAAAGCTTTCGGACGATGATAATTCTTTGTATACCCTTTAAAAGTCTTCATGTAACGCTCAACCGGATACATCCAGCGTAAATAAACTGGACCACAAATTATAATCTCCCTTACTAGATGAACAACTGAGTGAACCATAATGTGAAAGAATGATGGAGGGAAAAACATATCTAATTTGCACAAGATAACTGCAGCTTCGTGTTCCAAGTCATCTAAATTTCCATAATCAATAACTTTACTACATATAGCATTGCAGAATAAGCACAATCTGGTTATATTTACCCTTACATTTCTTGGTAAAATGCCACGAATAGCCACTGGTAGAAGTTGTTGCATCAAGACATGACAATCATGAGATGTCAAGCCAACTAATTTGTGATCATTCTCTGACACTTGTTTCTTCGCATTTGATGAGTAACATTGGGGAACTTTGATACCCTGTAAATAATCGCAAAGCTTTTTTTCCCGCTTTTTTAGAAATAGTGTGACGTGCTAGGGGTAAATAGATTCTATTTCCTACTTATTTTGGGGCTAACTCTTGTCGTATACCCATCATAACCATATCTTCGCAGGATTTCTTAGTATCTTTTTTCTTGCCTTTAATGTTGAGAAGTGTTCCAATCAGACTATCATATACATTTTTCTCCACATGCATCACATAAAGACAATGTTTTACATAGAGACTAGACCAATATGGAAGATCAAAGAATACCAACCTCTTTTTCTAAATATTTTTATCCACGGAATTTTTTTTGTTTCTTTCCAAAGACAACCTTAATATGTTGTAGTTTTCCATAAACTTCCTTCCTAGTTAAGGGATTTGGAGCGATATCAAACTCATGCTCTCCATTAAAAGCCTTATGTAATCTACGATATGGATGATTAGGTCTTAGAAATTTTAAATGCCCAAGATAAACTGTCTTTTTCCATTTTGTAATTGGTGGTGACATGTATCAACTTCACATATAGGACATGCTTTATGTCCCTTGATGATGTATCCAAACAAATTATCGTATGCAGGAAAGTCATTGATTGTTCAAAACAACATGGCACACAACTTAAAGTTATCACATGTATACGCATCATCAACATCAACACCTTCCTCCAACAAAAGTCTTAAATCTTTAATCAATGGAATTAAATAAACATCAATGTCGTTTCCTGGTTGTTTTGGACCCAAAATCATCATCGATAGCATCATATACTTGCGCTTCATGCACATTCATGGAGACAAATTCTAAATTATGAGAAGAACAAACCATGACGTATGGTTAGTACTCAAATTACCAAAAGGGTTCATTCTGTCGGTGGCAAGTCCAAGCCTAAGGTTCCTCGATTCAAGGGAAAAATCTAGATACAAAGAATCAATTTTCTTCCATTGCAATGAATTAGCTACATTGCAAATTTTTCCATCACACACTCTTTCATCTGCATGCCATCTAGTATTCTTTGCGTCACTAACTTTAGCAAACAATCTCTTAAACCTTGGAATTATCGGTATGTACCACATCACCTTGGTGAGAACACCCTTGCTAGTTATAATGTCATCTTCATTAACACTATTTTCCTTCTTCTTGTAGCGTGACTCCCTGCACTTCAGGCACTCCTTAAAGTTTTCAAAATATTTCCTATATAATATGCAATCATTATGACATGCATGTATTTTGACATAGTCCAAACCCATTGGACACAATATCATCTTGGCCTCATAACTACAATTCGGCAGCGTGTTACCTTCGAGAAACATTTCTTTCAACAATTCAGCAATTCAGTGAAACTTTTATTCGTCCACCCACCTCTTGCCTTAAGATTAAATAGTCTTAACACAACCGACAATCTTGTAAAATTTTATATCCCAGATACAGTAAATCTTCCATGTCTCTTCGCAAAGTATCTACCAATGATGTCTTCTTAAAGGCATCAACTCTAATATCATGAATGATGTCTTCTAGAAGGCATCAACTCCAATATCACGAATGATGTCTTCTAGAGTATCACTCATAACTTCATCATCTTCAACTGTATGCGACAAATATCTCTTTTTTGTCGCTTCACCATGTCATACCCATTTCGTGTAATTTTGAATAATTCCATCACAACCACAATAATTTAAAATAACATCCCTATGATGTTTTTTTTGTATTAAAGCAGTTTTTACAAAGACAATAAAAAATCCCATTATTGCCAGAAAGGTTTTTTTCGGCAAAATCAAGAAATTGTTTCAATCCATTCTCATATTCTACACTTAATCTATTGGCTTTCATCGAACTACGATCCATAATCACATAAAGCTTTGGAAAAATAAAAAACAAAGTGCACAACCATAATACACAAGAAAAAAAGTAATGGAGAATAATAATAACAACAGTAATGGACCAAAGTAAGAAGAAGAAGAAGAAGAAGAAGTAGAACAACAACAACAATAACATACAGGAGAATAATAGTGTTCTTTCGTTCGCTAGGGCTTCTTGGAGAATAAGTGTCCTTTCTTTGGCTGGAGAAGAAGTGTTCTTTCGCCAGGGCTCGAGAAGTGAATGAGGTAGACACTAAGTGAATACAAAATATAAAGAATTTTAATCGCGGTTATACTAAAAAATGAGGTAACATATCCGACGTAAAACTTTAAAAAATAAAGGCGCCTTTTTGGTTCCGAAAAGAATAAAAAAAGTAGAGATTATTTATCTCGGTTTTCTTAATAATCGAGGTAACATATCCTACATAAAATCTTTGAAAATTAAAGGCGCCTTTTTGGTTCCATATAAAACATAAAACTGCAGCAGCTGGGAATCGAATCTCAAACACTGAGCATATTGTTATGTCGCCTTTACAAAGAACCAAGGTAACAGATTGATTTAAAAAAAACAATGAGCTCCCTTTACATACGCCCTCAGTTTTATATTGTACATTGTGAAAGCTTCGTCATAAAAGCGTTATTTATTGTAGTGTATGTTGACATTACTAAGTGTATGAAGCTTAAGCCAAAAGCTTCGAAATATTGAATGTATCGACCTGTTGGTTCAACCGAACTGTAAGTGGAGTTGAGGTCAAGAATTGTTTGGTGGAGTCTTAGGAACAAATCCATAAGATTAAGATCACCCTCTCTATGAAACATGTTCAAAATCTCAAAAGAGTCACATGGCAATTCTTTGACACGACGTTGAAGTCAACACTTTTAATTGTTAAGGACTTAGGATATTTTCAAGTCTAAAGACTATGTGATGTGGATATGTATCAGCCTTCGACAAGGGAAACTAAAGCGTTCAGAAGCGGTTATCAACACACTTATCACCATGTTCGTTTAGTTTTCACCGATTTCTCTTTGAAGATGTGTGAAAGCAAGTTAGAGCAAAGTAGCCCAGGTAGTAGGACACACATCAAACATGTAACCAACGACGGTTGTCGATTGTTATTTTAGGACTAGTATATAATGCAGGCTTATGCATCGTAGTCTAGGTTGCGAAATTATCATTCACTCTCTATAGAACTAAAGTACCCAAGTCATCGAGCAAAATAGTTTGTGATAAATGTGAGTCTGCATCCACACTTTAAATTTGCTGCAAATCTTTTGGATTTCAAAGCATCTATGATTTAATACCATTTGCCTCCTTTACCTTGATCATCGTGCATTCTCTCTTTTCAAAGTTAGCTATTTACATTTAATTGATTATTATTCAAGCATTTAAAACCCAGATCACACACCTTTCTTTACATCTTTTCTTTACACAAATTGTCTTTGAAATTTTTTGAGTTAATATTTTAAGTGAAATAAACTCGTGATTATTTAGTAAAAGTACCAATAAACACAGTCCCACAATGGAAACCAAATATTCTTACTAAGTGTATGTTGGACATTGATAACAATGAGCTATGAACAAGATCAATGTTATATATATATATATATATATATATATATATATATATATATATATATATATATATATATATATATAAAGGAGAGGTTCACATGTTTATCTCTCTTTGCTCCAGTCATGGCTTGGCTTTGCATGGCGAAAAAAGACTCAATTTCTAGTATGATATTAGGCCACTTTGATCTGTGATGAGCCTAAAATAATGCCTTGTGTGATAAAGGACGAGTAGGAGAATTTAATCTGCCACTCCCACATTTTAACCTAGCACCTCCACACGAGTTATGCTTTTATCGTTCCGCCCTTGTCTAATATTTCAGTTTTTTAAAAAGTGCTTTCAATTACCGAATTTTACGACATAATGTCTTTTTTTATTTTATTTGAAGAAATATAGGATAATGCAAAAAAGTCGGATATTTCCCAAATTTTTGGTAAAGATGCATTATTTTATGAAAATTGTATGATTAAATACTTAATTTTCCAAAAATATGGTACATTTATACCAAATGTTTCAAAAAAATATAGCAACCTATATTACATACCAGATATATTGAAAAATCTGGCACATAGCAACTTTTCTGATTTTGTGAAAAAATTGGTGAGTAGTGGTTTT
Source organism: Lathyrus tuberosus (assembly GCA_022829125.1). Taxonomy (NCBI): domain Eukaryota; kingdom Viridiplantae; phylum Streptophyta; class Magnoliopsida; order Fabales; family Fabaceae; genus Lathyrus; species Lathyrus tuberosus. Next base: position 10,172,428 of record JALAZF010000102.1, read on the forward strand.
TTTTTAATTTTTTGTTTTTTAACTTAAGTTTTTGACATTTAAAAAAAAAAGTTAGACAATACACCAATTAATCCAATTAAATATATACATATAATGCAAAATGTACTATAATATCAATACAATACAAAAAAAAATGTTGACTTCCTAACTTCTTCTTCTCAGTGCCTTACACGTCCCACATATGTTGATTATCATGCTCTTGTACTTTCACTACAGGTCTGTCTTCATCGGTCAATAACGGGAGGAAATAGACAATTGGGTTTCAACTTCACCTGAACCCAACGACTATTGTTAACAAAACAAACTATAATAAGCTTATGTCTACTTGAAACCATGCATGGAGATACCACCAGTGGGAAGAAAGTGATATTAAGGTTCTTGTACAACGAGACCAATAGGAAACTGTATCTAGAAGCAATATGGTAGCCCATATCCAGAACCGTCATCCATTTTTCATCACCCCCAAGATAGCTACTCGCAACGAAATCCTAACTTTAGAGTTTATGTCATATAACACAATGGAATACATTTGATGGTGTTGATGAACTTCAACATCTATATGTGGTCGAACCAAAGACAAACTTTTCTCCCCATCCAAGTAAACCTGCAATAGCACAGCAACCACAATTTCAATCTTCACCCACATTAATAATGTAATAAATGTATTGATGTAAGAAACAGGAAATTGAGACAAGTAAAGAAGTCTTGAAGACTGGCTAGGTAGTTGACTTTCAGTTGGTTTTGTAAATGATATCTTCATGGTCTAACTTTCCTGCGAGCCCTCAAAATACTCCCATTGCGAAGGATCATGATGCACGTCAATCTCTTGACCCTTTTTTACTCTTCTTAATTCCATTATTTGGCTTGTACTTCACTGATGGTGGACACATGAAAGTTGTGGATGGATGTGTCTGTTCCCGAACTTTTTTCTTCACCACCCTATAGCCTATAATATTAAATTTACAGAAATACCTCTTCAACTCTTCACCCTCTTCTTCTAAATCTAATTGTGTCCAACTATGTTCTTGAGTGACCTCATGTTTTTCAATGTATAATTTCTTCCAAAATACATGAATTAATTATAATGGAACATGCTCACCTTGTATTTGAAGACCATAACCAATGTGTTGTTCTAATAAAGTAACCAAATGAATCTTTGTCAAAACCAACAAATTTAACCATTTCTAACTCATTTCCAACGTGTTGTATACACTGTCTTTTAACGAAGTCGTGCAATATGGAGTAAAATGGAGTGTTATACTAATGCTCAATATTGACAATACTTTTTTGAAATGATACTCTGATTAAACCTAGTTGCAACTTTAACACAGTGTCCACAACATCCCAACTTCTGCATAAATCTCCCCGACTAGTAGTCAACATGTTTTTTAGTCTCCAATGAGCAGACTTAACCGTAAAAACCATAAATAGAAAAAAGATATTATAATTTGATAATTAGTAATGTAATCTATTCAAAAGTCACATCGTTGTACATGTTCGTTGTTGTGTTTACTAAATAAGTGACTCTATTAGTTCATGCAGCAAAAAACCTTTCTTTATAGGGTGTTAACCATGTTTCGTGTACATAATGAACAAGTGAATGAATATCATCACATACTACCAAAAAATACTTTAAGTGTTTCATAAACTCAAACTTACTATTAGAATACATGACTTTGTTCCAAAGATCCATAATATTCTCTTAACTATTAGATTCGGCATACGCCTTACAATTCATACTAATATTTTTTTAAATATGGAACAGGCACAACATATGAGTTGAGTTTAGAAACAAAACTTCCATGGTATTCATCAACGCTAGTTCTCGATTCGTCACCACAACCTTTGGTAGCAACTTCTCAAAAGCGAACAACTCTTTTAGCTTCTCTAGTGTCTATGTAAATTTTTCTTCCCTTTCATGTTCCAAATAGAGAAATCCACCTGAAAACATCAACTTCGTTGATGTAACACCAACAATCTCAGGTAGTGGTAGTCGGTACCTGTTTGTTTTATATGCAAAGTTAATAATCAACAACTTCCCAAAATCAAATAAATCAAAAGTTGCATTTATGGATACTCTACTACTTGTTTGTTTTGTATATACAATAAAAAATCAACACCAAATGAAACATGTTCAACAATTCCACTGAATTAAGATGTGTCCAAAAGATATCAGCAACAACATTGGAATTGTCTCTGCTTCTGGTCTAGTACATGTATTTCTCTTCATAGATAAGACTCAACAGATGTTGCATTTTAATCAATGGACCTCTCTTACTCGTCTTGTATGTTGATCTTTTCTTGTACACCTGGATAACGCTCGTGAAGTTTTTTGGATCTCTATCTTTCAAAGCAGTAACTATGTACCTAGGAGCATATTGTATTTTGTCATGTCATTCATAAATTGTCTTTCATTGTCTTTTAAAATGCCTAATATGTCATGGCCATCAAAATCTACAACTAGTTTATGATTGTGAAACACACACTTAACCATCACCTTCCAATTGCTTCCACTTGACACATATCTCAACATAAATGGACATTTTACTTTCATACTATAACTGCCTTTGGAAGAATTCTTCCTTTTGTAATTTCCCTCTCTCTCACAACTCATAATCAATTTATCTTTCCTCCATTTGATCCCATTTGCAGTATTAGAATGAATAGTAACAACAATAATATCATGATGTTTACTAATGTACTATGTCCATGCTAACACGTTAGCTCGAGAGGAAATATTTGTCGTTTACAACATATAAGTTAAAAATTATCAATGTCAGAGATACTGAAAATAGAATAAATTTTGAAAAGTTAAAAACAAAACGTACAATGTCAGTGGTGAAAAACTGCATAAAATCTTCAAAGAAACATTAGGATCTGGACCGCACAAATGAAACATTATGAACTATCAGATTTTTTGCACTACGCTGAAAATCCGATATATTGAAATTTTCAATTTATCTGAAAGTTTTTTATGTCTATTATATATATTTTAAAATTTTTTATAAATATTCTCTAACACTCTGGATTATTTAAGAATATGTGGTATAAATGAATCGGATTTTTAAAAAGTTTGAAAAAAACTGCAATAATTTTTTCCAAATATACCAATTTTTTTTTGAAAATATGATAAAAACTCATACTAATTTTTTAAAAATTTAATAAATTTGCATAGTTTCAATCCATTTCTAAAAAAAATTGTAGCGGATTTTTTTGTTATAACTGCCAGATTTTTTTCTTTTTTATTTTACAGTTTTTCCAAAATAAAATATTGACCAAATATAAAGTGTGGGAGTGGCTGGGGAAATTCTCATTGAGGAAATACAAAATACATATGACATATAAAAATTGTAAATAAACATGTTCATTCCTAGTGTAAAATTTTCTACTGATATGTTGGACTCAATTGCTGAAGTGGGGCGTTCAGATAAGCCCAGTGGAAACCTAGCTAATAAAGTGGTGAATTTGGAATGTGCTGTTGGGCCCAAAGGCAAAAAGAAAAAACAGCTGGTTGATATTTCCAAAGCCCAAATTCCTTTCTCTCCTTCTTTCTATTCCTCCCTCATCAATTCATCGCCATCTGTAAGGTCGAAGAGAATCCCATCCAAATTCAGAAAACATCTAAAGTTAATTTAGAAAGGTCATCTCTTATTACCTCCTATTGTTGAAACAATCGAGCCCCCTGTGGTTACTGAAAGCTCGTACTCGATAGATGACTCAGATATTTGTAGGAGTAACACAAGATGTAAGGTGGACTTGGATAATGTTCCTCGTAAGGTGATGGAATCAGTGAAATCATTGGGGATTGAAGCAGATGAAGATGAGGAAGCCTTCGAGGGTTTTATCAAAGGACTTGAGAACCGTGACAGGATTCAATTCGCAGGAAGCAAGGGTGTAAAAGATTGTGAACAATGATTATTGTGTCTTATAATGTGCATGGGTGTAATTTGTCTCTCAAAAGGAGTAGAATCCATAACTCTCTCTCAAAAGGTAACGTAGATTTGTGTTGGTTTCAAGAAACAAAGATTCCTTGTATATCAGATACGGCGGTTAGAAGTATGTGGGGAAAAGGAGGTTGTGGCTGGTCTGCTAGTGGTTCTGAGGGCGCAGCTGGAGGTCTCTTGACTGTTTGGAGGGAAGGTGTTTTTCAGCCGGTATATACAGTTAAAGGTAAGGGATTTCTCTGTTTTATTTTTATTTGGAGGAACATCAAACTGTTTGTGATCAATGTCTACTCCCCTTGTGGGCTAAGGGAAAAACGAAGTCTTTGGGCAGACATTGTGGATTTTAAAAACCGTAACCCAGGTGGTAAATGGATGATTGGGGGGATTTTAACTCTGTTAAATCCTGTGATGAAAGGAAGGGTGGGGATTTTTCTTCAACTAGAGAGTGTGCCGAGTTTAGTGCATTTATAGAAGAACTGGCTTTATTCGATTTGCCGTTTGTTGGCAATCGCTTTACTTGGTTAATGCAAAGGGTGAGAGTTGTAGCAGGCTGGATAGGTTTCTAGTTGACGATTACCTTATAGATTGTTGGGAGTTCAGGGCTTAAACAGTTGGTAAGCGTGATATCTCGGATCACCGGTCCGTTTGGCTTAAGTCCTTTGGTGCTAACTCAGGTCCAAAACCTTTTAGGTTTTTCAATTGTTGGTTGGACCATAAGGATTTCAAATCTTTTATACGTGATTCTTGGGATTCCTTCTCCATTTACGGATCCCCGTCATTTGTTCTAAAAGAAAAGCTGTTTGCTCTTAAAGCTAGATTGAAATGGTGGAACGTCAACGTCTTTGGTTGGTTGGATTTAAAGATTGAGAGCAATATTGATTCTATTTGTGAAATAGACGAGGCAATGGAGGGGAGATTGGACGGGTTGTCAGAGGAGGAACTCAAAAAGAAAGGGGAGGTCCAGGAGGAACTATGGCGTAACCTTCACTTCCGAGAAAGTATGATACACCAAAAGAGTAGGTCTAAGTGGCTGAAGGATGGGGATGTTAACAACAAGTTTTTCCATGCAGCAATGAAAGCTAGAAACAGGTCGAATTTTATCGCTGCTGTTGGCTTGGGCGAAAACATTATTGAAGATCCTAAGCAACTTAAGGAGGAGGCTCTAAATTTTTTCAAAGTAAAATTCAAACGAGAGGAATTCATTACACCTGTCATGGACCTGAGCAATATTAGAAAGCTAAGTTCAGAGGACAGTTGCAAGTTGGAGGTTCCATTCTCTCTGGATGAAATTCGTGAGGTAGTTTTCGCGTGTGAGGGTGCCAAATCCCCTGGCCCTGACGGATATTCTTTTAGGTTCATCAAAGATTGATGGTAAAGCGTTGGTCTTAATTTTGTTAAATGCATCCTGCATTTCTCAACCACAGGTGTGCTGCCGAAAGTGTTTTCTTCGTCTTTCCTTGCCTTGGTTCCCAAAATCGATAGCCCTCTCGACTTTGGGGACTATAGGCTTATTAGTCTTGTTGGATTTATATCAAAAATCATTTCCAAACTGCTATCAGCAAGACTTTCACCTTTTATGTCTGATTTGGTTTTAATGGCCCAAACGGCGTTCATTCCCGGGAGAAACCTGTTGGATGGTGTTCTTTTAGCAAATGAGGTGATTGATTCGGCAAGGAGACTCAAGAATCAATGTCTTCTTCTTAAGGTCGATTTCGCTCAGGCATATGATTGCGTCGATTGGAACTTTTTGATCCACGTTCTTAAATCTATGAATTTTGGGCCTAAATGGATTAAGTGGATTGAAGGCTCAGTGTGTTCTAGTTTCGTTTCTGTCCTTATTAATGGCAGCCCGACGGTGGATTTTCAGGCCTCGAGAGGCCTCAAGCAAGGTGATCTGCTTGCTCCTTTCCTATTTGCTTTGGTTGCGGAAACTCTGGCTGTTATGGTCAGACGTGCTTCAAGTTCTAACTTGCTGACTGGTTATGGTACCAATGAGGCGTCGATTGAAATTCTTCAATTTGCGGATGATACACTGCTAGTATGTAATGGTGGTTACCCTAACCTATGGGCCTTGAAGATTATTTTGAGGGGTTTCGAGAGGGTATCCGATTTAAAAATCAATTTCTCGAATAGTTGTATCTACGGTGTCAGCCTTGACCCGCTTTTTATTGTAGTTGCTGAAAATTTTCTCTTCTGCAAATCTGGTGCGTTACCTTTCAAGTTTCTTGGAATTAATATTGGTGGTAATCACAGGAGAGCATCGTTTTGGAACCCGGTTTTGGCTACGTTAAAAGCGATACTTAATTCTTGGGCTGGGAGGAACATGTCTATAGGTGGTAGGGTTACCTTGAGCAACTCTGTTCTTGTCAATTTGCCAATTCACCATCTATCCTTCTTCAAGGCCCCCTCCAAAGTTATTAAAGATATTATAGCGATCCAAAGGAGATTTCTTTGGTCCGGTTCGTCGGCTAAAAGGAGCATTGCTTGGATTAAGTGGAGTATGGTGTGTAAACCTATTGAGATGAGAGGTCTTGGTATCAAACATATCGGAAAATTTAACGAAGCTCTTATGTCGAAATGGCTCTGAAAGTTCTTAACAGGAGGAAAAGAATTGTGGAGGTTATTCATGACTAGTAGGTACGGTAAGCTCGATTCTCTGGTTATGCAGCCCGATACTCTTTTTTTTATCTAACACTACTTCGTCGTTATGGATGCGAGACCTCCTTAACCTTAGAAAGATTGGTTCCACCTATAATTTCACGTCTGCTATTGTGCCTGTCATTAGATGTGGAGATAGAGTTCCATTTTGGTATTCTCCCTGGTGTGGGGAAGTTTTGCTAAAAGACATATGGCCAGGATTATTTGCTGTTATTGTTAACAAGGACAGCGTTGTTGCGCCTTACGGTAATTGGGTTCAGCAGAGTTGGGAGTGGTCCTTTCAGGACTGTTGGAGGGACTGAGACGACGTTGATTTGGTTTCTGTCTTAGAGTTGCAGAATCTGGTTTCAAATCATCAAATTAAGCGTGACGTCCCGGACAATTGAGAGTGGCGGCTGGACCCTTCTAAGGAGTTTACGGTTAGTTCTTGTTACTCTCTCTTGACTGCAGATTTCCCTAGTTTTTGTCTTCTTCAACCGGAGGCATTCTTTCTTAAGGTCGTTTGGAAAACGCGTATTCCCTTGAAGATTAAGATCTTTTGTTGGAGATTGATTTGCGATAGACTTCCCACTCGTGATAACCTTGTTCGTAAAGGTATTGTTGTCTCCCCCCACGATAAGGTATGCGTTTTATGCTTTCATGAAGATGAAGATGTTGCGCACTTATTCTTGAATTGCCCTAAAGTGCAAATGTTGTGGCTTAAAATTGCCGGTTGGCTTCACTACCCTCCGATCTCCTCCAATTCTATTAGTAATCATGCTCTGTTATGGTTTTTAGCTTTGTTTGATAAAGGCAAGGAGGACATGAGGTGTTATGTGTGGATTATCTCCGCTTGGTGCATTTGGAACACTAGGAATAATATCATTTTTAATGATGTTGTTTGCGACGTAGAAGATATGTTTAATCACATAGTTATCGTTTCTTGGAGATGGTTGGAATTAGGCCGTAGAAGTTGTAATTTTTACGATTGGATGAAAAATCCTATAGATTTCTTGTAATTTCAGGATGATTTAATTTTCATCCTATTTTGATTGATTTTTTGTATCGGGTTGGAAAATCTCTGTTTCTCCCTTTTAATACAAATTGCTTATAAAAAAATGTTCATTCCTTTATAATCTAGTGTCCGATGTGCGGCACTTAGACTGAGTTAATGCTTGGAAACTATGATGATCAAAAATTGATTTTCTCTAATAATTTGAATACAATAAGCGGAAAATAGAGTTCACAAAAAAGTTTAGAAAGGGAATTTGTTATGATTTATAAGAATTACTAGTAGCAATAAGATGAAGGAAAGTGAAGATGGAATCAACAGTTTTGGCTCCGACAAAGGAATAGAGTCCGTAGACTTTTATGCATGCAAAGGAAGGTACTGCAACTGGAGCGTTTATGTCCCAAACAGTGGCTATGTAACAGAATAATTATTCCAAACCATAGGAGGTAAATGCAGGCCAATCAATATTGTGGGGCACTTTCTTTAATGCGCAAATAGACAGCATTTTCATCAAAATAGACAAAATTGTAGGGCATATATATAAGTCAAATTTTATGCACTGTGATTTTTGTGCATGACCTGCACCTACCAATTTCGAATATTACACCAACTCTCCAAACCCTTGGTAAAAATATCTCACTTTCGGTAAAAAAAAAAATTGTTAGAATTGAAAAAGTTTCTTGCATGTGATTTTGCTTAATATGAATTTGGAGTTTGGAAGTATAATAAATTAACATGTCCAAATGAAGAGTAAGACTCAACAATTAAAAGAAGAGAAAATTAGTTATAAAATAAAATAAAATAAAGTGTATAAATCAATGTTTTAATAATAGAACCAATCATCAAACCGATAATTGTATTTGATTATTGGTTTATTGAGCGAACTACTCAGTTTCTGATAAAATTATATGACTAAATTGTATAAAACCAAATAACTCGGTTAAATAAACCGGTGTTTATAACAAAATTGTATAAAATTATTTAGTTATTTAACCGATCGAACCAAATAATTCTATTTCTAAAAACTTTACGCTATTTAAAAAATTTTAAAATATCATAATTTCACCAATTCATTTTTAAAATTCAAATTTTATACATAATCATCACACACAATATACAATAAAATAGTACGAAATACAAATCTAAAAATTTTGCATAAATATTTAATTACAAAATAAATTGAATAATAAATTTAATTCTAAAGAGGAAAAATATTCAAAATAATTTTTGAACAAATTATATTTTAATTTTACTTTTAAAATGCTCGTTTTTTCTTTAAAAAACAAACATTTAATTCGTTGGTTTTCCAAAATTATCGGTGTTCGTCGATTTTCCAAAACTGTCAAGTTTTGTCCCGTTTTGATTGAAATTTTCAATGGTTCAATAATTTATCTGATCCAACAATTAAACCAAACAATAATTTTTCACAATTCGACCCGTCAATCTTGTTCGATTTTTAGAACACTATAAGTATGAGAATTAGATTCCCACCATATGATTACAAGTTTCAAATTTCAAAAGAAACACAGTGACTTGTATTATTCTATACGAAATTCCTTCATTATACTTAGCATATTATATGATGTGCATATATAATACCAAAAGCACTACATAATCACTTTGTTTACATTACTTATAAACCAATCAATTTATACGTCTTTATGGAAAAAACAATCAATCTTAAAAAACCATAACAAACTTGCGTATGGAGAGATGAAAGGCTGACAAAAAAAAAGTTGAATTCATTTTGCATAAGATGATGAAGATTATCAATCTTGATGACCTCTTTCTTAGTACTGACACTAACCATAAAATGAAAAACACATCACTTTGTTTATATATGACAGAGACAAGAACTGCATGGTAATAGTGTTTTTGGGTTCTTTTTTCAGAGATGAGGTTACTCACAAGATTCCTCCTAGTGGACCCTTGTTCAAGGGTTTATTACTCCATGTGTGATGCTGGTTTTTTCTACCTTTCATTAGGGTGGGTCTCTTACAATGATAAAAGTAGGGTCACTATCTCAACTATGCAATGTCCTTATTTTCTTAAATATTACATCATCACATTTTTCAAGGTTAAATCTTGTTAAATTCAGTGCCACAATTAAATTTAATTGCTGTATAATGACACCATTCTTCAACTTATACCTAACATAAACATCAACATAAAATACAAAATATATATTTTCATAATTTATTATTTTAAAGCATGACCGGACTCTATCATAAATATATCTTTGATTAGAGTTATTTAATATTCACCCCCAAAAAAATAAACAAATTTAATAAAATTGAAAAACCTATATTTGCTACAACAACAAAGTACCAACCAACCAAAAGCTATCAAATTTCCCTCCTCAAAGTCCATGTGTCATTCCACCGTACATATTTAAATTCTTCAACACACTAGATAGTACTCTCTCCTCCACCACCGCAACCACCACAACCACCATCTTCCACGACAACTCCTGCATTATCTCTGACCAACCAACAAACTCGTTTTTGATATTCTTTTAGTCTCTTTTGCAGCTGCTTCATTCTCATCATCACTTTACTACTACTAGAGTTCAAGCTGATGCACCCACTGCAGGCTTGCTTGCAACCATCTCAAAGTTACCACCACTTTCATCCATTTCTTCTTCTTCTCCGTTTCTATCATCTTCATCCATATTATCTTCTTCCTCTCTACGGTTGCGCTCTTGTTGCTGAGGTGGCCATTGCTGCTCCGGTCTCACCATCAACGGAGCGGCCATGTTCTCCGCTTTCACCATCTGGTTCAAACCACTGCCACTGCCGCTGCCACCGGAATTGTCTCCTTTGCTTTTCTCCCTGTATAAAGCATCCAACTGATGAAAATAAGGACATGTTTTTGAATCTTCTGGTCTCTTCTTGTTGCTTTCTTTCACTTTTTTGAAGTACTTGTTTATGTTCTCCCATTTTTCTTTGCACCTTTTGGCATTCCTATTGTACCCCAAGCTCCTCATTGCTGAAGATATATCCTCCCATAGAGGGCCTTTTGGTCCATTCTCTTGGTACTTATTGTCCATGCTTGTTCTCAGATTTATCAGTGCTTCAACTTCTACTTTCGGCCACCGAGAAGGACTTGGTGCCATGAAATTCTCACCGTTATTATCAAACTTCACTATTTCTCTATTCATCACCAATTGCTGCTGTGGGACAATTGGTTGGCCCGGCTTAGTAACAGGCGGTGGTTGCAATGGTGGTGGTGCATGAACTTGTACTGCTAACGTTGGTGCTGATGTTGGTGTTGGAGCTGGTGCAGGCACTGGTGTTGGTGTTGGAGCTGGTGCAGGCACTGGTGTTGGTGTTGGAGCTGTTGCTCGCACTGAGGTTGGTGTTGGTATTGGAGCTGATGCGGGCACTGATGTTGGTGTTGGAGCGGGTGATGCTACTGGTGGTGGTGGTGCTGCATTTCTTTGTGGTTGTTGTGGTGGCGGTGGTTGAGCAATGTTGATGTTATTTAATGTTTCTCCTAGATTTTGTTGTTCCGCAATTTTTTGCAAGAAAGACATAACTGCAGCATCTTTCGCTGCAGCTATAGATCTTTCCTGTGCAAGAATTTCCCTCTCTCTATTGATTCTCAGCATCTCTTGTGCTCTCCATGCTTCTTCTCTAGCCACGTTTTCTTGCTCCCGTTTCTCAATCGCTTCCAAGAATCTCTTCTGCAAATCCTCTTGTTTCTCAACCACTTCCTTCATCAATCTCTCAAAAAAGTCCTTCCACTTCCGCTTCCTCTTTCGCGATCCTTCTTCTGTTGTGTCTTCTGAGGAAGTCGAGTACGAGCTCGCCATAGAATTGGATAACAGATCTGTTGAAATGTTAGGGAAAGAAGGAAGAGGATTGGTAGTGATAGGGTTTGTTGTTGATGGTTGAAAACTAGTTGAAGGATTAATGGAAGAAACTGTTTGGTTCATCATATTCATTGTTTGGGTTTGGGTAGTTACAATATTGTTTTGAGGCATTGGAATTGATGAAACAGTTACATGAGGGATAGGAATGGGTGTGTTAATCACTGGTGGCAATGACATTGGTACTGCTGTTGATTCTGGTATTGCAGTTGTAACAGCTTGCGACGGTGTTGGTGTTGGTGCTGAAATTTGTGGTGATTTTGATTGGTTTTGTGGCTGATATTGTTGTTGATAAGTTGAAGGGTGATTATGAAAATGATCAAGGGCTTCTAATTGATCGAAAAATCTATAAGTTTTACCATCTGATTTTCCACCTCTACCATCTTTAGTTCTCTTATGGTATTTATAAACATTTTCAAATTTCTCTTTGCATTTCTTTGCACTTCTGTGAAACCCAAGTTCTGCTAGCTTCCTGATTATTAATAAATAAAGTGAGAAGCAAATAATTAAAATAAAATAAAAATTAAAAAAAAAAGAAAAAAAAAAAAAAAAAAGAAAAAGAAAGTTTATTTACTCTTTATCTTATCTCATCAAATTCAGCTACAAGACAAATGCATGATTAAAATAAGCATGGGAATTAGCATAAGGTAACAAACAATTAAACATGTAAAAGAAATAAAAATTTATTATAGTGTTGCATCACGGTAATGTAAGGAAAATGAAGTAACTGAAAGAGAGAAAGAAGAAAACATGAAGCTGAGTTAATATGATGAAATTCTTTTGTTGTTTTATGTAACAAATTTCCATGAATTGATGAAAAGAAATGTGACCCATGAAAAACGCATGAACTTAAGTTAGGAAAATTTGATAAAATATTAAACTTCAATTTCCCATGAGAGTTGGTAACCGAAATAAAAGGGGGGAAAAAGAAAATCTTGCTTTTGATAACTCAATTCAAGTTGGTAACTTATTTGGAAAATTAAACATGAATCAAAGTTAGTGTGAATGTCAGAAAATACAATAAATCACAAACAAATGATTTTTTAATAATTTAATGTTGATAATTAATAATTATACACACAACACAAGAAACAGCTATGAAAATAAAAAGGAAGAATTTTAAGGAAAAGAGAAAAATACAAAAAGCTGAGAAACGGGTAAAAGAAGCAAAAACAAATGATAGAAATGAAGCAAACTTCAATTCTCAGATCTCTACATAGTATAAAATTATTTTTTAAAAATAAAAAATAAAAAATTTTCACAACCTCAAAATTTAAATGAAGTAAGAAAATTCAATGACATTAAGCAAGTTAATTAATAAAGTTATAAAAAATTATATTCAGACATAAAAGATTATTTATTTACCTTGAAACTTCATCCCACAGAGGACCTTTAACACTTGCATCTCTAAACGCTGTATCCATGTCCGATCGTATCCTTAAAAGCGCCAAAGTTTCCGGTCGCGGCCACCGGTTACCGCCGAAGCTACGTTCACCTTCATCAATTCTACTTCTTTCAATATCACTTTCAGAATTTGATCCAACTCCGCCACCACCGCCACCTTCCGCCGTCATGTTGGGTGTTGATGTGGCTGCTGCATCTCCACCGCCACCCAAAAGAGGTGAGTGGTCAGCCAGCATAGTGTCTGTTTTTTCTCAAACAGCAATTACAGCAGTTGAGATAAGAGAAAAAAAATTAAAAATATAAACAGAGAGAAAAAATAAAGAGGTGGTGAATTCTTTGAATTTTGATGAGTTTTTATTTATCTGTATATGTTTGTGTATATATATGTATGAAATGAAATGAAAACGCTTTCTCTTTCTATCTCTTTCTTTGTGTTATATGGGAGGTGAATTTATTATTGTTTTTTTTAAATCTATTTTGTGTAAATAATAAATATTTTTCCTTTTTATTTTTGTCCTTTTATTTATTTCTTTACTTTTAAGCCCTTCCCTTTTTCTTTGTTTTAATTTTAAAGGGTGGAATACAGTTCAAAATTATTTAATTAATCGTATAATTTTATTTAAATTTATTTTAAATGCATATGAATACAAAGAAATTTATATTGTAAATCAATTTTATTTATTAGTTCATTAAAATTATTTGACTACTATTATAATTATCTTTAAATTAAAAATAAATATACATAAAACTTTTATACTTTATGACAATAAACTTTATTTTTATAAATTTAATATGTTAGGTTTTTCTATTATTTTATTTAAATAAAAAGTTATTTTTTCATTAATTTTTATTATATTTTAATATTATTTTCGTTCTAAATTATAAACCATTATAACTAACTATATTACACAAATTAAAATTTTTAAATTAGTTCATTATTAAAAATAAAAATTTTTAATTATTTTTTAAAAAAATTACTTCATGTGTTTTTATTACAAGTTATTTTGAAAAGAAAAGTTATACTAAATTATAAATTGTTTTAGTACATTAATGAATTATTAATATTATTTTTTATATTATATTTTTAAATATATAGTTATATTTTAATTTTTTTAGTTTATATTTTTTTATATCATTAATAAAAAATAATTCTGTAATTTGAAAATCTTATTTCAGTAAAATGAAATTCGATATTATTTTATTAGACTTTGTTAGTAGTCTAGGATTCAATTTCTTAGACCTTAAGGCTTTGTGTGTGAATTTTGTAATTATTTTAGAATTTATTTCGTATAATAATAATAATTTTTTAAAATAAAATATGATAATTAATATATATATATATATATATATATATATATATATATATATATATATATATATATATATATATATATAATTGTGAGAGTTAAATCGGATGATATATTACTTGAACATATAATAGTTTATAAATGATAATTAGGTCTGGCAATGAACCAAACCAACTTGAAAATAGTTTAAAATTCGATTCGAAAATTAAAGTGTTGAACTAGGTTCATGAACCAAATGAGCTGAATATGAGCTAAAAACTAAGTTCGTTAACTAAATGATCTGAACTTGAACTATACATAGTTCGACTCGTTAGATTCATGAATCAATTCGATTATATATGAGATAGATTATATTGTCTTTAAGAGTAGGTTTAAAGATTTGTTCTAAATCTTAGTCTCATATTTTCTTTTAATCTAACGGTTTTAATTGATAATTTATATTCTCAAGTGAGTAAAATATTTCTACGAATAATTATACAAATAAAATTAACATCGTATAAATTTCAATCTTATAACTTTTATTTTATTTCTAAATTTTTTATTTAAAAAATATTAATTTAAAATGTCAAATATATATATAAAAAATAGACTTTAAAAAATTACTTTTAAGTCTGTGAAATAAGCGAGTTGAACCTAACAAGATAAACCTAACGGGTTGAACCGAGATATTCGTGAATTTCTAACAAGTCGAGTTTGACCTAAAAAAAAAAGTTCGTGATGAACTCGAACTCGGCTAATTTTTAAAGAGTCGAGTTTGCGCTGAAAAACAAGTTCGTGATGAACTCGAACTCGAACTCGGCTAATTCTTAACGAATCGAATTGAACTAAGGCGAGTTCGACTCGACTCGACTCATTTACAGTCCTAATGATAATAATCTTAACCTTACATATCTATTTTTTTTAAAATGAGTTAGACTCAACCGTATTTTTAATATTAAAGTGATTTAAAATTTAGCCAATTATCTCCTATGAAATTTTCACTATGAAATCATTTATAATTTATTTTCATACTTTTAATATTTAATTTTAAGCGTGAGAAATATGTTAAAAATTTCACATCAAATAATATAATTTAAATATATATATTTATAATTAAAAGCATTATGCATATACAAGTCAATTTTATAAAAATAAATTTGAACAGACCACATTTCTTAATAATGACTACTTCAACATATTAATAGTGGGTTTTTGTAGTTGAGGAAGAATTTATGAATAACTATCATATTTTTTTGACATGTATAAAAATTACAAACAATGTATAATTTTTTTTTTTGACAAAGCCGCTTAATATATTTTTGTGATAATATCAGATCTCATCTTGACTAGATGAACTCACCTGACTTTGATCTTTGGATTTAATTACAAAAAAATTGGCACAGAAAAATATATAAAAATGCATTCATTTATATTTACAAATAGCATTTAATTTATCAATAAAAAATTAAATAGGTGCAGAAATTTTTGAAAATAAACGCACACTGACGATGGAGATGATGGTTGGTTTTTGTCTGTCCAGCTATATTTAGTTAAAGGCCGGCACCAGTAGCTCACCTTTTTTCTTTTCCTTTTTTAAAAATTCATCTTTACATTTTCTTTTTAAAAAATTATTTTATTTTTCTAAATTATTTTCAATTTTATATTATTATTACTATTATCACTATTTTCCTTTTTCTTGAGATGGAGATATAGATGAGCTTTGGTTGCTTTTTCTTTTGGGATGAGTATTTTTGGATTTCAGTGACTTATTATGAAATGACGAAATAGACCCTAACATGGTTCTGCATTGACCTTTAATCATTGAAGCTAATCTATGCTATATTTTATTTACATCAGCTTGTTTGTGATCTGGGTTTGTCCCTCGTTTTACTGCTAAAACATTTTTTTATTTTGTTCTTTTAAATTTCAGATCTGACCATTGCCCGAATCCCTGTATGTTTTTTATATTAAAGTTGACAGCTGAATTCATAAATTAAAGTGAGATAAGTGTAAATATAAAAGTTATTAAAGTGAAATTTTTATCTTCAATAATAGTTCTCCATTTGTTTTTATTATCATATGTCTTCAATAGTAATTCTTTGTTTGTTTCTTATCATATGTCAATTTCGTAAATATTAAAGAATCAAAGTTATTTTATAAGAAAATGATGAATTATAAATTATTGTATAAAATAATTATTAATTAAAGTATTAAAAAAAGTTAAATTTTCTCAAGAGGAAGTATATTTCTTCATTGATAAGTCCTCTTCTATTGTCGTGTGGAGTAAGTTTTCTTGGTCATCGCATATTCCTTCTTCTAGATCTCTTCTACTCTGAAGGTTGACTCATAACAAAATGTCAACTGACGATAATCTTAGTAAGAGAGATTTTGTTGGTCCCACTAGATGCTCTCTTTGCTATACCTTATTTAAATCACTAAAATCATTTGTTTTTTAATGCAAATTTGCTTGTAGTTTATGGAATTGGTTTGTTGATATCTAGAACATCAGCTTCAGCATCAACAACATCAAGTCTTGCTGAAGATTGTTGGAAATGGATTGGTCGCCTCAAGCTCATTTAGTCATTCTTGCAGCTATTGTAAACATCATCAATGATATTTGTAGGGCTCGAAGTTCTGACAGGTTTAAAGACAAGAGTAATTCTTGGAAGAGACGCATCCCTAGTATTTCGGCCCATGTCTTTCTTGAAGGAAGTATAAATAACAATATGTCTGATTCCTATATGGCCAGATTTTGCATTCTGAAAGTCTTTAAGATCAACATTCACCTCGTAAGCCTAAAATCCTCAATGAAATCTTGTGGCATCCTCCTCCTCGAGGTTGGTGTAAGTGTAATACGGATGGGATGGCCAAAGGGGTCCCTTCTTTAGCTGCCTCTGCTGGTATTTTCAAGATGGAAACTCAGACCATGTGGGCACTACGCCAAAAATGACTTTTACTAGCGCACCTTAGACAGCGCTTTTATGTAAAAGCGCTGCTATAAGTTAAATAAAAAATAAAACATGGAAACTGTATACGAAAAAGAGTATAAAGCGCTGCTAAAAGTCATACCTTAGACATCGCTTTTTTAAAAGCGCTGGTAAAGGACCACATTAGCCAGCGCTTCTAAGAAGCGCTGCTAAAGGCCTATATTAGCCATCGCTTTTCTCAAAAGCGCTTTCTAGAGTCATATAAATTTAAAAAGAAAATAATCTCAAAAGCGCTGCTAAAGGCCAATATTAGACAGCGCTTGTAAAAAGCGCTGCTAAAGGCCTATATTAGCCAGCGTTTTTCTAAAAAGCGCTGTCTAAGGTCTTATTAATTAAAATAAAAAACTTAATAGTATCAGTATTCTATTTTTCATCTCTATTCTTTCCCTCTGCTGCGAACTGCGAACGACGAGAACGAACGAAGAACAGCTCACGCCACCGTCGTCCACCTTCCTCCACCGTCTCGGTTACAGTCTCGCCGTCGTCCTTCCTCCATTGTCCTCCACCGTCCTCCACCGTTCTCCACCGTTTCGGTAAGATTTCTTCTTTTCTGTTATGGTTAACGTTAGAGATTGTTAGGGTCATAACAAGACTACATTACTTTAATCATTACAAGTTTTTTCTCAATCATCCAACAACTGTTCCATGGATTTGTAAGGTCCATTTTCTGATATGAACATTTCTGCTTTTAGGGTTCTTCTTTGAGGAATCTGATTGATGTAAACCAAACTGTCTCTGTTATAAACAACTATGCCTTGAGTAACCAAAAAAAATTAAATCAAGATATATAGTGGGGTATAGGTACTAAGTGTTTTGTTGTTCTCTTATGGATATTAATATCTTGGTTTTATGCTATTAAATTCAAAACTATAAACGATTCAATTTTGGAATTCTTCAATGGCTTATTCCTGCCTTAATCTCTCTTGTGATTGTTCTTTTCAGATTGTTGTTTGAGGAGAATTTGTTTTGAACCAAGTGCTACTACGAGAAAGGTATTTTATTCTTGCACTCAAATCTTCATATGGTAGACGATACGTGAAATAAAAGTTTGTATTAATCTTCTTTTATGTTCTTTTGAAATAGTGCGTGAATAATTATAGTAGTGTTTTTGTTTACCTTAATAAGTAGGAAAACCATGGATAAAAAATGGATGTCTGCCGATCGATTGTCCAAAGAGTACGAGAATGGGGTATTGGAATTCGTTAAGTTTGCTGTTCAACACGTTGAAGACCCTAGTCGAATGAAATTTCCTTGCTTGGGTTGTTGTTATGTGGGTCGGGTTGACGCAGATGGATTGAAATCGCATTTACTGATGCATGGAATTGATCGAAGTTATAAGTGTTGGATATTTCATGGTGAGAAAACTAACGAGAATGTTGAACCGAGTGGGAATAGTAATACGACTTATGCTTCAGACGACAAAGACACGGAAACATACGATTGTGATCGAGTCGAAGAGATTGCAGAAGCACTTGAAGAAGATCTTCATGATTGTCCCAAAATGTTTGAGAGGTTGGTAAGCGATGCAGAGAAACCGTTGTATAAAGGTTGCACTAAATTCACAAGACTGTCTGCGGTATTAAAGTTGTACAACTTAAAGGCGGACAATGGATGGTCGGATAAAAGTTTCACAGAGTTGTTGGCCCTTATGAGAGAAATGCTACCGGAGGATAATGTTCTTCCTAATCGAACCTATGAGGCCAAAAAAATGTTGTGCTCTATTGGCATGAGCTATGATAAGATACATGCTTGTCCAAACGATTGCGTTTTGTTTCGAAACGAATATGCATCGTTAACTGAGTGCCCAAAATGCGGTTTGTCTCGATATAAGAAAAAATTGTCTCCAGCAAAAGTCTTATGGTATTTTCCTATAATTCCGAGATTTAGGCGTATGTTTCGTAGTGAAACCGATGCAAGACACCTGACTTGGCATGCAGATGAAAGAATTATTGATGGAAAGTATCGACATCCGGCTGATTCACCACATTGGTCGAAAATTGAAAATGATTATCCTGACTTTGGAGAAGAAGCAAGAAACCTTCGCTTGGCATTATCTACTGATGGAATGAACCCGCATGGTCTTCAAAGTATCTCATATACCACATGGCATGTGATTCTTATGATTTATAACCTACCTCAATGGCTATGTATGAAGCGTAAGTACATGATGTTATCTATGTTAATTTCTGGGCCTAAACAACCAGGGAATGACATAGACGTATACTTGGTACCCTTAATCGAAGATTTAAAGTTTTTGTGGGAGAATGGTGTGGAGGTTTATGATGGGTATAGGAAAGAAATTTTCAACTTGAGGGAGATGTTGTTTGGCACAATTAATGATTTTCCAGCATACGGAAATCTATCAGGGTACAACATAAAAGGTCAAGATGCGTGTCCTATTTGTGAAGATAAAACATATTCGACGCGATTGGAGTTTGGTCAGAAGAATGTCTTTCTCGGTCATCGTAGATTCTTAAATTCTAATCATCACTACCGTGGGTGGAGAAAAGCATTCAATGGAGACACCGAACAGTGTAAAGCTCCACCTGCATTGTCAAGTGACCAAGTTTTTGAAAAGGTGAAAGATGTGCATACTGAGTTTGGCAAGCCTTTTGCACATAAGGTTGTCAAAGGTGGGTGGAAGAAGAGGTCGATATTTTTTGAATTGCCATATTGGAAGTCTTTGTACGTGAGACATTTTCTCGATGTTATGCATATTCAAAAAAATGTATTTGAAAGTGTTATTGGTACGTTACTCAATATAAAAGGAAAGTCTAAGGATGGCCTTACAGCAAGGGAGGACATGTTAAAAATGGGAATAAGAACTGAATTAGCACCCGTGAAGAAAGGAAGACGAACATATCTACCACCTGCTGCTTTTACTCTATCAAGAAAGGAGAAAAAAATATTGTGTAAGTTTCTGAGTGAAGTTAAAGTTCCAGAAGGATACTCTTCAGATATTAGAAGACTTGTGTCTATGAAAGACCTCAAGTTGAAGAGTTTAAAGACACATGATTGCCATGTTATAATGGAACATTTTCTACCAATAGGTATACGTTCTATTTTGCCAGAAAAAGTAAGAAGCGCCATAACTAAATTGTGTTTTTTCTTTAGGTCAATTTGTAGTAAGGTGATCGATCCTGCGATCTTACCAACACTACAAAAAGAAATAGTTATTACCGTGTGTGAGCTTGAAATGTATTTTCCTCCCTCTTTTTTTGACATAATGGTACATCTAGTTGTTCATCTTGTGAAATAGACACAGTTGTGTGGACTAGCTTATATGAGATGGATGTACCCTGCTGAACATTATATGAAAATATTAAAAGGGTACGTGAAAAACGAAAGTCGACCAGAGGGTTGTATTGTTGAACGATACATTGTTGAAGAAGCGGTTGAGTTTTGTACTGAATATTTGTCCAATGTTCAATCGATTGGACTCCCCAAAACTCATATTTTCGAAAAAAAGGAAGGTAAACAATTAATTGGAAATAAAATTGTGACAATATCAAGGGACGAACGGGATCAAGTGCATTTGTATGTTCTGCACAATGATAAGGAGGTTGAGCCATATGTTGAAATGCACAAGGATGTACTCCGAAGGTTAAATCAGAACAAAAATGAAAATTGGATAGTACGAGAGCACAATCAAAGTTTTATACAATGGTTAAAGGATCATATTTATTCGAAGTGCTCTTCAGATCCCGCTTCAGTAACAGAAAGGTTGAGCTGTTTGGCATATGGTTCAAGTTTGCATGTGTTTTCTCATAGCGCATACGCAATTAATGGATACACATTTTATACCAAAGAACAAGATGATAAAAGTACTATGCAAAATAGTGGTGTCACCGTGCTAGCTGAAGCAATGCACATATCAAGTATGAAAGACTTAAACCCCAAATATTCAAATCTGTCACATTTTGGAGTTATTGAGCACATTTGGGTGTTTGATTACGAGAAGTTTCAGATTCCTATCTTTGGTTGCAAGTGGGTAAATAGTAGTGGCATACGAATGGATAAGTCAGGATTTTTGTAAGTGGATCTTAATAAGGTGGGGTACAAAGATGAGCCTTTTATTCTAGCATCTCAAGCTAAACAAGTGTTCTATGTCACTGACCCGACGAGTACGAAATGATCTATAGTGCTTTTATCTAACAAAGTTGTTGATGATAGCGGTGTAGATCAATGTGATATTGATGTTGAGAATGAGTCATGCATTAGACGGAATGAGTTGTATAATAGAAATGATCAAGATGAGGATCTTATAGCGGATGAGTCATATATCAGAAATGATCATAACGAGGGAATTTGGATCAATTCATCCGTCCGCATTGCTAAGAAACAAGTAATTCATATTCCAACCAAGAAAAGAAAGAGATGTTAGTGAAAGAGGTAATATAATAAAATGATATATATTATAATTTTTTATTCATTTATTTATTTATTTATGCGAATTGTTCTAAATATTCATTTATATTTTATTTTGATATAGATTGCGGTTATTTCATGTTGAGGTTTATGAGAGAAACTCTTTTTTTGGATCGAATAGAGATTCCATCCGATGTATGTATTTCTAACTTATGAGTTATTTTAATATTTAACACATATTTCTCATATAATTAAATAGTTGAAACTAAATCTAACTATGTTATATTATTATGTAGTACTTTGATGAATTCAAGTGTGCGTATTACTCAAGAGATCATTTGGATGAAATTAAAGAGGATTGGTGTCAATTCATTATTGAGCTCGGAGTTTTATAAGGTATATTGTACTCTTACTTTAATTGATGAGAATTATGAGTATGTATAACTTTGTAACTATAGACATTGTTTATGTCTTGTTTTAATTGAATTACAATCTTTTTGTGCTGTTTCAGGTTATATGTGCAAAGTAGAAGATAGAGTTATATTGATGTGCATTGCTTTTTGCTTAGCATTTCTATAAGTAATATGTAGATTTGAAGCAAAATGTTTTGTTGGATGAAATGATTTGTATCATCAATTGTTTTGTATATATAAATTGTTGGATGAAAATTGTATATATAAATAGGCAAAATTGGTGCGTATATATTGGTTTGAAACTCCAATTTATGATATTTTGGTGCAAAATGTCGTTGAAAAACAGGTGCAAATTGTGGTTGAAAACCTGGTGCAAATTCTGGTTTAAAAACAGGTGCATATAAACTGTATAAAACAAACAGCGCTTTTTTTAAGTAATTTTTATAAAAAATTTCGTATACCTTAGACAGCGCTTTACACTAAACGCGCTGTCTAAGGTGGGGTTTAGACAGCACTTTCGCAAAAAGCGCTGGCTAAAGTGGAGTTTAGACAGCGCTTATACCAACATGCGCTGTCTAAGGTATACCAATAAAAGCAAAAGCGCTGTCTAAGGTATACTAAAAAAAAGGTAAAAAGCGTTGTCTAATGTTAGTCTAAAAAAACAAAAAGCGCTGTCTAAAGCACCATTTAGACAGCGCCTTTACAAAAAAAGCGCTGTCTAAAATATAAACAAAAGCGCTGTCTATTGTAAAAGCACTGTCTAAAGCGGTGCTTTGATAGCGTTTTTTCAGTCAAAACACCCATTTAGACAGCGCTTCTTACATTAACCAAAGCGATGTCTAATCTTTTAGCAGCGCCAGTTTAGACAGCGCTTTTAAGCGCTGTGTAATTCCAAAAAAAAACGCTGTCTAAAGGCTTTTATGGCATAGTGGGGCATCTTTGTCCACTTCATTGGCTTTGGCAATGCTCTCCTTGTTGAGTTGATTATTGCAATGATAGTTATTAGCATGCTAAGGAGAAGAATTAGAAGAAGTTATGGCTCAAAATTGACTCTCCTTGGTTATTAAGGCGTTTAAGGATCAAACCATCATCCATTGGCCTATTAAAACTAGATGGCTTAATTGCATTCATATTACAAAATCTATGGATTTTTTAGTTTCTCACATTTTCAGAGAAAGGGAATGCTTGCGCGGATTCTCTTGCTATAATTGATTTCATTTCTAAGTCTTGCTCTTGGTTCAATAATGTTCATCAAGATCTTACTGGTAACTACTTGCTAGACAAGCTTGATGTCCCGAGATATAGAAGGTTTGGGTCCTGAAGTTGCATGTCTCTAATATATTCAGGGGGACTACCCCCAATATGGTTTAGTTGCTTCTCTCTTAAGCTTTCTTTCGTTTATTATTGTTTATTGATTATCCTTCATAATTACACGTCTTTGAATCAAGTTTTGAATCGATGCGTTTTAGCATGCATAATTCAATTGTTTGTGTTTGAGTATGATCATCATGGTTTTAGTAAATTGCTTGAGTTAATGGAATAAGATCCATATTTGAGGTTAGTTCAAGTTATGTGGGAAGTGAAATCTCAAACTATTTTGAAAAAGTTGGAAAATTGAGATTTATTGTGTATGACTCGAGTCACTCACAATCTATGACTCGAATCAAATCAAACAAAGAAGAACAGGAAGATTCGGGTGTCTGTGACTCGAATCAAAATTTACACATGATTCGAATCATGCAACTTTATGACTCGAATCAAAAGTTATACATGATTTGAATCACATATCTCATGTTAGCCACTGCCTCATTCAATTTAAATCACACATCCTACATGACTCGAATCACAAGTTGGTTCACTTTTTAATGTTTGGTTTTGACCAATTTGATTCGAATCAAGGGTTATGCATGACTCAAATCATGAACCTTCATGACTTAAATCACAACTTTAACCTGACTCGAATAACAGGAAATGGGTCACTTTTCTTTATGTTGATCTTGTTCCACTCTACTTGCTCATTTGACTCAAATCAACAAATGCTCTTGACTTGAATCTAATAACCATTTCCCCTATTTTGTGCATAATTTCTAGCACATATAAATTCATTTTGTAACATAATTTTCATAAATCACTCACATAACGAACTTTATGATTGTCTGAAATCAACAAGCTCTCATTTTTTAAAACTAAAAAATCTATTGCAAATAGAATTTCTTTCATCTTCAACCTCTAGTTTGAATTCAGATTTTGATTATGTTGATTTGTAATTATTGAGGGAGGCATGTCTTAAAACCAACATTTCTTCAAGGTTTAGTAAGGATTTTCAGGAAGTTTGCAAGATTGTGGTTGTTGTGACTAGTAGTGATTAATTCTAGTGAAAAAAAGGAGATTTTTCTCTACAAGTTGACCTTGGTAGTGTTATGTGGAAGCATATAGACATGGTATGTGTTCTTCTCAATCTTCAGACAGATCATCGCTCAAGAAATAGGTAGGATCAGGGGTGATTGCCACACATGAAGTCTGTGAGCAGATAGGTGAAGCTGGAAGATTCATAAAGCAAAAATCAAGTAAAGATTTCGCAGAGAGTTTAGCATAAAAGTGTGTACAAGTCAAGATCCAGATAGAAGATTTATTTTTCTCAGCATTATTGTGGATTAGTGATTGTACAAACTCGTGTAATATTTGTCAAAACATAGTTGAAGAATAACTTTCAATGGAAAACCATTAGAGAGTGGAGTAGGCCCTTGCTAGAGTTGAACCACTATAGATCTCAGTGTACTCTCTCTCTCTCTCTCTCTCTCTCTCTCTCTCATTTAATTTTCGTAGGCTATTACATGTTTAGGTTTTTGTCTCTTAGCGTAGTTTATCTTTAATTCCTGTTGGTAGCTATTTATTACGTAAGTGTAAGTTTTGTTAGAATCGGAACCTATTTGTGTTTTAGTGCTGATTAAAATCTATGGACTAGTGGTGTTAGAATCTTGTAGCAATTGTCATTTTGTAAGGAGTAGGGGTGTGCAAAATATCCGGTTGTGATGCCCAAATTCATAACCAAATCCAAATCTATTTAAAATATCCGGATATAATTGAATGGTTATTAACCGGTTTAGTGTTTAATGGTTTTGTTATCCATTCATATAATCCGGATATAATTAAATGGTTATTAACCAGTTAAATTTTTTTGGATTCGGTTATAATCCGATTATTATCCAAAATCCAAATTTTTTAATTTTTAAAATAAAAAAAAAAAATTTTTGCATATTTTTTTTAAAACTGGATTTTTTAAAAAAATCCGGTTATATAATCATAACCAAATTTATAACTGGTTTTATAACCGGTTTTATAACCGGTTTTGATTAAAATGTGGTTTTGGTTATAAATCCAAACCATTTAAATGGTTTGAAAATGGTTATGGTTTGTTTTCTAAAAATAACCAACCATGCACACCCCTAGTAAGGAACACATCTTGTGTAAATTGCAAAGTTTCAATTCATCCTAGTTGGAACTCTTTGGAGACAATCTCTAATCAATCTGAAATATATTTGTGAATTGTGTACTTGTATTTGTGATTGATTTCCAATTAAAGCACAAAGGTCTCTACTTTCTCTTTAAAACTTATGCATTTAAAAATCTATGATATTTCATTTTGAAAACGGTCAAATTTTTTAAAAGGATCTATTCATCCCCATTCAGACTGTTCTCTACTCCTATTGCCTACATAACAGGTCCCCTCTCGTGGTTTCTTGTATTCTCTTTTCTTTCAATGAAAGTTTTCTTTTGCCTAAAAAATATTAAATTTTAAAAAATAGATTAAAAAGTTATAAATATTAAAAAGTATAATAAAAATATATTTACAATTAATTAGTTTTAAATAAATCCAATTCTTTATATATGGGCATGTATGTCACTTTTTAAAGAATAATATTTTTTATAGTATGGTATATTTTTGTCAAAAAAATTAAATGAAAAATTTCAAAATAACTTTAAATAACAAATTAAGTTTAAATGCTTTCTAAAAAAACTCTTAAAACTTTCTTTTATTAAACCTCTAACAAGAAATGTCTAAATTAATAAATATAAAAAATATGTTTTAATATATATTTAGTTATAATTTTGTTTTTTTGTCAAGTAGTTTAGTGGCTGAAATTTACTATTTAAAAATAACAAATGGAATATCGAAGGTTCGAACTCGAGCTCATGCATCTGATGTTCTAAACATCTATCATCTGAGGAGGCTTAACGAGATTAATTTTAATCTCTTTATTTTTAGCCGCTCAAAGAATTAATCTCTTAATTTTAAAATTTATCAAATTTGGTCCCTTTCCTTATATTATTGGATTATAAAAAAAGGAGATACAACATGTTTTAAGGGGCGGAGTGGATACTAAGGTACTGATATACGCGCCCATACATGCTTATTTTGGTGGGTTAATTGAGTGTGCCCATGCTTGTACCTATTTTACAAGTTTTTACCTTACTCGTTATTAGTGAATTTTGCGAGTACTCTCTAAGCATTGGTCCAATTGTCATTATTTTATTTTAAATTGTTGTATTTGTTGAAATTAATGGAACAATTAAGGTTTTCAACAAAGATGATGAGGAAGAATAAGAGAGAAAAGAGAGAAAACTAAATTGAAAAACAAAATCCTTATTGAGTGAAGTTATTATTTATATCATATCATGCCCTTTATATAGGCAACAAAAGCCCATGCCAAAAACTTACAAAGTACAAAATACAAAGCCACAAGTTACACTTTGACACAACAACTACAAGATGTATTCGACTTTGTCGAATACAACCATCTATAACCAACTTAGTTCGACTGAGTCGAACGCACTACAGTCAAACTCAGATTTGAAACACCGAATTATCGACTTCTAACAGACCTCGTGATTCATGTTTTCAAGGCTTCTTATCCCGATAATTTTCTTTAACTCTTCAAACCTAACTTTCTTTAGAAGCTTAGTGAGTATATCAGCTAGTTACCATTCTGCCTTAAAACGCTTAAGTGAAAGCTTTCCTTTGTTAACTTGATCCCTTAGAAAATGATACATCCTCTCTATGTTCTTACTTCGACCATGAATCACTGGATGATTCACTAGGCCAATAGCTGACTTGTTGTTAACAAACAACTTCGTTTTCTTAGGTTCCATTTTCTTGAGCTCTTTGAGCAACATCTCTATCCATACTGCTTGACATACTACAAATGATGCAGCCACATACTCAACTTCACAAGATAATAAAGCCACAATACTTTTCTTTCTCGAACTCTTTGAGATTGGCATACCTCCTACAATAACCTAATTTTTAACCCTAAGATCCCACTTATCATTTGCATCATCTGCATCACAAACAAGATCACATTGGTCCTTCTGCCCTCTTATGTAGGTTTGCTTCTAAGGGAGATCACCAAGCACCCCTGTGTTCTTACTTGTTTTATATTTTTTTATGTTTACTAACCTTTTATCAAAATACCAAAAATATGTTTTTGTATCCATTTGTTTCTGTTGCAAGATAGGTAAGGAAGACGTCAAGGATATCAATCTTTGTTCCTCGACACTATTCAAGCTCGTTTTAATCAGGAACATCAGGTTTAATAACTTGTCTCTCAAGAAAGTCAAAGGTTCATGTGTTTATTTCCATGCCTTCTTCAACAAGTAAACCTCAAGCCAATACCAAAGCAATGCAGCAACAGGGCAATTTTTCACAAGTTTCACTGAGTTAATCGATTAACATCATAGTGTTAATCGATTACACCCTCTCAAAAGGGCGTAGAATTTGAATTTTCAAGCATGTAACTGATTAACACAATTCATGTTAATCGATTACACCCCTGAATTTTGGCCAAAATCAGCAACTTTTCATCTTTGCAACATCTGACACCTCATTATAATTGCATGATTCACTCTTACACCAGATGGAACA
Source organism: Lathyrus tuberosus (assembly GCA_022829125.1). Taxonomy (NCBI): domain Eukaryota; kingdom Viridiplantae; phylum Streptophyta; class Magnoliopsida; order Fabales; family Fabaceae; genus Lathyrus; species Lathyrus tuberosus. The sequence goes on from JALAZF010000102.1 coordinate 10,200,273, forward strand.
TTCTAGAGCAGCAAAATATCAATTACACATTATTCCCTTACATCATCATAATTAAATTCCACCATACACCCTCATTTCTAGACTCAATTTGAACCAATTGATCTTTGATTTACCACCCAAACCAATTTCCAAGCCTAATTGTGCTCCAAACCTAGACTCTATTTAAACAATTTCCCTCAATTACAAAAGGGTTATAATCATTTTCTCCTTCAATTTTTTGAATTCTCTACACATCACATTTGAATTCTCTCTCACTTTTATTGGAATTTTTCACCCATTCTCACCATTTGTTCATCTTCCCCAACCTCACTAAAGCTCTATCCATTGAAAGTTAACATGCTTTTCATTGAAGCTTGTTAATCTTTGAGCTAAACCTCCATCAAAACACTTCTTCTTCATCAAGTTATGTTGAATCTAAGCTTTGGAGATCATTCTTTGAAGTTCATTTTGAAGCAAATTCAGATTTGGTTGGTAATTCTTGGATCTACATTATTTGTGTTTAATTTACATCTTTCACCATGTAATCTCTTGTGAATTGTGTGTTTCTTGATCCATTTGATTTGTATTTTGGATTGCATTGGTGTTTGTTTGATGAAAATGGCTGGAATTTTCGTGCTCAATTGCATACATTATCATTTGGTGTTTGAATGTGGAAGTGATAGTGGAAATAAGCTTTTTAAAACTCTGCTTTTACTGTTGTTGTAAGTGTAAACGATTAACATAATAGTGTTAATTGATTACACCCCCAGCTGCGCCCCTGGATGTGTTGTTTTTCATGCTGTAACCGATTAACACCCCTTGGTTAATCGATTACACTTGTGCTGATGGCAGTAGTGAGCTTGTTTTTGGGACAGTTTTGTTTCCTTTTCTTCTTTATTCTTTTTTTTCCTTGGATCATAATTTATTGATCAAAATTTCTCTTCAAATTCCATGGACTGTAGGTGTTTGATGAAGTTGGATAAATCTTCATTAGTTCAAATCTATCTTTAAGTGAATCATTTGATTCATTTTAGGTGCTTTGAATTAGTGATAGGTTTAGTACTTTAATCCACCAAGAAGAGTGATGGAAATTGAAGATGGAATGATCCAAATGACACGATTCAATTTGCTTCCCCTTCCCCCCTCTTTTTCTTTTTTCTTTTGATCAATGAAAATCTTAAATATCATGGAACTTTTCTTTGAAGTTTTGATTAAGATGAGACCATTCTTTCTTTTCTTTTAGTGTGGAAAGCTTTAGGAGAGTGACTTATATGTTACTTTTCTAGCTTGTATTAACACAAATAGTGTATTGACTGGCCTCCCATAGTATGACTTTCTTTATAAGTCGTGCTACGATTGCTTAACTTAGCGCTACATTTGTCCCAAATTGAAAAATCGAGTTATTTTTGTAAGTGAGATTGTCAACCTCCTACTCTCCATAGTGTGGTGTGAAATAGATTGTCTCTTTGTCATTAAGCGAGCTTGTTGATTTTATCCAAGTTGGAGCCCTTCTCTTAATGATGTATAGATTCATGTTTTCATGCACTAATATTCACATATTAACTAAAAATTAGTCGAATATTCTCCGAAAACTAAAAATTACTCTTCATCACTAATACTAACATATTAACTAAATTATTGCACTAACTTTACTTTGCGCCATTTAATTTTTGCTCTTTAATTTTTGTCATTTATTTTATGCCCTTTATTTTTAGCATTTCATAACATATTATTGTCTTGCTTTTCTCTTTGTTCACTTGGACCTTTGTTTATGTTTATGCTCTTTTTATTTCGTCCACTTGGACCTTATCTTTCTTAAGACATTAATAAATATCAAAACACTAAAATACTTGGTTCTCTTAATCTCAGACTGATGTGACCTTGTGATCGGACTTGGACTTGGACTTTCGACTTTGGACTTAGATCTAGGATCCTTGCCCTTTGCTCTTGGAGATTTGAGACCTTAGACCTTTGTGTTGCCTTTGTCTGTTTGTCTGGAAATTCTATGTGTGCAGGTGTTGATACTTTGACATCGTGAAAATCATCTGATGCATGACGCTCCTAATTGGCTTTTGGGAATACCTTACTTTGACTTTGTTATGGCTTAACTTGGGACTCCCTCTGATGCTTTAATTCATCTGGTTATTATGTTTGTGGCTTAAATCCAAAAAGGAAAGGAGTGCTTATGTTGACTTGTTGTCAAGTGATTGATCCTTGTGTGGTTAGATCTTTCCTTCTTTAGCTTTTATTTTATGTTTTAGGGTAGTCACTTTATAACACCCTTTTCTACAAATGTTGCAGCAGAAACAACTCAAAAATCAGAGTAAAACATAAAAGTTCCCTCAAAGGGTGCACATTTCTCATTTAAATCAAAATAATATACTTGCCTTGTAAACAAGGGATTTCATCAAAATAACTCAAAGCCTTCACATGGGAGCAGAACTCAAAATTCTCAATTAAAAGGTTTTCAACAAACATCGTAATAATCCAAAAAAGTTTTCAACATATAAAACCATATCATCAAATGACAACAAAATAAGGAAAAACATAGTTCGACTCAAAGGACCTCAAAGGAAAAACACAGCTAAACCTGATCACCTGCACGTTACCCACGTGGAGGCAACATTCAAACAGGCAGGGTGAGTAATCAGAATTTATAATAATCATTATAAAACAAGATATACATAAAATGGCTTTAACTTCGTAAACGACATCATCAAGGTCATCATCAAGGAAAACATCAGGAAACACCATATCACAAATTCATCAATGCCACAAAAAATGCAATGCATAACAAGACTCATGCATGTGGTACCAATCGTCATAATGGATGGACACTAGGCCATCAACCCTCCAAAGATCCTCGTCAATAGGATCGATCCCGCAATCGGAACCGGAGCACGTCATAATTACCTCATATCCGCACAATGGGAATGAAGCGTCGTTACAGAGTATGCATATGAATGTATGATACACAACATCATTAATCATCATCGTAAAAATTATCATTATGTGCACCATCATTCACCAAAACGTCATGTTAATCATGTCATCATATATTCGTCAAAACATCACAAATCATCATCATAAATATCATCAATAACATCATAGTAAATCATCAAAATATCACAACACAAAAACCTCAGAACATCACAGCATCATAAACAAATTTCACAAAACAGCAGCAGTTCGCTGTGCGAACACATTCGCTGGGACCTTCGCCTTTCGAAGCTCTAGCGAATCCCAGAATCCCAACAAAGCCCCCATTCTTCCTCTCTTCGCCACTTCATTCGCTTTGCAAAGCCCTTCGCTGGGACATTCGCTGTGCGAACCCACGACACCACTTCTCAGAAATCAACCCAGAATCATCACATTTATCGCGCATTCGCTGCGCTACTCGCTTTGCGAGTCCAGGCGAACATTCTCCTTGCGAGTGTTTCGTTTGCTTTGCGAACTAGCGATTGCAGGGAATCGCTGCTACGCATCAGTAGCATACCAGACCCCCACTACATTACGAATTCAACCTCAGTTCGCCCAAAAATATCCCTACAACATTCTTAAGGCATTACAACCATTAAGGACACAAAACCTACAACTATTAGGTCGATTAATTTCACTATTCCAACTCTAAATCACCTAAACGTTCACAAACTCTCAAACTTCATATAAACTCCATAGATCCTTCCCACAAGGTTAAAACTACAACAACGACGGGGAAATCAGCCCCAAGGTCTACTTTAGCGGTTCAATTCAACGTTATTGATCGATTCACGAAAATGCCCTTAAAATAATCAGTTTACCTCAAAACCCATAAACCCTCAAAAACCCCAAAATCCGCTTTAATCAATCGAATCCTATAATGAAAACAATGAAAGGTAATTACTCCCCATACCTTAGATTGTCAATCCGATGTGTTCTCTCTTGAGCTTTTGAAAAGCGTCACAAAAATCCTCGCCTTTTCCTCTTTTCCTCAGAGCTCTCCTTCTTTCCTTCTTATTTTCACGATCTCCACAAAATGAATCCTAATTCTCTCAATTCCTCCTTTTTGGTTAATTTAACTCTTGGGCCTCAAACATGGGCTTTCTCCATAATGCCCTCACTAATTCTCTTGAATTGTCCACTTTGCCCTTAATTCCTCTAATATTATTTTAAAATAATAATAATACTAATATATTCATATTATATACTATTATTTAATTAAAATAACCAAAACTCCACAAAACACCGACATCGACACGGACCACCAAAATTCACAGAAAATTTACAAATATAATATTTAAATGAATTAAATAAATATTCTTACGAAAATCGGGGTGTTACAACTCTCCCCCACTTAAAGGATTTTCGCCCTCAAAAATTACCTCAAGGAAATAGAGTCGGATACGACTCCCTCATCTGATCTTCCCGTTCCCAAGTCCAACTTTCGCCAACTGGTCCACCCTACAACACCTTCACCAAGGCTATGTATTTACCCCGCAATTGCTTCATCTCTCGACCATCGACACGCACAGGCAATGCTTCCACCATTAGATTATCCTGCACTTGTACATCATCCATCTGGATCACATGCGACGGATCTGAAATATACTTCCTCAACTGAGACACATGGAACACGTCATGCAAATTCGCAAGTGACGGCGGTAAAGAAATTCGATAGGCTACCTCTCCTATCATTTGTGATATCTGATACGGACCAACAAAACGTGGAGTGAGCTTCATAGACTTCAAAGCTCGCCCCACACCAGTCACTGGCGTCACCCTAAAAAACACGTGATCTCCCTCTTGGAATTCAAGTGCTTTCCTCCTCTTATCATGGTAGCTCTTCTGACGACTCTCCGAAGCTTTCATCCTCTCTTGGATCTTTTTAATCTTCTCAGTCGTGTCTTGCATAATTTCAGGTCCGAGTACATCACTCTCGCCCGATTCATACCAACACAACGGAGTCCTACACCTTCTCCCATACAAAGCTTCGTAGGGCGCCATTCCAATACTAGCATGAAAACTATTATTGTACGTGAACTCAATCAACGGCAAATGGCTATCCCACGATCCTCCATGATCCAACACACAAGCCCTCAGCAAATCCTCTAAAGTTTGGATCGTATTTTCTGCCTGACCGTCCTTCTGCGGATGATAGGCAGAACTCATCCTCAACTTGGTACCCAACGCATCTTGCAAACTCTTCCAGAACCTCGACGTAAACCTCGGATCTCTATCTGACACAATACTCGAAGGTACCCCATGTAACTTCACAATCTCCTCAATATACATCTCGGCTAGCTTCTGCATGGAATGATTAATCTTCATTGGTAAGAAATGAGCCAACTTAGTTAATCTATCCACGATCACCCAAATTGAATCATTTCCCTTAGCAGTCTTCGGCAATCCTACCACAAAATCCATGGAAATACTATCCCATTTACATTCTGGAATCCTTAACGGCTGTATCATACCTAAAGGCTTCTGATGCTCAACCTTCGACTACCGACAAGTCAAACACGCATAAACAAACTCTGCAACCTCTTTCTTCATACTTGGCCACCAAAACAACTTTTTCAAATCTTGGTACATCTTCGTAGCACCGGGATGAATACTCAACCTACTTCGATGTCCTTCTTCAAGAATGCTCTTCTTAATATCTGGGACATCTGGAAATCACACCCTATCTCTGAACATCATCACACCATTCTCGTCAATCTGGAAGTCACCTCCGTTACCTTGGTTAATCAAAATCAATTGGTCAACCAACATTAAATCAGATTGTTGTCCCACTCTGATTTCTTCCAGAATACTACTAGTCAACTTCAACATTGCCAACTTCACACTGTCAGGAGTCGCTTCAGATACCAAACTCAAATATTTGAATTGCTCAATCAACTCTAATTCTTTCACCATAAGCATCGACATATGCAATGACTTTCTGCTCAATGCATCGGCCACTACATTTGCTTTTCCCGGATGATAACTCAAATCAAAATCGAAATCCTTCAACAGCTCTAACCGCCTTCTCTGCCTCATATTCAAATCCTTCTGATTAAATAAGTACTCCAAACTCTTATGATCACTGAACACTTCAAATTTAGAGCCAAACAGAAAATGTCTCCAAATTTTCAACACAAACACCACCGCGGCCAACTCCAAGTCATGTGTAGGATAATTTCTCTCATGAACTCGCAATTGTCTCGAAGCATAGGCAACGACTTGTCTATTCTGCATCAACACTCCACCAAGACCCATCTTCGATGCATCACAATACACCACAAAAGATTAACTTGGATTAGGCAAAATCAGCACTGGAGCAGTAGTCAACCTCTTCTTCAACTCCACAAAACTCTCTTCATAAGCTACATCCCACACAAAAGTTTGACCCTTTCGAGTCAACTGAGTCAGAGGTAATGCTAACTTAGAAAAGCCTTCAATAAACTTACGGTAGTAACCCGCTAATCCCAGAAAACTCCGTATCTCAGTAGCAGACTTCGGAGTCTCCCACTGTAATACCGCGTCAATCTTAGAAGGATCAACAACAACACCACCACTTGAAATCACATGGCCAAGGAAACTCACTTCCTTCAACCAGAACTCACACTTCGACAGCTTTGCACACAACTTCTTCTCTTTCAACACTTTCAACACAATCCTCAAATGCTGGGCATGTTCTTCTTCAGATCGAGAATATATTAAGATATCATCGATACACACCACCACAAACTTATCCAAATACTCATGGAAAATCCGATTCATATACTCCATGAACACACCAGGTACATTGGATACACCAAACGGCATCACAGTGTATTCATAGTGTCCATATCTCGTTCTGAAAGCCGTCTTCGGAATGTCATCAGGCTTCACTCGAATCTGATGATAACCAGACCTCAAATTAATCTTGCTAAACACACAAGCACCTGCTAACTGATCCATCAAATTGTCAATTCTCGGAAGTGGATACTTATTCTTGATCGTCACTTTATTCAACTGTCGATAATCAACGCACAACCTCATACTTCCATCTTTCGTCTTCACTAACAACACATTAGCACCCCACGGAGAAACACTTGGTCGAACAAACCTCTTCTTAAGCAATTCCTCCAACTGTTTCTTCAATTCACTTAACTCAGAAGCTGACATCCGATAAGGAGCCATCGACATTGGACTCGTACCTGGTATTAAGTCCACTGCAAACTCTACTTCACGCTCTAGAGGCAAATCACTGATGTCATCTGGAAACACATCTGAAAATTCACAGACAACCGGCAGTTCCACACTTGCAGGTTCACGATCAATTTGCAACGATGCAAACATTGCAAACACTAAAGCTTCGTCTTCTTGCAGTTCCTCTACTTGCTTTGCAGACAAGAACATCAACTCCCCACTATCATCAATCTCAGGAAACTCTACAGTCTTGTTATAACAATTGATATGAACACGGTTGAACTCCAACCAGCTCATTCCAAAGATCACGTCAATTTGGTGCAAGGGTAGGCACACCAAATCCATCACAAAGCTCTTCTCAAAAATTGTCGTAGGACATCTTAAACACACAAGGGTAGTAGTAACAGAACCATTAGCTGGAGTTTCTATTACCATATTACCATTCATATCAGATAACTTCAAACCCAATCTATTAGCACATTCAAGCGAGATAAAAGAATGAGTAGCACCAGTATCAATAATAGCAACCAATTCAATATTATTAATAAAACAAGTACCTTGAATCAGGTTGTCCTCCTCTGGCACTTCTGCACCACTCAAAGCAAACACTCTGCCACTGGCCTAAGCGACAGTTGCAGTCTTCTTCAGCTTCTAGCATTGAGTACTGATATGACCTTTCTCACCGCAATTGAAGCAGGTCGGACCCTCATCTTTGCAGTCAGTAGCTCTATGCCCCTTCTTACCACATCGATAACACCTCACCACATTATTGGTACACGCATCAGCACGGTGACCTTTCTCACCACACTTATGACACTTTCCAGAAGTGGGAGCTGCTCCTCCACTTGTCTTTTTCCCATCTGAAGCCTTCTGCTTCCCTTTGTCAGCTGAAGTTGTATAAGGCTTACCCTTATGCTGCCCTTTCGTCTCACTCAACTGCTTATAGTGAGCAGATCGAGCTCGGCTATCCTCATCGTAGATCCTGCTCTTGTCGACCAACTCAGCATACCTAAGGATCTGCTGATACCCAATACCCTGCTTAATCTCTGGTCTCAACCCATTCTCGAATTTGAGACACTTAGACATCTCAGCATCAGCACGATTATAGTGCGGACAGAACTTCACTAGCTTCTCAAACTTCGCGGCATACTCTGCCACAGTCATATCTCCTTGCTTCAGCTCAAGGAATTCCACTTCTCTCTTGTCACAAGCATCCTCTGGAAAATACTTTCCCAGAAACTCCTGCTTAAACACAGCCCAAGTTATCACAGTGCCAACATCTGTAAGTCTCTGATGGGTGTTATCCCACCAGTCCTCAGCTTCCTCTTCCAGCATATGCGTTTCGAACTGAACCTTTTGCTCATCAGAACACCCCATCACTCAGAAAATCTTCTCGATCGCCTTCAGCCACTTGTGTGCACTTGCTGGATCATGCGTACCCACAAAAGTCGGTGGATTGTTCCTCTGGAACTTACCCAAAGCTCGAAACTCATCAGGAGCTCCACCATTTGGATTCAGCTGCGCCACCACATTAGCAACCAATTCCAACGCATCAGCAATCGCACGATAATTTCTTCCAGCCATCTTGCACACCACCAACAAGGTTAGAAGAACTAAACCATCGACATTGTACACACACTCATCGACTGACAGGGATAAACATCAAGTAAAAACCTAGCCGGACAGACCGATCCGCTCTGATACCACTAATGTAACACCCTTTTCTACCCCCACAAATGTTGCAACAGAAACAACTCAAATATCAGAGTAAAACATAAAAGTTCCCTCAAAGGGTGCACATTTCTCGTTTAAATTAAAATAATACACTTGCCCTGTAAACAAGGGATTTCCTCAAAATAACTCAAAGCCTTCACATGGTAGCGGAACTCAAAATTCTCAATTAAAAGGTTTTCAACAAACATCGTAATAATCCAAAAAAAATTTCAACATATAAAACCATATCATCAAATGACAACAAAATAAGGAAAAACATAGTTCGACTCAAAGGACCCCAACCCGATGTTACACTATCAGAGTAAGACCCTCTAAATTGACCAAAAGCAAATAAACTTCAAGGTCCTCGAAGCATCCACAGCTAAACCTGATCACCTGCACGTTACCCACGTGGAGGCAACATTCAAACAGGCAGGGTGAGTAATCACAATTCATAATAATCATTATAAAATAAGATATAGATAAAATGGCTTTAACTTCGTAAACGACATCATCAAGGTCATCATCAAGGAAAACATCAGGAAACACCATATCATAAATTCATCAATGCCACAAAAAATGCAATGCATAACAAGACTCATGCATGTGGTACCAATCGTCATAATGGATGGACACTACGTCATCAACCCTCCAAAGATCCCCGTCAATAGGATCGATCCCGCAATCGAAACCGGAGCACGTCATAATTACCTCATATTCGCACAATGGGAATGAAGCGTCGTCACAGAGTATGCATATGAATGTATGATACACAACATCATTAATCATCATCGTAAAAATTATCATTATGTGCATCATCATTCACCAAAACGTCATGTTAATCATGTCATCATATATTCATCAAAACATCACAAATCATCATCATAAATATCATCAATAACATCAAAGTAAATCATCAAAATATCACAGCACCAAAACCTCAAAACATCACAGCATCATAAACATTTCACAAAACAGCAGCAGTTCGCTGCTGAGTTCACTGTGCGAACACATTCGCTGGGACCTTCGCCTTGCGAAGCTCTAGTGAATCCCAGAATCCCAACAAAGCCCTAATTCTGCCTCTCTTCGCCACTTCATTCGCTTTGCGAAGCCCTTCGCTGGGACATTCGCAGTGCGAACCCACGACACCACTTCTCAGAAATCAACCCAGAATCATTACATTTATCGCGCATTCGCTGCGCTACTCGCTTTACGAGTCCAGGCGAACATTCGCCTTGCTAGTGTTTCGTTCACTTTGCGAACTAGCGATTGCAGGGAATCGCTGCTATGCATCAGTAGCATACCAGGCCCCCATTACATTACGAATTCAACCTCAGTTCGCCCAAAAATATCCCTACAACATTCCTAAGGCATTACAACCATTAAGGACACAAAACCTACAACTATTAGGTCGATTAATTTCACTATTCCAACTCGAAATCACCTAAACCTTCACAAACTCTCAAACTTCATATAAACTCCATTGATCTTTTCCACAAGGTTAAAACTATAACAACGACGGGGAAATTAGCCCCAAGGTCTACTTTAGCGGTTCAATTCCACGTTATTGATCGATTCACAAAAATGCCCTTAAAATCATCAGTTTACCTCAAAACCCATAAACCCTCAAAAACCCCAAAATCCACTTTAATCAATCGAATCCTATAATGAAAACAATGAAAGGCAATTACTCCCCATACCTTAGATTGTCGATCCGATGTGTTCTCTCTTGAGCCTTTGGAAACCGTCACAAAAATCCTCGCCTTTTCCTCTTTTCCTTAGAGTTCTCCTTCTTTCCTTCTTATTTTCACGATCTCCACAAAATGAATCCTAATTCTCTCAATTCCTCCTTTTTGGTTAATTTAACTCTTGGGCCTCAAACATGGGCTTTCTCCATAATGCCCTCACTAATTCTCTTGAATTGTCCACTTTGCCCTTAATTCCTCTAATATTATTTTAAATTAATAATAATACTAATATATTCATATTATATACTATTATTTAACTAAAATAACCAAAACTCGACAAAACACCGACATCGACACGGACCACCAAAATTCACGGAAAATTCACAAATATAATATTTAAATGAATTAAATAAATATTCTTACGAAAATCGGGGTGTTACAACTCTTCCCCACTTAAAGGATTTTCGCCCTCGAAAATTACCTCAAGGAAATAGAGTCGGATACGACTCCCTCATCTGATCTTCCCGTTCCCAAGTCCAACTTTCGCCAGCTGGTCCACCCCATAACACCTTCACCAAGGCTATGTCTTTACCCCGTAGTTGCTTCATCTCTCGACCGTCGACACGCACAGGCAATGCTTCCACCGTCAAATTATCCCGCACTTGTACATCATCCATCTGGATCACATGCGACGGATATGGAATATACTTCCTCAACTGAGACACATGGAACACGTCATGCAAATTCGCAAGTGACAACGTTAAAGCAATTCCATAGGCTACCTCTCCTATCCTTTGCGATATCTGATATGGACCAACAAAACGTGGAGTGAGCTTCCTAGACTTCAAAGCTCGACCCACACCAGTCACTGGCGTCACCCTCAAAAACACGTGATCTCCCTCTTAGAATTCAAGTGCTTTCCTCCTCTTATCATGGTAGCTCTTCTGACGACTCTGCGAAGCTTTCATCCTCTCTTGGATCTTCTTAATTTTCTCAGTCGTCTCTTGCACAATTTCAGGTCCGAGTACAACACTCTCGCCCGATTCATACAAACACAACGGAGTCCTACACCTTCTCCCATACAAAGCTTCGTAGGGCGCCATTCCAATACTAGCATGAAAACTATTATTGTATGTGAACTCAATCAACGACAAATGGCTATCCCACGATCCTCCATGATCTAACACACAAGCCCTCAGCAAATCCTCTAAAGATTGGATCGTCCTTTCTGTCTGACCGTCCGTCTGTGGATGATAGGCAAAACTCATCCTCAACTTGGTACCCAACGCATCTTGCAAACTCTTCCAGAACCTCGACGTAAACCTCAGATCTCTATCTGACACAATACTCGAAGGTACCCCATGTAACTTCACAATCTCCTCAATATACATCTCGGCTAGCTTCTAAATGGAATGATTAATCTTCATCCGTAAGAAATGAGCCGACTTAGTTAATCTATCCACGATCACCCAAATTGAATCATTTCCCTTAGCAGTCTTCGACAATCCTACCACAAAATCCATGGAAATACTATCTCATTTCCATTCTGGAATCCTCAACGGCTGCATTATACCTAAAGGCTTCTGATGCTCAACCTTCGACTTCTGACAAGTCAAACACGCATAAACAAACTCTACAACCTCTTTCTTCATACTTGGTTACCAAAACAACTTTTTCAAATCTTGGTACATCTTCGTAGCACCGGGATGAATACTCAACCTACTTCGATGTCCTTCTTCAAGAATGCTCTTCTTAATATCTGGGACATCTGGAACACACACCCTATCTCTGAACATCATCACACCATTCTCGTCAATCTGGAAGTCACCTCCGTTACCTTGGTTAATCAAAATCAATTGGTCAACCAACTTTAAATCAGATTGTTGTCCCACTCTGATTTCTTCCAGAATACTACTAGTCAACTTCAACATTCCCAACTTCACACTATCAGGAGTCGCTTCACATACCAAACTCAAATCTCTGAATTGCTCAATCAACTCCAATTATTTCACCATAAGCATCGACATATGCAATGACTTTCTGCTCAATGCATCGGCCATTACATTTGCTTTGCCCGAATGATAACTCAAATCAAAATCAAAATCCTTCAACAACTCTAACCACCTTCTCTGCCTCATATTCAATTCCTTCTGATTAAATGAGTACTTCAGACTCTTATGATTACTGAACACTTCAAATTTAGAGCCAAACAGAAAATGTCTCCATATTTTCAACACAAACACCACCGCGGCCAACTCCAAGTCATGTGTAGGATAATTTCTCTCATGAACTCGCAATTGTCTCGAAGCATAGGCAACAACTTGTCCATTCTGCATCAACACTCCACCAAGACCCATCTTCGACGCATCACAATACACCACAAAAGATTAACTTGGATTAGGCAAAATCAGCACTGGAGCAGTAGTCAACCTCTTCTTCAACTCCATAAACTCTCTTCACAAGCTACATCCCACACAAAATTTTGACCCTTTCGAGTCAACTGAGTCAGAGGTAATGCTAACTTAGAAAAGCCTTCAATAAACTTGCGGTAGCAACCCGCAAATCCCAGAAAACTCCGTATCTCAGTAGCAGACTTTGGAGTCTCCCACTGTAATACCGCGTCAATCTTAGAAGGATCAACAACAACACCACCACTTGAATGGACACTAGGCCATCAACCCCCCAAAGATCCCCGTCAATAGGATCGATCCCGCAATCGAAACCGAAGCACGTCATAATTACCTCATATTCGCACAATGGGAATGAAGCGTCGTCACAGAGTATGCATATGAATGTATGATACACAACATCATTAATCATCATCGTAAAAATTATCATTATGTGCATCATCATTCACCAAAACGTCATGTTAATCATGTCATCATATACTCATCAAAACATCACAAATCATCATCATCAATATCATCAATAACATCATAGTAAATCATCAAAATATCACAGCACCAAAACCTCAGAACATCACAACATCATAAACAAATTTCACAAATCAACAGCAGTTCGCTGTGCGAACACATTCGCTGGGACCTTCGCCTTGCGAAGCTCTAGCGAATCCCAGAATCCCAACAAAGCCCACATTCTGCCTTTCTTCGCCACTTTAATCGCTTTGCGAAGCCCTTCGCTGGGACATTCGCTATGCGAACCCACGACACCACTTCTCAGAAATCAACCCAGAATCATCACATTTATCGCGCATTCGCTGCGCTACTCGCTTTACGAGTCTAGGCGAACATTCGCCTTGCGAGTGTTTCGTTCGCTTTGCGAACTAGCGATTGTAGGGAATCGCTGCTACGCATTAGTAGCATACCAGATCCCCATTACATTACGAATTCAACCTCAGTTCGCCCAAAAACATCCCTACAACATTCCTAAGGCATTACAACCATTAATGACACAAAACCTACAACTATTAGATCGATTAATTTCACTATTCCAAATCGAAATCACCTAAACCTTCACAAACTCTCAAACTTCATATAAACTCCATAGATCCTTCACACAAGGTTAAAACTACAACAATGACGGGGAAATCATCCCCAAGGTCTACTTTAGCGATTCAATTCCACGTTATTGATCGATTCACAAAAATGCCCTTAAAATCATCAGTTTACCTCAAAACCCATAAACCCTCAAAACCCCCAAAATCCACTTTAATCAATCGAATCCTATAATGAAAACAATGAAAGACAATTACTCCCCATACCGTAGATTGTCGATCTGATGTGTTCTCTCTTGAGCCTTTGGAAACCGTCACAAAAATCCTCGCCTTTTCCTCTTTTCCTTAGAGCTCTCCTTCTTTCCTTCTTATTTTCACGATCTCCACAAAATGAATCCTAATTCTCTCAATTCCTCATTTTTGGTTAATTTAACTCTTGGGCCTCAAACATGGGCTTTCTCCATAATGCCCTCATTAATTCTCTTGAATTGTCCACTTTGCCCTTAATTCCTTTAATATTATTTTAAATTAATAATAATACTAATATATTCATATTATATACTATTATTTAATTAAAATAACCAAAACTCCACAAAACACCGACATCGACACGGACCACCAAAATTCACGGAAAATTCATAAATATAATATTTAAATGAATTAAATAAATATTCTTACGAAAATCGGGGTGTTACACACTTATCTCCCCTCCATTCTTCAATTTTCAAAATCTTCACCATTTTTCAAAACCTTCTTGTTTTCGAACTATAACCTCTTTCACCATAAACCTTGACTTTTGTCAAGTGATTTTTCAAAACCTTTTCTTTAATAAATGTCAATCAATGTTAAATATACTTTGACCATTTCAAAAAGACTTTAAAAAACACCTAAACTCATTCAAACTTTTGTGCCTTTGTGCACTTTTATCATTTAAATATTTTCATAAATTTTAGACATGAGTCATTTTCATAGTTGAGATGTAATTCTCCTATAGATGTTGACATTTTCCACTTAGATGTTGAGTGATAAACTTGTTGATTTTTATCTAAGCAAAAATCCTCCATCTTAAGATGATGCAAATGTTGTTTTCTTATACTTGTGGGCGACTAGTTGTAGTTTTCTCCTTAAAATGACAATTTGTCTCTTCATTTAAAATCAATCAACAAACTAATTTTGTTATTTGTACCTCGAACTACGAGGTTTTGATCCTATATTTCACTTTGTGAGTACGTAGGCATGAGTCTTAAGAAGTCTCTCCAAACACAAAAATCATAAAAAATATTTCTTTTCTAATATCCCCAATCTCATTTCAAACAAAAAATTTCAAACAAAAAAGCGTAGATATTTCAAAGGGTTCCTATAGAGTATTATAGATGTTTTGGGTGTTAACACCTCTCCATAGCGTAATCAACCTCTTACCCTGTCTCTGTTTATTTGTTCTTTTTTTAGAACTTGTTTAGGTTTTGTTAGCTCTTTTTCATTTCCTTTTGGATAAAATAAAAGTGTGGTGGCGACTCTGGTTTTATGAGTGAAGTTAATCAATAACTTACACTCACGATTTTTATCGCTACACCTCCAATCATAAATATCTAGTTTACAGTACTCTTCTTCTCATCTTAATCTCCACTGAAATCTGAATCAGTGTAGCCATATACCTCTGCATCTGTGTTGGTATTCTTTTTCTTCGGTATCAGCACAACATGATCAATCGTACCTTTGATGTATCTCAACACTCTCTTGACTGTTGTTAGAACATTCTTAAGGCTTCTCCATGAATCTGGTAATCAATATGACACTTTGAGAAATGTCTGGCATGATATTGCAATGATACCTCAAGGATCCAATTATTTGTTTGTACAATGTTGCACTTACAAACTCATCATTTGTTTCCTTTCTCAACTTTGCTTCAATATCTAATGGTATTGTTAGACGACAGGCTTCGATCTAGAGGGGAGGGGGTGAATAGATCACACGTAAAAAACTTTTGGCAAAATTAAATTTGAAAATTTTTATGGTACAGCGGAAACAACCCGAATCGAATCGTCTAACCAAACACCTATCGAAAAGCTCAAATATGCTAAAGGTACATAAACATATGATAATGAACACAAATTGTTCAACAAATATTAATCACAACCAACCGAATGCAAAGTTATACGTAAAACTTATTCCCAAGGATCAAAACACACAAAAACTCAATAAAGTAATTTATCGAACACTCTATGTGCAATTAATGTCGTTTGGAAATTTACTTTATTTTGTTGATCTTAAAAACCACTCACAATCAAATGGGATATGATTATATCAATAAACACCTAATTCAAAATGTGATAGAAAATAATTCTTAAACGATTTGATCAAAGGAACAATGAAATCAATAATTTGCCAACACAAAATTTAAAGAGAGAAAGAGAGAGTACACAAGGATTTGTTTAGGCAGTTCATCAATCGGCCTCGCTATAGGTACGTCTTCCCTCAATTCGAGTTATAATATATATTACTTTGCAAATGTGTGTATACAAGAGATGAAGAACTCTAACCCTACAAAACCTAGGTTTGTTGTTGATTCTACCAGCTCTAAAACCCTTGATCAAAGATTGATCAAGTAACCAACAATGTCGCTTCAATTCACCTTGAAATTCTGGTATGCAGATCTCAGATGTCCTGAGAGATGTCGAGACATTAATCTCTGCTTAAATAAACAAGGACAGAACAAAAACATGCTGATATCTCAAGGTCATAATAGTGTCATGACAAATGTTTTAACTTCTGTCAAGACATATATTTCAGAGCATAAGAACAGACTGAATTGTACATAATAGAATGATAAATAACACCAAGATATGATGACCCAGTTCGGTGTACAACAACACCTACATCTGGGGGTTACCAAGCCAGGAAAGAATTCACTATCAATAGTATTAATTCTAAGTATACAACCTCCGGTAGCTTATCACTTAATTCCCTACCCAGTGCAATTCAACCTAGAAACCCATCTAGATAAGAGAAACTCATCTCAATTCCTAAATCACCTCAGTGATATCTAAAAGTAACAACCTCCGGTGACTGCATCAAACTGTTCAATTGAAAGACAACCCTTTCAACACAATATTCAGTCAATACTCTTGACTAACACTAATACTAGAATTTTCCTAAAAGCTTCATCCAAGAATAACATATAATTCATTACCTACAGGTTTCTGAATATGAAAAACTATGTCTACCACAGTGCATTAAACCGATACAAAGGGTGACTTACAATACAAGAAAGCACACAACTCTCAAAACCCTAAACCCTTATTTTTACTTTACAAAAGTCTTAACAAGGACTAGTAGTTTTCCCTAGGTCTTGGTCTTCCTTTGATAATCTTCAGTTACCCACGGGCTTCGAAATCTCTGTCCAATCATTCCTTGATCCATGTTCTGACTGCGCCTTAAATCTTGGAATAAATCTGTAATAAACCTGCTGTATCAGACCAAGATGTCGAGTCCTCAAGATAGGACATCTTGTCTGACATGTTGTTCTTAACATATTTCTTCATGTTAGGACATCTTGTTCAACATCATGCTTTACCAAAATTTAGTCAAATCTTAGAGGCTTCAATCTCCCCATTTTGACAAATTTTGGCTAAAACTCTTTTTTCACAATAAACCCAAGAACTCAAGGAGAGAAAGAGTAGAAAGTCCTGAAGTCATTTCAGCCTGCCTATGACGAGTCTAGCAGAAAATAATATGACTCCTGGAAGCTTTCATTCTTCTTGTCCAGCTATTCAAATGATTTAGACAACACACCCCACCTATTGCATGACGTGTACCCATTGCCCTGGCATACACGTGGAAGAAGAAGCAAGACACCCCCCTCAAAACCAGTCCCAATGTACCCTCGTCCATTATCCAGATCAGGGCTCTGAGGACCAAACCCCAACTCAGGATAACTCAGAACACAAGACACAACTGTGTTCATAACTCAGATCACAAGACACAAAAAGAAAACTCAGAACCACCTGAACTGAGACACAGACTGAATATTATAATATCATATCCAACATCCTTGCAAAACAACTGTAAGAATGGACTCAAGACACAAATGAAGATCAGTCATGTGTTGCAAGGAACAACACACAACTGAGATAAACACATAACCTATCTCCCCCTTTTTAGCCAAAAATTAACAAAGGTATCCAACACAATTCCATACCCAAACAATACTCACCCAAACCCGGACAAGTGTCATAACCAAAAACACAACCTGACACACAAGAAGCAAATACCCCCTTTAAATACCCGAAGAGAAATTTAATGAGGACATAAATTGAGGTAGATAACTTTAGCATAAATGAATGTGCACTGCCTAACTCAGCTTTGATTGTTTCTTCTTTAATGAGAACTGTCCAAAGAATGTGCATGTCCCAAGAAACATGTTTTACATGCCTTCTTTAAGACACACTTTCCACCGTCCAAGGAACACCGTCCATATAGAGATACTTGGAAACAAACACGAGTCCTAAACAATGTCCTGACAACCAGTTAGACTTTGTCTACTCTCTCTTGCAAACTCTGAAGCATAGTCGCAGTGCCTTCCAATGAACCCCAAGCATACTCCTTTCAGCCAAAATTTAAAAAAAACTAACCATGATGTCTGTCGCTCCCGGGATTTTCATCCAAGTACAAACGCGAAAGTGGCGCGGAAATAGAGTCGCCAGCAATGTGTATTTATCCCAAGAGAAGGAAAGGAAACACTGCGTAAACCTGAGGGAAAGGAAAAGAGCATGGTCTCGCGACCAAGAGAAACGGGTAAGGGAGTCGGTTACGCGAGGGGGAGGTATTAACACCCCCACGCGTCCATCGTACTCGATGGGATCCACGCTGGTTGTCTCAATCAAAGGGTGTCATCGTCTGGAGCTCCACTGCTACTGGAAAGGAAAAGGAATAGGAACGGAAAAGAACCAAAAAACGGGGACGAAGTGGAAAAGAAGTGACTCGATAGGACATCACCGGAGTCCTAGGCCTACGTATTCCCTTGTGCAATGGGAAAGTCAGAGTCAACGTAGTTCGGACACGAACTAAAGGGGAGGTTGCTCGCCAAGACATCGCCGTCTCGTGCCTACGTATCCTCAATCTAACCAGAAGAAGGAAATCAGAGCAGTCGTAGTTCGACTTAACCAAGTCTTTTTTTTATGAGCGACGTTAAGTTCGCGTCCGAAAGTTAGGGTCGATGCCTGTTTGCGGCAAGACGGAAGTAACGTGCCCTTTTCTGAAAATAGTTTGAAACCTAACAATCCCGAAGGATGAAAAAGGTTTGAGTTTGTTTTGTGTTTCTTAGACAAGAAGTGGATTGAAGTTAGTTCATAACTTGCATTGCACCTAAGTCTACAACATAGGAACGAATACGTCGCGTATCGTCCCCAACAGGACGTACACTAAGTACCCTAGAAGAATGAAGGGAGACCCCCGATACCTCACTTCCCACATATAAGGCTCATGCGCAATACACGTTAACCTTTATTAAGTGTTTTAGAAAGGTTATGAGATGAGAAGTGAAATTCTGGTACCAGATATGTGATGTTACGTGTGATGTCACAACAACACACTCTGCAATGGACAATGTAAGACAACAGAAGAGAACACAAAGAATTGTTCACCCAGTTCAGTTAAACAACTTACTCTGGGGGCTACCAAGCCAGGGATGAATTTCACTATTAGTAGAATTAATTTACAGACTCAACAACCCAGTTGACATCTCCTAAACTTAATCTCTACTTAATGAACTTTCTACCTAAGAGACCACTTAGGTATGAGAACACTACTCAATCCCTAAATCACTTCAGTGATATAATTCAAAGATCACACACTTTGAAAAATAGAACTTGATTCTGCTTCACAGCTTTGATCAAGAACAACTCAAAACAACAACACCACTTCACACTAGAATGGTTTACAACACATACACGAAGATACAAATGACTCTCAGTCTTTAACTCTCTTTCTTCGTTCCCATCTTCAAAGGATTGATGCGCTTTATATAGAAATTTGATTTTGTCTTGGACCTGCTACAATATCTGACCTGATTTTTTATTTAAAACTAAATCTTCAAAACAGATTTTATCTCCCAAAATCTTCTTAAATCTTCAGCCTTTAAACACTTCTACAAATCTGCATCAAATCTGTTTGTAACAGAAAATATCTCCTCCAAGATATTCGCATCCAATAACTCTAACAGCTTTCCCAAATTCTAGCTAATACGCTTAACCCTAAAAACATCTCAAACCCGATGTTTTACTGATCTACATATCTGATGTCATGACATCACATGTGACATCAGACTTCAAAACTTCAACAACTTAAACAAATAACATCAACCAATGTTAAGACTCAATGTTAAGACATCACCCATGTGACATCAACAATGAACAACTTTGTTTTACCAAAATTCTAACCAATCCAAGAGCTAACAATCTCTCCCTTTGGCTAATTTTGGCTAAAACAATCTGTGCAACATCAGAGACTTCAGCAGCGGATTAAATTTTTTTTAAAACAAACAGCTCCCATCCATAAAGAGCAAACTCCCCCTCAAAACCAGAACCAACATAACCAGCTGTTATGCACACTCCCCCTCAACATCTGCACCACACCAGATCTTAGATAGGATACACCTTACACACCTAGGCTAACTCTCCCCCTTTTTAGCCATAATTGGACAATCACCAAACACAATGTCCTGACATAAATAAAGACATGGTCAAACACCATGCTTCCCCAAAAAAAACAAGTTCCAACACATTGACTGTTCAGTCGATACAAACTATGCTCCTTGTTTGCATTATAAAAACAAGCCTTTCTTCCTTCAAGCAGCACCACACAGCAACCAAGAATGAGCCAGGCAAACACCAAAGATGCAGCAAAGAACCTCAAGCAGAAGGACAAGACTTCATATCCACCTAAGAAGAGGAGCAAAACAATGACTGCAGCTGAAACTACTTCAGGAACCACAAAGACAGGCAGAACCTCAGAGACTACCATGAAACCTAGCAAGAAACTTCCTGTGCACCAACATGCTTCAGATGATGATTGGGATGAAGACTGGAAAGCTTTTCTAGATGCAGGGGGTTGGTATAATCTGTAACTATTTATGTACTTCAAACATGTATGCCTTCAGCAGATGAATAAAATCAATATCTAATAAAGAGTACAACTGCTTAAAAAACTCTCTAGCTCATTTAATCTTCATAAATGCAAATTCCCAATTTACTTCTCAAACTTTCAAATTGATTTGCATCTAAGGCTTTAGTGAAGATATCAGCTAATTGTTTATTTGTAGTTACATGCTCCAATGCAACAACTTTGTCCTCAACCAATTCTCTTATTAAATGATGCCTTATATCAATATGCTTAGTTCTGCTATGTTGAATAGGATTCTTAGAGATATTGATTGCACTCAAATTATCACAGTACAATGTCATGACATCTTGCTTGACATTGTATTCTGTTAACATCTGCTTCATCCAAACAAGTTGAGAACAGCTACTCCCTGCTGCTATGTACTCAGCTTCAGTAGTAGAAAGAGACACACAGTTCTGCTTTTTACTAAACCAAGATATCAGATTATTCCCTAAGAAGAAACAACCTCCTGAAGTGCTTTTCCTATCATCAGCACTCCCAACCCAGTTAGCATCACAATATCCCCTTAACTCAGTCCCAGATCCATGACTATATAGCATCCCATAGTCACTAGTGCCATTAACATATTTCAGGATCCTCTTCACTTGATTCAAGTGACTAACCTTAGGCTCAGATTGATATCTGGCACAAACTCCAATGACAAAAGAAATGTCAGGTCTGCTAGCTGTGAGATACAATAGACTCCCAATCATGCTTCTATATAAACTTTGATCCACACTAACTCCATGTTCATCCTTGGCCAATTTTAAATGAGTAGGAGCAGGAGTCCTCTTGTGATTAGCATTCTCTAGACCAAACTTCTTCACTATGTTCTTTGAATACTTGCTCTGAGAAATGAATATGGAGTCCTCCATTTGTCTAACTTGTAGACCAAGAAAATAGTTTAGCTCACCAACAAGACTCATTTCAAACTCAGACGGCATCTGTTCCACAAAATGTTTCACCATTGCATCTGACATCCCACCAAATACTATGTCATCAACATAGATTTGAGCTATCATCAGTTTTCCTCCTTCCTCTTTAACAAACAAAGTCTTGTCAATCCCTCCTTTTCTGTAGCCATTCACAACCAGGAATTCAGTAAGCCTTTCATACCAAGCTCTTGGTGCTTGCTTCAAACCATATAGAGCTTTCCTTAGTTTGTACACATGGTCAGGAAATGTTGGATCAATAAATCCCTTTGGTTGATCAACATACACCTCTTCATTTAAGTAACCATTCAAGAAGGAACTTTTAACATCCATCTGAAAAAGCTTGAATTTGAAATTACAAGCCACCCCTAAGAGCAATCTGATAGATTCCAGTCTTGCCACAGGAGCAAAGGTTTCATCATAATCAATTCCTTTAACTTGAGTGTATCCCTGAGTAACTAATCTGGCCTTGTTTCTGGTGACCACTCCTTGTTCATCAGATTTATTCTTGTAGATCCACTTGGTGCCAATCACATTAACTCCATCAGGCCTTGGTACAAGCTCCCATACTTCATTCCTCTTGAATTGCTCCAGCTCTTCATGCATTGCATTTATCCAAAACTCATCAGTCAATGCTTCCTTGACATTCTTTGGCTCAATTTTGGAGACAAAACATGAACTTGATATAACATCTCTTGACCTAGTCCTCACTCCAGAATTTGGATCACCTATAATAAGCTCTTTTGGGTGGTCCTTCTACACTCTGATAGAGTGATCTTTATGAGGTTGCTTAGTTTCAAGCTCAGCAGCAGCAACACCAGGAGTTGGACTTCTGTCTTCAGCTTCTGGTGCACCTTCACCAACTGATGTTCCAACATCATCTAGGACATCATCATCTTCATGCTTATCATTGTCATCAATCACCACATTGATGGACTCCATCATCACCTTGGTTCTAGAGTTGAAAACCCTATATGCTCTGCTGTTGGTAGAGTATCCCAAAAATATTCCTTCATCACTTTTGGAATCCAATTTTCTTCTCTGTTCTCTATCAACCAGAATATAACATCTACTTCCAAAAACATGAAAGTATTTAACACTAGGTTTTCTTCCCTTCCATAGTTCATACAGAGTGGATGAAGTGCCTCTTCTCAGGGTAACCCTGTTGTGAATGTAGCAGGCAGTATTCATGGCTTCAGCCCATAAATGATAGGGAAGTTTCTTGGCATGGATCATAGCTCTAGCAGACTCTTGGATAATTTTGTTCTTCCTCTCAACTACTCCATTTTGCTGAGGAGTAATAGGAGATGAAAACTCATGACTTATACCTTCAGCATAGCAAAATTCTTCAAACTTGCTATTCTCAAACTCTCTTCCATGGTCACTCCTTATCCTGATAACATTACTCTCCTTTTCTCTTTGGAGTCTTTGACAAAGTTCTTTAAAAACATCAAACACCTCTGATTTGTCTTTGATGAAGCTCACCCAGGTGTACCTTGAATAGTCATCCACAACTACATATGCATATTTCTTTCCACCCAGACTTTCAACCTGCATAGGTCCCATCAAGTCCATATGAAGTAGTTCCAAGACCTTGGAGGTGGTGTCATGTTGAAGCTTCGGATGAGACATCTTTGTTTGCTTCCCTTTTTGACAGTCTCCACACACTTTTCATTCCTCAATATTAAGTTTGGGAATTCCTCTGACTGCTTCTAAGGAGATGATTCTCTTCATTCCCTTTAGGTGAAGATGTCCCAACTTCTGATGCCAGATTTTGACATCATCTTCTTTAGCAAGAACACAAGTGGAAGAATTTGAGTCTTGTGGCACCCAAAGATAACAATTGTCCTTAGACCTGGCTCCCTTCATAATGACTTCTCCTTTATCATCTTTGACAATGTATTCAGACTTTGTAAAGTCTACTTTGAATCCTTGATCACAAAGTTGACTAATGCTAATCAAATTTGTTGTCAGTCCTTTAACAAGAAGAACATCCTCCAGTCTAGGAGCACTAGCACAGGTTAGTTTACCAATCCCCTTGATCTCTCCTTTGACCCCATCACCAAATGTAACATAGCCTGAAGAATGAAGCTTCACATCTACCAACAGATTCTTAACTCCAGTCATGTGCCTTAAACACCCACTATCAAAGTACCAATCTTCTTTGGTAGAAACCCTTAATGAAGTGTGAGCTATCAAGCTGTTAACCTTAACTTTAGGGACCCATTGCTTCTTAGGCTTGGTAACCCGCCTTCCTTTATGACAGTTCTGTCTGGGAACAACCTGATGAGCCTTCTGTGGATGTCCATGTAGCTTATAACAATAAGCCTTAATGTGTCCAAAACATCCACAATGGTGACATATCCAGTGTCTATATTTCTTCTTAGATGGAGTTCTGTCATGATGTTTTAACATCTGTTTTAAAATCACAGGTTTGGAGGTGATAACCTCATTAGAACCTGCATCATTGTTGAATCCCAAACCACATTTGTCTGCAGCCATCTTCCCAACACTAAGAATGTTGTCTAACGCATCAGTACCATTGTTCAACATTCTGATAGTTTTGGTCATAGAGTCCAGTTTATAGTTAAGCATACTGACTTCAGCTTCAAGTTCAGTCTTTTCAGCTTTTAACTGTACTATGGTTTTCTTCAGCTCTTCTCCTTCAAGACACACTTGTTCACTTCTTATGAAAAGATCTTTATAAGTGACAGCAAGTTCATTATAAGTAACCTCACCATCACAAGAATCACCATCTGACTCATAAACCCCAACCATAGCTTTAACAAGTTTAGCTGAATTTTCTTCAGATTCACTCTCACTGTCAGACCAAGAAGCTGATAACCCTTTCTGCTTCTTTAGAAAAGTGGGACATTCCTTCTTGACATGTCCATACCCTTCACACTCAAAGCATTGTATTCCTTTGTCATTACTGGATTTTTCTTCATCTTTAGACTTCTTCCCTTATTCTCCTGATCTGTTGATGTCAGAGGTAATGTTCTTGACATTGGGATTGTAACTCCTATTTATCCTCTTCATAACTTTGTTGAACTGTTTTCCCAGTAAAACAATAGCCTGAGATAGCTCCTCCTGAGAATCATCCTCTTTCCCTTTCTTGGCTTCTTCAGAACTGGAAACCAAAGCTATACTCTTGGACTTCTTTTCAGGTTCCTCTTCACTTAACCCTAGCTCAAATGTTTGAAGAGATCCAATAAGCTCATCAACCCTCATTTTGCTGATGTCTTGAGCTTCTTCAATTGCAGTCACCTTCATCTTATACCTCTTGGGAAGAGATCTAAGGATTTTCCTCACCAGATTTTCTTCAGTCATCTTTTCTCCAAGAGCACTAGAGGCATTAGACAACTCAAGAATACTCATATGAAAGTCATGAATAGTTTCATCTTCCTTCATCTTTAGACTTTCAAACTTTGATGTCAGAAGTTGAAGTCTTGACATCTTAACCTTTGAAGTTCGTTCATGAGTAGTCTTCAAGATGTCCCAAGCTTCCTTAGCAACTTCACAGGTATTGATCAACCTGAATATGTTCTTATCAACTCCATTGAAAATAGCATTTAAAGCTTTGGAATTACCAAGGGCAAGCTCATCTTCTTCCTTGGTCCATTCTTCTTCAGGTTTTAGTTTTGAGCTGCCTTCTTTTTCTTTCCCAGCATCATCTTTCTCAACAACAACAGGTGCTTTCCATTCTTTTATGATAGCCTTCCAAGCCCTGTTGTCCAAGGATTTCAAAAAGGTAATCATCCTTGGTTTCCAATAATCATAATTAGAGCCATCCAAAATAGAGGGTCTATTCACAAATCCACCAACTTCCTTATCCATCTTACCAGAAAGTATCAGCCCTAGATCTCACCCAGATGCAGAGCAGGATGCCTGCTCTGATACCAATTGAAATTCTGGTACCAGATATGTGATGTTACGTGTGATATCACAACAACACACTCTGCAATGGACAATGTAAGACAACAAAAGAGAACACAAAGAATTGTTCACCCAGTTCAGTTAAACAACTTACTCTGGGGGCTACCAAGCCAGGATGAATTTCACTATCAGTAGAATTAATTTACAGACTCAACAACCCAGTTGACATCTCCTAAACTTAATCTCTACTTAATGAACTTTCTACCTAAGAGACCACTTAGGTATGAGAACACTACTTAATCCCTAAATCACTTCAGTGATATAATTCAAAGATCACACACTTTGAAAAATAGAACTTGATTCTGCTTCACACCTTTGATCAAGAACAACTCAAAACAACAACACCACTTCACACTAGAATGGTTTAAAACACATACACGAAGATACAAATGACTCTCAGTCTTTAGCTCTCTTTCTTCATTCCCATCTTCAAAGGATTGATGCGCTTTATATAGCAATTTGATTTTGTCTTGGACCTGCTACAATATCTGACCTGATTTGTTATTTAAAACTGAATCTTCAAAACAGATTTTATCTCCCAAAATCTTCTTAAATCTTCAGCCTTTAAACACTCCTACAATTCTGCATCAAATCTGTTTGTAACAGAAAATATCTCCTCCAAGATATTCGCATCCAATAACTCTAACAACTCTCCCAAATTCTAGCTAATACGCTTAACCCTAAAAAAAATCTCAAACCTGATGTTTTACTGATCTGCATATCTGATGTCATGACATCGCATGTGACACCAGACTTCAAATCTTCAACAACTTAAACAAATAACATCAACCAATGTTAAGACTCAATGTTAAGACATCACCCATGTGACATCAACAATGAACAACTTTGTTTTACCAAAATTCTAGCCAATCCAAGAACTAACAAGAAGAGAAGACTCGAAAGAAAAGAAAACCCTAAGGGGAATTCTATCCTAATGTGTCATGCAAAAGATGGCCCTAAGGGGAGGTTCAAGAGCAACCTAAGTCTAAAGAAGAGAGAGGGATTGCACTATCTAATACTTATCCTACCTTACCTTAATCAAAAATTAAGGATGAGCTAGGATCCCAAAGGGGTGTGAAGAAGTTCTACACAATCAAGCATTATATCATGCAATCTAACACATAAGAGAGAAAGAGAAGTAGAAGAAATGAGAGATACGAATGAACAAGAACAGCAGCTACAACAGCGTATCTATACCAATATAGCAGTAAATTCCAGCCAACACACTAAACAACATTCAACAGCTCATATTCAGCACAAAAATAGGTGTAAAAGGCTAAACAGCAGCACATACAACAACACATATGCACATAGTCAGCAGTAGAAACGGGGCAGCATGCAATGCATTTGAATACAATTCAATCATGGCATATCAAACGTGTATCCAACATCATGCATTCCTCAATTAATCATGATCACAAACACATCATACATCACGTTGAATAGACTTGAAGACATCATGGAAAAATGTACATCATGAAAGGATGCATAACATTAAGCATGTGAACAAGTTGAAACTAGTATACACCTCAAGGAATAGAAAGCAAACAAACATGCACAACAGAATTCCAGCAACACAAACATTAATTCACAATTAGCATGCTCAAGAAGTGTATGCCAAGTGTTCATCGCATCAAGAACGCAACAACGCAAACATGATCATAAACGGTGAAAATCCAAGAGTCACGTGTCGGAAAATTATGTGCATACAATGGTGATGTGAACAAAATGAAGTGAGAATGGAGCAAAGTCAGAACTTAAAACATATCATGATCATCCAATTCAAACATGCAAGACGACTTCACATTAACATACATCAAGACTAGTTGAACATATACCATGATCATTTTCAAAGGAAAACAAATGTTCAAGCAAGGTAAAAGGCGAACATGATCCAACATATGCACACCACAGCATCATACTCACATTCATTTCCAAGAGATTACACAAATTCAACAAGTCATTATTCACACATGAACCAATATGCCTCAAGAACATGCTTCAAGAATGCAAACAAATCAGCAATCGGATAATCATGCATCAAAGATTCACATACATCCAGCAACTAGAGGTTAAACAACCCTAGAAAATTCCACAAATATGCATCATACAAAGCCATGAAGGTTAGGGGTGGAATAGGTATCAATACATGCTTCCAAACAAGCCAAAAACACAAAAGTTACAGGTGCAAATCGATTGCAGCAGAGTGCAAATCGATTGCACAGTTACAAAAAGAAATTCTTAGTGAAAAAACACAGGTTCAATCGATTGCACTAGGATGCAAATCGATTGCACAGTAATAGACCTGCAAAAATCACTTCTCATAATCACTTTTCTAGCACCAATCACTTATCAAAACATCCAAAAGATCATGTAATCAAACATACACGAAAATCCACATCAAATATCAGTAATCAAGCACATATTTCAGCAATCAAACAACAAGATCATGAATCCAATCAAGCAAATAGATCAAATCACATTTTAAACCATGGATCTATATTGTATAAGTTGAAATTAAACTAAATCAAGTATGGATCTAAGAAAAACCAACCTACAAAGCTGAGAATTGCTTTGGTGATTGTTGCACACGAAAATTGATGAATCAAAGCAAGAAATCCAGAGATCTATGAAGCTTTATCAGGAACACTTGAAGATCCAAGCAATAATACACAAATAAGCAAAATCTCTCCAATAAGTGATTCCAAAATCTTGAATCTAGATCCAAATAAGTTGCTACTGCAGAATTGAACCAAGAATGAGGATGTGATGGAGGTTTAGCTAAAGAATTCACAAATTCCAATGAAGAATTTGTGAATCTATGAATATGGAGCTTTGGTGAAAGGTTGAAGATGGAAATGGAGAATGAAAGAGTGAGAGAGAATTCTGAAAATTGAGAGTGAAAAATGGTCAAGGTTCTGAGAGGTTTGGAGTTGATTAGATTAAATAACCCCTAGGTTAGGAGTTAAGTTTGGGTTTGGAGTGAGGCTTGGTGAGTGGACTTGGAAGTGAAAAATAACTTGGAAATGGGGTGTGGAATTAGAGTGGAAATTGGATGGAAATGAAATCAAATTCTGCAGCCCTCTAGATGCTTCTACTAATATAGCATTGATCCCAAGTGAATGTGGTGCATTGGAAATTGACATAGTGCTGAAAAATGAAGGTTTTAGGCAAATCTGTCACAGTGCAATCGATTGCACACCCTTCAAAGGCCAAAATGTGAAAACTAAAGGGGTGCAATCGATTGCACACTTATGCAAATCATTAGACCAAGGAAAAATGGTGAAAATTGCTTCATTGCAAGTTGCTTTGAGTCCTGCTTCATATCTAATCCTTAGCGACTGATAATACCCTTGAATGATGCCTGAAACATGATATAAGACCTGTCTGGAACAAGATCAAATTAACCCTGCTTTATGACCTTGATTCGGAAACGATCAACCCATCTGCTGATAAAATAAATGTATGATGCCTCTGATTACTGTGTAGACTTGGTAAGAGACTTTGGTGAACATGAACACCATAAGATTGAGTACATTCTCTTGCTTTGGCCTTGAGACACATCTTCCTCTTGAGGGCTAACAAGGATACCTTGATCCCATGCTGAGAACCAATGATATGCACAGATGAAAATGCAAGAATGAAATGAAACATAAGCCAGTTAGAGTTAGAAACAAGAAGGAAAAGTTTGTTATCCCCAGCAGAGTCGCCAGTTCTCGCTCCCAGGATTTTCATTCAAGTACAAACGCGAAAGTGGCGCAGAAACAGAGTCGCCAGCAATGTGTATTTATCCCAAGAGACGGAAAGGAAACATTGCGTAAACCTGAGGGAAAGGAAAAGAGCATGGTCTCACGACCAAGAGAAACGGGTAAAGGAGTCAGTTATGCGAGGGGAAGGTATTAGCACCCCCAAGTGTCCATCATACTCGATGGGATCCACGCTGGTTGTCTCAATCAAAGGGTGTCGTATTCTGGAGCTCCACTGCTACTGGAAAGGAAAAGGAACAGGAATGGAAAAGAACAAAGAAACGAGGAAGAAGAGGAAAATAAGCGACTCGATAGGACATCGCCGGAGTCCTAGGCCTACGTATTCCTTCGTGCAATGGAAAAGTCAGAGTCAACGTAGTTCGGACACGAACTAAGGGGGAGGTTGCTAGCCAAGACATTGTCGTCTCATGCCTACGTATCCTCAATCTAACCAGAAGGAGGAAATCAGAGCAGTCGTAGTTCGACTTAACCAAGTCTGTGTTTTTTATGAGCGACGTTAAGTTCGTGTCCGGCAGTTAGGGTCGATGCCTGTTTGCGGCGAGACGGAAGTAACGTGCCCTTTTCTGAAAATAGTTTGAAACTTAAAAATCCCGAAGGATGAAAAAGGTTTGAGTTTGTTTTGTGTTTTTTAGTCAAGAAGTGGATTGAAGTTAGTTCATAACTTGCATTGCACCCAAGTCTACAACATAGGAACGAATACGTCGCGTATCGTCCCCAACAAGACGTACACTAAGTACCCTAGAAGAATGAAGGGAGACCCCCCATACCTCACTTCCCACATATAAGGCTCATGCGCAATACACGTTAACCTTTATTAAGTGTTTTATAAAGGTTATGAGATGAAATGAGAAGACTCGAAGGAAAAGAAAACACTAAGGGGAATTCTATCCTAATGTTGTCATGCAAAAGATGGCCCTAAGGGGAGATTCAAGAGCAACCTAAGTCTAAAGAAGAGAGAGGGATAGCTCTATCTAATGCTTATCCTACCTCACCTTAATAAAAAATTAAGGATGAGCTAGGATCTCAAAGGGGTGTGTGTCGCTCCCGGGATTTTCATCCTAGTACAAACGCGAAAGTGGCACCGAAACAGAGTCGCCAGCAATGTGTATTTATCCCACGAGAGGGAAAGGAAACACCGCATAAACCTGAGAGAAAGGAAAGGCATGGTCTCGCGACCAAGAGAACTGGGTTCGGGAGTCGGTTACACGAGAGGAAGGTATTAGCACCCCCTCGCGTCCATCGTACCCGATGGGATCCACGCTTGCTTGTCTCGATCAAAGGGTGTAAGAAAAGGATACTGGAAAAAAGGAACTGAAAGAAAGAAAGAGAAACAAATGTAGGGAAAATAAAAGAAGTGCTCGAATGGGCCCTACCCCACTGCCTACGTATCTCATCGGGAGCATGAGAATCAGAGCGACGTAGTTCCTCTCACTAGGGATGGATTGTGTTTTTTAGAGAACGGCTTACGTTCTAGCTCAGGTGTTGCAGGCTCGCTGGTCCGAGTGCGTTACCATCTTGCAAGAGAACGAGTAGAAGCGCGTTCGTACGCTAAGAGTGAATGAGGTGAGAAAAGAATTCCCGAAGGAAAGACGTTATTGTTTGTTTTTGCCTTTTAAGAGTTTTTCATTTGTTGGCATATGATAGTGTATCTGAATCTTGGTCATTGGAATGTGTACATTCTCACATTCCAAGATGGAATGAGTAAGAAAGTACACTAAGTGTGAAGAAGACCCTCACACTTATTTGCAATTATTAAGGTTCAAACACAATATCATACTTGTGTTTATTAAGTGTTTTTTGTTGGTTAAGATGAAGAAATGTTTTATTATTTGCACCTTCAACAATTATTGCATTTAAGTCCCTCACATAAGGTCAAATGTACAACACATTGACCCAAGATGGGCCACTTGCTATACATTTAAGATTACAAGAGAAGACCCCTCATAATCTTTCCTTTATATGAAAGGCCTAAATGCACTAAATGCTTTCCTTTATTAAGTGTTTTTGGATTTTCTTTGAGATGAGAAGATGAAAGACTCAAGAGAAGGAAAAAGGAAAAATCTATGGGAGACTAAGACTCAATCCTAATTGAAGATTAAAGGGAGTGATCCTAATGGTTTGTGAGGTTTAAAACCTAAAGTCTAAAGAAAGAAAGAATTAAACAATTCACTTCCCAAGTAGAAGGTGAATTGTAATTCAAAAAGGGAAAGTGATGAGTTATTAAAAGAAAGCACATAAGTGCTTAACAAAACACAAAATGGAATTGTAAAAGAGAAAGGATAGAAGTTGAATGTGGATTCCTTATCCACACTCAATTGAAACTTACCAAAGCCCCTACATGGTTAGTAAACATGTATAAGAAGTATAAGAAGTAAAAGAACATGTAATGCATCATAAAACTCAAAAGAATTAAATGAGAAACCAAATCCTAGAGCCACAATCAGAATGTACATCATATGGACAACAAGTGAATATCATCATACAAGTGCAAGTGAATAAGCAATAATCATCATCCATTAGCATTTAAACATGTCACAAGAAGAAGGGATAGATGAAAGATGAAAGAAATGAAGAGGACATGCATACATGGAACATGTAAATCAACAACCAGAATTGAAACTAAATGGAAAATGGTTTATAAACATCTCAAAAGTATTTATGAATCAACTTCAAGACATTCAAGAAGTAATATAAGAAGAATTGAAATGAAAGTTCAAAAAGAAAGTGCAAACAATACATGTTAATGATGCACAAAGTTCAAATTGAAGTGAACATGTAAAGATGACCTATAATGTGTATCAAAGACCTATAATATCATATGAATGACTCACACAACTATGCAAATGCTCATACAAATATGCACAAAAGAATTCATGCAAACATGCACTAAAGTTAAAATGACAGGACATGTATTATACTTCCAATGTAATGCATCAAACAAAAACCAAATGGATTCATGAAAATTATGCCAACATATTATTGGAATGCCTAGGTCAGAAATGCATCATACATCAAGATAGCATGTAAAAATTCAGAGCAAAATGACTTCAAACAAAGCAATTAGGTCAAATTGAAACATCACGCAAAGTGGTGCAAATATAGGCATCAAAACATGTAATAAAGTGACCTAAAAAATCAAACAAAAATCATCTAACATGCTTCAATGTATTAGTGAATCAATGCAAAAAGAATCATGTCAAAACAGTTGGTAATGAGCAAGAACAAAATTAAACAAATTCATGTATCATGCTTAGAATGCATCTAAATGGAAATTCAAAGAAAATTATGGACCAGGGGTAAAAAGGTCATAAAATCAGAAAATAAAATCATGGAAAATTTTCTAAATGTTTCAATGATATTCATGAATTTTTGTGGAATTTAATAATGCAATTTGGTATTTTTAAAATTCAATTATGAAACAAGTAAAAAAAAATGAAAATAAAATGAAGTAGAAAATGACAGGGGGGTATGAACATAGTAAAATATTAGTTCTAATTGGTTTGGGCTTGTAAAAGAGGGGTGCAGATAGCATTCTGGCTAAGTCCATTTTGCGCGCAGTACACAATAGTCATCATGGAGCTCAGTCAACAATAGTCAAAGACGCACAAGCCATTGGATCAAGTCAATGTCAATGTAAAAGTCAAGGTAATCTAATCAAGCATATCACATTGCTAGTACACACTAATAACCATGTACACCCGCGCATGCTAACCATCAGATGAAAAAATGAAGCACGTGACACACACCCTCTCCATTTATTCGCTGGCACCACCACCACCCTTGGATCAAAACAAATCAACGGACACGACTTAATCTGGTATGTAAACCCTAATGAAACCTCACCGGCCGGAGAGGGACCTCCGGTCACCTTCTCCGGCCACCCTCCGGCACTGCAATCGATCAAACATTCCAGAAATTTATGCAATGCACATCAAAATGTTCAGGAAGTCACATAGAGCATGAATCTAGGCTTGTTTTTCACAAACAACACACAAACAGAGAGAATCGAAGCAAAGAAATTAGCCCTAGATTTTGGATCTAAGCTTCTAAGAAGCTCTATCAACTAGCCAGATGGAGGAATGCTCTTAGTGAGCTCAAATCATCACAACACAAACTAAACAGAATGTAACTCGTGCCAAGAAAGTTTAGGATATTGAAACCTGAAAATGTAGGAAACTGTAGTTGAAAGAAAACCAGAGAAATGTGCCTCCTCTTTGATCTTCAACTGGCCAAATAAAGGCTCACAAATCCTTGCAAATGTTGATGAAATTCAATATGCAGTGGAAGACACTTCAATCTCTTCAATGTTACCAAGCTTCAGTGTGTTCTAATGCTGCTTGATATTGAAGCTTGAAGATGGATTCAGATGTAGATGATGATGAAATCGTGTGAGAGGAAGAGAAATTTCAGAGAGAGAGCTTGCGAATTTTAGAGGAAAAATGAGAATGAAGTGTTGTTGTGAAATTATGAAGGAGATTTGGTTATATAAGTGTGGTTAAAGGGGAACTGTGATGGTTAACTGAGTGAGTTAGGGTGAGTTGGAATGGTTAAATGAGTCCACCCTAACTAACTGAGTCAAGTTAGTTAGGGGGCGAGTGATCAAGGTTGGGTTATGGTGAGGTCAAGCTCATGACACTTGTAGTGAGGATGAGAGTGAGGTTGTATTATGCAGCAGTAGCTTGTGGTGGAAGTTTTGCAAATTTCCCTTCTCATGTAAGAAGTAACAAAAATGGAAGCACGTGCAAGAATGTTTGGGCAAATGAGGAAAAGAAATCAGCTGGTGATGGTGAAGTGTTTCTGGTGTGACTGAATCAAAAAAAATGTGTGAACTGCTACACATGACAGTCAATGCATCAATGCAGATGGTGATGTTTGAACATGGATTCCTTTATGACCAAGGCACGAAAATGAATCATCTTGGTGTCAATGGATTGAGGATGCATCATAGGACAATTTTGGTGCTGGACTTGAGTTGAAAAGGTACCTCAAACATGTCTAAAAATCATCATAAACAGATGGAAAAACGACCGGTGCGTGGGCGTACGAAACAAGTCATGGCATGGTAAAGGACATGCATGGAAGTTCAGCCTAATCAACCTATCTTGAGACCACTATAATTCACTCATAACTTGATCAATTCAAAATTTTCCCAACACCAATATTAAAGATGACACTACAAAGAACAACTTTGATGTTGAAAACTTTTCCATTTGAGGCTTTTAACCATGAGAAAAATGAGTGGACATTTGGCACACCAGGTGTTTGTAGAAATGACATGCGCGTGACCTGAAAATCTTGGTCATGACCTAGTTTTGAACCTACTTTGCTCAAACTTTGATCAACCATAACTCTCTCAATTTTTATCCAATGGAGATGTTATACACATGGATTTGAAGCTTAAAACAAGATCTTTTGTTGTGGCCTGGTGGAATTTTCATTTGGTGCTTCAATTTTAAATGGCCTTGGTTCAAACTCTGATGCAAAATGGCCAAAACTTGCTATTTTTAGCAACCCTTCCTCTTCCAAAAATGGCAACTTTCCACATCTTGATTTTTTTATGATTCCTTTGGAGTTTCTTGACCAAATTTTGTACATTGGACATATGTAACATGAATTTCATGATTTTGGGCTCAAAAAGTCAAGAGTTGACTTTTTCCCCTGATTATTTGACTTGGCCCCAAATTCCTGATTTTTGATCTTTCTTCCAATTGAACCACCTCCAAAACCAATTGAGGGGCAATTCTCCATACACCTACACTTAAGAACATGTAGAATACCATGACATCAAGTTTTGTCCAAAAAATCAAAGATTCCCTGATTTAATGGGAAACCCTAGTTTTGGTGCCCACCTCCTAGGAGAAAAATGTGCAGTCTTCAATTTCAAATTCCTCAGAGTATGTTGTGTATCCTCTTAAAGGATGATGAGATATACCATTTGAGGATGATTTTGGATCAATGAGCTATCTCTTTTGAGGGTTTTCCTTCAATTTTTGAACCTCTTGCATAGTGAAAGATGTAGTGCTTCAATCTCCCATTGAATCTCACTTCCTTGAGGTTTTGGAAGATCAATTGAGATAGTATGAGACATGAGAGACCTCTTGGCTTGCCTAGAGCCAACTTGATTAACCCTTTGTGCTTTGAATGATCTCTTGATTGTCCACCTTCCACCTGATCACATGCCCTGATGGTAAGAAGGATGCCATGCTTCATTTTTCTATGTTAAATGCAATGCAATGTTAATGAGGTGGATATGATATGATAAATGATAATGCCATGCTATGATGACAAAGAGGGAGAGCAAATTTTGGGGTATTACAGCCGCCCCTATTCAAGCGCTGTAGACCTGAATGCCTGAAAGCAATTGCTTTCGGACTTTCAAGGTATATAGTGATTGAATACCAAATATAACCAAAAATTTGCTCTGGATGGTGAAGAAGAAAAGGGATATAAACCCAATGAGACTTCTGGATTGAATCTTCAATGAACGTCGGAGAGATCTGTCTTTTGAACGATGCCAGACGACTACTGGCTTGCCACGCTGCTGGTGGACTTTAATAACGTCTTTTGTGCAACTCCAGACGACTACTGGCCTGCCACACTACTGGTGGACTTTAATAACGTCTTTTGAACGACGCCAGACGACTACTGGCTTGCCACACTACTGGTGAACTTTAATAACGTCTTTTGAACGACGCCAGACGACTACTGGCTTGCCACACTACTGGTGGACTTTAATAATGTCTTTTATGCAATTCCAGACGACTACTGGCCTGCCACGCTACTGGTGGACTTTGCAGCTTCGTGCCACCCGAAGATGGACTTCTGCCAATCCACTGTTGGACTTTTGCCACCCGAAGACGGACTTTTGCCAATCCACTGTTGGACTTTTGCCACCCGAAGACGGACTTTTGCCAATCCACTGTTGGACTTTTGCCACCCGAAGACGGACTTTTGCCAATCCACTGTTGGACTTTTGCCACCCGAAGACGGACTTTTGCCAATCCACTGTTGGACTTTTAGCTGCTTTGCCACCCGAAGATGGACTTTTGCCAATCCACTGTTGGACTTTTAGCTGCTTTGCCACCCGAAGATGGACTTTTGCCAATCCACTGTTGGACTTTTGCCACCCGAAGACGGACTTTTGCCAATCCACTGTTGGACTTTTAGAATATGCCACCCTTAGATGGACTTTTCGCCAATCCACAGTTGGGCTTTTAGAATTTGTGAAATTGTATTATTCTCTGCATCCGTGTCAGACACCTCTGCTGACTCTGCTGAGGAGCAAAGACCAATGATTTGACTTTGGAGACTCCTGAAAGGATAACCTCTCCACTGGAGAATGAATGAACAATCCGTCTGCTTCGAATTGTCAAGCTTGCCAAAAATAAATTGGACTTGAAGAATCATAAATCTGCCAGGAATCACTTCATCTGTTAGGGGAATGAATTCTGGTCACAGCGATTCCGATGGGGATGAGAATTTCTTTGTATGGCGTCTTTCTAGGGGAGAGAAGTCATAAAAACTCTGCTTGGGGATCTGTCCAAACCAAGACCCTTTGTAGGGGTTATCCACCTTCTGACCCGGCTGGGGAAAGGCTGTACCATCCTTGTTGAGGAATAGATTCTGCCGATCCTATAAACCTCTGCGAGGAGAACAACAACTCAACTGGGGAGTATTGCTGACAAGATTCGATGCTGACCTCTGTGGGGGATCATTACCAGAGACACAATCTTGCTGGGGATCATGGCTACTCTGCCATGGATATGCAAATCCTGGTTAGAACATTTCCTTGCAACTTGCTGGGAAGGAGTCCTTAGAGATCTGCTGGGGAAATCCAAAGCAAACCCACGGTAGTCTGCTAAGGAATACGACTGTCGAGCTTAGGATAAGTACCACAATGCACCATGTTAGGCGAGCTTCCCTTTAGACAATTCCGTTAGGGATGACGAGTTTATAGCAAACTCTGCTGGAGGAAACTGCTTTAAAACGTCTCGTGCTGGGGAATGCCTTTTGAGAGGATTTTATAGAAGACCAACTGCCCTCAAACTCTACTGGGGATGACCAACACTTCATGCTGGGGAAACAATCAAGCCCCATGCTTGGACAACACAACAATTCGTCCCTGAAGAGGATGTCATAAGAGGATTTTACAGAAGATCTAGCCTCTTCAAACTCTTGTGACTTCGCTGGGGATAATGACCATCAGTTTCGGTGTCGACAAGACCACTCTTCTGGGGAACCTGTGACCGTTACCGACATAGAAAAGCTTGTAGCCGTTGGAAGGACTGAATAAGAGAATCGACTTAATAAGATGCAACGGTACCCAGTTGAACTTAATTCACTGATATCGACCCGTTATGCACAATCGTCGACCGAACGATGAACGCTGATCTCCCTACCCATAATTGCCCCAGTCTTTTGCGTGGGGTGATTTATTGCTGGTCTTGTGCTTAAAATCATCTGCACCTGCTACCTGCAACAAAAGAATATGCCCACATGCCCCAAATATCGCGTGGCTAGAATCCACCATCCGGGAGTATTCAACATTCGAAGTAATTTCAAATGTTTTTTTCTGCGCATGTTATTGCAAGGCTGCCATGTTTTCAAATGCAATGTTTTATCAAAAGTTAGGACGTTTTTGCAAACAAAGCAATAAAACAAAAATAGAAAGCTTTTTATTGAAATTCAATTTATTGACTGAGAGCCCAGAATAGGCAATTACATCTGGAAGCCATCCCTGGAAAGAGGTGATCGCTGAAAATTGAGAAAAGAAACTATCCTAATGGCAATGTGAAAACGGAATTCCGCTGAGTTTCCATTCTGTTATGACCAGTATGTCTTCAAAACTCCCCGACCTTGCCTTCTGAGGAATGATCAGACCGATTCCTATCTTTCAGAACGTCAGTTGTTCAAACGGTAATGGGGTACAGATAACTCAAACCGTAGTCATTCGCTTAAATCCCTCTTTTGTGTGGACCGCCCTTTCAGGTTTTCGATCCACCAGGATACCCTTTTTTGCCTAAGTTGCCCTTTCGGGTTTTCAACTTACCGGGTGTACAATTTTTTTCAATTATATCCCTAATTTTTGCCCGAACCTTATTCTGTTTTTGGTTCGCCGGGATGCCCTTTTTTTGCCTGGATTTTTTTTATTATCCAGCGGGTCTATTCATGCGAAGTATTTTTTGACTACGTCTGAGTTGACAGGGGATGAAAAGTCTTCGCCATCCATGGTTGTAAGCAATAAAGCTCCGCCCGAAAAGACCTTTTTAACCACGAATGGACCTTCATAGTTAGGAGTCCATTTGCCCCTGTGATCTGTATTGGGAGGAAGGATCCTTTTGAGTACCACATCTCCGACTTTATAAACCCGAGGACGCACCTTCTGGTCAAATGCCTGTTTCATTCTGCGCTGATATAGTTGCCCATGACATACAGCCGCCAATCGCTTTTCCTCAATAAGGCTCAGCTGATCAAATCTGGCTCGTACCCATTCAGCTTCATCTAGCTTAACATCCATCATAACTCTGAGGGACGGAATCTCTACTTCAACCGGTAGCACTGCCTCCATACCATATACAAGTGAGAATGGGGTTGCCCCAGTGGACGTGCGTACCGACGTTCGATACCCATGCAAAGCAAATGGTAACATCTCATGCCAATATTTGTACGTGACAACCATCTTCTGCACAATCTTCTTGATATTTTTGTTGGCCGCTTCGACCGCGCCATTCATCTTTGGGCGGTACGGAGAAGAATTGTGATGTTCGATTTTGAAGTCCCGACATAACTCAGCCATCATCTTATTGTTCAAATTAGAACCATTATCAGTAATGATTCTTTCGGGAACTCCATATCGGCAAATGATATCCCGTTTTAAGAAACGAGCGACCACTTGTT
Source organism: Lathyrus tuberosus (assembly GCA_022829125.1). Lineage (NCBI taxonomy): Eukaryota > Viridiplantae > Streptophyta > Magnoliopsida > Fabales > Fabaceae > Lathyrus > Lathyrus tuberosus. The sequence continues at coordinate 10,239,949 of JALAZF010000102.1, forward strand.
TTGTAACATTGGCATAGGATGCGGCTTCAACCCATTTGGTGAAGTAATCAATTGCCACCAAGATGAAACGATGACCATTGGAAGCTGTAGGCTCAATCTTTCCGATCATATCAATGCCCCACATGGCAAACGGCCAAGGTGACGACATGATACTCAACGGATTTGGAGGCACATGCACCTTGTCTGCATAGATCTGGCATTTATGGCATTTGCGGGCATATTTGCAACAATCTGACTCCATAGTCAACCAATAATATCCCGATCTTAACAACTTTTTAGCCATTGCATGCCCTCCGGCATGGGTACCGAAAGAGCCTTCGTGCACTTCAATCATCAACAAGTCTGCTTCATGTCTATCCACACATCTAAGCAGGACCGTGTCAAAATTTCTTTTATACAGCACGCCATCTTTGTTCAAGAAGAAACTACCGGCTAACCTTCTCAACGTCTTCCTGTCTTTGGACGATACCCCGGGCGGGTACTCTTGACTTTTCAAGAAACACTTAATGTCATAAAACCATGGCTTGTCATCAGACGCTGCATCGACCGCAAACACAAATGCTGGTCTGTCAAGGCGGGATACCTCAATCTTAGGTACATGGTTCCATCCTTGCACTTTGATCATGGAAGACAAAGTGGCCAAGGCATCCGCGAACCTATTCTCATCTCGAGGAATATGGTACAGTTTCACTGTTGTGAAAAATGTCAGCAATCTCCTCGTATAATCTCTATACGGCACTAGATTTGCTTGGTGCGTGTACCAACTCCCTTTCACTTGATTGATTACCAAAGCTGAATCACCGAATATATCAAGGGTTTTAATCCGTAGATTAATCGCCTCCTCGATCCCCATTATACAAGCTTCGTACTCTGCTTCATTGTTGGTGCATCCGAAAGTTATTCGTGCAGTGAAAGGCATATGAACACCTTCCGGCGTGATAAGAACTGCTCCAACTCCACACCCATTCATATTGACAGCCCCATCAAACATCAGACTCCATTTGGATTCAGGGTCTGGCCCCTCCTCCGGGAGTGGTTCCTCACAGTCTTTAGCTTTGAGAAACATGATGTCCTCATCAGGGAAGTCAAATTTCATGGGTTGGTAATCATCAATCGGCTGTTGCGCAAGATAATCAGACAAGATACTTCCTTTGATGGCCTTTTGTGAAGTGTACTGAATGTCATACTCTGTCAAGACCATTTGCCACCGTGCAACTCTGCCTGTCAATGCTGGTTTCTCGAAAATGTACTTGATAGGATCCATTTTTGAAATCAACAAGGTTGTGTGCCTAACCATATATTGCCTCAATCGCTTAGCGGCCCATGCAAGCGCACAGCATGTCCTTTCAAGCATTGAGTATCGGGACTCACAATCATTGAACTTTTTGCTCAGGTAGTAAATAACATGCTCCTTCCTACCTGTCTCGTCATGTTGACCGAGAACACAACCCATGGAACCTTCAAGCACTGTCAGATACATTATCAGCGGTCTCCCTTCAACTGGAGGCATTAGAATCGGAGGTTCCTGCAAGTATTCTTTTATCTTATCGAATGCCAATTGGCAATCGTCATTCCACCTGACCGTTTGATCTTTCCTTAACAATTTAAATATTGGCTCACACGTGGCTGTTAGGTGAGATATGAACCTTGCAATGTAGTTCAATCTACCCAAGAAACCACGAACCTCTTTTTCTGTTCTCGGTTCAGGCATTTCTTGTATTGCTTTCACCTTGGCAGGATCAACCTCGATTCCTCTTTCGCTCACGATGAAACCCAGTAACTTTCCAGAACGCACCCCAAACGTGCACTTGTTTGGATTTAATCTCAGACGGAACTTTCTCAACCTTTCAAACAGCTTTTTCAGGTTAACCAGATGTTCCTCTTCTGTTCTCGACTTGGCAATCATATCATCTACATAACATTCGATCTCCTTATGAATCAAGTCATGAAACAATGTCACCATCGCCCGCTGGTACGTTGCCCCTGCGTTTTTCAAACCAAAAGGCATTACTTTATAACAATATGTACCCCACGGAGTAATGAACGTGGTCTTCTCCATATCTTCAGGTGCCATCTTGATCTGGTTGTACCCGGAGAAACCGTCCATAAATGAGAACACTGAAAATTGAGCTGTATTATCGACCAGCACATCAATATGAGGTAGTGGAAAATCATCTTTCGGGCTAGCTTTATTAAGATCTCGATAATCCACACACATTCTCACTTTTCCATCTTTCTTCGGTACTGGCACGATGTTGGCTACCCACGGAGGATACTTTGTCACAGCAAGAAAACCAGCATCCCACTGCTTCTGGACTTCCTCCTTAATCTTTAAAGCCATGTCGGGGTGAGTCCGACGAAGTTTCTGCTTGACTGGCGGACATTCTTCTCTTAATGGCAGCCTGTGCACGACAATATCCGTATCCAACCCCGGCATGTCTTGATACGACCAGGCGAAGACGTCAAGATACTCGCGCAACATTTCCGTCAAAGTTTGCTTCACATCTGCTTGCAAGCTGGCACCAATCCTGATCTCTTTCTTGGCGTCCTTGGTACCAATATTGATGATTTCTACAGTCTCCTGATGAGGCTGGATGACCCTTTCCTCTTGTTTCAACAATCTGGCCAGTTCTTCAGGGAGTTCACAATCTTTCTCATCCCCTTCTTCGGCTTGATAAATCGGATTGTCAAAGTCATACATAGCCATATCAAAATCGTTATCAGTGGTATCCGGAGGATCAAGTCTGCATGAACGGGTTCATGCCTTATTTTAGAATTTATTTTTAAGCAAAACAAAAGAAAATGAAACATTGCCATTTTATTTTTTTTGTGCAAAAATAAAAACTGAAAGACAGAGAACAAAATTTGATTGCAAAACGTCCTTTATTAATGATTAAACATTGCAAATGCAACCATGGTGGCCCTACAAATGAATCTATACGCCTTGGGCAGAGCGCAAGATTTTGACATGCATTATGGTTAGAAAAAACAAAGAAAAATTACTCTGTCTGAAGAGTAACCCGGATGACTTCTTCAACGAACTAGTTCTGCACTTGTTGTCCCGGAGCATGAGGGCGTACCCAGTTGTCCAGGTCACAATCACTGTCAATACTATCCTCTGTGGCTGCACAAGACTGGTCCGTGTAGATAATTCCCCCACTATTGAAAGTAATGGGTCCCCTGCTCCCCGCATCTGAAGTTGTAGAGGGATGATAACCAATACCAAATTTGTCTTCCTTCATTGGGGTCTCTATCAACCTGCCCCAACCTTGGGCGTTGCCTGCCCTGACGACTTCGACAGCTTGTTTGTAAGATGAAATGGAGGTACCGGCCCCAGCTGGTACAGAAGAAGACTCAGGTGCATCGTCAATATTGACTGCTTCAAATGATTGGCACAGCATCTCATGAATTTCCCCATCCATTTCAATGTACTTGAACGTGGATAAGTGACTCACAAAGATGTCTTCTTCCCCACACACTGTCACAACCTGCCCTTCAAACTCATACTTCAGCTTTTGATGTAGAGTAGAAGTAACAGCCCCGGCTCCGTGAATCCAAGGGCGTCCCAATAGGCAGCTATATGCAGGTTGTATGTCCATTACATGGAACGTGGATTTGAATACCTATGGTCCAATTTGTACGGGCAATTCCACCTCACCAAACACAGATCATCTAGTTCCATCGAATGCTCTGACCACCAATTCACTAGGCCTTAAGATCAAACCATCAACTTCCAGCTTCATTAATGCCTTCTTGGGCAAGACATTGAGTGATGAACCAGTGTCTACCAGTACATGAGATAACACTGCGCCCTTACACTCCATCGTGATATGCAAAGCCTTATTATGGTTTCTTCCTTCAACAGTCAAATCTCTACTTGTAAAGCCCAAGCCATGGCTAACATTAACATTGGAGATTACGCCCTCGAGCTGATTAACAGTAATTTCTTGTGGCACGTATGCACTCTTCAATACTTTCAACAACGCCTGCCGGTGTGCATCGGAGCACATCAATAGTGACAAGATTGAAATCTTTGAAGGGGTCTGATTTAGTTGGTCCACAATCTTATAATCGCTTTTCTTGATTATCTTCATAAATTCTTCCATTTCCTTATCAAAAGTAATCTTTGTCTCTGCTTCAGGTGTGGGCGCATTTTCAACCACCTGTTTACCTTTAGCCTTTGCTGCGGCTTCTGCCTCTTTATCACTTCTCAAGGTTGGGGGAGCGAACAACCTTCCACTCCTTGTAAAACCCCCTACACCCCCTACGTTATCAATATTTGGGCTGACTGACGACTCAACTTCCTGCTTTTTACCTTCGTAATATACATCTGCCCCATAGTGCCATGGGATAGCCTTCGTAGACGTGAACGGAATTGGTCCTGGCACCGTGATAGTGACAGGACTGGGCCCTTCTGGCGCAACACTCGCCACGGGAACTGCATTGACCGGCATTTGAATCTCAGCGGGAGTGTAATAGATGGTCACGGTTGATATCTCATCAGTGTCTTTCACGACTCTGTCGAACTGTAGACATCCTTCATCGATCAGATTCTGTAAACCCATCTTCAACTTATCACAGCCGTTCTCCTGATTCATACACTCAGAGCAATCTTGATTACAGCCCGGGAACACCTGTCCCTTCAATAAACGATCTTTTACAACCAACAAAGAAGTTTTCACTTGATGGATATCTGTCACCAGATTCAATCTCCTCCCATCTTCAATAGCGTACACATTTGCTGCACTATGATCAGGCATGGGATGCTGAGTAATATTAGGAGCGGGAGAGAAATTGATGGCTTTAGCATCAATCAAATCTTGTACTTTATGATGGAAAGCCCAGCATTTTTCAATGGAGTGCCCCTGAGCACCTGAGTGGAACTCACAACGAGCATTAGCATCGAAGTTAGGTGGCAGGTTTCCAGTAACCGGAGCTTTCATAGTACGGAGTTCTACCAACTTTAACTCGAGTAGCCGGGGCAACAGCGCGGCATAAGTCATAGGGAGAGGATCCATCTTACGATCCCTCTGTCTAGACCTTTGCTGGAAAAACGGTTGTTGCTGTTGAACTTGTTGTTGGGGTTGTTGTTTCTGAACAGACGGTGTGGGGATTGTTACAGCATCTACCTGATAATAAGCTCGAGAACGCCCTCTGCCTCGTCCTCTAAACACAGCATTCGTATCACCTTCTCTTCTTTTCTGGTTACTAGCAAACGGTTTCTTCGTCCCCGAAGAGCCAGCCCCACTCACATCCTGGATCTTTCCAAGCTTTAACAGACTTTCTATTCTTTCTCCCGCAATCACAATATCAGCAAATCCAGTTGACGGACAAGCAGCTAATCTATCCAGATAAGCCCCTTGCAAGGTGCCCATGAACATATCCGCCATTTCTCTGTCTGACAAGGGAGGTTGGACCTGGGCAGCCATTTCCCTCCACCTCTGTGCATATTCTTTGAAACTCTCCTTGGCATTCTGGGACAATCCCTGCAATTGGGTGCGGTTGGGCGCCATGTCAATATTATACTGGTATTGCTTCAGGAACGCTTCTGCCAGATCTTTCCAATTCTTCACAGCAGCCCTATTCAACTTCATATACCAGGTCAAGGACGCCCCAGCCAGACTGTCCTGAAAATAGTGCATCCATAGCTTCTCGTCATCCGTATGGGCTGAAATCTTCCCAAAGTAAGCTTGAAGATGCGTTTGGGGACACGCATTGCCGTGATACTTATCAAAAGTAGGAGGTTTGAATTTAGGGGGAATTCTGACTCCTGAGACCAGCCCCAAGCTGGTAACATCAATACCCATAGAGTTCTTGCATTCTATGGCCCTGATCTTCTCTGCTAACTCATCATACCTTCGATCCCCTTGATTACCCACATCAGCATCCAGTAGAGTAAATTGGTCTTCCAGAGTATCTTCAAGAGTAACACCAGCATGCCTACCATTTCCATTACCCCGATTGTTACCACCAGGAGGAGGGTTGCCACCGGGAGGAGGAATGCCATGTCCCTGTGAATTGTCATGCTGATCACCTTCGGGCCCATTGTCTGGACGCTCTATCAGAAGCCTCAATCTCTCCTGATTTTGCGCCATGCCAGTCATGAGGGTCATGAACTGGTCCATACGCGCCCTCATTTCCGCCAAATCACTTTGCACTTGATCCATGATTCTTACTTGATTCCTTCGCGTCGAATATCGGTGAATATGACTCTCCGCTATACTGCCTGAAACCAAATAAAGGTTAGAGTCCCTGCAACGAGTACCTGAAAAGCAAGTAACAAAAAACGCAAAATGATATGCAATGCCATGTTTGTCATTTCCGAGGTGCTTTATACCCTGATTCCAATCCAACCACAGAAATCTGAAGACCAGAAATTGTGATATAAAGAGACGTATCGTGGTAATGTGCTTGTGTGCAGCTATCTGATAAGGAATAATTCTGAATAAAACTGCTCATACTCATTCAACAAAATATTCAAGTACATTTAAGAAAGGTTCAACCGCAAATGCAATACAAGGAAAAAAATGGATCCATCAACAAGCCTGATGGTAGCCATTAACAACAAAATACAGGGAAAAGAACATCAATCTGACAATTCCACATCCTTCAGCTTATCACTTGAATACTTGATTTCCTCAAAAAGTATACGGGTACGCTGGTGATTCGGCTTTTCAATCATCTCTTTGATCAAGACATCCCTTTTCTCAAGAGCTTCAGTTAAAGAACCCATATGCAGCATCAGAGCTTCGTCATCACACACTCCTTTGTGTCTCTTTATGCCGGCTTGCGTCTTGAGTATCTCCCTTTCTATCATGACTTCTTCAAGCTCTTTCTTGGTATTCCTCAGCTCACCTCTAGCTTCTTCTAGCTGTTCTTGACTCTTACCGAGGCTTTCCCGATACTTTCTCCTCTGCTCGTGCGCCTTTTCCAGCTCTTCGTTCTTAATCTGCAACTGTTCCTGTAATTCAGCATTCTCTATCCTAACTTCGTCCCAAGCGTGCTGAAACTTTGTTAACTTTTCTTTGGTCTGTGCTAACGTCTGTTTGGTTTGCTTGTGGGCTTGAGTAGCATCATCAGCACCTTTACTAATCTTCCGAAAATGTTGGGCTCTTCCAGCAAAGTCTTTTTCTTTTGCAGTTAGGATTTGTTCAGCATCTTGGGCTTTCCGCTCCAGCTCTTTGTTGGCATGTAGAGCATTCTGAAGACGGCTACTCAACTCGGAATTCTCTCCTTGGATCTTTTTCACCAAGGCTTGCAACTTGTCAACTTCTTCCACAGTAGCAGTGCTTCTTCCTTTCTCATTCTCCGGATACAAAAGGGGCGCCTTACCAAAAGGCAAGAGAAAATCTTCAACTCTTTTCTTCACCCACTCTTCATATGCTGGATAAACCCGGTTGTTAGGCTTTCCTAGAGTAACTTTCCCCTTTTTCAGTATGCTACCCCAGCTTTCAGAAGCTTTCTGTGCTGCTTCCCACCCATCTGATGTATGAAAATAGAGGGACTCCTCCACATCTCTCTTAATAGGCGGACCTGTCAGGGCATACCCAAATTGTCGAATGGCCAAAGAAGGATTGTAGTTAATCCCACCCAATCTTCCTATCAGTGGAACGTTAGGGAACTTACCACAGCTGTGGATAATATTCTTGCCAATCAGCCCATGATCTACCCATACGATGTCCTTGGCCACCAATCCCATTAAACGCTGTTTCCACTCTAGAGAATCTTTGGAATCCACAAAAGCCCCTGATTGTGGTAAACGGCCTGCAAACCACTTATAGAACAAGGGTGCACAACAACGAATTATCCCTCCTCTTTTCTTTTCGTTTCGGTTGTACAACGAGTAGTGAAGATCTCCCAGTAGCGTTGGCACCGGGTTCTTCATCAGGAATATTCGTATAGCGTCCGTATCAATGAAATCCGGCTCGTTGGGAAACAACACTATGCCGTATATACAAAGGGCTAGCAAAGCATTAAAAACAAGCCAATTCTCGCCTTTAGCTGCTTCCTGGGCCTTCTTAATCAGATATTCCAGCTTGTAACCACGAATCTTTCCTTTGTTGGAGACATTGGCGTCTAACTCTGATTTGCTCAAATAAAGAGCACCTGCCACCTTCCCAAAGTCGAGATCCCCCACTGATCCAAAGAAAGGGGGCTCCTCCTTGATAGCAATCCCCAACATGTTGGAATACTCCTCCAGGGTAGGAACCAACACATAGTCTGGAAATACAAAACACCTCAGAGGCGGATCATAGAACTGCATCAACGTATGGAGACCTCTGGCTTCATAATCACTGACATTACGGACCATAGATAAAATCCACCCATATTTCGCTTCAAAAGCTTCTCGTACTGCAGGACTCGCCATTCCCTTCAGCATAACAATAGGGCCTAAAGTTGGCGTAAGGAACTTATAGCTGATGATATTCTTCCTCTCTTTAGTGTTCATCTTTGCAGGGACCTGATGACTGGAATCAAGGGTAATATATGCACCTGGAAATGAATAAACATGTATGTTAGGATATGATAATGCAATGCAAAGGGCAATGTGATCAGGTAATCAGGTGTCTGTGCTGAACTGTGAATGGTGTCAGTGTAGCTCTGAGACTAGTATAGAACCATAGATAAGAACCATCTGAATATAATAGGATGAAACTTCCTTTCTGTGCAATGATGATAGAAAACCGGGTATGTAGGAGGTCATGGTTACCTGCAAACCTGTAAACAACCCGTCCTTCTCACATGTGGGTACTAGGATGTTCAGTATCCCGGGCTCTCAGGTCGAGAAATGATGATACGTTCACCATTTCTGGTCTGGCATCATCATCAATCGAGAAGGCCTCAACTGATTCTCCAAAACAAAAAGGTCCTCAGCTTCTGGCACTGAGGTCGAGAAGCAATAGTACATTCATCCCTCAGGGTACAGTACTATCGCCAATCGAGGAGTGCCTCCGCTGATTCTCTTTCAAAAAGGGATGTCCTATAGCAAGTTCCCAGCATTGGGTCCTCGGATCGAGAATGTGCAATGGGTTTGCCACGGAATGTGGTCTGCCACTGTCACAACTCGGGAGGAGTGCCGCAACTGAGTCCTCGGGAATGGTCACCAGAGTCGACAGTTCCTCAAGAGAATAACCACTGGCCTGCATAACATGCAGTAGCAGAAAGCTCCTGATAGAACCTCGTCTGGTTGTGGGTCTCATGAACAACAATACGTGGTCACCACCACGCAAGCGTCATGACTATCCACTCTAATACCTATGTATGTACTCAAGCCTTGGTAGTGGGCTTATCTCTCAGAACACCCATCCCGCCAAACAGAAAACAACACAGTCCAGTATAGCATAATATATCATGTGAAATGAAAATGCTAAAATGCGGTAAATATAGTAATGTACAGTAAAGCAGTAAGTAACCATACAATAAAACAGTAAATACAGCACAACAGTAAACACCCAATGAAATAAAAACAAACAAGCGCTAGGATTGACTCGCTAAGGAAACCAGAGATTCTGGGTTCGTTCCCCAGCAGAGTCGCCAGCTGTCGCTCCCGGGATTTTCATCCTAGTACAAACGCGAAAGTGGCACCGAAACAGAGTCGCCAGCAATGTGTATTTATCCCACGAGAGGGAAAGGAAACACCGCATAAACCTGAGAGAAAGGAAAGGCATGGTCTCGCGACCAAGAGAACTGGGTTCGGGAGTCGGTTACACGAGAGGAAGGTATTAGCACCCCCTCGCGTCCATCGTACCCGATGGGATCCACGCTTGCTTGTCTCGATCAAAGGGTGTAAGAAAAGGATACTGGAAAAAAGGAACTGAAAGAAAGAAAGAGAAACAAATGTAGGGAAAATAAAAGAAGTGCTCGAATGGGCCCTACCCCACTGCCTACGTATCTCATCGGGAGCATGAGAATCAGAGCGACGTAGTTCCCCTCACTAGGGATGGATTGTGTTTTTTAGAGAACGGCTTACGTTCTAGCTCAGGTGTTGCAGGCTCGCTGGTCCGAGTGCGTTACCATCTTGCAAGAGAACGAGTAGAAGCGCGTTCGTACGCTAAGAGTGAATGAGGTGAGAAAAGAATTCCCGAAGGAAAGACGTTATTGTTTGTTTTTGCCTTTTAAGAGTTTTTCATTTGTTGGCATATGATAGTGTATCTGAATCTTGGTCATTGGAATGTGTACATTCTCACATTCCAAGATGGAATGAGTAAGAAAGTACACTAAGTGTGAAGAAGACCCTCACACTTATTTGCAATTATTAAGGTTCAAACACAATATCATACTTGTGTTTATTAAGTGTTTTTTGTTGGTTAAGATGAAGAAATGTTTTATTATTTGCACCTTCAACAATTATTGCATTTAAGTCCCTCACATAAGGTCAAATGTACAACACATTGACCCAAGATGGGCCACTTGCTATACATTTAAGATTACAAGAGAAGACCCCTCATAATCTTTCCTTTATATGAAAGGCCTAAATGCACTAAATGCTTTCCTTTATTAAGTGTTTTTGGATTTTCTTTGAGATGAGAAGATGAAAGACTCAAGAGAAGGAAAAAGGAAAAATCTATGGGAGACTAAGACTCAATCCTAATTGAAGATTAAAGGGAGTGATCCTAATGGTTTGTGAGGTTTAAAACCTAAAGTCTAAAGAAAGAAAGAATTAAACAATTCACTTCCCAAGTAGAAGGTGAATTGTAATTCAAAAAGGGAAAGTGATGAGTTATTAAAAGAAAGCACATAAGTGCTTAACAAAACACAAAATGGAATTGTAAAAGAGAAAGGATAGAAGTTGAATGTGGATTCCTTATCCACACTCAATTGAAACTTACCAAAGCCCCTACATGGTTAGTAAACATGTATAAGAAGTATAAGAAGTAAAAGAACATGTAATGCATCATAAAACTCAAAAGAATTAAATGAGAAACCAAATCCTAGAGCCACAATCAGAATGTACATCATATGGACAACAAGTGAATATCATCATACAAGTGCAAGTGAATAAGCAATAATCATCATCCATTAGCATTTAAACATGTCACAAGAAGAAGGGATAGATGAAAGATGAAAGAAATGAAGAGGACATGCATACATGGAACATGTAAATCAACAACCAGAATTGAAACTAAATGGAAAATGGTTTATAAACATCTCAAAAGTATTTATGAATCAACTTCAAGACATTCAAGAAGTAATATAAGAAGAATTGAAATGAAAGTTCAAAAAGAAAGTGCAAACAATACATGTTAATGATGCACAAAGTTCAAATTGAAGTGAACATGTAAAGATGACCTATAATGTGTATCAAAGACCTATAATATCATATGAATGACTCACACAACTATGCAAATGCTCATACAAATATGCACAAAAGAATTCATGCAAACATGCACTAAAGTTAAAATGACAGGACATGTATTATACTTCCAATGTAATGCATCAAACAAAAACCAAATGGATTCATGAAAATTATGCCAACATATTATTGGAATGCCTAGGTCAGAAATGCATCATACATCAAGATAGCATGTAAAAATTCAGAGCAAAATGACTTCAAACAAAGCAATTAGGTCAAATTGAAACATCACGCAAAGTGGTGCAAATATAGGCATCAAAACATGTAATAAAGTGACCTAAAAAATCAAACAAAAATCATCTAACATGCTTCAATGTATTAGTGAATCAATGCAAAAAGAATCATGTCAAAACAGTTGGTAATGAGCAAGAACAAAATTAAACAAATTCATGTATCATGCTTAGAATGCATCTAAATGGAAATTCAAAGAAAATTATGGACCAGGGGTAAAAAGGTCATAAAATCAGAAAATAAAATCATGGAAAATTTTCTAAATGTTTCAATGATATTCATGAATTTTTGTGGAATTTAATAATGCAATTTGGTATTTTTAAAATTCAATTATGAAACAAGTAAAAAAAAATGAAAATAAAATGAAGTAGAAAATGACAGGGGGGTATGAACATAGTAAAATATTAGTTCTAATTGGTTTGGGCTTGTAAAAGAGGGGTGCAGATAGCATTCTGGCTAAGTCCATTTTGCGCGCAGTACACAATAGTCATCATGGAGCTCAGTCAACAATAGTCAAAGACGCACAAGCCATTGGATCAAGTCAATGTCAATGTAAAAGTCAAGGTAATCTAATCAAGCATATCACATTGCTAGTACACACTAATAACCATGTACACCCGCGCATGCTAACCATCAGATGAAAAAATGAAGCACGTGACACACACCCTCTCCATTTATTCGCTGGCACCACCACCACCCTTGGATCAAAACAAATCAACGGACACGACTTAATCTGGTATGTAAACCCTAATGAAACCTCACCGGCCGGAGAGGGACCTCCGGTCACCTTCTCCGGCCACCCTCCGGCACTGCAATCGATCAAACATTCCAGAAATTTATGCAATGCACATCAAAATGTTCAGGAAGTCACATAGAGCATGAATCTAGGCTTGTTTTTCACAAACAACACACAAACAGAGAGAATCGAAGCAAAGAAATTAGCCCTAGATTTTGGATCTAAGCTTCTAAGAAGCTCTATCAACTAGCCAGATGGAGGAATGCTCTTAGTGAGCTCAAATCATCACAACACAAACTAAACAGAATGTAACTCGTGCCAAGAAAGTTTAGGATATTGAAACCTGAAAATGTAGGAAACTGTAGTTGAAAGAAAACCAGAGAAATGTGCCTCCTCTTTGATCTTCAACTGGCCAAATAAAGGCTCACAAATCCTTGCAAATGTTGATGAAATTCAATATGCAGTGGAAGACACTTCAATCTCTTCAATGTTACCAAGCTTCAGTGTGTTCTAATGCTGCTTGATATTGAAGCTTGAAGATGGATTCAGATGTAGATGATGATGAAATCGTGTGAGAGGAAGAGAAATTTCAGAGAGAGAGCTTGCGAATTTCAGAGGAAAAATGAGAATGAAGTGTTGTTGTGAAATTATGAAGGAGATTTGGTTATATAAGTGTGGTTAAAGGGGAACTGTGATGGTTAACTGAGTGAGTTAGGGTGAGTTGGAATGGTTAAATGAGTCCACCCTAACTAACTGAGTCAAGTTAGTTAGGGGGCGAGTGATCAAGGTTGGGTTATGGTGAGGTCAAGCTCATGACACTTGTAGTGAGGATGAGAGTGAGGTTGTATTATGCAGCAGTAGCTTGTGGTGGAAGTTTTGCAAATTTCCCTTCTCATGTAAGAAGTAACAAAAATGGAAGCACGTGCAAGAATGTTTGGGCAAATGAGGAAAAGAAATCAGCTGGTGATGGTGAAGTGTTTGTGGTGTGACTGAATCAAAAACAATGTGTGAACTGCTACACATGACAGTCAATGCATCAATGCAGATGGTGATGTTTGAACATGGATTCCTTTATGACCAAGGCACGAAAATGAATCATCTTGGTGTCAATGGATTGAGGATGCATCATAGGACAATTTTGGTGCTGGACTTGAGTTGAAAAGGTACCTCAAACATGTCTAAAAATCATCATAAACAGATGGAAAAACGAACGGTGCGTGGGCGTACGAAACAAGTCATGGCATGGTAAAGGACATGCATGGAAGTTCAGCCTAATCAACCTATCTTGAGACCACTATAATTCACTCATAACTTGATCAATTCAAAATTTTCCCAACACCAATATTAAAGATGACACTACAAAGAACAACTTTGATGTTGAAAACTTTTCCATTTGAGGCTTTTAACCATGAGAAAAATGAGTGGACATTTGGCACACCAGGTGTTTGTAGAAATGACATGCACGTGACCTGAAAATCTTGGTCATGACCTAGTTTTGAACCTACTTTGCTCAAACTTTGATCAACCATAACTCTCTCAATTTTTATCCAATGGAGATGTTCTACACATGGATTTGAAGCTTAAAACAAGATCTTTTGTTGTGGCCTGGTGGAATTTTCATTTGGTGCTTCAATTTTAAATGGCCTTGGTTCAAACTCTGATGCAAAATGGCCAAAACTTGCTATTTTTAGCAACCCTTCCTCTTCCAAAAATGGCAACTTTCCACATCTTGATTTTTTTATGATTCCTTTGGAGTTTCTTGACCAAATTTTGTACATTGGACATATGTAACATGAATTTCATGATTTTGGGCTCAAAAAGTCAAGAGTTGACTTTTTCCCCTGATTATTTGACTTGGCCCCAAATTCCTGATTTTTGATCTTTCTTCCAATTGAACCACCTCCAAAACCAATTGAGGGGCAATTCTCCATACACCTACACTTAAGAACATGTAGAATACCATGACATCAAGTTTTGTCCAAAAAATCAAAGATTCCCTGATTTAATGGGAAACCCTAGTTTTGGTGCCCACCTCCTAGGAGAAAAATGTGCAGTCTTCAATTTCAAATTCCTCAGAGTATGTTGTGTATCCTCTTAAAGGATGATGAGATATACCATTTGAGGATGATTTTGGATCAATGAGCTATCTCTTTTGAGGGGTTTCCTTCAATTTTTGAACCTCTTGCATAGTGAAAGATGTAGTGCTTCAATCTCCCATTGAATCTCACTTCCTTGAGGTTTTGGAAGATCAATTGAGATAGTATGAGACATGAGAGACCTCTTGGCTTGCCTAGAGCCAACTTGATTAACCCTTTGTGCTTTGAATGATCTCTTGATTGTCCACCTTCCACCTGATCACATGCCCTGATGGTAAGAAGGATGCCATGCTTCATTTTTCTATGTTAAATGCAATGCAATGTTAATGAGGTGGATATGATATGATAAATGATAATGCCATGCTATGATGACAAAGAGGGAGAGCAAATTTTGGGGTATTACAGTGTGAAGAAGTTCTACATAATCAAGCATTATATCATGCAATCCAACACATAAGAGAGAAAGAGAAGTAGAAGAAGTGAGAGATACGAATGAACAAGAACAACAGCTACAACAGTGCATCTGTACCAATACAGCAGTTAATTCCAACCAACACACTAAACAACATTCAACAGCTCATATTCAGCATAAAAATAGGTGTAAAAGGCTAAACAGCAGCACATACAACAACACCTATGCACATAGTCAGCAGTAGAAACAGGGCAACACGCAATGCATTTGAATACAATTTAATCATGGCATAGCAAACCTGTATCCAACATCATAAATTCCTCAATTAATCATGATCACAAACACATCATACATCACCTTGAATAGACTTGAAGACATCATGGAAAAATGTACATCATGAAAGGATGCATAACATTAAGCATATGAACAAGTTGAAACAAGTACGCACCTCAAGGAATAGAAAGAAAACAAACATGCACAACACAATTCCAGCAACACAAACATTAATTCACAATTAGCATGCTCAAGGAGTGTGTGCTATGTGTTCATCGCATCAAGAACGCAACAACGCAAACATGATCATAAACGGTGAAAATCCAAGAGTCGCGTGTCGGAAAATTGTGTGCATACAATGGTGATGTGAACAAAATGAAGTGAGAATGGAGCAAAGTCAGAACTTAAAACATATCATGATCATCCAATTCAAACATGCAAGACGACTTCACATTAACATACATTAAGACTAGTTGAACATATACCATGATCATTTTCAAAGGAAAACAAAGGTTCAAGCAAGGTAAAAGGCATACATGATCCAACATATGCACAACACAGCATCATACTCACATTCATTTCCAAGAGATTACACAAGTTCAACAAGTCATTATTCACACATGAACCAGTATGCCTCAAGAACATGCTTCAAAAATGCAAACAAATCAACAATCGGACAATCATGCATCAAAGATTCACATACATCCAGCAAATAGAGGTTAAACAACCCTATAAAATTCCACAAATATGCATCACACAAAGCCATGAAGGTTAGGGGTGGAATAGGTATCAATACATGCTTCCAAACAAGCCAAAAACACAAAAGTTACAGGTGCAAATCGATTGCAGTAGGGTGCAAATCGATTGCAGCAGGGTCCAAATCGATTGCACAGTTACAGAAAGAAATTCTTAGTGAAAAACACAGGTGCAATCGATTGTACTAGGATGCAAATCGATTGCACAGTACCAGACCTGCAAAAATCACTTCGCATAATCACTTTTCCAGCACCAATCACTTATCCAAACATCCAAATGATCATGTAATCAAACATACACGAAAATCCACATCAAATATCAGTAATCAAGCACATATTTCAACAATCAAACAACAAGATCATGAATCCAATCAAGCAAATAGATCAAATCACATTGAAAACCACGGATCTACATGGTATAAGTTGAAATTAAGCTAAATACAATATGGATCTAAGAAAAACCAACCAACAAAGATGAGAATTTCTTTGGTGATTGTTGCACACGAAAATTGATGAATCAAAGCAAGAAATCCAGAGATCTATGAAGCTTTATCAGGAACACTTGAAGATCCAGGCAATAATCCACAAATAAGCAAAAGCTCTCCAAGAAGTGATTCCAAAATCTTGAATCTAGATCCAAATAAGTTGCTACTGTAGAATTGAACCAATAATGAGGATGTGATGGAGGTTTACTTCAAGAATTCACAAATTCCAATGAAGAATTTGTAAATCTATGAATATGGAACTTTGGTGAAAGGTTGAAGATGGAAATGGAGAATGAAAAAGTGAGAGAGGATTGAGAGAGAATTCTGAAAATTGAGAGTGAAAAATGACAAGGTTCTGAGAGGTTTGGAGTTGATTAGATTAAATAACCCCTAGGTTAGGAGTTAAGTTTGAGTTTGGAGTGAGGCTTGGTGAGTGGAATTGGAAGTGAAAAATAACTTGGAAAGGGAGTGTGAAATTAGAGTGGAAATTGGATGGAAATGAAATCAAATTCTGCAGCCCTCTAGATCCTTCTACTGATATAGCATTGATCCCAAGTAAATGTGGTGCATTGGAAATTGACTTAGTGCTGAAAAATGAAGGTTTTAGGCAAATCCGTCACAGTGCAATCGATTGCACAGCAGTGTAAATCGATTGCACACCATTGCAAAGGCCAAAATGTGAAAACTAAAGGGGTGCAATCGATTGCACACTTATGAAAATCATTAGACTAAGGCAAAATGGTGAAAATTGCTTCATTGCAAGTTACTTTGAGTCCTGCTTCATATCTAATCCTTAGCGACTGATAATACCCTTGAATGATGCCTGAAACATGATATAAAACCTGTCTGGAACAAGATCAAATTAACCCTGCTTTATGACCTTGATTCGGAAACGATCAACCCATCTGCTGATAAAATAAATGTATGATGCCTCTGATTACTGTGCAGACTTGGTAAGAGACTTTGGTGAACATGAACACCACAAGATTGAGTACATTCTCTTGCTTTGGCCTTGAGACACATCTTCCTCTTGAGGGCTAACAAGGATACCTTGATCCCATGTTGAGAACCAATGATATGCACATATGAAAATGCAAGAATGAAATGAAACATAAGCCAGTTAGAGGTAGAAACAAGAAGGCAAAGTTTGTTATCCCCAGCAGAGTCGCTCCCGGGATTTTCATCCAAGTATAAACGTGAAAGTGGCGCGGAAACAGAGTTGCCAGCAATGTGTGTTTATCCCAAGAGACGGAAAGGAAACATTGTGTAAACCTGGGGGAAAAGAAAAGAGCATGGTCTCACGACCAAGAGAAACGGGTAAGGGAGTCGGTTACGTGAGGGGAAGGTATTAGCACCCCCAAGTGTCCATCGTACTCGATGGGATCCACGCTGGTTGTCTCGATCAAAGGGTATCGTCGTCTGGAGCTCCATTGCTACTGGAAAGGAAAAGGATCAGGAATGGAAAAGAACAAAGAAACGGGGAAGAAGAGGAAAAGAAGTGACTCGATAGGACATCGCCGGAGTCCTCGACCTACGTATTCCCTCGTGCAATGGAAAAGTCAGAGTCAACGTAGTTCGGGCATGAACTAAGGGGGAGGTTGCTAGCCAAGACATCACCGTCTCGTGCCTACGTATTCTCAATCTAACAAGAATGAGGAAATCAGTGAAGTCGTAGTTCGACTTAACCAAGTCTGTGTTTTTTATGAGTGACGTTAAGTTCGAGTCCGGGAGTTAGGGTCGATGCCTGTTTGCGGCGAGACGGAAGTAACGTGCCCTTTTCTGAAAATAGTGTGAAACTTAACAATCCCGAAGGATGAAAAAGGTTTCAGTTTGTTTTGTGTTTTTTAGACAAGAAGTGGATTGATGTTAGTTCATAACTTGCATTGCACCCAAGTCTACAACATAGGAACGAATACGTCGCGTATCGTCCCCAACAGGACCTACACTAAGTACCCTAGAAGAATGAAGGGAGACCCCCCATACCTCACTTCCCACATATAAGACTCATGCATAATACACGTTAACCTTTATTAAGTGTTTTAGAAAGGTTATGAGATGAGATGAGAAGACTCGAAGGAAAAGAAAACACTAAGGGGAATTCTATCCTAATGTTGTCATGCAAAAGATGGCCCTAAGGGGAGATTCAAGAGCAACCTAAGTCTAAAGAAGAGAGAGGGATAGCACTATCTAATGCTTATCCTACCTCACCTTAATAAAAAATTAAGGATGAGCTAGGATCCTAAAGGGGTGTGAAGAAGTTCTACACAATCAAGCATTATATCATGCAATCCAACACATAAGAGAGAAAGAGAAGTAGAAGAAGTGAGAGATACGAATGAACAAGAACAGTAGCTACAACAGCGCATCTGTACCAATACAACAGTAAATTCCAACCAACACACTAAACAACATTCAACAGCTCATATTCAGCACAAAAATAGGTGTAAAAGGCTAAACAGCAGCACATACAACAACACCTATGCACATAGTCAGCAGTAGAAACAGGGCAACATGTAATGCATTTGAATACAATTCAATCATGGCATAGCAAACGTGTATCCAACATCATGCATTCCTCAATTAATCATGATCACAAACACATCATACATCACGTTGAATAGACTTGAAGACATCATGGAAAAATGTACATCATGAAAGGATGCATAATATTAAGCATGTAAACAAGTTGAAACAAGTATGCACCTCAAGAAATAGAAAGCAAACAAACATGCACAACACAGTTCCAGCAACACAAACATTAATTCACAATTAGCATGCTCAAGGAGTGTGTGCTATGTGTTCATCGCATCAAGAACGCAACAACGCAAACATGATCATAAACGGTGAAAATCCAAGAGTCGCGTGTCGGAAAATTGTGTGCATACAGTGGTGATGTGAACAAAATGAAGTGAGAATGAAGCAAAGTCAGAACTTAAAACATATCATGATCATCCAATTCAAACATGCAAGACGACTTCACATTAACATACATCAAGACTAGTTGAACATATACCATGATCATTTTCAAAGGAAAACAAATGTTCAAGCAAGGTAAAAGGCGAACATGATCCAACATATGCACACCACAGCATCATACTCACATTCATTTCCAAGAGATTACACAAATTCAACAAGTCATTATTCACACATGAACCAATATGCCTCAAGAACATGCTTCAAGAATGCAAGCAAATCAACAATCGGACAATCATGCATCAAAGATTCACATACATCCAGCAACTAGAGGTTAACCAACCCTAGAAAATTCCACAAATATGCATCACACAAAGCCATGAAGGTTAGGGGTGGAATAGGTATCAATACATGCTTCCAAACAAGCCAAAAACATAAAAGTTACATGTGCAAATCGATTGCAGCAGGGTGCAAATCGATTGCACAGTTACAGAAAACAATTCTTAGTGAAAAAACACAGGTGCAATCGATTGCACTAGGATGCAAATCGATTGCACAGTACCAGACCTGCAAAAATCACTTCTCATAATCACTTTTCCAGCACCAATCACTTATCCAAACATCCAAATGATCATGTAATCAAACATACACGAAAATCCACATCAAATATCAGTAATCAAGCACATATTTCAACAATCAAACAACAAGATCATGAATCCAATCAAGCAAATAGATCAAATCACATTGAAAACCACGGATCTACATGGTATAAGTTGAAATTAAGCTAAATCAAGTATGGATCTAAGAAAAACCAACCTACAAAGCTGAGAATTGCTTTGGTGATTGTTGCACACGAAAATTGATGAATCAAAGCAAGAAATCCAGAGATCTAAGAAGCTTTATCAGGAACACTTGAAGATCCAAGCAATAATCCACAAATAAGTAAAAGCTCTCCAAGAAGTGATTCCAAAATCTTGAATCTAGATCTAAATAAGTTGCTACTGTAGAATTGAACCAAGAATGAGGATGTGATGGAGGTTTAGCTCAAGAATTCACAAATTCCAATGAAGAATTTGTGAATCTATGAATATGGAGCTTTGGTGAAAGGTTGAAGATGGAAATGGAGAATGAAAAAGTGAGAGAGAATTCTGAAAATTGAGAGTGAAAAATGACAAGGTTCTAAGAGGTTTGGAGTTGATTAGATTAAATAACCCCTAGGTTAGGAGTTAAGATTGAGTTTAGAGTGAGGCTTGGTGAGTGGAATTGGAAGTGAAAAATAACTTGGAAAGGGAGTGTGGAATTAGAGTGGAAATTGGATGGAAATGAAATCAAATTCTGCAGCCCTCTAGATCCTTCTACTGATATAGCATTGATCCCAAGTGAATGTGGAGCATTGGAAATTGACATAGTGCTGAAAAATGAAGGTTTTAGGCAAATCCATCAGAGTGCAATCGATTGCACAACAGTGCAAATCAATTGCACACCCTTGCAAAGGCCAAAATGTGAAAACTGAAGGGGTGCAATCGATTGCACACTTATGGAAATCGATTAAACCAAGGAAAAATGGTGAAAATTTCTTCATTGCAAGTTGCTTTGAGTCCTGCTTCATATCTAATCCTTAGCCACTAATAATACCCTTGAATGATCCCTGAAACATGATATAAAACCTGTCTGGAACAAGATCAAATTAACCCTGCTTTATGACCTTGATTCGGAAACGATCAACCCATATGCTGATAAAATAAATGTCTGATGCCTCTGATTACTGTGCAGACTTGGTAAGAGACTTTGGTGAACATGAACACCACAAGATTGAGTACATTCTCTTGCTTTGGCCTTGAGACACATCTTCCTCTTGAGGGCTAACAAGGATACCTTGATCCCATGCTGAGAACCAATGATATGCATAGATGAAAATGCAAGAATGAAAAGAAACATAAGCCAGTTAGAGTTAGAAACAAGAAGGCAAATTTTGGGGTTCTACAAGGTCAAGACATTATGTCTAACATCTCCCATTTATCAATAAAGGCTCCTATGAACCTTATCGCAATCTGTAGGCAAAATTAAATTCTCCCAGATAATATTCAATCCTATTTCTCAGTTCTCTTCTAAGAATCATGAATATAGTTGAAATAATTCAATAGCCTTAACAATTCAAACTCATAAGCAAAACTTACTAAGCTAAAGGATCAACACACCACGACGTCAAGACATCACAACCTCACATGAATCACATGAATATCTTCATGCTCATAAGTGAGAAAATACCAGGATCACAATCCTGGTACCATAACCATTAAACTCTTAGATTGAGACCAAATAACACCATTGATCACTCTCCCCCTCAAAACATCCACACACTGTACAAATCCATCTTGAATCTTACTGCCATAGACAACCTTGTTCTTTGAGAATAAATCCAATCAATTTGGAATGCTCACAACCCAGAAAGAGACATATAAATTCTCTTAACTCCTTAGTTAGCCAAGATGTCATCCACACTTGAAAGAAATTAAACACCTTTTCCATATGAAGAGAGATACATCCTCAGCCTGCTTCCTTCTCAAGATTCAGCCTGATACTATATTCTCTAGAGATACTTTCAGCAGAACCTACCATTTACTCACAGATGATCAAAACCCACACAGTCTTGACTAGAAGCTCTACACCATACTCCACAATGAATAGATATAGCTTAAAGATGAAAATCAAAATCAGTCATCCTCCAAGAATAACTAATAGCCGGAGTGATGTTCCATCATCATTTAGAACATCAATCTCAATCAGAGGGGCCATTCTTACACCTCGACAAGGTACACATGAAGATCTTAAGATAATACACACTTGTCTCATCTTAATCTTCATACAAATCAGAAAACCACTGAGGGAGATACACTCTTATACATCTCATGAAGCTTCTACCAGAAATAGAATGTATAAACAATCTATCTGATGTTAGGCACATTAATCATCCTTAAGTACCTTGGAATTTATTATATCTCATCAGAACAAGAGTTCCATGTTCTCATAGACTTGAAACCTATATACAAGTTTGAGTAAACAACCTCCATATTGTGTTAAGCAAAACAATAACTAGTCTTCTGAAAAACCATCTTGATTAATTGCTACTTTAAGTTCCCTTCTCCAACATAATTGTCCATACTACAGACAAATCTATTTGAAAAGAGTATTCACAATCAGGTTCTCACGAATCTGGTTTCTTAAGAGCTGAGGAATCTTCAAGATTTCTAAGGAAAGAGTCCTAGATATTTGATTTTAACCTCCATATAGTCTTGTTGAGATGCCTTTAACAGTCCTCCACTAGAAATTAGAACACATACTCCTATAAGATATAATGGAACATAACTTTCGCACCCCTATGCGCTTAGACCAGGAATGAACTGACCCAAGGAATGTTCATAAAGCTGATCATGTGTTAATTTTCACCTCCACCAGCACACCTATAGAAACTTCCTAGACGGCAAACCAAATGTCTCTTCAAGTCCAATCTGAAAAAGATTCCCAACACTTTTTATCACTACACATTTATTTAACATCCAGAGCATATGCCACAACACTCCTTTGTCCAAGAAGTTCACTCCTTGGATCAACAAGATTCTGTACACACTCTTCTGGAATGGCGTTTCAACATATGATTGAACATCAGTTCCTTTTCCAATGAATAGATCATTGAAATTGGTTCTGAAGCCATTTTACACCTTGATTACATTTAAGGGCAAGATAAGGACCTTTGAGATCTTCACAGATGATACCGACTGTATCCATTCTTCAAGACACATCAGATACATAGAATAGGTTCTTGAGTTCTT
The DNA here is from genome assembly GCA_022829125.1 of Lathyrus tuberosus. Classification (NCBI taxonomy): domain Eukaryota; kingdom Viridiplantae; phylum Streptophyta; class Magnoliopsida; order Fabales; family Fabaceae; genus Lathyrus; species Lathyrus tuberosus. The sequence continues at coordinate 10,263,033 of JALAZF010000102.1, forward strand.
GTAATTGTCTAAAGTTGCACCTTCTGGTGTAAAATTTTAACATCATCTATCTTGAACACCAAGCAAAAGGATAATCAATTAAATACTTGCTAAGGCCGCAAATAGCAATTGATTTTAAATCCCAATTTTTTATTCTTCAGTCACCAAATGTCATTAGACTCCCTTTTAGCTAGAGAATCCTAATGATGATTATAATGTTGATACATTAAGATTAACAACCATGACTCAACTTGCTTTATGATACACAACCTTTTGACAGTTCAGTGTTCTCTTTGGTGTTCAGACTAGGAAAACTATATCCTCCTGAATCTCCCAAAAGCCTCTTCACTAGATGGTCCCTCTACAACTATTCAGTCCTTACAGACTCCTATTTCTTCAGGTTGACATCCCTTCTTACGCTAGCTACAAGATCAGGAATAAGGCATCCAACACAACCTAGGAAGAAATCTTCAAAGCATAAATCTTCCTTAGAAGACCATATTCTCTTCAAACACAATCAGAATAGCCTTTATGAGTGGACTTGAGAGAAAACTCAAGTATCTTGGGATATTTTAACCATGATATAAAGTGTCTACCAAATCCATAGATCATGAATTTGATAAACAAGACCTCAACTCAACCTTTTTCCTCCTATTACCCTTCATGGTACCTGGTTGAAACTATCTCCCAAGCAACATAGGAATATCCTTCAGAGGAAGCCAGATCACAATGTTCTCTCCTTTATATTAATCCCAGCTAGAGATGGCCTGAACATTTATAGAGGCTAACCTCAACTTTAACAAGCCCCAGGTAAGATGTCAGAACATCGTATAAGGCACCATGCGTAACAATAGCATCATTATCAGCAGCAGTGGTAGAATCTTCACAAAGTATTAGTCAACCATCAGTAGTTGTGTAGCTGGATTAAAAAAGCTATCATCCTAGCTTCCAATCCCACAACAACAATGGATGGTCTGATCATGCAAACTCCTTCCTTGTTCAAAAGACCAGAAAGTATCTTCCGTAGAACTCATCCAGAAACAGAACATGATGCCTACTCTGATACCAATTGAAATTCTGGTATCCCGATCTCAGATGTCCTGAGAGATGTCGAGACATTGATCTCTGCTTAACTAAACAAGGACAAAACAAAAACATGCTTATATCTCAAGGTCATAACAGTGTCATTACAGATGTTTCAACATCTATCAAGACATATATTTCTGAGCATAAGAACAAGCTAAATTATACATAACAGATGATAAATAACACAAAGATATGATGACCCAGTTCGATGTACAACAACACCTACATCTGGGGCTACCAAGCCAGGAATGAATTCACTATCAGTATTATTAATTCTAAGTATACAACCTCTGGTAACTTATCACTTAATTCCCTACCCAGTGCAATTCTACCTAGAAACCCATCTTGATAAGAGAAACTCATCTCAATTTCTAAATCACCTCAGTGATAGCTAACAGTCACAACCTCCGGTGACTGCATCAAACTGTTCAATTGAAAGACAATGCTTTCAACACAATATTCAGTCAATACTATTGACTAACACTAATACTTGAATTTTCTTAAAATCTTCATCCAAGAACAACATACAATTCATTACCTACAAGTTGAAATGTGTCGCTCAGGAAAGATAGCCAAAATAACAGATATTAAAATAACAAAATTATAAACGACCATTATGTATAGACTGAATAGGTTCAATTGGTTCAGTATCTAATTAAATACTTACTATCATTTATCCCCTTTTGTCACATCAAAAATAATAAAAAGAGAAAAAGAAAGATAATTAGAGTCATAAATGCATAACAGGCCATCATTACAAGATCAATTTCCAAGAAATGAAAAGCGATCAAGTTACAAGGGTCATTAAGGATTGTGCAATGCAGTTATTGGTCGTAACAGTTCAAGAAATCAAGTAAAGTATCTTTATTCCGTCAATTAGGATACTCAAAAGCCATTATAAAAGCAACCAACACCTAGTTCATTTTCATCAACATCTACTAAAGTCATGGAGTCATCAGCTGAGAGCAACAAAATTTCTGTAGTGACAGAAATCACATAGAACTCTACAAGTATGAGTGTCCAGAACCTTCAGAAACAAGCAGTTTCTGAATGATCTACTATTGAGCCTAAGCCCTCTTCAAAGATTACTTCTGACGAAGCTATGTTAGCAGTTCCTCAACAACCTATAGAAGTAGGCTCTTCAGTAGCTACGATGAAGCCAAGAAAGAAGTATATGAAGAGGTCAAGGAGAAGAAGGTTCAACAAGATGTTTTACCAATTTGTTATCCCAGAAGCAGACGAGGAAGATATTGATGAGGATGAACCAGAAATTGACTATGGAAACTACTTCTCCTACCTGGCAAAGGATGACTTAGATAGAGATCTATTATAAAAACATACAATTGCTTTTGTAAAAATATTTTGTAATCCTTTAGTCCTGATTAATGAAGAAGTTTTTGACCAATTTATTTTTATTTACATTGAATGCAAAAAACCACTTAATTTCACCTTTTGATTTTCTGATAAAATATTAGTGAAGTAATACTGAAACCAGAAGCAACAATTAACATGTTAACTGTAGTACTTATTCATGTTAAAAGAATCTTAATAGGTCAGACTGCTAGATAACATTTCCAAGAGTCATCATTAAAACATTGATTTGACTTAATCAATATTAAAATAATGGATACTCGGGACAATGAATGTAACAAGTCTATAAGAACTCATAGCAGACCCACTTTAATAATCACTTAATCTTCAGAACACCAAGATGTATAAACAAAAATAAATCTGGGTTCCAAAGAGAGATTTCAGAAAGGCAGCCATACTTAATGCAGTAACTCAAACAAATAAAAGTAACACAGCAGTTGAAGGATCTACTACCAAGCAGATGACTTTAGAAGCGCACACCTCTTCAACATCCTTTGTGAAGACACACAGAAGAAGAAGAACTTCTAAGTCTAAACGCAGAAATAAACTGAGAAAGAAGGCTTTGAAGTTTGCCAAGGAAGAATGGCAAGATTATTTAGATAATCTAGACATGTCAGATGGTCCTAGGGAATACCTTAGGGAAAATCCAACAAACTAGAAAGTCCAAATAATTTGTAATATCTTCCAGATCTTAATCCCACTTCTTTTATCCTTTTGAACAACAATATATATATATATATATATATATATATATATATATATATATATATATAACAGTTAAATTGCACAACAGCATGAACAAACTTGAATTGATAATAAGATTTCTTAATACAAAGGTTCTAACAATTACAAGGCATAACTATGTAGAAATCTAACATTATAATCTTTCATAGATAGCTTCAAACTTGTCTCTCCATATTTTAGACGAATCATCCTATGAACTTATGATAACTCCCTACTGGACAAGCAATTCTGAAAGAACTCATCCTTAAGGAATGAAGAAAATTTTTCCCCTATGAAAGGAAGAAATAGTCCTCTTCAAATAGTCAAACATAACTTGAGGAAGATCAATCTGCAGGTCTGAATTGAAAAGTAGTAGCATATCCTTTTCAATAGGGTCCACGAGGTCTAAATCTTTGTCCTTAGGCAGCAAGTTTGTGTTCATAATCTGATTCCAAACAACTGCACCAAGACGAAGATTTGAAACCAATGATGTGTTAGATGGATCTACAAAGATACGCCAAGTAGGAATATAGTGTTCCCAAACAAGAATTCCTGGGATTTCTCCAATCTCCTCATAATTGATCACATTATCAATCTCTTTAGAGGTTACTGTTATAGAAATAACAGTCACCTTAGGAATAATAGCTCACTCAAAATTCAGCTCAACAATGGAGACATTAATCCAAAACTCTTTGACAAGATCTGGATAAGTGAAACCACAGAGCATCTCAAAGTACCTATTCCAACTTTGTTCAGACACAGTCTTCCAGAAGTTAAAACCTAACTTAAGCAACTCATCAAAATCCACAAACTTTTCATTGATAACAAACAGTAAATTCAAAGAAGAATTGACTGGAGTACCCATTTCAAGTTTGGCTTGATCAGCACAGACAACAACAACAACAAAAGAATGGAACAAGATTCTAAATGAATAAGAATCTTGTAAAAAAAAGTACACACGATGATGTGTTACAAGACAGGGGATAGTGACAACAAATATATAAAAAGAAAGCATCATTACCTAAAGGTTCTTATCCAGCGGATCTCCTGAATCCACTAGATGATTTTCAACCTTATGAAATTTAAGCAATAAAAAAGTTTTTGGAAAACCTTTTACTTAAACTACTTTATCAGAAGTAAAAAGTCTTCTTATGAACCTCAGAGCCTGATAATTTTTAGAAGCTATCATCCATCAGAGTCTAGTAGATCTAGACTTATAGAGAGATATCTACTATCAGTCATCAGTCTCTAAGATTCAATTCAAAACCAACATTTCCTCTTGAAGCAAGACTCACGAGTGATTTAAGAATATTGAATTGTTTCCTTTGACATCTAACAAGTAGCAGTAACATCATAAAAAGCGATTAAACTTTTTCCATAAATATGATCATCATCTAGCTAATGAAATATTCAGTATAGATAAATACAACACAGTTTCTTCTTAAAGATTTTTAAAGATTCTTTCATCAAAAGAACTTCTCTAGAAATCTAACAGAGACTTTGTATTTACATATTCATAAATATCTCATTGAATCAAGAAATAAGCTAGAAAAGAACATAACCCTTTTTTTGTTATTTTCTTGGTCAGACTCGTATCAGTATTCAGACTTGACCTTAGAGTCTGAACACTACTTTGAGTGGATTCTGATTCAATGGTTGTTAAACCATTGACTCCACATCTTTAACCAGACTCATTACCTCTAGCACTTGAGTCGGGGATGTAGGCTCTTCTTCCATCAAATGTTGTAAACAACCTTTTATAAGTACCAGGGAAGATGCCTCTAATCCTTTCTTTGATATCTGCAGCAAATACATTTGAATAATGATACTCATATTCCTATGAGACCATACATGTAAGTCCACACAGGCTTTCCTTTGTTTTATACCACATTCTGATAGCAGTATCATGATTCATTCCAGAGTATCAATCTAGGATAAGTCGTGATATTAATAAGATCTTGTTCTAAGCAAAATCATTGATTTCATTGTCTTGGATTAAGACTTTGAAATCTTTAATAAGTAAAGAACCAGATGATTAGCTATTAGAGAATGGCATAAAACAAATTAAAGCACTATCATGTAATTTCTTGCAGAACACGAAGAAGAATTGAAGGTTTCTCATAGACTTGTCCTTTAAAAAAAATTCCATGATGACCCTTAACAAAGGAGCAATGGAGCCTTTTAAGATATCACCTTAAAGAACAAACTCCTTATTATCAAATATTGAAGCAAGATAGATTTTGCATAATCCCTTTCTCTTATGTACTTGATTTTTATTTCAGGACTCAGATGCTTCTTTAGAAGCAGTAATGATTGGCAGAGCCAGATTACTCTTTTATCTGAATCCTGCACTAATGTCACCTTTAAATGAATAAGCAGTGAAGACCTTCTGACATTAGGTTCTGGTAGTGTTTCTCCATTCTTTCAGATTTGGGAAATCAGTTGAAATACTAATATTTCAGAAGCTTTTGATGTTACTCTTCTATCATCAGATGTCACAATTCATTTAGCCAGTTAAAGAAGTTTTCTGATTAGGATGGTTAATTCCTCATCATCAGACATTCCATAGGAAGCATTCTTCAACAGGCTTTACGAAAGATAATCTGTTAGATAACTTTTCATCATCTAATTCCATTTCTTTTCTTTGAAGATTGTAAGACAAACCGACAGAGCATAATAAATTTAAGTTGTATAACTTCTTGAATAATTGTGACCTCAGGTTTAAATCCAAAACAATCTTCTTAGACTTTGCTTGGAAAGATTAGATGAAGCGTAATTGGACAAGCTTCAAAACTGATTCCCACAAATATGAGCATAAGGATAGTCTGAGCATCAGACATATCAATGATGTTGACATACTCAGAAGTGAGATAGAGCACCAACCAGAATGCAACTACCTCTAAAGATATTCAATAAGCTTCTTCTGAGCTGGTGATAGAGATTTTCAAACCATGATCATCTCTACACCATCAACTTCTATAGTAATACATTTCTCAAGGATATTCTATATACCTTCATCAAAACCCTTTATCAAGACCAATGAGTTAAAAATATATTTTACTTTTTCATCATTTAAACTCAGTGGAATCACCCTTTGAATATGGTATGAAAAACAGTATGATATTTTTCATGTGGCACTTGATTCCTTCGTGAAGGAAAGTCTTTAACATACATACTTATATTATTGGATCATTATCTGCACCACTGTTAAGCGTTAAGCACAGACCATGCTCTGATACCAATTGAAGGTGAGAAAAGTACACAAGAAGGGGGGGGGGGTTCAATTGTATTTTCAGTTTTCTTAATTTGCATCTGATCAGAGTTTAGAATCTAAATAGTGTTCAGATTTTGATTATACTTAGTAGCAGATGTTAATAGAAGCAAATAAATAATAGCAGAAGACACCAAGATTTATACCGGTTCCTCCCAACTGAGAGTAGTCCAGTCCCCTTGCTTCACAAGAGATTTTCACTATAACCAAAACATGATTACAATCGCTTATGCATTCTGCATAAGTCTTTTACACTGCTCAGACCCTAGGTCCAAGACTTCTTGCTCAAGTTCTCCAGACTTAAGACTTTTGCTCTAGATTCCATGGAACGAGCCTCCCTGCTCAAACCCCTCATGTTCGAGACTTCTTCTCCAAATTCCACAAACTGAGCCATCCTGCTCAAGCCACACTGGCCCAAGACTTATGCTCCAAGTTCCATGAAACGAGCCTTCCTGCTTCAAGTTTCAGGAACCAAGCAACCCTGCTCAATCAATCTATTTGATTAAGACTTTCATTGCTCAAGCACACAACATGAAACTTATATGGCTCAAGAGACTTAATCTAAAATACTAAACACGTCAGTAGAATAGAGAATAAGGTGTACTTGATACTAAAATCAGGGGTATGGGAAATCACCATAACAAAGTAAATCACGTAAGATTTCTAATATATTCAATGTATAAGAAATCTTAAGGCTTTTACAATTACAACCTAAAACAGAAAATCTTTATATACAATATAGTTGATAATTGTTGATCTTTTCAATCCTTCATCTGGTTAATCCTTGTTGAATATTCAGTTTGAACCTTCAGCCACTTATATAGCAGTTACATCTGACTAGCCGTTGGAAGAGATAACTTGATCAAGTGTCTTTGCTTTACTCCATAGTATAAGAGTTGTTGAAGATAGATACACCAAAACATCTTGATCCATTATGTAACATGTTTAACCATTGAGTCTTCAAGAAGATCCTGTAAAGCATGTCAACCTTTCTTGAGCCTTGTGAACTCAGACTCTAGCTAACAAACTAATTTGACAATGTAACTTGCTTTATGCAGTACAGACAGCTTCAGCTTTATCACCAAGTGTGAATGATAACGGAAGCCAATTTACATTCACCAAGTGTAGACACAATTATTTTGCTTCTTTTGATGCTGAGGCCTTCAGCTTTAGAGTCTACGCCACACATCACTTAGCAAGTGTTCTTCTGATTCTGTACCACCAAAAGCTAGCAATTTAGCTTCTCTCAAGTATGCCTTTATATAACAGATTATGTATATAAATATTTACAAGTATTAGAACATACATACAAGAAACACACATCAAATATAACCATTTTTCTTTAAATACTTTGTTATCAAAACCCAAGGAATATATGTCATGAACAAATCTTGTTCTAACATTCTTGTCCATGAAAAGCTCCCCCTGAATGTGTGCATCATAGCTTCATATACTTCTCCCCCTTTAACAACATCAAAAAGAGAAAAGCAAGTTATTAGTAGTATCATATAGATACACATTACACATATATAATATACTATACAGAGGCAATTGCAAATATAATAAGTGCACTCACATATATCCAACATATATGAAAATACACAAGCTTAATAAACACAACAATATTCATAATTGTTATCTAAGTCAAAACACATAGATAACCAGAAGTAAAAATAAACCAATCAAAATCAAATGCATGTAGACTCAAAACAAGACTAAGAAAGATGCACTACAAGACTCAAGACCCAAGGATACAACATCACTAAATCACAACCCTTCATTGTCTTCCACAACCCCTAGGCATTGGTCTTTCTCCCCTATATCATCCTTGTCCCTCATTCCGATAGTGAGAGTCTAAGAAATCACACATCTCATAGTAAAACCGATCTTAATGACCACAATCCTATTCTTAAGTCACAATCATGTGATTAATCCTAGCCAGAACAACAACATGATTAGCATTAATATCACTCTATATAGACAAAAGACTCTCCATCACATACGCAGTAAAAGTCTCAAAGTTAGAATCCCGAGTAGACATATGTTGTTACATCAAACATAACCTCTCTTCTTCAGCAGCTTCAAAGATATCTCGCCTTCTACAATCCTCTGCATACCTCTCGTCTTGCCTCATTTGCATATTCTGAAGCATAGTTATGATAGAGGAAGTATCAGTAAAACCAACACCAACACATGTATCATGATCATCTCCATGAGGAGCATCTTGCATTGTAGCATCTCCCTTAGGAACATCACGAGGAACCTTCATAGGTTGCTCATCATCCATATGAGCTACATCTGCATCATCACCAAATTCAGCGGGATCATCAAATTTGTAAATATTCCTTTCATGCTTACCCAAGCGAAGATAGTACGCCCAAAGATTCGACATACCAATGTCAAAGTAGTTTAGAATCTTAGCTATCATAGAGGAATAACATAATGATGTCCCTCTGTTTTATTCTTTGACCGTGAACATGCGAGACACAAAGTAGTGAGGCAAATTAATTTTGAACTTGTGCAAGAGAATGTAGACTAGGTGAATTTCAGTAAAATCAATCCTTGAGAACCCACCATTCTTTGGCCGCAATATATGAGACACCACCCAAAGCAAAACCTTTGAAACCATCTTCAATTGGCCAGTGGAAATAGGATCATAATAATCTGCGACACGAGGGGCTTTGAGCAACTCATTCACATGAATACCCCAATCAAAGTTGACATGAGTATTGCCATCCATCACCAACGGATCACCCTCATCATCAACCACAATAACACCAAATAAGGATTTCCACATCTCATCTGTAAAGTGATAAACCTTGTTACCTATAGAGAACTTAAAGAAAGTATTAGAACAAGGTTTGGTTATGTAATAATACCTATTTTGATGATAACAAACAAGTATGTTTAAATGAAAAATTTTGGTATTCTAATGTTTGTTATTTTTGAGAATTTAACAAACAGGTTCTGCTTCTGATAAATAGCGTGGCTAAGTTATTAGAAGAGAATGGTTCCGCTTCTGCACTACGTATTGTTCTGCTGAACGGTAGCATTTACTTTAGAAGACTTTGAAGTTCCATGACTCTGATACGAAGACTTAAGAAAACAAGTTCAGAAGACCTGAAGACAGAAGTTATGATGAACAAGTCCAGATGCTGATGACTTAAGAAAACAAGTTCTGAAGATATGAAGACAGAAGTTCTGATGAACAAGTCCAGATGCTGAAGACTTATGATTATGAAGACAACGGGTTCTGAAGACCAAGTGCTGAAGACTCTGAAGATGTAGCTCTGTAGACTCTGAAGACTTGAAGCTCTTAAGACCCAAGTTACGTTTTCCCTTCTTCTAACTCATGCTTTCAGAAGCCTCTGAAGTCTGGAAGTTGAGAAGACTAAGCAACTTGGTACAATAGTACAACACTACAAGGACACACTGTCCACTCCGGATAGGGCAGACACAAATGTACTATTTGTCTCCCACGATCCTTCAAGCCGCCATAATTCTGAAATGTCAGAAATATCCTTCAACGATCACATTATACATGGATATATAAAGGAGTGAAGACTTCAAGAATGGTTACCGCAATTTTCACTGTTCATATGCTATATTGTTAATATCATTCTTAAGTCAATATTGTTCTTAAAATCTGTTTACTCATCAGCTTGTGTAGAAGCATCATTATTGTAAACAAACCTTTGTAACAAACAGTAGTTTGTGTTCCCTAAAGGACCGGTTAGGTCAGAATTCTTAAGAAGTATAGGACTAGTGTGTCTTAGAGGTTGTTGTTAGTCACCAGCCATTTGCTAGTGCAGTTGTAATCAGTTTGGTTATAGTGAATTAAGTCCTCGTCTGAGAGAGGCAGAATCACCTTGGCGGGTGGACTAGACTAGCTTGGGGATTTCTCAAGTGAACTAGTATAAACATAGCGTGTTCTTTCTTTTCAGTTTTTCTTGCTTTATTATCAAGAAGTGAAGTCTGTTTGTAAAGGGGATTATTTTTAGAAAATAGTTTTCATTTTAAAAACCCAATTCAAACCCCCCTTTCTTGTGTTTTTCACACCTTCAATTGGTATCAGAGCTTGGTTCTGAGTACATAAAAAGGTTGAATTTTTATCAAGCACCTAACAGTGTTCAGTATCGATCCAAATTATGAAAAATAATGGCTGCCCCAGCTGGTACTTCTCATGTCACTTCTGATAATAATGAAAGAGACTCATATGGTACAAAACCTCCTATCTTTGATGGCGAGAAATTTGACTATTGGAAAGACAGAATCGAAAGTTACTTTCTGGGATTTGATTTAGATTTATGGGATTTGGTAGTTGATGGCTACAAACATCCAGTAGATGCTGAAGGCAAAAAGATTGCCAGAAGCTCATTTACAGAGGCTCAAAAGAAAACCTACAAGAATCATCACAGAGCAAGAACGATTATGCTAAATGCTATTTCATACACAGAGTATGAAAATATTACAAATAGAGAGACTGAAAAATCTATCTTTGACTCTCTTTAGATGACTCATGAAGGCAATGCTCAAGTCAAGGAGACAAAAGCTCTGGCTCTAATCCAGAAGTATAAGGCCTTCAGAATGGAAGACGACAAATCTGTGGAAACTATGTTTTCAAGATTCCAGATGCTTGTTGTAGGACTCAGAGTTCTGTACAAAGGTTATTCTATTGCTTATCATGTCAAGAAGATTATCAGGAGTCTGCCTGTAAAATGGAGACCAATGGTAACTGCTTTGAAAATGGTAAAAGATCTGAACAACACAAGTCTTGAGGAACTGATTAGTTCTTTAAGAAGTCATGAGATAGAACTTCAAGAAGATGAACCTCAGAAAAGAGGTAAGTCTGTTGCTCTGAAGTCTAAGTCTAAAAAGACAAAGGGTTACCAAACAGAGGAGAACTCAGAAGAATCAGAAGAAGATTCAAATGAAGATGAACTGTCTCTCATATCAAGAAAGATAAACCAACAGTGGAAACACAGAAAGAGAAAGTTCAGAAGAAAAGGTAGATCTGAATCTACATCTTATTAAAGGAAAGCTTCTGAATAAGAAGCTACTTGTTACAAATGCAAGGAGCCTAGACATTATAGGAACGAGTGTCCAAAGCTCAAGAAAGATAGAAAACCTAAGAAGGTCTTCAAAGCCAAAAAGGGTCTTATGGCAACTTGGGACGATTCAGAGTCAGAAGAAGAAGATTCTGAAGAAGAACATGCCAACGTGGCACTTATGGCAAAGACCAGCATGAGTGAAGCCTTATCAAAGGATCAGCTAACACTTGATGAAGAGTCAGACTCTGATGACGAAAAAGAGGTACTTTCTTCCTTATCTCGTTCTGAACTTGAATTAGGTTTATCAGAACTTATGAAAAGGTATCAACTTCTTCTAAGTAAACACAAAACTATGAAAAAGACTTTTGTGGTTGCCTCTGAGAACTCTACTAAGAGAGAACCAAATACTTCTGATTTAAATTAAAAAAAATTTTCTTTAGAAAAGTCTAATGCTGCTCTAAAAAGTAAAGTTTCTAAACTAGAAGAAGAAATTATTTCTAACATATCTGTTACTGATGAAGTAATCAAATATGATAGAGCTTTTCAGCACTTCCTTGCTAAAAGCATAGATAGAAGCAAGATGGTTTCAATGATCTATGGAGTTAGCAGAAACGGAAGTAGAGGTCTAGGATATTCAGGACCATCAAAACCAATTGATGAGACTCTGAGTATTAAACTAAAACCTCTGTATGAACATTTTGTGCCTGCTGACACCAAACTGAAATGTTCTAAACTAGAAGGTTATGAGTCTGTTGCACCACAATCACAGACATAGAAGAAAACCTATAAATATCATGCACAAATTTCACTTGATTATCCCGTTGCACAGAAATCCAAAGGTGTCAGAACCTCTGGAAAGACTAACAAGAAAGGACCCAAAAAATGGGTACCTAAGAGTGAGATAATCTATGTTTCAGACATCCTTGATGGCGCCACTGAAACACCAGTCACGGTACCTGGACAATGGATGCTCGCGACACATGATGGGAGAAAGGTGTATGTTCCAAGATTTGGAACTTACGTTTGGAGGCGTCGTTGGTTTCGGAGGAAACCAGAAGGGAAAAATAATTGGCTCTAGAACTGTTGGTAATGGTAAACTTCCTTCCATCAACAACGTTCTTTTAGTTGAGGGTCTAATGCATAACTTATTGTCAATTAGTCAACTTAGTGACAATGGTTATGACATTATATTTAATCAAACGTCCTGTAAGGCTGTTAGTCAGAAGGATGGGTCAGTTCTGTTCAATGGTAAGAGGAAAAATAATACTTACAAAATCCGACTATCAAATTTAAAAAATTAGAATGTAAAATGTCTTATGTCCGTTAATGAAGAGCAATGGGTCTGGCACAGACGTCTGGGTCATATTAGCTTGAGAAGAAATTCTCAGCTAAACAAGCTAGGACTTGTCAGGGGCTTGCCCAATCTGAAGTATTCTTCAGATGCTCTTTGTGAAGCATGTCAGAAAGGCAAGTTTTCAAAAACTTCCTTTAAAGCAAAAACGATCATTTCTACCTCTAAACCATTAGAACTTCTTCACATTGACTTATTTGGACCAGTGAAAACTGCTTCAGTCAATGGAAAGAAATATGGACTAGTCATCGTTGATGATTACAGTCGTTGGACATGGGTAAAATTCTTAAGACACAAGGATGAGTCACATTCTGTGTTTGCTTCCTTCTGCACCCAAGTGCAAAAAGAAAAGAATTGCAAAATTGTCAGAGTCAGAAGTGATCATGGTGAAGAATTTGAAAACAAATATTTTGAAAAACTTTTTGATTCTTATGGCATATCCCATGATTTATCTTGTCCTAGAACTCCACAATAGAATGGGGTTGAAGAAAGAAAGAATAGGACATTGTAAGAAATGGCTTGCACCATGATCCAAGAAACTGACATGGCTAAGCACTTTTAGGCAGAAGCAATTAACACAACATGTTATATTCAAAATAGAATCTCAATAAGACATATTTTGGGTAAGACTCCTTATGAATTGTGGAAGAATAGAAAGCCCAACATTTCTTACTTTCATCCTCTTGGATGTGTCTGTTTTATGTTGAACACTAAAGAGAATCTGGGCAAGTTTGATTCCAAAGCACAGAAGTTCCTGTTGTTAGGATATTCTGAAGGCTCAAAAGGCTACAGAGTCTATAATACAAAATCACGAATTATGGAAGAATTAATTCATGTCAGATTCGATGATAAGCTTGACTCTGAAAAGTAAAAGCTAGTTGAAAAGTTTGCAGATTTGGAGATCAATTTTTTAGAACCTAAGGAAAAGGTAGAAGAACCCAAAGATTCAGAAACTCCTACTTCTGATATTGTTATTGCTCCCACTGATCCTCCACAACAAAATAAAAGCAGAGTTGCAACTTCACACCCTGAAGAATTGATTATGGGAAATAAGAACGCTCCTATCAGAACCAGATCAGCCTTTAAACCTTCTGAAGAAACACTTCTGGGTTTGGTGTCTTTGATCGAGCCAACATCTATTGATGAAGCTCTACTGGACAAAGACTGGATTCTGGCGATGGAAGAAGAACTTAACCAGTTTTCAAAGAATGATGTTTGGGATCTTGTTCAGAAGCCTAAAGGTGTCCACGTTATTGGAACTAAATAGGTATTCAGAAACATGCTCAATGAGAAGGGTGAGGTTGTCAGAAACAAGGCACGACTGGTTGCACAAGGTTATAGTCAACAAGAAGGAATAAACTATACAGAAACCTTTGCTCCAGGCGCCAGGTTAAAGCCATACGTCTATTAATTTCCTTTTCTGTAAATCATAACATCATATTATATCAGATGGATGTTAAGAGTGCATTTTTGAATGGCTATAATACATAAGAAGTTTATGTCAAACAACCTCCTGGATTTGAAAATTCTGAAAAATTAGATTTTGTTTTTAAACTTAAAAAATCTCTCTATGGTCTGAAACAAGCTCCCAAAGCTTGGTATGACAGATTGAGTAGTTTTCTATTAGAAAATAACTTCACCAGAGGCAAGGTTGACACCACTCTCTTCTGTAAAATGTTCAAAAATGACATACTTATAGTTCAGATTTACGTTGATGATATTATTTTTGGTTCTGCTAATCCCTCTCTTTGTGAAGAGTTTTCAAAGCTAATGCAGGCAGAATTTGAAATGAGTTTGATGGGTGAATTGAAGTTCTTTCTGGGAATTCAAATTGACCAAAGATCAGAGGCTACTTACATTCATCAAAGTAAGTATACCAAAGAACTTCTGAAGAAATTCAACATGATGGATTGTACACCAGCTAAGACTTCAATGCATCCAACATGTATTCTGGAAAAGGAAGAGGTAAGTGGAAAGGTTTGTCCGAAGCTCTATTATGGTATGATAGGCTCTCTTCTGTACTTAACTGCTTCTAGACCTGATATTCTTTTCAATGTTCATTTGTGTGCTAGATTTCAATCAGATCCTAGAGAATCTCATTTAACTGCTGTTAAAAGAATTCTAAGGTATCTGAAAGGAACTATTAACCTTGGCTTGATGTATGAGAAAATATCAGAGTACTCTCTTTCTAGTTATTGTGATGCAGATTACGCAGGAGACAGATTGGAAAGAAAAAACACCTCTGGAAACTGTCAGTTTCTCGGGAAGAATCTGATCTCATGGTCAAGTAAGAGGCAATCAACAATTGTTTTCTCAACAGCAGAAGCATAGTACATATCTGCGTCTCTGTACAGTACTCAGATGCTGTGGATGAAGAACCAGCTAGAAGATTATCAGATACATGAGAGTAACATTCCTATCTTTTGTGATAATACTGCTGCTATCTGTTTAAGTAAGAATCCAATCTTACACTCTAGGGCTAAACACATAGAAATTAAACACCATTTTATTAGAGACTATGTTCAGAAGGGAATTTTATGTTTAAAATTAATAGATACAGACCATCAATGGGCTGATATTTTAACAAAACCCTTAGCTGAAGATAAATTCTTATTTATTCTGAAGCATCTAAAAATGGACTATTGTCTAGAGTAAGATTTCATCAGAATCAGATGTGTTTAGTCAGAGTCTGAAGATATCAGATTTCCATTTAAACTTAGAAGCATTTGTTTTTTAACCTCAGTTATCAGAATATGCTTTGTCAGAAGTGTCTCTGATCAGATGGAAACATTTAGTTTTCCAGACTCTGAGGATATCAAAATGTGTCACTTAATTAAAGGGTGATTAACGCGTGAGCAGTACTTTTCTTGGAATTGGTTAAATCATAATTACATTCATTTATTAATCCCCGTTATTATGTTTATTTCTTTACAACCACTCAACTTCACTCCACTCACACTTTATATACTCACTCATACCACTTCATCCCACACTTCATTCTTAGAAACCCTAAAACCTTTTCAGTTCTCTGCAACACCATTATCTTCATCAATGGCAGAATTATCTCAAACTATCTCCAAAGCTAATTTACTTAAATATCAGTGTACTATTCCCGAAGAATGTCCTATCTCTCTCGACACGCTTGTAGATGAACTTCGAGTTCTTAGTGAATCCATGGTTTACTTCAAAAACCTCAGGGATAATGGATGTGATCTTACTCA
The DNA here is from genome assembly GCA_022829125.1 of Lathyrus tuberosus. Classification (NCBI taxonomy): domain Eukaryota; kingdom Viridiplantae; phylum Streptophyta; class Magnoliopsida; order Fabales; family Fabaceae; genus Lathyrus; species Lathyrus tuberosus. Next base: position 10,279,086 of record JALAZF010000102.1, read on the forward strand.
TACTCTCAATTCTCAAGGATGGAATGGGTACTTTAACAGATAGCAAGGATCGTCACTTCCAAACTTGGTCAAATATTTCTGGATTCATGCAATCACTAATAGACATGTCATTGTTTCGACTGTGCTTGGCAGACGAATCATCATCACAGAAAAGACTATCAGTGACTTAATCTCTCATGATGGAAAGGGACTAAGAATCGTCAATATTCAACCAAATAAGCAAAGGGAAGCTAAGGTCACAACTGCTATTTTCAAAGAAGGAACTGATCTAGAATCTAAAAAGGATCCACCATTATCACTCTTGAAAGATACTTTAAGAGTTTGGTTTAAAATCATATTGGGAACTATGTATCATCGTCCTTCCTCTCATTCATCGGATTACATTAATTTGTCACAGAAGTATGTTTTATACTTTCTGTTGAAAGGAAAGAAAATACTTCTCCCTTGCATTTTGTTCAACGTTTTGAGAGAGTCTATAGTTAACTCAAGAACTGGTTCCACCAAGAAGGGAAATCATATCCCTTATGGCAGACTATTGTCTGATGTTTTCATTGCGTCAGGCTTAGTTGAAGATTTATTGGTTACTGGGTTCACTAAGGAACTGGACAAATCTCCTGGACAACCTTTTTGGGCAAAGAACTTAAAAAATATGAAGCTTCTTACGGAGATTACCCGTCGACCTGCTATTCCAAACCAGTTTGACCTTAACTTTGTTCGATTTCAAATATCTGGATTTTCACCTTATTTAAATGACTATAATCTAAAAGAACTAACAAAATATTTTGCTGAATATGAAAAGGATGAATCATTAGATGCATGGATTGATCTGGAAAATCTACCGGATTCTCTCCCTGAAATTGTTCAGAAAAAGGGGAAAGGTAAGAAAAAGAAAAGTGACGATGATGACAGACCATCAGCAAAGAAGATGAAGATGGCATTTACATCTACTTCCTCCGTTCCAGAACAAAGTAAGTCCTTTGACTCGTCCTCTGACACTGCATCTGCTTCTATTGACAGAAATCTGTCTTCATCTCTTCCCATCTCATCAACCCAATGTTATACCCCAAATTTGTCCTACCTTTTTACTTTTATGACAATAAATAATTGTGTGGCCTGATGACTGTTCTCTAGATTATTGTGTGGTTTTTGGCCATGGTCTTCTGAAAGAAATTTAGGTCATGGAGCCTTGTGTGTGCTTATTGTGATTATAGATATTTGTAAGGGTATGTTGGTTTCAAAAAGAAGATGTATCCTCATTCTCATGATCAAACTTCAAGACAAGATTGATTACCCAAGTTATGTGACTGGTTCATCTTAAGGCACAACCATTTGGTTTCTAGTTGGTGTCAGACCATACTTCAAGATCGATCCCAAGATATACTCTAAGATTGATATAAGGTCATTTGGTCATATTCAAAAGTTGCTTTAGTCCAAGCTTGAATTGATTCAAAGATCAGTGGATGATTTTAAGGCATATGCAAGTAAAGGTTCAAAGAGCTCGTGCCATAACTAATACGTAGTCAAATTATGATGCAAACTAATTCAAGACCATGATTAGAGTTTATGAAAGATGTAATTAGTTTATGCTTCAAGTCATGAATTATAAGCTGATTTTCAAGAATAGTTTCATCCATAAAGGCACTTGTGTGTAAAAGCGAGTTCGTTGGGCTCGTTTGGAAGTTCTAGCCATGAATGGACAATTTTAAAGACAACATCAATTTGTGTTCAACCCATGAGTCACAAGATTTTCAATCTACGACCCAAATGTCTAATCCTAATTGGAAGTTTTGCAAGATAGGTTTTAAAGTTGTGGTTGGAAGTTTTTTTTAAAGCTTGGTTTTGGGTTAGTGACTTCAAACTGACAAACCATGTCACGTGTCTTCAAGGCATAATGATATGGAACAAGTCATAATATAGGATTGGTGCAAGCTATAATATAGCATTTTTGCTCTTTAACCAAGCTATGTTCACATTTAACATTAAATTAGGATCCTAATGTCCACAGATGTTACAACAACAGCAGATTACAAGTCATGTTGGTTCACTACAAATCGTATTATAATCCAAACAAAATACCATCACAAAGTTTAACTCATTAATCAAAACTTGAAATCGCTAAGGTGACCAAGTTATTACATTGAAAATAAGACCAAGTGTTGGTACAAAGACTCAAGAGAGTTTCAAAGTTTGTCACATAATCCCACAAAATTCCACAGAACATGATTCTACCAGTTTTGAACGTAGCCCTTTTAGTTCCATTCCTCATGATGAGTAATCCCACTCCAAGCTTCAAGGCAGCGTGGCTTTTCCACCCTTCACCCAAGCCTTCATGATATCTTCACCATCACCACAAAATGAATTAAGAACAGTTAAAGATCAAGCTCATTCAAGTCATGCCAAACTTCTTTGTTAAAATTCATATGTGTCCATATCGGTTGATGTTTTATCTTGGGTACAACTCACTGATTTCATGCCTGAAATGCACAAACAATTTAGCCAAGCTCAAATCTTGTCAAGAGAAAAAGCTGGTTTTCATTTAGAACTGATACATAAACCTTAAAGTATGAATTACCTACACTATCATAGAGCTAAAACTCAATGGCATTTATGTAGCAAGAGACATTGGCCCAACGATTTCTTCATTTTAGTGCAAACCCTGTTTTGTCCTGGTTTCCGAATGACATCAAGCTGCTCAAGCCAAAGTTATCACTTCCTCTTTAAACCATCCATTGCCCAATCACTTGTGTACATGAAACAAAGATGAAATGTTACATGAGCATGCTAAAAGAATGTTCAGTTTGCATAAAAAAAAAGGAAGTAGACAAATTTCCAAAGTTAAGTTTTCAAACATACAGCATGCTCAAAACCATATCAGAAAATCAGTATTGGTTCAGTAGGGACCACATAGAGGCAGAACTCAAAATTCACAAAAATGGAAAGGCAAGAAAAGTAGCAAGCACTCACAATACAACATTCCTAACACTAAATTAGGAACAAGACAATTCGAAGCAGACAAGACCTAAACCATAGAATGCAGAGGATTTCAGGACTCTACCAAGCATTGTCTGCTAAACCTAATTTGCTTCAGTATAAAAGAAGCCACATTTCAGAGTGAGAATGGGAGGTTGGATATACACCAAGAACCCTAGAGCAGCTGCTATGGAGCCCTAATCTTGTACGAGCTTCAACACTACAACAATAACATCAAACGGAAGAAGCTTAAGAGAAGGAAAGTGGGCAGAGGAGAACGAAAGAGCAGAAGGACTTACTTCTTTGAGTCTCGCCGGAGTTTCATCGAACTTGCTCCGATTAGGTAATTTTTGAACCCTTTTCTCTGTTTTGAGATTGTGATTGTGTAGAGCTTTGGTTGTTGCTTCAAATCCCTCTCACAGTTGCTTGATTTCTTCCTGTTTGTATAGATCTAGGGTTTTTGTTTTGGGTTCAGTTTTGAGGTTTGGTATTGTTTTTATGGAGATTGGACCTTGAATTCGTAATCTACGGGTTTTATTTGAGGGGTTTAGTTTGCGTTTAGGAGGTTGGTCGGAGACAGACGGCGGCGACCACCGCGCGCCACCGTCTTCTCCGGCGGTATTACTTAGGTTTCCGGTGGGGCCGTTTAGTGCAGAGAGATAGAGAGAACTTGCAGAGGAGAGAGAGTGAAAGTTAAAATGAGGGTCGTATCCACCCTTTCCTTGTTTTTTATTGTGGCTGACATGTTTTGGTGAAGGCGAGATATGGTGACACTTGTTGTAATGCCCAATTAATTAATTATTTATTTAACTGAATATTTAATTATTTGTTTGTGGTTATTCGATTGATTTTGTGTTTTGATAAATTAAGTCGGAAAGTCGTGGGATAATATTAGTAGTAATATTATCGTTGTTGGAATGTGTTGGTTTCGTGGGCTTGGATTCCTGTCGGAATTAGTAATAGAGGGGTGTATAATTTAGGCCCATTAGATATTATATTAGAATAATGTTATTTTAATAAAATAAAAGTAATAGAAAGAATAGTGAGGTTTTGGTATCAGTTAGAGGAGAAAAGGAAGAACGTGAGAGAAGAAGTTGCGAGAGAAACCGCTACCGGTGCCAAATTCTCGGAATCCGATCGATTGTCGAGCTACCTTCAATCCAAGGTAAGGGTGGGGTTCGATTATTATAACCGGGTTAGGATGAATTATATAAGGGTTGGGGATTATATGACTATTTTCCCAATTGATTTTTCTGATAAGTTGTTGTTGATTTTTGTGTGGTTGTTGATAATCTGGATGATGTTGATGTTGATTTAAGTTGATTTTTTTGACGATGTGTTATTGATGCGGTTATAATGATTGATTCTGTGAAAATGTTAATGTGTCGATTTGTTGTGAAAATTGTTGTTGGATGATTTTATGAATGTTGCAGTGAGATTGAATTTTTCTGGAAAAATTGGTTGGGGACGAAATGTGCACGGGTGGCGCAGGCCACCCAAAACTAAAGAAGAAAACACATGGCGTGGGCCACATGTTGGTGGCGCCAGCCACTACCCTTCATAGATATAAGTGGCGCAAGCCACTAGGAATAAGCAATAGGGGTGGCGCCAGCCACCCATAAAATAAAGAGGAAGTATTTGATTAATTCATGTTGAATATTTAATATGTTGTTTCATATAAATGAAAAGTATATAATTCTGGATACCATCCCTCACAAAGGCCACACAAAGAAAATACATGTGGCGGGGGCCACATTTGTACATGACGCAAGCCATGGTATCCTTACCAAGGGTGGCGTAAGCCACCCATAGGTGTGGGGTCCCTTATTTTTTGTTTATACCTTAATAACCTATTTGTCCATGAAATCCAATACTACTGTTAACCTCTTTCCTTGTTTTTAAAATACAATACTACTAAGCAACTAGGAGTGCTCTTCATGGAATAAACTAGTATGAATTGCAGTGTTAGGTTTTAATAGAAATAAATTTGTTTTGGTTTTAGTAGTATATATAGTATGAAAGCAAGATGCTAGCTTCATGAATTATTTAACAGGTTTTGGTAGAAATTTAAATAAGTAGCAGTAGTAATTTTGACAGAAAGTGGAACAAGTAGCAGAAACAGAATGATGCAAATTTTCATGACAGAAGATTTTAAACTATAGCAGGGTATTGTTTCAAAACCAGAAAAATCACAGAATTTTCCAATAAACTGGTATTAATAACAGAAGTTAAAAACAGTACAGTTTTAGTCGGTTTAGCCGGTTTAGGCGGAAAATTTAGTTGCCCGGAATTTAACGAAAATTGCCGGGGTAAGTCGGGTGAATTAGTTGGTGAATTTTGTTGAATTGCCTTGTTGAAATTCTGTCGGAAAAGTTGATTTGCAGGTACAGCTGATTGTGTTGTTTCGTTCCGATATACAGACGAATTTTAAGTTGAAGGCGTAATAGCCAAAGTTGACTAAGTTGCTCATGTTGTATAAGTTGCTTACGTTGTTAGCGTTGTTGTGTTGTTTACGTTGTTGAGTTGTGCATGTCATAACGCATACATTGCATTTTATGTCGGAGCCGTTGCTCACACCACGTTGGCCTGGATTGGCACAAGTTAAAAGTTGAAAGTTGAAGGCTTATGCCTTGATGCCTCGATAAAGTCGAAATTTTAAGTTGGGAGTTTTACTCCGATGGTACCACATGCATATCTGCATTTTCTTAAGTTGTTGTTGATCTTTATTTGTTGGTTGTTGATGTGAAGTGGTGATTATTTGTATGATTCCTACCTATGTATTATTTATCATACTCCATTTATAATATTCGATAACTCACCCCTTCTGTTTGAATGTTGTCCCTATGTTGGCAACGTGCAGGTAATCAAGAGGAGTAGCCGGTTACCTTAGTTCGATGTCGGTGTTTGTCGCTCTGATACGTAGCACTCGGGGGGATGACGCGTGTCTTTTGTTTAGTTGTCTACATGCTGAATTTTTAGTGAAATTGCCGAGAATTACTTTGTAGTTTAATTTGAAGTTGCTTTATTGTTGGATAAAGATGCTACTAAATTGTTTCTGAATCCGCTGCGTTGCATTTGACAAAGTTGATTATAAGTTGAAGATTTATTTGTTGGTTTATGTTCCCTTGAATCGTTATGTATCTTTCATGATTAACTATTATGTGATTGATTTTAAAGTTGAAAATGTGATATCCCGTTTTATGTTGAAAGTTTTGTAACTCTGATTTTAATATAATTACCGGGTAGAAATGGGGTGTTACATTAGTGGTATCAGAGCAGGTCGGTCCGTCCAGCCAAGTGTCGAGTCGTAGTTGTTTAACAATCGAGTATTGTTATTTGGTTCTAACATTTGTTTGTGTTGTAGTGATAAGTTGAGATGGCTGGAAGGAACGATGCTGCAATGGCTGCTGCAATGCAAGCAATGGCTCAGGCTGTGCAGAATTTATCGAACGCTGGCGAGAATGATGGATCTCGTAGTCTGGCAACTTTTCAGATGGAGAATCCGCTTACCTTCAAGGGCAAGTATGATCCTGATGGAGCATTGGATTGGTTGAAAGAGATTGAGAGGATCTTCCGTGTGATGGACTGCACTCCAGCACAGAAGGTTCGTTATGGGACTCATATGCTAGCAGTCGAAGCTGATGACTGGTGGCTAGAGACTCGTCAGAGGTTGGAGACTACAGGTGAGGTTATCACTTGGGAGGTGTTCCGAAGGGAATTTCTAAGGAAGTATTATCCAGAGGATGTTCGTGGTAAGAAGCAGATTGAGTTTCTTGAGCTGAAGCAAGGAACTATGTCGGTTACCGATTATGCTGCGAAGTTTGTTGAGTTGGCTAAGTTTTATCCGTACTATACCGGGGATGATGCTGAGTTCTCTAAATGCATCAAGTTTGAGAGCGGGTTGCGCTCTGAAATCAAGAAAGCTGTTGGGTATCAGAAGATTCGTGTCTTCTCTGATTTGGTTGACAGTTGCAGAATATATGAAGAGGACAACAATGCTCACTACTAGATTGTTAGTGATAGAAGAGGCAAGCAACTACAGAACCGTGGTAAGCCTTATGATGCTCCAGCTGGAAAGGGCAAACAGAGAGCGCCTGAGGGCAAGAAGACTAGTAGGGGAGATGCTCCTGCTGGCATAACTTGTTTCAAGAGTGGAAAACCTGGTCATAAGGGTACTGTGTGCACTGCTGAGGTGAAGAGGTGTTTCCGATGTGGTAAGATTGGACATGCAATATCTGATTGCAAGCACAAGGAGATGATCTGTTTTAATTATGGTGAAGAGGGGCATATTGGTAATCAGTGTCAGAATCCAAAGAAAGCTCAGACCGGAAAAGTGTTCGTGTTAGCAGGAACTCAGACAGCTAATGAGGACAGACTTATCAGAGGTACATGTTTCATTAATAGTACTCCTTTAATTACTATTATTGATACTGATGCTACACATTGTTTTGTTTCTGCTGATTGTGTTCAAAGATTGGGTCTTAAGTTATCTGCTATGAATAGAGAATTAATCGTCGAGATTCCAGCTAAGGGATCCGTGACTACTTCTCTTGTGTGTTTAAGGTGTCCTTTATTGATCTTCGATAAAGACTTTTATGTTGATTTAATTTGTTGGCCGTTGACCGGAATGGATGTAATCCAGGGTATGAACTGGTTAGAGTATAACTATGTTCATATAAATTGTTATCGTAAGTCGGTGAGGTTTTCTACTCTTGAAGAGGAAGGAGTTGGGTTGTTGTCTTTCAGGGAGTTACAGGAATTGATGAAAGAAGAAGCTCAGATGTTTTCGTTGATGGCAACATTGTCTATTGAGAGCAAAGCTAAGATTGAAGAATTGTAAGTGGTGAATGAATTTCCTGAAGTTTTCCCTGATGAAATTCCTGATGTACCGCCAGAGAGAGAGATTGAATTTGCAATTGATCTTGTACCTGGTACTAGACCTGTTTCGATGGCACCATACAGAATGTCGGCATCCGAGTTGTCTGAATTAAAGAAGAAGTTGGAAGAGTTACTTGAGAAGAAGTTTATAAGACCAAGTGTATCGCCGTGGGGAGCTCCAGTGTTGTTAGTAAAGAAGAAAGATGAAAGTATGAGACTTTGTGTTGATTATAGACAGCTGAATAAAGTAACAATCAAGAACAAGTATCCACTTCCGAGGATAGATGATTTGATGGATCAGTTGGTGGGTGCTCGTGTGTTTAGCAAGATTGATCTGAGATCGGGTTATCACCAGATTGAAGTGAAAGATGAGGATATTCCGAAGACGGCGTTCAGAACACGGTATGGACATTATGAGTATTCAGTGATGCCTTTCGGTGTTACTAATGCGCCAGGAGTATTCATGGAATACATGAACCACATTTTTCATACTTATCTGGATCGTTTTGTGGTTGTATTCATTGATGATATTCTGATTTACTCTAAGTCAGAAGAAGAGCATAAGGAACATTTGAGAACAATGTTGGAAGTTTTGAAAGACAAGAAGCTATATGCGAAGCTGTCCAAGTGCGAGTTCTGGTTGAAAGAGGTTAGTTTTCTGGGTCATGTGATTTCAGGTAGTGGTATTGCCGTGGATCCTTCTAAAGTAGATGCTGTGTTGCAATGGGAAACTCCGAGGTCGGCTACTGAGATTAGAAGCATTTTGGGGCTAGCTGGTTATTATAGAAGGTTTATTGAAGGGTTTTCTAAGTTGGCACTTCCGTTAACTAGATTGACTTGTAAAAGTAAAGCTTTTGTGTGGGATGTTCAGTGCGAAGAGAGTTTTACAGAATTGAAGAAGAGGTTGACGTCGGCTCCGGTTTTGACATTACCGAATCCAGGAGAACCGTTTGTGGTTTATTGTGATGCTTCGTTGATGGGTTTAGGAGATGTGCTTATGCAGAATAATAAGGTAATTGCTTATGCGTCTCGACAATTGAGAACTCATGAAAGGAATTATCCTATGCATGATTTGGAACTTGCTGCAGTGGTTTTTGTGCTGAAGATTTGGAGGCATTATCTCTATGGCTCTAGATTTGAAGTTTATAGTGATCATAAGAGCTTAAAGTGTTTGTTTGATCAGAAGGAGTTGAATATGAGACAGCGAAGGTGGCTAGAATTGCTGAAAGATTATGATTTCGGTTTGAATTATCATCCGGGCAAAGCTAATGTAGTGGCTGATGCTTTAAGCCAAAAGACCTTGCATATGTCAGCAATGATGATTAAGGAATTGGAATTAATTGAGCAGTTTCGAGATATGAGTTTGGTTTACGAAGTGACACCGCAGAGTGTTATGCTGGGTATGTTGAAGATTAACAATGATTTTCTGGACAGTATTCGAGAGGCTCAGAAGCGGGATGTGAAACTAGTGGACATCATGAATATTTGTGGTCAATCGGATGAGAGTGACTTTAAGATTGATGCACGAGGTGTGTTGAGACTGCATGATCGAATTTGTATACCAGATGATGCAGATATGAAAAAGAAGATTCTTGAAGAGGGTCATAGAAGTAATCTGAGTATTCATCAGGGAGCTACTAAAATGTATCAAGACTTGAAGAAGATATTTTGGTGGTCCGGAATAAAAGAAGATGTGGCACGATTTGTGTATGCATGTTTGACTTGTCAGAAGTCAAAAATCGAACACCAGAAGCCTGCGGGGTTGATGCAACCGTTAGAAGTTCCAGAATGGAAATGGGATAGCATTTCTATGGATTTTGTGACAGGGTTGCCTATTACTTCAAGAGGACATGATTCAATTTGGGTGATTGTTGATAGGCTTACGAAGTCGGCTTATTTTATACCTATTAACATCACATATCCGATTGCAAAGTTGGCAGAGATTTATATCCGAGTGATTGTGAAGTTGCATGGTGTTCCTTTGTGTATCGTGTCAGATAGAGATCTGAAGTTTACGTCGGAGTTTTGGAAGAGTCTACAGGAAGCGTTGGGTTCTAAGTTGAGGTTGAGTTCGGCATATCATCCTTAGACGGATGGTCAAACTGAGAGGACTATTCAATCGTTGGAGGATTTGGTGAGAGCTTGTGTTCTCGAGCAGGGAGGTTCGTGGGATACTTACCTTTCATTGATCGAGTTCACTTATAATAATAGTCACCATTCTAGTTTCGGAATGGCACCTTTTGAAGCGCTGTATGGTCGGAGGTGTAGAACTCCGTTGTGTTGGCATGAATCTGGTGAAAGTGTAGTACTTGGACCGGAATTAGTTCGAGAAACTACCGAGAAGGTGAAGTTGATTTGAGAGAAGATGAAAGCTTCTCAAAGTAGACAGAAAAGTTACCATCACAAGCGGAAGAAGGATTTGGAATTCCAAGCGGGTGATCATGTGTTTTTGAGAGTCACGCCTGTCACTGGTGTTGGGAGAGCTTTGAAGTCTAAGAAGCTCACTCCTCGTTTTATTGGTCCGTATCAGATTTTGGACAGAGTTGGGAAAGTTGCTTACTGAATGGCGTTACCACCGAATCTTTCGAATCTGCATGATGTGTTTCATGTGTCGTAACTTCGGAAGTATATTTCAGATCCGTCTCATGTGGTCAGTATGGATGATGTGCAAGTACGGGATAATCTCACGGTGGAGACGAAGCCTATGCGAATCGCGGATCGTGAAATGAAGACTTTGTGAGGGAAAGAGATCACGTTGGTGAAAGTTGTCTGGTTGGGAGCTACTGGAGAAAGCATGACGTGGGAATTGGAGAGCAAGATGCGAGACTCCTATCCCGAGCTGTTTGAATCAGGTACATTTTCAAGGACGAAAATATTCTAAGTGGGGGAGAGTTGTAACGCCCAAATATTTAATTATTTATTTAACTGAATATTTAATTATTTGTTTGTGGTTATTCGATTGATTTTGTGTTTTGATAAATTAAGTCAGAATATTAAGTCGGAAAGTCGTGGGATAATATTAGTAGTAATATTATCGTTGTTGGAATGTGTTGGTTTCGTGGGCTTGGATTCGTGTCGGAATTAGTAATAGAGGGGTGTATAATTTAGGCCCATTAGATATTATATTAGAATAATGTTATTTTAATAAAATAAAAGTAATAGAAAGAATAGTGAGGTTTTGGTATCAGTTAGAGGAGAAAAGGAAGAACGTGAGAGAAGAAGTTGCGAGAGAAACCGCTACCGGTGCCAAATTCCCAGAATCCGATCGATTGTTGAGCTACCTTCAATCTAAGGTAAGGGTGGGTTCGATTATTATAACCGGGTTAGGATGGATGATATAAGGGTTGGGGATTATATGACTGTTTTCCCAATTGATTTTTCTGATAAGTTGTTGTTGATTTTTGTGTGGTTGTTGATAATCTGGCTGATGTTGATGTTGATTTAAGTTGATTTTTTTGAGGATGTGTTATTGATGCGGTTATAATGATTGATTCTGTGAAAATGTTAATGTGTCGATTTGTTGTGAAAATTGTTGCTGGATGATTTTATGAATGTTGTAGTGAGATTGAATTTTTCTGGAAAAATTGGTTGGGGACGAAATGTGCACGGGTGGCGTAGGCCACCCATTACTCACATAGGGGTGGCGCAGGCCACCCAAAACTAAAGAAGAAAACACATGGCGTGGGCCACATGTTGGTGGCGCCAGCCACTACCCTTCATAGATATAAGTGGCGCAAACCACTAGGAATAAGCAATAGGCGCCACCCATAAAATAAAGAGGAAGTATTTGATTAATTCATGTTTAATATTTAATATGTTGTTTCATATAAATGAAAAGTATATAATTCTGGATACCATCCCTCACAAAGGCCAACACAAAGAAAATACATGTGGCGGGGGCCACATTTGTACATGACGCAAGCCATGGTATCCTTACCAAGGGTGGCGCAAGCCACCCATAGGTGTAGGGTCCCTTATTTTTTGTTTATACCTTAATAACCTATTTGTCCATGAAATCCAATACTACTGTTAACCTCTTTCCTTGTTTTTAAAATACAATACTACTAAGCAACTAGGAGTGCTCTTCATGGAATAAACTAGTATGAATTGCAGTGTTAGGTTTTAATAGAAATAAATTTGTTTTGGTTTTAGTAGTATATATATTATGAAAGCAAGATGCTAGCTTCATGAATTATTTAACAGGTTTTGGCAGAAATTTAAATAAGTAGCAGTAGTAATTTTGACAGAAAGTGGAACAAGTAGCAGAAACAGAATGATACAAATTTTCATGACAGATGATTTTAAACTATAGAAGGGTATTGTATCAAAACCAAAAAAATCACAGAATTTTCCAATAAACCGGTATTAATAACAGAAGTTAAAAACAATACAATTTTAGTCGGTTTAGCCGGTTTAGGCGGAAAATTTAGTTGCCCGGAATTTAACGAAAATTGTCGGGGTAAGTCGGGTGAATTAGTAGGTGAATTTTGTTGAATTGCCTTGTTGAAATTCTGTCGGAAAAGTTGATTTGCAGGTACAGCTGATTGTGTTGTTTCGTTCCGATATACGGACGAATTTTAAGTTGAAGGCGTAATAGCCAAAGTTGACTAAGTTGCTCATGTTGTATAAGTTGCTTACGTTGTTAGCGTTGTTGTGTTGTTTACGTTGTTGAGTTGTACATGTCATAACGCATACATTGCATTTTATGTCGGAGCCGTTGCTCACACCACGTTGGCCTGGATTGGCACAAGTTGAAAGTTGAAAGTTGAAGGCTTATGCCTTGATGCCTCGATAAACTGGCACTTTTAAGTTAGGAGTTTTACTCCGATGGTACCACATGCATATCATAGTCGAGTCGCATTAAAGTTGCATTTTCTTAAGTTGTTGTTGATTTTTATTTGTTGGTTGTTGATGTGAAGTGGTGATTATTTGTATGATTCCTACCTATGTATTCTTTATCATACTCCGTTTATAATATTCGAAAACTCACCCCTTCTGTTTGAATGTTGTCCCTATGTTGGCAACGTGCAGGTAATCAAGAGGAGTAGCCGGTTACCTTAGTTCGATGTCGGTGTTTGTCGCTTTGATACGTAGCACTCGGGGGGATGACGCGTGTCTTTTGTTTAGTTGTCTACATGCTGAATTTTTAGTGAAATTGTCGAGAATTACTTTGTTGTTTAATTTGAAGTTGCTTTATTGTTGGATAAAGATGCTACTAATTTGTTTCTGAATCCGCTGCGTTGCATTTGACAAATTTGATTATAAGTTGAAGATTTATTTGTTGGTTTATGTTCCCTTGAATCGTTATGTATCTTTTATGATTAACTATTATGTGATTGATTTTAAAGTTGAAAATGTGATATCCCGTTTTATGTTGAAAGTTTTGTAACTCTGATTTTAATATAATTACCGGGTAGAAATGGGGTGTTACACTTGCCTTCCACCTTGACAAGTGTCACCGGAGCAGGCAGTCTCCCATATGAAATCACCCGCTGGCTTCCTGAAGTTCCACCATGTGCTTACATTATTGACCTTCAGATCAAGAGTTAAGGTTGACTCTGTGAAGATCAAACGATCATAATGCTTCCGTAGGTCAAAGGGCTGACCGAGGGTAGATCGTACACCCTCCTTCCCTGCGTGGGCTTTTCTGCTGGGCCTAGGGATTTATCACTAACCACACCCCCAATTTACTGACTGTTTGGCCCATTTCTTTTTCTCTTTTTGTTTTGTAGTTTTTTTTAGTATTACTTTTTGATATAAAAAATCCAAAAAACATTTTATTAACTTATTTCTTAAAAATCCAAAATACTTTTCTAAACCTTGCTTGTTAGTTAAATTGATGATTAATTTTATTAAACCACTTTATTTAATACTAATTAACTTTAATAGTTAATTTTATTAAATATTTTAGTTTAATTTGATTAATTATTTGATTTTCACCATTTTCTCTAAAATTTCTAAAGACATAATTAGTTTAGTTTCCCCTCCCTTAGATTAACCTTAGAATTAGGTTGTTAACTTCACTAACATGTTTGATTATATTTCTCCCCCATTTTGGTGTTTATACTTTTAATTCTTATGGATTAATTTCATGCCTTGATTATATGTATGTCATTCATAATATGCTTGTCCAAACCTTTTTCAAACTAATACCTTGACTTAATGTCAAGCCCTTTTCAAATACCTTGTAAGTCGATTGTTTTCACGATCGCAATCAACCTTACATAGCCTCCTCTTGGGCTTTATACAACGATACTTGTTTCACATTTCACAATCTTGTTTGCATGCATATGTGTGATTGTCTTACTTTAATTATAGCTTGATTATTCCCATTTGAGTAAATGTATCCCTCTCCCACAAGATTAAAATCAACCATTTTTAAAAGAAATAACAAGCTTGATCCAACGTCAACTGTTTTTCAAAACAAATTCAATTAATCACCAATTCATCCTCAAGCATTCACTTGATCCACATATCAAGTCCCAGTACCCCACTTGTAAGTCGAGCGCTTTTGCCTCGCAATCGACCTTACCTTGAACCATTAGGACCTCCTTTCCATTAGTCCTCCACCATTTCGCACGCAAATTTAAACCTCGATCAACATCGAGCATTTTACAAATCAAATCAATACATTTAACCATACTTAAACATCATTTCTTAAAAGGTGAAAAGGAGGGGGATGGAGTCTTCGATCTTTCTCCTCAATTGTTTGGGTGCGAGTTCTCTTACTCGTGTGTGGACAATTGACGCCTCTAAAACACTTGTAACTCGACAACATTCAAACTTTTTCCAAGCAATCATTAAAACACTTAAGCCCTATCTAAACACATTTTAATAAAGGTGAAGTGAGGGTGGTCGAGTCTTCAATCCTTCTCCTCAATTGTTTGGGTGCGAGTTCTCTTACTCGTGTGTGAACAATTGTCATCTCTAAAACATCCATTGCGAATAAAACTCCTTTCTCGCCTTGTGCGATCGAATCCCTAAAACACATACAAATCAAATCCTTTTTTCTTAATCAAACTCTTTAATACACTTAATTATATATTCAAATACAACTTCCTAAAAGGTGATGTGAGGGGGGCCAAGTCTTTGACCTTTCTCCTTAATTGTTTAGTGCGAGTTCTCTTACTCGTGTGTGGATAATTGGCGCCTATAAAAAACACAAACCAAACAACCGTAGTCCCACGAACTACGAATGCTCCGACTTTCCCATTGCACGAGGGAATACGTAGGCACAAGGGCCCTAACCCTTGCCGAGCACATTAATAAAAACCCACCCCATCTTCCCCTTAGAAGCAAATCCTTTAGAAGTTAACAAACAAATCTAACTAACTTTCTTACGAATCGAATCAAGAGGTTCCCGTTGAGTACAACGGACGTAGAGGGTGTTAATACCTTCCCTCTTGCGTAACCGACTCCCGAACCTAGAATTTGGTTGCAATGACCATTTTCTTATCCTTTAAAGGTTTTATCGATATTTTCCTTTCCCTCTTTTGGGATGAATAAAGTTCGATGGCGACTCTGTTTCGAACAGTTTTTTCCGCGTCCATCGCGAGGATCGTATTTTTCGAGGTACGACAGATGGCGACTCTGTTGGGGATGGCATTGCCCTATGCTAGAGAGAGTCAAGCCTAACTTGACTCAATTTGTGAGTGTTAGATCCGCTTGTTTGTTTATCTTCTCTTGCTTGTTTGCTTGCTTGTCTGATTATCTGTTATCTACTTGCTTGCTTATTTTTATTATATCCTATTATTATCTCTTATGACACTGTGGGGGTTCTCTGATCATTAGTGCTCTGTGAGATGGCTCTATACCCGAGTCTGAGTATAACCCTAGGATTAGGATGGTGGTTGTGTAGTGGAGGCTTGCGTGCTCTCTTCCGCGTGAGCCAAAGCAAAGACCCCGCTTGGAGTAGATTCCCTTGGAAATTTTATCGTTTTGATGTTACTTCGTCACGATGATAATGTTTTCGAGCCTGAATCGTTGATCCCAAGGACCATTAACCCATTTATCCATGGTGGTTGGTAGTGTTAACTCTTTGTGGGTTAATGTGAATGCCACAGTCAGATGAGATCGCTCGAACGTATTACTTCCTGACAGTAATATTTTCGACCTCGATCTAGGATTCTGAGAACCCTACTTAGAACCCGTGTGTCAATGGTTGTGTAGTGGGCGCCTCCGAGGAGTCTTTCTCGTGGGGAAGAAACGAAGACCTCACCTAGACGAGATTCTTTCAAGGATATTATCGTCTGATGTTCCTTCGTCATGGCTATAATGTCTTTGAAAGATATCCATAACTCTAGGCACCTACCCCATTAGAGCCTACCTTTTAAGAGGGTTGGGAAATGACTTGTTATCTTGGATCCTGAATCTGTCTGCATTGCATTCATTTGCATACCGTTGCATTTGCATTCACCAGCATTGCATATCATCTTCCAAAACCAAAAACTCATCCGTCCTTTCTCCATAACCCGCGGTTGATTTCCCGACGCACGTATTGGACTTGAGGTAGCTCTGGAAGAACTATGGAACACTTGGCGCATAATCAAGTTAAGTTGAGAAAATACGCGAACAACATGAAAGGCAAGATGAAGCAGACAGTAGAAGTTATAACAACTATAGGGAGAAGAAAGAAAAAGGCTCAAGAAGGAACCACAACTAGGAATGTTACTCCTGTAGTTTCTTCCACTCTACAACTTGTAGTGAATAACCGGTTGTATATTGTTCCCTCTGGGTTTTGTCCCCAACCAATCCTTCCAAAGCCACAGAATCAGTGGTCATCGCCCGTTCTGTTCCAAGGGCACATGAATCTAAATCGAATAGGTCGTAAGAAGACTAAGTCTCACCCTATTCTTGACCCTATTCCTATACCATGTGGAAAACTTCTATTATACCTGATTCAGAGTTCAATGGTGGCACCCACCTCCCTCGGACCGGCTCGTACCCCTCCTCCACCTAGATATGATCCAAATGCGTAGTGTGAATACCATAAAGGTGCGATGGGGCACTTTATTGAAGACTGTTGGTCATTCAAGAATAAGGTTCAAGAGCTAATTAATAATAAACTCCTGGTCTTTAAGGAAGACAACTCAGGGGTAGAGTGTGAGTATCATACTGGAACCATAGGGCATGCTGTCAAAGAATGTGAAAGCTTTCGAAATAAATTGCAAAAATTGACCAGAAAAAAAGACCCTAGCATGAATGGTTTAATCCAAAGATTTGGCAAAGAGAAAATACAAGAGTTTCGTGGACCACTCAGAATCTTGTACCACAAGGAAAAGGTCGAGCTTATGGCAGACGAGACGTTTTATTTCTCTGATAATCATGTTGGAACCATGGCCCGAGATGCAACCACCTCAAGAGAAGAGCTGGAAGGGAAGGCCAAAAGGGATGTATCTTGTGAGGAAGCTTTAAAAAAGGACTTTGGAAAGCATCCCACTAATGTTAATGACGATGATGACATCAACCTTTAGGTCCCAAAAAGGCAACCAACAATGCATAGAGCACCATAAAAAATACCTTGGGCTGCTCCCAATACAAGTCAACGAGCTCATGGCTGAGGAAATCAGAATCCACGCCAGAATCAGATAAGGCCTCGCAATAACTTAGGAAGAAGGAATGCTCTTCTCGATCCAATTCCTATGTCTTACACTCAGCTTCTGCCACATTTAATTCGAAACTCACTAGTGGAGCCCAAGTCTCTCAAGCCGGTGCCAGAACCATACCCTCCTGGGTACGATCCCAATGCGCATTGTGGCTATCACGCTGGATCAATGGAGCATTCAACTGAAGATTGCAATGTTTTCCAAGCCAAGGTGCAACGCTTGATTGACTAGAAGTGCATATCCTTTCAAAAAGGGAATTTGGTTGTGCGTATCAGCATTTCGCCCAAATGAGTTTGAAGATTCCAAGAGGCATCTTCTCAAGCCGGTGTTTCAGATAGGAAGACATCCTCAGAGCTAGCAATCCTTGGACTTTTTTATCATTTGCATTTTCACTTTCTTTAAGTTAAAAGCTACTTGTTTTTTAACATTGTTGTTTTGAATGGTAATATTAATGAAGTGATCATGCATTTTCTGAGTTAATCACGTCGCGTTCGCTCGTTTTTCTTCACTTATATCAAAAAACAAAAATCATATATATACCTCTCTTCCATTTTCTTTACCAAATTGTTGTTTAGCAAATATTTGAGGGAGGATGACAAAAACGAAATACCCATAATTGCTGATAGTATGCTTTTGGATAAAATCCCGCTAATGATGTACAGGCATTATTTCAAATCCCCAAACACTGGAGAAATAAGGAGTTAGTCCCTAGTTAACCACTTCCAGCCTAGAAGTAGGAGTTTCCTTCGAATTTTTTAAACCCTTATGCTTAACCGGGGGCATGGGTAGTTGTTTAGTTAATTTGACTACGCATTCAAATTACAAGATGAAACATCCTGTCTGAGGATCAGTCATGTACTATTCTTTGCACACATTCTGATGTGTCGAAGGAGCAATACAAAACTCCAAAATTATGGTGTTTGTTATTTGATGACCAATGACTTGGCAATCACAAGCTTTCCAAAAAAAACTCGTTAAGTCGAACACTCAAAAGAGGGGACTTAGGCAAAAATGAGGGCAAATCCCGGTGGACTTGAAAAAACAAAATCAGTCCAGGCAAAATTTAGGGATCAAAATAAAAATCAAAAGCAAAAGAGGTTGTTAAATCCTCAAGCAAGAAAAAAAAGAGTCGGTGACCACCATGTCAAAAATCAAAGGGTCACTGACATCATAACAAAAGCAAAATAAGGTGACTGCCATTTCAAGAAAATATTGAATCCTCACCTTCGCTCTTACGCCGTCGAACTCTCTTAGAAGAAAAATGTGTGTCAATTTAACTGAACGTAGGACTAGAGATCATCACGAAGAAGGGATGGGTACAAATAAATTTGAGCCTTATATCCTTTATTTTCAATAACCGTGAACCAGACCACGTTACAACCCCCGAAAGACCTAATTGAGGCGGGGTTTATTCTGAAAGCATACTACAGCAAGGTTGCATAAACTGACTCCTAGAGATTTGCTAATCTTCTGAATTAGTGTCATATTCTTGCTATATCTTTCACACTAGCTAAATCAGCACCACGTTTGGACTAATGGTCCATCTGTCACACACTATCACATCATTCTGATAATGATGGATTTTTAAAACTTGCATGAGCATTGCATTAAAATTACCATTTTTAGACGAACAATTTTAACTGAAAGTCAGTACTTAGCATCAAGGAAATTCCAAGAAACAGTCAGAGTGAACTTGATCATTCAACAATGCTAACCTGAATTCAGTTCACTTCATAACCCTATGGAAAAGGGGCATGACAATCAATGACTATGTTGACCAATGGAACTAGTCAGGATGAAACAAATCTCCAAATATCAGTAGATCAAGGAGGAAATACCACTTCGGTGTTCAGCCCATCTAGGGCAAACCCCTGTATTCAATACATCCAGTTCATCTGGGGCAAATCCCTCTAAAGCATGATTAAGGGAAATCACTGTAAGATTCAAATACTGGGGCAAATCGTCTCCGATCATGTCCTGGTATGACCACTTTTAAGGAGTATTCCTACAAAGACCCTATGGACTGGGGCAAACAAGTTGCAGATGGGAAGTTTCCCTTCATGATTTCAAGTTCATCAAGTAGACTGTGCAGGATGGTAGTAACTATTGAGTCAACAAGTGTCGAAAGCCTTGGGGCAGAGCAAAATCACAATCAACATGCATTAATTAATTCGCTACGCTCATACGATCAACATGAATTAATCACTTCGCTACGTTCATACAAAGCCATCATGATTGAGGTCCTCCCAAGAATGAATACACAGATTATCAGCCAAGGATCAAACTTGGGGCACCAAGAGTATCCACATCTATTTAAAGTCCAAGTGTCGGGAAGTCAAACCCTCTCACCAACCCCGAAGTCCAATCCTTTATTGGCAACTACCCAAAAGTCCACACTCGTTGGCACCTTCAAATTTACCCTTCAAAGTCCAATTTTTGTTGGCAACCATTAAAAGTCCACCGTTGTTGGCATCCTCATAACACATGAAAGTCCAATTTATTGGCAAACACCAAATTACCAAAGTCCAATTTCATTTGGCAATTACCAAATTCAATCCCTGGTGATACCCTCGACAAGGAAACCTATCCCCAGCGCGCCTGATCATTTGCATCGTCATACGCATGACATGCAAGCATAACATCATATTCAATCATGTTGATCATTAGCATCTTAGTCTTGTGTATTCATACGTGCATTAGATTCCCCAGCAGTTGCATCTTAGTATGCATTTCTGTGCATCATGCAATGAATGGCATTTCCATCCGCAACATAGCATAACAGGATCCAGGATCAGTTCATATGCATCTTGGCTAATCCTCCATCAAAGTCAGCAATTTTCTTCTAAAAGAGAAGTTGATACCCCGCACGTGCTCTTGGATTTCTATTCCCCAGCAAGTCATTCCTCAACCATACAGTTGATAATGACAATCCCCAACAGCTGTTGTCAGTGCTCCCCAAGTAGAGGTTATCCTAAAAAGTTTTTTCTGAGCTTTCCCCTACAGAGCCAGCACATTTCCTCTGACAGGAATCTTGCTCAACACCTCCCCAAACAAATTTACCGCAGAGATACTACTTTGGTATCATCAAGGAACCTTAATGGATAAGGGAATGCTTCGATGACCCAGAGAATCGTATGCCTTCAGAGATACTGCTTTGGTATCATCGAGGAACCTTAATGGATAAGGGACTGCTTCGATGACCCAGAGAATCATCTGCCTTCAGTGATACTGCTTTGGTGTCATCGAGGAACCTTAACGGATAAGGGACTGCTTCG
Source organism: Lathyrus tuberosus (assembly GCA_022829125.1). NCBI lineage: Eukaryota > Viridiplantae > Streptophyta > Magnoliopsida > Fabales > Fabaceae > Lathyrus > Lathyrus tuberosus. The sequence continues at coordinate 10,299,814 of JALAZF010000102.1, forward strand.
ACGACCCAGAGAATCATCTGCCTTCAGGGATACTGCTTTGGTATCATCGAGGAACTTTAACGGATAAGGGACTGCATAGACGACCCAGAGAATCGTCTGCCTTTCAGAGATACTGCTTTGGTATCATTAAGGAACCTTAACGGATAAGGGACTGCTTCGACGACCCAGAGAATCATCTGCCTTTCAGAGATACTGCTTTGGTATCATCGAGGAACCTTAATGGATAGAGGACTGCTTCGACGACCCAGAGAATCATCTGCCTTTCAAAGATACTGCTTTGGTATCATCGAGGAACCTTAATGGATAAGGGACTGCTTCGACAACCCAAAAAATCGTCTGCCTTCAGGGATACTGCTTTGGTATCATCGAGGAACCTTAACGGATAAGGGACTGATTCGACGACCTAGAGAATCATCTGCCTTTTAGAGATACTGCTTTGGTATCATCGAGGAACCTTAATGGATAAGGGATTGCTTCGACGACCCAGAGAATCGTCTGCCTTCAGGGATACTGCTTTGGTATCATCGAGGAACTTTAACGGATAAGGGACTGCTTCGACGACCCAGAGAATCGTCTGCCTTTCAGAGATACTGCTTTGGTATCATCGGGGAACCTTAATGGATAAGGGACTGCTTTGACGACCAAGAGAATCTTATGCCTTTTGAGATACTGCTTTGGTATCATCGGAGAACCTTAATGGATAAGGGACTGCTTTGACGACCCATAGAATCGTCTGCCTTCAGAGATACTGCTTTGGTATCATCGGAGAACCTTAATGGATAAGGGAATGCTTCGACGACCCAGAGAATCTTCTGCCTTCAAAGATACAACTTTGGTATCGCGAATAGCCTTAATGGACAAGGTGCTGCTTCGCCCACCCAAAGTATCTCAAGTTATTTTGATCAGTTTAGACCCTGCTACCTCACTCTGTCAACTCTCACTCTATAGCATTTTACCTTTTGTCGAACAAATTTTGGGGTCTTCTTATATCTAATTGGCTTTTACCCTAAAAATGAATGCTATGCAGCAGTTCATTCTCTTGGGTTCAAGACAATTAGATAGGGACATCTGTCATACCCCAAATTTGTCCTACCTTTTTACTTTTATGACAATAAATAATTTTAAGGCATATGCAAGTAAAGGTTCAAAGAGCTCGTGTCATAACTAATACGTAGTCAAATTATGATGCAAACTAATTCAAGACCATGATTAGAGTTTATGAAAGATATAATTAGTTTATGCTTCAAGTCATGAATTCTAAGCTTATTTTCAAGAATATTTTCATCCATAAAGGCACTTGTGTGTAAAAGCGAGTTCGTTGGGCTCGTTTGGAAGTTCTAGCCATGAATGGACAATTTTCAAGACAACATCAATTTATGTTCAAACCATGAGTCACAAGATTTTCAATCTACGACCCAAATGTCTAATCCTAATTGGAGGTTTTGCAAGATAGGTTTTAAAGTTGTGGTTGGAAGTTTTTTTTTGGCAAAATACCCTATTTGGTCCCTTAAGTATACCCTCTGGTTCACTTTGGTCCCTTAATGTTTTTTCGTGCCAATTTGGTCCTTTAATTGTACAAACGTAGCCACGTTAGTCCTTCCGTTAATGGAACGTTAGTGAATTTTAGAAAATAGCCGCCAGCTGGTAGTTTGTGTGCTTAGGTGGATAAGTGATTTCCAAGCTGGCATTTCACAAGTGATACAAAAATAAGTTGAAGAAGAAACAACATTGTAGACGAAGCAAGTGGAAGAAGGAGCTGCGAAGTGGAAGAAGAAGGAGCTGCGAAGACGAAGCAAGTGCGAAGACGAAGCAAGTGCGAAGACGAAGCAAGTGTGAAGACGAAGCAACTTTGAAGAAGAACGATTCCAGGTAAGTATTCGCTCCATAAACCGTGTTAGAGTTTGTTTCGATTTAGGGTTTAGATAGATTTAGGGATTTCTGTTGATTTAGGATTTTCTGTAGAAATTAGGTTGAAACTAGAAATTATTTCTTTGAAACTAGAAATTATTAAGTTGAAACAATCTTATTGAACTGTGTTAGGTCTAAATGGAAGAGTTTTTGAAGCTTAGTATTCACCACAGTGGTGAATTCGTTGGACCTGAACTTAGTGAGTATGTTGGAGGAACGGTAGTTGAACTGAAAGTGGATAGTGATAGGTGGAGTTTTTTTGAGTTAGTAGGTGTTTTGAAGGACTTAGGTTATACTGACTTTGAAAAGATGTATTACAAGGATCCACAGTTTGGGATGATGGCCCTAGTTGATGACAAAGGGGTTTCAGATATTGCAGACCTTTATAGGGTGCACAGAAGGGTTGACATTTACATTCAACACACTGTGTCTCAGCCTGATTATTTTGATGGACCAGTGGAGACACGACTAAGGCAATAAGAGCAAGAGTGGCTGCCAGGGATAAGGTTGATGGGTCTTTCTTAGGGGATTTTACAAGGATATATGACTATTGTCATGAACTTCTGAGAGCTAATCCAGGTTCAACTGTTAAGATGAATGTTGAGCCTATTCCAGAAGGTGTTGCTGACCAAAGACCACATTTTAAAAGACTCTACATATGCTATGCAGCTTGTAAAGAGAGTTTCAGACTTTCTAGACATGTTATAGGGCTGGATGGTTGTTTCTTGAAGGGGCTTTGTGGAGGGCAAATTCTGGCAGCTATGGGAAGGGATCCAAATGATCAGATGCTTCTTATAGCATTTGCAGTGGTGGAAGGTGAAAATAAGGAAAGTTGGACTTGGTTCTTGGCATTGTTGATTGCTGACCTAGGTGGTACTACTGAGTGTCTAACATACACTTTCATTTCAGACCAACAAAAGGTACTTAGTTGTTGCTTTTTACTGTTTTGTAAACTCGTTACTTATGTTGCTATTTTCTGTTTTGTAAACTTGTTGATTGTGCTACATTGCTATTGCAGGGGCTGTTACCGGCCATGGATGAGTTGTTGCCCAATGTTGAACAACGCTTTTGTGTTAGACATTTGTATAACAATTTCAGGAAAAGGTTCCCTGGTAAGCTGTTGAAGGAAATTATCTGGAGGGCTGCAAAGTCAACCTATGCTCAAGCTTGGGAAAGAGAGATGAGGAGAATGAGGTTGGCAAATGAAGAAGCATATCTCCATATGATGAAGACACCACCAAGATTTTGGAGTAGATCATATTTCAGGACATCCAATAAGTGTGATGCTGTGTTAAATAACATGTCTGAGTCATTTAACAGTGTCATTGTTGACTCTAGAGGAAAGCCACTTGTGACAATGCTGGAGGAGATCAGGACTTACATTATGGAGAGATGGGCAAACAATAGAATAAGGTTCCAAGATGTAGCTGGTAATGATATTTTGCCCAACATTAGAAAGAAACTTGAGATAACTAGCAATTTTACAAACTTATGGCTAGTCAGGTATTGATGAAAATTTAGTATTGGTCTTTGATTTTCATGAGAATATACAAAGTTATGGCTTATAGTTATTGATGGGCTTCTTGTTATTGTAGAATGGCAGATGAGCATATATTTGAGGTAAGGCATTTGGAAAATCCAGCTGAGACATTCACTGTGAATTTGAAGGACTTCCAATGCTCCTGCAGAAGATGGGATCTAACAGGACTTCCTTGTGTCCATGCAATGGCATCCATGAAGAGTAGGAACTTTAAAGTTGATGACTACATTCCTGAATATTATAGAATATCTACTTACAAGGCAGTGTACAAGCCTGTTCTATACCCTGTGAATGGATCCAATTTGTGGGTCAAGACTCCATATCCAGATGTTCAGCCACCCAAGTATAGGAGGATGCCTGGGAGACCAAAGAAAAGGAGGAATCTTGAGCAAGGGGAGATTGATGGAAGTGAAAAAAAAATGAGAAGAACTGGTTTTGTTGTTAAGTGCTCCAGGTGCAAAAAGGTAGGACATAACAAAATAACCTGCAAGGACATTACCAGTCAGGCCACAGCTAGCAATGTAGCACCATCTCAGGCCAATGCGAGTCAAGCCACAGCTAGCAATGTAGCACCATCTCAGGCCAATGCCAGTCAAGCCACAACTAGCAATGTAGCACCATCTCAGGCCAATGCCAGTCAAGCCACAGTTAGCAATGTATCAGCAGCTCACCCAAATGCCAGTCAGGCCACAGTTAGCAATGTAGCAGCAGCTCACACCAATGCCAGTCAATCATCAGTAACACAAGGTTACAAGGCTGCAACCAAGTCTTCAAAAGGAAAGGCTGTATCAGGACAATGCTCAAGGCCACAGAAGCTTGGTGTAAGAAGAAACATCTAGTATTAATTAGGCTTGATTTAGTATGTTGTTTTAAGTGTGATGAACCATTTGGTATTTTGTAATGTTGTTTTAAGTCGTTTTGAAGTCAGTTTGAACATGTCTATGTAACATGTCACTACATTTTGGAACCTCTGTAAAACTATATGTATGTTTTTCTTTGACTAATATCAATCAAACTCAGTTTGTGTTCATCTTTGCCTAATGTAATCATTTTTGCCAATTTGATATATGTTTGACCAAAAAGTCTATCAACCAAATAACATGGTGCTAGAAATTAACATATACCAAACAAAATAACTCATAACATTCATTACATTGTCATCTGTTACAAATTTCAATACATCATCTCTGTCACAAAGACACATAACAGTACATCCTAGATTCACTTCTAAAGCATCCTAAGAAACCATACACATAACATTACAACACACAACATTTTCCACCACCACATCTTGTTCAGTTCAACTTGAATTTCAGTCACAACCTTTCCTAGTTCTTCGTTTCCACACTACAAATTTTCAAAATCCTTTGATAAGCTTTCCAATCTATTCACCAAAACTTGGTTTGTGTCTTCCACTTTTTCTTCATGGAACCAAATGAAAAAACCACATCCTCTTTGTAATGAACCCTGCAAAATAGATATGGATCAAAATCAGATTTTTACCATAATTTAACTCAAACAACATTTAGGTTTTACCTTATAATTGGGACAACCCCAAAATTTCTTTCCGAAATTCTTCTCTGTGTTTGCCCTGCGAAGCACTGCCTCATCTCCACAAACACACAATGGTACAACTCGCGACGAACTTTGCACACATGAATGTCCACTTTCGGATTTGTTCTCCTTCAAAATAGACTGGCCATGGCTAACCTTCATGTTGAATCAATTCAAGCAATTACCACAATGGAGAAGAACAAAATGAATGGAGAAGAACAAAATGAATGGAACGATGAACAAGAAGAAGACGAATACTAGAGGGATGAAGATGAATGGAGAAGAACAAAAAGAATGGAAGATGAACATAAAGCATACTGAAAACGGTGAAGGATGAAGATGATATAGACATGAACGTGCCAGCTCAGACACCAGATGGACAAAGCAAACGTCCGTCTGTATCCAATGGACGGAAGTGGCTATTTTGCAACGTTTTTACAATTAAAGGACCAAATTGGCACGAAAAAACATTAAGGGACCAAAGTGAACCATAGGGTATACTTAAGGGACCAAATAGGGTATTTTGCCTTTTTTTTTTTAAGCTTGGTTTTGGGTTAGTAACTTCAAACTGACAAACCATGTCATGTTTCTTCAAGGCATGATGATATGGATCAAGTCATAATATAGGATTAGTGCAAGCTATAATATAGCATTTTTGCTCTTTAACTAAGTTGTGTTCACATTTAACATTAAATTAGGATCCTAATGTCCACAGATGTTACAACAACAGCAGATTACAAGTCATGTTGGTTCACTACAAATCGTATTATAATCCAAACAAAATACCATCACAAAGTTTAACTCATTAATTAAAACTTGAAATCGCTAAGGTGACCATGTTATTACATTACAAATAAGACCAAGTGTTGGTACAAAGACTCAAGAGATTTTCAAAGTTTGTCACATAATCCCACAAAATTCCACAGAACATGATTCTACCAGTTTCGAACGTAGCCCTTTTAGTTCCATTCCTCATGATAAGTAATCCCACTCCAAGCTTCAAGGCAGCGTGGCTTTTCCACCCTTCACCCAAGCCTTCATGATATCTTCACCATCACCACAAAATGAATCAAGAACAGTCAAAGATCAAGCTCATTCAAATCATGCCAAACTTCTTTGTAAAATTCATATGTGTCCCTATCGGTTGATGTTTTATCTTAGGTACAACTCATTGATTTCATGCCTGAAATGCACAAACAATTTAGCCAAGCTCAAATCTTGTCAAGAGAAAAAGCTGGTTTTCATTTAGAACTGATACATAAACCTTAAAGTATGAATTACCTACACCATCATAGAGCTAAAACTCAATGGCATTTATGCAGCAAGAGACATTGGCCCAGCGATTTCTTCATTTTAGTGTAGACCCTGTTTTATCCTAGTTTCCGAATGACATCAAGCTGCTCAAGCCAAAGTTATCACTTCCTCTTTAAACCATCCATTGCCCAATCACTTGTGTACATGAAACAAAGATGAAAATGTTACATGAGCATGCTAAAAGAATGTTCAGTTTGCAGCAAAAAAAAAGGAAGTAGACAGATTTCCAAAGTTAAGTTTTCAAACATACAGCATGCTCAAAACCATATCAGAAAATCAGTATTGGTTCAGTAGGGACCACATAGAGGCAGAACTCAGAATTCACAAAAATGGCAAGGCAAGAAAAGTAGCAAGCACTCACAGTACAACAATCCTAACACTAAATTAGGAACAAGACAATTCGTAGCAGACAAGACCTAAACCATAGAATGCTGAGGATTTCAGGACTTTACCAAGCATTGTCTGCTAAACCTAATTTGATTCAGTATAAAAGAAGCCACATTTCAGAGTGAGAATGGGAGGTTGGATATACACCAAGAACCCTAGAGCAGCTGCTATGGAGCCCTAATCTTGTACGAGCTTCAACACTACAACAACAACATCAAACAGAAGAAGCTTAAAAGAAGGAGAGTGGGCAGAGGAGAACGAAAGAGCAGAAGGACTTACTTCTTTGAGTCTCGCCAGAGTTTCATCGGACTTGCTCCGATTAGGTAATTTATGAACCCTTTTCTCTGTTTTGAGATTGTGATTGTGTAGAGCTTTGGTTGTTGCTTCAAATCCCTCTCACAGTTGCTTGATTTCTTCCTGTTTGTATAGATCTAAGGCTTTTGTTTTGGGTTCCGTTTTGAGGTTTGGTATTTTTTTGTGGAGATTGGACCCCGAATTCGTAATCTATGGGTTTTATTTGAGGGGTTTAGTTTGCGTTTAGGAGGTTGGTCAGAGACAGACGGCGGCAGCCACCTCGCGTCACCGTCTTCTCTTGCGGTATTACTTAGGTTTCCGGTTGGGCCGTTTAGTGCAGAGATATAGAGAGAACTTGCAGAGGAGAGAGAGTGAAAGTTAAAATGAGGGTCGTATCCACCCTTTCCTTGTTTTTTATTGTGGCTGACATGTTTTGGTGAAGGCGAGATATGGTGACACTTGTCCTTCCACCTTGACAAGTGTCACCGGAGCAGGCACTCTCCCATATGAAATCACCCGTTGGCTTCCTGAAGTTCCACCATGTGCTTACAGTATTGACCTTCAGATCAAGAGTTAAGGTTGACTCTGTGAAGATCAAACGATCATAATGCTTTCGTAGGTCAAAGGGCTGACCGAGGGTAGATCGTACACCCTTCTTCCCTGCGTGGGCTTTTCTGCTGGGCCTAGGGATTTATCACTAACCACACCCCCAATTTACTGACTGTCTGGCCCATTTCTTTTTCTCTTTTTGTTTTGTAGTTTTTTTTAGTATTACTTTTTGATATAAAAAATCCAAAAAGGAATTTATTAACTTATTTCTTAAAAATCCAAAATACTTTTCTAAACCTTTCTAGTTAGTTAAATTGATGATTAATTTTATTAAACCACTTTATTTAATACTAATTAACTTTAATAGTTAATTTTATTAAATATTTTAGTTTAATTTGATTAATTATTTGATTTTCACCATTTTCTCTAAAATTTCTGAAGACATAATTAGTTTAGTTTCCCCTCCCTTAGATTAACCTTAGAATTAGGTTGCTAACTTCACTAACATGTTTGATTATATTTCTCCCCCATATTGTTTGGTTTTCAATCCTTATGTGGTGTTTATACTTTTAATTCTTATGGATTAATTTCATGCCTTGATTATATGTATGTCATTCATAATATGCTTGTCCAAACCTTTTTCAAACTAATACCTTGACTTAATGTCAAGCCCTTTTCAAATACCTTGTAAGTCGATTGTTTTCACGATCGCAATCAACCTCACATAGCCTCCTCTTGGGCTTTATACAACGATACTTGTTGCACATTTCACAATCTTGTTTGCATGCATATGTGTGATTGTCTTACTTTAATTATAGCTTGATTATTCCCATTTGAGTAAATGTATCCCTCTCTCACAAGAATAAAATCAACCAATTTTAAAAGAAATATAAAGCTTGATCCAACGTCAAGCGTTTTTCAAAACAAATTCAATTAATCACCAATTCATCCTCAAGCATTCACTTGATCCACATATCAAGTCCCAGTACCCCACTTGTAAGTCGAGCGCTTTTTCCTCGCAATCAACCTTACCTTGAACCATTAGGACCTCCTTTCCATTAGTCCTCAACCATTTCGCACGCAAATTCAAACCTCAATAAACATCGAGCATTTTACAAATCAAATTAATACATTTAACCATACTTAAACATCATTTCTTAAAAGGTGAAAACGAGGGGGGTGGAGTCTTCGATCTTTCTCCTCAATTGTTTGGGTGCGAGTTCTCTTACTCGTGTGTGGACAATTGACGCCTCTAAAACACTTGTAACTCGACAACATTCAAACTTTTTCCAAGCAATCATTAAAACACTTAAGCCCTATCTAAACACATTTTACTAAAGGTGAAGTGAGGGTGGTCGAGTCTTCGATCCTTCTCCTTAATTGTTTAGGTGCGAGTTCTCTTACTCGTGTGTGAACAATTGTCATCTCTAAATCATCCAATACAAATAAAACTCCTTTATCGCCTTGTGCGATCGAAGCCCTAAAACACATACAAATCAAATCCTCTTTTCTTAATCAAACTCTTTAATACACTTAATTATATATTCAAATACAACTTCCTAAAAGGTGATGTGAGGGGGGGCAAGTCTTTGACCTTTGTCCTCAATTGTTTGGGTGTGAGTTCTCTTACTCGTGTGTGGACAATTGGCGCCTATAAAAAACACAAACCAAACAATCGTAGTCCCACGAACTAGGAATGCTCTGACTTTCCCATTGCACGAGGGAATACGTAGGCACAAGGGCCCTAACCCTTGCCGAGCACACTCATAAAAACCACCCTATCTTCCCCTTAGAAGCAAATCATTTAGAAGATAACAAACAAACCTAACTAGCTTTCTTACGAATCGAATCAAGAGGTTCCCGTTGAGTACAACGGACGTAGAGGGTGCTAATACCTTCCCTCTTGCGTAACCGACTCCCGAACCTAGAATTTGGTTGCAATGACCATTTTCTTATCCTTTAAAGGTTTTATCGATATTTTCCATTCCCTCTTTTGGGATGAATAAAGTTCGGTGGCGACTCTGTTTTGAACAGTTTTTTCCGCGTCCATCGTGAGGATCGTATTTTTCGAGGTACGACACCCAACCATGTTTATCCACTCATTCACCAATATTCTCTAATGTTGTCACCACCTCTCCAATACCCGTTTCTGAAATAATCACTGCTTCACTTACATTATTACAGTTGACTCCACCAAGGCTTGAAATTACCTCATATCAACCAATTTCCACCATTTTTATCCAACCAACACTTGTCACATCTATTCCACCATCTCCAACTATTCAAATCACTGAAGAAATTCTCACTAAACATCCACAAACAACCATCACACCTTTAGAAATTTCATTTACTGCTCCACAACCTTTTCCAAAACCCATAAATGATAATCCTGAATCTTCTCGAAACAACGATATCATTATTCTTAATGACTCTGTTGAAGATGCTCAACCCTTAACTGAAAATCAAACCTCTAACCTTCCTCTCAACCTAGATAAAGCAATATCTATTTTTAAGGACAGTGTGGTTACAAGGTTCAAGACACTTTCTGATGAATCAAATTCTAGTGAAGACCCCTCTGATTTGGATGCTTCATGGGACATGTTCAATCAGTGGACGACTGAGGAATTTCAAAAGCTTCAAGACTTCTCGGTTCAGAAAAAGAGTTATTTCGTTCAAAAAGATGAAAAGAGGTTGCAAGAGAAGAAGGAAGCCGAAGCTAAGCTAGCTGTAGAAAAGGAACTGGCAGAAAAAGCTAAACCTTTCAACACTTCTAAACCTGTCTTTGTGCGTCTGGAACGTGCAATTGACAAGATCAAAGAGGGTCATCAAACTATGAAAGAGGAACAGAAGATCTTCAAGGAAAGCTTTGCTAAGCATAAAGTTATCAACAACTCTCTTCAGCACATGCTTCAACAGATTCTGAGCAAGCTGACCACAAATCCTTCATCTACTGAACCTAGGAACTTAGGCACTTAGTCTTTTCTCCTTCATGTTTGCTCTGAACATTAGGATCATGTCTTGTTTTAATCTTTTTTTGATCTTTTTAATATTAATGAAATTTCTATTTTTTTTTATTATGACAAAAAGGGCGAGAAATATAATATGAACGTAATATTTTGATTCACATAATCAAATTCTGAAAAACAAGCTGCTTACATTCTAACCAATAAACTTCTATTCTGTTAGATTTGTTTTCTTGTTTTCTCTTTCAGGAGATATGGAATCTGAATATTTTTGGCATCCAACGTGTTTGACTCAGACATTTAAAGATCTCAATTGGTGCAATTGACTTCTGGAAACTGAATCAAGACTCTAAAGATCTCGATATCAGACCTATTGCAACCAGGCGGAGTTTACCCAGAAGGTTCATAAGTCAGGATATTTGATCTTCATCCAGTCTGAGATTTAAGGGGAGATTCTCATCAGAAGGATAAGTATTCCTTAACCTTCTTACTTCGGTTATTTTTTGTTATGAACAAAATTGTGTCATCAAAATACATAGTTTTGTCATCATCAAAAATGGGGAGATTGTTAGAACAAGGTTTAGTTCTGCAATAATACCTCTGAGTTTTGATGATAACAAATAAGTATGTTTGTATGAACAATTATAATGTTTGTTATTTTTGAGAATTTAACAAACAGGTTCTGCTTCTGATAAATAGCGTGGCTAAGTTATTAGAAGAGAATTATTCCGCTTCTGCGCTACGTATTGTTCTGTTGAACGGTAGCATTTACTTTAGAAGACTCTAAAGTTGCATGACTCTGATACGAAGACTTAAGAAAACAAGTTCTGAAGATCTAAAGATAGAAGTTCTGATGAACAAGTCCAGATGTTGAAGACTTAAGAAAACAAGTTCTGAAGATCTGAAGACATAAGTTCTGATGAACAAGTCCAGATGTTGAAGACTTATGATTGTGAAGACAACGGGTTCTGAAGACCAAGTGCTGAAGACTCTAAAGATATAGCTCTGCAGACTCTGAAGACTTGAAGCTCTTAAGACCCAAGTTACGTTTTCCCTTCTTCTAACTCATGCTCTCAGAAGCCTCTGAAGTCTGGAAGTTGAGAAGACTAAGTAACATGGTACAACAATACAACAGTACAAGGACACACTGCTCCACTCCGGATAGGGCAGACAAAAATGTACTATTTGTTTCCCACGATCCTTCAAGCCGCCATAATTATGAAATTTCAGAAATATCCTTCAACGGTCACATTATACATGGCTATATAAAGGAGTGAAGACTTCAAGAATGGTTACCACAATTTTCACTGTTCATACGCTATATTGTTAATATCATTCTTAAGTCAATATTGTTCTTAAAATCTGTTTACTCATCAGCTTGTGTAGAAGCATCATTATTGTAAACAAACCTTTGTAACAAACAGTTGTTTGTGTTCCCTAAAGGACCGGGTAGGTCAGAATTTTTAGGAAGACTAAGACAGTGTGTTTTAGTGTTGTTAGTTACTTGCAGTTTGGCTTGTGCATTATATTCCTTAAGGGACCGGTTAGGTCAGAATTCTTAAGAAGTCCAGGACTAGTGTGTCTTAGAGGTTGTTGTTAGTCACCAGCAGTTTGCTAGTGCAGTTGTAATCAGTTTAGTTATAGTGGATTAAGTCCTCGTTTGAGAGAGGAAAAATCACCTTGGCGGGTGGACTAGACTAGCTTGAGGATTTCTCAAGTGAACTAGTATAAACATATTGTGTTCTTTCTTTTCAGTTTTTCTTGCTTTATTATCAAGAAGTGAAGTCTGTTTGTAAAGGGGATTATTTTTAGAAAATAGTTTTCATTTTAAAAACCCAATTCAAACCCCCCCTTTCTTGTGTTTTTCACACCTTCAGAAAGAACCTTGCATATCGTATAACCCATAGTAGAATACCCTAATAAGGTCCACATTATAATCCTGAGCAAGCTGCAGGAAATAGTCAATATTTTGATGGTTAACAAGATTAACAACATTTGCTATTTCCAAAAAACCAATCGTAATCGGCTTCCACATATATTGTTTCATAACAAGTCGGTGCTGAAGTTTTAGCCCAAAATCCTTGACATACTTGGTTGAAATCAATGCAAATGGATTTTTAGTAGGAATAGCAGAGGTAGTTGCCTTATTTTTACCTTTCGCGCCAGCTTTGGTCTTAGAGAGCTTAGGAGCCATGAAAAATATGTTTATGAAGTGTGCACACCAGATGTTTAATGAAATGTTTGAATGAAAAATAAATGAGTATGAGATTATTTTGAATACCCAAACACTCAATCAAGACACACAATCAAGGAAACACACAAAGAAGTGAAGATGAGATACAAACAATCAAGAATGCAAAGCTTTTGTATGTTATGGTGAAAGATGATTTTTGAAGGGAAATGAGAGAAGTTGATGGAAATTACAAATGATTTGATGGAAATGAGAATGTTAATGATATGGGATGGATGAAGTAAACAAGATATAATGAGAATTGAAAGATTTTCAAGGTTTAAGATGAAATGAAGAAGTTGGAGAACTTGGTGCATGTATGAGAGTGAAGGAAATGAAGAAATATTGACCAAAGGATTGTTTATGAGTCGACCTGAGAGTGCATGTGTTAACCTATCAAGGTCTCATATCGGCACATACTGAAGCGAATAACAAGAGATTCAAAAATTTATTTTATATGTTAACCTATCCATTACATGTGTCGACACATACTGAAGGAATTTTGACAAACTCAAAAACTAAATTTTATGTGTCGACCTATATCAATTTCGTGTCGACACATGATATCCAAAACTTTGAAATGTAGGAGGACTCAATTTGACTATGGAGGACTCAATTTGACTGTGGAGGACTCAATTTGACTCAAGGATGATTAATTGATGAGAAACACATGCATATGCCAATATTTCATGGTTTGTTAGCTAATAACATGTAAACATGTAAATGTAGGCATGAAATGGTAAAAGATATAGATCAAATATGAAGGCATTTAGAATATGATCACTATAAACATGTAAAATGCAAACACACAATGGCCACATTTGAAATTTTTGGAAATGAAATCAAATAACAAACATCATACGCATGATACATCTCATACCTTTGAGAAATAAACAGGTTAATGAAATACTTAATTACAAAATGAGAAAATGATTGAAACGATATTACCTCATCATACTAATGACAGAGAATGCACTTGCATTCCACAATGAACTCTCAAACGAAAGTTGAAATGAATGCAAAGCGTGCCACAAACACTTACGAAACCAAAATGCTCTTACTACTTTTCTCTTTGTACAAGTACTTGAAAGTGTGTTTAATAATGTATCCAACGAAGTAATTGACTTGATGATCATCCTTGGTTGTTAGAATTTCACTCTTGTTCAATCATGATAATTATCTTGCTCCTCCTTATGCTTCATCATCTTAGGTTGATCAATCCCAATTTGACGTACTTGAGTATGTCTTGTCGAAGATAGACCTACATCATTAAACAAACTACCTTTCCAAACTTCTCAGATAGAAAATATTAATAATAATCAACACACTTTTACCAATTAACGGAACACTAAAATTTAACCTGCTTGGTAACACAATCCACCTTTGTTTCCATGAAGTCAAATCAATAAGGAGATGTCACCCTTATTATGCCTCGAGCCTCCATAAACGAGATCCTATACTCTCTTCATAGAGCCAAGACATTTTTCCTTCAAGATCAACGAAATTTGCTAGGTACTCAATCTTCATTGGGTCATTGAGGATTAATGAAACCTTTGTTGCATTTAGGAAACCATTGAAAATAACCTTTAAGAACAAAAAGTTTCCTAAACTTGCACTTTACAATAGTATGACCCTTTTTGAAACAATAATGAAAATACAAATTATGAGAAGATGAGCTTTTTCTATTTGGTTCCTTATTAACAAAACTATACCTACTATAAGGATTATGAGAAGGCATGTCATATTTAGAAGTATCTATAGAAAAAGTAACCTTAGGTTGCAAAGCCTTATCCAACATAGCTTTAAGAGTTCTTGACTCTTTTTTCCAAATGTGACAAGTTTCACAACCAAACCATGAAGGTTCATCATCCTCACTCTTATCTTTTAGAATATCTAGCATAGACTTCTTTAGAGCTACCGTATTCTTTTCATTTTCCAAAATTTTAGCTTCTAAATGGGAAATAATTCTTTTGTTTGAAGATAATATTTTGAAAGTATCTATGACTTGTCAATGTAGATTTTCAAAATATTTTTGTAATTGAGAAAAAGTTAAGTCATGAGAAGATTTAAGAGTGAATTACAATCTTTATCTTCCTTTTGTTTGCCATGTAGTAAAGTTTATCCAATTCAACACTTGAATTGGAGCTTTCATCACTTGAAGAATCACTTTCGCTCTCCCAAGCGGCATAAGCCCTTCTAGACTTGCTAGATATCTTATGGTGGCCTTTTTTTTGTCTTTCTTGATTGTAGGACACTTCGGTCTATAGTGACCCGGTTTGACACAATTGTAGCGTGAACTTCTAGACTTACCCTTCTTGTTCTCATCTTCTTTGGAGGAGTTAGGTAGCCTTCTTGATTTTCTATGGTTCTTGTCGGAGTATTTATCTCCATTTTTTCACATGTATATATTAAACCTTTTTATAAACAGCCCCATATCTTCTTCATCAGAATTTTTGTCATTACTTGTTTCACAATCACTTTTCTAATTGTGTGAGGGCTTTGAGCTTGAATTTTTTAGAGCAATGGACTTCTTCTTTACCTCCTTGTCTTTACCTTCTTTTCATAATCTTTTTCATGTTTTTCTATGCAAGTGAGTTCTTACTCATGTTCTTCCAATTTTCCAAACAAAGTGGTGAGATTAAGTACTTTAAGATCATTCGCCTCTTTGATAACGGTGACCTTGGGTTGCCATTCCCTATTAAGACATCTTTAAACTTTATTAGTAGCAATCTCATTAGAAATAGGCTTACCTAGCTCATTCAATTGATTTATAAGATGTGTGAATCATTTTTACATTTCCGCAATGGTTTCACCATGCTCCATGCGAAATAGCTAAAACTCTTGATTTAATGTGTTGATCCTAGCTTGTTTGAATACAAGCTGTTCTGCGTGGATCAAGAGTTTTAACTATTTCGTCCAACTAAACCTCTATCGAAAAGTTCGGTTATGCATAAAGGTACACAAACGTATGATAATGAACACAAATTGTTCAACAACAATTAATCACAACCAATCAAATGCAAAGTTATACGTAAAAATTATTCCTGATGATTAAAACACAATAAAGCAATTTATCGAACACTTTATCTCTAATTGATATCGTTTGGAAATTTTCTTTGTTTTTTTTATCTTAAAAACCAATCATAATCAAACAAATTATGATTATATCAACAAAACCTAATTAAAAATGTGATAAAAAATAATTGCTAAATAAATTGATCAAACGAACAATGAATTCAATAATTTGAAAACAAAAAATTAAAAGAGAGAGAGAGAGAGAGAGAGAGAGAGAGAGAGAGGGAGAGATAGAGTACACAAGGATTTGTTTAGGCAGTTTCCCAACCAGCCTCGCTATGGAAACCTCTTCCCTCAATTCGAATTTGAATTAAGACATTATAATATATCTTACTTTGCAAATGTGTGTATACAAGCAATGAAGAACTCTAACCCTAAAAACCCCAGGTTTGTTTTTGATTCTACCACCTCTAAAACACTGATCAAAGATTGATCAAATAACCAACAAAGATGCTTCAATTCACCTGTTCTTACTATTTCCTTGCAAGGAACCCCTTGTCCTAAGGCTTTCACCCGGTTGAATTAATCTCAAGCGCACACTTATTGAAACCCAAGATTTACCAACACGATCCACCATCTCACGCTACTCCCTTGCAAGGCACCCCTTATCCAAAGGCTTTCACTCGATCGGATCCGAATTGCGTAATCTTGTCCAAAACCTTCAAATCCTCAACGATCTTGAAAGAAAACCCCAGCTCTTTCTACCCAATATTCTCGGTACAACAACCTAATTGGACATTATCAACTATAATCTAGATGGTCACTCAATCAAAAAATGATTATGTGTAGTTTGATTGTGTGTATGCATAGAAGAAAGGTTGAAGATGATGAGAATGCTTTGAAATCCCGATTTAATATAGCTTTACTCTAGAACCGTACTAGAAATGATGCATGCATATATATATATATATATATATATATATATATATATATATATATATATGCAAATTTTAAGCAAAGGGCGTGCAAAAGGAAACGAAAAGAAAGCAAAAATTCAAGATTTTAGGTATATAGGTCGACCTATCAAAGTCATGTGTCGATCTATAAAGTTCTTGTGTCGACCTATAACAGTCAACACATGGACAGAGCCTTAGGGCTTCAATATTGAAGCGTGTGTGTCGACCTATGCATTCTATGTGTCGACCTGAGCTGAATAAAATCTTGTATAGGTCGACCTAAAGTTGTATGTGTCGACCTATAGTGTATTCACACACAAAACAATGTTTATGATGCATGAAGCCATTTTTGCATCTTGATTCTTTTCTAAACCATTTTAAAACATGTTGACATGCTTCCTAATTCTAAAATGCACAATGTGCACCTAGAATCAGTTGATACCATCCATTGTACAAAAACGCTAAAGTTTCTCCTAGTTTTGACATCATACAAAACACATCTAAACGGAATTTTCCACTCACAAGTGTAACAACTTCATTATAGTTACTAATCTTGAACCTATTCAAGATGTATTAGGCTTACTTCATCTTGTGCATAAAAACTCCTTCACTTGTGTCTTTAAACTCCACCTCTAATAAATATGACAAATTCCCTAGGTCAGACATTTCAAACTCCTGAATCAGCTTCGACTTGACTTATTTTATTTTTGCTTAGTCTGCACCTGTAATCAGCAAATCATCCACATACAAGCATATGATGACTCGACTAAGCCTTCTTGCATTGTTGACATACATTCCATGTTCTGAGGTATATATTAAGAAACCTGATTCGATTAGGAAGTTATCTATCTTCTTATTCCAACCCCTTGGGGCTTGCTTTAAACCACAAAGAGCTTTCCTCAATCCATATACCTCTGACTCCTACCCTTTAATTTCGAATCCTGGTGGTTGACTGACATGGACTTCTTCTTCCAAAGGTCCATTTAGAAATGCTGACTTTACATCTAGTTGATGTATCTTTTATCATTTGTATGTTATCGTTAAAATGACAAATCTGATGGTTTCCATCCTTCCCAAAGGTGCATAAACTTCGTTGAAATCAATACCAGGTTTTTGCAGAAAACCTCTTGCCACCAGTCTTGCCTTGTGCTTAGTAATCTCACCATTTGGCCTTAGTTTCAACTTGTAGATCAACTTCATATCTATTAGCTTATTGATTTATTTTTCGACAAGTTCTCAAGTCCTGTTCTTCTCGATTGCCTTGATTTCTTCTTGCACGACTGTTAACCAATTCGAATAATTCATGGATTGATCCAAATCGATTGGTTCAGATTCAAAAATTATCATTAACTATTCTATCAAGTCACTATTTTCATCGACTTCTTGATCTATAAATCTCTCATATCCAGTTAGCCTTGTCGATTCAATTCTTGCTCTAGTCGATCTCCTAACATTCTACTCAAGTGGCTCTTCATTTCGGTTGGTTGTGACTTTAGTCTGTGTGTATTCATCAAGAATAATTGTGATTGATTCTTGCTCCTATCAAACTGACCCTTGACTTTAATGCCACCTTTTGCTTTCATCCGCTAGAACATCTCGACTGATCACAAGTTTATCATTATTTGGTGAATACAATTTTTATGCATCAGTCGAATTATAACCTATGAGCACCATAGTCTAACTTTAATCATCTAGTTTCTTTCTTTATTGTTCAGGTACATGCCTGAAGCATATTGATCCAAAGACTCTAAGATGACTATCATTTGGCTTCTGTCTAGTCCAAGCCTTATAAGGTGTCTTCTCGACTATCTACGTCGTTGGACATCTATTTAGAATATATACTACTATCAAAGCTGCTTCACCCCAAAATCTCTTTGGCACTTCTTTAGCTTTCAACATGCTCCTAGTCATGTTCAATATACTTCTATTTCTCCTCTCAGATATACCATTATGCTGAGGTGTATAGGGTGCAATGACCTCATGCTCCATACTTTCATCTGGGCAAAATCTTGCAAACTCTCTAGAGGTGTATTCACCACCACCATCAGTTCTCAGTTTCTTTAACGTGCATGCACTTTGCTTCATGAAATGCAATGTAAACTTCTTGATTTGCATGAATACCTCACTCTTCCTTTCAATAAAGTAAATCTACATATATCGAGTGAATTCATCTATAAAGGTTAGAAAATAGAAGTTACCTTCATTCGACCATACTTTAAAAGGCCCTCACACGTCAACATAAACAAGCTCTAACTTTTCTCTCAACTTCATAGACAAGTCATGTTTGAATGCCTTCATAGTCTGCTTTGCTTTGCATCATTCCTTACATACTTAACTTGGTTTTTTCAATTGATGTAAGCCATATACCATCTTCTTCTGGTTGAGCATACCTAAACCTCTGAAGTTTAGGTGTCAATACCTGTGATGCCATTGCTACTTCTTATCTTCGATAGCAGTCGAAGCAAGACACTAGTGATTAATCATGTTGATCTCAATCTTGAAGGTTTTGTTATCTTACAATCGTGCCTTCAAGATCATCCTTCACTCACGATTATACACCTTCATCAGATTTTCTTCCAACTTCAAGTTATACCCTTTGGCTGTGATTGGCTTTTAACATCAACAAAACAAATTGAATTTCCGAACGTGATCGATCGCACACAAAGTGTTTGATAAATCATCTTTGAGTATTTTTATCGCTTTGTGTTCATTGGAAATAAGCGTTACGAATAGCTTCGCATTTGATTGATTCGTGACAATTTGTGTTCATTATAATTTCATCGGTTTTCATTACGCATATCTGATTTGGACGATTCGATTTGGGCTGTTTCCGTTGTGCCATAAATTTTTGAAAACAAATTTTTGCCAAAAGTTTTGGTTTTAAATTTTTAATCTATTCACCCCATCTAGATCGAAGCCTATCGTCTAACAAGTGGTATCAAGAGCTCCGGTTAATTCCATGCTTGAGATTTACTCTTTAGTAGAATGACTACCGAACCTAAGGAGGCATACAATAAAGCACCAATTTTCACCGCGCGAAAATTATGGCTATTGGAAAGCTCTTATGTGTATTCACGTCAACTCTGTTGACAAAGGTATATGGGACACTATTCAAAATTATCCAAATGAAATAAAAATGATCAATGAAGGTGTTACCATACCTAAATCGAAAGCATAATGGGATGCTAATGAGTGGAAATTGTGGTCACATGATTAGAAAGCGAAAAACATTCTCACATCCGCTTTGGGTATTGATGAGTTTTATCGCGTTTCTCATTGTGAGACTGCCAAGGCTCTGTGGAACACATTAGAGATTTCCCATGAGGGAACTAATGATGTCAAACAAGCTAGGATCAACACATTAAATCAAGAGTTTGAGTTGTTCCGTATTAGCATGGTGAAACCATTGCGGTATGCAAAAACGGTTCACACATCTCATAAATCGATTAAATGCACTAGGTAATCCTGTTTCCAATGAACTTGCTACTAACAAAGTGTTGAGGTGTTTAAGTAGGGAATGCAAGCCCAAGGTTACCGCCATCAAGGAGGCAAATGATCTTAAGTCGCCTAATCTCACAGCTTTATTTGGTAAGCTGGAAGAGCATGAGCAAGAGCTCACTTGCTTAGTAAAATAGGAAAAAGAATGTGAAAAGAAAGTGATGAAAGAGAAAGGGAAAGGTAAAGAAGAAGGAAAGAAGTCCATAGCTCTAAAGACTTCTAGTTCAAGGCCTTCTCAAAATGAGCAAATGGATTGTGAATCTAAAGATGACAATGAATCTGATGAAGAATATATGGGACTGTTTATAAAGAGGGTCAATAAATACATGTTGAAACATGGTAACAAATATCCCGACAAATACCATGACAAATCAAGAAGGTTATCAAGTTCCTCAAAAGAATATGAGAACAAAAAGGGGAAGTCTCGAAGTACTTTTTACAACTATGGTAAACACGGTCATTTCAAGCCGGAGTGTCCTAAAGTTAAGAAATAAAAGGAAAGGGGACTTCACAATTCGTCTAGAAAATATAGAAGAGCCTATGCCGCTTGGGAAAGCGAAAATGATTCATCAAATGATGATATCTCTACTTCAAGTGATGAATCGGCCAAGCTTTGCTATATGGAAAACAACGAAAAGGAAAAGGTTGTCAGTCACTCTAAACTTCAAGCTTCTCATGATTTAGCTTTTTCTCAACTTCAAGAATCTTTTGAAAATCTACAAAGACAAGCCATAGACGCTTTCAAAATATTACCTTCAAATAAACAAATTATTTCACATTTAGAAGCTAAGATTTTAGAAAATGAAAAGCATATTGAAGCACTAAGGAAATCTATGTTAGATATTTTAAAGGATCAAGATGAGGATCCTAAATCTTTGTGGTTTGGTTGTGAAACTTGTCACATTTGGCAAAAGGAGTCAAGGACTCTTAAAGCTAAATTAGATAAGGCTTTTCTACCTAAGGTTACTTTTTCTATAGATACTTCCAAATATGAATTACCATCTTATAATCCTTATAGAAGGTATATTTACGTTAAAAAGGAACCAAATAGCAAAATATTATCTTCTCTTAATTTGTATTGTCACTATTGTTGCAAAAAGGGTCACGCCATTGCTAATTGCAAATAGGATTTTTTTTGTTCCAAATGGTGCCTTTCAAT
Source organism: Lathyrus tuberosus (assembly GCA_022829125.1). Taxonomy (NCBI): domain Eukaryota; kingdom Viridiplantae; phylum Streptophyta; class Magnoliopsida; order Fabales; family Fabaceae; genus Lathyrus; species Lathyrus tuberosus. Next base: position 10,321,181 of record JALAZF010000102.1, read on the forward strand.
GGATGCCTAAATGCAATCAAAGTCTTATTAAACCCCAAGGACCCAATGAAGATTGGGTACCTAGCGCTAGTTGTTAATCATGCAAGAAAAATGTCTTGACTCTATGAAGAGAGTATGAGATCTCGTTTGTGGAGCATCAAGGCACAACACGGTGATATGTCCTTATTTTTTGATCTATGTGACTAACAAGGTGGATTGTGTTACCAATCAGGTTAACTTTTTGTGTTTTATTTAAATGGTAAAAGTGTGTGAATGATTACTAATGTTCTATCCGAGAAGTGTCAAAAAGGTATTTTGTTCAATAATGTAGGTTTATCTTCAAGAAGACATATTAAAGTACATCATATTAGGAGTGATCAACCTAAGATGATGAAACACGAGGAAGAGTAAGGTATTCATCATGATTGAACAAGATTGAGAGTCCAACATCAAGGATAATCATCAAGTCAACCACCTATTGGATACATTATTGGTCACACTTTCAAATACTTGTACTAGAAAAAAAGTGGTTAGAGCGTCTTGGTCTCGATTGTGTTTTGTGGCACGTTTTGCATTTATTTCAACTTTCATTTAAAAGTTCTTCATGGAATGCAAGTGCATCCTCCGTCATGTGTATGATGAGGTAATATCGTTTCAATCATTTTTCTTGCTATATATGTAAGTATTTCTTTTACCTGTTTATTTCTTAAAGGTATGTGATGAATTATGTATGTGATATTTGTGATATGTGTTTGCTTCCAAAAATTTCAATGTGACTATTATGTGTTGCATATTACATGTTTATAGTAACTACACATAAGTGTCTACCTATTTCTTCTATATCTTGAACCAACTCATGCATGAATTTTACATGATTGCATGATTCAAACAAACAAACCGTAAAAATTTATCATATGCATGTGTCTCTCATCAACTCATTGTTCACGAGTCATTATTGGTCTCTACTTGTTCAAATTGAGTAAATTCTAAGTATTTGTGTTACTCATGTCGACACAAAGTTGTGCAGGTCAACCTATTCAAATTGATTCTTGAATTTGTCTAGTCTGGTACAGTAGAGGTCAACACATTTTCGTATAGGTCGACCTATACAAATTAATTTTTGTATTTTTCATTTAAGGTACAATATAGGTCGACACGTAGTCATACAGGTCGGCACGAAATAAATTTTTGTGAATCCTTTTGAATTCTGATGCAGTATGTGTAGACACGTAGCAATTTTAGGTCAGCCTATGACAGTGAATGGATGAATTATTGCATTCCTCTTTTCCTATAGATTGATATCATTTCTGTTTATTCACCAAACATCAAATTACTCTCAAATCACTCTTAGCATATTTCAATGGCTCCCAAAATTGTGAGAAACAAAGGTGATAAAGGAAAGGTTGTTGCATCTTCAATTGTTCCAAAAAATCCGCTATCACTGGTTTCAGACAATTGTAATGCAGAATTTGAAGAGAAGTTTCTGCATCGCCACTTCATGAAGCAGCACGTGTGGAAGCCAGCCGTAGTTGGGTGTCTGGAGATTCTTGAAGTTTTTCGAATTGTCGAACACCAGTAGATAAACTGCTGATCAGTCACCATTTTTACTATGTCTCCATCACTTGTTCGACATTAATCCATGTAATTGGTAATACTTTGTATTGTATTTTTATTGCATTTTGAGTTAATTTCTATTTCTGCAAGTAGTTTTGGCATTTTAGTATTTTAAGTTTTATTTCAATTATTCTGTATTTTATTCTTTGGTTTGCTGGTTGTTATTGTCTTCAGGTTCCAACAAGAGTGTCAAAAGATCTCGGTGCAAGAAAGCGAAAATTTATGGAGTTTCAGTGGAATTTTGCCCATCCTACAGGGGGCCAACACGGGCACTCGTGTCACCTGACACAGGCCGTGTCAGCATACATGGAGACAGTGGGAATTGAAGAGGAAATTAAAGAAAGATAATGGGCTGACACGGGCACCCGTGTCACCTGACACGGGCCGTGTCATCAGGCCTGGAGAGAAAAAAAATAAAATGTGAAGAGACTGTTGGCTGACACGGGCACCCGTGTCATGTAAAACCCCAATTCCCATCGCGAATAAATAATACATAAATAAATCAGAGTAAATAAAAATTTATTATTCTTAGACAGAAACAAGGATGCCACATTTAAACAAAGAAAACACAATTCCTGCTCATAAATTTGATACATAACACAAAATGGAATAAACATAAAAGGGAAACTTTTCCAAACAAAACGAAAGTTCAATTATGGAATAAAGCGGAAAGATCCATAACTGACTTGTTTTACAAAATAAATTGTTTTATAACATCAAAATATTCATACAAAGGTAATACAAAATAGATCCTACAAATGTATACATATATAACAAAAGCATTCCTCGACTCCCGTGTTACGTATCAGAGCAGACAGACCGACAAAAGGATGGAGAACTAAGCTTCACAAAATCCTCCAAGATACTAATCTGCAATTGCCTCATAGAGCAACAAACCACATCAGAAGGGTGAGAAATAACAACTAAATCAAGATTGCATTATAATATGCAAACACATATAAATTCACATGCCTAATTATTCTCACCACAAGTATCACATATTAATACATATAGCATGCCACAGATACATAACATATTTCTAATAATCCAACAGCATAGCTTATATCAATTATACCAACATAATCACATATTCACACATAAGGCATACCAAGGTTATGACATATGGAAACACACCACCATATCACATAGCATATGTCTATACATAAAACATATCATCCATAACCAATGCATTTATCACAAATGCATATCAAATCACCAATGCTATCAGAAGCTCAACACATAATCAATCAATTCACAATCTCTCACACATAATCAATCCATTCATGATTTTTCATTCATAATCAATCCATTCATGATTTTCCACACATAATCAATCCATTCATGATTCATGCAAATGCACAGAGACCGACACAACAACTCTATGCAATGCAATCCGGTACCAATCCATCCATCATTCTCATCATTAATTCACTCAAGAATTATTGGAATCATCGTTTGTTACTTAGTGTAACTCCCCGTCGGGCAAATGATGTTCCCCGTCGCTTTAGGTCCTCTTTGTATAAGGCACAAGACGTTTATGGATCACTTTAGGCCCTCTTTGTATAAGGCACACGATCCGATCGCTTTAGGTCATCTTTGTATAAGGCTCACAATGGTCTATAACGTCGTTTTAGGTCCTCTTTGTATAAGGCACACGAACGTTACAGAAGATTCCCTCTGGAATCGTTTCGTCGCTCACACCCACTAGGGCACATGACATCACAAGATGCATATCATGATGCTTGGCATACAAGGACTCATGACAATCAAAGGCATCTTCACAAATCAACAATATGGATTATCTCATCATCATTATTCATGCATTGGAAATCAATTCAAACAATGCATTTACTTGCCATAAGACCACCAAATAACACACATTGAATTTCACATAAACAATGCATTTCATCATAATCCACAAGCCACAACAATTAGCATTTTAGCATATACACTCATATCAATTCATATCAAGAATTACTCACCATCAACCACAACAATCCCACAAAACATCATAACAACATACATTGATATTCAATCAAACAATGTATTTTACCATACAACAACATCATTATCACATGCATTCACATCATATAACAGCACACAAGCTATACGTTATATATCAAAAGCATATCACATGATAACACATCAATCGCACACAATTACGGCGGTAAAAATCCAACAACACCACACTTTCACAAAAACACGACTTAAATAAATCATCTAATGTCCTCCAAACCATTTTTAATAGAAATAATATTTCATTAGCTTTCCAACACTTCGAACGGGGGTCAAAACGGACTTACGGTTCAAAAGTTATGAAGAAAACAAAATCTGACATTTTGGAAAATTCTGTGATCATGAGTCGACGCATGATGCTGGGGGTCAGCGCATAAACCTGGAAATTTCGCCCGCGTCAGTGCACGAAGATCATGAGTCGACGCATAATTCTAGGGGTTAGCGCATGAATGCGCAGATTCTGCTAAAAACTCAGTTTTCGACCGTTAAATGCCTTCCGGACCTCCGATTTCGATTCCGTAAAAAACCCCGGTCTCAGAATTCAACATACTACAATATTTTCACCATTAAAAAGCCATCCAACACATTTTCAATTTTTGAAATATTTTAAAACATAATTTTATCAATTTATCCCAACTCCAAACTCGATCAAAACCACTCGAAAACACACAAACAACCATTCCCGATTAATTTCTATCCTCACCCGACTATACTACACAACTTATTCCACATTCCAACCGTGAAAACATCGACTTGTCACTATTTCATCATTATTGCCCTAACTCTCACAAACTATATAACTCAATCCAAAACTTCCTAAATCATACCAAGGAGTATTCTCGATTAAACCCAAACATTACTTGGTTATTCTACACGATCTATTCCAAATTCTAACCGTTAAAACATCGATTCTATCGAAATGATCACAAATTATCAATGATAAAAAGTTGTGAAACAACCAAAACAATTACAACAAACAACAAATATACATACACAAGCAAGATATAATCGAAACTTCTCACCCTTACCCGATTAATCGAAGAGGAGTTTGAAGAAGATGATGAATCCATGTTTTCTTCTTCTCTTCTTTTTTCCCACGTTTTCCTTTCTCTCTTCTCTTTTCCTTTCTCTCTATTTTCTCTCAAATCTCTATTTCTTATATAAAGAAAAATATCTTACCATGTAAAAATACCAAAATATCCCTACACTCAAATATCCCGCAAACGCTCTCAAAACGCGATAAAACATAAACAGCGATAAACATAATATATGGTCACATAAAAGTCAATAATAAAATAATATAAAAATTAAAATAATTAAATCGACTCGATTAATTAAATCGGACAAAATGGGGCGTTACAATTCTCCCCCACTTAGACATTTTCGTCCTCGAAAATATAACCGATACGAACAACTCCGTATACGACTCTCGCATCCGACTAACAAACTAACATGCCTACCAAAGGCACATCACGAACAACACAAACTGACAAACCACCTTGCTAACAGCAGCTACAACAACGACACGACAACAACGACAACTACAACGACAAGATGCAAAGCCCATACAATGCACTTGACGACCAACTCACGAATCAAGGAATACCCAAATTCTCACTTGAATAACTTAGCATAAAACTTCGTCTCTGTTCAACACTTGTAATTCAAATCTCAAACACTCTACCTGTTCTTCCTCTGAGTTTATAATAGATCCAACTACCCTCAATCAAAACCACTACGAACCCATCCAAATAAATATGGAAGATACGATTCATCTACTCCATAAACATTACAGACGCATTACTAACACCAAATAACATCACTGTACGTTGTAATGCCCAACCAAATTCCAAAAGATATAAATTCGTAAAGCTTTTGCAAAAATTTTCACTGGGTAACTGGTTACTCACATACAAGCTTAACCGAGTAAATAATAGCCTATTCCGACGATAACAACCATAACCAGTCACATTAAATCGATCAAAGCCTCAACTCACACAATTCACCACTCTTATCAAACATTCCAACCAATTGTGATTTCACTCAAACTCAACCAAACCAATCCAGTTATCTATTCATGAAAGTGGACACTTATTCTCAATCGTTACCTTATTCAACTGTCAGTAATCCATACACAATTTCTTCTCGTGACAGTCCAGATTCCATAAATCCCAACAGGTGGCAACAACCAACCCAAAAGAACTCTCAAATTGTTCGCGATTCATCACAATCCAAAACTTAAGCTATCCAGAACACAACTGCAAGTTTCCCTACTACTCACCGACTAACACGCAACCTCATGCTATTATCCTTTTCCTTACCAACCTTGCTGGACCTCTTCAAGTTGACACACTAATGTTCCATCCAAAAACACATCTAAAACCATGCACAACTGACGTCCCATCATTGTGGCTTTCCTGCCAATTTCCAGAACCCTATCATCACAACATAACAAACATCTTAGTCTCATCCCCTAAGACTTTCCTACTTACTTAGCAGATATCAACCTCAACTATTCACCTTCATCCAATTTAAGTTCACTCTCTACTCTCTGAGAAGCAGCCATTAATAATAACCAATCGTTCTCTCTCAATGACTTCCCAACCGGACCAACATACCAAAACCTCTAATCCGTCTCATCTTCCGATACTAGAATCTTCATCGACTCAACAAAACAATCCGTAATCATTTTCTCAATTCCAACCAATTCATTGCACACACTATCAAAGCCGGAAAAACACGTCTATTCCATCCAACATAATTTCGTCTACTATCAACAAGAGATTAAGGGTGATCAGTTCCTTAATTTGTCAATAGACAGCCGACAATCATGATGGGGCATAAACCGTCCTTACCAAACTATAATAGCATTTCTTACATCTTGTGCACAAAACTACCTAAGGCACACATCCTTAGTTGATATAAACCTTACCTCTGTATTCCCTCCGGAATCGGGAACAACACTGTCCAAACAACACTTACACTCTTGCAACCAACGACACACTGAGCCAATGCTCCACACCTGAAGCAACTTGGAGAAGCACCAACTTCTCCTTCACTTATCTCATTCTCAATCCTGACGACAAAGGATTAGAAAACCAGAAAGCACTGACAGTGTTTCACACACATATCTCGTACTAAGGAACAAACAACATCGACAACATTCAACTGTCACACCAACTGACTCAACAACTTGGCCGGACGGACCAACCTGCTCTGATACCACTAATGTAACACCCTAATTCCCATCGCGAATAAATAATACATAAATAAATCAGAGTAAATAAAAATTTATTACTCTTAGACAGAAACAAGGATGCCACATTTAAAGAAAGAAAACACAATTCCTGCTCATAAATTTGATACATAACACAAAATGGAATAAACATAAAAGGGAAACTTTTTCCAACAAAAGGAAAGTTCAATTATGGAATAAAGCGGAAAGATCCATAACTGACTTGTTTTACAAAATAAATTGTTTTATAACATCAAAATATTCATACAAAGGTAATACAAAATAGATCCTACAAATGTATACATATATAACAAAAGCGTTCCCTGACTCTCGTGTTACGTATCAGAGCAGACAGACCGACAAAAGGATGGAGAACTAAGCTTCACAAAATCCTCCAAGATACTAATCTGTAATTGCCTCATAGAGCAACAAACCACAGCAGAAGGGTGAGAAATAACAACTAAATCAAGATTGTATAATAATATGCAAACACATATAAATTCACATACCTAATTATTCTCACCACAAGCATTACATATTAATACATATAGCATGCACAAATACATAACATATTTCTAATAATCCAACAACATAGCATATATCAATTATACCAACATAATCACATATTCACACATAAGGCATACCAAGGTTATAACATATGGAAACACACCACCACATCACATAGCATATGTCTATACATAAAACATATCATCTATAACCAATGCATTTATCACAAATGCATATCAAATCATCAATGCTATCGCAAGCTCAACACATAATCAATCAATTCACAATCTCCCACACATAATCAATCCATTCATGATTTTTCACACATAATCAATCCATTCATGATTTTCCACACATAATCAATCCATTCATGATTCATGCAAATGCACAGAGACCGACACAACGACTCTATGCAATGCAATGCGGTACTAATCCATCCATCATTCTCATCATTAATTCACTCAGGAATTATTGGAATCATCGCTTATTACTTAGTGTAACTCCCCGTCGGGCAAACGATGTTCCCCGTCGCTTTAGGTCCTCTTTGTATAAGGCACACGACGTTTATGGATCTCTTTAGGTCCTCTTTGCATAAGGCACACGATCCGATCGCTTTAGGTCCTCTTTGTATAAGGCACACGATCGTTTATAACGTCGCTTTAGGTCCTCTTTGTATAAGGCACACGACCGTTACAGCAGATTCCCTCTGGAATCGTTTCGTCGCTCACACCCACTAGGGCACACGACATCACAAGATGCATATCATGATGCTTGGCATACAAGGACTCATGACAATCAAATGCATCTTCACAAATCAACAATATGGATTATCTCATCATCATTATTCATGCATTGGAAATCAATTCAAACAATGCATTTACTTCCCATAAGGACACCAAATAAAACACATTGAATTTCACATAAACAATGCATTTCATCATAATCCACAAGCCACAACAATTAGCATTTTAGCATATACACTCATATCAATTCATATCAAGAATTACTCACCATCAACCACAACAATCCCACAAAACATCATAACAACATACATTGATATTCAATCAAACAATGTATTTTACCATACAACAACATCATTATCACATGCATTCACATCATATAATAGCACACAAGCTATACGTCATATATCAAAAGCATATCACATGATAACACATCAATCGCACACAATTACGACGGTAAAAATCCGACAACACCACACTTTCTCAAAACCACGACTTAAATAAATCATCTAATGTCCTCCAAACCATTTTTAATAGAAATAATATTTCATTAGCTTTCCAACGCTTTGAACGGGATTCAAAACGGACTTACGGTTCAAAAGTTATGAAGAAAACAAAATCTGACATTTTGGAAAATTCTGTGATCATGAGTCAACGCATGATGCTGGGGGTCAGCGCATAAACCTGGAAATTTTGCCTGGGTCAGCGCACGAAGATCATGAGTCGAAGCATAATTCTGGGGGTTAGCGCATGAAAGCGCAGATTCTGCTAAAAACTCAGTTTTCGACCGTTAAATGCCTTCCGGGTCTCCGATTTCGATTCCGTAAAAAACCCCGGTCTCATAATTCAAAATACTACAATATTTTCACCATTAAAAAGCCGTCCAACACATTTTCCATTTTTTAAATATTTTAAAACATAATTTTATCAATTTATCCCAACTCCAAACTCAATCAAAACCACTCGAAAACACACAAACAACCATTCCCGATTAATTCCTATCCTCACCCGACTATACTACACAACTTATTCCGCATTTCAACCGTGAAAACATCGATTTATCACTATTTCATCATTATTGCCCTAACTCTCACAAACTATATAACTCAATCCAAAACTTCCTAAATCATACCAAGGAGTATTCTCGATTAAACCCAAACATTACTCGGCTATTCTACACGATCTATTCCAAATTCTAATCGTTAAAACATCGATTCTATCGAAATGACCACAAATTATCAATGAGAAAAATTTGTGAAATAACCAAAACAATTACAAAAAACAACACATATACATACACAAGCAAGATATAATCGAAACTTCTCACCCTTACCCGATTAATCAAAGAGGAGTTTGAAGAAGATGGTGAATCCATATTTTCTTCGTCTCTTCTCTTTTCCCATGTTTTCCTTTCTCTATATTTTCTCTCAAATCTCTATTTCTTATATAAAGAAAAATATCTTACCATGTAAAAAGACCAAAATACCCCTACACTGAAATATCCCGCAAACGCTCTCAAAACGCGATAAAACATAAACAACGATAAACATAATATATGGTCACATAAAAGTCAATAATAAAATAATATAAAAACAAAAATAATTAAATCGACTCGATTAAATAAATTGGACAAAACGGGGCGTTACATGTCACCTGACACGGGTCGTGTGAGCAGGCCTGGGACAAGAAAATTTGAAGAAAGAAACACGGGAAGCCAACACGGCCACCCGTGTCAGCTGACACGGGCCGTGTTGGCCTTGACGCTATTTTTTCCCGTTTTTGCTAATTTCAACTGAATACTGACCTGAAGGGTAATTTTGGCATTTCCACCTAGTATTACTTGATTTTTGGCTATTTAGAAGAGTTTTTGGAATGGGAAGAGGGACTTTTGACGAGAGAAGAATTTTACGATCAAAGATTGGAGAGAATAAGACTTTTGAAGGGTGAAGGATTTTCATGAGCGGAAGCAATTGAATCGAGTTTATCCAAATTCTTGTAATGTCTACTTTTTACATTGTATTTTCTTTGAACAGTATGACTAGATAAACTCCCTCGGTGCTAGGGGGTGTCCCTGATTTGATTTTGTAAGGACCATGATTTCTTATTTTCAGTAATACATTTGCTTTTCATAATCAATTTAATTGCTTAATGTTTCTAATGCTTTCTTTGTTGAACCAATAGGGATTGATTTATGATTAACAACTAGGTCTGACCGCCATTGTTAATGCTTTTGTGCGATTAAGCTGCAGTAGATATTACCTAGGACTAGGGATACCCTGTAGCAACTAGAATATTGTTGACATTATAATGCGTGATTTCAACCGTGATTATCTATGGACATAGTAATTAGGTTAGGTAATCATAGGTTTTCTCACTAAGGACTTAGGAGTAAACAACTTAAAGTACCGGTAATTGATTATTTTAAGCTTTTTATTGAAATAAGGATTCAGTGTTGTTACACAACAAGTCATACACCTTATCCTGGCATACTTCTCACATTTGTCAAAACTTCTTTTAATATTCTGTTATATTTTCTTACTGTTGTAATTTTTAAAAACAAATCCCAAACCCCCAAGGGATTTTGTTTAATTGAATTACAATTAGAACTCTATTTTCACACACAGTCCTTGAGATCGACATTAGGGGAATTTTCCCTTATTATTACTACATAGGCGAAAATAATACACTTGTTATTTTTCCGATCAAGTTTTTGGCGCCGTTGCTAGGGACTGCCAAATTATAGAGTTTTGATTAAATTCAATTGAAATTTTGTTGCTTTGCGACTAATATTTTATTTTCTGCAGATTTATTTTCTATATATAATCATTTTTGTTTACTAATATCTGTCTAATATGTGTATGCAAGGAAAAACCTCAGCTGAATTTCCTTTTGACGCAGAACCGGATCGATCGTAGCAAGCGAGGCTTAGAAAAGCTAAACAAGCAAGACTGGCAGCTTCAGAAGCAGAAAATTCAGATTCGGAACACGAAAGAGAGGAGGAAGTTTCAAACCACTCCGACATAGAGTCTGACGGAGAAACAATAATGGGTGAGCCTCAGGAAAGACTTCTTGGGGACTATAGAGGAGCAAATGCTCCAACAGGATGGTAGACCATAGTGAATCAATCGATTAACGTGGCACACTTTCAGTTGCACCCAACAAAGATCCGAATGCTCGAAAAGAGAACTTTCACAGGAAAGATGAATGAAGATGCAAATAAACATTTACAAAGGTTTCTAACAATGAGCACCACTTTGAAGATCGATGGACATTCTAAAGAGGAAAAGAAGTTACGAATGTTTCCATTCACTTTAGCGAAAGATGCCGAAGAGTGGTTTTACTCCTTACCTGCAGGAAGTATCACCACTTGGGAAGAGATGGAGACAACATTTCTGAACGAGTATTTCCTTGCTTCTATTTATATTCGCAAATGATATAACATTGTGAATTTTAAACAGAAGGGAGGAGAATCACTTGGAGATGGGTACAAAAGGTTCAAGAGGTTATTGGTAGCTTGCCCGACTCACAACATGGATTTAACTGAACAGATGCAGATGTTTGTGAATGGTTTGAGGATGAAGACCAAACAACTCATTGATACAGCTGTCGGTGGCTCATCAAACTTTACAACAGCCACTGGTATTAAAAAGATTATTGAAGCCATAGCTGCAAATGAGCATTTGGAATTGTACGATCATAGTGCGAGTAAACCAAAAGGGATAATTGACTTAAAACTGACTAATCAGGTGGTGAAAATGGGAGATCAAATTGCCGCTGAGGTAGAGAGAAGGCTTAAAGCAATGAATGTGAGTACTCAGACTGTTGCTCAAGTTCAACCGGTCCAAACGGTTAGTTGCGAGATTTGCGGTGGACCTAATTTTGCTATGCATTGTCTCGCAACTGCAGAACAAATTGAGGCAATAAATTTTTTGAAGCAGAATAACCCTTATTCCAACACGTACAATCCTGGTTGGAAGAATCATCCCAACTTTTCTTGGAAAGATCAACAACGGAATATTCAGAATCAACCACAACAACAATAATACTGACCTCATTAACAACAACAACCACCATCGTACCAGCAACAATACCAACAACCAGCACCAACGAAGACGGATTGGGAGATTGCCATTGAAAAATTGGCCGCTCAAAGTTCTCAATTCCAAGAAGAAACAAGAAGTAATCAAAGGAACACTACCGCTTCCATTAAAAGTCTTGAAGTACAAATGAGTCAGATAGCACAACAAATACAAAACTCTCAAGCACAAGGTGCTCTACCTAGTGCAACTGTGACAAATCCAAAAGATTAAAATAATATTAGAGTTATGACAACGAGAAGTGGGAAATCTATTGAAGCTCTTGAGGATAAATTTGAAAATGAAGACCAACTACTTGAAGTAGATCTTGAGATCAAAGAAAATGAAATCAATAATGAGGAAGTGGTTGGACCTAAACAGGTGTTGAAAGAGAAACCAATTGAGTCAAGACCTGTCTTGAAGCTCCCTTTCCCCACAAGACACAAGAAAAAGGGACAACACAAGAAAAACTTTGAGAAGTTCTTAGAGATGTTCAAGAAGTTGGAACTTAACATCCCATTCTTGGAGGCACTTGAGCAAAGGCCCACTTATGCCAAGTTCATGAAGGACATCATCTCCAAGAAGCAAACCATTGATATTGATCCTATTATTCAAACCAAAACATGTAGTGCTATTTTGCAGGGTATGAAAGTTCCGGTGAAGAAAAAAGATCGAGGTTCGGTCACCATACCATGCACCATTGGAGATATGTCATTCAAAAAGGAACTTATTAATTTGGGAGCAAGTGTAAGTCTCATGTCGTTATCCATCTACGAGAAATTGGGAATAAGGACGGTGCAATATACTAGGATGACACTTTAGTTTGCAGATTATTCGGTAAAGAGACCTTATAGTGTAGTTGAAGATGTTCTTATGAAGATAGATAAATTTGTGTTCCTAGTGGATTTTGTGATCCTCGAAATGCTGGAAGATAAAGAGATTCCTCTCATTCTAGGGAGACCATTTTTAGAGACTAGAAGGTGTATGATAGATATAGAGGAAGGGACTATGACTCTGAAAGTCTATGATGAAGAATTAAAAAATGATATTTGAAACACCATGAAGTACAAAGATGATGTTGGCATAAGTCATACACTAGAGGTGATAGATCAAGTGATTGCCCATGATAGTCCTTTGAATGCACCACAATTGCCTTTGGAAAGAGTGTTGAGTTTGTCAATTTTTGAAAGTGGTCAAGAAGTAAACGAGAAAGAGTCAGACGTGTTATCCATGATGAAAACACAACCTCTATGGAAAGGATCTAGACCACACCTGTGGGAAGATCTAAGGACACCTCAGTCATCAGAAGAGAACCAAGAGTCTAAAAAGGGGACGGAGTTGAAACAATTACCAGAGAATCTGAAGCATGTTTTCCTTGACACATAAGGTAAATGCCCAACTATAATAAATTCCAGCCTCAAGAGTGTACAAGAAGAAAAAATCATCCAAGTCCTAAAAAAATATAAGAATGTTATTGGATGGACCATTGAAGATTTGAAAGGTATTAGTCCTACAGTTTGCATACACAAGATTCTCATGGAGGACGATCAAAAACCTGTTGTCCAACCTCAAAGGAGACTTAACCCCGCCATGAAATAATTGGTTCGAAAAGAAGTGGTGAAGTTGTTAGATGCAGGTCTTATCTATCCTATATCTAACAACTCTTGGGTTAGCCCAGTGCATGTGGTACCCAAGAAAGGGGGAACCATCGTCATCATGAATAAGAAGAATAAGCTAATTCCTAAAAGGACGGTTATGGGTTGGCGAGTTTGTATTGACTATAGGAGGTTGAACCTGGCAACAAGAAAAGACCACTTCGTTTTGCCATTCATTGATCAAATGTTGGAAAGGTTGGTTGGTCATGATTACTATTGTTTTCTTTATGGTTACTCCGGGTATAATCAGGTTGCAATTGCGCCTGAAGATCAAGAGAAGACAGCATTCACACGCCCTTATGGTTTTTTTACTTACGGGAGAATGCCATTTGGGTTGTGCAATGCACTAACCACATTTCAAAGATGCATAACATCCATTTTTGCTGACATGCTTAAAAAGCATATGGAAGTTTCATGGATGATTTTTCTGTTTTTGGGTCTTCTTTTGATAACTGTTTAACTAACCTATCTCTTGTTTTAGAAAGATGCCAGCGGACCAACTTGATTCTCAACTGGGAGAAGTGCCATTTTATGGTGCGCAAAGGAATAGTTTTGGGTCACAAAATTTCCCACAAGGGAATAGAAGTTGACCAAGCAAAAGTTGAGGTGATATCAAAGCTTCCACCTCTTGTGAATGAGAAAGGTATAAGAAGTTTCTTGGGACATGTAGGTTTTTACCGCAGGTTTATAAGAGACTTCTCTAAGATAGCAAAACCTCTGACCAGTCTATTGGTTAAGGACAGACCTTTTGTGTTTGATAAAGAATGTGTTGAAGCATTTGAGACATTAAATAGGAGATTAGTGTCGGCACCTATTGTGATTGCCCCAGATTGGTCTCTACCGTTTGAGATCTTGTGTGATGCAAGTGATATTGCAATGGGGGCAGTTTTAGGACAGCGGAAAGAGAAGCTGTTACATGTAGTTTATTATGCTAGTCATGTTTTGAACCCTGCTCAGATGAACTATGCAACTACCGAAAAGGAGTTGTTGGCAGTGGTTTACTCTTTTGATAAATTCAAGCAATATCTGTTAGGATCGAAAGTAATTGTTTATACTGACCATGCTGCATTGAAGTATTAATTTGCTAAGAAGGATTCTAAGCCATGACTACTGAGGTGGATCTTGCTCCTTCAGGAGTTTGATGTGGAAATTCGGGACAAAAGAGGATGTGAAAACACTGTTGCTGGTCACCTATCTCAGATGTCGCCGATTGAAGAAACAGAGGATAAGCATCTAATCAAGGATGCGTTTCCTGATGAACACATCCTAGCTGTTACTAGTGTTCCAAGGTTCGCAGATTACGCGAATTATCTGGTAGGTGGTGTGATCCCTGATGGTTTTGATTATAACAAGAAGAAAAAGTTTTTGCATGATTGCAGGTTCTATTTGTGGGATGACCCATTCTTATACAAGAGAGGAGTAGATGGATTGGTTAGAAGATGTGTTCCTGAGGAAGAACAGAGGAGCGTTCTTAGAGCTTGCCATGAATCAGAATATGGAGGACACTTTAGTGGTGATAGGACAGCGGTAAAAGTCCTCCAATCTGGGTTATACTGGCCTACACTATTCAAGGATGCCCAAGACATAGTCAAGGAGTGCGACAGATGTCAAAGAACAGGCAACATTTCAAAGAGAAATCAGATGTCTCAGAATGCCATGTTGGAAGTTGAGCTGTTTGATGTTTGGGGCATAGATTTTATGGGCCCATTCCCACCGTCGTTTGTAAAGAATTACATTTTAGTGGCGGTGGATTATGTATCTAAATGGGTAGAAGTTGTGGCCTTGCCTACTAATGATGCTAAGGTGGTTGTTAAGTTTTTAAAGGCAAACATTTTTGCGAGGTTTGGAGTACTGAGACCTCTGTTAAGTGATGAAGGAACTCATTTCCTAAATCGTCTCATGGAGAAGTTGCTTAAGCAGTACAATGTGAAGCATAAAATTGCCACTCCTTACCATCCTCAAACCAGTGGCCAAGTGGAAGTTTCTAATTGATAGCTCAAGCAAATCCTAGAGAAGACTGTAAGCTCATCTCACAAGGATTGGGCAACCATGTTGGATGATGCACTTTGGGCGTACATAACTACATTCAAAACACTAATAGGTATGTCTCCCTACTAGTTAGTTTATGAAAAATCTTGTCACTTACCTCTAGAGTTGGAACACAAAGCTTTGTGGGCCTCAAAATTCTTAAATTTTGATCTTTCGAAAGCAGGAGATTCCCGAATCCTTCAACTCCATGAGTTAGAAGAATTTAGGAATCGAGCGTACGAGAATGCCAAATTGTACAAAGAGCAAACTAAAAAACAGCATGATCGAAATATTTAAAGGAAAGAATTTTGGGAAGGACAATTGGTTCTTTTGTTTAATTCCAAGTTAAAGTTGTTTCCTGGAAAACTGAGGTCTAGATGGTCAGGACTGTTTGTGGTTAACAAAGTGTTCCCACATGGAGCAATCGAGTTGAAAAATCAAACGAACTGGGATACCTTTAAGGTAAATGGACAGGGGTTAAAGCCTTATTACCAAGGACAAGAGTGTGGTCGGATAAATGATGTTCGTCTTACAGGATAAGATGGACGACCGTCGAGCCATGCGACGTTAAACGACGCGCTTCGTGGGAGGCAACCCACGCGTTTTATTTCTAATTTATTTCCTTTGTTTTTGTTGTGTGTTGTAGGTTTTATTTAGGTATGCACAATGCCTTGCAAAAGAGAGGAAGATGTTCCTGTGAAAAAACAGAGAAAAACAAAGAAAATCTGAGAAAAATGATAAAAACGTGAAAAAACTGGCACCTGACACGGCCGCCAGTGTCACCGGACACGGCCCGTGTCAGAGTCGCGCATCCAACACTACAAGAATGGAAATTTCCAGCATGCTGACACGGCCTCCCATGTCATGAGATACGGCCCGTATCAGCCCTCTTGAAGCAGTGAAAATTGAGTTGTGGAAAAATGGATTCTAGTCGCCTGACACGGCCGCCCGTGTTACCGGACACGACCTGTGTCAGACTTGCGAGGATTGATTTTTTGAAATGTTTTTCTTGGACATGTGGACCATACCTCTCCTTTAATCCAATTACCACTCATTACACCCCATTAAATCAGGTTTTAGGGTATCTTTTTATCTCTTATTCCATTAACTTTTCATATTAACTCTCTTTCCTCACCAAACATAACCTAAACCTTCATTTTCTTCATCTCCTCTCTCTAAACCTCCATTAAAAAAACAAAAAGATTCCACCTTTCACCTCTAAACCAACCCAATTCAACATCCGTCTTCACAAAACCTTCCCCATTCTTCATCCTCTACCATATTCCGAAAACCGTTTTTTCTAATTCCATAGTTCAATTTTTCTCAAATTTTTTTGCAAGTACGAAAATGCCATCAAAGAGAATTGTCAAAGGAAAGAAACCAATGGCTGAGACTTCAAGGTCACGAAAAAGGAGTAGTCGTACCCCAAACACGCATGACATTGTCTTCGACAATCTGGAACAAGAAAGGCGGTACTCTTTTCATGTAAAGCGTAAGATAACGCCAACCAGGTACATGTGTAACAAAACTCTTACTGCCTTAGGTTTGGATGTTGAAATTGATCGTATGTTTCATGTATTAGGAATGTTGGAATTTATGCATTTTGAAGCACCGACTTTTGAGCGCATCACTCTTGAATTTCTGAGCACTGTGGAGTTCCAATATAAGAAAAGGTGGACAGGCACCACGAAGTATTATTTTGGTACTTTACATTTCCTCCTGTATAATAATGATAATGAATTATCTGTTGAGGAGTTAGGAGGCATCCTTTGACTCCCACTGTACGGACCCGGAGTTGTTCCGGATGACTTTGATGCAAAAACCTTTTGGACAACTATTACCAGTAGGACAGAGTATGTCGCGAAAGCTGCAAAGGCCTCGGGCATCCAAAACCCTTGTTTAAGATATGCCCAAAAGGGCTTGGCTTATACCTTATTTAGAAGAGGTGACAGTACAGGGGTAGCCACTCAGAGGGAATTATTTTTTCTATATGCCATGGCGAATTTGATGTCAGTGTCGTCGCTTTTGCGGCTGATTATTTGGGAAGAGTGGGCCGAGCAAGCCAAGGCGGCATTTCTATTGGGGGAGTGATTACCCAAATAGTTGAACACTTTGGTTATGGTACAGTTTTGCATAGTGAGACCCCTGTAGCGGGTAAGAATAATATTGACGTGAGTGCTCTAATTCATTAGGGCATGATTACTACTGCTCGTGATTACTATTATGTAGTGAGTCATAACAGGTTTATTATTGTACTTCCTAATCCTGACAGAATATGTATATCTGATTGTGCTAACTGGTTTTATGAGACTACCGTCCCTGATGAAGAGGATGAGTAGGATGCTAAAAATGTTTTTGCAGGTGACAATAATGCTGAAGATGCTCATGATCAGGAGCAGTTTGTTCGTCCTCCCCAGATATCTACCCCACCAGGTGTCGGGTCATCATCCATGACTCAAGACCAATGAACGTGGGTACAAACTGAATTAGGTGACCTCCGTACGGAGAAATCATGATAAGGAGTGGAGAAAGCTCGCCAAGGAGCTGTGTTAGATGAGATGCACACTATGATGCAACAACTGATGTTGCACTTCCTTCCCGCCTCCACGGTAGGGAACTGTGAGTATCCCTCTCTATCTTGTCCATAAACATTGACGTCAATGTTTGGTTCAAGTGTGGGGTTTTTTTTTATTTTTTTTAGTTATTGTTGATTTGTTGTTTCAGTTAGCTCTTTCCTTTACCGGTTGCTTTTACTTTGACGTTTGTGTGTTACTTGTTTTATGTATTACAGATTTTTGGTGTTTTTGTCTGGATGAGTGACGAGGCTCGTATCAGTGGATGAAAAGATGCAACCCTTGCATTCTTACTAGGAAACCCCCCAAAAGTTGATATTACTGAAGAAGAGGATCAGATGCGACTTTCTGAAACTTGACTGACATTTGCCGCTGTGAACCCCGAGCCGAGTGGGATGCTGTATCACACTAGAGGTACTTCGGAATCTGTTAGCTATACCTAACATGGTGAGATATAAAAATCCAAACACATATTCATCATGAGAGATTATTCAAGTATGTCTCTATCACTCCGAGTTTGCGTATTTTCTGTTGGAATATCACTGCACAACTATACACATTGAGGCACATTTTTTTCTTTTAGCCCTGAGCCTTTCTAGCCACCCCTGTAATATTATCCATTGTTAACCCCATTCGAGCCATATATCCTTTTGTTTGTTTTATCACCGCATTCGTAAACAATAGGCCTAAACATTTTCCTACCCTACTCAAATAGGTGTTGTTAATCTTGAATTTGTGACAAGTTCTAAGTTTGGGGTTTGGACACCTAAAATAACTAGGTAAGTTCAATTAAAAAAAAGAGAGAAGAAAAAGAAAAATATATTTTTTATTAAAAAAAGGAAAAGGAAAAAAAGAGAGAAGGAAAGATAATGCCCTTACCTAAAGTAGAGACTCAGTTGGAAAATCAAAGATACACACTCAAAGTAAATACTTGAGTAGGAACTGAGGAGTCCAACTTAAAAGGTGTCTGAAAATACCCCTATGATGAATAGTCCAATTGACACAGTGACAAGAATGACAACATTGATTCTAAGCCTAAAACCATTTGCTTTCCCGTTTCTTTTGTTTATCCCACCATAATCTAAGCCCCGATACAACCTAAAAAGACCCCAAATATTGTGTGTGGTGTGTTTGTGAAATGAAAATACACTACAAGAAAATTAGGGTTTTACAACACAGAAATTGCGACAGTTACTTGAAGACTGTCGTAACTCTCCTATTGAGACGGTTACCACGACGGGTTGCACCAACCATCCTTATATTTTTTTAAATATAATGAAGATTGTGGCGGTTGTAACATAAACCGCCCTAAAATTAAGGTTACGACGGTTACATCAACCGTCCTAATATACCGTTTACGGCGGTAAAAAAAAATTGTCGCCCACTAAACAACGTATTAATTCTCAATTAAATTTCTAAAAAGTTTACCAAAGGCCACGACAGAAAAAACAACCGTCGCCCCCTAAAATCTCCGAACACTCAGCACATCTTATCAAAGGGCCTGCTCTTTTTACATTCAAGAAAAAAAACAAAAATGTATAAATTATGCTCTTCAACCCAAGAAAGTTGATACCTTCATTCAACCCTCATTCCTCCATTACGCCAAACAACATGCAATCGATCTCATACAATCAAACTCACCACACCCTTATCCCAACAAGGTCCATTCCACTGCATCATCCACTAACTCCATACCTAAAATTGAAAGAACCAGTTACACAAATTCTCAATCAAACACCCAAATACAGTCATCGTCAACCCTCCCGAGTTAATATACCGTCTTCACAATCGCATTACCATCCTACTGTTGAAATTACCAACTAGGTTGTCGTCAAGGAACCGAAATTGCTCAATTTCGGTTCGATTGAGGAACGACACTATTAATTATCTTTCTCACTCTCGATCCTGATGTTTCTCCTTCTTCCACCACTTCTGTCTGTTTCTGTGTCTGCAGCTTTCTCCAAGGCGATGAGGTTTTTTTATTTTCTTTACTTTTAATTTCAATTTCGTTGGTTAAGGTTAGGGGTCTTGCGAATTTATAATTGAATTGAATGAAAAAGTAACTAATAAGTGCTAATTTTGTTATTGGTTTGGTTTGATCTGGAAATTATATAGGTTCAGATTAGTTATGGTTTGGTGGATCGAGTGCCACGTCGGAAACGTCAGTCGGCCAGGTAGCGGATGAACTCCTTGGTTCAGCATAAACCATATATTTGTGAGTATTATGTTTATTTCTTTTCTTATCATTTGGTGTTTTCCTTCCTATATCTCTTTGACAAGCATACATGCACTGTGTTCAGTAAGAATCATATATTTGTGAGTATTATGTTAACTACAATTTTCGCTTAGCAGCTATTGAAGCTCTATTATACTCAGATTATTCCCAAACTTTGATGGGAAAGGAGTTTGTCATCTCTTGTTTAGAATTTGTGGACATGATTCTTATTTATGCTATTGAAATTTGTGTCTGTTAACTTGAAAAGACGTATTGCTTAATTTCCTTAGTTAAAGACTTTTTTAGACTAGGTTTGAATTGGAACTGATGAAGTTGTTCTCTCTCTGCATTCTCTTAATTTCTCCCTTGTAATGGTTTCAATTCCAGAGGCTAAGTGCTAAGGAACTTCTCAAAGAACGTTTTTTTCGGAATGCTAGGAAGAGTACAAAGCTTTTAGAAAGAATAATGTGTGGATTATTGATAAATATCGTGCTATATTTAAGTTAAAAAATTCTACCCATTTTTGCTTTTGGCTATTTTTTTTCTTTTATTTATTTTGAAGTTGTGGATCTCAAATAAAAATGCTGAGATCCCAAAGTAACATCGGAAATCCTTTTTGTGTGCATTCTTAGCAATTTTTTTTATTTCGTTTGAAAATTACAATATTAGTCCCCATCTTGTGGTTGTCAAGATCATGCCTTGTGGTTTCACAGTAGGGATCGTCCAAAATACCAACTTAAAGAAGACCTGGAGACAGCTAGAAATGGTTCAAGAGGGATTAGCGAGGCATCAGATACTATGAAAGTGGCAAGAGATATTAGAGTTGAAGAAAATAATCGACCTAGGTTGGTTGTGAGACTATTGGCTACTGGTTTTTCAATTTTAAAAATTGATTTTTTATTAATAGTTTGTAATTTGCAGCAGTCAGGGTAAAACCCTGAAAAGTTCTGAATGGGACTTTAGCATTGGTGAATCAGAGGGTACTGGAACCTTTCGAAGTGTTTCACGGCCACCTCAGTCTAGAGATGAGAAAACTGAAGTTTCATATAATCAGCTTACTCAAAAATAAAGCTCTGGACGCAGGCTATCAAAATATAAGTACACCCAATCAGTCACTTGAAAAAGATCTTAGAGCTCCTTACCATCATGAGCACCCGGATAATCAGCTTGAAGATGTAATTAATTCTTACTATGCGTATTGGTCTATGTTACAAAAATTTAACTTAATCAAATGATTAATATATTGAGCTGCCATATCTTCAAAGGGGAAACTCAAGGTGTTTTTGATATATTTACAAAACATTGGATTTATTATTAAGCCTTAAAGCCTGAATTATTACTACCTCCTGAATTTTCGATAATTCAAGCTGAAACTGAATATTATATTTTGTCCGCCCTATGTTTCCACTCACTTTATCTGCATAAACAATATTTAAAATGTCTGCGGCTGTATAATCATTAAGGGAATTCACCTTGTCAAACCGTATGTGAATTCATTGTGTCAATCATGAAGTAAAAATGGATTTCCTATGACTTGATGATGTTTCATTTTGAACAACCATGAAACTCTCTTATTTTCTGAAATATTAAATTTGCAGGATGAATCATCTGGGAATGGATCAGGAACTGTTGTTATACGCTCTCCCAAAGGAATATCAAGGCCATCTGTGTTCATGACCATCGCTCCCAGGTAGTATTCAAGCTGAGTTTCTTTAAAAAGAAACTGGTTATTTATTTGTGCAGTCAATGGGAATTTTAAAGCATTGTTGTCTAGCAGCGTCAGTTTCTGTTCCATCTTGTGTTGCCACCAGTTTTTTATCATACACAAAAAATGATTAAAATGTCTGGTGTTATTATCATATAGATATTTAAATATTGTGAATGAGTTGTGTCTGTCATACTCATAATCTAAAGATGGTTTTCAAACAAACTCGAATGAGTTTCATTTTAAACAACCATGAAAAGCTTTGATATTCTGAAATCTTTGATTTGCAGGATGTGTTGTCTGAGAATGGATCAGGAACTGTTGTTATTCAATCTCCGAAAGGATCAAAGCCATCTGTGTTTCGTGATCAGAGCTCCCAGGTAGCATTCTAGCCGAGTTACTCTGATGACAAACTGGTTATTTAACTGTACAGTCACTTATTGAGAGTTTTAATGCAAAGTAGTCCAGCAGCAGCTATGCTTCTTTTGAAGATACTTCTACTAGTTTCCTTAATTAAATACTTTTTTAGACTAGGCTTGAATTGGTGCTTAGTTTCCTTAATTAAAGACTTTTTTAGACCAGGATAATGATTTTGGTGCTTAATAACAACTAATGTTGTTTGCCATGGAGTGTGTCAAATGCATTTCTTATGTTTTTGGCCTGTAAATTGGAACAAATTCAAGCTGAATGATTTGGGCATGTATTTCACATTGAAACTTTAATGATAAAGCGTTAATAGTTATAGGTATGTTTTTATGCTTGAAAATTAGTTTTCTACTTAATGAAATATCTTGTTTGTTATGACCTAATTTTTAGTTTTTAATGCATATTCAGGGCACGGTGAAGAACGAATTAAATCAGGAAACGCTACTGGTTCTGGTCTTAAAGTTCAGTTTAAATCACCAACTGGTAGAAACTTGAGTTCTGATAACCCTCTTGATAAGAATGGATGTCTTCTTTGAAAGGTCACTAAAATAATGGATGAGGCTCGGGTTCCTAATCTTGAGTCAAAGCTTTTCCAGCTTGACTCTGTGCATCCTGTTGGTTTTCAAGGTACTGCTTTGAAATTTTATATGGATGGTTCAGTATAATGTAAATATAGAGATTAACATTAACCTTAACTAAATTATTCTTGTCATTCACTAGAGTCCTCAATTTTGTTACATGTAATTTAACTGTAAATGGGAGGACCATCTTTGCAGGACCTCCTTTTGTACTAAATATATTGTCTGAAGGATGAAAAATGGCAGTAATGCCACTTATGGATGCCACTATCTACAAGAACATACTCCTGATGCAGCTACTTTTGATGAACAAATCAGTTTAAGCACTCTAGTTACAAATGCAGCAAGGAATAATTAATATTGGAGAAAGGACAAGGGATTCTTCAAGTCATGCCAACAATGCATCTTAGCGTGAAAATATTCTTCAATATATTTGATTCCTTATCTGAATGTAATTGTAATATGATAAGCTTCTAACATATAAAGTGACATGATGTTTGTATAAATGTAATATGATATATATGTTTAGTTGAATGAAGAAAATATGTGATTTTCTTTCCCATTCTGTTCATATTTCTACAAAAAAAATTTTAATTTTAAAAATAAATTACCTGCGGATTTACCTGTGGAAAAGAAATTTCCTATGGATTTACCTGCAGATATAACTTTGGAACAGAAAGTTGCGACAGTTGGAACCGTCGTAATCAACAATAAAATAAAAATCAAATGGAAATTTACGACGGTTGGAATCGTCACAATATGCAAATTATGACAGTTCCCTACCCGTCGAGAGAGATAACGACAGTTGGTGTGACTGTTTACACAACCGACGCGATACAGCCTCGCGACGCACGTTTCTGCGACAGTGCAGCAACCGTCGTGACTTGCAAAATTACGGCGGTTTTAACCGTCGTAACCTTCAAAAATAACTGTCGCAATATTCCAATTTTCTTGTAGTGATAGAATGTATTCAAGCTCATGAGTTGATATTGCATACTTTGACATTTGAGTGAAAAACACTTTAACCCAGAGAGATTTGGCGAGAGTGTGAAAAAGCTGACAGGTAAAGTAGTGCTTTGTCGTGGAAGTGTGGCGGAACATTCAATTCGGGGAAGCAGGAGAATTTGGAAGGATAGTGAAAGTGAGTTGCGAAAGATTCAGCAGTATTGTGGTAAGTCGATTGTGTATGTATTTTGGGGGGTGACCTATCTGGTGTCATAAACATTGCTTAAGGGCAAGCAATGAGCTAAGTTTGGGGTTGTGATCGGTCACCATTTTTACTATGTCTCCGTCACTTGTTCGTCATTAATCCATGTAATCGGTAATACTTTGTTTCGTATTTTTATTGCTTTTTGAGTTAATTTCTATTTCCACAAGTAGTTTTTGCATTTTAGTATTTTAAGTTTTATTTCAATTATTCTACATTTTATCCTTTGGTTTGCTGGTTGTTATTGTCTCCAGGTTCCAACAAAAGTGTCAAAAGATCTCGGTGCAAGAAAGAGGAAATTTACGGAGTTTCGGTGGAATTTTGCTCATCATACAGGGGGCTAACATGGGCACCCGTGTCACCTGACACGGGCCGTGTCAGCATACATGGAGACAGTGGGAATTGAAGAGAGACAGTGGGCTGACACGGGCACCCGTGTCACCTGACACGGGCCGTGTCAGCAGGCCTGAAGAGAAAAAATAAAATATGAAGAGACAGTTAGCTGACACGGGCACCCGTGTCACCTGAAATGGGACTTGTCAGCAGGCCTGGGACAAGAAAATTTGAAGAAAGAGACACAAGGAGCCATCACGGCCACCCGTGTCAGTTGACACGGGCCGTGTTGGCCTTGACGCTAATTTTTCTTGTTTTTGCTAATTTCAACTGAATATTGACCTAGAGGGTATTTTTGGCATTTCCACCTACTGTTACTTGATTTTCGCTATTTAGAAGAGTTTTTGGAAAGGGAAGAGGGACTTTTGACGGGAGAATAATTTTACGATCAAAGATTGGAGAGCACAAGACTTTCGGAGGGAGAAGGATTTTCATGAGCGAAAGTAATTGATGATCCGAGTTTATTTAAATTCTTATAATGTCTACTTTTTACATTGTATTTTCTTTGAACAATATGAGTAGCTAACCCCCACCCCCTCAATGCTAGGGGGTGTCCCTGATTTGATTTTTTAAGGACCATGATTTCTTATTTTCAGTAGTACATTTGTTTTTCATAATCAATTTAATCGCTCAATGTTTCTAATGCTTTCTCTGTCGAACCAATTGGGATTGATTTATGATTAGCAATTAGGTCTGACCACCATTGTTAATGCTTTTGTGCGATTAAGCTACAGTAGATATTACCTAGGACTAGGGATACCCTATAGGAATTGGAATACTGTTGACATTATAATGCGTGATTTCAACCGTGATTATCTATGGACATAGTAATTAGGTTAAGTAATCATAGGTTTTCTCACTAAGGACTTAGGAGTAAACAACTTAAAGTACCGGTAATTGATTATTTTAAGTTTTTTATTGAAATAAGGATTCAGTGTTGTTACACAACAAATCATACACCTTACCTTGGCATACTTCTCATATTTGTCAAAAACTCTTTTATTATTCTTTATATTTTCTTACTGTTGTAATTTTCAAAAACAAATCCCAAACCCCCAAGGTATTTTGTTTAATTGAATTACAATTAGAACTCTATTTTCACACGCAGTCCTTGAGATCGACATTCGGGGAATTTTCCCTTATTATTACTACATCGGCGAAAATAGTACACTTGCTATTTTTTCGATCAACTGTTTTCTGCAGTTGTCGCAAGACTACAACGAGGACCTTATCCGGGTGTTCTATTCTAGATTGCATGAACGGGACTGATCTATATTCAAAATCACAATTGGCAACAAGGTCTATGAAGTTACTGATGATATTTGGAAGAGGTTGTTTGATATAACTATTTGTGAACATGATGCTGAGGATGATCTTGATCCATTGGTAACGGATGTGCACATTCATAGGGATTTCGGATGGAATACTCATATCAATGAGATACTCAAAGCCCTTAGGCTGGAGGATTGTCATATTAGTCAACTATAAATGGTTCCAAGGATTCTCTTGTGGTTGGTTTCACACATTTTGTGCCCAAAGAAAGGAGGATACTCAAGAGTAGACAATGTCGAAATCCATCTTGTGTACTTCCTTATGCACAAGATTCATATCAACTGGCCGTACTACTTCGTCTCCTGAATATTCACCATCAAGGAATTTAATAAAGGTACATCCTTCTGCTACACATCCATGATCTCTAAAATTCTCAACTTCTCTAACATTGGTGTGCCAAACTTGCTACTCATCTCGCCTGGCCCAATTCAAGAATTCTCCTAACATACCTTAACAAATATGGGGTCTTCTGGGGTGAAGAACGTCAAGCTTATTACCTCAGGTTGGGCAAACATGGACGAAAGGTGTACAATTTTAATGATCCTACAAAATTTGCTGACTCCACCACTGAGTAACAAGTTGGGGATGATGAACCTATGCAAGATGTGAAACATGAAGTTGGACAAAGGAGAAATGATGTTCATGAAGATCAAGCCTCCGTCACTTCACTTCTTCAAAATCTGTTGATTAAACAAGATGCTCAAATGGCGCAGCTCCGCAATATGCAAGAACATATGAAGACCCAAGATGCAAACTTTGACAATTTTTCATCTTTTTTCACAGAGAAACTGGTCTCTTTGAAGGACGAAATGGATGCAAATACGGCCTCTGCCACTGCAAGGGTCAATCACATAATTGCTGCCCAAAATGAAGACCACCATCATTACACACAATTCTATCAGGAAATGTGCAACTTCTTGGACTGTTAGTTTGGAAACGATGGTCAAGGCTGGTTTCGTGGAGTAAGGCCTGAAGGTTGCGGAAGATAGTGATGTGCAATGTTTGGTTGTTTCATTCGTGTGTCTTAGGTTTTGTCTAATATTGGTCATGCATTATGTTTTCTTTTATGTCTCCATGCATTTTATTGTTTGTTTGGTTTGTTTTTTTTTCTTTTGCTGTTTGGTTTATGTAATGATGCAATGCTTGTACTATGATTAATCAAATTTAATAAATATGATTATTGTTGTGTGATTTATTAAGCTTTGTGCTAGGTACATATGTGTTGTATGTGGGTGCACCTCTTATTCTTTGCAATTGCCTCTGTGTAGTATAGATTATATGTGAACTGTGCATCTATGTGATACTTCTAACGGATCTTTTTTTTTCTTTTTGATGTTGTCAAAGGGGGAAAAGATTATGAAGAGGATAATGCACAAATTCAGAGGGAGTTATTGAGAATTATGAACAACTTTAGGGGGAGTTATTAAGTGTGCCGAAGAAAAATACAATGACTATAAGATTCAAGTTTTTCCATCATAAAAAATGGGGAGTATATGAGTGCATTCTACAACTTCAAGCATGTTTTGAATGATATCAAAGCTAGGATCATGCCTTAGCGTTTTTTGTATATTGGGTGGTATCAATCTAAATTTAGATGTGTATTAATCATTTTAGCCTAAGGATGCATACAAATGTTTTTAAAAAGCCTTAGGCATGCCATACACATCAAAAACCAAGTTATATGTGTAAACACAGTTGCATAGGTCGACATATATGAGCTCAGGCTGATATATAGAAGCTTTTGCTTCGGTACAGGCTGGCACATAGAATTTCAGGTCGACTCTCACACATCAATATTAAAGCTTGTTGGCTCTGCCATAGGTCGCCTCACTCAGGCCGACCTGAACACCCTGACAGGCCGACCTGTTGCTTTCATAGGCTGACCTGTAAACTTTAAAACTTAAAAATTTTGTTGTGCATCATATTTTTCTTGCATCCTCTTTTTCCTATTTCCACACACACAAATATATACTCATACATGCACCTTTTCTAGCAAGGTACTAGTGAATTACCTAAGCGAAACTAGATTACAAAGCATTCCCATCATCTTCAACGTTTCTTTTATGCATATAAACAATTGAACTACACATAATCATTTTTCGATTGGGTGACCATCTAGATTAGGGTTGATAACGTCCAATTAGGTTGGTGTAACCGAGAATATTGGGTTGATATCTTTGTGTGTTTTAAATAAGAAAACCAAGGTGGGGTTTTCCTTCAAGATCATTGGGATTTGAAGGTTTTGGACAAGATCACTTCAACACAGATTCGACCAAGTAAAGGCCTAGGGACAAGGTGGTTTCCTTGCAAGGGAGAAGCGCGAGACGGTGAATTGTGTTCGGGAATCTTGGGTTTAACAAGTGCGTGCTTAGGATAATCGGTGGATTGTAGTCGCATTGTTGGTGACTTTATCAAGCTTTGATCAAGGTTTTGGAGGTGGTTGAATCAACACCAAACCATAAGGTTTATGGGGTTAGAGTTCTTCACCTCTTGTATAAACATTTTGCCAAGGTAAGGCTAATTGCAGGTATCCAATTTGATTTTAGATTGAGGGTATGCGTACCCATAGCGAGGCCGATTAGGGAGCTGCCTAAACAAATCTTTGTCTCTCTCTCTCGCTCTCTCTCTCTCTCTCTCTCTCTCTCTTTATTTCTCTATTTCTTTAATTGTTGTTCTTGTAAATTATCGATACCGTTGCTGTTTCAATTAATTTGATTGGAAATTGTTTTCAACTATCTTTTAAAGTGTTTTTGTTTTTGATATAATCATAATCACTTTGATTGTGATTGGCTTTTAACATCAACAAAACAAATTGAATTTCCAAACGTGATCGATCGCACACAAAGTGTTTGATAAATTGTCTTTGAGTATTTTTATCGCTTGTGTTCATTGGAAATAAGATTTACGAATAGCTTTGCATTTGATTGATCAGAGAATTAATCGTTGTTGAACAATTTGTGTTCATTATCATTCCATCAGTTTTCATTACGCATATCTCATCTTTTCGATAGGAGGTTCATTTAAACAATTCGATCGGGTTGTTTCCGCTGTGCCATAAATTTTTGAAAAAAGTTTTTTGCCAAAAGTTTTGGTTTTAAATTTGTGATTTATTCACCCCCTCTAGATCGAAGCCTATTGTCTAACACATCATTTGTCTAATTATTTTCCATGAGTAGAATATCAATCGAGTCGCTTCTCCAGCATGTGCATATTGCACCTCGTCATCATCTCTTGCTATAGATTCCTTCTTTCTTCTACAATCTCAAGCTTAATGATTAAATCCTTGACAGTTGTAACACTGTACCTCTTTCATGTCAACTTTCTTCCCCGAATACTTGTTGCCCATGACTTTCTTGATTGAATCAGAGTGATTCTTTGAGTTCTTTCTTGTCTTCTCATCATTAGCAAGATTATTTCCCTGCTTCACCTTTTCTTTCCTAGATTTCTTGGTGAATTTGCTTGCATTTCCTGTTCAGCCACGTTGTCCCTCTCTGAGTTACTCTGCTTTAGTCTTATCTCATGAGCCTCAAATGAAGCTTAAAGTTCTTCCACCTCCATCCCAGCTAGGTTCTTAGACTCTTCAATGGACACGACAGTGTAATCAAAGTTTGCAGTCAGAGATCTAAATACTTTCTCAATCTTCTGCATATAAGTGATTGATTCATCATTCGATTTCATCTGATTTGTTAGCGATACCACACACGTAAAGAATTCTGAAACTGACTCATCTTATTTCATTTGAGTCATCTCAAATTGCTTTCTCAACGTATGCAACTTCACCCTCTTCAAATTTTCATCTCCGCCGTACAAGCTCTTTAACTTGTCCCATGCTCCTTTTGTTGTTTATTATTCAATGATTTTCTCCAACACATTAGGATCCACACATTGATGGATCAAGACCAAAATTTTTCCATCTTTTTTTTTGTTTTTTCATTGTGTGCAACTTGCTGAACATCGTTCGCATTCTCTTCCAATGCAGGTACTCCATCGTTCATAATTTCAGCAACATCTTGAAATTTAAAGAGGAACTTCATCTGCGCAACTCACCTCTCGTAGTTCTGCCCTTTGAAAACCGGTAGATTCGCTGGAAATTCTGTTGATGATGTGTTTTCATTTATCATTAAAGATTCTCTCTGAATCGCATTCGGGCTTGTTGATACCAATTTGTTGGAACCGATTGAACAATTAGTGTGTGTTTGGCTTAGGTAATTAGAAATTTTTAGAGAATTTAAAAATTTTAAGCAATTCAAATGATTCAATTGAAACTCATTCATTTTTAAATTCTTTTGTTTGTATGGAATATTAAAATGATTCATTGTTATGTTTTTGGGGTCATTTTCATAAATTTTGTAACTTTTGAGGAAAATTTAAAATATGAAAAATAGGGACCAATTTGCAATTTTAAAAAATTTAAAGGGACCAATGTGCAAATTTTAAAGGGACCAATGTGTAAAATTTAAAAATTTAAAGGACTTATTTGCAATTTTTTTGAAAATTTTGGGGATGAATTTGAAATTTTAATAAAATATAAGGATCATCATGCAAAATTTGAAAAATTAATAATAAACAATCTAACATTTGCATTATATAGAGTGAGAGAGAAATTTCAAATTCTTTACTTATTTGTGTCATTTGAAATTCCTTAAATTTAACTTGAATCAAATACTTCATAAATTTACATCATTTTAACAATTCTCCATATTTTTTTTATCTAAACAAAAAATTTTGGTTAAGTCATTTCAAATTCTCTCAAAAATAGCTTTTCCTCATTAAAATGTTTCATCCAAACACACTCTTAGGGGTTTCAAGAAAGATGATGAAGAAGAATAAGAGAGAAAAGAGAGAAAACAGAATTGAAAAAATGGAATTATTATTGAGTGAAGTTATTATTTACATCATACCATGCCCTTTATATAGACAACAAAAGTTCAAGTCTAAAACTTACAACGTGTGAAATATAAAGCTACAGTTACACTTTGTCACAACAACTACAAGTTGTATTTGACTCTATCGAATACACCCATCTCTAAACAACGCAGTTCGGCTGAGTCGAACGCACTACAGTCAAACTCATACTTGAAGCACTAAATTATCAGCTTCTAACATTATAGTATGTTACATCATATATTACATGCTAAATAGCTCTTGTTTTTCGTAAATACACTTTTTATACAAATGATTTTAGCATATTTTTCCATTAAAGTGGTGTGTAAATTGTATTAATTAAATAGCTAATAAATGCATATGAAATATGATTTGTGCCAATAAAAATCACAAGTAGTAAGTGAGTTTAAATCTTTTCACATGGATTATTTTAACTTCTACAAGACTAAGCTTATTATGCTTGTTATTAAATAAACGAACAACATGATGAAAATGGTGCACACGGGGTGTAATTAAATTGATTGCGCAAAGATTACAACAATTTCTTAAACTAAACAAATTGTTAGAAATTATAATGAGAGAAATGATTAAGACCACCTTTGAATTCTTTGATTTTTTCACGTGGTTAATCCATTCCTAATCTTATATTGATTCTCCTTATATCATTAGTATTTTAAAAATAGTTTTGCGTGATGTCTCGTCACGCAACACGCTTTATCCAATTACAATCTACCAATGTCATAGGTGAAGTCGCAACCAATGGAGGTTTGACCGACCGTCAAATACTTATGAAATGATTGAGTATACATTATGTCTAGTGATTATAAGCATTATCCCAATACTATTTAATTTCAATCGCATTATCTACAATTAGTTCTCAAACACGATCTTGATCGATTATCAAAATTCGTAAACGAGAAAAACAATTAAACTTAAAACTTTATGGAATCACTATAAGAAGTTTATTATTACAAAGAGAATATTTAAAGGTATCATATCATTCACAAATAGGGGCAAATTCATCCAAGGTGACTTAATCTATAAGAACTAGTCATTCATCCATAAGAGATTCATGAGAAATTTAATGAAAAAAAAGCAATAATACCTTCAGAATGGCGAGAGATGATACCTTTATGATTCCTTGTCTTTTCCCCTGCTCCAATACTTTAGAATATGACTATTCTCCTAAAATTTGGAACCTAACAACTAAATGTGTTTGACAATTTATAGAAAAAATCACAATCTCAAAAAATCGTTCCCCACTGCCCTAATGGCATGAGATGAGTTTGCGACGGTAGTGATGTGTCAGACATGTAATGGTAAAAATCGCGTCACACTTCTTGTCTTGAGAAATTTTCCAATAGTGAATTGTAATTTTCATTCTTTATATCATGCCACGTTATTAATCATTTGCGACGTGCTTTTTCTTAATATTGCATTTCTTCTTCTTTTTTTCTTCTGATTCTTGTGTGCGATTCCTCTCCTTCTTTCGTTATAATAACTTTCATAATAAAATACCACATAATTTTTCTAGTTGGATTATTTTTGGCACAAATTAATCTTTTCCATGATTCTTCATAATCTATATTAAAACTTACAAAAACATAAACAAAATTAAAGTAAAATTACTTAAAACGGATTAAAGTTTTAATAGAAAATATGCAATGATAAAGTGTCATCAATTAGCACTAATATCATTTAGATGGGCCCAATTATGATTCCCTAACCATGTTATAACACATTTTTGTGAACGGGTGTGGGTAAATAAGCTAATTCTTAGAGCATGATTCATTTTGGATAATAGAATTTATCCGCGCTTATTGGAAGATCTATGGAAATAGTGGACACTATGATTAGGAGAAAGATCAATTTTATGTGCCTACAAGAAACTAAGTGGGCAGGTGAAAAAGCAAGACAATTCAGGATTTAAGCTTTAGTACACTAGAAAAGTTAGATCGAGAAATAGGGTAGGGTTATTGTGAAAAAAAGTGGAAGAAGGATATTATGGATGTTAAAAGAGTAGGAGATCAAATCATAGCCTTGAAATTTTCAGTTGAACCATACACCTTTAATGTTATTAGTTCTTATGCACCTCAGGTTGGGTTAATAGAACACCTAAAGGAAAGATCTTTTCTAATGAGGGGGATCTAAATGGGCATATAGGGAGTGTAGCAAGAGATTTTGAGAGTGTACATTGGGGGTATGGTCTAGGAGATGTGAATGTGGAGGGTAAAGCCATCTTTAAGTTTGCGTCGACTTTGAATCTTACTATAGCAAATACATGGTTTAGGAAAAGAGATGAGAATCTTATCACATATAAAGTGGGGTGACATGTTCTCATATAGGTTTATTTCTTATTAGGAATTTAGATAGGAAAATCTTCTTGGACTATAAAGTTATTTCGGGAGAGAGTTTGTTTGACTATCCAACATAGAGTTTTAGTTATGGATGTAAGAATCAAGAGGATAACAAAGAGGAAAAGTCACATGGGAGCACCACATATCAAGTGGTGGCATTTGAAGGGTAAAAAACAAGGAAGTTTCCAACACAAGGTCTTGGAAGGAGAGTTTGGACAACCACAAGGAAGTTCAAATGATATGTGGAATAAGACGACACAAGAGATTAGAAAATTGGATAACTAGACATTGGGAGAATTAAGAGGTTTTGAAGCTAGGGGTAAATAATCATGGCGGTGTAATGAAAGTGTACAAAGTAAAGTTATATTTAAAGAGGATTGTTTTGAAGAATGATCTATTTGTAAAAATGTTGAAACTTGGGAAAAGTATAGGAAAGCTAAGATTTAGACCAAGAAGGCAGTGAGTGAAGCAAGAACCCAAGCTTTTGATGGATTATACCAATCTTTAGGAACCAAGGAGGGAGAAAAATATATTTATAGGCTTGATAAAGGAAGAGAAAGAAATACAAGATATTTGGATGTAATGAAGTGTGTTAAAGATGAAGAAGGCGAAGTCTTATTTTAGGAAAAAAGATATAAAGGATATGTGGAAGCCATAATTCTACAACTTATTTAATGAAGGATATGCTATATATATCTAGACTCTAGCAGGATCAACATTAGAGAATAGAATTGGAACTATAGTTACTACTGTCGGATGCTGAATCAAGAGGTAAAGAAAACGTTTAAAAGGATAAGCAATAATAACGCAGTTGTGTCAGACGACATACCTATTGAAGTATGGAAAATTCTTAGAGATAGAGGTATTGAATGATACACTAAACTCTTAAATGAGATTTTGAGGTCAAGGTAAATTTCGAATGAATGGATAAGAAACACTTTAGTTCCAATCTATAAAAATAAGGGGGATATACATAATTGTGCATGTTATAGAAAGGTTAAACTTATGAGTCATACTATGAAGTTATGTGAAATATTGATTGAACAAAGACTAACAAAAGATACTAAAGTCACTATTAACTAATTTGGTTTTATGTTTGGGAGGT
Organism: Lathyrus tuberosus; assembly: GCA_022829125.1. NCBI lineage: Eukaryota > Viridiplantae > Streptophyta > Magnoliopsida > Fabales > Fabaceae > Lathyrus > Lathyrus tuberosus. The sequence goes on from JALAZF010000102.1 coordinate 10,355,806, forward strand.
CGACCATGGAATTGATTTATCTACTATGACGTGTGATGAAGTAGTATCAGATTGATTAACAAGATTTGCACTTAGTTTTTATTGACTTGGAGAAGGTGTATAATAGAATGCCTAGAAATATCTTATGGAAAGCCCTAGAGATTAAAGGACTTAAGATTGCATGTATTCGAGTTATCCAAGATATGCATGAAGGGGTATCGACTAGTGTGTTGACCCAAGACCGAGAGGCCAATAATTTCCCCATTACAATAGGTTTGCATCAAGGTTCAACTATAAGCCCCTAACTTTTTACCTTAATTTTGGATGTACTCACAGAACACATCCAAGAGATAGCATCGAGATGCATGCTTTTTGCAGATGATATAGTCCTACTTGGAGAGTTGAAGGAGGATTTAAAATGAGAGGTTGGAGACTTAGAGAGGAGCTATATAAACAAATGATTTTTGCCTAAGAAGAAGTAAGACAAAGTATATGGAATGTAATTTCAACAAAAGAATAAGCGTTTATAACCTAGAGGTTAAAGTTGGATACCATATCATCCCTTAACTCACACAGTTTAAATTTCTTGGATCCGTAATACAAAATGATGGAGAAATTGAAGGATTTGTAAACCATCTAATTCAATCTGGGTGGTTGAAATGGAGGATTTATTTAAGGTTTTTTGTGGCAGAAATGTACCACTTAAGCTAAATTGAAAATTTTATCGAACTGCGGTAAGATCTGCAATGTTGTACGGGACAAAATGTTGGGTGGTTAAGAATCTACACGAGAATAAAGTTAATTTGATAGAGATGAGGATGTTGCATTGGATGAGTGGTAAGATTACACATAATAGGACTAGAAATGAAAATATTAGAGAGAGTGTTGGGTATCATCTATAGTAGATAAGATGGTGGAAATAGACTTAGGTAGTTTGGGAATGTAGAGAGAAGACATGTAGATTTTGTGGTAAGGAGAGTAGATCATACGGAGAGAAGTTAAACAAGTAGAAGAAGAGGAATACCTAGAAATTCTATAATATAAATGATTAAGAAAGATCTTGAGATTAACAATTTAGATAGAAGCATGGTCCTAGATAGAATATTATGACGAAAATTGGTCCATGTAGTTGACCCCACTTAGTGGGATAAGGTTTGATTATTGTTGTTGTTATTGTTGTTGTTGTTGTAAATAATAAATTTAGAAGCCAAGAAAAAGTAAAGAAAGTATATCAATAGATAAGTCAAAACACATTTGACGAGTACAAGGCAACCACCTATATATATGTTTTGCTTCTCAATTTTGATGACTTGTGTTTTATTCTCTTCGCCATAGAATTCTAGAATAAGTGTCGACGAGAATTCTCCGCAATTAGGAGACCACAGTATAGGAACAAATTTGGACCAATTTTACAATTTAGCACCACTAAAGACTCCACTAACCACGATTTCGTAATATTGACGATGACCAGTAGACTCTTATGAATATTCACTTTTAAACGCGAGATCATTTCATAGAGTATCAAAATTACCTCAAAGATCTAATATTTCTTCAACTCTTCTCACACAAAATTAAAGTTTCATTAGCCAACTGCAAGTGGGGGATTATGACACCAGAGTATGTACAAATTCTATAGAATGAAAAAGACCAGAGATGAATGCAGTATTCAACATAACATTATGGTCTTCTGTTGCGATTGAGAATAACAATGATGATAAAAGATCACCCAACCTCTGACCCCTCGCCATTGAAAATTATTCATTTGAACTTCTATTGACGAGGACTGTTGTTGAAGTTGTATAAACTAATGTCACATATCCTTGGAAAACCCATCTTTTCTATTACATCATCCAAACACCTCAATTATAATGAATCATAAGCCTTTTTTTAAATCCAATTTAAACATAGTTAACTCTTTTTTCCACTTATTTGCATTGTCCACCAATTCATTTGCAATTTCAATACCATCAAATATTTTATAGTCTGGAATAAAAGCACAACGAGCCTCTAAAATAACATTACCAATAACATGATGGGAAATTATGAATAATAAAGGTATACTCATCAGATCAAATTAAAAAATTTCCCTAGTGATGTATCCTTACAAATATTCATGAGTTACAAATGGATTGATTACTACTTGTAGTGCATAACCTTTGATTGTCGAAATGGATTGATCACGAGCACAACACAAATTTCAATGCTTATACTTAGTCCAAATGAACAAAATATGCATTGAGTGAGTCTTTTGCTTAAAGTGGTGGATGTAAATGAATAGAAGCCTTGGAGGGAATACAAACTCATAATTATAGTGTGAATAGGGCCTTAAGAATAAAAAAGTAAGTGTTATATTTTTAGAACCACATATGCACACATTGTATCTTACGATACATCATGTTTCACTATTTAACTTTTTGTTCATTGTAAGAATGCACCATCAAATCCTAAATGCATCCTAATCATTTATTTAATCTCCCATTTATCCGATCATATATGTGTGACCCTATATGTTCTCTTAATGTTAGAAATAACATTAAATCACTTATTTAATATTATAAATATAGAGTTATGTATAGAAACATATAACTTCTACCAAAGAGGTGAGAATGTCATGAAATTTGATACAACTTTTATGTGATAATGATCACGTGTATAATAATCTTTTTACACATATATCTATATTGAACACAATACATAGTTTATATCACCCATTGTATAGTCCAATATTATATTTTTTGATACCCGAGTATACTTAGTAAAAATAAATAAGCTCAATATCACATATTGACTTATTTAAGCATGATCATGCATTTTACATTCATACTCGATCAAGGGGCCAATAGATATTACCTCTACATATGTAGGAAGAGAAAATATCATATATGTCAGTCATGCCCCTGCATATGACTCGTTGAATACCTAGTTAGTTAATTTTATAACTATTTTGTCACAAACAAAATTTGATGACTGTTGTGAAATCGATTGTAGAATAATAGAGTATGATCGGCTTCTTTATCAACAAGAAAACCAAAAAGTAACGAAAAAGAGAGAAGAAAGAGAAATACAATTCCAAGTGGTTTAAAACTCTGGATTCTTGATTCAATTACACATGAGGGAACAATGTTTACAATTGAATCTCAACCACACGACTTTCTCCCTATGATCAGGATTATCAGGGATTAATTGAGAAGTGATGACTAGTATGCTATTTAAAAGAAAATAAATCCCAACTTTCAACTAACATACTAAACACTTGGCCCAACAGACTGGACCAATTCAACATGCTAACAACCTAGCATATTTTCGAAAATTAAACTAGCTCTCCGACTTTGACAGAGTTTTATACAACACTAACTTATATTCCATAAGCTACAAATCTACACCTTGGAACAAACTTTGAACCATGAAACTAACTAGTTGTAATCATGCAGTCCTATCAACTGCATACAACGGAAAAACTTGCAATTTGGCAATGTCTTGGTGATCATATTAGCAACATTGTCATTAGTCAAAATCTTCAGCACTTAGACTTCTCCACGCTCGATTATCTCTCTAATGAAATGCAACCTCACATAGATGTGCTTGGTTCACTCATGATAGGCTGAATTCTTTGACATGTGTATTAGACTTTGATTATCACATTTACCAGTGATTGTTTGACCTTGACGTTTCAGCTCCTTAGAAAAACCTTCAAGCCAAAATGCTTCTTTCATAGCTTTAGTGAGAGAAATATCAAGGTGTGAGAAAGACACAAGAAAGGGGGGTTTGAATTGGGTATTTTCTCTTTTGACTACTTTTTGTTTCTTGTTGTTGAATCACTAAGGATTACATCAGAGTTCATTGAGAGACTCTGACTGGCAACGTTACATTCAGACTTGCTAAGCATGAGGCTTCAGAACTAACAAGAATCTGAATATAAGATCCACTTCTCAGAACTTGCAGAGCGGAAGCTTATCAGAGTTAAGGTGCAAGGTTTTGACTTGCGTGTATAAGGTTCTGATACTCTATATAGAAAGACAAACTAAGACATTAAGCATAATAGTAAAGAACACACGATATATCTTGGTTCACCACAAAGGCTAATATAGACCACCCTCCTCAGGTGATTTCTCCTTGAACACAAGGTCTTAATCCACTATAATCAATCTCGATTACAGATGCACGGGCAACAGCCGGTGACTAACCACTTGCACAGCCGCACTGTGACTAACATACAATGAACCGTTCAGGGATTCAACTTAATGAATATAAAGAACATTGACCTGCAGGTTCCAATCTCGCCAGATCTTCTGCTAGGCTTTCACAGCTAGACGATCAGGGATTCATCGCAATGAATATAACGCTACTGACCCTATTTCAGGCTTTTCCCACAATGACATCTCGCCATTGTCTTCTCGAGTCTCCGGTCACACTGACCACTCAAGGAATCCTAATTCACCAAGAATTAGTTAACAGGACATTACTAAGATGCTTCTTAACAAGCAGATTACTCCTAAGTTTAAGTACAAAAGAACACACAAGTGTTCAAGCAAGATGTGAGCAGCAGCTCCTTGCTATTCTAAGAAACTACACAGGTGTATAAAGAATTGACAGTTGTTGACATCTTGTAGATCTTCTTCTTCTTTGTCTTCTTGGGTGAGCAAGCTTTGAGCAATAACTCCTTGCTTCAGATATTCAAAGTAGCGCTGACAAGAAGGTGGTTGATGACTTGACTGATCTTCAATGTTGTCTTCTTCATCAACAGCTTCTATACCAATTTGTTGTTGTTGTGTTAAATGTTGATCTTAAGCTCCAACAACAATGGCTATGTGTAAATGGTGATAGCTTTTGATATTCTAAGTGTTACAACGATAACTCATCGTTGTTGCTATCTTCACACAATGACTTGATCAATTCATCTTTTATGGAAATGAATCGATGCCTTCAGAAGCGAGAACTCTTTCCTTTAAATAGCCCAGTAGAAATATAGTAGTTTGAAATACTGTTGGATGTTGGAAAAGAGACGTTGTGTAATAATTAGCTGTACTGACACATCTCCTTTTTGCTATGGGAGAAGTGACGGGATATATCTTTCTTGGGCGCCGTGTACAGTTACTCACAACGGTAACATGTGACTTCTGAACTTCAGAGGCTTCTGATGATTAATTGATGAAGCATGAGTAGAGTCTTCTTAACAGTATATCTGATACGTCAAGTCTTCAGTTATTTGAAGAAGTCCATTAGGAATCAGTCTTCAGAACTTCAGCACTTGTCTTTAAGCATGTTATCCTTTACTTCTTCAAGTCTTCCGAAACTTCAGAACTTGTCCATTAGGAATCTGTCTTCAGAGTCTTCAATACTTGATCTTCAGAACCTTAATCTTCAGAACACATAAGTATTCAGAGTCTTTCTGCACTTGGTCCTCAGAGCCTTCTGCCTTCAGAACTTCAAGTCATGAGAGTCTTCAGCACTTCGGTTCTCTTCTTCAGAAGCTTCGCAATCTTCAGAATCTCAATCACTTTCAGAGAGCATCCACAAGAGCATTGCAACAGGAATCTTGGCATCCTTGGATCTGGCTGATCATGACTAGATAAAGAAGCGTTCTTTCTTCTCGCGACTTTAGTCACACATAGTAACTTCGCATATGTATATATTCAATCATAGTACATCTAGCTGGTGTATGTTGGTTCTGATATCTTTAGTTCTTATGATCTGCATACAACACACATTAGACCATAAAATGGTTCTTTCACAAATACTTATTGTTATCATCAAAACACATATTGACTTGTAGAGACAATTCTTGCTCTCAGAATCTCCCCCTTTTTGATGATGACAAAACCAAGTATTTTGATTGAACATTTTATACAAGGTAATCACCAAAACAAACAAATTCAGAGTTTGGAACAGCAGCTCCCACTGAATGAGTTATCCTCAAAGCTTTATCTGAGATCATCTAGGATTTTATGTAATCCAAAGATATACAGAATAACAATTTGAGTTGTCAGAACAGGAATAGAAAAGAGTTACTTCTCCATCATGTCTTGATAACTCGAATTCGTATCGTATTTTCTGACTCATTACGCGCACTTTTAGTACCATTTTATCTAGTCTTTCATACTATTTGCTTTGACTTATAAATTTTTCCTTTGTTTTTATGTCGACGGGTGTTTAATCGGCAAGTATGGGAAAAAGAGCGAAAACAGAGCTGAAGAGTGAAGAAAAACAGCAAAAATGCAAGTTTTGGCCTCCCCAACTGAATGGCGCTCGCCATTTGCCCCTAAAGAGGAGAAAGGCGTTCGCCATGTCCCATAAAATGAGGGAAATCACCTTTTGAACTAATGGCGGTCACCATTAGGCATACGGTGGTCGCCATTATGTGCGGGAGCAGTTTTGCAGAGGCAGTTTGACAGTTTTGCTTGGTTTGAATTCAAATTCGTGCCAGGCCTTCTTGGAGCCATTTTTCCTTTATATATAAACCCTTGTAGGTCTGTATTTTTATCCAAGTTTACGCGGAAGCGCTGTCAAATTTGTTTCGTAGTCTTAGGCATATATTCACTTGTAAAAGTGACAGTAACTCACATTGAGGGATTGTCACATTAGTTTGTATTCTATTTCTGTTATACTCTTGGATCATCAATCTTGCCGTCATATTATTAAAAGTATTTCCAGTTCCGTTTAATTCAAGTCTCCATTTATTTTACCACATTTACAGGTTCTTTATTTATCTCTTTATTATTATTTTTATCATATTCTATAATCGTTCAAGCATGCTGTCCTTAATTATGTTTATCATGTTTAGTTTGTTTATGTTTAATTACATGTCTAGTTAAAATAATTATAGACCGTCGTATGAGGACCGTCGTTCTGACGAGACTCTGTAGGAACCATCGGTATGAAAATATGACTGTTCGATATTCTGGTTGTAGTGTGTAAGTTTAATTTACGTGATTTTGTCGTGAGAGCGAGGGGTTGCTTAACAATGTTTTGTCACGAGAGTGAGAAATGCATTAAGGTATGTCCGATAGAGCGAGAGTTTGAGGTACGCACCAGATAGTAGACACTGAGCATCGATCCTAAACACAGCGAGAGCGCTTTAGGCTTCGTTTAGGATTTGTTGGTTTTCAAAATGCGTCTTTTAATTACCGAGCGAGCGAGAGCAAAATCTTGGGGTCATTAGGCGTGGCTTTTGTCAATAGCGCGAGAGTGTGAGACAGAGTCTTTAAGTTGGCATTTCCTACGGAAAGGTAGTATAATCATAATCAGTACCCGTATTCTACAAGTTCCTTAGGTGCGCGGAAATCATATTTCGGGCTCGTTTTAGTATTATCTTCAAACCTTTAGTAATTAGCGTTTATATTTCCATTCGTACCATTTTAATCATAGCCTTAGCTTTATAAAGCAACAATAGATTACAGTAGGTTGACATTGGTCTCTGTGGGTTTGACAATCTTTTATATTACTTCGATAAATCCGTGCACTTGCGGAGCATCAAGTTTTTGGCGCCGTTGCCGGGGACCAACGGTCAATATTGTGATTCCATTGTTGCACCGTATAGACTAAGGCACTCTTGTTTGAAAAAAAAAAGAAAAAAAAACACACAAAAAAAAAACAAAACTATGTATCACCCACATTTTCTCTATGACTACCACTCCCAATACTTTGAGGAACCGCATCCAAATTACCTCTACAATTACCACTCCCAATATTTTGAGGAACCACAAGAATCCTATAATCCCGACCTTGAATTATTGATGGAGGATTTCAATGCGACAATAACTTACTCTCACCCAAATTCCCTTTACGATTACCCTTGCCAGTATTTTGAGGAACCGCAAGAATCTCATAATTCCAACCTCAAAAAATTAATGGAGGATTTCATTGAAACAACAATTAATTCTAGGCTAGAATCTATGATGGAGCGCTTTGTGGAGACACAAACTCTCCAGAATGAAGAGTTTAGAAAACAACATCTCGATACTTATGAAACCTTTAGGCAGACGAGCACTGTAGTCGAGTCCCTCGTGACTCACACTGAGGCATTGGAGACTCAAATCTCCTTACTTGCACAAACACCTATAGGGCATTTCCTTGAGAGACATGTGGATGTTGTAACAACTAGTAGTGAAGAACAAATAGAAAATCCTAGGGAGAGTGATAATGAATTTGAGGAGAGTTATGGTGAGAAAAGTGTAGAGATTGAGAAAAATCCACTGACGCCACCCGAAAGGGAGGTTGTCGAAGAGGTAGAGAAGGAAAAATCTATTATTGTTCCACCTCCCTATACCCCACCAATTTCTTTCCCGCAAAGGTTTGTAGAAGTTAAGGTAGACTCCAAATCTAAAACATATGTGGAGGAATTGGAAAATACCCACACCGATGCACCTTTGTCTGAGGCCCTGCATAAAAAGAGAAAATTTGAGGACCATGAAACTAGGGATATCATTACTGTTAAGAGGGTAAGGTTAACCTTTGAGGTGGTGGATGAAATAACTAAGTCCAAACTAAAAAAGTTGATACTTAGGATAGATCCAGAACCGCCACCACAAGTTCAAAAGAATGAACCACCCCACAGAAGAAAGAAAAGAAAAGGTGAGGGATATGTGAGATGGCTTGATAAGTGGCCATGGAAACCGAAGATTATTAGCCGTCGGGCTATCGACGTTAAACAAAGCGTTGCGTGGGAGGCAACCCACGAGATTTTTAATTTAATATTTTACTTTTATTGTTTGTGTTTACAGGAAATAAAGAAATGTATTGCTTGTCTCGTCTCAGCTTCTTTTAGGTGCCCACGGACATTCCTGCGAATGTCGCTGCTGGTGGTGACACTGATACCGCACTGTATTTTTCTAACACTTTTTGCAGGTACTTCCTCCGAAAATGGGCAGCATTATGAGTTGTTTCAGAAAAGAGAAAATTCAACAAATGAAGGTATCTCAAAGCGCCCATCGCCGAAGCAGGAAGTGGCCAGCGAAGACATGGACAACAAGAGAGGATCAGAGAAGATCTGGCAAGCAATAGCATTCACACAGGTTCTATCTTTCCTTTTTCCACCTTTTATCAAAACATTGAGGACAATATTTGGTTTAAGTGTGGGGGAGGAACTTTATCGCTTTATATTTATTTCTTTTTAGTTTGATTTATTATTTTTTAGTTTATTTCATACTTTTAGGAATTTTATCTGTTTTTAATGTTTTATCGAGTCTTTGCATGTGTTGTCGAGTCTTTATGCATGGTTTTCACTTGTTATTCAATTTCCCCGAAATTTTAAAAAATTTTAACTTCCAACTATTTTTTGTTTCGATTCATGGCACGACACTCTGAAAGTATATAGGTTGTTTAGGCTGTGTTAGATAGACTTGGGAAAGTTTTGTAAATATCGGTACCGTTCCTACACCTTAGATTCCCTAAGTATGTGATATTGATTTAAATAGATATTATGCCAAGACCTTATGCCTAGTTTCTTAGAAGTAGCCTCTTGATTAGTTTATACTAGCAATCAGCACCATCCTAGTGTACAAACTAAGTAACGAACCGATGCAAATATGTGTTGATTTCAAAAATTTGAATAATGTGATTTTTATAGAAAAAACGAATGAAAGACATGTTCCCGCTAAGTTAGGTGGTCCTCACCCGACCATTTAGCCTAAAGGTTCGGACTCTTGAAATTCGTAAGCAAAAGAAAACATAATGTGCGAAAAAGGAAAAAAAATTTGAATGTCGAGATCATATAACACAAACAGGTTCGCTTACCATTTAAGTACAAAGGATAACGGGCTTAATGTGATTGCGCGAGAATGAAAAAGATAGGATGAAGGATGTAGGTCGAGTTATAATGTCATGATTTGAATTGGTATTGCATAGGAAGGGAGTCTTTGTCCGCAAATGTGGAAATATGTCGTTACGATATCCTTGTTTTCACTATTTAGTACCTATCGATCAAACATTAGCCTAACAGCCACGTATGATTAGAGTCTCGTTGTGCCTATGTTTCGAATCGTGCTTATTTTCTTTTTAATGTGTTGGTTGATTGCTTGAGGACAAGCAATGGTTTAAGTGTGGGGGTGTTGATAACTCGAATTCGTATCGAATTTTCTGACTCATTACGCGCACTTTTAGTACCATTTTATCGAGTATTTCACACTATTTGCTTTGATTTATTATGTTTTCCTTTGTTTTTATGTCGACAGGTGTTTAATAGGCAAGTATGGAAAAAGAGCGAAAACAGAGCTGAAGAGTGAAGAAAAACAGCAAAAATGCAAGTTTTGGCCTCCCCAACTGAATGGCGCTAACCATTTGCCCCTACAGAGGAGAAAGGCGTTCGCCATGTCCCAAAAAAGGAGGGAAATCACCTGTTGAACTAATGGCAGTCGTCATTAGGCATACGGTGGTCGCCATTATGCGCGGGAGCAGTTTTGCAGAGGCAGTTTGACAGTTTTGCTTGGTTTGAATTCAAATTCGTGCCAGGCCTTCTTGGATCCATTTTTCCTCTATATATAGACCCTTGTAGGTCTGCATTTGTATCCAAGTTTGCGCGGAAGCGCTGTCAAATTTGTTTCGTAGTCTTAGGCATATATTCACTTGTAAAAGTGACAGTAACTCACATTGAGGGATTGTCACATTAGTTTGTATTCTATTTTTGTTGTACTCTTGGATCATCAATCTTGCCGTCATATTATTAAAATTATTTCCAGTTCCGTTTAATTCAAGTCTCCATTTGTTTTCCCGCTTTTACAGGTTCTTTATTTATCGCTTTATTATTATTGTTATCATATTCTATAATCGTTCAAGCATGATGTCCTTAATTATGTTTATCATGTTTAGTTTGTTTATGTTTAATTACATGTCTAGTTAAAATAATTAGAGACCTTCGTATGAGGACCGTCATTCTGACGGGACTCTGTAGGAACCATCAGTATGAAAATATGACTGTTCGATATTCTGGTTTTAGTGTCTAAGTTTAATTTAGGTGACTTTGTCGTGAGAGCGAGGGGTGGCTTAATAGTGCTTTGTCACGAGAGTGAGAAATGAATTAAGGTGTGTCTGATAGAGCGAGAGTTTGAGGTATGCACCGGATAGTAGACACTAAGCATCGATCCTAAACACAGCGAGAGCACTTTAGGCTTCGTTTAGGATTCGTTGGTTTTCAAAATGCGTCTTTTAATTACCGAGCGAGCGAGAACAAAATCTTGGGGTCATTAGGCGTGGCTTTTGTCAATAGCGTGAGAGTGTGAGACGAAGTCTTTAAGTTGGCATTTCCTACGGAATGGTAGTATAGTCATAGTCAGTACCCGTATTCTACAAGTCCCTTACGTGCGCGGAAATCATATTTCGGGCTCGTTTTAGTATTATCTCAAACCTTTAGTAATTAGCGTTTATATTTCCATTCGTACCATTTTAATCATAGCCTTAGCTTTATAAAGCAACAATAGATTACAGTAGGTTGACATTGGTCTCTGTGGGTTCGACAATCTTTTATATTACTTCGATAAATCTGTGCACTTGCTAAGCATCATGTCTTTAGGAAAACGAAGAGTCTTTATCATCTGGACTAGTTCATCAGAACTTCCATCTTCAGATCTTCAGAACTCAGTTTTCTTTGTTGTCGTATCATAGCTTGTTTATCTTCAGGGACGTCTGAAGCATTTCTACTTTTCAGCAGATTCTATTAAGCACAAGATCAGAACAGTTCTTGACTGATAGTTGTAGCCTTGCTATCCATCAGAGACAGACACTGTCTTTAAAGGAAACTCCCCCTGAGTTTCAGACTTTGTGAAGATTTGAGATTTTGCAATTTGATCTTCAGGGCAGTCGCCCCCTAATTTCTATAAGTCAGATATTGGGATCTTTTAGAACGTAGTTCAAGGATATTAAGTTTTAATCACCAATAAAGATCATGACTTTTCCAAGTTTGACTTTTGAACACGGGTCTTCATCTCAGAACCTTGTTATTGTCACAACTCAGTGGTTCATCAAAGCTTGATTTTTGATCAGATACCAATTGAAGGTTAATATTTGTAATCAATCAACGCTTGATTCTGAATCTGGTACTCATGATTTGATTCTGGTATGATATCACGTGATGTGCTGAGTCTTATACCAGAGTATGTTGAGTCTGATACCAAGTGAAGGATTTTTTCTCATACCACTTGAGAGGTATTTCCTTAATGTGCTGAATTGATACCAGTGAAGGTATTTGATAATAATTCACAGCTCTGCTCTGATTGATGAGTCTGATACTAGTCTTTGTGTACTAAGTCTGATTACCAATTATTGATTTTGGTCTGATACCCAATCGTTTTCATTTCAATTGGTTCCTGGTAAACATCAGAACTACTAATCTGGATCTTCAGACAGCTCTTGACTTCTGATTTGCATAGTTCCTCTGAGTAAGCATATTGAGAATGTGTACTTTGTCTTGACTGCTTTCAGAGTTTTCTTACTTCTTCTGATTCTTAGACAACTTCATTCTATGATCGGAGTTCTTCATTCTTAGCTTGTTCCTGTTCTTAGAATGCCTAGTGAACTTGTTTAGAGTTCCTCGGATAACATCAAACAAAAAACGTTAGTAGTAACGCATTTTAATGTGAGTACTTTGTTTGAGTTCTGCATTCTTTCAGATTTCCTTCTCTCAATCAAAATCATTATATTTCTCCCCCTTTTTGACATCATCAAAAAGTGCTTAGAGCATAAGGGCATTTAAGCATATAATTCCTCTTTTCAATGAACATCATATATTTCTTCCTCATTTGAGCATTTAAGCATTTAAGCATATTAACATCATCATATATATACTGGATATGTTAAACAGCATAGAACCATAGAGCCAGCATTTGAGCAGTTAAGAGCAATCCAAGTCATTTGGTGATAACCATCTTTAACCATAATAAACTCATTTGAAGGATATTTAGATGGAATCAACTTATTACTAATTGAAGGTTTTAGATCATCAGTAAAGATTAATTATAGCATTTCATTTGTGAACAAATAGATAGAAAAGTTCAAGATAATCAAAACATAGATAATTTAGACGCAGATTCCTAATGAGAAACATTTTAAGTAATCGTAGTCTTAATAAGTTGGGTTTTCATAGGTCCTATTGAGTTAGACTAGAGCGAGTCTAATGATGATGAAGAAGATGAGCGAGAGTTTTCAGAATCATCATTTCTTGAGCCATGCAACCTCTCTTCTACTTGAGTAATTGCCAATTTCTTGCTCTTCACAATTTCTACTGAGATCCATTCATGGAGCTCAGTCCAGATATCTCTCACTCTATGCTTGAACTGGAAGCATATATTAAGTTCTGAATTCTTGTGATAGCATCATCCATGAAGGATGTTAATGCGTCATTTATCGATCATCATTGGGTTATGATAATGACTAAATAGATAATGAGAATATCCGGAGTTAATTTCATTCAACACAAATGATAGAGTAGTGCAGTTATGGGTATGAAGAAAAATAATTCAAGAGTAGACCAGAACGCAACACATATTAATTTTAAACACAAGTACAGGGCATCAGCAAAATAAAACTGTTAATCACAAGAACTTAGACCTAATTATAACAAGAACGTGTTATATACTCATAAAGAGACTTTAATCATCAAAATCCTCAATTTTATCCACTCGTATCTGGTCTCTTCTGGTGAGGATCCAGGTCCAAGCCTGCTTATTAATCCCCAGGCCTTTTCTTTCCAAATTATTTCAGATATTATTCTCCCATATGGAATGTAGGCATTCATCTGATTCCTTGAGGTTTTGATAGAGTGTCTCATATGGTTAAAGATAGTCATGGGAAGGTCTATTCTAACGTGATGTGTTAGAAGAAAGACGAAGATTCTGTCGTCATGAGTCATAGTGCTTCTCGCAGACGCGCGTGCATGAAGGTTGGTCAGTGAAAATTTGAACCAAGTTTTTAGAGTAGGAAGGAGTTTCTCAGGATTATTCGGTTCGTATGGAACGGAATCATCAAACAAGATTCTACATCTCTCCACCATGCTTAAGTCAGATTGAAAGTGATCAATCGTGACTCCGTCGGAGACACACCCAATGATTTTCTCTATCGAGGCAACATAGATAGCAATGGGATGATAATGAACCTCAGACCAGATGGTGTTACCATCAGTGCTAACCCTAGAATAATTCCAGAATTCTTTAATAAGATTAGTAAAGATTGGACCATTCAGTTGGGAGTAATAGCACTGCCAAGACTGAGCTTGCATGCTTCTTATTATCTCTAAGCCATCGTTTCCGAGACGAGTGAGGTTGGGTCTTTTCTCTGAGATAATATGTAAATTTTCTTTTCTTCCTAAGAAGGTAGGACCATTTCTTTGAGAGTTCATTATCTTGTTGAAATGAGAGTTTTATCATAAAAAGAGTTTATATTTGAGGATGAGTTATGCAAGGGAAACATCCAACTATTTATAGCGAGTGAGAGTAAGGAGTATGATGACTAAATTGGTGCACAAGGTTTTGGGTTTACTATTTCCTAGGTGGTCATGATTACTTAGGGTATGCTAAAAGGCGTGAACGTGTGGAAAAAGAAAACGGAGCAGTTACTAATTTACTTTGAGAAGAATTAATGTGTTAACAACTGCTTTGCTGTGAGTGGCCACTGGGGCTGCTGTATTAATGATGATGGTGCCTTGAGCCACTAAAATATTTTTCAAGAACTTTCAATAAGTAATATCAATTAGTGCCTTGAATATTTTATAATTTTTTAGAATTAAGAATTCAATAATCAAAATTGATTCGTAGACAAAGTTCATTAATCTTTAAATAACTCAGAGCAAACTGACATTATTGAATCTACTTAGAATCATCTGTAATTTCATACATACACTATGCATACATAGTTAAAACACAAACATATTGGGTTTCCTAGTTACTAAAGATTTCACACTTAGTTTTCAACAAGCAGTTATCTGGAAGGCTTTTAGGACCATCTTCTTTAATTCTTTGTTTGATCATGTCCACAATTTCATCTCTAAAGAAAATCACAGACAAAACTCTTCCATAAGGAATGTAGGACTTTGTGAGGTTTATGGACTCAGAGATGGTTTTCCAAAGACAGTTGAAGATAATGTGTGGCAGATTTATTTGAAATCCATTCATTAGTAAATAAATGAATTCATGGCCATGAAATCTAAGGATGTCATGACTTTCTCCCCTGGGAAGAAAATTGGAGAACATGAGCTTGTACCAAGCTTTGGGAATGGGTAGAAGATTTTCAAGATTGAAGGGTATGTATTCTAAAGTTAGGTCATGAAGGGATGCAAAATTTTTAGCAGCAGAAAATTTGTTTTTGTCAAAGTCAACAGGGATTCCAACATTCTCACACCCAGTCGCAAGCGTGAGTGAGAACGGATTGATGGTGATTGGGATTTCAAAAACAAAGGAGGTGATACACTTGCTTTCAAGATCAAGATCAGCATGTTTCCAGAAATCCTTAACAAGATTTTCGTAGATATGTTTTTCTAGCATCATGGAGTACCTAGTCCATTGTTGAGTGTACAACACATCTGCTAGATTGCAAGCAATGAGACTCGGAAGGGGAGGGGTGTTGATTATAAACTATTTTTCAGGAATGAGTTCAAGGAGGTCTTGGTTTCCTAGAAAGGTTAGTGGAGGCATGATGATGGACATACAACAAAGTTTTGACCCTTATATTTTATGAAATAAGGGTTTAGGTATGAAATTATTTGACGGGGAGAAGCTTATTTTTATACACATAAATAGATAGGATGAGTTGTGCCTAGTCTAGAGAAAAACATAGATCAAGAACAAGAAAGATTTTATTAATATTTCTAAAGAGCTAGTGTTGTCAGAGATATGTTATGATTACCCAAGATGTGCAATTAAAGTTACTTTTGAGTGCACGTATAGTCAAAAGATTTTTCTTATAAGACAGAAATATTTCAGATTATATATATTTTTAGTTTTAAGTGAAAAGAGTCGTACCTTGGACATTCTGAAATTTCTATCGTCATACTTTGTGTTTAGTTCTGACTCAGAACTGCTGATCATTGAATTTATTTGCATCTGAGTGACTTGCGGCTGGTTTCCACGTTCTTCAGGGGTTTGCCTTTGTATTCTGACTTCAATGCTGAGCTTCTAATTATCATTTCCTGCTTCCTTCTGAGTGTCCTCTTGAACACTTGCTGATTCTCTCAAAGATCAAAGTTTGAAGTCGACAGACATTTGACATTTCTTCCATTCTGAGCTTCTAGAATCATATTCCAGACGATTCTGTAATTTTCTATTTATTCATCTGACATTTGAGAACAACCAATCAGAGATTCTGAATCTTCATTGTCAGAACAGCAAGCTTCGATCAAGCTTTCTGATTTTTAGAAGATCAATAGGCTTTTAGCTTAATCATGAACTATTATGAGCTAAGGAAATCGATTGCCATTTCATAGCTTCATTTTGACTTTGTTTCTCCAAACACACACAGAGTTAGTTTAGAACCAAGTATCATGAAACATGTGGTTAACATGTAGCATAGTTTGCATGATATTTTCTTTATCTCACAATGTTGATATTTCTTGTCACAGAAATAGTCTATCATGAATTAACAGCATATCTACTTCTGAACAGAATGTTAACTGATTTCTTCTTGCTGAAGTACATCAGTAACTTAAATCCTTTTGACTTTAGGTAGAAGACTTTAAGTGTTTGGACATGCATCTTCTGATTTCAACGTATGAGAAATTCTGAGACACTTATCAGAAGATGATTTAATCAACAAGGTTTGATTCATCTGTGAGAAAGTCTCAAGTCATCAGGACTTGGTTATGCTGATTCAATCCACACTTAAGAGATCATTTTTGATCAAGTATTTGATGAATCCTTGACATTCTTCTTCTTCCTGAATTTTCTTTCTGATTTCTGCATAGCTCTCCATGAAAACAATATTCAGTTCTTCATTTAATCTTTTAACTTCTAGATCATTCAAGATTCAAATGTTGAATCATTTCTAAGAGTTTGAATTCTTTAGATTTTTTGACTTCAACAGACTTCACTCTGAAGTTCAAGATCATAGAACAACAATCTTTCTTCTTTACATGAAGAAGTTCTGAATGAGTTTCTATATGAGAAAGTCAAGGGTGGACCTAATCCGTTTCTTGAAAACATCTCAAAAACTCATAAAGAATTGATCTTCAGCAAACAAGACTTCTTGTTTTTTGATGATTCAACTTTGAGCAAATACGTGGTTCATCCACAAGTATCTTCCAAGATAAGCTTTCAACAGATATTACTGCTTATCTGATGAAGTTATCTTATCAGCTGATTCTCCAATCTTTATTAAAACTTAAGTGAGGAAGATTTAGTTGTTTGACAACTGTAAAAACTTCCAGAATCAGTGATATGCTCAAGTACTCAGATTGATTAAAATTTTGTACACAGCCATCTTCTGAACTGTTACAGAAATTGTAAGTGGATTTCAATCTCACCTAGAGTATTTCTACGCACCTCATCTGGATCATTTTTTGACACTGTTAAGTGTTTGATATCCATCAATAATAGAACCCGAGCTCTGATACCAATTAAAGGTGCGAGAAAGACACAAGAAAGGGGGGTTTGAATTGTGTATTTTTTCTTTTGACTACTTTTCGTTTCTTGTTGTTGAATCACTAAGGATTACATCAGAGTTCATTGAGAGACTCTGACTGGAAATGTTACATTCAGACTTGCTAAGTATGAGGCTTTAGAACTAACAAGAGTCTGAATATAAGATCCACTTCTCAGAACTTGCAGAGCGGAAGCTTATCAGAGTTAAGGTGCAAGGTTCTAACTTGCGTATGTAAGGTTCTGATACTCTATATAGAAAGATAAACTAAGACATTAAGCATAAGAGTAAAGAACACACGATATATCCTGTTTCACCACAAAGGCTAATCCAGTCCACCCTCCTCAGGTGATTTCGCCTTGTACACAAGGTCTTAATCCACTATAATCAATCTCGATTACAGATGCACGGGCAACAGCCGGTGACTAACCACTTGCACAGCCGCACTGTAACTAACATACAATGAACATAATGAATATAACGAACATTGACCTGCAGGTTCCAATCTCGCAAGATCTACTGCTAGGCTTTCACAGCTAGACGTTCAGGGATTCATCGCAATGAATATAACGCTACTGACCCTATTTCAGGATTTTCCCACAATGACATCTCGTCATTGTCTTCTCAAGTCTCCAGTCACACTGACCACTCAAGGAATCCTAATTCACCAAGAATTAGTTAACAGTAGATTATTAAGATGCTTCTTAACAACCAGATTACTCCTAAGTTTAAGTACAAAAGAACACACAAGTGTTCAAGCAAGATGTGAGCAGCAGCTCCTTGCTATTCTAACAAACTACACAGGTGTATAAAGATTTGACAGTTGTTGACATCTTGTTGATCTTCTTCTTTTTCGTCTTCTTGGGTGAGCAAGCTTTGAGCAACAACTCCTTGCTTCTGATCTTCAAAGTAGCGCTGACGAGAAGGTGGTTGATGACTTGACTGATCTTCAATGTTGTCTTCTTCATCAACAGCTTCTATACCAATTTGTTGTTGTTGTGTTGAATGTTGATCTTAAGCTCCAACAACAATGGCCATGTGTAAATGGTGATAGCTTTTGATATTCTAAGTGTTACAACGAGAACTCATCGTTGTTGCTATCTTCACACAATGACTTGATCAATTCATCTTTTATGGAAATGAATCGATGCCTTCAGAAGCGAGAACCCTTTCCTTTAAATAGCCCAGTAGAAATATAGCCGTTTGAAATACTGTTGGCTGTTGGAAAAGAGACGTTGTGTAATAATTAGTTGTACTGACACATCTCCTTTTTGCTATGGGAGAAGTGACGGGATATATCTTTCTTGGGCGCCGTGTACAATTACTTACAATGGTAACATGTGACTTTTGAACTTCAGAGGCTTCTGATGATTAATTGATGAAGCATGAGTAGAGTCTTCTTAACAGGATATCTGATACGTCAAGTCTTCAGTTATTTGAAGAAGTCCATTAGGAATCAGTCTTCAGAACTTCAGCACTTGTCTTTAAGCACGTTATCCTTTTACTTCTTCAAGTCTTCCGAAACTTCAGAACTTGTCCATTAGGAATCTGTCTTCAGAGTCTTCAATACTTGATCTTCAGAACCTTAATATTCAGAACGCATAAGTCTTCAGAGTCTTTCTGCACTTGGTCTTCAGAGCCTTCCGCCTTCAGAACTTTAAGTCATGAGAGTCTTCAGCACTTTGGTTCTCTTCTTCAGAAGCTTCGCAATCCTCAGAATCTCAATCACTTTCAGAGAGCATCCACAAGAGCATTGCAACAGCAATCTTGGCATCCTTGGATCTGGCTGATCATGACTGAATAAAGAAGCGTTCTTGCTTCTCGCGACTTTAGTCACACATAGTAACTTCGTATATGTATATATTCAATCATAGTACATCTAGCTGGTGTATGTTGGTTCTGATATCTTTAGTTATTATGATTTGCACACAACACACGTTAGACCATAAAATGGTTCTTTCACAAATACTTATTGTTATCATCAAAACATAGATTGACTTGTAGAGGCAATTCTTGCTCTCACAAAATATACTCTATTTCAGTGTTTGATAAGGAAACAACCTTCTGAAGTGTTGTTTTCCAACTGATTATTGTGACAAACATAGTGAACACATATCCAGAAAAAGATTTTCTAGAATCCATACAGCTTGTATAATTAGAGTCGATAAATCCTTTTATTTCTAATTTGATATTGTCACAACAGGATCCACCATATTTGCTCAGAGACCCATTTATGTACCTTATAATCCACTCCAATACTTGCCAGTGTGCCTTTCCAGGATTGGCAATGTACTTGCTTACAAGTCCCACTGCATATGATATGTATGGCTAGTAAAAACCATAACATACATCAAAGAACCTACTATATTATCATATGGAATACTATTCATATAGGCTCTTTCAACTTTAGTACTAGGACTTTGAGTCGTACTTAACTTGAATTGAGGATTAGTTAGTGTTACAATAGGCTTTGAATTCTACACAACAAACTTGTCGAGAATCATCAGTAGATATGTCTCTTGATATGAGCATAATCTCGAATGTTTTCTACCTCTCCGAATGTCAAACCCAAGAATCCGTGAGGCATCTCCCAAATCCTTCATGTTAAACTGCATATCAAGTTCATCCTTCACCTTCATAACATCTTCGACACTATTGCTTGGTATAAGGATGTCATTCACATAAAGCAAAAAAATAAAAAGTGAACTTCCAGGTTAAAATCTGAGGTAAGCACAGTGGTCGAAATGACTCCTAGTGAAACCTATGTGTGCCATGAACTTGTCGAATCTCTTATTCCATTGTCGATTAGCTCCCAAGTGTTATTATCATGAAGAGATTTAATCTCATCATCCATGGCTTTTAGCCATTCAGTCTTGTTTCGACTCCTCACAGCTTCCTTGTAATCCCTAAGTTCTTCATCAAGGACCTCACTTGCAGAAATTAAGGCAAAAGCTATGAGATCTGCATAATTAAGTCTCTAAGGTGGTTTGATAACTCTTCTCGACCTATCTCTTGCCAACAGGTAGTCATTATAAGTATCTTTAACTTTGTTAGAAACTTGTGCTTGTTCTTTGACTTCATCTGGGTTATGAAATTCAGCATCACTATGCTCCACATCAACATGAATCTCTTCTTATTCTATCTCCTCTACAGAGATCTTCATACTTCGACCACCATCATCGATTTTATTGAAAACTATCTCAACTTCGTTGAAAACTACATCTTGATTTGGGATACATTAGCTTTGACTCCTTCAGGCTATCCAAGGAACATACATCTCATAGCTCTAGGTTCGACCTTGTCTAGCCTAATGTGAGCATATGCTAAACAAAAAAAATACTCTATGTTTGTCGAGATCTGGTGGATGACCTGATCAAACTTCTTTAGGTTTCTTCATCCCCAAAGCAGTCGATGGATGCATATTTATCAAATAAGCCATAGTCATGATTGTCTCTGTCCAAAAAACCTTCTTTGATCCCACACTAACCAACATGCACCTCAATCTTTCAAGAATTGTTCGATTAAACCTTTTAGTCAAACCAATTTATTGGGGAGTACCTGCAATAGTTTTGTACCTTGCAATACTAGACGCAACACAATAATTGTCGAAAGCCTCATTGCAAAATTCAAGACCATTTTCGGTCCTCAACCTCTTGACCTTCCTGCCAGTTTGGTTTTCAACCAGAGTCTTCCAACTTTTGAAATTTTCAAAAGTTTCATCCTTAGTTTTTGAATGAATACCCACAACTTTCGTGAGTAATCATCAACTATGGGTAGAAAATATCTTGCACCTGAGTGTGAAGGATTTCTTGTAGACCCCCAAACATCAACATAGATATAATCAAAGGATCCTTGTGTTCTTAGTTTACCTTTGTTAAAATTCACCCTACATAATTTACCAAATACATAAGGTTCATAAAACTCCAATATTTTTACCGAGTCACCACATAGCAGATTTTGTTTCGACAAATCAATTATGCCTCTTTCACTGACATGGCCAAGTCGCTTGTACCAAGTCTCAGTCTTCAACACAGGTTTTGTGGATGCCACATCTGCTGAACCACTTACAACGTCAACCTCAAGGGTATACAAGCCTTGCCTATTGATGCCTCTCAAAACTTCCTTCGACCCCTTCATTACCTTTAGGATACTTTTTTATCCTTTAAAAACATATCCTTTCGTGTCGAACTCACCAAGAGAAATCAAATTCCTCTTAAGATCAGGTACATACCTGACATCATTCAATAGCCTCATTGACTCATCATGGAGCTTGAATCTGACAAATACAATTCCTACAATCTTGCAGGCTCCATTATTTCCTAGCAGCACTGATCCACCATCTTGATCAAATAATTCCGCAAACACGTCTTTGTTTGGAGTCATGTGCCAAGTAAAACCTGAATCCATAATCCACTCCTTTCTAGATTCGCTGCTTGAAACCACCAAGACATCATATGATTCATAATCATCTTGCACAATAGCTGCATTACCATTATCCTTTCCACCATGATTATTCAGACGTTCAGGGCAAACCTTTCTTGTACGTCCCTCCTTCTTACAATGAAAACACCTAATTGTAGGAGAATTACCACCATAAGAATTTTGTACAACTTTATCCTTCTTACTCTCATACTTACCATCTTTCTTTGAGAACTTTCCTTTAATGGACAAACCTTCTCCAATAAATGATGGCTTTTTCTCTTTTCTTTCATTCAAGTCCTTCGAGTACAAGCCTGATTGAACTTATTTAAAGTTCAGGGACTCTCTTCCATACAAGAGGGTTTATTTAAAGTGAGCATGAGATCTTGGTAAAGCACACAATAGCAGTAACGCTAGATCTTCATCATCAATCTTGATTTAGATAATTTCAAGATCAAGAAACTTGTTTAATATATCCAGCTTCTCGGATAAGACTTTGTCTTCATCCATGTTAAATGAATACAAATATTGCTTCAGGTAGAGATGATTGACCAAGGATTCAGTCATATAAAAACCCTCGAGTTTGCTCCACACACCCGCTGATGTCTTCTCCTTCGAGACCTCCCGGAGAACCTTATCACCAAGGCTCAATATGATAGCATTATGGGCTTTCTCGATCATCTTGTTTTATACTTCTCTGTTGGGGAAGCATTCATCTTCTCTGATCTTTTCAACGCTTCTAAAAAGCCATGTTGAACCAGTATGGCTTGCATCTTCAAGCCCCACAAACCAAAATCATTCACACCAATGAATTTCTCAATCTCATACTTTGTTGACAACATCTTCTCTCCCAATATCACCGTACTAATTTGTTGTGAAATTGATGCCAAAATAATAAAGTAGGATTGGTTATTATCAAGAAAACCACAAAGTAACAGAAAAGAGAGAAGAAAGAGAAAGACAATTCAAAGAGGTTTAAAACCCTAGATTCTTGATTTAATTACATATTAGGGAACAATGTTTACAATTGAATCTCAACCACACCACTTTCTCCTTCTGATCAGGATTATCAAGGATTGATTGATAAGTGATGACTAATATGTATAATAAAATTGAACCCTAGCTTTCAACTAACATACTAAACAATTGGGCCAACTGACTGACCCAATTCAACATGCTAACAACCTAGCATAATTTTGACAACTACACTAGTTGTTCAACTTCGACAAAGTTTGCTACAACACTAGCTTATAACCCATAAGCTACAATGACACTAAAATAATTAAATCCTCGTGTAGGGACTATAATGCTTTCAACTCAAAGGATTATATACATCTTATCACTATGAGAGTAACTTATGACACTTATGTGACACACTATGTAGTATTCTCATTGTGGATAAATTTAGTATAAACTTTTACTCCTAATATTTATACATATGTGAAGACTAGATATCTCATATCCATAACTTAAGAGATATTTTCATGAGTCTACTCTAGTCGTTACACATTACTATTGTCTTATACTACAATATGACTTGAGCACATATACTTTGAATATTACATAATTATATTTAATGATGTCTCATATTTAATTCATGTGTATTGTTCCATTAAATATATTAAATATTATAGGAACTTTATTAATTTGAAAACAAACATAATGAAAAAAGTCTTTTATTATAATAACTATCATGATACAATTTTTAAGTTCAATCATAAAACCATTGACCTCTAGAAAATACACAAACATAACAATCCTTATGTGATTTGATAAAACCATAGACATAATCTTAGCCATAAGCCTTGCTAAAGACACTACAAGAAAAAGTCAGGTTTTCTAGGGGTCAAGCCCATTTGAGCGCAATAAAACCCTCTCAATGTCAATATACCTGAGGGCCATAAACCCCTTTAAAAAATTCTTACCGTAACTTTTCGCCCAAGGGTATAACCCCTCACAACATTGTCAAGTGATAAACCCTTCGCAAACTTATAGGGTGCAAGAAAGGCATCATCTAGGCTTTAGATATGATGCAAATATTTGATGTGTTTTGTAGGGGTTATACTCCTCACAATGTTGCAAAGTGATAAACCCCTCACAACGTTTATAATGAAATATTTATTAAATATGTTTTTGTATAAACCCCTCACAACATTTATAGTAAAATATTTATTAAATATGTATTTGTATAAACTCCTCACAATGTTGCTAAGTTTTAAATATAAATCTTTTAATACCCTTTTTAGTCATGTATCTTGTACTCGGGGTTCATTTTAGTCTCTTAACTAAATAAAGGTTATTTGAGTCCCTTAACTATACGAACTAGACCAAATTAGTCATTTCCATCTATTATGTTAGTCAAAGTATGTTAATAAGCTATTGGCAGTGACGTGGAATGCCATGTGGATTTACCAACTTTTGTGACGGAGTTAGCGTTGGAAAAATATATCACTAAAAGTTATTTCTTGGTTTTGAATGTTTCTTCGTCATCTTCTGCAAACCCACAAACTTTCTGAAATACAAAAATCCACAAATCCTGTAACTTCCCCCACATTATCCCTGCCACTTAAACAAAGAACAACATTCACAAATAATTTTGTTTAATTTGTAGGTTTGAAAAAATGCATTGCACTTTGTCTATTTAAAATATTTTGTAAATTAAAAGTAAAAAAAATCATCATTATAACATTAAATTCAACATTAGCATGCAGAAATGTAAACTTAGGAATGAAATATATAAGATTGAAAAAAATACCAAACAACTAATGTTTGATATCAGATCTAAAAAACTGAAAACAAGCTATTTTCTTGAGTTCAAGGGAAAGGGAGAAGGACATGAGTCTCTAGAGAGAGGTTTCTAGTTTTGAAAAAAATAGATAGATCCATAAAAAGAGGGAAAAGAAATCGAACACAAGATAAATAAAAAATGAAATAGAAGGGAAATAGAACTAAAATCAGAGAGAAAATGCACGAGTTAGAAACCTCAAACACCATTCTTTGTAAGTCACAATGGACCAATTTAAAACAAAAGTAGCACAAAGAAAAAAAGGTTATTCACTACCAAAGTGAAATTTTCCTCTATCGTCGCCAACGTTTAAGCGATTTTCCTTGTTATCCACCATCGTGCACGGCTATTATGAACTCTGACTTTGCCATCACCCTTCAAATATTTGAACCTCGCCTTTACCGTCATAGATATAGCGATTTCCATGGTCATCTTCTTGCGGTTGGAATCACCACATTTGCTTCTTCTCTCCCTTTGAAAAATAATATGTGGGTCGGTGTTAACCACAAAATTTTAGGTGATTTTTGGAATGGAAGATGCAGAAGGGAGGTGATATTTCACTTATAGGATTTTTGGGTTTTTAGATTTGTGAAAGTTTGTTGTTGAGGAAGATGACGAAGAAATATTCATAACCCAGAAATAATTTTTAGTGACAGATTTTTGCAACGATAACTCTGTCACAAAAGTTGGCCAAATCCACATGGATTTCCACGTCTATGTCACATAGCTTATTAACATACTTTAACTAACAGAATAGATGGAAAGGACTAACATGATTAATTTTATATAGTTAAGATACTCAAATGGTATTTTTTTAGTTAAGAGAGTAAAATGAACCCCACGTACATGATACGAGACTAACATGCAAATAAATCTGTTTTTTATTTGTACATGTTTTTTTGAAAAATAATATAGTACATTTTATATTTAAAAATTTATATATCTTTTAAAGGAAAAATTATACTAGTGCCCTTTAAGTTAATTTTGTATAACACGTTGGTCCTTTAAGTTTTTTTTGTAACAACTTGGTCCTTTAAGTTACCAAACGTCTGCACATTTACCTTTTTTAACGAAGGGAATGTGCTAATTGGGGATGCAATTATTTCAAGTGGTATGGAAATGGTGAAGTGAAACCAGAAATACAACATTAAAAAATTTCTAAATGTTTAAAATGTGAGGAAAATGATGTAGAAATCAACAAAAAGTGTAAGACGGGGGCAACGATCTAGAAGGGGGGGGGGGGGGGTTTGAATAGATCGCCAAATAAAATTTTCTTATTAAAAAATTCTGTTTTGAAAAATATTTTTCTATAGCAAGTGGAAGCGAATCCAGATTGACTCTCTTCTATCCGATCCGTTATTGGTAGAATCAGATATGCGTATAAACTGTAGTATAATGTATGCTAAAGATGAGAAAATCAAACCAACAAATTCTATATAATTTGTTTGAATATAAACCACACAATGATAAACGATTTCCAATGAGCTATAAAAATAAATTTGACTAAGAAAGTTTATCGAACACTTAGTGTGCAGTCAAAATATCAAACACTTGGTGTGCAATACACCAAGCTTAATTCTATTTGTGTTGAAGGTGTAACAAATAAATTGCAATTATTTAGATTAAAATGGTTTCACAAAACAGCTTAAGACACTTCAACACAACTAGAATTTTCAGCAATTCAAATTACACACTAAGTTTTATCAAAATGTAATGAGAGATAGAGAGATAGAGAGATAGCTAGATGGAGAGAGAGAAAGAGAGAGAGAGAGAGAGAGAGAGAGAGAGTTAACACCAAGATTTGTTTAGGCCGTTCCCCAATTGTCCTCACTTTGAGTATGTTTGTCCTCAATTTGAAATTGAATTGAGATATTGTAATTAACCTTTGCAATATAAGTTTACAAGAGAAGTAATATAAATTCAAACCCCAAATCCTATATTTGATGTTGATCCCAACTTCTTCTCTTCCCTTGATCTTAGCTAGATCAAGTCACACAAGACCTCTAATTTGATCCTTTGGTTACTGCCACTCCTTTGACCGAACCTCCGTTCTTCAAAGCTTTCACTCGGCTGAATCCAAATTGTGAAATATTGCCCCAAGTATTTCAATTGATCCTCCGGTTAGCACTACTCCTTTGTAAGAACCCACGTTCTTGAAAGCTTTCACTCAGCTGAATCCAAGTTGCAAAGACTTGTGCAAAAACCTCCAAATCATCCCTTGATCTTGGAGGAAAACCCTTAAAGGTTTTGTTCTGGACTGGGCCGAGGCTGCCCAACAGTCGAGCAGGCCCAACCCATACAGCCTGGGGAGGCCCAATAAGGTCCTTCTGTAAGACACGCGACTGTCACGTACTGGCCACAATTTCACCAAGCATTTAGGCAGTGTCGGGCACTTGGGACAATAGGAGAGGAGAACATCACACCCCGCTGAGATGTGACTCCTCGACAGGCTAGCTCCTCCCCCGCGAGGCCGTGCCCTTTCTACGGGCTTCACATCTCCTCGACCATAGAAGGCTCCTCCCCCGCGAGGAGCACCCAACGGTCCATCCCGCGTGGACACGTTCCAAGTAACCTCCCACTTCCGAAAGATTCGGTCTGCCCTACTTCCGGAAATCTAGGAGCAGTTACTCTAGGGCGAAGACCACGTGCTGGCCTTCACTACTACACGTAAGCCCTAGCAGTTACTTGGAGTGGGCCTAGTTGATCCAGCCCACTGCAGGTAACCGTTGGCCCCGCGCTGGGAGCTCTCTATAAATACCCTCTCATTTAAGAGGGTCAGGTTAGACACTTTCTTCCTACCAGTCACACTTTCTGTATTTGATGATATTCTGTACACTCTCTCACTTGAGCGTCGGAGTACCTTGCAGGTACACACCCCCCCGGCCGTCTCTCATCACCATCGAAGCTGCCGTTCCAAACGCCGTTGGCCACTATCACTGTCTGATCCAGGTACGATCAGTGGCGCCGAATGTGGGGACTATAAGCTTCCCCATTTTTCTGTTCGATAAACCAAAGCTTTCTCCTTTCAACAACCATCATGGCCAACCCGTCGGCGAATCAAGCTCTAGACAATGTTATTGCGCAGCTTAGCACTGGCAACCACGTCGACAACAAATCTGCCCGACCTGTCGCGGAGAACGACGTCAGGGACGGACTCACCGCTTCTCCATATTCCGAAGAAGTGGAGTACGAGACAGCTCACTAGGACGGACAGGAAACTGTCCTCCAGCCAGTTTTCCAGCCCGTGGACCCGCCGCCAAATGCGGATCCGAGCACTGCTGCCCTGTTTGCGTTGGTCAATCAGACCAACCAGATGATCTTCAACCAGAATATCCGGATCGAGGCGCTGGAGAAAAGTCGTGGTCGGTCTTCCCCGCGAAGGCACCGACCACCACCATTTCCAAGACGTTCACTGTCCCCGGAGATGTCTCGCAGCCCCTCCCCGGCTCCCAGGGGTCGCAGACCACGCTTGAAGCGTACTCAGCCGGAGCATCCTCAGAAACGCCACCGCTCCCCGCCACCAAAGGGACCAGTTCGCTCCTCGAAAAATAAAAGGAGCAGGCCGGACGCCGAGGAGCCCAGAGGCCGCCCGAAGGACCACTCCCCGAGGCGTCACCATGTTCATGAACGACACTCCCTCTCTGTGTCTCCGGGTGCCAGCGAGGATGACGATTACCGGACCCCTCTGGCCAGGCACATCATGGACGCCCCTATTCCTAAGGGCATGGAGAGGCCCCCGTCCTTGGGGATATATGACGGGACATCCGATCCTGATGACCATGTCGAGAGTTTTGAAGCTCTGCTCAATTTTAGGAATGTCTCCGGCGCTATCAAATGCCGGTTATTCCCTACGACTCTTCGGAAAGGGGCCATGGCTTGGTACAAAAACCTAGCATCTGAGTCAATCACGTCATGGAGAGTCCTGAGGGAGCGTTTCAGAAAACATTTTACGGCTTCTCGTCGACATCCGAAGATGATAGCCTCCCTGGAAGCCATCTTTCAGGTGAAGGACGAACCTCTCCGGAGCTACATAGAGAGGTTCAACAAAGAGGCGGTCGAAATCCACGTGACCGATCACATCAAAATGTATCTCATCAACAAGGGTTTGAGGATAGGATCTAAGTTCGCAGAATCTGTCGGGCTGCACCGTCCCTGTAGCTTTGAAGGTCTCCTCGAGAGGGCTCAGTCGCATATTGAGTTCGAGGAAGTTGAGGCTGCACAAATTGCCCTCGATTTGAGGCGCAGAGAAAGCCCCCGCGACAACAAGGAAGAAGACTCCCCTCCACCCAGGCGAGGTGGAGACAGGAGAAGAGAAGACTCCACTCCACCCAGGCGAGGCGGGGAAAGAAAGAAAGAAGCCCGGACCAAAGAGCCCCGCGAATCACGGGGACCGTCTGGCCTTTTCAAAGATTACACACCGCTGAACGTGTCTCGCTCGCACATTTTTAGCGACTGTGCCAATTCGGAGTTCGTCAAAGGGGGAATCCGCTTCCCGAAACCTGCGGCTTCCAAACCAAATGCTGACAAGTCCAACTATTGCCGGTTCCATCGCAGTCACGGGCACGTTACTGAAGATTGCGTCCACCTTAAGGACGCAATCGAGACGCTGATTAAAGAAGGGTACCTGAAGTAGTACGCCAAACAGCAAGAGGCCCCCCGCCCCAGCTGCCAGGAGGCTCAGAATGTCGAGGAGTCAACTCCCTCTCCCAACAACGGATCGCTGCAAGTCGCGTTGAGCATCCCGCGGCCTAAAGACTTCGGTTTTTCAGGAGCACTCGACAGCCCTAAAGCCGTCCGAGACATGTGGAAGAACTTCCCGGCAGAGGACTCGATAAGTGCCCGAAGCACCTGGGAGTCTTTCCCCCAAGCCCTGGTCATATCGGGCGGAGCCCCTGAGGAAGTTTGACGAGCTGAAAGCAACAACTCCTCGAGCCCCTACCCTCGAGAGAGTTAAAGGAAGATCAAATCCGATTACTTTCACCTCGAGGAACTTCCCGGCGGGGCACCGAACGCCAACATTCCCCTCCTGATCCGGGCACAGATGGCTAACTTTGACGTCCACAGAATTTTGGTCGACCAGGGGAGCTCGGTGGACATCATGTACGTCCACCTTTTCGAGACCCTCCAACTGACCAAGCAACACTTGTCCCCGTATGTAGGATCAAACCTACAGGGCTTCAACGACGCGACCACTCGACCGTGGGGTTTCGTGGAATTGATGGTCATCTTCGGGATTGAGGAAACTGCCAGACAGGTGAAGAAGCGTTTCTTGGTGGTGGACTGCCCGTCCCTCTACAACTGTATAATGGGGAGGACCACGTTGGTGGAACTGACGGTCGTACCATCAACGGTCCACCTGAAGATGAAATACTACACGAAACGCGGACGTGTGGTCACTTTCCACGGAGACATCAACGCGGCCAGAAGATGTTTCGACGCAGCCATCAGAGGTCTGAGTGTCGTTGGCCGCATCAAATCTAAGACTCAGGCCGAGACACCCCCAGACATCATGTAGGCTCCACTCCCGCCGGTCAGCGCGGTCGACCTTGACAGCAGATTTCCCGGGGAACAGGAAGAAGCTGCAGGCGAGGACCTCCCAGTCGAAGTCAATGGGCAGCCTCTCCACCCAACGCGCCCCGTCCCAGATGGAGATTTCGAGCTGGTTCCTCTCGGCGACAGCCCCGACCGAAGCGTGAAGATTGCATCTGGACTCCCCGACCTGGCGAAGAGGCAACTGAAGGCATACCTCCGAGAAAATGCAGATCTGTTCGCCTGGAGTGCTGCAGAGATGTCGGACTAGACCCTGGAGTAGCTTGTCATCAGCTAGCTATAGATCCGGCCGCTAGGGCTGTAGCTCAACGTAGGCGTATGCAGTCTTCGGAAAAAATGGAGGCTGCTGAAAAAGCTGTAAAAGACCTCCTAGAGGCAAACTTTATTTCTGAGGCCAAGTACACAACTTGGGTTTCAAATGTTGTACTCGTTAAGAAAAATAATGGAAAATGGAGGATGTGCGTTGACTACACGGATCTTAACCGGGCATGCCCGAAAGACTCTTATCCCTTACCTAACATCGACCAACTAGTCGATAATTCTGCAGGATTTAAATTACTATCCTTTATGGATGCCTATTCGGGGTACAACCAAATCCCCATGGACGAGGCCGACAAGCAGCATACCGCTTTCATGACCGAGTCGGGCAACTACTACTATAACGTAATGCCCTTCGGCTTGAAAAATGTTGGTGCCACCTACCAACGGATGATGAACAAGGTCTTCCGGGAAGACATCAGCGACGTACTCGAGGTCTACATGGACGACATGATCGTCAAATCTGCGAAAGAAGTCGACCATGCCGCTCACCTCCAGAAAGTGTTCGACACGGCGAGGAAATGTCGCATGAGGTTCAACCCCGACAAGTGCACCTTCGGTGTTCGCGCGGGGAAGTTCCTCGGTTTCTACCTCACTGAGAGGGGCATCGAGGCGAACCCCGACAAATGTAGGGCATTCTCCGAAATCCCTACCCCGAACTCGAAGAAGTCGATCCAGTCACTCAACGGGATGCTGACTGCTCTCTCCCGTTTCGTGGCCAAATCTGCTCAGTACGCACTCCCCTTTGTCAAGCTTCTCCGGCAGAAGGCGACTTTTGAATGGAGTGAAGAATGCGAACGAGCCCTCCTCCATCTAAAACAAGTCTTATCACAACCCCCGGTCTTGTCCCGACCAGACACCGGGGAAACACTTTTCTTATACCTAGCCGTCACCGGCGAAGCGGTGAGTGCTGTCCTTATACGGGAGACCCCCGACGAACAGAAACCAATTTATTTCACGAGCAGAGCCCTCCAGGGCCCCGAGCTCAGATACCAATAGATTGAAAAGGTCACATTGGCCCTCGTATCTGCAGCCAAAAGATTACGTCATTACTTTCTGGCCCACACGATTGTAGTAAGGACAGAGCAGCCCATCAGACAACTCCTCAGTCGACCCGATATGGCGGGGAGAATGCTCCGGTGGTCCCTCGAGCTATCCGAGTTCGACCTTCGATACGAAGGAAGAAAAGCCTTGAAAGCCCAAGTACTGGCCGACTTCGTAGCGGAAATGACCGTCCCTGAATCCTCGACCAGTGGCTCCCAGAAATGGACGATTTACGTCGACGGGGCCTCCAGTGCAAAAGGTAGCGGAACGGGCATTATCCTCGAAAACGAGCAGGGAATCCTGATAGAGGTCTCCCTCGAACTGTCCTTCAAGACATCGAATAACCAAGCCAAATACGAGGCCTTCCTCGCGGGACTTCGACTTGCGGAAGACCTTGGCGCAAAAGAAGTCAAAATCTTTACAGACTCCCAGCTCGTGGCATCGCAGGTTCGGGGAGAATTCCAGGCCAAAAACGATAGTCTCATCGAGTACCTAACCTTGGTGCAAGATAAGTTGGAGAAATTTGTCTCCGCGGAGGTGGCTCACATCCCGCGCGAGCACAACACTCGAGCAGACGTGCTCTCCAAGCTTGCGAGCACTAAGAAAAAAGGAGGGAGCAAATCAGTTATCCAGGAGATACTGACCCAGCCGAACATAAACAAAACCGCACCGACCATAGAGGTCAATGCAATCGGGGACGCAAACTATTGGATGACCTCGGTTTACGAATACTTGACGATGGGCAAACTGCCCGACTATCCTAAAGAAGCAGGGATAGTCAAAAGGTGGGCATGTGCGTATACCGTCGTCGAAGGTAAACTATACCGTCGAGGATTCTCCATTCCCTTACTCCGGTGTGTCGAAGAAGGCAAAGTCTTGGGGATCCTCCAAGAAGTCCACGAAGGGATCAACGCCCAGCACCTCGGCGGAAGGTCCCTAGCCCGAAAATCACTCCGAGCAGGGTATTATTGGCCCACTATGCAACATGATGCAAAGGAGCACGTTAAGAAATGTGACCGCTGCCAAAGACACAGAGACATGCACCTCACTCCTCCAAACGAGCTTAAGTCATTGTCGTCCCCGTGGCCATTTGCGTGGTGGGGAATGGATATCCTCGGACCTTTCGTCATAGGGTCGTACCAAAACAAGTACCTCATCGTCGGGGTGGATTACTTCACGAAATGGATTAAGGCCGAGGCGCTGGCCAAAATCACTGCTTTCAACATACTCCGCTTCTACAAGAGAAACATCCTCGCACGATTCGGGGTGCCCCAAGCCATTGTCACGGACAACGGGACACAGTTCACCGACAGGAACTTCCAAGACTTCGTCGCCAAACTGGGCACAAAACAGCACTTCACGTCAGTCGAACACCCTCAAACCAACGGGCAGGCCGAAGCAGCGAATAGAGTGATACTCTGGGGACTGAAGCGACGACTCAACGAGGCCAAACAACGGTGGGTCGAGGAGTTGCACAGCGTCCTCTGGGCGTATCGAACAACCCCACACTCCACGACCGGGGAGACCCCGTTTCGCCTAATGTACGGGACCGAAACGGTTATCCCCGTGGAGATCAGGGAACCCTCGAGGAGGACAGAAGCTCCCCTCGACGATGAAACAAACAACGAAGCCCTGCGAGAGGAACTCGACCTTGTCGAAGAGATAAGGACCGACGCTTCCCTCCGAGAAGCCTCTTTAAAACAGAAAATAACTTTACGTTATAACGACAAAGTTATCAAAAAGATTCACGCGAAGGAAAGCTGGCCGCAAACTGGGAGGGCCCATACCGCGTCACCGCAAAGACGGGAACGGGTGCCTATTACCTCGAGAACCTCCACGGTGAACAACTTGCTCGACCATGGAATGCTGAGAAGCTCAAGCAATACTACAGTTAGACACTGTCCGCGATAGTACAACGTCGCGACCACAGGGGCGTGCAATGGTACATGTGCGACACCTCTATATAACACACGACGGCCAAAAGCCACGAAGTGTGTGCGTGAGACTTTTTGGCCCGACGGGGAGGCCTCAATCGAGCTCCGTCGTCAACGTACCAATTAGGCAGAACACCCAGCTCGCGATGGGAAGTTCGCGCCACGGAGCTAAGACCTCTACCGACGTCTTGGCCCCGTTGAAGGTCGGGGAGCAACCCCCGACCAATCGACTAGCTCTCTCTACAGTCGAGGATCGTCAAAGTCGAGCAAACCCCCCAAGGCGCCAGCTATCTCAACTACTTAGGCAAAAATAAGTAACGTATAAAATATCACACACAAGCAAAATTAATAAAGAGGCATAGCGAAGTATGAAAATCGGGCAAAGCCCTTAGTACAAATGTTACATATACAAGCCCACAAGCCGGGCAAAAATAACCATTGTGCTAATATTACATCAAGTAAGCCCACAAGCCGGGCAAAAACAACAAAATGGCACGCAGACCAAGAAAACGATATCCCTACTCTGCAGCAGTCTCAACGGCGTCCAGCCCACCTCCCTCGTTGGCGTCTCCTTCTTGCCCGGGCGGCACTATCCGGTCGTCGACCACCTCGAAGTCAGCATCTGCCCCATCAGTCACCAGGTCGGGGTTTAGGACCCGAAGCTGCGCCACCGCATTCCGGAACCCTATGCCCGCAGTTTCAAGAGCATCATACTTGGCTAGCCGGAGATCCTGTTCGAGTTTCCTGAGTTGGACCACCAACACTGCTCGAGTGGTTAGGAGCCTGTCCTCTTCGGTTTCGCCTTCAGCTAGCCGCATAGCATCCTCTAACTCGGTGACCCTCTCCTTGAGCCGCTTCTCCTCTGCCTCCAGCTCGGAGATTCGGGCAAGGTGGCCTCTCTCCGCTTCCTCGACTTCCTTTAGCTTGGTCTCAGCCCGCTGCTGCTGCTCGCTTTGTTCTTTGTTCAGGTCCCTGCATTCCTTCAACTCTTTGCGCAGGTCAAGCATCTCAGCATCCAATTTCTCAAGCTTTTCTTGCAGTCGAGAAAGTTCAGAAGCGGGGCGAGTCTCATCGTTCAGGACAATGGCAGTCGAGCAAAGCCGCATGACCGCAGACAGGTCCTCGAAGATCGTTTTCCTCCTCGCTTCCGCGGCGGCCCCCAACACAGCTTGGACTTCAGAGGGAGGGACGCGAGGATAGATGACTTCGGAGAAGAAGTGGGGCTTTTGATGGCATGGTGGGAGATCAAAGTTGGAAGAAGGCGAGGGACTGTCTTCATTGCCCAGGTCGACGATCTCTGCGTTCGAAACCCGTTGCCGTTTCGGTGTCCCTTGAGCACCCGGAGACTGGCTCCCAGCATGAGGTGTCCGCCTGTCCGAAATCCCCGACAAGGTCGCAACCGACTGAGATTGGCTGGAACCCTCGGGCATCGCGATGGAGGAAACACCCTCAGGCACGACCCTAGAAGGAGCAACATCTTGACCCTTTGAACGAGATGCCTCTCCCCGGGCCTGCTCTTCCCAAGCCCTCTTCGCCTTCAACTTTTTTAGTCTCTCCTCGGCTCCGGCCATTTTTCCTGCAAAAAGAAAAGAAAACATTAGTAAGGCAAGGTATACATACGCGAGGAAGGATAAGGTCGTGGATGTTTTCATCACCTAATAACTCGACTGCTTCTTCGTCGGAGAAGGTTTCGAGCAGAACACGGGTATTAATCAAACGGCGTTGTTTCTTCACCTGCACGTCTGCTCCCGTTATAGGCTGGCCGTCCAGCGTTTCGTGCTGAGCCTCGTTGAAGCTCTCGACGAACGCGACGATCTTGTCATAAGTTGCCCGGTCGTCGATGTCCAGCTGATTATGTCTCACCTTGTATTTGTCAACCCCCTTTTTGAAGTGTTCCTCCGTCTAGTATAGGGGGAATCTCAGCTCCAGAACCTCCTCGGAGACGCCGTTGACCTCCTGGGTAACTTTCTGGTACAATGAGTGTATAGCCCCGAGGGTGACCGGCTTCACGAAATAGTAGCGGAACTTGAAGTCCCGGACGGAATCTAAATACGTATGGAACAAAGCTTTGCTCTGCTTGAAGGACACCCATCTGTGTCGTCCACCGACCGACGACCTTTGAAGGTAGAATATCCGGAAGAAGAGGGACACTATCGGAATTATCTTTAAGTACTTACATACGAGCTCGAAGGCCCGGATGAAGGCCAGCGAGTTCGGGTGAATCTGCGAAGGGGCCAACTTCAACCAGGCGAAGATCCCCTCTTGTAAGTCCGTGAAGGGCAGCCTCCACCCCGCCTTGTCGAACATGAATTTATATAACGGGATGCGCATTCCCCGGTAAGGCGAACATATCCGATGATGCTCCTCTGGGCGGAAAACCTTCCAGGATTTGTCGGACCCGATGAGCCTATGCTCGACGGTGCAGAACGCGTCGTCCACGTCTTTGTAGACGAAGATAGACGACATCTTCAGGGCTTCTTCGCAGACCCACTCCTCGAGCGGGCGCTCCTATGCGAAAGCCATGTGAGCCATAGGGGATTCGGGTTGGTCGTCTTCTTCGAAAGATCCTACGGCCACCTTCGCAGCCAAATCGTCCATTTACCTGAAAAGCAAAAGGAAACGGTGAATTCGATGGGTCATATCAAATTCACCCCTCCACCGCTGTTCAAGCGAACGGGCGAGGAAGGGGCAAGGCTTTCTCGGTTCCCCGACATAACCGACCGAGGATCAACATGTTCACCGGGGAACTCATTGCCTCCCCGGAAGATTCTTCCCCCGTGTTCCCATGACGCTAACGAAAAGAGTAATTATTGGGGACCCCGAGACATTCAACGTGTCCCCGACATGTTCATCCCTGGTCCCCGAAATATTCAACAAAAGCGGGTGAAATCCTTAGCACCCCCTCTTTCAACAGCTAAAGATTCCCGCCGTATTCGCCAGGAATCCTTTCATTTCTCGTGGGAACATCATCAGTTCACCAAGGAAATGCTATACACTAGTTGAAATTAAAGAAAAACGCAAGAGAAAGGTCAGTTTTTGAGCAAGTACCTTGTAAGCGGCGGTTTAGGGTTCCGGCACGGAGTTTCCGGCGGTTTACGGCGGCGAACGGCTGCTGTAGAAGAGATTAGGTTTCCGGCACGGAGTGTCCGGCGGCTGACGGCGGCGAACTGCTGCTGTAGAAGGTAGAGAGAGAAGGAGAGGGATTGTTGAGAGAGAAACGGAAAAGTGGGAAATGAACGAGGGGAACGGCTTTTATAAGCGGTTCTCGCGGAACTCGAAGGGCATAGGGCACTCGAGTGCGCTACCCTAGCCAGCCTCCCTAGGTAATAATGGCAGGTAACACGTGGCACACATGCAGCCCCTCATCTTCCCACGCGTATCGTTTCAGTTCTCCCCAACGTTTCGAATCTGAAACCCCTCATCTCCCGGACGCTACGACCAAACACAGCTGCCCGATGCCCGACTTAGGTGCGACTGTGGAAACGTCGAGCACGAGAATGACCTCGTCGGTTATTCTCTTGGCGTATCCCCGACATGCCAATAACCCTTAAGTCATTGCTCTGACACCTCAGAGCAACGACTTGGGGGGCTCCTGTTCTGGACTGGGCCGAGGCTGCCCAACAGTCGATCAGGCCCAACCCATACAGCCTGGGGAGGCCCAATAAGGTCCTTCTGCAAGACACGCGACTGTCACGTGCTGGCCACAGTTTCGCCGGGCACTTAGGCAGTGTCGGGCACTTGGTACAATAGGAGAGGAGGACATCACACCCCGCTGAGATGTGACTCCTCGACAGGCTAGCTCCTCCCCCGCGAGGCCGTGCCCTTTCTACAGGCTTCACATCTCCTCGACCACAGAAGGCTCCTCCCCCGCGAGGAGCACCCAACGGTCCATCCCGCGTGGACACGTTCCAAGTAACCTCCTACTTCCGAAAGATTCGGTCTGCCCTACTTCCGGAAATCTAGGAGCAGTTACTCTAGGGCGAAGACCACGTGCTGGCCTTCACTACTACACGTAAGCCCTAGCAGTTACTTGGAGTGGGCCTAGTTGATCCAGCCCACTGCAGGTAACTGTTGGCCCCGCGCTGGGGGCTCTCTGTAAATACCCTCTCATTTGAGAGGGTCAGGTTAGACACTTTCTTCCTACCAGTCACACTTTCTGTATTTGCTGATATTCTGTACACTCTCTCACTTGAGCGTCGGAGTACCTTGCAGGTACACCCCCCCCCCCCCCCCCCCGCCGTCTCTCATCACCATCGAAGCTGCCGTTCCAGACGCCGTTGGCCACTATCATTGTCTGATCCAGGTACGATCAGGTTTTATCAATGAAATCCCCAAAGAAAAACTCAACCATATTTGATTACACCAACCTAAATTGGACCTTATCAATCTTATCTTAATGACAAACAACAAAAATGATTATGTAAAGTTATTGAATGCATGCAAAGAAATGTTGAAGATGATGAGAAATTTCTAAGTGTGTTCTTGGTTTCAATGTTTGGAAATGATGCATGAATGCATACTTATATGTATGTGTGTCTGTAGAATGAAAACAAGCACAACATATTTATAGCCAAAAATATAAGTTTTGAAAGTTGGTACAAAATGTATTGACTCCAATCATGAATGAGCCAATACATAAGTCAAAGGAGTCAATACATTTTCCATAGGAGTCGATATATTAAGGGCAGAGAGTTATTTGTTTGAAAAAAATATTCGAAATGAGTCAACTCCAAACACGAGGGAGTCGACTCATCCGCCTGATGTATCGATCCACACCCTCAATGTATCGATACATTGAGGGCAGTGACTGCCAGGTTGAAAGCCCTTTCAGTTGGAGTCAACTTCAACCATGAATGATTCGACTCATTCAAAAGATGTATCGGCTCATCTTGCCTATGTATCAATACATTATGGACAGAACTATTTCCTTTGAAAATCATCTCAGTATGTATCGATACATACCAAGAATGTATCGACCCATTGACTACTTTTTCATGAAAATTCATATTTTTAGCATGTGATGACCTATCTAATCTAATTTTACATGTCCTATTATGATGATGCACATCTAGACAAATACAGTAAGGTCCAATATACACAAAGTACTAAGCTACCTAGTTTTGACATCATTCAAAACATATCTAAGAGTATATTACACTCACATACTCCCCCTTTTTAATGATGGTAAAACATGATGATGGAAAAATATACAAAGCACTTGGTGTCTTTGGAAAAACTCCCCCTGAATATGTGCATCATAAAACCTTGTACTTCTCCTCCTTTGGCAACATCAGAAAGAGACAATGACGGAAAACATGAGAAGTATCATGAAAATTACACAACAACATATAACTCACTCAGAGGCGTTGCAAAGATTAAACGAATCAACTATAATGTGCACTCACATAGAATTACGTTAAATTGAAAATGATGCTTAATCATAAGTACACAACTAAGTATAGCGAAAACAGATAATATCCATTACACATTTGACAAAAAGGTTGCAATATAATAGCATAATAAACAAAAAGACATGAAAGCATACATGCATTTTTCATGTAAGAATAAGATAAATAACATGCCCAACCGCAAAAATCATTTAAATAACTTCAAACACAAGGAATTTAATGATGTGATATATATATATATATATATATATATATATATATATATATATATATATATATATATATATATATATATATATATATATATATATATATATATATATATATATAATGAAAATATTAAACAATATGTCACTATAAGCATATAAATTGAAAAACTTATGTGTAATCAATTGGAATTTTTTGAAGTGAACACATATGAAATTCTTCATACATCAAGTATACCACATACTCTTGGAACATAAACATGCAATCAATTTAGTCATAGATAAGCAACATATTTCATAGAAACTTTAAGGACAAAGAGAGAAAGTTAGAACGATATTACCTCATAGGATGAGATAGAGAATGCACTTCACAAGAAACTAAACTTTCGAACAAAAGTTAAACAAAATATAAAGAGTGCATGCAAAACATATTTTAGGCAAGATTCACAAGTGGTTTTGTGAAAATATACATAAATTGATTTTTGCTATCAATATGCTAAAAAATGACATCGCCTTTCATATCCGCTATGCAATCGACAAAATCGAAATCAGAGTAACCAACCAAACTATAATCACTTCCTTTGAAAAACCAAAGTCCTTACATAGATGTACCATGAAGGTGTGTAAGAATACGCTTTACAGCTTTTAACTGTGATTCCTTAGGAGCAGATCGAATTTTTCGCTCTTTTTATTTTTGAGAGTATACTTCCACATGCGTAGAATTTTTTTTTGTTATTCCCTTACTCAGACCACGACTATAATACGACAGATGGGTCATTATGAGAGAGAATAATTCACATTAGGTTAAACAGTCACCTAAAGGTCAAAGACCCATTCAAACAAGTGAGAAACACACACACGTGTGTATATATATATATAAAATTAAAATTTTACAAAAAGTTATTAAAATTGCAATTTTGATTTTTAAAAGAATATTTTAAAAATAATATTTGTATGATATATATACGATTTTCTTTAAAATATTTTTGCCATCTGCAGTATACATGTGATTTACTTTTAGGTTTAATTATGATATATTGATTGTGTAGTTACACTGTCGATAAATCATGATTAATTATAGACAAAATTTTATAAATTATCCTTTGACTGTATAAATGAATTTTATAATGAGATGACATAAAATAACTAAATTCCTATTTCACTGTTCATTATCATGCATGTCATTTTACAATTAATTTCTCACACCTACTTATGACTTGTAAAACTTAATGACAAAATTTATGCTTCACTTCATTATATAATTAGAAAGAAAAATAAAATTTTTATTTCCTATTTTTCTAATTTCCTATGCTGATTATTTTGACTGTTAAAAACAAAAACAAAAAAACTCAATTATTTTTCTTAACATGTAGCCTTTGAGGTCCTACCTTATTATGTCGATTCCAATTTGGATAAATTTTCCTCCACATAATTTATACGTATAAAATATCTTTAATTACAGTTGTATTCAAACCAGGTGTGTGATTAAGAAAACCGTAATTTAGTGGGAACCACGTTGAATAGTAGAGTTATCAAAGTTGAAAGAGGTCGTATTATTATTAGGCCAAGGTATTTATGAACGGAAGTAAATGGTGTCCAGTTCTGTTGGGTTTCTGACCTACCGTAATAAATAGCTTCCAAGTTTTGATTGCTGTGATAATAATGTGGATCATCATGGTTGATTGCAAGCAAAATCACTGGTTTATTAATTTTAAAACCAGACTTTACTTTAGCTTTATTTTATTTTTTTGGTTGGATAGTGTGTCTTTTGCTGGAAGTTTTTTGCCCACGTTTGGGATCTACGGTAGTTCATCATTCTCTCTATTTTTGTCTTAATTATAAGTGAGTATCTTTCTATATTACTCCTTCCGTTCTACAATGAGTGATCCAGTTGACTTTTCACACAAATTAAGAAAAAAAGGATAAATGAAGGAGATAGAATGATATTTTTACTAAAGTGTCATTCTAATATATTGGGAATGATGAAAGTAATATTAATTAGAAGGTAAAATAGGAAAAATTGCATTGGAAAATGAAATGGGTCATACATTTTGGGACACCATTTTATTCCAAATGGGTCACTCATTGTGGGACGGAGGGAGTAATTTCTTTAAGATATTTTACAAACTTTCAAACTCCCTCCGTCCCACAATGAGTGATTCAGTTAACTTTTCACACAGATTAAAAAATAAATAAATGAAAGAGAGAGAATGATATTTTTTACTACCTCTGTCCCACAATGAGTGACCCAGTTGACTTTTCACACAGATTAAGAAAAAAGGAATAAATGAAGGAGAGAGAATGATATTTTTA
This sequence comes from Lathyrus tuberosus, assembly GCA_022829125.1. Classification (NCBI taxonomy): domain Eukaryota; kingdom Viridiplantae; phylum Streptophyta; class Magnoliopsida; order Fabales; family Fabaceae; genus Lathyrus; species Lathyrus tuberosus. The sequence continues at coordinate 10,397,315 of JALAZF010000102.1, forward strand.
CTAAAATACTCTTATAATGTATTGGGAATGATGAAAGTAATATTAATTAGAGTGTACAATATGAAAAGTTGCATTGAAAATTGAAACGGATCATACATTTTGGGACACCATTTTATTCCAAATGGGTCACTCATTGTGGGACGGAGGGAGTACTAAAGTACCCTTATGATGTATTGCGAATAATGAAAATAATATTAATTAGAGGGTAAAATAGAAAAAATTGCATTGATAATTGAAATGGATCATATATTTTGGAACATCATTTTATTCTAAATGGGTCACTCATTATGAAACGGAAGGAGCAGGTACTAGTACAGTACTCCCTGTGATTAATATATCTAGGAAAAGAATAGTTTAAATTTTGGTCATTGGAGTATTATTATAAATAACTATTAATTACTCCCTCTGTTCATTTTTAAGTGTCATTTTTAAAATAATTTTTTTGTTTCTTTTTAAGTGTCACTTGCAAAAGTCAAGATAGTATTAATTGCATTTTTGTCTAAATTACCTCTAAGTAATCATTACAGAGAGAGAAAAAGTTATATAAATATAATAAATAATTAGAGATATTATATGTAAAAGAAGAATTATTGTTTGAAAAACAACTAAATTGATTAACTTTCTTGGTAAGTGTAAAAAGTAAAAAAATGACACTTATAAAGGAACAGAGAGAATAACTATTATTATAATAAACAACTATTATTATATTCTACGATATTTCATATTCAACTTAAGTACACTCTATCTTACAGTGTTTCATAATTATCTCATATATACCGTATCTTACGGTGTATCAAATTTCACTTATTCATTTTATCTTTCATCATCCGTTCTTATGTGTGTGATCCTATACGTTTTTGTGAGGTTGACAAATATACTAAATCGCACATTTAATATAAAAACAATGAGCAGTATACATCATTGCTACCTAAGTCATGAAAATGTCATGTGATCTGACAAAACATTTTCGTGATAATATTATTTTGTACAATTACACTTTTACCCTTATGTTTATATTGAACACAAGGCATAGACTCTGTATGTAACACCCTAACCCAAATACTTATATATTAAGCTTTACACAACAATATAAGGTGTCACCAAGGACAAAATCTTTAACAAATCAAACATTTAACAAACACGCAGCGGAAATATCAACATCATACAACACTTGTCATCGCACGCTCGCCTTCACTTAGGGTATCATTGAGCCAGTATCAATCTTATTTCACAAAATAAAATCATTGTAACTTACACTTTTAGTCTCAATCTTCAAATTATGATAAATAATTTTCAAGAATAAAGAGTTATCGCATACCACTCTTTAACCTCTTCAATATAAACTGAATACATACAATTAAACTCCAACAAAACATAATAAACAAACAAACATTCTCAACCCCGATGTTACAGAATTAGAGCAAGACTTCTAAAACAACGTGAAACTAAACAAAGTAACTCAAGGGCTAACTTCCACTTACAGCAGCAAACTCAACTCTTGAGTATCTGCAAGATGTCCATGGTGGACAACATGAAAGCAAAGGGGGTGAGAAATAACAAACCAATATAAATAGTGTAAATAATTCTAAGGTAGATAATACACCACAAACACACATTCAATAACATAATCAACAACTGCATAGTCTCATACCCTTCACAACAACATGTACATTTTCACATCCAATCAACAACAACATGAATAATTAACTACATATGCAATCATGTATGAAAATGTACTCAACAACTGACTCATTATGCATGTTGTACCATTCATGAACACTCAGGTTCATCTCGTTCCCGATCCCCACCATAGGACCAGAGCACACCAAATCATCATCATCACCGTAGGTAACGCTTCAACGATCCCCACCTAAAACCGGATACTCACTTCTGATCCCCACCATAGGACTAGAGCACACCAAAACTGGACCAACGTCCGTACACCATGATGCATGACTCTCAACAACATGCATTTTCACCAAAAGGTTCACCAAAAGAATCACAAAGCACATCTCACCATTTATGTACGACATCATTCATAATGCACAATAATTCATTAATGTTACAACATCAATAAACAACAACAAATAGAAACAACTCAACAAATGTAACTTCATAAGCATTTATTCACGTTGCTACACCAAAACAACGACACATCATCGTATAACCATAACGATTTGCTAACCGATCACACAAATCAACACAAAAACTACTGTAGTAGGTACAAATTATAATTAAAACATGTCACTAAGCATCACTATGAGATAGATCTGCGTGCTAGCTTTCTAACGCTTCAGTCCGCGCCTCAATCTCAGTCAAGAAACTCAAGTTACGACGAAAAACAATTGGAAACGACATATCAACATTTTTGGAAAACGCAACAGCTGTAACCAGTTAACCAAAACCTGTAACTGGTTACAGTCACAAAAGTTTTTAAACAAAGCTTATCAGCTTCAACTGTAACTAGTTACACCAATGCATTAACTGGTTACCGCTGTATAGAAATGCAAAAACGCATTTTTCACCATTTAAGCACTTCCAAAGCTCCGATTGCGATTCTGTAAAAACTCTCGATCTCAGAATTTGACATACTACAATTATTCAATGATTAAAAGAACAATTTCAAAATATATCACATATTGGCATCGACGAAATCATCACTATTCAAGGTTTTCAAATTATGTTTTCAAAGCTTTTTTCAACACAACAATGGAGTGGCATACCCTAATTTTTACCACTAAGATCCCACCTCATTTGCATCTTTGCAATGCATCAAAATCACAAACTTTACTATCTCCTAACCCTCTCATATTTGGTCTTGCCTTTGCAGAGATCATTAAGCACCTCTTTGTGTATGTTTTTACATTTTTTGTACTTAAATGCTTTATAATTCACTAACCATTAATCAAAATACAAAAATATGCCTTGTCCCTTTTGTTTCTTGTGCAAGGTAGGGTTTGTAATCAAGAGCATCAAGTGATTGTCTCCTCAGTTAGGGTTTGAGTTCTTCAAGTCAAAGTGTGGTCAAGCATTGATTTTCAAAATCTATTCATCAAATAATTGCCTCTAATCTCAAATCATAGAGTCTAAAGCATCATTCAACTTCATTTGATCAAAGATATTTCAAAGTTTGATAATTTGTCTCTCAAGAAACTTTAAAGGTTCATGTGTTTATTTCCATGCCTTCATCAACATGTTTCCTCAAGCCATTGCAAGATTCATCAAAGGAAATTCAAGAATACATCATGTTAAGTTCATATGTGCATCAAAGTGCCTTGAAATGCAAGAAAAACGTCAAGGTTGTAAGTTGATTCAAAGTGCTTTGACCTAAAAATTAAACATTTCAAGTCCAAGTTCAGAATATCCAACTTCACTCATTTTTCAACATTTTTGTGTGCTTCCTTGGGAAAACGACTCTTCTTGACATCCTATACAACTTCTTTTTACAAGTCAAGAGCCAATTATGCTTGTAAGATCATCAAAAGTTTTGAAACATTAGAGGTCACTTTGTGGACTTGGTAAAATTTGACCTAAATTCAAGTGTTATTTGCCTAACTTCCAAAGATCACAACTCTCTTAATTTTCAACTTTTTTGGGTGGTTCTTTTTACCAATTATCATATTTGATGCCTTCTACAAGTTTGTTTCAAGAATCAAAGGCCACTTGTGCTTTGAAAGTCATGAAAAGTTTGAAGACATTATAGGTCATTTTGGACTTAGAATTATTTCCACCTCTAATTATAGGTCATGGTGCCAACTTTACCAGCTCATAACTCTTTGCTCAAGCATCCAAATGAAACCTTCCTTTTTGCATTGTACTCTATGTTATAATGTGTTCATTCAGCAAAAAGAATGAGAGGCAATGGTCAAGTGTACACAATTTCAAAATGGTTTGAAGATGGCCACTTGAAACTAAATTTTGCTCATGGAACAAAAAAGAGAAGTGATCAAATTCACAATTTGAAGCCAATGTTTGCACATGGTTAACACCTGGAGATGTTAAGTGATGTGTGACGACCTAAAATTGCAAGGTTTTGGCTGCGTTTTAGTGACTTTTGAATCAAGTTTTCATCACAAAACGTTGCACATGGGATCACACATTTTGCAACTATTTCCACATGTATGAGATCTCAATTCTTAAACTATTTCCACATGTATGAGATCCCAATTCTTAAATGATATGCTTAAGACATCTTAAGCAAATCAAAATAATTTCAAAATACTTAAAAAACACAAAACTCATTCAAATCTTTTGTGCTTTGTGCACCTTTTTCCTTTTAAACCTTTTCTTAAGGATAATTATTAGTTGTGTTCTTGTAGTGATGCAACTCCTATACTTCCACAATAATGTAGAGAAGTGATGACATTTTCCACATAGATGTTGAGTGATAGACTTGTTGATTTCTATCCAAGCAAAAATCCTCCATCTCAAGATGATGCAAATGCCCATTCCTCATTAATTGTGGGTGGTAAGTTGAGTTTCCACTCGAATAGCACGAAATGTCTATTCATTTAAAATCAATCAAAACAAACACTTTTGTTATTTTTACCATGAACTACGAGGTTTTGATCCTTTATTTCACTTTGTTGGTACATAGGTACGAGGCTCAGGAAGTCTTGTCAAACAAAAATCTTAAAAAAATATTTCTTTTTCTGGTCTCCCCAATCTTTTGCAAACAACACCCCTTTTTTTAGCCAAACGCAAATTTTCAAGAGGTTCCTATAGAGTACCATAGATGTGAAGGGTGCTAACACATTTCCTTTACATAACCAACCCCCGTACCCTTATCTCTTTGTTTTATTAGTTTTGTTTTAAAACTTCTGTGGGTTTTATGTGTTCTTTTCTCATTCCTTTGGAAATAATAACGAGCGGTGGCGACTCTTGCTTTATGAGTTAAGTTAATCAATAGCTTAATCTCAAGTTTTTCACCGCTACATAAACTTGGCGAATCTGAGAGTCCTCGAAGATATTATTACTTTCAACATGAGAGTCCGCGAAGCTGAGGACCTTAGAACCCTTTAACCCATCTTGTCTTTTTTAGGATGTATTGCGGTGACTATTGAGGTGTAGAATTGGATTAGTTGTTATGTGATACTACACTTAAATGAGTTTCTCTTGAGAATATTACAGGCTAACAAGTGAATTGTCCAAGCCGGTAATATCCGAAAGATGGAATCACGACTTTGGGAACTTTGTAGAACCTTGTTGTACAGGTGATTTACCATTAGTACATACCTTGTGGTTGGTTCTTACCCTTGACTCCATACTCATGACATTGAACTTTTAAACCTTGTTTGTGATTGTTGCATAATCATGCACTCACGCATTCATGAACATCCTTTTTCTCTTTGCAAACATCGCAAATATTGTGATCATGGATATTACAAGGAGGAACACTCAGAAGTATAGTTTCAGAGTCCTTAATCTAAAAGAGTTGAGAAAGTTAGCATCTTTAGTGGTTAATCCTGTGGATTTCAAAGGTCACTATAGAAGAATTTTGACTATTTTATTCACCAACGTTGAAGATGGACTTCTTAATACTCTGGTTCAATTTTATGATCTTGTCTACCTGTGTTTCACTTCTCCAGATTATCGGCTTATGACTACCTTGGAAGAGTATGCTTATCTTATGGGTGTGCCAGTTTCTGATAAGGTTCCTTTTAGTGGTTTGGATGAGTTTCCTAAATCACAAGGCATCGCAACAAGTATTCACTTAAGGAAATCTAATGTAGATGCCAATCTTATTGCCAAAGGAGGTATTCAAAGGTTGATTTCGAAATTCTTAATTGAGAAAGCTTCTTCTCTTGCTAGTGTTGGTAGCATGGTGGCTTTTGAGGCTATCCTAGCCTTACTCATTTACAGATTGGTATTATTCCCTAACATTGACAACTTTATTGATGTTAATGTTATCTGGATCTTCTTGATTGGAAATCTTATTCCAACCTTGCTCGATGACACTGATTTCTCTATCCATTATAGGACCTCCAAGGGTAATGGAACTATTGTATGTCGTGTACCTATACTGTACAAGTCATTTATTTCGCACTTGCCACAGACTCATATCTTTATGGAAAACAAGAGTTGTTTGAGATGGTCTCAAAGGATCATGTCTCTTACCAATGCTGACAACACTTGGTATTCTCCCGTGTATGATAATGTTAAGATTATTGATAGTTGTGTGGAGTTCTCTAATGTACCTCTTCTTGGTACACAAGGGGGAATCAACTACAATCAAATTTTAGCAAGACGTCAGTTTGGGTATTTCTTGAAAGATAAACCTAATAACATTTTGTTGGAGAGTTTATTTTTCCAAGAAGGGAAGGATTCTCAAGGGTTAAAGAAGAGGATGATGCATTCTTGGCCCAATATCCATAGAAAGGGGAAGGGCGAGCTTGGATAGCAGACCTGTGTAGTTTTAGACACTTATACTCATTGGGTGAAGGAGAGAGCAAGGGAGCTCAAGATGCCATATGCTTATGAGAAGCCCATGTTTCCAGTGGTGACCAAACTACCTACCATTCCTATTGAAAACATGGAAGAGTTTCAAGAAGCTTTAGCCAGGATGAAGCAAGAGAGGGATACTTGGGAAGGCAAGTTTCACGCTTCAAATCTTGTGAAGATAGAATACCTAAAGCAATTGAAAGAAAAGGATGATTTGATAGAGTTGTTTGAGAAGTATGCTGAGAAGAGGTAGAGGGAGCAAGAGGATTTATTATCCTCTAGTATTCCACCATCACAAAGTATTCATCTTCCTACTTTAGGTGCTTGGAAGGGCATTGTAGATCCGCTTGTGATAGAGAAAACTGCCATAAAGAGTACTTATAAAAGAGAGGTGAAGAGGCTTAGGAGGAAGTATCAGGAAGGAGTTGGATCGTCTTCAGATGTGGTTCCTTAGGACCCTTAGGATCTATCTATTTCCTCTTGTATTTGGGATCTTTTAAAACTTACACTTCAATTTGTAATCCTTCCAATTATTAATGAAATTAGAATATTTATTATTTTAAAAGTGTTATTTCCTTATGATGTTTGCAATTTCTTTATGATATCTTAAAGTTCCTTGAAAACTAATAGTAAAAATAAAACATTTGAATTGCATATCATGCATCATTTTGCATTTGGTTTTGCTTTTTGAGAGTTCTCCAGGGGTCTTATTTCCTTTCTCTTGGTCTTCTCAGAAGACAAGCTGTCTCATCAATATAATACTCGCGATAGTTATCAGAGGAAGATGGATCATCTTGAATAAGAGAATAGAGAACTTCGTGAAGAGGTAACTATTATAAAAGTTGGAATGGAAAGACTAAATGCTTCGGTTGAATCTTTGGTTGCTGCTCAAAATCAACCTCCTTCTCTTCATACTACTTAGACTCAGCCTCAAGTGACTGTGATTTCTGAGATTGTATCAACTCCTATTTTTGTGGATCCAATTACTGCTCCACAACATCAGATTCCCAATGGTTTTTCTTAGGGGATACCTATAAATTTTCTTCCTGAAGGTTATTAGCCTAATGTTGAGATTCCTGTTGTGCAACCAGTTATGATTATTCCTTCTCCCGTGGTTCATATTGTTCCACATGTTGAAGAGCCTGTTTACCATGTTGAACCCAATGAGAGTATTGGTGTTTATGAGATAATAGATGAGTTCCAGGATCAATTCTAGGAAATGGAGAAAGAGATAAAATCCTTGAGAGGGAAAGAGCTATTTGGAAATAATGCTCGTGACCTTTGCCTTGTTCCCAATGTGAAGATCCCTGCTAAGTTTAAGGTTTCTAATTTTGGGAAATACAAGGGAAATTATTGTCCTCAGAGCCATATTGTGATGTATGCAAGAAAAATGTTTACTCATACCGATAATCATCAGCTTTTGATCCACTACTTTCAAGACAGCCTTACAGGTGCAGCTCATAAGTGGTATATGGGGTTGGATAGTACTCAGATTCGTACTTTTAATGACTTGGGTGAAGCATTTATCCGACAATATAAATATAATGTTGATATGGCACCAGACAGGGATCAACTCTATGCCATGTCTAAAAAAGAAAAGGAGACTTTCAAGGAATACGCTCAGAGATGGCGTGAGATTGCTGCTCAAAATAGTGCTCATCTAGAGGAGAAATAAATGACGAAGCTCTTTTTGAAAACTCTGAGTCCCTTTTATTATGAAGGATGGTAGCTAGCGCACCTAGTGATTTCACTAAAATGGTGAATATGTGAATGCATCTTGAAGAAGGTGTTCAAGAGGGACATTTGGCTAAAGAAGGTGGTTCTTCTCGTAATTCCAAGAAATATGGAAGTGGATTCTCCATGAAGAAAGAAGGTGATTCTAATGCTATTTCTTAGGAAAGGCATAGAAGGTCTCAAAGAAGGAATAAATCATCGACAACAACATTTGGCATCTATCACTCTAGTTGTTAATGCTTATCCCGTTTCTCAGGCAGCTCTTGCTTATCAACCTCAGTTTCAACAACAACAACGTACTCATCAGTTATACAATCAACAAAATCATGTTCAGAAGAAGGTTCGGTTTCACCCAATTCCTATGACATATGCTGAATTATATCATGCTTTAGTGTTGAAGAATCTTATGCAAACCAGGGCTTCGCATGCTATCCCAAAGGATCTCCCTTGGGGGTACAAGTCTGACCACTTTTGTGCTTACCTTCAAGGGGCACCTGGTCACGATATTTAGAATTGTTTTGCGTTGAAGGCTGAAGTTTAAAGGTTGGTTTGAAGCGGTATTCTATCTTTCAAAGATTCTGGACCCAATATCCAAGTTAATCCATTACCTTAGCATGAGGGTGCTGTTGTGAATATGGTGGATGGTTGTCCTGGGGACTACCGTATATTTCATATTAATCTGGTTTGGGGATCTTTGGTCGAGATGCACGTCAGTTTGTGTGAGCTCAATTATTATGAACATGATCATGCTTCTTATAAATGTTTTTCAAGGAGTCCTCGTGGATGTTCTGTTTTGAAGAGAAATCTTCAGGAGATGATGGATCAGAGACTTCTCTATGTTACTAGAACAAGGGTTGATAATCATGAGGTACACATGGTTGGTGATTTCCCTAGAAAATACCGTGTATTTGATGTGAATTTGGTAAAAGCATATTTGGTTCAACTTCATGTTGAGTTATGTATGTTGAGGTATTATGGACATGATCACGTGTTTTGTCAAGTTTGTTTGAGAAATCCTCGTGGATGTTCTATTGTGAAGAGTGATATTCAAGATATGCTAGATCAATAAACTCTTCAAGTTCACAGGAAAAAGGATAATACTGATGAAGTGAATGTTGTGGTTCCTCAATTTAATATGATAGAACAGGTGGAAATCACTTACAATAGTCATAAATCTTCTGTCTCTCCTTTGGTTATCTATTTTCCAGGTCTTATGCCTTATAATTCTGATAAGGTTGTGCCTTATAAGTACAATACTACCAAGATTGAGGATGGTAAGGAAGTTCCTATACCATCTCTCTCTTCCGTTGTTAACATTGTTGTTGTTAGTGGAGTGACCCGTAGTGGTCGTGTGTTTGCTTCTGTGCCTCCCAAGAGGGTTGCAGATGTTTCTATTGTAAGCTGGTTCAAGTTGAAGTGGCCTGTTGTGCAGTATGAACCTGGGTCTGTGGCAGGATAATTGATCAGTGAATTTTAATGCACATTCTCTTATGTTTGTACTTAGGCATTTCCCTACTTTGTTTTGTTTAATTTACTGTTTATTATGTTTCTAGAATTAAGTCTTTGTTTGCCTTTAATATATTTTCGCAGCTTATTTTCAGCATTAGCGGTTATTTGATACATGTCTATTGTTTGGATCATAACTAGAGCTTCAGGATGTCGTTTTGCACATACTAATATGCGTTGGAAAGCTGAGACAAAGAGCTACAACTTTCATGTTGAAGGCAGGAGCTGATTTGGAGTTTAGTGTAGCTCCAATTTTTTGTGATGCGACCACTACCGCTTTTAGTGCTACTTTATGATTTCTATATTTATCCTATGAAGCTTAAAAGGAAAGGGAAGTGTTGTACCCCAAATTTTTCCCTTAGATTTAGTGTTCATCCTCATAACATATTAGGGCAATCATTCTGCATGGTAACCTTTCCTGTGTGGTTGTTTTGTTTGTTTGTTCATTTATGTTACAGGTTGGAATTAAAACTATACATTTGGTACATTTGGTTTGACTAAAGGACTGCGAATATTCTGTTTGGACTAATGAAAAGAAGGGTGACATAGTTTATAATGTGGGCTTGGAGACCCAACTAATGGCCCAGGTGATTTACAATAGACTTTACGACACCAAGTTGGATCATTATGGTTGCTTAAAGAGGGGAGTTATGAACAAAATTTCAACTTGGTTGTAAGTTAGATCTTCAAGGATGGTTTAAGGGATTATTAAGTCAGATTTATGAGAAGGTCTCAGTTTTGGATTAAGTTTCTTTAAGTTGGATTTACAAGTTTTTACTCAAGTTGGATTTACAAGTTTTATTTCAAGATGGGTTTACAAGTTTCATTCCATATTGGACTTACAAGTTTAATTCAATGTTGGAATTTCAAGTTACTTTCTATCGTGGATTCAAAATGTTTCTTTCTTGAACTTACAAGGGTTTCAAGTGAAATAAGGATTTGCATTTTGGATTACGAATTTGAATTTGGGATTAAAGATTACTCAACTTGGGTCAAGAGAGCTTTAATTTGGAATGAAGGAAAATTCTATGTTTTGATTTACTTTCGAGAATTTACAAGAGTGGTGGAATTACCATTGGGTTACATTGTTTAAAATTGAAATTACAAAAACTTTGATGTTGCAAGTTACTACATGTCATCTATAAACAAATACAAGGAGGATTGAATCTAATTTTAAATGTAGGGCTGTTTGAGTTTAGGTGTTCAACTAACATAGTTGACACCAAATACTCGCGCCCGACTTTGATTTCGGCAAGCCTCTAGTGTAGTATCCATTTCCAAAGAATTGTTTCCATTCAAGGATTTCTGCCAAGAAGAAACTTAATCCAAACAGTCAGCCACCAACAAACCAGCCAAGGCTGCAAGAAAAAGAGAAAATATGAGAATCATAAAACACAAAACATGGGCGAAAGAAGAAGAAAACAAATAAAAGGATAAAAGCGCCAGGCAATGCTAAATCAAAACATCATCACAAGGATAACTACAACATTAATTTCAGCATCACCAGGAACCATGCCCTGCAAACTCAAAGCAATCATAGCCGTCACGTCAAAATAAAACAACCATGAGAACTCAGGAACCATGCAAAAACAACAGAAGTAGTAACAAAACCAACTCAAGTGCCCTGTAAATTCTACAGACAGAATATCAGTTCACAAACCAAGCCCAAGCTTCAACACCACAACCTGCACAACAAAACAAGAATGTCCGGCGAAGCATTGAAAGCATCAGGCCATCATCATCATTCTAAAATGATAACAACCATCATCAAACACCAAATTATCAACAAGGCTCACAGTTTTCAATGATTAGTAACGTGGTTTCAGAATCGAGGAGGAACCTCAAAGTCATCACTAACCGTTCGAATAGCAGATCAATACAACAAGAGCACCAATTCCATGCTATTTCCAAGAGGAATAAAGTTCATCGGAAAGGAAAAAGAAGAGAAGAGGATTTTCGTTGCAAATCCATGCTCAGAACATTTAGTTTCATCACAGCAAAAACAAACAAGTCACGCTAATGACAAACTGCTACCTCATCCATTATTAGCTGCAAGGCCAACAAAACAGGAACCACCTTAGGAAGTCAGGCAAGACAACAATACCAATAATAGGAAGAGCATCCCTTAGAATTCAACAAGAGTGAGACAATTATTTGTGCCAAGGCATACAAAGTACCACATCAGCATCCAACACGTTGCTAACTCATTTCCAACACAGCAGACTATTTTTGAATCATTTCCAAAAAAGAGAAAGCAAACCATTTTGCAAACACGATTGAAAGGCATAAAGAAATCATCAAGGGTTCATAAGTTTCCCAAAGTGTACAACCTCATTTAATCCTCAGACAAGGCAAAATTGGACTTGCCTTTATGCCTTCATGGGCAAAAAAAGGGAGAGAATCAGAAAAGAAAATCCAACGCATCTAAAACAATTCCCAAACACGACATTCAATAATTTTCAACATATCGGATTAAAAAAGGAATGGATTAAGTGGATTAAGGCCTCAGAAGTTTCCCGATTCAAAAGTTCATTTTCATCATTATCAAAATAATTTGAAATTAGCGTCACAATGATTACCGGACTTTTTCCTAAACCAAAGAGGACACTATTTCACAGATATTTATTCCCTAAACAAAATTGGATAAGAATCAAAATCATCAAAGTTTGAAATCACGGTTTCAAAGCAGCAGCAACACTTTCCAACTTAAGCACAACCAAATCAAATCGTATCAGACAGCATGCCCAAAATTGTACAAAATCAAATCAGCAAGGGACTTCAATACAACATTAAAGGATTATTAAATCATCATTGGCCTTCTATATAAGAGGTTCACATTCCACCAGAAAAAGGGACAAAAAAAAACCCTAGCAGAAAAATCATACGAAAAATCATCGAGAGAAAAGAGATAAGAAACGCAGTAACAACATCACACAGAGACTCAGAAACGTGGTTCATCACCGTCTCAAATCCAGAAGAAGAAAAGACGAAAGCCAGAACAACACAAGGTTTTCACAAATCGCACAAAAAGGTAAAGATAAGAGGAAAGAAGTTCTTCCCTGACGAAGATCCGTGAAGTTCTTGCCACCGTCGTTCGCCTTTTTATCATTTTCTCGCTTTTTTCCATGTATCATTGTAATGTAACTGTATAAACATAATGAGAATGGGGACGGGAATCAGGGGGATAGGGTTTTTTTATCTGTTTGATTTTGTTCGAGAGAGGAGGTGAGTGGAACGAGCATTGTGGCGGCGATTTAGGGTTTCCCAAACCCTAATCGTTGAGAGAGACGAGAGAAGACAACGAGAGAGAAAAATCAGAGTGAAAGGTCCGTGTCGTTTGCTTCTTTCCTTTTGTTTACTGCTATGATCTCATATGCACCCGCGCACGGCATAATCGTGCACCGTCACTCCATCAACGTTGGATCTTAATGCTGTTTTGGATCTATTGGTTGAGGATCGAGGGTCCGCGATGGACCCTCTCCCTTGCGTTTTACCAGATCCCTTCGTCCATCTTCCTTTAACTTTTTTTATATAATCTAATTCCTTTTTTTATATATAATTAAAAACAATTAATTTTTTTTATCTAAATATAACTTAACGTTTTCTTTATTATATAATTACTAAAAAGAAAAGAAAAACTTTTTTATAGCAAATCTTTCATAATTAAAAAACTATTATTCATTAAAACACTAAAACTAAATTTTTATTTTTTATTTTTTTTATTAATAAAACCCATTTAATAAAAACTATTATTTATTTAGATACCAAATTAAAAACGTTCTAAAACTCCTAATATCTCTTATAATAAAAACTTTTTCTTGATTGAAATATTAAAATCCCAATAAAATATAAACCTTTTTTATAGTACAACTTAAATCTTCTCTTTCTTAAATTTATTAACACAAAAAAAAATAGTAAAATCCTTTTTCTAAGATTATTTAATCACATTTTTTTCATTAATAAAAATACTTAATAACTTTTTTCAAAATTAATATTAACTTTGTATCTAAAAATAAGAATATAAAAAAACTTTTGCAAATATTAAATTTAAGATCATCTTCATAAGATAAAACTTTAATATTTTTCTAAATTAATAATAATCTCTAATAGCTTTTCAAATCAATAATAGATCCATGCTAATCTCCCCTCAATTCAACTTTTCTTATAGTTATTAGAATCCATTATCGTACGCTTGAATGTTTCTATTATCTTGTTTGTATCCTGTTTGATGCGATGCTTTTGTATGCTTATCTTGATGAATATATGTTTGTTTTCTGTATGTCTAAAACTTTTCAAAAATACAAAATCTCTCGATCCAGCGTCGAGCCCCTTTTCTACCCATGTAAGTCAATCGCCTTTGGGCATCTCATTCAACCTTCTGGTCACCATACACTATGCTAGCCCACTTTGCTAGTACGCACAAATAATCATTAAGTTAGTCCCCCTCGACATTCCAAAGGAAGGTTATTAACATTGACTGCCATGTTATAGGACTAACTCTTAGAACCCTTGGCCTTAGGATTCGGAGTCGTCGTACTCCACGTCTCGCCGTAGACACTTAGAATCTTAGCCTTAGGATCGGAGTCGCCGCACTCCAAGTAAATGCTCCGCCGCGATCATTTACAATCCTACCCCTCTTAAACTAACCTACAACTTTAGAGTCGCTGCACTCTATGTAATGTCTTGACTTAGACATTACTTCCCCTTGGAACCTTAACCCCGTCAAGAAGTTCCTCTTTTCAGAACTATGCATTACTCTGATTCTACTCTCGAGGATACGTAGGCACAAGGTGCGATACCTTGTCGAGTATACTTAGATACTAACCCCTAGGGTTCAACCTTTAGTATAGCACCCTTAACAAGCGAGTAATAGATAACATAAATACTAACAAGAGGTTCCCGTAGAGTACTACGGACGTTTAGGATACTAATACCTTCCCTAGGCGTAACCAACCCCCGAACCTTAGATCTCTAGGTTTTTCTCGTTCTTGAACCTTTCCTTTGGATAAATCAAAGACGGTGGTGAACATTTTAAGAACTGTGATGCAAGTTAATATAATAGCTTGTTATCCTATTCTCACCGCAACAGGAAGATATCTTAAACTAACCCTGCGTGCAACTGTATTCCTTTACAAATGCGAAGAGATCTGGAATCGGGGGTTGGTTATACAAAGGGAAGCTGTTAACACCCTAAGTATCTATAGTAATCTATAGGAACCTTTATTTGCATATGTTTCCACTGTTGAATTGCTCGGTTGCTTAAATCGATTTGTTGTTGAATAAGGAAAGTTTCTCATTTTCGAAGGTTGAGGAGATGTTTTTGTTGTTTTTATGGTTTTCTATTGTTTTTGGGAAACCCTAAATTTTTACCACTAAGATTCCCATCATTGTACAAATCATCATCACAATATGGGTGTATCATTATGCCTCATTAGTCTCCCCAAAGATGGGTGAACACTTACTACAGTCAAAATTAGGGTTTCAAGCCCTCTCTGAGTTCTTAGACAAAGGATCAATCAAGGAATGACATGATCTTTAACTTGTCTAAACCTCTCAAACATCCACAATGGATCAAAAGGACTCTCACTTCAAGGATTAAGCACAAGATTGCTCCCTTCTAGGTGGATCAAGCCTCGAGATCGCCAGTGTCACCGAATTAGGGTTTTAGTCGACCAGGGCCTCCAGATGGAAATTTTCCTCTGGGAATGAGCCAATACTTCAAAACATAACCTAATATGCTCCATGGAACCTCATGACCCCAATCATCAAGTCAATTTTTCCTCAGGGGATGCAGTCATAAAAAAATCAGGAATTAGGGTTTCTTGACCTAATTCACCCCTAAGTTGACTTTTGGGACAAATCATGAGCCAAGACCTCAAGAGAGGATTTGAGGGTCCATAGTACACCACATTGATCCATTTGTAATAATGGATTGATCCAAGAAGCTTGAGCAACATGTCTCAATTTCATCAGAACCACAGTTAGGGTTTCGCGGGAAAAGTCAACTGTAACTTTGACTTTTGACCAAGACATGCTCCCAAGCCCTAAGACATGATTCAATATACCCTATAACACCAATGAAACATGTCCATCAAGTTTAATTTAAGTCAAGGACATGACTTCCTAAAGGATTGCACAGTTTGGAATTCATGTGATAAAAAGTCAACTGTGCACAAAAGTCAACTTTGACTTTTTAAGATTTTTCACAATTATGGATTTTTAACCCTAAAATGATGTTAATGTATGATTTGAATCATCATTCATCAAGAAAAATCAAAGAAAGTGGGATAACTTGTAAAAGGGGTAACCATAAAAACTTAGAAAATTTTCTAAGTTATGAACAAAGTGGCAAGGGTACCAACTTTAGAGGATCATAACTCCTAAACCACAAAGCCATTTTTCCCCATCAAAATCTTGATTTGTAGATCACATGGCCCTCTACAAAAACTTCAACTAGACCTCATTCCAATTCTTCATGGATTTTGAGTTATGGATTGATCAAAATCACAAAAAGTGAAAATGTCACCTTTTTCCAACACTTAGTGAAATTTTCACTAAGTCAGAATCTGCCTTCACTTTTTTCCAAATGTAGGGACATTTTTCACTTGGATCCAAAAAGTATCAAAACCAAATATGATCAAACAGTTGTTGTATCATATAAGGGCTTTCCAAAATGGCCAAGAACATCACCAAATTAAATTTGAGCTAAGAGTTATGGTAGTGGCAAAATGCCTTGCTGAAAACTACCAAGGCAAGGCAGAATTTTGCATTTTTGGTCGATTTGCCAAAATCAGCAAATTCCAAGTCTTGTCATCATCTTGGACACATCTGAGGATCAAATCTAAAGGGGACAATCACTGAGCCAAGCCTCCAAAGTCCTTGGAACAAGAAGTAGCATGCCAAACCTAGAATTGCCTAAAAGAGGGACAAGACTCCAATTTTGGATTGGAGCATTTAATAGATGCTTAGAGGTGGCATGGAATGATACATTTGCAACTGAATTCAGTCAAGATTCCTCCAACAAGTAGGGAACCAAAGCTCTGTGCTCTAACCTCTAGTCAATGGCTAGAGAAGACTTGGATTTTCATTTGCCAACATTGGCCAAACCTCTGCTGCAGTTGCCATTCACTATTGATCCCAAAACAAACTTGCTCTACTATAAATAGAGCTCATTTGTGCTCAGTTTGAGTACACCAAAGCCATCAAACAGATGCTTTCCTTAAAATCCCTTTTTCTTGGCAAAAATGCCTTCTTTAGCAATGTACCTCTGAGTTTTTGAGTTTGAGAGCTTTTTCAATCAAACCAATCACACACACACACACACCTCATAAACATCATATGTAGGTGATCCAAACTCTCACAAGTGACCTGTAATCACAAAATCACAAAGTCACCTCTCAAAACCTTAAAATAGGCTCTTTGTGCATTTTTCAAGCCATGTCTTGATTGAGTCACTTTCCAAACCAGATAAAACCTCAAACACACTCCAAATATCATCCTTGAACTGTCCCAAATGGTCCCCCCATCTGGAACACCATTTGAGAGAGTTGCCATTTTGGTCACTTTTAACCCCTTTTGCAAGAAAGGGCCAGTTTGTGTTTTTGCTGGTACCAGCTAATTCCAATCATCCTAAAAGCTTCTAAGGGATCATTTGAGTGTGTCTAAAGCATCAAATCATTTCTGGAACAAAAGGCTTGACAGATTGCACAAAAACTCCAAAAAGCTCAAAAAGAGGTAAGCCTCATGACTTGAACTTTCCAAAATATGCAATGCTTTGAAGTCCACTGATCATGCACACCTCATACATGTTAAATATGTTGTGTTTGAACCAATTTATCATGTAATTCATGCCTGTATCAAAGTGTAGCATAGAAAATGCAATTATAGGCCTTTTTTAAAACCACTATCTGGTTTTGAGGAGGGAGTGTGATCTGAAAAAACTACCACCACCATTGGATTCCTTGTGAAATTCTGGTCCAGATGCATATAAATTTTGTCTCAAACCATTAAGAATTGAGAAAGTTACGGCCTTCACGTTTCTGAGCCAAAACTTGCCTTGCCTTGCCTTGGGCCAGGCCTAAAACCAAGGCATGACTTGTATATTTGTGATTTTACTTCAAACAATGGATGTATCACCACCCCAGTGGTAAGGCGCGTACCTTGTGACCTTGAGGTCGTGGGTTCAAACCCCACCCATGCCATTTTGTGTTTTTTCATATTTTGCCATTTTTTCCAATATTTTATGTTTTATTAATTAATTGGAAAATTAATAACTCTTTCAATTTTAATTATTTTTTATTGGTTCTTTTTGCAAAAAATCACAAAAATGTTGAAATATTTTATTCCACAAAAAAAAAAGTTTATATTATTTATTTAATATAATTAGTATTTTTGTGAATAACTTCATTTTTATTTGTTTTAAACATTTTAAAATGAACATTCATCTTGAAAAATCAAGACCAAATGAGTTTTAATATCTCTTATGATTAAAAACTTCATTTTTCAAACCTTAAACAAAAATCACAAGTGGTTTATTCAAATTCATTTGGTATTTTTCCTTGATTTTCTTTTAATATTTACTTTTAAAAGAATAACAAATTAGGGTTTCTTTGATTTTCACCCTCATCAATCATTTTCAAACACTCATGGGCCTCTGATAGAGTGTAAGACCTAATCCCCTTTTAACCAAAACAATTTTGGGCCTCTGATATTGTATAAGTCCCTCTGCGTTAAAAGAAAAGTTTGGCGCGATCATCGCCCGTTTAAAACAAACCACCTGGGCCTCTCCTCGAGTTATAAGACCCATTCAAAACTTTTGGTCCTCTATTAGAGTGTAAGACCCAACCCCTTTTGAAAACCAAATTATCTTGGGCCTCAGTCATTGTATAAGACCCACTGCGTTTTCAAAATCTCGGCGCGATCGCCATTTCAAACGAAAAATCATCTGGGCCTACCCTCGTGTTATAAGCCCCACTCTTTTTCTTTAAAACCTTTTGGGCATCTTGAGAGAGTGTAAGACCCACCCCTTTGTACAGTAAACCTTTTTTGGCCTCAGTCACTTGTATAAGCCCCTTTGTATAAAATGATAGTGCGATCATTGGTAAAAACCCTGGGCCTCTCCTTGAGCTGTAAGCCCTAATTTTTCTTTCAAAGCACTTTCTCCTTTGATTTTGAATATAATGTTGTTTTCAATCTTTCTTTGTTGAATAACTAACCAAATAGCATGGAAGCTCTACAACCGAGTAAGAACAACATGGAAGCTTTACAACCGAGTAAGTGTTTATACGCTTTCATTTACCACTTTCATATGTATATAACTGTACTGTGGGGCTGTTTCACTGTAAGTCTCCTTTCATAAACTCATATCAATTGTGTAATAATAGTATAGCTATTTAGAGTTTCCCCGGCAACTACGTCTAGCACTAAGCCCTGTTGATCACTCTTAAATAGACTAAACTAGATCCCCATAGGATTACCAGATACAGTCTTCTCTTCAGCTGTCCTCCTAGGAATTGTCAAGAGACTCTACTCCCCAGAGTTGATCTATTCTCCGTGAATAGCATCTCTTGAGTTTCTTCCAAATTCTCGAACTTTCCTGGCTTGATCTATTCTCTGTGAATAGCCTGTCTTGAATTTCTCGGGGTGTGGGGACCCACAGGCTTCTTAAAAGCATCCCCGCCTCCTCTTGGGCGTTGTACAAGGACCCTACGGCTTCTTAGAAGTATTCACAGCCTCCTCTTAGGCTTCGTATAAATGATTTCTTCCTCCGAGAATGATAGCCTCCTCTTGGGCTTTGTACAAATTGTCCCTCGGCTTCTTAAAAGATTCCAGCCTCCTCTTGGGCTTCGTACAAATTGTCCCGCCGACCTCCAAGAGGTATAGGAACATAAATTAGTCATCTTAATAGAACCATTTTTTTAAAGAGTCTAGATCCTGCTACTGCTGTTTCTTAAACGTAGTACAAAAGATGAAACTCTAGACTTGGACAGTCTAATTTCCTTGAGTCTCAAAGACATTCTCAAGTTCCTTTCAAAACTAGGAGATGAAACCCGTAGACTCGGACAGTCCCGATCGCCTTTGGATTTCCCATTTCCTTAAAAAACAGGAAATATCCATGATCCTCGAATCAAAATCCCTGAGTGCAAACATTACTCATATAAGAACTGATTTTCTCTTTAAATCAACATATTGGACTTATCACTCAACTGAAACAATAACCATAGCCTCCATCTCGGGCTTTGTACGAGATACAAAACACTCTCTTGTTGAGTATAAAAGACTCTCTTGTTGAGTCAAACCCCTTTTGCCTCCGTCTTGGGCTTCGTACAAGACACATACAAAAGCACTGTCTTGTTGAGTCAACCCTTTTAGCCTCTCTCTCGGGCTTCCTACGAGACACATAAAAACCCCCTCTTGTTGGGTCGATAGCCTCCTCTTAGACTTTGTATAAGGAAACCCCGGTTGAGACAATCAACCTTTTAACTGTGCCTCGTTCACAAGATACAAACATCAATAACTCCCTTCACCTAACTATTGTAAGCGGCAAGCCTCTGGATTATTTACATCCACGCCACTGTCCTTCTTTTAGCATGAGAAATTCCTAAGGAAAGATAACATTACTCTACACTGAGTTAAAGTCTTCTCCTTCAGGTTAAAACTCCCTATAAAGGAAATTATGGCATTGCTAGGATTCACATATCCCAGTTAAAGTAATCCTCTTTTATAGTCAGTCACCCAACAGTCATGACAAACAGACCCCCTTTAGAGATGGCAAATTCTCTCTAAAGTCAACACCCTTTTAGCTTCACATCTTGAGCTTCGAACAAGATACAAATAGACCATTCAGCTTCACGTCTTGGGCTTTGAACAAGACACCAAAACACCATTTCCTCCCATAGAATAGGAGGAACTACGATCGCTCTGATTTCCCTGTTTTGGAAAACGGGAATACGTAGGCATAAGATTGAAAGAAAAATCTTAGCGAGCACACTAAACAAAAACTCAAAATCCCATACCCTCAGTCCTAAACATCTTACGCATGAACCGTCCAATGTTTTCAATCTCGAAGAAAGAGTAATAAGAAAAAGGCCCCATTACCATATAGCATCCGTAACCTAACAGACCGCTGTTTAAACTCAGTATGCAAGCAGGGTTAATTGGAGACATCTATTTCCCTTCCTTCATCAGCTTCAATAAGATAAAAAATGAATTGAACTGTAGTAACCCCCAAAGAGCGACAGTGCTTAAGAAACACGTCCACTTTCGCTCGCTACAGAAAAGTGGCACCCACCGTGGGGCCAGTAATTTTCATGGCGGTGGCCACCACAGAAAAGTGGCGCCCACCGTGGGGCCATCTTGACTCTCATCTTTCTTTCTTACAATTTAAGGTGAAAACCTTGGACAAGTCACTTTCATGACGGTGGTCGCCACAGAAAAGTGGCGCCCACCGTGGGGCATTTCTTCCTTTCTTTCTTTTTTGGGGATTTCACTGGGATAGGACTTTGTTTGACTTCACTAAAATCTTAGGTCAAAACCTTTAAATTGGGAAGGAACCACAGAATGGCGACTCCGTCGGGGAGCCATTTTCTTTTAGGAACATAGGATTCATAGCTCTTAAAAGTCTAGGACATTAGGACGAATATATATACTAATTTTCCTAATTGATATACATGTTTATTTTTCTGCTAATGGGAATGCGTGTGATGCCGCATGTGGAAAGATTGAGTATACACCTAGGAAAAACCCCTTTAGTGGTGCGGAAGACATCGAAAATGGTTGTCACGCGATACCACCCTCTTCTGAGGACTCTTCGAAAAAACACCACCTAGCACGGTTCCCGGCCCGCTGGTGTTTTTCTCGACAAGAGTTGATGATGTTGAGAGACAGGTACAAAAATCACTAGTATAAACCTTTGGGACGGGTAGAGCCTTGACTCCATGACACCGACCCTTTGACCCCATGTTTTTTCTATGTTTTTGTGTGATGCATTCATGCATTCATTTAAATAAATAAAAAACATTAAAACAAAGAAAAATTTTCTCTTCTAGTCTCTCTTTTTCAAATTAAACTAAGACAATGATTGCAAATGTCAGAGAGAAAAAGATTGCGCTCATGGATTTCGGTAGAAGGAGAACTCATAAGTATACCTTCAAGGTTCCAAAACTAGAGGATTTGAGAGGTTTGGCGAGAATGATCATGAACCAAGAGGCTTTCAAAGCGAAGTATGGAGGTTTGCTATCTCTATTAAGGGTTCAAGTAATTGAAAGAATCATGGATGCACTCGTTCAGTTTTACGATCCGGTCTATCACTGTCTCACATTCCCAGATTATCAGCTCGCACCAACACTGGAGGAATATTCTCATCTGATTGATTTACACATCACTGATCGAGCTCCTTTTTATGGACTGGAAGAAATTCCAAAGGATCAGACCATTGCAAGAGCAATTTATTTGGACGAGTCAGAGGTCAGGACTCACATGACCACTAAGGGTGGCCTACAAGGTTTGTCGGCCCAGTTCTTGACAAAGAAGGCCCTGTATTTCGCTAGTATAGGGAACATGACTGCTTTTGAAAGCATCTTTGTTTTACTCACCTACGGGTTATTTTTGTTTCCCAACATTAATAACTTCGTCGATATCAACTCCATTAAGGTTTTTCTCATTGGAAGCCCTGTGCCAACTTTACTCGCAGACGCATATCATTCTGTACACTTAGGGAATTTGTACAGCGGAGGGGAGATCTCATGTTGTGTACCTCTGCTATACAAATGGTTTATGTCCCATTTGCCTAAGTCTGCTGCTTTTTGGGATCAAAAGAATACTTTACGTTGGTCACAGAGAATCATGTCTCTTACCAACTCTGACATAGATTGGTGCAATAGGATTTATGAGGGAATCAGGATCATTAACCGTTGTGGAAACTTCCCCAACGTACCCCTCATAGGAACTAAGGGAGGAATCAATTACTATCCATTGTTGGTTCGTCGTCAATTTGGATACCCGATGAGGCATGTCCCACGAAATGCTCATCTGGAAGGTCTCTTCTTCAAAGAAGGAGAAAATGACAGAGCACTAAAGATGGAAATAGTGCACACTTGGAAACATGTTCATAAGAAAGGACGAGAGTCTCTAGGAAAACTGGACTGTGTCTTGGTGGAGCCTTACCTCCACTGGGTACAAACTAGAGCTCTCAAGCTAAAGATGCCTTATCCTCGTCACATAGTTCTTCCGCCAAGGGAGTCTGTCATGTACTTCATAACTAAAACGGAAAAACTCCAGGTTACTCTCAACAAAGTTCAGCGGGAGAGAAGGTCTTGGAAGAACAATTACCGCACCCTCAATGTGGAGTGTATCAAAATACAGCAACTACTGAAGGATAAAGATGCTCTGATTGAAATTTTGGAGCAGCATGCTGTAGAAAACCAGGATGACCAAAGGAATTTGCTCGCTCCTTTCACCTGGCAAAGGAATGACAACCCGACAACGACCCAAGAGCCCCGGTTCAAGAGAAGGAAAGTACCAGAATCAACACCCGGTTTCTCCTCAGGGAGGGCTCGGGACCCATTAGCTTAGGTTTCTGTTTCTGCACCTTGTAATCTACTGTATTTTCATTTCTGCAATCCTTTGAATTCAATAAAACAGGGTTTCCTCACTGTTTGATATTTGCAATCTAATTGTCGAAGTTTATTTTGATTGAACAAAAAAAAACACTTAATCGTTGCATTCATCATTCTCACATCACGTATACTCCTTACCTACGAGTCTCACGTTTGTGTCTCGATTCTAGAGTCAAACTGTCTCATTCGTACAATACTCGGGCCAATCGTCAGAAAAAGATGGATGATCTTGAGGAAGAGAACAGAGAGTTGAGAGAAAAGATTGACGCTCTGAGAGAGGATATGAGAAAGCTTCGTAACAACATGCAAGCCATGGCAGAAGCTCATCTACAAAGAACTGTGATCTCAGAGATCCCCTCAACGCCCATAGTGGAGAAGTATGATCCTAGGTACAAAATGCCGAAAGATCGTCCCTGGGGCATGCATGTTATCTATATCCTGGAAGGATATGTTCCGCCGATCACTGGAGATCCGGAAACTTCAGTAGAAGCCGTCGGGCCTGAAGGTTACAAACTTCAGGAAAGAGAGGATGCCAGAGGCATATTGAGGATTCCTGAAGGTTACAAACTTCGGGAAACACCAAGATTCACTGCTGTAGTAACGGTACCACCTCTTGTGGTGCACACTGTCCCGGAAGGACAGATTCCACTGATACCTTCTGGTGGAAAGGAAATTATGTTCGACAGGATGGACGAGTTCCAGGAACAGTTCCTGGAAATGCAAAAGGAACTACAAGCCATCCGCGGTCAGGATTTATTTGGAAAGGATGCCGCAGACCTTTGTCTGGTCCCCAATGTGAAAGTTCCTCACAAGTTCCAAGTTTCCGACTTTGAAAAGTACAAGGGTAATTCTTTCCCTCAGAGTTACTTAGTGATGTACGCTCGGCGAATGTCAGCTCAGACGGAAAATCAGGATCTACTGATTCACTACTTTCAAGATAGTTTAACCGGTGCCGCCTTAAAATGGTACATGGGTTTAAACCGTACTACGATCAACACTTTCAGAGATCTTGGCACTGCCTTCGTCCAACAATACAAATACAATTTGGACATGGCACCAGACAGAGATCAGCTCAAATCGATGTCACAAAAGGACAAGGAAACTTTTAAGGAGTACGCTCAGAGATGGCGTGAAATTGCCGCCCAAATTTTTCCACCTCTTGAGGAAAAAGACATGACAAAAATCTTCTTAAAGACCTTAAGCTCATTTTACTACGACAGAATGGTTTCCAGTGCGCCCAGTGACTTCACCGAAATGGTCAGTATGGGGGTACGTCTCGAGGAAGCTGTTTGAGAAGGACATCTAATAAAAGACGCTGGATCATCAAGTAGTACAAAACGATATGGTAGTACTCTCCCTAAGAAAAAAGAGCAAGATATTGGGAATATCTCTCTCGGAAGCCAAAGGCGACGTTATCAGCCAGTAGCGGCTGTGACTCCTGCTATCAATCCTGCGCCTATTTCTACGTATCAACCTCGGGTTGCGCAGAGCCAACCTAATCAAAAAAGGACACAACAACCTCTTCAGCAGGCTCGTCCTCCATACAATAACAACCGTACAACGCGGCCACCAGGATTTGATCCTATACCCGTATCATACGCAGAACTATTTCCGTTACTACTAGCCAAGGGGCATATCTAGACTAAATCCCCTCTTGCAGTACCGGAAAATCCGCCTTTTTGGTTCCAGATGGACCAGACATTCCCTTATCACCAAGGAGGACCAGGGCATAACATAGAGAACTGTCTCAATTTCAAACCCGACGTGCAAAAGCTTGTTAGGAGCGGGGTCTTATCTTTCAAGGATACAAATCCCAATGTTCTCACGAACACGCTGCCTCAACATGAGAAAGCCGCAGTCAATCTGATAGAGGGAGAGTCTAACAAAGTCTATCAAATTCACGATGTACTCTTATTGAAAACCAACTTGGTTAAGATGCATTGTAGACAGAGTGGATATGGCCATGTGCCACCTCATAATTATCATCAGTGTGATATTTGCTCTAAAATCAATCAAGGATGTTCTGTGGTGCAATCAGCCCTACAGGAATAGATGGATCTCGGATGTTTCCAAGAGCACTGAGTTTGTGGAGTTAACATGGTTTACACGAATTCCAACATCATTCAGAACCACGACATCCATGCGATGAATGCCAACTTGGTGGCAATGCACTCAAGGCAAAGCCAGTATCATAATCTGCCACGGCACAATTACAGTTCTTGTCTGACTTGCTCGATAAACAAACAGGGATGCTCTTTTGTACAAGAGACCCTCCAGCGTCAGATGGATCTTGGGTGGATCCATGACTACCATGATAGGAATCCCTATCAGATCAACATGGTTCAAATCTTTGACATTCGTTTAATGAATACCAACCTGGTAGAGTTACATGCTGAGCAGGTCCCCCTCGGATTCCTGGTATCACATGATTACCAGAGCTGTAAAGCGGGTTGCGAAAACGATCAAGGTTGTGCCCTTGTCCAGGAGGCACTGCAGCACTTGTTAAATCACTGGTGAATGCCAATCTATATGGATGAAGATACTCAGCAAATTAGTATCAATAACAGGAAACCTACTCGGCGTCAAAGTCAGGATGTCCGATCTGTGGAAGCTAACCTAGTGAGGTTACATTGCATTCAAAGCGGGCGTGGCCAGGTGCCACCACACAACTATGAGCGTTGTAGAGTCTGTTCGGAAAGTAACCAAGGATGTTACCTTGTGCGAGCAGCTCTCCAGGGTCAGGTGGATCGTAGAGAGATTCGCCCATATCCGGGTTCCGGACCAATCAACTGGGCGCCGGACTACCTCGCTGATCAAATTGAGGATGTTGTTGTAATCTCTGATCATCAGAGGGCCAGGGATGTTTTTGCCATCATCCCTCTACTTGACGAATCAAAAGTTCTTAACCAGGAACAGATCGAGATTACTTATGATGGTCAGAAAAATCAGAAGGCTCCCATTGTCATCTATCTACCGGGACCACTACCGTATGAATCAACTAAGGCTATCCCTTACAAATATGGTGCAACGATAATTGAGAATGGAAAGGAAATTCCATTACCCTCCTTCGTGAATATTACAGACATCAGTCGTGTAACACGGAGCGGTCGAATCTTCAACAGAGGAGTTGGAGAGTCCAGCAAAGAAAAGGAACCTCAGACAGAAGTTCCTAATCCACCAGTCAGTCAATCCAGTAATCCCGACGTTTCAAAAAACAACGATGAGATGCTAAAGCTCATCCAAAGGAGTGAATACAACATTGTTGATAAGCTATTACAAACTCCTTCAAAGATCTCGGTATTATCACTGTTACTCAGTTCAGAAGCGCACAGGGAGGCTCTACAGAAAGTCTTGGAGCAACCCTTTGTGGAACAGGATGTAACAATCAGACAGATCGATAGCATTGTCTCTAACATCACTTCCTACAATAACTTGGGATTTAACGATGAGGAATTACCTGAAGAATGTCGCCGTCATAACATGGCGCTTAATATCACGGTCAGCTGCCAGGGCGATGCTTTAGCCAGCGTACTGGTAGACACAGGGTCAACCCTGAATGTTATGCCAAAGTCCACTTTGATGCAATTATCCTTCAAAGGACCCTCGATGAGAACCAGCGAGGTCGTCGTCAAAGCATTTGACGGATCCAGAAAAACGGTTATCGGTGAAGTCGACCTTCCCATTACTATCGGTCCTCACACTTTCAAAGTCACTTTCCAGGTCATGGACATCCGGGAAACGTACAGTTGTTTATTAGGAAGACCTTGGATACATCAGGCTTGGGCGGTCACCTCGACCCTCCACCAAAAGTTAAAGTTCATTCAGAACAACCAGCTCGTCACGGTCTGTGGAGAACAAGCCTTGCTCGTGAGTAACTTATCATCATCTACTTGTGTAGAACCCGAGGAGATTGTTGGAACTCAGTTCCAAGCGCTTTCGGTGAGCAAGGACAATCGATCTGAAGAGGGAACTTCCATTTCCTCATACAAAGATGATATCAAAGCGGTAGAGAGTACCAATACAACAGGATGAGGACAGCTAGTCATTCCTACTGACAATAAAACAAAGAAGGGTCTTGGTTTTTCTGCAACTTGCACCCAGACAGCTACTACCAGCGATGAAAGTCCTCATCCCATTCGGAACTTCTTTCACAGTGGAGGTTTCCTTCAACCGGTGACCCAAGAAGTACACACTATCAATGAGGAGGATCCCTCCGACACAGATGAGGAATGGAAGTCCTATCTTAAAAAGGACGGTTATATGTCTCAGGACGAAACGCAGACTCCATTTTGCTTTCCTGCACAGGGTCTGAGATTTATACCCCGGTCAGATGTCCAAATGATATATGGAGATTGTGATCCGGAAGGATGTCGTGCTCCACCAAACTCATTAGAGGAAGACACTCCGATGAAAGACAACTTTGACCACGACTATTGTGGCCCAATGGATTGCCTGCCAATGTGGCAGTCGTATTCGGGAGACTTGGGGCAAGAGAATCAGCCGAACAATGAAAATCAGCTGAGCATCATTGAAAAGAATACTTGTGTCCCCACCATGTCATGGGATCCTCACCCAGGGTATCCTGAAGATACCCCACACGACGATGAATTCGCAACGTCCGCAGGATTAGAGTTCATTAACTATGCTTTTCCTGAGGTCAACGTCATCGAAAGGGATGACTCCTTCAGTTCCAAAGAAGTGTGGGACACCTTGGGACAACCGAGTGAAAAATACGACTTTATGGTCAAGTACACTGCTCCTGAAAGCTCTCTTATCAGGCTCGAAGACATCCAGCCAAATGGATGGGGAGATCTGCCTGAGAACACAAATACTATGCAAAATGCAACAGAGGAATCCTCCTACGACAACTCTTCCTGGGAGACAGATCCCAATGATCCTGTTCCACCAGAAATCAGTGTTATTTCTGAAGACAAATCAAGGAAGGTACCAGACTTTGTGATTCACCGAGGAGTTCGCCGCCAATGGGTTGCTGTCGATATTCCGAAAGTTGTTCAAAAGTCAAAGTAATTGCCGTTTTTAACCTTTCACCCTGCCCAGGTGAAACAGATGTTTTGATAGGGCTTACTTTCTGTAAATTTCCCTCTTCGCTTTGCCCAAAGCGACAGAGTTTTGTTTTATAGGGCTGTAGTTTCACGAATCGACTTATTCATAAATAAAATAACGTCGTTCTGTAATTTCTGCATTAATTGTTGTTTTCTCTTTTGCTTTTCTCAGAAAATGGTAATCTTAAAAAAAAATCAATAATAAAAACAAGCAGTTATCAAAAATACACTGCACACACTTTTGCATTCTCTCTATCTCTTCTAAAACACAAATCATCACGTCATGCAGATTGCTTGTTTTAAACCCCGTTGAAACATACGATCCGATGCCTTCTCCCGACTTTGAGTTCCCAGTATTTGGGGCTGAAGAAGAAGTTGACAACGAAATTCCAGAAGAGATCTCCCTACTACTCAGACAAGAGGAAAGGTCCATTGAGCCTCACAAAGAGTTGCTGGAAACAGTCAACTTGGGCTCAGAAGAAGAGAGAAAAGAAGTCAAGATTGGGGCGCTACTCAGTCCAATCGCCAAAGAGAATTTGATAAAGCTTCTCAAAGTGTTTCCCGATGTATTTGCTTGGTCCTACTAGGATATGCCAGGGTTAGATACCAGCATCGTGGAACATCATTTACCATTGAGATCAGAATGTCCGCCAGTAAAACAGAAGTTGAGACGGACTCATCCAGACATGACCATCAAAATCAAAGAGGAGGTACAAAAATAGATTGACGCAGGTTTCCTCGCCACATCATAATATCCTTAATGGTTAGCCAACATCGTACCCGTTCCAAAAAAGAACGGAAAAGTCAGAATGTGTGTCGACTACAGGGATCTAAACAAGGCTAGCCCAAAGGACGACTTTCCTTTACCACACATTGACATGCTGGTAGACAGTACAGCAAAGTTCAAAGTTTTCTCCTTCATGGATGGATTCTCGGGCTATAATCAAATCAAAATGGCACCGAAAGACATGGAGAAAACTTCGTTCATCACCCCATGGGGTACTTTTTGTTACAAGGTAATGTCGTTCGGTTTGAAGAACGCCGGGGCAACCTATCAAAGGGCCATGACTACTCTTTTTCATGACATGATACACAAAGAAATCGAGGTATATGTCGATGATATGATTGCAAAATCTAAGACAGAAGAGGAGCATGTGACCCACCTGTCAAAACTATTTGAGCGGTTGAGAAAATACAGACTCTGCTTAAATCCCAACAAGTGCACCTTCGGTGTCCGTTTAAGGAAACTCTTAGGGTTCATCGTCAGCCAGAAAGGAATTGAGGTTGATCTTGACAAGGTCAAGGCCATTCAAGAAATGCCTTCTCCGAAGACTGAAAAACAAGTCAGAGGATTCCTGGGACGTTTGAACTACATCTCCATATTCATATTCCTCATGACCGCGACATTTTCACCGATTTTCAAATTACTGAAAAAGAACCAGGACTGTGTTTGGACAGAAGACTGCCAAACCGCCTTCGACAGTATTAAGGAATACCTGTTGAATCCGCCAATTCTATCACCTCCAGTGGAAGGAAGACCACTGATTATCTACCTCACAGTCCTAGAGGACTCAATGGGATGTGTACTTGGCCAACAAGACGAAACCAAAAGGAAAGAGTTTGCCATCTACTATCTGAGCAAGAAATTCATCTACTGGGAGACTCGGTACACTATACTTGAGAAAACTTGCTGTGCTTTGGCTTGGGCAGCCAAACGTCTGCGCCAGTACATGATTCGTCACACTACTTGGCTGGTCTTCGAGATGGATCCAATCAAGTATGTCTTTGAAAAGCTTGCTCTCACGGGAAGGATTGCCTATTGGCAGATGTTGCTATCAGAATATGACATAGAGTACCACGCTCAGAAAGCCGTTAAGGGGAGTGTTTTAACCGATCATTTGGCTCATCAACCGATTGACGATCAAGAATCAATCGGGTTTAACTTCCCAGACGAAGATGTCATGTATCTAAAAATGAAAGATTGCGATGAACCGTTACCCAGTGAAGGGCCAGAACCAGGTTCCCAATGGGGACTTATCTTTGACGGAGCAGTTAATCATTACGGAAATGGAATTGGGGCAATCATTGTTACCCCTCAGGGTACCCACATCCCTTTCACCGCCAGACTTATATTCAAGTGTACAAACAACGAGGCCGAATACGAAGCTTGTATCATGGGTCTCGAGGAAGCAATTGATTTGAGGATAAAAAACTTGGACGTATATGGTGACTCAACCCTGGTTATCAATCAGATTAAAGGAGATTCGAACACATACCAATCAGGATTGATTCCTTACAAATATTACGCGAGAAGGTTGCCACCCTTCTTCAACAGAATCGAGTTTCATCATATCCCTCGTGAAGAGAATCACATGGCTGATGCATTAGCCACTCTCTCTTCCATGATTAGTATAGGTCAATGGAACGACATACCTAAGATTGACATAATGCGCCTTGAATGGCCTGCTTACATCTTCACGGTCGAATCAGTCATAGACGACAAACCTTGGTATCACGATATCAAATGCTTCCTTCAGAAACAAGAGTACCCACCTGGGGCACTAAGAAAAGACAGAAAGACCCTCAGAAGGCTGGCAGGAAGTTTCTTCCTGGGCGGTGATACACTCTATAAGAGAAATTTTGACATGGTCTTGCTCCGATGCGTCGACAGACCAGAAGCAGACATGCTGATAAAAGAAATTCACGAAGGATCCTTTGGCACTCATGCCAACGGACATACAATGGTGAGAAAAATTCTAAGAGCAGGGTACTATTGGTTGACCATGGAATCCGACTGCTACAAGTACATGAGGAGGTGTCACAAGTGTCAGATATACTCCGACAAAATTCATGTACTGTCAACGCATCTCAAAGTTCTTTCTTCCCCATGGCCTTTTTCCATATGGGGAATCGACATAATTGGCTTGATTGAGCCTAAGGCTTCGAACGGACATCGGTTCATCCTAGTAGCCATTGACTACTTCACCAAGTGGGTCGAAGCAGCGTCATACGCCAATGTGACCCGACAAGTGGTGGTACGATTTATCAAAAACAATATCATCTGCCGTTATGGTGTTCCGAGCAAGATCATTACTGATAATGGATCTAACTTGAACAATAAGATGATGAAAGAGTTGTGCGCAGAGTTCAAGATTGAACACCATAACTCATCTCCCTACCAACCCAAGATGAACGGAGTGGTAGAAGCGGTTAACAAGAACATCAAGAGGATTGTTCAGAAGATGGTTGTAACCTAGAAAGACTGGAACGAGATGCTACCCTTTGCTCTTCACGGTTATCGCACATCTGTCCGCACTTTAACAGGGGTGACACCTTTCTCTCTAGTGTATGGCATGGAAGCAGTGCTCCCCATAGAAGTAGAGATCCCATTAATTCAGGTATTGATGGAAGCTAAGCTTACAGAAGCTGAATGGTGTCAGAGTCGACACGACGAATTAAACCTGATCGAAGAAAAGCTAATAACGGCACTATGCCATGGTCAGTTGTATCAATAGAGAATGAAGAAGGCGTTTGACAAAAAGGTTCGACCTCGCGTCTTCAGGAAAGGAGACCTCGTGCTGAAAAAGATACAATCATTTCTCACTGATTCTCGAGGCAAGTGGACTCCGAATTATGACGGCCCCTACGTGGTCAAGAAAGCTTTCTCAGGCGGCACCTTGAGACTTGCAACCATGGACGGAGAGGAATTTGCCTACCCCACGAATGTTGATGTAGTCAAGAAATACTTTGCCTAAAAAAAACGTCTCGGTGGATTGAAAACCCGAAAGGGTGGTCCAGGAAAAAATTAGAGACATAATCAAAAATCATCCCGATGGATTGGAAATCTCAAAGTACAATCCAAGCAAAAATTAGGGATAATGGCAAGTAACTACGTTCAACAAAGGGGCAAATCCCTCAGCAGCAGTTATGTCATCCATCAGAAAAACTCCAGTCACGATCATCTTCGACAGAAGCTCAGGATGCCCCGAATTCAAAGTTGGTAGAAGGATAGTGGTCGTTATGTTTCGATGTAGCCGTTTTCCCTTAAATTACCATTTTCTAAACTTTGTAAATACTTTATGGAATCACGCGCTTGGTTGATTTCTATCCTATCAATAAAATTTGAGCCCTTGTGCTTTTGTTTATCATTCTCATTGTTTTAACTTTATAGAACGACATTTTAATATGATCAACGATTCTTGAAATGAAGCAAAAATGAATTTACTTGTTAAAATTGTTCTGTTTTTTAAAAAAATAAAAAATAAAATAAAGACAGCAATTTCTTTTGACGGTTGAACACCGAAAGAACATCGATCGCTTCTCCAAAGGTGTTCGAACGTCAAAATGCAGAATCAAAGTACTCCTTCTAAGCCAGTGCACCTGAATGAAGGATCAGCTGTATCGGATGCGGTTTTCCCATCTGATACCCTCGGCAGAGTTCTTACCTCCTAAGCCCAACCAATGGTTGTTCCCCGCAGGGACTACTTCTCCTAAGCAAGGCAGAATTGATACTTTTGGATCAACGGTACGACTTCGCCCCGCGATGGCCGAGTATCCCGTCATGTTCATCTTTTAGTCTATATGTTGCGTCGGTTTTGTCAGCATATACATACGTACATCATGCATTATTGATTTGCATTCACATTCATATTGCATCACTATCACTCTAGTCGGTCTTATCCCCTAGTGATAAAAGTCCTCTCAATCGAGTTGTCAAATTCTTTCCTCGTCAGGAAAGGTTGCGTCTGAACAATCTCTCTCCTCCAGTTTATTTCTGGATCAGAATTGGCCCTTGACCACTTTGATAACTTGAACCTCTGAAAGACCAGAGAACCTTCGACAAATGTCATTCTTCGCCATTGAAGACGACATCCTTGCTTTCCTGGATTAAGGAAAATCCCCAGAGAAAGCCTTTTAATCAAGAGATTCGGCGGTACGGCAGTTTTTCTCTGAAAAAGCCGTTGATGAAAAGGTCATCGGCACCTCAAAATTGGATCCCATCATATGGCGTTTCTCCGGGAAGATCCCGAGAAAAGTATGATGTAAGACTCCAAGAGGAATCAGTCTCTCAAGAAACTCGCTTTCCCCAGTAGAAACAAATGGCGTCTCCAATAGAGAAGTTTGTGTACCTTTGCAACTCAGGCGATTGGGTTTCCCAGCGAGTCTGACCTCAAAATTTTTCCGTCAAATGGCATCTCCCCAGGAAAATTCGCCGATAAGTTTGAGGAAAACTGCTACGAATAGCGTCCCTTGTAAAGAAATTTTATTGACAAAAGAAACTGAGACCAGTTCCTTGGTAGGAAACCAGGATCGGGGGGAAGTTTATTCCAGAAACTAAGACCAGTTCCTTGGTAGGAAACCAGGATCAAGGGGAAGTTTACCTTTTCTAAGCATCATTGCTTAGCAAAAGAAGATGAATGCGCAAACTGCCATTCATAACCACCATCAAAATTTCGGGTATTCCGATATTTAATCCTCTTGCACCCCGAATGCCCGAACACCTTTGTCATTCGCACCTTCGGGTCCAAGAAGATTAAATAGGGGCATCTGTCATACCCCAAATTTTGACCACTAAGATTCCCATCATTGTCCAAATCATCATCACAATATGGGTGTATCATTATGCCTCATTAGTCTCCCCAAAGATGGGTGAACACTTACTACAGTCAAAATTAGGGTTTCAAGCCCTCTCTGAGTTCTTAGACAAAGGATCAATCAAGGAATGACATGATCTTCAACTTGTCTAAACCTCTCAAACATCCACAATGGATCAAAAGGACTCCCACTTCAAGGATTAAGCACAAGGTTGCTCCCTTCTAGGTGGATCAAGCCTCGAGATCGCCAGTGTCACTGAATTAGGGTTCTGGTCGACCAGGGCCTCCAGATGGAAATTTTCCTCTGGGCATGAGCCAATACTTCAAAACATAACCTAATATGCTCCATGGAACCTCATGACCCCAATCATCAAGTCAATTTTGCCTCAGGGGATGCAGTCATAAAAAAATCAGGAATTAGGGTGTCTTGACCTAATTCACCCCTAAGTTGACTTTTGGGACAAATCATGAGCCAAGACATCAAGAGATGATTTGAGGGTCCTTAGTACACCACATTGATCCATTTGTAACAATGGATTGATCCAAGAAGCTTGAGCAACAGGTCTCAATTTCATCAGAACCACAGTTAGGGTTTCGCGGGAAAAGTCAACTGTAACTTTGACTTTTGACTAGGACATCCTCCCAAGCCCTAAGACATGATTCAATATACCCTATAACACCCATGGAACATGTCCATCAAGTTTGATTTAGGTCAAGGACATGATTTCCTAAAGGATTGCACAGTTTGGAATTCATGTGATAAAAAGTCAACTATGCACAAAAGTCAACTTTGACTTTTTAAGATTTTTCACAATTATGGATTTTTAACCCTAAAATAATGTTAATGTATGATTTGAATCATCAGTCATCATGAAAAATCAAAGAAATTGGGATAACTTGTAAAAGGGGTAACCATAAAAACTTAGAAAATTTTCTAAGTTATGAACAAAGTGGCAAGGGTACCAACTTTAGAGGATCATAACTCCTAAACCACAAAGCCATTTTTCCCCATCCAAAGCTTGATTTGTAGATCTCATGGCCCTCTACAAAAACTTCAACTAGACCTCATTCCAATTCTTCATGGATTTTGAGTTATGGAATGATCAAAATCACAAAAAATGAAAATGTCACTTTTTTTCAACACTTCGTGAAATTTTCACTAAGTCAGAATCTGCCTTCACTTTTTTCCAAATGTAGGGACATTTTTCACTTGGATCCAAAAAGCATCAAAACCAAATATGATCAAACAGTTGTTGTATCATATAAGGGCTTTACAAAATGGCCAAGAACATCACCAAATTCAATTTGAGCTAAGAGTTATGGTAGTGGCAAAATGCCTTGCTGAAAACTACCAAGGCAAGGCAGAATTTTGCATTTTTGGTCGACTTACCAAAATTAGTCAATTCCAAGCCTTGTCATCATCTTGGACATATCTGAGGATCAAATCTAAAGGGGACAATCACTGAGCTAAGCTTCCAAAGTCCTTGGAACAAGAAGTAGCATGCCAAACCTAGAATTGCCTAAAAGAGGGACAAGACTCCAATTTTGGATTGGAGCATTTAATAGATGCTTAGAGGTGGCATGGACTGATACATTTGCAACTGAATTCAGTCAAGATTCCTCCAACAAGTAGGGAACCAAAGCTCTGTGCTCTAACCTCTAGTCAATGGCTAGAGAAGACTTGGATTTTCATTTGCCAACATTGGCCAAACCTATGCTGCAGTTGCCATTCACTATTGATCCCAGAAAAAACTTGCTCTACTATAAATAGAGCTCATTTGTGCTCAGTTTGAGTACACTAAAGCCATCAAACAGATGCATTCCTCAAAATCCCTTTTTCTTGGCAAAAATGCCTCCTTTAGCAAGGTAACTCTGAGTTTTTGAGTTTGAGAGCTTTTTCAATCAAACCAATCACACACACACCTCATAAACATCATATGTAGGTGATCCAAACTCTCACAAGTGACCTGTAATCACAAAATCACAAAGTCACCTCTCAAAACCTCAAAATAGGCTCTTTGTGCATTTTTCAAGCCATGTCTTGATTCAGTCACTTTCCAAACCAGATAAAACCTCAAACACACTCCAAATATCATCCTTGAACTGTCCCAAATGGTCCCCCCCATCTGGAACACCATTTGAGAGAGTTGCCATTTTGGTCACTTTTAACCCCTTTTGCAAGAAAAGGCCTGTTTGTGTTTTTACAGGTACCAGCTAATTCCAATCATCCTAAAAGCTTCTAAGGGATCATTTGAGTGTGTCTAAAGCATCAAATCATTCCTGGAACAAAAGGCTTGACAGATTGCACAAAAACTCCAAAAAGCTCAAAAAGAGGTAAGCCTCATGACTTGAACTTTCCAAAATATGTAATGCTTTGAAGTCCACTGATCATGCACACCTCATACATGTTAAATATGTTATGTTTGAACCAATTAATCATGTAATTCATGCCTGTATCAAAGTGTAGCATAGAAAATGCAATTATAGGCCTTTTTCAAAACCACTATCGGGTTTTGAGGAGGGAGTGTGATCTGAAAAAACTACCACCACCATTAGATTCCTTGTGAAATTCTGGTCCAGATGCGTATAAATTTTGTCTCAAACCATTAAGAATTGAGAAAGTTATGACCTTCACGTTTCTGAGCCAAAACTTGCCTTGCCTTGCCTTGGGCCAGGCCTAAAACTAAGGCATGACTTGTATATTTGTGATTTCACTTCAAACAATGGATGTATCACTACCCCAGTGGTAAGGCGCGTGCCTTGTGACCTTGAGGTCATGGATTCAAACCCCACCCATGCCATTTTGTGTTTTTTCATATTTTGCCATTTTTTCCAATATTTTATGTTTTATTAATTAATTGGGAAATTAATAACTCTTTCAATTTTAATCATTTTTTATTGGTTCTTTTTGAAAAAAATCACAAAAATGTTGAAATATTTTATTCCACAAAAAAAATTAAGTTTATATTATTTATTTAATATAATTAGTATTTTTGTGAATAACTTCATTTTTATTTGTTTTAAACATTTTTAAATGAACATTCATCTTGAAAAATCAAGACCAAATGAGTTTTAATATCTCTTGTGATTAAAAACTTCATTTTTAAAACCTTAAACAAAAATCACAAGTGGTTTATTCAAATTCATTTGGTATTTTTCCTTGATTTTCTTTTAATATTTACTTTTAAAAGAATAACAAATTAGGGTTTCTTTGATTTTCACCCTCATCAATCATTATCAAACACTCATGGGCCTCTGATAGAGTGTAAGACCCAATCCCCTTTTAACCAAAATGATTTTGGGCCTCAGATATTGTATAAGTCCCTCTGCGTTAAAAGAAAAGTTCGGCGCGATCATCGCCCGTTTAAAACAAACCACCTGGGCCTCTCCTCGAGCTATAAGACCCATTCAAAACTTTTGGGCCTCTATTAGAGTGTAAGACCCAACCCCTTTTGAAAACCAAATTATCTTGGGCCTCAGTCATTATATAAGACCCACTGCATTTTCAAAATCTCGGCGCGATCGCCATTTCAAACGAAAAATCATCTGGGCCTACCCTCGTGTTATAAGCCCCACTCTTTTTCTTTAGAACCTTTTGGGCCTCTTGAGAGAGTGTAAGACCCACCCCTTTGTACAGTAAACCTTTTTTGGCCTCAGTCACTTGTATAAGCCCATCTGTACAAAACGATAGTGCGATCATTGGTAAAAACCCTGGGCCTCTCCTTGAGCTGTAAGCCCTAATTTTTCTTTCAAAGCACTTTCTCCTTTGATTTTGAATATACTGTTGTTTTTAATCTTTCTTTGTTGAACAACTAACCAAACAGCATGGAAGCTCTACAACCGAGTAAGAACAGCATGGAAGCTCTACAACCGAGTAAGTGTTTATACGCTTTCATTTACCGCTTTCATATGTATATAACTGTACTGTAGGCCTGTTTCACTGTAAGTCTCCTTTCATAAACTCATATCAATTGTGTAATAATAGTATAGCTATTTAGAGTTTCCCCGGCAACTACGTCTAACACTAAGCCCTGTTGATCACTCTTAAATAGACTAAACTAGATCCCCATAGGATTACCAGATACAGTCTTCTCTTCGGCTGTCCTCCTAGGAATTGTCAAGTGACTCTACTCCCCAGAGTTGATCTGTTCTCTGTGAATAACATCTCTTGAGTTTCTTCCAAATTCTCGAGCTTTCCTGGCTTGATCTATTCTCTGTGAATAGCCTGTCTTGAATTTCTCGGGGTTTGGGGACCCACAGGCTTCTTAAAAGCATCCCCGCCTCCTCTTGGGCGTTGTACAAGGACCCTACGGCTTCTTAGAAGTATTCACAGCCTCCTCTTAGGCTTCGTATAAATGATTTCTTCCTCCGAGAATGATAGCCTCCTCTTGGGCTTCGTACAAATTGTCCCTTGGCTTCTTAAAAGATTCCAGCCTCCTCTTGGGCTTCGTACAATTGTCCCGACGACCTCCTATAGGTATAGGAACATAAATTAGTCATCTTAATAGAACAGTTTTTTCAAAGAGTCTAGATCCTGCTACTGCTGTTTCTTAAACGTAGTATAAAAGATGAAACTCTAGACTTGGACAGTCTAATTTCCTTGAGTCTCAAAGACATTCTCAAGTTCCTTTCAAAACTAGGAGATGAAACCCGTAGACTCGGACAGTACCGATCCCCTTTGGATTTCCCATTCCTTAAAGAACAGGAAATATCCCTGATCCTCGAATCAAAATCCCTGAGTGCAAACATTACTCATATAAGAACGGATTTTCTCTTTAAATCAGTATATTGGACTTGTCACTCAACTGAAACAATAACCATAGCCTCCATCTTGGGCTTTGTGCGAGATACAAAACACTCTCTTGTTGAGTATAAAAGACTCTCTTGTTGAGTCAAACCCCTTTTTCCTCCGTCTTGGGCTTCGTACAAGACACATACAAAAGCACTCTCTTGTTGAGTAAACCCTTTTAGCCTCTCTCTCGGGCTTCGTACGAGACACATAAAAACCCCCTCTTGTTGGGTCGATAGCCTCCTCTTAGGCTTTGAATAAGGAAACCCCCGTTGAGACAATCAACCTTTTAACTGTGCCTCGTTCACAGGATACAAACATCAACAACTCCCTTCATCTAACTGCTGTAAGCGGCAAGCCTCTAAATTATTTACATCCACGCCACTGTCCTTCTTTTAGCATGAGAAATTCCTAAGGAAAGATAGCATTGCTCTACACTGAGTTAAAGTCTTCTCCTTCAGGTTAAAACTCCCTATAAAGGAAATTATGGCATTGCTAGGATTCACATATCCCGGTTAAAGTAATCCTCCTATATAGTCAGTCACCCAACAATCATGACAAACAGACCCCCTTTAGAGATGACAAATTCTCTCTAAAGTCAACACCCTTTTAGCTTCAAATCTTGGGCTTCGAACAAGATACAAATAGATCCTTCAGCTTCACGTCTTGGGCTTTGAACAAGACACCAAAACACCATTTCCTCCCATGGAATAGGAGGAACTACGATCGCTCTGATTTCTCTGTTTCAGAAAACGGGAATACGTAGGTATAAGATCAAAAGAAAAATCTTAGCGAGCACACTAAACAAAAACTCAAAATCCCATACCCTCAGTCCTAAACATCCTACCCATGAACCGTCCAATGTTTTCAATCTCGAAGAAAGAGTAATGAGAAAAAGGCCCCATTACCATATAGCATTCGTAACCTAACAGACCGCTGTTTAAACTCAGTATGCAAGTAGGGTTAATTGGAGACATCTATTTCCCTTCCTTCATCAGCTTCAATAGGATAAAAAATGAATCGAATTATAGTAACCCCCAAAGAGCGACAGTGCTTAAGAAACACGTCCAGTTTCGCTCGCTAAGATTTCGCAATCTTATGCCTACGTATTTCAGTAAAGAGATTTTGGGATATCCGAGCATTTGTAGTTCCTCCTATTCTATGGGAGGAAATTGTTTGGTGTCTTGTTCAAAGCCCAAGATTGAAGCTAAAAGAGTATTTGTGTCTTGTTCAAAGCCCAAGATTGAAGCTAAAAGAGTATTTGTGTCTTGTTCAAAGTATAAGATTGAAGCTAAAAGTGTGACTGAGAGAGAATTTTTCATCTCTAAAGGGATATATCTAACCTATTCATCACAAACATTGAATAATTGATTTATAAGGGAAGTTGTTTTAACTGGGATGTGTGGAATCCAACAATGCCACATCTTCCTTTATAGGAGAATTAAAATGTCATGAAGGAAGAAGCTTTAACTCAGTGTAGAGCAATGCCACTTTTTCATTTATGAATCCTTTCATGCTAAGAGATGGACATTGACTTGAATGTGTAGAATCCAGAGGTTTTCCACTTACATCATTTAGATGAAAGAGAACTTCAGCCATGATAAGGGAGGGACTCCAGCTTGGATTTTGAATCAACAAGTGTGCCACTTACATCAATTATCTTGAAAAAAGTTTTATTTGTTTGTTTTGAAATGTGATGTATAGAGGAAATATCCTCATACAGAGAGGACTCATGGTCTCATCTGTGGGGATGTTAAATTTTGTGCCTTTATCAAAGCCCAAGGTTGAAGCTGAAAAAAAGGTTAAAAACTGACTCAACTGGGGAGTGTTATATATGTCTTGTACAAAGCCCAAGATTGAGGTTGGATGGGGAAATCATTATGTGAAGCCTAATAAGAGGCTGAGGGAACTTAAGTGGCGACTGACTCTTGCTAAGGAAATTTAAATTTCAAGGAAGGTTCAAACTGCTCTGAGGAATCAAAAAGGGAAACTAACTCTTGCTTAAGAGTGTTGAATTATTCAATGCCACAAAGGCTTTGATTCTTTTGGGGATTTGTTGATTGTAACCTGACCCTGGCTGGGGATTTTTAAAATGAAAACCAAACCTTGTTGAGGATCAGAAGAGACTTAAAGGATGAGTTTGATTGTCTTAGATGTTTTGACTCTCTTGGGAATTAGTGTATTGATAAAGATGACTAGGATTTATCCTATGCTTTTACGAAGCCTGAGGGTCCTTGTATGAAGCCCAAGAGGAGGCTGGGGATGCTTCTTAGAAGCCTGTGGGTCCTTGTATGAAGCCCAAGAGGAAGCTGGGGATTGGGACTTTCCAAGTCTAAGAAGAGTTCAAGAAAGGTTTCACCTGGAAATAATCCTTTCTTTGTTGAAGTGTTCCAGGGTTAAAGGGGTTAAAGAAGAGGTTTCACCGGGAAATAATCCTCTCTTTATTGAACTGTTTCAAGGTTGAATAATTGAACAAAGTCTAAGAGGAGGCTGACTGTATTGGGGAGAGGAATTCTTTTGTACAAGAGGGAACTAGTTGTTTGAACTAAGTTATACTGATTGAAAGGATCCTATTGTTTGAACTAGTCTAACTAAAGATGATTTAAATGCTAAGAGAAACTTAACAAGATATGTACAAGTATATATAAAGATATATGAACAAGTATATAAACAAGTAGGAATTAAATTGAAAAGGTAGTGGGTCTTATTCTGTGAATAGATGCCCAAGTGTATTGTGATTTATTAGATGTTTTCTACAAGATAGGATGGGATTAGGGTTTTGAGAAATTGAAGAAAGTTTTAAAATTGAAGATGACTTGATCAAAGGTATTGGGTCTTACACTCTAGATAGAGGCCTAGATGATTGTTTGCATCCTGTACAAAGCCCATAACGAATGAGGCTAAAAGATTTTCTATTTATAAATGGGGGGTGTTGGGTCTTACACTCTATCAGAGGCCCAAATGGTTGTTTAAAACAAAGTTTATGTACAAAGGGATGAGATTGTTGTGAAAAACAGTGATCACACCGTGATTTGGAAAAGCGCAATGGGACTTATACTATAGCAGAGGACCATGAAGTGGCTTATTTACAAAGAGGGTTGGGTCTTACACTCTAATAGAGGCCCAGATGGTATTGAAATGAAATTTGAAATATTGAATCAAAATAAAACCCTAATTTTATTTTTTAAGATATTTTTCAAAGAAAAATCAATAAAAAATGTATAATTTATCAAATGAATCCATTAATCATGTCATAAAAAATGATTAAGGTTTTTGAAAAGGGTATTTTATCCACATGAATATTTAAAATCATTTTGGTTTAAGAAAAAATCAAGAAAAGAAATCATTTTAAAAATATTTTAAACAATTTGAAATAATATTTTTAATATATTAAAAATATATCAAATAAAAATTATTTTTGTGATTTTTTGTGGATTAAAATAATAGGGTATTTAAATGACATGTGTGAAAAAACTGGGATTAAAAATAATTAATTTGACAGGAAAAATCCAAATTTGAAATAATTTTAAAAAACAACTTAAAAATAATATATTAAATATATTAAATATATATCAAATATAAAATATTTTTTTGATTTTTTTTTTGTGAATAAATTATTTAAATAGGTGGACGATATTTGTGCAAAAATTCATTTTAAAATAATTAAAATTGAATATAGAAAATAATTTTTTGAAAATAATTTTTGAAAATAATATGAAAATATTAAAAATATTTAAAAATTCAAAAATTTGAATTATGGCACGAAGAACACAATCTTCTTCCTCGTGCTACCCAGATTTGCAAAATCTCTCATATCTCACTCAATTCGTAATGAAATTGCATGATGTAAACATGAAAATTGCTCGGTTTTGAACAAGGAACACGATGGTACCAATTAATTTCATTTATTTTATGTGTGGAGTGAATTATTAAGTGATGGGCAGATGAACCCTAATTTTTGCAAGAACAATGTGAAATCCTATACACGATTGATACATATCAACAGATTGAGGGAAAACATTCTATATAAGTGCAGAAACATGTTGATAACTTGAAATATAAAAAATGATGCATGTTTCATGGAGTTTGGGAAGTTTAGGCTTACCTGTGCAAGAGGAAATTGAATTCTTAGTTGTAGGTGTTACAGATATGAAATGATGACCTGGATAGCTTCCATAGACCTCAAGGAATGTGTTTATGTGCTTGGAATGGATTGAAACCTTCTGAATTGATGAGCTCGACTCCAACTATAACTTGCTTGGGATGAACTATGATCTTGATGAATTTGATATTACAGATGATGTTTAAGTCTTTGGATCACTCATACATGATGTATATGATGTGTTTGAGCCAAGAAGCCCTGATTTTGAAAACATGATTCTCACTTTTTAGAATTTGAAACTTGGAGTGAAAGAAATAAATGAGAGAAAACAAGTGTTGTGTTCTTTTGATGTGGTTTGAATGATCAGAAATAAGTTCTATTTATAGGTGAATAAGTTTATCTTGGCTGAATAGTGATGGCTTGAAGGATAAGAACTCATTCAATGTTTTTGGCAAGATACCATTACTTCAATGCCAAGGTACATTGTCACTCCTAAGTAGCATTGCCAACTTTTGACCAATTCCGTATTCCTCAGATGTTTTTATTGTTGTTTATGCATGAATCTTGACTGAAAAGAGCATCTTTGTTGAATGTGCACTATTGCACATAAATGCACTTTGAATTCAAGGCATATGTGACAAAGCTTCATCATTTCAAATGTAATTCTTCTTGACTCATCACTTGATCTTGCAGGTTTGTGGTGACTCATTCTGATCCTTGTTGAATTAGTATGATCATGATCATTGCACTTGACTTCAAAATCGTGTAGTGCAAGAAATGACCAAAACTGATTTTGCAAAACAGCTTATAGTAAGGTCTATTGCAACATCCATAACCCTTTGATCAAGTGGAGTTATCTCATGCTTTTGGGGTTTTTGGTAAGCTGGGATGATGTACTTCAACTTTGATTTTTACCATTGGACTTGATTCATCTTGGATCATGGTGAAAAATCCCTCCATATTTTGATGTTTTGACTGATCTTACCTTAGGCAGAATTTCACTAAGTGTTGAAGTTTATTTCATACTTTTCTTGATTTTGATCACTTCATAACTTAAAATTCAAGCATTTTTTTACCATGGATCAGTTTTGCACTTTTGTAGTATGTGATAAGATCTATCATTTGAGCTTTAGATCCAAGAAAATAGTTACTTGGTGTGAAAGTTATGGCCTTTGGAAGTTGGGTACTTAAACACTTTTTTTTCCATAACTTAGTGAAATTTACACTTTCTCAACATTGCCCATTTTACAAGTTACCTTGATCTC
Source organism: Lathyrus tuberosus (assembly GCA_022829125.1). Taxonomy (NCBI): domain Eukaryota; kingdom Viridiplantae; phylum Streptophyta; class Magnoliopsida; order Fabales; family Fabaceae; genus Lathyrus; species Lathyrus tuberosus. Next base: position 10,441,425 of record JALAZF010000102.1, read on the forward strand.
TTGATCAAATCTTGTTCAAATGCAACAATGGATCATGTTTTCTTGTATAATGGTTCAAGATGAACTTTTTTGGTCAAAAAGTCAAACTTTGACTTTGGGTCTCGGATGAATTTTGTGCAGAGAAACCCTAATTCCTGATTTTTAATAAATGGATGTCCCAAGGTGATTTTAAACTTATGAATGGACTTCAAGGGTATATTTGAGTGTTTTGAATCATATCCCAAGGTTTGAGATCATGTCTTGGCCAAAAGTCAAAGGTATGGTAGACTTTTCATCAAAACCCTAGTTTGTGGCTCAAATGGATTTTGAATTCTCGCATTGTTTGTGAATCAAGTTCTTTGAATCATTCCAATCATATGAATGGACTAATATGATGTATTTTAGGTCCTTTAAACATATCTTGAGGTCTTGGCTCATACCCATATGAAAATTTCCCTCTAGAAGCCTTGGTCGACCAAAACCCTAATTTGGTGACACTGATGATCTTGAGGCTTGATCAACTTGAAATGATGCAATCTTGTGCTTGATTCTTGATGTTGAGGACCTCTTGTCCTTCATTAATGATTTGATAAGCTTGATTTGTTAAAGATCGTGTAAATTTTTTATTGATCCTTTACCTGAATCTTCTGTAGGGCTTGAAACCCTAATTCTTGGTCAAGGTGAACACTCAACAATCTTTGAAAGGATTAGTGAGGTATGAAAATACATCCATATTGTGGTGTTGATTTTCACAATGATTTGAAGTCTTAGGGTCAAAATTTAGGGTATGACAAATGCCCCTATTTAATCTTATTGGACCTGAAGGTATGAATGACAAAGATATTCAGACTTTCATGGTAAAAGAGGATTAAATATCAGAATACCTGAAATTTTGATTGTGGTTGTGAATGTGTAGCTAATTTGCTCATCCATCTTCTTTTACTAAGTAATTCCACTTAGAAAAGGGTGAAACTTCCCCTCGATCCTGGTCTTCAGCCATGGAACTAGTTTTAGTTTCTTCTAAAATAAACCTCCCCTCGATCCTGGTCTTTAGCCATGAAACTGGTCTTAGTTTCTTCTCAAATAAACCTTCCCTCGATCCTGGTCTTCATCCATGGAACTAGTCTCAATTTCTTCTCATCAAGTTCTTCTCTTGACAAGGAGTGTTATCTCTCATGGTTTTCATCAAACTTATCACTGAGATTTTACTAAGAAGATGTCGTTTGATGGAAAAACGTGCCTCATCATATTTCTCTTCAAGACTTCTTCGGAGAGATGCTATATGATGAGTAAAAATTTGAGGCCAGACTTGCTGGGAGTACCATTTGCTTGAACTGCAGAGGTGTGCAAACTTCTCTGTTGGAGATGCCATTTGTTGGAGAAATTACATCATACTTCCCTTCGAGACTTCTTCAGAGAAATGCCATGTGATGTAGTTCAATTTTGAGGGGCTGATGACTTCCTTGAAAGTAGGACAAACTTCTCGGGGAGAGACTGCCATTTGTCGACTTATTGGGAATTTATGGGGCAAAAACAGACTTCCTTGTTTGCCGATCGGTAGAGAATTCTTGAGGGATGTGATGTCCATATTGCCAAGAGTCTTTTGTTGAGAAGCTTCTGCATGTGGATTTTTCTTAATCCGGGAAAGCAAAATACCATCTTCAATGGCGAAGAGTGAAGTTCCAAAGGTGTATAACCAAATGTCTTCTTGCTTCTCAGAGGTTCAAGCCATCAAAGTGGCCGAGGACCGATTTCAATCCAAGAGTAAACCGGAGAGAGATTATTTAGACGAGACATTTCCCGATGAGGAAAGAACGTAAACTGGGATTATATCCTATCCAAGCATGGAAAGTAAAAATGAAGGAAAATCTTACACGAGGATCAAACTTAGTGTGGATTTAGAAAGAATATATCATTTTTTCCTAAGGCTGACAACTCTAATGGAGAGAGAATATTTATCACTTGGGGATAAATGTGGCCAAAGTGATTGAAATTTGAGATGTAAAATGAATATGAATATGAATCAATTATGCATGATGTATGTATGAAATGCTTATGTTGACAAAACAGACATGACGTACAGACTGGTGATGAGCACAACTAGATACCCGGCCTCTTTGAGGAATAAAAGTATCACTGATCTATTGAAGGAACAAATTTCTGTTGCTGAACTTTTCATATTCTTGGTAGTAACAAAATGTGACTCCTGGGGAGTGACAACTTTTTATCGGTATTTTCTGAAAGTAGCAACCTGTTGGAGGAAGGGATTCTTTTTTCTATCTTTATTCTTGGAGATAATACTCTACCGGGGATAGAAACCTGATCTTGATTCCATCGTTTGTCTGAGGGTATATGAAACTCGACCCTTACTGGGGGTGATAGATGGGATGCTCCAACTTATCAATCTGAAGTAATTGATCCTCCACTTGGGATATACTGATCATAAGGGATATTTCGATTCTGCATTTTGAAGTTTGATTACTTTCGGAGAAGCTGTGTGAGGGGATATGAAACTCGACCCTTACTGGGGGTGATAGATGGGATGCCCCAGCTTGTCAATCTAAAGTAATTGTTCCTAATAAATTCATTTTTGGGTTTCAATAATGTTAATCATATCAAAATGTCATTTTGCAAAGCAGAATAAATGAGAATTGCAAACAATAGGCACAAAGGTTCAAATTTTTATTTATAGAATGGTAATCAGCCTAATGCGTGTTTCTATGGAGTATTACAAAGTTTAGAAAATGGTAATTTAAAGGGAAATGGGCTACAGTGAAACATAATGACCACTATCCTTCTACCAAGTTTGAATTCTGAGTATTCTTGAGCTTCTGTTGAAGGTGCCTTTGATTAAGGATTTCTTGACAGATGACGTTACTTCTGAGGATCCAGTTTTTGTTAGATGCAGTTATTTTCCATAAATCTCTAACTTTTTCCTAGATTTTCCTTCAATCTACCTGGATAGTTTTTTTATGTCTCTAATTTTTTCCTGGACCGCCCTTTTGGGTTTTCAGTCCACCGAGACGCTCATTTTTTTAAGGCGAAGTATTTCTTGACTGCATCAAAATTTGTAGGGTAGGTAAACTCTTCACCATCCATGGTTGCAAGTATCAAGGCACCACCTGGGAAGGCTTTCTTAAAAACATAGGGTCCATCATAATTTGGAGTCCATTTGCCCCTGGAATCAGTGAGAAATGATTGGATCTTTTTGAGTACGAGGTCGCCTTCTCTGAATACCCGAGGTCGGACCTTTTTGTCAAAAGCTTTCTTCATCCTTTGTTGATATAACTTACCATGGCATAAAGCCGTCATTCTTTTTTCTTCGATTAGATTTGTAAGTAGGAAAACACCTAAGAGAGGGGGGGGGGGGGGGGGGGGGGAGGGATGAATTAGGTTTCTTGAAAATTTCTCCATATTTTTTATGGTTAAATTTTTACTTTCCTAAAGTTACTAAGTGATGAAATGCGGTAAAATGCGGAAAGTAAATGACACAGAGATATATCCTGGTTCCCCTCACAGTCCGAGAGTACTTCAGTCCCCTTTTAACATGAAAGAGATTTTTAATAGTGTTAGATCCTAAGACAAGACTATCCTAACCTTTCTATACAGACTCTAACAATCACACCAAGAATAACCTCTTGGATTTTACAACCAATTTGAAATGAGAACAATCCTCTCAAACTCAACCTCTTGTTTCCAACAAACCTGGACAACAAGGAATATAACAAACCCTATAAGAGAAACAATCATTCTCCTTATAGTCAACACCTAAATCCAAACAATCCTTGGAACTTAGGATTTTTACAATAAATCTGAATTTTTGTAGATGTGTTAGAAACTTGATTCTTGAATATATCAATCACAAGATTGATCTTCTTTTTCAACAACAATAATTCACAAACACTAAAGTGTTAGATTGCTCAAGAGTTTTCTGTTTTGGATGATGTGAAAGTATGCAGAAAATTTCTTGAATGAAAGTTAAAGACTTGAAAAGTGAATTTTGATAATTTGAAAGTTTGATTGAAAAAGGTAAATTTTTTATTTGAAATTTCAAGTATTTATAAGCACATAACACCCCTTTGAAACATGGTAATGTTTGAAAAAATATCATGAACATTTGCTAAGATGAAATGAAAAGGTTTCATGAAGAGTGGCATGAAAATGTGTTATGAAAGATACTGATTTTTCATTTTCGTTCAGGTGCAAATCGATTGCACCAATATGCAAATCGATTGCACATGACCAACGTATCAATTTTTTAAGAAACTACAGCATGCAATCGATTGCACAAACATGCAAATCGATTGCACAGTGTAAAAATGTGAAAAATCAGCTTTTTGTATGCAAGTGCAAATCGATTGTATCTCTATGCAAATCGATTTGCATTGGTTAAAAATTGAATATTTGATCTTTTAAAGGTGTTATAGTCAGAAAAGTATGAAATGATCTTTGATTTAATTGAGCATCTAAGACTTTAGTATTTGATAGGAATTGTCATTATACCTCCATGAAATGTCAATTGCTTGAATCCAAGGTCTTGAATAAAATATTTTCATCTTGAAGATCATCTTTGCCTTCTTGTTACTTCTTGTTACTAAGAGATTTTGTCTTCATCAAAACAATGTACAACATAGAGACTTGATTTCACATTCTCCCCCTTTTTGATGATGACAAACAATCTTCTTTGATGCTTTGCAATTTTCAGAAAATATCTCCCCTAAGTTGCATAACTCCCCCTTAATATGTGAGTCTTAGAAATATTTTAATTTGTTCATCTTGAAGGAGCATGTGTGCCTTTAAAACTTAAGAAACAAGGAATTATACAAGCAAAGCATAACACCTTTCTCCCCCTTTTGACATAATAAAAAAGAAGGGAAAGATGGGTGATGAAAAAAAATGATAAAAATGAAAATTGAAACAATATATAATTCAAACCATCATGATTTAGTCATTAAAACAAACAAGGAACATGAGAAGAATGTTATGGTACTAAGTAACTTACATAGAAAACCTTAAGAATTCAAAACAACATGAACCTTAATTAAAACAACATAGAAACAACATAAAAAAACATCAAAACTACATATTAAACAAAACACATCAAGTTTGATCCATGTCATTGTTGGTGTTGTTGTTGTTGTAGTAATTGGGACCTTGGTAGGGAAATTGATTTGGGATTGGAGTCACCATAGGAATAGGGGCAACTGGGTTGTTTGGGCCAAGTGGTGGAATATGGAGATGAGAGTAAAGGTAGGAAAATTGTCGATTCATATTGGTCCGAAACTCATTGATTTAGTTGGTAGTGTTTTCATAAATTTGAGAAATTTGGTTGTTAACGGAATTCCAATGATCATTCATGGTAGAGTTAAGATTGGCAAATTGAGTGGTCATGTAGTCAAAGATGTGAGAGCAAGAGTTGTCTCTACAAGTCAATCTATGTTTTGATGATAACAATGTGTATTTGTGAAAAAACCATTTTATGTTCTAACGTGTGTTGTGTGCAGATCATATTCATAGAAGTTATCAGATCCAACAAGCACCAGCCAGATGAGCGTAATTGATAATATGTGAAGTTACTATGTGTGACACAAGTCGCAAGAAGCAAGAATGCTTCTGTATCTGATCGTGATCAGTCAGATCCAAGGATGCCGATATTGATGTTGCAATGCTCTTGTGGATGCTCTCTGAAAGTGGTCGAGATTCTGAAGATTGTGAAGCTTTTGAAGAAAAGAACCAAAGTGTTGAAGACTCTCATGACTTGAAGTTCTGAAGGCGGAAGGCTCTGAAGACCAAGTGCAGAAAGACTCCGAAGACTTATGTGTTCTGAAGATTACGGTTCCAGAAGTCAAGTGCTGAAGACTCTGAAGACGGATTTCTAATGGATGAGTTCTGAAATTTAGGAAGACTTGAAGACGTAAAGGATAATGTTCTTAAAGACAAGTGCTGAAGTTCTGAAGACTGATTCCTAATGGACTTCTTCAGATGACTGAAGACTTGACATATCAGATATCCTGTTAAGAAGACTCTACTCATGCTTAATCAATTTACCATCAGAAGCCTCTGAAGTTTGGAAGTTAAATGTTACCGTTGTGAGTAACTGTACACGGCGCCCAAGAAAGATATATCCCGTCACTTCTCCCACAGCAAAAAGGAGATGTGTCAGTACAGCTAGTTATTATTCAACATCTCTTTTCCAACAGCCAACAATATTTCAAACGGCTATATTTCTACTGGGCTATTTAAAGGAAAGAGTACTCGCTTCTGAAGTAATTGATCAAGTCCAAAAACTGACCAAGTCCCTGAATCGATTCACTCCACAAAAGATTGATTCATTCCATCAAAGGTGAATTGATCAAGTCATTGTGTGAAGATAGCAACAACGATGAGTTCTCGTTGTAACACTTAGAATATCCAAAGCTGTTATCGATTTACACATGACCATTGTTGTTGAAGCTTAAAGATCATCATTCAACACAACAACAATGAATTGGTACAGAAGTTGTTGATGAAGAAGACAACATTGCAAATCAGTCAAGTCATCAACCACCTTCTCGTCAATGCTATATTAAAGATCTGAAGCAATGAGTTGTTGCTCAAAGCTTTCTCACCCAAGAAGACGAAGAAGAAGAAGATCTACAAGATGTCAACCACTGTTAAATCATTATACATCTCTGTAGTTTCTTAGGATAGTAAGGAGCTGTTGCTCACATCTTGCTCGAACACTTGTGTGTTCTTTGTACTTAAACTTAGGAGTAATCTGCTTATTAAGAAGCATCTCTGTAATCTCCTGTATAACTAATTCTTGATGAATTAGGATTCCTTGAGTGGTCAGTGTGACCGGAGACTCGATAAGACAATGGCGAGATGTCATTGTGGGAAAAGCCTGAAATAGGGTCAGTAGTGTTATATTCTTGCGATGAATCCCTGAATGTCTAGCTGTGAAAGCCTAGCAGTAGATCTTGCAATATTGGAACATGCAGGTCAATGTTCGTTATATTCATTAAGTTGAATCCCTGAACGGTTCATTGCATGTTAGTCACAATGCAGTTGTGCAGGTTGTTAGTCACCGGTTGTTGCCCATGCATGTGTAATCGAGATTGATTATAGTGGATTAAGACCTTATGTTCAAGGCGAAATCACCTGAGGAGGGTGGACTGGATTAGCCTTTGTGGTTAACCAGGATATATCGTGTGTTCTTTACTCTTGTACTTAATGTCTTGTTTATGTTTCTATATTGAGTATCAGAACCTTACACAAGCAATTCAGAACCTTGCAACTCTGATAAGCTTCCGCTCTGCAAGTTTTGAATGTTACTCATAGTGTTCAGACTCTTGTTGGTTCTCATGCTTCAAGTATTGCAAGTCTGAATGTAACTTCGTTAGTTAGAGTCTCTCAACGAACTCTAATGTTATCCTAAGTGCTTTAACGACAAGAAGCGAAAAGTTATTAAAAGAGTAAATACACAATTCAAACCCCCCCTTTCTTGTGTCTTTCTTGCACCTTCAATTGGTATCAGGGGTCCGGTTCTGTTATTGATTGATATCAAACACTTAACAGTGTCATAAAAAGATCCGGATGCGGTGCGTAGAAAAACTCTGGGTAAGATTAAAACCCACTTACAATTTCTGTAACAATTCAGAAGATGACTGTGTGCAAAATTGTAGTCAATCTGAGTACTTGAGCAAATCACTGATTCTGGAAGTTTCTGCCGGCATCAAACAACTAAACCTTCCTCACTTAAGTTTTATTGAAGGTTGAAGAATCAACTGATAAGATAAATTCATCAGATAAGAAGTAGTATCTGTTGAATGCTAATCTTGGAAGATACGTATGGATGAACCACGTATTTGCTCAAAGTTGAATCATCAGAAAACAAGAAGTATTGTTTGCTGAAGATCAATTCTTTATGAGTTTTTGAGATGTTTTCAAGAAACGAATTAGGTCCACCCTTGACTTTCTCGTTTAAAAACACATTCAGAACCTCTTCTTGTAAAGAAGAAAGATTGTTGTTCTATGATGTTGAAATTCAAGATGAAGTATGCATAATTCAAAATAATTCAACATCTGAATTTTGACTGATCAAGAAGGTTAAAAGATCCAATGTAGAACTGAATATTATTTTCTTGGAAGCTATGCAGGAAACTGAAAGAATATTCAGAAAAGGGATTCTCACAGATTCATCAAGTACTTGATCAAGAATGAACACTTAGAGCTTTGATTGAATCAATATAACCAAGATCTGATGACTTAAAATTATCTCTCAGTTGAACCAAACATTAGTGATCTGATCAATATCTGATAAGTGTCTCAGAACCTCTTATACATTGGAATCAGAAGATATCAATCTAAACTCTTAGTTCCTCGACTCAGAGATTCTAGTTGCAGACGTCATTCAGAATGAAGAAATCAGAAGTAGATATGCTATGGGCTATTTTCAAACAAGTTAGATCAGCATTTTGATAGCAAGAAGTATCATGCAAACTATGTTTCATGTTGTAAACACGCTTGATGATAATCGGTTCTAAACTAGGATATACATTATTTGAAGAGACAAGTCAGAGAATATTATGTGATGTCAATATTTCTTAGCACATAATCTCTCAACGGGTAATGTTATAGTCTTGAACTCAATAACCTTATGAAAAGGCCTTATGGAAATCTGTCGTTCTGATCATATAAATCAGAGTCTCTAATTTTTTAATTCTCATAAAACAGATGAATAAGGTTGAACAGGAAAAGAAGTCAAAATGCAAGTGAATCTTGAAGAATCCAAGAACCCTCAGCAATTCACTCAGAAGTACGCAAAATCTGATTAAGAGCACGGAACAGAATGCATTCATAAAAGATTACAACGTCATACCACTTTGAAGGAAGCAGAAGCGAATAAATGATGATCAAAAGTCCAGAGTCAGAATTGAGTACAAAATATGAAAATAACAAAATTCAGACTATGTCAGGTATGATCTTCTTTATCTTAAATAGTTAAACACTAATGCATGAATTTGAAAATAAACAATCTGAAATATTCCTGTCTTACAAGAAAAATCTCTTAATTATGTGTTCACTCAAAAGTAACCTCAATCATAATTGCGAATCTTTGGTAATTATAACATATCTCTGACAAAATAATCTATTCTGAAATCTTATTAAAATCCTTTAGAACTGATCTATGATTTTCCTAGACTAGGTACAACTCATCCTACCCACTTACATGTATAAAGTATAGTCTTCCTATCAAACAACCTCATACTCAAAGTTCTCTATTATAAAGCCTTAAGTGTCAAAACTCTGTCTGCCATCATGCCTCCACTGACCTTTCTTGGAGATCAAGATCTTCTTGAAATCATTCCTGAAAAACAATTTGTAATCAATACCCCTCCACTTTCGAGTTGCATTGCTTGTAGTCTAGCAGATGTGCTTTACACTCAACAATGGACTAGATACTCCATGATGCTAGAAAAGCCTATCTATGTAAATCTTGTCAAAGATTTCTGGAAACATGCCGATCTTGATCTTGAAAGCAAGTGCATCACCTCCTTTGTTTTTGAAGTCCCACTCATCATCAACCTGTTCTCAATCACTCTTGCAACTGGGTGTGAGGATGTTGGAATCCCTGTTGATTTTGACAAAAACAAATTCTTTGCTGCTAAAAATTTTGCATGTCTTCATGACCTAACTTTAGGATACATACCCTTCAATCCTGAAAATCTCCTACCTATTCCCAAAGCTTGCTACAAGCTCATGTTGTCCAATTTTCTTCCCAGAGGGGAAAGCCATGACATAATCAGATTTCATGACCATGAATTCATTTATTTACTAATGAATGAATTTCAAATAAATCTACCATACACTATCTTCAACTGTCTCTGGAAAACCATCTCTGAGTCCAGAAACCTCACAAAGTCCTACATTCCCTATGGAAGAGTTTTGTCTGAGATTTTCTTTAGAGATGGAATTGTGGACATGATCAAAGAGAAAATTAAAGAAGATGGTCCTGAAAGCCTTCCAGATAACTGCTTGTTGAAGACTAAATGTGAAATCTTTAGCAACTAGAAAAACAAATTATTTTATCTCTGTTTATTTTATGTCTGGATTTTATTATGTATGGGTTAAATCGTATTTGGTCTAGGTAGTTGTACTTGCATCAAGTTGGTTCTGAACTATTTAGGGTAAATGAAGTGTCAAGCTTATTATCTAAATCAATACCTCTTCTTTGTTATTCTAAGAATATGAAATTCTATCGCACATGACTAACCATTAACTGGAATTAAGAAAATCAAATATATGACAAAGCATTAATTGATATTATCTATTGAAATATATTTGAAAGATCTTTTAGTGGCCTAAGAAACCGTCATTATTAACTTATCAGCCCTTTGGCCACTCGCTGCATAACAAGTTGTTAACACATTTATTCTTCCCAAATAAATTAACTATTTCGTTTTCTTTTCCCACACGATTACGTCTTTTAGCATACCCTAAGTAATCATGACTACCTAGGGAATAGTAAACCCAAATCCTCATGTACCGATTTATTCCTCACCTTCACTCATCTATAAATACTAGGAACTGATACTTCAATCTCATTCCATTCCTAATCTAAACTGATATTCATATAAAGCCTCCTGTATGCTAAATCAATGGCCTCCCCAACATTTAGAGGGAATGTAGAAACCCTAGAAGTTATCCCAGAGAAAAGACCAAATCTAGCTAGACTTCAAAATAATGGTCTGGAAATTGTAAGAAGCATGCAGATTCAATCATGGCATGGTTATTACTCATTGCTAAACGACCCTGTCTTTCCAGTTCTTGTGAAGAAATTCTGGAAATACGCCAGAATCAGTAATCATGGAAACACTATCTGGTCTGAAGTATATCGCCTTCCAATCACTATCTCCATTCCCTCATTAGAGAAGATCACCAATTGTGTCGCCTCTGGAGTCACTGTTGAAGACTTTCAATTTGACTTGGGTTTAGTAGAGAGATGCAAGGTTTTATTCGATGATTCGGTTCCTTATGAACCAAACAACCCCGAGAAGCTTCTTCCTTCACCCAGAACATGGTTCAAATTCTCTCTAACCAACCTTCGTCCTCGAGCAAGTGCAAGAAGCACGCTGTCCCAAGATGACAGAGTATTCGTCTTCCTCCTAACACACCACTTTAGGATCGATCTTCCCAAAACTATCTTCAATCACCTGAAATATTCTATCAGAGTTTCAAGAACTCAATTGAACTCTTATGTTCCTTATGGGAGGATAATATCTGAAATTATGCTGAAAGAAAAATTATGGGGGTTAATAAGCAGACTCAGACCAGAACCCTCAGTAACTGAGACCAGATATGATAGAGTGAATAATGTTGAGGCTTTTGATGCTTAAGTCTTTGTTGTCTTTTCAGTAGTGTGTCACTTATCGTTTTATAATATTTTGTTGATATATCTCTATTTCATGTATGATCACTAATGAATCAATGGCATTGCCTTATATGTTGGGTACTCTAAACTAGTTTAATTAAGGTTGTGCTCTTAATATCTATGTTTTGATTACCTTAAAATCTCTAAGATTAAGCTCAACTAAGCCTTATGTTTTTAAAACTACTTTGTGGTTCTGAGTTAAAATTTCATTAATAAATCTGATCTACTGTGTCTATGATAACGCCGTATCTGATCTCTACAATGATATATCACTGTTCTTTATCATTTTGACCTAAATATACGTAATGCTTAAATGATACATCCTTTGAGTCTATTTATGTTCACCATCTTATCAATCTAGTGCCTAAAGCCTAAATGCTCAGATGCTCTATAACTTTTTGATGATGTCAAAAGGGGGAGAAAGAATATGATTTTGATTGATGAATATGAATATGATTGAAAGGAAGAAGAAAATCTTAAAACAAAAAGAATGCAACTCAAACAAGTAATCTATCATATAAAATGCGTTACTACTAACGTTTGTTATTTAATGTTATCCGAGGAACTCTAAATAAGTTCACTAGGCATTCAAAGACAGGTCAAGAAAGAAGAACTCTGTTAGTCATATGATAGAAGTTGTACACTTCGTGAACATGTGTTCAGAATCAGATCTACCCAGTACTGTTCAGAAGTTGAGAACTGTCTGAAAGTCAAAGTTTATCTTGATCTCTGTCTCACTTGGTTCAGAAGTTGTAAGCTGTCTGAGAGTATGAGATTCAGAACGCAAGAATCAAAAGAAGAAAACTCTGAAAGTAGTCAAGACAAAGTCTACATCTCAAGATACTTATTCAGAAGAATTGTGCAAACCAGAAGTCAAGAACTGTCTAAAGATCCGAATTGAAGATCCAAGAAGAAGTAGTTCTGATGTCTACCAAGAACTCAATTAAGAAGAAATGATTTGGTATCAGACTAAGTCAACAAATGGTAATCAGACTCAGTATACATAAAGATTGGTATCAAACTCAATCTGCAGTAATATCAATCAGAGCTAAGTTGTATAATGCTTTCAATACCTTCATTGGTATCAATCTCAGCACTCTAAGGAAATACCCTTCAAGTGGTATAAGAAGAATACATTCAGTTGGTATCAGACTCAACTTACTCTGGTATAAGACTCAGCACATCACTTGGTATCAGACTAAAATCAAATCATATGTACCAGATTTAGAATCAAGTGTTAATTGATCACAAAAATTAACCTTCAATTGGTATCTGATCAAAAATCAAGTTTTGAGTTGTGACATTAACAAGGTTCTGAGATGAAGACCTGTGTTCAAAAGTCAAACTCTGAAAAAGTCATGATCTACATTGGTGATTAAAATTTAATATTTTTGAACTACGTTCTGAAAGATACCAATATCTGACTTATGGAAATTAGGGGGAGACTATCCTAGAGGATTCAACTGCAAAATACAAAAATCTTCACAAAGTCTGAAACTCAGGGGGAGTTTCTTAAAAGACAGTGTCTGTCTCTAATGAATAGAGAGGCTATGTTATCAGATAAGAACTGATCTATTTGTGCTTAAAATGAATATGCTGAAAAGTAGAAATGCTTCAGAAGACTCTGAAGATTACAAGCTCTGATACGACCACAAAGGAACTGAGTTCTGAAGATCTAAAAATGGAAGTTCTGATGAACTAGTCCAGATGCTGAAGACTCTTTGTTTTCTTAAAGACGAGATAGAGAAGTAATCCTCTTCTATTCTTCGTTCTGGCAACTCAAGTTGTTATTCTGTATATCTTTGGATCATATAAGATTCTAGATGATCACAGATAAAACTTTGAGGATAACACATTCAGGGGGAGCTGTTGTTCCAAACTCTGAATATGTTTGTTTGGTGATTACCTTGTATAAAATGTTCAATCAAAATACTTGGTTTTGTCATCATAAAAAAGGGGGAGATTGTGAGATCAAGAGTTGTCTCTACAAGTCAATCTATGTTTTGATGATAACAATGCGTATTTGTGAAAGAACCATTTTATGTTCTAACGTGTGTTGTGTGCAGATCATATTCATAGAATTTATCAGATCCAAGTATCTGATCGTGATCAGTCAGATCCAAGGATGTCGATATTGCTGTTGCAATGCTCTTGTGGATGCTCTCTGAAAGTGGTCGAGATTCTGAAGATTGTGAAGCTTCTGAAGAAAAGAACTAAAGTGCTGAAGACTCTCTTGACCTGAAGTTCTGAAGGCGGAAGGCTCTGAAGACCAAATGCAGAAAGACTCTGAAGACTTATGTGCTCTGAAGATTACGGTTCTAGAAGTCAAGTGCTGAAGACTCTGAAGACGGATTCCTAATGGACGAGTTCTGAAATTTCGGAAGACTTGAAGATGTAAAGGATAATGTTCTTAAAGACAAGTGCTGAAGTTCTGAAGACTGATTCCTAATGGACTTCTTCAGATGTCTGAAGACTTGACGTATCAGATATTCTGTTAAGACGACTCTACTCATGCTTCATCAATTTACCATCAGAAGCCTCTGAAGTTTGGAAGTCAAATGTTACCGTTGTGAGTAACTGTACACGACGCCCAAGAAAGATATATCTCGTCACTTCTCCCACAGCAAAAAGGAGATGTGTCAGTGTAGTGCAGTTTTTATGGTCTTGAATCACGATCGCTTGGGTACTACAGTTCGATTCTTTTTTAATCTTGTTGAGCTGATTAAGGAAGGGAAATAGATGTCTCTAATTAACCATGCTTGCATACTGAGTTTAAACAGCTGACTGTTAGTTTACAGATGCTATTAAAATGTGGGCCCCTCTTCGGTTATTTTATTAAGATTAGAATGTCTGGACTATTTGCGAGGTTTTTGGTAAGATGTTAGGATTTGGTGCTTTTGGATTGTTATATGGGGGTACTGGATTTTGGGTTTTTAATTATTATGCTCGCTAAGATTTTTCAATCTTATGCCTACGTATTCCCGAAACAGGGAAATCAGAGCGATCGTAGTTCCTCCTATTCTATGGGAGGAAAAAGGTTGTTTTGGTGTCTTGTTCAAAGCTAAAGACATGAAGCTAAAGGTGGTATGTATCTTGTTCAAAGCCCAAGATGTGAAGCTAAAAGGTTTGGATGAGAGAGAATTTGTCATCTCTAAAGAGGAGTTGTTGATGTTTGTATACTGTGCGTAAGGCACAGATTTTATGCTAAAAGGTTGATTGACTCAACCGAGGTTTCCTTATACAAAGCCTAAGAGGAGGCGATTGACCCAACAAGAGGGTGTCTTTTATTTGTTGTCTCGTACGAAGCCCGTGATAGAGACTAAAAGGGTTGACTCAACAAGAGAGTACTAACAAGTGATTGACTCAACAAGAGAGTTCTTTTAATGTGTCTTGTACGAAGCCCAAGACGGAGGCTAAAAGGTTTGACTCAACAAGAGAGTACTTTTATTTGTCCTGTATAAAGCCCAGAGCGGAGGCTAAAAGGTTGACTCAACAAGAGATTCTGTTTATACTCAACAAGAGAGTATTTTGATGTCTCGTTTGAAGCCCGAGATAGAGGCTAAAAGGGGGTTGACTCAACAAGAGAGTCTTTTATACTCAACAAGAAAGTGTTTTTCTGTCTCGTACGAAGCCTGAGATAGAGGCTAAAAGGAGATCGACTCAACAAGAGAGTCTTTTATACTCAACAAGAGAGTGTTTTTCTGTCTCGTACGAAGCCTGAGATAGAGGCTAAAAGAGGATCGACTCAACAAGAGAGTCTTTTATACTCAGCAAGAGAGAGTTTTTTATGTGTCTTGTACGAAGCCCAAGACGGAGGCTTAAGAGAGATTGACTCAACAAGAGAGTCTTTTATACTCAACAAGAGAGTAGGTTTTTATAGGTGTCTTGTACGAAGCCCAAGATGGAGGCTAAAAGGCTTGACTCAATAAGAGAGTACTTTTATCTGTCTTATACGAAGCCTAAGACGGAGGCTAAAAAAGGGTTTAACTCAACAAGAGAGTCTAAAAAGGTTAGCTCCACTGGGGAGAGTCATTTTTACAAAGCCCAAGAGGAGGTTATCTTACTGCTGAGGATTAGATCCATAGGCAGGACCAAGTGGGAGAGCCCTCATGAGAGAGGCCGGGTTTCTGAGTGATCAGTGTTTCTTCCTATGTTTGACAGGAACTTGAGAATGTCTTTGAGACTCAAGGGGTTTAGACTGTCCAAGTCTAGAGTTTTATCTATTGTACAATGCCCAAGAGGAGGCACGGGCATTAAGGGATGAGTATCAACCCTAAAGTGGAGTTTTGACACTAGAAAGACTGCTCTAGCAAAGGATGACTAAGTTCTGTCTTATACCTTTAAGAGGTCATCAGGGTCCTTGTATTAAGAACAAGAGAAGGCATGAGAACTTTTAAGAAGCCGATGGGTCCTTGTACCACGCCCAAGAGGAGGCGGGGATGATTTAAGGAAGCCTGCGGGTCCCAAAACTACGAGAAGTTCAAGAAATGAAATTCACAGAGAAGAGATCATTCCAGGAAAGTTCGAGAATTTTGAAGAAACTCAAGAGATGCTATTCACGAAGAATAGATCAACTCTGGGAAGTAGAGTATCTTTGACAATTTCTAAGAGTGACAGTCTGAGAAAAGGTTCACCGAGAATATTGCCTTTATCTTTGTTCCATATTGTTTAACCCCAAGAGAAGGGAAGACTGTGTCTGGAAATCCTATAGGGATCTAGTTTTGTTTGTATTTAAGAGTGACCAACAAGGCTTTACCAAGTTCTAGACGTAGTTGCCGGGGAAAACTCTAAATAACTATACTAGTATTACATAGTTGATATTTGACAAGTATATAAAAGGATGTGAAAGGAGACTTACAGTGAAACGGCCCCACAATACAGTTATATACATATGAAAGCGATAAATGAAAGCGGGTAAACACTTACCCGTTGTAGAGCTTCCATGCTATTTTTTTAGTTGTTCAACAAAGAAAACTTTGATAACAGTAGTATATTCAAAATCAAAGGAGAAAGTGCTTTGAAAAGATTGTGTTGGGGCTTACAGCTCAAGGAGAGGCCCAGGTTTTAACGATGATCACACCGTTGTTTTAAAAATTGTACAAGGGGACTTATACAATATGTGAGGCCCAAAAAGTTTTTATGTACAAGGGGATGGGTCTTACAGCTCAATGAGAGGCCCAAAGATTATTTTCGTACAAGAGATTGGGCTTACAGCTCAATGAGAGGCTCAGATGATTTGTTTGAAAACGGTGATCGTACCGAGGTTTTTGCAAGCACAGTGGGTCTTATAAAATGACTGAGGTTCAAATCATTTTGGTTTCAAAAAGGGGTTGGGTCTTACACTCTATTAGATGCCCAAAGAAATGTAAAGAAAAGCAATGGGGCTTATAACACGAGGGTAGGCCCAAGTTTTAAACTGGCGATCGCGCCGAGATTTTTCTTTTAACGCGGAGGGACTTATACAATATCTGAGGCCCAAAAAGGTTTTGGTTAAAAGGGGATTGGGTCTTACACTCGATTAGAGGCCCAAAATTGTTTTTGTACAAATGGTGGGTCTTACACCTCAGGGAAAGGCCCAGGGTGATTTGATTTTTAAACTGGCGATCGCGCCGAGATTTTTTAAAACGCAGTGGGTCTTATACAATGACTGAGGCCCAAAAAGGTTTTGGTTTTCAAGGGAGGGTTGGGTCTTACACTCTATTAGAGGCCCAGAGAGTATTAAAAAGTTTGATGAGGGTTGAATTAATAAAAACCCTAATTTGTTTTCAAAGATATATTTTAATTGAATAAAAATTCAATTAAAATGATCAAAATTGTTAAACATGTGTGAAAAACAAATTGTGATCTTGGATTAATGTTTGAAAAGTCATGTTTTAGTCTACAAAATGATTGGAAACCAATTAAATTTGGAAAATCAAGAAGGAAAAAACATTTTATATGTCAAAAAACAAATAAAACATTAATTCTTTGCAAAACATATCAAATATATAAAATAAATAATATTTTTGGGATTTTTTGGTAAAATAAAATATTTTAATATTTTTGTGAATTATTAAAAAAAGAATCAACTCAAAATCATTAAAACTCAGAGAGAAATTAATTTTTGAATCAATTAAATAAAATCACAAAATTCAAATATTAAAATATTCAAAAATGGCGCCAAGAACGTGGCAAGAACACGCGCGAAGGGAGTTTTGCCCAGATTTGCGTTTTCTATCCAATCTCACTGAATATTTGATGAAATCACACAAACCACATATCAATCTGCTCGTTTTTTCCTCACGGTCATGTCTATGGTCTTTAATTTCATTTATTTTAAGTGTGGAATAAGAAATCAAAGAGAAACCTTAAGAACCCTAAAATTTGCATGAAGGCTCAGAAATTCCATACACGATTCAAACAAAGCAATTGATTGAGGGTAAACACTCTATGCATGATTGTGAACATATGGAAAAATTATTGTGCATCAAAATATGCATGGGTCATAGAGTTAGAAGAGCTCAGGCTTACCTCTTGCAGCTGGTGATCGTGTTTTGTGTTAGAGGTGCTGCAAGCTGGTTCCAATGATTTGCACAGCTTCCTTAGGTTCCAAGTGATGTGTCTGAATTCTTGGAATGGTTTGAAACAAGCTGGAACTGAAGATGGTACCTCAATTGTACCTCTGTCAAGAACTTGAGCAGTTGGCAAGTGATTTTGTGATTTTGGTGTTACAGATGTTATGTGAGTGTTTGGATCACTTCCATATGATGTTTATGAGGTGTGTGTGTGTGATTGGTTTGATTAGAATAGCTCTTAAACTCAAAACCCGATAGTGACTTGCCTTAGAAGGCAAAATTGGAAGTGAGAATGAGATTTTGAGGAAAGCATCTATTTGATGGCTTTGGTGTACTCAAACTGATCACAAATGAGCTCTATTTATAGTAGAGCAAGTTTGTTTTGGCTGCAATAGTGAATGGCAACTGCAGCAGAGGTTTGGCCAATGTTGATCAATGGGAATCCAAGTCTCCTCTAGCCATTGACTAGAGGTTAGACCACAGAGCTGTGGTTCCCTAGTTCAGATCTTATCCTTGACTCATTTAGTTGGAAATGGTTCAGTTCATGCCTTGGTGCATCCATTGAATGCACCAAAACAAAATTGGAGTCTTGTCCCCTCTTTAGGGTTTTTAAGGTTTGGCGTACTACTTTTGGTTCCAAAGACTTGGGAGGCTTATGGATCAGTGCTTGTCCCTCCTTGGTCTCCCCCTGAGGTGTTCAGATGGATAAACTTGTTTGTCATTTGCAAGAATTGCTCAAATCGAGCAAAATGCACAAATCTGCCTAGTTATGACAGTTGCAGCAAGGCATTTTGCCACTATCATAACTCTTAGCTCAAATGGAATTTGATGAAGTTCTTGGCAATTTTGGAAAGCTCTCATATGATACAACACATGTGTGATCATAGTTTGTCTTGATACCTTTTGGATCCAAGTGAAAAATGCCCCTACTTTTGGAAAAAAAGTGACATTTTCACTTTTTGTCATTTTGGTCATTCCATAACTTAAAATCCATGGAGAATTGGAATGAGGTGTAGTTGACACTTTTAAAGTATGCCATGAGATCTACAAATCCATCTTTGGATCAGCCCAAATGGTTGCTTGGATCTCAAGTTATGATCCTTGGAAGTTGGCACCCTAGCCACTTTGTTCCATAACTTAGAAAAATTTCTAAGTTTTTATGGTTACCCCTTTTACAAGTTATCCCACATTCTTTGATGTTTCTTGTTGAATGTTGATTCAAATCACACATTAACATCATTTTAGGGTTAGGGAACCATAATTGATCAAAAAATCAAAATGTCAAACTTTGACTTTTGGGCACAGTTGACTTTTTATCGGATGAATTCCAAACTGTGCGATCCTCTATGAAATCAAGTCCTTGACCTAAATCAAACTTGATAGATTGATTTCATAGGTGCTATAGGGTGTATTGAATCATGTCCCAAGGTTTTGGAGCATGTCTTGGTCAAAAGTCAAAGCCATAGTTGACTTTTTCCGCGAAACCCTAACTGTGGTATAGATGAAATTGAAACTTGTTGATTAAGCTTCTTGATTAATCCATTGTTGCAAATGGATCAATGTAGTGTGTTAGAGACCCTCAAATCATGTCTTGAGGTCTTGGCTCATGTTTTGTCCTAAAAGTCAACTTAGGGGTGAATTAGGTCAAGAAACCCTAATTCCTGATTTTTTTGTGAATGCATCCCCTAAGGATAAATTGACTTGATGATTAGGTTCATGAAGTCCCTTGGAGTATATTAGGATATGCTTTGAAGCATTGGCTCATGCCCAAAGGAAAATTTCCATCTGGAGGCCCTGGTCGACCAAAACCCTAATTTGGTGACACTGGCGATCTTGAGGCTTAATCCACCTGGAATGTTGCAGCCTTGTGCTTAATCCTTGATGTGGGAGTCCTCTTGATCCATTGTGGATGTTTGAGAGGTTAGACAAGTTGAAGATCATGTCATTCCTTGATTGATCCTTTGTCTAAAGCTCAGAGAGGGCTTGAAGCCCTAATTATTGTTGTAGTGGGTGCTCACCCATCTTTGGGGAGACTGATGAGACATGATGGTTCATCCATATTGCGATGATGATTTGCACAATGATGGGAAATCTTAGTGTTCAAAATTTGGGGTATGACAGATGCCCCTATTTAATCTTCTTGGACCCGAAGGTGTGAATGGCGAAGGTATTCGGGCATTCGGGGTGCAAGAGGATTAAATATCGGAATACCCAAAATTTTGATGGTGGTTATGAATGGCAGTTTGCGCATCCTTCTTCTTTTGCTAAGAAATGATGCTTAGAAAAGGTAAACTTCCCCGCGATCCTGGTTTTTAGCCACGGAACTGGTCTAAGTTTCTGATATAAACTTCCCCTCGATCCTGGTCTTCTACCAAGGAACTAGTCTAAGTTTCTTTTGTCAATAAACTTTATTGACAAGGGACGCTATCCGTAGCGGTTTTCCTCAAACTTCTCACCGAATTTTCCTGGGGAGATGCCATTTGATAGAAAAAATTTTGATGTCAGAGTTGCTGGGGAACCCAGTCGTCTGAGTTGTAGAGGTGTACAAACTTCTCTGTTGGAGACGCCATTTGTCGACTCTATCGGGGAAAACGAGTTTCTTGAGAGACTGTTTCCGCTTGGGGATATTACATCAGACTTTTCTCGGGATTTTCTCGGAGAAATGCCATATGATGTGATCCAATTTTTAGGTTCTGATGACCTTTTCGTCAGCGGATTTTTCGGAGACAAACTGTTGTATTGCCGAATCTCTGGTTAAGAGGCTTTCTCTGGGGATTTTCCTTAATCTGGGAAAGCGAAGATATCATCT
This sequence comes from Lathyrus tuberosus, assembly GCA_022829125.1. Classification (NCBI taxonomy): domain Eukaryota; kingdom Viridiplantae; phylum Streptophyta; class Magnoliopsida; order Fabales; family Fabaceae; genus Lathyrus; species Lathyrus tuberosus. Next base: position 10,462,180 of record JALAZF010000102.1, read on the forward strand.
TCAATGGCGAAGAGTGATGTTTGTTGAATGTTTTCTTGTCTTTCAGAGGTTCAAGTTATCAAAGTGGTCGAGGACCGGCTCCAACCCAGAAATAAACTGGGGGAGAGATTGCTTAAATAATTTTCTTTCTGACGAGGAAATAACTGACAACTCGATTGAGAGGACTTTTATCACTAGGGGACAAGACCGACTAGAGTGATAGTGATGCAATATGAATATGAATGAAAGTCAATAATGCATGATGTATGTATGTTTATGCTGACAAAACTGACACGACATACAAACTGACGGATGAACATGACTGAATACTCGGCCACTGCGGGGATTAAAAGTATCACTAGTTCATGATAGCAATTCCGCCTTGCTTAGGAGAAATAGTCCCTGCGGGGAACAAACCGTTGATCGGCCTTAGTTGGTAAGAACTCTGCCGGGGGGTGTCAGATGAAACACGATCTCTGACACAACTGATCCTTCAATCAGGTGTACTGGGTTAGGAGTACTTTGATTTTGCACTTTGAAGCTCGATTACTTCTAGAGAAGCAATCGATGTTCTTTCGATGTTCAACAGTCAAAAGAAATTGCCATCTTTATTTTAAAGCAGAAAAAATTTTAACAAGTAAATTCATTTTTGTTTCGTTTCAAGAATCGTTAATCATGTTAAAAACGTCATTCTGTAAAGCTAAAACAAATAATAATTGCAAACAAAAGCACAAGGGCTCAAATTTTATTGATAGGATGGAAATCAGCCAAATGCGTGATTCCATGGAGTATTTACAAAGTTAGAAAATGGTAATTTTAAGGGAAGAGGGCTACATTGGAACATAACGACCACTATCCTTCTACCAACTTTGAATTCTGGACATCCTGAGCTTCTGTCGAAGATGACCCTGACTGGAGTTTTCCTGATGGATGGCATCACTGCTGCTGGGGGATTTGCCCCTGTTGGACGTAGTTACTTGCCATTATCTCTAACTTTTTCCTGGATTGTACTTTGAGATTTCCAATCCATCGGGATGATTTTGATTATGTCTCTAATTTTTGCCTGGACCGCCCTTTCGGGTTTTCAATCCACCGAGACGTTTTTCTTTCCCTTTTTTTAATTTTATTTAGGCGAAGTATTTCTTGACTACGTCAACATTTGTGGGGTAGGCAAATTCTTCTCCATCCATGGTTGCAAGTCTCAAGGCGCCGCCTGAGAAAGCTTTCTTGACCACATAGGGGCCGCCATAATTCGGAGTCCACTTGCCCCGAGAGTCAGTGAGAAAAGATTGTATCTTTTTTAGCACGAGGCCTCTTTTTCTGAAGACGCGAGCTGGAACCTTTTTGTCAAACACCTTCTTCATTCTTTGCTGATACAACTAACTGTGGCATAGAGCCGTTATTCGCTTTTCTTCGATCAGATTCAGTTTGTCGTGTCAACTTAGACATCATTTAGCCTCTGTTAGCTTAGCTTCCATCAATACCCGGATTGATGGGATCTCTATTTCGATAGGGAGCACTGCTTCCATTCCATACACTAGAGAGAAAGGGGTTGCCCCTGTTGAAGTGCAGACAGATGTTCAATAACCGTGAAGAGCAAAGGGTAGCATCTCGTGCCAATCTTTGTAGGTTACAACCATCTTTTGAATAATCCTCTTGATGTTCTTGTTAGCCACTTCTACCGCTCCGTTCATCTTAGGCCGGTAGGGAGATGAGTTATGGTGTTCAATTTTGAATTCTGCGCACAACTCTTTCATCATCTTATTGTTTAAATTGGATCCATTATCAGTAATGATCTGGCTCGGAACACCATAACGGCAGATGATATTGTTTTTGATAAATTGAATCACCACTTGTCGGGTTACATTGGCGTATGACGCTGCTTCGACCCACTTCGTGAAGTAATCAATGGCTACTAGGATGAACCGATGTCCGTTTGAAGCATTGGGTTCAATCATGCCAATCATGTCGATTCCCCATATGGAAAAAGGCCATAGGGAAGAAAGAACTTTGAGATGTGTAGGCGGTACATGGATTTTGTCTGAGTATATCTGACACTTGTGACACTTCCTCATGTACTTGTAGCAATCGGATTCCATGGTCAACCAGTAGTACCCTGCTCTCATAATTTTTCTCGCCATTGGGTGTTCGTTGGCATGAGTGCCAAAGGATCCTTCATGAATTTCTTTTATCAGCATGTCTGCTTCTGGTCTGTCTACGCATCGGAGCAAGACCATGTTGAAATTTCTCTTATAAAGTGTATCACCGCTCAGAAAGAAACTGCCTTCCAATCTTCTGAGGGTCTTTTTGTCTTTCCTTAATTCCCTAGGTGGGTATTCTTGTTTTTGAAGGAAGCATTTGATATTGTGATACCAAGGTTTGTCGTCTATGACTGCTTCGATCGTGAAGATGTAAGTGGGCCTTTCAAGGCGCATTATGTCGATCTTAGGTATGTCATTCCATTGACCTACAATAATCATGGAAGAGAGAGTGGCTAAGGCATCAGCCATGTGATTCTCTTCACGTGGGATATGATGAAACTCGATTCTGTTAAAGAAGGGTAACAACCTTCTTGCATAATCTTTGTAAGGAATCAGTCCTGATTAGTATGTGTTCTAATCTCCTTTGATCTGATTGATAACCAGGGTTGAGTCGCCATATACATCCAAGTTTTTGATCCTTAAGTCGATCGCTTCTTCGAGACCCATGATACAAGCCTCGTATTCGGCCTAGTTGTTTGTGCACTTGAATATCAATCGTGCGGTGAAAGGAAAATGGGTACCCTGTGGGGTTATGATGATTGCCCCAATTCCATTTCTATAATGATTGGTAGCTCCGTCAAAGATTAGTCCTCATTGGGAACCTGGTTCTGGCCCTTCATTGGGTAGTGGTTCATCGCAATCTTTCATTTTCAAGTACATGACATCTTCGTCTGGGAAGTCAAACCCGATTGATTCCTGATCGTCAATCGGTTGATGAGCCAAATGATCGGCTAAAAAACTTCCTTTAACGTATTTTTGAGCGTGGTACTCTATGTCATATTCCGATAATAATATCTGCCAACGGGAAATCCTTCCCGTGAGAGCAGGTTTTTCAAAGAGGTACTTGATTGGATCCATTTCTGAGATTAACCAAGTAGTGTGACAAATCATATACCGGCGAAGACGATTGGCTGCCCAAGCCAGAGCGCAGCAAGTTTTCTAGAGCATAGTGTACCAAGTCTCGCAGTCGGTGAACTTCTTGCTCAAATAGTAGATGGCAGACTCTTTTCTTTTTGTTTCATCTTGTTGGCCAAGCATACAACCCATTGAGTCCTCTAGGACTGTTAAGTAGAAGAACAATGGTCTTCCTTCCACTGGAGGTGATAGAATCGGTGGGTTCAACAGGTATTTCTTAATACTGTCAAAAGCGGTTTGGAAATCTTCTGTCCAAACACAGTCCTGGTTCTTTTTGAGTAATTTGAAAATCGGCGCGCATGTCGCGGTCATGAGGAATATGAATCTGGAAATGTAGTTCAAACGTCCCAGGAATCCTCTGACTTGTTTTTCAGTTTTTGGAGAAGGCATTTCTTGAATGGCCTTGACCTTGTCAGGATCAACCTCAATTCCCTTCTGGCTGACGATGAACCCTAAAAGTTTCCCTGAACGGACACCAAAGGTGCATTTGTTGGGATTCAAGCGGAGTTTGTACTTTCTCAGACGCTCGAATAGTTTTGACAAGTGGGTCACATGCTCCTCTTCTGTCTTAGATTTGGTTATCATGTCATCGACATATACCTCGATTTCCTTGTGTATCATGTCATGAAACAGAGTAGTCATGGCCCTTTGATAGGTTGCCCCGGTGTTCTTCAAACCGAATGACATTACCTTGTAACAAAAAGTACCCCATGGGTTAATGAATGAAGTTTTGTCCATATCTTTCGGCGCCATTTAAATTTATTATAGCCCGAGAATCCATCCAAGAAGGAGAAAACTTTGAACTTTGCAGTACTGTCTACCAGCATGTCAATGTGTGTTAAAGGAAAGTCATCCTTTGGACTAGCCTTGTTTAGATCTCTGTAATCCACACACATTCTGACATTTCCGTCCTTTTTCGGAACGGGTACTATGTTGGCTAACCATTGAGGATATTCTGATGTGGCGAGGAAACCCGCGTCAATCTATTTCTGTACCTCCTCTTTGATTTTGTTGGCCATGTCCGGGTGAGTTCTTCTCAGCCTTTGTTTTGCCGGTGGACATTCCGATCTTAATGGTAGATGATGTTCCACGATGCTGGTATCCAACCCTGGCATATCCTGATAGGACCAAGCGAATACATCGGGAAACTCTTTGAGAAACCTTATCAAACTCTCTTTGGCAGTTGGACTGAGCAGTGCCCCAATCCTGATTTCTTTTCTTTCATCCTCTGAGCCTAAGTTGACAGTTTCCAACGGCTCTTTGTGAGGTTCAATGGACCTTTCCTCCTGTCTGAGTAATCGGGAGATATCTTCTGGAATTTCGTCATCAACTTCTTCTTCAGCCCCAAATACCGGAAATTCAAAGTTGGGAGAAGGTATCGGATCGTATGTTTCAACGGGGTTTAAAACAAGCAATCTGCATGACGTGATAATTTGTTTTTTAGAAGAGATAGAGAGAATGCAAGAGTGTGTGCAGTGTATTTTCTTTTACTGGTTGATTTTATTATTGAATTGTTTTTTTTTAGGATTACCATTTTCTGAAAAAAATGAAAAGAGAAAACAACAATAATGCGGAAATTACAGAACGACGTTATTTTATTTATGAACTTGTCGATTCTTGAAACTACAGCCATATAAAACAAAACTCTGTCGCTTTGGGCGAAGCGAAGATGTATATTTACAGAGAGTAAGCCCTATCGAAACATCCGTTTCACCGGGGCAGGGTGAAAGGTTAAAGACGACAATTACTTAGACTTATGAACGATCTTCGAAACATCGACTGCAACCCATTGGCGGCGAACTCCTCGGTGAATCACAAAGTCTGATACCTTCCTTGATTTGTATTCAGAAATAACGCCGATTTCTGGCGAAGCAGGATCATTGGAATCTATCTCCCAGGCAGAGTTGTCGTAGGAGGATTCCTCCGTTGTATTTTGCATAGTATTTGTGCTCTCAGGCAGATCTCCCCATCTAGTCGACTGGATGTCCTCCAGCCTGATACGAGAGCTCTCATGAGCGGTGTACTTGACCATATAGTCATATTTTCCACTCATTTGTCCTAAGGTGTCCCACACTTCTTTGGAATTGGAGGAGTCATCTATTTCGATGACGTTGACCTCGGGAAAAACATAGTTAATAAATTCTAGTCCTGCAAACTTTGCGAATTCATCGTCGTACTGGATATTTTCTGAATGCCCTGAGTGTTGATCCCATGACATGGTGGGGACGCAAGTATTCTTTTCAATGATGCTCAGTTGATTTTCATTGTTCGGCTGATTTTCTTCCCCCAGGTCTCCTGGGTATGGCTGCCAGATAGGCAGACCATCCATCGGGCCATAATAGTCGTGGTCAAAGTTGTCTTTCATTAGAGTGTCTTCCTCTAATGAGTTTGGTGGAGCACGACATCCTTCTAGATCACAATCTCCGTATATCGTTCTGACATCTAACCTGGGTATAAATCTCGGACTTTGTGCAGGATAGCAAAATGGCGTAGGAACCTCTTCCTGAGACATATAACCATCCTCGTTAAGATAGGACTTCCACTCTTCATCTGTATCGGAGAAGTCTCCCTCTTTAATGGTATGTACTTCTTGAGATATTGGGTGAAGGAAACCTCTACTATGGAAGAAGTTCTAAATGGGATGAAAACTTTCATCGCTAGCAGCAGTCTGAGTATAGTCTGAAGAAAAACCAAGACCCTTGTTTGTTTTGTTATCAGTGGGAATGACAAGTTGTCCCCATCCCATGGCATTGTTACTTTTGATCACTTCGAGAGCATCCCTGCATGAGGAAATCGAGGTTCCTTTCTCTGAGTGATTCTCATTGCTCACCAAAAGTGCTTGGAACTGAGTTCCGACAACCTCCTCGGGTTCTACATAAGTGGATAATGAAAGGTTACTCACGATCAAGGCTTGTTCTCCACAGACCATGACGAGTTGATTGTTCTTGATAAACTTCAGTTTGTGGTGCAGTGTCGAAGTGACTGCCCCAGCCTGATGTATCCAAGGTCTTCCTAATAAACAGTTGTATGCTGCCCGGACGTCAATGACCTGGAAAGTGATTAGGAAAGTGTGAGGACCGATAGTTATGGAAAGGTCGACTTCGCCAATAACTGTCTTCCGAGATCCGTTGAATGCTTTGACGACGACCTCACTGCCCCTCATCGGGGATCCTTTGAATGATCGTCACATTAAAGTGGACTTCGGCATAACGTTGAGAGCTGATCCGGTATCTACCAGTACGCTGGCTAAGGCATCATCTTGGCAGTTAACTGTGATATTGAGCGCCATGTTAAGACTTTTTCCTTCTTCTGGCAATTCCTCATCACTGAACCCTAAGTTGTTGCAGGAAGTGATGTTAGAGACAATGCCATCGAATTGTCGTATTGACACATCCTGTTCCACAAAGGCCTGCTCTAAGACTTTCTGTATAGCCTCTCTGTGGGCTTCAGAACTGAGTAAAAGTGATAGCACAGAGATCTTTGAAGGAGTTTGTAACATCTGATCAACAATGTTGTATTCACTCCTTTGGATGAGCTTCAGCATCTCATCATTGTTCTTTGAAAGGTCGGGACCACTGGATTGACCGACTAGTTGAACTGGACCTTCGGTTTGAAGTTCCTTTTCTTTGGTAAGTTCTCCAACTCCTCGGTTGAAGATTCGACCGCTCCGTGTTACTCGACTGATGTCTGCAATATTCACGATGGAGGGTAATGGAATTTCTTTTCCATTCTCAATTATTGTTGCACTGTATTTGTAAGGGATCGCCGTAGCAGATTCGTACGGCAATGGTCCCGGTAGATAGATAACTACAGGAGCCTCCGGATTTATCTGACTGTCGTAAGTAACTTCAATTAGTTCCTGGTTGAGAACCTTTGATTCGTTAAGCAGAGGGATGATGGAACAAACATATTTGGTCCTCTCAGGATCAGAGATTACAATAACATCTTTGATCTGGTCAGTAAAATAGTCTGGCGTCGAGTTGATGGACCCCGAAATTGAATATTGTTGAATCTCTTTGTGGTTCAACTGACCCTGAAGGGCTGCTCGCACGAGGCAACATCCTTGATTATTTTCTGAGCACACTCTACAACGCTCGTAGTTATGTGGTGGCACATGGCCACATCCGCTTTGAATGCAGTGTAACCTCACTAGGTCCGTTTCCATAGATCGAACATCCTGACTATGATTCCTAGTAGGGTTCCCATTAACCACACTGATTTGTTACGTGTCTTCGTCCATATAGATCGAAAGCCACCAGTGGTTTAACAAGTGTTGCAAAGTTCTTTGAACGAGAGCACATCCATGGTCACTCTCACAACATCCTTTATAGTTCTGATTATTATGCGAAGTCAAAAAACTGAGCTGGACTTGCTTAGCATGTAATTCCACCAAGCTGGTATTCATCAAGCGAATATCAAAAATTTGAATCATATTCACTTGATACTGACTTCTATCGCGGTAATCCTAGATCCATCCAAGATCCATCTGACGCTGGAGGGCCTCTTGTACAAAAGAGCATCCCTGTTTGTTTACCGAGCAAGTCAAACATAAATTGTGATCGTGTCGCGACAGATCATGATATTGGCTTTGCCTTGAGTGCATTGCCACCAGGTTGACATTCATCGCACAGACGTCGTGGCTCTGAATGATGTTGGAATTCGTATAAGTCATGTTAACCCCACGAGATCGATGCTCTTGGATCCACCCAAGATCCAATTGTTCCTGTAGAGTTGATTGCACCACAAAACATCCTTGATTATTTTTAGAGCAGATATCACACTAGTGATAATTGTGAGGTGGCACAAGGCTATACCTGCTCTGTCTGCGATGCATCTTGACCAAATTGGTCCTCAAGATGAGTACATCATGAATTTGATAGCTGTTGTTAGAGTCTCCCTCTATCAAATTGACTGCATCTTTCTCATGTTGAAGCAATGGGTTCGTGAGAACATTCGGATTCGTATCTTTGAAAGATAAGACCCTCTCCTAACAAGCTTTTGCACATCAGATTTGAAACTGAGACAGTTTTCTATGTTATGCCCTGGTCCTCCTTGATGGTAAGAACAGGTCTGATCCGCCTTGAACCAAAAAGGCAGACTTTTCGGTACTATAAGAGGAGCCCTGGTTTGGACATGCCCCTTGACCAGTAATAATGGAAACAGTTCTGCATACAACATCGGTATAGGGTCGAACCCTGGTGGTCGCGTTGTACGGTTGTTGTTGTACGGAGGACGAGCCTACTGAAGAGGTTGTTGTGTCCTTTGTTGATATTGCTGTTAATTCGATTGGCTTTGAGCAACCTGAGGTTGATACATTGGAACAGGCGCATGGTTGATAGTAGGAGTTATAGCTGCCACTGATTGGTATCGTCGCCTTTGCTTTCCGAGAGAGATATTTCAAATATCCTGCTCTTTTTTCTTAGGGAGAGCACTACCATATCTTTTTGTACTACTTGATGATCCAGCGTCTTTAACTAAATGTCCTTCTCGGACTGCTTCCTTAAGACGAACTCCCATGCCCATCATCTCGGTGAAGTCGCTGGGCGCACTAGCGACCATTCGGTCGTAATAAAATGAGCTCAAGGTTTTCAAGAAGATCTTTGTCATCGCTTTTTCCTCAAGAGGTGGACAAATCTGGGCGACAATTTCACGCCATCTCTGAGCGTACTCCTTAAAGGTTTCCTTATCCTTTTGTGACATTGATCTGAGTTGATCTCTATCTGGTGCCATGTCCAGGTTATACTTATACTGCTGAACGAAGGCATCGCCAAGATCTCTGAAAGTAACAATCTTAGTGCGGTTTAAACCCATGTACCATTTGAGTGCAGCACCGGTTAAACTATCCTGAAAGTAGTGAATTAGTAGCTCCTGGTTCTTTGTCTTAGTTGACATTCGCCGAGCGTACATCACCAAGTGACTTTGAGGGCAAGAGGTGCCCTTGTACTTTTCAAATCCGGGCACTTTGAATTTGTGAGGAACTTTCACATTAGGGACCAAACAAAGGTCCCCGACGTCTTTTCCAAATAGATCCTGACCGCGAATGGGTTGCAGTTCTTTCTGCATCTCCAAGAACTGTTCCTGGAACTCATTCATTCTGTCGAACATAATTTCGTTTCCACCAGAAGGTATCTGTGGAATCTGTCCTTCTGGGACAGTGTGTACCACAGGTGGTGGTATAGTCATTACGGCAGAGACTCTTGGTGCCTCCCGAAGTTTGTAACCTTTAGGAGTTGTTGTCATTCCCCTGGCATCTTCGCTTTCCCGAAGTTTGTAACCTTCAGGCCCAGCGGCTCCTGCTGCAGTTTCTGGATCTTCCATGATCGGCAGAATATATCCTTCCGGGATATATTTGAGTGGCATGCCCCAGGGACGATCTTTCGGTATCTTATACCTAGGATCATACTTCTCCACTATGGGTGTAGATGTGATCTCTGAGATCACAGTCCTTTGTTATTGCATCTGGGCTGCTGCCAGAGATTGCATGTCATTGTGAAGTTTCCTCAGATCTTCTTTCAGAGTGTCGATCTCTTCTCTCAACTCTCTGTTCTCTTCCTCGAGATCATCCATCTTTTTCTGTCGATTGGCCCGAGTATTATACGAATGAGACAGTTTGACTCTAGAATCGAGACACAAACGTGAGATTCGTAGGTAAGAAGGATGCGTTACGTGAGAATGATGAATGATATGCAATGATTATATTAATTAATTTTGTTTATTCAAAATAGACTTCGACAATTAGATTGCAAATATCAAACAGTAAGGAAACCCCGTTTTATTGAATTCTAGGATTGTGAAAATGGAAATACAGTAGATTACAAAGTGCTGAAAAAGGAAATGTCTAAACTAAAGGGTCCTGAGTCCTCTCTGAAGAGAGCTCAGGTGTTGGTTATGGTGCTTTCCTTTTCTTTGATCGGGGCTCTTCAGCCGTTGTCGGGTTGTCATTCCTTTGCCAAGTGAATGGAGCGAGCAAATTTCTTTGGTTATCCTGATTTTCTACAGCATGTTGCTCTAAAATCTCGATCAGAGCATCTTTTTCTTTTAACAGTTGTTGTATTTTCTTACACTCCACATTGAGAATGCGGTACTTGTTCCTCCAAGACCTCTTCTCCTGCTGAACTTTGTTAAGAGTAACCTGAAGTTTTTCCGTCTCAGACATAAAATAAAGGACAAGGTCCCTTAATGGAAGAACTTCTTGACGAGGGTAAGGCATCCTCAGCTTGAGAGCTCTAGTTTGTACCCAGTGGAGATAAGGGTCCACCGAGACACAGTCTATTTTCCTAGAGACTCTCTTCCTTTTCTATGAACGTGTTTCTAGGCATGCACTATTTTTGTCTTTAGTGCTCTGTCATTTTCTCCTTCCTTGAAGAAAAGACCTTCCAGATGAGCATTACGCGGAACATGCCTCATTGGGTATCCAAATTGACGACGAACTAACATCGGATGATAATTGATTCCCCCCTTAGTACCTATAAGGGTTACATTTGGGAAGTTTCCACAACGGTCAATGATCCTGATCCCGTCATAGATTCGATTGTACCAATCGATGTCAGAGTTGGTAAGAGACATGATTCTCTGCGACCAACGTAAAGTATTCTTTTGATCCCAAAATGTAGCAGACTTGGGCAAGTGGGAAATGAACCATTTGTACAGCAGGGGCACACAGCATGTGATCATTCCTCCGCTGTACAAATCCCTTAAGTGTACAAAATGATACGCATCTGCGAGTAAGGTTGGTACGGGATTTCTAATCAGACATATCTTAATAGCGTTGATATCTACAAAGTTATCGATGTTGGGAAACAAAAATAACCCGTAGGTAAGCAAAACAAAGATGCTTTCGAAAGCAGCCACATTCCCTATACTGGAAAAGTACAGGGCTTTCTTTATCAAGAATTGGGCTGGCAAACCTTGGATACCACCCTTGGTGGTCATGTGAGTCCTGACTTCTGACTCGTCCAAATAAATTGCTCTTGCAATGGTTTGATCTTTTGGAATTTCTTCCAGTCCAGAAAAGGGAGCCTGATCAGTGATATGTAGACCAGTCAGGTGAGAATACTCCTCTAGTGTTGGTACTAGCTGATAATCCGGGAATGTGAAACAGTGATAAACCGGATCGTAGAACTGAATGAGCGTCGACAGGATTCCTTCAATTACATGGACCCTTAACAGAGACAGCACTCCTCCATACTTAGCTCTAAAAGCCTCAGGGTTGGTGATCATCCCAGCCAAACCTTTTAAATCCTCTAATTTTGGAACCTTGAAGGTGTACTTGTGAGTTTTCCTTCTACCGAAATCCATAACGCACTCTCTCTCTCTGACATTTGCAATCATTGTCTTAGTTTAATTTGAAAAAGAGAGACTAGAAAGGAAGTTTTTTTGTTTAAATGTTTTTTAAATGCATGTATGAATGCATCACACAAAAACATAGAAAAAACATGGGGTCAAAGGGTCGGTGTCATGAAGTCAAGGCTTTACCCATCCCCAAAGGTTTATACTGGTGATTTTTTGTACCTGTCCACAAAATTATTGACCCCTCTTGGGATAACAACAACAAGCGGATCGCCAGCGAGCTGATGTATCTTAGAGTGATCTCAAATGAGGGTAGTATCGCGTGACAACTATTTTCGATAGCTTCCGCACTACTAAATGGTTTCAGTCTTCTAAAAACCTCAGCTTCTCAGATAACCCAGTCGACCACACTACTTTCAACAACCGAAGTCGTATAGGCAATGTATCTGCAAAGGGAGTCTCCACTGAGCTTGATGGTCGACCGGGGACTCTTAACTGGGATTCACTCCCCGTAAGATTACCCGTATAATGCCATCACCTATCTTAGGTGTATACTCAATCTTTCCACATGCGGCATCACACGCATTCCCATTAGCAGAAAAATAAACATAGATATCAAATAGAAAAACCAATATATATATATATTTGTCTTAATCATCCTAGACCTCTAGTCTTATGATCCTATACAGACAATGACTCCCCAGCAGAGTCTCCATTTCTGTGATACTTGGTGAACTTAAGGACTTCACCTTAAAATGGGGACAATAAGATCTTACCTTTCCTCCCACTGTGGTCGCCACTTTTCTGTGGCGTTTTCTAAACTTAAGGTTTCTACCGAAGATTGTAAGAAAGAGAACCGGGCCCCACGGTGGGCGCCATTTTTTCTGTAGCGCGATTTTTGTGGTCTTGAATCATGATCGCTTGGGTACTACAGTTCGATTCATTTTTTATCCTGTTGAGCTGATTAAGGAAGGGAAATAGATGTCTCCAATTAACCCTGCTTGCATACTGAGTTTAAACAGCTGACTGTTAGTTTACAAATGTTATTAAGATGTGGCCCCTCTTCGGTTATTTTGTTAAGATTAGAATGTCTGGACTATTTGCGAGGTTTTTGGTAAGATGTTAGGATTTGGTGCTTTTGGGTTGATATATGGGGGTACTGGATTTTGGGTTTTTGATTATTATGCTCGCTAAGATTTTTCAATCTTATGCCTACGTATTCTCGAAACAGGGAAATCAGAGTGATCGTAGATCCTCCTATTCTATGGGAGGAAAAAGGTTGTTTTGGTGTCTTGTTCAAAGCCCAAGACATGAAGCTAAAGGTGGTCTGTATCTTGTTCAAAGCCCAATATGTGAAGCTAAAAGGTTTGGATGAGAGAGAATTCGTCATCTCTAAAGAGGAGTTGTTGATGTTTGTATACTGTGAGCAAGGTACAGATTTGATGCTAAAAGGTTGATTGACTAAATCGAGGTTTCCTTATACAAAGCCTAAGAGGAGGCGATTGACCCAACAAGAGGGTGTCTTTTATTTGTTGTCTCGTACGAAGCCCGAGATTGAGGCTAAAAGGGTTGACTCAACAAGAGAGTACTAACAAGTGACTGACTCAACAAGAGAGTGTTTTTTATGTGTCTTGTACGAAGCCCAAGACGGACGCTAAAAGGTTTGACTCAACAAGAGAGTACTTTTATTTGTCCTGTATAAAGCCCAGGGCGGAGGCTAAAAGGTTGACTCAACAAGAGAGTCTGTTTATACTCAACAAGAGAGTGTTTTGTTGTCTCGTACGAAGCCCGAGATAGAGGCTAAAAGGGGGTTGACTCAACAAGAGAGTCTTTTATACTCAACAAGAGAGTGTTTTTTCTGTCTCGTACGAAGCCCGAGATAGAGGCTAAAAGGAGATCGACTCAACAAGAGAGTGTTTTTCTGTCTCGTACGAAGCCCGAGGTAGAGGCTAAAAGGGGGTCGACTCAACAAGAGAGTCTTTTATACTCAACAAGAGAGTGTTTTTTATGTGTCTTGTACGAAGCCCAAGACGGAGGCTAAAAGGCTTGACTCACCAAGAGAGTACTTTTATCTGTCTTATACGAAACCTAAGACGAAGGCTAAAAAAGGGTCTGACTCAACAAGAGAACCTGAAAAGGTTAGATCCGCTGGGGAGAGTCATTTATACAAAGCCCAAGAGGAGGCTATCTTACTGCTAAGGATTAGATCCATTGGCAGGACCAAGTGGGAGAGCCCTCATGAGAGAGGCCAGGTTTCTGAGTGATCAGTGTTTCTTCCTATGTTTGACAGGAACTTGAGAATGTCTTTGAGACTCAAGGGGTTTAGACTGTCCAAGTCTAGAGTTTTATCTACTGTACAATGCCCAACAGGAGGCACGGGCATTAAGGTATGAGTATCAACCCTAAAGTGGCCGGAGTTTTGACACTGGAAAGACTGCTCTAGCAAAGGATGACTAAGTTCTATATTATACCTTTAAGAGGTCGTCAGGGTCCTTGTATTAAGCCCAAGAGAAGGCATGAGAACTTCTAAGAAGCCGATGGGTCCTTGTACCACGCCCAAGAGGAGGCGGGATGCTTTTAGGAAGCCTGCGGGTCCCCAAACCACGAGAAGTTCATAAAATGCAATTCACAGAGAAGAGATCATTCCAGGGAAGTTCGAGAATTTGGAAGAAACTCAAGAGATGCTATTCACGGAGAATAGATCAACTCTGGGGAGTAGAGTCTCTTTGACAATTTCTAAGAGTGACAGTCTGAGAAAAGGTTCTCCGAGAATACTTCCTTTCTCTTTGATCCATATTGTTTAACCCCAAGAGAAAGGAAAAGTGTGTTTGGAAATCCTATGGGGATCTAGTTTTGTTTGTATTTAAGAGTGACCAACAGGGCTTTACCTAGTTCTAGACGTAGTTGCCGGGGAAAACTCTAAATAACTATACTAGTATTACACAGTTGATATTTGACAAGTATATAAAAGGATGTGAAAGGAGACTTACAGTGAAACAGCCCCACAATACAGTTATATACATTTGAAAGCGATAAATGAAAGCGGATAAACACTTACCCGTTGTAGAGCTTCCATGCTGTTTTATTAGTTGCTCAACAAAGAAAACTTTGATAACAGTATTATATTCAAAATCAAAGGAGAAAGTGCTTTGAAAAGATTGTTGGGGCTTACAGCTCAAGGAGAGGCCCAGGTATTAACAATGATCGCACCGTTGTTTTGAAAACTGTACAGAGGGACTTATACAATATGTGAGGCCCAAAAAGTTTTTATGTACAAGGGGATGGGTCTTACAGCTCAATGAGAGGTCCAAATATTATTTTTGTACAAGTGATGGGGCTTACACCTCAATGAGAGGCCCAGATGATTTGTTTGAAAACGGTGATCGTGCCGAGGTTTTTGAAAGCACAGTGGGTCTTATACAATGACTGAGGCCCAAATCAATTTGGTTTCAAAAAGGGGTTGGGTCTTACACTCAATTAGATGCCCAAAGAAATTTAAAGAAAAGAAATGGGGCTTATAACACAAGGGTAGGCTCAAGTTTTAAACTGTCGATCGCACCGAGATTTTTCTTTTAATGCGGAGGGACTTATACAATATCTGTGGCCAAAAAAGGTTTTGGTTAAAAGGGGATTGGGTCTTACACTCTATTAGAGGCCCAAAAGTGTTTTTGTACAAATGGTGGGTCTTACAACTCAGGGAGAGGCCCAGGGTGATTTGATTTTTGAACTGGCGATCGCGCCGAGATTTTTGAAAACGCAGTGGGTCTTATACAATGACTGAGGCCCAAAAATGTTTTGGTTTTCAAGGGAGGGTTGGGTCTTACACTCTATTAGAGGCCCAGAGAGTATTAAAAAGTTTAATGAGGGTTGAATTAATAAAAACCTTAATTTGTTTTCAAATATATATTTTAATTGAATAAAAATTCAATTAAAATGATCAAAATTGTTAAACATGTGTGAAAAACAAATTGTGATCTTGGATTAATGTTTCAAAAGTCATGTTTTAGTCCTCAAAATGATTGGAAACCAATTAAATTTGGAAAATCAAGAAGGGAAAAACATTTTATATGTCAAAAAATAAATAAAACATTAATTCTTTGCAAAAATATCAAATATGTGAAATAAATAATATTTTTTGGATTTTTTGGTAAAATAAAATATTTTAACATTTTTGTGAATTATTAAAAAAAGAATCAACTCAAAATCATTAAAACTCAGAGAGAAATTAATTTTTGAATCAATTAAATAAAATCACAAAATTTAAATATTCAAATATTAAAAAATGGCGCCAAGAACATGGCAAGAACACGCGCGAAGGGAGTTTTGCCCAGATTTGCATTTTCTATCCAATCTCACTGAATACTTGATGAAATCACATAAACCACATATCAATCTGCTCGTTTTTTCCTCACGATCATGTCTATGGTCTTTAATTTCATTTATTTTAAGTGTGGAATAAGAAATCAAAAAGAAACCTTAAGAACCCTAAAATTTGCATGAAGGCTCAGAAATTCCATACACGATTCAAACAAAGCAATTGATTGAGGGTAAACACTCTATGCATGATTATGAACATATGGCAAAACTATTGTGCAGCAAAATATGCATGGATCATAGAGTTAGAAGAGCTCAGGCTTACCTCTTGCAGCTGGTGATCGTGTTTTGTGTTAGAGTTGTTGCAAGCTGGTTCCAATGATTTACGCAGCTTCCTTAGGTGCCAAGTGATGTGTCTGAATGCTTGGAATGGTTTGAAACAAGTTGGAACTGAAGATGGTACCTCAACGGCACCTCTGTCAAGAACTTGAGCAGTTGGCAAGTGATTTTGTGATTTTCGTGTTACAAATGTTATGTGAGTGTTTGGATCACTTTCATATGATGTTTATGAGGTGTGTGTGTGTGTGTGTGTGATTGGTTTGGTTGGAATAGCTCTCAAGCTCAAAACCCGATAGTGACTTGCCTTAGAAGGTAAAATTGGAAGTGTGAATGAGATTTTGAGGAAAGCATCTGTTTGATGGCTTTGGTGTACTCAAACTGATCACAAATGAGCTCTATTTATAGTAGAGCAAGTTTGTTTTGGCTGCAATAGTGAATGGCAACTGTAGCAAGGCATTTTGCCACTATCATAACTCTTAGCTCAAATGGAATTTGATGGAGTTCTTGGCCATTTTGGAAAGCTCTCATATGATACAACACATGTGTGATCATAGTTTGTCTTGATATCTTTTTGATCTAAGTTAAAAATGCCCCTAATTTTGGAAAAAAAGCAAGACAGATTCTGACTTAGTGAAAATTTCACTAAGTGTTGGAAAAAAGTGACATTTTCACTTTTTGTCATTTTGGTCATTCCATAACTTAAAATCCATGGAGAATTGGAATGAGGTGTAGTTGAAACTTTTAAAGTATGCCATGAGAGCTACAAATCCATCTTTAGATCAGCCCAAATGGTTGATTGGATCTCAAGTTATGATCCTTGGAAGTTGGCACCCTAGCCACTTTGTTCCATAACTTAGAAAAATTTCTAAGTTTTTATGGTTACCCCTTTTACAAGTTATCCCACTTTCTTTGATTTTTCTTGATGAATGTTGATTTAAATCACACATCAACATCATTTTAGGGTTAGGGAACCATAATTGATCAAAAAATCAAAAAGTCAAACTTTGACTTTTGGGCACAGTTGACTTTTTATCAGATGAATTCCAAACTGTGTGATCCTCTATGAAATCAAGTCCTTGACCTAAATGAAACTTGAAGATTTAATTTCATAGGGGTTATAGGGTGTATTGAATCATGTCCCAAGGTTTGGGAGCATGTCTTGGTCAAAAGTCAAAGGCACAATTGACTTTTTTCGCGAAACCCTAACTGTAGTTTAGATGAAATTGAAACTTGTTGATCAAGCTTCTTGGATTAATCCATTGTTGCAAATGGATCAATGTAGTGTGTTAGAGACCTTCAAATCATGTCTTGAGGTCTTGGCTCATGTTTTGTCCCAAAAGTCAACTTAGGGGTGAATTAGGTCAAGAAACCCTAATTCCTGATTTTTTAGTGAATGCATCCCCTGAGGCTAAATTGAATTGATGATTGGGTTCATGAGGTCCCTTGGAGTATATTAGGATATGCTTTGAAGCATTGGCTCATGCCCAGAGGAAAATTTCCATCTGGAGGCCCTGGTCGACCAAAACCCTAATTTGGTGACACTGGCGATCTTGAGGCTTAATCCACCTGGAATGTTGCAGCCTTGTGCTTAATCCTTGATGTGGGAGTCCTCTTGATCCATTGTGGGTGTTTGAGAGGTTAGACAAGCTAAAGATCATGTCATTCCTTGATTGATCATTTGTCTAAAGCTCAGAGAGGGCTTGAAACCCTAATTATTGTTGTAGTGGGTGCTCACCCATCTTTGGGGAGACTGATGAGGCATGATGGTTCATCCATATTGCGATCATGATTTGCACAATGATGGGAAATTTTAGTGGTCAAAATTTGGGGTATGACAGTCAGTACAGCTAGTTATTACGCAATGTCTCTTTTCCAACAGCCAACAATATTTCAAACGGCTATATTTCTACTGGGCTATTTAAAGGAAAAAGTACTCGCTTCTAAAGTAATTGATCAAGTCCAAAAACTGACCAAGTCCATGAATTGATTCAATCCACAAAAGATTGATTCATTCCATCAAAGGTGATTTGATCAAGTCATTGTGTAAAGACAGCAACAAGGATGAGTTCTCGTTGTAACACTTAGAATATCCAAAGCTGTCATCGATTTACACATGACCATTGTTGTTGAAGCTCAAAGATCATCATTCAACACAACAACAATGAATTGGTACAGAAGTTGTTGATGAAGAAGTCAACATTGCAAATCAGTCAAGTCATCAACCACCTTCTCGTCAGTGCTACATTGAAGATCTAAAGCAAGGAGTTGTTGCTCAAAGCTTGCTCACCCAAGAAGACGAAGAAGAAGAAGATCTACAAGATGTCAACCACTGTGAAATCATTATACATCTCTGTAGTTTCCTAGGATAACAAGGAGCTGTTGTTCATATCTTGCTCGAACACTTGTGTGTTCTTTGTACTTAAACTTAGGAGTAATCTGCTTGTTAAGAAGCATCTTTGTAATCTCCTGTATAACTAATTCTTGGTGAATTAGGATTCCTTGAGTGGTCAGTGTGACCGGAGACTCGAGAAGACAATGGCGAGATGTCATTGTGGGAAAATCCTGAAATAGGGTCAGTAGCGTTATATTCATTGCGATGAATCCCTGAACGTCTAGATGTGAAAGCCTAGCAATAGATCCTGCGAGATTGGAACCTGCAGGTCAATGTTCGTTATATTCATTAAGTTGAATCCCTAAACGGTTCATTGCATGTTAGTTACAGTACGGCTGTGCAGGTTGTTAGTCACCAGCTGTTGCCCGTGCATGTGTAATCGAGATTGATTATAGTGGATTAAGACCTTGTGTTCAAGGCAAAATCACCTGAGGAAGGTGGACTGGATTAGCCTTTGTGGTAAACCAGGATATATCGTGTGTTCTTTACTCTTGTGCTTAATGTCTTGTTTATGTTTCTATATTTAGTATCAGAACCTTACACACGCAATTCAGAACCTTGCAACTCTGATGAGCTTCCGCTATGCAAGTTCTGAATGTTACTCATAGTGCTCATACTCTTGTTGGTTCTCATGCTTCAAGTATTGCAAGTCTGAATCTAACTTCGTTAGTTATAGTCTCTCAACGAACTCTGATGTTATCCTAAGTGCTTTAACGACAAGAAGCGAAAAGTTATTAAAAGAGTAAATACACAATTCAAACCCCCTATTTCTTGTGTCTTTCTCGCACCTTCAAAAGAGAGCTTGATTTGATGGACTACTTGAACCATGTGGAGGAGGTATTCTTCACCACCTTCAACATTTTGCACATTGTCTTCATTTTCTATACCATCTTCACCAATATATGTCATAGTTTGTGATTCCGGATCATAACGAACACCCATCCGATTATCCACATTCTTGATAGTTATCTTATGAGTATTAGTGTCCATCAAACTATACTTAAAACCATCCAACTTAATTTAAAGTGTTGCAATATCCTTGTTATAAACCAAGCATAGGGTAGAGATTTTGACTTAGTGGTGTGGGCTAACATGTGATTTATAATCAACCAAGACCAATTAACTTTGATGTTATTCTTAATAGCATACAACACTTGCATTTCAACTTAACATTACAATGGTTTCTATTCCTCGGAAACAAAACATAAGCAAAGAAATAATGAAGTAATCGATCATCAATGAAGAAAATTTCGGCCGACCACGAC
This sequence comes from Lathyrus tuberosus, assembly GCA_022829125.1. Classification (NCBI taxonomy): domain Eukaryota; kingdom Viridiplantae; phylum Streptophyta; class Magnoliopsida; order Fabales; family Fabaceae; genus Lathyrus; species Lathyrus tuberosus. The sequence continues at coordinate 10,481,934 of JALAZF010000102.1, forward strand.
CCTCGTGATGGTTCTACCCCACCTAGAGATCTTACTCTTTTCTCATGAAATTCCGCTTCGGTCATCCTAACGATACTATAATAAAAATCATGCTTTTTATAGTTCTTCCATTTTTCATCCTCTGGATCAAATAGAAGACTACCGGAATAAGGAACATCTAAGATTTTTCCAAGAGTTTTGGTAGTCAACACAATCTTCTTACCCAAAACATAAGTAGTAAATTTTCCATCATCAATATGCATATTGCTATAAAACAACCTAACCAAGTCTGGATAATAGGGTCCAGAGGAGGCAATAACGGATCCTAATTTTAGAGAAACTAAAGTGTCTTGAAATTTAAAACACTTATCAGGAAAGGTAGGAGATCACCATACTTAGGGGTTTGAACATGCTTCTTGTGAAATAATTTCTCAAATCTTTCCACTTGCTCACTTGTTATATCTTTGAGAATGGGAGAAGTGTTGGAGGATGAAGATGCCATTCCTTTTCCCTTTTCTGCAGTAGTAATATTTCTTTTCATTCTTGAAGCCATGGATGAGGGTTAGTGAAGTTTAGAGAAGATGAACTTGGAAAAAGAAGTTTTTGAATTTTCTGAGTGGGGGATGAGACAAAAACGAAAATAGAGAGTAAATGGGTTATAAATTCTGAATTTTGAATAGGGAATAAATAGAATTATATGGGAATTTGGTGAGAAATTTATTATTAGTGGTTAGGGAAATTGAAGAGAGTAGTAATGAGATTTGAATTTGGTCAAAAAAAGGATAAGAATAGGTTAGGTTAGAAGAATCTTTGACTGAAAAGTTGGTGCAAGAATTGATGGGTATTGATGTGTATGACAATTTAACGGGTCAAGACACATGTGGAAGCAACCCAAGTAAAAAAAATTGTGAAAAAATCAAGTTTCGTCAGGTGCAAATCTATTTGCACTAGGTTGCAATCGATTGCACCAAAAACACAAGAAAAACTACATGATACAGTATGCAATTGATTTACATTAACATGCAATCGATTGGACAAAGGTCAAAAATGAAAAAATTGCAAAACTTACAGTGAGCAATCGATGGGAGTGACTGTGCAATCGATTGCTGTGTGGTCAAAAGTGAAAAAAATCATATTTTACAGTGAGCAATCGATTAGAGAAAGGGTGCAATCGATTGCTTTTAGTGAAAATTACCAAAAAAAAAACGTGAAAAAAATGTATCAAACCATATTTCGAACATATTTTAATACATATAACATAAAATAAACATATATAAGAAGGGAGTAGAAGCAGAGATGCCATAAAATACGTGTCATAAACTGAAGAAGATAAAGACATTTGTGCACCTTTGATTTTTGATGAAACATAACATATGATGAACGTTCTATGTGTCATTTTTGTCCAGAATTCCAAGTTCCATTCGAATCTTGAAAAATGCGTCCTGAGGAAACGGTTTTGTGAAGATATCCGCCAGTTGATTTTGAGTTTCGATAAAAGTAATCTCAATGTCACCTTTTAGAACGTGATCTCTTAGAAAGTGATGTCTAATATCTAAGTGCTTGGTCCTTGAATGCATGATTGGATTTTTTGATATATTGATTGCACTAGTGTTGTCGCATTTCAGAGATATGCATCCTAGATTTACACCATAGTCATGAAGTTGTTGCTTGAACCAAAGTATTTGCGAACAACAGCTACCAGCGGCGATATACTCTGCTTCTGCAGTGCTAAGACCCACACTTGCTTGCTTTTTGCATGACCAAGAGACTAAAGCATTTCCAAAAACGTGACAAGTTCAACTTGTGTTTTTCCTGTCTGTCTTACATCCTGCATAATCTGCATCAGAGAAACCAACAAGACTGCATATACTACCTTTAGGGTACCATAGACCAACATTGGATGTTCCTTTAAGATACTTCAATATTCTTTTCACCGCTGTGAGACGAGATTCCTTCGGTCAAGCTTGAAATCGTGCACATAAACAAACACTAAACATAATATCAGGTTGATTAGCAGTTAGATATAATAAAGAGCCAATCATACCTCGATATTTAGTTATATTAATTTGAATTCCGGATTCGTCATGATCAAGATATGTGTCGGATCCCATTGGAGTTGCTATCTCTTTACAAGTATCCATGTCAAACCTTTTGACAAGTTCTTTGCAATATTTAGATTGATTGATAAATATCCCATTCTTTGTTTGTTTGATATGCAACCCAAGGAAGTAGTTCAACTTACCCATCATGGACATTTCAAATTCTCCTTGCATGATTTTTTAGAATTCTTCACATAAGGATTCATTTGTGGATCCAAATATGATGTCATCTACATTAATTTGTACTAAGATGGTAGGACGGTTAATTCTTTTGATAAACAAAGTGGTATCAACTTTACCTTTTTTGAAACCATGCTCGCAAAGAAAATTACTTAACATATCATACCACGCCCTTGGTGCTTGCTTCAATCCATACAAGGCCTTTTTGAGTATGTAAACATGATTAGGATGTTTGAAATCTTCAAATCCTGGAGGTTGACTTACATAAACTTCTTCAAGTATGTATCCATTTAGGAATGCGCTTTTAACGTCCATCTGATACAACTGATAATTCAAAGAACAAACATATGGTAACAATAATCTAATTGCTTCTAATCTAGCAACCGGTGCAAATGTTTCCTCAAAATATATACCTTCCTCTTGATTATAGCCTTGGGCTACTAATCTTGCTTTGTTCCTTATAATGATACCATTTTCATCTAGCTTATTTTTAAATATCCATTTAGTGCCAATAATATGCATACCTTTTGGTCTTGGAACTAAATCCCATACCTAATTTCTTTCGAACTGATTTAGTTCTTCTTGCATAGCTAGAATCCATTGATCATCATCTAAGGTATCTTGGACTTTAGACGGTTCTATTTGAGAAACAAATGCCATATTGAGACACGCATCTTTTAGATTTAAACGAGTAGATACTCCTTGAGATATGTCTCCAATGATCTTGTCAATAGGATGATCTCTATGTGTCCTCCATTCTTTTGGTTGATCGTTGACAATAGACTCTTTTTGAATCGATTCTTCTTGATGATCTACTTGATTCTCATTGTTGACTTTGGAGGAGTTTTTTTGAGGAGCTTCTATGAAATCATCATCATCATCATCATCACAAATAACAATATCCTCCTTGGAGGGGTTAGATTCATCAAACTTAACATGCATAGATTCTTCAATAGTTAAAGTTTTTTTATTACAAATTCTATATGCCTTACTAGAAAGTGAATAGCCAAGAAATATACCTTCATCCAATTTTTCATCGAAATTACCAAGATTGTCTTTGTCATTGTTCAAGACAAAACATTTGCATCCAAATATGTGAAAGAAAGCAATGTTTGGTTTTCTCCCTTTGAAAAGTTCATAAAGGGTCTTCTTTAGGATAGGTCTAATGTTAACACGATTACTTACAAAACATGTCGTGCTTACCGCGTCCGCCCAAAAGTACTTTGGAAGATTTGAGTCGCTAAGCATTGTCTTTGCAAGTTCCACCAATGACCTATTCTTTCTTTCTACAACACCATTTTGTTAGGGGGTTCTTGGTGCCGAGAAGTTGTGAGATATTCCATGTTCTTCGCAAAATTCTTCGAAATGAGCATTTTGAAATTCTCCACCATATCCACTTCTTATGGAGGCAATTGAAAGTGACTTCTCATTTTGAATTTGCTTCGCATACTTCTTGAACGCCTTGAATGCATCACTTTTCTGCACTAAAAAGAATGTCCAAATATATCTAGAGAAATCATCAACAATAACTAAAGCATATACATTACCTCCGAAGCTTCTTGTTCTTGATGGACCAAATAAGTCCATATGCAACAATTGTAGTGGCCTTGAAGTGGACACCACATCCTTAAATTTGAAAGTTGACTTAGTTTATTTCCCTTTTTGACATGCATCACACAACTTATCTTTGACATATTTTATCTTTGGTAAACCAATAACTAAATCATGTTTGATTAATTTATTCAAATGCTCCATATGAATGTGAGCAATCCTTTTGTGCCGTAGCCATTAATCATTATTGTTCGCCATAAGACATTTAACCTTCAAAGAAACGTCATCAAGGGAAATCATAAAAATATTGTTAATTCTTTTACCTTTAAGCATTACCTCATTAGTGACTTTGTCTTCTATCAAACATTCATCTTTGGTGAAATTGATTTTGAAGCCTTTACCACAAAGTTGGCTTATGCTAAGAAGGTTATGCTTTAATCCTTCAACATAAAGCACATCTTCAATAGTTGTGAAAGGTGGTGCTCTAACTTTGCCTACGCCAATAATCTTTCCTTTATTATTATCCCCATAGGTAACAAAACCCTTGGCCTTAAGCACTAGATTTGAAAATTTGATTATATCTCCGGTCATATGCTTCAAACAACCACTATTAAGATACCATAGATTTGAAGTGGTCTTCAAGCAAACCTACAAAACAAAATTACGTTTTGTTAGTTACCCAAATAGCCTTGGGTCCTTCATAATTAGTACTTTTCTTTACCCACACATAATGCCCACTTGCAACACTAAAGTTTCTTACATGGCAAGCATTAGGTGTATGGCTAATAATACGACAATAAAAACAAGTAGGAACAAAATTGCTTTTATATCTTTGAATATATGATTTCTTTTTAGGAAATCTTTTCTTTTTAGGATAAGGATGCACATTCCTAGGTTTGTTCACTTTCTCTTTAGAAGTTTGGTCACTAGCCTTAACAATGATTGTTTTACTAGAACTTGGTTTAGAAAACTTTGAGTAACCAAGTTTACTTTTATCATTTGAATATTTTTGTTGATTAAGGACCGCTTCTAATCCAATTTGTCCTTTCTAATATCTTTCAAGAACTCTTTTTAATTGAACAGTTTGGAAAGAAAGTGATTCACAATTTTTACATACCAACTCTTGTTTTTCTTCACTAATTTTCTTTTGTTTTTCATATATTGATTCTTTTTCCATAACATCAACTTTTTCTTCTAAAGATGTTATTTGTTTCTTTTGTGAAGATATTGTTTTATACAAGACCTTACATTCATTTAAGAGTTCATTAATGGCTTCTTGTGCATCATTATGATAAAGAGAAAATTCATTACTAACCCGTCATTTTCATCATCGGAGTTGTGTGTAGCCATTAGTGCCAAATTTGCGCTTTCATCACTCTCCGAGTCGGATGATGAACTAATGTCATTGTCGTCCCGTGTAATATATGCCTTTTTATTTTTTGATTCCTTCTTGCCTTTGAAACTTCCTTTCTTTGCGAGTTTTGAGCAATCGGGCTTTATGTGACCTTGCTTTCCACATTCGTAACATGTAACATCTTGAGATAAAGTTGTAGCCTCCTTTTTCTTGAAGTGTTTCTTTCTTTTAGCATAATTAAAGGACTTGTCTTTATTACCAAAAAATTTACTGAGTCTTTTTACTAGTAGTATGAAATTTTCGTCTTCCTCCGATGAATCATCATTTTGTTTATCTTTTAAAACTACTTTCAATGCAATACTCTTGGATTTCTTTTCTTGATGTTCATGTTTTTCAATTCGTCCAAGTTCTAATTCATGTTCTTGGAGTTTTCCAAATAGTGATGCAGAAGTCATTGTAGAAAGACTTTTCTTTTCCGATATTGCCGTAACTTTTGGTTGCCGTTCTCTAGTTAAGGATCTAAGAACTTTGAGATTTAATTCATCATTAGAAAATGTCTTACCAAGTGCCATTAAGTGATTAGTCAAATGAACGAATCTTTTCTATAAAGCAACGATGGATTCTCCGGGCTGCATTCTGAACATCTCATATTCTTGACTTAATGTATTCAATCTAGATCTTTAAACTTCAGTGGTTCCTTCATGAGTTTCTACTAAAGTGTCCCAAATTTCTTTTGCGGATTTACATTGTGAAACGCGGAAAAATTCATCCATAATCAAAGCACTTTGTAATATATTAATGGCTTTCTTTTCATCAAGTACTTTCTTTTTATCATCTTCATCATATGAACTTTTAATCTTAGGAGTACCAACACCATTAACCACACTCATTGGTTGATGAGGACCATTTTCAACAGTTTCCCATATTCCATCTCCTTGTGCTTCTAAGTGTGCTCTCATTCGAATTTTCCAAAAGTCAAAATACTCTCCTGAAAATAGAGAGGGCTTGTTACTACTACCGCCATCTTTGAAAACCGGATTTGCGCTTGTGAAAGCCATACTGGATCTTAAAGTAACATGTTACCTATAACCTGCTCTAATGCCAATTATAAGTAGGAAAACACCTAAGGGGGGGGGGGGGGGTGAATTAGGTTTCTTGAAAATTTCTCCATATTTTTTATGGTTAAATTTTTACTTTTCTAAAGTTACTAAGTGATGAAATGTGGTAAAGTGCGGAAAGTAAATGACACAGAGATATATCCTGGTTCCCCTCACAGTCCGAGAGTACTCCAGTCCCCTTTCAATATGAAAGAGATTTTTAATAGTGTTAGATCCTAAGATAAGACTATCCTAGCCTTTCTATACAGACTCTAACAATCACACCCAGAACAACCTCTTGGATTTTACAACCAAGCTGAAATGAGAACAATCCTCTCAAACTCAATCTCTTGTTTCCAACAAACCTGGACAACAAGGAATATAACAAACCCTATAAGAGAAACAATCTTTCTCCTTATAGTCAACACCTAAATCCAAACAATCCTTGGAACTTAGGATTTTTACAATAAATCTGAATTTTTGTAGATGTGTTTGAAACTTGATTCTTGAATATATCAATCACAAGATTGATCTTCTCTTTCAACAACAATAATTCACAAGCACTAAAGTGTTAGATTGCTCAAGAGTTTTCTGTTTTGGATGACGTGAAAGTATGCAGAAAATTTCTTGAATGAAAGTTAAAGACTTGAAAAGTGAATTTTGATAATTTGAAAGTTTGATTGAAAGAGGTAAAATTTTTATTTGAAATTTCAAGTATTTATAAGCACATAACACTCCTTTGAAACATGGTAATGTCTGAAAAAATATCATGAACATTTGCCAAGATGAAATGAAAAGGTTCCATGAAGAGTGGCATGAAAAGGTGTTATGAAAGATACTGATTTTTCATTTTCGTTAAGGTACAAATCGATTTCACCCATATGCAAATCGATTGCACATGACCAACTTATTAATTTTTTAAAAAACTACAACATGCAATCGATTGCACAAATATACAAATCGACTGCACAGTGTAAAAATGTGAAAAATCAGCTTTTTGTATGCAAGTGCAAATCGATTGTATCTCAATGAAAATCGATTTGCATTGGTTAAAAATTGAAATTTTGATCTTTTAAAGGTGTTATGGTCATGAGAACAATATGAAATGATCTTTGATTTAATTGAGCATCTAAGACTTTAGTATTTGATAGGAGTTGTCATTATACCTCCATGAAATGTCAATTGCTTGAATCCAAGGTCTTGAATAAACTATTTTCATCTTGAAGATCATCTTTGCCTTCTTGTTACTTCTTGTTACTAAGATATTTTTTCTTCATCAAAACAATGTTCAACATAGAGACTTGATTTCACAAGATTCATTTCATCGTATCTACTTTGACACCATTCAGCTTCTGTTTGCTTGGTTTCCATCAATATTCTTATTGATGGTATCTCTACTTCAATGGGGAGCACTGCTTCCATGCCATATACAAGAGAGAAAGGGGTTTCCCCTATTGAACTGCAGACAGATATGCGATAACCGTGAAGAGCAAATGTTAGCATCTCATGCCAATCTTTATAGGTGACAACCATCTTTTGAATGATCTTCTTGATATTTTTGTTAGCTAATTCTACCGTTCTATTCATCTTAGGCCGGTAGGGAGATGAGTTATGGTGTTCAATTTTGAACTCAGCACATAATTCTTTCATCATCTTGTTGTTCAAGTTCGATCCATTATCAGTGATGATCTGGCTTGGAACACCATAACGACAGATGAGGTTGTTCTTGATGAATCGGACCACCACTTGTCTTGTCACATTGGCGTATGATGCTGCTTAGACCCATTTAGTGAAGTAATCAATGGCTACCAGGATGAATCGATGTCCGTTTGAGGCTTTGGGTTCAATCATGCCAATCATGTCGATTCCCCGTATAGAAAAAGGCCATGGAGAAGAAAGAACTTTGAGATTCGTTGGTGGTACATGAATTTTGTCGGCGTATATCTAAGATTTGTGACACTTCCTCATGTACTTGTATCAATCGAATTCCATTGTCAGCCAATAATATCCTGTTCTTAGAATTTTTCTTGCCATTGTATGCCCATTGGCGTGAGTGCCAAAGGAGCCTTCATAAATCTCTTTCGTTAGCATGTTTGCTTCGTGTCTGTCCAGGCATCTGAGCAAAACCATGTCGAAGTTTCTTTTATATAGTACGTCATTGTTCAGGAAGAAATTACCAGCCACTCTTCTGAGAGTCTTCCTATGTTTTCTTGATGCCCCAGGCGGGTAATCCTGTATTTGAAGAAAACATTTAATATCATGATACCATGGTTTGTCATTGATGACAGCTTCCAATGCAAATATGTAAGCGGGCCTATCAAGGTGCATTATGTTAATCTTGGGTACGTTGTTCCATTAATTCACACTAATCATGGAGGATAGAGTAGCTAGTGCATCAGCCATGTGGTTTTCTTCACGAGGAATGTGTTGAAACTCAATTTTGTTGAAGAAGGGTAATAACCTTCTTGCGTAGTCTTTGTAAGGAAACAATCCAAGTTGATGTGTGTCCCACTCTCCTTTGATTTGATTTATAACCAGGGCTGAGTCTCCACACACATCCAAGTTCTTTATCCTTAAGTCGATAGCTTCTTCGAGACCCATGATGCAAGCTTCACATTCAGCCTTATTGTTTGTACATTTGAATGCCAATCTGGTGGTGAAAGGAATATGGGTACCCTGAGGTGTAACAATGACTGCCCCAATTCCATTTCCATAAGTGTTGACAGCTCCGTCAAATATTAGTCCCCATTGGGATCCTGGCTCTGGCCCTTTGTCTGGTAGCGGTTCATCGCAATCTTTCATTTTTAGGTACATCACATCCTTGTCCGGGAAGTTGAATCTGATTGATTCATTATTTTCAATTGGTTGGTGAGCCAGATGATTGGCAAAAATACTTTCTTTGACGGCTTTCTGAGCATGGTACTCGATGTCGTATTCTAATAACAACATCTGCCAACGGGCAATCCTTCGCGTTAAAGCAGGCTTTTCAAAGACATACTTGACCGGATCCATTTCAGAGATTAACCAAGTAGTGTGACAAATCCTGTACTGGCGAAGACGTTTAACTATCCAAGCTAGAGTGCAACAAGTTTTCTCGAGCATAGTGTATCAAGTTTCATAGTCCGTGAACTTCTTGCTTAAGTAATAAATGGCAAACTCTTTTCTTTTTGTTTCGTCTTGTTGGCTAAGCACATTGCCCATGGAGTCTTCCATGACTGTTAAGTAGATGATCAATGGTATTCCTTCCACTGAAGGGGACATAATAGGTGGTTTTAGCAAATTTTCTTTGATGTTGTCAAAAGCTTTATGGCAATCCTCTATCCATATACAACTTTGGTTCTTTCTGAGTAGTTTGAAGATTGGTGCGCATGTCGCGGTCATGAGGAATATGAATCTCGAGATGTAATTCAGAAGTCCCAAAAATTCTCTTACTTTTTTTTCGGTCTTTGGATAAGGCATCTCTTGAATGGCCTTGACTTTTTCAGGATCAATCTTAATTCCTTTTAGGCTGACGATGAATCCTAAGAGCTTTCCTGAACAAACACTGAATATACATTTGTAGGGATTCAAGCGGAGTTTGTATTTTCTCAGACGCTGGAAAAACTTTGATAGGTGTTCCACATGTTCTTCTTTTGTTTTAGATTTGGCAATCATGGCATCGACATACACTTCAATTTCTTTGTGCATCATGCCGTGAAACATAGTTGTCATAGCCCTTTGATAAGTTGCTCCTGCGTTCTTCAGACCGAACGACATTACTTTGTAGCCAAAGGTGCCCCATAGGGTGATGAATGAAGTTTTCTCCATGTCTTCTAGGGCCATCCTGATTTGATTATAGCCCGAGAATCCATCCATGAAGGAGAAAACTTTGAATCTTGTTGTGCTCTCAACTTGCATGTCAATGTGTGGTAAGGGAAATCATCCTTTGGACTTGCTTTGTTTAAATCCCTATAGTCTACACACATTTTGACTTTTTTGTCTTTCTTGGGAATTGGCACTATGTTGGCTAGCCATTAAGGATACTCTGAGGTGGCAAGGAAACCTACGTCGATCTGTTTCTGCACTTCTTCATTAATTTTGATGGCTATATCTGGGTGAGTCCTTCTCAATTTTTTATTTGACCGGAGGGCATTCTGGATTTAGTGGCAAGTGATGTTCCACGATGTTGGTGTCCAATCCTAGCATGTCTTGGTATGACCATCTGAAAATTCTTTGAGCAATTCTATCAAGCCTTTTTTGATAGTTGGACAGAGCAGTGATCCCACCTTAACTTCTTTTCTCTCCTTTTCTGAACCCAAATTGACTGTTTCCAATGGTTCCTTGTAAGTTTGAATAGACTTTTCCTCATGTCTGAGTAATCGAGAGATCTCATTCGGGATTTCTTTGTCCTCTTCTTCTTCGGCTTCAAATACCAGGAACTCAAATTTGGGAGAAGGCATTGGATTGTACGTTTCAATGGGGTTTAAAACAAATAATCTGCATAACATGATGATTCTTTTTTAGAAAAGACAGAGAGAATACAAAAGTGTGTCCAGTGTATTTTGAAAAATTCTTATTTTTATTTTGTCTGTTTTTTAGGATTACCATTTTCTGAAAAAAGCAAGTGAAAATAGCAATAAATGCAGGAATTCAGAATGACATTCTTATTTATAATTTTCCGATTCTTGAAAAACAAACCCAATAAAACAAAAATCTTTCGTTATGGGTCAAGCGAAGAGGGATATTTACAGAAAATCAAGTCGTATAAAACATCCTTTTCACCCGGGAAAAGTGAAAGGTCAAAACAAAGACGAGGCAATTACTTTGAAACATGGACAACGTCTGGGATATCAACAGCGACCCAGTTGCGACGATCTCCTCTGTGGATCACAAAGTCTGGTATTTTCCTTCTAGGATTGTCTTTAGTGATAGTATTGATTTCTGGCGGAGTTGGATCAGTGGAATCTTCTTCCCAAGCAGAGTTACCGTATGAGGTCTTTTCTGTTGTTCTTTCATTAGTATCTTCATTTTTAGGGGAATCTCCCCATCCATTGGGATGGATGTCTTCATATATGATATGAGAACTTTCTGGAGCACTGTACTTCACTAGAAAGTCGTATTTACCGCTTGGCTGCTCCAAAGTATCCCAAGTTTCTGAGGGGATAGATGAATCATCTTTTTCGATGACATTGACCTCAAGAAATGCAAAGTTGATAAATTCTTGTACAACAATTCTTGCCACTTCTTCAACATGATGTTTGACATCTTCGGAAGTTTCCTGGTAAGGTTTCCACGACTCCGGGAGAACAGGTGGATTTTTCTCAAGGTCAGTCAGCATATATGGATTCTCTGGTTGACTCTTATACCCTGGATCTTCCATGTAAGGCTCCCGGATGGGCAAATCATCCACGGGATTATATGAGTTGTAATCGAAGTTGTCTTTCATTAGAGTATCTTCTTCTAATGAGTTGGGTGGAGCACGGCATCCCTCGGGATCGCAATCTCCGTAGATCATTCTGACATCTGATCTTGGTATGTATCTGGGACTTTGCTCTGGAGAGTACATTGGCATGTATGTTTCTTTCTGAGATATATAACTTTCATCATTGAAATAGGATTTCCATTCTTCATTTGTATCAGAAGAACCATTTTCCTCGATGGTGTGGACTTCTTGAGAAATTGGGTGGAGGAAGCCTCCACCGTGGAAGAAATCTTGAATGGGTTGAGTGGCCTCATCCTTCTTTGTAGTCTTGGTAAATGCTGGAGAAAAATTGAGACCTTTTCTTTTCTTGTTATCAACAGGAATCACAACTTGCCCCCATCCTTTTATATCACTATTTCTCATTATTTGGAGAGCGTCTTTGTACGAGGAAATTGATGTTCCTTTTTCTTGATGATTCTCATTGTTGACAGAGAGTGCTTGAAATTAAGTTCCAACGACTTCTTCTTGCTCTAAATACGAGAACAACAATAGATTTCTTACAATTAAAGCATGTTCTCCGCATACTGTGACCAACTTGTTGTTCTTTACAAACTTCAGCTTTTGATGAAGTGTTGAAGTAACTGCTCTTGCTTCATGTATCCAAGGTCGTCCCAATAAACAACTGTATGTCGCTCGGATGTCCATGACTTGGAAGGTGACCTGGAAAGTGTGGGGACCAATGGTTATGGGAAGATCAACTTTGCCAATAACTGTCTTCCTGGATTCGTCAAAAGCTTTAACTATGATCTCACTGCCTCTCATGGGGGTGCCTTGAAAAGATAATCGTACCAGAGTTGACCTTGGCATGATGTTCAAGGATGAACCTGTGTCTACGAGCACACTGGCCAAAGCATCGTCTTGGCAATTGACTGTGATATTGAGTGCCATGTTATGATTCTTGCCTTCCTCTGGGAGTTCTTCATCACTGAAACCCAAATTGTTGCAGGAAGTGATGCTAGAAATAATGTTGTCAAACTAACCCACTGTTACATCTTGTTCTACAAAGGCTTGTTCCAAGACTTTCTGTAGAGCTTCTCTGTGAGCATCTGAACTAAGCAGGAGAGATAACACGGATATCCGAGGAGTTTGTAATAGTTGATCCACAATGTTGTATTCACTTCTTTGGATGAGTTTTAAAATTTCATCGTTACTTTTTATAGGCTTCGTGTTGCTTGATTCACTAGCTTTCTGGTTAGGAACTTCAGTTTGAGGTTCCTTTTCTTTTACAGGCTCTCCAACTCCTCTGTTGAAGAATCGACCACTTCGGTTGACTCGGCTGACATCAGCAATGTTGACGATGGATGACAGCGGAACTTCTTTTCCATCTTCTATGGTTGCACCGTATTTATATAGAATATCTTTCTCCGACTCGTATGGCAATAGGCATGGCAAGTAGATGACCAAAAAGGTTATTTGGGTCTTTCGACTGTCATAAGTAACCTCAATCGGTTTAAGCTCGGGGATGTTGGAAATTTTTCCACTGTCGAAAGGGATTTCCAAGCGCTTTGGCTCATTGAGCAGAGGAATTATGGTGAAAACATCCTTGTTAATTTCATAATTAATAGGCTCTCTTTTATTGAAAATTTTGACCGTTCTTTTGTCCAATAGTTCTTGAATCTCGTTTTGGACAAGGAGGTAACCATGTCGGGTTCTGCGACATTTTCTGCAAGTTGAGTGATCGTGGTGACTTGGGCCAAAATAGTCAAGTCTGCATAGGCATTTGTGAATTTTGACCAATTACGTTTCAATATTTTTAATGTCATAAACTACATGTTGCCCTGGGCAACCTTGTACCATATTGATTGACTGAGAATTTAGGCATAGTTGGGTTTCCCCTTGGTCTACTTAATTCTGGAGAGCTGCTCGCACGATGTAGCTCCCTTGGTTATTTTCTGAACGTATTCGACAACGTTCATAATTGTGAGGTAGCACACAGCCGTATCCACTCTATATGCAGTGCATCTTTACCAAATTAGTTTCCAGCAAGCGGATGTCACAACTTTGGTATCTATCCAGATTTCCATTGGTTATGCTAGCTTGATGTGTGTTTTCACCCTGGTAGATTGGAAGCCACCAATGGTCCAACAGATGTTGGAGAGTTCTTTGTACAAGTACGCAACCTTGATCATTTTCGGATAAATCTTTGCAGTCCTGATAATTATGTGAGGACAGAAAACCGAGTCTGACTTGCTTGGCATGTAATTCCACCAAGTTGGTATTCATTAAACGAATTTCGAAAATCTAAACCATATTGACCTGGTCATTATCACTTCCATGGTAGTATTGGATCCATCCTAGATCCATTTGACGTTGGAGGGCTTCTTGTACAAAAGAACATCCTTGATTGTCTTTTGAGCAAATTGGGCAAGCGTTGTAGTCATGCAACGGTAAATTATGATACTGACTTTGTCTTGAGTGCATTGCCACTAGATTGACATTCATTTCGCGGATGTCATGATTTTGAACAATGCCTGGATGTCCATAGATGATATTTATTCCATGAATCCAGTGATCTTGGATCTAGCCTAGATCCATCTGTTCTTAAAGAGCTGTTTGTACAATTATGCTCCCTTGATTGTTCTTGGAACAAATGTCACATTGATGATAATTGTGAGATGGCACATGGCCATACCCGCTTTGTCAGCAATGCATTTTTACTAGATATGTTCTTAGTAGACGTATATCGTGAATTTGATAACTGTTGTCGGGCTCTTCATCTACTAACTTTACTGAAGCTTTTTCATGTTGTGTCAACAGGTTTGTTTGAACATTCGGATTTGTATCTTTGAAAGATAAAACTCCATTTTTGACGAGCCTTTGTACATCAGATTTGAAGCTGAGGCAGTTCTCAATACTATGCCCCGATCTTCCTTGATGATAAGCACAAGATTAATCAGCTTTGAACCAATAAGGGGGGATTGTCCGGCACTGTGAGAGGAGTCATGGTTTGAATGTGCCCCTTTGCTAGTAAAAGTGAAAATAGCTCTACATATAACATTGGTATGGGGTCAAATCCTGATGATCGGAGAAAACGATTGTTGTTATTGTATTGTGGGCGAGCATGCTGAAGACGTTGTTGCTGCCTTTGCTGATATGATTGTTGATTTGGCTGTCTCTGAGCAACCTGTGGTTGATATGCCGGGATCGGCGCTGGGTTGATAACAGGAGATATGATTGCTACCTGTCGAGGTTGATAACTTTGCCTTTGCTTACCCTGCGAGATATTATTGGTATCTTGTTCTTTCTTCTTTTGGAAAGCACTCCCGTATCACTTACTACTACTAGATGGTTCTGCGTCCTTAACCAATCCACCTTCTCAGATTGCCTCCTCAAGGCGTACCCCCATGTTTACATTCTCGGTAAAGTCACTAGGTGCACTGGCGACCATTCGGTCATAATAAAATGAGCTTAATATTTTCAAGAAGATTTTCGTCATTTCTTTCTCCTCGAGAGGAGGACAAATCTGGGTGGAGTTTTCATGGCATCTTTGAGCGTACTCCTTGAAGGTTTCTTTATCTTTTGGGGACATAGCTCTGAGTTGATCTCTGTCGGGTGCCATATCCAAATTATACTTGTATTGCTGAACAAAAGCTGCCCAAATATCTCTGAAGGTACTGATCTTTGTACGGTTTAACCCCATGTACCATTTGAGCGCGGTACCGGCTAAACTGTCTTGAAAGTAATAGATTAATAGGTGCTGGTTTTCTGTCTGGGTAGACATCTTTCGGGCGTACATTACCAAGTGACTTTGAGGGCAAGAGTTTCCTTTGTACTTCTCAAAGTCGGGAACCTTAAACTTGTGTGGTATTTTGACGTTTGGGACCAAACAGAGGTCAGCGGCATCTTTGCCAAACAAGTCCTGTCTGCGAATGGCATGCAGTTCTTTCTGCATTTCCAAGAACCATTCTTGGAATTCATTCATTCTTTCGTATACTTCTTCTTCCTTGCTAGGGGTGGTCTGAAGAATCTGTTCGTCTGGGATAATATGTATCACAGGTTATGGTATATACATTACTGTGGTAACTCATGGCGCTTCGGTGACTTGAAGTCTATAACCTTCAGGTACAGGAGTCTCTGTCGTAGCCCTTGCATCTTCATTCACCTGAAGTTTGTAACCTTCAGGTCTGGAGGTTTCGGATGTGGCTCCTAGGTCTTCGGTGAGCGGAGGTATATATCCTTCAGGTATAAAATTGAAAGGCATGCCCTAGGGAAAACCTTTAGGCATATTGTACTGAGGAAGACTGATAAGACTCTCAAATGTTGGCGTAGACATAATTTCTGAGATTGCAGACCTTTGAGGCGGTTAATCCTGAGTTGCTGCAAGTGATTCAATCATAACGTTAAGTCTTTCCAGACTTTTCTTCAGAGTGTTAACTTCCTCTCTTAGCTCTCTGTTTTCCTCCTCAAGATTGTCCATTTTCTTTTGTCGATTGGTCCGAGTATTGTACGAATGAGACAGTTTGACTCTAAAGTCACTACTATGAAAAACCCATTTAACAACGGTTGGAAATGACATATAATGATGCAGGCGAAGGCGTTTTTATGTAGAGTGTTGTTGTATATGCGGTACGTACAATGACGGTCCTGGGACCATTGTTGTAAATTGGAAAACGCACTACCTATTATGACGGTTATTTTAAATAACCGTTGTTGTATGTCTTTTAATAAAATAAAAAAAATTGCAGCATTAGAACAAGAACAACAGCAAGAACAAGAACAACATCAAGAACAACAAGAACATCAATAACAACAATAAGAATAACAACAACAACAACAACAACATCAATAACAACAACATCGATAACAACAACAACAACAACAACAATAAGAACAAGAACAAGAACAAGAACAAGAACAACAACAACAACAACAACAACAACAACAACAACAATAATAATAACAATAATAACAACAAGAACAACATTAATAAAAAAGAACAACAAGAACAACAATAATAAAAAAGAACAACAAAGAACAACAATAATTAAAAAAGAACACCAATAACTAACATTGCTAACTCGAGTTCTGAAATTTGGTTTAGTGGAGAAATAGAGTATCGTAAATGAAAGATGATGTTTGGAGGTAGAAGATGTCTAAGTTTTAGGTTTCACGCGGATCACTAATAGTAGTGTCTTGGCCGTTGATAATCACTAAATGGACGACCAAGATTTGTTTAAGGACAGGGTCGGCCCAATCATCTCGGAGGCCCCGTTCTAATTTCAAAAATGGGCCTAAATTTTTTTAAAAAAAAGTATTATAATAATTACAAAAGACCCAAAAATACAATTATGTATTAATTAAAAATAAATTTAGTTAATTATTTTGAGTTTTGATCAATCTTATATATATATATATATATATATATATATATATATATATATATATATATATATATATATATATATATATATATATATATATTGGAATTTTATCATATCATTTTTATTTATATATTGAGTTTTTATTATAATATTTTATTTATTTTTATTAATATTTATGAAAAAAAATTGAAGCTTTTAAATTTTGGGGCCCTCTAAAATTTGGGGTCCTGTGCGGTAGAGCTTGCTGCACTTGCACAGGGCCGGCCCTGTTTAAGGATAATGGATAAACACAATATGCGCGCCACCTATAATGTTAGTAATGAGAATTGAAAAAATAAGTAAAAAAACCATAAATGCTGGTGCTGGGACTTGAACTCATGACAAGACGCTACCTATAATGACGGTTGGTTTAAATTACCCGTGGTGAAAGGTCTGTAAGCATTTTGAAAATATAAGTAAAAAACGCTACCTATAATGACAGTTGGTTTAAATACCCGTGGTTAAAGGTATGTCAGCATTTTGAAAAAATAGGAAAGAAGTAACATGATTAAAATAAATTCAGAAAAATCTAAAAACACGAAATTTTATCTAATTAGGTAAAATAAGAATTTTGAGAATTTTTTTGGAATTTTTTTAGACTATGAAAACAGTAAAAAATTCATTAAAAATAGAAAAAAGATGAATTTGGGGTTTTGAGGGTGAAATCCAGTAACTCTACCAGAATATGGGACTAATGACCGCATGATTTTTCTGCTTCAGATGCATGAAATAAATCTAAAAAGGAGACGATTTTCCCTAAAACCGTTTTTTTGAAGAGCAATACCTAAAACTAAACTATAGGCTATAATGACGGTTTTGCAAATACTCATGGTGAAAGGTTGTGGGTATTTTGAAAAAATATGTAAAAAAAACCGTAAATGTTGGTGCTGGGAATTGAACCCATGACCAGGCGCTACCTATAATGACGGTTTTTTAAATACCCGTGGTGAAATGCATCACATTTCACCATGGTTAGAATATTAACCGTCATTAAAAGCCTTTTAATGAGATTACAAAAAATGCGCGCATCTATGACAACGGTGTATAGGCAATTCGTTGTAAGCCTGGCGTTGTTGTATGCGTATTTTGTAGTAGTGAGTGTGAAACATGTGTGAGTCTTTGTGACAAAGATGTGTAATTCAAGAATGATGAATGATATGCAAAGACTGAGAATGATCTTTTTGTTTTGGTTTCAAAAGAGCTTTTAACAATTGTGTTGCAAATATCATACAACGGTGGAAACTTTTTATTGAATTCAAAGGATTACAATATCTTACAGGGAAAAGTACATTATTTTACAAAGTGCGGGAAGGAAAACTAGGCCTATGAATCCTAAGGAATTTTTGACAATGGTTCAGATATTGGCTACTGACTACCTTTTTGCTTCATTAATCGGGCCTTCTCAACCATTGTCGGGGCAATAATCCTTTGCCAGGTGAAAGGTGAGAGTAAACTCCTCCGTTCCTCTTGACTTTCTACAGTATTCTGCTCTAGTATTTCAATCAGAGCATCTTTCTCTTTTAGTAACTCTTGAATTTTTATGCACTCCAAGCTGGCAATCTGATACTTGTTTCTCCAAGATTTCTTTTCACGTTGAGTTTTGTTCAAAGCGACCTGCAGTTTCTCCATGTCATTCATGAAGTAGAGGATAAATTCTTTTAAGGGAAATACTTCCTGACGAGAGTAAGACATTTTTAACTTGATGGCTCTAGTTTGTACCCATTGGAGATTAGGCTCTGCGGAGATGCAGTTTGGTTTTCCCAGAGACTTTCTTCCTTTCTTATGAACATGATGTCAGGCATACACAATTTCTTCCTTGAGTGCTCTATCATTTTCTCCTTCCTTGAAGAAAATACCTTCCAGATGAATGTCGTAAGGTATATCCTTCATCGGGTATCCAAGCTGATGACGAGCTAAAAATGGGTGATAATTTATCACTCCTTTAGTACCAATGAAGGGTACATTGGGGAAACTTCCACATTTGTCAATGATCTTTATCCCATCATAGACCCGATTGTACCAATCTATTTCAGAGTGGGTGAGAGACATAATCTTTTGCGACCATCGCATACCACTTTTGAGCTCTCAAAAAGCAGTAGATTTGGGTAAGTGGGAAATAAACCATTTGTAGAGTAATTGTACACAACATGTAATCATCCCTCCGCTGTACAAGTTCCTTAAATGCACTGAGTGGTAAGCATCTGCCAGCAAGGTTGGGACTGGGTTCCAATTAATAATATCTTGATAGCGTTTATGTCGACGAAATTTTCAATGTTGGGGAAAAGGAATAATCCATAAGTGAGTAGAACAAAGTTATCCTTAAAAGTAACTATGTTTCCTATACTGGAAAAGTATAGGGCTTTTTCCAATAGAAACCTAGCTGGTAGACCTTGAATTCCTCCCTTAGTGGTCATGTGAGTTTTGATATCTGATATTTCTAAAGAGGTGACTCTTGGAATGATTTGATCTTTAGGAATTTCTTCCAGCCCGGAGAATAGATATTGATCAGTGATAGGAAATCAATCAAATGAGAGTAATCTTCCAATGTTGGTGTGAGCTGATAATCTGGAAACGTGAAGCAATGGTACACTGGATCATAGAACTGAACCAATGTAGATAGGACTCCATCCACCATGTTGACCTTTACAAGGGATAAGAGTCCCCCATACTTAGCTCTGAAAGCTTCTGGATTAGTAATCAACCTTCCCAATCTTCTCAGGTCTTCAAGTTTTGGATTTCTAAAGGTATACTTCTGAGTTTTTCTTCTACCAAAATCCATAACGCTGTTTCTGATATTTGCAACACCCTGTTTTTTTAGTTCTTTTGAAAAAATTTTGAGAAAAAGAGGTTTTTTTTGGAAAGTTTTTGATGGATGCATGAATGCAGCAAACACAAATATATGAAAACATGGGTTTAAGGGTTTATCGTCACGAGTATGAAGCCACGGGTCTACCCATCCCAAAGGTATGTACTAGGGGTTCTTTTGTGTACCTGTAGAACGGGTTCTAGCAAGGTTCCCAAAATCATTGACCCCTCTTAAGAATATTACCAGAAAACCGACTGACTCATGAGAGCTGTAATATCCTGAAGATGAATCTCATTCGAGTGTAGTATCGTGTATCAACTATTCCCGATAGTCACCGCACTACGTCCTAAAGTGGCCAAATAGTTAAATATTTACTAATACTCAGGTTCACGGGTGCCCAGTGGAAAAAGTAATGTTTTCACGACTTTCTCGCTTAACATTAGTAATTCCAAAAGGGTGCCTCTACTGATTTGGTGGACTTTCAAGTTAGCTTGGTCGGGATTCACTTCCTATAAGCCTTCTTGAGTCTTCCACCTCCTATCTTAAAATATGCTCTCAAGCCCATTGAGGAATTTTTGACTTACCATATGTGTATTAATCACATTCCCAGATAAAAAACAAAATAAACAAATATGGCAGATAAGCAGGTAGTATGATGGAAAATAACAAATGATAACAATGATAAAAATAAAATGGCAAAAATATGCAATGTAAGGCTTAACCCTCTTAAGAGGCAATTAAAGTTAAAGTCCCCAGCAGAGTTGCCATTTTTCTGTAGCTCCAGTTTTTTGTGATGCGACCACTACCGCTTTTAGTGCTACTTTCTGATTTCTATATTTATCCTATGAAGCTTAAAAGGAAGGGGAAGATATCATAAACTAACCCTTCATGCAAGTGTATTCCTTTACAAATGCGAAGAGATCTGGAATCGGGGGTTGATTATACAAAGGGAGGTTGTTAACACCCTAAGTATCTATAGTAATCTATAAGAACCTTTATTTTCATATGTTTCTACTGTTGAATTCCTCGGTTGCTTAAATCCATTTGTTGTTCAATATGGAAAGTTTCTCCTTCGGGAAGGTACTTGACATAATATTTTTGATTAGTGCGCTCGCTAAGATTTCGCAATCTTATTCCCGTAAAGAGATTTGGGGAAATCGGAGCGTTCCTAGAATAGGAGGAAATTGTTTGGTGTCTTGTTCAAAGCCTAAGATTGAAGCTAAAAGAGTATTTATGTCTTGTTCAAAGCCCAAGATTGAAGCTAAAAGAGTATTTGTGTCTTGTTCAAAGCCCAAGATTGAAGCTAAAAGTGTGACTGAGAGAGAATTTGTCATCTCTAAAGGGAGATATCTCACCTATTCATCACAAACATTGAATAATTGATTTATAAGGGAAGTTGCTTTAACTGGGATGTGTGGAATCCAGCAATGCCACATCTTCCTTTATAGGAGAATTGAAATGTCATGAAGGAAGAAGCTTTAACTCAGTGTAGAGCAATACCACTTTTTTCCTTTATGAATCCTTTCATTCTAAGAGAGGGACATTGACTTGGATGTGTAGAATCCAGAGGTTTTCCACTTACATCATTTAGATGAAAGAGAACTTCAGCCATGATAAGGGAGGGACTCCAGCTTAGATTTTGAATAAACAAGTGTGCCACTTACATCAATTATATGGAAAAAAGTTTTATTTGTTTGTTTTGAAATGTGATGTATAGAGGAAATATCCTCCTACAGAGAGGACTCATGGTCTCATCTGTGGGGATGTTAAATTTTGTGCCTTGATCAAAGCCCAATGTTGAAGCTGAAAAAAGGTTGAAAACTGACTCAACTGGGGAGTGCTATATCTGTCTTGTACAAAGCCCAAGATTGAGCCTGGCTAGGGAAATCATTATATGAAGCCTAAGAGGAGGCTTAGGGAATTTAAGTGGAGACTGACTCTTACTGAGGAAATTTAAATTTCAAGACAAGGTTCAAACTGCTCTGAGGAATCAAAAAGGGAAACTAACTCTTGCTTAAGAGTGTTGAATTATTAAATGCCACAAAGGCTTTGATTCTTTTGGGGATTTGTTGATTGTAACTTGACCCTGGCTGGGGATTTTTAAAATGAAAACCAAACCTTGTTGGGGATCAGAAGAGACTTAAAGGATGAGTTTGACTCTCCTGAGAATTAGTGTATTGATAAAGATGACTAGGATCTATCCTATGCTATTAGGAAGCCTGAGGATCCTTGTATGAAGCCCAAGATGAGGCTGGGGTTGCTTCTTAGAAGCCTGTGGGTCCTTGTATGAAGCCCAAGAGGAGGTTGGGATTGAGACTTTCCAAGTCTAGGAAGAGTTCAAGAAAGGTTTCATTGGGAAATAATCTTTTCTTTGTTGAATTGTTCCAGTGTTAAAGGGTTTACTGAAGAGGTTTCACCGATAAATAATCCTCTCTTTATTGAACTATTTCAAGTTTGAATAATTGAACAAAGCCCAATAGGAGGCTGACTGTATTGGGGAGAAGAATTCTTTTGTACAAGAGGGAACTAGTTGTTTGAACTAAGTTATACTAATTGAAAGGGAAAACATTCTATATAAGTGCAGAAACATGTTGGTAACTTGAAATATAAAAAATGATGCATGTTTCATGGAGTTTGGGAACTTCAGGCTTACCCGTGCAAGAGGAAATCGAATCCTCAATTGTAGGTGTTACAGATATGAAATGATGACCTGGATAGCTTCCATAGACCTCAAGGAATGTGTTGATGTGCTTGGAATGGATTGAAACCTTCTGGATTGATGGGCTCGACTCCAACTGTAACTTGTTTGGGATGAACTATGATCTTGATGAGTTTGATGTTAAAAATGATGTTTAAGTGTTTGGATCACTCATACATGATGTATATGATGTGTTTGAACCAAAAGTTCGAGCCAAGAAGCTCTGGTTTTGAAAACAAGATTCTCACTTTTTAGAATTTTAAAACTTGAAGTGAAAGAAATAAATTAGAGAAAACAAGTGTTGTGTTGTTTTGGTATGGCTTAAATGATCAGAAATGAGTTCTATTTATAGGTGAATGAGTTTGTCTTGGTTGAATAGTCATGACTTGATGGATAAGAACTCATTCAATGTTTTTGGTAAGATACCATTACTTCCATGCCAAGGTGCATTGTCACTCCTAAGTAGCATTACCAACTTTTGACCAATTCCACATTCCTCAGATGTTTTTATTATTGTTTATGCATAAATCTTGACTGAAAATAGTACCATTGTTGAATGTGCACTATTGCACATAAATGCACTTTGAATTCAAGGCATATGTGACAAAGCTTCATCATTCCAAATGTGATTCTTCTTGACTCATCACTTGATCTTGTAGGTTTGTGGTGACTCATTCTGATCTGTGTTGAATTGGTATGATCATGATCATTGCACTTGACTTCAAAATCGTGTAATGCAAGAAATGACCAAAACTGATTTTCCAAAACAGTTTGCAGCAAGGTCTATTGCAACCTCCATAACCCTTTGCTCAAGTGGAGTTATCTCATGCTCTTGGGCTCTTTGGAAAGCTGGGATGATGTACTTCAACTTTGATGTTTACCATTGGACTTGATTCATTTTGGATCATGGTAAAAAATCCCTCCACATTTTGATGTTTTGACTGATCTTACCTTAGGCAGAATTTCACTAAGTGTTGAAGTTCATTTCATACTTTTCTTGATATTGATCACTTCATAACTTAAAATCCAAGCATTTTTTGACCATGGATCATTTTTTCATTTTTGTAATATGTGATGAAATCTATCATTTGAGCTTTGGATCCAAGAAAGTGGTTACTTGGTGTGAAAGTTATGGCCTTTGGAAGTTGGGTACTTAAACACTTTTTTTTCTTCCATAACTTAGTGAAATTTTCACTTTCTCAACATTGCCCCTTTTACAAGTTACCATGATCTCTTGATCAAATCTTGTTCAAATGCAACTATGGATCATGTTTTCTTGTATAATGGTTCATGATGAACATTTTTGGTCAAAAAGTCAAACTTTGACTTTGGGTCTCAGATGAATTTTGTGCAGAGAAACCCTAATTCCTGATTTTCAATGAATGGATGTCCCAAGGTGATTTTAAACTTATGAATGGACTTAAAGGGTATATTTGAGTTTTTTGAATCATATCCCAAGGTTTTAGATCATGTCTTGGCCAAAAGTCAAAGGTATGGTTAACATTTCATCAAAACCCTAGTTTGTGGCTCAAATGGATTTGAATTCTTGCATTGTTTGTGAATCAAGTTTTTTGAATCATTCCAATCATATGAATGGACTAATATGATGTATTTGAAGTCCTTGAAACATATCTTGAGGTCTTGGCTCATACTCAGATGAAAATTTCCCTTTGGAAGCCTTGGTCGACCAAAACCCTAATTTGGTGACACTGATGATCTTGAGGCTTGATAAACTTGAAATGATGCAATCTTGTACTTGATTCTTGATGTTGAGGACCTCTTGTCCTTCATGAATAATTTGAGAGGCTTGATAAGTTGAATATCATGTAAATTCTTGATTGATCCTTTGCCTGAATCCTCTTTAGGGCTTGAAACCCTAATTCTTGGTCAAGGTGAACACTCAACAATCTTTGAAAGGATTAGTGAGGTATGAAAATACATCCATATTGTGGTGATGTTTTGCATAATGATGTGAAGTATTAGGGTCAAAATTTAGGAAATGACATTTAGCATGCTGGAATAACTCGTTGAAGTTTCAGACTTTAGGAAATAATTTGTTTTTGGTCATTTTTATGGGTCTAGTTTATGTTTCTGACCCGGTTTGAATCATTAGTGAAATCCTTATGTTGTTAAAAAGGTTTATGATCATTTTTGCTTAATTTGATTTATCTTAGGGTTGATTGATTTATTTCGATGATTCCATATTCTTATAATATAATCGCGTTTTCTTAATCCGCTTATGTTTCTCGTGTTTGCTTAATTCACGGTTGTTGTATCTCATCCGTTTGCTTAATTCAGAAATTAGGAATATGTATCGTATAATATCAATTGCGCTTGTTTGGTTGTTATTATAATCAAAAAGGGGATATAATCTGCTTAGGAATTGAGAATTATTTGGATCGATGATAAGTTGGGAAACCAAAACAGCAGATTAACCGTTTCAACTTATTTTGATAATAAATGATTTTCACTATTTTTTTGTTAATCGAAACTCAAACCCCCCATTGTCCAATTGGTTGGTTAATAACAATACAAGAGTCTCTGAGAACGATACTCGAGTTGTCGTTACCGTTAACTATATTTTAAAAAATACTCGAATTTGATCCGTGCGCGACAGCGGATCAATAGTCCAGTGGATTGAATCAGAATTCTGAAGCTGATGAAGTTTTGAAGCTAATCAAGAAGAGTGAGTATAAGGTTGTTAATCAACTCCTTTAGACTCCATCTAAAATCTCTGTTTTATCCTTGTTGTTGAATTCTAAAACCCATAGGGATGCTTTGATGAGGGTATTGGAACAAGCTTTTGTGGATCATGATGTTACTATTGACCAGTTTGATAGTATTGTTAGTAATATAATCGCATGCAATAATCTGAGTTTCAGTGTCGAAGAGTTGCCTGAGGAGCGCAGGAATCACAACCTGGCTTTGTATATCTCAATGAATTGTCAAGCTGATGCCTTATCCAATGTTTTGGTGGATATTGGATCGTCTTTGAACGTGATTCCCAAGTCTACTTTATCTAGGCTTTCTTATCAAGGTACTCCAATGACGTATGGTGGAGTTGTTGTCAAATCTTTTGATGGGTCTAGAAAGACTGTAATAGAGGAAGTTGATCTCCCCATGAAGATAGGCCCGCACTCTTTTCAGGTTACATTCCAGGTGATGGATATCCATCCTGCTTATAGCTGCCTATTGGGTCTTCCTTGGATCCATAAAAGTTACTTCAACCCTTCATCATAAGTTGAAGTTTGTGAAGAATGGAAAGTTGGTGATAATGGGTGGTGAGCAAGCATTGTTAGTGAGGCATCTCTAGTCTTTTTCTCACATTGATGCTGGTGAAGCTGTTGGAACTCCTTTCCAATCTCTTTCTATTATTGATAATGTTGTTAAGAAGAATGGGGAATCCATCTCTTCCTTAAAGGATGCACAACAAGTGGTTCAGCATGATCCAGCTGTTGGTTGGGGACAAATTGTGAATCTTCTTGAAACACCTTCTCTTGCAAGTCACTATCGGGTTTTGCATTTGAGAACAATTCTGTCCAACCAATGATGTAAACACCTCACATACATCATATGTAAGTGATTCAAACACATAAACAACATCTGGAACATCAGAATCCAAAAGTAGTGCCCCATTTGCACAAACTTTTAGCAGATTTGCAGTTGAGGTGCCACATCAAGTTCCAGCTCATTTCAATCCACTCCAAGCATTCAAACACACTCCTTGGCTCCTAAGGAAGTTGTCCAGATCATTGGAACACATCTGTAACACCTCCATAACCAATCTCGATCACCAGCTGTAAGAGGTAAGCCTGAAACCTTCAAACTCTATATTCCATGCATCATAAATGAATTTGTGAGTTACCATCTTGTTCCTGCATGTATATAAAGTGATAACCCTCAATCAATTGCCATGAATCAATCGTGTATGGTATTTCATTGGGTTCATGCTGAAACTAGGGTTCCTGAGGTTATCCTTTTGATTTCTCACTCCATACATAATATAAATCCAATTAATCTATATGGTTGTGATCCTTGTTCAAAAACGAACAAGATTATGTTTGAATCGTGCAATACCATTGAGTAATCAGAGAGAAAAGTGAGAAAACGCAAATCACCCATGGCGCGGTCACGAGGAAAAAGAAAGTGATCGTTGGCGCCATAATTCAAATTTTCAAATATTTGAATTTTTGATATTTAATTTAATTGATTTTAAAAATTAATTTCTCTCTCATTTTTTATTGGTTCCTTTTTTAAAAAGTCAAAAAAATGTTAAATTATTTTATTTTACAAAAAAATATAATTTATATTATTCATTTAATATACTTAGAATTTTTGTAAATAATTTCATTTTTATTGTTATTTAACATTTTTAAATGAAACTCTCACCTTGATTTTTCAAAACCAATTGGATTCCAAGCTTTCATGTGATTAAACATGATTTTTCAAAACATTTTTCAAAGTTCACAACTTGTTTTTTTTAATATTTTTTATATTTTATATCATTTTATATTTAATTTCCTTTGAACAAATATATTTTTGATTAAAATTAGGGTTTTCTCTTTTTCAAACTTCTCTTTAAACACTTTGGGCCTCTTTGTAGAGTGTAAGTCCCATCCTTTTGTAAATAAAATAATTTGGGCCTCAGTCGTTGTATAAATCCCGATACGATTTAAAAAATCTCGGCGCGATCGCCATTTTCAAAACACAATAATCTGGGCATCCCCCTGTGTTGTAAGTCACATTCTCTTTTCTTTTAAATCACTTTGGGCCTCTAATAGAGTGTAAGTCCCATCCCTTTGTACAGAAAACCTTTTTTGGGCCTCAGCCATTGTATAAGTCCCTCTGCGATTCTTAAAACGACAGTGCAATCACTGTCTTTCATTGGGCTTATAAGTCCCATTCTCTTTTCTTAAAATACACTTTTGGGTCTCTAATGGAGTGTAAGACTCATCCCTTGTAAATAAAAATCTTTTTGGGCCTCAGTCATTGTATAAATCCTAGTACGTTAAAAAAATCTCGGCGCGATCGCCGTTTTCAAAACATTTTCATCTGGGCCTTCCCTTGTATTGTAAGTCCCATTTTTCTTTTTTTTTTCAAACACTTTGGGCCTCTAATAGAATGTAAGACCCAACCTCTTTGTAAATACAATAATTTGGGCCTCAGTCATCGTATAAGTCCCGATACAATTTTTCAGAATAATAGCACGATCGTTGTTTTTCATCTGGGCCTCTCCTTGAGTATAAGCCCCAATCTTCTTTTAAATAATTTTCCCTTTTGATTTAGATTCAAATTCATAGTTGTTATCAAAACTTTCTTCAATTTTTTTAATAACTAACCATACAGTTGTTACAATGGAAGCTTGCTCGCCTGTAAGTTTTATCAGCTTTCTTTTACATACTTGTTTATAATGCTGAAAGCTTGCTCACCTGTAAGTCATTCTACACTCTTCAACATACTTGTATATAGTTCATCTGTATATATATATATATGCCTGTATATTATCTGCTTAGAGTTTTCCCCGTCAATTAGGTCTAGGATTAGATCAAACCAGTGGTCACTCTTTTAACACAGTCAAAACTAGTTCCCCGTAGGAAATTCCAGATACAGTCTTGCCTCCTCTTGGGCTTATACAATATGGAACAGAGAAAGGCATTATTCCTGGTGAAACTTTTCTCAAGACTGTCACTATTAGAAAATTGTCAAAGAAATTCATTTCCCCCAGAGAGGATTAATTCCCGGTGAAACCTCTCTTGAATTTCTTCAAACCCTAGAACTGTTCTCTAAAGGATTAATTCCTGGTGAAACCTTTCTTGAACTTTTCTTAGGCTTGGACCCACAGGCTTCCTAAAAGCATCCCCAACCTCCTCTTGGGCTTTGTACAAGGACCCTCAGGCTTCTTAGAAGTTCTCATGCCTCCTCTTGGGCTTAGTACAAGGACCCAAAGACCTCCTACAGGTATAGGACAGAACTTAGTTATCCTTTGTTAGAGCAGTCTTCTAAAGAGTCAGAACATCAAACCAATTTAGGGTTGATTCTCATCCCTTAAAAACACCATCCTCCTCTTGGGCATCATACAAAGATAAACCTTATCATACCAGTAGACTTGGACAGTCTCACCTCTTTTAGGATCTCAAAGAAACCCTCAAGTTTCCAAAAAAAACCACAGGATAAACCCTGATCATCTCATCAATCATCAACAGAGTTAAAACCTCTATAGGTTTTAAAACTCATTCTTTAAACTCTCAGTTCAAATTTCCCTAACTAGGGTCATCTTACCATCTATACAACACTAGCCAAAATCAGAACCTCAAGGCATCTGATATCTCAACTCTTCCGTAAATCCTCAGCAAGAGTTGATTCCCCAATTTGGACCTGCCTCTGGATCTCAATAATCCTCAGCAGAAGTTAGCCTCCTCTTAGGCTTTATATAAGGAATTCCCCTTTTTCAGCCTCCTCTTAGGCTTTGTATAATGATCTTCCCTCAGCACCTTTTAGCCTCAATCTTGGGCTTTGTACAAGAAACCTATAAATATTCTCCAATTGAGTCAGTTAACCCCTATTTAGCCTCAATCTTGGGCTTTGTACAAGACACATATGGAACCTCCCCAGTGGAGTCAATCCTCTTCCAGCCTCAATCTTGGGCTTTGTACAAGACAGATAAAACCTATCCCCAGTGGAGTCAATTCTTTTTAGCCTCAATTTTGGGCTTTGTACAAGACAAACAAAATATTTCCTCAAAAGAGTCAATTCCTTCTAGCCTCCTCTTAGGCTTTGTATAATGATTTCCCCAAAAGAGTCAATCTCCCATTTTTCAGACTCCTCTTAGGATTTGTATAATGACCTCCCTAAGTAGATTCAATCTCTTTTTTAGCCTCAATATTGGGCTTTGTACAAGACAAATAAAACACTCTTTTGTTGAGCCAGTCTTTCAGCCTCAATCTTGGGCTTTGTACAAGACATATATAAAACTCCCTAATAGAGTCAACCTTTTAGCTTCAACCTTGGGCTTTGATCAAGGCACACAAAAATCAACATCCCATCAGAGGAAATAAAAAATTCTCTGTAGGAAGACATTTCTCTGTACAATCGCACAACAAAACAGAAAATCAAAACAAACCTTAATCCCAGATAACTGCTATAAGTGGCACACTTGTTGATTCAAAATCCAAGCTGTAGTCCATCTCTTATCCTGGTAAATCTCCTTCTTTCATCTAATTGTTGTAAGTGGCAAGCCTCTGGATTATTTACATCCAAGCCAATGTCCCTCTCTTAGCATGAAAATCTCCTAAGAAAAAATGCCATTGCTCAACACTAAGTTAAAGTTTTCTCCTTCAGGACAAATCCCCTATAAAGGAAATTATGGCATTACTGGATTCACATATCCTAGTTAAAGTAATTCTCCTTTATAATCAGTCACCCAACAATTGTGATAAACAGATGAGATATCTCCCTTAGAGATGACAAATTCTCTCTCAAGCAAACATTTTAGCTTCAATCTTGGGCTTTGAACAAGACACAAAAAACCTTTAGCTTCAATCTTGGGCTTTAAACAAGACACCAAACATCTTTTTCCTCCGATAGAATAGAAGGAACTACGATTGCTCTGATTTCCTTGTTTTCTTTAACGGGAATAAGTATGCATAAGCTTGTGAAATCTTAGCAAGCACACTAATAAAAAACCTTAGGTCCAATACCTTACCAAAACATCAGAAACACCCGAAACCAACAAAAACTCTCTCTCTCTCTCTCTCAAACATTCCAAATGGAGAAACTTTCCCATTTATAGCAAATAAACACCAGTAAGTAGAAAATAGTAGAAATTACTAATGATCTATGGATAACCATATATAGGATGGGTAATTGAAAACTCCCCAATGTATAACCTGACCCCGAACTCCCCAATCTCTTAGCATTTGTTAAAGAAAACATTTGCGTGCAAGGTTAGTTTTAGATAGCTTCCCTTTCCTTTCTTGCTTCATTGGATAAATAAGAAATCAGAAATAATCACCCAATTCCAACCATGGAGATAAGGTGGTCGTGTCACCGACAAAAATTTCACACTACAGAATCCTGTTGCGATCCAGTAAATCTTTCGTCCCCAACAGATGGTCGTCTCTTTACTTTAGAAGTTTGTTGTAAGATCTGACCTGCTCACATCTCTTTTGAGTATCTCCGGTAGAGTTATTGATTATCTCCAGCAAATGGCTATCCTTTATGAAGCTTGTATGTTACCATTTTCAAGTGAGAAACTTGATTAAGGAAGAAGCTAAAACCCATTCTAGGTGGAATACCATAAATAGTGGAAACTTGTTATCATGTTAATCATTGTTTACCATCATTCTTTGAGTTGGTATTATCTTGTTTAATGCCTTTAACTATAAGTTGGTAGTGACTTATTTCCTCATTGTCTACCTAGGAGGTTCTCCCCCAGTAGAGCAAATGACTTTCCCTTTGAGATTTCCTAGTTGAGTCCATATCCTCTTCTTTTGTTTCTCACTACTTATTCATGGTTTCATTCCCCAATAGAGTCAGTGATCCATTGCCTCTCTGGGTTTATTCCCCTATAGAGTGGGTATATCTTTTGCTTCTTGTATTGTTAAGTTTTCCCTAGTGGAATCTTACTTTGTTGTCTGCTTTAACTATGTTTTGGTTTATTTCCATGCATAGTTATCCCCGAGTCGAGTCTTTCCCCAGTGATTTATTTTCCTGGTGAATCTTCTCTTTTCTTTTTATCTCTAGCAATTTTAAGTCGTAGTTTCATCTACACACTTTTCCCATCTCTTGTGGAATTCTATATTCCCCAGCTGGGCCTCTTCTTGTTTTTCTCCTGTGGAGTTTCTGTCTCCTTTGCTAAGTTTCTCCAGAAGTAGTTTGCCTCATATGGCACCTTTTTTTTTTCCACAAAGTCATGTGTATGCATTCATATCATGAACATTTTGCGGTATCTTAGGGCCACAAATTGGGTATTCTGTATTTAAGTCTCTTCAATCTCTTCGAGACGAAGATGTCAATCTTGATATCTCCGGATATAAGAAACTTAAATAGGACATTATTCTTAAGACACTATTCTCATTCATAAGACATTATTTTTGCATTGCATCATCCGCATAGCATAACATGCCTTTCATCGTACATACTGCCCTAAAATATCAGCCAGACTAAATTTATCGGATTTACGAACGAATCGGTCAAACTGAAAGTCAACTGTGCGTAAAATCAATGGTTGTAAAGTTTCGAATTTAAGCTTGTTGTCGTCCATTATATTGATCTACGTTTCGCGGAGTTTAACCTGACATGCTAGTTTTAATTTTCGACGACTTTTTGACCATGTTTCGATCAGTATAAGCTTCTTTACCGGTCCCGACTAATTTCAAAATCGAAAAAAAACGCTGTATTTTTCCGAATGTTTTATCCGCGCTGATGATTTTAGTGCAGTCGCTTTTAATTTTCGAACATTTTGATACCCGGCCTTTTATTCATTTTAATCATTTTTTTTTCTTTAGATAAAAATAATCTTTTAGCTCATTAGATAATTAATTTAAATTTATTTAGTTGTGTTTTTTTATTAGTTAGCAATTCATTTAATCTTTTAAGAAAATAACAAAATATATATTTTTATCATTATTTTATTTGTTTTTATCATTTATATTATTCTTTTTTTTAGCATTCTTGCTCACCAAGTTTCAAAAGGGTATATTTGGCATTTTGGAAAAATCATAACCCTAGTATATATATATATATATATATATATTACACGATGCATGATGGAAGAATGGAGGCCAGCCTACTTGTTACACGTGGCATAGGTTGTTTTGTGGGTTTCAAATCAAAGTAGGTAAGGAGGGAGACCACGACATGAGAGTTTGAGCAAAGAGACTTTGTTTTTCTTTCTTCTTCGTATGCTACTATCTCCTCTCATCAATTTCTGAAATTCTCTCCATATCAGCGCCACAAAACCTCAGCATCAACACAACAACAAATCCTCAATCGAGGCCACCTTTTCCATCACCCACCATGTTTCCTCTTTCCAAACAACTACAACAAACCATCAGACAACAACGCTCACAACTTGCCGCAACAATCGCAATCTCATCTCCGATTGCTTCAGCTTTTTCTCCACCTGAAACCTACCACAAACTTCCAACCATGGCTTTGCTTTTCCTCCATAAACAAAACAAGGATTCCAAACACCACAAGCCTTAACCCTTCTTTCTCCCAACAACATTAATATCTCCGGTATGAACATCAACACACACCAACATAAAACGAAAATCTCCACATAAATCATCAAAAACACAATACTTCATACCATCTTCATATAAGTGTTTTTGTTACTACCACTCACCATATTAACTTTGATGTTGTTGAAGTTGTTAAAGGCGCTGCTCGGTTGCGGAATCGCGTGGCAAACACCTTTACAACCCATTGCTGCACCTACTGTTACTACGCAGACCCTTACCTTTTCTTGATTCATTTTACGCCAAACACAACTCACACACAGCCTGAAACCGTCCTACCTCCAAACCATACTCCTGGTTACCAATCATCAAGATCTGAGCAAAGCTTCCATCATCACATTCGCCATCCACCATCTATCTCTCTTTGAAACAACCACACACCACTGTCTGATAGTCGCGCTGCCGGAAAGAGAAACAAGTGGAAAAGGAGAATGAGAGAAAGCTGATCCAAGAGAGGGAGCAGAATCGAGAATGAAAGAAATAGGGTTTTCACATAACCCTTTCCTTCATTAGCAGAAGAATTGGATCGGGTCAAAGGGGTCGGACCGACCCGCCTCATGCTCATTTCCAAGACAGGTGGCCTTTTGGGCCTGAACCGTTATCTTGTCAAATCCCTAGCCTTTTTTGTGTTAGTTTTATTTTTATTTTTGTTTCAAGATTAACCTTTTAATTTCTTTTATTTAAAGATTAATCTTTAAGTTTCTTTTATTTTTTATTTAAAAATAAGTTATTATTTTTGTTATTTATTTTGTTAATAATATTGTTAATTATTTATTTATTTATTTATTTTTGAATATTTCTCTAATCTTTTTACTAACAATTATTTAGATTATTTTTCTTTAAGATTTTTGTTTAATTAATTATTTAGGTTTTTTTGTTTAATTATTTTCTTTAAGATTTTGTTTAGTTATTTTTGATTAAAAATTCAAAAACCTCAAAAACTATTTTTCTTAATTAGTTTATTTGATTAGTCCTTTCATTTTAAATCATGGCGAGAATGTATATATTAGGGTTTTCAGGTTTTGTTCATCTCGATTTTAATTTTCATTAATCTTCTTGACTTCTTATCGTTGTGACTTGTAACTTAGATACAGTTTGCTTGATTTCATGATTTCTTACAGTGACTATTTCTTTCTCGTTATTTCGTGTTTATCGTTATCTGTTTAACTCATGCATTTTGTCATAATATTTTTCTTTACTTGATTCTATTATGTGTTTGATGTATTCTCATTTTGGACTGGATGTGTTTGTGTGTTCATGTACTTACTTGAGTCTTGATGTTGTTCTCTTAATAAATCTTGTTGATAATGATATATCTTCTTAAGGATTGTTGTTCCTTGGCAGGCTGTGTGCTTCATGTATATACTGGTCGACAGAAATTGATGCTTGTGGTTGTTAGGTTCACTTTCACATTAGGATAGAATTTCTTTTCATCTCACTTTCTTTCATTATCTTCACCTCTTAGTTAAAACCTCGGTTTTGTACCAAATGCATTTTCAACATCTTTTTCTCAATAAACTTCGATGGTTGTAGAGTGGTTAGGCAAAGGCCTTGTCCTATCCCAAGTGGTTGACACTACCTTTAGGGTTCACTGTCAAAAAGAATTTACCATCCAAAACAAAACATCTCTTCAATACATACTTGTTTATATATTTCATCTGTATATATATGCTTGTACATACTTGCTTAGAGTTTTCCCCAGCAGTTAGGTCTACGTCTAGATCAAACCAGTGGTTACTCTTTCAACAAAGTCAAAACTAGTTCCCCATAAGAAATTCCAGATACAGTCTTGCCTCCTCTTGGGTTTATACAATATGGAACAGAGAAAGGCATTATTCCCGGTGAAACTTTTCTCAAGACTGTCCTAACTTAGAAATATATGAGTACAAGAAATTCATTTCCCCAAAGAGGATTAATTCTCGGTGAATCCTCTTTTGAATTTCTTCAAACCCTAGATATATTCTGCAAAGAAAGAACTTATTCCCGGTGAAACCTTTCTTGAACTTTCCTTAGGTTTGGACCCACATGCTTCCTAAAAGCATCCCCAGCCTCTTCTTGGGCTTAGTACAAGGACCCGAAGACCTCCTACAGGTATAGGACAGAACTTAGTCATCTCTACTAGTTCAATCCTCTGGAGAGTCAGAAATCCAAAACATCAGACCATTCTAGGGTTGATTCTCATCCCTTAAAACATCAGCCTCCTCTTGGGCATCATACAAAGATTATTCTCCAACTAAGAGTCAACCTCTTCATACCAGTAGACTTGGAAAGTCTCATCTCTTCTTGGATCTCAAAGAAACCCTCAAGTTTCCTAAAAGCACAGGAAAAAACACTGATCATTTCACCAATCTCCAGCAGAGTTTGAAACCTCCATAGGTTTTCATACTCAAGGTTTAAACCTTTACCATCAATAAAACTCTAATAGAATCAGAGCCTCGTGGCCTCTGATATTTCAACTCTTCTTCAAATCCCCAGAAAGAGTAAAACCTTTGGATTCCCCAATACATATGGGGCCTGCCTCTGGATTTCAACAATCCTCTGCAGAAGCCAACCTCCTCTTAGGCTTCATATAAGAATCTCCCATACCAGCCTCCTCTTAGGCTTTGTATAATGATTTTCCTCAATAAATTTAGCCTCAATCTTGGGCTTTGTACAAGGAAGATAAAACCTCTTCAGCTGAGCCAATTTCTTTTTAGCCTCAATCTTGGGCTTTGTACAATACAGATAAAACCTCCCCAATGGAGTCAATTTCTTTTCAACCTCAATCTTGGGCTTTGTACAAGACATATATAAAACTCCCCTAGTAGAGTCAACCTTTTAGCTTTAACCTTAGGCTTTGATCAAGGCACACAAAAATCAACAACCCCTCAGAGGAAATCAAGAGTTCTCTCTGTAGGAAGGCATTTCTCTGTACATCACACATCAAAACAGACAATAAAAAAACCCTAATTCTAGATAACTGTTGTAAGTGGCACACTTGTTGATTCAAAAATCCAAGATGTGGTCCCTCTCTAATCTTGGTAAACTTCCTCTTTCATCTAATTGTTGTAAGTAGCAAGTCTCTGGATTATTTACATCCAAGCCAATGTCTTTCTCTTAGCTTGAAAGATCCCTAAGGAAAAATGGCATTGCTCTACACTGAGTTAATGTTTCTTCCTTCATGACATCACCCTTTATAAAGGAAATTATGGCATTGCTGGATTCATATATCCCAGTTAAAGTAATTTCCCTTATAACCAATTTCTCAACATTTGTGATGAATAGGTGAGATATCTCCCTTTAGAGATGACAATTTCTCTCTCAAATACCCCTTTAGCTTCAATCTTAGGCTTTGAACAAGACACAATCATCCTTTTAACTTCTATCTTGGGCTTTAAACAAGACACCAAACATTTTTCCTCCCATAGAATAGGAGGAACTACGATTGCTCTGATTTTCCAGTTATCTTTACGGGAATACGTAGGCATAAGATTGCGAAATCTTAGCGAGCACACAAATAAAAAACTTTAGGTCATCTTAGCGAGCACACAAATAAAAAACTTTAGGTCCAGCACCTTCCCAAAAACAACGGAAAACCTTAAAACAACAAAAACATCTTCTCAACACTCCCAAAGGAGAAAGTTTCCCAACCCACAACAGATAAACACCAAAAAGTATTTAAATCAATAGAAAAATATGCCATAAAAGGTCTATGGATAACCATATATACAATGGGTGATTGACAACTTCCCTTTGTATAACCTGACCCCGGACCCCCTAATCTCTTAGAACTTGGTAAAGAAAACATTTGTGTGCAAGGTTAGTTTTAGATAGCTTCCCTTTCCTTTCCAGCTTTATAGGATAAATAAGAAATCAGAAAGTAGCACCCAATTCCAACCATTGCGGTAAGGTGGTCGCGTCACCGACAAAAATCACGCGCTACATCTATAGCAGAATATTCCCCAGAGTGTAATAAATGTCGTCTTCTCCATATCCTCGAGTGCCATCTTTATTTGATTATAACAGGAAAATCCATCCATAAAGGAGAAGATATTGAAATTAGCAGTATTATCTACCAGCATATCAATGTGTGGTAATGGGAAATCATCTTTCGGACTGGCTTTATTCAAATCTCTATAGTCAATGCACATTTGGACATTTCCGTCTTTCTTAGGAATAGGCACAAGATTGGCTACCCATTGAGGATAATCAGCTGTCACAAGGAAACCAACGTCAATTTGCTTTTGAACCTCCTATTTTATCTTTACAGCCATGTCGGGATGAGTTCTTCTCAACTTTTGCTTTACTGGCGGGCATTCAGGCTTCAAAGAAAATCGATGCTCCACAATATCGATATCAAGACCTGGCATATCTTGATAGGAACAAGAAAATACATCCACATACTCTCTGAGAAGCTCTACCAACCTCTTCTTAACATCTGAATCGAGCAGTGCCCAAATCTTGACTTCCTTCGTATCATCTTCGGAACCCAAGTTGATCATTTCAGTTAACTCTTCATGAGGTTGAATGTCCTTTCTTTGTGCTCAAGCAACCGAGAAATTTCATTAGGAATCTCTTCAGCATCCTCTTCTTTCGCTTTAAACACTGGGAATTCAAAGTTGGGAGAGGGCATAGGGTCATTGTTTTCAATGGGTTTAACATTCAATCTACACAATGATTTTATGTTTGAATTTAGAAAGACAAATAAAATGCATGTACTATGCAGATATAAAAATGATTATTGTTTTAGAAAAAGCTAAAAGAGAAAATACAAATGGATAACAAAATAACATTTTATTAAGGATGATAAAGTTTGAAACAAAGCCCACATAGATTCACATTCACCTTGGGCAAAGTGAAAGGATATTTGAAAATAACAAAAACAAATTACTTTGAGGCATGAACAATAGTAGGAACATCAACGGCAGTCCAATTCTGGGAAACCATTTCATGCATCACAAAGTTTGAAAAATCCTCATCTGAGTTATCTTTAAAGATAGCAGTAGTATACTGATCTTTGGCATGTATAAACCCAGCACTGTGAAACACCTCTTGGATACGCTTTAAATCTCTTCGGGTTGAACCAGGTGAGAAACCCAATCCAGCCCTATTCTTGTTTTTAGCAAGCTTAAAGATTTGACCCTAACAACCAGATGGGCCATTCTCCACAATATGTTGAGCATCCTTCAAAGAAGACATGGAGGCTCCATTTTTTTAACAGCATCATCGACGACAGAAAGATTTGGGAATGGAGTTCCCACAGCTTCGTCGGCATCAATATATGAAAAAGATGAGAGATGGATGACCAACATAGCCTATTCACCACCAACCACAACTAGCTTCCTATTCTTCACAAATTTCAACTTTTGGTGGAGTGTCGAAGTGACAACTCCAGCATCATGTCTCCATTAACGACCCAGAAGGCAGATATAGGCGGGACAAATGCCCATCACTTGAAAATTAATCTGGAATGAGCACGCACCTATTTGAATTGGGAGATCAACTTCCCCAATCACCGTCTTCCTCGAACCTTTAAACGTTTTAACAACAACTCTAATATACCTCATAAGAGCACCTTGATAGGAGAGTATGAACAAAGTAAATTTTGGTATAACATTCAAAGATGAGCCAGTGTCAACCAACATATTAGACAGAGCATCTTCTTGGCAATTCTTGGAGATGTGCAATGCCAAGTTATGATTTCTCCCCTCTTCGGGCAATTCTTCATCACAAAAACTCAAGTTGTTGCATGAGATACTATTAGCCACAATACCATCAAACTAATCGACCGTCATGTCGTGATCTACATAAGCTTGCTCCAAAACCTTTTACAAGGCCTCCCTATTGATAAGTGCAAATTGTATATATTTTTGTATATAAGTTTTGTTTCACTTATCGATACTTTTTGTTAATATCGTTCGAATAAACCCCGTTTTGTTTGTAAATACGTTTACTTTACATTATAGTGTACATATTGCGTATCGTGTAAATATCATTGATTTTAATTGATTTTCTCTCATTTTTGTAGGTATTCAAGCAAGGATATCTCGTCATATTAATAAATAGCATTGAATAAGCTTTCTGACGCTTTCGACCGTGCGTCAATCCGAGTAACAGTTCAGAAGTTGTGATCAAAATAAGGGCTGGTGTGCTGTTAAGTTCGCTTTGCGAACTTCCCAGCGAATGTTCCCAGATTTATGGTAGTACAAAAAAGTACCAAAGTTTGCAATGCGAACTTTCCAGCGAATATTCGCTTTGCGAATAAAAGTTCGCATTGCAAACTTTTGCAGAATTGCAGAGGCGGTTTAGCTGTTCCTGAGGCATCAGGTGCCAAATTTTAAAGTTTGCTTTGCGAATAAAAGTTCGCATTCCGAACTTGACAGATTTTGTAATTAGTATATAAGTTCATTTCATTCATTTTTAGGTTATGGTTTGGGGATTTTTGCTCCCAACTCCATCAAACTCATTTTTCAGTAGGATTAGCTTAGAAAACAACATTGAAGCTTGCACACGGATGATCCAGGGTGGATTTCTCATCGATCGGGGATGATAAACCGAGAGATTTTTGGTTTATTTCTCTTCTTCTTTGTGTATTTCTTTTTTGTTGGGTTGTTGTATATGTATTTACTTTGATCTTATGTATATTTATCGCCCATGACGTTGTATAAAATCCTCTTTACAAATTTTTATCGGTGATTGTCCTTGATTTTTGCTTTATGCTCGGGGTTTGGGTTGTGTTAGAGATAAACATCGTAAACTTTGATTAGGAATGATTATCTGTTAGTTTCTGGATGCTAGATATAGATTTAGAGCTAACAATCTATATGGGTGTCGAAGTTTAATGCCTCCGTATCTTGAGTCGGGTGCGAGAGTGTCGACGAGGGTAACACGGTTGTTCTCTTAGCTCAGTGTGTCAGAGATAGACATTGTTGTGAGTGATACTGGATGATATTGAGGAGTATTGTAGGTTGAGTATAATTGGTCGGTAAGTTTAAGTTTGTAAGGAGTCGATTATGTGCATGCCTGATAAGTTTCTTCTCTCTGATTAATGAATTCTTTTTGTGTTTATGTTTACTTTTCTGCATTTACTTTAAGCCCATATTAACCCAAACTCAATAACATTTAAATTGTCGAATGACAGTTCAATAGCACTGAACTCTGTGGATACGACATAAATCCCGGAGGGAATTCTTCCGAAAATAATATTTTTGCTTGCCGCTTTACCGCACCAACAAAATGGAACTGTTGCCCGGGATTGGTTTTGATATTGAATTGCATTGCGATAGGTTCGATGTTTTGGAGCTTTGTACATAATTGTTTATGTTGTATATATGCATGTATAGATACTTGTTTTGCTTTTATTGTCCATTATGTTTGTTCAAGTGTTGTATACATTTTTTTCCTGTAACGTTTGTTCAAGTGTTTAGTTAGGACACTTGCTTTTGGTTTGCGCGGTGAGGCATCACCATGGGATGAAGGAAGGAAGTTACTAGCTAAGCATTGTAAAGGCGTCGAGCTTACGACGTAAAACAAGCATGTTTTATCATTTTTTTGTTTTTTTATTACTTTTTTATTCCAGCTTAGGTAGTGTGGTGGACATTCATTAAACAAGTTGTACTCGGATTGTTCGTAAAATTCTCAAATCTTCACTTTACAACTTGTTTAATCCATTTTCATCCGGTCTTTTAGTATGTTTATATTAATAATTCTTGTGTTTTTTTAAAAGCTTGTTTTGAGTAGCTTGAGGAAATTTAAGGTGATGTTCCAAGTTTGATCGTTTCAACTTACGGATGTATGGTAATGATATTGTTAAGTTTTGTACACGTCCAAGGTATGCGTTTATCGCTTTCTAGACTTTAGCATATTCATGATACTTAGGCTTTTTACAAACTTCCATGCCATTCATTCTTTTGTATACTTGTTCTTGATGTGAATCACTTTAGTTCCCACCCTTTTTGTGAGGTAGCTTTCCATTGTTCATATATGCGCAGAGTACCAACATTCTTGTTCTAACTGGATTTTATTATGCTTAAACTTTTGTTTGTGTTGATTATATGAAAGCATGAAAAGGATCAAGGCATTTTGTTTCATTTTGAGCACAACTACCTAACCAAATAGTCATTCACCTTGTGAGCGTGTGATCATTCGTAACCCCTTTGTGCCTTTCTATCATTATCCATGTTGTTTGAACTTAATGCTTGTCTATGAGTATTGAATTCACTTTTTATATGGATTTTGATTTATTGTTTTTTTCTTGAACCCTCAACTTTGTGTTGTTGTATGAATTTTTACCTTGCCTTAGAAAGTAGGGAGTATTCACATGATGATATGGTTGAAATCAAGTTGGGGAGAGAATGATTTTTTACTCATTGGTTGGTTTCTATAAGGTTGAAAAAGAAAAGAAAAAAGAGAAAAATATGAAAAAGAAAAGAAAAGAAAAGAAAAATGTGAAAAAGAAAGAAAGAAAAAGAAAATCCTTGTGAAAGGAAACAAAAAGAGTTCAAATAATTGTGCTAAATAAGTATTGTGTGTTGTGTAACACTTGGGATTTTAGAAGAAGTTGATTTGAATTTTGTGTTTGAGTCTTTGTGAGTTGATCACTCCCTTAGGTTTAGGAAATTTTTTGTTTCAATTACCTTTAGAAATTTCCCCTTGTTTGTTTACCCGACCACACTACAACCTTGAAAGCCCTTGTGATTTTTGCTTTAATGTTTTCAATATGATTTTTGGATGATTGCATCATTTAGTCTTTTATTTGCAAGATTGTTGTGTGAGTGAAAAGTACCTCATTTTGTGCTTTTCATCTACCGATGATTGTTTTTGCTAGGTGTGATTCACGTTTGAACTCGTGTTGTTTAAGGATGTTTGGCATGATTTTTGTATTTTGCATTTGTTTCGTGACTATGTTGTTGTTGTAGTTTAGTGGTAAGTATTTATTTTGTGTGTACCGTTCTTCATTTGAACCATACATTTGTTTTTGTTTTTCGAAACTTGTTGACTTGTGATTGCTTGGTTGTTACTTTTGTTTCTTTGAGTCGCTTGATTCTTGTTTAGGGACAAACAAGTTTAAGTTGGGGAGAGTTTTATAAGTGTAAATTGTAGCTATTTTTGTATATAAGTTTTGTTACACTTATCTATACTTTTTGTTAATATCATTCAAATAAACCCCGCTTTGTTAGTAAATACGTTTACTTTACATTATAGTGTATATATTACGTATCGTGTAAATATCATTGAGTTTAATTGATTTTCTCTCATTTTTGTAGGTATTCAAGCAATGATATCTCTTCATATTCATAAATAGCATTTAATAAGCTTTCAAACGCTTCCGACCATGCGTCAATCCGAGTTACGGTTCAGAAGTTGTGATCAAAATAAGGGCTGGTGTGCTGTCAAGTTCGCTTTGCGAACTTCCCAGCGAATGTTCCCAGACTTATGGCAGTAGAAAAAGGGACCAAAGTTCGCATTGCGAACTTTCCAGCGAATATTCTCTTTGCGAATAAAAGTTCGCAATGCGAACTTTTGCAGAATTGCAGAGGCGGTTTAGCTGTTCCTGAGGCATCAGGTGCCAAATTTTGAAGTCCGCTTTGCAAATAAAATTTCGCATTGCAAACTTGACGGATTTTGTAATTAGTATATAAGTTCATTTCATTCAATTTTAGGTTATGGTTTTGGGGATTTTTGCTCCCAACTCCATCAAACTCAATTTTAAGTAGGATTAGCTTAGAAAACAACATTGAAGCTTGTACACGGATGATCCGGGGTGGATTTCTCATCGATCGGGGCCGACAAACCGAGAGATGTTTGGTTTATTTCTCTTCTTCTTTGTGTATTTCTTCTTTGTTGGGTTGTTGTATATGTATTTACTTTGATCTTATGTATATGTATCTCCCATGGCATTGTATAAAACCCGCTTTACAAATCTTTATCGGTGATTGTCCTTGATTTTTGCTTTATGCTCGGGGTTTGGCTTGCGTTAGAGATAAACATCGCAAACTTTGATTAGGGATGATTATCTGTTAGTTTCTGGATGCTAGAGATAGATTTAGAGCTAACAATCTTTATGGGTGTCGAAGCTTAATGCATCTGTATCTTAAGTCGGGTGCGAGAGTGTCGACGAGGGTAACACGGTTGTTCTCTCAGCTCAGTGTGTCAGAGATGGACACTGTTGTGAGCGATACTGGATGATATTGAGGAGTATTGTAGGTTGAGTATAACTGGTCTGTAAGTTTAAGTTTGTGAGGAATCGATTATGTGCATGCCTGATAAGTTTCTTCTCTCTGATTAATGAATTCTTTTTGTGTTTATGTTTACTTTTCTGCATTTACTTTAAACCCATTTTAACCCAAACTCAATAACATTTAAATTGTCGAATGGCAGTTCAATAGCACCGATCTCTATGGACACGACATAAATCCCGGACGAAATTCTTCCAAAAATAATATTTTTGCTTGCCGCTTTACCGCACCAACACCTATGAGCCTCAGAGCTCATTAACAAGGATAAAATAGATATCTTAGACGGTGTATGCAACAATTGATCAACCACATTGTATTCACCCTGCTTGATCAAATTTAACACCTCATCAGCATCAAACTTTTGATTCACACCATTGGATTCACCAGATTGCACAACAATATTATCAACTTGAACCTGTTTTCTCACAGAGACATCTTATACTCTTTTCGGAGGTTCGAAGGCAAATACTCGACCACTTCTAGTCACCCTTCTAACATCAGAAATGCTCACCATAGAAGAAAGAGAAGGAATAGGGGCTTCCTTACCATCTTCTATCATTGTAGCGTTATACTTGTACGGAACATCTTTGTCAGAAACATAAGGTATAGGGCCCGCCAAATGAATAACCAAATAAAAGTAGCAGACTTCTGGCTATTATAAGAAATAACCATAGGTTCCAAAATATTGAAGTTTGGAATAATAACATTCACATGATCATCTTCATCCCTATCTGCAGTAATCTGAATCAAATTGTTATCAAGCATTTCTTGCAAATCTCTTTTCACAACTGCACGCCCACGAGGGTTTCATGAACATATAGGACAAGCAGCATGATTGTGTTCATAATAGCTCAACTCGCACAGATTAGCATGCATTTCAACTAGAGATCTTCTACACATATTAAT
Source organism: Lathyrus tuberosus (assembly GCA_022829125.1). Taxonomy (NCBI): domain Eukaryota; kingdom Viridiplantae; phylum Streptophyta; class Magnoliopsida; order Fabales; family Fabaceae; genus Lathyrus; species Lathyrus tuberosus. The sequence continues at coordinate 10,525,883 of JALAZF010000102.1, forward strand.
ATTAAAGATTCGGTACTTTCCGAGACACCCCTCTACCATGTTCACAGTGGCATTGCCATGCTTAGGAAGGAGATTTGATTGTACATTCATCCCAGAGTCCTTAAACAACACAATGACACTTCGAACTAGCTTTTGCACTTCATACTTCAAAGGATAACAATTTTCAATATCATGCCCAAGGGCTTCTTAGTGAAAGGTACAATGAGCTTCTGGTTTATACCACCACGGAATATCCCTAGGAACAGTTGGAGGAGTCCAGGTCTAAACTAGATTCTTCTAGTTCAAAGTTGGATATAACTTCGTATAGGACATCAGAATAGGATCAAATTGTACTTTCTTTTGGACACGACTTTGTTGATTATTTTGTTGGTAAGTACGTTGTTGTTGATGGGCAAGAACTGCCTGAACAACGAGAGTTAAATTGATAACAAGAGTAACTGATGCAACATGTTGTTGATGCTGAACATTCCTACCATGATTCCTTCTATGTTTGTCTCGGAAAATGGCGTTGGCTTCCCCCTCTTTCTTCTTAAAAATTCCCCCTTCATACTTTTTAGAACTTCCAGCAGCATTTCCTTCTTTAGTCAACTGCCCTTCACGGACACCCTCTTCTAATCTCATCCCCATAATTACCATTTCTTTAAAATCACTGGGAGCACTTGCAATCATCTTCTCATAATAGAAAGGACTTAGAGTCTTCAAAAAGATCTTTGTCATTTCTTTTTCTTGCACTGCAATCTCGCCCCATATTTGCACATACTCCTTAAAAGTTTCTTTATCCTTTTGGGATATAGCACGAAGTTGGTCCCTGTCTTGTGCCATGTCAACATTATACTTGTATTGGCAAACAAAAGCTTCTCCCAAATCATTAAAAGTGCGGATCTGAGTACTGTACAGGCCCATATACCATTTCAATGCAGCGCCAGTCAAACTATCCTGAAAATAATGAATCAATAGCTATTGATTGTCCGTCTGAGTGGACATCTTACCAGCATACATCACCAAATGACTTAAAGGACATGAATTTCCTTTATACTTCTCAAAGTCTGGAACTTTGAACTTGTGAGGAATCTTCACATTAGAAACCAGACAAAGCTCGTGAGTATTATTTCCAAAGAGTTCCTTTCCCCTTAAGGCCTTAATATCTTTCTGCATTTCTTCAAACTGATCTTGGAACTCATCCATCCGATCATACGTACCCCGACTTTCACTAGATTTAGCGTGGAAAACAGGTTCATCAGTCTGTGGGACAACATCTACCACGGGTGGAGGGATTGCCATAATAGGCTAAACAGTGGAGATTTTAGCAGCAGGCTTGTAACCTTCAAGCATAAAGTTTAAGGGTATACCCCAAGGAAATCTAGAAGGCATCTGATGAGAAGGAACACTGACAGGATCCATGGAAATGGGCACAGAAACTACTTCAGATATAATAGTTGCTTGAGGCAGAGTAGCCTGAGGAGTAGGAGAACGAGGGGACTGACTTTGCAAGGCAACCAGAGACTCGACCATTGCATTAAGCATCTCCATACCAGCATGGAGGCTTGTAACCTCTTCACGAAATTCATGGTTCTCTTGTTCCAAGTGATCCACCATCTTTCTTTGAGAATTAGCACGAGTGTTGTGATCAGGTGTAAATAAGCTAACTGCAAGTGCACAACCTATCGTGTAGTTTTAAAAGATATCGATCCCACAAAGACTAATATTCAAAGATTATTGTTCCTAGTTGTTGCAGTGTTTAGCTAAGGTGAATGAAATAGTTGAAACGGAAGGAAACGAAATAAAAGGATTTAAATAAAACAGATAAATAACAATGCTGAAATGTAATTCACATCAATTGATAGTGCTATGATCATCCCCACTAAGATAGCTTACGGGGCAATGTTTCCTACTTAGAAAAGAACTAATTTAACAGGAACTATCGCTTTCGCATATTCAGAACCGAACTTACTCTCTAATTTATACCCTCCATTTGTCACTTATGGAAAGCGCTTACCGCGTTAAAGTAGTAAACTCACTTTTAAGAAATTAGACTCTTTACTTAACAAAAAAGTAATTTTGATTGGAAAGATTCACTTAAAAGGGTCCCTTACCTTTCGCTTAAGTACCGGATCCTAAACCTATAAACGCGTCCGCAAATAGTTTTAAAACCTCCTTCTAGAAAATTTAAAGTTTCCTAATTGGTTAACAAAGTGTTTTCGCGGTGTTTGTTAACCAAATACCAACCAATTTTAGTCTTCAGTTTCGGATGACTTTCGATCTTACCCGACTTTTTCACTGCATCACTTTCGTGAAGGCAGATTAAGATAAGTTTAGAAAAATTGCGTTTAAACCAAAATAGCCCACAACGGTAATCCTAGGGAGACGACATGTAGAGCTTCGTCTAAGGACGTTCCTCACATCTCAACATAAAGTAAATTAGCCGGACATGTTTAGGGAAAACAAAACATAAACGGTTTTAATTGTGGAAGTAAACATAATTGCAGGTAAAGAAAAAGAATTAAGACTGAGGGAATAAGTGCGATTAAGTAAGACAAGGAACATAAAGGGCAAGACAAAATAAAGGTAAATGCTAAATAAATAAACTTGCTCCGAACGGAGTCTTGAATTTGATACAAACTGCGGTGCTGAAAGTAAATCTTGACTGAAAGTAAATGACTGAAATAAATTGTTGCAGAAATAAAGGGTGCTCCAAACTTGATACAGACTCAATCGACACTGCAATACTTCTCCGATGTGAAGAGAATATCGCTTTACAAATTCGACGGTATAAGGGCTTAAGTTTGCACAGAGTTTGGATCCTCGGAAAATGGTATGGAAAGGGGTATTTATAGGAGTCCAAAACCCTTAAAATACCTAGGAACTGCTTCAACTTCGTGGAGAAAAAGTAGGAACCATTTGTGGTTCCTTGGAGACCAAGCTTTGTTGGTTTGTAACCGTTTGGGCATTCCAAAGGGTGGCGGCCGCCACACCCTCATGGCGACCGCCATGCTCACAAAGTGGGCATGACTAGGTCATTCTACTACTTGGTGCGTGGACCACCCTTGGCACCCCTAGGATGAACGCCATAGGGGTTGCCAGAGGTGCTTGTATGCTCCATTTCCTTGTTTTTTGTCCGTTTTTCTTCGTATCTTTTCAAACAGCTCCTGATTAGTGAATTTCCAGAAACAAAGTAAATAACTAGCATAATAGTAGAACAATGAATTAAAAACAATAGGAAAACATGCGTAAATCAGGTCAAATAAATTATAGGTTTAGGCGTCATCAAACGCTCCCACACTTGAACCATTGCTTTTCCTCAAGCAAAATGTAAGTAAAACAAGCGGAATCAATAGCTACTTTGTGCTTTGGAAAGGCTATACTTTAAACAAATCACATTGATAGGTACTAAGTCAATGAAATCAAAAACATCGTAATAACACATTCTGTATTTCTCGGTCATAAATCTCTCCCCTATACAAACCAATCCAAATCATATCATCATCCTCAAGCCTAACTTACCCATCCTTTTTCATTTGGGTGCAATCACATTAAACCTGTTATCTTGTACTCGCATGGTGAACAAGCCTATGGGTGATCCCGATCCATTATCGTGTCGAAATTTCAATACTTTACGCTATTTTTCAACTTGATATATAAGCACAATTTTTAAAGATTCCTCTACCATTAGGCTAAGTAATCGGGTGAGGGTTACCTAACTTAAAAGGTGGATTCTCTTTTTGTATCTTTTGCTTTTTATCATTTTCTTATTCTCCTTTTTTTTCTTTTTCTTTTTATATTACAAGATTATTCACCTATTTGCACCGGCTTATTCACTTAGCAGTACTTAGATGGTGCTGACTGCTAGAATAAACAACTCAAGGATTAATTTAAAGGTGATAACTTAAGGTTAGAGCATAACGATTATCCAAATCGATTTCCATAGTCGAGAGATTTACGGTGTTAAAACGATACTGATGTTTTAGGACTTCTCCCAAATCTTTATAACGTGTCTAAATTGCCCGTAATTTCAAATCAACCACTGTTTCTTTTTGCAAAAATTTTCGGTATGGCTCAAGAAAAGGGAGAAAATTTAATAGACAAAAAAACTACACTTAAAGACTTGGTAATACATGTAATGGCTAGATAAAACAAAGAAATAAAACAATAAAGCAATAAATCTAACTAGAAAGCAGTAAAATTCCTTAACTCTCCAACACTTAAATCAAACATTGTCCCTAATATTTCAACCTAATGTGGAAAAGAAGTGATACAACCTGGTGTGTGATGAGAGCGGGGGGCCTTGACGACCTTGTGTTCTCCTCAATGAATAAATCTCCTGGAAAATATGGTCCATTTGTTCAGCTAACCTGTCGGTTTGATCTCTTTGATCACGCTGAAGAGCTGTGATTTCTTTTCTCAAAGTAAAGAGGCCATAGTCAATGTAATGTGCATATTGATCTTCAGGTTCGGTAGGGGTTTCAGGGGGTGATGGATCTTCAACTAGGTTTTCCAATTGGTACCGCCAATTATTTTTGCCATGGACAATAGCAAGGTCGTGGTTTGGTAGGGTGAAAAGATTGACTACTTCATAGTTTATAAGGATTTTAATTTGGTCTGGTCCTTCACGTCTCACTATAGCGCGAGTTTTTTGCGTGGTTGCGAAGCACTATCGCTTTGGGGTACTACAGTTCGATTCATTTTTTATCCTATTGAAGCTGATGAAGGAAGGGAAATAGATGTCTCCAATTAACCCTGGTTGCAAACTGAGTTTGAACAGATGACTGTTGGTTTACAGATGCTACAAAGATTGTGGGTCTCTCTTAGGTTATTTTGTTAAAAAGGCACAGTGTTTGGACTATTGGTGAGATTTTAGATTTGATGCTTTTGGGTTGATATCTAAAGGTACTGGAGTTTGGGCTTTTGATTAGTATGCTCGCTAAGTTATTTTCAATCTTATGCCTACGTATTCCCGTTTGATGAAACAGGGAAATCAGAGCGATCGTAGTTCTTCCTATTCTATGGGAGGAAAAAGGTTGTTTTGGTGTCTTGTTCAAAGCCCAAGACGTGAAGCTAAAGGTGGTTTGTATCTTGTTCAAAGCCCAAGATGTGAAGCTGAAGTGTCTATTTGTATCTTGTTCGAAGCCCAAGATGTGAAGCTAAAGGGTTTTGACTTTAGAGAGAATTTGTCATCTCTAAAGGGGATTTTTGGTCTGTTTGTCACAACTGTTGGGTGATTGGTTATAAAGGAGAATTACTTTAACTGGGATATGTGAATCCAGCAATGCCATAATTTCCTTTATAGGGGATTGTTAACCTGAAGGAGAAGACTTTAACTCAGTGTAGGGTAATGCCATCTTTCCCTAGGAATTCCTCATGCTAAAAGAGGGACAGTGGTGTGGATGTAATTAATCCAGAGGCTTGCCGCTTACAGCAATTAGATGGGGGGAAAAGGAGTTGTTGATGTTTGTATGCTGTGAGCAAGGCACATATTGATGCTAAAAGGTTGATTGACTCAACCGGAGTTTCCTTATACAAAGCCTAAGAGGAGGCTATTGACCCAACAAGAGGGTGTTTTTATGTGTCTCGTACAAAGCCCGAGATAGAGGCTAAAAGGGTTGACTCAACAAGAGAGTGCTTTTATATATATCTTGGACGAAGCCCAAGACGGAGGCTCAAAGGTGATTGACTCAACAAGAGAGTCTTTTATACTCCACAAGGGAGTGTTTTTGTATCTCGTACGAAGCCCGAGATGGAGACTAAAAGAGGTATGACTCAACAAGAAAGTCTATTATACTCAACAAGAGAGTCTGAAAAGGTTATCTCCGTTGGGGAGGATCATTGTACAAAGCTCAAGAGGAGGCTAACTTCACTGAGGAAGGATCATTATACAAAGCCTAAGAGGAGGCTATTGTGCTGGTGACTACTTCAGTTTAGTGACAGGTCCAGTATGTAGGATAAAAGAGAAAACTAGTTCTTATGAAGGAAAGATTAAAGGTAAGGCTGTGATTTAGGATTGATCAGAGGATCAGGGTTATTTCATGTTCTTTAAGGAAATGGGAAATACAAAGGGGTATTGAGACTGTCCAAGTCTACTGGTGCTTTGAGAAATCAATTCTCAGGTAGCGAATGATCTTTGTATGATGCCCAAGAGAAGGCTGGTATGTTAAGGGATGAAGGTCAACCCATTAACTGGTCTGACACTTGACTCAGAAAGATAACTCTAGCAAATTGATGACTATGTTTTGTTCCTATACCTGTAGAGGTCTCTGGGTCCTTGTACTAAGCCAAAGAGAAGGCATGAGAGTTTTTAAGAAACCGAAGGGTCCTTGTACAATGCCCAAGAGGAGGCGGGGATGCTTTTAAGAAGCCTGTGGGTCCCCAAACCCCGAGAAGTTCAAGACATGCCATTCACCGAGAATAGATCAAGCCAGAAAAGTCCGAGAATTCGGAAGAAACTCAAGAGATGCCATTCACGTAGAAAAGATCATCTCTGGGGAGTAGAGTTTCTTTGACAATTTCTAAGGGTGACAATCTGAGAAAGGGTTCACTGAGAATGCTGCCTTTCACGTCTCCGTATTGTTTAACCCCAAGAGGAGGGAAGACTGTGTCTGGTAATCCTATAGGGATCTAGTTTTGTTTGTATTTAAGAATGACCAAAAGAGCTTTACCTAGTGCTAGACGTAGTTGACGGGGAAAACTCTAAATAACTATACCAGTATTACACAATTGATATATGACGAGTATATAAAAATTTGTGAAATAAGACTTACAGTGAGCAGCCCCACAATACAGTTATATATATGAAAGCGGGTAAAGAAAGCGGGTAAATACTTACTCGGTTGTAGAGCTTCCATGCTGTTTGGTTAGTTTGTTCAACAAAGAAAGCTTTGATAACAATATTATATTCAAAATCAAAGAAGAAAGTGCTTTGAAAAGATTGTTGGGGCTTACAGCTCAAGGAGAGACCCTAGGTTTTATCAGTGATTGCACTGTTGTTTTGAAATTGTACAGGGACTTATACAAGTGACTGAGGCCCAAAAAGGTTTTATGTACAAAGGGATGGGTCTTACACTCTCTCAAGAGGCCCAAAGGTGTTTAAAGAAAAATAATGGGGCTTATAACACGAGGGTAGGCCCAGATGATTTGTTTTTGAATTGGCGATCGCGCCGAGATTTTTCTTTTAACGCAGGGGGACTCATACAATGTCTGAGGCCCAAAATTGTTTAGGTTAAAAGGGGATTGGGTCTTACACTCTATTAGAGGCCCAATGATTTAGTTTGTACAAGTGATGGGGCTTACAACTCAAGGAGAGGCCCATGGGTTTTTGTTAAAAAGGCGACGATCGCGCCGAACTTTTTGACAGTATCAGGACTTATACAATACACTGAGGCCCAAATTATTTTGGTTTCTACAAAGGGTTGAGTCTTACACTATACCAAGAGGCCCAAAAATGTTTGAAAAAGTTTGATGAGGGTTGAATTAATCAAAAATCATAATTGTTTTCAAAATGTATTTTAATTGAATAAAAAATTCAATTAAAATGATCAAAAATTGTTAAACATGTGGAAAACAAACTGTGATCTTGAATTAATGTTTCAAAAATCAGGTTTTGATCCACAAAATGTTTGGAAATTACTAAAATTTAAAAAATCAAGAAGGAGAAAATATTTTAAATGTAAAAAACAATTAAAATATTAATTCTTTACAAAAATACCAAGTATATGAAATAAATATTATTTTTGGGTTTTTTTGGGAAAATAAAATATTTTAACATTTTTGTGAATTATTAAAAAAATAATCAACTCAAAATCATTAAAATTCAGAGAGAAATTAATTTTTGAATCAATTAAATAAAATCACGAAATTCAAATATTTGAATTTTCAAAACGGGCGCCAAGAACATGGCAAGAACACGCGTCACCCTTTGTTTCTGCAGATTTGCATTTTCTATCCAATCTCACTAAATACTTGATGATATCATGCAATCTACATATCAATCTACTCGTTTTCACCTCACGATCATGTCTATGGTCTTTAATTTCATTTATTTTAAGCATGGAATAAGAAATCAAAGAGAAACCTCAAGAACCCTAAAATTTGCATGAAGGTTCAGAAATTCCATACACGATTCAAACAAAGCAATTGATTGAGGGAAAACACTCTTTACATGATTATGAACATATGGCCAAATTATTGTGCAGCAAAAAATGCATGGATCATAGAGTTAGAAGAGCTTATGCTTACCTCTTGCAGTCGGTGATCATGTTTTGTGTTAGAGGTGTTACAGCTTGGTTCCAAGGATATGGACAGCTTCCCTAGGTGCTATGGAGTGTGTCTGGGTGCTTGGAGTGGATTGAATTAAGCTGGAACTTGATTTGGCACCTCAACTGCAAATCTGCTAAAAGCTTGTGCAGATGGCTGGTGATTTTGAGAATCTGGTGTTCCAGATGTTGTTTGAGTGTTTGGATCACCTCTATATGATGTTTATGAGGTGTGTGTGTGTGATTGGTTTGGTTGGAATAGCTCTCAAACTCAAAACCCGATAGTGACTTGCTTTGGAAGGCAAATCTGGAAGTGAGAAGGAGATTTTGAGGAAAGCATCTGTTTGATGGATTTGGTGTACTCAAACTGATCACAAATGAGCTCTATTTACAGTAGAGCAAGTTTGTTTTGCAAGGAATAGTGAATGGCAACTGCTGCATAGGTTTGGCCAATGTTGATCAAAGAGAATCCAAGTCTCCTCTAGCCATTGACTAGAGGTTAGGGCACAGGTTGCTGGTTCCCTTGGTCTTGGATAAGTCTTGACTGAATTCATATGGAAATGGTTCAGTCCATGCCACCTTAGTGCATCCATTGAATGCTCCAAAACAAAATTGGAGTCGTGTCCCCTCTTTAGGGATTTCTAGGTTTGGCATGCTATTTTTAGTTCTAAGGACTTGGGAGGCTGATGGATCAGTGTGTGTCCCTCCTTGGTCTCCCCTTGAGGTGTTCAGATGGATAAGTGTGTTTGTCATTTGCACAAATTTGGCAAATCGAGCAAAATGCACAAATCTTCCTTGCTTAGATAATTTTCAGCAAGGCAGGTTGCCATTGTCATATCTCATAGCTCAAGTGGAATTTGATGAAGTTCTTGGTCATTTTGGAAAGCCCTCATATGACACAACAACTCTTTGATCATAATTGGTTTTGATACTTTTTGGATCTGAGTGAAAAATGCCCCTACATTTGGAAAAAAGTGAAGGCAGATTCTGACTTAGTGAAAATTTCACCAAGCGTTGGAAAAAAGTGACATTTTCACTTTTTGTGATTTTGATCATTCCATAACTTAAAATCCATGAGGAATTGGAATGAGTTGTGTTTGAAGCTTTTGTAGAGGGCCATGAGAGCTACAAATCCAACTTTGAATGGGTAAAAATGGCCTTGTCGTTTAGGAGTTATGATCCTCCAAAGTTGGTATCCTAGCCACTTTGTTCCATAACTTAGAAAAAATCTAAGTTTTTATGGTTACCCCTTTTACAAGTTATCCCACTTTTCTTGATTTTTCTTGATGAATGATGATTCAAATCACACATTAACATCATTTTAGGGTTAAGGAACCATAATTATGAAAAATCTCAAAAAGTCAAAGTTTGACTTCTGTGCACAGTTGACTTTTTATCAAATGAATTCCAAACTGTGCAATTATATATGAAATCAAGTTCTTGACCTAAATAAAACTTGATGGATTGATTTCATAGATGTTATAGGGTGTATTGAATCATTTCCTAGGGTTTGGGAGCATGTCCTGGTCAAAAGTCAAAGGTACAGTTGACTTTTCCCGCGAAACCCTAATTGTGGTTCAGATGAAATTGAAACTTGTTGCTCAAGCTTCTTGGATCAATCCATTGTTGCAAATGGATCAATGTGGCTTATTAGAGACCCTCAAGTCCTCTCTTTGAGGTCTTGGCACATGTTTTGTCCCAAAATCCAACTTAGGGGTGAATTAGGTCAAGAAACCCTAATTCTTGATTTTTAGTGAATGCATCCCCTGATGCTAAATTGACTTGATGATTGGGTTCATGAGGTTCCATGGAGAATATTAGGTTATGCTTTGAATCATTGGCTCATGCCCAGAGGAAAATTTCCATCTGGAGGCCCTGGTCGTCCAAAACCCTAATTTGGTGACACTAGCGATCTTGAGGCTTAATCCACTCAGAATGTTGCAGCCTTGTGCTTGATTCTTGCTGTGGGAGTCCTCTTGATCCATTGGAGATGTTTGAGAGGCTAGAAAAGTTAAAGATCATGTGATTCCTTAATTGATCCTTTGTCTAAGAGCTCTGAGAGGGCCTGAAACCCTAATTTTGATTGTAGTGAATGCTCACCCATCTTTGGGGAGATTGATGAGGTATTAGGGTTTACCCATACTGTGATGATGATTTGACCAATGATGGGAACTCTTAGTGGTCAAATTTGGTGTATGATAGATGCCCCTATTTAATCTTCTTGGACCCGAAGGTGTGAATGGCGAAGGTATTCGGGCATTCGAGGTGCAAGAGGATTAAATATCGGAATACCCGAAATTTTGATGGCGGTTATGAATGGTAGCTTACGCATTCATCTTCTTTTGCTATTCAATGATGCTTAGAAAAGGTAAAAACTTCCCCTCGATCTTGGCTTCTTACCAAGGAACTGGTCTCAGTTTCTGATATAAACTTCCCCTCGATCCTGGTTTCCTACCAAGGAACTGGTTTCAGTTTCTTTTGTCAATAAACTTTCTTGACAAGGGACGCTGTTTGTAGCGGTTTTCCTCAAATTTCTCGCCGAATTTTCCTGGGGAAATGCCATTTGATAGAAAAAATTTGATGTTAGAGTTGCTGGGGAACCCAGTCGTCTGAGTTGTAGAGGTGTACAAACTTCTTTGTTGGAGATGCCATTTGTTGATTCTACTGGGGAAAACGAGTCTTTTGAGAGACTGCTTTCGCTTGGGCTATTACATCATACTTTTCTCGGGATCTTCTCGGAGAAATGCCATATGATGTGATCCAATTTTGAGGCGCTGATGACCTTTTCCTCAACGGATTTTTCGGAGAAAAACTGCTGTATTACCGAATCTCTGATTAAGAGGCTTTCTCTAGGGATTTTCCTTAATCCGGGAAAGCGAGGATATCACCTTCAATGGCAAAGAGTGATGTTTGTCGAAAGTTCTCTGGTCTTTCAGAGGTTCAAGTTATCAAAGTGGTCGAGGGACCAACTTCATCCCATAAATAAACTAGAGGAGAGAGATTGTTCAGACGCAACATTTCCTGACGAGGAAAGAACTGACAACTCGATTGAGAGGACTTCTATCACTAGGGTATAAGCCCGACTAGAGTGATAGTGATGCAATATGAATGTGAATATAAATCAACAATGCATGATGTATGTATGTATATGCTGACAAAACTGACACGACATACAGATTAGAAGATGAACATGACTGGATACTCGGCCACTGCGGGGGACGAAAAGTATCTTCAGTTTAAGATAGCAATTCTGCCTTGCTTAGGAGAAATAGTCCCTGTGGGGAACACCGTTGGTCGGGCTTAGGAGATGAGAACTCGGTCGGGGGTATCAAATGGGAAAGTTGTATCTGATACAGCTGATTCTTCATTCAGGCACACTAGTTTAGAAGGAGTACTTTGATTCTGCACTTTGAGGCTCGAACACCTTTGGAACGCAATCGAGTTCTTTCGATGTTCAATAGTCAACAGAATTGTCGTCTTTATTTTAAAAGCAGACAAATTTTATCAAGTAAATTCAATTTTGTTTTATTTTAAGAATCGCTGATCATGTGAAAATGTCATTCTATAAAGCTAAAACAAATAAGAATTGCAAACAAAAGCACTAGGGCTCAAATTTTATTGATAGGACGGAAATCAGCCAAGCGCGTGACCCCATAGAGTATTTACAAAGTTAGAAAATGGTAATTTAAGGGAAAAGGGCTACATTGAAACATAACGACCACTATCCTTCTACCAACTTTGAATTCCGGACATCCTGAGCTTTTGTCGAAGATGGCCTTGACTGGAGTTTTCTGATGGACGACATAACTGCTACTGGGGGATTTGCCCCTGTTGGACCTAGTTACTTGCCAGTATCCCTATTTTTTGCCTAGATTGTACTTTGAGATTCCCAATCCACCGGGATAATTTTTTATTATGTCTCTAATTTTTGCCTGGACTGCCCTTTCGGGTTTTCAATCCACCGAGACGTTTTTTTTTCTTTTTTATTTAGGCGAAGTATTTCTTGACTACATCAACATTCGTGGGGTAGGAAAATTCTTCTCCGTCCATGGTTGCAAGTCTCAAGGCGCCGCCTGAGAAAGCTTTCTTGACCACATAGGGGCCGTCATAAGTCGGAGTCCATTTGCCCCGGGTATCAGTGAGAAATGATTGTATCTTTTTGAGCACAAGGTCTCCTTTCCTGAAGATGCAAGGTCGAACCTTTTTGTCAAACGCCTTCTTCATTCTTTGCTTATACAACTGACAGTGGCATAGTGTCGTGATTCGCTTTTCCTCAATCAGATTTAGTTCGTCGTGCCGACTTTGGCACCATTCAACTTCTGTTAGCTTAGCTTCCATCAATACCTTGATTGATGGAATCTCTACTTCTATGGGGAGTACTGCCTCCATGCCATATACTAGAGAGAAAGGGGTTTCCCCTGTTGAAGTGCGGACAGATGTACGATAACCGTGAAGAGCAAAGGGTAGCATTTCATGCCAATCTTTGTAGGTTACAACCATCTTCTGAACAATTTTCTTGATGTTCTTGTTAGCCGCTTATACCGCTCCGTTCATCTTGGGCCGGTAGGGAGATGAGTTATGGTGTTCGATCTTGAACTCAGCACACAACTCCTTCATCATCTTGTTGTTCAAGTTAGATCCATTATCGATAATGATCTGGCTCGAAACACCATAATGGAAGATGAGATTGTTTTTGATAAAGCGGACCACCACTTGTCGGGTCACATTGGCGTACAATGTTGCTTCGACCCACTTGGTGAAGTAGTCAATGGCTACCAGGATGAACCGATGTCTGTTCGAAGTCTTAGGTTCAATTATGCCAATTATATCGATTCCCCATATGGAAAAAGGCCATGGGGAAGAAAGAACTTTGAGATGTGTTGGCGGTACATGAATTTTTTCGGAGTATATCTGAAACTTGTGACACTTCCTCATGTACTTGTAGCAGTCGGATTCCATGGTCAACCAGTAGTACCCTGCTCTCAGAATTTTTCTCGCCATTGTGTGTCCGTTGGCATGAGTGCCAAAGGATCATTCGTGAATTTCTTTTATCAGCATGTCTACTTCTGGTCTGTCTACACATCGGAGCAAGACCATGTCAAAATTTATCTTATAGAGAGTATCACCGCTCAGGAACAAACTGCCTGCCAGCCTTTTGAGGGTTTTCCCGTCTTTTCTTGGTGCCCCAGGTGGGTACTCTTGTTTCTGAAGGAAGCATTTGATATCGTGATACCAAGGTTTGTCATCTATGACTGATTCAATTGTGAAGATATAAGTGGGCCGTTCAAGGCGCATTATGTCAATCTTAGGTAAGTCGTTCCATTGACCTACACTAATCATGGAAGAGAGAGTGGCTAATGCATCAGCCATGTGATTCTCTTCACGAGGGATGTGATGAAACTCGATTCTGTTGAAGAAAGGTAACAACCTTCTTGCATAATCTTTGTAAGGAATCAATCCTGATTGGTATGTGTTCCAATCTCCTTTGATCTGATTGATAACCAGGGCTGAGTCGCCATATACATCCAAGTTCTTGATCCTCAAATCAATTGCTTCCTCGAGACCCATAATGCAAGCTTCGTATTCGGCCTCGTTGTTTGTACACTTGAATGTAAGTCTGGAAGTGAAAGGAATGTGGGTACCCTGAGGGGTTATGATGATTGCCCCAATCCCGTTTTCGTAATGATTAACTGCTCCGTCAAAGATAAGTCCCCATTGGGAACCTGGTTCTGGTCCTTCACTGGGTAGTGGTTCATCGCAATCTTTCATTTTTAGATACATGACATCTTCATCTGGGAAGTCAAACCTGATTGATTCCTGACCGTCAATCGGTTGATGAGCCAAATGATCGGCTACAATACTCCCCTTAACGGTTTTTTGAGCGTGGTACTCAATGTCATATTCTGACAACAACATCTGCCAATGGGCGATTTTTCCCGTGAGAGCAGGTTTTTCAAAGACATACTTGATCGAATCCATTTCGGAGACCAACCAAGTAGTGTGACGAATCATGTACTGGCGAAGACGCTTAGCTGCCCAAGCCAAAGCACAATAAGTTTTCTCAAGCATAGTGTACCGAGTCTCGCAGTCGGTGAATTTCTTGCTCAGATAATAGATGGCAGACTCTTTCCTTTTCGTTTCGTCTTGTTGGCCAAGCACACAACCCATTGAGTCCTCTAGGACTGTTAAATAGATGATCAGTGGTTTTCCTTCCACTAGAGGTGATAGAATCGGTGGGTTCAATAGGTATTCCTTAATACTGTCAAAGGCGGTTTAGCAGTCTTCTGTCCAAACGCAGTCCTGGTTCTTTTTGAGTAATTTGAAAATCGGCGCGCACGTCGCGGTCTTGAGGAATATGAATCTGGAGATGTAGTTCAAACGTCCTAGGAATCCTCTGACTTGTTTTTCAGTTTTCGGAGAAGGAATTTCTCGAATGGCCTTGACCTTGTTAGAATCAACCTCAATTCTTTTCTGGCTGACGATGAACCCTAAAAGTTTCCCCGAACGGACACCGAAGGTGCACTTATTGGGATTCAAACGGAGTTTGTACTTTCTCAACCGCTCGAATAGTTTTGACAGGTGGGTCACATGCTCCTCCTTTGTTTTAGATTTTGCAATCATATCATCGATATATACCTCGATTTCTTTGTGTATCATGTCATAAAACAGAGTAGTCATGGCCCTTTGATAGGTTGCCCCGACGTTCTTCAAACCGAACGATATTACCTTGTAACAAAAGGTTTCCCATGGGGTAATGAACGAAGTTTTCTCCATGTCTTTCGGCGCCATTTTGACTTGATTATAGCCCGAGAATCCATCCATGAAGGAGAAAACATTGAACTTTGCTGTACTGTCTACCAGCATGTCAATGTGTGGTAAAGGAAAGTCATCCTTTGGACTAGCCTTATTTAGATCTCTGTAATCGACACACATTCTGACCTTTCCGTCCTTTTTCGAAACAGGAACAATGTTGGCTAACCATTGAGGATATTCAGACGTAGCGAGGAAATCGGCGTCAATCTGTTTCTGTACCTCTTCTTTGATTTTGATGGTCATGTTCGGGTGAGTCCGTCTCAACCTTTGTTTTACTGGCGGACATTCTGATCTCAGCGGTAAGTGATGTTCCACGATGCTGGTATCCAACCCCGGCATGTCCTGGTAGGACCAACCAAACACATCGGGAAATTCTCTGAGAAGCTTTGTCAAACTCTCTTTGGCAGTTGGACTGAGCAATGCCTCAATCCTGATTTCTTTTCTCTCTTTTTCTGAACCCACGTTGATTATTTCCAATGGATCTTTGTGAGGTTCAATAGACATTTCCTCTTGCCTGAGTAGTCGGGAGATCTCTTCTGGAATTTCGTTGTCAACTTCTTCTTCAGCCCCAAATACCGGGAACTCAAAGTTGGGAGAAGGCATCGGATCGTATGTTTCAATGGGGTTTAAAACAAGCAATCTGCATGACATGATGATTCGTGTTTAGAAGAGATAGAGAGAATGCAAGAGTATGTGCAGTGTATTTTTTTTGAAAAACTGCTTGTTTATTTTGAATTGGTTTTTAGGATTACCATTTTCTGAAAAAGCGAAAAGAGAAAACAGCAATTTATGCGGAGATTACAGAATGACGTTATTTTATTTATGAACAAGTCGATTCTTGAAACTACAGCCCTATAAAACCAAACTTTGTCGCTTTGGGCAAAGCTAAGAGGGAAATTTACAGAAAGTGAGCCCTATCAAAACATCTGTTTCACCCGGACAGGGTGAAAGGTTAAAGACTACAATTACTTTGACTTATGAACAATCTTCGGAACATCGACAACAACCCATTGGCGGCGAACTCCTCGGTGAATCACAAAGTCTGGTACCTTCCTTGATTTGTCTTCAGAAATAACGCTGATTTCTGGTGGAGCAGGATCATTGGAATCTGTCTCCCAGGCAAAGTTATTGTAGGAGGATTCCTCTGTTGCATTTTACATAGTATTTGTGCTTTCAGGCAAATCTCCCCATTCAGTTGGCTGGATATCTTCGAGGCTGATACCATGAAGTCGAATTTTCCACTTGGTTGTCCCAAGGTGTCCCACACTTCGGTGGAACTGGAGGAGTCATCTCTCTCAATGACGTTGACCTCAGGGAAAGCATAGTTGATGAATTCTAGTCCGGCAAGCTTTGCCAATTTATCGTCGTACGGGATATTTTCGGAATGACCTGAGTGTTGTTCCCATGACACGGTGGGGTCGCAGGTATTCTTTTCAATGATGCTCAGCTGATTCTCATTGTTTAGCTGATTTTCTTGCCCCAAGTCTCCTGGATACGGCTGCCAGATAGGCATGCCATCCATTGGGCCATAATAGTCGTGGTCAAAGTTGTCCTTCATTAGAGTATCTTCCTCTAATGAGTTTGGTGGAGCACGACATCCTTCCGGATAAAAATCTCCATATATCATTTCGACGTCTGACCTGGGTATAAATCTCGAATTCTGTGCGAGATAGCAAAATGGCGTAGGCACCTCTTCCTGAGACATATAGCCGTCCTTGTTAAGATAGGACTTCCATTCCTCAACTGTGTCGGAGGAATCTTCCTCGTTGATGGTGTGGTCTACTTGAGGCACTGGGTGAAGGAAACCTCCACTGTGGAAGAAGTCCTGAATGGGATGAAGACTTTCATCGTTAGCAGTTGTCTGGGTGCAGTTGCAGAAAAACTAAGACCCTACTTTTGATCGTTACTTTTGATTACTTTTGATCCCTCTGTTTCTGCAGATTTGCATTTTCTATCCAATCTCACTGAATACTTGATGATATCATGCAATTTACATATTAATCTACTTGTTTTCACCTCACGATCATGTCTATGGTCTTTAATTTCATTTATATTAAGCATGGAATAAGAAATCAAAGAGAAACATCAAGAACCCTAAAATTTGAATGAAGGTTCAGAAATTCCATACACGATTCAAACAAAGCAATTGATTGAGGGAAACACTCTATGCATGATTATGAACATATGGCCAAATTATTGTGCAGCAAAAAATGGATGGATCATAGAGATAGAAGAGCTCATGCTTACCTCTTGCAGCTGGTGATCGTGTTTTGTGTTAGAGGTGTTACAGCTTGGTTCCAAGGATATGGACAGCTTCCCTAGGTGCTATGGAGTGTGTCTGGGTGCTTGGAGTGGATTGAATTGAGCTGGAACTTGATTTGGCACCTCAACTGCAAATCTGCTAAAAGCTTGTGCAGATGGCTGATGATTTTGAGAATCTGGTGTTCCAGATGTTGTGTGAGTGTTTGGATCACCTCTATATGATGTTTATGAGGTGTGTGTGTGTCTGTGTGTGTGATTGGTTTGGTTGGAATATCTCTCAAACTCAAAACCTGATAGTGACTTGCTTTGGAAGGCAAATTTGGAAGTGAGAAGGAGATTTTGAGGAAAGCATCTGTTTGATGGCTTTGGTGTACTTAAACTGATCACAAATGAGCTCTATTTATAGTAGTGCAAGTTTGTTTTGCAAGGAATAATGAATGGCAACTGCTGCATAGGTTTGGGCACAGGCTGCTGGTTCCCTTGGTCTTGGATAAGTCTTGACTGAATTCAGTTGGAAATGGCTCAGTCCATGCCACCTTAGTGCATCCATTGAATGCTCCAAAACAAAATTGGAGTCTTGTCCCCTCTTTAGGGATTTCTATGTTTGGCATGCTATTTTTAGTTCCAAGGACATGGGAGGCTGATGGATCAGTGTTTGTCCTTCCTTGGTCTCTCCTTGAGGTGTTCAGATGGATAAATGTGTTTGTCATTTGCACAAATTTGGAAAATCGAGCAAAATGAACAAATCTGCCTTGCTTTGACAGTTTTCAGCAAGGCATGTTGCCATTGTCATATCTCATAGCTCAAGTGGAATTTGATGAAGTTCTTGGTCATTTTGGAAAGCCCTCATATGATACAACAACTGTTTGATCATAATTGGTTTTGATACTTTTTGGATCTGAGTGAAAAATGCCCTTACATTTGGAAAAAAGTGAAGGCAGATTCTGACTTGGTGAAAATTTCACCAAGTGTTGGAAAAAGTGACATTTTCACTTTTTGTGATTTTGATCATTCCATAACTTCAAATCCATGAGGAATTGGAATGAGTCGTGTTTAAAGCTTTTGTAGAGGGCCATGAGAGCTACAAATCCAGCTTTGAATGGGGAAAAATGGCCTTGCGGTTTAGGAGTTATGATCCTCCAAAGTTGGTATCCTAGGCACTTTGTTCCATAACTTAGAAAAAATCTAAGTATTTATGGTTACCCCTTTTTCAAGTTATCCCACTTTTCTTGATTTTTCTTGATGAATGATGATTCAAATCACACATTTACATCATTTTAGGGTTAAGGAACCAAAATTATGAAAAATCTCAAAAAGTCAAAGTTTGACTTTTGTGCACAGTTGACTTTTTATCAGATGAATTCCAAACTGTGCAATTCTCTATGAAATCAAGTTCTTTACCTAAACCAAACTTGATGGATTGATTTCATAGATGTTAGTGTGTATTGAATCATGTCCTAGGGTTTGGGAGCATGTTCTGGTCAAAAGTCAAAGGTACAGTTGACTTTTCTCGCGAAACCCTAATTGTGGTTCAGATGAAATTGAAACTTGTGGTTCAGATGAAATTGGAACTTGTTGCTCAAGCTTCTTGGATCAATCCATTGTTGCAAATGGATAAATGTGGCTTATTAGAGACCCTCAAATCCTCTCTTTGAGGTCTTGGTTCATGTTTTGTCCCAAAATCCAACTTAGGGGTGAATTAGGTCAAGAAACCCTAATTCCTGATTTTTAGTGAATGCATCCCCTGATGCTAAATTGACTTGATGATTGGGTTCATGAGGTTCCATGGAGCATATTAGGTTATGCTTTGAATCATTGGCTCATGCCCAGAGGAAAATTTCCATTTGGAGGCCCTGGTCGACCAAAACCCTAATTTGGTGACACTGGCGATCTTGAGGCTTAATCCACTCAGAATGTTGCAGCCTTGTGCTTGATTCTTGCTGTGGGAGTCCTCTTGATCCATTGGGGATGTTTGAGAGGCTAGACAAGTTGAAGATCATGTCATTCCTTGATTGATCCTTTGCCTAAGAGCTCTGAGAGGGCCTGAAACCCTAATTTTGATTGTAGTGAATGCTCGCCCATCTTTGGGGAGATTGATGAGGTATGAGGGTTTACCCATACTGTGATGATGATTTGCCCAATGATGGGAACTATTAGTGGTCAAAATTTGAGGTATGACACTCACTAAACTACGACTCAGGCAGAAGTCAATATCCAAGAGATTGTATCCACGAGTCGGGGTTAGATGGGCCACTCGGTCTCGCAGTCCCAAGGCAATAGCAATGTGGATGACTAATCCTCCTACATAGTTGTTTTCGACTCTTTGCTTGACAATCTTTTTAAGATTGGTCAGTAGGAAGGCTGCAGAGTTTATGGGGCGGGTCTAAAAAATGCTCAAGATGAAAAGCATCTCTTCTTTGCTTACACAGATTTGGTTCTCAGCTTTTCCTAAGAATGTTTGGGCGGCTACCATGTGGAAGTACCTAATGGTTGGATTATGAATGAGGGTGTTATTCATAGCATCATGGTCAGCGGGAAATCCACAGTGATCCCTCCCTAGAAGTAATCTAATTCACCTTACATATTGTCAGGAACTTCAGAGTAAGCACTAGGGTCATGCTGAAAGGCAAGGCATATGGCTAGCTCCCTACAGGTTATCCTATAATCCTGGCCAATCAGTCTAAAGATAACTAGGCCTTCGTCATGTACTAATTCAGTATGGGGCTGAAAACAGAATGAACTTAAGAATTCTAGTGTCAGGCTTCTGTAGGTTGGGTGCTTCGCTACGGAAAACCTATCCCAACTCATTTGGCTAAACATAAAATGGACACTATCAATAAGTCCCAGCTGAACCAAGGAAGGAAAATCCGGATACCAGGTAGGTAAGATGGTTCCCTTAGCTAAGGCTGCAAAGCGCCTTCTCTAGTTATCGTTCTAGAAGGTAATTTGCATCTCGTTAGCCGGCTGCATCCTGAAATATGGTTAGTTGATAAAATCTGCCTAAGTAGAGGGTTGTTTCCCTGAAATGAAAACATACACAAGTTAGATATTTTTTTTTAAAAGGAAAGAAATAATCGAAGCAGATAAAATGAAGTGAAAAACTGTGGGTTGCCTCCCACGCAGCGTTGCATTTAACGTCGGTAGCTCGACGAATGTTAAAATCAGATTGTAGTAGTAACCGGGGGTGGTTCCGAGAAAGTAAGAAGGTCGTGGGTGATGTTGGCCTCACTGCTGTTGTAAAGTTCCAGCCTTTGTCCATTCATAATGAAAGGATTTGTAGATGGACTTTTAATTTCAACTGCCCCAGATTGTAGGACTCTTGTGACTTTGAAGGGTCCAGTCCATCTGGAGCGTAGTTTACCGGGAAAAAGTCACAATCTAGAGTTGAACAAAAGTACTGGGTCACCTATATTGAACTTTCTCCTCGTGATTCACTTATCATTCCATGCTTTAGTCCGTTCTTTGTAAATTATAGCATTCTCATAAGCATCTCGTCTGATTTCTTCTAATTCGAGGATGTCTAGAAAGCATTTATTACCTGCCTTCAAGTAATCCATATTTAGGGTTTTTATAGCCCAATAGGCTTTGTGTTCTAGCTCGAAAGGTAGGTGGCATGATTTTCCATAAACCAGATAAAAGTGTGTTGTCCCAATAGGAGTTTTATAGGCAGTTCTATAGGCCCATAGTGCATCTTGAAGTTAAGAGGACCAGTCTTTCCTGAAAATAGTGATCGTTTTCTCTAATATTAGTTTTATTTCTCTATTGGAGACTTTGACCTGTTCTCTATTTTGCGGATGATAGGGCGTTGCTACCCTGTGTTTTACCCCATACTTTGCTAAAAGGTTATCGAATATTCGCGAGATAAAATGGAACCCACCATCGCTTATGACTAGGCGAGGGACTCCGAAAATCTATTGGAACCCATGAAATCTATTCCCCAGACATCGAAAATTTCTACTTCTTGAATGTTCCCCAGGGGCATTTGATCACGTCTGGAAATGTTTCCAGTGCGCTGGTACCTGTCGCATTTGACTATGTAGACATGCACATCGCGTCATAAGGTGGGCCAATAGAGGCCTTCCTGAAGGATTTTTGTGCATGTTTTTGAGGTGCTAGCATGGCCACCATAAGGTGCGGAGTGGCAATGAGTTATTATGTTTTCAACTTCCTCTTTAGGGATGCAACGACGAAATATGCCATTTGTTCCTCTTTTGAAAAGTAGTGGTTCATCCTAGTAGAAATGTTTTATGTCGTGTAAGAACTTTTTCTTTTATTGATATGTCAGATCAGGGGGTAGAATATCGGCTTCCAGATAGTTAACAAAATTGGCATACCATGGCACGTTTGTTATTACCAAGGCAGATTCTATTTTGGGCTCGGCTTCATCGTTATCTGGATCTGCCCATTTCTAGACTGACGCTACTAATCGATCATAGGTGAAGTCATCATTGATAGGAATATGATCTGGTTTTAAGTATTCTAATCTTGAAAGGTGGTCAGCTACTACATTTTCAATCCCCTTTTTGTCTTGAATTTCAAGATCAAAATCCTGCAGTAGGAGAATCCATCGGAGTAGTCTGGGTTTTGCATCCTTCTTCTTTAGAAGATATATGATAGCCGCATGGTAGGTGTATACTATGATCTTGGCTCTGACTAAGTAAGAACGAAATCTGTCTATTGCAAAAAATACGGCTAGGAGTTCTTTTTCAGTGGTGGCGTAATTTAGTTGAGCGGCGTCCAGTGTTTTGCTTGTGTAAAATATCACAAGCATTTTCTTTTTGGCTTTTTGTCCCAGAACAGCACCGACGGCGAAGTCACTCGCATCGCACATGATTTCGAATGGCTTATTCCAGTCTGGGGGTTGTATGATAGGTGCGGAAATCAATGCTCGCTTTAAGATATTAAACACTTCTAGGCATTTTTTGTTAAAAACAAACTCGGCGTCTTTCATCAAGAGACCTGTTAGGGGTTTTGTGATTTTTGAGAAGTCCTTGATAAAATGTCGGTAGAACCCGGTGTGTTCAAGAAAACTACGTACTTCCCTAACTGTTTTGGGTGGCTGGAGGTTTTCTATTATCTGAATCTTAGCTTTGTCAACCTCAATTCCTCTGTCGGAAACTATGTGTCCTATAACTATACCATCTGTAACCATTAAATGGCACTTTTCCCAGTTTAATACAAGGTTTACCTACACGCATCTTTCCAAAATCTTTTCCAGGTTAGCGAGGCAGTCTTTAAAACTGGATCTGCATACCGAGAAGTCATCCATAAAAACCTTCATTATCTCATCAAGGAAATCTGTAAATATAGCCATCATACATCGTTGGAATGTCGCAGGAGCGTTGCATAGTCCAAACGACATCCGCCGATAGGAAAAAGTTTCGTAAGGGCAAGTGAAGGTTGTTTTCTCCTGGTCATCAAGATGAATAGGGATTTGAAAATATCCTGAATATCCGTCTAAATAGCATAAATAGGAATGCCTGGCTAAACGTTCCAACATTTGATCAATGAATGGAAGGGGAAATGGTCCTTCTTGGTTACTTTTTTTAGCTTTCTATAGTCAATACACATGCGCCAACCACTTACTATACGTTGTGGCACTAATTCTCCTTTTTCATTCTGCATTACTGTGACGCCTCCTTTCTTAGGTACGACGTGTACTGGGCTAACCCATTTACTATCAGAAATTTGGTATATTATTCCAGCTTCCAGTAATTTCAACACTTCCCTCTTTACCACATCGCTCATGTTAGGGTTTATCCTCCTCTAGTGTTCCCTAGAGGGTTTAGAATCTTCCTCTAGCATAATTTGATGCATGCACATGGACGGGCTTATCCCTTTTAAATCAAAAATATTGTATCCCAGAGCTGAAGGGTACTTACGTAAGACATCTAAGAGTTGATTTGTCTCGTCCTTGTTTAAGTTTGCATTTACTATAACCGAACGATTTAATTATTTATCAAGGAATTCATATCTTCGATTCTTAGGTAACTTTTTAAGTTCTACAGTCACTATCTTAGGATCTGGTAAATGGTTAGGGGTAAGTGATAAACATTCATGAAGGTTGTCGTCCACATAAGGTGTATATACTTTTAGTCCATTGTCCTCCATTATCTTGGTGGAAGGCAGTTTCATGGTTTTAATTCGTGTTTCAAGCTCGGTTTTGGTCTGTGTTTCAAACTCCCTTATACACTCATCGATAATATCAATGGAGCAACACAGATCGTTTATCAGAGGAGCTTGTAAAAATTTGGAAAGGATAAATTCTACCTTCTCATCACCTACTTCGAAAGTCATCTTTCCTCTCTTAACATCTATTATAGCCCCAACGGTGGATAGGAAAGGTCTTCCTAGAAGGATAGGAATTTCTTCGTCTTCTTTGATGTCCATTACCACAAAGTCTGTTAGTATATAAAGTTGACCAATCCTAACAGGGACGTCTTCTAAGATACCTATTGGGTATTTAACTGACCTATCATCCAATTGAAGGGACATCCTAGTTGGTTGTATGTATCCTAGGTCTAACCTATTACAAACAGCTAAAGGCATAAGGCTCACACTAGCTCCCAAGTCCAGAAGGGCTTTATCGATAACATGATTTCCAGAAACACAAGGTATAAAAAAAACTTCCTGGGTCTTTCTTCTTTTTGGCTAGTTTTTTCTTAGAAATAGAGTTGCATTCTAATGGTTTAGGGTCATCAAGTCTACGCTTATTGGTTAAGATGTCGTTGAAGAATTTAGCATAAGATGGTATTTGGGTAATAGCTTCGGTGAATGGAATCTCTACGTGGAGTTTCTCTATTACTTTTACAAACCTTTTGTATTGGTTATCTAATTTAGTTTGTTTAAGTCTTTGTGGGTATGGAATCAGTGGCTTATAAGGAAGAGGTGGTATATAGGCTTGGTCATTTTTAACTCCTTCCTTAACGCTGGATTCCTTTTCCTTTTCAGGTTCTACACTCTCCTCAGTTCGTTCCTCAGGTGTGGTTACAACGTTCTTCTTTGGTTGTTCCGGCGTTTTCAACCTAGGGTTTACTGGTCCATCATAAGCAGTTCCACTTCTTATGGAAATAGCGTTAGCATGCCCCTTTGGATTAGGTTGAGGTTGTCCAGGAAATAGTCCTCCTGGTATAGCCTGGGCAGCTTGTTGTTAGGCTACTTGAGAAATTTGGGTTTCAAGCATTTTGTTGTGGGTTATCACAGAGTCTACTTTAGTGCCTAATTGGGTAATCAACTCATTTATGTGAATGTTTTGGTTCAAGAATTCTTTATTTAGTTGAGTTTGGGCCGAATGAAGTTCTCCATGATTTTCTCTAAATTAGAATTCTGAGGAGCAGCTTGCATAGACTGTGTTGGTCTTTGGGCTTGAAATGTTGGTGTAAGCCCTAGAGGCCAATACTTTTGGTACTTGTATCGAATTATTTATTAATAATAAAAGGAATTTCTTTATTATGTTTGTTTTTCCAAAGTGATAAATTCCCTAGAATAGCTAGTTCGTTTAATGAAATATTAAATGTGACTTAATCATGAGATTCCATTAAACATAAGGACACTATTCTTAAAGTATCCGTAGTCGAGCTTTAATGTGAAATGGGACAACTAGCTTAAAGCATTAAGACTATTATGTAGATAGATTTATGATCACATCTCATGGATCATGGATAAGGAGTTATCAAGTCTTAACATAGGTATCAATATTAGGAGTAATATTTATATTGGATTGACCCACTATGAGAGTACTACAGAGAATATTATGCAAAGTGTCATACGTTACTCTCATGGTGATAATGGTGTATACCACCCTTCAACCTTAAACCACTATGGATCCTAGATGTAGAGTCAAGGACTTTATTGATGATCAAACATTGTCCATAATTAGATGACTATAAAGACAGTTGATGGATACTTCATAAAGCAGGTTGAGGGACATGAGTGACCTATATGGAATTTGCCAATCTTGCATAACAGGATAAATGTCTAAGGGCCCAATATTGAAATGAACAAGGATGACACAGTATATTCCTTATGTTCAATATAGACATAAGGGAAAAAGATTAATTGAACACACAAGCACTATCACAAAAGGTTTTGTCAGATCACATGACAATTTCGTGATTTGGGTAGCAGTGATGTGTTGCTAGATACCGCTCACTGTTTATTATGTTAAATGCATGATTTAATATACTTACCAATGTCGCAAAATCCTACAGGGTCACACACATAAGGATAGTTTGATAAGAGGTAGAGTAAATAAGGCACACCGTAAGGTACGGTGTACTTAAGTAAATATGTAACACCATAAGGTACGGTGCACTTAAGTGGAATACAGATTGTGGTAACGTATCGCGTGCTTAAGTGATATACGGTACATTATAAGATATGGTGTGCGTGCACTTAAGTTGGCTTTTTAGCTTGCAGCCCACATAAGTGGTTCTATAAATATAACCCTTGTGCAGAAGCATAAACACTTGATGAAAATTCAGTTGTGAAACCTTAGCCGTATTTTCCTTATCTCTATCTCTCACTCAAAGCCTTCAATCATAGCAGCTAGCACTGAGACTGAAGGAAGTTGTTCGTGTGGACTAAGTAGATGTGTTGTTCATCGTACATCGCTCGTGATTATTCCTTCGATTCAAAATCAAAGGTTTCAACGCCACAAGAGGTAACCATTCTATCACTGATCATGATCTTTTGTAAGGATCGCTAAAGGGAAATTTTAATTTCCGCTGCGTTTTGAATTGCAATTTCCCTTCAGTGGTATCAGAGCCACTTACGAAACCATGCATCAGATAAGTATTTATTTTCATTTTTTTTTGTTTTAATTTGATTAAAACACATAAGAAATTAAATTAAATTGAGAAATTGAATTTTGGCATGAGGTTGTGGACGATTTGGATGATCGATATTGATTATGCTTTGGAATCCGACAATAGTATGGTGAAGCAGTGATATATCGATCGTCCTTAAGTTACACAAATATAACAAATCAAATTTTATATGTGATATAATTAACTCTGAAGCAAAGATTGTATATTGGATATACTGTTTCTATTTCGTTCATTTATATCACATAATGATCATTATTCCTTTGAGCGATCCGTGATCATTTGCTTCGGAATCCGACTTTAGTATGGTGAAGCAGTGGCATATGGATCAATCATACTGAATTATTGATCATGGTGTTTTGACGATATTGAATTGTTGCATTAGGGTTCATGACGGCACAATGGTTGTGCTGTTTAAAAGGTCTGCGATTAGGGTTGTGATGGCACAAAAGTCGTGCTTTAATTTTATGGAATATATCAAGTGTTGATGCGAAAAATGACGCCGATTTCAAATGAATTGTTCATTAAAAAAATTTCGTCGAGGTGCTGCCCCCTCGACCCCCGTCCGTTGACCGGGCAGCGGAACCCCCGTCTGTTTAGTGTGATCATTCGCCGAAATTTAATTTGATTAATTTAATTAACATGATTTAAATTAATAATAATAAAAGTGTGTTCATTATTTTTCTCTTGTGGTGATCAATTATGGCCTTAGTTTTCCTTTATTTTGTTTTGGGATTTTAAAATATGACCTGCGTGTCGTGCCTCCCTTTTAATCTCTTGATGTAACTTCTTTTCTCATCTCACTCCCTCGTATGTAAAAACGAGTATTCTTAAATGTAATGTAATGTTATGAAGAAAAAGAAAGACTACAAGATCAAAGGAGGACAACCTTGGAGATCTTGATTGGAGAAGTGTAGATCGCTATTAGGCTTAGCTTAGGTTCTCTCATTGGATTGGGAGAACAATTGCGCTAGGGGCTGTAATACCCCAAAATTTGCCCTCTCTTTTCTTTATATCATTTAGCATGAGCTTTCATTGCATTACATTACATTCGAGCATAGAAAAATAAAACATCAAGCATTGCATTGCATCTTGCATAAGGGCATGTGATCAGTGGTTCTTCAGAGGTGTTGATCATCCAAAGCTAAAGAATAAGAGTCAAGTGTTTCTCACAAGCCTCAAGGGTCCCTTAAGCCATATATCATCTCACTTTGATCCCACAAGGCATGGGAAGAGAAGAATTCATCAAGAAGATTGGGCAGTGCATAATCTCCTACACAAGGCAGTAAAAAATTGGGATCTGACCCCCCAAATGGGCAAGCTCTTTGAGTTTTTATCACCTCCAAATGGCATATCTCATCTTTGTTTGAGAGGATACATATCATATTCAGAGGAATTTGGATTTGGAGGATATGCTATTTCCTCCTAACCCGAGGGTGGCAAAATTAGGGTTTGAACTAAAATCAGTTTATCTCCGATTTTTTGGGCAAGACTTGATCTCATGGTATTCCTCATGTTCTTAAGTGTATATGGGTGGAAAATTGCTCATCAAATGATTTCAGAAGGGTTTCAATTGGTCAGAAGATTCAAAATCAAAGAAATTGGGGAAAAGTCAATTGTGCGGTGAAAAAGTCAACTCCTGACTTTTTGAGGTCAAATTCATGAAATTCATGTTATATATGTTCAATGGACAAAATTTGATTAAGAAATAATGGAGGGATGATGAAAAATCAAGAAATCACAAAACTGCCAAAAATAGAAATTTTGGGGTTTCCAAAAATAGTAAGTTTTGGCCATTTTAGCACCTCTCTTTGAGTCAGGCTTTCTCAATTTTAAAGCATCAAATCAAAAATCCACCAGGCCACAACAAAAGATCTTGCTTCAAGCTTCAAATCCATATAAAGAACTCTTCCATTGGATCAAAATTGAGGGAGTTATGATCCATTAAAGTTTGACAAAACAAGGTCAAAGACCAAGTCATGGCAAGGCAAGTGCAGGCCCATGCGCCATAATTTTCTCGAACACTTGGTGTGCCAAATGTCCAGCCACTTTTCTCAATGATGGAAGCTCCAAACGAAACAATGTTGAACATCAAAGTTGTTCATCTCAATGTCCTCTTCAACTTTGATGTTGGACATTTTTCCATTTGAGCAAGTTATGATGGGGTTATGATGGTCCCAAGTTGACGTGTTCATGCTTAATTTTCCAAGTCAGGTCGCCATGCCAACCTACCAACTTGCCACGCCCATGCACCAGTTCTGAGCCATGATGTTTGGAATCATTTTACACCATCCTACAAGCCTCTATTCAATTCAATTTCAACATCAAAATTATTCTCCTATACCTACTCTTTCATTTGCCACCAAAATCACACATTTCCATTCATTAAAGTGAGAGAATTTTATCACCAAACTTCCTTGTTTTAATTGATATTAAGCTGCTATAAAACCAGAAAAAATAACATTTGTTGTTGTGGCTAATTCAAGTATTCACATACATACTACACACCAGTCCACATTCCATTTTTTTAAACTAAAAATTTCCTTACATCATCACCATCCATTTTAAACCCCACCATACACTTCATAAACTCACCCACACCATAGCAAATCTTCCCAACTCACCTCTAACTGTCATGACTCAGTTAGTTAGAGTTTACTCAGTTAACTCAACTCTAACTCATTTAACCAACTCATTTAACCACCATGGTTACCATTTAACTCCACATATAAATCAAAAACACACCACACAATTTCAAGATCTATCTCATTTTTCCACATTCTCAGAAATTACTCTCAATGATTCTCTCTACTTTCTCTCTAATCTCACACATTTCTCACACTTTTCATCATAATTTCTCAAGAAATCTCAAGTTTTTTCTCTCACTCTCAAGAGTTCATATCCAGATTTCTCTCTCGTTTCTTCATCATTCTCGAAGATTTTTGGAGCAGCATCATCTCCATAACCTCCTCTTTCTACTGTATGCATTGGATTTGCTTGAATCCACCATCGAAAAATCTCAAGTTTCACTCATCACTCCCAAATTTCTACTCCAAGCAAGTATTGGATCTGGTTTTAGCCTTTATTTGGCTTAGAGTGTTGATTTGAAGATCTTGCAAGAAGTTCTTGGATTTCTAAAACAAAAAAGTGCATCTCACAAGGTTAGAGATCTTGAAACTTTTCCTTTAGTTCATCATAATTTTAGAGATTTACAATGTGAAATTAGTAATCATGCATTGCATCTGGAAGTCCTGAAATGATGGCACACAATTGGTTGTTTAATTTGGAGTTTATGTAATTTTGTGATTTTTGTGAAATTCATGTTGAATGTGTCACTTTCGTGCCATTTTTCCTGATGATAGAATGATCTTTTGGATATTTAATTGGTATATTCATGATCTATGAAGTTTGGGCTTTAGTTTGGTATCTTATTTCGTTAATTTTCATTAAGATTTGATGGAGTTATGTGAGGTAGAAACTTGAAAAAAATCTGCGTATTTTTGTGTGTTGTATGAGTTTAATTTTCACTTTGCATGGAGTAATCATGAGGATGATGAGGTGGCAGCTCGGTATTGGTTGTGTTCTTGAGGTTAATGATTGATTAAAATGATTAATTGATGATGGAGTGATCATTGAGGAGATAGAGAATGCGTATGGCGTGTGGTGATTGGTGCAGCCATTATGCTTTACGGCTGGCCAATAGGAGAAAGGCAACACATTAATGAAGAAGCATTGTCCTCACGTGATGCACTTGTGTGTATTCAGCTCGTTCCAGTGCATGTGCGTGCATAATAATTAGTGTGTGCATGCGTTGTGCTCCTTTGGTGTGATCATCAGGCTGATCGTGTGGATGTGATTGAAGGTTCATGGAATTGATTATGCACACCATCACACACGATTTCACAAGCTTAATGGACTGGCGTAAACTGTTTCAATATGACTTTGTGCATGTCTTTGTGGCACTTTTATCTTGAATTTTGGTCTGATTTTTTAATATGTGTTTAGCCTTTGACTTAGGTTGTTTAGGACTTGTTTTTACAATTTCCTCATGTGCTTTAATATTTGTTCAATGCCTTGCCTTTGAAGCTACTTAGGTGCACTTTATTTTTCTTCCTTCTAACATGTTGTGATAAGGCACTTGTGTCATCCATTTTATGATTGCCTTGTGTGATATTATAGGTCATTTGTATAACGTTATAGGACTTCTTTGTCTCATTATAAGTCACTTTGGTTTGCATTTACATTTGACATGAGTTTGTGCATTCTAATTTGAACTTTGACATGTCTTCATCTCTCACTTCCTCTTATGCTATAGGTGATTCATCTTTGCATTTTGGTGTACCATTTCCTTCATGCCATTTGCATATCATGTATAATATGCTACTGCCCATGTGCATTCATTAACCATTTCACATGTTATGCATTTATAATATGTCATTTTGTGCATTTAATTGAACATGTTTCTCTTATTCTCACTTCTACTTCTTCTTATCCCTTCTACTTGAATTCTTTTATCCATCATTGGTGTGATATTTCATATGCTTTATAAGACCTTTGTGATTTGAATTTAATTCTGACCTTGACCTTTCATGAGGCATAAATGCATGGTCACTTTGCATTTCCACCCATTCCTCATCTATTTCTTCTATGGTTCACTTCTTTAATGTTTAGGACATTACTTGTACATAGTTGATTTGTGTTTGATGTCTTAACATTAGAGAGTACTCTTATTGTTTAGATTCTGACCTTGATTAGTTTGTATCTCTTAGGATCCTATTTCCTTGGTTCTTGATTAATTTGATCATTACTTGTTGTTTCTTCCTTTATTTCATACTTGTAAAAATATTGTGAACTAACTTTTTCATGTAGGTGCATGGTAAGTAAGTGTGGGGACATAGTTCTACATACACTTCTCTCCCTCATCTTCTCTTATTTCATTTAATCATTCAAATTTGTGTTTGATAAGCATTTACATGCTTTCTTTGAATAACCTCTTCTTCACCCCCCTTTAAGATCAACTTAACTTCCATTTTGGAAGTAAGTTGTTTCTTTTGCCCTTCTTCTCCTTTCTTTTAGAAGTAGGTTTGTTAAACCACATTAACCATAGGATCTCCAAGCGTGCTAACACTAGGGTGTGTCTTAGTCTCCCCTTAGTTTTCACCTTTACCCCTCTCTTGAGTCTCTTCTCTCTCACCTTATAATAAAAGTAAAAAGAAAAACACTTGATAAAGGCATAACAAATATTGTATTTAGACCTTTCATGTGGGAACAAGGAGGTGAGGGATCTTCTCTCATTTCTTTGGGAATGTTTAGTGTACGTCCCGTCTTGGGTCGATATGCGAGGCATTCGATCCTACATGAGGGACTTAAATACAATGCATGTTACAAAACATAAAATAATCAAAACACTTCTTTCTTAAAAGACAAAAACAAATAATAACGTCTTTCCTTCGGGAATTCTTTTCTCATCTCAGTCATTCTCAATGTACGAACGTGCCCCTTCTCGTTCTCTTGCAAGATGGTAATGCACTCGGACCAGCGAGCCTGTCACACCTGAGCCAGAACGTCAGCCGTTCCTTAAAAAACATAAACAATCCATCCCTAGTGGGGGGAACTACGTCGCTCTGATTCTCATGCTCCCGATGAGATACGTAGGCAGTGGGGTAGGGCCCATTCGAGCACTTCTTTTATTTTCCCTACATTTTTTTCTCTCTCCTTTCCCTTCCCAGTTCTCCAGTTTGCAGTTCCTTTTCCAGTATCTTTTCTATCACCCTTTGATCGAGACAAGCAAGCGTGGATCCCATCGGGTACGATGGACGTGAGGGGGTGCTAATACCTTCCTCTCGCATAACTGACTCCCGAACCCAGTTCTCTTGGTCGCAAGACCATGCTTTTCCTTCCCTTCAGGTTTATGCAGTGTTTCCTTTCCCTCTCTTGGGATAAATACACATTGCTGACGACTCTGTTTCGTGCCACCTTCGCGTTTGTACTTGGATGAAAATCCCGGGAGCGACAGGGGCCATAACTGTTTCATTTTGTATGTATGTTGATGCATGTGAGAGACGATTTATATGATAAATAAGCCGGTGAGATCAAACTAATGAAAATTCCCTCAAATTGAATATTAAGTTTATGCTTTCCAAGTTTTAGAACTCATTAAGACTAGTATCAAATAATGTGGGTTTCGCCTAACGCGAGGTGCAAGTTCTATATTAGTAAGATGCGATGGGATAAATGTAATATCCAATTTCTAAAACAATGGGTCAAACTTAACTACGAAAAATATAATAAGATTATATACGTTTAGAAGCAAGAGTTGGGAATAATCCATGTGATGGATTAGAATAAGGAGTTATTCACCCAACTGAAATATTCGAGAATTATATTGGATACAATTGGAAGGAGTTCCTACCTAAATAATCGAGTTTTGTGTAATCAGCCTAACGCTGACTTAAAACAAAGTGAAATATGGATCTCGATCCACTAGAAAATCTTCCAACATGATTTTCCGAATCAAATGGTGATGGTCATTTGGTTTGAGTAAAATAGTGGGAGCATATTTAATTAAATGCCTAATTGAATATGTTGTTTTAATGATACTTATATTTTTCCATTCTATTTTATAGATTACCATGACAACAAACACATCTAACAATATTTTGCGATCAATCCTTGATAAGGAAAAATTGTCTGGGACAAATTTTCTGGATTGGCACCAAAATCTGAGGATTATCCTCAAACATGACAAAAAGTTGTATGTCTTAGAGACACCTGTTCCTGAGGAGGAGCCTCCTAGTTCGGTTCCTAAGGCTGAAAGAGATGCTTATAAGAAGCGTGTCGATGATGCCAATGAAACTGCTTGCCTCATGCTGGCTACCATGAATTATGAATTGCAAAAGCAACATTAAAACATGGCAGCGTTCGATATGATCAAACACCTGAAGAGGCTCTATCAAGAGCAGGCAAGGCATGAGAGGTTTGAAGTTTCAAAAGCCCTTTTTCAAGCCAGGTTATCTAAGGGAGCCTCTGTAGGTCCCCATGTACTCGAGATGATTGGGTATGTGGAAAACCTTGAAAGATTAGGATTTCCCCTAAAAAAGGAGCTTGCGGCTGATTTGATCCTACAATCGTTGCTGGAAAGCTTCAGTTAATTTGCCGTTAATTTCAACATGAATGATATGGACAAAACTCTTCCTGAATTGCTAGGCATGTTAAGAACTGTTGAGCAAATTCTGAAGTCAAAAGGGAAATCCATTCTGATGGTCAGTAATGGAAAGAAATAGAACAAAAGGCCCACCAAGCAGGGTGGTAAATGGAAAGGCAAGGAAGTTGCCAAACCCAAACATACTGCCCCTGCTTTGAAGCATAGTGGAGGTATAGCAAAGGAGGGCACTTGCTTCTATTGCGGTAAGACCGGACACTGGAAAAGAAACTGCCCAAAGTACCTGGAAGATAAGAAGAATGGAGTGGAGACTTCAACTTCAGGTATTTTTGTTATAGAAATAAATTTATCTACTTCTGCATCATGGGTATTAGATACTGGATGTGCTTCTCACATTTGTACCAATGTGCAGGGGCTAAAA
This sequence comes from Lathyrus tuberosus, assembly GCA_022829125.1. Taxonomy (NCBI): domain Eukaryota; kingdom Viridiplantae; phylum Streptophyta; class Magnoliopsida; order Fabales; family Fabaceae; genus Lathyrus; species Lathyrus tuberosus. The sequence continues at coordinate 10,559,609 of JALAZF010000102.1, forward strand.
AGGAGTAAAGTTTTGGCAAAAGGTGAAGTTGACCTACGAGTTGGCAATGGAGCAAAGGTTGCTGCTTTAGCCATAGGAACTTATGTATTGACTTTACCTAGTGGTTTAATAATTCAGTTAGAGAACTGTTACTATGTTCCTGCAATTAGCAGTAATATTATTTATGTTTCTTGTTTGGATAAGTTTGGTTTTTCATTTATAATAAAGAACAATTGTTGCTCTATTTATTTGAATGATATATTCTATGCTACTGCACAAATGAACAATGGATTGTATGTCCTTGATCTTGAAATGCCAATTTATAACATTAATACTAAAAGGATGAAACCTAACGAGTTAAATCCAAGTTACCTTTGGCATTGTCTCTTAGGCCATATAAATGATAGACACATCTCCAAACTCCAAAAAGATGGACTATTGGACTCTTTTGATTACAAATCATATGATACATGCAAATCTTGTTTAATTAGAAAGATGACAAAGTCCCCATTCACAGGAAAAGGTGAAAGGGCTAGTGATCTTTTGGCCTTCATACATACTGATGTATGTGGACCACTAAACATACCAGCCAGAGGAGGTTTTCAATACTTCATCACATTTACTGATGATTTCAGTAGATATGGTTATGTCTATTTAATGAAATACAAAGCTGAATCCTTTGAAAAGTTCAAGGAGTTCAAGAATGAAGTACAAAACCAACTAGGTAAGAATATTAAAACTCTTCGATCAGATCGAGGCTGTGAATATTTAAGCCTAGTGTTTGATGACCATCTAAAAGAGTGTGGGATTTTATCCCAACTCACTCTTCCTAGAACACCACAATAGAATGGTGTATCTGAGAGAAGAAATCGAACCTTGTTAGACATGGTCCGATCCATGATGAGTCACGCCGATCTTCCAAACTCCTTTTGGGGACATGCACTACTGACAGCAACTTACACACTTAACTGTGTTCCATCCAAAAAGGTTGAAAAGACACCATATGAAATATGGAGTGTAAGAAACCACATATGTCTTACATGAAGATTTGGGGTTGTGAAGTTTATGTGAAACGACAAATTTCAACTAAGCTTGAGCCCAAATCTGACAAATGCTTATTTGTGGGGTATCCTAAAGAAACAAGAGGGTATTACTTCTACAATCCTTTTGAGGCGAAAGTGTTTATCTCTCGAACTAGAGTTTTCTTGGAAAGGGACTTTATTTCTAAAGGAATCAGTGGGAGGAAAGTAGAGCTTGAAGAAATTCAAGAATTACAAAGCATTGATACACCTATGGAGGAATTAGAGCAAGAACCATAAGTAATTGTGGAAGAGCAACCTGCTCAAGTAGAATAAGACCAGCGTAGATCGAGCAGGATACGTCACCAACCAAAGAGATATGGATATCTCATAACTGATCAAGGTGATGTATTACTCATGGATCAAGATAAGCCTGTAACCTATCAAGAGGCCATAACTAGTCCTGAGTCTGAGAAGTGGATAGAAGCCATGAAATATGAAATGGATTCCATGTACACAAACCAGGTTTGGACCTTGGTAGAGCCTCCTATAGGAGTTAATCCTATAGGATGCAAGTGGGTCTTCAAAATGAAGACTGGCATGGATGGTAAGATACATACCTATAAGGCAAGGCTGGTTGCTAAAGGTTATAAACAAATTCATGGTGTAAACTATGATGAAACCTTTTCACCAATTGAAATGCTTAAATCTGTTCGGATTTTACTTGCTATCGCTGCATATCATGATTATGAAATATGGAAGATGGATGTCAAGACTACTTTCCTTAATGGGAATCTTCTCGAGGATGTGTACATGACACAACCTGAAGGATTTGACATACCAGAAGAAGCCCAAAAGATATGAAAGTTACAGCGATCAATCTATGGATTGAAGTAAGCTCCCAGAAGCTGGAATCTTCGTTTTGATAAAATTGTAAAACAATATGGATTCATAAAGAATGAAGATGAGCCTTGTGTCTACAAGAAGGTTAGTGGGAGCATGATCATCTTCCTGGTATTATATGTAGATGACATATTAATCATTGGAAATAATATCCCTACCTTTCAACAAGTAAAAACTTGGTTAGGGAAATTCTTTTCTATGAAGGACCTTGGTGAAGTAGCCTATATATTAGGAATCAGGATCTATAGAGATAGATCACAAAAACTGCTTGGCCTAAGTCAGAGTATATACATAGACAAAGTACTGAGACACTTTAATATGCATGATTCTAAGAAAGGATTCATACATATGCAACATGGATTGTGTCTATAAAAAACACAATCTCCTTCAACTAAGGAGGAAAGGGATCGCATGAATAAGATTCCATATGCATCTGCAATAGGACCTATCATGTATTCCATGTTATGTACTCGACCAGATGTCTCGTATGCTTTAAGTGCAACGAGTAGGTACCAATCTGATCCCGGTGATGCTCATTGGATAGCTGTCAATAATATCTTAAGTACTTGAGAAGGACTAAGGATTCATTCTTGATATATGGAGGTCAGGAAGAGCTCGCGGTAATTAGATACACCGATGCTAGCTTCCAGGCAGATAAGGATGGCTTTAAATCACAACCTGGTTATGTGTTCTACCTAAATGGTGGCGCTGTGAGCTGGAAAAGTTCAAAGCAAGAAACAGTTGTTGATTCTACAACCTAGGTCGAGTACATTGCTGCCTCAAATGCAGCAAAGGAAGCTGTTTAGATCAAAAAGTTCATTAGTGAACTTGGCATAGTCCCTAGCATTGTGGATCCCATTGATCTCTAGTGTGATAACAATGGTGCCATCGCACAAGCTAAGGATCCTAGATCTCACCAATGATCCAAACACATACTTAGGTGTTATCATCTCATTTGAGAGATAATAGATCGGGGAGATGTGAAGATAAGCAGAGTACCTACACTTGACAACATTGCTGACCGACTAACAAAGCCTTGTGCGCAGCAGAAACATGATGGCCATTCTAGATCTATGGGTATTCGGGGTGTGCCTGATTGGCTCTAGTGCTAGTAGGAGATTGTTTGTGTAAGCCCTAGAGGCCAATACTTTTGGTTCTTGTATCGAATTATTTATTAATAATAAAAAGCATTTATTTATTATGTTTATTTTTCCAAAGTGATAAAATCCCAAGAATAGCTAGTTCGTTTAATGAAATATTAAGTGTAAATTAATCATGAGATTCTATTAAACATAAGGACATTATTCTTAAAGTATCTGTAGTCGAGCTTTAATGTGAAATGGGATAACCTTAAAGCATTAAGACTATTATGTAGAAGACTGATGATCACATCTCATGGATCATGGATAAGGAGTTATCAAGTCTTAACATAGGTATGAATATTAGGAGTAATATTTATACTGGATTAACCCACTATGAGAGTACTACCAGTATAAATATTATTGGATTAACCAACTATAGGAGTAATATTCATAGAATGTTATGTAAAGTGTCATAAGTTACTCTCATGGTGATAGTGGTGTATACCACCCTTCGAACTGAAACCACTATGGACCCTAGATGTAGAGTCAAGTACTTTATTATTAATCAAACATTGTCCATAATTGGATGACTATAAAGATAGTTGATGGGTACTTCATAAAACATGCTGAGGAACATAAGTGACCTAGATAGAATTTACCCATCCCGCATAACAAGATAAATGTCTAAGGGCCCAATATTGAATTGAATAAGGATGACACGGTATATGCCTTGTGTTCAATATAGACATAAGGGCAAAAGGGTAATTGTACACACAAGCACTATCACAAAAGGTTTTGTCAGATCACATGACAATTTCGTGACTTTGGTAGCAGTGATGTGTTGCTAGATACCGCTCACTATTTATTATGTTAAATGCATGATTTAATATAACTACCATCGTCGCGAAATCTTACAGGGTCACACGCAAAAGGACAGTTTGATAAGAGTTAGAGTAAATAAGGCACACTGTAAGGTACGATGTACTTAAGTAAATATGTACCACCGTAAGGTATGGTGCACTTAAGTGGAATACGGATTGTGGTAAGATACCGCGTGCTTAAGTGATATACGGTACATCATAAGATATGGTGTGCGTGCACTTAAGTGGGTTTTTTAGCTTGCAGCCCACACAAGTGGTTCTATAAATATAACCCTTGTGCATAAGCATAAACACTTGTTGAAAATTCAGTTGTGAAACCCTAGCCGTATTTTCCTTCTCTCTATCTCTCACTCAAAGCCTTCAATCGTAGCAGTTAGCACTGAGACTGAAGAAAGTTGTTCGTGTGGACTAAGTAGAGGCGATGTTCATCGTACATCGCTCGTGATCATTCCTTCGATTCAGTATCAAAGTGTCATACCCCAAATTTTGACCACTAAGATTTCCCATCATTGTGCAAATCATCACCACAATATGGATGTATCATTATGCCTCATCAGTCTCCCCAAAGATGGGTGAGCATTCACTACAAACAAGAATTAGGGTTTCAAGCCCTCTCAGAGCACTTAGACACAGGATCAATCAAGAATTGACATAATCTTCAACTTGTCTAAACTCTCTAACACCCATAAAGGATCAACAGGACTCCCACATCAAGAACCAAGCACAAAGTTGCTACACTCCAAGTGGATTAAGCCTCAAGATTGCCAGTGTCACCAAATTAGGGTTTTGGTCGACTTAGGCCTCCAGATAAAATTTTCATCTGGGCATGAGCCAATGCTTCAAAGCACAACCTAAGATACTCCATGGGACCTCATGAACCCAATCATCAAGTCAATTTAACCTCAGGGGATGCATTTATCAAAAATCAGGAATTAGGGTTTCTTGACCTAATTTACCCCTAAGTTGACTTTTGGGACAAAGCAGGAGCTAAAACCTCAAGACATGATTTGAGGGTCTCCAATACACCATATTGATCAATTTTCCACAATGGATTGATCCAAGAAGCTTGATCTACAAGTTTCAATTTCATCTGGACCACAATTAGGGTTTTGAAGAAAAAGTCAACTATGCCTTTGACTTTTGACCAAAGCATGCTCCCAAACCTGGGGACATGATTCAATACACCCTACAACACCTATGGAACCCATCTATTAAGTTTAATTTAGGTCAAGGACTTGATTTCATAGAGGATCGCGCAGTTTAAAATTCATCGTATAAAAAGTCAACTGTACAAAAAGTCAAAATTTGACTTTTTGATTTTTTGGTTAACCAAGGTTCCTTAACCCTAAAACAATGTTAATGTGTGATTTGAATCATCATTCATGAAGAAAAATCAAGAAAAGTGAGTTAACTTGTAAAAGGGGTAACCATAAAAAGCTGAGAATTTTTCTAAGTTATGAAACAAAGTGGTTAGGGTACCAACTTCCAAGGATCATAACTTGAGATCCAAGCAACCATTTTGGATGATCCAAAGATGAATTTGTAGCTCTCATGGTATACTTTAAAAGTGTCAACTACATCTCATTCCAATTCCTCATAGATTTCAAGTTATGATTGGATCAAAATCACTAAAAGACATAAAAGGGCATTTTTTCAACACTTAGACAAATTTCTGTCCAAGACAGATTTTGTTGAAAACACCAAAACTTGTGAGGTTTTTTCACATAGTTGCAAGGGAAATCAACTCCAACTGTAAACATCAATGTTATTGCAAATGTTGCTAAGAATTTAAAGGACTTATTAGCATAAACTGATTCAACTTGAGCCAAGAGAAATCCATGATCAAACATGCCTTGTTGCAACTATTTTGCAACAGATTTTATTGCATGACTTGATGAACTCAATTCTTATCCAAATAGCATTGATCACAAGACCTTCTACACTCACTTTGATGACTACAAGCTCTGCACCACCTACCAATTCAGTTCAAGGTCAGCCAATGAGAGCATGAACATAAGAGAATATGCTTGGAATCCAATGTGCATTTATGAGTAAATAGTGAATATTCAACATTCCCTTTATGATCAGTCAATATGCCTTCATAATCCACCAATAAGAAGGCTCAGGAATGTGAAATTTGTCATACCATAGCTGAGCTATTTGGAGACTCCTTCATTCCTTGTGAGTGAAGATATTTTCCAAACATTGACCAAGAAAACTCAAAGCATATCTTTTGAGCTCGAGCTGGAAGCTTCAGGGCAACATCTTTGCCTATAAATAGAGTTCACATTTCATTCTTCAAATCACACCAAAGCACAAGAATTCTTTGCTTTCTTTCTTTCATTCTCCAAGCACAAAAACTCCATAGTTGTGCAAGTCACTATCGAGTTTTGAATTGCAGGGCCAAGCAACTCAAACCACCACTTCTAACACATCACATATGATGTATAGAAGCTGTCCAAACACCTAAACCACTTCTGAAACACCTGAATCAAAATCTCAATCTTCAACCTACCTGTTATGCAGTTGGATTTCTCCAACTTGATCCAAAGATTTTCAAAGTGTTCTAAGGCTTGCAATCCACTCAACAACATCCATTGAAGCTGTAGAGGTCCTCAAATTACTTTTGGAACACACTTTGTGCAGAGTTCCAATTCTTCTTGCAGCAAGGTAAGCCTCAAACTCTCATAACATGATCCATGCATATTTCCTCGCATGATACTTTTGCCAAATGTTTATTATCATGTTTTAAGTGTTTCCCCTAAAATTTTTTACCATAGCACTCACAAACATGTCTGCACGATTACTTTTGCATAGTTAAGGTTGATACATTCTTGTTAATGTAACTCGCTGCACACTAAAAATAAATGAAATCAAATATTGCCATCATGTTCCTTGTTAAAAAAACGCATGAATTTGGTGTTTGAATCATGTCAAATGGTTGAGAAACGAGTGAGATAGAGAGCTTCACGCATCTGGCCCAAGGAAGAAGATGGCCATGGCGCCATTCTTCAGGTTTTAAAACCAAGTTCTCTATATATTTTCCCCTTGCCATATGTTTAATGAATTGGCATTGCGCCTCAATGGTTGATCAGCTGGTTTGTAGGTTTTAGCAAGCGAGAGGTATGGGGTTCGAATCCCCCTCGCCCCATACCTCTTTTTTATCACTTGTTTCATTTTTTTACTATTTTCACATTATTTTCATTAATGATTTGGAAAATTCATTTCTCACTCAATTTTAATTATTTTTTATTGGTTCTTTTTGCAAGAAATCACAAAAATGTTAAAATATTTTATTTTACAAAAATTTCCCAAAAATATTATTTATTTCACATACTTGATATTTTTCCCAAGAATTAATTTTTATTTGTTTTTTAACATTTAAAATTTTTTTTCCTTCTTGATTTTCCAAACTTAAATGATTTTCAATCATTTTGTGGACAAAAACATGATTTTTTGAGACATTGATCCAAGATCACCACACATTTTTCACATGTTTTCAATAATTTTTATTAATTTTTTGACAAAATTAATTACATTTTTAAATAAAATTAGGGTTTTGGTTGATTCCACCCTCATCAATCTTTTTCAAACACTCATGGGCCTCTAATAGAGTGTAAGACCCAATCCTTTGTACATAAATAGTGTTGGGCCTCAGTCATTGTATAAGTTCCTCTGTACTTTTCGAAACCCCGACGCGATCGTCGCCTTTTTTACGAAATAAACTGGGTCTACCCTCGTGTTGTAAGTGCCATTTCTTTTCTTTTAAAACATCTTTGTTCCTCTAATAGAGTGTAAGACCCATTCCTTGCAAATAAGATACCTTGTTGGGCCTCAGATATTGTATAAGACCCACTATGTTTTCAAAAACCTCGGCGCGATCGCCGTTTTCAAACAAACCATCTGGGCTTACCCTCGTGTTGTAAGTTCCATCTTTCTTTTTCAAAATAATCTTTGGGCCACTACTAGAGTGTAAGACCCAATCCCTTTTAACCAAAACCTTTAGGCCTCAGACGTTGTATAAGTCCCAGTACAATCTTTTCAAAACAACTTCCCTTTTGATTTAGGTTCAAATATATAGTTGTTATCAAAACTTTCTTTAATTTCTTTGAACAACTAACAATACAACATGGAAGCTTGCTCGCCTGTAAGTTTTATCCGCTTTCATTTACTTGCTTTAATATATATAACTGTATTGTGGGAAGCTACGCATGGTTATTCTGCTTTCATTCTTTTAAATACATGTCAAATATATATAACTGTATTTTGGGAAGCTGCGCACAGTTAGTCTTCTTTCATACCCTTTTACATACTTGTCATATATCAACTTTATATATACTAGTATAGTTATTTAGAGTTTTCCCCGGCAACTAGGTCTAGAACTAGGTAAAGCCCGTTTGGTCACTCTTAAATACAGTCAAAACTAGATCCCCATAGGATTTCCAGATACAGTATTGCCTTCTCTTGGGCTTAAACAATATGGAACAAAGAGAAAGGCAATATTCTTTGTGAACCTTTTCTCAGACTGTCACCCGTAGAAATTGTCAAAGAAATTCTACTCCCCGGAGTTGATCTATTCTCGGTGAATAGCATCTCTTGATTTTCTTCAAACCTCAGAACTTTCACTAAATAATCTATTCTCGGTGAATAGCATTTCTTGAACTTTTCTTGGTTTGGGACCCACGGGCTTCCTAAAAGCATCCCCGCCTCCTCTTGGGCTTTGTACAAAGACCCGTCGGCTTCTTAAAAGTTCTCATGCCTTCTCTTGGGCTTCATACAAGGACCCTCACGACCTCTTAGAGGTATAGGACAGAACTTAGTCATCCGTCGTTAGAGCTGTCTTTCAAAAAGGAGTCACAAAAGCCCTCAGACAAATTTTAGGGTGGATACTCATCCCTTAAACGAGTCGGCCTCCTCTTGGGCGTTGTACAAAGATAGGCCTTTCCAATAGACTTGGACAGTCTAAATCTCCTTGAGTCTCAAAGACATTCTCAAGTTCCTTACAAATATAGGAGAAACTCCGGATTCTGGATTACTCTCCAGCAGAGTTAAAACTTGTGGGTTCTAAAACCCAGTCTCTCTCCTAAAACACTCCCCAACCGGGGTCAGTTTATCATCATATAACACTATCTCAAATCAGAACCTCAAGGTATTTGATCCATCAATTCTTCTGCATTCCCCTGCAAGAGTTGGTTTCCTCATTTGGACTTGCCTCGGGATCTCAAGAATCTCCAGCAGAAGATAGCCTCCTCTTAGGCTTTGTATAATGATCCTTTCCTTAGGAAAGTTAGCCTCCTCTTAGGCTTTGTATAATGATTCTCCCCATCAGAGTTAACCTTTTCAGACTCTCTTGTTGAGTGAATCAATTACTTCCCAGACTTTCTCGTTGAGTCGATCACCTTTTCAGACTCTCTTGTTGAGTCAATCACTCTCATAGACTCTCTTGTTGATTAAATCACCTTTTTGTACTCTCTTGTTGAGTCAAACCTTTTTAGCCTCAATCTCGGGCTTCGTACGAGACAAATAAAAGTACTCTCTTGTTGAGTCAAACCCTTTTTTTAGCCTCAATCTTGGGCTTTATACAAGACAGATAAATACCTCCCCAGCGGAGTTAGCCTCCTCTTAGGCCTCATATAATGATATCCCCAAAGAGTCAGTCTCTTTTTTGCTTCCGTCTTGGGCTTTGTACAAGACACTAATATATCCACTCTCTTGATGAGTCAATCCTTTTCAGCCTCCTCTTAGGCTTTGTATAAGGACTTCCCCAGTGGAGTCAATCAACCTCTTATCTTCAACCTTGGGCTTTGATCAAGGCACATAAATCAACCATCCCTCTTTAGAGATGACAAATTCTCTTTCAGTCAACCTTTTAGCTTCAATCTTGGGCTTTGAACAAGACACAAATACTCCGTTTAGCCTCTGTCTTGGGCTTTGAACAAGACACCAAAACATCTTTTTCCTCCCTTAGAATAGGAGGAACTACGATTGCTCTGATTTCCCTGTTTCGTTTAAACGGGAATACGTAGGCATAAGATTGTGAAATCTTAGCGAGCATACTAATAAAAAAACTCTAGGTCCAATACCTTCATACATCAATCAAAACTTAGGTCAAGCACCTTCCCAAAAACATCAACAAAAAACTCACTCTCCCTGTCACATTTCCCAAAAAACTTTCCCAAACCCATTAACGGATAAACACCACCAAGTACAAAGCAAAACCTAAAGCTAATATCCTGTGGATAACCACATATAGGATGGGTAACTGACAACTGGCCATTGTATAACCTGACCCTGGACCCCCCAATCTCTTTAAGCGTTTGTTCAGTTAAACATTCACGTACAAGGTTAGTTTTAGATACCTTCCGTTTCCCTACCAGCTTCATGGGATAAATAAGAAATCAGAAAGTAGCACCCCCTTTCTCCTCGAGAACGAAAACCCGACCCAGCGATAAGGTGGTCGCGTCACCGACAAAAATCGCTCGCTACAGTAAAATGGCGACTTCTTTGGGGACGCATTTTATTGTTTAGGACTAGGATTATTATAGCTCCTAAGAGGTCTAGGATGTTAGCTTTAGGAATGAATACATATATATATATATATATATATATATATATATATATATATATTGCTTTTCCTACTTGATATCCGTGTTTATTTTTCTGCTAATGGGACTGCGGGTGATGCCGCATCTGGAAAGTTTGAGAACCACCTAAGATAAGTGATGGCATGATACGGGTAATATTACAGGGAGTGACTCCCAAATAAGAGGTCCCAGTAGACCATCGAATCAGTGGAGATACCCTTTGCGGATTCAATGCCTATACGACTTCGGTTGTTGAAAGCAGATTGTTCGATTGGGCTGTCCATGAAACTGAGGATTTTAGTAGACTAAGACCATGTTACTATTTTGTAGTGCGGAAACTATCGGAAATAGTTGTCACGCGATACTACCCTCATTTGAGATTACTCTAAGATACATCAGCTCGCTCAGGAGAACTAGCCTGCTGTTGTTATCCCAAGAGGGGTCAATGATTTTGCGGATAGGTACAAAAAATCACCAGTACAACCTTTGGGGATGGGTAAAGCCTTGACTTCATGACACCGAACCTTTGACCCCAAGTTTTTTCTATGTTTTTGTGTGCTGCATTGATGCATTCATTTCATCTAAAAAACATTAAAACAAAGAAAATTTTCTCTTCTAGTCTCTCTTTTTCAAATTAAACTGAGACAGTGATTGCAAATGTTAGAGAAAAAGATTGCGTTATGGATTTCGGTAGAAGGAAGACTCAAGGTTCCAAAACTAGAGGATTTAAGAGGGTTGGCAAGGATGATCACCAACCCTGATGCTTTTAGAGCTAAGTATGGAGGACTGTTGTCTCTGTTAAGGGTCCATGTACTTGAAGGAATCCTCTCCACGCTAATCCAGTTCTACGATCTGGTCTATCATTGTTTCACATTCCTAGATTATCAGCTAGCACCAACACTGGAGGAGTACTCTCACCTGACTGATTTACCTATCACTGACCAAGCTCCCTTTTCTGGACTGGAAGAAATTCCAAAGGATCAAACCATTGCAAGAGCAATCCATTTGGACGAGTCAGAAGCCAGGACTCACATGATCATTAAGGGTGGAATCCAAGGTTTGCCTGCCCAGTTTTTGATAAAGAAATCCTTGTACTTCACTAGTATAGGGAATGTTCCTGCTTTCGAAAGCATCTTTGTATTACTCACTTACGGGTTATTTTTGTTTCCTAACATTGATATCTTCGTTGATATCAATGCCATTAAGATTTTTTTAATTGGAAACCCCGTACCAACCTTGCTCACAGATGCTTATCATTCTGTACACTTAAGGAATTTATACAGCGGAGGAATGATCACATGTTGTGTACCCCTGCTATACAAATGGTTCACTTCCCATTTACCCAAGTCTGCCACATTTTGGGATTAAAAGAGTACTTTACGTTGGTCGCAGAGAGTCATGTCTCTTACCAACTCTGACATAGACTGGTAACATCGAATCTATGACAGGATCAAGATCATTGACCGTTGTGGAAACTTCCCTAATGTACCCCTCATAGGAATTAAAGGAGGAATCAATTATCATCCAGTTTTAGTTCTTCGTCAATTTGGATACCCGAGGAGGCATGTCCCGCATAATGCTCATCTGGAAGGTCTTTTCTTCAAGGATGGGGAAAATGACAGGGCACTAGAGACATAAATAGTGCATGCTTGGAAACATGTTCACAGAAAAGAAAGAGAGTCTCTAGGAAAATTGGATTGTATCTCTGTAGAGACTTATCTCCACTGGGTACAAACTAGAGCTCTCAAGCTGAGGATGCCTTACCCTCGTCACAAAGTTCTTCCGTTAAAGGAATTTGTCCTTTATTTTATGTCTGATACGGAAAAACTTCAGGTTACTCTCAACAAGGTTCAACAGGAGAAGAGGTATTGGAAGAACAAGTATCGTATTCTCAATGTGGAGTGTAACAAAATACAGCAACTGTTAAAAGAAAAAGATGCTCTGATCGAGATTTTAGAGCAACATGCTGTAGAGAATCAAGAAGACGAGAGGAATTTGCTCGCTCCTTTCACTTGGAAAAGGAAAGACAACCCGACAACGGTTCAAGAGCCCCGGTCAAAGAAAAGGAAAGTACCAGAACCAGCACCTGAGCTCTCCTCAGAGAGGACTCAGGATCCATAAGTTTAGACATTTCCTTTAACATCACTTTGTAAATTACTATATATCTATTTTCGCAATCTTTGAATTCAATAAAATGGGGTTTCCCCCCACTGTATGATATTTGCAATCCAATTGTCGAAGTTTCTTTTGATTAACAAAAAAAATTAATTAATATAATGATTGCATATCATTCATCATTCTCCCATAACGCATTCTCCTTCCCTATGAATCTCACGTTTGTGTCTCGATTCTAGAGTCAAACTGTCTCATTTGTACAATACTCGTGCCAATCGACAAAAGAAAATGGATGATCTCAAGGAAGAGAACAAAGAGTTGAGAGAAGAAATCGACACTCTAAAAGAAGATCCGAGGAAACTTCACAATGACATGCAAGCTCTGGCAGCAGCCCAGATACAACAACAAAGGATTGTGATCTCGGAGATCACATCTACACCCATAGTGGAAAAGTATGATCCTCGGTATAACATGCCAAAAGATCGTCCCTGGGGCATGCCACCCAACTATATCCCGGAAGGATATATTCCGCCGATCACGGAAGATCCGGAAATTACAGCAGGAGCCGCTGGGCCTGAAGGTTACAAACTTCGGGAAAGCAAAGATGCAAGGGGCATAACAGCAAATCTGAAGGTTACAAACTTCGGGAGAGGGAAGCACCAAGAGTCACTGCGGTAATGACTATACCACCACCTGCGGTACACACTGTCCTGGAAGGACGGATTCCATAGACACCTTCTGGTGGAAATGAAACTATGAACGATAAAATGAAGGAATTCCAGGAACAGTTCCTGGAGATGCAGAAGGAACTGCAAGCCATTCGCGGTCAGGATCTATTTGGAAAGGACGCCGCAGACCTTTGTTTGGTCCCCAATGTGAAAATTCCGCACAAATTCAAGGTGCCCGAATTTGAAAAGTACAAGGGTAACTCTTGCACTCAAAGTCATTTGGTGATGTACACTCGGAGAATGTCAACACAGACAGAGAACCAACAGCTATTGATCCATTACTTCCAGGATAGTTTAACCGGTGCCGCACTCAAATGGTACATGGGTTTAAACCACACTAAGATCGTCACTTTTAGAGATCTTGGTGCTGCCTTTGTTCAATAATATAAGTATAATCTGGATATGGCACCGGACAGAGATCAACTTAGAGCCATGTCGCAGAAGGATAAGGAAACCTTTAAGGAATATGCTCAGAGATGGCGTGAAATTACTGCTCAGATTTGTCCACCTCTTGAGGAAAAAGAGATGACAAAGATCTGCTTGAAAACCTTGAGTTCGTTTTACTACGACAGAATGGTCGCCAGGGCACCTAGTGACTTCACTGAGATGGTGAGCATGGGAGTTCGTCTTGAGGAAGCAGTCCGAGAAGGACGTTTGGTCAAAGATACAGGACCATCAAGCAGTACCAAAAGATGTGGTAGTGTTTTCCCTAAGAAAAAAGAGCAAGATATTTGCAATATATCTCTCGGAAAGCAAAGGCGACGGTACCAACCAATAGCAGCTATAACTCCTGCTATTAACCCTGCGCCTGTTCCTGCGTATCAACCTCAGGTTGCTCAGAGCCACCCGATTCAACAACCATATCAGCAAAGGACCCAACAGCCTCTTCAGCAGGCTTGTCCTCAGTACAACAACAACCGTACAACGCGACCACCAGGGTTTGACCCTATACCAATGTTGTATGCAGAACTATTTCCATTACTACTGGTCAAGGGGCACGTCCAAACCAGGGGCACGTTGGGAAAGTCACCACAACTATCAATAATCATCACTCCAGAAGGAACACGGCTACACTAATCAATATCAGAATGAGTGAGAGACATGATCTTCCGTGACCAATATAAACCATCCTTGAGATTTCAGAAAGCTGCAGATTTTGGCAAGTGAGAAATAAACCACTTGTAAAGCAAGGGCGCACAACATATAATCATCCCTTCACCATGGAAATTCCTGAGGTGAATAGAATGGTAAGCATCGGCAAGCAAAGTGGGAATTGGATTCCTAATCAAGAAAATATGAATAGCGTAGATGTCGACAAAGTTCTCAACATTCGGGAAGAGGAACAGTCCATAAATAAGCAAGGCAAGAATAGCCTCAAAAGCAACTGTGTTCTTCACACTAGCAAAGTGATGAGCTATATCCATCAAGAACTTAGCGGGTAACCCAAGAATCTTTCCTTTGGTATCCATGCCAGCCTTAATCTCAGAAGCCTTCAAGTGAGTATCCTTCGCAATAACGTGATGCTCGGGAGTGGCATCCAAACCAGAGAAAATCCGACCATGAACAGGAAAACTAAGCAGGAGAGAATACTCCTCTAGCGTAGGTACCAACTGATAATCAGGAAAGGTGAAACAATGAAGTAAAGGGTCATAGAACTGAACCAAAGTAGCAAGCAATCCTTCAGCAATGTCAACCTTCAAGAGAGATAAAAGCCTTCCATATCTGGACTCAAACTTCTTGGTATCAACAGCCAAAGATCCTAGCTCTCTCAAACCCTCTAACTTAGGACTCTTGAAAGTATACTTCCTTGTACTTCTCCTTCCAAAATCCATAAAAAAAGTATCTGCAAAGTTTGCAATAGCACCTTTAAGTTCCTTGAAATCTTCCAAAAGAATGCTCATGAATGCATGAGTGCATGAATGCAACAACCACAAACAAGATCACACAAAGCACACGGGTCAAGGTTCAAGTCACAAGCATGAAGCCAAGGGTAAAAACCAATCCCACAAAGGTGTGTACTAAGGTTTTGTATTCATTGTACCTGCAGAAAACAGCGGTTCTAACAGAGTGCCCAGGGTCCACAATTCACTATCAGACACACCAGCGCACCGATTTGCTCAGAGGTTGGTAGTTATCCTCAAGAGAATCTAACTTGAGTGTGGCATCGCGTGACAGCTAAGTCGGATTTACATCCTCATAGCTTCCGCGCCACAATCCTAAAAAGGCTAAGATGGGTTAAGGGTTACTACGGTCCTCAGTGTTATAGGCTTCTATGGAAAAAGTAATGCCTTCACGATTGCTCGATCGGCATCAGTAATTCCAAAGAGGCAACCACCGAGTGGATAGATTCTCAAGTTCTGCTTTTTCGGGATTCGACTCCTTCAAAGCTCCCTTGACTATACTATCCTCCTATCTCAAAGTACACTCTGGTCCGGGTATAGGACATATCTCACACACAGAGGAACTCCCAAACAGAACAAACAAGTAACAAGCAAATCAGACAAAAAGCAGTAAATAAATCAAAATAGGCTAAAACCCTCAAGGGAGATGTTTCCCCAGCAGAGTCGTCACTTTTCTGTAGCAGGGAAATTTGTGAGTGTAAGCTATTGATTAACTTAACTCATAAAGCAAGAGTTGTCACCGCACTTTTATTTATTCCACAAAGGAAAAGGAAAAAAGAGCGAATAAATTCTAAGAAGTCTAAAAAAGCAAAAGCTAAAAAAGAAAAGAGAAATGAGTAAGGGGGGTTGGTTACACAATGGGAAGGTGTTAGCACCCAAAACGTCTATAGTACCCTATAGGAACCCTTTGAAATATCTACCGCTTTTTGGTCTAAAAATGGTTTGCTTGAAAAGAGATTGGGGAGATGAGAGGAGAAATATTTTTTAAGATTTTTGTGTTTGGAGAGACTTATCGTCTCATGCCTACGTACCCACGAAGTGCAATGTAGGATCAAAACCCCGTATTTCGTGGTACAAAGAACAAAAATTTGTTTGTTTTGGTTGATTTTTTAAGTGTAAAGACAAGTCGTCATTTCCAAGCGAATAATTCCGCTTAAAGAAATGAATCATGTCTAAACTTATGAAAAAGTTTTAAAGGAAAAAAAAGTGCATAAAGCACAAAAAGAGTTTGATGAGTTTTTGTATTTTTTATATCTTTTTGAAATGGTCAAAATATGATTAATATGGATTGACATTTATTAAAGAAAAAAACAAAGTTTGAAAATCGCTCGACCGAAGTCAAGGTTTTATTATGAAAGCGGTTTTAAGTTTTAAAACAAGAAAGTTTTTTAAAAAAAAGAGAGGAAGTTTTGAAAATTGAAGAAGGGGTGGAGAAGAAGTGACTATTCTAGTGCATAAAATAAAAGCTAAGGATAAGAATGATCTAACCACAAATATATCTATCCTCACCATAAACCAAGCAAAAGCATAAGGCTCCAAAGTCTTCAAACCATAATTCCAAAGCAAAGGGAAAAGGTCCTAGTTCTAAGTTCATAAGTCCATAATCAAGAGTATAGGTCCTCCAATGCAAGGGATAGTGGCCATAGTCCAACAATTAAGAGCACAAGTCTTTTAGTGGTTTAATCCTTTATTAATGTTTTTGAGTCCAAATGGACAAAAGAAAAACAAAGCACAAGATAAAATGGTCCAAGTGGACAAAAGAAAAATGACATAAACATAAACATGATATGATAAAATGGCATAAAGCATAAAAATAAAGAGAGATAGGGAGCGAGAAAGAATCATAAAGAAGTTAGAAGTTAGTGATTAGTAGCACAAGGCTCTAGTGCCATAAGCCTTCACCGATTATTCCGTTTCGCATATTAAACTATAGTGATTAAACAATGCACTTAGGCCAAGGTTAATGAACTTGACAGAAGAGTGGTAAAACCAAAGCCTCTACAACGCCAAGTTTCAAAGGTTATGGACCTAATGCAAAAAATTAATCAACATTTGGTTGACGCGACCAATCAAGGTCCGGACCACGAAAGTTCAAATTCCGAATTGGATAAAGAGGGACAAATATTACGCTATGTTAAGCAATCGCCGAGAAATTTATGGAGTAATTACCCTACAATGAGGCTGGTCAATAGATCTTTGTGCTAATGCATGTTAGATGAACGATATGTAGATCGTCATCCGAAAGCAATACCACACGAAAAGAAAATAGGTAACGATCTAGTCTCGATCAAGAATTCAACAAAGAAATTCTAAGATCCATAAGACTTTCATCGATCAAAATAAAAAAGGAGAAATAGATGAAGTGAAATGCCAAATTGAATTACAAAGTCAAGAACCTTTCATCTTCAAGTTCAATCGCCTTTAATTGGTAGATTTAAGTGTGAAAACATATCACTAATTCAAAGCACCTCACATGAATTCAATAATTCATTAAAAGATAAATTTGAACTAATGAATGTTTAATTACTCTAACCATATCCAAAGTCCATTGAAATTGAAGAGAAATTAATCTCAACAATGTGTTTCAAGGATAAAACAAGAAGAAAGGGAAATAAGGAGTAAGAAAAACCAAAATAGCCCCAAAAACAAGTGAAAATGTGCATTCTATTTTGAAGTAACCGGTTACTCACCACAGGGTAACCGGTTACTCAGTTTAAAATAAGTGCAGTTTTTCAAAATTAACACAGAGTAACCGGTTATTCACCAGATGTTAACCGGTTACTCTGCACCAGAATGCTTTTCAAAACTTTTTACAAATACCTTGTGATCATGGAACTGAAATTGCACGAAATTTAAAGTAAAATAACAGCAAAAACCAGTAATTAAACACAATTACAAGATCCAAAGGATCAAGTAACAAAGATCTCCAAAGATCTACATTATGGAAGATGAAGATGAAGCTTTAACAATGGTGAAAGATGAATTACCACTTCAAATATGAAAATTCCTTCAAATTGTTTCAAGATCTACACTCCAAAGCCTTGATCTACTACAATTGATGAACAAAAACAAGAATGGATGAAGTTTTAGCTCAAAGTTGAACAAGATTCAATGTGAATTCTTGTTAACTTTCAAAGGAAGAAATGTGACCTTTGGTGGATTTTGTGGTTGGGGATAGAATTTGCAAGAGGTTTGTTGGCTATCAAAAGCTTGTGAAATGAATGAAATGAAGCCTCAATTTATAGAATTTAGGCTTGGGAATTTTGTGGTTTGGAATTAGGCTTGGAAGATCAAAATTAGGATTGGAATTCAAATTTGAAGGGAATTATCAAAAGAGTGGTGATTAGTGGAGGTACATGGTAGGAATTAATTATGATAATGTAGGGAATTAAAATGGGATGGTCTAGAGTATTCCACATGTGATCAAAATGATGAAAATTGGTGCCAAATTGCTGAATTTGAATTTGGTACCATTTTTCAAATTTTCACGAGGGTAACTGGTTACTCACCACAGGGTAACCGGTTACTCAGTGTAAATTTTGAAAAAAAATGCCCTTCTTAAGTGCACTGCTGTGGTTCGACTCGATTCTTTTGCTCGTCAAAGAAGGCATGGAAATAAACACATGAACCTTCGAGTCTCTTGGAATAATAATCAATTAAATCTTGGAAACTCTTGATCAGATGATTTTTGAACTAATTGCAGATCAACTTTGACTTTGTTCAAATAAAATTCATTCGAGCTGTGGTGTTGTTGTTTTGGTATTTCTAACATGTTCTTCCCCTGAAAATGTTAGTGAAAGAAAACAAATATATTTTGTTTGGATTTTAAATAATGGTTAGTAAACATAAACAAATTAAGCAAGAAAAAAAAATAACTAACAAACACACACATAACCAAAGATCCCTGCAAGGCACAATCCTACAAAAGAGGGGACGAATGTGTGATCTTGTTTGTGGCATGAAATGCAAAAAGACATGTGGGATCTTAGGGGTAAAAATTAGGGTCATACACCATTCACCAATTATGAATAATGGCACCTTCATCAAACCCATTTCTGTTGAGAACCAAGCATGTGTTCCTAGGCCACTGATGAAGGAAAAAGTGCTAATATGGAAATCTCAGGTAATGATTACATTTTCCATTTGTGAAAAAATACATGCATTTTGGGTCCATTTCCTGACCCTACTAGAAATATTAAGAAAGTGAGGCAAATATTTCCTTTCTACTATTGCTACAAACCTCGTGTTCGCTCGAATCTAAACTATGATCTGAGGTTCATGAGTTCGTCTTCCTGCATCTTCCTCTCCGCACCATATATCAATAAAAAAGAGTACATCTAGTGGCTAACACAAGGTGGAATCAAATAAAGCATAATTTTGGAAGAAACAAGGTATATTCGACTTGATCCAACTGTCTAGGGTTGGCCCTATGTACAGTTTGAAAATACCTTTCAGGTCCATTGTGGGATGATCACGCTGACTCTGCTCGACGTAGCTGCTATCACTAGTTTTCAACCAACTGGTAACATTTTCGAACCAACCCTCTAGGAAGAATGTACCATCATCTTCAACTCTAATCATGTTATATACAACAACTTCATCATTGACCATTTTGAAAACCAAACTACAAATGTGTCGGATGAAGAACACGTCCATTTTTGGACATTTTTCATATCACACTATGTTTTTTGTTCTAAATCTCTAAATGTAGCTAAGAAGTTTGTCACTTTGGCTAACCAATAACATAAAAAGCGAAACATTTGTTTAAGCTAATTAATCTTAGGTTCCCTCTACGAATCATTGGGGCTCGCATCTCATGCCCTAGAAAACTTTGAACCTAAAGTCAACCTCTTATTTGTTGGTCCTTTTTTGCTTATATAACTTTGGCTCAATGCCACGTTTAAGTCTTTTTTGAAGACAGACATATCAATTGGTCATGCTGAAGAAATTGAAAATCAACGGATTGAAGGCACCAAGCATGTCCTACTTAGCCCAACGGACACATGACGTTCGACACAAGAAGTATTTGCTGATTATTTTATGATGTTAGCAAGGCGCCATGTGTTCACTCCTTCCATGACCTCTTTCTCTAGTCGGGGTCATGGGCCATATTGGTTTAGGAGAGAATTTCTTTCCCTTGTTGTTAAACACCAAGTCGAGGCATGGAACTACCAAATATTACTTAGGGCTTGTTGGCTACCAACCTAATTTGGTAGATCGACAGTTTAGCCTCAACCGATGTTTACCCAAATCTCTTTTCAGTCGAAAAAATAATCTCTGTCTGAGAACTATTAAAATAGTTGAGGAAGAGTACTTTGCGCGTCTTGCTCAACAGGCAAATGAGCGACTTAATCTTACACCTTTTCAATTTTAGAAGCCTTTCTATTGTACTCAACAATTCAACACATGGTGGAAAGACTACCAAACTAGCAACTTTGTAGATGTGTTGACTCTAATGCACTATTTAACGGAAGCTTTTTCTTCTCTGCATACCTAATAACAAAAGGTAGAGGTACACATATTAAAGAAATCCAACCTTTTCAACATTACCTTGAAACTGTGTATAACCCAAACAACCTTAGTCAAACTATCTTTGAGGCCTCCCTTACTTTAAAAGAAAAACTTATAAAAAAGATACCTAAACTGAAAATTCCTTATTATGTAAGAGATATGTATGCTTTTGCTTTAGCATTTCATCCTCCCAAATTTCTACTTTTGCTCAATTGTGTGTTCGCTTTGGCTTTTCGACCTCCATTCCCATGGTGGTTTACTTGTGGGTCTTCTTTAGAAGTTTTTCAAAATGAACATAAAAAACCTTCCCAAAAAGTAGTTTCGAGTAAGCACAATATACACAGTTATAGAGGTCACCTTCATGTCGATATCAGGCATGTTAGGATCTTGTCCCCCGAATCTGCATGTGAGGAACAACCTCTTTCAGATTAACCTTCTTAGTCCCATTATATATTTTTAATGTGACTGTGTTGAATTCTTGTAGTTGTTGATATAAGAAAAGCTAGAAAGGGCATTGTTGTGAAAAGCCTGATCCTCTCTTAATCCACATTCTTGCATTCTTCATCAAAGAAATAGAGGAGGTTGTTCATCTACCATTATCCAAACAAGAAAACTAAATAACAGGAAGAGGTTCATGTCGAAGAAGGAGAGACAAAGGTTTGTCTCTTAATCATTTTCATTTCTCATGTCTTCTTCTAATTGTGCTAATATTTGTCAATGTTTTATTATAAAGTCGAGCATCAAGGCAACCTTTGCAAACAATTTAAAGGTGTTTACTTCAGGGACTTTGAAGGATTAAAGGTTTCGTCAAAGCTTCGGACCCTGAAATAGTGAAAAAGAAGAAAAAGAAAGAAAAGACCAAAACCATTAAGGTTGACCTGGAGAAGACAACTAAACGTCATTCCATTGCCCGAGTAATCGAGAAAGAAGAAACAAAAGAAGTTCCTTCATTGGCATACAAGAAGACCATAAAGAAAAAATAGATTGTGCCTTCCAAAAAATTGGGGAGTGCTAACTCTAGCCCTGATGCTGAAACATCCTAGGTATTTTTCTTTTATCCACAACTTCTCTTTATTTGAAATTTCTAAATGCTAAAATGTTAGAGAAATTTTCTGTAGGAACATCTGACTATTAGGTTTGGCACCAACTCCACTAATGTTATGTCCAACATTAAATATTTGGTTCATGTTGTCGTAACCCGAAATTTGACCTCCCCTTTTACCTTTTGCATAAGCATGTGTATTCGCATCACTGACACACGCACTCACACTTTTCCCTGTGTTTTTTGTTGCATGAATGTTCAGGTTTTCAAAGCCCGATTAATCACATCCTCACAAAGTCATCACATCATCAACACAAGCACAAAACATGGGTTTCTATGCCTATTCATCAATGCAAATGGTCAGAAGTCAGAACCGTAGCCAAAGCACTTTTTTTCAAGCAAATTGGGTAAATTTTGATCTGGTTAATCAATTAACCATTTGCTGTTGCAAATGGGTTAATCGATTAACCCTTGTAAAAATGCAGATTTTGCTGCATTTTCATGACAGAAGCTTTGCACTCTCTTTTCTCTTGGAGTTTACGTGGTTCTAGCATTGTGTGGAGCATTCTAGACAGTTTAAGACCATTCCAGACACTCCACTTACATTTATTCCAATACATCACTTTGAATCATGACCACCATGCACTCTTGCTTCTAAACATTAGAGCCATTGATTTGGACTTGCATTGGGAGTGCTCCACTGAGTTAACTAACTAACTAACTAACTGAATCTACCGCTGACTCGGTGAGTTGAGTGTAACTAACTCCCAAGCTAGCTCCAAAGCACACTCCAAAGCACATTCCAAACCTAGCTTATTCCAAAGCTAGCATCTATATAAAGGAACCCTCACCATTTCACAAAGAACCTTCAACCATTTTTGCACAATTCTTCACTCTTTTCACTCTTAATTCTCTGAGTTCTCTCTGCATTTTCTGCAACTTCTACACATTCATCTTCATCTTTTTCCCCAAACCACACTAGAGCTCAATTCCACCATTGAAGAGTAGTGAATTTCACATTGAAATTGCTTAATCTAGAGCTTAAACCTCCATAATTTAGCATTTCTCCTTCGATCTCTACAATTAGAGCAACTTCCATTGGCAATTCAAGTGATTACTCCAATTGTTTCGGTGCAAATTTGATTTCGGTGTTTTATCACAATTTTCGATCGGTTTCGCTACAGTTTAATTGTAAGTGTAGAATCCTCTGGTTTTCATGGCTTTTTATCTCTACATTTCACTCACAACAATCACCAAGCCAATTCTCTGGCTTGTAGGTTGGTAACTCTTGCTCAATCTACTGTTTCAATCACTTTCGCGCATTTACGATGTAGTTTCGATAGCTTTTCAGTTTGAATAATCATGTGGTTGTTTGATCTTTAATCTTCATGCTTAATGCTTTCAATTTGTGTTTAATTGCTCATACTTGATGTAATTTTCGTGTACCAATTCAAGCCATAACATGAGAGTGATTGCATAAGGGATTAATTGCTGGAAGCACTTTTTGAAAACTGATTTTTGGCCACTGCTTCAGTGTTAATCGATTAACCTCTGTTTGAAGGATGCTTGCAAACTTTCGATGCACGATTTATCGATTACGTAATTGTTTGCATTTTGGCATTACATTGTTCATGATCATTCTTGCACATCTTTTGCTCACTTGATTACATGATTTGTGTTGATGTTTGGGTACTGTTTGGCATGCTTTTTGCATTGATTTTGTTCCTTCTTGAGCAAATTCAATCTTGTAAAATCATTAATACGCACGGTTGCTTTGACGATCTTTCGACTCGTGAAATATTGTTGGCTTGCTCATTCCCTTTGATCGATTGATCGAAACCAAGTTTTGATTAGTTGATTCTCCCTTTCTCCTCTCTTTAGGATCCTTCAGCCCGTCTGTTAACATACTGAGTTTCTCTTGGGTTAATCACCTTCTCTTGGTTAATCACTCATTCTTTTTTGTTAATCACAGTCCTTCTGTTAAAATCATTACCCCTGTGAGTTAATAACCTTATTTTGGTTCGAATACTTACACCTTTGGGTTAGTAACCTTCTTTTGGTTCAAATACCCTTTCTTCGGTCAGGTACTGCTTGTTCAGTAAGTGTACTGAACTCCTTTGGGTCACAACTTTCTCTTTGTTCCGCACCTGTTTTTCCGGTTAACCACTGTTTATCATTTAATATACCAAAATCCCTTCAAAGTCAAACATCTTCTCTTGGTTCAGTACACTCCTTTTTTTGGTTCATCGCAGCCTGTCTGTTGACACCAAACCCTTTGCCCCACAGAGTCTTAATCTTTCTCTCCAGTTAACCACTGCTAGTCAGTTAAGATACTGAATCCTTATTCTCTTGGTTTCGACACCGTCCCCTTTGCTTGGTCCTCAGTAGGGTCGCTAACCCTCTGATCCCCAGTGTAATCATTATGTCCTCTTACTCCCTAGTAGAGTCACTATTATCCTTTTACTCCTTTATCTCTTTGGTTTCGACACCATTCTTTCACTTTATCCTCAACAGAGTTACTATCTTCTCTTTGCACTTCTTTCTTGGTTTTGACACCAATTCTTTGGAATCCCTATAGAAGTTTTCTCTCCTTCTTTTGCTCTTGGTTTTGACACTGTTTTCCTTTCTTTTATGTCTTTGTTCCCCGAACTACCTAGGCTCTGAATTCTTCATTGCACTATGAGGATACGTAGGCACGAGATTGTGAAATCTTTGCGAGCCAACTTCTTCCTTTCTTCTTCTCTTTTCTAGTTCCCTGAACTACGGCGCTCTGATTTCCTCATTGCACTATGAGGGTACGTAGGCACGAGGGCCCTAATCCACCGCGAGCACTTTCTTTTTCTTTCTTTTCTTTCTATCTCCTTTTTTTTTAGCTAGAAGCCTTTAGATAGATAACCCATCTAAGCCTAGAAGCAAGCGAAATGGTTCTCGTCGAGTTTGACGAATGCGTAAGGTGCTAGTACCTTTCATTCGCATAACCGACCCCTTACCCGTTTCTCTTCCCCTGGGGTTTTATCGATATTTTCCCTGCCCTTTGGGACTAAATAAAGTTCGGTGGCGACTCTGTTGTATCTTTGAGTGTGCGATTCACTCAGGTATAATCCCGCTAGCTTCAGTTGGCGACTGTGCTGGGGAGTCCTTGCTCTTGCAAATTGGTGTCTCGCCTAGTTTTGTTTGTTTCTTTGCTTGTTTGGGTGTTTATCTTTCGCGCTTTACTCGCTTTATCATTACGCTTTATAATGCTTTATGTTTATTTACTACTTTTTTTACGGCTTTGAAGATTCATATGCTATATATTCTGGATATCTGCTATATTTTCTGCTGTTGTTGGGATGGGTAGATATTATTGGAGAGATAAGTCCTAACAACGGCCTTGAGCATGCGCATAGGCTAGAACGTGGATAGTCGTGAGGCATGCATTTTGCGCGTTGGGTTATCACGAGAGCCACATCCCAAATCGTGATCCGTTGTAGAATACTTCTTTCCTGTGATAATTCTCTACGGAGGGGGGTTTTCATTATGAGTCTTATGGTTTGGGCGACCTTTCTAGAGACCACCTTGTTGTGTCTAGATCACACCTGTGAGCGGGATATAGGTTTTTGCAGGAAAACAATCCTCTTCATACCTTTATTCTCTCATGCACATAAGATTTTTGCACCGACACAGGATTATATATGCAGATATCTGGATTATTCAGATTTGATTGTTCAGACAGTGTTGGCTTCTTGATTCTTGTGTTGCATATCATTTCATCATGTAAATTAATTTTTGAATGTGTATTTCCAGGTTATTTGAAGGCTTATTCTTTGTTGACATTATCATAGAGATGAGTACTGGTTGCAGAGGTATCTTTAGCTACAAGTTTGTGAAGCCTAAGCTGAAGACTTTGAGAGGTTTAGCATCCCGTGTGGTTGAAGATAACAGAGGGGTTTTCAAAGATGATTATGGTAATCTGTTGGCCATCCTCAGCACTGAAGTTAATATCATTGTCATTCATACACTTGTCCAGTTCTACGACCCGCCACTTAGGTGCTTCACATTTTAGGATTATCAATTAGCACCTACACTTGAGGAGTACTCTCATATATTGGGGGTTGAGATCAAGGATCGGGTTCCTTTTGTCTACACCAGCGGTTATCCGAAGTTTCCCCTTATTCCTGATGCTCTTTGCATTAGTAAGAAGGATGTGAAAGCTAATCTCAAGACTAAAGGGAATGGTATTCGAGGTTTTGCTTCAAAGTTTCTGGTTGATAAGGCCATCTCATTTGCTGAAACTGGAGGCTGGAAGGCTTTCAACACCTTTCTTCTTTACTGATATATAGGATTGTTTTGTTTCCAAACATGGAGGATTTTGTGGATCAGGCTGACATCAGTATCTTCTTGTCCAAGAGCCATGTTCCTACACTTCTTGCTGATACCTATTATTCTCTTCATTCGAGGAATGAAAAGAAGAAAGGAACTATTGTTTGTTGTGCTCCTCTACTGTACCGATGATTCATGTCTCACCTACCACCGAAGGGTCCCTTTGGTGAGAACAAGTGAAATCTCAAGTGGTCTCAACGGATCATGTCTCTTACTGCTGATGACATCTCTTTGTATTCTCGAGTCATCGATAATACTAAGATTATTCTTCATTGTGGTAAATTCTCCAATGTGCCTCTCTTGTGTATAAAGGGAGGAATTAACTACAATCCAAGACTTGCCTTCCGTTAGTTGGGATATCCTATGGTTGCCAAACCAGATCCTAAGGTAGTGGAAGAGTTCATCTTTCATTAAGGGGTTAATGACTTAGGATTACTGAAGAGGTTTAGTGCCACTTGGACACAAATGCATCTTGAAGGAAGAGCCGATTTGGGTAAGAAGAATTGCATAGCCAAGGAAGCTTACACACTTTGGGTCAAAGAGCGCATCAAAGAGATCTTGCTACCATTTCCTTCCGAGCCTTCCATGAATGTCAAGCCTCCTGAACTTGCCATTGTTTCTCCATCTGAAGTCGACCAACTCAAGCGGACTATTGAGATGTTGAAGAAGGAGATTGCTAATCTTCGTCTCAACCTTGATAAAGTCACATCCGAGAAGGAAAGCATACAGATCGAGCTCCATCAGAAGCGATAGCGCATGCTCAAAGAGGTGGAAGTTGAACAGAACCAGTGGAGGAAAGTGGTTGATGCTTTGGAGAGTGCCTATGATGGACTTACCTCAAAGAAGAGACAACTCGCTGACACTCAGTATCAAGCCTATAAGGATGAGTTGTGCTACAAGAAGCAACTTGGAGAGCTTCGAGGAAAGTTATCAAAGTATAAGACAAAGCGGTAGAGTGAGCAAGACCGTGCTGATCAGTTGGTAAAGGACTTTTCTTAGTGTCAAGCCAAGCTCGACAAAGCCTTTGGTGAGATCCAGAAGCTGCAAGATCAAGCACATCAGAGCTGAGAGGAGCTCAGTCAGATCAACATGGAGAGTACTCATTGGGAGCGCCAGAGCCGTCATTTTCAAGTTCTCTTGGATCAGAAAGAGGCCTTTCTTCAAGATATGCTCCAGGGACCTAACCATTCTTTGCTCCGCAACCTCGTGAAGGATGCAAAGTATTGGAGTAAGAGACATGGCCATCTAGCCAGATTTTCCGAGCAAGCACTTGAGGACTTACCAGGGTTGTTGAGAGATGCATATGCTGATGTGTTGTCGCACAAGACTCCTTGGGCCATTTTTCACTTCTTGTCTGTTTGTAGGGTGGTTTTTGATAGGATCCAGGCTGATCTTATTGTAGCCCAAAAGGCAGATATTTTATTTGTACTTGACTTGTACATCTTTCCTTTGTTGAATGAATGAATTAAGTTTCTTTTGCCAATTTTATTTTTGCACCTTTACTTATATGCTTTACGATTATTGTTAAAAAAAAATAAGCTTACGAATTCCTGGAATTTAAAACTTTATTTTGGCATGCATTGCATACATTCATGCACACATATACACGTCCGTCATCCAGAAAACAAAGTGCTTACCTTGTTCGTCTCTGCCTTGTATCAAGACGACGACTCGACATCGCTATTTCACTCGCTTAAGCAAAACCAAGATCATGGCTAATTTTGAATAAGAGAACGCTGCTTATAAGGAAACTCTGGATCAATTCCAAGGACAGATGGACCAGTTCCAGGCTAACATGGACGTATCATGGAGTTTCTTCATGCTCAGAAGGACGCCGCTGTCGCTACCTCTATTATTGTAACCGCTACCGATGTAACTGTTGTCACTTTTGTGGTGATTCCTACTCCTGTTGTTACTGCTTCTCCTCTTGTTGAAGTGTCGGTTGAAACTATTGTTCAACCTACTTCCAACTTGCTAAGCTCTCACTTTGGTCTGAATCAGATGTTTGCAGCTTTTCCTTGGGGAACGCCCCCGAATTTCACTTCTTAGATCGTCGGTGGTAGTACCTTTGTGCCTTATCAACATTTTGTTGTGTCTGCGCCCAATGGGAATTCTGTTGCTTACCCATGGGGCATGCCTACTCCGATTCCACCTCCTCTGGTGAATCCTGATGATCATGAGATTCCTCAGGCACAGAATCGTCATACTTTTGTGTCTACTGATGTTGAGACCCCTGATGAAGATGAGTATGTTTACAGAGGTCCTCCGATTCATATTCTGATGTTATCTCAGTCTGCTCAGACTATTGTTCAGAATGTTCATCTTAGAATGCCTCATCCTGGGGCATCCTCAGCCACCGTGGTACATCCTCTGGATTATCAGTATGGTTTTTAGATAGGTCATAATTTTGGTTAGATGGTGAATCCTAGGTTAGTATATCCTTCTCAGTTTGCTTCCCCGCACGTGCCCGCTCCGGCCGCATCACAATTTCCAAATCCTCAGACTCTTGTCAGATCAGTTGATCATAACAGACCTATTGATTACAAGTTGTTAGATGAACGGATTAGAGCTATCGAAGGTTACTCTGCTTTTGGCACAGATGCCAAGGACTTGTGTCTGGTTCCTAATGTTGTTCTGCCGCAAAAGTTTAAGATTCTAGAGTTGCCAAAGTACAAAGGTTTGAGTTGTCCGCGCAGTCACGTAACAATGTATTGTAGGAAGATGGCATCCTACATTGACAATGATGAACTATTGGTGCATTGCTTCCAAGATAACTTATCAGGAGCTTCTTTGGATTGGTACATGGGTTTAGAGTGTAGCAAGATTCGCTCGTGGAGAGACCTATCTGAGTCATTCCTAAAACAATACAAGTATAACCTTGATTTGGCTCATACTAGATTACAGCTACAGAATCAGTCCCAGCGCTCAATTGAATCCTTTAAAGAATATGCTCAGCGGTGGCGCGAGATGGCTTCTCGTGTGCGACCTGCTCTTTCCGACACTGAGTTGGGTGATATCTTTATGGGTACTTTGCAAGGGTTGTACTATGAAAATATGGTGGGTAGTTCTTCTTCAAGCTTCACTGATGTTGTGGCCATTGGTGAAATAAATGAGAACGATTTAAAAATTGGTAGAATTGCTGGTTCCGCAAGTCAACACTCAACCAACAAGAAACTCAGGGCGGTCATTCAAAGAGGAAGGAAGGTGAGGCGAATGCTGTGATGGCAAAAGTCTCTCCTCAGTATCAGGCTCCCATGGCTCCCATGCCATATTTCCGTATCCTTACATCGCTGCTTCCCAGTATCAACAACCGCCATACTAGTATCATCCATAACAATAAGCTCAGAATTCTCAGAAACAACAGCCACAACGCCAACAAAACAATGGTAATCAGCAAAACAGACAGAACAACAACAATAACAACTGCAAGCATTCGAACTTCGACAAAAATCCTGTGTCGTATACGGAGTTGTTCCCTTATCTGATTCATCAAGGGGAAATTGTTCCAAAAGACATCGCACCTGTAATTCCTCCGTTCAATCTGAAGCATAATCCGAATGCGTCATGTGCTTGCCATTCTGGGTACATATGACATGCTACTGAGGATTGCATTTTGTTAAAGACCAAGGTTTAAGAGCTTATTGATCGTAAGATTCTGACATTTATTGAAGACCAGCCCAACATACAGACTAATCTTTTGCCTACTCTCGGTGGACCTGGGGTTAACATGATTGAAGACAATCAAGGGGTTGAGTTGATCATGGATGTCGATGAAGTGAAAACTCCGATGTCCGTTGTGTTTAAGAAGTTGAATGAGTAAGGGTTGCTAAGGGTCTTCATGGTAAATGCCATATTTGTGACGACAATCCCAATCAGTGTAGAAGGTTGAAAGGTCGTGTTCAGATCTTGATGAACCAAGGTGTGGTTCAGTTTACCAGATCCAAGTATATGGATGAGGTAGCTACCATTGGGCCGTTCACGATTGTATACAGGAAAGTTCCCGTGGAAGCTCCTAAAAATAAGATACAGCCTATCACTGTTTGCACGCCAAAGTCATTACCATATCAGAATTCGAAGGAGGTATCGTGGAAGTGTAGTTCTAATGTGTTTTCTGGGGGCCGAGAAATTTAGTTCTTTGAAATTGAGATTGTGAACGTAACCGCCACTAGAGGCATGACTCGTAGTGGGCGAGTGTTTGCTCCAAAGGTCATTTCAAAGCCAATACAAATTTCAACAGTTGCTCCTCCCAAGGAGAAGTCTGCTTCAATAACCCATGTTATTCAACAAGGTGCATCTACTACCGTATCAGTGTCAGTCATTCCGTCAGAGGATATTTCCAAAAGCAAAGAGGTAATTGATGATCAAGAGTTCCTCAAGCTGATCAAGAAGAGTAACTTTAAGATTGTAGATCAACTGGGGCAAACTCCCTCAAGGATCTCAATCTTGTCCTTACTCATGAGCTCACCCGCACACAGATTAGCCTTGTTGAAGGTTTTGAATACTGCCCATGTAATGTACGACATCCCTGTAGAGCAGTTTAACGACATGGTCGCAAACATAACTGCAAGTCGGTATTTGGGTTTCAACGAGTCAGAGTTGCCTCCTGAAGGGACTGCCCACAATCGAGCCTTGCAAATATCAGTGACTTGCATGGACACCCTACTATCTTGTGTCCTTGTGGATACCGGTTCTTCTCTCAATGTGATGCCTAAGGGCACGTTAAGTCAACTACTGGTGGAAGGGAGTGAGATGAGGCCGAGCACTTTAATTGTCAAAGCTTTTGACGGTTCTAGAAGGCAAGTTATTGGCGAGGTGGATTTACTCATTAAGATTGGACCACATTTTTTTACCATTACTTTTCAAGTGATGGATATCAATCATGCATATAGTTGCTTATTGGGTCGACCCTGGATTCATGCCGCAGGGGAAGTCACTTCCACTTTGCATCAGAAACTGAAATTCGTGATTGACAATCAACTGGTCATCGTTTTGGTGAAGAGGATTTGCTAGTTAGCGAGTTATCATCCTTCCGATACGTCGAGACAGATGAATGCATAGCTGAAGTGCCATTGCAGAGTCTTGAGTTCAAAGATGTCAGCTCTACTTTAAATAGTAAAAGTAGATCACCGAAAATGACCTTGTCAACTGCCAAGAATGCTAAAGAAACCATTGAGAGAGGTGCCTTGCCTGGCTAGGGCATGTTTTGGATGTGGTAAAAAAGCATAATCGCTTTGGATTGGGTTATCGTCCTGGTCGATAATCTAGATCGCATGGTCAGAAGCACTGCAACTTGATCAAGTTCAGTAGCGCGGGTTTTCAAAAAGGTGACATCGTGGCAGCCATTGATGATGTTGGTCCTAAAAACCAGAGTGCAAGCTTTGTACGTAAGTTCCCTCCTGGATTAAGACTCAACAATTGAACATCTATTGTGATTCCTATGGTTTTTCCCATAAACATGTAATGCATTTTACTTTCTCATTCCCTCGTTTGTCCTTGCCTGAGACGAGTGGATAGCTTGTAAAGGGCCTCCCGCTTTTGCAATATTATGTGATCAATAAATAAAAGTTTTCTTTGCATTCAAAATCATTCTCTATTTTCTTTCTTTATTTTACTTTTTCACAAAAAAAAAGGAAAAAGTTTCTTTTATTTTCACCTTTTAAAATAATTCATTCTAAATAAATTCATAAACATGCAGAACAAACAAATGCATTGATAACAACATGGCAAACATCCATTGTAATTCTGGGATTCCAATTAACCAAGCCGAAGAATATGGTGAGGAAAATTGTGAATTACCGGCTAAACTAGCAAGGCTCCTTGAGCACGAGCAGAAAGAGATTCAGCCACACAAAGAGCCAGTGGAAGTTGTCAATCTTGGTACTGATGATGTCAGAAGGGAAGTCAAGGTTGGCGCATCCCTCGCTAAGCATGTACACTTTGAGTTGGTCAATTTATTGAGAAAATATGATGATATATTCGCATGGTCTTATCAAGATATGCCTGGGTTGGATACCAACATTGTTGAACGTCACTTGCCACTCAAGCTCAGATGTCCTCCTGTCATGCAGAAACTCAGAAGAACCAGGCTCAACATGGCACTTAAAATCAGAGAAGAGGTAAAGAAACAACTTGATGTTGGGTTCCTGGCCACTTCCGAATATCCTGAATGGATTGCTAACATCGTCTCATTTCCAAAGAAAGACGGGAAAGTCAGAATGTGTGTGGATTATCGAGATCTCAATAAGGCGAGCCCGAAAGATGATTTCACTTTGCCTCATATTGATGTCTTGGTAGACAACACGGTGCAGTTCTCTAGCTTTTCATTTATGGACGGTTTCTCAGGATATAATCAGATCAAATTGTCCCCAGCTGATATGGAAAAGACCACTTTCATCATGCCATGGGGTACATATTGCTACAAAGTCATGTCATTCAGTTTTAAGAACACAGGGGCAACATACTAACGTGCCATGACAACCCTCTTTCACGATATGATGCATAAAGAGATTGAGGTTTACGTGGACGATATGATTGCCAAGTCCAAAACTGAAGATGATCACCTGGTCCATCTGAAGAAACTGTTTGACAGACTCTGGAAGTTTAGACTACAGTTGAATCATGCGAAGTGCACCTTCGGAGTTCGATTTAGTAAACTGTTAGGCTTTAATTGTGAGTCAGAAGGGCATTGAGGTTGATCCCGACAAGATTCGAGCAATTCAAAACATGCCGCCTCCCAAAACAGAAAAAGAAGTCTGTGGCTTTCTGGGAAGACTTAATTGCATCTCAAGATTCATTTCTCACTTGACGGCTACTTGTGAACCGATATTTAAATTACTAAGAAAAAAATCAATCGGTTGAATGGAACAATGATGTCAAGAAGCTTTTGATAAAATAAAATAATATTTGCAAGAACCACCGATCTTAGTACCGCCGGTTCCTAGTAGACCTTTAAACATGTATCTCATTGTTCTCAATGAATCAATGGGTTATGTATTGGGTCAACATGACAACACTGGCAGAAAAGAACATGCAATTTACTATCTGAGCAAGAAGTTCACCGATTGTGAGACCAGATACTCACTCTTGGAGAAAACTTGTTGTGCTCTAGTATGGGTTGCTCAACGCCTAAGACAATACATGATTTGCCATACTACTTTATTGATATCCAAAATGGATCTGATAAAGTACATATTCGAAAAGCCTGCTGTCTCTGGAAGGATTTCTCAGTGGCAAATGTTGTTAACTGAGTATGATATCCAACATGTTACCTAGACAACAATAAAAAGGAGCGTCTTGTCTGACTACCTTGCTCATCAACCTTTGGAGGGTTATCAACAAATAAAGTTTGACTTTCCCGATGAGGATGTTCTGTTTATCAGAGATTATGAGAATCCAAACCCTGACATAGGACCCGAACCAGGGGCACGATGGACGCTCGTGTTCGATGGGGCCTCCAATGCTAAAGGTTGTGGAATTGGTGTTATCCTCATCTCTCCAACAGGTTTTCATCTTCCCTTCACTGCCAGATTATGCTTTGCATGCACCAACAATATGGTTGGGTACGAAGCATGAATATACAGTATTGAAGCGGCAATTGACATGAGAATCAAGATTCTTTAGGTCTATGGAGATTCGGTTTTGATTATTGGCCAAGTTAGAGGTAACTTTGTAACTCGGGATTCCAAGCTGGTTCCGTACCAAAAGCACATCGCAAAATTGATTCCCTATTTTGATGAAATCACTTTTCATCATATCCCCAGAGAGGAAAATCAACTAGCTGAGGCTCTTGCCACCCTGGCATCCATGTTCAAAGTCAAGTGGAAGAATGAAGCTCCTTCTATCCGTATTGATCATTTGAACGAACCAGCACACTGTTTAGTAATCGACGACGAGTCTGATGACAAGCCTTGGTTCTACGACATCAAGAGATATCTGTAAAAATAGGAATATCTCAAGGGTATCACTATCACTGACAAGAAAGCTCTTAGAAGGCTCTGCGCCAAATTCTTCTTAAGTGGTGGTGTATTGTACAAGAGGAATTATGATTCCGTGTTGCTCAAATGCGTGGACAGACACGAAGCAGACACAATTATAAGATCCATACATGAAGGTTGTGAGGGTGTACATGCTAAAGGGCCTGCCATGGCTAAAAATATCCTTCGAGCTAGGTATTACTGGACAACAATAAAGGTCGATTGTTACAACTTTGCCAAAAGATGTCACAAATGCCAAATCCATGGTGACAAGATTCATGTGCCTTCAACTCCATTGAATGTTTTGACTTCTCCCTGGCCCTTCTCTATGTGGGGTATCGATATGATTGGGATGATTGAACCAAAGGCTTCCAACGGTCATCGCTTCATTCTAATTGATATCGACTACTTCACCAAGTGGGTTAAAGTTGCTTCTTACACAAACGTTACACAACAAGTGGTTTCCAGATTCATCAAGAAAGAGATAATATGTCACTATGGTATTCCTAGCAGCATTATCACTGACAACACCAGCAACCTAAACATCAAAATGATGAAGGAGTTGTGTCAAGAATTCAAGATCGAGCATCACAACTCTTCACCATATCATCCCAAGATGAATGGTGTTGTCGAAACAAAAACATCACGAGGATTGTCCAGAAAATGGTCAAAACTTACAAGGATTGGCATGAAATGCTTCCCTTTACATTGCACGACTACAGAACTTGAGTTCGTACTTCTACTGGGGCACCTCCGTATTCACTTGTGTATGGCATGGAGGTTGTTCTTCCCATTGAAGTCGAGATACCTTCACTCAGAGTCATCATGGAAGCATTTCTTAATGAAGCTGAATGGGTCCAATCCAGATACAACTAGCTGAATCTCATCGAAGAGAAGTGTCAAACCGTTGTTTGTCATGGTCAATTGTATCAGAGACGCCTCAAGCAAGCTTTTGACAAGAAATTCCTCCAACGAGATTTTCAAGAAGGCGAACTCGTGCTCAAGAGGTATTCACCTGTTAACTCGGATCCACGCGGCAAGTGGACTCCCAATTAAGAAGGTCCCTTTGTTGTCAAGAAGGCCTTCTCGGGCAGAGCCCTGATCTTCACCACCATGGATGGGGAGGATTTACCATCGCCTGTGAACTCCGACGCAGTCAAAAAATACTATGCCTGAAAAAATGATGAATAAAGAGCCCGCTAGATTGACATCCACAAGGACAATCTAGGAAAATTTGGGTGTCCCGATGGACCAAAAAAAGAAATGTCCATGCAAAAGTTAAGGACAAAGCAAAAAAAATAATGATAGCCCGCTACGTTGAAAACCCGAAAGGGCGACTTAAGCAAAAATAGGTATCCCCGTGGACGAAAAAAATATATAAATATGTCCAGGAAAAAATTAGGGATAAAAGCATTTGACTGCGAACATTTGAGCCTATCTTCGTCATAGCTGGATCTCATAAAGTAACAGAGCAGTCAAGTGATCATCAACTGGTGCAAAGTGTTGGAACCTAGACTTACAGTGGATGGTAGCCAATGTTGTAATCAATGCAAAATATGTTTTCCCATTTCCATTTACATTTGTTTTTCAATTTTATTGTAAATTTCCTCATTAAGGATTTCTGCATCCTCATACACCTTATGTACAAATATTTTTCATATTCAATAAAATTCATCATTTGATTTCTCAATTGTCTCTTTTCAGTATTTTGTTTGCAAAATAAGCGATTATTTGTGATCACATAATACTATAAAGCGTTGAGAATAATAAAAAGATAAACCAATGGAGAAAGCATTATGCATTACATGTATCACCGGTAACCCATAGGGGATAGTCGGTAATATCCATTTGCGAGCTTGATCTCGGGTAAGCATTATCATGGTCCTTTGGAAAGATTGTCATTTCCTCAGCAGCACCATGATTCCCCCAGCAAGCACCATTATGGTTCTTTGGAAATGTTGTTTACTTTTTATTTCCCCAGCAGATCAATAATTTCCCCGGCAGAACCATGTTGGGTCCCCAAGCAGAGACATGTTCGTTCTGTGGTCCTCAGCAAGAGTTGTGTAACATCTTCAGCAAGGGTCGTGCATCATTCCCAGCAGGTTGAAACCATCATTCCCTAGCGACAGTGTAGTTCAATTTCCTGTTCTTCCCAAGCAATGAAGATCATCCAGACTTGGGAATTCCCCTAAGCAGAATCAGTAAAGGTTGGAGGATCATCCAAGTCACCATCGGCCAAATTTTCGAGCTACTCTTTTATTTAATCCCCTTCCACCTCAAATCATCAAAAATTTGGCGCAATTCAAACATTCACGTCCAAGAGGATTAATTAGGGGCAGATGTCGTAACCCGAAATTTGACCTCCCCTTTTGCCTTTTGCATAAGCATATGCATTCGCATCGCTGGCACACGCACTCACACTTTTTCTCTGTGTTTTTTGTTGCAGGAATGTTCAGGTTTTCAAAGCCCGATTAATCACATCCTCACAAAGTCATCAAATCATCAACAAAAGCACAAAACATGGGTTTCTATGCTTATTCATCAATGCAAAAGGTCGGAAGTCGGAACCATAGCCAAATCACATTTTCAAGCAAATTGGGCAAATTTTGGCCTGGTTAATCGATTAACCATTTGCTGTTGCAAATGGGTTAATCAATTAACCCTTGAAAAATTGCAGATTTTGATGCATTTTCATGACAACAGCTTTGCACTCTCTTTTCTCTTTGAGTTTACTTGGTTCTAGCATTGTGTGGAACATTCTAGCCAGTTCAAGACCATTCAAGACACTCCACTTACATTTATTTTAATACATCACTTTGAATCAGGACCACCATGCATTCTTGCTTCTAAACATGAGAGCCATTGATTTGGACTTGCATTGGGATTGCTCCATTGAGTTAACTAACTAACTAACCGAGTCAACTGCTGACTCGGTGAGTTGAGTGTAACTAACTCCCAAGCTAGCTCCAAAGCACACTCCAAAGCACATTCCAAACCTAGCCTATTCTAAACCTAGCCTATTCCAAAGCCAGCCTCTATATAAAGGAACCCTCACCATTTCACAAAGAACCTTCAACCATTTTTGCACAATTCTTCACTCTTTTCACTCTCAATTCTCTCAGTTCTCTTTGCATTTTCTGCAAGTTCTACACATTCATCTTCATCTTCTTTCCCAAACCACACTAGAGCTCAGTTCCACCATTGAAGAGTAATGAATTTCACATTGAAATTGCGTACTCTTGAGCTTAAACCTCCATCATTTAGCATTTCTCCTTGGATGTCTGCAATTACAGCAACTTCCATTGGCAATTCAAGTGATTACTCCAATCGTTTCGGTGCAAATTTGATTTCGGAGTTTTATCGCAATTTTCTATCGGTTTCTCTACGGTTTGATTGCAAGTTCATAATCCTCTAATTTTCTTGGCTTTTTCTCTCTACATTTCACTCACAACAATCACCAAGCCAATTCTCCGGCTTGTAGGTTGGTAACTCTTGCTCAATCTACTGTTTCGATCACTTTCATGCATTTAGGATGTAGTTTCGATAGCTTTTCAGTTTGATTAACCATGTGATTGTTTGATCTTTAATCTTCATGCTTAATGCTTTCAATTTGTGTTTAATTACTCATACTTGATGTAATTTTTGTGTACCAATGCAAGCCATACATTAGAGTGATTGCATAAGGGATTAATTGCTGGAAGCACTTTTTGAAAGCTGATTTTTTGCCACTGCTTCAGTGTTAATCGATTAACACTTTGTAGTGCAAAAAGTGTTAATCGATCAACACTGCTTTTTTCCAGTTTTTTCTGTTGTTTTTCAAGTGTTAACCGACTAAAACTTTGTAGTACAAAAAGTGTTAATCGATTACCACTGAACCAGAATGCCATATTTGCCTATTTTTCAAGCTTGTTTGATCTCCTTTCCTCATTTAACTTCCATGGCTTGATATGCTTGATATTTGTGGATGTTTTTTGAGTTGTTTAACCTCTGTTTGAAGTATGCTTGCGAACTTTCAATGCACGATTTATCGATTACGTAATTGTTTACATTTTTGGCATTACATTGTTCATGATCATTCTTGCACATCTTTTGCTCACTTGATTACATGATTTGTGTTGATAATTGGGTACTATTGGCCATGCTTTTTACATTGAGTTTGTTCCTTATTGAGAAAATTCAATCTTGTATAATCGTTAATACGCACAGTTGCTTTGACGATCTTTTGACTCGTGAAAGATTATTGGCTTGCTCATTCCTTTTGATAGATATACCGAAACCATGTTTCGATTAGTTGATTCTCCCTTTCTCCTCTCTTTAGGATCCTTTAGAGTCTTGTTCTCTTGATCCCCTACCGAGTCGGAGATTCGTACGACGCACTGGAGCACTGTACAAATTGGCGCTGTTACGTTGTCCATTTCAATTTCCGCACTATACTTTGGTGCTAGAAAAGGGATGAGAGTGGAGAATTCCTACACTCATCTTGATTATTTCGGGTAGGGGGCGAATGACCCTGTGCCTGGAATTATCGTCTCTATCTCCAGACTATAGTGTCTCCCAATCCTCAGTCGAGTCGATCCTTGATAACCCTTTCCCTTTTTCAATCGCTCTTTTGATCAATCACCATTCTCTTGGTTAAAGATCATTGTCTCTTAGGTTAACACCTATCTCTTGCCTCAATATCCTTTTCTTGTGTTCAATCATTGCTTATTGATTCCCCAGAAGAGTCTCAATTGGTTTTTTTGGTTAAACACAGTTTTCCTGATAAAACACCAAAACCCTAACGGAGTTCGCAACCTTCTCTTGGTTCCTCTCCCTTTGATTGGTTAACCACCTCCTGTCAGTTAAAACACCAGTTTGCACTTCTTCTCAGTTAACCACAGTTTATCTGTTAACATACTGAGTTTCTCTTGGGTTAATCATCTTCTCTTGGTTAATCACCCGTTTCTCAGTTAACCACAGCCTGTCTATTAACATTCTGAGTTTCTCTTGGGTTAATCACCTTCTCTTGGTTAATCAGTCATTTTTTGGTTAATCACAGTCCTTTTGTTAAAACCATTTCCCATGTGAGTTAGTAACCTTCTTTTGGTTCGAATACTCGCACCTTTGGGTTAATAACCTTCTTTTGGTTCAAATACCCTTTCTTCGGTCAGGTACTGCTTGTTCAGTCAGTGTGCCGAACTACTTTGGGTCACAACCTTCGCTTGGTTCCGCGCCCGTTTTTCCGATTAACCACTATTTATCAGTTAACATACTGAAATCCCTTCATAGTCAAACACCTTCTCTTGGTTCAGTACTCTCATATTTTTTGTTCATCGCAGCCTGTTTGTTGACACCAAACCCTTTGCCCCACAGAGTCTTAATCTTTCTCTTCGGTTAACCGCTGCCACTCAGTTAACATACCGAATCCTTATTCTCTTGGTTTCTACACCGTCCCCTTTGTTTGGTCCTCAGTAGGGTCGCTAACCCTCTGATCCCCAACTTAATCACTATGATCTCTTACTCCCCAGTAGAGTCACTGTTATTCTTTTGCTCCTTTATCTCCTTGGTTTCGACACCATTCTTTCACTTTATCCTCAACAGAGTTACTATCTTCTCTTTGCATTTCTTTCTTGGTTTTGACACCAATTCTTTGGAATCCCCAGCGGAGTTTTCTCTCCTTCTTTTACTCTTGGTTTTGACATTGTTTTCCTTTCTATTCTGTCTTTGTTCCCCAAACTACGTAGGCTCTGAATTCCTCATTGCACTATGAGGATACGTAGGCACGAGATTGCGAAATCTTGGCGAGCCACCTTCTTCCTTTCTTCTTCTCTTTTTCTGGTTCCCTGAACTACGACGCTCTGATTTCCTCATTGTACTATGAGGGTACGTAGGTACGAGGGCCATAATCCCCCGCGAGCACTTTATTTTCTTTCTTTTCTTTCTCTCTCCTTTTTTTAGCTAGAAGCCTTTAGATAGATAACCCATCCAAGTCTAGAAGTAAGCGAAATGGTTCTCGTCGAGTACGACGGATGCGTAAGGTGCTAGTACCTTCCTTTCGCATAACCGACCCCCTTACTTGTTTCTCTTCCCCTTGGGTTTTATCGATATTTTCCCTGTCCTTTGGGACTAAATAAAGTTCGGTGGCAACTCTGTTGTATCTTTGAGTGTGTGATTCACTCAGGTATAATCCCGCTAGCTTCAGATGTGTCCACAAGTTCTCCTTTAGTCCACCTTGGCATCATTAAAGAGGTTGCCAGGGAGGTTACTATCGACAAACCACCAGTGGTGATAGAGTAAAAATTAAGGAACAAGAGAAAGAAATAGTTGGAGGCCAACATCATGAGGAATCATATTTCGATTCTGAAAGTTGAGAATTCTACCGCACACAAATGTACTTAGATACGGATGAAGATGCACCTTAAAATGAAGAACGAGACGTTGACGCATCTGCCCAATAAAATCCAAAACAATGCGACACTTTCCAAGAAGAACAAAATGTCACCCAACCTTCAAAAGATCATGGGCAGAAATATACATTGACTCTTGGCGACGAGGTTCTCAAAACTGCGTCAGATGCTGCTAAACCTCCTTCCTCGGCCATAACCGCTACAACTCTGACTCCTACTCAGTTTCTCCTCCAGTGCTTCTCTTAGTCATGAGGAATTAAAAGAAATGAAGGAGAAAAATCTTTTTGGATTTCTGAAGATGATGATCAGTAACCGAAGTATTTCAGCTGACAAATCCCCTAGTTCCTCGACCGTTTCTGGCAGCAAGCCTTCTAGTAATTTTGTTGATTCCCTACTTTGATAGTTGATATTTAAGTTGAGAAATCCCCTAGTTCCTCGATCATTTTTGGCAGCGAGCCTTTCAGTGATTCTGTTGATGCCCTACTTTGATAGTTGAAAGTTAAGATTCTCAGTGGGGACTTATTTAAGGAAATTGAGAAAATCTTTCTCATTGTCCATGGAATCAAATCCTAGTTAAAGAAACTTAATATTTTGAATGGTCCTCGTGTCGTTGTCCACTTTATCTTGGAGTTTGGACCATTAGTCGATCAAATAACCCAAGATCTTCAAAGAAAAATGGATGAAATGGTGAACACGTTGACTTTGCAAGCAAATGTCTGTTATAAGGATTGGTATTTTCCTATCGAATCTCGGAGCTGTGTTAAAGAGCTAGAAGTTGAAATCAACAAAATTGCCTCCTATGATGATGATATTCTAAAGTGGAATAAACAAATAAAAGAGTTTCAATTGAAGATTAAAGATGCTAAGGAAAATAATGTTGAAATTAATGGTGCCAACCTGGATAAACTAGATGAGGAATCAAAAGTTCGTGTCAAGCATTACGACAATGTCAACAACCTAGATGTGGAGATCGAAGAATTAATTGTCGTTGCTCAACTGACCGACATCTGAATCACAGAAGCCAAAGCTCACATTGAAAGACTTAAAGCAAATCTTCCATGTTAACTTTGTAATTCTTGTTTTCTTCCATGGGTTTTATTTTTGGACAATGTAACTCTTTTGTAGACGTGATTATTTCGTTTTTGGCACTTCGACACTGGGAATAAATTCTTGTTTTTAATTTAAAATAAAATTTCAATTCATATCTTATTTGTATTTCCTACAACATAAGCTTGTACTTTTTCAGGTGCTTACCATTTATTCCCAAGGTTCGACCTTCAGGGTCAACTCCTCGACTTTGTAAGCACTATTTGTAAATACTTGGATAATCTAAAATGGTCCCTCCCATTTGGTTACCATTTTCAAAAGGTCATATCCTTCTTATCCATGGGTAAAATAACTTTCCAAACTAAATCTCCAGCCACAAAGGCTTTTATCTTACCCTTTTTATTGTATGCTTTTGCGACTCATTCATTCTGCCTTATAAGCACATCTAACGCCAATAGCCTTTATTTGTATAAATAATCTAGTTCTTCTAACATCATGCTCCAATAATGATTTGTTGGGACTTCTGTTTTCCTTTGATTCCTAGCTTATTACAGAAAAAACTCGACTGACAATATTGTGTCATGTCCAAACGTTAGTCGAAATGGATTTGAGTTGGTTGATTCTTTATGGGAACTTTGTCAAGTCCATAGGACGTGGTCCAAGCTCTTATGCAAATTCTTTGGCTTCTGGCCTACGTGCTTCTTAATAAGTCTAATTATGATCTTGTTGGTCGCTTCGACCTGACCATTTGCTTGGGGCGTAATATGGTGTGGATGTTAATAACTTGATCCCAGATTCTAAAGCAAATTACACTATTTTTCGACCATTGAAAATTGAGCCTTGGTCGGTGGTTATTATTTGTTGGATTCCATACATATAAATAATATGGTTTTGGATAAAGTTTATAACCGCTTCTGGATCAACATTAACCAAGGGTATAGGTTCTATCTATTTGGTGAAGTAATTTATTCTGACCCGAATATATCTCTGACACTTAGATGATGGGGGTTGTATCTTACCAATTAAGTCTAAAGCCCGACCTCTGAATGACCAATGCTTTATTATCGAATGCAATTCACTCGCTGGTAAGTGTTGAATGCCTGCGTGTTTTTGACACTCTTGGCAACATTTGGCGA
The DNA here is from genome assembly GCA_022829125.1 of Lathyrus tuberosus. Classification (NCBI taxonomy): domain Eukaryota; kingdom Viridiplantae; phylum Streptophyta; class Magnoliopsida; order Fabales; family Fabaceae; genus Lathyrus; species Lathyrus tuberosus. The sequence continues at coordinate 10,602,258 of JALAZF010000102.1, forward strand.
ATTTGATGCACACTTTGGATGTCAAAAATTGCCAAATAAGCTTTCGATTCACTGTGGCATTTAAGTAGAACACCTTTAGGCATTTTCTTAAATAATTTGTTCTCAATGATGACCTAACTTAAAGCTCTATATTTGGTCTTTCGATCTGTCATCCCCGTTAGGTTTTCTAATTACTCTACAATTGGTTTTTCCATACATTATTTGACATATTTTTATGGTAAAAATTTCAGAGTTAGTCATCTCTACAAACCCTTATACCCCCACAAGATTTTTTGTTGACAATTCTGAAGGGGAAAGGTTGGTCAAAATAATTTTTGCTCAAACTTTGATCAACTCTTCTAGCTTCTCCTTAGAGACTTTTTAGCCTGAAGCAATTTGTGTCAGGTCATTTGCCTCTTGTTTTTTATCATAGGCACACGCCTGATATCGACTGAGTGGAATCTTTGTAACAACGAATTTTCCATAACAAAGTACAACAACAAATTCTTTGATGCGCTTGTATTCCTTAGTTAATTGCTTCACCGCTAGTTCTGAGTCGCCTTTAATTACAACTCATTTTCCCAAAGTCAAGTAAGATCTTGAGGCCGACTATCAAAGCCTTATATTCGGCCTCGTTGTTAGAGCAATGACCTTAGATTTTGAACTTGAATTTTGTTGGAATCCATTTTGGCAAGATGATCAAAATCTCAATCCCAGTTCCATTTTTATGACTCAAACCGTCGAAGTATAGTCTCCATAGTTCTAAGTCTAAGTAATTTTGTGTTCTTTCGACAATCGTGTAATCGACTATAAAGACAATGATAATTTGTCCTTTCATGGCCTTTAAGGGTGCATATGTTAAGGAATGTTAAGTTAGGGCTAAGGCCTACTTCCTAATTTGGCTATTCAAAATGGGTTTTGAAAACATGTGTTTAATGATGTTAAAATGTGAATAAATGTAAACATCAACTAGTTTTATATAATGCTTCAATTTTGTACATGAGAAATATAGACACAAACACTATTTTTCTATTGCGTTATACCTAGTCTCTTGTTAGTTATTTAATTTTAAGGGTTGGCATTAATTTTGTAAAACAAATAATAGCAGCAATATGTTAGATAGGATAGTTTATCTTGCTAAAGAAGAACAGGTTGAGCAAGATGTCCTAGTGTGCATTGGAAAATGTTGAGCTGAAGTAGTTTCAACATCTGGAACAACATGTCGTATCAAGATGTCCCATGCAGGTTCATTCGACATCGCGTCAGAACTGAAGAGAATTTAGAATTCTGTTATGCCTTAGCAGATGCAGAAGATTCAGGAAATAATATGCAAATTCTATGTGGCGCTGAATTAAAAGGTCTGAAGATTCAAGTCTGAAATTGAGAAGAATATTGGAAAATATACACTTTCTAAATATGGAGATATTTTAGGAAGTTATAGATTGAAGTCCTAATTTGTAGCAGAAGTTTCTACTGACTTGTAGCAGCTCATTTGCTGTGTTTTTGTAGGCCCAAATCTAGTTGGGAATAGGTTATATATAGATGTTTTGTAACCTAGTTTTGTAACGCAACCAAAGATGTAAAAGTTCTAGTATTAGGGTTGGTTCCTGTACCACTCGACCTGTGAGTTGGACAGTTTGTTAGTGTGATCCTCGAAGCTGTTAAGTAAGAGGAGTATTGTTCTTGGAGGAAGCTTTTAAGTAACTCTAAGTTGTGTCTTAGAAGGGTGTCTTCCTTGTTGAATTGTTGTATAGGTAAAGAGCTGTTGATGCAGTGACGGATTGTCGACTGCTAGACATCATTGCGATGATTGGGAGTGAGAAGAGTTTCTCATAGCTAGAGAGGATCTAGGTAGAAGGGTCATTGGGTAGTGATTGAGTGATAAGCTGTAAACGGAGAGTTTAGCTTTGAATTGATACTACTAATAGGGGACTTCATCCCTGGCTTGGTAGCCCCCAGAGTAGGTGTGTTAAACCGAACTGGGTTAACAATTCTGTGTATCTTGCTTTTATCTTTTCAGCACCATGACTATTGCTATATACCTTGCCATTTATGTTCATGTCAGACCAGATGTCGAATGGCATGTTATAGGACATCTGAACTCTACACATGTACCAGAATTTCAATTGGTATCAGAGCAGGTCATTCTGTTCTGTATCTGAATGAGATCTGAGGGAAGATACTTTTTGGTTCATGGTCAAGGTAGAAGCTTTCTACTGAAAAGTTGTTTGAACTTGGGGAAGTTCATATAGGTGTGAGAATGGTCCCTAGAAGTGGAGGATGGACTGTTCGTGACAGACAGTGGCATGTGCTGAAGGCTTGGAGGTTTGGTTGAAAAGCTGTTGTGTTGTGGTTATGTTAGGTTTGATTTATTTTCAAACCTGTGGTATTGTGGTGTCACTTGGATTATGATGATAGGGCTGATATGTGACACCTGAAGGTTTTGAGGAGTTTGTGTTTTGATCCGCTGCGTATCTATCTGAAAACTCCTGAGGTTGTAATTGAGAAGGTTGTTCGTCTCTTAATGTATATACTATGGAGATGGGATATATGCAAGACTGCTTCAACTTACTTTGTCAACGAAACTTGAAGATTATTGCTCAATTCCACTCATAAAGGCATTGATAAGTGAAGTTGTAAGGAAGAGAGGTAATTTACTTTTGTCTCTATTCCTAAAAGGGCTAATCTCCAGTCTTTGATCTCTTGATGTGTTCATTGGAATGATGTCCTATCTTGTGTTAGAACATCACGTCAGAATTGTGCTGAATTCTGTTGTCTGAAGGAATGGCATAGCAGATGCTCTGGGTGCTAAACTAATGTGGTTTGATCACATGAGTTTGGAACCTACTCCTGATCTAGAAGAGGAGGCATCTGGGTGGTATGTCTAAGAAGTTTCTGACCCTGGAACTTATCTTAGATGTGTGAGTTGGTCAAGGTGTGATCAACATGTTATTTACTCCTGAGGTCAGTTTATTACTGGTCCTTGTTGCAGGAGTGAAGAACCTGAGATTTCAAGAAGTATTCTCGCTAGCAGACTTCTTGGACATGAAGGTCAAAGATCAAAGAGGCATGTTTTTCTCTGGAAGTATCATCTGAATGATCGTGTGCAGCTAGACTAGTACCGACTGTGTGTGATTCAATCATAGCTTGTGCTGCTGTTAAAGGTGATTGATTACATATTGGAGAGTTGGATGAGAGAATACTACTCTCATGCTTCTGTGATGTGATGGGTTATGATGGTTGTTTCTGGTCCCGAGGCTTAAAGGGGGAAGTTTGGAGATTCTGTTTTGAAATGTGGTCATGATGTCTTAACATTTGTTGACAGAATATTCTGTTCAGAATGTTATGGTGTTTGCCTCCTGAGATCACAAGTCTCTACCTGATTTATGTACTGATGTAAGGGTCAAGCAGTAGGTGAATGTGTTCAGCAGGTGTGTTAAACAGAGAGTGCGCTCTTGAAGACATGAAGATGAGTCTCATGTTCTCCATTCATTTAAGGCATTCTTCTTGCAAAGGAGTACTGGTGGTCTCAGATAGAGAAAAGTTGATCAGATTGGGATCATGTGAGTATTGGTACAAGTGATGATTGTGTTCAACTTGTGAGTTGAACAAAGAGTGAGCTCTTGAAGACATGAAGATGCGTCTTATGTTTTCCATTCTTCAAGGTACGTAGAAGCACATGTTATTCTTGATAGGGGGAGAATGTTACAATTTTATGCAGCTGGACGTGTGATGGGGGAGATTGATAAGTCTGCAGCTTTTGGTGTTGGCCCTTATTTTGAAGCAAATTAGGAATTTGCATACATGAGGATTAAGTGTGTTGTGATGTGTCTTGTGCAGTTGTGATCCTTATTGCATTTGTTTAATATAAATGGAACAGAATTAAAACAGAAATTTATTGCATTTTTGATAGCATACAAGATTAGTAAAAACACCAAACAAAGGGTCTAAAGGTTATCCCAACCCCCCGAATCAAGAAAAGTTTTTCAATCTTCATCCCATTCATCATCAGAAGCTTGAAGTTGCACTTGGTTTTTCTTGATGGTCTTCATCCTTGTCTCTGATGTCTTTCTTGTTCTTGTTGCTCCTGAAGCTGCCCCAGCTGTGGACAGTGGTTTGTCCTTCAATTTATGTGGATCTGGTTTCAACACTTCCTGCATGTGTCTCTTCTCTGCATCCTTGCTAGACTGACTCATGACTCTATCTGTGATGCGATGTTAGAATCTAGAAAGCTTGGTTTTTATACTGCATAAAGAGATCTTGTTTGTATCACCCGACCAGTCAAAGTGGTCTTTGGCTTGGGAACTTGCCTTCTTGGGAATCTGTCACATTGGATACCAGAACTTCCTGTTTGGTGCCTTGGTAGAGGTTGTCCTTTTTGTATCTAAAAGGATGAGCCTAGGTCCTGTCTAGATGTGATTCCCTTTAGTTTGCCTTCGGTATAGCTGCTGGTGCTGGTTGTGATCAAGTGGCGTGTTCCTTTGTCTTATGCTGATGTCCTACATACTGTTGCAACATCGTAGTTTGTTGTGTACCATGCTTGTGGAGTTGGAAGAAGCAACATTATCGTCTGAAGTGGCAGTTCTGACATAATGTGGATTAGAATGGGCAGATTCTGATCTTGATGGTAAGTAGTTCTGGTAATACATGACTACTCTCATGTTGAAGACTCTATTAGGGTGTTATAAGGTTGTTGCCAGTAGTGCAATCTGATCAGAATGGCTTAAGATAAGGAGGTTCCTTCTAATACAAGTAAAAGGTGGTGGCAGTCCTTATCTTGTGTTGCAAGTAATCTAAAGACATTTGTTATGGAATATGTGAGGAATTTCAAATCAAGTGGGCTTTTGTTTATTGGAATTGGCAGACCATGTATCCAAAATCAACATGGTGAGGTCTTGCTCAACATATACCAGATTGTGGCAATATCGTTGTGATAGAATAAAGAGCATTAATTGTTAAGGCTGTTGTCTATAATCCTGTTGCTGCAAGTAGCCTATGGGCTGTTCAAGTTTGTGCAGTGTGATATCAAACATCTTGATGGGACATATCATAGCTGTATGAAGTTAGTGCTTATGCAGGAGAGGTCTGAAAAGCAGAATTGGTGTAGCTGGGTGACTTTATTTTTCTCTGCTGGTTTGAAGGAATCTAGAAGGGATTGTGAGAAGTCGTCTCAGTATCCATTAGATAAGAAGATGTGTTTGTACAAGTTTCTGTGGAGTCTTGGGTTGATAATTTTATGAGCAAGCAGACAAATTATTTTGGTAAGATGTCAGAACATGGTACAGGACAAGTTTCTCTTGAGCCAAACAAGGAATTTTTCTGGTCGGTAGTGCAAGGATAAGGTGAAACACGTGTCTCTGCCTATGCATGGAGCGTTATTGGCCTAATTTTTGGTAAGATTCAGTTGAGAAACAATAGAGGTAGTCAAGGATGTTTTGGAAGGTAGGCATTGAATATTGAATGGAGTTTTTGGTACCTAAAATAGTGTTTCTTTGACCAAGAACCTTGACATATTCAAAGCTCGTTAATTCCAAAGTAACTGATCAGCTATTTATAGGGGTTGTTCTCTTCTCCTCCAGCCAAGTGAGTGTTTTGTTTCACAAGTCTAATGGCGTTTGTTCATATTTGGGTAAGCATCACTTGGATCTGGTTCTGTGAGGGCCTTCTTTGCCAATTTTTGGCTAAAAAGGGAGAGAAAGGGTGTGTGAAATGGGTTGTGCAGATGCCTTGTTTGGAGTCTACAGTTCCAATTGTGTGCAATGATGTCGAAGAGGGTGTCATTTCCTTGAGTTGGTGTTGAGTTCCTTGTGACTTGTGTCCTGAGTTATGAACACAGTTGTGACTTGTGTTCTGAGTTACCTGGGTTAATAGATTGATACTTCTTAAGTTTCATCTTAAGCCACAGGTCGACTGGGGGCGTCTGATCAATTAAGGTGTGCAGAAATCTCTTATGCCACCATTGGTCCTTTGTGTCAAGACAGATGTTTCTTTTCTGGAGGAGTCTTCTACAATTAATCCAGGTCTGAGCTAGAAGGAAAAAGAAATGTGTTGTATTAATGGGGAGTGTCAGATATCTTCTTCCTCATGTACACCAGATATCTTCTTCCTCATGTGCACCAAATGACTTCAGGACTTTCTACTTCTAAGGTCCTAATGTGCTGCCTGAAGTTATTGTGCTGTGGTGCTCGAAGGTGATGTTATGGAGCTCATAGAATATGCCGAAAAGAGTTGTCAAACATGATGTCCTAACATCCTTCAAGTATTCCTAAGAAGATGTTTCTCCATGATTGTTGTTCTCAGTAGCTACTGATGGCTACTGTTAGGTTCAGTAGTTGCTGATGACTACTGACAGTAGTATAGAGTTGTGATTACTGCTGTAATCTGAGTTGTAATGTTTATGTATTTGTTTTAGCCAAAATTTGCCAAAGGGGGAGAATGTTAGTTCTTTAATTTTAAGGGTTGGCATTAATTTTGTAAAACAAATAATAGCAGCAATATGTTAGATAGGATAGTTTATCTTGCTAAAGAAGAACAGGTTGAGCAAGATGTCCTAGTGTGCATTGGAACATGTTGAGCTGAAGTAGTTTCAACATCTGGAACAACATGTCGTATCAAGATGTCCCATGCAGGTTCATTCGACATCGCGCCAGAACTGAAGATAATTTAGAATTCTGTTATGCCTTAACAGATGCAGAAGATTCAGGAAATAATATGCAAATTCTATGTGGCGCTGAATTAAAACGTCTGAAGATTCAAGTCTGAAATTGAGAAGAATATTGGAAAATATACACTTTCTAAATATGGAGATATTTTAGGAAGTTATAGATTGAAGTCCTAATTTGTAGCAGAAGTTTCTGCTGACTTGTAGCAGCTCATTTGCTTTGTTTTTGTAGGCCCAAATCCAGTTGGGAATAGGTTATATATAGATGTTTTGTAACCTAGTTTTGTAACGCAACCAAAGATGTAAAAGTTCTAGTATTAGGGTTGGTTCTTGTACCACTCGACCTGTGAGTTGGACAGTTTGTTAGTGTGATCCTCGAAGCTATTAAGTAAGAGGAGTATTGTTCTTGGAGGAAGCTTTTAAGTAACTCTAAGTTGTGTCTTTGAAGGGTGTCTTCCTTGTTGAATTGTTGTATAAGTAAAGAGTCGTTGATGCAGTGACGGATTGTCGACTGCTAGACATCATTGCGATGATTGGGAGTGAGAAGAGTTTCTCATAGCTAGAGAGGATCTAGGTAGAAGGGTCATTGGGTAGTGATTGAGTGATAAGCTGTAAACGGAGAGTTTAGCTTTGAATTGATACTACTAATAGTGGACTTCATCCCTGGCTTGGTAGCCCCCAGAGTAGGTGTGTTAAACCGAACTGGGTTAACAATTCTGTGTGTCTTGCTTTTATCTTTTCAGCACCATGACTATTGCTATATACCTTGCCATTTATGTTCATGTCAGACCAGGTGTCGAATGGCATGTTATAGGACATCTGAACTCTGCACATGTACCAGAATTTCATCTCTGCATCATTTAAAATTCGTCTGAGATAATAAATGGCTCCCTCGACACCATTATCATCTTCTTGGGCTAACATGTTGCCAATAGTCGACTCAGATGTAGAGATATACAACTTCATTAACTTGCCTTTCGTAGGAGGTAACATAATCAGAGGATTCTCCAAGTAGGCTTTTATCTCATCGAAAGTTGCTTGTTGTTCAGACTCCCACATGAATCCTTCTTTGTTCTTTAAATGTAATAGTGGTGAGAAATCCTGTGTTTTTTCACTTAGGTTTGAAATGGACATCCTAAGGAAATTGATATTACCCTAAAGGCCAAAGCATTGTCGAAACAAAGAAAATCCAAAGACATTTTGGTAAATAATCACTTAGTTTTGAATAATTACTTGCATGATCAAACTAGAAAATCCAAATACTTTTTATGCATAATTTCTGTAGAAAAAGAGAATTCAAGTGTCATTGTAAGTTTAATGTGTTTAATAAAGTAATAAGAAAAAAATTGAATGCGGAAAGAAATTAAAGATTTCGATAGTTTCGAAATTCACTATGAAATGAGATGAGAAAAATAATAATGGCTTCAAACAAAGTAAAGAGAAAGGTAACACAGTTATTTCGATTAAACAAATGAAATTTGATGTACATAATCATACATATTTCTCATAAACTCGTTTCTCGCTCTGACTTGGGTGCTTTGAGTTCTATAGATATTTTATAATGATATTGACACCCTAATTCCTAACGATAGAACCACTATATATACTAATATAGAAATAACTCTCTACAACGGCTATGTCTTCAGCGTTCGACACATAACCTTTTGTGTAACTTCCATACTTCTAAGTTATTCCCACGCGTCTTCGATGTCTGGATAACATTAAAAAACAGGTACTCAATCTGATCCTTTCACCTTGTCTTAACTGTCATAGTTGATTGCTCAACTTATCGAGTTATGAGGAGAAACATTCTCATAATTTGGGAAAAATGCTAAGTCCAAAACCCATGGTCAGTGTGTCGAACTCGACATCATGGTCAAACAATATTATTGTCTTAACTAAGTATCTATAAGTGTGCTTTATTTGCTTACAACCCACACAAGTGGTTCTATAAATAGAATCCTTGTGCTGAAGTTTTTCATGTTTGACCAAAATTCAGTTTGTGAAACCCTAGCACTTCAAATACCTAGAGTCACACTTTCTCTATTTCTTAAACTCTTCATTCAGATAAGATATCACTAAGATTTAAACACATTTTTTTGTGGGCTAAATATAGGTGTTTTCGTTTGTGCAACAAATATTAATTGCCACAAGAGGTAATCATTATATCACTAATCATGTCTATTCATAAGGATTCACCAAAGGGGAAATTTTGTTTTCTACTATGTATTTGCTCGTGATTTCCCTTCAGGGGAACCTAAAGGTCGGAACACGTCTACATTTTACTCTGAAAAATGAACAAGAACATGTATGAAGGAGGAATCCAACAAGATCCTCGACCCTCTACGAATCCTAATAAGTGAGGAGTATGGACGCCAGTCACTCAACCTTCAAAATAGTATTGATCTATCTCCTGAAAAATTAGCGATTGGAGCCAATCACCCTAAATCACTCTCCAACCCAACAAGTCATTAATAGTCGCCAATCATTCCAAATTTGCAAGAAAGGGTGGTTGTATCCATGTTTATCGAGGGATACATCATGACCATGAAGTCAATTACAAACCATAATTCAGCCTAGCCAGCTTAGGCTCGGGGAGAAACTATTTCAAATTAGAATAAAGTACAATCCACAAGAAACCGAGTCGCCCATAGTTTTTTAAAGAAGCGAATAATAGATATACATGTCCTTGAGCACATTTGATAAGGCTCCATCAGCTTCTAGAGATGACTTTTTTCTTCTTAAAGACAATTGTCTTAGGAAAGATAATTGGGTCTTGAATCTGAAAATTATCACATCTTAGAAATATATATGATTAGGGTTAATTAGTTCAAATAGATGATCCGATATAGACCATCAGATGATAGAGTAAGTGAGATCTATAACACGTATCTTATTAATCTTACTAGACAATTTGCCTAAATAAGATTTTAGGGTCTCTAAGTCCTATAATCTCACTACAAATCCTAACGAACAAATTATCTATAACTTTGATACATACTATTCTAATATCTTACAACTCTCACTCATAGATTTTAGGCTTAAATAATGTTTTCGTCCCTATAAGTTAGCGAGTTTTTGATTTTTGTCCCTGTAATTTTTTGTTTTGTTTTAGTCCCTATATCTTACTTTTTGCTTATTGTTTAGTCCCAAAAGCCAAAATCTGCAGGAAAATCCGAAGGTTCTTTCTGCAGATTTTCCTGCGGATTTTGGTTTTAAGGACTAAAACGAATGCGAATGTGAAATATAGAGACTATATCCAAAAAAAATTACAGGGATGAAAACAAAAAACACACTACCTTACAGAGACGAAAACACTATTTAAGCCCTAGATTTTATTAATTTGATCATCAGAATATTTGATGATAAATTATCTATAACTTGATTCAACAATACAACCACTTAAAAGTTAAAGTCTTTCCAAATTAATAAGTGACATTGCAAATCTGTCTCAACCAACAAATTGCATTGCTTTGTCAATTTCAAGTAAAGTAAATATAGCCGATAAGGAAGTAGCTTGTATATTTTATTTATCTTTTTTACTAAAGGATCCAATGCATCTATTTTAATGTGTTTTGTAAATTTGGATTTGTACAACTAATGATACCATATGGACCTTGAAATAGAGATAACCTTCAAAATTATCTGAATTAAATGTCATATTAATTGAGTGGGTCCCACGTCCTTGCATAATTACATATGGTTGCATTTTGCATTTGTTTTTATATTTTTCATTTTTATACTCAATTATTGAGTTGTTATATTCGTGAAGTGGCAGAAAAAGAAAACACAATATAAAATAAATATATTTTTTTATCTTTATCATAATGTATATTTATTTTTACTGAGTACAACTATTGGCGATTTGAATCAGAAATTCATCTAATCTAAATAAAATTTTATTTGCGGTTCAATTTTAAATGATTTATTAAAAAAATTAAATAAATCTTATTTAATATCATCCAATTTAGTTTAAATCGGTGATTGTATATCCAAATTTTAAAATACATTTTTTTATCAATTATAAAAGTGATAAAAAATAATAGATTTAATATAATATAAAACATTTGGTATATTAAATAAAATGAGAATAATTAATAGTGAAAACAAATGAAATAATAAAATAAATAAATTAAAATTAAAATTAAAATATCATTACAAAATAAATATCATCAAATAATAAATTAACATAATATATCATATTAATAATAAATAAATAAACAAAAAATAAATAAATATAAAAATATACATACAATTCGTTTTGGTTTGGATCAATTTTTAAAAAATATAATTCAAAATCCGATTCGAACCAAATAGTTTGTACAGAATGACATCCGAACATAACAAATAATATTAGTTTTTTTTTTATGATTTTTGGTTTTTGTTATAACGGTTTGAGATTTTGACTTGGATTGATTTGGATTGGAACATCCCTAATTAAATATATTATTATTTGATAAATTTAAAAAATATATAAAATGTATTTTTCAATTGATTTCCTCCAAAACTCTTTTTTGTTTTAATTTAAAAAGTACTACGAGTGTATATATACATAAATCTATGGATAAGAGAAATCTATGGATAAAAAATTAAGAGTACGAATTCTAATTAAGATGTCTACGAGCATATATATATATATATATATATATATATATATATATATATATATATATATTACGAGTATTAATTATGGTACAAATTCTAATTCCTAATAAGAGAAATCTATGGATAAAAAATTAAGAGTACGAACGAGTGTATATATACATAAATTGACCACGGAAGAAGAATACAAAATGTTAATATATTGAAAAATAATCTTCATTATTCAACCACCTTATCATAATATCATGTCATTTTCAAGTGCAAGTGCAACGATCAAAGAGGTTTGGAATTTAAAATTCGAAAGAGAAACGCAACGTTCACATAGCATAGTGTTGGCGCCATAATTGTATATGGATAAGACATGATGAGACAATAATGTCTTTGATGTTCGTATAAAATATGTGTAAATAGGAAACCCTCGTCAATTTAACAAATTATTACCCCAACACCTCACGCTACATGTTGGGGGCTGAATTATATTTTATTTTACATGATTATTTTTAAAAAGCATATATATATATATATATATATATATATATATATATATATATATATATATATATATCATGTCAAACTTAGTTAATTATACTTTCAATAATTATTTACAAAAATTAAATTAAATTATGTAGCTGTTGGATTATCTAATTTTAGCATTGATAAGATGAATATAAATTTTAAACTATTTAATTATTTGTTGCTATATTATATAATAGTTCATATGAACGATGAAATAAATTGATGTGATAAAATATTAAATAATTTTTAAATTTTATAGGTTTAAATCTATTTGATAAAATATCTCAATTCAATAGTCAGATTGATTTATTTCATCATTTAAATGAATTTGCATTCATTGACGCCAAGTATCATACTTAGTACACTTACATTTAAATGATACATTAAATTCATTAACCGTTAAATTGAGATATATTATTAAGTAGCTCAAATTTATACGTATGTAATATTAATTACTATAATTTTTTTTTTTTAAGCAAGTAGATTCATTAAACGAGAACTAAGGGTTCTCAAACCTGATTACAAAAGAAAACGAGAGAAACCAGCTCTCGACAAAAAAGATATTGAAAACCAATTATTCCTACGATAAAAAATACAACGGATTTTTACAAAAATCGTAAAAATTACAATTGGTTTTAACAATATCACCTATAAATGACCACTTCCAAGACATTATCTTAATATTCCAAACCACATCAAGAACATTCCAACTCCGATTCTCAAAAATAATACCATTTCTAAGAGACCAAATATTCCAACACACCGCCATCCAAATCACACCCGCTTTCTCAGTTTTCACTTTCTTTGAAATGCAAAACTTAAGCCAACTCAAAAAAGAGTCTTGGAAGCTCCCCGCCTCGACACCCAAAATATCCACAAAACCAATCCACTCCCTAATCTCCCTCCAAATCAAAGTCGCCACGGTACACCCTAAAAAAGAAAGGTCCACCGATTCTTCAACCGAAGAACAAAACACACAATCAAAAGAAGAACTAACCGGAAGTATAATGCCACGAACCTTAAGATTATCCAAAGACGGTAGTCTATTCTTAAACAACCTCCACACAAAAGCCTTAACTTTCAGAGGCACCTCCAATTTCCACATCGAAATCCAAGTGTTATCCATGACAGTCCGGGAGACGACACTACTAGGGTTGCTACCCACCGCCAGACCGCCACGGCCAGAAGACACAACAGCCGGCGCATCATACCTGCTGCTGGTGACCTCCAAAACAGCCGGGCTATCCGTGAAATTCCCACTGTCAGCAACAAGAAGACAGCTGTAGCTGTCAAAACCATTAGTAGCACAATAGCTGCACTGCCTGGAGAGATTCGACACAGTACCAAACGAAACGGCCTGAGGTGAAGTAGATAAAATCGCTGCACCTCCAGAGGGAACAGTACCTATAACACAAAATCTGGAATGTTGGATTAAATCAGAACACGGGCTCACTGAAAAGCCGGTTTCGACATCAACATTCCACTTTATAACATCGCGACTAGACGAAACAGGGCCGCACCCTTCCAGCAAAGCAAACAAATGATCCACCCCAAAAAACCCAATGATATCTGATTCGAGGTTAATACCCAAATCACTCCAAATCCAGCTGTCATCCGACCAACCTCCCATCCCACCAACCGAAACAAATTTAAGCTTGGACGCCTCAAAAGCTAAATGAACTTCATCCTTTAAACAACAATTGCCCAGCCAACGACCGAACCAAAAAGACGTCGTCTTCCCATTTCCGATCTCAAAACTACAATTCTTCGCAAAAAAATCCGCTTCTAACTTATTATCAATATTACCCAAATCCTTCCACCACACCGATCGAGAGCCCATTGAAACATGATGATTAGCTCCGCTAATAACCTCCAAACTAATATCACCATAACGAGCTTTCAAAATCTGATACCATAATGAATCCGAACCCTTAAGAATACGCCATCTCCATTTGAGCAAAAGAGCTATGTTAATGTCCTTAATCCTCCTAATCCCCAAGCCGCCTTTAGCAAAAGGACGACAAACATCCTTTCACCCCACCCAATGAATCTTACGCTTCTCCAACGAACCTCCCCAAAGAAATTACTTTGCAAACTAGTGATATCCTTCGCAATCGTTACCGGCATCCTAAAAAAAGAAAGCCAAAAGATCGAAAGGGAGCACAAAACCGACTTTAAAAGAGTGATTCTACCACCAAAACTAAGGAAACGATTCTTCCAATTATCTAACCGCTTCTTAATTTTGTCCACCAACGGCCTCCAAGTGGAAATCCTTCTCGGGTTAAAACCAATAGGAATCCCAAGGAAATTAAACTTACAATCCTCCACTTTACAAGAGAGAAAATAGGTCGCCGCTTCCAAGAAACGGGGATTCGAATTAATCCCAATTAACTTGCTCTTATTGTAGTTGATACCCAAACCCGACACAACTTCGAAACTTCTTAGAATCGCCTTGATAGCCCATATTTGATTCCAAGAAGACTCCCCAAACAACAAAGTATCATCCGCAAATTGAAGAATATCCACCGAACATTTTCTCTTAATCTCCAACCCACCATACACCCCGATGTCCACCGCCTTTTGGATCAACCCCGAGAGACCCTCCGCCACGATAACAAAAATAAAAGGAGAGAGCGGATCTCCTTGCCTCAACCCCCTTTCCACCCTAAATTCCTTCGTAGGGCTCCCGTTCACAAGAACCGACATGTTACTGTTAAAAATCAAAAGTTTCATCCATCTCCCACCGAACTCCATCCTTTTCATCATATATCTAACAAAATTCCAATTAACCTTGTCATAGGCTTTTTCAAAATCCACCTTAAAAAGAATGCAACTCTTGCATTCTTTAGAGTAGTAATCCACCACTTTATTAGCAACCAAAACCCCGTCAAGAAGTTGCCTTCCGGGAACAAAAGCACTTTGGCAAGGAGATATCAAAGAATCCAACACCAATTTCAATCTACCCTCCAAAAGTTTCGCTAAAACCTTGTAAATACAACCCACCAAACAAATTGGCCTATAATCATCAAGGCCAAGAGGATTGAGGACTTTCGGCACCAAAGTCAAGAAGGATGATGTAATTGATTTAGATAAAGCCACCCCCGAGTGGAACGCTATAAAAAAGTTCAAAACATCATCTTTCAAGAAAGACCAACACTTCCAAAAAAACAAAAGCGAAAAGCCATCGGGACCCGGGCTCTTCGTTCCCCCACAACTCCAAACCGCCTCCTTAATCTCGCTCTCGGAAAAGGGAGCTTCAAGCGAATCCCTAACCGAATGCGAAAGAGAAGGAAAGGAAATACCATTTAACAAAGGCCTCTCAACTTCATCTTCCTTAAACTTAATTTTGAAATGATCAAACACCGCCTTCTTAACCGGATTTACCGACTCCACAATACCGTTGACGGTATTAATCATGCCAATGTGATTCCGCCTCCTCCTATCCTTCAATACTTTGTGAAAGAAGCTACTATTATTATCCCCTTCATTGATCCACTTCAACCGCGCCTTTTGGATCAACATATTCTCCTTAATCTTTAAATTTAACCAAAACCTCCCTAACGATACTCTCCTCTTCCCTAGAATCCCCTCCATCTCCTCCAACTCCACGTTACCTAAAAGATCATTCGCCTCATTAATCTCCCTAACCCCCTCCTCCACTTCCAAATTATACCTCCCGAAAAGATTAGAGTTCCACCACTTTAAACGACCTTTAATCAAGCACAATTTCTCCTTCAACACGAAGTCGCTCCTGCCACTAACCACCAGAGTCTTCCATTCCTTTTCCACAAAAGGGACAAAATCCTTATTATCAAACCATTCGTTGTTAAACTTGAAAGGTTTCGTACCCCAGTCCTCAACATCCCCTACCAACCAAATCGGACAATGATCTGATATGTCCCTCTCACCAATCAGTTGACCCACTATCCCCCATCTATTCACAATCGAATCAGACACCAAAAATCGATCAATTCTACTCATGGCCTTACCATATTTGCTAAACCAACTGAACCTCTTTCCTTTACACGGAACGTCCGCTAACGAAATATTATCAATAAACCTACCGAACTCCTTCATCTCAGACCTCCTATTCTAACTAGTATTGCTCTTTCTTTCATAAATGTTCTTCACTGCATTAAAATCACCACTCAAAATCCAATCCCCATCCGAAAACCTGGATTTAAAGTCTAAAAGGGAATTCCATAAAACTCTCTTCTTGGCTAACTCGCACACAGAGCAAACGTTCGTAATATAATAAGTGAAAGTTCTCCATACCACTTTAATGCCCAAAAACCCCTCTCCTCTGAAACTAAAAAGAACTTCTAATTCATCACCCTTCCACAAAATAACAAGACCACCCGAGGCTCCCCTAGAATCAAGATAGGAGAAACCGATCTTCTCTCCTTTCCAGAAACTCTGAACCACTCCCTCCTTCATTGTTGCCAATTTAGTCTCCTGTAAAAGAAACACATCCGCATTACCCTTTTTAATAATATGACCGATTCTTCTCCTCTTCAAGAGAGAGCCACCTCCTTTAATATTCAATGATCCTATAATCATTTAACCCCATTGTTGTTCACCATTGTAGTTAACATTCTCCTCTTATCCGCCTTTTCCATCTCCATAGTTCTCTCCTTGAGACCTTCTATCAAATCCTTAGAAGTAACCCCAATACATTCCATCACCTTCCACAATTTATCACCCGACCTGTTTTCCAAATTCTCCCACAAATTTAAATTATTCCTGTGAATATTGGATTCTTCCGATTGATCCTCATAAATCACCGTATTAGCCACTCTACACCCTTCAATAGAATCAATGGAACAAACACCATCAATAGGAACAGACATAACCTGATCCGAACTAAGAAACGTGCCCACGCGCTTCCGACGCTGCTTTGGAATCCTACCCCTCCTTCTTCCCAAAATCTTTTTGCATAGCCCTCCCTCCTCCACACAGATTTTGTACTTAACTACTTTATGTATCCTCCTTCTATTATACAAAATATTCGTCTCTGCCACAAGGTTAGGAATATCTGAATCCACACTACAGCCTACTACCGTATCAGTGGAACAAGAAATTTTTTTTGGATATTCAGTCTCCACACCAACAGAATTAACACCATCATCAGGTCCACTAAGCTTACTAGCAGCAACCCCAACCACACGAAGTTTCAAACTTTCCACCGCGTCATCGAAAGTACCCTCCACCGGTTTATTCACCAAACTAGCAACAGAACCGGAGCCAGAACACCCTGCATTGCTATCTCTGCTCAAAATCCTCCCAGGCGAATCCAAAAAAACACGAGGAACCTCATTATCGGAATCGAAGTCTTCTATAGAATCCTTCTTTTCTTCCCCACCTATTTTAACAGTCGAGGAGTAACCTGTTTCGACAGAATTTGACAAACTAGCATGGCCCTTCGTACCATACGCCGACCCACTGTTAATCCTAACCGGGCCATAAGTGTCTTCCTTGAGAATTAGAGGAAACACGACACCGTCCACCTCTACATAAATCAGTTCCTTAAGACACTCAGAATACGACAGCTGAATCAATATCCTCCCAACATCCATGTTCAGGCCTTTCGATGTACTCTTATCCGCACAAACAAGGCTACCGATCAAATTACTCACCTCGCTGAAGAACTCCAAGTTCCAGGCATGACAGGGCACCCCGTAAACCCTCACCCACATAGCTCTCTCAACATCCACCACCTCCTTCTCCCAAGGTTTAATTTCGGAAAACCACTGTTTCCACTAAACTTCACCATTACCCAAGAGCTCCTCAATAAAACCTTCTTCCAAATTCTCCAAGAGGTATAAAATACCTCCCAACGGAGTCACTTTAATCGTAAAAACGCCTTCGATTTCGAAATTAGTCTGCATATTATACGTGGAACCAGGCATGAGGACTCTTCCCACGAAAGCCTTCTTCGGCCTTTCAATATCTTCCTAATTAGAATTGAACTTCACCACAGATTTCTTCCCCACCAGCTAGGACTCCTGCCCTTTCAGGATCACTACATCAGCATAAGACTTACTTCCCACAAAAACATTTCTACCTCTTCCCCCACCGGAAACCCCGTTAAAGGTCCCTATACCATCCTTGCACACTTCAACTCTAAGATTAGCCTTAGGATTTAAGACAGCTCTATCGAATCTAGGGAGATTCGCGTGTATCTTCTTACCGTCGATCAAAATGTTGTCTAATTTGACCGCCAAAAGTCGTGCATCCCCCCTCTCAACGAACCTGGTAAAACCAAATCGTTTACCCAACCTGTTTCTCTTAGAGGGGATGACCACCTCAATAATCTCTCCCACACACCCGAACAACTGAAAGATATCTTTAGCAGCTGTTCTATCTGGGAACTCAGAAAAATAAACCAAAAAAGAACCAGCTCCCTTATTCTTTAAGCTGCCACTGTTATTAGGAAAGCAATCCCACCTAGGCCTCCTATTGCGAAAACCCCTCTTCTTCACAACTGACCACCCCTGATTATCACCCATATCCGAAAAAACCACCACCGAAAACTAGACTTGGCTGTAACTTCACACGAAATAGAACCCAACCCAAACGAGGAAGAGATTACCTAGACAAAACACACGACAAAACCAAGGCCCATAACCCTAAGGTTAGGAAATTAAACCAAAAATTTCCTCATGGTTAGCTACGTCATTGCCTTCCCACAGATACCAGAAATACAGAAGATAAACGGCCGCCGCCTAACGCCACCCCTCCGTCGCCAGTTTGTTTTATTACAATTGAAGTTTGTCCTTCAAATGTCTTCAAACACGAGCCCTCAAATATACTACTATAATCTATAACAGCATATGTTTAAATTCTTTAAAATTTTATTTACATAATTATTATAATCTATAACAGCATATGTTTCAATTCTTTAAAATTTTATTTACATGATTATTATGATAATATTATATAATGCAACAATCGGAATAATTTAATTTAATTTTTACAGAAAGTAATTAAATATGTAAATATGTTAAGTTTGACATATTATATATTATGAAGGAGACTCGAAAATAAAATAAATAACATAAAAAAAACAAGATAATGGATAGTAAAATCACACAAGATAATTATCCTGATTTGACTTAAATCATTTTTTGTTAACAATCCCAAGAGTTTCCCCTTGAGATTTCCCCACAAAAATTATTGAGCTTTTTACAAGATGAGCTCAAACAACCTTTAAGAACAACTTGAGATTTTGCACAGGATCACCCCACAAACCTTACAATAACAACTCGAGGTTTTACATATGCTCAACTCTATAAGATTCACCTAAACTTCTTTCATGTTTATCTTGCAAATTTCAAATCTTATTACAAAGAGATTACAAGAAAACTTTGTTATTGAATAAACACTTTTAGCACAACACAACTCTCAGATGAAATTTTTCACACTCATTACACCAATGCAACTTTAGTGAAAAAAAACTTTATATAATAATGAAAGAAAAAATGATAAAAGAAAGTTTTTGTTCATAAAACTTATGTGTTTTGAAATAAGAAGAATCCTCGTTATATAGAAAAAAAATTGGCTCAAAAAGAAAATGATCCATGGACCTATTCAATGATTTAATCAATTAAAAGAATATGCTAATTGATAAACTAATATAAAATAGGAAATTTTGATTTTAATGTCACTTAATCGATTACGAGGTGTGACAATTTGATTTAATCAATTAGAGGGACATCTTAATAGATTATGCAATGTATTTTTTACCTTCATAATTCATTTAACAAACTTCCAATTAATTAATTATTTGTCTGAATTGGTTTTAAAACGCATTATCAAAAAAGAAGAGGTTTGAAAAAAATTATGTGTGTGTATGTGTGTGATCGTGCACATGCGTGTGTGAATTTGCTTTAGTACCTTTGGACATATTTTAGTTTCTTTATAATAAACTGATCAAAATTAAAGAGCTAAGTGCAGGACTAGATGAACTTTCAAACTTTACATCTTTATGTTCCAAACTTCTACTTCAAGACCACAACTTTCAGACTTCAAGTTCCTTTGCTTGATTCAATATTGTGTAATACTTTTATCTAGAACTTGATACATTTGACTAATGATACTTATGAATTCTCTTTCTTGTTCAGATGCAATCATTAGAAACCTTCGGAAGAGTTGTTGTGATCAAGACAATTTGACAATTATTATTAATACAACCATTTGAGAGTTGTAATCATCAAAAGTGTTTGATGATAGTACCTGAACAACAAATAGAACCATATAAATATCATGTGCTTCCTAAATAAAATTAACCTTCACATCAAACCTCTTTGGCAGGGATCTCAGAATCTTTCTCACAATTTTCTCTTTAGACATTTTTTCACTGAGAACAAAAAAAACAATTGGCAATGTCCCAATGACGAACATTGAACTCAACGAAACTCAACATCAATTTTCTCCTCAAGCATATGTTTTCAAATTTGGTAACGAAGAGTGAAAGTCTTGACATTCAAACTTTGAAATTTTCCTCATTAGCCACTTCAAGAGTTTTCTATACATCTTTAACACTAATGCATATGTTAATAATTTTGAAATTATTCTCGTCAACTCCATTGTTAATGCATGTAAATCTCAACAATTTACATGACATCTTAACATTTTTCTCTTACAAATAAGCTAATACATAACTAATAACAATTCTTATTAAAGGTTCTTTAAATTTTGTTCTTCTATAATTTTTTTCGTGTGCACTGGGTACGCCTTGTACTCGTTGTTATTGTTCCTACGTGTTCCTATGTGTCAGTTATTGTTCCTATGAGTTTATGAAGATGTGTTTTAGTATCATGTATTTTAAGGTGCATATAAAGAGTTTTTAGTTAAAGTTTGCTAAAATAATCTTTCCTAAAAACAAATTGGTCTAACATCAGTTAGGACATCTTCCAAGGATAATCAACCCAAAAGTGTTCTAACATCAGTTAGGACATCTTCCACACATCATAGACACCACACACCATGGTTCTTGATATGCTCCACCACTGGACTTACTATCAGCATAGTAATCTAAACTGAAGATCTTTACACAACACTGCGCCACCAGCTTGAACAAAGAGAACTTCAGAAACTCGGAGAGAAATAAACTCTCATCCACAAAAAAGAAGCAATCTTCCATAAACTGAGAACTTCTGCCACAAGCTCCAGTATGAACCAGGTCCTCCTTACATTTTCAACCAACCACCCTTCTACACAAGAGCAATCAGTTTCAAGTATCCTGCTTGAATGCACACTATGAAACCAACCAAATGCCACCTTTTGATTGATTTCACTCTTCTTCAAAACTTCCACAAGATACACTAATCCACCAATAAAATCAGATCTTCAAGTCACATGAAATACTTGCACCATAGCAAGACATCTTGGATCCACCAAACCTCTTAGACATGTAACATCTTCCCATCCACAGCTCCCGCAAGCTGCATGAGATAGACCTTTTTGAAGCATCCATAACTTTTATTCTCCTGTAGATCACTTTATCTTAAGCTGATGTGCCACATCACCAGCAAAGACTCTGATGTTAAGCTAGATGTCTCCAACTACTGAATTCAGCTCCTCCTTCTGCCACTTAGAAGAACCTCCTCACTTTGCAGAACAAGAGTTCCATGCTCTCATAGACTTGATTCAACAACCAAGTTTGAGTAGACAACCCCCATCCTTCTTTGAAACTCCAAAGACTTCACACCTGCCACGTCTGAATCTTCAGAAGATAAGTAGTCCTAGACTACACCATATCCATACCAAAGAATGCCACTTTCCTTAGTAGAGCAGACTGTAGAAAGTCAGAGATAACTGCCACTTAACTTTGACTTCCAAGGAGAGCAAGATCCATGCTCCAAAGTACCTAGATCAGAAATAAATTGATCCAAGCAGTAACCATTAAGATTATGATGTCTTCATCTTCATCTTCAACAGCATCAAAGTCCATACCAGTTCCTTGTCAGGAAACTCTCCAGAGAACCCCTGCTTCTGTCACACCTAACTAAAGCCCATTCTTAGGTTAACACCTAAGACTAAAACAGATGCTAAAGCGTATGCAGTAACCCTCCCATGATTCTGCACAAACTCTGATGTTGAAATGTTCCAACATCTTGTTGAACATCAATAATCTTGACTTTCAAGGATAATCAATTAATACTTGTGAACTCCACAAATAGCAATTGATCTTAAATCCTTGTCTAATAACCCTTCTTCACTATTGTATCTAAGCTCCACCAGATCACTTCATGAACACTTATCAAGTATTCAATCCTTTTCAAGTATCTTCTTTGACAAACAATGTTGAGATACCAAGGCTGCCACCCTTGACTCAAGTAACTAAGATTCTCTCTGAACGAACCTTATTTACCTCAACAATTCTGAACGCTCCAATCAGATTAGATCCACCCTTAGGGTTAAGAGAGATGAATCCTTCCTTGCTATTTTGGATAGTGAAAATAAATCACCTTCACTTTCTTTAGATTTTGTTTCAAAGAAACACCTTCTAATCATAAGAATAACTAGAAGACTCCAGATGCACGACTTAGACACCTTTATGAGTGGACTTGAGAGAATTCTAAAGTATCTTTGACAACCTAGCCTATCAATATTTTATCAAACTCCCAAAGCAAGAACTTGATAAACTTACACTCAACTCCTCTCCTCTTTAAATGAATTTAGACTGTACCCTAGAACCAAGCTTCCAAGTACCAAGTCACCATACCAGATATCTTCCAACAACTACCTTCATTCCATTGCTCCCGACTTTGGAATAAAACAATGCAGATATCTTCACATATAGAGGCCGACGATTGAGAGCTTCCACCAACTGTCTTCAATAACAACTCCAGAATCCCATAATTCTAGAGCTCTTCCATCAGAAACACATGCAGCAGAACCACTAAGGAACAAATCCTGCTTTCCCTAATAAGATGTCAGAACATCTTACAAGACACCCCAGAGAACTATCCACTTCTCCTGCAGTTGTTGTAGAACCTCCTCAGCAACATGAACAACCAACAGGTTATTACCTTCGATCTAGAACATCCATCTCATCCATTAATACCCTTGAGTATGTCTGAGTTGATTAATCTGATCTTCAAAACTCCTCCTTGTCTAAACGCCAGAAAGTATCTCCCAAAGATCTCATCCAGAACCAGATAGGATGCCTGCTCTGATACCAATTGAAATTCTAGCCTATGCAGACAACAGATGTCCTAACACATGTCAAGACATTAAGCTACATAATCATTTAAACTCGGAGGCGCAACAACAGACTGATATCTTGAATATCAGAACTGTAGGGTCACAGATGTCACGACATCTGATCCAACATGTTTATCATGTACCCTAATAGAAAACGTAAATCTGTAGAATGATAAAGAACACAATAATTGTTAACCCAGTTCGGTGTAACTCACCTACATCTGGGGGATACCAATCCAGGAAGAAGACTCCACTATCTGTAGAACTGTTACAAAGTTAAACTCCCCCGTTTACAACTTTATCCTAACATCTCCCAAATGAACATATTTACCTAAGCTAAACTATAATGTTTACAACTCTGATATGAGATACCCCACTCACTTCCCTTAATCACCAACTGTTATTTCTACATTATCCCTGTCAATACAAAAATCTGTCAAGCTTTCTTGACAAACAAGCTAACTCGAATTTGCTTGAAACCTTCATCCAAGAACAATACACAATCCAATACCTCAAGGCTTATGGATCTGTGAGACACCTATATCTGCCATAATGCATCAACTAATACAAAGAGAGACTTACAACCTAGAGAGCCAACGACTCTCAAAATCCTAAACCCTTGTTTCTTACACAAGAGAACTACGTTACAAAAGGTATTCAAAAGGCATATTAAAACCTAGGTCTAAGTCTTCTTTTATAGTCTTCAGTAATCTTGGACTTTCTATCTTTGGTTCTCTATCCATGCGCATTAACTCTTGGCAGATTTGTTATAGATTTAACACCTGCTAAATCAGTGCAGTACTTCAGGATGTCATGTCTTCATGTTAAGACATCTTCTTCGACATCTTTGTTCAGGCCAGATTTCTTCATCTTTATCATTAGAATTAATTTACCAAAATTTTTTCAAACCAAATGAGCATTCATATATCACTGATCATGACCAATCGTAAGGATCACTAAAGAGAAATTTTTAATTTCTGCTACATTTTGGATCACGATTTCCCTTCGGTGTTATCAGAGCCACTTATGAAACCGTGCATCTGATAACTATTTATTTTCTGTACTTTTTGTTTTAGTTCAATTAAAACACATAATACATTAAATTATAATCGATTAATTGAATTTTGGCATCAGGCTATGCACGAATTAGATGATCGATATTTACTATGCTTCGGAATTTAACATTAGTATCATAAAGAAGCGATATATCGATCGTCCTTAAGTTACACAAATATGATCAATTAAATTTTATATGTGATATAAGTAACTCTGATGCAAAGATGGTATTTTGAATATACTGTTTCTACTCCGTCCATTCAATCACGTAATGATTGTTATTCATTTGAGTGATCCATGTTCATTTGCTTCGAAATTCAACATTAGTATGGTGAAGCAATGGAATATTGATCAATCATACTGAATTACTGGTCATGATGTTTTGACAATATGAAGTTGTTGCATTAGGGTTCATGACGGCACAAGGGTTGCATTGTCAAAGAGGTATGCGATTAGGATTGTGATGGCACAAAAGTTGTGCTTTAATGTTTATGGAAAGTATCAAGTATTAATTCTAAAAACAACACCGATTTCAAAGGAATTGTTCATTAAAATTTTGCGTCGGGACGTTGCCCCTATCAACCCGGCAGGGGCCACTGCCCCCTTGACCCCTGTTCGTTGAATGGCCAACAGAACCCCCGACTACTCTGCATAGTGTGATCATTTACTGAATTTTAATTTGATTTATTTAATTAATAGGATTTAAGTTAATAATAATAAAAATGTGTTTATTATTGTTCTCTTGTGGTGATCATTTATGGCCTTAGTTTTCCTTTATTTTGTTTTGGGATTTTGAAATACAACCTGCGTGTCGTGCCTCTCTTTTAATCTCTTGATGTAACTTCTTTTCTCATCTCACACCCTCCTATGTAAAATGAGTATTCTTTAATGTAATGAAATATTATGAAGAAAGAGAAGAATACAAGATCAAAGGAGGACAACCTTGGAGATCTTGCTTGGAGAAGCGTAGATCGTTATTAGGTTTAGCTTAGGTTCTCTCATTGGATTTGGAGAAGAATTGTGCTAGGGGTAATAACAGTTTCATTTTGTATGTATGTTGATGTATGTGAGAGACGATTTATATGATAAATAAGTCGGTGAGATCAAACTAATTGAAAATTCCCTCAAAATTGAATATTAAGTTTATGCTTTCCAAGTTTTAGAACTCAACAAGACTAGTATCAAATAATATAGGTTTCGTCTAACGTGAGGTGCATATTCTATATTGGTAAGGTGTGGTGGGATAAATGTAATATCCAATTTCTAAAACAATGGGTCAAACTTAACTAAACAAATTATAATAAGATTATATACGTTTAGAAGCAAGATTTAGGAATGATCCATATGATGGATTAGAATAATGAGTTATTCACTCAACTAAAAATATTCGAGAATTGTATTACATACAATTGGAAGGAGTTCATACATAAATAACTGAGTTTTATGTAATCAGCCTGACGCTGACTTAAAACAAAGTGAAATATGGATCTCGATTCACTAAAAAATCTTCCAACGGGATTTTCTGAATCAAATGGTAAGGGTCATTTGGTTTGAGTAAAATAGTGGGAGCATATTTGATTAAAGGCCTAATTGAGTATGTTGGTTTTAATTGATACTTATAATTTAACAAATTTTTTTATGTAGATTACCATGACAAAAAACACCTCTAACAAAATTTTGGATCAATCCTTGATAAGGAAAAATGGGTTGGGACAAATTTTCTAGATTGACACCGAAACCTGAGTATTTTCCTCAAACATGATAAAAAGTTGTATGTCTTAGAGACATCTTTTCCCGAAGAAGAGCCTCTTAGTTCTACTCCTAAGGCAGAAAGAGATGCCTATAAGAAGCATGTTGATGATGCCAATGAAACTGCTTGCCTCCTGTTTGCTACCATTAATTATGAATTGCGAAAGCAACATGAAAACATGGCAGCGTTCGATATGATTGAACACCTGAAGATGCTCTATCAAGAGCATGAAAGGCATGAGAAATTTAAAGTTTCAAAAGCCCTTTTTTCAAGGCAAGCTAGCTGAGGGAGCCCCAATAGGTCCCCATGTACTCAAGATGATTGGGTATGTAGAGAACCTTGAAAGATTGGGTTTCCCCTAAAAAAGGAGCTTGCGACTGATTTGATCCTGCAATTGTTGCCGTAGAGATTCAGTCAATTTTTCCTTAATTTCAACATGAATGATATGGAAAAAAGTCTTCCAGAGCTGCTAAGCATATTAAGAACTGTTGAGCAAAATTTGAAGTCAAAAGGGAAGTCCATTCTGATGGTTAGTAATGGAAAGAAACAGAATAAAAGGCCCACCAATCAGGATGGTAAATGGAAAGGCAACGAAGTTGCCAAACCCAAACATATTGCTCTTGATTCAAAGCCTAGTGGAGGCATAGCAAAGGAGGGCACTTTCTTCAATTGCGGTAAGACCGCACACAAGAGGAGAAACTGTCCAAAGTACTTGGAAGACAAGAAGAATGGAATGGAGACTTCGACTTCAGGTATTTTTGTTATAGAAATAAATTTATCTACTTCTGCATCATGGGTATTGGATACTGGACGTGGTTCTCACATTTTTACTAATGTGCAGGGGCTAAAAAGGAGTAGAGATTTAGCAAAAGGTGAAGGTAACCTATGAGTTGGAAATGGAGCAAAGGTTGCTGCTTTAGCTGTATGAACATATGTATTGACTTTACCTAGTGGCTTAATAATTCATTTAGAGAATTATTATTATGTACCTGCAATTAGCAGGAATATTATTTTCGTTTCTTTTTTTTGGACAAGTTTGGTTTTTCATTCATAATAAAGAACAATTGTTGCTCCATTTATTTGAATGGTATATTCTATGCTACTGCACAAATGACCAATGGACTATATGTAATTAATCTTGAAATGCCTATTTATAACTTTAATACTAAAAGGATGAAACCTAATGAGTTAAATCCAACTTACCTTTGGAATTGTCGATTAGGCCTCATAAATGAGAAACACATTTCCAAACTCCATAAAGATGGACTTTTGGACTCTTTTGATTAAGAATCATATAAGACATGCAGATCTTGTTTAATTGGAAAAATGACAAAGTCCCCATTCACAGGAAAAGGTGAAAGGGCTAATGATTTTTTGGCCCTCATACACATTGATGTATGTGGACCACTGAACATACCAGCCAGATGAGGTTTTCAATACTTCATCACATTTACTGATGATTTTAGTAGATATGGTTATGTGTATTTAATGAAACACAAATCTGAGTCCTTTGAAAAGTTCAAGGAATTCAAGAATGAAGTACAAAACCAACTGGGTAAGAATATTAAAACTCTTCGATCAGATCGAGGCGATGAATATTTAAGCCTAGAGTATGATGACCATCTAAAAGAGTGTCAGATTCTATACCAACTCACTTCTCCTGGAACACCACAACGGAATGGTATATCTGAGAGAAGAAATCGAACCTTGTTAGACATGGTCCGTTCCATGATGATTCACGCCAATCTTCCAAACTCCTTTTAGGGACATGCACTTCTAACAACAACTTACACATTTAATCGTGTTCCATCCAAAAAGGTTGAGAAGACACCATATGAGATATGGAGTGGTAAGAAACCACATATGTCTTACATGAAGATTTTGGGTTGTGAAGTTTATGTGAAACGACAAATTTCAACTAAGCTTGAGCCCAAATATGACAAATGCTTATTTGTGGGGTATCCTAAAAAAAACAATAGGGTATTACTTTTACAATCCTTTTGAGGGAAAAATGCTTGTCGCTTGAATTGGAGTTTTCTTGTAAAATGACTTTATTTCCAAAGGAATCAGTGGGAGGAAAGTAGAGCTTGAAGAAATTCAAGAATCACAAAGCAGTGATACACCTATGGAGGAATTAGAGCAAGAATCACAAGTAGATGTAGAAGAGCAATCTGCTCCAGTAGAACAAGACCAACCACAGAGATAAGGATATCTCATAACTGATCAAGGTGATATATTACTCATGGATCAAGATGAGCATGTAACATACCGAGAGGCCATAACTGGTCATGAGTCCGAGAAGTGGCTAGTAGCCATAAAATTTGAAATGGATTCCATGTAGACAAACCAGGTTTGGACCTTGGTAGAGCCTCCTGTAGGAGTTAATCCTATAGATCTTCAAAAAGAAGATTGACATGAATGGTAAGGTACATACCTATAAGGCAAGACTGGTTGCTAAAGGCTATAAACAAATTCATAGAATAGATTATGATGAAACTTTTCACCAGTTGCAATGCTTAAATTTGTTCGGATTTTACTTTCTATCACTACATATCATGATTATGAAGTATGGAAGATGGATATTGGGACTGCTTTCCTTAATGGGAATCTTCTTGAGGATGTGTACATGACACAACCTGAAGGATTTGACATACCAGAAGAAGCCCAAAAGATATGCAAGTTACAACGATCAATCTATGGATTGAAGCATGCTTTTAGAAGATGGAATCTTTGTTTTGATGAAACTGTAAAATAACATTGATTTATAAAGAATGAAGATGAGCCTTATGTCTACAAGAAGGTTAGTGGGAGCATGATCGTCTTCATGGTATTATATGTAGATGACATGTTATTCATTGGAAACGATGTCCCTACCTTGCAACAAGTTAAAACTTGGTTAGGGAAATGATTTTCTATGAAGGACCTTGGTGAAGCATCCTATATATTAGGAATCATGATCTATAGAGATAGATCACAAAAGCTGCTTGGCCTAAGTCAGAGTACATATATAGATAAAGTGCTGAGACGCTTTAATATGCCTGATTCCAAGACATGATTCATACTTATGCAACATGGCCTGTGTCTATCAAAATCACATTCCCCTTAAACTAATGAAGAAAGGGATCGCATGAATAAGATTCCATATGCATCTGCAATAGGATCTATCATGTATGCCATGTTATGTACTTGACCAGATGTCTCATATGCTTTAAGTGCAACGAGTAGGTACCAATATGATCCTGGTGATGCTCATTGGGTAGCTGTCAAGAATATCCTTAAGTACTTAAAAATGACTAAGAACTAATTCTTGGTATATGGAGGTCAGAAAGAGCTTGTTGTAATTGGATACACCGATGCTAGTATCTAAACAGATAAGGATGACTTCAGATTGCAAGCTAGTTATGTGTTCTGCTTAAATAGTGGCGCTATAAGTTGGAAAAGTTCAAAGCAAGAAACAATTGCTAATTCCACAACCAAGGCAGAGTACATTGTTGCCTCAAATGCAGCAAAGGAAATTGTTTGGATAAAATATTTCATTAGTGAACTTGGCATAGTCCCTAGCATTGTGGATCCCATTAATCTCTATTGTGATAATAATGGTGCTATCGCACATGCTAAGGATCCTAGATCTCACCAACGATCCAAACACATACTAAAGCGTTATCACCTCATTCGAGAGATAATAGATCGAGGAGATGTGAAGATATGCAAAGTACCTACACTTGACAATGTTGTTGGCCCACTAACAAAGCCTCTTGCGTAGCATAAGCATGATGGTCATACTAGATCTATGGGTATTAGAGGTATACCCGATTGGCTCTAGTGCTAGTGTGAGATCGTTGGTGTAAGCCCTAGAGGCCAATACTTTTGGTACTTGTATCAAATTATTTATTATTAATAAAATACATTTCTTTATTTTGTTTGTTTTTCCAGAATAATAAAGTCCCTAGAATAACTAGTCCATTTAATAAAACATTAAGTGTGACTTAATTATGAGATCCCATTAAACATAAGGACACTATTCTTAAAGTATCCATAGTCGAGCTTTACTGTGAAGTGGGATAACCTTAAAGCATTAAGACTATTATATAGATAGACTGATAATCACATCTCAGGGATCATGGATAAGGAGTTATAAAGTCTTAATATATGTATGAATATTAGGAGTAATATTTATACTGGATTGATCTGCTATGAGAGTACTACATAGAATGTTATGCAATGTGTCATAAGTTAGTCTCATGGTGATAGTGGTATATACCACCCTTCGACCTAAAACCACTATGGACCCTAGATGTAGAATCGAGCACTTTATTGTTGATCTAACATTGTCCGTAACTGGATGACCATAAAGACATTTGATGGGTACTCCACAAAGCATGCTGAGGGACATGAGTAACCTAGATGGAATTTTCCCATCGTGCATAACATGATAAATGTCTAAGGGCCCAATATTTAACTAGACAAGGATGACACGTTATATGCCATGTGTTCAATATAGACATAAGAACAAAAGGGTAATTGTACACACAAGTATTATCAACAAAAGGTTTTGTCATATCACATGACATTTTTGTAACTTGGGTAGCACTGATGTGTTTCTAGATACCCTCTCTATATATTATGTTAAATGTGTGATTTAATATAATTTCCAACATCGCAAAAACCTACAGGGTCACACACATAAGGACAAATTGATAAGAGGTAGTGTAAATAAGGAACACCGTAAGGTACAATACACTTAAGTAAATGTAGAACATTGTAAGGTATGTTAAGTAGAATACGGAGTATGGTAAGGTACCACTCGCTTAGGTGATATATGGTACACCATATGATATGGTGTGAATACACTTGAGTGGGCTTGTTAACTTGCAGCCCACACAAGTGGTTTTATATATAAAACCCTTGTGCAGAAGCATACACTCTTAATGAAAATTCAGACTGTGAAACCCTAACCGTATTTTCCTTTTCTCTCTCTCTCTCTCTCTCTCTCTCTCAAAGCCATCAATCGTAGCAGCTAGCACTAAGACTGAAGGAATCTGTTCGTGTGGACTGAGTAGAGGTCTTGTTCATCGTTTAACTCTCGTGATCACTCCTTCAATTCACCATCAAAGGCTTCATTGCCATAAGAGGTAATCATTTCTGTCACTGATCATGACCATTTGTAAGGATCACTAAAGGGAAATTTTTTAATTTTTGCTACGTTTTGGATCGCAATTTCCCTTCACTATATCAAGGCTTTAAATAATAAAAACTTAAATGCTGATCTGTTCGAAGAGGTACAAACGATCGAAAAAAATAATACATGGGAGCTAGCTAAATATCCAACACACGTAAAATATATCGAAATGTAGTGGGTGTTCAAGCTAAAGCATAATCCTGATCGGTCGATTGTAAGACACAAGACAATACTAGTAACTCGAGGATTTCTTAAGAGAGCAGGACTTAACTACTTTGAAGTATTTGCACCAGTAGCAAGATTGAAGACTGTCAGATTGGTGGTAGGCTTGGCATGCAAGGAAGGCTGGTTGACATTTCACTTAGATATGTAATCAACATTTTTGAATGGTCCCCTAGATGAAGTCATGTATGTCACACAACATTCTAGGTTTGTGATACAGTAGGAAGCAAGGAAAGTATACAAGTTTCACAAAGCCCTATATGGTCTCAAACACTATCCTAGGGAATGAAGCAAGAAGATCGACTCATACTTAGTCTAATAGAAGTTCATCAAATGCAGTTAGTATGGTGTTTATGTACATGTCATGTCACAAGATATAACCATCATCTGCTTATATGTCGATGACTTTCTAGTAACTGGAAATAGCATGGAGAACTTGTCGAAGTTCAAGGAGCAATTGAAGAGGGAATTTGAAATGTCGGATATGGGAAAGTTGTGGTATTTCCTAGGCATGGAATTTCAAATTACCAAGTAAGTTATGGTGATGCATAAAAGGAAGTATGTCAAAGAAATACCCAAGATATTTGAGATGGATAATTCGAATCCTGCATCCTCACTCGTCAAACCTAATATGTAACTTAAGAAGCATGGAGAGAAAGACAAGGTCGATGTCACTTTGTTCAAACAAATTGTAGTATCTCTGAGATATGTGTGCAACTGCAGACCTAATATAGGTTTCTCAGTCTGATTAGTAAGCAGATACATGGATGAACCAAAGGTGTCACAGATGAAGTATGTAAGAAGAATCCTGAGAAGTTGTGATTAATTACTATTTATATGTTGATTGGTGTGGAGATGAGGAATTCTGTTTCCACAAGATTCTTAAAGCAAAGAAACTGTGATTAATTGCTATTCAGATGTTGATTGGTGTGTAGATAAGGAAGATCGAAGAAGCACAACTGGTTATTTCTTTCAAGTGTTTGGTGCTCCCATCTCATGGTGCTCAAGAAAGCAACATGTGATGACATTATCATTGTGTGAAGTTGAGTATATAGTAGGGTCTTATGATGCTTATCAAGCAATCTGAATCATATTTGTGCTGGATAAGATAGAGGCCGAAGTAAAGAAACCTCCGGTGTTGCAGATCGACAACAAGTCAGCCATCAATCTTGCAAAGAATTCAGTTTTGCATGGAAGGAGTAAGCATATTGAGGCTAGATTTCACTTCTTAAAGGAGAAGGTAAATCAAGGTGAACTTGAAGTGAGGCATTACTCGAGTGAAGCATAGTTGACAAACATTTTCACCAAAGGATTGAAGATCAACAAATTCCTAACTTTGAGAAAGAAATTAGGAATAGTTCAGATCAATTAGCTTGTGTTTAGCAACTTGGATTATAAGGTTGTATGTTGTGATATAATTCAAGTTAGTTAGTTACTTAGTTAGCAAGTTAGTTAGTTTGTTATGCTAACTGCTTGGGTTATAAGTAACATATTGTATAAGTAACATGTATTACTTTTCATTCTCTCTCTCATTTCTTCTCCGTCCAAAATGCTTCTGCACTAACGAAGCAAACATCTCTTCCATTAGAGGAACCTCTTTGAAAAATCCCTGATCAACTTAGAATATAAGAGTATATTTATTGGTCCAAAAATCTCTTCCAAAATACTTCTAATTTTTCTTCAACTAAAGCTCTACACCTCCATTACTCTAGAAGAGTAGATTTATTGGACCCTAAATCCTAAAACCAAATCCTTCTTCGACAAAATTTTACTTTAAAATTTAAAGAGACATTCTTTAAATTATCTCAAAAGAAAAATTGTAAAATATAATTAGCATCATTTTAATTATAATTAATGATAATTTTTTATTTTCTTTTAAAAAATAAATAATATATCCCACATACCATTTTTATTTTTATTTTCTTTAAAAAAATAATATATCCCACATATCATTTTAATTTCCTTAAATAAAAGAGTTTGGATACAAAAGAAGATTTAAGATTACACACATGCATATGTCTCTCATCTCTTTCGATCCATTGAACATGTGAACTTAAAGAGATCTCTTTGCTTAATATTCATTGAGAAATATATAACTCAGGTAGAAAAAAGTGGACATCTCATCATTACATTTGCCACACCACTTTTTTTCTATATACCTTAACATTAATTTTAACAATTTTTAACCACATTTCTAGTCTTCCAAAATATCAAATTATATTTACCGAATGAATTATTATATTTCTCCTTATTATATTTTACCGGATGAGAGAAATATACCACCATATTTTGGTGATATTTTATTGCTCTTTCCATCTCTTAATATCCCATATTAAGTGTCATTTTCAATTATTTTAGACAAAACAATAAAAGGTTCAATTTATAAATAAAAGTGTAACAATTTTAACGTGTCATGGACAACAGCATACTGTGCCCAATAATATAATTGAAATTTGGACTCAATCACTTGCATAATGCCATTGTATTGGGCAGTTTATAGCAAAAATTTATTTTCATCAAAGTTGTGATGGAACATGTTGACTACACAGCATGTGCGAATTAAATCATATTCATACACTCCATTATATTGAAAAGCAAAGCATTCCGTAGCAATTAATATATGTGCATGCCAGAAACACTAAAGAGAAGGTGAAAAGAACTAACTAACAACATTCAATCAATGGAAAAGTTTTAATGCACAAGCACTAACAAAAGCAATATTTTGAAAACGTAAGGTAGTTTGTTTTAGTTTTTTTTTTTTAATGGTTTTTATATAAAAATTTATAATGTTTTTAAAAAAATTATAATGTTTTAAAAAAAATTAAACAAGGTTTAAATAATTATTCTTAAAATATTATTTTAGGTATTTCATCAATTTACTATAACTTTTTGGATACTAAAATTAAAAAAAACCACTTAAATTTGAAGTTATTTCAAATAACTTTTTTATAAAAATCATTTTTTAGATATTTTTTTCTAAAAAAGTTTGTATTTTTTGATATGTTTTAATATTTAATAATATATATTTATATTAGACATGTCAAATATTTCAATTAATAAAGAAATAAATTAATTTTTTTCAATATTTTAAAAAACATTTTTATAAAAATTATTAAAAAAAAAAAAACTCTATTTCTTAAACTTTCCATAAATGATGCATAGGCTATTGGTATATTTGTCTTAAAATTAACTTTTTTTTTTATAAGTAAGAATTCAGTATCAAAAGGAGTACTAATGCTACTCTAAACTAACAAACAATTGAATTCAAGCAATTTAACGGGGCTACAAACCAATCATAGAAATTACAACCAACCCTACTTTTCCCCTATTACAATCCAATTTCAAGATAGAAATTTGACAGAAAAAATAACATATCTACATTGAAGATTAAACCTTTAAAAAGGAGTGTTGTTTCTCCCCATCCAAACGCTACGATAAATTGCTAACCAAATTGAACCTACTTTACTCGGACTGAAATATTTCCACTTCTTTAGACAACACCTGTTAAAATTAACAATACAATTTGAATCAATATCCAAATTAATGTTCGACCAAGATTCAACTCCTCTCTATTTTTTCTTTGACATCGAACAATGGAATAACAAATGACACAGATTTTCTTCTTCTACAAAACATAAAAAACAAGTTAAATCGCTCCCTTCATTTAGAATGCCTCTTTTCTGTAATTGATACCTTGTTAGAAGATGATCCAAAAAATTCTCCATCCAAATAACAAGATTTTAGAAGGAATTTTATTCTTCCACAAGACTCCAAGAGCTGCTATCAGACAGACCAGCACTCAAGTCTTTAGTATAGTGCACCTATAACAACACTTGTAACACAATTTAACTTTGACAGGATGTGAAATACATATTAATTCGGCTGTAGAAGTGAGATAACGAAAGGCGATATAAAAACTCGTCACTTATTACTTCGGTGATATTAAAATCGAGAAGTAACGTTAAATGCACATAAGTTCGAACTCCATCAGCCGCACTTTTATTATTTTCAAAACTATCATATCTTTCATTTCGGTTTATTTTAAAAATTGAGAGGTAAGATTATTATTTTTTTTAAATTGTTAAATAATATTACATTGTTTAAAATAAAAATCAAATTCTCTAGAAAACAAGATAAAAATATAATTCTCAGGAGATTTATATTTTAGATCTTCAAACTATTGAATCTTGGGGAAGATCAAATGTTGGGTTCAAGGTTATTCTCTTCGAATCTTGCATGCATTTGATTCTGAAGAAAAACAAAATAAAGGTTAGATAAATAAAATTAATATTCAAATATATGATT
This sequence comes from Lathyrus tuberosus, assembly GCA_022829125.1. Taxonomy (NCBI): domain Eukaryota; kingdom Viridiplantae; phylum Streptophyta; class Magnoliopsida; order Fabales; family Fabaceae; genus Lathyrus; species Lathyrus tuberosus. The sequence goes on from JALAZF010000102.1 coordinate 10,637,739, forward strand.
TTGTGCTCAAATAAATATTTAAGAAAACAAACCTTAAACCCAAGTAATTTTTTACTCTTGCAATCCATCTTAGAGAACTTTTCCAAACGTCTTTATGATTCAAGCGCTTCATGTTCCATATAGGTTAGATTATTAATATTCAACAAGCTTTTATAACAGATGTCCCTTAGGTTTCAAGCGGATCACTAATGACAGATTCATGAGCGTTAATAAAAATTAAATGGACGACAAAAATTTGTTTAATGGTGTTGAATATATTAAAAAAACACTTAACCATCCCCTCAGCCAAGAAGAAAACCGAGGTGAATAAGTTGTTTTTTTTTTTTAAATACATTGTTTACACAGAATATTAAAAATACATTGTAAAATCTGTTTTCTTATGAGAACTTTTATTTTACATGTCCAGGTCTCATGCAAGATGTTAGAGATCTGTTTTCCAATGAGTATTTTTATTTTCTACACTTGCAATCCATCCCAGAGATCTGTAGTGACAACTCATGATAGAAATGGACGGTGGTGAATAATTCATCTCTTTGGAGGTGGCTACATATAATTTAGTATTAGGGTAAAATCTGTTTAACGAGTACTTTTATAATAAAATATGATTATTAACCACCTCAATTTTACTATAAAACTGAGTTGTTATATTAACTATTACCTCGGTTTTAAATAAAACCAAGGTAAGTATTTCTTTTCTTTTTTTTTGAAAATACATTGTTTACACAAAATATTAAAAAACATTGTTTACAACAAATCTTCGGTGATATCCAGATTTTGTTGCATACCCATTAAAATAATTATTTTTGAAACAAGAATGATTTTCTGCCCGTATAATCTATCAACTGAGTACTCTTCAAATGTTAAGCTCTCTTCTTTGTTGGTTAAGCTCTATTCATTGTTTAATTTGAAGGAAGAATGATTTCTACACTTGCAATCCATCAACCAAGCACTTTTCAATGGTTGAGCTTCATTCATTGTTGGTTAAGCTCCATTTTTTGTTTAACTTGAAGTAAGAATAATTTTCTGCACTTGCAATCTATCAACTTAGTACTCTTCTTTAACTGAGGGTTATTCCAAAAAATACAAAAACGACAACATCAACATCATTATGTGAGATAGATTGGAAGGGCAGAAAAAAATGTTTTGTTCAAGATAGAAGAACATTGAAGAATTTTTCTGTTTTGCAATTCATCCCAAAGAATGATGTTTGGGGTGGCTTCATATTAGTAAGGATTAGGGTAAAATTTGTTTAACAAATACTTTTATAGTAAAATCTTATTATTTTATGCCTCGGCTAAATAGAAACCGAAGGGTTATAACATTTTGTTTACACTTATAAACAAATAGAGTCATAAATTGCGATAGCTGGGAATTGAAGCTTGTACTTATTTGTTTTTTACCTTGGTTTTATTTTTTTTAATTAATAAAAAAATAGCATGCTTTTGATTTATACCTCAGTTTTCTATTGTTCGAGGTGAAAGCTTCGTCATGAAAAACATTATTTATTGTAGTGTGAAAGCCCCTGAACAATCCGCCAGCCAAACAAAACAGTCACTTTCTACTTGATTTTGTTCAAAATCGCCCAAACTGCCCAGCAATTTATGAACCTGCCAAACTAACTCAGCACTGTAATTTGCATCCAAAAGAAGGTTCCAAGACCATTGTCCCGTTTCAGCAACATAGCCAAATTGAAGCCTTGATAATGCAAACAACTTTGGGTAAGCATCTCTAAGCGTTTAAGAACCCAACCACTTGTTGTTCTGAAAATCAATCTTCGCTCCATTTTCTAGACTCCACTTGATGTTCTTAGAGAAGAGATCAAAATCCTGACCACACACCCAACCCAAACTAAGGATGTCTCGCCACCATATTGAGTTTCTATTACCCCAACCTCTTCCATCACTTCTCACTAATTGAGTCTAGGATAGTCGTAACGAAACTTTAGAAGATTAGGCGAAATAACTTCGTTATCCTTAAGGATTCTCCACTCCCATTTCAGCAATAAAGACTTGTTTACCTGCTCTGAATCTATATAATCTCCTTTAGAACTTTAGAAGGCGCTTTGTAGAAAGAAATTGTAACACCCTAAACTCTGACTCTTAATTTAAAAGAGATTTTTCACAACTTAGCATGCTACTCCAAACACAATACGCATCTTCATGAATATTTTTCAAAATATCGCAGAAAAAATCAAAATATCTCATGACATCAAATAGTTATATAAAGGAAAATACTCACATAAAATAAACTCCAACATCACTCAAAAAATTATATGTCATGTTTCCATGTTACAGATCAATGCATATAGACCAACTATATAGCGATAAACTATTAGATTACACAATAAAAAGGGGGTGAGAATACACCTTTCAAATTTTAATAGTGAAAATTAGCACAAGTAGAATATTCACACAAAGCTCAATCATAATTCAAATTATAATGTAAATGCTAATGCCACCAACTCCTTTATCAATATGCATGTGCTATCGAGTTTTTGGTGTCAGAGATATGTTACTGGTTGCCCATTTCACTGGTTCCTCTTGAACCCTGTCCCTCTCTAGACATGAGACTGTCAAGGTTCCTCTCTGAACCTAGCCATCACTGGATCAAAATCCTAGCTAACTCCAAAATATATGCATGCATGATCATGTATAAAAGAAAGCATGAAACTCAAACAACCATCACAAATCATCATCAAAATAACCTAAAAAATCATCATAAAAAATCTTCATCAAAATCATAATCAAAATATGGTTCCACTATTGAACCAAAATATTGTCAATCATTGACCTCCTTATAATCCCACCGGATTACTAATTTTAAAAATATAATTTTTCCATTAAACAAGCCTCGCTGTAATCCCACCGAATTACTAAACTCAAAAATATAATGTAAGAATAATTATTTTTCATCTCAAAAGGAGTAAAGTTATGTTATTACTCAACAACTCTAGACTCATCAAAGTACTCAGAAAGTCTCAAAAGTTGTTATATTAGTTATACCTCAATAGAGTTCTAAAAAAGCTTAAAAACAACTAAATAACAACTCTCATCTCTCAAAATGACTCTAGAGTATCCAAAAGTACTCTAAAGTGTTCAAAAGCTCTCTAAAGGCAACTCTTCACAGGTGATAACTCTTCTAACTCTAAGGGCTGACAATTTAACTCAAATTGATCCTAAGGTTACCAAAAGGTCACCAATGTAAAAAATTTCCCAAAAAGAAGAGAAAAACTCCTTAAACTCAAAAATTGATGAAAAAACCCTGATTTGTCGCCGCTTGGGCCCGAACCACCACAACCTTCCACCTCTCGCAAACCATCCACCCACTACGGCCCTCCGCCATTCGTCAGTCGTCCGCCTCTCGCCACAACCCTCCGTCGTTCGCCGACCTTTTGCCGCCCACCGGCTGGTCCTCAGCTACAGCCCTTCACTGTTTGTCGGTCGTCTGTCGCTCATCGTAGTTGTCTGGTGTTCGATCGCCCTCTACTGTCTACCCACTATCCTATTACTGCGGTCCACGGCCGTTCACCAGCCATCCACTGCTCGTCGACCTTCCCCCGACCTGCATTTGTGGCATCCACCACATGACTAAGATCTGACACTGCAGCTGACCCGCAGCGTAGCTCTGGTCACAGCCTCGCAAAACAGCCTTACATTGTGAAAAATTCCCTCCAATGCGTCAAAAGCCGCGCGACCCTCTGATGTCGATCGCACCGACGCTACTTACCCGCGTCACGGTTCCAGCTGCCGACCTATGACGTGACTTCGTTCACCATTGTCAAGCGCGGTACGTGGCCCTCTGCCTACCGCGGCCCTCAGTATTCTGTCGGTCATTTGCTGGTCATCAACTCCCAGTGCCATCTGCCGCCCGTTGGTCGTCTGTCGACCCGCCGCCACGATAACTGCCTCGCAGTTACGATCCGCCACAATCGATAACCCGTAACGCTACTCTTAATGCAACCTCGCGGCGCAGCCTGCCGTCATGGCAACTGTCGCACGAATCTATCATCCAAATCAGGTAATCTCTATCTGGTGTGGCCTGACCGTTGCCATCTCGTCCGCCTCGTCGATGTAACACCCGTCGCGTAACCCATTGTTGTCGATCTTGCTGTTGCCGCCTGTAACATCCTGATTTAATTAATCATTTATCTATTTACTTATTTCTCAATTTATTTAATTAAACTATTTGAATATTATTTTGTGTGCCTTTTGGGTGGTTTGGCCAGTCAATTAGTTTTGGTGAAATTTGATTAATTAATTAATTAATAGAAAATTTGTAGAATATGAGGAGTTGAGCTAATTTTGTGAATAAAGAGAATTAGGTGGTTAGTGGAGAGAAACTTATGCTTAGTTAGCCTAAAATCACAATTATAAGGGGACTAATTAGGTTATTATATAATTAGAAAAATAGAAGAGAGGAGGTTTTTTGGGAGAGAATTTGTCAATATGTGAAAAGAATTGAGAGGAATAGCATTTGAGAGCTAGGGCTTGGGGAGGGAGAAACATAGAAGAGTTAATTGCTTGTTTTTACTAGATTTTCAAGGTAAGGGGAGTGATTATTCATCTAAGGGTGTCTTAATCATGAAAGGGTAGAGAAGTTTCCTTTAACCTCCAATAGGGTCTTATTTTTCTCTTTTGATTGGTTATTCGATGAACTATATGAATGTGATTATGTTTTAATGCAATGGATTGATTGAAATTTGTGCTCTATAAATGTGATTATTATTGTTCATGTTAAAATGTTCATAAGCATGATATTTGATATGAGATTGAGGGTTTTATAAACTGAATGTAATTATGAATTTTTGGTGATTAATCGATGGAATAACATGTTAAATTAATGGGAAATAACATGCTAATATTTTTTAATCATGTTGTCATACCCCAAATTTTGACCACTAAGATTTCCCATCATTGTGCAAATCATCATCACAATATGGATGTACCTTTATGCCTCATCAATCTCCTCAAGGAATTGTTGAGCATTCACCACAATCAAAATTAGGGTTTCAAGCCCTCTCTGAGTGCTTATACAAAGGATAAATCAAGGAATGACATGATCTTCAACTTGTCTAAACCTCTCAAACATCCACAATGTATCAAGAGGACTCCCACTTCAAGGATTAAGCACAAGGTTGCTCCCTTTTAAGTGGATCAAGCTTCAAGATTGCCAGTGTCGCCAAATTAGGGTTTTGGTCAACCAGGGCCGCCAGATGGAAATTTTCATCTGGGCATGAGCCAATGCTTCAAAGAATATCCTAACATACTCCATGGAACCTCATGGACCCAATCATCACGTCAATTTGGCCTCAAGGGATGCATACATCAAAAATCAGGAATTAGGGTTTCTTGACCTAATTCACCCCTAAGATGACTTTTGGGACAAATCATGAACCAAGACCTCAAGACATGATTTGAGGGTCTCTAATATACCATATTGATCCATTTGGAACAATGTATTGATCCAAGAAGCTTGAGCAACAAGTTTCAATTTCATCTAAACCACAGTTAGGGTTTTGCGAGAAAAGTCAACTGTAGCTTTGACTTTTGACCAGGACATGCTCCCAAACCCTAGGACATGATTCAATACACCCTATAACACCCATGGAATATTTCCATAAAGTTTTATTTAGGTCAAGGACATGATTTCCTAAAGGATTGCACAATTTGGAATTCATCTGATAAAAAGTCAACTGTGCACAAAAGTCAACTTTGACTTTTTTGAGATTTTTCACAAAAATATATTTTTAACCCTAAAATTATGTTAATGTATGATTTGAATCATCATTCATCAAGAAAAATCAAAGAAAGTGGGATAACTTGTAAAAGGGGTAACCATAAAAACTTGGAAAATTTTCTAAGTTATGAAAAAAAGTGACAAAGGTACCAACTTTGGAGGATCATAACTCCTAAACCACAAAGCCATTTTTTAACATCCAAGGCTTGATTTGTAGATCTCATTGCCCTCTACAAAAGCTTCATACTGATCTATGTCCAAATTCCTCATGGATTTTGAGTTATGGAGTGATCAAAATCAAGAAAAGTCACTTTGTTCCAACACTTAGTGAAAATTTCACTAAGTCAGAATCTTCCTTACTTTTTCCAAATGTAAGGGGATTTTTCACTTGGATCCAAAAGGTATCAAAACCAAATGTGATCAGACATTTGTTGTATCATATAAGGGCTTTCCAAAATGGCCAAGAACATCACCAAATTCAATTTGAGCTTTGAGATATGGTAGTGGCAAGATGCCTTACTGAAATCTGCCAAGGCAAGGCAGATTTTTGCACTTTTGACCGATTGGCCAAAATCCGCCAATTCCAAGCCTTGTCATCACTTTAGACACATCTGAGGATTGAATCTAAAGGGGACAATCACTAAGCCAAGCCTCCAAAGTCCTTGGAACAAGAAATAACATGCTAAACCTAGAATTGCCCAAAATAGGGACAAGACTCCAATTTTGGATTGGAGCATTCAATGGAAGCACCAAGGTGGCATGGAATGAGCTATTAGCAATTGAATTCAGTCAAGACTTATCCAAGACCAAGGGGACCAGCAGCCTGTGCCCTAACCTCTAGTCAATGGCTAGAGGAGACTTGGATTTTCATTTGCCAACATTGGCCAACCCTACTCAGCAGTTGCCATTCCCTATTCCTTGCAAAACAAACTTGCTCTACTATAAATAGAGCTAAATTGTGATCAGTTTAAGTACACCAAAGACCTACAACACTTGCGTTTCTCAAAATCCACTTCTCACTCTAAAAAATGCCTTTCTTAGCAAGTCACTATCGGGTTTTTCAATAGAGGGCAATTACACTCAAACCAATCACACACACACCTCACATACATCATATGTGAGCTGATCAAACACTGAAATAACACCTGGAACACTGATTTCTTAGAATCACCAGTCAATTTCTCAAGGTTTTAACCAAGTTTCAGTTGAGATGCCATGAAGTGATCCAGCCAGTTTCCATCAAGTCCAAGCATTCAAACACACTCCATAGGGTGTAGGGAAGCTGTTCAGATCATCACAACTCGTATGTAACACCTCCAACTCATAAATCAATTTGCTCTTGCTATCACGACCTAGAGGTAAGCCTAAACTTGGTCATCTCTCAATCTATGCATATTTCCTCGCACAATACTTTTGCCAAATGTTCATCATCATGCATGGAATGTTTCCCCTCAATTAATTGCTTTGTTTGAATCGTGTATCAAAAATCCCAGCCTTCATGCAGAAATTAGGGTTCATGAGGATTTGTCGTGATTTCTTGTTTTATGCTTAATTTAAATGCAATTAATTGTCATAAACATGATCGTGAGGTGAAAACGAGCAATTTGATATATGGATTGCATGATATAGTCAAGTATTTAGTGAGATTGGATAGAAAATACAAATCTGGGCAAAACTGAAAAACGCGCGTGTTCTTCAGCTGTTCTTGGCACCATTTCTCTCAAATTCAAATATTTGAATTTTGTGATTTTATTTAATTGATTCAAAAATTAATTTCTCTCTGAGTTTTAATGATTTTGAGTTCATTCTTTTTTTAATAATTCACAAAAATGTTAAAATATTTATTTTCCCAAAAAATCCCAAATATATTATTTATTTCATATAATTGATATTTTTGCAAAGAATTAATGTTTTAATTGTTTTTGACATTTAGAATATTTTTTCCTTATTGATTTTGCAAATTTTAATGATTTCTAATCATTTTGTAGGACAAAACTTGATTTATGAAGCGTTAATCCAAGATCACAATTTGTTTTCCACATGTTAAACAATTTTGATCATTTTAATTGAATATTTTATTCAATTAAAACACATTTTTGAAAACAAATTAGGGCTTTTGATTAATTCAACCCTCATAAATCATTTTCAAAAAATCTTTTGGGCCTCTATTAGAGTATAAGATCCAACCCCTTTGAAAACCAAGTCATTTTTGGGCCTCAGTCTTTCTATAAGACCCCCCGGTGTTTTCAAAATCTCGGTGCGATCGCCATTTCAGAAAAAAAAGTCATTTGGGCCTACCCTCGAGTAGTAAGACCCATTTCTTTTCTTTAAACTTTTTGGGCCTCTTGAGAGAGTGTAAGACCCAAACCCCCTTGTACAAACAATTTTGGGCCTCACTTATTGTATAAGTCCCTCTGTACAAGTAAACGGCGCGATCGTCGCCTTTAAAAAAATCAATCGGGCCTCTCCTAGAGCTATAAGACCCATTCAAAACTTTTGGGCCTCTAAATAGAGTGTAAGACCCAATCCCCTTTTAACCAAAACAACTTTGGGCCTCAGATATTGTATAAATCCCTCCGCGTTAAAAGAAACCTCGGCGCGATCGCCAGTTCAAAAATCAAATCATCTGGGCCTCTCCTTGAGTTGTAAGCCCCACCACTTGTATAAAAATACACTTTGGGCCTCTTAAGAGAGTGTAAGACCCATCTCTTTGTACAGAAAACCTTTCTCAGGCTTCAGTCACTTGTATAAGTCCCTCTGTATAAATTCAACAGTGCGATCACTGATAAAACCCTGGGCCTCTCCTTGAGCTGTAAGCCCCAAAGTTTTCTTTCAAAGCACTTTCTCCTTTGATTTTGAATATACTGTTGTTTTCAATCTTTATTTGTTGAACAACTAACCAAACAACATGGAAGCTCTACAATCGAGTCAGTGTTTACCCGCTTTCATTTACCGCTTTCATATACATATAACTGTATTGTGGGGCTATTTCGTTGTAAGTCTTCTTTCATAAACTCGTATCGACTTTGTAATAATAGTATAGATATTTAGAGTTTCCCCAACAACTACGTCTAGCATTAAGCCCGTTGATCACTCTTAAATAGTCAAAACTAGATCCCCATAGGCTTACCAGACACAGTCTTCCCTCCTCTTGGGGTTAAAGAATATGGAGATGTGAAAGGCAGATTCTTTTTGAACCCTTTCTTAGACTGTCACTCGTAGAAGTTGTCAAAGGAACTCTACTCCCTAGAGATGATCTCTTCTCAGTGAATTGCATCCCTTGAGTTCCTTCCAAATTCTTGAACTTTCCTGGCTTGATCTATTCTTTGTGAATAGCTTGTCTTAAACTTCTCGGGGTTTGGGGACCCATAGGCTTCTTAAAAGCACCCTTAGGAATTGTCAAGGAACTCTACTCCCCAGAGATGATCTCTTCTCCATGAATTACATCCCTTGAGTTCCTTCCAAATTCTCGAACTTTCCTGGCTTGATCTATTCTTTGTGAATAGCCTGTCTTGAACTTCTCGGGGTTTGGGGGACCCACAGGCTTCCTAAAAGCATCCTCGCCTCCTCTTGGGCATTGTACAAGGACCCGTCGGCTTCTTAGAAGTATTCACAGCCTCCTCTTAGGCTTCGTATAAATGGTTTCTTCCTCTGGGAATGATAGCCTCCTCTTAGGCTTTGTACAAATTGTCCCTCGGCTTCTTAAAATTTTCCAGCCTCCTCTTGGGCTTCGTACAAATTGTCCCGACGACCTCCTAAAGGTATAGGAACAGAAATCAGTCATCTTAATAGAACAGTCTTTCCAAGAGTCTACTACTGTTTCTCAAAGCATAGTACAAAAGATGAAACTCTAGACTTGGATAGTCTAATTTCATTGAGTCTCAAAGACATTCTTAAGCACCCTTCAAGAATAGGAAGGAACCCCGTAGACTTGGACAATCTCAATACCCTTTGGATTTCCCATTTCCTCAAAGAAAAGGAAATATCCCTGATCCTCGAATCAAAATCCCTGAGTACAACATTACTCATATAAGAACTGATTTTCTCTTTGAACCCATATACTGGTTACTCAACTGAAACAATACCCTTTTTTCGCCTCCATCTCGGGCTTTGTACGAGATACAAAAAGGTTCTTATTGAATCAACACTTTAGCCTCCATCTCGGGCTTCGTACGAGATACTAAAAGACTCTCTTGTTGAGTCAAACACCTTTTAGCCTCCGTCTTAGGCTTTGTACAAGACACAAATCACTCCCTTGTTGAGTATAAAACAACTCTTTTAGCCTCTTTCTCGGGCTTTGTACGAGACACATAAAAACACCCTCTTGTTGCGCCAATAGCCTCCTCTTAGGCTTTGTATAAGAAAACCACTGGTTGATCCAATCAACCTTTTAGCATCAAAGTTGTGCCTCGTTCATAGTACACAAACAACAACAACTCCTTCCCCTTCATCTAATCGCTGTAAGCGGCAAGCCTCTGGATCATCTACATCTATGCCACTGTCCCTCTTTTAGCATGAGAAATTCCTAAGGAAAGATGGCGTTACTTTACACTGAGTTAAAGTCTTCTCCTTCAGGTTGGAAATCCCCTATAAAGGAAACTATGGCATTGCCGGATTCACACATCCCGGTTAAAGTAATTCTCCTTTATAAAACAGTTGTGACAGACAAACCCCTCTTTAGAGATGACAAATTCTCTCTAAAGTCAAACACTTTTAGCTTCACATCTTGGGCTTCGAACAAGATACAAATAGACCCTTCAGCTTCACGTCTTGGGCTTTGAACAAGACACCAAAACACCATTTCCTCCCATAGAATAGGAGGAACTATGATCCCTATGATTTCCCTGTTTTGGAAAAAACGGGAATACGTAGGAATAAGATTGAAATAAAAATCTTAGCGAGCACACCAAACAAAAACCCAAAATCTCGTATATCATTCAAAACATCCTAGTCCGTATTCCCCGCTAAAAGTTTAAAATCCCTGAAAATAACTTAAGGCCCCCCCACATTGATAACATCCGTAACCTAACAGACAGCTGTTTAAACTCAGTATACAAGCAGGGTTAATTGGAGACATCTATTTCGCTTCCTTAGTCAGCTCACAATAGGATAAAAAATGAATCGACCTGTAGTAACCCCCAAGGAGCGACAGTGCTTAAGAAACACGTCCAGTTTCGCTCGCTACACATGTATGTATAAATCCTAGGTTGTTTTAGTTTGTTTTGGAATTGAATTGGAGGTGTTTGTAGGTTCTATAATGGGAGAACGCATTTTTTCTTCTATTAACAAGGTGAATGACGTCACCTGCATGACGGCCTGGTCGTCATGTATGTTGAAACGCTGACGGGCGTAGCTGTCTCACGGGGAGACCGTCATGGTCTCCAAGCATATGTAGGGCCTCACAATTCGTCACAAGGGTGACGATTGACTATTGGTGTGATGACGGGCATCATCCTGGTGACGGGTTACCCGTCATCGTGTTAGTGGATGCGTTTTGGCATGTGAGTTTGATTTTTGGGGTGGTTTCATCTTGGAGTCAATGTCTGGCTATGGTATGGTGTGTTTTTGACGTATATTATTTGGTTAATTAAATTATGTGATTAATCTAACATTCTTAATTGATATTTTGCATAAATGAGTGTTATGTGTAATTGTGAATATATGTTCAATGTGCGAATATATGTGGTCAGAATGCAAGTATAATGTTGTGTGAATTATTGTACACGATTGGGTATAAATTGATGGGATGAAGAGTTTAGAGTGAGAACTACTGGTGATGTATTGAATGCATATTTGGTAACAATCAAATTGTGGTTGTATTCATTGCTATATTGTTGTTATTGTTGTTGCATTATTGTTTACACTTAGAGTGGGGCTATATTCATTTGTTGTGTTTTTGTCATTGCATTTTTATATGCAATGCATCATATGTTATCGTTTTGTGAAAGAGGCAAGTCACGAGTTTTGTGTGGGGACGAGTGACTTGTCCCAAGCTCAGAGTGGGGGTTTGGAGCTCAAATTAGGAGCTTGGGGTTCAAAGAGGGGACCTGATTCATATGAAGAATCAAATGTTGAGTTGGTACCACATGCATATAGAGTTGAATTGTGAGTCTGATTCAGAGTGGGCTCGTGACAAACATGAGTTGAGTCAATGTTGCATTGCATTACATAATGGTTGCTCAAATGAGATGTTTATGTATTGATGAATACTCTTGTATGATTTGTGTGATTTGTTATTGATTCTGATGTGGGTGAAATATGAATATGTGATATTGTAGTGCATGTTTAGTATGTGCATGAATTATGATGTGTGAATCTACTCTGATTATTTTGTGCACCTATTATTATTTGAGCATATTCTCATCCCTTTTTGTGTCGTTGCATTTGGGTTCCTCTAGAGTACGGACAATCAAGTACCTAAGTAGGAGCTTGATGTTGAGGATGACATTGTGCTTCTTTAGTTGCTTGTCGATCGAGTCTTATAGTAAGTCGTTCTGATATGTAACATAAGGGGAACAGGCTATTCTTTTATTCTCATTATATTGCATATCTTTACATTTATTTTGATGATGAACCTCTTTTTAAACTTATTGTTGTTGAGGCTTTTAAGTCAAAGTTTGTTATAATTTTCGTATCTTATCAAATGATTTAATTTTAATTATGCGGTTCATGTATGTGTCATTGTTGTTTAAGTAGAATCCTACTTGGAGAATTATTGTGTTATATTTAATTATTTGTCAAGCCAAAAAGTAAGGTGTTACACCTCCTCTGACCCGCAGCCCCCTCCCCCCCCCCCCCCCCCCCCAAAAAAAAATTAACTTTTGATTTTTTCCAAAAAGTCTGATTTTTCAATTTTTATGAAAAAGTCCAGTTTTATGGTTTTTGGAAAATTGGGAAAAATACAGGTCGTACAATTTCAAGAATTTTGGAAAACAAACTAAATGAGGCCACTCAAATTTCATATACATCACACAAAAACTCTAAAGATATAACCACAAAAGATATAGACAATTCAACAACAAATGATATTACAATCAAGAAAAAATGATTTTTCGATGACCATAAGGAATTTATCCTAAATCCCCTTTGATCACCAATAGGGTTTCACCCAAACCCTATTTGGATAAACATAATGACATAAAGAAACTAAGTTATTTATCAATCAATTTCGATGGGCTTTTTCCCAAACCCATTGGCCAAAAATTTCACAGATCGCAAGAAATTAAAGGAAAACACATAAAGAACCCATGGCGCTGATGGGAGGGTAAGGACCTCTCACCACAATTGCTTGTTTGGTCGCCATGAACTATCTTCCAGTGGGAGGCCTAATGTTCATGCTCATTAGCTAGCCAGTGAGGAAAGCTACATTGTTATTCATGGACTTACACCCTCTTTGGCCTTGTTGTAGCGCCTAGTAGATTATTTTTCCTCTTTCGAGGTCAACATTCATTGTGACTGGCTCACCGTGGTGATTGTGAAATTTTATATAGAGGTGAACAGAGGACGCTACTACATCTCGAGCCACCAAAAAAGGTCTGACGAGTATGAAATCATAAATGCTTTTACATTAAATCACATAAAACTAAGATTCCACAATCCTAACGTTTTCCCTTCCACCATGGATATCATTAGCTCAATGTATCACTAAGGACAAGTTATTATGCCGTTGAATGCTTAAAAGTCTAATCCTTTGTATGGCCACAAATTTTCCTTATTTAGGCCCAACTTTTTTAACAACTCTGAATATGTTATATTGCATAAGCTTCCGCCATCAACTAATATCTAGGATACATTGAAGTGATTAACTACGATAGTTATGACCAGAAGAATTATATCATTTGGGACTTCATTGACTTTCTTGTTATCCCTAAACCGAGCATTGGTCTATCTGGGGTCTTGTCTTAGGTGCTTTTATTTTCTTATGGACGACCATCAATTCTATAATCCTTAGATTGAATACTACTCTTGACGATACATTTTCTCGGGGCGCATCTTCTATAATGGTTGTAATGTGCTGGAACTTTCCTTTATTGGCTCTTTTCTCTTCAATGTTAATCATTTTATTATTAGGAATTGCATCCTGGCGAGATGCGGTTTATAACACCCCAAATTCTATTTGAATTTTTATTTCATTAATAATTTACTTTAGAGTGTTTTTTGTAATTTTATTATTATTTCTATCAATTAAAAGAAAGAAAAATCTAAGGTTATTATTATTATTATTATTATTATTATTATTATTATTATTATTATTATTATTATTTAGACGATTAATTAGAACTTATAGGATTTATTGGGTGTATTTCAATAAGTTAGAAAAAAAATAGAAATCAGAAGAAAGTTGGAAAGTGAGTCAAATAGTTATTAAAATGAAAAAGAATAAAATCCAAATTTTTGAAGTGGAAATAATTAATTGAGAAATTAGGAAATAAAAAAGGTATTTAGTGTGAGGAAGAAAGAAGGGAGGAAAAACATGTATTTTTGAGAGAAAAATAAATCAAGAGGAAAACCCTAGCACAACAAAGAGTCACCCTTTCTTCTCCAAAACTCTAGAAGAAAAATTCTGATTCCACTAAGAGGATAGCGATAGAAGTGGTGCACAAAAGAACTCCACTATTTTTTAGAGCTTTGTGAAAATTCTTAACTAACAAGGTAGGGGGAATTATTCTATGAATTGGTATTATATGTTTAGGGTAGTGGGGTTTTCATTAAAACTCGAATTATATGGGTTTCCATGTGAATTTTCCTGCGAGATGATTGCTCATAAACCCTAGGTTATGAATCTCTCTCATTCAATGGATGATTTATGTTTAGGTGAATATATAGGTACATCGTTCTTATGATTATATTATTATAAATTGATTTGTGTTTACCTTGAGGAATATATGTAATATTGATTTATTTTTATGATTGAGTTATGTTTAAATGATGCCAAATTGATGTGGGAATGTGTTCTGTACTGTGATTTCGTAACGGTACTGAAATTAGGGTTTGGGAAAAGGTTACGAGTGATTTTTGCAGTGAAAAGTGAAATTTTGCGCATGATAATCGATTGTACCTTTGGTGCAATCGATTGGCACATTTTAAGAGTAGTTTTTTCGGGGGATAGTAGGTGTGTTACAATCAATTGTATACTTATGAATTTTAAAAAATTCATAACTTGAGTTTAGAAACTCAGATTGAGGTGCGGTCAGATGCGTTAGAAAACTAATGCAACGACTTGTCTTTGGTAATGAGTTCACGATACTTACATGTAGTATTAATAATGTGAATAATAATGAACTGTGAAGTGAATATTTAGGACATTAGTCCGATGTTGATGATATGTTTTTGTGAATCAAATGTAAGTATTTTAGGACACCGGTCCAATGTTAATGACATTTTTGTGTCAAATAACATGTGAATATTGAGGGAATTATTCCAATATTTGATGATTGTTGTGTTAATGAAATGTTGTGTGTTAAGGACACAAGTCAAATATTTGATGAGATGCAAATTGTGAACTATGAATGATTATGTTAATACCCTTCGGACGTAAGTCCACTGTTGATTATGTTATAGGTTTGATAAAAACCAGTGTTAATTATATTATAGGTTCGATAAGAATCAGTGTTCAATTATGTTATAGGTTTGATAAGAACCAGTGTTCCATTATGTTATAGGTTCGACAAGAATCAATGTTTAAATATGGTTTGGAGGTTCAGATGAAAATAGTATCACATTTTTTGTTCATCATGCATCATATATATATATATATATATATATATATATATATATATATATATATATATATATATATATATCTCACATGTACTCCTAGGAATTGCATGTTTACCGACTTCCAAGGGAGTGTCATAGTACGAGCGTAGCTCCCATGTACTCCTAGAAGTAGAGTTTAGCGATGGGTGTTGTAGTGCATATGCAGCTCGCATGTACTTCTAGACATCACAAGTTTACAGACGTCCAAGAGAGTGTCGTAGTGCGGGATATAGCTTATTTATACTCCTTAACTATTAGGACATACGAAAATAAGCTTTGAGTCTAGTGATGGTATCACATGCATTGGATTAGATGACAAGTGCATATCTTAAGCATCTATCTATATATTATATGTATATGTGTGAAATGTGAGTTGATGTTACATTTAAGTCGTGAAATGTTCATCGATGATGTATGTGAATATGTGAAAAATGAATCAATGTTAGATGTATATATGTGAAATGTGAATTGATGTTACATGCATGTCGCGAAATGTTAATCGATGATATATGTATATATGTGAAAAGTGAATCGATGTTATATGTTAATATGTGAGATGTGACTTGAGGTTATATGCTAATTGTAAAATGTCAAATGATGTTATATGTATTATTGTAATTTATGTATGTGTATTATGTGTACATTGCAAAATGTCAACTAATGTTATATGTATATGGTGAAGGATCATGTGATGTTATAAGTATGTGAAATGTTCAGTGACTGTATAAGATGTCATGAGAATTGTATATCTCACATTTATGCTACCCTTACTATATTGTAAAATGTTAATTTGTAGAATGTATTCTTACCCTTTTTGTTTCTATATTTCTCCTTGTGAACCCATGTGCAGAGTATTCTTAGGTTGAGACTGAGGAGTAGTATTTGTGGCTTGTTTATGGAAGATAGTGTAGAAGACGACCTCAAATTATTTTCTTTAAGATTATGTTTTACTGAACTTTAAGTTGGCAAGTTAGGTTGAATTGGAATAAAACCTCTGATATTGTAACATCAGGGTTGGGATTATTTACTTGTGTAGCACCCCAAATTTTGACCATCCTTTTTTTCTTTTCATCTTACTTAGAGTATAGGTTATTGATCTATCCAGGGTCTCATACAGGTCATTTGGTCAACCCCAATGACCTAAAATGTCAAAGGGGAACCATTTTAACTTTTTTAGGAGATTGATCTTAGCCTAGAGGTTTAGTTGCTAATTTTGGACTTTCTAGATTTTTAATATAATATATTGTCTTTAATTTATATACTTATCATTAGAAAATGGGAAAGTTAATCATTGATTATTAACTTACTAGGAATATTTTAATTAGAATATGTTATTAAGTGCTCATTATTAAAAAACCATTATATTTAGGTTATTATTAGTTAATACTTAGCAATTAAAATTTAAATATTATTAAGTTATGAATTGTATTACTCAAATAATAATATTTTTGTAATTATTAGTATTAGTTCTACTAGAATTTAGTTGGTTCTTATATTAATATTAGGATTAAGTTAGCTAGAGTTATTACTCAATATTATATCATTATTTAGAGTGACCGAGTTTATATTTTTAGTTGGTATTAAAAATCTCTTTTAATTAGGTAAATCAATTATTGAATATTATTTTTTTAGTGGGATAAACCTGGTTAAACAAAGTTACCAGGTCAACTCAAGTCTCAAGCCCAAAGTCCACAAACCCTAATCTGCGCAGAATTCGAATCAAAATGGATCGAAAAACATTAAATTGAAATTGAATCAAATCTTTCTACTTTCATTGCACAGATACATTGAGAAGCATGATTTGCATATAGAATCAGACTAAATACATCACAAACCCTAAAAATCCCTAAAAATTCTAATTGAATCAAATATCAAATCAAATTACAACCTTCCTAAAACATCAATCTATAAATAGCTTAAGGAAAATAATAATGGGGAACGAAAAATAAAAAATCCTAAGTTATTATTGCTGCAATCTCCAACCAAGCACCCAAAGCTCTAATTGAAAGTGTTTAGGTTTTTACATTGAAACCCTAAATAATTTGAGCTCAGGCTCAGAGATTATTTTCAGGGGTACCTTGCAGTCAAGAAAGAAGAAGAAGAAGTCAGAGGTTAGTTCAAACTGAAATAGAAGAAGGAAGAGAAAGAAAATAAGGAGAAGCTTGTTTACCTTTTCTTCACTAGGGGAAGCCACACTGTCGTAGGTTGGTGCTTATAAAAAAAAGGTTGGTGGTTTTCTTCATGTTTGAACCTTTTATTGATGCTTGATTTGCACTTATATAAAGTTAGGGTTTGTATGTGCTTGCATGTCCGTTTTGCTTTTGATTGATGTTGTCCTTTGTAATTTAGGGTTTGATTTTGGTAGAGGGTTGGGATTAACATAAAGGGTTAGGGTTTGGGATTAGAAGATTTGTTTAAATTTGGGGATTCAAAGGTTGGGTTAAGGGTAAGAGGGGTCCGATCTATGGATCAACCAAGGTTCTGGGTTGGTTTGGATAGATTTGGGTCTAATCTAGGTTAGGGTTAGGGTTAGGTTGGGGAAGAAGATGAAGGTTCACCTCCTTCAGGTTAGGGTTCTATGGCTTTAAGTTAAGGTTCATAATAACCCAATTAGGGTTCATCTGGGTAAAGGTTGGGTTCTTAGGGTTTTTAGGGGTTGAAGGTTCTAGGGAAGGATTGATGAAGGTATGAAGTTTTTCGGTTGAATATAAACTGAAAACCTGGGCTGGGTGGTGGTTGTTGTGGTGGTTTTGGGGGTTTAAAGATGGCCATAGGGAAGGCTGAAAGGGAGAAAATAGAATAGAATAGAGAGAGATAGAGATAGATAAATAGATAGAGAAATAAAGGGATGAGATGAAACATTTTTGAAGGGGCTAGGGTCTTATACCCCTCCCTCAGACTCCACGTCATTCCCACATAGCACACTCAAAGCTAATGAAAATGCTGACCTTGGCCAACCACTGCGTACACGCGTTTACCATGTGCTCCCATTGACTTGCAATCTAAGGTGTTCATCCTGCTTACTTTGACTAGTACACCTAACTAAAGGTTGTGACCTGAATTGATTCAATCCCTCTGATCATCATCAGATGCCCTAGAGAAAGTCAATTGTTGACTCTCTTTCTGGACACTCTGGCCTAGCGCTGGGCTTCAGAGTCTGATTGGCCTTAACCCCTTGCTTTCCACACCCCCTTAGCAAAAGACCCAATTCATTTTAACTAGGTTTACACTACTAGGTTATTTAATTTATTTTCTTATTTATTTTTCTTTATAATTTTATTTATTTTTAGGTTATTTTTTAATGATTAATTAGGATAATTTTAGGATAATGGGGATTAGTTATTTAATTAGGGTAACTTTATTAGTATAATTAGGAACTAATTAGTTAGGATTAATGATTAAATAAGTCATAAACAAAAACACAAAAAATATAATATCAGTTGATAATATTTTTCTTTTATTTTGTCAAGTATTCAAAATAATAATTATGTATCTATATATAGCACAACCCTTTATTTTTCTAAATCAAGTTATAAGTTCGTTTATGCAAATTAGGTTGATTGGTTGGCATCACACCTTATCAATCAACTGAAATTAATCTAAAATCAACTTTTAACACATTCAAACATCATGTTCTCTTCCCTTGTGCATCGAGACATTTTTATCAAGTTTTTCTCCACTCCCGGTGCATTAAGAACTTTTCTAAACTAAAATCAACAAACACACAAACATTTTCTAAACGAACTACGGTGCTCTAATCTGTCATATTGTTTGAGGGTACGTAGGCACAGAGTTGTAACACTCTACTGAGTACAATAATTAAAAATATTTTCTTTGTCTTCTTTTCTGATTAAATCTTCCTTTTATTAAAACAATAACCTAGTTCCTTGTAAATAAATAGATTAAGCAACAAATAGATAAACAATTAAGCAAACATCCCATAGATAACAAAACAACTCTAGAATTAGATGAGGATCTCATTGAGTACAATGGAGGTAAGGGGTGTCTAACACCTTCCCCTCACTTAATCGACTCCCGAACCATATGTCTTATCTTTACTATTAGGTTTTATCATTATTTTCTCATTCCTTAGAACGAATAAAGTATGATGGTGACTCTGTAATTTTCCAGACGCGATACCTTGGATATTTTATATATTTTCTATTAAGTTGGAACTGAAAAATATTACATTATTGTTATATTTGAATTCAATTACTATTTTGAAATAAAAGTTTAAGTGTTTATATTTATGTTACACCCTTATTCTATATTTTTACATTTTGAATGTTATATATATTCAATGTAAAGGAAAAAAATTTATTGGGATTTAGGGTATTACTAGTTCGGCTCATGGATGTTTGTTATACTTCTTCTGGAGGCAGCTTCTTGCATCATATTGAATTTTGGATTCATGTTGTGTAGGTTTTCTTCTATTCAAAGCAATATTTTCTCCACTGCTAGTGAGTTTTGCTAACAAACTATTTTATACATGTTGTTCAATAACTCATATGCGCCTTATACTTTGATATTGGCCTGTAATAATTGAAATAAAGCACTGGATTTGGTCTCGAAAGTGTCAGCGATGTTGGAGGTCTAGACAAAGGTTCGCCTTCCTGGAATTACAGAACATATCCTAAGAACGGAGAAGGTTGAACGAGATCTAGATGTAGTGTATTATTCATGATGACCATCACTTTGAGGAGGAGGCGACAGATCTCTCACAGCTTGAGCAACATCATTTGCTTCGCTCAAAGTAGTGGAATGAGTGGCTTTAGAACCTGCCATTGTTGGAGGATATGGAGGTTATGGATTTGGACAATTGAGAATCAAATTTTACTTTCTTCCATAGTAGATCAAAAATAGAGGATATGTGGTTCGATATCCAGAAATTCAATTTGGTAGGTAGAGGAGCTTCGATTTGATGAATTGAGTACTAAGTATATAATCTTGGAGAACATAAGAATAATATGTTGATTCCCAGAGATGCTTCCACTATTCTGTTAGAGAACCAGAATTGATCGGATCTTAGAGGTTGCGAGATGGAACAAGTGACTTAAGCTTCTGATGCAACGAGATATGGGTTGGTCTGTAAGGTTAGCTTTCTAACTCTCAAGTCAGTATGTGATTAAGATGAGTGAATAAAGTTTAAATTTGAATTTTGTATCTGGAAAGTGACACATTTTCCCTTTATATAATGTGGTGGATATAACAACCCGTTATTCTTCAGGCGTAGAATGTCAGGAGATGGATAGAGGATGTATGCACAAGTCATAGCTAACAAACAAACTCAAAAGAGACACTTTGCCAAACATGCAAAAAAGAATAAGGGTAGAAGAACAAATGAATTAAAATCAAGTTTTGCACACTTGGAGTATAACATTGAGGAGGAAAACCTTCTAAGATTTAACATGGCTTATGTTGTGTGGTAAAAAAATTTGGGCATGACCTATAATATATAAGAAGTTTTCCACAATGAAGGGTACTTACAATAAAAGTCAATCCTATGGGGATCAACATGTGTTTGCTCGAGGAAGGGGAAGAAGGTGAATTGAAGATCCTTGTGGAAGAGGCACGTGATTGGAAATGGTTGTGCTTCTTAGAGATACAGGAATGCCATCATGATGATGTAGATAACAAAATATTAACATGGCTCACATGCTATTGGGTTCCATGTCATGCATTGTCTCCTAATTTTTTTGAATTTATAACATTTCCAATATGATTCAATGTGTGTCCTTATGACGAAATAAGGAAATAGACTAAAATGGATGCTGCAAGAATTTTGCTAAGAACTAAATATTATACCGTTCTTATTGAATCCTTTAATATGGAGATTAACAAGAACATGTATATGGTCAAGGTGGTGGAAGATGGGTAGGGTTTAATTAGGATAGTAGTTCCAAAAGCACATTGACGACGGAGATGAAGGGCCGAAGTTTACCTTGGAGTAAGAAGACTCGGGAGCATGGGAAGGGGAGTAAGATAAGTATGATGCATGAAGTTCCTTTGTTGAAGATAACACCCACCTAGGAAGTGACAAGGACATGTTGAACAATTAAGCCAAGGATAAAGCCATGGAGCTTTTTAGAGAAAAGACACAAGGCGATCGTGATGGGGTGATCTACAAGAAAGGCCCTGACACAATCTTAAATAAAGTAGGAAGTCGGATTCAGGGTGAGGGCACAAGAGGTATTTATTTCCATTAAAAGCCAGTGTTTTGGGAAAAGGAAAAATCTATCACAGACTGTAGGGAAGCAAGAAGACAGGGGTCAAGTACATCAAAAAGTCAAAATGAAACTATGGGTCAAAAGGCATTAGGGACAGACATAGGTGGAAAGAAGCAGAGAATTAGTAATGAGTTAGGCCCAATTATAGTTGAAGACCCATGTGTATAAGACCTAGATTGAAGGAAGTTCCAACTCAAGAAGGACATGAACCTATCGAAAGGTTCAACAAATCATACTTTACAACACTGATTCCACCAAAAGCAAAGTTGAAATAAAAAAACCATGTCTTCATCTAAAATCACCAATTCATTAAAAGGCTCAGAGAAATCAAATGATCAATACTCATGAGGATCCTCCCTATGTTATGAATCAATAAATGACTAAGATGTTGTCCAAGGAAACATGAGATTTTGGGCAACCATTGAGAAGGAGATGGCGAGAATAGTGTGGGAAGCAATAAAGGAGTTAGGGATTATAAGAAGTGTGGGAGACGAGGCATATTTCAAAGCAATTAGATGAATGGAGCTTCGGGACCAAAATTAAAAGAGTTCAAAGGAGGTGAAAAACAATGGGCCACAATGAATATTATCTCATTCAACATAAGAGGTGTGAGAATTCTCTGAATAATAGGAGGCTCCAAAAAGATTTCACAAAGAAAGGGTAGACATGTGCTTCTTCAAGAAACAAAAGTGAAATTCATGAAAGAAGATGCAGTTGAAGGATTATAGGGAAGTAAAGATGTGAAGTGGTCTATTAAAGAATCTCAAGGCTTGTTTGGAGGAATACTAACTATGTGGAGAAGGTTACATGGGAGTGTGTGAAGCATGGAAAGGTAAGACTTGTTATTTTGTTAATGTTTACTTTGCCTGTTCTATAGAGAAAAAGAGAAGCATGTGGCAAGGTCAATTGAAACTTAGAGAAACTAGGAAAGGGGGAGTGGTGCATATGGGGAAAGGATTGGTAAAAGTTGAAATGTGAAGATAGGATAAATGTAAGAGTTCAATGACTTCATTTATTTGATGGAAGTAGTGTAAGTCTCGATAATAGGAAATGGTTTTACTTGGATGAATATTGAAGTTTATGCAAGAAGTAGGTTGGATAGGTTCCTTTTATCCAAGGGTACATTTGATAGTTCGAAAGTAGTAGGACAGGAAATAGGTAAAAATGACATATCAGATCATTGTCCATTTTGGATAAAAGCAAATGACTTGAATTGGGGGTTAAAGACTTTTAGAGTGAACAATTATTGGTTTGATCTTGTAGATTCATGAAATTCGTGAAGGAGGAATGGGGACCATTTGCAATTAATGGAAAACAAGCATTTGTATTGAAGGGAAAGTTTAAAGTGTTAAAGGAGAGATTGAGGTGGTGGAAAAGCGAGTGTTTAGATGGATTGATCTTAGTGTGGAAGAAGTTGTTAGAAACCTAAATTGTAACACCCCAAATTTATTAGAATATTTATTTAATTTATTTAAATATAATATTTGTGAATTTTCGGTGAATTTTGGTGGTTTGTGTTGACGTTGGCATTTTTGTAGAGTTTTGGTTGTTTAATTAAATAATAGTATATAATATGAATAAATTAGTATTATTAATTTAAATAATATTAGAAAAATTAAGGGTAAGATGGACTTTTGAGGAGGATTAGTGAGGGTATTAAGGGGAAAACCCATTTTTGAAGCCCATGGGTTTAACAAAAAGGAATTGGGAAGAATATGATTCATTTTTGGTTAGATCGTGAAAAGAAGGGAAAAGTGCAGAGCTTTGAGGAAAAAGGGAAATGCGAGGATTCGAGAAGGTTTCTAAAGACTCTGTAGAGAAAGCTCTGAATCGACAATCTAAAGTATGGGGAGTATTACCGTTCATTGTTTTCAACATAGAGATTCGATGTATTTTAAAGTGGATTTTGAGGTTTATGAGGGTTTATGAGTTATTGATGATTTAGGGGTAATTCTGAGGATCGATGACGGATTATTAAGGGTTGAATTGATCGGATAAAAGCAAGCCTTTGGGGCTAGACCTTCTTTGATGATATGTGGGATCTTGTATGAGGAAATGATTTATGGGGTTTATGAGAATCTTGAGGGTTTGTGAAGGTTTAGGTAATTTTGAGTTAGGATAGTGAAATTAATCGACCTAATAGTCGTAGATTTTATGCTTTTGATTTCCATGATGCCTTAGGAATGTTTTGGGGATGTTTTGGGGTGACTTAAGGCTGAACCCGTAAGACTTTGGTAGTTTGATATGCTACTGATGCGTATCAGCGATTTCCTAAAATCGCGAGTTCGCAAAGCGAACAATTCCTTCGCAAGGCGAACACTCACCCCAGACTCGCAAAGCTAGCAGCGCAGCAAATGCACGATGATTTTGTTTAACGATACTGAGATGAAATACTAATATGACTTAGAGTTTTCAAAGCGAACGTCCCAGCAGTGGCTTCACAAAGCGAATGAGGGTGGCGAGGAGAACATAATGGGAACTCTCTGGTTTTTGTATGGGGTTTGGGGGTTCGCTGGAAGCTTGCAAAGCGTACGTCCCAGAAAACTTGGTAGCGAACGACTGCTGTTCGCGAATTGTTTTATGATTTTTGTGATGTCTTGATGTTTTGATGATGTGACGTTTCTGATGATTTACCATGATGTTATTGATGATTATGAGTTGACGATTTCGTGATGTTTTGATGAATATATGATGACATGATTAACACGAGGTTTTGATGAATGATGATGCACATAATGATTTTATTGATGATGATGATTATGACGTTGTGTATCATGCATTCATAGCATTTCAGTGATGATGGTCTATTGAGGCTTCCATCCCATTGTGTGGATGTGAGGTGGTTTTTGACATGCTTCGGTTCTTGTGTAGAATCGATCCTAATGACGGGGATCTTTGTAGGGTGATGGCCTAAGTGTCCATCAGCTGTGACGATTGGTACCACATGCATGAGTCTTGTTTTAAATTGTATTTAGGTGGCATTGTTGTTACTTATGGTGTTGTGTTTTGATGTTTGCCTTGTGATGACCCTGATGATGTTGTATATGATGATGACGTCATTTTATGCATATCTTGTTTTTATATTGATTATAATGAATTGTGATTACTCACCCTGCCTGTTTGATTGTTGCTTCCACGTGGGTAACGTGCAGGTGATCAAGCTTAGTTGTGGATGCCTTCGAGGACTTTTTGAGTATATTTGCTTTTGGTCGATGTAGAGGGCCTTGCTCTGATTGTGTAACATCGGGTTGGGTTATTGAGTCGAACCATGTTGAGTCGTTATTTTGTTGCTACTTTGATGGTTATGGTTTATGTTTAAAACCTTTTTATTTTGGATTTATTGTGGTTATGGTGGTTCCGCTGCCTATTTGATGGCTTTTGACTTATTTTGAGGAAACCCGTTATTTACGGAGCAATTTGTTTTATTTGAATTTATTGAGAAATGTGCACCCTTTTGAGGTGGTTTTGATTTTACTCTGATGAATAATGTATTTTACCGTGTATATTTGTGGGGTAAAAAAGGGTGTTACATTAATGGTATCAGAGCAAGTCGGTCCGTCCGACCAGGTTTTACTTGATGTCAGTCCCCTATCGGTCGACAAGTATGTGTCCACTGTCGATGATTTGTTTCCGCTAACCTTGTGGTGGTGTGCTGGATGGCTGGAAGAAATGATTGTGCTATTGCTGATGCATTGGAGTCGATTGCTCAAGTAGTGGCGCAGAACAATTAGAATGGTGGAGTCCCTGAAGAGTTTCGTGCTTTGGGGGAGTTCAAGAGGAATAATCTGCTGGAGTTTGAGGGTACTCACGATCCAGCAAGTGCACACAAGTGGCTGAAGACGATCGAGAAAATCTTTCGGGGGATGGGGTGTCCTGACGCGCAACAAGTTCATTTTGGAACTCATATGCTGTTAGAAGAGGCTGAGGATTGGTGGGATAACACCCGTTAGAGACTGGAAGATGTTGGCACAGTGATAACCTGGGCTGTGTTCAAGAAGGAATTTCTGGGAAAGTATTATCAAGAGGATGCTCGTGGTAAGAGAGAGGTGGAATTCCTTGAGCTGAAGCAAGGAGACATGACTGTTGCAGAGTATGCTGCGAAGTTCGAGAAGCTGGTGAAGTTTTGTCTTCACTACAACCATGTTGAGGCTGAGATGTCCAAGTGCCTCAAGTTCGAGAATGGGCTGAGACCCGAGATTAAGCAGGGTATTGGGTACGAGCAGATCCGCAGGTATGCTGAGTTGGTGAATAAGAGCAGAATCTACGTGAGGATAGCCGAGCTCGATCTGCTCACTACAAGCAGTTGAGTGAGAAGAAAGGGCAGTATAGGGGGGAACCTTATACGACTTCAGCTGACAAAGGGAAGCAGAAGGCTTCAGAGGGAAAGAAGATAAGTGGGGGAGCAGCTCCCGCTTCTGGGAAGTGTTATAGGTGTGGTGAGCAAGGTCATCATGCTGATGTTTGTACTAATAGTGTGTTGAGGTGCTACAGGTGTGGTAAGAAGGGTCATAGAGCTACTGATTTCAAGGATGATGGTCCAACCTATTTCAATTATGGTGAGAAGGGTCACATCAGTACCAAGTGTCAAAAAACTGAAGAAGATGGTTACTGCTGCTCCGACCAGTGGCAGAGTGTTTGCTTTGAGTGGTGCAGAAGTGCCAGAGAAGGACAACCTGATTCGAGGTACTTGTTTTATTTATGATGTTGAGTTGGTTGCTATTATTGATACTGGTGCTACTCATTCTTTTATCTCACTTGAATGTGCTAATAGATTGGGTTTGAAGTTATCTGATATGAATGGTAATATGGTAATAGAAACTCCAGCTAATGGTTCTGTTACTACTACCTTTGTGTGTTTGAGATGTCCTGTGATGATTTTTTAGAAGAGTTTTGTGATGGACTTGGTGTTCCTACCCTTGCACCAAATCGATGTAATCCTTGGAATGAACTGGTTGGAGTTCAACCATGTTCATATCAATTGTTATTACAAGACTGTGGAGTTTCTTGAGTTTGGGGATGCTGGAGAGTTGATGTACCTGTCTGCTAAGCAAGTAGACGAACTTATGGAAGATGAAGCCTTGGTATTTGCAATGTTTGCATCATTGTAGATTTATTGTGAAGCTGTAAGTGTCGACTTACCTGTTGTGTGTGAATTTCCAGAGGTGTTTCCAGATGACATCAGTGATTTGCCTCCAGAACGTGAAGTAGAGTTTGCAGTGGACTTAATACCAGGTATGAGTCTAGTGTCGATGGCTCCTTACCGGATGTTAGCTTCTGAGTTAGGTGAATTGAAGAAATAGTTGGAAGAATTGCTCGAGAAGAGGTTTATTCGGCCAAGTGTTTCTCCGTGGGTGCTCCTGTGTTCTTAGTAAAGAAGAAGGACGGAAGTATGAGGTTGTGTGTTGATTATTGGCAGTTGAATAAAGTGACTATCAAGAATAAGTATCCACTTCCGAGAATCGACGACTTGATGGATTAGTTAGTAGGTGCCTGTGTGTTTAGCAAGATTTATTTGAGGTCTGGTTATCATCAGATTCGTGTTGAACCTGATGATATTCTGAAGACGACTTTCTGGACGAGGTATGGTTACTATGAATACACTGTGATGCTGTTTGGTGTGTCCAATGCAGCTGCCGTGTTCAAGAAATATATGAATCAGATTTTTCATGAGTATTTGGATCAGTTTATTGTGGTCTTCATTGATGACATTTTGATATATTCTAAGTCTAAAAAAGAGCATGCTGAGCATTTGAGAACTGTGTTGTAAGTATAGAAGGAAAAGAAGTTGTATGCAAAGCTGCTGAAGTGTGAGTTCTGGTTAAAGGAGGTGAGTTTTCTTGGCCATGTGATTTCAAGTGGTGGCATTGTTGTAGATTCTTCCAAGACTGATGATGTGTTATAGTGGGAGACTTCGAAGTCTACTACTAAGATACAAAGTTTTCTGGGATTGGCGGGTTATTACCGCAAGTTTATCGAGGGCTTTTCTAAGTTGGCATTACCTTTGACTCAGTTGACTCGAAAGGGTCAAGCTTTTGTGTGGGATGTAGCTTGCGAAGAGAGTTTTGTGAAATTGAAGAAGAGATTGAAGACCGCTCCAGTGCTGATTTTGCCTAATCCGAGTGAATATTTTGTGGTGTATTGTGATGCGTAGAAGATAGGTATTGGTGGAGTGCTGATGCAGAATTGAAAAGTTGTTGCCTATGCTTCGAGACAATTTCGAGTTTATGAGAGGAATTATCCTACACATGGCTTAGAATTGGCTTCTGTGGTGTTTGTGTTGAAGATTTGGAGACATTATCTGTTTGGCTCTAAGTTTGAAGTGTTCAGTGATCATAAAAGTCTGAAGTACTTATTTGATCAGAAATAATTGAATATGAGGCAGAGAAGGTGGTTAGAGCTGTTGAAGGATTTTGATTTTGATTTGAGTTATCATCCGGGCAAAGCAAATGTAGCGGCTCATGCATTGAGTAGAAAATCATTGCATATGTCAATGCTTATGGTGAAGTAGTTGGAATTAATTGAGCAATTCCGAGACTTGAGTTTGGTGTGTGAAGAGACTCCTGACAATGTGAAGTTGGGAATGTTGAAGTTGACTAGTGGTATTCTGGAAGAGATTAGAGTGGGACAACAATCTGACTTGAAGTTAGTTGACTAATTGACTTTGATCAACATGGGTAACGGAGAAGAATTCCGGATTGACGAGAATGAGGTGATGATGTTCAGAGATAGGGTGTGTGTTCCAGATGTCCCAGATATTAAGAAAAGCATTCTTGAAGAAGGACATCGAAGTAGACTGAGTAATCATCCTGGTGCTACGAAGATGTACCAAAATTTGAAAAAGTTGTTTTGGTGGCCAGGTATGAAGAAGGATATTGCGGAGTTTGTTTATGCGTGTTTGACTTGTCAGAAGTCGAAGATTGAGCATCAGAAGCCTTTAGGTATGATGCAGCCGTTGAACAATCCAGAATGGAAATGGGATAGTATTTCCATGGATTTTGTGTCGGGATTGCCGAGGAGTGTTAAGGGAAATGATTCCATTTGGGTGAGTGTGGATAGATTAACTAAATCGGCTCATTTCTTGCCGATGAAGATTAATCATTCTATGCAGAAGTTAGCCGAGATGTACATTGAGGAGATTGTGAAGTTACATGGGATACCTTCGAGTATTGTGTCGGATAGAGATCCGAGATTTACATCATGGTTCTGGAAGAGTTTGCAAGATGCTTTGGGTACTAAGCTGAGGATGAGTTCTGCCTATCATCCGCAGATGGACGGTCAGACAGAAAAGACTATCCAATCCTTAGAGGACTTGCTGAGTGCTTGTGTGTTGGATCACGGAGGATCTTGGGATAGCCATTTTTCGTTGATTGAGTTCACGTACAATAACAGTTTTCATGCTAGTATTGGAATGGCGCCTTATGAAGCTTTGTATGGGAGGAGGTTCAAGACTGCTTTGTGTTGGTATGAGTCGGACGAGAGTGTTGTACTCGGACCTGAGATTGTTCAAGAGAAGACCGAGAAGATTAAGATGATCCAAGAAAGGATGAGAGCGTCGCAGAGTCTCCAGAAGAGCTATCATGATAAGAGGATAAAGACACTTGAGTTCCAAGAGGGAGATCACATGTTTTTTAGGGTGACGCCAGTGACTGGTGTGGGTCGAGCTTTGAAGTCTAGGAAGCTCACTCCATGTTTTGTTGGTCCATACCAAATCTCGCAGAGGATAGGAGAGGCAGCCTATCGAATTACTTTACCGCAGTCACTTGGGAATTTGCATGACGTGTTCCATGTGTCTCAGTTGAGGATGTATATTCCAGATCTGTCGCATGTGATTCAGATGGATGATGTACAAGTGAGGGATAACCAGACAGTGGAAGCTTTACCTGTTCAGATTGACAGGCGAGAGATGAAGCAACTATGGGGTAAAGGCATAACTTTGGTGAAGGTGTTGTGGGGCGGACCAGCTGGCGAGAGTTGAACTTGGAAACGTGAAGATCAGATGAGAGAGTCGTATTTGACTCTATTTCCTTGAGGCAATTTTCGAGGGCGAAAATTCATTAAGTGGGAGAGAGTTGTAACACCCCAAATTTATTAGAATATTTATTTAATTTATTTAAATATAATATTTGTGAATTTTTGGTGAATTTTGGTGGTTTGTGTTGACGTTGGCATTTTCGTAGTGTTTTGGTTATTTAATTAAATAATAGTATATAATATGAATATATTAGTATTATTATTAATTTAAATAATATTAGAAGAATTAAGGGTAAGATGGAATTTTGAGGAGGATTAGTGAGGGTATTAAGGGGAAAGCCCATTTTTGAAGCCCAAGGGTTTAACAAAAAGGAATTGGGAAGAATAGGATTCATTTTTGGTTAGATCGTGAAAAGAAGCGAAAAGTGCAGAGCTCTGAGGAAAAAGGGAAAGGCGAGGATTCGAGAAGGTTTCCAAAGACTCAGTAGAGAAAGCTCTAAATCGACAATCTAAAGTATGGGGAGTATTACTGTTTATTGTTTTCAATATAGAGATTCGATGTATTTTAAAGTGGATTTTGAGGTTTATGAGGGTTTGAGGGTGTATGAGTTATTGATGATTTAGGGGTAATTCTAAGGATTGATGACGGATTATTAAGGGTTGAATTGATCAGATAAAAGCAAGCCTTCGGGGCTAAACCTTCTTTGGTGATATGTGGGACCTTGTATGAGGAAGGGATTTATGGGGTTTATGAGAATCTTGAGGGTTTGTGAAGGTTTAGGTAATTTTGAGTTAGGATAGTGAAATTAATCGACCTAATAGTCGTAGGTTTTATGCTTTTGATTTCCATGATGCCTTAGGAATGTTTTGGGGGTCACTTGAGGCAGAACCCGTAAGACTTTGGTGGTCTGATATGCTACTGATGCGTAGCAGCGATTTCTTGAAATCGCGAGTTCGCAAACCGAACAATTCCTTCGCAAGGCAAACACTCGCCCCAGACTCGCAAAGCGAGCAGCGCAGTGAATGCGCGATGATTTTGTTTGATGATCTGAGATGAAATACTTAAATGACTTAGAGTTTGCAAAGCGAACGTCCCAGCGAGTGGCTTCACAAAGCGAATGAGGGTGGCGAGGAGAACATAATTGGAACTCTCTAGTTTTTGTATGGGGTTTGGGGGTTCGCTGGAAGCTCGCAAAGCGAACGTCCCAGCGAACAGGTTCGCACAGCAAACTTGGTAGCGAACGACTACTGTTCGCGAATTGTTTTATGATTTTTGTGTTGTCTTGATGTTTTGATGTTGTGACGTTTTTGATGATTTACCATGAAGTTATTGATGATTATGAGATGATGATTTCGTGATGTTTTGATGAATATATGATGACATGATTAACATGAGGTTTTGATGAATGATGATGCACATAATGATTTTATTGATGATGATGATTATGACGTTGTGTATCATGCATTCATACCATTTCAGTGATGATGTTTGACTTCGGTCTATTGAGGCTTCCATCCCATTGTGTGGATGTGAGGTGGTTTTTGACGTGCTCCGGTTCTTGTGTAGAATCGATCCTAATGACATGGATCTTTGGAGGGTGATGTCCTAAGTGTCCATCGACTGTGACGATTGGTACCACATGCATGAGTCTTGTTGTGCATTGCATTTAGGTGGCATTGTTATGATTTAAGATCTCGTGTTTTGATGTTTATTTGCTTCGAGGATTTTTGTAGTTTATTTGCTTTTGGTCGATATAGAGGGTCTTGCTTTGATAATGTAACATCGGGTTGGGTCGTTGAGTCGAACCATGTTGAGTCGTTATTTTGTTGTTACTTTGATGGTTACGGTTTATGTTTAAAACCTTTTTATTTTGGATTTATTGTGGTTATGGTGGTTCCGCTGCCTATTTGATGGCTTTTGACTTATTTTGAGGAAACCCATTGTTTACGGAGCAATTTGTTTTATTTGAATTTATTGAGAAATTTGCACCTTTTTGAGGTGGTTCTGATTTTACTCTGATGAATAGTGTATTTTGCCGTGTATATTTGTGGGATAGAAAAGGGTGTTACATAAATGACATTGATATACTCATTTTAAGGCCACCTGGCCAAGGATGTTGTGAGGATTTGTTAAAAATAAGAAAGGAGACACCAAACTTAGAATGCAAAAATATAAAAAATAAGGAGATTTCTCTTAGGAAAAACTATAGTAAAAAATGGATCCAACAAAGGGACCTAAATACTAGATATTTTCATTCTATAATGAAATAAAGATGAAGGAGGAACACAACAACACCAGTAGTAACTAGTGAAGGTAGGGTTAAATGTGTTGATGCACTGAAAGGAGAGATTCATAGATATTTTGAAGAAATATTTGTAGAGGAAAATAAAAGTAGACCAACATTGGATGGGTGGATTTTATGAAGTTAACTGAGGAGTGAAATCCTGTTCCTCAAGGGACAGATATTGAACACGATGTTCTAGACAACTAGTTTGACTTCTTATACCAAAATCCACACAATTAACATATTTTAACTTGTACAAGATGATGGAGCCAAAAGGAAATGAATAACATAATAATTGGTAACCCAGTTCGATGCAACAACACCTATTCCGGGAGGGTTGGTTTCCAACCCGATAAAGGAAATTCAATATTAGTAGTTTAGAACAATTGGTATTACAAGTAACAAAAAACCCTATGTTGTTCAATGCCTCTTCCTAACACTACCCAATGTCTTTCTAGTTAGGTCTCCCACTAAATATGAGAACCTCTCTCACTTTCTTCTCAATCACACAACCCGTGATTGGAGATTACAACTCAATAATCAATTTTGAATAATACAACTCAACTACACAAACCTATAACTAAGCCAAGTTACTGAAACATAGTGTGGTGTACATACAACAATAAACACTAACACTTTAATATCTTCAATGTGTTGCTTGTTTTCCAATGTAAGTTTTAGATCCTTATATAGAAAAAGTATTATGGGCTTTTCTCCTTAGATCTTTGATTTAATTTCGTCTAGAATCTTTGCACAATTTGTTGGATAAGATTGGTTCTAAAAATATCTCTGACGGAATGATATGGTTTGTGTCGCTCCCGAAAGATTCGCATCCAACGGTACAAACGCGAGAGTGGCGCGGAAAATAGAGAGTCGTCAGCAATGTGTATTTATCTCGAGAGAGGGAAATGAAACACTGCATAAACCTGAAGGAAGGGAAAGAACATGGTCTCACGATCAAGAGAAACGGGTACGGGAGTCGGTTACGCGAAAGGAAGGTGTTAACACCCAACACGTCCATCGTACTCGATGGGATCCACGCTTGCTGTCTGCATCAAGGGGTGTCGTCGTCTGGAGCTCCACTACTACTGGACTGGAGAAGAAACAAGAACGGAAAGAATGGAGAAACGAAGAAGAAAATAAAAAGAAGAAGTGACTCGATAGGACGTTATCGTTGTCCTAGGCCTATGTACTCCCTCAGTGCAATGGGAATGTCAGAGTCAACGTAGTTCGGACGGGAACTGTGGGGGAAGGTTTCTTGCCAAGATAATCGCTGTCTTGTTCCTACATATCCTCAATCGGACGAGAGAGGAATCAGAGCTAATGTAGTTCGTGGGTACGACCACGGATGGGTAAGTGTTTTTTATGTGAGCGACGAACTCTTTTCTGAAAAGAAGTTTGAAACCCAACAATCCCGAAGGATAAAAAGATTTGAATTTGTTTGGTGTTTTTTAGACAGAAGTGTTTTAAGTTAGTTCATAACTTGCATTGCACCGAAGTCTATGACATAGGAACGAATACTTCGCGTATCGTCCCCAACAGGACGTACACTAGGTACCCTAGAAGAGTGAAGGGAAACCCCACACTCCTCAATTCCCACGCTTAAGGCTCGAGCGCAATACACGTTAACTTTTATTACGTGTTTTCAAGAAGTTTTGAGATGAGAAGAGAGAAGGCCCAAAGGAAACTCTAAAGGGAAACTAAGAGTCCTAATGTTATCATGCATGGGTAACCTATGGTTAGTGAGGCTTAGGAGGGACGACTACCTAAAACCTAATGCTAATCCTACTCCAAGCTTAATAAAAAATTAAGTTGGATTAGGTAGCTCTAAAGGGAGAGAATCCAAGACTTAAACAAGTCTTGAGATCCATGGGAGGAAGAGAGTGAAAGAGAAGAATGAGAAAGAAAAGGAGAAGATGAGATATAATAAATGGCAGCAAGTACATCATGCATATCACATCCAATTCATATCATTAATCATGCTTCAAAAGATCACACAAGGAAAACCCACATAAGCAAGTAAGAACAAACAAGAAAGGATGCATGCAAACTTGCATAAGAAGCACAATTAAACATCATACAATTCCGTCACAAATAAAATTAGGACTTAAACAAGTCTCAAGAAAAGAAGGAGAAAGAAAACTCAAGTATGTACACGTGTTCAATCATCAACATGTTGACACAATAGAGGTACAAAGCACTTAAGTACTAAACATGATGCGCAAACAGAGCCTACTTCGAGGTAGGGCTTCAGATGTACTCAATATGCTTCTAACATGGATACAATCCTAGAATGAGGCATGAAAAATAAAATTGAGATTCTAGGGGTACCTAACGGAGAAGGTCCGTTTCCTCTTCAAAGCTCACAACAAGCTCAAGCCTCTAAGCTATTAGGCACTTCCATCAAGTAAGCAAGTCCAGTAGTCAAGCATAAAAACAACCTCAACAACAGCGCTTCAGCACAGTACAGCAGTGTATTCCAGCAATCACCAACAACAGCATTTAACAGCTTCTTTTTCCAGTAAAGAACAGATGTAATATCCAGCTTGACAGAATAGCAGCATTTAACAGCTTCTTTTTCCAGGACAGAATAGATGTAATATCCAGCATGACAGAATAGTAGCATTTAACAGCATGCATGTACAGAACAGCGGTGTATACATCGGCAGCATTTCCTACATTCAATCAACTTATGCACAAGGAAAAATTAGTAACATCAACCAATGAGAAATCGTAGGCAATTTCAAGCATCAACGAGATCAAGCAAGCTAAGATCAAAAGTGCTAACAAGAGAACCAAAAAGTTAGCAAGAACTTAATAAAAGAAAGTCAATTAAAATTCTACTCAAAATCTACTAAGAAAATATTGACATTTGTACAAAAACTACTCAAGAAATTAATATCATTGGAAATTAATCAAGAATTAACATAAAAAGCTTAGTCTAAAATAATTAATCCAAAGTCTAATCACTAATCAAAACCAAATTATTTAAACTCAACTTAAAATGAGATCAGAACTATCATCAAGATTAAAAATCTAACAAAGTAATTAATCAAAACCAAAATCCAGTTAATACCAAAGTTTAATCAACATTTAGTAAAAACCTGACAACATACATCCTCAAATTAAATTAGACTAGGGTGCAAAAGATTATAGAAGGGTATAAAACAATGTGGGCAAAGGCCCATCTGCTCAAACGAAATAGCATTAAAATAAAGGGTGGTGCGGACCACAAGTGTTATAAGCCCAACATCACAACATGATAAAACACCAGCCACCATTTCCCATCACTTCTCAGACCAGTGAACAAAGATGCTTCAACCCAAACGCCATCATCGCAGTGTAAGGCAACAACAGCATCACGGAAAACGGGTTGGAATCAAATCACAAGAAGATAACTGAAGAAAGATGCCTCTAGATTCAAAACTCTTTTGAACGATTTTCCATCCGTCAAAGAGAAGTAAGGTTGCGAATCCTTGAAGCGGCAACAACAACCCGTTTAGGTTCAGAAATTCCTTTCCCTTTCAAAATATCGACACCCTGTTCCCAAAAATCACAAACATCAGAATCTCTATCTCACAACCTCAGTGCAAATAGCGAGAAATGATCACGGCGTCGCATCGTTCCACCCTTTCTCGTCCGATTTCACTCTCCATCTCGTGAATCATTCTTGATCTCACTTTCCTCAATCGATCTCTCTTCTCTTTCGAGTTCATTGCTCACGATCTCGCGGCCTTCATCCAAATCAGGTTTGTTTTCTGGATTTTATCTCAGTCCTTCTCCTTTATCATCTTCTGATTTCTGAGTCTGGATTCAAATCTAAAAGGGTTTGTGATTAAGGGTTGAAGTTGCTGAAGGTTGATTTGAAGCAAGGGAAGGGGTTCGATTTGAGAATGGTTGAAGGTTTGAAGAATTTTGGAAAATGAAAGTTTATGAGATTTTTGTTAGCTTTGAAGGAGATGTAAGTTGTGAGATGGATTTTGAGGTTATGTGTTGATTTGGAGTTGTTGAATGGTGAAAACAGATGGAAGGAGGTGCGGTCCGAATGGAGATTGAAAAGATTTTTTTGTTATGTGATGAGAACAGAAAAGGGGTTTTAGGGAGAGTGAGTGATGGATAGGTTTGAGAGTGATTCTATGTTAAGCTGAAGAATGAAGGAGGATTGTGGGTTTGTTGTGTGACATGAATTGTGAAGGCTTGGAGTGGTACGCGTGATGCGCGAATGAGGTTCACGCGTGACAGCTTTTTCTTTGTGAAATTTGCTGCAGGTCACGGTAAGTAACGGTTTTGCGTGAGGCCTTTGTTTTGTACGAATTTCTTGTGTGGTAACATTTGCAGAATCTTTAGGTTTATGTGGGGTAGGATAGAGTTTGTGCGTGTTGGTGTGTGGGAGGAGAAAATTGGGGAGTATGAAAAAGTTTTGGTGCGAAGTTCGTTTTTTTTGTTGTCGTATGTTAAAAGGTTGTGGCTTCAAAGGGCGTGTGGATTGAAAATGGTCTATAGATTAGATATTTACAACTTGGAAAGAAATGGATATGGACATTAGATTTTAAAATTGAAAATGGATAATGAGGAATGATTCATGGATAATGAATTTTGTAATATGAATAAAAAGAAATGGAAATTGGATAAGGCATAAAGGATAATGAATTTAGAAATTAAAAAGAGTTGGTTAGAAAAATGGATAATTGGAAAATGGGTATGAAAATGGACATGTGGATAACAGTTTGAAATGAAAAGTGGTCATGAATTTAAATTGAAAAAAATGGTCATGAGATGAAATGGATAATGAGATGGATAACTAATGGATAAAGAAAAAAGGTTATAAAAGTGGATAACTACATTACACCAATTTCACACTTTTCACAACACCACGATTAAATGCACACAACCCTTTATGAACGACTTGCAACAACAACCATCTGAGTGAATCTTATGAATTTCTGATCTTCTGGACTAAACCTCACATGAACCATTGCATGTTGACCTGATGAAGTCTACAACTCAACCTTGAAAACAAATCCTAATTCACCTTGATGTACATTGATAAATCTTGAAGAAGATGACTTAAACTGAGAAGAAATTAAACCCTGATTCACACCAATGAAGCTCTGACCCAAAGCCTTTGATGATTCCTCTGGATAAGAAAACCTCAGAACTTGACGCACCTCTGAATAGGAAAATACTGATAATAAGAAAAACCTTCAATCCCATGTCTTAGAAGACCAATGCATTATATGATTATGAATATGAATATGACCTAATGAATATGCAAATGAAAAGGAAACATAAGCCAGAAAAAGGTAGGGCAAATTTTGGGGTGATACAGCTGCCCCTATTCAATCGACTTGAACCTGAAGGGATGATAGCAACGGCTTTCAGACATTCAAGGTAGAAGGTGATTGAATATAAAAAGAACCCAGAAATTTGCAAACTGTGCCAAGGAGAGACGACTCCACTGGGGGACAAGTAATAAATATTGCACTATCATAACACATACGAGTGTTGGAAACCAATACAGAGATGCATTAAAATGTCTTGAAATAAACACGGACGAGTGTTAGCTATACTGGGGATAAAGTGAAACAAACTCTCCCAGGTTATGTCATCTCTGCTATCTCTGCTGGGGATAAAGGGAACTGGTGAAGAAATTCTTCAACATAATGCTATCTCTGCTGATAAAGAGAATTAGAAAAATAAATGCCATCCCTACTGATAAAGGGAACTGACGAAGAAAATCTTGAAATATGCCATCCCTGCTGATAAAGGGAACTGGCGAAGAAATTCTTCAACATAATGCTATCTCTGCTGATAAAGAGAATTAGCAAAATAAATGCCATCCCTGCTGATAAAGGGAACTGACGAAGAAAATCTTCAAAAGATTGATATCTCTGCTGATAAAGAGAACTAGCAAAATAAATTCCATCCCTGCTGATAAAGGGAACTGGCGAAGAAATTTCTCCAAGATAATAACTTCACTGGGGATGAGAGAAATCCAAACAGACAAATCTGCGGGGAAGACAGCTCAACATCGTCAAGGAATTGACGAAGATAACACATTGTCATAGGGATGACAGGAAGAAGATGAAACCTAATAAACACCTCGTCAAAGGGTTGACGGGAAGAAAACCTAACCGAAGAGAACGCATTTTCATAGGGATGACAGGAAAAAGATGAAACCCATAGAAAGAAAAGTGAACCCCAGAACCGTACCGATTATTTATCCGAAGAACCACATTGTCATAGAGATGACAGAAATAGAACAAAAACCCGACCGAAGGGACACATTGTCATGGAGATAACACATTGTCATAGGGATGACAGAAAGAAGATTCCACCATAGGGATACATCGTCATGGGGATGACGAAAAGATAACACATTGTCATAGGAATGACAGAAAGAAACTTCCACCGTAGGAACACATTGCCATGGAGATGACACATTGTCATAGGGATGACGGAAAGAAAATCTGAAAAGATAACACATTGTCATAGGGATGACAGAAAGAAGATGAAACCCATATCCGAAGAAACACCCTGTCATAGGGATGACAGAAAGAAGATGAAACCCATATTCGAAGAAACACCTTGTCATAGGGATGACAAAAAGAAGATTCCACTGTAGGAACACATTGCCATGGAGATGATAGAAAGAGGATGAAACCCAAGAAACACATTGTCATAGGGATGCCAGAAAGAAAATGAAAATTCCACCGTAGGAATACATTGTCAAGGAGATAACACATTGTCATAGGGATGACAGAAAGAAAATTCCACCGTAGGAATACATCGTCATGGGGATGACGGAAAGAAAACTGAACATATCCGAAGGTATGAAACCTGAGCTCGGAACACATCGTCAAAGGGTTGACGGGAAGAAACTATCTGCTGAGGAATGGCTTGGCATTCTCTTTTGGGATATGTCACTGTTCTGACTGAAAAATGATTTGGGCTTTCGCGCAAGGTACCAAATCTGGCTTATGCTTCGCATGCATATGTTTGAATTTTCTTTCTATGGCATAATGCTCCATACGAAATGGAAATGCTACGCGTTTGAGGATGAAATGCAAAATGCTTACTATATGCAAAAGGACCCCTCCATCAAAATAAATGCTGAAGAGATGAGGCCAAATCCGCTGGGGATGACAAACTGAACTGTCTCCGAGGTTACGAACCCTGCCGAGGAAATCACACTGACCGGCCTTCCTGATATAACCAGTGCTGAAGATGAAACCCGAAGAGAACTCCCACTCCGTTGGGGATTACGAATAACAACTTCTGAAGATGAAACCCACAAATCGACTACTAAAAAGGTGCTAATAACCATTGGACTTGGAATTTGCCGGGGACGTCAACCACTGTTGACCAAGCCATTGAGATGACTATCACCTGCTTGGGGAATGAAGTCAATAACAGCGAACCTGCTGGAGAATATCATTGAACTTAGCCTGTAGTCGGGGAAACACCCTTAACCTGCTAGGGAATACCAGCCATCACCAACAACTCTGCTCGGGGAACGACGGTTGATGATATCCACTCTGCTAGGGGACAACACTAAGCTTACTCCTCTGCTTGAGACTTACTTTCTACCCTTACTCTGCTGGGGAGAGAAACTCTACTGGGGACGTTACGTGTCGACCATCAACATGAACCCTGCAGATGTGATATGACCAAAAGATGCCCTGATACAACATAGCCCATAAAGGAACCTGTCTTAGAGAGGTCTCATGAAGATCTTATATATCTTGCCCCATGATCTTGATTAACCGTTCTCCTGAGAAAAAAAACCTTTTGATTTTGGGGTGACCTGCCCCAGCCTTGAAGTGGTTTTGCCCTTGACTGGCTGATCTGTGAAGGAGTACCTCTGACTGATTGACCTTCGAGAGATTTGTCGAATCTCGACCTGATTGCCCCAGATTAGCTGAATCTTGGAATGAATTGCCCATTTGAAATGACTTGCCCTTGCTCAACGGAGTACTCGGGCACTTTGCATCTTATCTGGATCAATCCTTCCATTGCAGAAACTTCCCTGATCAAGCACTTACTCGCAAGTAAAATAATTCATTTTGAAAATGACAATTTTAATGCAATGCATATGACAGTTTTGAAATCCAAGTCTGCTCACTGGAAAAAAAGTTGTGACATATAGTGAATGAATCACTAATCAAAGTGTCGGTGATACCAACATGAATGGTAAGAAGATCCTTTTAGGAGTCAGGTTCGACGCGATCTTTACCGAAGTATGCTTTCGAAACAACCTTGCTTCAATTAGGTCTTTTAAAGGTTGTAACGTGGCTTGGTTCACGGTTTGAGAAAGAAAGGATATAAGGCTCAAAGTTTTGTTTTAACCCACCCATTCTCCTTGATGTTCTCAAGTCCTACGTTCAGCTAACTCGACATAAGCGCTCACCTTTCAACAAGGTTAATGAATAGTATGAGGATAGAAAGAACCCACACGGTTATCAGAGTGACAGCCGCCCCTTTTGCCTTTGGTGTCTGTAAACACACGACTTGTTCTTTATTTGAGGACTCTTCTTTTTCCATTTTTTCGCTTTTTATTCTTTTGCTTTTCCCTGATTTTGCCTGGACTAACTCTTTTGAATTTTAGATTTCGAAGTCCAGCGGGATGCCCTAACTTTTGCCTAAGCCATTTGTTTTCAAGTTTTGACTTAGCGGGCTTTCTTTTTCTTTTGATTCTTTTTCTCTTTTTTTTTTTAACAAATCGTGTGACACTGGCTTGTCTGACTTGTTTGCAAGGGTTGTGACTGCCTCACTCTCCGGTTGGTGAGGGATAACCATAGATTTGATCCTCGAATTGAACGCTCGGTCAAATTAATTGACCCCTACCCTGCCCCAGGTTAAGATTAAGGGTTTTTTCGTTTTCAGAAAGAAACTCCTACTTTTAGGCTCAAAGGGGTTGACAAGGGATCATCTTCCTTATATCTCCGGTGTTTAGGGATTTGAAATAATGCATGTACATCATCAGCAAGTTTTTGTCCCAAAAGCATACCATCAGAAGTTCTGCGTCTTTGAATTTCATCATCCTCCCTCAGATCCTGCTTAAACAAGGGTTAGATATCAATAAATAAAATATGAGTGAACACATGTGGATTTAATCAAAACATGCATATTCATTTCATTATCATTATCAACTGAAAACAGACGAGTTTTACAAATGAGTTTGCACTTTAACAGAAAAGAAACTATAAATGCAAAGAAATGACATGATCTAAAAGATTGCCAGCTTTGGGGAACTGGGCTCTCCAAGCTTGACTTGCTGCTGAACTAGTCATCTTCAGAATTGCTCATCGAAGTCAGTCTGATAAAACTTGCACCACTGCTCTCGGTGTCTTCTTCCATAACCTGAACTGATGAACCCATATGACTGGATGAAGGAGAATTGTTGATCTGAATACCCTGAGGCGTGAATGAGAACATGTTGGAGTCAAGCAGTGTCTGAATCTTACTCTTGAGCACCTTAAAATCTTCAGTTGAATGCCCCTGTGCTCCAGCATGATAGTCACAACGGGCGTTGACATCAAAATCTGGTGGATACAGAAAAGGCACTGGCTTTACCCCCTTTGGCACTATAAGTCCACCTCTGATTAAATCTGGCAACATCTGACGATATGACATTGGCAACTAAGTGAAATGCCTCTCTGGCTTCCTTGGTCTTTGTCGGGCGCGCTGACGCGGCTGACGGCGGTATGACCGTTGATTCTTAGGAGATCCCTGATACGAAGACCCAGACGATTGTTGACTCTGAACCGTTGAAACACCTGAATACTGAGGATAAGGTGGGGGATATTCTTGGACGGAATTACTTTCTTCCTCCCATTCTTCTTGAGCACTGATGACTGATCCACTTTCACTAGCCGGGAAGCTCGAGGCGCCTTGGATTTTTCCACACTTGATACCGAACTCAACGCGTTCTCCAAGTATTACCAAGTCAGAGAACTTTAATACAGTAATCAAATTATCGAAGTATGGTCCTTGGAAAGTATCATTGAACATATTAACCAATTCTCTTTCCAAAAGTGGTGGTTGGACGCGAGCAGCTAACTCTCTCCATCTCTGAGCATACTCTCTGAATGATTCGTTATCCGCTTTAGATAAACCTTGCAACTACAGGCGGCTAGGAGCCATGTCAAGATTATAACTGTACTGCTTTACAAAGGCATTGGCTAGATCTGACCATGATCGGATGCTACCACTTTCCAACTGCATATACCAACTCAATGATGCCCCACTCAGACTGTCCTGGAAACAGTGTATCATAAGCTTGTCATTATAGACATGTGAGGTCATTCTTCGGCTAAACATCACCAAATGTAGCTTCGGACAACTATCCCCTTTGTATTTATCAAAATTCGGCATCTCAAATTTCGGAGGCATCACAAGACCAGGCACTAAACACATGCCCGAAGCATCCAAATCA
Source organism: Lathyrus tuberosus (assembly GCA_022829125.1). Lineage (NCBI taxonomy): Eukaryota > Viridiplantae > Streptophyta > Magnoliopsida > Fabales > Fabaceae > Lathyrus > Lathyrus tuberosus. Next base: position 10,680,155 of record JALAZF010000102.1, read on the forward strand.
AGGATATCACGCTTCATTAGGGCATCAAGCTTCTCTTCCAACATACGACATCTTTCATCAAACGTAACGGCCCTTGGATCCTTAGGTTTAATCTTTGGAACTACCCCTTGGAAATCTGGCACAGAGAAGGAAAAGCTTTGATAGTCTATGGCATCAAGAGAAGAAGAATGCCCATCTCGGATGATGGCACGCACGTGTATAGTTTGATTCTCAGCAGGGATTCGAACATGCTGAGCTTTAGCAACATTGTTCACCGGAGGTGGAATGACGTTCCCAGTTCCTGAAGTCCTCTGAACATTGGCCTCTCCCCTATTCATGGCTATCACAGCTTCCACAAGTTGATCCAACGGACTCTTCATCAATTCAACATCCGCCCTAGTCACAAACTGGTTTTGTTCCCCTGAATTCATGATGATCTCCCCAAAAGCTTATTCAAATCCGATGAGAAAGTCTAGAAATCAACTGCGGTTCAGACAAAGGATGGATGAGCTCTCTGATCAGGCCGGAGACAGATATGCAAAAAAGATGCAAGATGTAAATGCAAATGCAATATGAATGCAGCAGACATGGGATCAAAGCTTCCACATATTCTGAATAACTACTGTGCTGCTGACTGAATAAGTTCACAAGTCTGTTCTGAAGAGAATACCAGATTACCAGAATACTGGATGATCAGAATACCAGAATACCAGTATATCGGCATAATCAGAATACCCGACTGATAAGTTTGCACTGATAAGAAAACCAGAATACTGGGTATGTAGAAGGTTACAGTTACCTACAAACCTGTAAATAACCCGCCCCTCTCACATGTGGGTACTAAGATCCTTAGTATCCCGGGCTCTCAGGTCGAGAAATGATGATACGTTCACCATTTTTGGTTTGGCATCATCATCAATCGAGGAGGCCTCAACTGATTCTCCAAAATGACAGGTCCTCAGCTTCTGGCACTGAGGTCGAGAAGCAATAGTATATTCATCCCTCAGGGTACAGTACTATCGCTAACCGAGGAGCGCATCCACTGATTCACTTTCATAAAAAGACATCCTATGGTAAGTTCCCAGCATTGGGTCCTCGGATCGAGAATGTGTAATGGGTTTGCCATTTCTGGTCTGCCATTATCACGCCTCGGGAGGAGTGCCGCAACTGAGTCCTCAGGAATAGTCATCAGAGTCGACAGTTCCTCGAGAGAATAACTACTGGCCTGTATCAATATACAGTAGCAGATATCTCCCGATAGAACCTCGTCTAACTGTGGGGATCGTGATCACCAGCACGTGGCCAACACCACGGGAGCGTCACGCCTGCCCAACCTAAAACCTATGTGTATGCTCAAGCCTGGGTAGTGGGCTTATCTCTCAGAACCTCCTAACCTGCCAAACAAAAAACCAGCACAGCGCAGCACAGTTCAGCATAATAATGAAATGCAATGCAAATAAATGCGGTAAAACAATAAAGTAGTAATACAGTAATATACAACAAAATAAAGCACAACAGTAAACACCCAATGAAAACAGACAAACAAGCGCTAGGATTGACCCGCTAAAGGGGATGGACCAGTAATAGGTCAACCAGGTCCCCAGCAGAGTCGCCAGCTGTTGCTCCCGAAAGATTTGCATCCAACGGTACAAACGCGAGAGTGGCGCGGAAAACAGAGAGTCGCCAGCAATGTGTATTTATCCCGAGAGAGGGAAAGGAAACACTGCATAAACCTGAAGGAAGGGAAAGAACATGGTCTCACGACCAAGAGAAACGAGTACGGGAGTCGGTTACGCGAAGTGAAGGTGTTAGCACCCAACACGTCCATCTTACTCGATGGGATCCACGCTTGCTGTTTGCATCAAGGGGTGTCGTCATCTGGAGCTCCACTGCTACTGGACCGGAGAAGAAACGAGAACGGAAAGAACGGAGAAACGAAGAAGAAAAGAAAAAGAAGAAGTGACTCGATAGGACGTTATCGTTGTCCTAGGCCTACGTACTCCCTCAGTGCAATGGGAAAGTCAGAGTCAATGTATTTTGGACGGGAACTGTGGGGGAAGGTTGCTCGCCAAGACAATCGATGTCTTGTGCCTACATATCCTCAATCGGACGAGAGAGAGGAGTCAGAGCTAATGTAGTTCGTGGGTACGACCACGAATGGGTAAGTGTTTTTTATGTGAGCAACGAGCTCTTTTCTGAAAAGAAGTTTAAAACCCAACAATCCCGAAGGATAAAAAGATTTGAATTTGTTTGGTGTTTTTTAGACAGAAATGTTTTAAGTTAGTTCATAACTTGCATTGCACCAAAGTCTATGACATAGGAACGAATACTTCGTGTATCGTCCCCAACAGGACATACACTAGGTACCCTAGAAGAGTGAAGGGAAACCCCACACTCCTCACTTCCCACGCTTAAGGCTTGAGCGCAATACACGTTAACTTTTATTATGTGTTTTAAAGAAGTTTTGAGATAAGAAGAGAGAAGGCCCAAAGGAAACTCTAAAGGGAAACTAAGAGTCCTAATGTTATCATACATGGGTAACCTATGGTTAGTGAGGCTTAAGAGGGACGACTACCTATAACCTAATGCTAACCCTACTCTAAGCTTAATCAAAAATTAAGTTGGACTAGGTAGCTCTAAAGGGAGAGAATCCAAGACTTAAACAAGTCTTGTGATCCATGGGAGGAAGAGAGTGAAAGAGAAGAATGAGAAAGAAAAGGAGAAGATGAGATACAATAAATGGAAGCAAGTACATCTTGCATATCACATCCAATTCATATCATTAATCATGCTTCAAAAGATCACACAAGGAAAACCCACATAAGCAAGTAAGAACAAACAAGAAAGGATGCATGCAAACTTGCATAAGAAGCACAATTAAACATCATACAATTCCGTCACAAATAAAATTAAGACTTAAACAAGTCTCAAGAAAAGAAGGAGAAAGAAAACTCAAGTATGTACACGTGTTCAGTCATCAACATGTTGACACAATAGAGGTACAAAGCACTTAAGTACTAAACATGATGCGCAAACAGAGCCTACTTCGAGGTAGGGCTTCAGATGTACTCAATATGCTTCTAACATGGATACAATCCTAGAATGAGGCATGAAAAATAAAATTGAGATTCTAGGGGTACCTAAGGAGAAGTTCCGTTGCCTCTTCAAAGCTCACAACAAGCTCAAGCCTCTAAGCTATTAGGCACTTCCATCAAGTAAGCAAGTCCAGTAGTCAAGCATAAAAACAGCCTCAACAACAGCGCTTCAGCACACATCAGTGTATTCCAGCAATCACCAAGAACAACATTTAACAGCTTCTTTTTCCAGGATAAAATAGATGTAATATCCAGCATGACAGAATAGCAGTATTTAACAGCTTCTTTTTCCAGGACAGAACAAATGTAATATCCAGCATGACAGAATAGCAGCATTTAACAACATGCATGTACAGAACAGCGGTGTATACATCAGCAGCATTTCCTACATTCAATCAACTTATGCATAAGGAGAAATTAGTAACATCAACCAATGAGAAATCGTAGGCAATTTCAAGCATCAACGAGATCAAGCAAGCTAAGATCAAAAGTGCTAACAAGAGAACCAAAAAGTTAGCAAGAACTTAATAAAAGAAAGTCAATTAAAATTCTACTCAAAATCTACTAAGAAAATATTGACATTTGAACAAAAACTACTCAAGAAATTAATATCATTGGAAATTAATCAAGAATTAACATAAAAAGCTTAGTCCAAAATAATTAATCCAAAGTCTAATCACTAATCAAAACCAAATTATTTAAACTCAAATTAAAATGAGATCATAACTATCATCAAGATTAAAAATCTAACAAAGTAATTAATCAAAACCAAAATCCAGTTAATACCAAAGTTTAATCAACATTTAGTAAAAACCTGACAACATACATCCTCAAATTAAATTAAACAAGGGTGCAAAAAGTTATAGAAGGGTATAAAACAACGTGGGCAAAGGCCCATCTGCTCAAACGAAATAGCATTAAAATAAAGGGTGGTGCGGACCACAAGTGTTATAAGCCCAACATCACAACATGATAAAACACCAGCCACCATTTCCCATCACTTCTCAGACCAGTGAACAAAGATGCTTCAACCCATACACCATCATCGCAGTGTAAGGCAATAACAGCATCACGGCAAACGGGTTGGAATCAAATCGAAAGAAGATAACTGAAGAAAGATGTCTCTAGATTCACAACTCTTTTGAACGATTTTCCATCCGTCAAAGGGAAGTAAGGTCGCGAATCCTTAGAGCGGCAACAACAACTCGTTTAGGTTCAGAAATTCCTTTCCCTTTCAAAATATCGACACCCTGTTCCCAAAAATCACAAACATCAGAATCTCTATCTCACAACCTCAGTGCAAATAGCGAGAAATGATCACGGCGTCACATCGTTCCACCCTTTCTCGTCCGATTTCACTCTCCATCTCGCGAATCATTCTTGATCTCGCTTTCCTCAATCGATCTCTCTTCTCTTTCAAGATCCTTGCTCACGATCTCGCGGCCTTCATCCAAATCAGGTTTGTTTTCTGGATTTCATCTCAGTCATTCTCCTTCATCATCTTCTGATTTTTTAGTTTGGATTCAAATCTAAAAGGGTTTGTGATTAAGGGTTGAAGTTGCTGAAGGTTGATTTGAAGCAAGGGAAGGGATTCGATTTGAGAATGGTTGAAGGTTTGAAGAAGTTTGGAAAATGAAAGTTTCTGAGATTTTTGTTAGCTTTGAAGGAGATGTAGATTGTGAGATTTGGTTTGTTGCGGATTTTGAGGTTTTGTGTTGATTTGGAGTTGTTGAATGGTGAAAACAGATGGAAGGAGGTGCGGTCCGAATGGAGATTGAAAAGATTTTTTTGTTATGTGATGAGAACAGAAAAGGGGTTTTAGGGAGAGTGAGTGATGGACAGGTTTGAGAGTGATTCTGTGTTAAGCTGAAGAATGAAGGGGGATTGTGGGTTTGTTACGTGACATGAATTGTGAAGGCTGGGAGTGGTGTGCGTGATGCGCGAATGAGGTTCAAGTGTGACAGCTTTTTCTTTGTGAAATTTGCAGCAGGTCATGGTAAGTAATGGTTTTGCATGAGGCCTTTGTTTTGTACGAGTTTCTTGTGTGGTAACGTTTGCAGAATCTTCAAGCTTATGTGGGGTAGGATAGAGTTTGTGCGTGCTGGTGTGTCGGAGGAGAAAATCGGGGAGTATGAAAAAGTTTTGGTACGAAGTTCATTTTTTTTTTGTCGTATGTGAAAAGGTTGTGGCTTCAAAGGGCATGTGGATTGAAAATGGTCTATATATTAGATATTTACAACTTGGAAAGAAATGGATATGGACATTAGATTTTAAAATTGAAAATGGATAATGAGGAATGATTCATGGATAATGAATTTTGTAATATGAATAAAAAGAAATGGAAATTGGATAAGGCATAAAGGATAATGAATTTAGAAATTAAAAAGAGTTGGTTAGAAAAATGGATAATTGGAAAATCGGTATGAAAATGGACATGTGGATAACGGTTTGAAATAAAAAGTGGTCATGAATTTAAATTGAAAAAAATGGTTATGAGATGAAATGGATAATGAGAGGGATAACTAATGGATAAAGAAAAAAGGTTCTAAAAGTGGATAACTACATTACACCAATTCCACACTTTTCACAACACCACGATTAAATGCACACAACCCTTTATGAACGACTTGCAACAACAACCATCTGAGTGAATCTTATGAATTTCTGATCTTCTGGACTAAACCTCACATGAACCACTGCTTGTTGACCTGATAAAGTCTACAACTCAACCTTGAAAACAAACCCTAATTCACCTTGATGTACATTGATAAATCTTGAAGAAGATGACTTGAACTGATAAGAAATTAAACCCTGATTCACACCAATGAACCTCTGACCCAAAGCCTTTGATGATTCCTCTGGATAAGAAAACCTCAGAACTTGACGCACCTCTGAATAGGAAAATACTGATAATAAGAAAAACCTTCAATCCCATGTCTTAGAAGATCAATGCATTATATGATGATGAATATGAATATGACCTAATGAATATGTAAATGAAAAGGAAACATAAGCCAGAAAAAGGTAGGGAAAATTTTGGGGTTCTACAGTTTGGTTTAATTTAAATTCAAATTTAAATCTGATTTGATCTTCACATCTATCCAACAAATCATATAATCATATTGCTAAATAAAAGAAATAAAATCTTATTGAATCTTTAACAAAAAATTTGTTCCAAAACGTAGAAATATGGCCTGTTGAACAAGGCCCAGATGTCATAGCCACATGTTGTGACATCGCATTCCTCATGTGTCCCTTCTGCACCAGAAAATCATCTTGAAGAAGCTTAGCAAACTTGAACACTTATCCATGCTTTTGTTTTGCAAAATGCAGCTAATCCAAAAGGAACAACAATCTCTCGGTTTGTAAATTATGGAAAAACAGCTTTTCAAGATAGATAGAAATCATTCAATTAGAACAAGTGACATTCAGAAGAACTATCAGAGCATACAATTTCATCAGCAACAACATTCATTCGAGTTGTAGCACAGTAGTGGAAAATTAGTAGAATTCATCATATATATCACACAAAACAATGCTCCAAAGTCAATTAGACAGACATGCAATCATTCACACCTTAGTCATGCATAACACTCAGTCAACTTATAGGTAGTAGCATACATTCCTACCAACTAACAATTATTAACATGAAATCACTCACATACTTAGTCATGCATAACACAAACAATTAGTAGTTAATATCAGGATATGCAAAATTCTACTAACTCAAAAGCTCACTCCAAAATGGCCAAGTGTCTTTCCTGATGCCTCAAGCATGTGAGCACATCATTAGTACTTACCCAGATGGTTAGTACTAAACAAATACATGTTGCATGAGCAACACCATTCTACTCCCCCTTTTTGCCATAACTTGAAAAAGGGTTAGTGCATCAAATATCACCTAAAGGTCAGTAAGGCATGGGCTAGTATGTTAGCATATACACAACCAAAAACACAAGTAGTACAATATCTAGAAATGCATAAGCATTAGATCTGTTATAATACATAAGTATAGAGAGGCTATATAGCCTTTACAAATCCAATGTAGAAACAAAAAATGTCCAACTACAAGGCCTAAACAAACTAAGAAATAAAACTTGAAATTTATTCTCCTATCCATCCTCTGTAGTTTAAGTAAGCAATCCAGTCTTCATCATCCTCTGAGTAAGATTCATGAGATTGAACCGACTTCTTCTTCAAGGACTTTGACAGGCCGCAAGTGCATGGCTAATGTTAGAGTAGTAAAAAGTATCGAACCTCAGAGACCAATGGTTAAGTACCAATTTCTATCCTATCTGTGTAAAGCTAGAGTGACCGAAATTTGGGTTTTTAGTAAATGAAATAGAAAAATACTTATAGTAAAACAACTTAAAAATGGGTAAAAATTATATAAAACAATCAGGACATAGGGTTATGACTCCTATCCTAGATTTCTCCACATGACTCAAGCACTTATATTACGGTAATTCCGACTCAATTTATAGAAAAATAGTTAAAATAGAAATACTTGTTCACGACAGCGTATTGCCCTACCTCTAACAAACGGGATTCTCGTTGGCTCTTGCTCATGCTAAAACGTTCGTTAGTGGTTTTTACCTTTGCACAACAATTAAACGTGGTGCCTTTCTCAATTTCATCCAATCACTCTCGTGAGTTCGGATTTAACTGTTTAAAAATGTGCTTTCCGGTATTACCTATACCCTCTCGGCGTAAGTCAAATACCTAAAGGCAATTGTAAGTTCTGTGGTTTTTGGATTGGCAACATTTTGGTAAAACAATATGTTGTCAGCAAGATGTTAAGCCACATGTTCTTCTATGACAGTCAGACATCATGTTCACCATGATGTTGTGACATGTGCCAGGATATGTTATACCAGAAAGTTAAGGCATTACTATTTTGGTATTTTTAGTGTGTTTTAATTCACACGTTTGCGTTATCCAAGGAGGGATATTATGGGAATTTTTGTATTGACAAATAGTGTTGTTTTTCGTAAAAAAGATCTTTGAACCTTTTTAGGAAAATTTTTATTTTGTTCCTATTATAGTGCAGGAAACTTTGCTAATGATTGAAACTTGTTTCCTGGTGGTTTTGCGCTTCAAGAGCCCAAGCCCAAGTGGACAGAAGGCTATTTAAAGAAAAGACCTAACCCTATTGTGAAGTGGACGTTGTGTGGAATTTAAAGAACAAGGATTAACTGTGCATTTTGAGTCTCTTTAGAGTTTAGTGTGTTTTGTTTGTATGTCACTCTTGTATCAGGTTTGATGCATTGAGTTGACTGATTATTAACTGCTAATTGTTCACTCTAAAGCTTTTAAGCAAGAGTGCATTGTTCTTAGTTATAGCTTTTAAGCAAAACTAAGTATTGTACTTGGAAGGGTTGATACTTCTATTTTAGGTAGTTGTTGAATTGTCACTGGTTTGTGAGTGATAGAAAGTGAGAGGAGGGTCTCATATCTAGAGGGTGTCTAGGTAGAAGTTGCACAAGGTAGTGATTAGGCGAGAAGTTGTAAACGGGGGAGTTTAACTTTGAGCTAATACTATCATAGTGAATTTTCTTCCTGGCTTGGTAGCCCGCAGACGTAGGTGACGTTGCACCGAACTGGGTTAACAACTACTATGTGTTATTTAAATTTCTATATTTTTTCTTTAAATTGTTCTTGTGTTAATTCTGCTGTTACGACATCCTGACATCATATCTGACATCTGTCCACTACGTGCCAAAATTTTAATTGGCATCAGAGCAGGCACCCTGTTCTGTTTTGGGCGAGCTCCATAGAGATACTTGTTGTTAAAAGAGACATGGAACAAGGATTTGTCAACAAACCGCCTATTTTGGATGGAACCAACTATGATCACTAGAAGGCGCGTATGGTGACTTTTCTAAAATCTATGGATAGCAAAACCTGGAAAGCAGTTATCAAAGGGTGGGAACACCCTGTTGTGAAAGGAAAAGATGGGAAGGACACAACTGAATTAAAGCCAGAAGAGGACTGGTCTAAGGAAGAAGATGATCTTGCTCTTGGAAACTCCAAAGCCTTGAATGCCTTATTCAATGGAGTTGATAAAAATATTTTCAGGCTGATAAATACATGTACAATGGCCAAAGATGAATGGGAAATGCATAGAATCACTCATGAAGGCACATCAAAAGTAAAGATGTCAAGACTTCAACTTCTCACCACCAAATTTGAGAATCTCAGAATGAAAGATGACGAGTCCATTCATTATTTTCACATGAATATTCTTGATATTTCCAATACATCTAGTGCCTTGGAAGAGAAGATGTCATAGGAGAAACTAGTTAGAAAGATTCTTAGGTCGTTGCTTAAGAAGTTTGACATGAAGATCACAATGATTGAAGAAGCCCAAGACATAAGCAACATGAAAGTGGAGGAGCTTGTTGGGTCACTTCAAACTTTTGAATTGACTATCAATGAAAGATCTGAAAAGAAAAACAAAAACATAGCTTTTATTTCCAACACTAATGATGAAGAGGTTCAATGTAACATGGAGACTGATGAAGGAATTTATAATGATATTGTGCTTCTTCGAAGGCTATTCAATAAGGCGCTGAAGAGTATGGATAGTAAGCCAAGACCAAATGTCAATAACATGTCATTCAACATCAGGAACAACCGTGATTTTTAGAGAAAAGAAAGAACAAAGGAGAAGCCCAATCAAGGAAAAGGTAGTCAGTGTCATGAATGTGAGGATTTTGGTCACATTAGATCAGAATGTCCCATGTACCTCAAGAAATAAAAGAATGGCATTTTTATTTTTGGGTCTGATGATGATTCTAAAAGTGAACCGGATGTTGAAATTGCTAAGCATGTTGCAGCCCCCACTGACAAATGTGAATCTGATGAAGATTCCTGTGATCAGAATGTCTCTTATAAAGAATTGGTTATTTCATACAGAGAGCTTTGTGTCAAAAGGGAATAGGTGTGTAAGATAGGAGAAACACAGAAGAGAATCATAGCCCAACTGCAGGCTTAAAAAGTGAAACTTTTATCTATTGTCTCTGGTCTTCAAGATGATGTAACCCTATTGAATTCTAAACTTGAAAACATGACCAAATCTGTGAGAATGTTGAATAATGGATCTGATGTGTTGGATGAGATACTTCAAGTTGGGAAAGGAGGTAAAATATTTACTGGTATAGGGTTTAATTATCAGTCATTAAATAATCAAAGAAAAACCCTTGTGACAAAGTTTGTTCCTGCTGAAGTAAAGCATGAGCTCGCGATGTCTGGCCAAATGTTGCAACATCTTTCCAGACTTCAAAAAACTCAGACTAAAGCCAAGTTTCAGCCTTGGAAATTTCATTATTGTGGTAAATATGGTTATATAAAGCCTTACTGTTACCGACTGTATGGCTATCCAAAACGTCCAACCCAACCTAGGGCTAGTCATGTGATGATTAAGAATATAAAAGAGTGGAAACCTAATGGTGTTGATACTTCTAATTTGAATGTTGATGTTAATAACATTGTTGATACAAGTGCTCATATGTATCTCTCTAAGATCTTGGTTACTAACCCTGAGTCTGATGTTGTATCAGATGTCAACATCCTTGGCCCAACCTGATCATCTTGTTAGAACAACACAACAAAATTTTCATAGTGAGACTCCTAAAAAATCCCAAGAGATTGTTGCTAAAGTTGATTTTGTTGGTAGTACAAGAGATGATTCTGATGATAATAATATGTTTGCTGAAGAGGAGAAAGATGTGCCTGACAAAGAATATAAAGAAGAGAGTGGTGGTGTGAAGAAGGATCAGTCTACTGACATGCTCAATGTAGATGGTCTAGATTACTAGTATAGTAGTGTGCTTAGTATATTTGCTTGGTAGAAGGTTGTTGCTTTTGAGTTTGATCTACCTGTCATCTGCTTTGATGAATGACTGCTTGGATTGTCAATATTCTGGTTAAAAAGGGGGAGTAATAGTAGTATTTGTGTGCTTATTATTCTTTGTTGCTATGTGTGTTTCCATCAGTGTGTATGCTTTATGCATTATTTGTGTGCTTCCATCTGATTATGTGTTTCCATTAGAATTGTTTGTTTCCATTGCAATTTTGTGCTTCCATTTTTGTTTGTTTACATTTACTCCATTTTTTTTTGTCAATTTTTGTCTAAAAAGGGGGAGTAAAGTGTTAGTATGTTTGTTGTTTCTGATGTTGGATTAGATGTCATGACTTCATGTCATGTTCATACTACTTCTTAGGAAGAGTAGTTTTCATTGTTGTTGATTACCTATCTGCAACTATTTAGGGGGAGCATGTCATGCCTGCTGCTGCTACTGACGTGGAACCATATGTGCTGACATCATTTCATTTGCTGCGTTTTGGAGAATGCATTTTCTCTGCATTATGGGTTGTGATGTTTAGGGTGAGTGTGCTTGTGTTTGGTGTTTTTGAAGTTTGGTTCTATTGTATGAACTTGCAAGAGTTCATGTGTATTTTTCTTGTGATTTTCGTTTTCCCCTTCAGGGGGAGTACTGGTTATGTATGACAGGGGGAACTTTGTACTTGTCTGATCTATAGCTGCAAAGTTGCAATTTGTACAAAGCTTACATGTTCTCATGTAGCTTATGTTGCTCTATTTGATATGTGATGTTAGACTATATGTCTTGGCATTGTGTTGTTAGGTGAGCTCTAATGCCTTGACAGTTTTTGGGTTTGTGGTTCTTGTTGTCCGGTGGTTCTGTTTTGATTTCGCTGTGTATGCCTCTAATGCGTGCTAAGGATTTTTTAGCCAAAATTTGCCAAATGGGGAGATTGTAAGCTTTGTGGTTTTTGGATTGGCAACATTTTGGTAAAACAATATGTTGGAACCAAGATGTTAAGCCAGTTGTTCTACTATGACACTCAGACATCATGTTCAGCATGATGTTGTGACATGTGCCAAGACATGTTATACCTAAAAGTTAGGGCATGATTGTTTTGGTATTTTCAGGTGATTTTTCAGTGTGTTTTAATTCACATGTTTGTGTTATCCAAGGAGGGATATTGTGGGAACTTCTGTATTGACAGATTGTGTTGTTTTTCGTAAAAAGGATCTTTGAAACTTTTGGGAAACTTTGTATTTTGTTCCTATTATCGTGCAGGAAACTTTGCTAATGATTGAAAGTTATTTCCTGGTGGTTTTGCACTTCAAGAGCCCAAGCCCTAGTGGACAAAAGGCTGCTTAAAGAGAAGACATAACCCTATTGAGAAGTGGACATTGAGAAGACATAACCCTATTGAGTCTCTTTAGGGTTTAGTGTGTTTTGTTTGTATGTCACTCTTGTATCAAGTTTGATGCATTGAGTTGACTGATTGTTCATTGTTAATTGTTCACTCTAAAGCTTTTAAGCAAGAGTATATTGTTCTTAGTTGAAGCTTCTAAGCATAACTAAGTATTGCACTTGGAAAGGTTGGCGCTTCTATTTGGGGTATTTGTTGAATTGACATGGGTTTGTGACTGATAGGAAGTGATAGGGGCATCTCATATCTAGAGGTTGTCTAGGTAGAAGTTGCACAAGGTAGTGATTAGGCGAGAAGTTGTAAATGGAGGAGTTTAGCTTTGAACTAATACTATCATAGTGAATTTCCTTCCTAGCTTGGTAGCCCCCAGATGTAGGTGACGTTGCACCAATCTGGGATAACAACTACTATATGTTATTTAAATTTATGTAAATTTTCATTATATTGTTCTTATGTTAATTCTGCTATTACGACGTCCAGACATCATATCCGACATTTGCCCACTATTTGCCAGAATTTCAGCAATACTCCTACTCTCGTATCAAGTTTTGAAAAACACTCATACTTTAAAAAAAAGGTGGAATTCCCGCAACTAGCTTAAGTCATGCAGATAAATAGATGATAGGGTTCATAACCCTTAGTCCCTAGGGGACTACTTGCTTATATTTAGTAACAATTCAATCAAAACAATAATTGTGAATAAAGGCATAATCGGTAGACGAGTGATTAAAGTAGTAATTGAGAACCTGATTAACGAAAAAAACAATTCTTCAGTTTTAAAATGGATATAGCTGCTCCAATGGAAACTTGTACAAAGTAGCAAAAGAAAAGGCGTGAAAACAAAACGGAAATTAAAAATTGGATAAAAGCTCAAGACTACCTATGAGTTTTTATATAAAATCCTAAACATGGTAAGAATCTCTTAGTATTAAATGTTAATTACAAGTGGTTAAGATCATATCCAAGCAAATAAAGTGCCTTGAAGTGGAGGGAATCGGGCCAGAAAGGAAATAAATCGGGAAAACTTGCCCTCTTGTTACGGGCCGTAATAGCTGTTACGAGTGCCCGTCACAAGCCTCTGTTTTTTATATGGTTACACCTCAAAGTGGATTTTTTTAGCCCTTGATGTTAGCTTTCATTTGCCTCTGGTCCCATGTCCCTTTGATTAACGACACTCTAGATATGATCAAAATACCACAGGTTTATCATGACGTGCAACATGTTGAAAAATATACTTTGTGAATCTTTCTGAAAATTCGTCGCGTTCTTTTTCTTCATTTTATCCACTTCTCATCTTTCTTTCTCTTGGAATGCTTGTTATGACTTGAAAACGAGGAAATACAATACCAAAGTGTAAAACATGGTAAAATGAAAGGAAACCGAATGAAAATGATAAAATATAAAGGAAAAAACAACTAATAAAGATGATATAAAAACCACTTATCAAACTCCCTCAAACTTAGATCGTTTCTTGTCCTAAAGCAACAAAGCTTACATAGTGAATTTTCGGATCAAGTTGTTTACTTCAAATGAAAAAACTTGTGAAAATAAGGCATCCTGGTACTCATACGTGAGTTTCATTCCGATTGGCTAGTCCTAGTTCTCTCGGTAACCATTCTTTAAAGAAATCATTACAAGAACACACACCATGGTAAAAACACGGATCTAAGTCTCCCTTTCTGTCACCTCTCCAACTATACTTTAGGCTTATGTCTCTTTTTCGATTTTCTTCGTCGTTCATTCAGACAATCATATTAAGGCATTTACAATTATTTTCCCTCACATGCATAAGATTGATAATAAACTTTTTCTAGGCACCTTTTTTGTATTTTTTTCATTTAAGCACGTTGACGTTTATTAGTCCACTTTGGTACGATAAATTGAGAATCAACCGCCGTTAACCTAAATAACCGGGTGAGGGTTACCCAACTTAGAAGGAATAGTGGTTTTTATTGCCTTTATTTAATTATTTTTGGTTCCCAAATTATTTTTTTCTCAATCCACCATATATACATGCAAGTCTCTCTAATCATGTCGGCCTGTCAATATAAACTAATTAGGAAATACTACTCCATTCTGAGTACTATGGCACAAATCTACACGTTTGACTCGCGTCCTTATTCTGGGTAACCTAAGGTGTTTGGGTCATACCTAATTTTTCAAACTTTCCTAATGTCCCTAGTCCTAGCCTCTCTTCCCTCAAACTCTATATACTTTTTCAACATCCTTCAAAATCAAAGCTCTCACAATTTTTTTTCACGGTCTTAGTATTGGGAAAACTACAAAAAGTACGACTTAATGCATCAATCAAACTAGAAAACTAGACACCAAGAAAGAAACATGAACATAAAAATGCAAGGAATAAAAGTGCAAGACAATAAATAAGTACCCCTCCCCCAAAACTTGAACTAAACATTGTCCTCAATGTTTTGGCGCAAGCAAGAGGGGATAGAACTCACAAGAACCTCACTCAAGAGGTGGGAACCGTAACATGAGGTGTTGCACCATTGCTTGAACATCATCCAAGACTACTCCTTGTCTTGTTTGCTCCTCCTTCATGAGCTTTTTATTAACTAGAAGAAAAAATAAATAAAACAACAAGAAAACAAATTAGTGCAAAAAGTGTGGGTTGCCTCTCACAAACCGCTTTTCTTAAGGTCGTTTAGCTCGAACATCTACACCCTCAACTTAAGAGGGTGCTTCCTTAAAATAGGAATCCTTAGCACGTTCCTTAACAATTAAAAGGACTCAATTCACTCTAGAAGTCCATGCCATACAACCTTCTTCTCTTCTCCTCCTCAGGAGGGGGTTCATACTTTTGGTCTGGTTTTTCACAGATTTTCTCTTTCACTTTCTTTTACCCTTTATACTCATTCTTATTTGGCTTTAGACGGGTCTTATTATCGTTGGACTTACCATCTTCCTTAAAAGACACATCAATTCCTGGGTTAGTGGGGATAAAATATTCCCCTTAGGATCCTTCATGACCCTTAGCTTGGGTATTAATTTTCTCAACCATAGTATGATCAAGTAATCTCTCTTCCACCTTAGCAATTGAAGGAGGTTCTGGTTGGTTTTCTTGAACACAATAGCTTAACAAATCAACCAAACAACAAGAGTCCCTTAAAGAAGGACTTTTCATGAGTTTCTCTAGAATGAACTCAATCCTCTCCTAACCAACCTCAAAAGTTAACTTTCCCTTCTTAACATCAATGATGGCCCCAGTTGTGGCTAAGAAGGGTCTTCCTCGGAGTATCAGGATTTGAGAATCCTCGTCGATCTCCATAATATCAAAGTTAACAGGAATATAAAATTCACCTATCCTCATAGAAACATCCTCTAACACACGAACAGGATACTTAATTGACCTACCTGCAAGTTGTAGCGAGATATTAGTCGTTTTCATTTCCCACATGCCTAACTTTTTACACACCGATAGGGGAATCCAGCAAATGCTAGCCCCTAAATAGCACAAAGCTCTCTTAAAGTTCATGGTTCTGATTTGGCAAGGGATAGATAAACTTCTCGAATCTTTTAACTTTGTGGGAAGCATGTTTCTAATCACAACACTACTATCAACGGTCATAGCCACCGTTTCATGATCCTCAAATTTTCTTTTATTAGAGAGGATCTCTTTTAGAAACTTGGCATAAGTGGGCATTTGAGACAACGCCTCGGTAAAGGGCACATTGATGTGGATATTTTTAAGGAGTTCCACAAACTTTTTGAATTGGGCCTCTACCTTAGCCATCACAAATCTTTGTGGAAAGGGGATGGGTGGTTTGTAAGGAGCGGGGGCGACATAAGGTATCTCCTTCTCAACTTATTCAATACCCTCATTTTCAGGAGGTGTAGGTTCACTAACCTCTACTTCCTTATTACCCTTACTGGAACTACCCTCAACCTCTTTTCCTTTCTCTTTTTCTCTCTCTTTCCCCTTCTCTTTGGAGGCAACCAAAGGTCTACCACTTCTTATTGTCACAACATTCATTCGTCCCTTAGGATTTTACTCGAGTTGACCCAAAAATAACCCTGGAGGAATGAAAAAAGAAGTTTGTTGTTGCGCAACTTGGTAGATTTGGGTATCTAAAATTTTGTTATTGGTGGAAATATTTTCCACTTTTGTGATTAGCTGGCTAAGGACTTCATTGATGTGGAGGTTTTGATTTTTAAACTCTTCATTTAGGCGAGTCTGCGTCGCCATAAAGTTATCCACCATCAACTCTATATTAGATTTCTCTTGGGTGGCTGGGGTATCATTTTAGAAACCTGGTGGTCCCATAATCTATTGAGGTTGGTTATTCTTGTAAGAAAGACTTTGGTGGTTTTCCCACCTGGGGTTGTAGGTAATAGAGTAAGGATTATTCCTTTGATTATTCACCAAATTGGCATTTTCTTGGGTAGACCCTCCTATGAGGATCATTTGACAATCAATTCCAATATGTCCATTCACACCGCAAATCTCATAGCTGAGAGTAGTGGGGGGTAATAGAAGCAACATGGGTAGGTGTAGTGGAAGCTGAAGGGGTGACGCTCTAAATTTTCAATCTTTTGAAAAAGGGCATCGAATTTAGCATTCATGTGATCAAATTGACTCACTTCATAGATCCCTCCAGTTTTAGTGGTGGTTTTAGCGGTAACTTGTCACACGCTTCCCCAAGAATGATGGTTATTTTTCATTTCCTCTACAAGATTATAGGCCACATCTTGGGGTTGTTCATGAGGGCTCGGCCAGAAGCCGTATCAAGGGTTATCCTTGTGGAGTAAAGGAGACTGTTATAAAAGATGTGGATTATCATCCATTTTTTGATCCCATGGAAAGGGTAAAGCTTTAACAGGTCCTTAAAACGCTCTCATGTGTCAAACAAAGATTCTCCATCCTCTTGTTTAAAATTATTTAACTCGTTCCTTGCCTGGGTTGTCTTACTTCGCATAAAGTATCGCGCAAGAAAAATGGCTTTTAATTAAGCCCAAGAAGTGATGGAGTTAGCGGGTAAAGATTGGAGCCAAGGTCGTGCTCGGTCTCTTAGGGAGAAGGGGGATAGCCTAAGATGAATAGCATTATGGTCCACAAAGATGGATATATGTGGGTTTGGATTTTCTGAAGGCAATCCTGAAAACTAGTTTTGTTGGACCATGCCTGTCAACGACGATTTAAGCTCAAAATTGTTTACCTCGATAGGCGGGTGCACAATACTAAATTACGGTTCCTCATCCATGGGAATCACATAATCTTTCAAAGGTTTCGCGTCAACAACAGGGGCAACCATCACAAGATGTCTTTGAATTCGATGCCTTTCTAACAAAAAGCGCTCAGTTTTGTCAATGGGTTCAACTAAAGTATTAGCAGAACACGTTCTTCGCATACAAAGGTAACATTAAGAATTTAAACAGATACAATAAAACTCCACTCTCTAAGATAATCAAATAGAACTTCAATATTAACGCTATTGGTCCCCAAGAACGGCGGCAAAAACATAACATGCCGCAAGTGCAGGAGTAATGTCAGAGTAGTAAAAAGTATCGAACCTTAGAGACCAATGGTTAAGTACTGATTTTTATCCTATCTGTGTAAAGCTATAGTGATCAAAATTTGGTTTTCTAGTAAATGCAACCGAAAATTACTTATTGTAAAATAGCTTAAAAATGGGTAAAAATTATATAATACAAGCAGGACATAGGGTTATGACTCCTACCCTATACTTCTCCACATGACCCAAGCAATTATATGACGGTAATTACAACTTAGTTTATAGAAAATTAGTTAAAGTAGCAGTACCTGCTCTTGCCAACGTATTGCCCTACCTCTAACGAATGGGACTCTCATTGGTTCTTGCTCGCGCAGAAACGCTTACTGGTGGTCTTTACCTTTGAACAAATATTAAAAATGTGGCTTTTCTCAATTTCATCCAATCAGTCTCGTGAGTTTAAATTTAACTATTTAAAAATGTGCTTTTCAGTATTGCCTATACCCTCTCGGTGCAAGTCAAATACTTAAAGGCAATACTCCTACTCTCGTAGCATGTTTTGAAAAACACTCAGACTTTTAAAATAAAAAGGGTGGAATTCCTGCAACTAGCTTATGTCATGCGGATAATTAGGCGATAGGGTTCATAACCCTTAGTTCCTAGAGGACTACTTACTCATATTTAGGAATAATTCAATCAAAACAATAATTGCAAGTAAACACATAATCTGTAGACGAATGATTAAAGCAGTAATTGAGAACCTGATTAATGAAAAAGAAATTCTTCAATTATAAAATGGATTCATCTGCTACAATGAAGACTTGTACAAAGTTGCAAAAGAAAAAACGTGAAAACAAAACGAAAATTAAAAACTCTATAAAAACTCAAGACTACCTATGATTTTTTATAAAAAATCCTAAATATGGTAAGAATCTCCCTGTATTTAATTTCAATTACAAGTGGTTAAGATCAGATTCAACCAAATAAAGAGCCTTGAAGTGGATGGAATCAGGCCATAAAGGAAATAAATTGGGAAAATTCGCCCTTCTATTACTTGGCACCTACCAAAACATTATCCGTCCTTTCATTCAGTGCCATTCCTGAATGTTGTCGTTTCCTTGAGCATCTAGTCCTATTGTTGGATGTTTGTCTTCCCTTATTCAAGTGCTATTCTTGGATCTTCATATTCTCTCACTCCAGTGCTATTCCTGGATGTCTGTCTCTTGTGATCTCCAGTGCCATTCCTGGATATCTTATTCCTCTTGTTTCTCCCAGTGTTATTCCTGGAAGTTTTGCCTATCTCCTGTAAACCCCATCAAATTTGCTTGGATATCTTTCAATGACATTCCTGAAAGTCTTATCTGTTCATTCAGTGCCATTCCTGGATGGGTTTTCTCCTTTGCATTCAGTGCCATTCATGGATGTCTTTCTCACTATCATTCGATACCATTCCTGAAAGTTCACAGTTATTCAATGATGTCTGGGATACTGTGATTTCCTTTTATCCAATGCTTTCTTGGGTATCTCCTTTGTTCATTTTCGTTCAATGCTTTCTTGGACGTTGTGGTTTATCCAATGCCTTCTTGGATTTCACCTTTTGTCTCATTTGTGTCTGATGCCTTCTCAGATAGTATGAGTTTACCTTTCATTCAAAGCCATTATTGGATGTCTGGTTTCTTTACATCTGATGCCTTCTCATATTTAACTTTTTGTTTCATTCTCATCTGATGCCTTCTCAGATAGTATGAGTTTACCTTTCACTCAAAGCCATTATTGAATGTCTGGTGTCCTTTTTATCCAATCCTTTCTTAGATCTCTACCATTCTCACGGTTATCTGATGCCATTCTCAGATATTGTGATTGTACCCTTCATTCAAAAGCCATTATTGGATGATTGTTTTCTTTGTATCCATTGCCTTCTTGGATCCCTGCTTTGTTCAATTTTATCTAAAGACATTATTAGATATTATGATTTGTACCTTTCATTCAAAGCCATTATTGGATGTTTGGTTTCTTTTTGCCGTCCGATGTTCTTTCGGAGGTGCCTTTCTCTTTCTCTTGTTCTTCCAGATTGATCCTTGTTAATTGATCCCCAGTGGAGATCATGTCTTCTTTCTGGTTCCATGCCCAGTAAAGAGTGTGCTTTTATTTCCCCCAGTGTTTCCTTGGAGTCTCCCCAGTGAGTTTCTTTTGTTTGTCAGTCTGTATCCCCAGTAAGTCTTCCTTGTGGATATTAACCTTCATCCCTCCCCAGTAAAGCTTACCTGTAGTTGTTTTCTTTAGTGTCTTGTTTGTCTGCATCTTTGCATTATCATAGCATCATATCATCATATTAGAAGTTCATTGGCATGTCAGCATTTGCATGTCTGTTGCCTGTCCTTAGCATCTGCATTCCATCTAAGGGAGAAAATTTTCTATTTTCTATATTTAAATATCTTTCACCTAGATGTCCCGAGGATTCCCATTCCTCGTGCCATACGGTAAATTTATTTAAATAGGGGAAACTGTTGTAACCCAAATTTTACCCCTTAGATGTCATAACATTTTGCACTTACATTTAGGGTTCATTCATCTGTACATTGTTAACTAACCCATATCTTTGCTAGTTTGTTTCTTTTTTGAAAATCAGGATTGACACAAGAAGGAGGACAAGAATAATAAACCAAGTTCTCGTGTATTTCAAGATCACCAAGGCATTTGTGAATTTTGTTTTCTAAAAAAAAGGGAAAAATTGAAAAAAAAGAAAAAAAGCAATGCATGGCGCCTGCCATGACTTTTGTGGCTCTTGCCATGAAATGTGGCACTTGCCTTGGGTGATGGCGCCTGCCACACATTTTGTGGAACTTTCCATGAAATATGTGGCGTTTGCCACATTTCTTACAATCTGCATTTAAAATATTATGATTTAATTTAATTAATGCAAGTGGATGCACGAGAGAGAAACTTTTTCAAAGCATGGCCATTCCAACTTTCTCTTACAGCTTGGAGCCTTGTTCCAATCAAATCAGACCACATCAACAGTGTAAACCAAATCCTGATCAGCTGAAGACTTTTTGATCCTTTCCAGCTTGCACGAAGAAATCTTGAAAAAGGGTAAACTTGGCAAAATAAAAAATCAGACCATACCTCAAGCTCCTTCACTTTTCCTATAAATAGAGACTCAATCTCCATTCCAATACACACCCGATTCACCCCAAAAAATACAGGCTGAATACTCTCTTCTTTTTCTCCTCCACTTGTTCTTGAAAATCTGCAAGCACATTGTTGTCAGAGCTTTGGAGAAGAAGCTCATCATTTATTTTTTTCAGAACTCGTATCAATGAAGAAGCAGTGGACTTTCTCCACTAGCTGTAACACCTCAAAATTTTCCCTAGTGTTGCTAACCTTTTTTGCTTATGCTTCATTTCATTTGCATCGTCATTTCTACATTTTGCATGTTTCTTTTGGGCATGGGATCAAGGTATTTTCTATCAACTCATGGCGTTATCATCTCCGACATTATTTTCAGCAGTATTCAGGGTCATGCAGATGGTTTTCAAGGTCTTTTAGAGCTTTTATTTTGCTCATTAGGCATTTTGATAATCGGAAGCTTCAACAGTCATTTTCTGATCAAGCGATCAGGTATCAGACATTATTAATTTAGCAGGATATTCTGAGGTGTCAGCAGGAATTTGTGTTCTTTTCAGGTGTTACTCAGTAGCAATATCAAGTTTTGAGTTTCAGAGGTTTAACGGGTTCAAAACAGCTATCAGAAGTCACTTTTCCAAGTTTCCCTCCAAAAGGCGCCAAAATTCAAAAGTTGAACTGTGTAACCGGTTACAACATATGTGCTAATCGGTTACTCATTCATTTTCAACATATTCTCAAGGTTTTTTGAAATGTGTAACCGATTAGCAGTTATGCTGTAACCGGTTACCCTGGGCGTAGTTTAAAAAAAATTAAGTTTGCATCATTAGTGATCATGTGCTTGGCTTGTGCATGTGTGGGAAGGATCTAGAATTGATCCAATTTCATTATTTTCCACCCAAAATTCAAATTCTCTCCATCATTCTTCTACTCAAATTCCTCATTTTCTTTTCCTAATTCATTTTTCGCCCCAATTTCCACCCACTTAACCTCACTCCAAACCCAAACTTAACTCCTAACCTAGGGGTTATTTAAACCAATTCATTCCAAACCTCTCCACCCTAGATCATTTTTCACTCTCATTTTTTAGAATTTTGCTCTCAATTCTCTCTCACTTTTTCACTCTCAACCTCCATTTTCAACCACACTCAAAGCTCTCTTTCAAAGAGTAACAAGTTCTTCATTGGAACTTATTAATTCTTGAGCTAAAGCCTCTCATCATCACTACATTTCTGCTTTTCAATTTGGATTTTCGTTTGGATCTGGTTCTGAATTTCTAGAAGTGATTTTTGGAAGTGATTTTGGAGTTTTGGTTGTTATTTGCTTGGATCTTCAACTTTTGAGTGCAAGGAGCTTGTGGATCTTGGATTTCTCTACTTGGATTCATCAAATTCTGTTTACAACACTCACCAAAGCAAATCTCAGCTTTGTAGGTTGGTTAATTTCAGATACATACTCATTTTAGCTTAATTGCAACTTTCACAATGTAGATCCATGATTTTTGGTGTGTTTTGATTCATTTGTGTGAATTTAATTGTGGATGTTGATGATTATTGGATCTAAATGATGTTTGAATGCTGTTTCTGAACTTGATTTTCGTGCATTGTTAATTACATGATCATTGAGCATGATTACATAAGTGATTTGCTGCTGAAAAGTGCTTTTGAAACTGATTTTTTACCACTGTCCCAGAGTAACCGGTTAGCAGTTATGCAGTAACCGGTTACTGTAACGCCCCAGTTTTGTCAGTTTTATTTTATTGAGTCTTTTTGATTATTTTATTATTATTTTATTTCATTTTCGACTTTTGTGTGAAAATATGTTATTTTTCATCGTGATTATATTTTACCGCGTTTTGGGAACATTTACGAGATATTTGAGTGTAGAGGTATTTTGGACATTTTGATATATTTTGTTAAGTTAGAAAGAAAGAAAATAGAAAGAAAGAAAATTAGAGAGAAAGAAAGAAGAAAGAAGGAAAAGAGAAGAAAAGAGGAGAAGAGAGAAAAATTGGAGAAAGATTTGGAAATTCATCAAGAACAAGTTCTAGAGTCGATTAAATCGGGTAAGGGTGCGAAACTCGATTATTGTATGATTGTGTACGATTATGTATGTGTGTTTGTGATTGTTTTGGATTGAATTGGAGAAAATTAGTAAAAAACCATATTTGGTAAAATTGATTAGAAATTGAGTTAAATGGGTCAAAACTCTTATTGATTGTATTCTTGATTGTCTATGCATGTTTGGTATATGTTATTACACTTCAAATTGGTGATTTTCTGAAGTATATGTGAAAAATGGGTTGGAGTTGGTTGGAAAAACGCAGAACACGTTCTGCAGAATTTTTCTGGGTTTCCACTGGCCATACGCGTAAGGGGCATGCCAATACGCGTATGAGCCTAGGCGTTACGCGTATCATTGGCCTGTGTTCTGGTCAGTACGCGTATGAGATGTGTCTTTTACCGGCCATCTGGTGATACGCGTATGGGGTTGGACGGTACGCGTATGAGCTTTTAAACGTGAAAATTGTGAAGGAAAATGATTCTGTCCATACGCGTATGGGCATTGGCAATACGCGTATGGGAATAGCGAGGAATTAGGGCATACGCGTATGAGAATGGTGATACGCGTATGGTCAGGCCAAAGGTAAAAATGGGACTTTTCAAAATATCGTTTTCGTTTTCGTCCGTAACTTTTGTTCCGATTATCCGATTTTTGCATTCTTGGTATCGTTGGAAAGCTATTGAGCTGTACTTTATGATTATGATGATTTGGAAAGTGTTAGCCGATTTAATTTTGTCGGGAAATGTGAATAGTGTTGATTGTCGACTTTTGTCATTTTAATGGCGCGTAATTGACGTGTACTATGCCATATGTTGTTGCTTTGGATGTGGTATGACTTATGTGCTGTTGTGATGATGATTTGTGGCCGAAAGGCAAGTAAATGAAATGTGTTGTGTTTTGATGTGATATGCATGATTGTGGTTGCATATATGTGTGCAATGTGAATGTCATGAGTCATTGTATGCCAAGCATCATGATATGCATTGTTGAGACGTCCTGAGTGACGGTTTGGTTCTAGAGGGAATCCGCTATAACATCGTGTGCCTATGTGAGGACCTAAAGCGATGGTTATAAACGATCATGTGCCCATGTGGGGACCTAAAGCGATCGGATTGTGTGCTCATGTGGAGACCTAAAGCAATCCATAACGTCGTGTGCTCATGTGGAGACCTAAAGCGACGGGTGAACATCGTAGGCCCGACGGGGAGTTATTGAGCGACCCTCAGTAACGAGCGATGGTTCCAGTAGTTCCTGAGTGAACTGATGATGAGATATTGGAAGTCGGTACCGCATAGCATGTGCATAGAGTCGTTGTGTCGGTCTCTGTGCATTTGCATAAATCATGAATTAATTGTGCATGGAATTGTGAATGTGATTGATGAGATGGAATATGGGTAATTGTATTGTAAAGGATTGATGTGCAGTGGTATTTGATACGTGAGAATTGTACTGTATTGTGTTATATATGATTGTTGTGCATTTGTGGTGAGAATGTGGTTACTTATGCATTTTTGTGTTAATATATATAATTTTATGCAATTATATTATGGTTGTTTTTCTCACCCTTCTGCTGTTTTATAATGCTCTATGAGGCATTGCAGATTAGAGTTGCTGGAGGTATTCTTTTTGTGAAGCTTTGCGTCTTCATTCTTTTGTCGGTCGGCTCTGATATGTGACACCGGGTAGCTAGGGTGGCCGTTTGCGATTATTTTGTATATGTGATGTTATCTTTTGGCTTGTACATGTATAACTTGATGTATGACAGACTTTTTGCATGATATATGTATATATATATGTTACACAGATATTATATTTTCCGGTTTTATTCTAATATCTGAAAAGTGGGTGTAAGGAACTGAGTTTCCTCTCATTGTATGCTACCCCACTGTTGCATATCATTATGGGCAGGTGTTGTATGTTAGGTTTGTTTCAAATTGATGTGATCCTCCCTTTCTATGCCGTGTTTTCAAATATACTCTGACGAAATTTTGAATTTTCTTTTACTGCTTTAATTGCATGTTTTTGGGGGTATAGATTGGGGGCGTCACATTAAGTGGTATCAGAGCCAGTCCGTGTCAGTTGTGTCGTTTGTGTCTGTTGTGTCTGTCGTGTTGGGCGAGTGGTTGTTGTGCGGAAGTTGTGTTCAGGTGAGTTGTTGTTTAACCAGAGTTTCTGTATTTGGACGAACAGAATATGGCTGGTCGAAATGATGCTGCTTTGGCTGCTGCGATGCAAGCGATGGCACGAGCTGTGCAGGGTGCACCTAATGTTGCTGGAAATGATGAGTTCAGAAAGAATAAGCCGTCGGTCTTTAAAGGGAAACATGATCCGGAGGGTGCACAGATTTGGTTGAAAGAGATTGAGAGGATTTTTCGAGTAATGGATTGTGAAGATGATCATAAGGTGAGGTTGGGTACTCACATGTTACACGAAGAGGCTGATGACTGGGTGGGTCAGTACTCGTCAGGTGTTGGAAGCTGAGGAGGAGGAAGAAGAGATCACTTGGGAGGTGTTTAGCCGAGAGTTTCTAAGGAAGTATTTTCCCGAGGATGTCAGAGGAAAGAAGGAGATTGAGTTTTTGGAGTTAAAACAAGGTAATATGTCTGTTGTTGACTATACTACTAAGTTTGTGGAACTTGTGCAGTTTTATCCTCATTATGCGGAAGCGACTGCTGAATTTTCTAAGTGTGTGAAGTATGAAAGTGGATTGCATCCTGAGATTAAGCAGGCAATTGGTTATCAGAGGATTCGAAGGTTTTGCAGATTTGGTGGAATGCTGTAGGATTTATGATGAAGATAGTAAGGCTCGTTCTGCTCACTATAAAAGTGTAAGTGACAGGAAGGGGAAGCAACAATTCCGTGGTGGTTCGTATGTGTCACCAGCTGATAAAGGTAAACCAAGGGGTACTTTTGATCGAAGGTCAGGAGGAGGAGGGTATGTCTAATTCCCCTAGGTATTTTAGGTGTGGTGAATTGGGTCATCGCCAGACTGAATGTAGGAAGAAGTTGGATAAGTGTTCTAATTGTGGTGGTATCGGACATGTCTTAGCTGATTGTAAGAGGAAGAATGTGGTGAAGTGTTACAGTTGTAGGGAACCTGGTCACCATTAGTACGAAGTGTCCTAATCAGAAGAAAGCTCCGACTAGTGGGAAAGTGTTTTCATTGGAAGGGACTCAGACTTCGAGTGCAGATCGTCTAATCAGAGGTACTTGCTTTTTTAATAATACGCCTTTAATTGCTATTATTGATACTGGAGCGACTCATTCGTTTATTTCGTCTGAGTGCGCGAAGCGTTTGAATCTGGTGTTGTCTGTGATGAGTGGTGAAATGGTTATTGATACTCCCACAATGGGATCAGTAACTACTTCTTTGGTTTGTCCAAGTTGTCCTTTGACCATTTATGGTAAAGACTTTGTGATGGACTTGGTGTGTTTACCGTTGGAAGGTTTAGATGTGGTTTTGGGAATGAATTGGTTACAATTCAATCGGGTTCACATTGATTGTTATCATAAGCTAGTAAGGTTTCCTTCTCTTGAGGAAGACGAAGACTCGAGTTTCTTATCTACCAAAGAGTTGAAGAGACTTTTGGCGGATGAAGCTCAGTTGTTTGGGTTGTTTGCATCATTGTCGGTGGAGAGTAAAGTTTCACTTGATGTGTTTCCTGTTGTGTGTGATTTTCCTGAAGTGTTTCCTGAGGATATTTCAGATGTACCGCCAGAGAGAGAGGTGGAATTTTCGATAGATCTAGTTCCTGGTACTAGACCTGTTTCTATGGCACCTTATCGAATGTCGGCATCTGAGTTGGTGGAATTGAAAAAGCAGTTGAATGAGTTGTTGGAAAAGAGGTTTGTGAGGCCAAGTGTTTCTCCTTGGGGTGCTCCAGTTTTGTTAGTGAAAAAGAAAGATGGGAGTATGCGGTTATGTATTGATTATCGCCAGTTGAATAAGGTGACGATTAAGAATAAGTATCCGCTTCCAAGGATTGATGATCTGATGGATCAGTTGGTTGGTGCTTGTGTGTTTAGTAAGATTGACCTGAGGTCAGGGTATCATCAGATAAGGGTGAAGGAGGAAGACATTCAGAAAATGGCTTTTAGAACACGATACGGTCATTATGAATATTCGGTGATGCCGTTCGGGGTTTCTAATGCGCCTGGTGTGTTTATGGAATACATGAATCGTATTTTCCACGAGCATTTGGATCGTTTTGTGGTGGTGTTTATTGATGATATTTTAATCTATTCTAAGTCTCGTGAGGAATATGCAGAACATTTGCGTATTGTTTTGCAGGTTTTGAAGGAAAGGACGCTTTTTGCCAAATTGTCCAAGTGTGAATTCTGGTTGTCGGAGGTGAGTTTTCTTTGGCACGTAATTTCAGGTAATGGTGTAGCTGTGGATCCATCTAAAGTAGAAGCAGTTCTACAATGGGAGGCTCCTAGATCCGTTACTGAAATTCGAAGCTTTTTGGGTTTGGCTGGTTATTATCGGAGGTTCATTGAAGGTTTTTCTAAACTTGCACCTCCTTTGACGCAGTTGACTTGTAAGGGTAAAGCGTTCATTTGGGATATTCAATGTGAAGAAAGTTTTTGTGAGCTGAAGAGAAAATTGACGAAAGCTCCGATTCTGATTTTACCGAATCCTAATGAACCATTTGTGGTGTATTGTGATGCGTCTTTAATTGGTTTGGATGGTGTGCTGATGCAGGAAGGTAAGGTTGTGGCTTATGCTTCAAGGCAATTAAGAGTTCATGAGAAAAACTATCCTACTCATGATCTGGAATTAGCGGCTGTGGTTTTTTGTGTTGAAGATTTGGAGGCATTATCTCTATGGTGCGAGGTTCGAAGTCTTTAGTGATCATAAAAGCTTGAAATATTTATTTGATCAGAAAGAGTTGAACATGAGGGAAAGGAGATGGTTGGAATTCTTGAAAGACTACGACTTTGGCTTGAATTACCATCCTGGTAAAGCTAATGTGGTAGCCGATGCATTGAGCTGTAAATCGTTGCATATGTCCGCATTGATGGTGAAAGAGTGGGAACTTTTGGAAATCGTTTAGAGATTTGAGTTTGGTATATGAAGTGACGTCGGTTAGTGTGAGGCTTGGAATGTTGAAAGTTACTAATGAATTTTGTTGTTAATTAGTGAGAAACAAAAGTTAGATTTGAAATTCGTTGATTTAATGAGGAATGAGAATGAGGATTTCAAGGTTGATAATTTTGGTGTTTTGAGATTCCGTGGTCGTATTTGTATTCCTGATGATGCGGAGTTGAAAAGAATGATTTTGGAGGAAGGACACCGGAGTAACTTGAGTATTCATCCGGGAGCGAATAAGATATACCAAGATTTGAAGAAGATTTTCTGGTGGTCTGGTTTGAAAAGAGATGTGGCTCAGTTTGTTTATGCATGTTTGACTTGTCAGAAATCGAAAGTAGAACATCTGAGGCCTAGTGGTTTGTTGCAACCGTTGGATATTCCTGAGTGGAAATGGGGATAGCATTTCGATGGATTTTGTAACAGGGTTACCGAATACTCAGCGAGGGCATAATGCTATTTGGGGGGTTGTTGATTAGGCTGACTAAATCAGCGCATTTCATTCCGATTGACATCAGTTTTTCTTTGGAGAGATTAGCTGAGATTTATATCAGTGTGATTGTGAAATTGCATGGTGTTCCATTGAGCATTGTTTCTGATCGAGATCCTAGGTTTACTTCGAGGTTTTGGGAGAGTTTACAGAAGGCTTTGGGTTCTAAATTGAGATTGAGTTTGGCTTATCATCCGCAGACGGATGGTCAGACCGAAAGAACTATTCAGTCGTTGGAGATTTGTAGAGAGCGTGTGTTTTGGAACAAGGTGGTGCGTGGGACAGTTATCTGGCATTGGTTGAATTCACGTATAATAGCAGTTTCCATTCTAGTATTGGAATGGCACCTTTGAGGCTTTATATGGACGAAGATGTCGAACGCCGTTGTGTTGGCACGAATTTGGTGAGAGTTCTGTGGTTGGACCGGAGTTGGTGCAACAGACGACGGAAAAGGTGAAGTTTATTCGTGAGAAAATGAAGGCTTCTCAAAGTAGACAAAAGAGTTATCATGACAAGAGACAGAAGGATCTTGAGTTTCAAGAGGGTGATCACATATTTTCTGAGAGTTACGCCGGTAACGGGTGTTGGTCGTGCTTTGAAATCTAAGAAGCTTACTTCTCGATTTATTGGTCCTTACCAGATATCTGCGAGAGTTGGTGTTGTGGCTTTATCGGGTGGCGTTACCACCGAATCTGTCGAATTTGCATGATGTGTTTCATGTTTCACAACTTCGGAAGTACGTTCCGGATCCTTCACACGTGATTCTTATGGACGAGGTTGAGGTAAGGGATAACCTTACGGTCGAGGCATTACCAGTTAGTATTTTGGATCGCGAGGTGAAGCGGTTGAGGTGGTAAGGATATTGCACTTGTGAAAGTGGCGTGGGGAGGCGCTGCTGAGGGCAATTTGACTTGGGAGTTGGAGAGTAGGATGTGGGAGTCGTATCCAGAGTTGTTCGTCGCAGGTAATATTTTCGAGGACGAAAATTTCTAAGTGGGGGAGAGTTGTAACGCCCCAGTTTTGTCAGTTTTATTTTATTGAGTCTTTTTTATTATTTTATTATTATTTTATTTTATTTTCGACTTTTGTGTGAAAATATGTTATTTTTCATCGTGATTATATTTTTCCGCGTTTTGGGAACATTTGCGAGATATTTGAGTGTAGGGGTATTTTGGACATTTTGATATATTTTGTTAAGTTAGAAAGAAAGAAAATAGAAAGAAAGAAAATTAGAGAGAGAAAGAAGAAAGAAGGAAAAGAGAAGAAAAGAGGACAAGAGAGAAAAATTGGAGAAAGATTTGGAAATTCATCAAGAACAAGTTCTAGAGTCGATTAAATCGGGTAAGGGTGCGAAACTCGATTATTGTATGATTGTGTACGATTATGTATGTGTGTTTGTGATTGTTTTGGATTGAATTGGAGAAAATTAGTAAAAACCATATTTGGTAAAATTGATTAGAAATTGAGTTAAATGGGTCAAAACTCTTGTTGATTGTATTCTTGATTGTCTATGCATGTTTGGTATATGTTATTACACTTCAAATTGGTGATTTTCTGAAGTATAGGGTGAAAAATGGGTTGGAGTTGGTTGGAAAAACGCAGAACACGTTCTGCAGAATTTTTCTGGGTTTCCACTGGCTATACGCGTAAGGGGCATGCCAATACGCGTATGAGCCTAGGTGTTACGCGTATCATTGGCCTGTGTTTTGGTCAGTACGCGTATGAGATGTGTCTTTTCCCGGCCATCTGGTGATACGCGTATGGGGTTGGACGGTACGCGTATGGGCTTTTTAAACGTGAAAATTGTGAAGGAAAATGATTCTGTCCATATGCGTATGGGCATTGGCAATACGCGTATGGGAATAGTGAGGAATTAGGGCATACGCGTATGAGAATGGTGATACGCGTATGGTCAGATGGTCAGGCCAAAGGTAAAAATGGGACTTTTCAAAATATCGTTTTCGTTTTCGTCCGTAACTTTTGTTCCGATTATCCAATTTTTGCATTCTTGGTATCATTGGAAAGCTATTGAGTTGTACTTTATGATTATGATGATTTGGAAAGTGTTAGCCGATTTAATTTTGTCGGGAAATGTGAATAGTGTCGATTGTCGACTTTTGTCGTTTTAATGGCGCGTAATTGACGTGTACTATGCCATATGTTGTTGCTTTGGATGTGGTATGACTTATGTGCTGTTGTGATGATGATTTGTGGCCGAAAGGCAAGTAAATGAAATGTGTTGTGTTTTGATGTGATATGCATGATTGTGGTTGCATATATGTGTGCAATGTGAATGTCATGAGTCATTGTATGCCAAGCATCATGATATGCATTGTTGAGACGTCCTGAGTGACGGTTTGGTTCTAGAGGGAATCCGCTATAACATCGTGTGCCTATGTGAGGACCTAAAGCGATGGTTATAAACGATCGTGTGCCCATGTGGGGACCTAAAGCGATCGGATTGTGTGCTCATGTGGAGACCTAAAGCAATCCATAACGTCGTGTGCTCATGTGGAGACCTAAAGCGACGGGTGAACATCGTAGGCCCGACGGGGAGTTATTGAGCGACCCTCAGTAACGAGCGATGGTTCCAGTAGTTCCTGAGTGAACTGATGATGAGATATTGGAAGTCGGTACTGCATAGCATGTGCATAGAGTCATTGTGTCGGTCTCTGTGCATTTGCATAAATCATGAATTAATTGTGCATGGAATTGTGAATGTGATTGATGAGATGGAATATGGGTAATTGTATTATGAAGGATTGATGTGCAGTGGTATTTGATACGTGAGAATTATACTGTATTGTGTTATATATGATTGTTGTGCATTTGTGGTGAGAATGTGGTTACTTGTGCATTTTTGTGTTAATATATATAATTTTATGCAATTATATTATGGCTGTTTTTCTCACTCTTCTGCTGTTTTATAATGCTCTATGAGGCATTGCAGATTAGAGTTGCTAGAGGTATTCTTTTTGTGAAGCTTTGCGTCTTAATTCTTTTGTCGGTCGGCTCTGATATGTGACACCGGGTAGCTAGGGTGGCCGTTTGCGATTATTTTGTATATGTGATGTTATCTTTTGGCTTGTACATGTATAACTTGATGTATGACAGACTTTTTGCATGATATATGTTTATATATATGTTACTCAGATATTAGATTTTCCGCTTTTATTCTAATATCTGAAAAGTGGGTGTAAGGAACTGAGTTTCCTCTCATTGTATGCTACCCCACTGTTGCATATCATTATGGGCAGGTGTTGTATGTTAGGTTTGTTTCAAATTGATGTGATCCTCCCTTTCTATGCCGTGTTTTCAAATATACTCTGACGAAATTTTGAATTTTCTTTTACTGCTTTAATTGCATGTTTTTGGGGGTATAGATTGGGGGCGTCACAGTTACACTGTGTATTTTCAGCGTAATTTGTACAATTTTGAACTGTGTAACCGATTAGCAGTTATGCTGTAACCGGTTACCATTGAAGCAGAACTTGATTTTCTTGCATTTTCTTGGTTGTTTGAGATCCTTTTCATGTCTAAACTTTATGGATTAATATGTTGATGATTTGTGGATTAATTATAAGCTGTTTCACCTAACACCATTGCATGAACACGATTCTTCGACACGCGAGTCTTGGTTTTCATCGATGAATATTTATGTTTGCGTTGTTGATTAATTGATGCGATAAACACGATGCACACACATTTGAATTGTGTTAATTCTTGGTTAATGCTCCACTTGCTGGACATATGATGCATGATTGTTGTTTGCTTCTGTGGTTGCTTATGCATGATGTTTTGATCGATGTTTGATTTGTGCAACTTTGTTGAGTAATTGTTCTTGAATTGTTAGCATGATCACGTTATTCATTCTTGATGCTTGCAACCTTTGAGTTTGGTTTTCCGTGCTTTATGTGTCTATTTGCAATCATTGCTTGCATGAGTATTTTGTTTTCAAATGCATGGTGTACTGTCCCATTTTCCACTGCTGTCTTAGTGCATATGTACTGTTGTATGTGCCGCTGTTTGACCTTTTACACCTGTTTTGTGTGCTGAACATGGGCTGTTGAATGCTATTTGGTGTGTTTGCTGGTTTTTAACTGCTGTGCAGGTGCTGGAGCGCTGTCGTAGCTGCTTTTTTTTGTTTATTCGCCTCTTTTCTTCTCC
The DNA here is from genome assembly GCA_022829125.1 of Lathyrus tuberosus. Lineage (NCBI taxonomy): Eukaryota > Viridiplantae > Streptophyta > Magnoliopsida > Fabales > Fabaceae > Lathyrus > Lathyrus tuberosus. Next base: position 10,712,882 of record JALAZF010000102.1, read on the forward strand.
ATCTCTTTCAATCTTTCTCCTCCCTTGAGTCTCAAGACTTGTTTAAGTCTTGGATTCACTTTCTTAGAGCTACCTAGTCCAACTTAATTTTTGATTAAGCTTGGAGTAGGATTAGCATTAGGCTCCCCTTTGCATGCTAACTTAGGTAGACGCTTCCCTTTCAAACTCAACTATAGGGCCACTTTTGCATGACAACATTAGGATAGAATTCCCCTTAGTGTTTTCTTTTCCCTTGAGTCTTCTCTTCTCATCTCATAACACTTTATAAACACTTAATAAAATTAACGTGTATTGCGCATGAGCCTTGCATGTGGGAAGTGAGGAATGAGGGGTTTCCTCTCGTTTTTCTAGAGTGTTTGGTGGACGTTCCATCTTGGAACGATTTTCTAAACATTCGTTCCTACCTCATAGACTTCGGTGTAGTGCAAGTTATGAACTAACTTCAATCCACTTCTGTCTAAAAAACACAAAAACAAACTCAAACCTTTTTCATCCTTCGGGATTGTTAAGTTCAGATCATTTTTAGAAAAGGGCCCGTTACTTCCGTCTCATCGCAAACAGGCATCGACCTTAACTGCCGGACGTGAATCTAGCATCGCTCATTAAAAACACTAACCGACCTCGTTAGGTCGAACTACGACTACTCTGACTTCCTCTCTCTAGTTAGATTGATGGTACATAGGCACAAGACGGCGATGTCTTTGTGAGCAACCTCCCCTCCTTTAGTTCGTGTCCGAACTACGTTGACTATGACTTTCCCATTGCACGAGGGAATACGTAGGCATAGGACGAGCGATGTCCTATCGAGTCACTTCTTCTTCTTTTCTTCTTCTTTTCTTCTTCTTTTCTTCTTCGTTTCTTCACTCTTCTCCGTTCCTGTTCCTTTTCCTTTCTAGTAGCAGTGGAGCTCTAGACGACGACACCCTTTGATATAGACAACAAACGTGGATCCCATCGTGTACGATGGACGCGTGGGGGTGCTAACACCTTCCCTTCGCGTAACCGACTCCCTTATCCGTTTCTCTTAGTCGCGAGACCATGCTCTTTCCCTTCCCTCAAGTTTACGCAATGTTTCCTTTCCCTCTCTTGGGATAAATACACATTGCTGGCGTCTCTGTTTTCCGCGCCACTTTCGCGTTTGTACCATGGATACAAATCCCCGGGAGCGACACTAGGTAACACTCGTTCTGTTCTACTTCATTTCCAAAATATCATGATCATTTGCTTCATACTGTTAATGTCTGATTCTTGAATAAATGTTGCAAATCATAAATATGTGAATTTGTTTGATGTATCGTGAACTAGATTCGTGATTGTTATTTGAAAACTGAACAAAAAAAGGGACTTTAATGGCACCCGCCATGCTGAAAATGGCATGAATATGGCGCATGCCATGCTTGGCAATTGATGGAGCCTGCCACATATATATTGCGCTGGCCATGCCTCTTATGGCACTGCCCATGGAAAGGTGGCACTAGCCATGAAGAGGGATAGTGATTGCCATGAAAAATTCATGGCACCTACCATGAGGAATTGTGGCGACTGCCATATTGCTATTATTTATTTATTTGTTTCATAATTTTATTTCTCATGGCCATATTAGTTTTTAACTTAGTTTTTTTAATTTCACATCTTAAAATAATTTCATTTTCTTTCTAAAAATTCCAAAACAAAAAATATGCATGTTTAGTTCTCGGACTTATTTTTGTGAATCATCAACATTTTTCTTAAAGACTTTTTGAGAATTATTTTTGAATATCCTGTTTGTTGGAGATTTGTTCCTGAACCTTGGACAATGTCATTCTGTTGTTTGTACACTTTAACATGTCTTTGATTTCAAAATGTAAAATGTTATCTCTGTCGTACTCATATTGTTCACTTAATTTCAATTCCCTTTAACTCTTGTTTACAAGTTATTATCTCCCCCTCCTTCCAAAGGAAAATCCCTCTATTGACCTCAAAGTCATAGATAGCTCATTACCCTTTTAACCTAGCCTTAGGCTTGGAGTCGTCACACTCCATGTAAGTGTTTTGCTGTCAGACCCTACTTTCCCGTGGACATTTCTTCCCTATTTTAACTTAGCTTTAGGAGTCACTGCACTCCACGTAGGTGTCTTGCTTTCAGACTCTACCTTCCCTTTGGAACTTTGGCCACAATCAATGGTTCCTCTCTCACCCTTAGTTAGGTGAACTACGGTTGCTCTGATTCTTTAGTCTGACACGTAGGCACAAGATGCGATGTCTTGGCGAGCAAAATTAGTGTATATACCCCTAGGTCTTTACCTTAGCACATTCCTTAGCAAGAAAAATTTAACACAAATACTAACAAGAGGTTCCTGTAGAGTACTACAGATACTTAGGATTCTAACACCTTCCCTAGGTATAACCAACCCCCGAACCTTAGATCTCTTATTAGGGTTTTCTTCGATCTTTACCCTTTCCTTCAGATAAATCAAAGCTCGATGGTGAATTTCAAAGATGTGCGATTCAAGTTTATTAATAGCTTTATATCTGATTCTCACCACAACAGAAATGGCGACTTCACTGGGGATCAATTCCCCTAAGAGGGTTAAGCCTATCTTGTTTGTATTTGTGTTATTTATATGTTTGCTTGCTTGTATATCTGTACATATTTATATATCTTTATATACCTGTTGTACATGGGTTTTTCTGTGTGCAGGGTTGTTACTTTGAGTGGTGAGATAAGTCCTAACCCGTGCTTGAAGAGCACACATATGATAGGATTGTGGTGTAATCAATAGTCGGATGTTAGGAGTAGTCCTAACATGTTTGGCATATGATAACCACGCTCAGTTGAGGCCCTTTGGGATTGTTGATGTCTGATGTGAGTAGTCGCATTGATGTCACTCTTCCCGATTTGAGAGCCCGTGATTGTGAGGACCGTAGTTACCTTCACCCTACTTGGCCTTTTTAGGATGTAGTGTGATGGCTATGAGGGAGTAGTCTCAAATGGTTGATACGCGATACTACACTCAGAAGAGTTTATCTTGAGAATATTATTAACCCGCGTGAGTAGTCACGTAGGCCAATAATATCCGAAAGATTTACGTTGAATCTGAGAACTCTTAGAACCCTGTTCTACAGATACAAGAACCCTAGTACACGCCCTGTGGTTGGTTCTTTACCCAAACTCCATGTTGTGATCTCGAAGCTTCAATCTTGTTGCATATGTTTTGCATCCTGTTTGCATTGTATTGCATATCATTTGCATCTTTGCATGATTCATTGCATGTGTCTGTTTATCCAGTTACTCATCTCCAGCTGTCTCTATTTTCCAGTGTCACCTGTGAGTCTCCAAGCTGATTCCTCGACACAAATACCAGACTAGAGCTAACTACAGATGCAAGATGTTAGAGCAAGAGGCACACAATGCTGAGGTCCGAATGGAGATCGATGACCTTAAGTCGAGCATGACTAAACTCACTGAGATGCTTCAAGTTTTGATTGCTAGAGGAGAGCAACCCCAAAGAACTGTCATGCAGGAAGTTTCAAGTGTTGAACCTCCACCGGTTCAAATGCCACCTTCAACTTGGCCCGAGTTTGGTTTGCCACACAACTATTCTCCACTGATTGTATCTACTGCTATGGCTGGTCAGACTGCTATGCCTGTATTTTAAGCTCCTGTTTTCACCGAGCCCAATCCTGCAGTCTATGCCGTTCCACAAACTGTCCGAGCTCCCTTTGAGAACCCCCTCTTTGAGTACAATGCTGCCAGTGCTCAGGGTGAAGATTGTGAAGACTTTGTTGAACCTGAAGTTGTCCGTGAGCAGTTTCAGATCATAGATAAGAGACTTAAAGCTGTGGAGGGTACTAACTTCTTCAATGTGGATGTAGACAACACGTGCTTAGTGTCTGACCTTGTTATGCCTGCTAAGTTCAAAACTCCAGAGTTTGTGAAGTACAAGGGCCATTCTTGTCCAAGGGCTCATTTGGTCATGTATTGTCGCAAGATGGCTGCTTATACCAAAAATCAAAAGCTGCTTATCCACTGTTTTTAGGATAGCTTGAGTGGAGCATCACTCAAATGGTATATGGGTCTCAAGCAAAACTCCATTCACTACTTCCAAGATCTTGTAAATGCCTTCATGAAGTAGTATAAGTATAACCTTAACATGGCTCCTGATCGCCGCCAGCTTCAAAACATGACTCAACTTGAGAAGGAATCTTTTAAAGAGTATGCTCAGCACTGGAGAGAGTTGGCTTCCCAAGTTAAACCTTCTTTGGCCGAGAAAAAGTTAACTGGAATGTTCATGGATACTCTGTCCTCATTCTATTGGGAGAAGATGATTGGAAATGTTTCCTCCAATTTCACTGATTTGGTTACTATTGGCCAGAGGCTCGAGGAAGGGCTTAAGAATGGAAAAGTGTCAAAGGCTACTGAATCTTCCAATGTTGTGAGGAAATCCTATGGAAACTTCCAGAAGAAGAAGGAAGATTAGACTAATGTTGTAATGGTTTGAAGTGAGAAGGCCTCGTCCCCAACCTCGGTTTGCTATTCACCCTACTGTTGCTGCTGTCACTCCCGTGGTTACTGCTCCACGACCAGCTCAAGCTTTTCAATGTCCAACTTCAGGACAGAACCAGTACCATAATAGGAATCAATTTGATCTTATTCCCATGACATACACCGAGCTTTATCCTGGTATGGTTCAACAAGGTTTGATTACCACAAGGCATTTCCCTCCTCCTCCAAATCCTCTTCCAGCCGACTATAGGGCTGATCTTCATTGTGAATACCATCAAGGTGGTGCAGGCCATAATTTGGAAGGTTGCTTTGCGTTGAAGGCTAGAGTACAAGAGTTGATGAGAAACAAAATCCTATCCTTTAAGAACAATCTCAATGTCCAAAGTAACCCTCTGCCAGGGCACGTCAAGTGAAGCTTCAGTCGACTTCATCTTTGCTACTTCTTAAAGACAGGACAGCTCGTCCTTGTGTTTAACTAGTCACTAGGCCTTGTTTCTTGTTGTTTTCATTTTCCTTATTTTGTACTGGCTGTTTGCCTTCAAATTATGTTTGTACTTTTGTGATTAATGAAATGAGCATTGCAACTTTTGATTCAATTCATTTTGTCCACTATTTACATCTCTATGCTTTCTTTTGCAAAAATATTTTATCTCTTTTTCACTTTCTTTTTTAGTATGCAAAGATTGGAGGGAGGATGATGAAAACATTATATCCATAATTTTTGTGGTATGCTTTCGATTAAACTTTGCTGATAATGTAAGGCATTGTTTCAATCCCCAAACACTGGAGAAATAAGGAAGATAACCCCTTGTCAACCCCTTCGAGCCTAGAAGTAGGAGTTTTCTTTCTTTAGAAATAAAAACCTGCAATCTTAACCTGAGGCAGGGTAGTTCTCAGTTAACTTGGTTGCGCGTCCATACAAAATACCATTCATATAATGGTTGCATTCACAAATTTTCCTTCGCACACAGTAAGCAAGTGTCGAAGATGTCCCTCAAGTCAAATGCCAATGATGGTTCACGGAAATCATTAAGTTGTTTAGTCACTCTCCTTACCCAAAGAATGAGTCGAGTCCCTTTCAAGGCAAAAGCTAAGAAAGATGGGAAGCTCATGACCTTGCCTTATAAAAAAAAAGAGAAAAAAAGAAGAAATAAAAGTTTGTATGACAACCCAAAAAGAGGAAACCTTTAAATTTTCATCCTGAAAGTCCTCAATGGCAAACATTGGTGAGGAAACAGTGACTGCCATCTCAAGTCCCTTGACTTCTGAACCATCATCATTACTATCGTCAGTACAATTCCTAACCTGAGGGAACCTGAATGTAATGTCTGAGTTAACTGAGGGTAGGATTGATAGTTCATAACGAAGATTGGGCGGGGGGGACAAATAAACTTTGAGCGTTTATCCTTTGTTTCTTAAACCGTGAACCAATCCACGTTACAACCCTCAAAATACCTAACTGAAGCAAGGTTATTTTGAAAGCATACTACAGTAAGGTTGCGTAAACTGACTCCCAAAGATCTTTGCAGATCATTTATTTTGGGATCATACCTTTCACTTTTAAATGTCTTGAACCATCGTGTTCAGATCAGTGACTCATTTTTTTTGCATCTTCAAAAAATAATTTTGATTTCAAAAGTTACATGAACTTTGCATTTACCACGTTTGTATGAACCGTTTTTTTGCAAACTGGTTTCCTCTTAAGGAATTTTCAAACATTTGAGAAACTTGGTCGATGATCCAATCAGGGGCAAGTTTCTTCCATATCCTGTTTAGAATCAGTTTAAGATTTGTGGTTTAGTGCAAGTCCTTCTCATAATTAGTTTATACAGAAGATTTTTCAAGACTCATACTGGGGCAGGCTTTCCAAGAGCACTGTAAGCAGTCATATTCAGAATCAGACAAACTGAAGCAATGATCAGTTCATCTACAACAGTTAGCTAATCTGGGACAATTAATTTGAAGAATCCTCATGCAAATTTCCATCCTTTTTTAAAAGGATCTGAAGGTGTGAGAAAAACACAAGAAAGGGGGGGTTGAATTGGGTTTTCTACTTTTAAAACTTTTTATGAAACTCAACCAAATATTATGAATAAACTAATAATGAGAAAGACACACGATATATCCTGGTTCACTTGAAAACTATCAAGCTAATACAGTCCACCCACCAAGGTGATTTTGCCTTAGACAAGGACTTAATCCACTATAACCAAACTGATTTCAACTGCACTAGCACACTGCTGGTGACTAACAACCTCTAAGACACGCTAGTCCTAGACTTCCTAATAATCCTGACCCAACTGGTCGATTAGGGAACAATGCACAAGCTAACTGCAAGTGACTAACAACACTAAAACACATTGTCTTAGTCTTCCTAAAATTCTGACCCAACTGGTCCTTTAGGGAACACAAATAATTTGTTTGTTACAAAGGTTTGTTTGCAATGATGCTTCTACACAAGCTGATAAGTAAACAGATTTTGAGAACAAATTAACTTAAGAATGTTAACAACAATAGAGCGTATGAACAGTGAAAATTTCAGTAACATTTCTTGAAGTCTCCACGCCTTTATATAGCCACGCATGATATGGTCGTTGAAGAATATTTATGGCATTTCAGAATTATGGTGGCTTGTAGGATCGTGGGGGACAAATAGTACATTTGCGTCTGTCCTATCCGGAGTGTAGCAGTGCGTCCTTATACTGTTGTACTATTGTACCGTTGCTTAGTCTTCTCAACTTCCAGACTTCAGAGGCTTCTGAGAGCATGATTTAGAAGAAGGGAAAACTTAATTAGGATCTTAAGAACTTCAAGTCTTCAGAGTCTGCAGAGCTATATCTTCAGATTCTTCAGCACTTGGTCTTCAGAACCCATGGTCTTCACAATCATAAGTCTTCAGCATATGGACTTCTGTCCTCAGATCTTCAGAACTTGTTTTCTTCAGCATCTGGACTTTTGTCTCCAGATCTTCAGAACTTGTTTTCTTCAGCATCTGGACTTCTGTCTCCAGATCTTCAGAACTTGTTTTCTTAAGTCAGCGTATCAGATTTATGCAACTTTAGAGTCTTCTGAAATAAAAGCTACTGTTCAGCAGAACACTATGTAGCCCATAAGCGGAACTATCTTCTTCTAATAACTTAGCCACGCTATTCATCAGAAGCAGAACCTGTTTATTAAATTCTCAAAAATAACAAACATTAGAATACCAAAATTGTTCATACAACCATACTTGTTTGTTATCATCAAAACTCAGAGGTATTATTGCAGAACTAATCCTTGTTCTAACAATCTCCCCCTTTTTTATGATGACAAAACTATGTATTTTGATTACATAATTTTGTACATAAGATAAAAGGTAATCAGAGTAAGAAGGTTAAGGACTACTTATCCTTCTGATGAGAATCTCCCCCTGAGTTTCAGAATGGATCAAATATCCTGACTTGCGAACCTCCTGGGTTAACTCCCCCTGGTTGCAATAGGTCAGATATTGAGATCTTTACAGTCTTTACTCAGTTTCCTTAGGCTAATTGTGCCAACTGAAATCTTTATATCTCAAAGTTAGACATCTTGGTTGCCAAAAATATTCAGATTGCATATTTCCTGAAACAGAAAACAAGAAGGCAAATCTAACAGAAGTTCATTGGTTAGAATTTAAGCAGCTTGTTTTTGAGAAATTGATTATGTGAATCAAAATATTACATTCAGATTATTTTTCTCCCCCTTTTTGTCATAATAAAAAAGATTGCATTACCATTAGAAGGATTAATTTTCAAAACAGAGTTCTAAGACCCAGAACATGAGGGAAAAACAAAATTCCAAAATCCTAAGATCAGAAGTGCCTAAGTTCCTAAGTTCTAGAGGATGAACGGTTTGGAGACAACTTGTTCAGAATTTGTCTAAGCATATCCTGTAAGGAGTTATTGACAATTTTTTGCTCAGAAAAGCTTTCTCTAAAAATCGTCTCTTCGTCCTTTATTGTCTGTTGATCCTTTTTTAGTCCATCAATTGCTAGTGCCAAATGCTCAAAAGAAGATTCAGAAGAAGTGTTGACAGTTGTGACAATCGTGGCTTCTACTGCTTAATTATTAGCTTCTGTAGCTAGTCTTTCAGCTAGTTCCTTTTCAGCAGCTAGCTTAGCTTCAGCTTCCTTCTTCTCTTGCAACCGTTTAGCAGCTTCTTGAACAAAATAATCCTTTGTCTGAGCACAACGATCTTGAAACTTCTGAAATTCTTCAGCCATCCAGTAATTGAACATATCCCATGAAGCACCCAAATCAGAGGGATTCTCACTAGAATTTGATTAATTAGATAGTGCCTTGAACCTTGTAACCATATTGTTCTTAAAAACAGAAATTTCTTCATCTAGGTTGAGAGGGAGGTCGGAGGTTTAATTTTTAGGCAATGCTAGATCATCTTTAACAGAGCCATAAATATTGATGATATCGTTGGCTGTAGAAATTTCAGGATTATTAATTATGGATTCTGGAGTAGGTTTTGAAGTTAGTGAAACAGATGAGACAAGTGTTAGTTGGATAACAATGGTGGAAGTTTGTTGAGATGAGGTAGTTTCAAACCTTGGTGGAGTCAATTGTAAAAATTGAGGTGAAGTGGTGATTATTTCAGAGACGAGTATTGGAGAGGTGGTGACAATAGTAGAGAATATTGGTGGACTAGTGGATAAAATTGGTTGGGTTGATGAGATGGGAAGAGATGAACCAGATGCAATATCAAAGGATGATTCAAGAGACTTACTATGATCTAACTTTATCTTCTTCGCTGATAGTCCTTCATCATCACTCTTCTTTTTCTTTCCTTTCCCTCTTTTCTGAACAATTTTAGGGAGAGCATCTGGTAGACTTTCCAGATCAATCCATGCATCTAGTAATTCCTCTTCTTCAAATTTAGCAAAATAGTTTGCTAATTCTTCTGGATTATAGTCATTTGAAAAGGGTGGGAATCTAGAGATTTGAAGTCGAACAAAGTCAAGATCAAATTGGTTTGGAAAAGCAGGTTGACGGATGATCTTCGTAAGAAGCCCCATATTCTTTAAGTTCTTTGCCCAAAATGGCCGTCTAGAAGATTTGTATAGTTCTTTAGTGAACCCAGTGAGAAATAAATCTTCAACTAAACCTGATTCAATGAAGATATCAGACAATAGTCTGCCATAGGGAATGTGATTTCCCTTCTTTGTGGAGCCAGTTCTTGAGTTAATCATAGACTCTCTAAAAAAGTTGAACAAAATACAAGGGAGATGGATTTTCTTTCCTTTCAACAGAGAGTATAAAACATACTTCTGTGACACATTAATATAATCTGATGAATGAGAGGAAGGACGATGATACATAGTTCCCAACATGATTTTAAACCAAACTCTTAAAGTATCTTTCAAGAATGATGATGGTGGATCCTTTTTAGATTCGAGATCAGTTCCTTCTTTGAAAATAGTGGTTGTGACCTTAGCTTTCCTTTGTTTATTTGGTTGGACATTGACGATTCTTAGTCCCTTTCCATCATGAGAGATTAGATCACTGATTGTCTTTTCAGTTATGATGATTCGTTTTCCAAGCACAGTAAAGATAATGACATGTCTACTAGTGATTGCATGAATCCAGAAATCTTTGACCAGGATCGGAAGTGACGATCCTTGCAATCTTTTAAAGTAACCATCCCATCCTTGAAAAGTGAGAGTATGAGTAAGATCGCATCCATTATCCCTGAGGTTTTTGAAGTAAACCATGGATTCACTAAGAACTCGAAGTTCATCAACAGACGTGTCGAGAGAGATAAGACATTTTTCAAGAATAGTACACTAATATTCAAGTAACTTAGCTTTGGAGATAGTTTGAGATAATTCCACCATTGATGAATATAAAGGAGTTTCAGAGAACTGAGAGGGTTTTAGGGTTTTAGGGTTTCTAAGAATGAAGTGTGGAATGAAGTGTGGAATGAAGTGTTGTGAGCGAACATATAAAGTGTAAGTGGAGAGAAGTAGAATAAACGTGACAATCAGACATAATAATGGGGATTAATAAATGAACGTAATCATGATTTAACCATTTCCAAGAAAAGATAGGGATGTTACTCTCATGTATCTGATAGCAGCAGTATTATCACAAAAGATAGGGATGTTACTCTCATGTATCTGATAATCTTCCAATTGATTCTTCATCCATAGCATTTGTGTACTGCACGGAGATGGGGAAATGTACTCTACTTCTGCTGTTGAGAGAGCAATTGTTGATTGCCTCTTACTTGGCCATGAGATCAGATTCTTCTCGAGGAACTGACAGTTTCCAGAAGTGCTTTTTCTTTCTAATCTGTCTCCTGCATAATCTGCATCACAATAATCAGAAAGGGAGTACTCTGATGTCTTCTCATACATCAAGCCAAGGTTAATAGTTCCTTTCAGATACCTTAGAATTCTTTTAACAACAGTTAAATGAGATTCTCTAGGATCTGATTAAAATCTAGCACACAGATGAACACTAAAAAGAATATCAGGTCTAGAAGCAGTTAAGTACAAAAGAGAGCCTATCATACCACGATAGATCTTCTGACAAACCTTTCCACTTACCTCTTCCTTTTCCAGAATACATGTTGGATGCATTGGAGTCTTCGCTGGTGTACACTCTATCATGTTGAATTTCTTTAGAAGTTCTTTGGTATACTTACTTTGATAAATGTAAGTAGCCTCTGATCTTTGATCAATTTGAATTCCAAGAAAAAACTATAATTCACCCATCAGACTCATTTCAAATTCTGCCTGCATTAGCTTAGAAAAATCTTCACAAAGAGAGGGATTAGCATAACCAAAAATAATGTCATCAACATAAATCTGAACTATAAGTATGTCATTTTTGAACATTTTACAGAAGAGAGTGGTGTCAACTTTTCCTCTGGTGAAGTTATTTTCTAACAGAAAACTACTCAATCTGTCGTACCAAGCTCTGGGAGCTTGTTTCAGACCATAGAGATATTTTTTAAGTTTAAAAACAAAATCTAATTTTTTAGAGTTTTCAAAACCAGGACGTTGTTTGACATAAACTTCTTCTGTAATATAGCCATTCAAAAATGCACTCTTAACATCCATCTAATATAAGATGATGTTATGATTTATAGAAAAAGAAATTAATAAACGTATGGCTTCTAACCTGGCGACTGGAGCAAAGGTTTCTATATAGTCTATTCCTTCTTGCTGACTATAACCTTGCGCAACCAGTCGTGCCTTGTTTCTGACAACCTTACCCCTCTCATTGAGCTTCTTTCTGAATACCCATTTAGTTCCAATAACGTGGACACCTTTAGGCTTCTGAACAAGATCCCAAACATCATTCTTTGAAAACTGGTTAAGTTCTTCTTCCATTGCCAGAACCCAGTCTTTGTCAAGTAGAGCTTCATCTACAGTTGTTGGCTCAATCAAGGACACCAAACCTAGAAGTGTTTCTTTAGAAGGTTTGAAGGCCGATCTGGTTCTGATAGGTGCATCCTTATTTCCCAGAATCAATTCTTCAGGGTGTGAAGTTGCAATTCTGATTTTCTTTTGTTGTGAAGGATCAGTAGGGGCATTAACAATATCAGAAGTAGGAGCTTCTGAATCTTTAGGTTCTTCTGGCTTTTCCTTAGATTCTGAAAAACTGATCTCCAAATCTGCAAACTTTTCAACTAGCTTTGACTTTTCAGAGTCAAGCTTATCATCGAATCTGACATGAATTGATTCTTCCACAATTCGTGATTATGTGTTATAGACTCTGTACCCTTTTGATCGTTCAGAATATCCTAACAACAGACACTTCTGTGCTTTGGAATCAAACTTTCCCAGATTCTCTTTAGTGTTTAACATAAAACAGACACATCCAAAAGGATGAAAGTAAGAAATGTTGGGCTTTCTATTCTTCCACAATTCATAAGGAGTCTTACCGAAATAGGTCTTATTGAGATTCTATTTTGAATATAACATGCTGTGTTAATTGCTTCTGCCCAAAAGTGCTTAGCCATGTCAGTTACTTGGATCACGGTGCAAGCCATTTCTTGCAATGTCCTATTCTTTCTTTCTACAACTCCATTCTGTTGTGGAGTTCTAGAACAAGAGAAATCATGGGATATACCATAAGAATCAAAAAGTTTTTCAAAGTCTTTGTTTTCAAATTCTCCACCATGATCACTTCTGACTCTGACAATTTTGCAATTCTTTTCATTTTGCACTTGGGTGCAGAAGGAAGCAAACACAGAGTGTGACTCATCCTTGTGCCTTAAGAATTTTACCCATGTCCAACGACTGTAATCATCAATAATGACTAGTCCATATTTCTTTCCATTGCTGAAGCAGTCTTTACTGGTCCAAATAAGTCAATGTGAAGAAGTTCTATTGGTTTAGACGTAGAAACAATCGTTTTTGCTTTAAAAGAAGTTTTTGAAAACTTGCCTTTCTGACATGCTTCACAAAGAGCATCTGAAGAATACTTTAGATTGGGTAAGCCCCTGACAAGTCCTAGCTTGTTCAGCTGAGAAATTTTTCTCAAGCTAACATGACCCAGACATCTGTGCCAGACCCATTTCTCTTCATTAACAGATAAAAGACATTTTACACTCTAATTTTTCAAATTTGATAGTTTAATTTTGTAAGTATTGTTTTTCCTCTTACCATTGAACAGAACTAACCCATCCTTCTAACTAAAAGCCTTACAGGACGTTTGATTAAATATAACGTCATAGCCATTGTCACTAAGTTGACTAATTGACAATAAGTTATGCATTAGACCCTCCACTAAAAGAACGTTGTTGATGGAAGGAAGTTTACCATTACCAGCTGTTTCAGAGCCAATGATCTTTCCCTTCTAGTTTCCTCTAAAACCAACGACGCCTCCAGACTTAAGTTCCAAATCTTGGAACATACGCCTTTCTCCCATCATATGTCGCGAGCATCCACTGTCCAGGTACCATGACTGGTGTTTCAGTGGCGCCATCAAGGATATCTAAAACATAGATTATCTTACTCTTAGGTACCCATATACTGGGTCCTTTCTTGTTAGTCTTGCCAGAGGTTCTTACACCTTTGGATTTTCGTGCTACAGGATAATTGAGTGGAATTTGTGCATGATATTTATGCTTAGAAGTTTTCTTCTGTGTATGTGATTGTGGTGCAACAGACTTATAACCTTCTAATTTAGAACATTTCAGTTCGGTGCCAGCAGACACAAAATGTTTATACAGAGGTTTTAGTTTGATACTCAGAGTCTTATCAATTGGTTTTGATGGTCCTGAATATCCTAGACCTCTACTTCCGTTTCTACTAACTTCATAGATCATTGAAGCCATCTTGCTTTTATCTATACTTTTAGCAAGGAAGTGCTGAAAAGCTCTATCATATCTGGTTACTTCATCAGTAACAGATATGTTAGAAATAATTTCTTCTTCTAGTTTAGAAACTTTACTTTTTAGAGCAGCATTAGACTTTTCTACAGAAATAATTTTTTAATTTAATTCAGAAGTATTTGGCTCGCTCTTAGTAGAGTTCTCAGAAGAAACCATAAAAATATTTTTCAGAATTTTGTGTTTACATAGAAGAAGTTGATACCTTTTTATAAGTTCTGATAAAACTAATTAAATTTCAGAACGAGATAAGGAAGAAAGTACCTCTTTATCGTCATCAGAGTCTGACTCTTCATCAAGTGTCAGTTGATCCTCTGATAAGTCTTTTCTTATAGTGGTCTTTACCATGAGGGCCACGTTGGCATGATCTTCATCAGAATCTTCTTTTTCTGACTCTGAATCGTCCCATGTTTCCATAAGACCCTTTTTGGCTTTGAAAACCTTCTTAGGTTTTCTATCTTTCTTGAGCTTTGGACACTCGTTCCTAAAATGTCCAGACTCCTTACATTCGAAACACGTAGCTTCTTTTTCAGAAGCTTTCCTTTGACCAGATGCAGATTCAGATCTACCTTTTCTTCTAAACTTACTCTTTCTGAGTTTCCACAGTTGGTTTACCTTTCTTGATATGAGAGACAGTTCATCTTCGTATGAATCTTCTTCTGATTCTTTTGAGTTCTCCTCTGCTTGGTAAGCCTTCGTCTTTTCAAATTTAGACTTCAGAGCAACAGACTTACCTCTTTTCTGAGGTTCATCTTCTTGAAGTTCTATCTCATGACTTCTTAAAGAACTAATCAGTTCCTCAAGACTTGTGTTGTTCAGATCTTTTGCCATTTTTAAAGAAGTTACCATTGGTCTCCATTTTACAGGCAAACTCCTGATAATCTTCTTGACATGATCAGCAGTGGAATAACCTTTGTCCAGAACTCTGAGTCCTGCAACAAGCATCTGGAATCTTGAAAACATATTTTCCACAGATTCGTCGTCTTCCATTCTGAAGGCCTCATACTTCTGGATTAGAGCTAGAGCTTTTGTCTCCTTGACTTGAGCGTTGCCTTCGTGAGTCATCTGAAGAGAGTCAAAGATAGATTTTACAGTTTCTCTGTTTGTAATCATTTCATACTCTGTGTATGAAATAGCATTCAGCAGAATCGTTCTCGCTCTGTGATGATTCTTGTAAGTTTTCTTTTGAGCCTCTGTAAATGAGCTTCTGGCAATCTTTTTGCCTTCATCATCTACTGGATGTTTGTAGCCATCAACTATCAAATCCCATAGATCTAAATCAAATCCCAGAAAATAACTTTTAATTATGTCTTTCCAATAGTCAAATTTCTCGCCATCAAAGATAGGAGGTTTGGCACTATATGAGTCTCTTTCATTAATATCAGAAGTACTAGCTGGTGCAGCCATTGTTTTTCACACTTTGGATCGGTACTGAACACTGTTAGGTGCTGGATAAATATTCAACCTTTTTATCTACTCAGAACCAGAGCTCTGCTGCCAATTGAAGGTGTGAGAAAAACACAAGAAAAGGGGGGGGGGTTGAATTGGGTTTTCTACTTTTAAAACTTTTTATGAAACTCAACCAAAGATTATGAATAAACTAACAATGAGAAAAACACATGATATATCCTGGTTCACTTGAAAACTATCAAGCTAATCCAGTCCACCCGCCAAGGTGATTTTGCCTTAGACAAGGACTTAATCCACTATAACCAAACTGATTACAACTGCACTAGCACACTGCTGGTGACTAACAACCTCTAAGACACACTAGTCCTAGACTTCCTAATAATCCTGACCCAACTGGTCGATTAGGGAACAATGCACAAGCTAATTGCAAGTGACTAACAACACTAAAACACACTGTCTTAGTCTTCCTAAAATTCTGACCCAACTGGTCCTTTAGGGAACACAAACAATCTGTTTGTTACAAAGGTTTGTTTACAATGATGCTTCTACACAAGCTGATAAGTAAACAGATTTTGAGAACAAATTGACTTAAGAATGTTAACAACAATAGAGCGTATGAACAGTGAAAGTTTCAGTAACATTTCTTGAAGTCTCCACGCCTTTATATAGCCATGCATGATATAACCGTTGAAGAATATTTATGACATTTCAGAAATACGGCGGCTTGTAGGATCGTGGGGGACAAATAGTACATTTGCGTCCGTCCTATCTGGGGTGGAGCAGTGTGTCCTTGTACTGTTGTACTATTGTATCGTTACTTAGTCTTCTCAACTTCCAGACTTCAGAGGCTTCTGAGAGCATGAGTTAGAAGAAGGAAAAACTTAATTAGGATCTTAAGAACTTCAAGTCTTTAGAGTCTACAGAGCTACATCTTCAGAGTCTTCAGCACTTGGTCTTCAGAACCCATTGTCTTCACAATCATAAGTCTTCAGTATTTGGACTTCTGTCTTCAGATCTTCAGAACTTGTTTTCTTCAGCATCTGGAGTTATGTCTCCAGATCTTCAAAACTAGTTTTCTTCAGCGTCTGGACTTCTGTCTCCAGATCTTCAGAACATGTTTTATTAAGTCAGCGTATCAGAGTCATACAACTTCAGAGTCTTTTGAAGTAAAAGCTATTGTTCTGCAGAACACTATGTAGCCCAGAAGCGGAACAATCTTCTTCTAATAACTTAGCCACGCTATTTATCAGAAGCAGAACCTGTTTGTTAAATTCTCAAAAATAACAAACATAAGAATACCAAAATTGTTCATACAACTATACTTGTTTGTTATCATCAAAACTCAGAGGTATTATTGTAGAACCAATCCTTATTCTAACAGGATCATCATTTGATATAGTTTACCAGTGTGGCAGAGATATGTCCAGCAATGGCATCACTAGTCCCCAAGCAGAATGACAGTGATCTCTGTGTTGAGGAATTAGTCTTCTAGTCTTGTCTTCTCACCAAAAGAGTTGAGCTGTGTCGTCAGCATCTGCATTTGCATGGCATAATTCATATACCATATGCATATCATGAGTGTTTCATCCTCATTTGCATTTCATCCGAGGTCGTGTCATTATCCACGTCTTACCTTGTGGTCAAAGTCCAACTTACTTGGCACCTACCAAAACATTATCCGTCCTTTCATTCAATGCCATTCCTGAATGTTGTCGTTTCCTTGAGCATCTAGTCCTATTATTGGATGTTTGTCTTCTCTCATTCCAGTGCTATTCCTGGATCTTCATATTCTCTTACGCTAGTGTCATTCCTTGATGTCTGTCTCTTGTGATCTCCAGTGCCATTCCTGGATATCTTATTCCTCTTGTTTCTCCCAGTGCTATTCCAGGAAGTTTTTCCTATCTCCTGTAAACCCCATCAAATTTTCTTGTATATCTTTCAGTGACATTCCTGAAAGTCTTATTTGTTCATTCAGTGCCATTCCTGGATGGGTTTTCTCCTTTGCATTTAGTGTCATTCCTGGATGTCTTTCTCACTATCATTCGATACCATTCCTGAAAGTTCACAGTTATTCAATGTTGTCTGGGATACTGTGATTTCCTTTTATCCAATGCTTTCTTGGGTATCTCCTTTATTCATTTTCGTTCAATTCTTTCTTGGATGTTGTGGTTTATGCAATGCCTTCTTGGATTTCACCTTTTGTCTCATTTGCGTCTGATGCCTTCATAGATAGTATGAGTTTACCTTTCATTCAAAGCCATTATTGGATGTCTGGTTTCTTTACATCTGATGCCTTCTCAGATTTAACTTTTTTTTCATTCTCATATGATGCCTTCTCAGATAGTATGAATTTACCTTTCATTCAAATCCATTATTGAATGTTTGGTGTCCTTTTATCCAATGCTTTCTTGGATCTCTACCTTTCTCACGGTTATCTGATGCCATTCTCAGATATTGTGATTGTACCTTTCATTCAAAAGCCATTATTGGATGATTGTTTTCTTTGTATTCATTGCCTTCTTGGATCCCTTCTTTGTTCACTTTTATCGAAAGACATTATTAGATATCGTGATTTGTACCATTCATTCAAAGCCATTATTGGATGTTTGTTTTCTTTTTGCCATCCGATGTTCTTCCGGAGATGCCTTTCTCTTTCTCTTGTTCTTCCAGATTGATCGTTGTTAATTGATCCCCAGTGGAGATCATGTCTTCTTTCTGGTTTCATGCCCAGTAAAGAGTGTGCTTTTATTTCCCCCAGTGTTTCCTTGGAGTCTCCCCAGTGAGTCTCTTTTGTTGGTCATCTGTATCCCTAGTAAGTCTTCCTTGTGGATATTAACTTTCATCCCTCCCCATTAAAGCTTACCTGTAGTTGTTTTCTTTGGTGTCTTGTTTGTCTGCATATTTGCACTATCATAACATCATATCATCATATTAGAAGTTCATTGGCATGTCAGCATTTGCATGTTTGTTGCCTGTCCTTAGCATCTGCATTCCATCTAAGGGAGAAAATTTTTGATTTGCTATATTTAAATATCTTTCACCTTTATGTCCTGAGGATTCCCATTCCTCGTGCCATACGGTAAATTTATTTAAATAGGGGCAACTATTGTACCCCAAATTTTACCCCTTAGATGTCATAACATTTTGCACTTACATTTAGGGTTCATTTATCTGTGCATTGTTAACAAACCCATATCTTTGCTAGTTTGTTTCTTTTGTGAAAATTAGGATTGACACAAGAAGGAGGACAAGAATAATAAACCAAGTTCTCGTGTGTTTCAAGATCACCAAGGCATTTGTGAATTTTGTTTTAAAAAAAAAGGGAAAAGAAAAACAATTGAAAAAAAATAAAAAAAAGTAATGCATGGCGCCTGCCATGACTTTTGTGGCTCTTGCCATGAAATGTGGCACTTGACATGGGTAATGGTGCCTACCACACATTTTGTGTCACTTGCCATGAAATATGTGGCGTTTGCCACATTTCTTACAATCTGCATTTTAAATATTTTGTTTTAATTTAATTAATGCAAGTGGATGCACGAGAGAGAAATTTTGTCAAAACATGGTCATTCCAACTTTCTCTTATAGCTTGGAGCCTTGTTCCAATCAAATCATACCACATCAACAGTGTAAACCAAATCCTGATCAGCTGAAGACTTTTTTATCCTTGCCAGCTTGCACGAAGAAATCTTGAAAAAGGATAAACTTGGCAAAGTGAGAAATCTGACCATACCTCAAGCTCCTTCACTTTTCCTATAAACAGAGACTCAATCTCCATTCTAATACACACCAGATTCACCCCAAAATATACAGGCTGCATACTCTATTCTTTTTCTCCTCCACTTGTTCATGAAAAGCTGCAAGCACGTTGTTGCAAGAGCTTTGGAGAAGAAGCTCATCATTTATTTTTTTCAGAACTCGTATCAGTGAAGAAGCAGTGGACTTTCTCCACTAGGTAACACTCGTTCTATTTTACTTCATTTCCAAAATATCATGATCATTTGCTTCATACTGTTAATGTTTGATTCTTGAATAAATGTTGCAAATCATAAATATGTGAATTTGTTTGATGTATCGTGAACTGGATTCGTGATTGTTATTTGAAAACTGAACAAAAAAAAGGGACTTTAATAGTACTCACCATGCTGAAAATGGCATGAACATGGCGCCTGCCATGCTTGGCAATTGATGGCGCCTGCCACATATATATGGCGCTGGCCATGCCTCTTATGGCACTGGCCATGGAAAGGTGGTGCTAGCCATGAAGAGGGATAGTGCTTGCCATGAAAAAATCATGGCACCTGCCATGAAGAATTGTGGCGACTGCCATATTGCTATTATTTATTTATTTGTTTCATAATTTTATTTCTCATGGCTATATTAGTTTTTAACTTAGTTTTTTTAATTTCACTTCTTAAAATAATTTCATTTTCTTTCTAAAAATTTCAAAACAACAAATATTCATGTTTAGTTCTCGAACTTATTTTTGTGAATCATCAACTTTTTTCTTAAAGACTTTTTGAGAATTATTTTTGAATATCCTGTTTACTGGAGATTTGTTCCTGAAGCTTGGACAATGTCATTCTGTTGCTTGTACGCTTTAACATGTCTTTGATTTCAAAATGTAAAATGTTATCTCTGCCGTACTCATATTGTTCACTTAATTTCAATTCCCTTTAACTCTTGTTTACAAGTTATTATCTCCCCCTCATTCCAAAGGAAAGTCCCTCTATTGACCTCAAAGTCATAGATAGCTCATTACTCTTTTAACCTAGCCTTAGGCTTAGAGTCGTCGCACTTCATGTAGGTGTCTTGCTGTCAGACCCTACTTTCCTGATTACATTTCTTCCCTATTTTAACTTAGCTTTAGGAGTCACCGCACTCCACATATGTGTCTTGCTTTCAGACTCTACCTTCCCTTTGGAACTTTAGCCACAGTCATTGGTTCCTCTCTCACCCTTAGTTAGGTGAACTACGGTTGCTCTGATTCTTTAGTCAGATACGTAGGCACAAGATGTGATGTCTTAGCGAGCAAACGTAGTGTATATACCCCTAGGTCTTTACCTTAGCACATTCCTTGGCAAGCAAACTTTAACACAAATACTAACAAGAGGTTCCTGTAGAGTACTACAGATACTTAGGATGCTAACACCTTCCCTAGGTATAACCAACCCCCGAACCTTAGATCTCTTATTAGGGGTTTCTTCGATCTTTACCCTTTCCTTCGGATAAATCAAAGCTCGGTGGTGAATTTCAAAGATGTGCGATTCAAGTTAATTAATAGCCTGATATCCGATTCTCACCGCAATAGGGCGCTTGTAACAGGCCTATGATTTTTGTATGGAGACACCTCAAAGTTGATTTTGTAGCCCATGATGTTAGCTTTCATTTTTAGCTGGTCTCACGTCGTCTCCATTTACGACGCTCTAGATATGATCAAAATACCACGAGTCTATCATGATGTTCAACATGCTGAAAAATATACTTAGTGAATCCTTCTAACAATCCACCGCATTCTTTTTCTGTGTTTTATCCATTTCTCATCCATTTTTAGCTTGAAATTCTTATTATGACCTGAAAACAAAGGAAATACAATACCAAAGCGTAAAACATGGTAAAATGAAAGGAAAGCAAAGGAAAACGGTAAAATATAAAGGAAAAACAAGTAATAAAAATGATATTAAAACCACGTATCAGACTTCATCTAGGTTATAAATTTCTTTCCAGTCACAACTGTTCTACTTGATGATCCAACAAATTTGACCCTACTAATATCAGAAGTGGTTGACCCATCACCCTTGTTCTTGTTATATCGAGCTTTCATAATTGAGACTGCTTTGTCAGAGGATCTCTTTGAATTTTTATACTTTTGCATCATGTTGAAAGAGCTAAGCAGATGAAAGAGAGATGATAAAGCAACAATATAGCCTAACAATGTGATTCTTTCTTGTAACAAAGGTCCATATAAAATGAGGTTTTGAAACAAGAGAAATCTCTATTGTTTCATGTGCGGCACAAACTAAGAGAGAGAAAGAGAGAGAGAGAGAGAGAGAGAGTGAGGGAGAGAGAGTTCCTTGTACACCTTCCTAGCATTGACTGCTACTGATTCTCATAAATAAAAATACCAATGTCATGACATCTTGTCCAACATTATACTCATTTAATATTTGCTTCATCCAGGGCAATTGCTTGCCACTTCTCTCTACAGTAGTGTATTGAGCTTCATTAAAAGATAAGGTTACACTGATTTGCTCCTTGGTGGCCCAAAATATTATGTTGTTGAGAAGAGAGAAGCATCTATCATATGTACTTTTTCTATCATCTACACTATCACTAGTATAGCTTATCATGATGTTGTCCTTGTCTGTCACACAGACTTCCTCCAACAACTATACCATTTCTTCAAATGTCAAAACATCTTTTGACTGCTTCCTTTCAAGGCCTATCATTTTGTGATACACACACATCTCCTTAAAATTTCTTTCCTTGTTATTTAAGAGACAATCTTTGTAATTCAACCTTTTTA
This sequence comes from Lathyrus tuberosus, assembly GCA_022829125.1. Classification (NCBI taxonomy): domain Eukaryota; kingdom Viridiplantae; phylum Streptophyta; class Magnoliopsida; order Fabales; family Fabaceae; genus Lathyrus; species Lathyrus tuberosus. Next base: position 10,734,673 of record JALAZF010000102.1, read on the forward strand.
GAATGTTGAACACAATGACCAATGCATTAGGTTTAACATCTATCTCTAATCTTATCATTCTAGTTTCTTCATAAATACCAAGAACAACTCGCTCATCCTTCCCATGAGTTGGGAAATTAGTTACCACTATGTTACTCAAGATGTTTGGAACATCTTGGAAAATATCTCCCTTATCATCTTTGATGAAATATTTGTGCATTTGGTTACTCCACACAAGTTGAGTGCAACTTCTTCCAGTATGAAAACCTTGGGAATCAAATGTATAGTCCTTTATTTGAAAATCAAGAAGGTATCCAACATCTTCTATCATGCTTAACTCAAGGTCATACTGCATATAATAAACAATATATTCCACCATGTTGTCCGAAAAGTCATCAACGCACATAAGAGCTTTCTCAAGATTATAATTATTTTTCACAATGACTTCATCTAGCAGTTGAACATCCTCTTCAAAGGTCAAAGCTTTTTTTGAATCATCCTATCAAGGGTTATCCTCATAAAGGAGATATGCATTACAAATATCACCATCCTTAGTAATACCTTCGTCGACTGGTTCAGACCTATCATGAACATCCTTATTCATATGGATAGGACCCTCATCAGGACTGACTGTGTTCTTAACAACATTATCAATGTTGTTACTCATATTATTCTCTACAATGTTCCTTATTATGTTGGCATAAAGAAGGCCTCCAGTGTCTACACATCTTCTAATGCATGCTCATGGTTATCAATACCACCACCATTAGCTACAGATGTAACAACCTCAACATCTTCATGGACATGATCGTCACTCTCTTTATGCACTTGAGACTTTGTCAACATGTCGATAGGATGTCTGGCATATCTTTATCACCATTTGAACTACTCAAATTTGTTTCCTAGGAATATTCACCAGAAGACATTAGAATGTCATGATGATTTCTCATAGATCCAGACCTTAGTGGAATATGACTCATATCTCCACCAGCAACTTTAACAACAAGAAGAAACTATATAAAGCTTGGTTTGGAAAATTTCGAGTATAAATTTTTTCATTTTAAGTAATAATTTTTAATTAGTATTTTGTTTTAAATATTTAATAATTTTTTTCAATATTGAGAATAATTGCACATGGAGCGTAATAGATGAAGCGAAGATTGTGCATAATTTTAGGAAGAGAGCATCAACCTGACTTTCTCACATGCTTAGACGTGCTAGACTTGGTTTGGAAAAAAAGTGACCCACCCTCCATGGATGGGAGAAGATATACTGAAAGAAATGCTTCCTTATTAGAGTTAAGATAAGTTTGAGAAAAACAACGAAAAAAGCAAAGCAACGTAGATCATCTGAAAATGGAGCCCCTAATGATATAGTTGGAAACATTAGCATCGCCCAACATGCTCAATGGATGGTAATTATATTTCCATCTCACTACTTTTTTAAAATTATATTCTTATTTATCATATATTTTTAATTAAAGTTAATTGTATTAATTAGACTAATGAGAAAGGAAGAGACGGAGAGTATAACAACGAGCGTGCTAGAAAAACTCTGGTAAGATGATATTAATATTTAAATATATTCTTTAATTATTTTAATTAATTAAATTATCTAAACTCTATCATTTTATTTAATTTTTACGTATGTGTAGGAGGAGTATAATAGACGTAAAGGAGAATTCCTATCTCAATTTCCTGAGTAAGTTGTTCCGAGGGGCCCACATCCTATTGATCTTGTTGTTAATGTTTATATTTGAATGGATATAGTTGGTAGAAAGAAATAAAATAGGAAAATTTATGGTATTGGACCTCTTGCCGCCAAATATAGAAAATGAGATAGAACATTATTTACGAGAATTACATATGGGGAAGGGTCGTTACGTCCCCCGATATTATCCTCTGAAATGGCCAAAACACATAGACAATTAGCTCTAAGTGAGGCAGCACGTGAAGCAGCAGCACGTGAAGCTGCGCAAAAGACTGGAAATGAAGAAATGAAAAAACGATAATCTGAGTTGAAAGAAGCCTTGAGAGTTTTCCAAGAGAAAATAAGAGCTACACAACAACTAATGTAAGAATATATGCTCTCAGAAAGGATTTCAACTTATGATTCTATGGGTGAATATCAAGGTTTTGTTGTATATGGCGAAGTTGGCGAACTTGGAGCGGTTGGTGGAAAATGAGAGTTAAGTGAGGATGACGAAGAAGAAGATGAGGGTAAAAAAGATTAATTTTTGAGTTTATTAACTATTTTTAAATCTAAAAGGTACAGTATTAATGTATTTTAAATTAATTTTGGATTTAAATATTTTTAATTACTTTTTAATTTTAATATTTTTAATTAATAATGTATTTAAATATTTTTATTTAATTTAGAATTTAAAATATTATTGGTTACAGAGTATTTATTATTATATTTATATTATTATAACTATTAAAAATAATATTTTTAATAATATAAATATAATAGAATAATTTTTTTATTTAATAAATTTTCATATGTGAGAGAAAAAATACCAGACAAATGATAGATGTTACGGCGTGAATTAAACCTAATTAACTTTGTAGTGCGAATTTCACCTAACAACGTTGTGAGATAATTTTTATCCAATAAAAAGTTGTAACTAATATTTTTTGGAATATTTGTCTACTTCATAAAATGTTTAGTTACAAAATAATGTTAAGTGTTGTGAGATGACTTTCACCTCGTAAATTGTAGTTTTTTTCAGTGTTTTAAAAATCGGACCGGACCGGCCGGTTGGACCGGTTGGACCGGGAATCGGCCAGGTAATCGGCTGGGTTCACTTGCTCGATCGGCCATGTCATCGAACCGGTGGGAACCGGTGTGAACCGGTGCGAACCGGGAAAACCGGCGGTTTTCGCAAACCGGCGGTTCAACTGCTTATTTTTAAAAAAAAAATTAATTTTTATTTTATTTTTTTATTTTAATTTTTTTTTTAATTTTTTTTACTCAAATACATAGAAACTTTTCTCCAAGAATAATAGTGATCACTCATTTGATTCAAGTGATACACAAATTAAGTTTCGTAATATCCACAAAACTATTTTTACTATTTTGTATTTATATTGATTGAAAAACCATCATGCAAATATTTGTATAGAAATTTAAGAACACAGATTAAAAAACTAAATATAATATAATTTTAGACTTACCTGATTTCCATTATATTTATAGACTTGGAAAATTTATTATTTAGAATAATGTTAATATTTGTATTGTTTTAATTATTAACATTAAAACTATGAATTTAAATTAAACTCTGTTTAATTTAGACTCTATTTAAAATTTACAATTAGACTCTGTTTAAAATTTGAATTTAAATTATGAACATGTGAATTTATGATATGATATTTTCAAAAAATGTAAGTGCTAGTTATATTTTTTAGAAACTGAATCATCCGGTTCGACCGGTTTTACCGATTTTATACCTATTATAATGACAGGTTTATTCAACCGAGTTATCCGGTTTAATCCGATTTGGTCATGCGGTTCGACCAATGACTCAGTGGTTCGACCGATAAACCAGTGATCCAGTATTCTCACCGGTTTGATGACCTGTCCGGTTTTTAAAACACTGGTTTTTTGTGTGTTGATTCTTTATTATTTATAAAGTATAATACTATAATAAGAATAAAGGTATACAGTTTTTTTTATTCTTTACTATTTATAAAATATAATACTATAATAAGAATAAAGTTATACATTCAATTAAAAACAATTAATTTTGGTCATGATTTTGTTATAGTAATAATCATTGTTCATGAAACCAACGACAATGCGAACTAACAAATTGTAATCTTTACATGCATAAAAGAGATAAAAAGAACCCACCTCAATAAATACTTAGTAATGTTTTAAAAACCGAATTGGAAATCGAACCGAAGAAACTTTTGGTTTAAAATTCATTTAATTCAACCAATTAAATCTATAATTGAACTATTTATTAAATAAAATAATAGTATGAAAATAAATTTCATAGATATAGCACACATAATCATATATTTTCAACTTAATAAAATAAATATTTCAAAAATCAATTACAAACTTAATACAACAATATCTATAGTACACATAATAACACAACATAGTTCTACACTTCATTTCAGTCTTCATTTAAGAATAGTTTGAACAAATTAAACAATTACAATAAAATAAATTAACATAATTCAAACCAAAATTAAAATAATAGAAGATACTCCATTTGTCCCAAATTATAACACATTTTGGGTATTTCACATGAATTAAGAAATGCACTTATTAGTTTATGGAAAAGTGAAATGATCTATGACTTTACAAAAACGTCCTTCTTTAATTATATTGGAAAGTGAATTGAAGGAATATGAAGAAGAAAGAGAAATAAACGATAAAAGGTATATTAGAAAAAAAATCATTAATGTTGTATTGAAATTCTAAAATGACTTATAATTTGGGACAGATATTTTTTTGCAAAATGACTTATAATTTGGGACAGACGTAGTAATAACTAAAATAAAGTTCAAATAACTAAGAATACTTTAATTAAATAAGATAGAATACCATAAATAAAGAATACAATATATTTAATTAAACAACAAAAAAGAAAGTCGAGTTGAACTTTGACAAATAAGTCATAATTGACAACAACAAACAACATTGACTTGAACGACAATGAATATTGACCTGGACATCGTGACTATTTTCGAAAGAGACGACATGATCAAGATGAAGGGTAGTTGGAAAAAAACTATAAAAGTGTGATAAAACTTAGAAGTTTGTATGGTTGTAAAAAACATGGAGTTCTTTTTTATGATTGAGAAATGTATATTAAGTTATAGTATTGACATATTAATTTAAAAAAAAATTAAAAAATGGCCAATTTGATGCATTTTTTGAACCGGACAGATTTACAAAATTAACTTCAGTTCTTTGGTTTAAATGGTTTTGGACGGTTCAATCCAGTTTTTTCGATTTTACTCTGATTTTGAAAGGTTGACCCAACCGGATTCATCTTCGATTTCCAGTCCAACTAGTTGAATTGATCTGTTCGATTTGGTTTTTAAAACATTAATACTTAGTTGCAAGAAATAAATTTTCCTTAAAAGTATAGTAAAAAATAAACTAAAGAAACTGTAGAGTGACCCTACAAATAAGGGAATCAAATGAAGGAGTGGTTGTCACTTTTAATGTGTTATGATAAAAAGGCATTTAATTCCTACAATTTTTAAAACACCAATGAACAAGCAACAATCACTCATATACCTGCATATTTTCCATCATGATTTAAGCAACAAATGGCATGCAATAGTGAACTCCATTTATGAAACTTGTATGAAGGTCTGATTCAATGTGTGAAAGAATGACACACATACTTTGTAAATGAATATAAATTTCACACTCAAATATGGACAGAAGGGAAGAAAATTGAAAATAGTTATGTATCTGCAAAAGGAGTTACAGATGGCGGTGAAGACGTCTTCTATGGCATCGTTACACATATTTATGAGCTAGTATACAATTATTTGGACTCGGAAAACAAAGATGTATTATTTTATTGTGATTGGTTTGATCCATCAGCTAGAGGAACAAATATAAATAAAAAATATAACATTGTAGATATTCAAATGGACCGGAAGTACAAACATTATGACCCTTTCATCACGACACATTCTGTAAGGCAAGTTTATTACATCCTTTATCCTTCAATTCATCAAGGTAAATGAGGTTGGTGTGTTATAATCAAATCAAAACCATTAGATCATATTGAAATTTAGAATGTAATAGAAGACGTTGCTTAGTAAGTTGATGAAATTTCACAAATTAATGATGTGATTGAAGTTGAACAAGTTACAAGTTTATGTGATAAACTGGTTGAGGATCAGCAAGTTGATGAGTTTATTTGTGGTCAGCAAATAATGAGGATGCATATATTGAAGAGTTTGAATTAGAAGAGAATGTTGAATCAAATGAAGATAATGGCGATTATGATGATGCACAATTTAAATAGATCACTTTTTAAAATATTGTGTATCTATTAATTATACAAATTAAATAATTTTTTTACGTATAATACATATTGTATTAATTTATTAATTATTTTATATTCTTTTCTTTTATTTAGACAAAATTCCACCCCGGCCAGTTTATGGTAAGAGTAAGGCCCTCCGCACTAAAGTAAATATACTTGAGTGTCGCTGTCATCACACAAGATTATCCACACAATTTTGTACCCACATTCTACACATGTATCCCCACCATACATGCAACCTGGGGGAGCTAACTTTCCATTTTCTACACATGTATCCCCGCCATACATGCAACCTTGGTGATGTAGCTTTCAATTTCCATCACGTATAGCCCCATCATACATGCAACCTGATGGAGCTAGCTTTCCATTTTCTACATATGTACCCCTACCATACATGTAGCCTGAGGGGTCCCGCATCCCACATCCCCCACATGCACCCTCGTCATCCCATCAGCATGGGGGATCCCGCACCTCACACCCCTCATATGCACTCTCGTCATCCCATCAGCTTGGGGATCTCGTACCCTACATATACCTTCATCATCCCATCAAGACCAAAACGAACCTACTTTGCACAATCACGAGGAGTAGGAGGATATTGAGGAGGTGGATGTGGTTATGATGGATGTTCAGTATAAGAAGATTGATGGAAGATGACTTATTGTTCCTGAAGGAAGATTGTGAGTTTCTTTCTTATATTTTAAGTATTTATACATGTTATCATTTTTTAAATTTAATACTTATTAAAATTATTGTTGTTTAGTTTCTTGTCGAGTATGCTTGTTGCAGTCAGCATAAAGGAGGTTATTCAGGAGTTATATAAACAATCTTGGAAGACTTTTGAAGAACTTTACAAGAAGGATAAGAAAATGTATAAAACTTGGTTTGACAAAATTTCGGGTATAATTTTTGTTAGAACAAGATTTGTTCATGACATATATCCTCTGGGTTTTGATGATAACAAAGTATTGAAAAAACAATGGTGTTATCTAATATGTTTTCTAAGTGTGCATGTTCTAAAGCTTAAATAAGAATATATCCAAAATCTGATATAAGGACGCACTTGAGAGAAGCTAAGTTATTGGCTTCTGGTGGCTCAGAATCTGAAGAACGTTCTTTAAGTGAAGACTGATAATATAGGTTTGCGTAGACTCTGAAGTTAAAGGCCTCGACATCAGAAGAGCAATATATTGTCTCTAAGCTTATTAAATATATCAGATTCTCGTGATCATTCAGAACTAATGATAAATCTAAAGTTATTTGTACTGCAGAAAGCAAGCTAGATTGTCAAATCTGTTGTCAGTTGGAGTTTGTGTTCACAAGGCTCAAGAAGAGTTGACATGCTTTACGGATATCTACTCTCAATGGATCTATAGTCCAAGATCTCAAGAAAGACGCAATGGTTATACAAGTTACACAATGGATCAATATCTTTTGGCGTATCTATCTTCAATGTCTCCTGTACCTTGAAGTAACAAAGACACTTGTACAAGTTATCTCTTCCAACGACTATACCTCTAAAACTACTATATAAGTAGTTGAAGATTCAACATTGATTTTCAACAAGGAACAATAAGAAAAAAGAAGAAGAACCAAGAAGGATAGAAGCGTTCCTCGCTTCTATCAGAATGGAAGAATAACAAGATCAACAATAGCAACACAATTAAGTATGCAGAATTTCTGTTATATATTGTAAATTGTACAAAGCCTTAATATTTCTTAAAACATCGAATATCTTAGAAATCTTAAGTGTTGTGATCTTTTTATGGTTATTGCGTTATACCTCTGATTATGTATCAAGTACACATTGTTCTCTATTATGTTAAACAAGTTGTTTAGTAGTTTAGATAAAGTCTCTTCCTATGTGCTTGAGCATCAAAGTCTCTTGCTGTGAAGCTTAAGCCAAGTAAGTCTCCGGCTATGTGCTAGAGCATTGACGTCTTAATCAATTATTGATTGAGCAAGAAAGTCTTGTAATGTAGGTCTGAGAAGATGTCTTGGATCCGTGGAATCTAAGCAGGGAAGTCTTGTACCTGAAGGAAGTCTTGTACCTGAAGGAAGTCTTGGACCGAGGGTCTAAGCAGAAGTCTTGAGCCCGATGGACTTGAGCAAGGAAGTCTTGAACCTGAGGGGTCTAAGTAGGAAGTCTTGGGCTGAGGGTCTAAGCCAGAAGTCTCAGGCTGAGGGTCTGAGCAGTAAAGTCTTGTGCTGAGGGCATAAGTAATTGTAATCTTGATTTCATTATAGTGGAAAATCTCTTGTGTTGCAAGGGGACTGGACTACTCACAGTTTGGGAGGAACCAATATAAATCTCTGTTTGTTCCGTTGTCATTTATTTTCTTCTGTTATTATTCCGCTGCAATTAATAATCAAAATCTGAACAGTGGTTTAGATTCTCAAATCTGTTCAGAAGCAAAGTAATGAAAATAAATAACACAATTAAACCCCCATTCTTGTGTATTTTTCTCACCTTCAATTTTTTCACTTTTAAGTAATTTTGTTTGCTTAAATAGTTTTTTGGTCCCTGTAAGTTGGCGAATTTTTTATTTTGGTCCCTAAATCTTTCTTTTGGATGGAGTCCTTAGATGTTACTTTCTTGTTGGTGTTAGTCCCTGGCGTTAATGTTATGTTAAAAAAAGCCTATGTGGTTAACATTACTAACTTGTATTTTATTTTATAATTCTTTATTCTAACACTTTTTAAACATATGGTTCAAATATTTTCCAATAAAAAAAGTCCTAAAAATTCATTTTACATTTTTAGTTTTAGTTCCTGTAAATTTGGGTTTGAGAAGAGGAAACTTTTGTGAGCTATGTGGGAGGCGATTGTGAGGAACACGACCTCTGTGGGTTGTGAATGTGGCAGACGAATCAAATAGGCGTTTGAGAAAGACGATCAATTCAACAAGGTATGAGATTACTCTGATCTTTCATTATGGGGGAAAATTTGTTAGGAGCAATGTAATATATTACCTAGGTGGGCATGAACATATAGTAGACATTGATCTTAATAAGTGTAGCTTCTTTAAAGCTACTGGTATCGTGAAATACATTTGTCAGCTTGAACATTCAGATATTAGTTATGGTGATATAACAATGAATCGGACACGCATAGTAGAATGGTTAGTGATATTGATGCTAATGAGGTTTATAAATTTGTTGTTGAAATGAAATGTGTAGTGGGCATATATGTTGAGCTTGAAGTAGTTAATGATGGTAAGACTGTGGCAGCTAGGATGACATCTTCTGATAATCACACGTGTCTCCAAGTGGATTTCTAAGACTGTGGCATCTAGGATGGCATCTTCTGATGGAATAAAGATTCGTGATATTGTTTATGAGATTAGAAGTAATTACTTTCTTGGTTTAACTATGAACAAGGCATGGAAGGCAAAGAAAATTCCAAAAGTATAACTATGAACCAATCATTAGTGTTGATGGATGTCATCTTAAGATAAAATATGGAGAGACCCTGCTTATTGATGTTGGGAGAGATCCCAATTACCAATACTACCCCTTAGATTTTGGTGTTTGTGAAACTGAAACAAATGAGTCATGCAGGTGGTTCCTTACTTTGCTTTTGGAGGACATTGGCCAAGAAAAAAATGGATTTTCATCTCTGACCAACAAAAGGTACATTTCATTACTGGTTTTTGGATTTCATCTCTTATACACGTTTGACTTTTGGATTTCATCCATGTTACAAATATTACTATTGGATTTCATCCCTGGATATATATTTGTTTCTTTTGAATTTGATACCTTTTTATTTGTTTGAAACTGAATTTACAGGGTTTAATCACTGTGTTTGAATAAATGTTTGAAAGGGTGGATCACATGCTATGTCTTAAATGCAAGGGTCCTTAAATGAAAAAATCTCAAGAGAAAAGAAGTGACCCAACACAACCTTTGACATTGTAGACATTAGTGAACTTTCATACGTTTTAATCTTGTGTTGCTTGAACAAATTAGAGACATGACCTTTTTATGATGTATTTCTGTAGCATTTTTTGGCATTATGTATTTCTACTATGTTGTATTTTGAGCCACGAAAAAATTGGAGACATGACCATGTTATGATGTATTTTTGTTTAAATTTCATATGTCTTTTGGCTTTATGTATTTTAGATACATTAACCATCATCATGGTTTAGTAATACATTGCCTTTTTGGCATTATTATGTATCTTTGTTATGCCTTTTTACATTATATCACATTTTAGTTCATTAAGAAACAATGATGAAAAACAATAAAATAAAAAACATATAGGTACCAAAATCAAAACATCATATTCTTTTATTAAATAAGCATTACAGGTTGAACCAATGACGAAATTCATAAAGAGTGCTAGTTACAGGGACAAAAAAAAATACAGACGCATTCAAATGACAATCATCATCATTTCCTGTAAGTAATGAACAAACCTATGATACAATCAACAAAAGCATGAACAACTTAGCTTTTCTCTATTCGTTTTCCAGCTTCATCTTCATCTTCTCTTTTTCCTAGCCTCAAGCTCGTTAATGATGCAACATAAATCCTTCACAACCTCTGAGCAATTGCATCCACTTGAATTTCTAGGTTCACTTGATGTGTTTCGTTCAAGTTCATCATCCCATATGAATAATTTGCAACTTGACATTAACAAAAAATTTTGACATTTCCTATATCCCCATTTAGGATTTTCAGGTGAGTTTGACATAAACTTTTTCACTGATCTATTGCAACGACATATTGAGATTTAAAATAAAATAGAGTTATCAGTTGAGGAAGAAGCTAATGATGAATGGATGAATGCGCGGAGGAAGAAGAACATGACAATGTTGAAGAAATGAAGAAGGTAACTCTAATATATATATATATATATATATATATATATATATATATATATATATATATATATAGAGAGAGAGAGAGAGAGAGAGAGAGAGAGGGAGATAGAGAGAGAGAGGGGGAGAGAGAGAGAGAGAGAGAGAGAGAGAGAGAGAGAGAGAGAGAGAGAGAGAGAAGTTGCAAAATGAAATTAATTTTGGATTTCATCCCTCTTTTTAAAAACCCTTATGTTACATTTCCACGTGTAATAAAAAGTGTCAAAATAAAAATTAAAAAATAAAAGTCATGTCAGCAACATTAGCCACCTAAGCTTTTTTTAATAGAACTTTAACGTCAAAGACTAACACCAACAAAAAAGTAACATATAGGGACTCCATAAAAAAAGATTTAGGGACCAAAATTAAAAACTTGCCAAGTTATAGAGATCAAAAGACTATTTAAGCTAATTTTTTTTATTACTATCTTGTTTTAATTATCTAATAATTTTCTTTTTCAATATAGCAGGAGAAGCACACATGAAGCGTAATAGATGAAGTAAAGATTGAGTAGAATTTTAGGAAGAGAACATCAACCGAACTTTTTGAAATGCTTAGGTGTGCTACACTCGGTTGGGAATAAAAAGTGATCCGCCCTCCATGGATGGGTAAAGAAGTATTTAAAGAAATGCTTGCTTATTGGAATTCAGACGAGTTTAAGAAAAAATTTGAAAAAGCAAAGCAACGTAGAGCATCTTAAAAATGAGCCCCCAATCATAGAGCTGCAAGCATTAGTATCACTCATCATGCTCAATTGATGGTAATTATATTTCCATCTCACTGATTTTTTAAAATTATATTCTTATATAGCATATATGTTAATTAAAATTAACTGTATTAGTTAGACTGATGAAAATGGAAGAACCCCATTATTGAGTGAGTTTCATGAGAGGACTTATAGGGGAAGAAACTGAGAGTATAACAACGAGCGTGCTATAAAAACTCAAGTGAAATCATATTAAAATTAAAATTTATTATTTTATTTAATTAAATTGTCTAAACTCTATTATTTAGTTTACTTTTTTATGTATGGGTAGGAGGAGTATAGTAGATGGAAGGGAGAATTTCTATCTCAATATCCTAAGTTAGTTGTTATAAGGGGCCCACATCCTATTAATCTTTCTGTTGATGGTTATATTTGGATGGATACAACTGGCTGAAAGAATAAAAATAGAAAATTTGATGGTATATGGCCTCTTGCCGCCAACTATAGAAAAGGAGATAGAACTTTATTTATGAGAAATTCAGATGGAGAAGGGTCGTCACATCCCCAGTATTATCTCATGAAATGGCCGAAACAATTAGATAATTAACTCTAAGTGAGGTAGCACATGAACCTGTGTAAAAAGTTGAAAATAAAGAAATGAGAAAATGACAATCTAAGTTGGAGGAAGCCTTGCGAGTTTCACAAGAGCAAATGAGAGCTACACAACAATTGATGCAAAAATATATGCTCTCACAAAGAAATCCAACTTATGGTTCTGTGGGTGAAAATCAAGGTTTCGGTGGATATGACGAGGTTGACGGATTAGGAGCGGTTGGTAGACAATGAGTGGTAAGTGAGAATGATGAAGAAGAAGACGAGGGTGAATAAGATTAATTGTTTAGTTTTATTAACTATTTTTAAATATAACTTGTATAATATTTAAATATTTTTTTATTTTGAATTTAAATATTTTTAAATACTTTTGAATTTTTATATTTTTAATTAATTTTGAATTAAAAATATTATTGGCTACAAATTATTTATTATTATATTTATATTATTATAAATATCAAATAAATATTTGTAATAATATAAATATAATAGATTATTTTTATTAAATATAAATATATTTGTAATAATACAGTGTGAATTTTACCTAACACGTTGCGGCATAAATTTCACCTAACAACGTTACAGGTGATTTTTATCCATTAAAAAGTTACGGCGTTTTTTTGGAATATTTGTCCTCTTCATAATTTTTTAATGCAGGGTAATGTTAAGTGTTAATTAAGTGTTGTGAGATGATTTTCACATTGCAAATTACAGTTTTTTATATTGATTCTTTATTATTTATAAAATATAATATTATAATAAGAATAAAGTTATACAATCAATTAAAAACAATTAATTTTGGTCATAATTTTGTTATAGTAACAATCATTGTACATTGAAAGCCCAATCCAACAATGTAATAACTGCTTGTATATATTAACAAGTTTGGTTAAATTCCAAATCAATAAGAACTAACAAATTGTAATCTTTACATGAAAGAGATAAAAGAGAACCCACCTCAATAATATATACTTAGTTTCAAGAAATAAATTTTCCTTAAAAGTATATTAAAGAAACTGTAGAGTGACCCTGCAGACAAGGGAATCAAATGAAGGAGTGGCTGTCACTTTTGAAGTTGCTGCAATAGGAGGGAAAATAAAAACATATACATATGCATATGCGCTCATTAAATACAATACAATATTATGTTGAATAAATATTTACAGGACCCATATGAGAAAAAAAGTTTTACATATAGACAAAAGGTTTACTTCACATGGGGTATGCATGTGATGTGAATGCACACTTACATTTTTTGTCTACCATGTGGAATGGATTAACCCTAACATTTTTATCTGTCAACAGCTAAGCAATCCACCAATCTTATTATTCTTTTTTCTTTCTTTCTTTCTTTCTATTCCTTTCCTTGCATCCTGTCCAAGCTTATTTGAAATCTCATAAATGAATTACACGTGCATGCACCACTAGATGGTGTAAATTAGATTAATTAACAAAGTCAGATTTTATGGCCCAGCACATGAAAGGGTGATTGTTAAATTAGGTATAGTTTCATTTTCTAAATTTTAATAACCACTATACTATTGAAAGAAAAAAACTACCCTCTCGGTTTTAAAATATATAAGTTTTTTTTTTATAAGTTGTTTAGGGATAATGAGGTTTTTGTCATTTTAAACGAGTTATAAATATTTTCTTTATTATTTATTATTACTACTTTAATTACATTAATTTTATAATAAACAACTTTTTTTTTTTTAATTTTGGTATTTGTTGGCATTTGATTTTACCAAAAATTTCAAAAATTATTAGTATTACCTTTAGTCATTTTGACGAGTTCTATTTTTCTCCCTAATATGTCATTTAGTTGTAGTCAAGGTGTAAAACTAAAAAGACGGATATTATAACTATCAGAAAAAGTTAAATTTGTTAGGGGTTTATAATGTTTATAATGTTTTTTCAACTTATTTTCATAAGTTCTTCAAGATAACTAAGTTTTATTTTTGTATTTTAATTTAAAGTACAAAATAGAATATAATAATAGTAAATTTATTGATTTTTTTCTTAAACAAGTCAGTCTGATAGGCTTAAAAAGCTTTTCTTACGGCATGTAGCTTAACCTCATTAACTAAATAGGCTTATAAAAAAGCCTAAGTCTTTCCTATTTAATAAAAAGCCTGGTCTGGCCTGAGCCTGTGTAGGCTAAGCCGTAGGCCCCTGTTGGTTGGTCTGTCCTATTCCCACCCTAATATATATATATATATATATATATATATATATATATATATATAATGGTTGGTTGGCATTGAATATATATATATATATATATTCAATGCCAACCAACCATTATATATATATATATATATATATTCAATGCCAACCAACCATTATAAATCGACCAAAAATACAGCCCAACGACAAATGCGAACAACTTACAAAAACTCGCGAGGGCTTTTAACACTACAAGAAAACTACCTAATAGCATCGGCTAAAAGCCCTCGCTAAAAGGCTAAAAATTGACGCTAACTCGTCTTAGCATCGCCCTAGCGTCGGGGTTGGAGCGGACAGACTGTAATTAAGCCAAAATAATAAAGGAGCCAAAAAAAATTATAGAGGGAAAACGAAATTTTAGAGGGAAATGAAAGCTTTTCGCACAAATATTAGCGTCGCATCAGCGCGGCGCTAGCGTTAAAAAAATTATATACATTAAGTAACACAGTTAGCGTCAAAAATTAAATAACTTTTTAGACAATAAAAAAGGAGGCAAACGAAATTTGTAGAGGGAAATGAAAACTTTTCGCACCAATATTAGCGTCGCATCAGCGCGACGCTAGCGTTATAAAAAATTAAATACATTAAATAATACAGTTAGCGTCGGCTACAACCGACACTTCTACTAAAAAATTAAATAACTTCTTAGACAATAAAAAAGGAGGCAAATGAAATTTGTAGAGGGAAATGAAAAACTTTTCGCACCAATATTAGTGTCGCGTAAGAGTGATGCTAATGTTAAAAAAATAAAAAATATATTAAATTATTTAAATGCGCGTTAGCATTGGAAAAGCTGTCGCTGGAAAATTAATATTAAGATTACATAACATAAATATATATTTGGCGTAGGCGGTGACCGACACTACCATTACTAACATAATAAAATAAACAAAAACATGATTTTTACATGGTAGCGTCGGTTTTTGGTGACATATTAGCAACGCTAGCAATGTCGAAGTCGGGGCCGACGCTAAATTCCTGCAGCTAAAACCTGATTTTCTTGTAGTGTAAACCATTAATAGAAATTACACTGGATTCTATTGCTAGAGCTAATAGCTAACCACCACCTAGAAGTATAAACAATTCTTTGTATTATATCTTCGTGGAATTCGAAACCGTCATTAAATAATATCTGGTTTCTATGCCACCTTATACACCAACTAGTGCAAAACCAGATCAATCAAGCATTTTTCTTAGAAGTAGTTCCAACCATTTTCAAGAAACATTCCAATAAATGCTCACAACAATTAACTGATTCACACTACAACAATCCAAGCCAATCAAAAATCGCCTTCCATACCAACTTAATTTTAGGATAAGAAATAAACACATGCTCAGCAGATTCAACAGAATGGATACAAAAAACGCATACCAAATCGTGTGGATTAAAAGTCATTCCCATGGAAGCCAGATTTGACCTTGTCGGTAATCTATCCAATACCAACCTCCAACCAAAGATCTTCACCTTCATTGGAATCGACGATTGCCACAAAATATGTAAAGCGGGCTTGGGAGTAATTTATAATAAATCTAAACCACCTGCCTGCTGAATAAACTGATACTGAGATTTTACCGTAAAGCACTTGTTTTGATTTGCAGGGTCCAAAAAAAGTATTTATCCTGCCCTCTCTTAACCTGACTTCAGACAACAGTGGCAAAAGGTCTTCAAACTGATGCCTCAAGTCACCCTCCAACATAGGTTCTTGAATTCCTAACCTCCAATGCCATACACCTTTCTCCCACCATCTCATCTCCTTGACCGCATATGATTTAAACACAGATGCTTCGAACAGTAGAGGGTACCGCTTGTATAGAGGCAACGAATCCAACCAGCAAGAGTTCCAAAATGAAATGTGTGAACCGTCACCCAGTCTACAAGATAACTGCATCATAAAATCGTCTTCAACCTTAATGTCTCCAATTTGCATCAAATATTTCCACCATAGAGACGAAAACCTGCAAAAACTAGTATTTTTTTTACAAGAATTTAGTTAACAAAGCAGCCATATTTGTAATCGAGCATAGGCCTCCAAATCGCGTGTTGTTCATGAATTAGTCTCCACAACCATTTTGAAAGGAGGGCCCTGTTAAACATATTTATATCTTTAACACCAATGCCTCTATGCTCCTTAGGTAAATACACCGAAGACCACCGAACCCAAGCCATACGCGAATCATTATCCGACCCCGACCAAAGGAATCTCCTTTGGATAGATACCAACTCTTTAGCAACTTGAGTCGGAGCTTTGAAGAATGATAGATGGTGAATCAGGAGATTTGTGAGCACCGAATTAATAAGTGTTACTTTGCCTCCAATAGATAACATCTTCCCTTTCCATGTTAAGAGCCTTGCTTTGAAACAATCAACCATCAACTTCCAAAAATTGATACGTCTATGATTCCCTCCAACGTAAAAACTTTAAAATTTGAAAGGTAACTTTCTAGAATTAGACGCCAGGAAATGAGCAGTCGTTGTCAAGAACAAATCATCCACCCCGACCCTGCAAAGACAACTCTTCCAAAATTTTTTTCTCAAAGTTGACACTAACTCAAACCCTCTTAAGATAGACATGATGCCCCAAAGATTTTTCCAATCATCATCACACACAAAATTTGTATCATCCACGTATTGAATTAAGCTTATCGAATCGGTACCATTCAACCCAAATCTGTTGAAGATATTGCAAGAAATATCCCTTCTAACCAATACGACAAGGCCCTCCGCCACTAACGCAAACAAGAATGGAGACAAGAGGTTTCCCTATCTGAGGCCCCTATTACACTTAAAATCCTCAATCGTACTCCTGTTTACCAATACAGATAGAAATCTGTTACACACCCCTCATTTGAATAAAACGCACCTTCTATTCTTCCTTTTCGCAAGGTCAATGAGCTCATTAACCACCAAAACACCATCTAGGATCAGCCTGCCCGATATGAATGCAGTTTGGGACATTGAAACCAGCCTTCCTATAACCTTACTAAGCCTTGAAGCCAATATTTTCGATATTATCTTGTAAATACATCCCAAAAGAATAATTGGGTGATATTCCTCCAAATCTTGAGGGTTCAACTTCTTAGGGATTAAAGCAATGAAAGAAGAAATCAATGCTTTGGGGAGAATTGTTGTCTTATGAAACTCTTGAATGCAAATAATTACATCCAACCCCACAACCCCCAAAAACGCTTCAAAAACTCAAGATTAAATCCATCGGGACCATGACTTTTATTACCGTCGCAACCATTAATGGCTTCAATAATGTCTTCTGCAGTAAATGGCTCTTCCAACATTTCACTCTCTACCGCGGTCAGTTTCGGAAAATCCGACATGTCCATCATAGGTTTCATGCCGCTGTTCCTCTGAAATCTGGTAGCAAAAAAGTTCTTGATACTCTTCTTTACAGTGGGAGTATCTTCTATTCTATCATTACCTACTCTAACAGAGGAAATATAGTTGTTCCTAGATTTGCACTTCAAGATGGAATGGAAATAGCTGGAATTTATGGCTCCATCCCTCACCCAATTCGGCCTTGCTTTCTGCATAAGCATACTCTCTTTTAGGAAAAGGTGTTGCCAAATCAATTCTTGAGCCTCACCTCTAACTCGTAACTGATCCACCGAAGTTATCTCACCATCTCATGCCATAGAAGATTCAATTCCATTCAACTTATCAATCCCTTCAACTATTTTTAAGTCCCCCCATTCAAATACATTAACGTTCCACCATCTCAACCTCTCCCTAAGGAATTTGAGTTTCTTCACAAGAATTTGGCTGCTGTTACCGGGGATGAGCTTAGCGTTCCAAGCCTCACTCACAAAATTTGAGAAGCCAAAGTGATCGAACCAACACCTAAATACTTTAAAAGGTTTTGGCCCTCAATCGGTCTTGTTAGCTCTCAACCAAATCGGTATGTGACTTGATATGTCTCGATTGCCAACATGTTGCAACATCATACCCCATTCCTTTATCAGTACTTCAGAAATAAGAAACTTGTCCAATTTACTTTTACAACTCCCGTTTGAATTAAACCATGTGTATCTATTTCCAACAACCAGAAGGCCTATAAGATCCATCAAATCTATGAACGTGGCAAAATCTTCCAACTCTGCTGGACTAGCCTTGCCCTTTCCCTTCCTCTCCTCCACTGATTTAATCGCGTTGAAGTCTCCCCCAATGAGTCACCCCCCACAGGAAACTTGCCTTTAGCCACAATCAGATCAGACCGTAATTTCCTTTTCAAACATTATTAAATAATAAATAAACATTATTAAAATAAATAAATTTTAAGTTTTCAAATTTGTAAACATAAAATTTAAATAAAATTATAAGAACTTAAAAATAAATATTTCATAATTAAAGTTCTAATAAAAATAAATAGTGCAAGTATTCAAAACAATTATCATATAATCAATCATTTGAGTTATCCCCCTCCTTCTCCTCCTCTACATCATGTTGTCCTTGTCCATCAACTCCTCCAAATCTGCTTGCTTCGCCAAAACCTCCATATCAACCACCAAAACATTTGAAGGAAGGTGTGTCAGATGCTATCTATTTGTAAGGCTGGAATATGTTTTATTCAGGAATCGAAGATCCGGGTAATGGGAGAAAACTTGGTACGTAGCATTTGGGGAAATGAAGATTTTGAGTAGTTTGCTTCATCGGCAGTAGGACAGTCGAGAGGTATTTTAACAATTTGGAGGAAGGAGGTGTTTAGTCCAAAATTTGGTTTTAAAGGGAATGGATACCTGGGGATCAATGGTCAGTGGAAAGGGATTAACTGTTACTTAATTTATGTGTACTCCTCGTGTAATGTCATGGAAAATGGAAGCGTTGGTTGGATCTTATTGAGGCAAATAGTAGAGTCCTTTTGGGGAGTGGTTGGTTGGAGGAGACTTTAATGTTATCAAATTGTTGGAAGAGAGGAAGGTGAAGAGCAAAACAAGTGCGACTGAGATGGAAGATTTTTCTACATTCATAGATGTAATGGAGCTTGTTGATCTGCCTGTGGTGGGAACAGATTTACGTGGTTCAATTCTAATGGAAGCTGCAAAAGTAGAATAGATAGAATACTTATCTCTGAGGAGTTGATTAGGAAATGGAATGTGGTTGCATAACATGTGGGAGATAGGGACATATCAGATCATAGACCGGTGTGGTTGAAGTCAAGTAATATAAATTGGGGGCCAAAACCTTTCAAGGTATTTAATTATTGGTATGAACATCCAGGTTTCTTTGATTTTGTAAAAGAAGTGTGGAATTCAACTCAGGTATCGGGCATATCAAGTCATATATTGGTGGAAAAGTTTAAATGCCTAAGGGAGAGATTGAGATCGTGGAATAGGTGTGTTTTTGGGAGGGTGGGTTGGAAAATTGAGGAAGGAGTAGATCTTGTTAATGGTATCGAGGTTGGCATGAGGACTAATGGTGGAAATATTTTGGAGGAGGACCTGCGTTTGAGGAGTGTTGCACAGGGAGAGATATGGAGTAACCTTCATCTCAAAGAAAGCATACTCAAGCAAAAATCTAGAATGAAATGGGTGAAGGAGGGAGATTTAAACTCAAGATATTTTCAATCCAGGCTCAAGTCTAGAACAAGGAGAAATACAATAACTTCTGTTAAAGCTGGCTCTGTTATGGTGGAAGATGTTGGCTCGGTTAAAAGGATCATAAAGGAATTTTATGATGCGAAATTTCATAGAAGAAATAGTTTGAGGCAGAGTCTGGATATGTCAGAATTTACTAAGCTATCTACAAGTGATAATGAGATGCTGCTTGAGCGTTTTTCTGAAGATGGGATCCTAGAGGCCATATCAGGATGTGATTGGAATAAAAGTCCAGGTTTAGACGGTTTCAACATGGAGTTTTTAAAGAGTTACTTGGGGGTCGTATGTGCAGATGTGATCAATGTCATTCAAGAGTTTTATAACATAAATTCTTTACCAAAAGCAATGATATCTTCTTTATTGCCCTGATCCCCAAAAAATACAATCCTCAAGGCTTAGAAGAGTTTTGACCAATTAGCTTAGTTGGGTGCATATACAAGGTAGTCTCAAAGCTTATGGCAGCCGGGTTGAGTAAGGTAATTGGAAGATTGGTTTCAAGTACACAAACTATGTCCATCCTGGAGAGGTAGATCCTAGATGGCGTGTTGGTGACAAATGAGCTTATTGATCTAGCTAAAAGGAAGAATAGAAGGTGTTTGATATTCAAATTTAATTTTGCACAAGCATACGACTATGCATACTGGGATTTCTAGTCAAGGTGTTGACTGCGATGGATTTTAATGAGAAGTGGGTGAAATGGATTAGAGGAGGGCCACTCAATAGCTATTTGTCTGTACTAGTGAATGGAAGCACAACGAAAGACTTCAAGGCTTCAAGGGGTGTAAGACAAGGTGACCCCTTGTCTCCATTTTTGTTCTCTTTAGTGGTTGAAGGACTAGATCTACTGGTGAGAAGGGCCATTAACAAGAACATCTTGAATAGTTTTAATTTAAATGAGGAAGAATCAATAAGCTTAATTCAATTTGCTAATGACATGATAATAGTATGTGGTGGTACTTGGACTGATCTTTGGGGAATTAAGTTTATATTAAGAGGATTTAAAATGATCTCGAGGTTGAAAATACTTTTTGGAAGACTTGCTTATATGGCGTGGGAGTTGCGGAAACTTTCATGATGGGAGATGCACAATTCTTGGCTTGAAAAATAGGACTACTACCTGAAGCTAGTGGGATTATACCTGAGTGAATCGCACACTCAAAGATACAACTGAGTCGACACCAAACTTTATTTACTCCCAAAGGACAGGGAAAATATCGATAAAACCCAAGGGGAAGAGAAACGGGTAAGGGGTTGGTTATGCGAAAGGAAGGTACTAGCACCTTACGCATCCGTCGTACTCGACGGGAACCACTTCGCTTACTTCTAGGCTTGGATGGGTTATCTATCTAAAGGCTTCTAGCTAAAAAAAGAGAAGAGGGAAAAAAGAAAAAAGAAAGAAAGTGCCCGCAGAGGATTAGGGCCCTCATGCCTACGTACCCTCATACTGCAATGAGGAAATCAGAGCGCCGTAGTTTAGGGAACTAGGGAAGAGAAGAAGAATGGAAGAAGGTGGCTCGCCAAGATTTCGCAATCTCGTTCCTACGTATCCTCATAGTGTAATGAGGAATTCAGAGCCTACGTAGTTCAGGCAACAAAGACAGGAAAAAAAAAGGACAATGGTGTCAAAACCAAGAGCGAAAGAGATAGAAAGATTCCACTGGGGAATTCAAAAGAATTGGTGTCAAAACCAAGAAAGAAGGGCAAAGAAAAAATAGTAATTCTGCTGAGGATAGGATAATGAAAGTGGTGTCAAAACCAAGAGGATAAAGGAGCAAAAGAGTATCGGTGACCAAAAGTAAAGAGTACTGAACCAAGAGAAGGTGTTTGACTCTGAAGGGATTTCAGTATATTAGCTGATAAACAGTGGTTAACCGATGAACGGGTGTGGAACCAAGTGAAGGTTGTGACCCAAAGGACGGGTGTGGAGCCAAGCAAAGGTTGTGACCCAACTGGGGATTCAGTGCTAACAGAAAGACTGTTATTTACCAAAATAAATTAGTAATTAACCAAGAGAAGGTGATTAATTCAAAAGAAGCTCAGTATGTTAACAGATAACTGTGGTTAACTGAGGAAAGGTGCAAATTGGTGTTTTAACTGACAGGCAGTGGTTAACCAATCAAAAGGGAGGAAAAACCAAGAAAAGGTTGTGAATTCCGCTAGGGTTTCAGTGTTTAATAGGCAAACTGCGATTAACCGAAGAAAAAGAATTGTAACTACTGGGTAAATGAAGCATTTAACTGTCAAAAAGAAAAGGATGTTGAACCAAGAGGAGGTTGCTAACCTAAAGTGACAAAGATCTTTAACCAAGGAAATGGTGATTGATCAAAAGAGAGACTGAAAGGGGAAAGAGTGATCAAGGATCGACTCGACTGAGGATTGAGAAACACTATAGTCTTGAGATAGAGGCAATTATTCCAGGCACAGGGCAATTCGTCCCCTATCCAAAATAATCAAGATGAGTGTAGGAATTCCCCACTCTCATCCATTCTCTAGCACTTATAATATAGTGCGGAGATTGAAACCGACAGAGTAACAACGCTTATTTGTACAGTGCTATAGTGCGTCATGTAGACTTCCGACTCAGCAGGGGATAAAGAGAAACAAGGCTCTAAAATATCCTAGAGAAGAGAAACAAAGATAGATTGACTAATCGAAACAAGGTTTCGATCAATCGATCAAGGGAAATGATCAGCCAACAATCTTCTAAACGAATCGGAAGATCGTCAAAGCAAACATGTGTATTATTGATTATACAAAATTAAATTTGCTCAATGAAGAACAAACTTAATATGATCAAGGATGAAATTACAAGGCAATACCAAATGTTAATTAGCATGCATCACAAATCATGTTATCATGTGAACAGAGTGTGCAAGAAGCATCATGCTCATGTGATGTAAAAAATGCAAATTATTCCATAATCGACAAATCGTGCATCGAAAGTTTACAAACATGCTTCAAACAGAAGTTAAACAACTCATTAAACATCCACAAATATCAAGCATATCAAGCCATGGAAGTTAAATGAGGAAAGAATATCAAACAAGCTTGAAAAAACACAAAAGTGACAATTTGGTTCTGTGTTAATCGGTTAACCATTTTCTAGTGCGAAATGGTTAGTCGAATAACCCTTGAAAAATAGCAGAAATTTGCTAAAAATAGAGGTGTTACTCGACTAACCATTTTGCACTAGCAAATGGTTAATCGATTAATGTAACGCCCCGTTTTGTCTTATTTATTTAATCGAGTCGATTTAATTATTTTTGTTTTATATTATTTTATTCTTGACTTTTATTTGACAATATATTATTTTTCATCGCTGTTTATATTTTATCGCGTTTTAAGAGCGTTTGCGAGATATTTGAGTTGAGGGGTAAAATAGTCTTTTTAGGGGTTTAGATATTTTTATATAAATAGAGATTAGAGAGAAATAGAGAGAAAAGAAAAGGAAGAGAAAGAAAAGAGAAGATAGAAAGGAAGAGGAAAGAAAAAGGGAGAAAGAGCAAAATCGACATAACTCCGTTTCGAGCGCGATTAATCGGGTAAGGGTGAGAAGTTTCAATTATATCTTGCTTGTGTATGTTTATGTGTTGTTTGTTGTAATTGTTTTGGTTGTTTCGCGACTTTTCTTATCGATTGGAATTAGGAGCGATTGATATAAATCGAGGTTTTCACGGATGAAATTCGATATAAACTGAGTAGAATACTTGTTGTTAGGTTTGGATCATGTTTTGGTTGATATAGTATGAATTGGAAGTGTTTGGGGTGAGAGAATGATGAATTTGGACCCAAATGACCTATGTTAGCGCTGCTGGGATTTTATGGTTTTGCAGGTTCGCACTGCGAATGGCTAGCAAAGGGGAAAGCGAACGTTCGCGTGAGGTTCGCACTACGAATGTTGTGTTGTTTTTCTTTCTGCCACGGTTCGCTGGGGGATTCACACTGCGAAGGGGACAGCGAAGGTTCGCTGGGAGTTCGCACTGCGAAACTGTAGGCTATTTTCCTTTCTGCCATGGTTCGCTGGGGTATTCGCACTGCGAATGAGGGGGCGAAGGACTCGCTAGGAGCTTCGCATTGCGAACATGACAACTTTTCTAAATTGTCTTCTTTATAACTGTTGGGTCGTAAGTCGGTTTGAGGCGCGGTTTGATGCGTTGGAAAGCTTATGAGTTGTTCTTTCTTATTAAATGGTTTTGATATTGGTTGACCGATTTAATTGTGTCGGAAATTGGAATAGTATCGTTTTGTTGGCTTTTACCGTTGTAAATGTATGTGATTGACGTGTTATCATGTGACATGCTTTTAATATGTATCGTATAGCTTGTGTGCTGTTATATGATGTGAATATATATGATGATTGTTGGTGATGATGGTTTGTGGTCTTATGAAGAAATAAATGTGTTGTTTTGGGTTTGATTTCAATGTATGATAACGATGTTGTTGTGTGGTAAAATACATTGTTTGATGGAATATCAATGTATGTGGTTATGAGGTTTGTGGTAATTGTTGTGGTTAATGGTGAGTAATTCTTGATGTGAATTGATATGAGTGTATATGCTAAAATGCTAATTGTTGTGGTTGCGGATTATGATGAAATGCATTGTTTATGTGAAATTCAATGTGTGTTATTTGGTGGCCTTATGGCAAGTAAATGCATTGTTTAAATTGGTTTCCAATGCATGAATAATGATGATGAGATAATTCATATGGTTGAATTGTGAAGATGCATTTGATTGTCATGAGTTCTTGTATGTTAAGCATCATGATATGCATCTTGTGATGTCGTGTGCCCTAGTGGGTATGAGCGACGAAACGATTCCAGAGGGAATCCGCTATAACATCGTGCACCTTATACAAAGAGGACCTAAAGCGATGATTATAGAAGATCATGCGCCTTATACAAAGAGGACCTAAAGCGATCGGATTGTACGCCTTATACAAAGAGGACCTAAAGTAATCCATAAACGTCGTGCGCCTTATACCTAGAGGACCTAAAGCGACGGTGAACATCGTTTGCCCGACGGGGTGTTACATGAGTGGTCCTCAGTAACAAGCGATGATTCCAATAGTTCCTGAGTGAACTAGTGATGAGATTGATGGATGGATGGTACCGTATATGCATTGCATAGAGTCGTTGTGTCGGTCTCTGTGCATTTGCATAAATCATGAATGGATTAATTATGTGTGGAAATTGTGAATTGATTGAGTATGTGTTGAGATTTATGATTGGATTGGTGAATTGATGTGCATATGTGATAAATACATTGGTTATGGATGATATGTGTTATGTATAGACATGTGCTATGTGATGTGGTGGTGTGTTTACATATGTTATGACTTTGGTGTGCCTTACGTGTGAATATGTGATTATGTTGGTGTGATTGATATATGCTATATGTATTGGTATGTGATACTTGTGGTGAGAATAACTTTGCATGTGAATTTATATGTGTTTGCATATTATTATGCAATCTTGATTTAGTTGTTATTTCTCACCCTTCTGCTGTGGTTTGTTGCTCTATGAGGCAATTGCAGATTAGTAGGCTTCGAGGCTTTTGTGAAGATTAGTTCTCCATTCTTTTGTCGGTCTTGGTGTCTGCTCTGATACGTAGAACAGGAGTCGGGGAACGATTATGTTATATATGTATACCTTTGTTAGATTTATTTTGTATTACCTTTGTATGTATATTTTGATGTTATAAAACAATTTATTTTGTAAAACAAGTCAGTTATGGATCTTTCCGCTTTATTCCATAATTGAACTTTCCTTTTATATGGAAAAAGTTTCTCTT
The DNA here is from genome assembly GCA_022829125.1 of Lathyrus tuberosus. Taxonomy (NCBI): domain Eukaryota; kingdom Viridiplantae; phylum Streptophyta; class Magnoliopsida; order Fabales; family Fabaceae; genus Lathyrus; species Lathyrus tuberosus. The sequence continues at coordinate 10,760,487 of JALAZF010000102.1, forward strand.
TGATGTTATCTCAGTTTGTGTTATGTATCAAATAATTGAGCAAGGTTTGTGTTTTTTCTTTCTTTAACTATGGCATCCTTGATTCTGTCGAAAAAAATAAATTTTTAGTTACTCTGATTTACTTATGTATTATTTATTCGCGATGGGAATTGGGGTGTTACATTAGTGGTATCAGAGCAGGTCGGTCCGTCCGGCCAAGTTGTTGAGTCAGTTGGTGTGACAGTTGAATACTGTCGATGTTGTTTGTCCCTTAGTACGTGATATGTGTATGAAACATTGTCAGTGCTTTCTAGTTTTCTAATACTTTGTCTTCAGGTGTGAGAATGAGATAAGTGGGGGACAAGTTGGTACTTCTCCATGTTGCTTCAGGTGTGGAGCGCTGGCTCAGTGAGTTATGAATTGCAAGATTGCAAGTGTTGTTTGGACAGTGTGGTTTCCGGTTCCAGAAGGGATGCGGAGGTAAGGTTTATGTCAACTAAGGATTTGTGCCTTAGGTAGTTTTGTGCACAGGATGCAAGAAATGCTATTATAGTTTGGTAAAGACGGTTTATGCCCCATCATGATTGTCAGCTATCTATTGACAAATTGAGGAACTGATCACCCTTAATCTCTTGTCGATAGTAGACGAGAATTGTGTTGGATGGAATAGACGTGTCTTTCCGGCTTTGATAGTGTGTGAAATGAATTGTTTGGAATTAAGGGAATTATTACGGATTATTTTGAAGAGTCGATGAAGATTCTTATATCAGAAGATGAGGCGGATTCGAGGTTTTTGGTATGATGGTTCAGTTGGGAAGTCGTTAAGAGAGAACGATTGGGTATCGTTAATGATTGTTCTCCGAGAGTAGAGTGTGAACTCAAATTTAGCAAAGGTGAAGATTTGAGGTTTGGATATGCTAAGTAAGTAGAAGAACTTTTAGGAAGTGAAACTCAGATGGAAAGAGCGGTTGGAAGATTTACTGGGAAGGAGAATTGTGAGACCAAGTGTGTCGTCTTAGAGAGCTCCAGTATTGTTAGTAACAAAAAGGATAGATGATTGAACGGAATAACAAGCATGATGTGTATGACGGTATTGAGACTATGGAAAGCAAAACTTAGAGTTCTGGTGAGGTTTGAAGTCTTTGGAGTTTTAAGGCATTAATGGAAATTGCGAGGAAACCCTTGTGGGTGGATGTAACATTGTGTTGAGAGTTCTTTTTGGTTGGTTGTTGCTACATGTTGGGATTTATGGAATTTGGACTGTCAAGATAAGAAATTGTGTAGGGATTACTAATAGTTGATTAAGGTAACGATTGAGAATAAGTGTCCACTTTCGGGAATAGATAACTGGAATGGTTTGGTTGAGTTTGAGTGAAATTACAATTATTTGGAATGTTTTATAAGAATGGTGAATTGTGTGAGTTGAGGCTTGATCAATTTAATGTGACTGGTTAGGTTTGTTATCCTCGAAATAGGTTGTTATTTACTCGGTTAAGCTTGTATGTGAATAACCAGTTACCCAGTGGAAAGTTTTGCAAAAGCTTTAAGAATTTATATCTTTTGGAATTTGGTTGGGCATTACAATGCACAGTGATGTTGTTCGGTGTTAGTAAGGTGTCTGGAATGTTTGTGGAGTGGATGAATCGTATCTTCCATATTTAATTGGATAAGTTCGTAGTGGTTTTGATTGAGGATATTCGGATATGTTATAAACTCAGAGGAAGAACAAGTAGAGTGTTTGAGATTTGAATTGCAAGTGTGGAAAAGAAAGGAATTTTTATGCTAAGTTATTCAAGTGAGAACTTGGGTTGAAAAAGGTTTATTCTTCTTGGATATGTTATTTCAGATGTGAGTATTGTTATGGATCCATCGGAAGTAGATGCAGTTCTACAATGAGAGGCTCCGAAGTTGGTTGAGGAGATTAGAATCTTTTTGGACATTAGTTGGTTATTACCGGAGGTTATGGAAGGCTTTTCCAAGTTAGTGTTTTCGTTACTTCGATTGACTTGAAAAAGGTAAGTTGTTTGTTTGGGATGTTCGTTGTAAGGAAAATTTCAGAGAGCTAGAGTAGAAGTTGTCTACGGCGCCAGTTTCGATACTGTGTGATCCTAATGAACAGTTTGTGAGGTATTGGGATGCGTCTTTGATGAGTTTGGTCAGTGTGATAATGCAAGAAGGTAAATTCGTGGCTTATGCTTTACGACAATTGAGGATTCATAAAAGGATCTATACTATTCAAGATTTGGAATTGGTTGCGGTTGTATTGTGTTGGAAAATTTGGAGGTATTATTTTTATGGTTCTAGGTTCAAAGTGTTTAGTAATCACAAGAGTTTAGAGTACTTGTTTGGTCTGAAGGAATAGAGTATGAGACAACGAGGATGGTTAGAATTCGTGACGAGTTATGAATTTGGCTTGGATTATCCTTCGGGAAAAGCTAAGGTGGTGCCTGAAGAGTTAAGTCGAAAGTTTTTATACATGTCTGTTTTGATGGTCAGAGAATTAGAGTTGGTTGAGCAGTTCAGAGACTTGTGTCTGGTGTGGGAGATAACACAGTAGAGTGTGAGGTTGGGTATATTAAAAGTGAATAGTGATTTTTGGTGAATATGAGAAAGAGTTAGACTTTGGACGTGAGATTGGTAGTTTTGATGGTTACGAGTAATCAGAGTGCGCAGCGGAAGTGTGAGGTGGCACAATTCGTATATGCGTGTGCGACTTGTAAGAGTTCTTAGGTTGAACATTGGAAACATGTAGGAGTGATGAGACCATTGGACGTTTCAGAATGGAAGTGTTAGGTGAAAGGTTTAAATATTATTCATGGGCTACTATGTGGATGGATGTTTTGGTTGTATGTTCGTTTGGGGAATCGTAGCATTGTTGTAATATTGTTGTGTGACAAGGAGGTTGGTATTGTGGTTATGTATAGGTTGTTGGAACGATGTTGGGTCTTGGAACTTTATGTTCTTGTTGTGTTTCGGTTCAAGAGTGAACCGGTGTGTGTTCGTAACTTGGGTATTCCTTGAGTCGTGAGTTGGTCGTCAAGTGCATTGTATGGGCTTGGCATCTTGTCGTTGTAGTTGTCGTCGTGTCGTGTCCAGAGTTGTTCGTCTCAGTATATTTTCGAGGACGAAAATGTCTAAGTGGGGGAGAATTGTAACGCCCCGTTTTGTCTTATTTATTTAATCGAGTCGATTTAATTATTTTTGTTTTATATTATTTTATTCTTGACTTTTATTTGACAATATATTATTTTTCATCGCTGTTTATATTTTATCGCGTTTTGAGAGTGTTTGCGAGATATTTGAGTTGAGGGGTAAAATAGTCCTTTTAGGGGTTTAGATATTTTTATATAAATAGAGATTAGAGAGAAATAGAGAGAAAAGAAAAGGAAGAGAAAGAAAAGAGAAGATAGAAAGGAAGAGGAAAGAAAAAGGGAGAAAGAGCAAAATCGACATAACTCCGTTTCGAGCGCGATTAATCGGGTAAGGGTGAGAAGTTTCAATTATATCTTGCTTGTGTATGTATATGTGTTGTTTGTTGTAATTGTTTTGGTTGTTTTGCGACTTTTCTTATCGATTGGAATTAGGAGCGATTAATAAAAATCGAGGTTTTCACGGATGAAATTCGATATAAACTGAGTAGAATACTTGTTGTTAGGTTTGGATCATGTTTTGGTTGATATAGTATGAATTGGAAGTGTTTGGGGTGGGAGAATGATGAATTTGGACCCAAATGACCTATGTTAGGGCTGCTGTGATTTTCTGGTTTTACAGGTTTGCACTGCAAATAGGCAGCGAAGGGGAAAGCGAACGTTCGCGTGAGGTTCACACTGCGAACGTTGTGTTGTTTTTCTTTCTGCCACGGTTCACCGGGGGATTTGCACTGCGAAGGGGACATCGAAGGTTTGCTGGGAGTTCGCACTGCGAAACTGTAGGCTATTTTCCTTTCTGCCATGGTTCGCTGGGGTATTCGCACTGCAAATGAGGGGGCGAAGGACTCGCTAGGAGCTTCGCATTGCGAACATGACAGCTTTTCTAAATTGTTTTCTTTATAACTTTGGGTCGTAAGTCGGTTTGAGGCGCGGTTTGATGCGTTGGAAAGCTTATGAGTTGTTCTTTCTTATTAAATGGTTTTGATATTGGTTGACCGATTTAATTGTGTCGGGAATTGGAATAGTATCGTTTTGTTGGCTTTTACTGTCGTAAATGTATGTGATTGACGTGTTATCATGTGACATGCTTTTAATATGTATCGTATAGCTTGTGTGCTGTTATATGATGTGAATATATATGATGATTGTTGGTGATGATGGTTTATGGTCTTATGGAGAAATAAATGTGTTGTTTTGGGTTTGATTTCAATGTATGATAACGATGTTGTTGTGTGGTAAAATACATTGTTTGATGGAATATCAATGTATGTGGTTATGAGGTTTGTGGTAATTGTTGTGGTTAATGGTGAGTAATTCTTGATGTGAATTGATATGAGTGTATATGCTAAAATGCTAATTGTTGTGGTTGCGGATTATGATGAAATGCATTGTTTATGTGAAATTCAATTTGTGTTATTTGGTGGCCTTATGGCAAGTAAATGCATTGTTTGAATTGGTTTCCAATGCATGAATAATGATGATGAGATAATTCATATGGTTGAATTGTGAAGATGCATTTGATTGTCATGAGTTCTTGTATGTTAAGCATCATGATATGCATCTTGTGATGTCGTGTGCCCTAGTGGGTGTGAGCGACGAAACGATTCCAGAGGGAATCCGCTATAACATCGTGCGCCTTATACAAAGAGGACCTAAAGCGATGATTATAGACGATCGTGCGCCTTATACAAAGAGGACCTAAAGCGATCGGATTGTGCGCCTTATACAAAGAGGACCTAAAGCAATCCATAAACGTCGTGCGCCTTATACCTAGAGGACCTAAACGGCGGGGAACATCGTTTGCCCGACGGGGTGTTACATGAGTGGTCCTCAGTAACAAGCGATGATTCCAGTAGTTCCTGAGTGAACTAGTGATGAGATTGATGGATGGATGGTACCGCATATGCATTGCATAGAGTCGTTGTGTCGATCTCTGTGCATTTGCATAAATCATGAATGGATTGATTATGTGTGGAAATTGTGAATTGATCGAGTATGTGTTGAGATTTATGATTGGATTGGTGAATTGATATGCATATGTGATAAATGCATTGGTTATGGAAGATATGTGTTATGTATAGACATGTGCTATGTGATGTGGTGGTGTGTTTACATATGTTATGAATTTGGTGTGCCTTACGTGTGAATATGTGATTATGTTGGTGTGATTGATATATGCTATATGTATTGGTATGTGATGCTTGTGGTGAGAATAAGTTTGCATGTGAATTTATATGAGTTTGCATATTATTATGCAATCTTGATTTAGTTGTTATTTCTCATCCTTCTGCTGTGGTTTGTTGCTCTATGAGGCAATTGCAGATTAGTAGTCTTGGAGGCTTTTGTGAAGATTAGTTCTCCATTCTTTTGTCGGTCTTGGTGTCTGCTCTGATACGTAGCACAGGAATCGGGGAACGATTATGTTATATATGTATACCTTTGTTAGATTTATTTTATATTACCTTTGTATGTATATTTTGATGTTATAAAACAATTTATTTTGTAAAACAAGTCAGTTATGGATCTTTCCGCTTTATTCCATAATTGAACTTTCCTTTTATATGGAAAAAGTTTCTCTTTGATGTTATCCCAGTTTGTGTTATGTATCAAATAATTGAGCAATGTTTGTGTTTTTTCTTTCTTTAACTGTGGCATCCTTGATTCTGTCGAAAAAAATAAATTTTTAGTTACTCTGATTTATATATGTATTATTTATTCGCGATGGGAATTGGGGTGTTAAAATTAACCCTGAGACAGTGGCTGAAAAATCAGTTTTCAAAAGCACTTCCAAAAATTAATCACTTATCCAAACATCCACTTGTTATGACATGAATTTGTGCACAAAAATTACATCAAGTAGAAGCAATTAATCATCAATTGAAAGCATTAAACATGGAGATCAAAGATCAAATAATCACGTGATTAATCAACACCGAAAAACTATCGAAACTACATCGGAAATGCGTGAAAGTGATCGAAACAATAGATTGAGCAAGAGTTACCAACCTACAAGGTGGAGAATTGCATTGGTGATTGTTGTGAGTGAAATGTAGTGATAAGAAGCCAAGAAAACCAGAGAATTCCAAGCTTGTGCTTAAATCGTAGCGAAACCGATCAAAATGCGATATAAGCTCCAAAATCAAATTTGCACTGAAACGATTGAATTGAACACTTGAATTGAAGTGGAATTTGATGTAATTGCAGAGATCCAAGAAGAAATGCAATGTGATGGAGGTTTAAGCTCAAGAGAAAGAAATTTCAATGTGAAATTTTCTACTCTTCAATGGTGAGAATTGGGCTCTAGTGTGGTTTTGGAAAGAAGATGAAGATGAATGTGAAGAAGTTGCAGAAAAATTGAGAGAAATAAGAGAGTGAGGAGTGAAGAATTGTGAAAATGATTGAAGGTTCTTGGATCCCCCCACTCACAAATGTGAAGGTTTCTTTATATTGAGGCTAGCTTTGGAGTAGGCAAGGTTTGGAATGTGCTTTGGAGTGTGCTTTGGAGCTTGCTTCAGAGTTAGTTACACTTAACTCACTGAGTTGGAAGTTGACTCAGTTAGTTATTTATTAACTCAGTGGAGCAATCTCAATGCAAGTCCAAATTAAATAGTCCTCATGCTTGGAAATGAAGTTACATGGTAGTCTTAATTCAAAGGGATGTATTGGAATAAATTCCTTGAAGTGTCTTGAAAGGTCTTGAAATGTCTAGAAATGTCTAGAATATTCCACACAATGCTAGCCCCAAGGAGACCCCAAAAGAGTAGAGGAAAAGTTGTTGTCATGAAAATGCAGCAGAATCTGCCAAAATACAAAGGTTAATCGATTAACCATTTTGCACTAGCCAATGGTAAATCGATTAACACAGCCAAAATTTTCCCAATTTGCTTGAAAACAAGGTACTATGGCCATGGCTCTGATTTTCGACCTTTTGCTTTGATGAATAGGCATAGAAACCTTTATATTTTGCTTGTGTTAGTGACGTGATAACTTTGTGAGGGTATGATTAACCTGTGAGAATAAGATTTGGTTCTGCAACTTTATCTATAAGTTTTGATGATATCAAATTGTATTTCTGTATGAACAATTTTGTTCAGCTAATGGTTGCTATTTGTGAGAACTTAACAAACAGGTTATGCTTCCGTAAAACGGTGCAAACTCAATACTTAAAGGAAAATACTTCGACTAAGAAGCAGAACTCAATACGAGAGAATACAAAGTCCAGATGCTGATACAAAAGAAAAGGAGAATGAGTTCTGAATATCTGAAGACATAGGTTCTGATAGAACGAAGTCCAGATGCTGAAGACTTGCGCTCTCTGATCAAGGTTCTGAAGACCTAATCAAAGTCTCTACTCATGCTTCAATCAAATACTATCAGAAGCCTCTGAAGATATGAAGACAACGCACCAAGCAAACAAGGTTCTGAAGACCAAGTGCCGAAGACTCTGAAGATGCTGCTCTGAAGATCCGAAGACTTGAGAAACTCAAGAACCTAGCTAAGTTTTCCCTTCTTACTCATGCTCATGAAAAGCCTCTGAAGTCGAGAAGCCAAGAAAATAAAGCTACATAGTACAGCTGTACCTCATTTCTAGCGAAGATATCTTGGTAACAGTGCAACGGTACAATCGAAGACAGAAAGTGCATCACACAAAAGGTTTTATCTGTCCTCACGCTTCTAGCCGCCAACCTACTTAGATATAATGATTACACTTCAACGAATCTTTTCACATGGCTATAAAGGGAAGCAAAAGACTTGAAGAAAGATACACACGAACGCTACAACAATACTATCTCTTTCTGAAATCTTTCTTAAGTCATTCTGGTCAAAAACGTGTTTACATTTTCAGCTTGTATAGAAGCACATTTCTGTAAATGTAACTTGTTCAAACTTAGGTTTGTGTTCCTTGAGAAAAACCTTGTGGTGGTATTTCTTGAGAAGTCTAAGTCGTGTGTCTTAGAGGTTGTTCCTTGAGTAAGACCTGTGAGGTTGTATTACTTGAGAAGTCTAAAACTTGTGAATTTTAGAGGGTGTGTTAGTCACCAGCGGTTTGGCTCATGCATTGTACTGATTTGACTGAATAGTGGATTAAGACCTCGTTGAGAGAGGCAAAATCACCTTGGCGGGTGGACTAGACTAACTTGAGGGTTTCTCAAGTGAACTAGTATAAACATAACGTGTTCATCACTTGATTTTCAACATAGGTCACTACCATTAAAACGAAAGGGGTTCTAAAAGAATTTATTTTTAAGAAACAAGTTTATTTTGAAAAACCAATTCAAACCCCCCCTTTCTTGTGTTTTTCACACCTTCATAACCGGGCTTTGAAAACCTGAATATTCCTGCAACAAAAACACAGAGAAAAATGCGAGTGCGTATGCCAGCGATGCGAATGCACATGCTTATGCAAAAAGGCAAAAAGGGGAGGTCAAATTTCGGGTTACGGCAGCTGCCCCTATTTAATCCTTTTAAACGTGAATATTTGAATTGCGCCAGCTTTCGATGATTCAAGGTAGAAGGGGATTAAATAAAAGAGTAGCTCGAGAATTTGGCCGATGGTGACAAAAGAAGAGTTTTGAGGGTGTAAAAGGTTTGGCTAAATATCTACAAGGGAGATGAATCAGAAGACAGGGAGTATGATTAATGCATATGCTATATATGTTTGTTCCTACATGATGCTTGATATCATGTCATGCAGCTGTGCTGGTTAGGGTGTTGTTTCGCAAGCAGGCAGGGATTGTAGCAAAATAGAATCGACATCCTCAACTAGGGAAGGAAACCATAGGTGGCGACGACTCTATTGGGGAAGAAACCGAGAGTCTCATATTTCCAAGCTACTGCCATTATTGCTGTTGGGGATGAAGAAACTTGGACGACCTTCAAACCATGACTGATTCAACTTAGGAAACTTCCAAGGTCCAGATGAATTTTACTACTCGGGGAAAACAGGAAACTGAAGCATTACCGCTGCTAGAGAATGATAGTCTCGGCCTGCTGGGGATGATGCAAGGATCATCCTTGTGCTGGGGATGTCACACAACTCTTGCTGGGGACAAGAGAACGAACATGTTGCTGCTTTGGGACCAATCTTAGTTCTGCTGACGAAATTATTGATCTTCCGGGGACAGGAAAGGTAAACATCCTTTCGAAAGAACCATAATGATGCTTGTCAGGGATCAAGTTTGCAATGTAGACTAACGATCAGCCTTTAGGGATTTCCGATAAGGCATGCAATGCATAATACTTTCTCTGTTGATTTAGCTTTTTATTATTCTCAACGCTTTATAGTATTATGTGATCACAAATAATTGTTAATTTTGCAAACAAAATACTGAAAAGAGATTGAGAAATCAAATGATGAATTTTATTGAATGTGAAAACATTTGTACATAGGGCGTGTACAAGGATGCAAAAATCCTTGATGAGGAAATTTGCAATAAAACTGAAAAACAAAGGTAAATGGCAAAGGGAGAACATGTGTTGCATTGATTACAACATTGACAATCATCCACTATAAGTCTAGGTTCTAACGCCTTGCACCAGTTGACGATGATTTGAATGTTCTATTACCGTCTGAGATCTAGCTATGATAAAGACATGCTCAAGTGTTCGCTGTCAAATTCTTTTATCCCTAATTTTTGCCTGGACATATTTCTATATTTTTCGTCCATCGGGATACCCATTTTTACCTAAGTCACCCTTCCGGGTTTTTAACTTAGCGGGCTATTATTGTATTTTGCATTGTCCCTAACTTTTGCATGGACATTTCTTTTTTTGGTCCATCGGGACACCAATTTTTTTTTGCCTAGATTATCCTTGCGAATGCCAATCTAGCGGGCTTTTTATTACTTTTTTTTCAGGCATAATATTTTTTTACTGCGTCATAGTTCACGGGGATGGAAACACCTCCCCATCCATGGTGGTAAGGATTAGGGCTCCTCGTGAGAAGGCCTTCTTGACAACAAAGGGTCTTTCGTAGTTTGGAGTCCACTTGCCGCATGGATTCGAGTGAACTGGTGAATATCTCTTGAGTACGAGTTCGCCTTCTTGGAATGCTTGAGGGAGAACTTTCTTGTCAAAAGCTCTCTTGAGGCGTCTCTGATATAATTGACCATGGCAAACAGCTGTCAGGAGCTTCTCTTCGATGAGATTCAACTGGCTGTATCTGGATTGGACCCATTCAACTTCATCAAGATCCGCTTCCATGATGACTCTGAGTGAAGAAATTTCAACTTCAATGGGCAAAACAGCCTCCATACCATACACAAGTGAATACGGAGTTTCCCCAGTGGAAGTACGAACTGAAGTTTTGTAGCCATGCAATGCAAAGGGAAGCATTTCATGCCAATCCTTATGAGTTTTGGCCATTTTCTGGACAATCCTCTTGATGTTTTTGTTTGCTGCTTTGACGGCACCATTCATCTTGGGCCGATATGGTGAAGAGTTGTGGTGCTCGATCTTAAATTCTTGACACAAATATTTAATCATCTTGTTGTTCAGGTTGCTTGCGTTGTCAGTGGTAATACTGTTAGGAATACCATAGCGACAGATTATCTCTTTCTTGATGAATCTGGCAACCACTTATCATGTAACGTTTTGGTTAAGTAGTCGATAACAACTAGAATGAAGTGATGGCCGTTGGAAGCCTTCGGTTTGATCATCCCAATCATATCGATACCCCACATAGAGAAGGTCCAAGGAAAAGTCAAAACATTCAATGGAGTTAGAGGCACATGGTGTAGCGTGCGATTTTTGTTGGTGATATGACCATCATACCGCAATGGTTGGAATTGGGTGCTACTTTCTGATTTCTTATTTATCCTATGAACCTGGAAAAGAAAGGGAAGATATCTAAAACTAACCTTGCATGCAAATGTTTTCTTTAACAAATGCTAAGAGATCGGGGAACGGGGTCAGGTTATACAAAGGGAAGCTATTAATACCCATTGTATATATGGTTATCCATAGGCCTTTTATTGCATGTTTCTCTGTTAATTTAAAATTGCTTTCTTGTGTTTATCTGCTATGGCTTGTGAAAGTTTCTCCTTTGGGAGAATTGAGAGACTGTTTTTTGTGGTTTTTGAGTTTTTTTGTTGTTTTTGGTAACGTATTGAAACTAAAGTTTTTGATTTGTGTGCTCGCTAAGATTTCGCAATCTTATGCCTACGTATTCCCGTAAAGAGATCTTGTAAATCAGAGAAATCGTAGTTCCTCCTATTTCTATAGGAGGAAAATGTTTGGTGTCTTGTTCAATGCCCAAGATTGAAGTTGTTTGAGTATTGTTGTCTTGTTTAAAGCCCAAGATTGAAGCTAAAGGGGTGACTGAGAGAGAATTTGTCATCTCTAAAGGGAGATATCTCACCTATTCATCATAAATGTTGAGAAATTGGTTATAAGGGAAATTACTTTAACTAGGATATGTGAATCTAGCAATGCCATAATTTCCTTTATAAGAGGGACGTCATGAAGAGAAAAAACAATTTAACTCAGTGTAGAGCAATGCCACTTTTTTCTTATGAATCTTTCATGCTAAGAGAGGGACATTGGCTTGGATGTAAATAATCCAGAGGCTTGCAACTTACAACTGTTAGATGAAAGATGATTTTTAGCCAGGATAAAGGAGGGACTCCAGCTTGGATTTTGAATCAACAAGTGTGCCACTTACATCAATTATTTGGAAAAAAGGTTTTGATTATTTGTTTATGAGATGTGATGTATAGAGGAAATATCCTCCTACAGAGTGGACTCAATGGTCTCATCTGAGGGGATGTTGATTTTTGTGTGCCTTGATCAAAGCCCAAGGTTGAAGCTAAAAGAAACTGACTCTACTGGAGAGGGTTTATCTATCTTGTACAAATCCCAAGATTGAGGCTGAAATAATGACTCCACTAGGGAATGTTTTATCTATCTTGTACAAAGCCCAGAATTGAGGCTGATTGGGGAAATTCTTATATGAAGCCTAAGAGGAGACTATCTCTTGCTGAGGATTTGTAGAAATCCAGGAGCAGGTCCAAATTGTATTGGGGAATCCAAGGGTTTTAATCTTGTTGGGAATCAGGGAAGAGTTGAGATATCAGATGCCACGAGGTTCTGATTCTATTGGGGATTTATAGATGATGGTCAATTGACCCTGGTTGGAGATTCTTAAGGTAAAAGCTTAAACCTGGTTGAGGGTCAGGGAAGTTTTGAGTTTGAAAACATTGGAGGTTTTAACTCTGCTGAAGATTAATATACTGATGAAATGATCAAGGTTTTTCCTGTGCTTTTAGGAAACTTAAAGGTCTCTATGAGATCTAAGAGGAGATGAGACTTTCCAAGTCTACTTGTATGAAGCCCAAGAGGAGGCTGAGATTGTCCAAGTCTCTCAAGAAGTGGTAGGCTCTGGTGTAGAGAGGGGTCTTTGTATGATGCCCAAGAGGAGGCTGAGGGTTTAAGGGATGAAGATCAACCCTAAAATGGTTTGATGTTTTGGAATTCTGACTCTCCTGAGGATTGAACTAGTAAAGATGACTAATTTCTGTCATGTGCTTTTAGGAAGCCTTTGGGTCCTTGTACTAGGCCCAAGAGGAGGCTGGGGGAACTTCAAAGAAGCCTGTGGGTCCTTGTACTAAGCCCAAGAGGAGGATGGGGATTCTTTTAGGAAGCCTGTGGGTCCAAGCCTAAGAAAAGTTCAATAAAGGTTTCACCGGGAATAAGTCCTTTCTCTGTTGAACAGTTCTAAGGTTTGAAGAAATTCAAAAGAGGTTTCACCGGGAATTAATCCTATTTGGGGAAATGAATTTCTTGTATATATATATATATATATATATATATATATATATATAAGTTTTGACAGTCTTGAGAAAAGTTTCACCGGGAATAATGCCTTTCTCTGTTCCATATTGTATTACCCCAAGAGGAGGCAATAGTGTATAGGGAATTTCCTATGAGGGACTAGTTTTGACTATGTTGTAAAGTAACCTCTGGTTTGACCTAATCATAGACCTAACTACTGGGGAAAACTCTAAGCAAGATATGCACAAATATATACAGAGAATTATGTTGACAGATATATATAACAAATATGCACTGAAAAAGATGTGGGGACTTACCTTCTAAGAAGAAGCCCAAGCATATTGTGATCAGTTGTATTGACTACAACTGTATTGCCTCTTTTAGGGTTTCAAGAAATTGAAGAAAGTTTTGAAAGAAACAACATTGAATTTGAATTTGAATTAAGAAAAAATTATTTTAAAAAAAGAAAAGAAAGTTTGGGGCTTATACAATGAATGAGGCCTGGATGACTTATTTCAAAACATTGATCGCACTGCGATATCGATTGACATTGTGGGACTTATACTATAGCAGAGGCCCAAAAAATGTTTTTGAACAAAGGGGTTTGGGTCTTACACTCTATTAGAGGCCCAAAAGTGTTTGTGAAAAAAGAATAATGGGGCTTATACTCAAGGAGAGGCCCGGTTTATTTATTTGAGAAGACGACGATCGCGCCGTGATTTTTGAAACCACAGTGTAGCGAGCGATTTTTTTCGGTGACGCGACCACCTTATCGCTGAAGTTGGGTTTTCCTCCTCGGGGAGAAAGGGGTGCTACTTTCTGATTTCTTATTTTATCCCATGAAGCTGAAAACAAAAGGGAAGGTATCTAAAACTAACCTTGCACGCGAATGTTTAACTGAACAAACTCTTAAAGAGATTGGGGGGTCCGAGGTCAGGTTATACAATGGGGAGTTGTCAATTACCCATCCTATATGTGGTTATCCACAGGATATTAGCTTTAGGTTTTGCTTTGTACTTGATGGTGTTTATCCGTTAATGGGTTGGGAAAGTTTCTTGGGAAATATGAGAGAGAGATTGAGTTTTTGTTGATGTTTGTTTTTTTTTCGATGTTTTTGGTAAGGTACTGGACCTAAGTTTTGATTGGTGTATGTAGGTATTGGACCTAGAGTTTTTGATTAGTATGCTCGCTAAGATATCGCAATCTTATGCCTACGTATTCCCGTTTAAAGAAATAGGGAAATCAGAGCAATCGTAGTTTCTCCTATTCTAAGGGAGGAAAAAGAAGTTTTGGTGTCTTGTTCAAAGCCCAAGACAGAGGCTAAAAGGAGTATTTGTGTCTTGTTCAAAGCCCAAGATTGAAGTTAAAATGTTGACTGAAAGAGAATTTGTCATCTCTAAAGAGGGATTGTCTTTTTGTGTCCCTTGATCAAAGCCCAAGGATGAAGCTAAGAGGTTGATTGACTCCACTGGGGAAGTCCTTATACAAAGCCTAAGAGGAGGCAGTATGAGACCGACTCAACAAGAGAGTGGATATATGGTGTCTTGTACAAAGCCCAAGACGGAGGCTAAAAGAGACTGAATCTTTGGGAATATCATTATATGAAGCCTAAGAGGAGGCTAACTCCGATGGGGAGTTACTTATCTGTCTTGTATAAAGCCCAAGATTGAGGCTAAAAGGGTTTAACTCAACAAGAGAGTGTTTTTATCTATCTCGTACAAAGCCCGAGATTGAGGCTAAAAAGGGTTGACTCAACAAGAGAGTGCTTTTATCTGTCTCGTACGAAGCCCAAGATTGAGGCTAAAAAAGGGTTGACTCAACAAGAGAGTCTGAAACATGATCGACTCAACAAGAGAGTCTAAAAAGTGGTTGACTCAACAAGAGAGTCTGAAAAGGTGATTGACTCAACAAGAGAGTCTACGAGAGTGATTGACTCAACAAGAGAGTCTGAAAAGGTGATCGACTCAATGAGAGAGTCTGAAAAGTAATTGACTCAACAAGAGAGTCTGAAAAGGTTAGCTCCGCTGGGGGAGAATCATTGTACAAAGCCCAAGAGGAGGCTGACTTTCCAGAGGAAAGGATCATTCTACAAAGCCTAAGAGGAGGCTATCTTCTGCTGGGAATTGTTGAGATCCCGAGGCAGGTCCAAGTGGGGAATAAACTCTTGCAGGGGAATACATAAGAATTGATGGATCAGATACCTTGAGGTTATGATTTGGGATAGTGTTATATAATGATAAACTGACCCAGGCTTGAGGATTTTACGAGAGAGAATGGGTTTTAGAACCCTCAAGTTTTAACTCTACTGGAGATTAATCCAGAATCCGGGGTTTCTCCTATGTTTTTAAAGGAACTTGAGAATGTCTTTGAGACTCAAGGAGATTTAGACTGTCAAAGTCTATTAGTGTGGTCTATCTTTGTATAATGCCCAAGAGGAGGCCGACAGGTTTTAAGGGATGAGTATCAACCCTAAAATTAGTCTGAGGGCTTTTGTAACTCTTTTAAGAAAGACATCTCTAGCAAAGGATGACTAAGTTCTATCTTATACCTCTAAGAGGTCGTGAGGGTCCTTGTATGAAGCCCAAGATAAGGCATGAGAACTTTTAAGAAGCCGACGGGTCCTTGTACAAAGCCCAAGAGGAGGCGGGATGCTTTAAGGAAGCCTGTGGGTCCCCAAACCAAGAGAAGTTCAAGAAATGCAATTCACAGAGAAGAGATAATTCCAGGAAAGTTCGAGTATTTGGAAGAAACTCAAGAGATGCTATTCACGGAGAATAGATCAACTCTGAGGAGTAGAATTTCTTTGACAATTTCTAAGGGTGACAGTCTGAGAAAAGGTTCACCGAGAATACTGCCTTTCTCTTAGTTCCATATTGATTAACCCCAAGAGATGGGAAGACTGTATCTGGAAATCCTATGGGGATCTAGTTTTGACTGGATTTAAGAGTGACCAACATGGCTTTACCTAGTTCCATATTGTTGGGGCTTATACTCAAAGAGAGGCCCAAGGTTTAACAGTGATCGCACCGTTGTTTTGAAAATCACAGAGGGACTTATACAATGACTGAGGCCCCCAGATTTTTATTTGCACAAAGTATGGATCTTACAACTCAAGGAGAGGCCCAAGGATTATTTTGGAAAAGAAAGATGGGAATTACAACACGAGGGTTGGCCCAGATGGTTTGTTTGAAAACGGCGATCGCGCCAAGGTTCTTGAAAACACAGTGGGTCTTATACAACGTGTGAGGCCCAACAAGGTATCTTATTTACAAGGAATGGGTCTTACACTCTATTAGAGGCCCAAAAGTGTTTTTGTACAAGTGATGGGGCTTACAACTCAAGCAGAGGCCCAAGTGATTTTAAACTGGCGATCACGCTGATATTTTTTATCGTGTCGGGACTTATAGAATATCTGAGGCCTAAAATGGTTTTGGTTAAAGGTGATTGGGTCTTACACTTTATTAGAGGCCCAAAAGTTTGAAAATGAATAAAGATGGGTCTTATAGCTCAAGGAGAAGCCCAGTTGGTTTTTAAAAAAGGCGACGATCGCGCCAAACTTTTGAAAATATACAGAGGGACTTATACAACGTGTGAGGCCCAAAATGTTTTATTTATAAAAAGGGGTTGGGTCTTACACTCTATTAGAGGCCCATGAGTGTTTGAAAAAGATTTGTGAGGGTGAAAATCAAAGAAACCCTAATTTGGTTTAAAATGTAATTAATTTTGTTTAAAAATTAATAAAAATTATTGAAAACATGTGAAAAATGAGTGGTGATCTTGGATCAATGCTTCAAAAATCATGTTTTTATCCACAAAATGATTGAAAATCAATTAAGTTTCGAAAATCAAGAAAGAAAAAATATTTTAAATGTTAAAAACAAATAAAAATTAATTCTTTTGCAAAAATATCAAGTATATGAAATAAATAATATTTTTGGGAATTTTTGGTAAAATTAAATATTTTAACATTTTTGTGAATTATTAAAAAAAGAATCAACTCAAAATCATTAAAATTCAGAGAGAAATTAATTTTTGAATCAATTAAATAAAATCACAAATTCAAAAATTCAAATATTTGAAAAAGGGCGCCAAGAACACCTTGGTCTTGCCCGCGTGCTCTGTTCTTGGCTGATTTGCGTTTTCTCATCAATCTCACTGAATACTTGATGAAATCACACAATCCACATATCAATATACTTGTTTTCACCTCACGATCATGTCTATGGTCTTTAATTTCATTTATTTTAAGCATGGAATAAGAAATCAAAGAGAAACCTCAAGAACCCTAAATTATGCATGAAGGCTCAGAAATTCCACACACGATTCATACAAGGCAATTAATAAAGGGGAAACATTCTATGCATGATTATGAACATTTGGCAAAATTATTGTGCGAGGAAATATGCATAGATTAAGAGATGACCAAGTTGAGGATTACCTCTTGCAGCTGGTGATCGTGTTTTGTGTTGGAGGTGTTACAGCTTGGTTCCAATGATGTGGACAGCTTCCCTAGGTGCTATAGAGTGTGTCTGAATGCTTGGAGTGGTTGGAAACAAGCTGGAACTTAAGATGGTACCCCAACTTCAAGTCTGCTAAAAGCTTGAGCAGTTGGATGGTGATTTTGTGAAATTGGTGTTCCAGATGTTGTTTAAGTGTTTGGACCACTTCGATATGATGTTTATGAGGTGTGTGTGTGATTGGTTTGGTTGGAATGGCTCTCAAAATCAAAACCCGATAGTGACTTGCTTTAGAAGGCAAATTTGGAGTGAAAGAGGAGATTTTGAGGAAAGCACCAGTTTGGTTGCTTTGGTGTACTTAAACTGAGCACAAATGAGCTCTATTTATAATAGAGAAAGTTTGTTTTGCAAGCAATAATGAATGGTAACTGCAGCAGGCCTTTGGCCAATGTGGATCAAATGGAATCTCAAGTATCCTCTAGCCATTGACTTGAGATTAGAGCACAAGCCTATGGTTCTATGATTCAAGGATAAGGCTTGACTGAAGTGTTCATCTTTTCTCTGATACATACCACCTCTAAGCATCCATTGAATGCCCCAAAACAAAATTGGAGTCTTGAAGCATCTTTGGCTTTTTATGTTTGGCATGCTACTTGTAGCTCCAAAGACTTTGGAGGCTTATGGATCAGTGTTTGTCCCTCCTTGTTCTCCCCTTGAGGTGTGCAGATGGATAAACTTGTTTGTCATTTGCACAAATTTATCAAATCGAGCCATAATGCACAAATCTGCCTTGTCATGACAGTTGCAACAAGGCATGTTGTAGCTGTCATAATTCTTAGCTCAGATGGAATTTGATGGAGTTCTTGGCCATTTTGGAAAGCTCTCATATGATACAACATATGTGTGATCATAGTTTGTCCTGACACTTTTTGGATCCAAATGAAAAATGCCCCTACATTTTGAAAATGTGAAACAGATTCTGACTTAGTGAAAATTTCACCAAGTGTTGGAAAAAGTGGCATTTTCATGTTTTTGTCATTTTGGTCACTCCATAACTAAAAATCCATGAGGAATTGGAATGAGGTGTACTTGACACTTTTAAATTATGTCATGAGAGCTACAAATCCATCTTTGGATCATCCAAAATGGTTGCTTGGATCTCAAGTTAGGATCCTTGGAAGTTGGTACCCTAGCCACTTTGTTTTATAACTTAGAAAAATTCTAAGTTTTTTATGGTTACCCCTTTTACAAGTTATCCCACTTTCTTTGATTTTTCTTGATGAATTATGATTCCAATCACACATTAACATCATTTTAGGGTTAAGGAACCATAATTCTAAAAAATCTCAAAAAGTCAAACTTTGACTTTTGTGCACACTTGACGTTTTATCAGATGAATTCCAAACTGTGCGATCCTCTATGAAATCAAGTCCTTGACCTAAATCAAACTTAATAGATGGATTCCATAGGTTATATAGGGTGTATTGAATCATGTCCCAAGGTTTGGGAGCATGCCTTGGTCAAAAGTCAAAGGCACAGTTGACTTTTTCTTCAAAACCCTAATTCTGATCCAGATGAAAATGAAACTTGTGAATTAAGCTTCTTAGATTAATCCATTGTTGCAAATCGATCAATATGGTGTATTGGAGACCCTCAAATCATGTCTTTAGGTCTTGGCTCATGTTTTGTCTCAAAAGTCAACTTAGGGGTGAATTAGGTCAAGAAACCATAATTCCTGATTTTTTGTGAATGCATCCCCTGAGGCTAAATTGACTTGATGATTGGACCCATGAGGTCCCTTGGAGTATCTTCGCTTATGCTTTGAAGCATTGGTTCATGCCCAGAGGAACATTCCCATCTGGAGGCCCTGGTCGACCAAAACCCTAATTTGGTGACACTGGCGATCTTGAGGCTTGATCCACTTGAAAGGTAGTAATTTTGTGCCTGATTCTTGATGTTGTGAAGGCAAGCTTCTCAATAGTTTTGATGAAGACAACATTATTCATTCAAGATGTTATGCTTGCTCAAAAAGAATGGATCAAGACATTGAAGCTAACACAAAGTTTTTAATTTTTACAAGTCTTGAAGAATTCTCAAGTATAATCAAGGTATAACTCTCACTTATCAATATGGTTGCATACAAGTGTTCAAAAGTGTCTCAAGCATGCAATATATATTGATAAAATAGTTCTCAAAATAATCTTCAAAATTCACTTGCATACATGGTTCATGTGGTTGAAAATCTATTTTTTATCATACATTTGAAACTTTATTTACTTTATTTATTTTTTTTTTTTTCATATTTGAACCATCTTAAATCACTTTTAAATATAATATATTGACTTGGATAAATCAATAGATGTTGCATAATATTGGTTCAAATATTTAGACAATTTTTTAATTTTTCAATTTATTGAAACATTCAGTTTTTAGTTAATTACGGCGTTTTGAACCGACGTAATTAACCAAAATAACCGCCACAATTTACAGCGTGTTTTAATTTTGAATATTTTTAAACGTTGAAGGAGCGTAACCGATTAACACATTTGTTGTTAATCGATTACCACTGTTCTTGCATGCGAAAATATGTATCTTTTCATGAAAATGATCATTGGTTTTATATTTTAAAGCATGGCATTGTTTCATATCATAATACCTTTATGTAGAGGTGTTTTGTGCATTATTTAAACATCATTTTTCAGATTTAAAAAACACCTCCTTGCTAAAAATTTCAAACTATCATTCTTTTACCAAAACTTTCATTTTATAAAAGTGTTCTTAACAAACTTTCTAAGAGTGAAACATTTGCATAAAATATTCACACATACTACATTTGTTTCATTTCAATTGTGTTGAACACTTGTATAATATCATTAAGAGTGATTGTTACAAAAAGGAGAAGATCAATCTTTGGATTGATATATTGAAGAATCAAAGTTTCAACTACTTACTAAAAATTCAGAATTATTATTCCTTGTTGTCCAAGATTGTTGGAAACAAGAGAGTATAAAGGAAATGATTGTTTTCTTGTTCTACTTGGGTGGTTTTCCTTGTTATCCGGATTGTGGATACAAGAGGTCCATTTGTGAGAGGATTCTCGGTTGGACTCTAAAATTGTAAAATCCAAGAGGTTGTTCTTGGTGGGTTGTTGTTAGAAGATTGTAGGATAAGTCTTGGGATTAGGCTTGTACAAATATCTAACAATAGTGAAATTCTCTTTCATGTTGAAAGGGGAGTGGATTACTCTCGGGCTGTGAGGGGAACCATTATAATTCTCGGTGTTCATTTACTTT
The DNA here is from genome assembly GCA_022829125.1 of Lathyrus tuberosus. NCBI lineage: Eukaryota > Viridiplantae > Streptophyta > Magnoliopsida > Fabales > Fabaceae > Lathyrus > Lathyrus tuberosus. The sequence continues at coordinate 10,781,136 of JALAZF010000102.1, forward strand.
CCGCATTTACCGCATTTTAACACTTAGAATTTTTTAGGAAAGTAAAATTCAAAAACCGTCAAAAATCAGGATAATTGTCTAAGAGCCTAATTCACCCCCCTTAGGCACACATATTCAAAGACGGTGGAAGTAGTAACAAGCCCCCACTTTTCTCTGGAGAGTATTTTGATTTTTGGAAGATTCGTATGAGAGCACATCTTGAAGCACAAGGAGAAGGTATATGGGAAACTGTTGAAAATGGTCCACACCAACCAATGAGTGTTGTAAACAATGTTGCAACTCCAAAAATTAAAACGGCTTATAATGAAGATGATAGAAAGAAAGTGCTTGATGAAAAGAAAGATATTAATATTCTTCAGAGTGCATTAAGTATGGACGAGTTCTTTCGTGTTTGTCAATGTAAATCGGCTAAAGAAATATGGGATACGTTGGTAGAAACACATGAAGGTATGACTGAAGTAAAAAAGATCCAGACTAAACACTTTAAGTCAAGAATATGAAATGTTCCGAATGCAGCCCAGAGAATCCATTGTTGCATTACAGAAGAGATTTGTTCATTTGACTAACCACTTAATGGCACTTGGTAAAACATTCTCAAATGATGAATTAAATCTCAAAATTCTAAGATCATTGACTAGAGAATGGCAACCAAAAGTAACGGCAATATCAGAAAAGAAAAGCCTCTACTTTCGCATCTCTATTTGGTAAACTTCAAGAGCATGAGATAGAACTTGAAAGATTGGAAAAACATGAAATACATGTAAAAGATTCAAAAGACGTTGCCTTAAAGACAAAAGTAAAAAATTATGATAGCGATCAAGAGGATGAGTCCAATAGTGATGAAAACGATGATCTTATCAAGAAGTTTGAAAAGTTTCTAAGAAAAGAAAAGAAAAAGGAGATCACTAAAGGGGAAGCACCAACGAAAAAGATTAAATGCTTTGAATGTGGAGAAAGAGGACATGTTAAAAGTGAATGTACTACACTTCAAAAGAAAAATAAATTCAAGAAAAAGAATCATAAAAAGGAAAGGAAAACATATGTAGACAACGAAACAAGTTCATCTTCAGATGAAGAACATGTTAATCTTGCATTGATAGCATCACACCACTCCGATGATGAAGAAGATAAGGTTAGTAATAATTCTTTTGATAGTGATGCACAAGGTGCCATAAATGAATTGTTAAATGAATGCAAAATTCTGTATAAAACTATATCATCTCAAAAGAAACAAATTTCAACTTTAGAAGAAAAAAATGTTTCATTAGAAAAAGAAATCGAAAATGAGAAACAAAAGATGATTAGTGAAAAACAGAATTTTGTATGTAAAAATTGTGAATCTCTCTCTTTTCAAATTGTCCAATTAAAAAGAGTACTTGAAAGGTATGAGAAAGGACAAATTGGATTGGAAGAAGTCCTTAGTCAACAAAGATATTCAAATGATAAAAGTGGACTTGGCTATTCAAAGTTTTCTAAACCAAGTTCAAGTAAAACTATATTTGTTAAGGCTAAGGATCAAACTTCCAAAGAGAAAGTGAACAAACCTAGAAATGTGCATCCTAATCCTAAAAAGAAAAGATTTCCTAAAAATAAATCTTATGTTCCAAGATATAAGAGCAATTTTGAACCTACTTGTTTTTATTGTGGTATTGTTTGCCATACACCTAATGCTTGCTATGTAAGAAACTTTAGTGTTGCAAGTGGGCATTATGTGTGGGTTAAGAAAGGAACTAACTATGATGGACCCAAAGCACATTGGGTACCAAATCAAACTTAATTTGTTTTGTAGGTTTGCTTGAGGACCACTTTAAATCTATGATGTTTTGATAAGTGGTGGTTCTAAGCTTTTGATGGGAGGCATAAACTAACTTTCAAATCTAGTTCCAAAGTCCAAGGGTTATTTCACATATGAGGATTCCCTTAAAGAAAGAATTCTTGGCATTGGCAAAGTTGAAGCACTAACTTTCACATCCATTGAAGATGTACTTTAAGTTGACAAACTAAAACATAATCTTCCTAGTATAAATCAACTTTGTGACAAAGACTTTAAAATCATGTTCCGGCAAGGATAAATGTTTGATGAAGTCTTTCATGAGGTAAAACTCATAGGTAAAAATTATTTTTCATTTTTCAAGATTTCTTTATAAATTTCAAGTCTTTTCCCTTCCTTTTTGCTAATGACAAAGGGGGAGAAGATGTATGTGTTTGTGTTTGTTTTTCTCTAACAAAATGCAGCTAGCAAAGACATTCTAAATCATGAATTTAGGGGGAGCATTGATCAAGGGGGAGCCTTTTGTGTTAGAGAAACAAGATTAAAGCAAATTTTCAAAATTGGGTTGTCATCATAAAAAAGGGGGAGAATGTGAAGGCAAGCTTCTCAATAGTTTTGATGAAGACAACATTATTCATTCAAGATGTTATGCTTGCTCAAAAAGAATGGATCAAGACATTGAAGCTAGCACAAAGTTTTTAATTTTTACAAGTCTTGAAAAATTCTCAAGTATAATCAAGGTATAACTCTCACTTATCAATATGGTTGCATACAAGTGTTCAAAAGTGTCTCAAGCATGCAATATATATTGATAAAATAGTTCTCAAAATAATCTTCAAAATTCACTTGCATACATGGTTCATGTGGTTGAAAATGTATTTTTTATCATACATTTGAAACTTTATTTACTTTATTTATTATTATTTTTTTTTCATATTTGAACCATCTTAAATCACTTTTAAATATAATCTATTGACTTGGATAAATCAATAGATGTTGCATAATATTGGTTCAAATATTTAGACAATTTTTTAATTTTTCAATTTATTGAAACATTCAGTTTTTAGTTAATTACGGCGTTTTGAACCGACGTAATTAACCAAAATAACCGCCACAATTTACAGCGTGTTTTAATTTTGAATATTTTTAAACGTTGAAGGAGCGTAACCGATTAACACATTTGTTGTTAATCGATTACCACTGTTCTTGCATGCGAAAATATGTATCTTTTCATGAAAATGATCATTGGTTTTATATTTTAAAGCATGGCATTGTTTCATATCATAATACCTTTATGTAGAGGTGTTTTGTGCATTATTTAAATACCATTTTTCAGATTTAAAAAACACCTCCTTGCTAAAAATTTCAAACAATCATTCTTTTACCAAAACTTTCATTTTATCAAAGTGTTCTTAACAAACTTTCTAAGAGTGAAACATTTGCATAAAATATTCACACATACTACATTTGTTTCATTTCAATTGTGTTGAACACTTGTATAATATCATTAAGAGTGATTGTTACAAAAAGGAGAAGATGAATCTTTGGATTGATATATTGAAGAATCAAAGTTTCAACTACTTACTAAAAATTCAGAATTATTATTCCTTGTTGTCCAAGATTGTTGGAAACAAGAGAGTATATAGGAAAGGATTGTTTTCTTGTTCTACTTGGGTGGTTTTCCTTGTTATCCAGATTGTGGATACAAGAGGTCCATTTGTGAGAGGATTCTCGGTTGGACTCTAAAATTGTAAAATCCAAGAGGTTGTTCTTGGTGGGTTGTTGTTAGAAGATTGTAGGATAAGTCTTGGGATTAGGCTTGTACAAATATCTAACAATAGTGAAATTCTCTTTCATGTTGAAAGGGGAGTGGAGTACTCTCGGGCTGTGAGGGGAACCACTATAATTCTCGATGTTCATTTACTTTCCGCATTTACCGCATTTTAACACTTAGAATTTTTTAGGAAAGTAAAATTCAAAAACCGTCAAAAATCCGGATAATTGTCTAAGAGCCTAATTCACCCCCCCTTAGGCACACATATAACTTACAAATGTGGGAGTCCTCTTGATCCTTTATAGGCGTTTGAGAGTCTAGACAAGTTGAAGATCATGTCAATTCTTGATTGATCCTTTGTCTAAGTGCTCTGATAGGGCTCAAAACCCTAATTCTTGGTTGTGGTGAATACTTACCCCTCTTTGAGGAGATTAGTGAGGCATGATGGTTCATCCATATTGTGATGAAGATTTACACAATGATGGGGAATCTTGGTGGTCAAAATTTGGGGTATGACAGATGCCCCTATTTAATCTTCTTGGACCCGAAGGTGTGAATGGCGAAGGTATTCGGGCATTCAGGGTGCAAAATGATTAAATATCGGAATGCGTAAAATTTTGACGGTGGTTATGATCGGCAGTTTGCTCATCCATCTTCTTTCGCTAAGCAATGCTGCTTAGAAAAGGTAAAAATCCCCCTCAATTCTTGTTTCCTACCAAGGAACTGGTCTCAGCTTCTGAAGTAAACATCCCCTCGATCCTGGTTTCCTACCAAGGAACTGGTCTAAGTTTCTGAAATAAACTTCCCCTCGATCCTGGTTTCCTACCAAGGAACTGGTCTCAGTTTCTGAAATAAACTTCCCCTCAGTCCTGGTTTCCTACCAAGGAATTGGTCTCAGTTTCTGAAATAAACTTCCCCTCGATCCTGGTTTCCTACCAAGGAACTGGTCTCAATTTCTGAAAAAAACTTCCCCTCGATCCTGGTTTCCTACCAAGGAACTGGTCTAAGTTTCTTTTGTCAATAAACTTTCTTGACAAGGGACGCTATTCATAGCGGTTTTCCTCAAACTTCTCGCCGAATTTTCCTGGGGAGATGCCATTTTATGGGAAAAAATTTTGATGTCAGACTTGCTGGGGAACCCATTCGTCTGAGTTATAGAGGTGCACAAACTTCTCTATTTGGAGACGCCATTTGTCGACTCTACTGGGGAAAACGAGTCTCTTGAGATACTACTTCCGCTCGGGGATATTACATCATACTTTTCTCCGAGATCTTCTCGGAGAAATGCCATACAATGTACCCCATTTGGAGGTGTTGATGACTTCATTAACATTGACTCTATTGGAGAGAAAAATCAATGTGCTTCTGAGACTCTTTTAGCTGTGAGGCTTTCTCTGGGAATTTTCCTTAATCCGGGAAAGCGAAGATATCATCTTCAATGATGAAGAGTGATGTTTGTCGAAGGTTTTCTTGTCTTTCAAAGGTTCAAGTTATCAAAGTGTTCGGGGACCAACTTTATCCCAGAAATAAACTGGAGGAGAGAGATTGTTCAGACGCAACATTTCATGACGAGGAAAGAACTGATAACTCGATTGAGAGGACTTCTATCACTAGGGGATAAGACTGACTAGAGTGATAGTGATGCAATATGAATATAAATGTAAATCAATAATGCATGAGGTATGCATGTATATGCTGACAAAACTGACGTGACATACAGACTAGTAGATGAACACGACTGGATACTCGGCCACTGCAGGGGACGAAGGAGTATCGTTCGGTCCAAGATAGCAATTCTGCCTTACTTAGGAGAAATAGTCCCTATGGGGAACAATCGTTGGTCGGGCTTAGGAGGTAAGTACTCTGCCGGGGGTGTCGGACGAAACATTCGCATCCGACACGGTTGATCCTGCGTTCAGGCGTACTGGTTTAGAATGAGTACTTTGATTCTGCACTTTGAAGCTCAATCGCCTTTGGAGAAGCAATCGATGTTCTTTCGATGCTCAACAGTCAAAAGAATTGCCATCTTTATTTTAGAAGCAGAAAAATTTGACACGTAAAAATTAATTTTGTTTTATTTCAAGAATCGTTGACCATATTAAAACGTCATTCTGTAAAGCAAAAACAAATGAGAGTTGCAAACAAAAGCACTAGGGCTCAAATTTTATTGAAAGGATGGAAATCAGCCAAACGCGTGATTCAATAGAGTATTTACAAAGTCTAGAAAATGGTAATTTAAGGGAAAAGGGATACATTAAAACATAACGACCGCTATCCTTCTACCAACTTTGAATTCCGAGCATCTAGAGCTTCTGTCGAAGATGACCTTGACCGGAGTTTTCTGATGGATGGCATGAATGCTGTTGGGGGATTTTCCCCTTTGGACGTAGTTACTTGCCATTAATCCCTAACTTTTGCCTGGATTGTACTTTGAGATTTCCATTCCACCGGGATGATTTTTTATTATGTCTCTAAATTTTTCCTGGACCGCCCTTTTGGGTTTTCAATCCACCGAGACGTTTTTTTTTTAGTTTAGGCGAAGTATTTCTTGACTACGTCAACATTTGTGGGGTAGGCAAATTCTTCTCCGTCCATGGTTGCGAGTCTCAAGGCACCGCCTGAGAAAGCTTTCTTGACCACATAGGGGCCGTCATAATTCGGAGTCCACTTGCCCCGAGAGTCAGTGAGAAATGATTGTATCTTTTTGAGCACAAGGTCTCCTTTTCTGAAGACGCGAGGTCGGACCTTTTTGTCAAACGCATTCTTCATTCTTTGCTGATACAACTGACCATGGTATAGTGCCGTGATTCGCTTTTCTTCGATCAGATTCAGTTCGTCGTGTCGACTTTGACACCATTCAGCTTCTGTTAACTTAGCTTCCATCAATACCCGGATTGATGGGATCTCTACTTCTATGGGGAGAACCGCCTCTATGCCATATACTAGAGAGAAAGGGGTTGCCCCTGTTGAAGTGCGGACAGATGTGCGATAACCGTAAAGAGCATAGGGTAGCATTTCGTGCCAATCTTTGTAGGTTACAACCATCTTCTGAACAATCTTCTTGATGTTCTTGTTAGCCGCTTCTACCGCTCCGTTCATCTTGGGTCGGTAGGGAGATGAATTATGGTGTTCGATCTTGAACTTAGCACACAATTCTCTCATCATCTTATTGTTCAAGTCGGATTCATTATCCGTAATGATCTGGCTAGGAACACCATAACGACAGTTGAGATTCTTTTTGATAAAACGGACCACAACTTGTCGGGTTACATTGGCGTATGACGCTGCTTTGACCCACTTGGTGAAGTAGTCAATGGCTACCAGGATGAACCGATGTCCGTTTGAAGCTTTGGGTTCAATTATGTCAATCATGTCAATTCCCCATATAGAAAAAGGCCATGGGGAAGAGAGAACTTTGAGATGCGTTGGTGGTACATGGATTTTGTCTGAGTATATCTGACACTTGTGACACCTCCTCATGTACTTGTAGCAGTCGGATTCCATGGTCAACTAATAGTACCCCACTCTCAGAATTTTTCTCGCCATTGTGTGTCCGTTGGCATGAGTGCCAAAGGATCCTTCGTGAATTTCTTTTATCAGCATGTTTGCTTCTGGTCTGTCTACGCATCAGAGCAAGACCATGTCAAAGTTTCTCTTATAGAGTGTATGACTGCTCAGGAAGAAACTGCCTGCCAGCCTTCTGAGGGTCTTTCTGTCTTTCCTGGATGCCCAGGTGGGTATTCTTGTTTCAGAGGAAGCATTTGATATCATGATACCAAGGTTTATCGTCTATGACTGCTTTAATTATGAAGATGTAAGCGGGCCGTTCTAGGCGCATTATGTCGATCTTAGGTACGTTATTCCATTGACCTACACTAATCATGGAAGAGAGAGTGGCTAATGCATCAGCCATGTGATTCCCTTCATGAGGGATATGATGAAACTCGATTCTGTTGAAGAATGGTAACAACCTTCTCGCGTAATCTTTGTAAGGAATCAATCCTGATTGGTATGTGTTCCAATTTCCTTTGATCTGATTGATAACCAGGGTTGAGTCTCCATATACATCCAAGTTCTTAATCCTTAAGTCAATTGCTTCTTCGAGACCCGTGATATAAGCTTCGCATTCGGCCTCGTTGTTTGTACACTTGAATGTCAATCTGGCAGTGAAAGGAATATGGGTACCCTGAGGTGTTATGATGATTGCCCCAATTCCGTTTCCATAATGATTTACAGCTCCGCCAAAGATTAGTCCCCATTGGGAACCTGGTTCTGGCCCTTCACTGGGTAGCGGTTCATCGCAATCTTTCATTTTCAAATACATGACAGCTTCGTCTGGGAAGTCAAATCCAACTGATTCTTGATCGTCAATCGGTTGATGAGCCAAATGATCGGCTAAAACACTTCCTTTAACGGCTTTTTGAGCGTGGTATTCGATGTCATATTCTGATAACAACATCTGCCAATGGGCAATCCTTCCCGTGAGAGCTGGCTTTTTAAAGATATACTTGATTGGATCCATTTCTGAGATTAACCAAGTAGTGTGATGAATCGTATACTGGCGAAGACGTTTGACTGCCCAAGCCAGAACACAACAAGTTTTCTCAAGCATAATGTATCGAGTCTCGTAGTCGGTGAATTTCTTGCTCAAATAGTAGATGGCAAACTCTTTCCTTTTTGTTTTGTCTTGTTGACCAAGCACACAGCCCATGGAGTCTTCCAAGACTGTTAAGTAGATGATCAGTGGTCTTCCTTCCACTGGAGGTGATAGAATCGGTGGGTTCAACGGGTATTCCTTGATACTGTCAAAGGCGGTTTGGAAGTCTTCTGTCCAAACACAGTCCTGGTTTTTTTTGAGTAATTTCAAAATCGGCGCACATGTCGCGGTCATGAGGAATATAAATCTGGAAATGTAGTTCAGACGTCCCAGGAATCCTCTGACTTGTTTTTCAGTCTTTGGAGAAGGAATTTCTTCAATGGCCTTGACCTTGTCAGGATCAACCTCAATTCATTTCTAGCTGACGATGAACCCTAAAAGTTTCCCTGAACAGACACCAAATGTGCACTTATTGGGATTTAAGCGGAGTTTGTACTTTCTCAACCGCTCGAATAGTTTTGACAGGTGGATCACATGCTCCTCTTCTGTCTTAGATTTGGCAATCATATCATCAACATATACCTCGATTTCTTTGTGTATCATGTCATAAAAGAGAGTAGTCATGGCCCTTTGATAGGTTTCCCCGGCGTTCTTCAAACCGAATGAAATTACCTTGTAACAAAAAGTACCCCATAGGGTAATGAACAAAGTTTTCTCCATGTCTTTCGGCGCCATTTTTATCTGATTATAGCCCGAGAATCCATCCATGAAGGAGAATGCTTTGAATTTTGCTGTACTATTACCAGCATGTCAATGTATGGTAAGGGAAAATCATCCTTGGGACTGGCCTTGTTTAGATCTATGTAGTCTACACACATTCTGGCCTTTCCGTCCTTTTTTGGAACTGGTACGATATTGGCTAGCCATTGAGGATATTCTGACGTGGCGAGGAAAGCCGCGTCAATCTGTTTCTGTACTTCCTCCTTGATTTTGATGGCCATGTCTGGATGAGTCCGTCTTAGTCTTTGTTTCACTGGCGGACATTCTGACCTTAACGGTAAATGATGTTCGACGATACTGGTATCCAACCCTGGCATGTCCTGATAGGACCAAGCAAACATATCAGAAAACTCTTTGAGAAGCTTTATCAAACCTTCTTTGATAGTCGGACTGAGCAGTGCCCCAATCTTGATTTCTTTTCTCTCTTCTTCTGAACCTAAGTTGACAGTTTCCAACAGCTCTTTGTGAGGTTCAATGGACCTTTCCTCTTGTTTGAGTAATCGGGAGATCTCTTCTGGAATTTCGTCGTCAACTTCTTCTTCAACCTCAAATACCGGGAATTCAAACTTGGGAGAAGGCATTGGATCGTATGTTTCAATGGGGTTTAAAACAAGAAATCTGCATGACGTGATGATTGTTTTTAGAAGAAATAGAGAGAATGCAAGAGTGTGTGCAGTGTATTTTTTGAAAACTGCTTGTTTCTTATTATTTGAGTTGTTTTTTAGGATTACCATTTTCTGAAAAAAGCGAAAAGAGAAAACAGCAATAAATGCGGAATTTACAGAACGGCGTTATTTTATTTACGATTTTGTGGATTCTTGAAACTACAGCCCTATAAAACAAAACGTTTTCGCTTTGGGCAAAGCGAAGAGAGAAATTTATAGAAAGTGAGCCCTATCAAAATAGTCGTTTCACCTGGGCAGGGTGAAAGGTTAAGATAAAGACGGCAATTACTTAGACTTATGAATGACTTTCGGAACGTCGATAGTAACCTATTGGCGGCGAACTCCTCGGTGAATCACAAAGTCTGGCACTTTCTTTCTTGACTTGTCTTCTGAAATGGCGCTAATTTCTGGTAGAGCAGGATCGTTGGAATTTGTTTCCCAAGCAGAGTTGTTGTAGACGAACTCTTCTGTTGTATCTTGCATAGTATTTGTACTCTCAGATGAATCTCCCCATCCAGTTGGCTGGATGTCTTCGAGCCTGATACGAGAGCTCTCAGGAGCGGTGTACATGACCAAGTAGTCGAACTTGCCACTTGGTTGTCCTAAGGTTTCCCACACTTCTTTGGAACTGGGGAGTCATCCCTTTTGATGAGGTTGACCTCGGGAAAAGCATAATTGATGAATTCTAGTCCTGCAAGCTTTGCAAATTCATCGTCGTGCTGGATATTTTGTGAATGCCCTGAGTAATGATCCCATGACATGGTGGGGACGCAGGTATTCTTTTCAATGATGCTCAGTTGATATGCATCGTTCGGCTGACTCTTTTGCCCCAAGTCTCCTGGATACGGCTGCCAGATAGGCAGGCCATCCATTGGGCCATAATAGTCATGGTCAAAGTTGTCTTTCATCAGAGTATCCTCTTCTAATGAGTTTGGTGGAGCACGACATCCTTCTGGATCACAATCTCCATATATCATCCTGACATCTGACCTTGGTATATATCTCGAACTCTGTGTGGGATAGCAAAATGGCGTAGGTACTTCTTCCTGAGACATATAACCGTCCTCGTTGAAATAGGACTTCCACTCTTCATCTGTATCGGAGGGATCACCCTCGTTGATGGTATGCACTTCTTGAGGTACTGGGTGAAGGAAACCTCCACTGTGGAAGAAGTCCTGAATGGGATGAAGACTTTCATCATTAGTAGCAGTCTGGGTACAGGTTGAAGAAAAACCAAGACCCTTCTTTGTTTTTTATCAATAGGAATGACAAGTTGTCCCCATCCCTTTGCTTTGTTACTCTTGATTACTTTGAGAGCGTCTTTGTATTAGGAAATCGATGTTCCTCTTTCTGATTGATTCTCATTGCTCATCGACAGTGCTTGGAACTGAGTTCCAACAACCTCCTCTGGTTCTACACAAGTAGACGATGATAAGTTACTCACGATCAAGGCTTGCTCTCCGCAGACTGTGACTAGTTGGTCGTTCTTGACGAACTTCAGTTTCTGGTGCAGTGTCGAAGTGACTACCCCAGCCTGGTGTATCCAAGGTCTTCCTAATAAACAGTTGTACGCTGCCAGGACGTCCATGACCTGGAAAGTGACTTGGAAAGTGTGAGGATCGATAGTTATGGGAAGGTCGACTTCGCCGATAACTGCTTTTCGGGATCCGTAAAATGCTTTGACAATGACCTCACTGCCCCTCATCGGGGATCCTTTGAATGATAATCACATTAAAGTGGACTTCGGCATAACATTCAGAGCCTATCCTGTGTCTACCAGTATGCTGGCTAAAGCGTCGTCCTGGCTGTTGACTGTAATATTGAGCGCCATGTTGTGACTTTTTCCTTCTTCTGGCAGTTCCTCGTCACTAAACCCCAAGTTGTTACAGGAAGTGATGTTGGAAATGATGCTATCGAATTGTCTTATTGTTACATCTTGTTACACAAAGGCTTGCTCTAAGACTTTCTGCAGAGCTTCCCTGTGGGCTTCGAAACTGAGTAAAAGAGATAACACAGAGATTTTTGAAGGAGTTTGCAACAGTTGATCAACAATGTTGTATTCACTCTTTTGGATGAGCTTTAGCATCTCATTATTGTTTGTTGAAGGGTCGGGACCACTGGACTGACCGACCGGTTGATCGGGAACTTCTGTTTGAGGTTCCTTTTCTTTGTTAGGTTCTCCAACTCCTCGGTTGAAGATCTGACCGCTCCGTGTTACTCGACTGATGTCTGCAATATTTACAACGGAGGGTAATGGAGTTTCCTTTCCGTTCTCAATTGTTGTTGCACCGTACTTGTAAGGGATCGCCTTATCGGACTTGTACGGTACTAGTCCTGGCAAATAGATAACCACAAAAGCCTTCTGATTTCTCTGACCATCGTAACTGGCCTCAATCGGTTCGAGATTGAGAACCTTTCCACTATCAAGAGAAACCCTCGATTCATGAAGTAGAGGGATTATGGCACATACGTCTTTGGCCACTTCTCGCTTAGGGATCAAGACAACATCCCTGCTTTGATCAAGATGATAGTTTGACATTGAATCAGAGCTTGACCATGGTTGAATTTCCCAATGGTCCAACAGACTTTAAAGGGTTGCTCGAACGAGATAACATCCTTGATTATTCTCCGAGAAGACTCTACAGCGCTCATAGTTGTGTGGTGGCACCTGTCATACCCCAAATTTTGACCACTAAGATTTCCCATCATTGTGAAAATCATCATCACAATATGGAGGAACCATCATACTTCATCAGTCTCCCCAAAGATGGGTGAGCATCCACTACAATCAAAATTAGGGTTTCAAGCCCTCTCAGAGCCTTAGACAAAGGATCAATCAAGGAATGGCATGATCTTCAACTTGTCTAACCTCTCAAACATCCACAATGGATCAAAAGGACTCCCACTTCAAGGATCAAGCACAAGGCTGCTCCCTTCTAGGTGGATCAAGTCTCAAGATCGACAGTGGCACCAAATTAGGGTTTTGGTCGACCAGGGCCTCCAGATGGAAATTTTTCATCTGGGTACAAGCCAATGATCCAAAACATAACCTAATATACTTCATGGGACCTCATGGACCCAATCATCAAGTCAATTTTGCCTCAGGGGATGCATTCATCAAAAATCAGGAATTAGGGTTTCTTGACCTAATTCACCCCTAAGTTGACTTTTAGGGAAAATCATGAACCAAGACCTCAAGACATGATTTGAGGGTCTCTAATATACCATATTGATCCATTTGGAACAATGGATTATTCCAAGAAGTTTAAGCAACAAGTCTCAATTTCATCTGCACCACAATTAGGGTTTCGCGAGGAAAGTCAACTGCAACTTTGACTTTTGACCAGGACATGCTCCCAAGCCCTAAGACATGATTCAATATACCCTATTACACCCATGGAACATGTCCATCAAGTTTGATTTAGGTCAAGGACATGATTTCAGGAAGAATTGCACAGTTTGGAATTCACCTGATAAAAAGTCAACTGTGCACAAAAGTCAACTTTGACTTTTTGAGATTTTTCACCAAAATGGATTTTTAACCCTAAAATGATGTTAATGTATGATTTGAATCATCATTCATCAAGAAAAATCAAAGAAAGTGGGATAACTTGTAAAACGGGTAACCATAAAAACTTAGAAAAATTTCTAAGTTATGGAAAAAGTGACACTAATGTGCCAACTTTGGAGGACCATAACTCCTAAACCACAAGGCCATTGTTCCCCATTCAAAGCTTGATTTGTAGATCTCATTGCCCTCTATAAAAGCATCATACTGACCTATGTCCAAATTCCTCATGGATTTTGAGTTATGGAGTGATCAAAATCAAGAAAAGTCACTTTGTTCCAACACTTAGTGAAAATTCCACTAAGTCAGATTTTACCTTACTTTTTGCCAAATGTAGGGGGATTTTTCACTTGGATTCAAAAGAGATCAAAACCAAACATGTTCAAACAGTTGTTGTATCATGTAAGGGCTTTCCAAAATGGCCAAGAACATTACCAAATTCAATTTGAGTCATGAGATATGACATTGGCAAGTTGCCTTGCTGAAATCTGCCAAGGCAAGGCAAATTTTTACACTTTTGGTCGATTTGCCAAAATCAGCCAAATCCAAATGCTCCTATCCACTTGGACACCTCTGAGGATTGAATCTAAAGGGGACAATCACTGAGCCAAGCCTCTAAAGTCTTTGGAACAAGAAATAACATGTTGAACCTAGAATTGCCAAAATAGGGACAAGACTCCAATTTTGGATTGGAGCATTCAATGGAAGCATCAAGGTGGCATGAACTGAGCCATTCTCAACTGAATTCAGTCAAGACTTATCCAAGACCAAGGGAACCAGCAGCCTGTGCCCTAACCTCTAGTCAATGGCTAGAGGAGACTTGGATTTTCATTTGCCAACATTGGCCAAACCTACTCAACAGTTGCCATTCACTATTCCTTGCAAAACAAACTTGCTCTACTATAAATAGAGCTCAATTGTGATCAGTTTGAGTACACCAAAGCCATCAAACAGATGCTTTCCTCAAAATCTCTTCTTTCACTCTAATTTTGCCTTCTAAGGCAAGTCACTATCGGGTTTTGAGTTTGAGAGCTTTTCCAATCAAACCAATCACACACACACCTCATATATATCATATAGAAGTGATCCAAACACTCACATAACATCTGGAACACAGATTTCACAAAATCACCAGCCAGTTGCTCAAGTTCTTGACAGATTTGCAGTTGGGGCACCATCTCAAGTTCCAGATCATTTCAATCCATTCCAAGCATTCATACACACTCCATGGCACCTAGGGAAGCTATCCAGATCATTGGAACCTAGCTGTAACACCTCCAACACAAATCACGATCACCAGCTGCAAGTGGTAAGCATGAGCTCTTCTAACTCTATGATCCATGCAATTTTTGCTGCACAATAATTTGGCCATATATTCATAATCATGCATGGAATGTTTCCCCTCAATTAATTGCATTGTTTGAATCGTGTATCAAAAATCCTAGCCTTCATGCAGAAATTAGGGTTCTTGAGGATTTTTCGTGATTTCTTGTTTTATGCTTAATTTAAATGAAATTAATTGTCATAGACATGATCGTGAGGTTGAAACGAGTTGATTGGTATGTGGATTACATGATATGATTAAGTATTCAGTGAGATTGGAGAGAAAATGCAAATCTGGGCAAGCCCAGAACACGCGCGTGTTCTTGGGTGTTCTTGGCGCCATTTTTTCAAAATTTGAATATTTGAATTTTGTGATTTTATTTAATTGATTCAAAAATTAATTTCTCTCTGAGTTTTAATGATTTTGAGTTGATTCTTTTTTTAATAATTCACAAAAATGTTAAAATATTTTATTTTCCCAAAAAATCCCAAAAATATTATTTATTTTGTATAATTGATATTTTTGCAAAGAATTAATGTTTTAATTGTTTTTAACATTTAAAATATTTTTTCCACCTTGATTTTGCAACTTTTAATGCCTTCTAATTATTTTGTAGGTCAATACTTAATTTTTGAAGCATTAATCCAAGATCACAATTTGTTTTCCATATGTTAAACAATTTTGATCATTTTAATTGAATTTTATTCAATTAAATACATCTTTGAAAACAAATTAGGGTTTTGGAATAATTCAACCCTCATAAATCATTTTCAAAACACTTTGGGCCTCTAATAGAGTGTAAGACCCAATCCTTTTTTGACCAATCATTTTTGGGCCTCAATATATTGTATAAGTCCCGATATCGACAAAAACAAACGGCGCGATCGCCGCCTTTTCAAAACAAACAAAAAAACCATTTGGGCCTACCCTTGAGTAGTAAGACCCATTTCTTTTATTAAAACTCACTTGGGCCTCTATTAGAGTGTAAGACCCAACCCCCTGTGTACAGAAAACTATTTGGGCCTCATTCGTTGTATAAGTCCCTCTGTACATTTTCAAATAAACGACGCGATCGTCGCCAGTTTAAAATTAACCACCTGGGCCTCTCCTTGAGCTATAAGACCCATTCAAAACTTTTGGGCCTCTAATAGAGTGTAAGACCCAATCCCCTTTTAACCAAAACAATTTTGGGCCTCACTTATTGTATAAGTCCCTCTGCGTTAAAAGAAAACCTCGGCGCGATCGCCATTTTAAACGAAAAATCATCTGGGCCTACCCTCGTGTTATAAGCCCCACTCTTTTTCTTTAAACCTTTTGGGCCTCTTGAGAGAGTGTAAGACCCATCCCTTTGTACAGAAAACCTTTTTGGGCCTCAGTCACTTGTATAAGTCCCTCTGTACAAATTCAAACAGTGCGCTCACTGATAAAACCCTGGGCCTCTCCTTGAGCTGTAAGCCCAAAATCTTTCTTTTTCAAAGTACTTTCTCCTTTGATTTTGAAATATACTGTTGTTTTCAATCTTTCTTTGTTGAACAACTAACCAAACAGCATGGAAGCTCTACAACCGAGTAAGTGTTTATACGCTTTCATTTACCGCTTTCATATACATATAACTGTATTGTGGGGTTGTTTTGCTGTAAGTCTTCTTTCATAAACTCATATCAAATGTGTAATAATAGTTTAGATATTTAGAGTTTCCCCAGCAACTAGTCTAGCATTAAGCCCGTTGATCACTCTTAAATAGTCAAAACTAGATCCCCATAGGATTACCAGACACAGTCTTCCCTCCTCTTGGGGTTAAACAATATGGAGATATGAAAGGAAGCATTCTCGGTGAACCCTTTCATAGACTGTCACTCATAGAAGTTGTCAAAGAAACGCTACTTCCCAGAGATGATCTTTTCTCCGTGAATGGCATCTCTTGAGTTTCTTCCAAATTCTCGAACTTTCCTGGCTTGATCTATTCTCGGTGAATGGCATGTCTTGAATTTCTCGGGGTTTGGGGACCCACAGGCTTCTTAAAAGCACTTGTCAAGAAACTCTATTCCCCAGAGATGATCTTTTCTCCGTCAATGGCATCTCTTGAGTTTCTTCCAAATTCTCAAACTTTCCTGGCTTGATCTATTCCTCGTGAATAGCCTGTCTTGAACTTCTCGGGGTTTAGGGACCCATCGGCTTCTTAAAAGCATCAGCCTCCTCTTGGGCATCGTACAAGGACCCACAGGCTTCCTAAAAGCACCCTCGCCTCCTCTTGGGCTTAGTACAAGGACCATACGGCTTCTTAGAAGTATTCACAGCCTCCTCTTAGGCTTCGTATAATGGTCTCTTCCTCCGGGAATGATAGCCTCCTCTTGGGCTTAGTACAAGGACCCGTCGGCTTCTTAAAAGCTTCCAGCCTCCTCTTGGGCTTCGTACAAATTGTCCCGACGACCTCCTAGAGGTATAGGAACAGAACTTAATCATCTGCATAGAACAGTCCTTTCAAAGAGTTTACTATTGTTTCTCAAAGCATAGTACAAAAGATGAAACTCTAGACTTGGACAGTCTAATCTCCTTGAGTCTCAAAGACATTCTCAAGTGACCCCTTTGTTAAATAGGAAGAAAACCCGTAGACTCGGACAGTCTCAATACCCTTCGGATTTCCCACTTCCTTAAAGAACAGGAATAAACCGGATCCTCGAATCAAATCCTTTAGTACAGTGTTGCTCATATAAGAACTGATTTTCTCTTTCAAAATCAGTATACTAGACCTGTCACTCAACTGAAATAGTCACCATAGCCTCCTCTTGGGCTTTGTACAATGATTCTCCCCAGCGGAGTCAAACAACATTCAGCCTCTCTCTCGGGCTTTGTATGTGACACATAAGAGACTCCCTTGTTGAGTCAATCACCCTTTCGCCTCCATCTCGGGCTTTATACGAGATACAAAAAGGTTCTTATTGAGCCAAACAAATCTTAGCCTCCATCTCGGGCTTCGTACGAGATACAAAAAACTCTCTTGTTGAGTCAAATAGCCTCCATCTCGGGCTTTATACGAGATACCAAAAGATTCCCTCGTTGAGTCAAAACCTTTTAGCCTCTCTCTCGGGCTTTGTACGAGACACATAATAGCCTCCTCTTAGGTTTTATATAAGAAACCCACTGGTTGATCCAATCAACCTTTTAGCATCAAAGTTGTGCCCCGTTCACAGTACACAAACATCAACAACTCCTTCATCTAATTGCTGTAAGCGGCAAGCCTCTGGATCATCTACATCTATGCCACTGTCCCTCTTTTAGCATGAGAAATTCCTAAGGAAAGATAACATTGCTCTACACTGAGTTAAAGTCTTCTCCTTCAGGTTAAAATCCCCTTTAAAGGAAATTATGGCATTGCCGGATTCACGAATCCCGGTTAAAGTAATTCTCCTTTATAAACAGTTGTGACATACAGACCCTCTTTAGAGATGACAAATTCTCTCTAAAGACACCATATTTAGCTTCACATCTTGGGCTTCGAACAAGATACAAATAATTTCTTCAGCTTCATATCTTGGGCTTTGAACAAGATACAAACCACCTTTCGCTTCACGTCTTGGGCTTTGAACAAGACACCAAAATAACCATTTCCTCCCATAGAATAAGAGGAACTACGAACGCTCTGATTTCCCTATTTCGGTAAATGGGAATACGTAGGCATAAGATTGAAAGAAAAGATCTTAGCGAGCACACTAAACAAAAACCCAAAATCCCATACTCTCACATATCTATCAAGAAGCATCCGTCCTAACATCTAAACCTCCTGCCACTTTTAAAAAAATAAACCCGATAGAGACCCCGAATCTTTATAGCATCTGTAACCTAACAGACCGCTGTTTAACCTCAGTTTGCAAGCAGGGTTAATTTGAGACATCTATTTCCCTTCCTTCATCAGCTTTAATAGGATAAAAAATGAATCGAGCTATAGACACCAAAGAGCGATAGCGCTTCGCAACCGCGTCCAAAATCGCTTGCTACAGCACCCAGCCACGTCCGCTTTGAATGCAGTGCAACTTCACCAGATCGGTTTCCATTGACCGAACATCCTGACTTTGAGGCTTAGTAGAGTTCCCGTTAATCATACTGACTTGTTGTGTGTCTTCATCTAGATAGATCGGAAGCCACCAGTGGTTTAACAAGTGTTGAAGTGTCCTTTGAATGAGTGCACAGTCTTGGTTACTCTCACGACACACTTTACAGTTTTGATACTCATGTGAAGTCAGAAAACCAAGCTGGACTTGCTTAGCATGTAACTCCACTAAGCTGGTATTCATCAAGCGAATATCAAAGATTTGAATCATGTTGACATGATTTGGATTCTTATCACGGTAGTCCTGGATCCATCCAAGATCCATCTGACGCTGGAGGGCCTCTTGTACAAAAGAGCATCCCTGATTTTTTACCGAGCAAATTAGACAGAAATCATAATCGTGCCGAGGCAGATCATGATGTTGGCTTTGCCTTGAGTGCATTGCCACTAAGTTGACATTCATCACACGGATGTCGTGGTTTTGAATGATGTTGGAATCCGTATAAGTCATATTGACCCCATGAATTCAGTGATCTTGGATCCAACCGAGATGCCACTGTTCATGTAGAGCTTATTGCACCATAGAACATCCTTGATTGTCTTTAGAGAAGATATCACACTGGTGATAATTATAAGGTGGTACATGACTGTACCCGCTCAGTCTGCGATGCATCTTGACCAGATTAGCCCTTAATAAGAGTACATCATGAATTTGATAGATGTGGTTAGACTCTCCCTCTATCAAATTGACTGCAGCTTTCTCGTGTTGAGGCAACGGGTTCGTCTGAACATTCGGATTTGTATCCTTGAAGGATAAGACCCCGCTTCTGACAAGATTTTGTACATTGAATTTGAAGTTGAGACAGTTTTCTATGTTATGCCCTGGCCCTCCTTGATGGTAAGGATAAGTCTGATCCGCTTTGAACCAAAAAGGCGGATTTTCTGGTACTGTAAGAGGAGACCTGGTTTGGACGTGCCCTTTAACCAGTAGTAATGGAAACAATTATGAGTACAACATTGGTATAGGATCGAACCCTGGTGGTCGCGTTGTAAGGTTGTTGTTGTACGGAGGACGAGCCTACTGAAGAGGTTGTTGTGTCCTTTGCTGATATTGTTGTTTATTCGGTTGGCTCTGAGCAACCTGAGGTTGATTCGTTGGAACAGGCGCAGGGTTAATAGCAGGAGTTACAGCTACTACTGGTTGGTAACGCCGCCTTTACTTTTCGAGAGAGATATTGCCAATATCTTGCTCTTTTTTCTTAAGGAAAGTACTACCATATCTTTTGGTACTGCTTGATGGTCCAGCGTCTTTAGCTAAACGTCCTTCTCGGACGGCTTCCTCAAGATGAACTCCCATTCCCACCATCTCGGTGAAGTCATTGAGCGCACTGGCAACCATTCTGTCGTAGTAAAATGAACTTAAGGTTTTCAAGAAGATCTTTGTCATCTCTTTTTCCTCAAGAGGTGGACAAATCTGGGCGGCAATTTCACGCCATCTCTGAGCATATTCCTTAAAGGTTTCCTTATCCTTCTCCGACATGGCTCTGAGTTTATCTCTGTCCGGTGCCATGCCAATATTATACTTATATTGTTGAACAAAAGCGGCGCCAAGATCTCTAAAGGTGAAGATCTTAGTGCGGTTTAATCCCATGTACCATTTGAGTGCGGCACCGGTTAAACTATCCTGGAAGTAATGGATCAGTAGCTGGTGGTTCTCTGTCTGTGTTGACATCCTCCGAGCGTACATCACCAAGTGACTTTGAGGGCAAGAGTTACCCTTGTATTTTTCAAATTCGGGCACCTTGAATTTGAGCGGAACTTTCACATTAGGGACCAAACAAAGGTCTGCAGCGTCCTTTCTAAATAGATCCTGACCGCGAATAGGCTGCAGTTCTTTCTGCATCTCCAGGAATTGTTCCTGGAATTCCTTCATCTTATCGTTCATACTCTCATTTCCACTAGAAGGTATCTGTGGAATCTGTCTTTCCGGGACAATGTGTACAACGGGTGGTGGTACACTCATTACAACAGTGACTCTTGGTGCTTCCCTTTCCCGAAGTTTGTAACCTTCAGGAGTTGCTGTCATGCCTCTTGCATCTTCGCTTTCCTGAAGTTTGTAACCTTCAGGCCCAACGGCTCCTACTGCAGTTTCCGGATCTTCCATGATCGGCAGAATATATCCCTCTGGGATATAGTTGAGTGGCATGCCCCAGGGACGATCTTTTGGCATGTTATACCGAGGATCATACTTTTCCACTATGGGCGTAGATGTGATCTCTGAGATCACAGTCCTTTATTGTTGTATCTGGGCTGCTGCTAGAGATTGCATGTTATTGTGAAGTTTCCTCAAATATTCTTTCAGAGTGTGAATTTCTTCTCTCAACCCTCTGTTCTCTTCCTCGAGATCATCTATTTTCTTTTGTCGATTGGCCCGAGTATTGTACGAATGAGACAGTTTGACTCTAGAATCGAGACACAAACGTGAGATTCGTAGGGAAGAAGAATGCGTTAGGGGCGAATGATGATTGATATGCAATGATTAATTAATTAATTTTTTTTTTTAATCAAAAGAAACTTCGACAATTGGATTGCAAATATCAAACAATGGGGAAACCCCGTTTTATTGAATTTAAAGATTGCGGAAATGGAAATAGAGTAATTTACAAAGTGCTGTAAAAGGAAATGTCTAAACTAATGGATTCCGAGTCCTCTCCGAGGAGAGCTCAGGTGCTGGTTATGGTATTTTCATTTTCTTTGACCGGGGCTCTTGAGCCATTGTCGGGTTGTCATTCCTTTGCCAAGTGAAAGGAACGAGCAAATTCCTTTGGTCTTCTTGATTTTCTACAGCATGTTGCTCTAAAATCTCAATCAGAGCATCTTTTTCTTTTAACAGTTGCTGTATTTTGTTACACTCCACATTGAGAATGTGGTACTTGTTCCTCTAAGACTTCTTCTCCTGTTGAACTTTGGCGAGAGTAACCTGAAGTTTTTCCGTATCAGACATAAAATAA
Source organism: Lathyrus tuberosus (assembly GCA_022829125.1). Lineage (NCBI taxonomy): Eukaryota > Viridiplantae > Streptophyta > Magnoliopsida > Fabales > Fabaceae > Lathyrus > Lathyrus tuberosus. The sequence goes on from JALAZF010000102.1 coordinate 10,802,674, forward strand.
AGGACAGATTCCCTTAATGGAAGAACTTCTTGACGAGGGTAAGGCACCCTCAACTTGAGAGCTCTAGTTTGTACCCAGCGGAGTTAAGGCTCCACAAAGATACAGTCTGGTTTTCCTAGAGACTCTCTTCCTTTCCTGTGAACATGTTTCCAGGCATGCACTATTTCTATCTTTAGTGCCCTGTCGTTTTCTCCTTCCTTGAAGAAAAGACCTTCCAGATGAGCATTACGTGGGATATGCCTCATCGGGTATCCGAATTAACGACGAACTAAAACTGGATGATAATTGATTCCTCCTTCAATTCCTATGAGGGGTACGTTGGGGAAGTTTCCACAATGGTCAATGATCCTGATCCCGTCATAGATTCGATTGTACCAATAGATGTCACAGTTGGTAAGAGCCATGATTCTCTGCGACCAACGTAAAGTACTCTTTTGATCCCAAAATGCGGCAGACTTGGGTAAATGGGAAGTGAACCATTTGTATAACAAGGGTACACAGCATGTGATCATTCCTCTGGTGTACAAATTCCTTAAGTGTACAGAATGATACGCATCTGCGAGCAAGTTTGGTACGGGGTTTCCAATTAGAAAAATCTTAATGGAATTTATATCATCGAAACTATCAATGTTAGGAAACAAAAATAACCCGTAGGAGAGCAAAGCAAAGATGCTTTCGAAAGCAGGAACATTCCCTATACTAGCAAAGTACAGGGCTTTCTTTATCAAAAACTGGGCTGGTAAACCTTGGATTCCACCCTTAATGATCATGTGAGTCCTGACTTCTGACTCATCCAAATAAATTGCTCTTGCAATGGTCTGATCTTTTGGAATTTCTTCCAGTCCAGAAAAGGGAGATTGGTCAGTAATGGGTAAATCAGTCAGGTGAGAGTACTCCTCCAGTGTTGGTGCTAGCTGATAATTTGGGAATGTGAAACAGTGATAAACCGGATCGTAGAACTGAATTAGCATGGACAGGATTCCTTCAATTACATGGACCCTTAACAGAGACAATAGTCCTCCGTACTTAGCTCTGAAAGCATTAGGGTTGGTGATCATCCTCACCAATCCTCTTAAATCCTCTAGTTTTGGAACCTTGAAGGTATACTTGTGAGTCCTCCTTCTACCGAAATCCATAACGCAATCTTTCTCTCTGACATTTGCAATCATTGTCTTAGTTTAATTTGAAAAAGAGAGACTAGAAGAGAACATTTTCTTTGTTTTAAGTTTTTTAATGAAATGAATGCATGAATGCAGCACACAAAAACATAGAAACAACTTGGGGTCAAAGGTTCGGTGTCATGAAGTCAAGGCTCTACCCATCCCCAAAGGTTTTACTGGTGATTTTTTGTACCTGTCCGCAAAATCATCGACCCCTCTTGGGATAACAATAGTAGGCTGGAATCACCCGAGCGAGCTGATGTATCTTAGAGTAATCTCAAATGAGGGTAGTATCGCGTGACAACTATTTCCGATAGCTTCCGCACTACAAAATAGTAACGTGGTTTCAGTCTACTAAAATCCCCAGCTTCTCAGATAACCCAATCGAACAATCTGCTTTCAACAACCGAAGTCGTATAGGCATTGAATCCGCAAAGGGTATCTCCACTGATTCGATGGTCTACCGGGACCTCTTATTTAGGAGTCACTCCCTGTAAGATTACCCGTCTCGTGCCATCACTTATCTTAGGTGTATACTCAATCTTTCCAAATGCGGCATCACCCGCAGTCCCATTAGCAGAAAAATAAACATGAATATCAAGTAGGAAAAGCAATATATATATATATATATATATATATATATATATATATTCATTCCTAAAGCTAACATCCTAGACCTCTTAGGAGCTATAATAATCCTAGTCCTAAAAAATGAAATGGATCCCCTGTAGAGTCGCCATTTTCCTGTAGCGAGTGATTTTTGTCGGTGACGCGACCACCTTATCGCTGAAGTTGGGTTTTCCTCCTCGAGGAGAAAGGGGTGCTACTTTCTGATTTCTTATTTTATCCCATGAAGTTGAAAGGGAAAGGGAAGGTATCTAAAACTAACATTGCACATGAATGTTTAACTGAATAAACGCTTAAAGAGATTGGGGGGTCCGGGGTCAGGTTATACAATGGGGAGTTGTCAATTACCCATTCTATATGTGGTTATCCACAAGATATTAGCTTTAGGTTGTGCTTTGTACTTGATGGTGTTTATCCGTTAATGGGTTGGGAAAGTTTCTTGGGAAATATGAGAGAGAGATTGAGTTTTTGTTGATGTTTGGTTTTTTTTCGATGTTTTTGGTAAGGTACTGGACCTAAGTTTTGATTGGTGTATGTAGGTATTGGACCTAGAGTTTTTGATTAGTATGCTCGCTAAGATCTCGCAATCTTATGCCTACGTATTCCCATTTAAAGAAACAGGGAAATCAGAGCAATCGTAGTTCCTCCTATTCTAAGGGAGGAAAAATATGTTTTGGTGTCTTGTTCAAAGCCCAAGACAGAGGCTAAAAGGAGTATTTGTGTCTTGTACAAAGCCCAAGATTGAAGCTAAAAGGTTGACTAAAAGAGAATTTGTCATCTCTAAAGAGGGATTGTTTTTTTGTGTGTCGTGATCAAAGCCCAAGGTTGAAGTTAAGAGGTTGATTGACTCCACTGGGAAAGTCCTTATACAAAGCCTAAGAGGAGGCTGTATGAGACCGACTCAACAAGAGAGTGGATATATGGTGTCTTGTACAAAGCCTAAGACGGAGGCTAAAAGAGACTGAATCTTTGGGGATATCATTATATGAAGCCTAAAAGGAGGCTTACTCCGCTAGGGAGGTACTTATCTGTCTTGTATAAAGCCCAAGATTGAGGCTAAAAGGGTTTGACTCAACAAGAGAGTGTTTTTATCTGTCTCGTACAAAGCCCGAGATTGAGGCTAAAAAGGGTTAACTCAACAAGAGAGTGCTTTTATCTGTCTCGTACGAAGCCCATGATTGAGGTTAAAAAAGGGTTGACTCAACAAGAGAGTCTGAAACGTGATCGACTCAACAAGAGAGTCTAAAAAGTGGTTGACTCAACAAGAGAGTCTGAAAAGGTGATTGACTCAACAAGAGAGTCTATGAGAGTGATTGACTCAACAAGAGAGTCTAAAAAGGTGATCGACTCAACGAGAGAGTCTGAAAAGTAATTGACTCAACAAGAGAGTCTGAAAAGGTTAGCTCCACTGGGAGAGAATCATTGTACAAAGCCCAAGAGGAGGCTGACTTTCCTGAGGAAAGAATCATTATACAAAGCCTAAGAGGAGGCTATCTTCTGCTGGGAATTGTTGAGATCCCGAGGCAGGTCCAAGTGGGGAATCAACTCTTGCAGGGGAATACAAAAGAATTGATGGATTAGATACCTTGAGGTTCTGATTTAGGATAGTGTTATATGATGATAAACTGACTCTGGCTTAGGGATTTTAGGAGAGAGACTGGGTTTTAGAACCCACAAGTTTTAACTCTACTGGAGATTAATCCAGAATCCGGGGTTTCTCCTATGTTTTTAGGGGAACTTGAGAATGTCTTTGAGACTCGAGGAGATTTAGACTGTCCAAGTCTATTAGTGTGGTCTATCTTTGTACAATGCCCAAGAGGACGCCGACTCGTTTTAAGGGATGAGTATCAACCCTAAAATTGGTCAGAGGGCTTTTGTGACTCTTTTAAGAAAGACAACTCTAGCAAAGGATGACTGAGTTCTGTCCTATACGTCTAAGAGGTCGTGAGGGTCCTTGTATGAAGCCCAAGAGAAGGCATGAGAACTTTTAAGAAGCTGACGGGTCCTTGTACAAAGCCCAAGAGGAGGCGGGGATGCTTTTAGGAAACCCGTGGGTTCCCAAACCAAGAGAAGTTCAAGAAATGCTATTCACAAAGAAGAGATCATTCCAGGAAAGTTCGAGTATTTGGAAGAAACTCAAGAGATGCTATTCACGGAGAATAGATCAACTCCGGGGAGTAAAATTTCTTTGACAATTTCTAAGGGTGACAGTCTGAGAAAAGGTTCACCGAGAATACTACCTTTCTCTTTGTTCCATATTGATTAACCCCAAGAGTAGGGAAGAATATATCTGGAAATCCTATGGGGATCTAGTTTTGACTGTATTTAAGAGTGACCAACATGGCTTTACTTAGTTCTAGACCTAGTTGTCGGGGAAAACTCTAAATAACTATACTAGTATATATACAGTTGATATATGACAAGTATTTAAAGAAGTATGAAAGAAGACTAACCATGCGCAGCTTCCCATAATACAATTATATATATTTGACATATATTTAAAAGAATGAAAGAAGACTAACCATGCGCAGCTTCCCACAATACAATTATATATATTAAAGCGAGTAAATGAAAGCGGATAAAAACTTACAGGCGAGTAAGCTTCCATGCTGTTTTGTTAGTTGTTCAAAGAAATTAAAGAAAATTTGGATAACAACTGTATATTTGAATCTAAATCAAAAGGGAAATTGTTTTGAAAAGATTGTTAGGGCTTATACTCAAAGAGAGGCCCAAGATTTAACAGTGATCGCACCGTTGTTTTGAAAATCGCAGAGGGACTTATACAATGACTGAGGCTCCCAGAGGTTTATTTGTATAAATAAATGGGTCTTACAACTCAAGGAGAGGCCCAAGGATTATTTTGGAAATGAAAGATGGGACTTACAACACAAGGGTTGACCCATATGGTTTGTTTGACAACAGGGATCGCGCTGAGGTTTTTGAAAACACAGTGGGTCTTATATAGTGTCTGAGGCCCAACAAGGTATCTTATTTACAAGGAATGGGTTTTACACTCTATTAGAGGCCCAAAAGTGTTTTTGTACAAGTGATGGGGCTTACAACTCAAGGAGATGCCCAAGTGATTTTAAACTGGCAATCGCGCCGAGATTTTTCATAGTGTCGGGACTTATACAATATCTGATGTGTTAATCGATTAATACATTTTGCCTAGCAAATGGTTAATCGATTAACATGAGGAAATTTTGCCTAGAAATTTCAATTTTCAGCACTGCAGCATTTTCAACTCATTTTGATCACTTGGCTTCACATTTGCATTAGTAGAAGGATCTAGAATGCTTCCAAATTTTGGTTCTATTTCAAATTAATTTCGTCTTCCCTCCAAAAATTCAAATAATTCCACTCCTAATTCCATTCCTAATATTAATCCTCATTCAAACCCACACTCTAAACCACATTTCCATTCCAAATCTAGAGCTTATTTAAGTAAATTTGCTCCAAACCTCACACAACTTCATTCATTTTTCTGATTTTTCTACACTTCACATTCCAATTCTCTCAATTCTCTCTCATTTTCTTCACTCTCCATTTTCATATTCAACCTTCACTAAAGCTCCTTAACTAAAAAGCTTCACAAATTGTATATTATAATTTGTGAATTCTTGAGCTAAACCTCCATTACATCATCATCCATCATTCAATTATGAAGTTGAAGCATTTTCGGGTCTATATTCAAGCTTTGGAAGTGCTTTCTTGAAGTGATTTTCTAAGCAATTTCGGTTTCGTTCGTTTTCGCGCGGATCTTCAAGTTTCTTGCTAGGAATTCATTAGATCTTAGATTTTCTTTGCGTGATCTGTCAAATTCCATTTGCAACACTTACCAACGCAATTCTCCACTTTGTAGGTTGGTAATTCTTAGATCTACTTCTCATTTCGGCTTATTTTGCATTTCGCAATGTAGATCCATTGGCTTTTGATTTGAATTGATCCATTGATTGATTTGATTGTTGATCTTGATGTTTGATGGATTCAATTGGTGTTTAATTGTTGTTATTTGATGTAATTTTGGTAATCAATTGCATGCTCTAACATGTGGAGATTAAGTGATTAAGTTGTTGAAAAGTGCTTTTATGCTGAATTTTATGTTGCTTTTTTTTTTTCCAGTGTTAACAGATTAACCATTTGCTAGGCAAAAATGGTTAATCGATTAACCAGTGTATTTTTGCTGATTTAGAGTGTGTTAATCGATTAACCAATTTTGCCTAACAAATGGTTAATCAATTAACACTGTTGCAGAATGTGTTTTTGTGCACTTTTAAGTGTGTTTTGATTCCTTTCCATTTCTAAACCTCATGGCTTTGTATGATACATATTTGTGGAATTTTCTTGAGCTATTTCACTTCACTTTGCAGTATGTATGCGACTCTTCGACGCGCGACACATTGATTTTCATGATGCATGTTCATGATTAATTGTTGTGTATTCTTGATACGTTCTTCATGTTGCTTGTTTGTTCATGCTTACTTGCTTGCTCTCGATGCTTGTTTTGCTTGATTCATGATACATGCTCATGTTTGCTTTCGATTTTGAAAATGCATGTTCATTTGAGATGTTTGATTGTCGATAAATTTCCATGTTGCTCATGTTGAATGCTTAATTGTACAATCTTGTTGAAACTCCCTCATGCTTAATTGTGGATACATGTTCATCAATTAATCTTACTTGACGCATGTTCATACTTGATCCTTGCAATTTATGTGCATTTGTTTAAATGTGGAGGCATGTTTTGGTTTAATTCTTGCGATGCATGTTTATGATTGGTTGTTAGACATGTTCATTGTTGATTGTTCAATTCTTTAATGCATGCTTAACTTGAAATTGTAATGTTACATGATCATATATGCTTGATGCCTATTGGATGCTTTGCATGCTGCGGTATACACTGCTGTTGTGTTAAATATGTGCTATAAAATGTATTAATTATTTTTTGCTGCATTTTACACCTGTTATGTTCTTGAATTACATGATGTTAAATGTTGTGTTGTGTTGTTGCTGGATTTTATCATTGTGTTGAGCTGAAGCGCTATTGTAGCTGCTGTTTTTTGGTTTATTTTCTTGGTTTTTGCTTGCTTTTGCATGTTCCCTTAGGGCTTCCTAGTCCAACTTAATTTTTTATTAAGCTTGGAGTAGGATAGACATTAAGAGTTAATCCATGCATGATAATATTAAGGTAGTCCCTTCTTAACCTCAACCTTAGGTCCATCTTTTGCATACTAACATTAGGATAGAGATTCCTTTCGCATCCTCAACCTTAGGGCCATTGTTGCATGATAACGTATAGGACCGAGTTTTCCCTTTAGATCTTTCGTGCGTCTCTCTTCTTTTTCAAAACAAAATCAAAACACTTAATAAATACAATAAGTATTGTGTGTCATGAACCTTAAGCACAATGGGAAGTGATAAGCGATAGTCTCTCCTTACCTTGTCTAGAGTGCTTTGTATACGTCCCGTCTTGGGTCGATTTTACAAAGCATTCAATCCTATGTCATAGACTTTAGTGAAATACTAATCTAAAACCAATTCAATTCATTTCTGTTAAAACTCACTAACAAATTGCAAATCATTTTGTCCTTCAGGATTTTCCGCCAGGCCTTTTTCAGAAAGGGCATGTTATTTTCGTTCTACCGCAAACAAGCATCGACCCTAACTGCTGGAACGCGAACTTAGCGTCGCTCATAAAAAACACTTAACAATTCATAGGCCAAACTACGGATGCTCTGATTTCCTTATTCTCGTCCTAATGAGGATACATAGGCACAAGACGGTGAAGTATTGGCAAGCAACCTTCCTCCCTTTTCCCTGTAGTCCTCTGAACTACGTTGACTCTGACTTTCTCATTGCATAAGGGAATACGTAGGCCTAGGATGGTGAAGTCCTATCGAGTCTCCATTTGTTTTTTCCCTTTTCATTTCGGTTAGCAGTAGGCTTTAGATAAACACACCCTTTGATTAGAACAACAAGCGTTGATCCCGTTGAGTACAATGGACGCGAGAGGGTGCTAATACCTTCCTCTCGTGTAATCGACTCACGAACCCAGGATTTGGTTGCGAGACCATGTCTTCTCCCATTTTGAGGTTTCTGATCATTTCGTTTCCCCCGTCGGGATAAATTATGTTTGGTGGCAAATATATTTTTCTGCTGATTGTTTTTTGCGTTGCGACACTTACAAAACAAGAAAAGGATTGAAATGATATTACCTTACTGTACGAATGACGGAGGATGCAGTTTCATTCCACAAGGAGCTCTTGAACGAAAGTTGGAATGAATACAAAATGTGCCACATACATAAACGAAACCAAAACGCTCTTACCACCATTCTCTTTGTACAAGTACTTGAAAGTGTGATTAATAATGTACCCAAGAGATAATTGACTTGATGATCATCTGTTTTGTTGAACTTTCACACTTGTTCAATCATGATGATTGAGTATGTCTTGTTGAAGATATACCTACATCATTAAACATAATACCTTTCCAACACTTCTCGGATATAAAACATTAATAATAATTAATACACTTTTACCAATTATTGAAACACTAAAAGTTAACCTACTTGGTAACGCAATCCTTCTTGCTTGCCACATAGTCCAAGCAATAAGGAGATGTCACCCTTATTATGCCTTAGGCCTCTATAAATGAGACCCCATACTCTTTTCATAAAACCAGGACATTTTTCCTGCAATATCAACGAATAGTGCTAGGTACCCAATCTTCATTGGATCCTTGAGGATTAAGGAGACTCTGTTTGCATTCATGCAACCATTAAAAAGCACCTTTAAGAACAAAAAGTTTCCTAAACTTGCACTTTACAATAGTATGTTCCTTTTTACAACAATAATGACAATATAAATTATGAGAAGATGAACCTCTGCTATTTGAAGCCATGTCATATTTAGGGCCCGTTTGTTTTGGCTTTTTTTAAAAATGGTTTTTATAGTGTAATATATTTTGGTGTAAAAAATTTTTACAAAGAAACTTTTCATAAAAGTTTCAAATGAAAATTTGGTTTGAATAGTGATTCTTAAAATGATATTTTATGTATTTCATCATTTTATCAAAACTTTTTTTTGATGTCAAAATTTCAAAACATCACTTAATTTTGAAGCTATTTCACATAGCTTTTCATAAAAATCATTTTTGAGATACAACTTTTTGAAAATTTTTTTATTTTGACTATGTTTTGATCTTCAATAATGTATCTTTATGTTATAGTATTTCAAAATTTATCCTTTAATTAAAAAAAAACAAATTTAGAAAAAATTGTAATATTTTGAAAAACAATTTTGTAGAATTCATTTTCAAAAATACAAAGAAAAAATCCATTTTTTTAAAGCTAAAACAAACAGGCCCTTAGAAGGATCTATAGCAAAATTAACCTTAGGTTGCAAAGCCTTATCCAACTTAGCTTTAACAGTTCTTGACTCTTTTTGCCAAATTTGACAAGTTTCGCAACCAAACCATAAAGGTTTTCCATCCTCACTCTTATCTAATAGAATATCTAGCATATATTTCCTTAGAGCTTCCATATTTTTTTCATTTTCAACAATTTTATCTTCTAAGTGGGAAATAATTCTTTTGTTTGAAGCTAATATTTTGAAAGCATTTATGGCTTCTCTTTTTATATTTTCAAAATATTATTGTAATTGAGAAAAAGCTAAGTCTTGAGTATATTTAAGTTTTGAGTGACTTACAACCTTTTTCTTCTTTTTGTTTGGTGTCATGCCCAAAATTTTGACCACCAAGATTTCCCATCATTGTGAAGATCATCACCACAATATGGATGTACCTTCTTGCCGCATCAATCTCCTCAAAGATGGTTGAGCATTCACCACAATCAAGAATTAGGGTTTTGAGCCCTCTCAGAGCACTTAGACAAAGGATCAATCAATAAATGACATGATCTTCAACTTGTATAACCTCTAAAACACCTACAAAGGATCAAGAGGACTCCCACATCAAGAATCAGGCACAAAGTTGCAACATTCAAAGTGGATCAGGTCTCAAGATCGCCTGTGTCACCAAATTAGGGTTTCTAGTCGACTGAGGCCTCCAGATGAAAATTTTCATCTGGGCATGAGCCAATGCTTTAAAGCACAACCCAAGATACTCCAAGGGACCTCATGGACCCAATCATCAATTCAATTTAGCCTCAGGGGATGCCCTCATAAAAAATTAGGAATTAGGGTTTCTTGATTTAATTCACCCCTAAGTTGACTTTTGGAGCAAAGCATGAGCCAAGACCTCAAGAGATGATTTGAGGACCTCAAATACACCACATTGATCCATTTGCAACAATGGATTGACCCAAGAAGCTTGGTTCACAATTTTCAATTTCATCTGGGCCACAATTAGGGTTTTGAAGAAAAAGTCAATTGTACCTTTGACTTTTGACCAAGACATGCTCCCAAACCTTGGGACATGATTCAATACACCCTGTAACACCTATGGAATCCATCCATTAGGTTTGAATTAGGTCAAGAACTTGATTTGACAAAGGATCGCACAATTTGGATTTCATTCGATAAAAAGTCAACTGTGCACAAAATCAAGTTTGACTTTTTGGAAATTTTCACAAATATGGTTCCCCTAAGTCAAAAATAATGTTAATGTATGATATTGATCATAATTCATTAAGAAAAATCAAGAAAAGTGAGGTTTCTTGCAAAAGAGGCAACCATAAGAAACCAAAAATTTTCAAAGTTATGGAACAAAAGTGATTTTGGTACCAACTTCCAAGGATCATAACTTGAGATCCAAGTAGCCATTTTGGGTGATCCAAAGCCTGATTTGTAGGTCTTACTACATTCTACAAAAGCTTCAACTACAAGAAACTCCAATTCTTCATGGATTTTAAGTTATGGAGTGATCAAAATGACAAAAATGAAGAAAATGACACTTGTTCAACACTTAGTGAAAATCTGCCTAAGTTATCAGCTTTGAACACCAATGTTCATGAGGATTTTTCAATGGGATCCAAATAGTTTCAAAACAAACTATGATCACACATGTTTTGTATCATATGAGGGCTTTCTAAAAAGCACATGAGCATCCCATAACTCAACCTGAGCAAGGAGATATGATTCCCTGAAAATCACCATTTCCAACTGTCTTGTACAAGGTAGATTTTGGCATTTTGCTCGATTTGGAAAATTTGGACAACTCCAAGCCTTGTAATCCATTTGGACACATTAGAGGATGAAATCAAAATGGAATGATCTGATCCCCAAGCCTCCCAAGTCCAAGAATCTACACATAGCCATAACAAACCTAAAAAGGCTAAAAAGTGCAAAAGACTCCAATTTTGTTTCGAAGCATTTAAGGGATACATCAAGGTGGCATGGACTAACATATTCCTAACTGAATGAGTCAAGATTCAGCTCTGAATCAAAGAACCATATGCATGTGCCCTAACCTCAAGTCAATGGCTAGAGGAGACTAAAGATTCCATTTGATCCACATTGGCCAAAGGCCTGTACCAGCTACCATTCACTATTGCTTGCAAAACAGACTTGCTCTACTATAAATAGATCTCATTTGTGCTCAGTTTGAGTACACCATAGCACTATAACACTTGCTTTCCTCAAAATCTCTCTCTCTTTAGGCCAAAATGCCTTCTTTTGCAAGTCATCTCTGAGTTTTTGAGGTAAAGAGCAATTCCACCACAGCTCATGACAAAACACCTCCAATATGTCATATCTAAGTTGTTCAAACACTCACTTGTGATCTGAAACACCAAAATCAGAAAGTCAACTTCCAAAACCTCAAAATTTGACTTTTTAACATTTTTTAAGCCATGTCTTGATTCACTCACTTCCAAAACCAAACCAGACCTCAAACACACTCCAAATATCATCCTCAAACTGTCCCAATTGGTTTCCCTCATCTGGAACACCATTTGAGAGAGTTAAAATCTTGGTCACTTTTGCCCCTTTTGTAAGAAAAGGCCTATACATGCTCCTGAGGATTCCAGCTGGTTCTGATCATCCTAAAAGCTTCTAAGGGATCAATTGAGAGTGTTTAAAGCATTGAATTACTTCTGGCACAAGGAACTTGACAGATTGCACAAGAAGCTTCAAGAGGTAAGTGTATCACAACTTGAACTCTTTAAATCATGCATTACTTTGAGGTCTATTGATCATGGACCTCTTATACATATCATATGTGTGTGAGAATCTGATACCAAGCTATTAATTAACTTGAATCACAAAACATGAAGTTCACCACCGAGCTTTGATTTATCCAAAGGAAAGGGTAAAGATCGAAAAACCCTAATTGCGCTATGTAGGAACACAGCTAGAGATCTAAGGTTCGGGGTTGGTTATACCTAGGGAAGGTGTTAGCATCCTAAGTATCTGTAGTACTCTACAGGAACCTCTTGTTAGTATTTGTGCTATGCTAAAGTTTGCTTGCTAAGGGAAATATGCTAAGGTAAAGACCTAGGGGTATATACACTACGTATCCTGATGGGAGTGAAATCCGAGCATTCGTAGTTCCCCTCAATACGAGGTAAAAGGGATAAAAAGAAAAGGTGAAAAAAAGAAAAGGTGGAAAAAAAAAAGCTGGCTCGCTAGGATCTCGCAATCCTATGCCTATGTATTCTCAAGGTGAACTTGAGAAATCAGAGCGTCCGTAGTTCCCCTCAATAGGGGTAAAGAACTCTTGATTGTGGTCAAGGTTCCAAGGGAAAGTAGGGTTTAACAGCAAGACACCTACACAGTGTACGGAGACTCCAAACCTAAGGCTAGGTTAAAAGGGAAGGAAAGTCTCAACGGGAAAGTAGGGTCTGACAGCAAGACACCTACGTGGAGTGCGGCGACTCCAAACAGGGAATGATGGACAAGGCTTTGTCATTGCAGTCAATAGGGAACGACCCCTTCCTTTGGAATGAAGTAGACAGAGGGACAAGTGTATGATAAACAACAATATGTAAAGTGAATACAATAAGAATTAAATTGAAAATGAATCTAAAAAGTTAACTGAGACGAAGCGAGGATAGTCAGGATAAAATTAAGAATAATATAAAATCTAATTAGATTAAACCAAAAATCTACTTAAGAAATTAATTAACTAGTTAACTAATTCTAATTTAAAAAGTTAACTAATTAATTCTAGTTCTAAATAAAATAAAATAAAGGAAAAGCTACTTGAAAAAGTTCTAAAAGGATTAAACAACTAGACTAATTAAAAAAATATCTAATTAAAAACTAATTAAACATTTTAAAACTTAATCTTAAAATCTTAAATTACTAATCCTAAAATAACTTTAAAATTAAAATACTTATTAATCTAACTCACTAATCATAAAGTCTTAAAGAACTAAACCAATTAAATCTAATTTATCAACAAAACTAAGTCTAAATGAATTAAGAGTGGTACAAACAACACGTTGGGCCAGGAGTTAATGGAGATACAATGGCCCAATACGTTCAAATGCGGGTCGCGGGTTGCATGCTTCAACCCGGTTCGGCTAAGTCAAAAGGAAAGGGTCATGAAACCCTATCATAGTCAGCCGTTTAAATTTCTCTCACAAAATGAATTCGGTCAAAACAAACAGGCCAATGCCCTCTCGTTCTCCCTTCCCATTGCTACTTTCTCTCTTTTTCTCAATAATTCGATCGATCTCCCCTTTCTCTCTACTTGTTTCCCATATCTAATCTCTCAAAGCTCTCTCGTTAACTCTCTCCCTCTATTATCAATCTCACTCTCTCGCTCACGGTGCCGCTCGATCTCTCTGTGGTTTTTGATTCATGCTCACTCTCTGTTTCTGTTATCTCGCAATGCTTTCACGTCTCACATCGCCACTCTCATCGTCGCAAATTCAAACAATATTCAAGGAAACGAAACCGACAAAATACAGCATTGCAAAGTGTTTTTGAACAAAATCCACAACGATTAAGCACAGAAATATATACCTTGGAGTAATTTCGACACGACAGCTTTGACGGTTTTGACGAGTACGTATTTTCTTCTATCTGGTCCTCTGCTGCGTGTGTGAATGCGTTGTTGTTGCTGAGTTACGGTTTGCGAGGGTGGTTGGATTCAGAAAGTGATTGTTGGGTGGTATGTTCGGCGATGGTGCGGTGTATTTGTGAATGATGACGATAGAGGTTGTGTTGTTTGTGAGTTTGTTATTTATGGCCAATGAAGCATGGATACGAAATGATGGTAAGAAGGTTATGTATTATTACAGTTTATTTGTGAAGCAGAGGATCAGTAGCATGGACGGGTGGTCAAGTATATAAGGTGGGAGATGAAGTTGCTGCGAACTGAAGGTGAGGTTGTGAATTGAAGGTTGATGGAGGGTTTCATAGGTCTCTGTTATTGTTAAGGGTGGGATTAATGATGAAACGAGAAAGTGGAGGAGATTTTTGGGTGTAAATGAAGACTGATGGTAAAAGGGGATTGGCGGTAGCCGGTTTTTGAAATGAAGGTTTTCGTTCCTTGGAAAATTCTCAGTAAGTTCCTCTTTTTTAAATTTTTCCTCCTCTCTCATTTCCTCTAGCATCTCTCTTTTAAAACAAATTGAAACTTTCTCTGTTGATTGGTCCTTTTCATTTTGCAGGTTATGGTCTTTGGTTTAAAATTTTGTTTCACAGTCTTATGAGTGTCATTGAAGGGTTGTTGTTGCTTAAAGCATGGAGCTTTTGGCTTGGTTTTAGTCAAAGCTTGGTGTATGGTTTGCGTAGGTAGTATGTGCAGGATTCAGGTTTTGCAGGGTCTTCACATATTTGGTGAAATTGTTTTGTCTGTGATAATTGGTGTGTTGCAGAATTTGCAACTTTGGTGTAAGGTGCTTGGGTCTTGTGTTTGGCTCTTATGGCAACAGGCTGGAAGTTGTAGGAGGTGGTACGAATTGTCATGGAGGTTTGTACGGTTTGATATTGTTGTCTTGTTTGTAAAATGACATAGGATGCTTGTTGTACAAGTTGAAAAGTCAAACATGGATTTTTTTGGTCTTTTTCTATTTTATGTGTTTTTTTAAATTTAATTTAACAATAAAGATGACAACAATAATAAATATCAGCAATAATAATAATCAATAATAAACAAAGTTAAAAATGAAATGAAAACTAATTAAAACTAAACTTAAATTAGAATTAATATAAAAGCTAAACTTAAAATTAAAATTAAATGAAAATTCAAAAGTAAAGTTATGGTTAAAGATAAACTAACTTAAATGAAAAAACTATATAAAAGATGAGCTAATATTCTAATTAAACTAACTAAATTCCAAATAAATCTAAGACAAATTTAAAGTGGAATGACAAAAATCGACAAAAAGCGCATGATTAATGAGATGTTTAATTAAGAATGCGAAAAGGCCGACTTATGATATGCAAACGATCAGAATATATGAGGGTAAAATTTAGGGTATGACAATATGTGTTGTGTTTGAACCAATTTATCATGCTATTATTGTCTGTACCATGAGATAGCATAGAACATGCAAAATTTGGCCTATTTTGAAATCACTATCGGATTTTAAAATGGAAATATTTTCTGAAAATTCCAAGGGCACCATTGGATTCGTCATGAAATTCTAGGTCATATACACCTAAATTTTGTCCCAATCCATGGAGAAATGAGAAAGTTAGAGGCTTCATGCAAATTTCCAAAACTAGGCCTTGCCTTGGGCAAGGGCCAGGCGCGCTTTGGCCAGGCCTAGAAACTTGACACCCCATATATGTTCATGGGGTGGTTTTGATACACGGACGTATCACCATCCCAGTGGTAGCGCACATGTTTGTTTCGCTATGAGGTCGTGGGTTCAACACCCACCCAGACCATTTTATCATTTTGCCATTTTTTCTATTTTTCATATTTTTATGGTTTTTGTTAATTAATTCTAAAATTAATTTCTCTCTCAATTTTAATTATTTTTTATTGGTTGTTTTTTTGAAAATTCCCAAAAATGTTAAAATATTTTATCCCATTAAAATTTCACAAAAATATTATTTATTTCATATATTTAGTATTTTTGTAAAGAATTATGTTTTATTTGTTGTTTTAACACTTAAAATATTTCTTTCTCTTGATTTTTCAACTTCAAATGGTTTTCAAATCATTCTATGAATGAAACCTGATTTTTCAAACATTAACCCAAGATTACAACTTGTTTTTCACACATGTTTGATAATTTTGATCATTTTAATTGAATTTTTATTCAATTAAAATACATTTTAAAATCAAATTAGGGTTTTGATTATTTTCACCCTCACAAATCTTTTTCAAAACACTCATGGGCCTCTAATAGAGTGTAGGACCCAATCCTTGTTGCAAATAAAATAATTTGGGCCTCAGTCATTGTATAAGTCCCAGTACAATTTTCAAAATAACGGTGCGATCGTTATTTTCATCCGGGCCTCTCCTTGAGTTGTAAGCCCCATCATTGTTGTACAAAAATAAACTTTGGGCCTCTAGTAGAGTGTAAGACCCATTCCTTGTAAATAAAAAACCTTTTTGGGCTTCAGTCATTGTATAAGTCCCACTGTGTTTTCAAAAATCTTGGCAGGATCGCCGTTCTCAAACAAAATCATCTGGGCCTCTCCTAGAGTTGTAAGCCACGTTTCTTTTCTTTTTCAAACCTTTTTTAGGCCTCTAATAGAGTGTAATACCCAAAAATCTTTGTAAATACAAAAATTTGGGCCTCAGTCATTGTATAAGTCTCGATACAATTTTCAGATCAACGGTACGATTAATGTTTTTCATCTGGGCCTCTCCTTGAGTATAACCCCCAATCTTCTTTTCAAAAACAACTTTCACTTTTGATCTAGGTTCAAACTCATAGTTGTTATCAAAACTTTCTTTAATTTCTTGAACAACTAACCATACAGCTGTTACAATGGAAGCTTGCTCACCTGTAAGTTTTTATCAGCTTTCCTTTACATACTTGCACACACATATATATATATATACTTGTTTGTGCTGGAAGCTTGCTCACCTATAAGTCCTCCTACCCTCTTTTACATACAGTATATATTTCATCTGTATATATATGCCTGTATATTATCTGCTTAGAGTTTTCCCCCGCAATTAGGTCTAGAATTAGATAAAGCCAGTGGTCACTCTTTCAACAGTCAAAACTAGTTCCCCATAGGAATTCCAGATACAGTCTTGCCTTCTCCTGGGCTTATACAATATGGAACAAAGAGAAAGGCATTATTCCTGGTGAAACTTTTCTCAGACTGTCACTATTAGAAATTGTCAAAGAAATTCATTTCCCCATAGAGGATTAATTCCCGATGAAACCTCTCTTGAATTTCTTCAAACCCTAAAACTGTTCATTAAAGAAAAGATTATTCCCGGTGAAACTTTTCTTGAACTTTTCTTAGGTTTGGACCCACAGGCTTCCTAAAAGCATCCCCGCCTCCTCTTGGGCTTTGTACAAGGACCCTCCGGCTTCTTAGAACTTCTCATGCCTTCTCTTGGGCTTAATACAAGGACCAAAGACCTCTTAAAGGTATAAGACAGAACTTAGTCATCCTTTGCTAGAGCAGTCTTTCTAAAGTGTCAAAACCGCAGACCAATTTTAGGGTTGATTCTCATCCCTCAAAGCACCTGCCTCCTCTTGGACATCATACAAAGATAAACTCCTTCATACCAGTAGACTTGGATAGTCTAATATCCTCTTGGAACTCAAAGACATTCTCAAGTTCCCTACAAATACAGCAGAAACCCTGGTCATTTAACTAATCTCCGGTAGAGTTGAAACCTCTATAGGTTTTTAAAACTCAATCTTTAAACTCTCACTTTAAATTTCCCCAGCCAGGGTCAGCTTATCATCGGTATAACACTATCCCAAATCAGAACCTCAAGGTATCTGATACCTCAACTCTTCAGTAAATCCTCAGCAAGAGGTGATTCCTCATTTTGGACCTGCCTCTGGATCTCAATAATCCTCAGCAGAAGCCAGCCTCCTCTTAGGCTTTGTATAATGATTTTTCCTCAGCAGAAAATTAGCCCTAAACACATCCTTTTGTTGAGTCAATATTCTTTCTTAAAACACTCTCTTATTGAGTTAACCCTTTTTTAGCCTCAATCTTGGGCTTTGTATAAGACAAACAAAGTACTCTCTTGTTCAGTCAATCACCTTTCCACACTCTCTTGTTAAGTCAATGGTACAAAACATAAACACTCTCTTGTTGAGTCATTCCTTTTAGCCTCAATCTTGGGCTTTGTGCAAGACATATATAAACTTTCTCCAAGAAAGTCAAAATCTTCATAACCTTCTCTTAAGCTCTAGATAAATATCTTCCCCAGCGGAGTCAATTCCTCCTAGCCTTCTTTTAGGCTTTGAGAACTAATATCCCTAAGCGGGGTCGATCCTCTTTTCAGCCTCAATCTTGGGCTTTGTACAAGACACCTAAAAAATCCTCAACTGAGTGAGTCAATTTCCTTTCAGTCTTAATCTTGGGCTTTGTACAAGACACCCATAAATATCCTCTCACTAATTGAGTCAATCATTCACTTTTCAGCCTCAATCTTGGGCTTTGTACAAGACACCAAATAAAACACTCTCTTGTTGAGTCAGTCTCATTTCAGCCTCAATCTCGGGCTTTGTACAAGACACCGTATAAATCTCTCCAGTAAAGTCAATCTTATTTTAGCCTCAATCTTGGGATTTGTACAAGACAGATAAAATCTATCACCTATAGGGTCAGTTTCCTCTTTTATCCTCAATCTTGGGCTTTGTACAAGACAGACAAAATATTTCCCCGAAAAAGTTAACTTTTACCCTCCTCTTAGGCTTTGTATAATGATATTCCCAAAAGAGTCAGTCTCGTTTTAGCCTTAATCTTGGGTTTTGTACAAGACAGATAAACACTCTCTTGTTGAGTCAGCCTTTTCCAGCCTCCTCTTAGGCTTTGTATAAGGACTTCCCAAGTGGAGTCAATCAATCTCTTAGCTTCAACCTTGTTCTTTGATCAAGGCAAACAAAAATCAACATCCCTGCATAGGAAATCAAAATCTCTCTGTAGGAAGACATTTCTCTATATTATCACACATCAAAACAAACAAATCAAACAAACCCTAATCCCAGATAACTACTGTAAGTGGCACACTTGTTGATTCAAAAATCCAAGTTGTCGTTCATCTCTTATCCTGGTAAAAATCCTCTATTTCATCTAATTGCTGTAAGCGGCAAGCATCTGGATTATATACATACACGCCACTGTCCGTCTCTTAGCATGGAAAACTCCTAAGGAAAAATGGCATTGCTCAACACTGAGTTAAAGTTTTCTCCTTCAGGACAAATCCCTCATAAAGGAAATTATGGCACTGCTGGATTCTCATATCCCAGTTAAAGTAATTTTCCTTTATAAATAGTCACCCAACAGTTGTGATAAACAGACGAGATGACTCATTTTAGAGATGACAAATTCTCTCTCAGTCAAATCTTTTAGCTTCAATCTTGGGCTTTGAACAAGACACAAATAAACCTTTTAGCTTCAATCTTGGACTTTGAACAAGACACCAAACATCTTTTTCCTCCCATAGAAATATGAGGAACTACGATTTCTCTGATTTCCCTGTTTATCTTTAATGGGAATACGTAGGCATAAGATTACAAAATCTTAGCGAGCATACCAATAAAAAACTCTAGATCCAGTACCTTCACACATTCATCAAAAACACCGGCAAGCCCGACATCAACAAAAACTCTCTCTCTCTCAAACAATCCCAAAGGAGAAACTTTCCCGACCCGCAACAGACAAACACACCAGTACGTAGAAAGCAGTAAGGATAATTGTTAGCAACCTGTGGATAACCACATATAGGATGGGTAATTGACAACTCCCCATTATATCACCTGACCCCGAACTCCCCAAATCCCTTAAGCATTTGTTCAGTTAAACATTCGCGTACAAGGTTAGTTTTAGATAACTTCCCTTTCCCTTCCAGTTTCACGGGATAAATAAGAAATTAGAAAGTAGCACCCCACTCCTACCATTGCGGTGAGGAGAAACCCATGGCGATAAGGTGGTCGCGTCACTGACAAAAATCGCACGCTACAGTAAAATGACGACTCTGCTGGGAAGTTTTTGTATGTGTCTTACCTTAGTCATCATTCGTCACCATTTTCCAACAGTAAAATGGCGACTCTGTTGGGGAGTCATTTTATCTGTCTAGGACTAGGATTATAGTTCCTAAAAGGTCTAGGTTGTTAGAAATCATACTACATATATATATATATATATATATATATATATATATATATATATATATATATATATATATATATATATATATATATATATATACTGTTTTTCCTACTTGATATCCGTGTTTATTTTTCTGTCAATGGGAATGCGAGTGATTTCGCATGTGGAAAGTTTGAGAGAACCCTAAGATAGGTGATGGCACAGACAGGTGGTCTTACAGGGAGTGATTCCCGAATAAGCGATCCTGGTAGACCATCAAATCAGTGGAGATACCCTTTGCAGATTCAATGTTGAACGACAATCATCGTGAAAGCAAATTGTCCCAATGTGGTATCCGTGAAATTGAGGATTTAGTAGACATTAACCATGTGGCCATTTGGTAGTGCGGTAACTATCGAAAATAGATGACACACGATACTACACTCAATTGAGATTACACTAGGATGCTACAGCTCGCTCGGATGAACTAGCTTGCTGTTGGTATCCCTAGGGGGGTCAATGATTTTAGGAACTTTTAACCCGTTCTACAGGTACAAAAATTAACCAGAATACAACCTTTGGGGATGGGTAGAGCCATGACTCCATGCTCGTGACGTTGAACCCTTGAATCCATGTTTTTTCAATGTTTTTGTGTGCTGCATTCATGCATTCATTTAAAAAACTTTTAAACAAAGAAAAAATCTTCTTTTCTCTTCTCTTTTTTTTTTCAAATTAAACTAAAACAATGATTGCAAATATCAAAGAGAAAGATTGCGTTATGGTTTTCGGTAGAAGGAAGACGCACAAGTACACCTTCAAGGCTCCAAAACTAGAGGATTTAAGGGGGTTGGCAAGGATGATCACCAACCCTGATGCTTTCAGAGCTAAGTACGGAGGGCTGCTGTCTCTGTTAAGGGTCCATGTAGTTTAAGGAATCCTGTCTACGCTGATTCAGTTCTACACTTTTTCATATTCCCGGATTATCAACTAGCACCGACGCTAGAATAATACTCTCACTTGACTGATTTAGCCATCACTGACCAAGATCCCTTTTCTAGACTGGAAGAAATTCCAAAGGATCAAACAATTGCAAGAGCAATCTATTTAGACGATTCAGAAGTGAGGACTCACATGACCGCTAAGGAAGGAATCCAAGGTTTACCGGCCAAGTTTTTGGTAGATAAAGCCCTATACTTTGCCAGTGTAGGAAACGTTACTGCTTTCGAAGATATCTCTGTTCTACTCACATACGGGTTATTCCTCTTTCCCAACATCGATAGCTTCATCGATACCAATGCCATTAAGATATTTCTGATTGGAAACCCCGTACCAACCTTGCTCGCAGATGCTTATCATTCTATACACTTAAGGAATTTATATAGTGGAGGAATGTTCACATGCTGTGTACCCCTACTTTACAAGTGGTTCACTTCCCATTTACCCAAGTTTACTGCTTTTTGGGATCATAAGAGTACTCTACGTTGGTCATAGAGAATCACGTCTCTTACCAACTCTGACATTGATTGGTACAATCGGATCTATGACGGGATAAGGATCATCGACAAATGTGGAAATTTCCCTAATGTACCCCTCATAGGAACTAAAGGAGGAATCAGCTATCATCCAATTCTAGTTCGCCATCAACTCGGATACCCGATGAAGAATATTCTGCATAATGTTCATCTGGAAGGTCTTTTCTTCAACGAAGGAGAAAATGACAGGGCACTAAAGAAGGAAATAGTGCATGTCTGGCAACACATTCACAGAAAAGGAAGAGAGTCTCTAGGAAGACCGGACTATATCTCCATGGAACCTTATCTCCACTGGGTACAAACTAGAGCCCTCAAGCTGAGGATGCCTTACCCTTATCAAGAAGTTCTTCTGTTAAAGGAATCTGTCATTTATTTTATGTCTGATACGGAAAAACTCCAGGTCACTTTCAACAGAGTTCAACGGGAAAAGAACTCTTGGAAGAACAAATACCGCATTCTCAATGTAGAGTATACCAAAATTCACGAACTGTTAAAAGAGAAGGATGCTCTGATTAATATACTAGAACAACATGTTGTAGAAAATCAAGAAGACGGAAGAAACTTGCTCGCTCCTTTCACGTGTCAAAGGACTGACAACCCAACAACGGCTGAAGATCCCCGGTCAGAGAAAAGGAAGATACCCGAACCAGCATCTGAGTTCTCCTCAGAGAGGACTCAGGATCCATCAGTTCAGACATTTCTTTTACAGCACTTTGTAAAATACTGTATTTCCCTTTCTGCAATCTTTCAAATTCAATAAAACGGGGTCTCCCCACCATGATATTTGCAATCTATTTCTTGAAGTTTCTTTTTGATTAAAACAAAAAAAAAATTAATATGTATAATTGCATATCACTCATCATTCTCACATAACGCATTCTTCTTACCTTCGAATCTCACGAAGATATGAAATAACTTCACAGTGACATGCAATCCCTGACAACAGTTCAGAGACAACAACAAAGGACTGTGATCTCGGAGATCACATCTAAGCCCATAGTGGAGACGTATGATCCTCGGTACAACATGCCTAAAGGTCGCCCCTGGGGCATGCCTATCAACTTTGTCCCTGAAGGATACATCCCACCAGTCACTGAAGACCCAAAAACTGCAGCAGGAACCGCTGGGCCTGAAGGTTACAAACTTCGGGAAAGCGAAGATGTAAGAGTCATGACAGCAACTCCTGAAGGTTACAAACTTCGGGACAGGGAAGCGCTAAGAGTCACTACCGTAATGACTATACCACAACCCGTGGTACACACTGTCCCGGAAGGACAAATTCCACAGGTAATTCCTGGTGGAAATGAAGACTTGTACGGCAGGATGAATGAGTTCCAGGAACAATTCCTGGAGATGCAGAAGGAACTGCATGCCATTCGCGGCCAGGATTTATTTGGAAAGGACGTCGTAGACCTTTGTCTGGTCCCTAACCTAAAAATACCGCACAAATTCAAGATGCCTGACTTTGAAAAATACAAGGGTAACTCTTGCCCTCAAAGTCATTTGGTGATGTACACTAGAAAGATGTCAACTCAGACTGAAAATCAATAGCTACTGATCCATTATTTCCAAGACAGTTTAACCGGTGCCGCACTCAAATGGTACATGGGTTTAAATCGCACCAAGATCGTCACTTTCAGAGATCTTGGCGCTGCCTTCTTTCAACAATGTGAAAATAACATGGACATGGCACCAGACAGAGATCAACTCAGAGCAATATCGCAGAAGGACAAGGAAAATTTTAAGGAATATGCTCAGAGATGTCGTGAAATTGCCACCTAGATCTGTCCCCCTCTTGAGGAAAAAGAGATGACAAAGATCTTTTTGAAGACCTTGAGCTCATTCTATTACGACCGATTGGTCGCCAGTGTGCCCAACGACTTCACTGAGATGGTGAACATGGGGTTACACCTATAAGAAGCAGTCCGAGAAGGACGATTGGTCAAAAGTACAGAACCATCTAGCAGTACCAAAAGATACGGTAGCACTATCCCGAAGAAAAAAGAGCAAGATATTGGTAATATCTCTCTCGAAAAGCAAAGGCGAAGGTATCAACCAGTAGCAGCGGTAACTCCCGCTATCAATCCAACGCCGGCTCCAACGTATCAACCTCAGGTTGCTCAGTCCCAACCGAATCAACAACAATATCAACAAAGGACACAAAAGCCTCTTCAGCAGGCTCGTCCACAGTACAACAACAATAACCGTACAACACGACCGTCAGGGTTCGACCCTATACCGATGTTGTACGCAGAACTATTTCCACTCCTACTGGTCAAGGGGCATGTCCAAACCAGGTCTCCTCTTACAGTACCAAAAAATCCTCCTTTTTGGTTCAAAGAAGATCAAACTTTCCCTTACCATCAAGGAGGACCAGGGCACAACATTGAAAACTGTCTCAGCCTCAAGTCCGATGTACAGAAGCTTGTTAGGAACGGTGTATTATCCTTCAAAGATACAAATCCAAATGTTCAGACGAACCCGTTGCCTCAACATGAGAAAGCTGTTGTAAATTTGATAGAGGAAGAATTTAACGACAGTTATCAAATTCATGATGTACTCTTATTAGGAACCAATCTGGTCATGATGCATTGCAGACAGAGCGGGTACAGTCATGTACCGTCTCACAATTATAACCAGTGTGATACCTGCTCAAAGAATAATCAAGGATGTTCCATAGTACAATCAGCTTTAAAAGAATAGATGGATCTCGGATGGATCCAGGATTACCGTGATAGAAGTAGCCATTAAGTTAATATGATTCAAATCTTTGATATTCGCTTGATGAATACCAGTCTGGTAGAATTACATGCTAAGCAAGTCAGGCTTGGCTTTTTGGCTTCACATGATTATCAGGACGGTAAAGTGTGTCGTGAAGACGACCAAGGATGTGCACTTGTCCAAAGAACACTTCAACAATTGTTGGACCACTGGTGGCTTCCAATCTACTTGGATAAAGCTACACAAGAGATCAGTATAACTGATGGGAATCCAACTAGGCATCAAAGTCAGGATGTTCGCTAGATGGAAACAGATCTAGTAAGGTTGCACTGCATACAAAACGGATGTGGCCAAGTGCCACCACACAACTATGAGTGTTGTAGAGTTTGCTCAGAGAACAACCAAGGATGCTACCTTGTACGGCCAGCTCTTCAAAATCAGTTGGAATGAAAAGAGATTCGACCATGTTCAAGTTCTGGTTCGATCAACATAATGCAAGACTATCTTCCTAATCAAAGCAAAGACATTGTCTTAATCTCTAAACATGAAATGACCAAAGACGTATGTGCCATAATCCCTCTACTCCATGAGTCAAGAGTTCCTCTTGATAGTAGAAAGATTCTCAACCTCGAACTAATTGAGGCCGACTATGATGGTCAGAAAAATCAAAAGGCTCATGTGGTTATCTATTTTCCAGGACCAATTTGACAATAGGACAATTTGACAACATCATCTCCAACATCACTGCCTGCAACAACTTAGGGTTCAGTGATGAAGAACTGCCAGAAGAAGGAAAAAAATCACAACATGGCGCTTAATATTACAGTCAACTGCCAGGACGATGCTTTAGCCAGCGTCTGGTAGACACAGGATAAACTCTGAATGTTATGCCCAAATCTACTCTGATGCGACTATCATTTCAAGGATCCCCGATGAGAGGCAACGAGGTCATCATTAAAGCATTTGACAGATCCAGAAAAACAGTTATTGACGAAGTTGACCTTCCTATAACCATCGGTCCTCACACTTTCCAAGTCAGGATGTTCGCTAGATGGAAACAGATCTAGTAAGGTTGCACTGCATACAAAACGGATGTGGCCAAGTGCCACCACACAACTATGAGTGTTGTAGAGTTTGCTCAGAGAATAACCAAGGATGCTACCTTGTACGGTCAGCTCTTCAAAATCAGTTGGAATGAAAAGAGATTCGACCATGTTCAAGTTCTGGTTCGATCAACATAATGCAAGATTATCTTCCTAATCAAAGCAAAGACATTGTCTATATCTCTAAACATGAAATGACCAAAGACGTATGTGCCATAATCCCTCTACTCCATGAGTCAAGAGTTCCTCTTGATATTAGAAAGATTCTCAACCTCGAACTAATTGAGGCCGGCTATGATGGTCAGAAAAATCAAAAGGCTCATGTGGTTATCTATTTGCTAGGACCAATTTGACAATAGGACAATTTGACAACATCATCTCCAACATTACTGCCTGCAACAACTTAGGGTTCAGTGATGAAGAACTGCTAGAAGAAGGAAAAAATCACAACATGGCGCTTAATATTACAGTCAACTGCCAGGACGATGCTTTAGCCAGCGTACTGGTAAACACAGGATAAATTATGAATGTTATGCCCAAATCTACTCTGATGCGACTATCATTTCAAGGATCCCCGATGAGAGGCAACGAGGTCATCATTAAAGCATTTGACAGATCCAGAAAAACAGTTATCGACGAAGTTGACCTTCCCATAACCATCGGTCCTCACACTTTCCAAGTCAGGATGTTAGCTAGATGGAAACAGATCTAGTAAGGTTGCACTGCATACAAAACGGATGTGGCCAAGTGCCACCACACAACTATGAGTGTTGTAGAGTTTGCTCAGAGAACAACCAAGGATGCTACCTTGTACGGTCAGCTCTTCAAAATCAGTTGGAATGAAAAGAGATTCGACCATGTTCAAGTTCTGGTTCGATCAACATAATGCAAGACTATCTTCCTAATCAAAGCAAAGACATTGTCTTAATCTCTAAACATGAAATGACCAAAGACGTATGTGCCATAATCCCTCTACTCCATGAGTCAAGAGTTCCTCTTGATAGTAGAAAGATTCTCAACCTCGAACTAATTGAGGCCGGCTATGATGGTCAGAAAAATCAAAAGGCTCATGTGGTTATCTATTTGCCAGGACCAATTTGACAATAGGACAATTTGACAACATCATCTCCAACATCACTGCTTGCAACAACTTAGGGTTCAGTGATGAAGAACTGCCAGAAGAAGGAAAAAAATCACAACATGGCGCTTAATATTACAATCAACTGCCAGGACGATGCTTTAGCCAGCGTACTGGTAGACACAGGATCAGCTCTGAATGTTATGCCCAAATCTACTCTGACGCGACTATCATTTCAAGGATCCCCGATGAAAGGCAGCGAGGTCATCATTAAAGCATTTGACAGATCCAGAAAAATAGTTATCGACGAAGTTGACCTTCCCATAACCATCGGTCCTCACACTTTCCAAGTCACTTTCCAGGTCATGGACATCCAGGCAGCATACAGCTGATTATTAGGAAGACCTTGGATACACGAAGCTGGGGCAGTCACTTCGACACTTCACCAGAAGCTGAAGTTCGTAAAGAATGACAAACTAGTCATAGTCTGCGGAGAGCAGGCCTTGATCGTGAGCAACTTATCATCATTATCCTGTGTAGAAACAGAGGAGGTCGTTGGAACTCAGTTTCAAGCACTCTCGGTAAGCATTGAGAATCGATCAAAAAAAGGGACATCGATTTCCTCATACAAAAATGCTCTCAAAGTGATCGAGAGTAACAACGCAAAAGGATGGGGACAGCTTGTCTTTCCTACGGATAACAAGACAAAGAAAGGTTTTGGTTTTTCCTCAACCTGTACCCAGACCGCTACTAACGATGAAAGTTTTCATCCCATTCAGGACTTCTTCCACAGTGGAGGCTTCCTCCACCCTGTGTCTCAAGAAGTACACACCATCAATGAGGGTGACTCCTCCGATACAGATGAAGAGTGGAAGTCCTATCTCAATAAGGACGGTTATATGTCTCTGGGAGAGATGCATACGCCATTTTGCTTTCCCACGCAGAGTCCGAGATATATACCGAGATCAGATGTCAAGATGATGTACGAAGATTGTGATCCGGAAGGATGTCGTGCTCCACCCAACTCATTAGAGGAGGACACTCTGATGAAAGACAACTTCGACTATGACTATTATGACCCAATGGATGACTTGCCTATCTGGCATCCGTACCCAGAAGAGTTGGGGCAAAAAAGTCAGCCAAACAATGCTTATCAGCTGAGCATCATTTAAAAGAATACATGCGTCCCCAACGAGTCATGGGATCATTACTCTGTATATTCCGAAAATATCCAGCACAACGATGAATCTACAAAGATTGCAGGGCAAGAGTTCATCAACTATGCTTTTCCTGAGGTCAACGTCATAGAGAAGGATGACTCCTCCAGTACAACCAAAGTATGGGACACCTTAGGACAGCCGAGTGGTAAGTACGACTTCTTGGTCAAGTACACCGCTCCTGAAAGCTCTCGTATCAGGCTCGAAGACATCCAGCCAACTGGATGGGGAGATCCGCCTGAGAGAGAAAACAATGTGCAAGATACAATAGAAGAGTTCGTTTACGACAACTCTGCCTGGGAGGAAGACTCCAACGATCCTGCTCCGCCAGAAATCAGCGTCATTTCTGAGGACAAACCAAGAAAGAAGGTACCAGACTTTGTGATTCACCGAGGAGTTCACCGCCAATGGGTTGGTGTCGATGTCCCGAAAGTCGTCCATAAGTCTAAGTAATTGCCATCTTTGTTTTAACCTTTCACCCTGCCCAGGTGAAACAAATGTTTTTATAGGGCTCACTTTCTGTAAATGTCTCTCTTCGCTTCTCCCAAAATGACAGAGTTTTGTTTTATAGGGTTGTAGTTTCAAGAATCGACAAAATCATAAATAAATAACGTCATTCTGTAATTTCCGCATTTTATTACTCTTTTCACTTTTCGCTTTTTTTAGAAAATGGTAATCCTAAAACAGCCTAAAAATAAAAACAAACATTTTTTTAGAAAATACACTGCACACACTCTTGCATCCTATCTATCTCTTCTAAAAATAAATCATCACGTCATGCAGATTACTTGTTTAAACCCTATTGAAACATACGATCCCATGCCTTCTCCCAACTTTGAATTCCCGAATTTTGAAGCTGAAAAAAAAGAGGATGCAGAATTTCCAAAAGAGATCTCACGACTACTCAGACAAGAGGAAAGGTCTATTGAACCTTACAAAGAGCCGTTGGAAATGGTCAATTTGGGTTTAGAGGAAGAAAGGAAAAAAGTCAAGATTGGGGCACTGCTCAGTCCAATTGTCAAAGAAAGCTTGATAAAACTTCTTAGATAATTTCCAGATGTGTTTGCTTGGTCCTATCAGGACATACCAGGGTTGGATACCAGCATCGTGGAACATCATTTACCATTGAAATCAGAATGTCCGCCGGTAAAACAAAGACTGAGACGGACTCATCCAGACATGGCCATCAAAATTAAAGAGGAAGTGCAGAAACAGATTGACGCGGGTTTCCTCGCCACCTCAGAATATCCTCAATGGTTGGCCAACATAGTGCCAGTTTCGAAAAAGGAAGGAAAGGTCAGAATGTGCGTGGACTACAGGGATCTGAACAAAGCAAGTCTGAAGGATGACTTCCCCTTACCACATATAGACATGCTGGTAGACAGTACAACAAAGTTCAAAGTCTTTACTTTCATGGATGGATTCTCGGGCTATAATCAAATCAAAATGGCGCCGAAAGATATAGAGAAAACTTCGTTCATCACCTCATTGGGCACCTTTTGTTACAAGGTAATGTCGTTCGGTTTAAAGAACGTCGGGATAACCTATCAAAGGGCCATGACTACTCTGTTTCACGACATGATGCACAAAGAAATCGAAGTGTATGTCGATGACATGATTGCCAAATCTAAAACAGAAGAGCAGCATGTGACCCACTTGTCAAAACTATTCAAGCATCTGAGAAAGTACAAACTCCGCTTGAATCCCATTAAACGCACATTCGGTGTCTGTTCTTTACTTTATAAAATGCTTTTCTTGTAGTTGTTAAGAGCAATGGTGTCACATGCAAGTATACATGCTTGAAAATGTAGCAAGTGATAAAGTAAAGGTCGAACCCACAAGGAAGTGATAAAGACTTTGAAATACTAGTATTGATTTCTTCGTTTAAGAGAAAGTATGAGCAAGGTAACAAAATAATAATAATAAAGAACAGGAGCAACACACAAATAACTAGGACAAAATTTATAACTAAAAAGGAGTTAAAATATCAGAGAGAGTAGTTGATGAGCTAAATCCATTAGTATAGTTGTTTTGAAAAACTTTTATGATGTGAAGTGTCGTGCCTCAAAAGTTCAGAACGTGATCTAGTGGTGTATCTCTACAACATCAAAAACATGCATAACTAGGGCAAGGGAACAAATATCTAAGTCTCACTTGTAACCCTAAAATACGTCTGGTTTTAATTCTGAAATTCTTTATGGTCTCAACTTCTTATCTCTAAGCAAGTTGAATTAAGTGAATATCTCTATCCTACTTTATTAACCACTTTTGTTATGAAATCCACTTGTTAGTTGGATCTCTCTCAACAACAAGCTTTTACCTTTTTCCTAGTTGATCACTCTAAAAATCAAGTTTATAGCATAAAAACACATAACAAAATAAGACACTACTCAACACATTATATCAACATAAAAAACAACTTTTATACTAACTTCATTAGTTTCATCAAACAAAGGTTTAGCTCATAGTGAGCTGAGTACAAGCTACTGAAGTGAAACTACTAGGAAACATTGTCTTACAAAGTGAAGTGCAGAATGTGCCTATTTTTGTATATAAGTTTTGTTGCACTTATCTTTACTTTGTGTTAAAATTGGTTGAATAAACCCCACTTTTATGTGTAAATACGTTTACTTTACATTTTCGTGTGTATATTGCGGTTTCTTGTATATATCATTGAGTTTAATTTCTTTCCATTTATTTTTGTAGGTATTCAAGTATTAGGATCTTGCCATATTCTTGAAAAGAGCATTGAATAAGCTTTCCAGCGCTTCCGACCGTGCTTAAATCGGAGTTACGGTTCAGAAGTTGTGGTCAAATAAGGGGTTGTTTTGCTGTCATGTTCGCTTAGCGAGTGTGACAGTGAATGTTCGCTTAGCGAAGGCTGGCGAAAGTCTCAGCGAAGGAGTCCAGAAAGAAACAGAGGAGAAAGAGACCAAAAGTTTGCTTCGCGAACTTCCTAGCGAGCATTCGCTAGGCGAATAAAATGTTCGCTTAGCTAACTTCTGAAGAAAGCAAGAGGCGGTTTAACTTTTTGTAGGCACTTAAGCGCCATTTTTGTGCATTCTCCTAGCAAATGGAATAGTTTGCCTTGCGAACATGCGAAAATCTTATTCGTTTATAATTGAATTTTGTAACTTTTTAGGGATGGTTTTGGGGATTCTTGCTCCAACTCCATCAAACTTCATTTTTTCAGTAGATTAGCTTAGAAAACAACATGGAAGCTTGCATACGGATGATCCGGGGTGGATTGATCGTCGACCGGCTCCGACAAACCGCGAGATGTTTGGTTCATTTCTTTACTTCTTTGTGTTTTTCTTCTTTGTTGGGTTTTGTATATGTATTGACTATGATCTCATGTATATATGTCACCCATGGCATTGTATAAAACTTGTTTTACAAATATTTATTGGTGATTGTCTCTAATTTTTGCTTTATGCGCGGGGTTTGAGTTACGTTAGAGATAATCGTCGCAAACTTCGATTAGGGATGATTATCTGTTAGTTTATGGATTCTAGAGATAGATTTAAGAGCTAAGAATCTTCAATAGGCGTCGAAGCTTAATGCCTCCGTGCCTTGAGTCGAGTGCGAGAGTGTCGGCAAGGGTAACACAGTTGTTTTCTCAACTTTGCGTTAGACATAATCTTTGTTGTGAGCAGTGCTGGGTGATATTGAGGAGTATTGTAGGTCGAGTATAACTGGTCGGTAAGTTTAAGTTTGTGAGGAGTCGATTAAGTGCATGCTAGAAAAGTTTGTCTTGCTGAAGAATGAATTTGTTTTTATGTTTTAATGTTTACTTTTCAGTTTTCTTTACTTGTAAACCATTTAAACCTAAACTCATTAATGCGAGAGATTGTCGAACGACATTATTTCCCTTGAACCGATCTCTGTGGACATGATATAAATCTTGGAGGGAATTCTTTATGAAAATAAATATTTTGCTGCTTGCCCTATTCTGCATTCAACACAAAGTGAAGTAAAGAAATGCAACCTAATAGTAACTTGGAAATCTCTTGTGTTGAGTAAACAACAACAACTCTCTTCAGTCATGACAGCTTTCAGCAGAGTGTACAGGAATGGATGGGAATAGAATACCCTCTACTAATGCTCCAATAAATAAACTACAACTGAAATAAATTGATTTGTTGTGTGTAAAAATCTCCGGCTCTCTTTTTCTCAATGTGCATGTCTTCTTTATATAGAGGTGAGTGGAAGTGAGAGTTGCTACTTTCTTGGATCATGGGTTTCTTTATGAAAATAAGGTTAGGCCCAATTCAAATCCGCATGCGGGCCAGCTGTCCCTCAATCCTTCTGTTGCAAGCTATCTGGTACAGATGTCGGTGGGAGACAAAGCTGCTTTTTGCAGGCGGCTGTGGCAGAGTGATGGAGCAGAGCAGACGGCTGGTGGTTTTGGTGTTGGGTGCTCCTTTTGCAGTGTGGTCCCCACCGTACTACCATTTGTCTTCTAGCTTCCTTGGTCTTATCCATTCCTTTTTGCTCCAATGCTCTTCAAAACACTGCCACGTGAGCCCTAGTAATTCTTATTCTCCTCCTCTGCTCTTGATGAAATAATTGATTAAATTGCCAACTACTTATTTTCCAATAGTTCCTCCTTCTGCTCCATAGTCTGCCTTCCAGGGTCACGCCTCAATTTTCCATCAACTGACTTCCTTTTAGACAAAAACTCATTGAAAACCATAAAAGAAGCACCTAGTGTGCTCAAAGTTAAAACATACTGAAATAAGCTAAATTCACATTAAATCAAGAAATCCTAAACTAAAAATGCCACATAAAATGGGTCAAAGTAACACACCAAAATAGTGTTATCACTCCCCCAAACTTGAATGATCACTTGTCCTCAGGTGATGTGACAGTAAATGACTATGGAAATGAAATTGGAGTTCAAAAGCTTCAACCAGATCAGAAAGGTAATGTGACTTTAGATTTGGAAGGGTAATGGAACTTATTTCAAGTGAAACCTTGCTCAGCTTTGCAATTGGTCAAAGTGGTGTTAGCTCAAAAGTGAACTGACATCTCTTGTCATGACCCTACTCTTCTAGAAAACAAGCCAAATTTCTCTCTCTTGATTCCTTTTTTGTGTACTTTCGTGAGCGGGGTCTCTTCCTTTGGTTTCACAGGGGAATTCTTTTCTGACTCTCGAATGATATTTTTGACTTTCATATTTGGGATCACTTTTTTCCACTTATTTTATCTTCTTTTTTTATGGTAAAACATCTCATCTCAGAAGAATCCCACTTGCGATGAGTCCAACTGAATATTATGATAAAATGCCTGTTGTTCCTCCAGTTTCGGGCACAGGAACTTTATTATTGGTTATCTTTGCCACTTTTTTATACACTTTTGCGTGCGTTTGTGTGGAGTGTGCCCCTTCTGTGATCATCTCAATCATTCTTCAAGTCTTTCTGTCCTTCCCTTTGTGATTCTTAAGCTTTTAACCTTTCTCTTGATTCCCAACAAATCAGTTATCTTTTTGAAAAAATATTTGGCTGGTTTAAAAGACTAGTGGCGTCGTGACAGAGAACATCAGTCGCCTCAGTCAAAACTCACTTGGCACAATTCCTACACTTTACTCTGCTCACTCATAAAATCTTCCTTCCCATTTTTTATTCTTAAGCCTAAAATTTTGAGAATTGACGTTCCTGGCCTATTACAGTTTTTCCCCAAACATTCCCTAGCATTCTTACTCTAAACTAACACATGCAACTAAATGAAACAAATTCAGCAAAATAAATAAAACAGATGCCAACTAAATGAAACACACATGACATTAAGAAAAACAGATCCTCCAGTTCTTGGGACATCAAAGCTTCCCCACAAAAGATTCAAAAACTTATGGCTCAAAACATGGCCATCCAAAACATTAATCAAAACATTATCCAGAAACAAAAACATGCAAGACAAAAGACAGAAAATCCAATTTATGATATTAGAGGGTTAGAGTGGTGAGAATAGGCTAAACGATGGCATCCTCCCCCAAACTTAAAGTAAGGACAGTGTCCTCACTATTTAGTGATGAGAAAAGGCAGGACATCGCTTGCCTATTTCACTGTACCAACTAGGCCCTAAGCCTGGAGCTTTTCCTTGGTGCAGGCATGTCTTGTTTCTTCTTCTTCTTCTTTGCCTCTGTGCCCTGTGCTTCCAGCTCCTTTTTCTCATTGCCCTATTCAATCGTGACTTCAGTTACCATCTTCCCAGTAGCTTTGTTTGGACTTTTAGCCTTCTACTTAGGCTGTTCCTCAGCTTTCTTTAGCTGCTCCTCCGCAACAGTATCATCTGCATTTACGGCAGGTTCCTCGACGTGATTGGGTTCTGGGTCAGTGGCGATCTTCTCTGTCTCTTCACTGTCTACCTCATCATCTCCTTTAACAATTCCTTCCTTCTCTGTGGTTTCTGTTGATGAATAATATTTCCTCAGTGCTTCTCCTTCAATATCCTCCTCAGTTCCCTATGTCTAGACAGTTTCTTCCACTGAATTCTCTTTTCCTTTACTCCCTTCCTCTTCTTCAGCTACATCTTCCTTATTCATCTCCAGATCTCTAGCATCCTTGTCTACTTCTGCTAAGAAGCTTTCCAAAACTTCGTCTTTGCCAGAGCCTCCCTCCTCCTGATCAGACTTGTTAAGATCAAACTTGTTTGCAGGACTGACAGGTGGTGTCGGGGCTTTAGTGGTCTCCTTCTTCTTCCATTCTGGTTTCATCTTTTTCTGTTTTGGGCTGCCTTCAAGTTTCGGAGGCGGAGAAGAGTAGGTTTTCTCAGCTTCTTCTTTTTCTTGACCTGGCTCTGAGTGGTGTCTACTGACACGCCCCTGATTGTCTCCTCTACCTCTTTCTTTTTCAAATCCTTCTCCTTCTTTTTATTCTTTGCTTTCTCCTTCTTGGTGGATTTATTCTCTTTTCCTTCATTCTCGGTAGCAGCTAGTTCAACACTTCCCAGAATGTGATTAGGGAATTTAGGGGCCTTAAGCAAGTTGGATGGGTTTTGAATAGCCCACAAATTTTCTTGCCATATTGCCATAGCCTTCTGATATGCAAAGTACTCCTGCTGATCCTTTTGCATCTATATCAGGATTTCCATAGCTGGGTCTTGTTGTTCAGATACCCCAGAAGAAGCTTGGCTCACCGATGTTGTCCTTTTTCTAGATCCTTTAGGTTTCATCAAAGTCAGTATCAGGGTTTTATCCAAGGGTTGTTGTGGAGACCCAAAAATGTTTGAGTCGTATTCTTGCACACCTTGTCTCCTACAAAGGGTTGTTATGAGACAAGGAAAATACAACATTCCTTCTTTCTTATTTGAACAGGCGTGAATCTCTTGAACAATTATTTTACCAACATTAATCTCTCTCAATCCAGTTATGCAATGGAGAAGCACCAAACTAGCCCTGGAGACTGTCTCGTTATAAGCAGTGGGCTTGATTGAATGCTTGACAAATTGGTGCCAAACTTTCACCTCCGGCCTTAAATCCATTCTTCTCACCGCTTTCTCAACCCAGTTCGTTCCAACAACACACAACGATTCCATGTAGGCATTGTATTCATCTTCCTGCGAACTGAGTACCAGATTTTGGTATTCATCTTCGGTATTCTCCAGCTTGAAATAAAAGTTGATATTGGACTCATTATAGGTCACCTTTGTTCCTCTGACCAATACCTCTAGCCTCTTGTGCCCATGATCCATCAAGTTAGAATAGAATTCCTTGACCAGTGTTGAATTGTAAGGACCGGGTTGCTAGCAAAAGCTTCCCCACTTCAGATGTGAGATGGCTGTTCCAAGGTCGCCTGGAAGTCCTAGCTTCTCATCTTCAATGTCCATGATAAATCCTCTTTCAGCGAACATATTCATTTTGCTGAAGTGCTCCACAAATCTTTTGTGGGCTTCAACATTAACGAAAGTGTCATCTTCATCTTGACTAGAGAGGTCGATCATGGGGGCGACGGTTTTCTTTCCTGCAGTCTTGTAACGACGGCCAGTGGTTGGGCCTTTAGTCATTTTTCTTAGGGAATGGAGGTGAGAGGGTTTGAGAGATTAGGGTTACGGTAGGAAGGGTAGAGAATGAAAAGTGAAAAGTTTTTTTGAATATTTAGGTAGAGAGAGAGAGAGATGGAGGGAAGTTGGAAAGGTGATTGAAAAATTTGAGCAAAGAAAAAAAAAGTCTTTGTAAAGATGAAGAGAGAAAAGTTTCCTTATTTGTGATTATTTGGGCAAAGGGTGAAGGGACTTGGGACTGACAACTGAAAAGATTCCCTTAGAGGTTTTACGTGCTTGGCTAGCTGATCAGTCTGACGTGGCAGACAGGGCCATAATGACTCTGCTGCTACACATAGCCCAAGGTGCACGATCCCCATGCCACACTTTGATTCTCTCTCCTTCTCTCAAAATAAAACGGTCCGTTTTCTTTCTGGTGTCCAAAGAAAATATTTATTGCCAGCTCAGCATTAATATCTTCATCATGGACTTAGCAAAATTAATTCCTTCACCTATTCCAATATTCCGTTTCTACTTTTCTTGTGTTCTTTGCTGGCGTGTCACATCTTGTCATGAGCTGATGCCACCAAAAACCTTCATGACCTGTACAAAAATAAAAATAAAAGAAAATGCATAAAGCTGGGCTGCCTCCCAGTAGCTCTATTTTAAGGTCTTATCGCCTGACCAAAACAAGTGTCCATAAATCAATGAAATGGAGAGAACCCCTTGTATTATTTGCGGGTTCTCCAAAATAAGTTTTGACCTTTTGGCCATTAACCTTAAATCTTTCTCCATTTTTCTCATTCAACAATTCCGCAACACCATGGGGGTAAATTTCTTCCAAAATAAAGGGGCCAGACCATCTTTATTTTAATTTTCCAGGGAATAACTTCAGCCTTAAGTTAAAGAGTAAAACTTTTTGGCCTTTCACTAATTCCCTTTTCTGACATTTCCTGTCGTGCCACCTTTTGGCCTATTCTTTGTACAACTCAGCATTCTCGTATGAGAACAGCCTATGCTCATCAAACTCATTTAATTGGAGCATTCTAGCTTGATCGACATTTTTAATATTAAAATTTAGTTGCTTCACAACCCAAAATGCCTTATGCTCCAATTCAATGGGTAGGTGACAAGCCTTTCCGTAAATAAGTCTATAAGGAGACATGTCTAAGGGAGTTTTATAGTCAGTCATATACGCCCATAGTGCTTCGTCCAAATGTTTGGACCAATCCATTCTCGTGGGGTTAACCACTTTTTCCAAGATTCTCTTGATTTCTCTATTAGAAAGCTCCACTTGTCCGCTAGTTTGTGGATGGTAAGCGGTAGCAACCTTGTGCTTTATCCCATATTTTGCCATTAAGTTTTCAAAAAGTTTGTGGCAAAAATGGGATCCCTTATCACTGATGATAGCTCTAGGCGTGCCCTGTCTTGTCAGGATGTTCTTGAGCAAGAACTTGGTCACTACCTAAGCATCATTAGATGGTGTTGCTACTGCTTCAATCCACTTGGACACATAATCCACATCTACAAGGATGTAAAGATTGCCAAAGGATAGAGGGAAAGGCCCCATGAAATCTATGCCCCACACATAAAAAATTTCTACTTCAAGAATACTCGTGAGTGGCATTTCTTGTCTCATGGACACATTTCCAACCCTCTGGCATCTATCACATCTTTTAGTCAATTCATGAGCATCCTTAAAAATAGAAGGCCAAAAATAATTTGATTGCAACACTTTTGTTGCAGTTCTGACTCCACCAAAGTGTCCACCATAGGGGGCTTTGTGGCAGGCCGATAAGATCTGTCGAGCCTCCTCATAGTCAACACATCTTCTCAATAGCTAATCATCACACTTCTTGAATAGGTAAGGTTCATCCCAAAAATAAATCTTGACAGTGTGGAAGAACCTCTTTCTTTGTTGGAAGTTGAATTCTGGTGGCACAACTCTGCTGACTAAGTAGTTAACAATGTCAGCGTACCAAGGAGTCATGCTATCAGTGATCACCAACAGCTTCTCATCCGGAAAACTTTCTTTAATATCTCCACTGTTTTGGGATTGAACCTATTCAGGTAGTCTTGAGAGATGACCAGCAACTGAGTTTTCCACTCCTTTCTTGTCTCTTATTTCTAGGTCAAACTCTTGTAGTAAAAGAACCCATCGTATGAGTCGTGGCTTTGCATCCTTTTTGGAAATCATCTACTTGATTTCTGCATGATCCATGTACACAATGACTTTAGTTCCTACCATGTAAGGTATGAACTTATTAAAGGCAAACACTACTGCCAGCAGCTCCTTCTCCGTGGTTGTGTAATTGATTTGTGCTTCTATCAAAGTCTTGCTTGCGTAGTAGATGGTGTGAAAAACTTTGTTATGCCTTTGGCCCAACACAGCACCAATGGCAAAGTCACTGGCATCACACATTAATTCAAATGGCTTGGACCAATCTACAGTTTTGACTACAGGTGCAGAAATGATAGCCTTTTTTCAAAATATTGAAAGATTCAACGCACTCTTTACTGAAGACAAAAGGTGTGTCATGCTGCAGCAGCTGGCATAGTGGTTTGGTTATTTTTGAAAAATATTTTATAAAACTGCTATAAAATCCAGCATGCCCCAAGAAACTCCTAAAGCCCTTGATGTTGACTGGTGGGGGTAATTTTTCAATTACCTTTACCTTTGCTTGATCTACCTCTAGTTCTTCTTTTGAAATTCTATGACCAAGAACAATTCCTTCTTTTACCATAAAATGGCATTTTTCCTAATTAAGAACTAGGTTGTTCTCTTCACACCTGGCCAACACCAATTCCAGATTCTTTAAACAATCCTTGAATGACTCTCCAAAAACTGAAAAATTATCCATGAAGACATCCATGGAAGTCTCTATGATATCCGAGAAGAAAGCCATCATACAACGTTGAAAGGTGGCTGGTGCATTGCACAGTCCAAACGACATTCTTCTAAAGGCAAAGGTTCCATAAGGGCATGTGAATGTTGTTTTCTCTTGATCTTCCGGGGCTATTGCAATTTGGTTGTAGCCCGAATACCCATCTAAGAAACAACAATACTCCTTTCCGTCTAGTCTATCCAACATTTGATCAATGAAAGGCAAAGGAAAATGATCCTTCCTAGTTGCCTTGTTTAGCATCCTGTAATCCATGCAAATCCTCCAGCAAAAAACGGTTCTAGTGGGGATAAGCTCATTCTTCTCATTGATTATCACTGTCATGCCCCCTTTCTTCGGTACACACTGGATGGGACTTACCCATACACTATCAAAGATAGAGTAAATAATTCATGCGTTCAGCCACTTGATAATTTCTTTCTTTACCACCTCTTTCATGATAGGGTTCAGCTTTCGTTGACTCTCAATGCTATTCTTAGCATTTTCTTCCAACAAAATTTTGTGCATGCAAATTGCTGGGCTGATTCCTTTAGTGTCAGAAATCTGCCATGCAATTGCCTTCTTGTGTCTCTTCAGTAATGAAATCAATTGCTCTTTCTGCTCCTCTTGCAGATCTGTAGCAATGATCACTGGCAGCTTCTGTCCCGCCTCCAGATATGCATACTGTAAATGATCTGGCAGTTGCTTGAGCTCCAATTCAGGAGGTTCCCCTATGGAAGGAAGCTGCTGCTTATGAGCAACAGTGGTAGATTCTATCACTTCCACAGATTCTTCCTCATGCTTTTACATTGGCCCATAAATGATCTCATCTCTTAGTCCATCATCTTGCACTTTGCCTAACTCAATTTTCAACAGATCACTAGCCTTTAGAAGGTTTTTATGGATTAAACCTTCCCAGCTAGATATCATGGAACATTCAGGTACTTTTTCTTCTGGATATTGCAAGGCATTAAGTATGTTGAACACCACGTGCTTCCCGTTCACTCTCATCGTGATTTCCCCTCTTTCTACATCAATTAAGGTTCTACCCGTTGCTAGGAACGGCCTTCCCAACAAAATGGGTGTTTCCTTATCAGCCTCAAAGTCCATAATAATGATATCAGCAGGGAAGACAAATTTGTCAACCCTTACCAGAACATCTTCTATCTTCCCTTGGGGGTAGCAAATACTTCTATCTGCCAGCTGCAAGGTGATGGTTGTAGGCCTGGCGGCACCTATCTCTAGCTTCTTGAAAATGGATAGGGGCATGAGGTTGATGCTAGCCCCTAAATCACAAAGCGCCTTTCTACAAAAGGTGTCACCAATGGTGCATGGTATAGTAAAACTTCTAGGATCCTTCAATTTGGGAGGGAGTTTGCCTTGAACCAATTGGATACACTATTGTGTGAGTGCAACCGTAGCAAATTCTCCCACCCGTTTTCGCTTGGTAAGCACTTCCTTCATGAACTTTGAGTAATTTGGCATTTTTTGAGTAGCTTCAATCAATGGTATGTTGATGTGAAGCTGCTTCAAGATCTCCATAAACTTTGAAAATTGTTGATCTTCTTTGGCTTTTTTGATCCTTTGTGGAAAAGGAGGTGGTGGCCTTTCTTGAACAAACTTTTGCTTCTTGTTGGCTTCAGTAATGACTTCTTGATTCTCTTGAGGAATAGGGGTTGCAGTAGGTACATCATCTTTGTCCTTCTGTCGCCCAGATGAAGAAATTTTTTCAACAACTTGGCTTCTTGCTCCAGATTTTTCTGGCGTAGACAAGTCAGTGCTTGCCTCCTTGCTCTTTGTAGCGGCCTCTTCTATCTCTTTACCACTTCTGAGTCTAAGGGCATGGCATGTTTCAACATTCTTTGCTCCAGCTTGTGTAGTTGGAGTCTCAGTAGAGCTAGGGAGAGTTCCCAAGTTTCTTGAACTCAAAGCAGTGGCAATTTACCCTACTTGATTTTCCAAGTTCTTGATACTCACCCCTTGCGCTTGAAATTGATTCTTTGCTTCTTGAATAAAGGACTTAAGAACATTTTCCAAATGGTTGTTTCCTTGATTAACCCCAGCATAGTTAGGGTTAAAAACACCAGGTGGAACATGTGGTGTAGTCGCTTGTGGTTTTGGTTGACTTTGATTGTTACTCCAAGAAAAATTGGGATGGTTGCACCATCCTAGGTTGTAAGTGTTGCTATATGGATTGTTGTATCTACTGTTGTTGTTGGGATTGCCAACATAGTTAATAGAAATAGGATTTGCAGAACATTATTCAAATAAATGTGGTCCTCCATAGTAAACACATGCAACTTCAGTAGCGTCAGTAACCACCTTCACAGGTTCAGACTTTGTCACTTCAGGACTCATCAGATTCTTCACCATTTGGTGGATCTGAGCCACTTGAGCAGCAAGAGCTGCGGTCTCAGTGACTTCATGAACTCCAGCAGGCTTCTTTTGAGTTGAACTAGCAGTGACCCTTGTGACTGGCCATTGATAAGTGTTGGCCGTAATGCTCTCAATCAACTTGTAACCATCATCATAGGATTTAGACAAAAGAGCTCCACCACTGTGTAATACCCCAAATTTTGACCACTTAGATTTCCCATCATTGTGAAAATCATCATCACAATATGGATGAACCATCATGCTTCATCAGTCTCCCCAAAGATGGGTGAGTATCCAATACAATCAAAATTAGGGTTTCAAGCCCTCTCTGAGTGCTTAGACAAAGGATCAATCAAGAAATGACATGATGTCCAACTTGTCTAATCTCTTAAACATCCACAATGGATCAAAAAGGACTCCTACTTCAAGGATTAAGCACAAGGCTGCTCCCTTCTAGGTGGATCAAGTCTCAAGATCGACAGTGTCACCAAATTAGGGTTTTGGTCGACCAGGGCCTCCAGATGGAAATTTTCATCTGAGCACAAGGCAATGATCCAAAACATGACCTAATATACTTCATGGAACCTCATGAACCCATGCATCAAGTCAATTTTGCCTCAGGGGATGCATTCATCAAAAATCAGGAATTAGGGTTTCTTGACCTAATTCACCCCTAAGTTGACTTTTGGGACAAACCATGAGCCAAGACCTCAAGAGATGATTTGAGGGTCTCTAATATACCATATTGATCCATTTGGAACAATGGATTAATCCAAGAAGCTTGGGCAACAAGTCTCAATTTCATCTGCACCACAATTAGGGTTTTAAGGGAAAAGTCAACTGTAACTTTGACTTTTGACCAGGACATGCTCCCAAACCCTAATACATGATTGAATATACCCTATGATACCCATGTAACATGTCCATCAAGTTTGATTTAGGTCAAGGACATGATTTCCTGAAGAATTGCACAGTTTGGAATTCATCTGATAAAAAGTCAACCGTGCACAAAAGTCAACTTTGACTTTTTGAGATTTTTCACCAAAATTGATTTTTAACCCTAAAATGATGTTAATGTATGATTTGAATCATCATTCATCAAGAAAAATCAAGAAAAGTGAGATAACTTGTAAAAGGGGTAACCATAAAACTTAGAAATTTTTCTAAGCTAAAAATAAAGTGGCAAAGGTACCAACTTTGGAGGACCATAACTCCTAAACCACAAGGCCATTTTTTCTCATCCAAAGATGGATTTGTAGCCCTCATTATCACCTACAAAAATTTCAACTAGAAGTCATTCCAATTCATTAAGGATTTTGAGTTATGGAGTGATCAAAGTGGCTGAAAAGTGAAAATGTCATTTTTTCCAACACTTAGTGAAATTTTCACTAAGTCAGATTCTGCCTCACTTTTTGCCAAATGTAGGGGGATTTTTCACTTGGAATCAAAAGAGATCAAAACCAAACTTGTTCAAACAGTTGTTGTATCATGTAAGAGCTTTCCAAAATGGCCAAGAACATTGCCAAATTCAAGCTACACCATGAGATACAACATTGCCAAGTTGCCTTGCTAAAATCTGTCAAGGCAAGGCAGAATTTGCAACTTTGGTCGATTTGCCAAAATCAGCCAAATTCAATTGCTCCTATCCACTCGGACACCTTAGAGGATTGAATCTAAAGGGGACAATCACTGAGCCAAGCCTCCAAAGTCCATGGAACAAGAAATAGCATGTTGAACCTAGAATGGCCAAAATAGGGACAAGACTTCAAATTTGGAATGAGGCATTCAATGGAACCATCAAGGTGGCATGGACTGAGCCATTCTCATCTGAAATCAGTCAAGACTTATCCAAGACCAAGGGAACCAAAGCTTTGTGCCCTAACCTCTAGTCAATGGCTAGAGGAGACTTGGATTTTCATTTGCCAACATTGGCCAAACCTACTTACCAGCTGCCATGCACTATTCCTTGCAAAACAAACTTGCTCTACTATAAATAGAGCTCAATTGTGGTCAGTTTGAGTACACCAAAGCCATCTAATAGATGCTTTCGTCAAAATCTCTTCTTTCACTCCAATTTTGCCTTCTAAGGCAAGTCACTATCGGGTTTTGAGTTTGAGAGCAATTCCAATCAAACCAATCACTCACACACCTCACATACATCACATATGAGCTGATCAAACACTTAGATTACTTCTGAAACATCAATTTCACAAAATCACCAGCTGGTTGCTCAAGGTTTTAACCAAAGTGCAGCTGAGGTACCACAAAATGATCCAGCCAATTTCAATCAAGTCCAACCATCCAAACACAATCCATAGGGTGTAGGGAAGCTATTTAGATCATCACCACTCATCTGTAACACCTCTAAATCAAAAATCACATTGTACTTGCTGTCACGGCCTAGAGGTAAGCACATGCTTGGTCATCTCTCAATCTATGCATATTTCCTCGCACAATAATTTGGCCATATGTTCATAATCATGCATGGAATGTTTTCCCTCAATTAATTGCATTGTTTGAATCATGTATAAAAAATCCTAGCCTTCATGCAGAAATTAGGGTTCTTGAGGTCTCTTCGTGATTTTTTGTTGTATGTTTAATTTAAATGAGATTAAAGTACATAGACATGATCGTGAGGTTGAGACGAGCATAATGATATGTGGATTGCATGATATGATTACGTATTCATGGAGATTGTATAGAAAATGCAATTCTGAGAAACCAAGAACACGCGCGTGTTCTTCAGCTTGTTCTTGGCGCCATTTTTAGAAATTTAAATATTTGAATTTTGTGATTTTGTTTAATTGATTCAAAAATTAATTTCTCTCTGAGTTTTAATGATTTTGAGTTGATTCTTTTTTTAATAATTCACAAAAATGTTAAAATATTTTATTTTCACAAAAAAATCCCAAAAATATTATTTATTTCATATAATTGATATTTTTGTAAAGAATTAATATTTTGATTGTTTTTGGCATTTTAAATATTTTTTCTACATTGATTTTGCAACTTTTAATGCTTTCTAATTATTTTGTAGGTCAATACTTAATTTTTGAAGCATTAATCCAAGATCACAATTTGTTTTCCATGTGTTAAACAATTTTTGATCATTTTAATTGAATTTTTATTCAATTAAATACATTTTGAAAACAAATTAGGGTTTTGGATTAATTCAACCCTCATAAATCATTTTCAAACTCTTTGGGCCTCTTGAGAGAGTGTAAGACCCATACCCCCTTGTACAAAAACTTTTTGGGCCTCACTCATTGTATAAGTCCCTCTGTACAAGTAAACGGCGCGATCGTCGCCCGTTTAAATATAAAAATCATCTGGGCCTCTCCTTGAGCTATAAGACCCATTCAAAACACTTTGGGCCTCTATTAGAGTGTAAGACCCAATCCCCCTTTTAACCAAAACATTTTGGGCCTCACTTATTGTATAAGTCCCTCTGCGTTAAAAGAAAACCTCGGCGCGATCGCCATTTTTAAACGAAAAATCATTTGGGCCTACCCTCATGTTATAAGCCCCACTCTTTTCTTTAAACTTTTTTGGGCCTCTTGAGAGAGTGTAAGACCCATCCCTTTCTACAGAAAACCTTTTTGGGCCCCAGTCACTTGTATAAGTCCCTCTGTGCAAATTCAAACAGTGCGCTCACTGATAAAACCCTAGGCCTCTCCTTGAGCTGTAAGCCCCAAATCTTTCTTTTTCAAAGCACTTTCTCCTTTGATTTTGAATATACTGTTGTTTTCAATCTTTCTTTAT
Source organism: Lathyrus tuberosus (assembly GCA_022829125.1). NCBI lineage: Eukaryota > Viridiplantae > Streptophyta > Magnoliopsida > Fabales > Fabaceae > Lathyrus > Lathyrus tuberosus. The sequence goes on from JALAZF010000102.1 coordinate 10,847,273, forward strand.
TGAACAACTAACTAAACAGCATGGAAGCACTCCAACCGAGTAAGTGCTTATCGCTTTCGTTTACTGCTTTCATATTATAAACTGTATTGTGGGGCTGCTCACTGTAAGTCTCCTTTCATAAACTCATATCTACTGTGTAATAATAGTATAGATATTTCGAGTTTCCCCGACAACTACGTCTAGCACTAGGTAAATCCGTTTCATTTATTCGTAGAAATAGACGCCTACATCCCCAATAGGAGCACCAGATACAGTCTTCTCTTCGGTTGTCCTCCTTAGGAATCGTCAAGAAGCTCTACTCCCCAAGATGAATGTATTCTCCGTGAATGGCATCTTTGAGTTTCTTCCAAATTCTCAAACTTTCCTGACTTGATCTATTCCTTGTGGATAGCTTGCCTTGAATGTCTTGGGGTTTGGGTACCCACTACGGTCATAATCTTGGACCTTAACTAAGGAACCCTCTTTAAAAGCTAAAAGTCGCTGGATAGTAAACCTCGCACGTTTACCAGTGGTTTTTATCTTTAAAAGAGTTATCTCTCCTAATGGAAAGGAGATGATAGACCCACGGGCTTCTTAAAAGCATCGGCCTCCTCTTGGGCATTATTCAAGGACACTACGGCTTCTTAGAAGTATTCACAGCCTCCTCTTAGGCTTCGTATAATGATCTCTTCCTCCGGGAATGATAGCCTCCTCTTGGGCTTCGTACAAGGACCCGTCGGCTTCTTAAAAGTTTCCAGCCTCCTCTTGGGCTTCGTACAAATTGTCCCGACGACCTCCTAGAGGTATAGGAACAGAACCTAGTCATCCTCATAGAACAGTCCTTTCATAGAGTCTACTACTGTTTCTCAAAGCATAGTACAAAAGATAAAACTCTAGACTTGGACAGTCTAACTTCCTTGAGTCTCAAAGACATTCTCAAGTGACCCCTTCGTCAAATAGGAAGGAAACCCGCAGACTCGGACAGTCTCAATACCCTTTGGATTTCCCGTTTCCTCAAAGAGAAGGAAATATCCCTGATCCTCAAATCAAATCCCTGAGTACAGTGTTACTCATATAAGAACTGATTTTCTCTTTTAAAATCAGTATATTGGATCTGTCACTCAACTGAAACAAACTTTTAGCCTCCATCTCGGGCTTCGTACGAGATACAAAAACACTCTCTTGTTGAGTATCAAAGACTCTCTTGTTGAGTCAAACTTTTAGCCTCCATCTCGGGCTTCGTACGAGATACAAAAACACTCTCTTGTTGAGTATAAAAGATTCTCCTGTTGAGTCAACCCTTTTGGCCTCTCTCTCGGGCTTTGTACGAGACACACAAAGACTCCCCCGTTGAGTCAAACAAACAATAGCCTCTCTCTCGGGCTTTGTACGAGACACACAAAGACTCTATCGTCGGGTGAAAAACTTTTAGCCTTTCTCTCGGGCTTTGTACGAGACACAAAATAGCCTCCTCTTAGGCTTTGTATAATGATTTTCCTAGCATAAATTAGCCTCCTCTTAGGCTTTTGTATAAGAAAACCACTGGTTGATCCAATCAACCTTTTAGCATCAAAGTTGTGCCTCGTTCACAGTACACAAACATCAACAACTCCGTTCCCTTCATCTAATCGCTGTAAGCGGCAAGCCTCTGGATCATCTATATCCACGCCACTGTCCCTCTTTTAGCATGAGAAATTCCTAAGGAAAGATGGTATTGCTCTACACTGAGTTAAAGTCTTCTCCTTCAGGTTAAAACCCTTTCTTCGGAAATTATGGCATTGCTCGGATCCGCGTATCCCAGTTAAAGTAATTCTCCTTCTCCCTCTTTAGAGATGACAAATTCTCTCTAAAGTCGAGGTCTTTCAGCTTCACGTCTTGGGCTTTGAACAAGACACAAATAGACCTTTCAGCTTCACATCTTGGACTTTGAACAAGATACAAATCACCTTTCGCTTCACGTCTTGGGCTTTGAACAAGACACCAAAACACCCATTTCCTCCCATAGAATAGGAGGAACTACGAACGCTCTGATTTCCCTGTTTCGGTAAACGGGAATACGTAGGCATAAGATCGAAAGAAAAGATCTTAGCGAGCACAATCAACAAAAAACCCAAATCCCATATCTCCATCAATCAAAAGCAGTAATTCAAAAGCATCAGTCCTAACATCCTAATCCTTGTTCCCCGCCAGAAACCTTCTGCCCAGGTAAAAAAGAAAGAAAACAGTATTGGCGAAAATACAAATAACCAGTACAAAGGCCCTCCACATTGATAGCATTCGTAACCTAACAGACCGCTGTTTAAACTCAGTATGCAAAGCAGGGTTAATTGGAGACATCTATTTCCCTTCCTTATTCAGCTCACAATAGGATAAAAAATGAATCGACCTGTAGTCAAAGCTCAAACCGCAGAGAGCGACCAGCGCTTAAGAACCGCGTCCAAAATCGCTCACTACACACTGGATACATCTAACATATTCCTTGAGGATGGAATTAATCCATTGTAGAAAGTCTCAAGTTGTATGCAGTTGGGAATCCCATGATGAGGACATTGTCTCAATAGCTCCTTAAATCTTTCCCATGCATCAAACAACGATTCATCATCTCCTTGCCTAAACGATGTGATCTCATTTCTCATCTTTGCATTCTTGGATGGGGGAAAATACTTTTCCAGAATCTTTTCTGCCAAAGCATTCCATGTATTAATGGAATTTGGTTCCAAAGAGTTAAGCCAGCTCTTGGCTCTATCCACTGGCACGTCAAGGATCTTGAAGTTGTCAGCAACATCCAGAAATTGCTTTAGATGCAGATGTGGATCTTCATGAGGAGAGCCTGAGTATTGACCAGCAGCTTGCAACATCTGGAACATCATAGGCTTGAACTCGAACTGTGGTGCTATGATAGCTGGCCTAGCAATGCCAGTATTCATAGCATTAGGATAAAAAATAACGTAGTTCCTTATGCTGCGTGCACGGTCATTGGCAATGCCATTGATATCTGGCTCCTCCATGTTTGTATCGTGCAATGACTCGTCTGATGAAGACGATGAACTTTCTTCGTCCGTGTCCACCTCGTACACTACTCCTTCAGGTTCAGCCACAACTGAGGTTGAGGAATCTCCAGATATTTGCTGAGCACGTAAAAATCTCTTTCGTGCGCTGAGAATTCTTTCAGGTTCAGGATAACCACTGTAAACTGGTTGTAACGGCCTGCGCATGCAATAGCTTAAGCCTATCGTGACACCAAATCACATCAAACATTAAAAGCTCAAATACACTCTTAAACAAAAAAATAAATATAGTGTTTCAAACTTTATACACTTCCCCGGCAACGGCGCCAAAAACTTGTTCTCTACTTTATATAATGCTTTTCTTATAGTTGTTTAGAGCAATGGTGTCACATGCAAGTATACATGCTTGATAATGTAGCAAGTGATAAAGTAAAGGTCGAACCCACAAGGAAGTGATAAAGACTTTGAAATACTAGTATTGATTTCTTCGTTTAAGAGAAAGTATGAGCAAGGTAACATAATAATAATAATAAAGAACAGGAGCAACACACAAATAACTAAGACAAAAATTATAACTAAAAAGGAGTTAAAATATCAGAGAGAGTAGTTGATGAGCTAAATCCATTAGTATAGTTGTTGTTGAAATACTTTTATGATGTGAAGTGTCGTGCCTCAAAAGTTCAAAACGTGATCTAGTGGTGTATCTCTACAACATCAAAAACATGCATAACTAGGGCAAGGGAACAAATCTCTAAGTCTCACTTGTAACCCTAAAATACGTCTGGTTTTAATTCTGAAATTCTTTATGGTCTCAACTTCTTATCTCTAAGCAAGTTGAATTAAGTGAATATCTCTATCCTACTCTATTAACCACTTTTGTTATGAAATCCACTTGTTAGTCGTATCTCTCTCAACAACAAGCTTTTACCTTTTTCCTAGTTGATCACTTTAAGAATCAAGTTTATAGCATAAAAACACATAACAAAATAGGACACTACTCAACACATCATATCAACATAAAAAAAAACTTTTATACTAACTTCATTAGTCTCATCAAACAAAGGTTTAGCTCATAGTGAGCTGAGTACAAGCTACTGAAGTGAAACTACTAGGAAACATTGTCTTACAAAGTGAAGTAAAGAAATGCAACCTAGTAGTAACTTGGAAATCTCTTGTGTTGAGTAAACAACAACAGCTCTCTTCAGTCACGACAGCTTTCAGCAGAGTGTACAGGACTGGATGGGAATAGAATACCCTCTACTAATGCTCCAATAAATAAACTACAACTGAAATAAAATGATTTGTTGTGTGTAAAAATCTCCGGATCTCTTTTTCTCAATATGCATGTCTTCTTTATATAGAGGTGATTGATGGAAGCTAAGCTAACAGAAGCTAAATGGTGTCAAAGTCGACACGATGAACTGAACCTAATCTAAGAAAAACGAATAACGGTTCTATGCCATGGTTAGTTGTATCAGCAAAGAATAAGGGAAGCGTTCGAAAAAAAGGTTTGACCTCGCGTCTTCAGAAAAGGAGACCTTGTGCTCAAGAAGATACAATCATTCCTCACTGATTCCCAGGGCAAATGGACTCCGAATTATGATGGCCCATGTGTGGTCAAGAAAGCCTTCTCAGGCGGCGCCTTGAAACTCGCAACCATGGATGGAGAAGAGTTTTCCTACCCTAAGAATGTTGACGTACTCAATAAATACTTCGCCTAAATAAAAAATAAATAAAAGAGAAAAAACGTCTCGGTGGATTGAAAATCTCAGAGTACAATCCAGGCAAAAGTTAGGGATTAATGGCAAGTAACTACGTCTGATCAGTTCAACTCCTCAGCAGTCACGCCATCCATCAAGAAAACTTCAGTCAAGGTCATCTTTGACAGAAGCTCAGGATGTCCAGAATTCAAAGTTGGTAGAAGGATAACGGTCGTTATGTTCCAATGTAGCCCTTTTTGCCTTAAATTACCATTTTCTAAACTTTGTAAATACTCTATGGGATCACGCGCTTGGCTAATTTCCATTCTATCAATAAAATTTAAGCCCTGGTGCTTTTGTTTGCAATTCTCATTTGTTTTAGCTTTACAGAATGACATTTTTAACATGATCAACGATTCTTGAAATAAAACAAAAATGAATTTACTTGTCAAAATTTTTTTGCTTTTAAAATAAAGATGGCAATTCTTTTTAACTGATGAGCATCGAAAAGAACATCGATCGCTTCTCCGAAGGTGATTGAACCTCAAAGTGCAGAATCAAAGTACTCCTTCTAAAACAGTACGCCTGAATGAAGGATCAACTGTTTCAGATGCAAATGTTTCATCTGAAATCCCCGACAGAGTTCATATCTCTTAAGACCGATTGAACAACTCTTTCTCACCACGGGGATCGTCTCTCCTAAGAAAGGCAGGATTGCTATCTTGGAACATTGATACTTTTCATTCCCCGCAGTGGCCGAGTATCCAATCATGTTCATCCATTAGTCTGTATCTCGCGTCAGTTTTGTCAGCATAAAGATACATACATCATGCATAATTGATTCACATTCATAATCATATTGCATCACTATCACTCTGGTCAGTCTTACCCCCAAGTGGTAAAGTCCTCTTAATCAATCGAGTTGTCAGTTCTTTCCTCGTCAGGAAATGTTTTATCTGAACAATCTCTCCCCAGTTTATTTCTGGATTGGAGACGGTCCTCAACCACTTTGATAACTTGAACCTCTGGAAGGCGAGAATACATTCGACTGACACTTTCAGAACATCACTCTTCGCCATTGAAGATGATATCTTCTCTTTCCCGGATTAAGGAAAATCCCCAGAGAAAGCCTCGCAACTAAAGACTCTTAGCAACACATTGGTTTTTCTCTCCAGAAAGTCAATGTTAATGAAGTCATCAGCACCTCAAAAGTGGATTACATCACATGGCATTTCTCCGTGAACATCTCGAAGAAAAGTATGATGTAATATCCCTAAGTGAAAAGCGGTCTCTCAAGATACTCGTTTTTCTCAAGTAGGTCAACAAATGACATCTCTAACAGAGAAGTTTGCACACCTCTACAGCTCAGACAAATGGGTTTCTCCAGCAAGTTTGACATCAAAACTTTTTCCATCAAATGGAATCTCCCCAGTAAAAACTCGGCGAGAAGTTTGATGAAAACCGCTACAAATAGCATCCCTTGTCAAGGAAGGAACTTGACAAGAAGAAACTGAGACTAGTTCCTTGGCTGAAGACCAAGATCAAGGGGAAGTTTTACATTTTTTCTAAGTATCATTGCTTAGCAAAAGAAGATGGATGGGCAAACTGGCATTCATAGCCACTATCAAAATTTTGGGTATTCCGATATTTAATCCTCTTGCACCCCGAATGCCCGAATGCCTTCGCCATTCACACCTTCGGGTCCAAGAAGATTAAATAGGGGCATCTGTCATACCCCAAATTTTGACCACCAAGATTTCCCATCATTGTGAAGATCATCACCACAATATGGATGCACCTTCATGCCTCATCAATCTCCTCAAAGATGGTTGAGCATTCACCACAATCAAGGATTAGGGTTTTGAGCCTTCTCAGAGCACTTAGACAAAGGATCAATCAAGAAATGACATGACCTTCTACTTGTCTAACCTCTCAAACACCTACAAAGGATCAAGAGGACTCCCACATCAAGAATCAGGCACAAAGTTGCAACATTCCAAGTGGATCAAGTCTCAAGATCGCCAGTGTAACCAAATTAGGGTTTTTGGTCGACTGAGGCCTCCAGATGAAAATTTTCATCTGGGCATGAGCCAATGCTTCAAAGCACAACCCAAGATACTCCAAGGGACCTCATGGACCCAATCATCAAGTCAATTTAGCCTCAGGGGATGCATTCATAAAAAATCAGGAATTAGGGTTTCTTGACCTAATTCACCCCTAAGTTGACTTTTGGAGCAAAGCATGAGCCAAGACATAATTTGAGGACCTCAAATACACCACATTGATCCATTTACAACAATGTATTGACCCAAGAAGCTTGGTTCACAAGTTTCAATTTCATCTGAACCACAATTAGGGTTTTGAAGAAAAAGTCAACTGTGCCTTTGACTTTTAACCAAGACATGCTCCCAAACCTTGGGACTTGATTCAATATACCCTATAACACATATGGAATCCATCTATTAGGTTTGAATTAGGTCAAGAACTTGATTTCACAAAGGATCGCACAGTTTGGATTTCATCCGATAAAAAGTCAACTCTGCACAAAATCAAGCTTGAATTTTTGGAATTTTTCACAAATATGGTTCCCCTAAGTAAAAAATAATGTTAATGTATGATATTGATCATCATTCATTAAGAAAAATCAAGAAAAGTGAGGTTTCTTGCAAAAGGGGCAACCATAAGAAACCAAAAATTTTCTAAGTTATGGAACAAAAGTGATTTTGGTACCTACTTCCAAGGATCATAACTTGAGATCCAAGTAGCCATTTTGGGTGATCCAAAGCCTGATTTGTAGGTCTTCCTACATTCTACAAAAGCTTAAACTACAAGAAACTCAAATTCTTCATGGATTTTAAGTTATGCAGTGATCAAAATGACAAAAATGAAGAAAATGACACTTTTTCAACACTTAGTGAAAATCTGCCTAAGTTATCAGCTTTGAACACCAATGTTCATGAGGATTTTTCAATGGGGTCCAAATAGTTTCAAAACAAACTATGATCACACATGTTTTGTATCATATGAGGGCTTTCTAAAAATAACAAGTACCTCCCATAACTCAACCTGAGCAAGGAGATATGATTCCCTCAAAATCACCATTTCCAACTGTCTTGTACAAGGCAGATTTTGGCATTTTGCTCGATTTGTCAAAATTGGACAACTCCAAGCCTTGTCATCCATTTGGATACATCATAAGATGAAATCAAAAGGGAATGATCTGGTCCCCAAGCCTCCCAAGTCCAAGAATTTACACATAGCCATAACAAACCTAAAAAGGCTAAAAAGTGCAAAAGACTCCAATTTTGTTTCCAAGCATTTAATGGATGCATCAAGGTGGCATGGACTGACATATTCCTAACTGAATGAGTCAAGATTTAGCTAGGAATCAAAGAACCAAAGGCCTGTGCCCTAACCTCAAGTCAATGGCTAGAGGAGACTAAAGATTCAATTTGATCCACATTGGCCAAAGGTCTGTACCAGCTACCATTCACTATTTCTTCCAAAACAAACTTTCTCTACTATAAATAGAGCTCATTTGTGCTTAATTTGAGTACCCCAAAGCACTACAACACTTGCTTTCCTTAAAATCTCTTTCTTTAGGCCAAAATGCCTTCTTTTGCAAGTCATCTATGAGTTTTTGAGTTAGAGAGCAATTCCACCACAGCTCATGATCCAAACACCTCCCATATATCATACCTAAGTTGTTCAAACACTCACTTGTGATCTGAAACACCAAAATCAGAAAGTCAACCTCCAAGACCTCAAAATTTGACTTTTCTACATTTTTCAAGACATGTCTTGATTCAGTCACTTCTAAAACCACCCCAGGCCTCAAACACACTCTAAATATCATCCTCAAACTGTCCCAATTGGGTTCCTTCATCTAGAACACCATTTAAGAGAGTTACTATCTTGGTCACTTTTGTCCCTTTTGCAAGAAAAGGCCTATACTTGTTCCTAAGGATTCCAGTTGGTTCTGATCATCCTAAAAGCTTCTAAGGGATCAATTGAGAGTGTTCAAAGCATTGAATTACTTCTGGCACAAGGAACTTGACAGATAGCACAAGAAGCTTCAAGAGGTAAGTGCATCACAACTTGAACTCTTTAAATCATGGATTACTTTGAGGTCCATTGATCATGTACCTCTCATACATATCATATGTGTTGTGTTTGAACCAATTTATCATGCTATTATTGCCTGTACCATGAGATAGCATAGACCATGCAAAATTTGGCCTATTTTGAAATCACTATCAGATTTTAAAATGGAAACATTTTCTGAAAATTCCAAGGGCACCATTGGATTCCTCATGAAATTATAGGTCAGATGCACCTAAATTTTGTCCCAATCCATGGAGAAATGAGAAAGTTATAGCCCAGGGATGGCGCCTTGGCCAGGCCTAGAAACTTGGCACCCCATATATGTTCATGGGGTGGTTTTGATACACGGATGTATCACCACCCCAGTGGTAGCGCACATGTGTGTTTGGCTATGAGGTCGTGGGTTCAACTCCCACCCAGACCATTTTATCATTTTTCCATTTTTGGTATTTTTCATATTTTTATGGTTTTTGTTAATTAATTCTAAAATTAATTTCTCTCTCAATTTTTATTATTTTTTATTGGTTCATTTTTTTTAAATTCCCAAAAATGTTAAAATATTTTATTCCATAGAAATTTCACAAAAATATTATTTATTTCATATATTTAGTATTTTTGTAAAGAATTATGTTTTATTTGTTATTTTAACACTTAAAATATTTCTTTCTCTTGATTTTTCAACTTCAAATGGTTTTCAATTCATTCTATGAATGAAACATGATTTTTCAAACATTAATCCAAGATCACAACTTGTTTTTCACACATGTTTGACAATTTTGATCATTTTAATTGAATTTTTATTCAATTAAAATACATTTTAAAATCAAATTAGGGTTTTGATTATTTTCACCCTCACAAATCTTTTTCAAAACACTCATGGGCCTCTAATAGAGTGTAAGACCCAATCCTTGTTGTAAATAAAATAATTTGGGCCTCAGTCATTGTATAAGTCCCAGTACAAGTTTTAAAATAACGGTGTGATCATTGTTTTTATCCGGGCCTCTCCTTGAGTTGTAAGCCCCATCATTGTTGTACAAAAATAAACTTTGGGCCTCTAATAGAGTGTAAGACCCATTCCTTGTAAATAAAAACCTTTTTGGGCCTCAGTCATTGTATAAGTCCCACTGTGTTTTCAAAAATCTCGGCACGATTGCCGTTCTTAAACAAAATCATCTGGGCCTCTCCTTGAGTATTTCTTTTCTTTTTCAAACCTTTTTTGGGCCTCTAATAGAGTGTAAGATCAAAAAATCTTTGTAAATACAATAATTTGGGCCTCAGTCATTGTATAAGTCCGGATACAATTTCCAGATCAATGGTACGATTACTGTTTTTCATCTGGGCCTCTCCTTGAGTATAAGCCCCAATCTTCTTTTCAAAAACAACTTTCCCCTTTTAATCTAGGTTCAAACTCATAGTTGTTATCAAAACTTTCTTTAATTTTTTGAACAACTAACCATACAGCTGTTACAATTGAAGCTTGCTCACCTGTAAGTTTTTATCAGCTTTCATTTACATACTTGCATATATATATATATACTTGTTTGTGCTGGAAGCTTGCTCACCTGTAAGTCCTCCTACCCTCTTTTACATATAGTATATATTTCTTCTGTATATATATATATATATATATATATATATACCTGTATAGTATCTGCTTAGAATTTTCCTCGGTAATTAGTGTAGCGTGCGATTTCTGTTGGAGACGCGACCACCTTATCGAAAATTGGGTTTCTCCACCGCAATGGTAGGAGTGGGGTGCTACTTTCTGATTTCTTATTTATCCCGTGAAGCTGGAAGGGAAAGGGAAGCTATCTAAAACTAACCTTGCACGCGAATGTTTAACTGAACAAATGCTTAAGAGATTCGGGGAGTTCGGGGTCAGGTTATACGATGGGGAGTTGTCAATTACCCATTCTATATGTGGTTATCCACAGGTTGTTAGCAATAGGTTTTGTTTTGTACTTGATGGTGTTTATTTGTTGATAGGTTGGGAAAGTTTCTTCTTTGGGAGATATGAGAGAGAGAGAGTTTTTGATGATTTTGGTGAGGTACTCGACCTCAGTTTTGATCGGTGTGAAGGTACTGGACCTAGAGTTTTTGATTGGTATGCTCGCTAAGATTTCGCAATCTTATGTCTACGTATTCCCGTTTAAAGAAACAGGGAAATCAGAGCAATCGTAGTTCCTCCTATTCTATGGGAGGAAAAGATGATGTTTTGGTGTCTTGTTCAAAGCCCAAGATTGAAGCTAAAAGGTTCATTTGTGTCTTATACAAAGCCCAAGATTGAAGCTAAAAGGTTTTTTTGAGAGAGAACTTGTTATCTCTAAAGGGAGACATATCTTCTGTTTATCACAACTGTTGGGTGACTGTCTATAAAGGAAGGTTACTTTAACTGGGATATGAGAATCCAACAATGCCATAATTTCCTTTATAGGGGATTCGTCCTGAAGGAGAAAACTTTAACTTAGTGTTGAGCAATGCCATTTTTCCTTAGGAGTATTTCATGCAAAGAGAGGGACATTGGCATGGATGTAAGTAATCCAGAGGCTTGCCACTTACAGCAATTAGATGAAAGAGGAAGTTTGCTAGGATAAGAGATGGACGACAACTTGGATATTTGAATTAACAAGTGTGCCACTTACAACAGTTATCTGGGATTAGGGTTTATTTTGAATGCCTGTTTTAGTGTGTGATAACACAAGAGAGTGTTTTATTTGGTGTCTTGTACAAAGCCAAAGATTGAGGCTGAAAGGTAGTTGACTGACTCAGCTGAGGATTTTTAGGTGTCTTGTACGAAGCCCAAGATTGAGGTTGGCCTTACTGGAGAAAATCATTATACAAAGCCTAGGAGGAGGATGAAAAGAAGATTGATTCTGCTTAGGGATATTATTTCTCAAAGCCTAAAAGAAGGCTTGGAGGAATTGACTCTGCTGGGGAAGATATTTATCCCGAGCTTAAGAGAAGGTTATGAAGATTTTGACTTTGTGGGAGAAAGTTTATATATGTCTTGTACAAAGCCCAAGATTGAGGCAAAAAAGAATGACTCAACAAGAGAGTGTTGAAAGGTGATTGACTCAATAAGAGAGTACTTTGAGAGGTGATTGACTCAACAAGAGAGTACTTTTGAAGCTAACTCAGCTGGAGAAAATCATTATACAAAGCCTAAGAGGAGGCTAAAAAAGTTCGGCTCAACAAGAGAGTGCCTTAAGGTGATTGACTCAACAAGAGAGTGCTTTGTCTATCTTGTACAAAGCCTAAGATTGAGGCTAAAAAGGGTTAACTCAACAAGAGAGTATTTTTAGAAAGAATATGGACTCAACAAAAGGGTGTTGTTGGGGCTAATTCTGCTGAGAAAGATCATTATACAAAGCCTAAGAGGAGGCTGACTTCTGCTAAGGATTATTGAGGTCCAGAGGCAGGTCCAAAATGGGGAATCAACTCTTACTGAGGTTTACAGAAGTGTTGAGGTATCAGATGCCTTGAGGTTGTGATTTGGGATAGTGTTATGACCCTAGATGGGGAAATTTTAGGATAAAAAACTGAGTTTTAGACCCTGTGAGGATTTTAACTCTACTGGAGATTGGTTTATATGACCATAGTTTTTTCCTAGGTTTGTAGGGAACTTGAGAATGTTTTTGAGATCCAAGAGGAGATTAGACTATTCGAGTCTACTGGTATGGAAGAGTTTATCTTTGTATGATGCCCAAGAGGAGGCTGATGCTTTAAGGGATGAGAATCAACCCTAAATTGGTCTGAGGTTTTGACTCTGGAAATACTGCTCTAACAAAGGATGACTAAGTTCTGTCCTATACCTTTAAGAGGTCTTCAGGGTCCTTGTATTAAGCCCAAGAGAAGGCATGAGAACTTATAAGAAGCCGGAGGGTCCTTGTACAAAGCCCAAGAGGAGGTTGGGATGCTTTTAGGAAGCCTGTGGGTCTAAACTTAAGAAAAGTTCAAGAAAAGTTTCACCAGGAATAATCTTTTCTTTAGGGAACAGTTCTAGGGTTTGAAGGAATTCAAGAGAGGTTTCACCGGGAATTAATCCTCTATGGGGAATGAACTTCTTTGACAATTTATAATAGTGACATTCTGAGAAAAGTTTCACCGGGAATAACGCCTTTCTGTTTGTTCCATATTGTTTAAGCCCAAGAGAAGACAAGACTGTATCTGGAATTCCTATGGGGAACTAGTTTTGACTGTATTAAAAAAGTGACCAACTGGCTTTATCTAATTCTAGAATTAATTGCCAGGGAAAACTCTAACTAGATATACAAGTATATATACAGTTGATATATGACAAGTATTTAAAAGGATATGAAAGAAGGACTTACAGGTGAGCAAGCTTCCAACAATACAGACAAATATATATATATATATATATATATATATATATATATATATGAAAGCATGTAAAGAAAGCTGATAAAACGTACAGGCGAGCAAGCTTCCTTAATAACAGTTGTATGGTTAGTTGTTCAAGAAATTAAAGAAAGTTTTGATAACAACTATAAGTTTGAACCTAAATCAAAAGAGAAGTTGTTTTTGAAAAGATTAGGGCTTATACTCAAGGAGAGGCCCATATGAAAAATAGTAATTGTATCGTTGTTTTGTAAACTGTACTAGGACTTATACAATGACTGGGGCCTAAATTATTGTATTTACAAAGAGGGTTGGGTCTTACAACTCAAGGAGAGGCCCAAAATTTATTTTTGTACAAGAGATGGGGCTTACAACTCAAGGAGAGGCCTAAGTTATTTTGTTGAAAAGGCGACGATCACGCCGAGGTTTTTGAAAACACAATGGGTCTTATACAATGACTGAGGCCCAAAAAGGTTTGGGTTAAAAAGGGATTGGGTCTTACACTCTAATAGAGTCCCAAAAATGTTTGAAAAGATTTGTTAGGGTGATAATGATCAAAACATTAATTTTCTTGATTTAAAATGTATTTTAATTCAAATAAAATAATCAAACATGTGAAAAAAAGGTTATGATCTTGGATTTATATTTGGAAAATCATGTTTCATTCATGGGATGATTTAAAAATCATTTGAATTTTGCAAAACCTAGAGAAAGAAATATTTTTAATGTCTAAAAATAAATAAAAATATAATTCCTTACAAAAATATCAAATATAGGAAATAAATAATATTTTTGTGAAATTTTCATGGAATAAAATATTTTAATATTTTTGTGAATTTTCAAAAAAAGAAACAATAAAAAATAATTAAAATTGAGATAGAAATTAATTTTTGGATTAATTATCAAAAACCATAAAAATATTGAAAATAGAAAAAACGTGGAAAGGTAGCAAAAAAGGTCTGGGTGGGGTTTGAACTCACGACCTCATACACAAACCCACATGCGCGCTACCAATAGGCTGGTGATACATCTGTGTATCAAAACCACCCCATGTGCATATATGGGGTGCCTTATTTTTAGGCCTGGCCAAGGCCAAGGCAAGGCACGTTTTGGCAATTTACGTGAAGCCTCTAACTTTCTCATTTCTCCATGGATTTGGACAAAATTTAGGTGCATCTGGCCTAGAATTTAATGAGGAATCCAATGGTGCTTTTGGAATTTTTCAGAAAGTGTCCCTATTTTAAAACCCGATAAAGGTTTCAAAATAGGCCTTGATTTGCATGTTCTATGCTATCTTACTACTTAGTCAACAATAGTAGGGCAAATTGGTTCAAACACAACATATACAACATGCATGAGATGTTTATGATCAGTGGACTTCTAAGCAATGCATAATTCAAAGAGTTCAAGTTGTCATGCACTTACCTCTTGGAGCTTCTTGTGCTAACTGTCAAAATCCTTGTGCCAGAAGTAATCCATTGCTTTGGGCACTCTTGATTGATCCCTTAGAAGCTTTTAGGATGAACAAAACCAGTTGGAATCCTCAGGAACAAGTTTTAGCTCTTTCTTGCAAAAAGGACAAAACTGACCAATATGGCAACTCTCTCAAATGGTGTTCTGGATGAGGGGAACCAATTGGGACAATTTGAGGATGATATTTGGAGTGTGTTTGAGGCCTTGATTGGTTTTGGAAGTGATTGAATCAAGGCATGGGTTGGAAAATCCAGAAAAGTCCAATTTTGAGGTTTTGGAGGTGGATTTTCTGATTTTGGTGTTTCACGTCATAAGTGAGTGTTTGGATAGCTTAGATATGACATATTGGATGCGTTTGGATCATGAACCGTGGTGGAATTGCTCTCTAACTCAAAAACTAAGAGATAACTTGCAAAAGAAGGCATTTTGGCCTAAAGAGAGAGATTTTGAGGAAAGCATCAGTTGTAGTGCTTTAGTGCACTCAAACTGAGCACAAATGAGCTCTATTTATAGTAGAGCAAGTTTGTTTTGCAAGCAATAGTGAATGGCAGCTGGTACAGGCCTTTGGCCAATATTGATCCAAGGGAATCTTTAGTCTCCTATAGCCATTGACTTGAGGTTAGGGCACAAGCCTATGGTTCTTTGATTCAGTGTTGATTCTTGACTCATTCAGTTAGAAATGTGTCAGTCCATGCCACCTTGGTGCATCCATTGAATGCTTGGAAACAAAATTGGAGTCTTGGTACCTTTATAGCCTTTTTAAGTTTGCTATGGCTATGTGTAGATTTTTGGACTTTAAAGGCTTGGGGATCAGATCATTCTCCTTTTGTTTTATCCTCTGATGTGTCTAAGTGGATGACAAGGCTTGGAGTTGTCCAATTTTTCCAAATCGAGCAAATGCACAAAATCTGCCTTGTACAAGGCAGTTGGAAATAGTGATTTTGAGGGGATCACATCTCCTTGCTCAGGTTGAGTTATGAGAGGCTCTTGTGCTTTTTAGAAATCCCTCATATGATACAAAACATGTGTGATCATAGTTTTTTTTGAAACTATTTGGATCCAACTGAAAAATCCTCATGAACATTGATGTTCAAGGCTGGTAACTTAGGCAGATTTTAACTAAGTGTTGGAAAAAGTGTCATTTTCATGTTTTTGTGATTTTTGATCAATCCATAACTCAAAATCCATGAAGAATTGGAGTCTGAGGTAGTTGAAGCTTTTGTAGAGTGTAGCAATACCTACAAATCCTGCTTTGGATCACCCAAAATGGTTGCTTGGATCAGAAATTAGGGTCCTTGGAAGTTGGTACCAAAACCACTTTGGTTCCATAACTTCGAAAAAATTTGGTTTCTTATGGTTGCCCCTTTTACAAGAAACCTCAATTTTCTTGATTTTTCTTAATAAATGATGATCAATACCATACATTAACATTATTTTTGACTTAGGGGAACCATATTTGTGAAAAATTCCAAAAATTCAAACTTGATTTTGTGCACAGTTGACTTTTTATCGGATGAAATCCAAACTGTGTGATCCTTTGTGAAATCAAGCCCTTGACCTAAATCAAACATAATGGATGGATTCAATAAGTGTTATAGGGTTTATTGAATCATGTCCCAAGGTTTGGGAGCATGTCTTGGTAAAAAGTCAAAGGCATAGTTGACTTTTTCCTTAAAACCCTAATTGTGGTCCTGGTGAAATTGAAACTTGTGAGCCAAGCTTCTTGGGAAAATCCATTATTGTAAATGGATCAATGTGGTCTATTGGAGGCCTTCAAATCATGTCTTGAGGTCTTGGCTCATACTTTGTCCCGAAAGTCAACTTAAGGGTGAAATAGGTCAAGAAACCCTAATTCCTAATTTTTGGTAAATGCATCACCTGAGGTTAAATTGACTTGATGATTGGGTCCATGAGGTCCCTTGGAGTATCTTGGGTCGTGCTTTGAAGCATTGGCTCATGCCCAGATGAATATTCCCATATGGAGGCCTGGGTCGACCAAAACCCTAATTTGGTGACATTGTCGATCTTGAGGCTTGATCCACTTGGAATGTTACAACTTTGTCCTTGATTTTTGATGTGGGAGTTCTCTTGATCCTTTATAGGTGTTTTAGAAGTTAAACAAGTTGAATTTCATGTCATTTCTTGATTGATCCTTTGTCTAAGTGCTCTGAGAGGGCTTGAAACCCTAATTCTTGGTTGTAGTGAAAGGTCAACAATCCTTGAGGAGATTGATGATGCCTGAAGGTACATCCATATTGTGGTTATGGTTTGCACAATGATGGGAAATCTTGGTGGTCAAAATTTGGGGTATGATAATTAGGTCTAGAACTAGATAAAGCCAGTGGTCACTCTTTCAAAAGTCAAAACTAGTTCCCCATCGGAATTCCCAGATACAGTCTTGCCTTCTCTTGGGCTTATACAATATGGAACAAAGAGAAAGGCATTATTCCCGGTGAAACTTTTCTCAGACTTTCACTATTAGAAATTGTCAAAGAAATTCATTTCCCCCAGAGAGGATTAATTCTCGGTGAAACCTCTCTTGAATTTCTTCAAACCCTAGAACTGTTCATTAAAGAAAAGATTATTCCCGGTGAAACTTTTCTTGAACTTTTCTTAGGTTTGAACCCACAGGCTTCCTAAAAGCATCCTCGCGTCCTCTTAGGCTTTGTACAAGGACCCTCTATCTTTTTAGAAGTTCTCATGCCTTCTCTTGGGCTTAATACAAGGACCAAAGATCTCTTAAAGGTATAAGACAGAACTTAGTCATCCTTTGCTAGAGCGGTCTTTCCAAAGTGTCAAAACCTCAGACCAATGACTTGGATAATCTAATCCCCTCTTGGATCTCAAAGACATTCTCAAGTTCCCTACATATACAAGAGAAACCCTGGTCATTTAACCAATCTCCAGTAGATTTGAAACCTCTATAGGTTTTCAAAACTCAATCATTAAACTCTCACTTTAAATTTCCCCAGCCAGGGTCAGCTTATCATCAGTATAACACTGTCCCAAATAAGAACCTCAAGGTATCTGATACGTCAACTCTTCTGTAAATCCTCAGCAAGAGTTGATTCCCTATTTTGGACCTACCTCTGGATCTCAATAATCCTCAGTAGAAGCCAGCCTCCTCTTAGGCTTTGTATAATGATTTTTCCTCAGCATAAAATTAGCCCCAAAAGCATCCTTTTGTTGAGTCCATATTCTTTCTTAAAACACTCTCTTGTTGAGTTAACCCTTTTTTAGCCTCAATCTTGGGCTTTGTACAAGACAAACAAAGTACTCTCTTATTGAGTCAATCACCTTTCCACACTCTCTTGTTGAGTCAATGGTACAAAACATAAACACTCTCTTGTTGAGTCATTCCTTTTAGCCTCAATCGTGAGCTTTATACAAGACATATATAAACTTTCTCCAACAAAGTCAAAATCTTCATAACCTTCTCTTAAGCTCTAGATAAATATCTTCCCAAGCGGAGTCAATTCCTCCCAGCCTTCTTTTAGGCTTTGAAAACTAATATCCCTAAGCGGGGTCGATCCTCTTTTCAGCCTCAATATTGGGCTTTGTACAACACACCTAAAAAATCCTCAGCTGAGTGAGTCAATTTCCTTTCAGCCTCAATCTTGGGCTTTGTACAAGACACCCATAAATATCGTCTCACTAATTGAGTCAATCATTCACTTTTCAGCCTCAATCTTGGGCTTTGTACAAGACACCAAATAAAACACTCTCTTGTTAGTCAGTCTCATTTCAGCCTCAATCTTGGGCTTTGTACAAGACACTGTATAAATCTCTCCAGCAGAGTCAATCTTCTTTTAGCCTCAATCTTGGGTTTTGTACAAGACAGATAAAATCTCTCACCTATAGGGTCAGTTTCCTCTTTTAGCCTCAATCTTGGGCTTTATACAAGACAGACAAAATATTTCCCCGGAAAAGTCAACTTTTAGCCTCCTCTTAGGGTTTGTATAATGATATCCCTAAAAGAGTCAGTCTCTTTTTAGCCTCAATCTTGGGCTTTGTATAAGACAGATAAACACTATCTTGTTGAGTTAGCCTTTTCCAGCCTCCTCTTAGGCTTTGTATAAGGACTTCCCCAGTGGAGTCAATCAATCTCTTAGCTTCAACCTTGGGCTTTGATCAAGGCACACAAAAATCAACATCCCCTCAGAGGAAATCAAAATCTCTCTGTAGGAAGACATTTCTCTGTGTTATCACACATCAAAACAAACAAATTAAACAAACCCTAATCCCAGATGTAGCACCCCAAAATTTTCCCTTTCTTTTTCTAACCTCTAACTGGCTTATGTTTCATTTCATTCTTGCATTATCATCTTTGCATATCATTGGTTCTTAGCATGGGATCAAGGCGTCTGAGTTATCTCAAGAGGAGAGATATTCTCAATTTCATCATTACTTAAGCCACAAAAGAGCCTTGGACCTCAAGGTATCTTGTTGGTCCATCACCTCATCATATGATCAAGCTTGACAAGAAATTTCTAGAGAATCACATTCTCCTAACTAGTGCAAAATTAGGGTTTTGGTGAAAAGTCAGTGCAAGTGTGTTTTTGAGCCAAGGCTTGATCTCAATATTTTCTATATGCTCTTAATTGTCTAAGGAGGGAGTATTGTCCATTGGTTCATTTCAGAAGATCTTCAATTGATCAATTGGTGGAGAATCAATCAGATTGGGGAAAAGTTAATTGTGCAGAAGAAAAAGTCAACTCCTGACTTTTTGAGGTCAAATTCATGTTCCTCATCTCAAATACGTCCATTGATGAAGATTTGATCAAGAAATGTCAAGAGATTCCCAAGAAATCAATAGATGTGAAAAGTTGCTAAAAATAGAAACTAGGGTTTCTAAATTTAGAAAGTTTTGGCAAGGTGAATGACCATCTTTGAGGCATTCTTTCTTCATGATACAAGCTTCAAATTGAAAATTTCAAGAGGCCTAATTAAAGTTCACATCATAAGCTTCAAAACCATAGCAAGATCTCCTCCATTGGATCAAAATTGAAGGAGTTATGATTGATCAAAGTTGGAGGTTTTCAAGGCATTTTGGGCCAGACAGGCAAGTCATGGGCGAGCCAGCACGCCTGCATTTCAACAAACACTATATGTGCACGCAGTGTCCAAGTTCCAAGGCCAATTACTCTATGATGGAGGTTTCAAATGAAAAATGTTCAACATGAGTTTTATTCTTCTCAATCTCCTCTACAACATTGATGTTGGGGAATTTTTCATATGATCAACCATTTGGGAGATATGGAGGGTAAAAATAGGGGTCTCAACCTGATTCGTCTCACACGCATAGGCTAGGCACGAACCAAGTCAGGTTGGCCTGCCAAGTCAGTTGTGACCAAGTACTTTCATGAGCATTTTTAGGTATCTTAAAGGCTTCTATTGCGTTTATTCTTAACACCAACATTGTTCTCCACCATGAGATCTTTCCATAGCCCCCATTACCAATCATTTTCATCCATGGATTAGTGAGATATTTCTTGTCAAAGTCATTACCATGAGTATGTGTATAAACTCTTGTTGTTTAATTCCAATCCAAAAGAAACATGTTGTATGCGCATGCTATCTCATTACAGCCATGCACACAAAACATTTCCATTTCAAGCCAAACAACACCCTTTCCATACATACATACTCATGTACTCTTTTCCTTCATTTGTACAAACCATAAGAAAAAAAAACTTGGTGGATAAGTTTTGTGCTGCAATATTACATCATCACCCTTCATCATAAACCATACCATAGGATTTCATACTCCCTCCACACATGAATTATAACCCGTGCCATTAACCTCACTCCCTCTCCATTTTCAATTTCATTTTCAACTTCATTCACATTCCAACTAACCTAACCTCACTTCTAACTGTAAACCACAGTGGTTAGAAGTTAACTCACCATATATAAAGCTTTTCTAACTAAATTTGTGGACACTTTTCTCAAATTTCACCAGAAAATCTCTCAAACTTTTCTCTCTCTTGAAGCTTCATCTCAACCAATTCTCTCTGCATTCTTCATCTTCATCCCTCATCAATCATCACCTATGAAGTGTGTGTAGGGAAATGAGTGAATCGGCAGAGGCTGCATTTTAATTTTCTTCAACTTCATCAACTGAATTTCAATCGATTAAAAGCTTTGTATTGCCTTTATTTGGCTGGTTTTGAGATTAAGCAAGCAAGGAACCTCATCTCTGGTTTTCTTTTGTCCAAAGCTTCATCAAACACAGGTTTCCTTCTCAAAATTTGTTGCATTCGTTTTGTGGATCTAAACTTGCTTTTGTGTGTTTTGAAGCTCAATAGGAGCAATGTAACCTCTGGCTAGTTGATAGGCACCATAGATGTTTAGTTTGAAATCCTAGGGCAAGGTGTTTGGCTTCGATTTGCTTTGTGTGTGCATTGTTTGTGAAATCTAAGACTGGATTTGAGATCTAAATGTTGAGAGGAACATTTTTATATAAGGTTTGTGGATTTCTGGTAACATGTGATCCTGTGCACGGCAGGGGTACGCCGGAGAAGATGACTACAGTCTTCTCCGGCCACCTGAGTTCATAAACCCTAGCCATTCTTCAGTTTAAGTCATAGCCGTTGATGATTTTTGATCCAACGCGCATGATTGTGCCAGCACATTCATGAGGGAGCCTCTCCCTCATGTGCTTCATTTTTGTGATTTTGTTTTGATAATTGATTCCATGTGTGTGCATCATCATTGTTTATCATGTGCTTGCATCATGATCTGTCTGATTGCTTGATTTTCTTGATCATCTCACATGGACTAGATCTAATGGTTCTCATTGAGTCAATGTTTGACTGAGAACATGGCATGAACCCTCAGACCCCACGCGTGTGGGCCAAGTCTTCTTTTGATATTCGCACCCCACTAATTCTGAGCCCAATGCATCTTGACCTGAGTTTTTACTATTGATGCACCCCTTGCTTATTTTTCCTTGTTTTTTTATTTTCCTTTTATAATTGTTTGCATTTTATTTTTTAAAAAATACTTGTGAACACTTAAAAATTCCAATTAAATTCATGAAGTATCCTCACACATTTATATAATTTTTGACATTTTTATTTTCCATTTTTGGATTATTTTACTATTTTTTTTATGAATTTTCCATGGTGATGCATTTCGTTTGAACTTTATTCATGATACATCTTAGGTTGATGAATTGTTTGAAATACTTGTGAGTTGAATTTTGACATGGGATTTGATACATGCTTTTGTGACATCTTGAGGCCTCTTATGCATATTTTTATGGATTTTTGAGAGAATTTTTTATTAGTGTTTGAATGTCATATTTGTGCATAGTTCTTGTGTTACTTGTGTGAACTTGTGAAGCATGTTTGAGTATGATCCTTAATGAATTTTGACCCAGTCTTTGAGGCATGTCTACTTGTTGTTTGCATATTAATCTACTTGTCTTCTCCTAATTTTCTTGTCCTCTTAACATGTTCTTTGGGAATTCATAAGTGCATCTTTGTTTGTGTGAATGTTAAAGACCATGTGCTAGGGTTTTGAGGTGCATTGTATGCAATCCTATTTGATATTTGTTAAGATGCTTTGAGATCATGTTGTATGGATATTATAGGCCCTCTTTCTCATATTATAGGTCATTACTTGTTCATCTTGGATTGCCTTGTATACACTTGTTTGAACTTGAATTGTTTTGTGGACTTGTGCCTCTCTTCTTGCATACTTTGATTACTTGTCTTCTTCAATTCTTGTGTGATCTTGAACATCCATTAAAACTTGTTCACATTCTATTTCTAATCATTCTCAATCATATAACATGACTTCTAATGGCA
This sequence comes from Lathyrus tuberosus, assembly GCA_022829125.1. Classification (NCBI taxonomy): domain Eukaryota; kingdom Viridiplantae; phylum Streptophyta; class Magnoliopsida; order Fabales; family Fabaceae; genus Lathyrus; species Lathyrus tuberosus. The sequence continues at coordinate 10,869,710 of JALAZF010000102.1, forward strand.
TCTTGCATACTTCCTAAGTTCATAAACATTTGAATACTTGTTTGACATTACTTGTACATGTTTGCTTCTACTCTTGAACTTGCACCAACATGAGATGCGTGTGAACTTTGTATGTTTATTCTTGAATTCTAACCTCATCATGTACCTCCTATGCTACTGACTTGCATCCATTAAACATGTATGAGCACTTAACATCTTTATTCTTTACTTGCCTTACAAGTATGCATGTTTGTTGAACTTGAATGATGTTTTGTGAACTTCTTCTTGCTTCATCTTCTCTATGCTTGCATTCATAATTCATATGCCATCTTAATGACATCTCCATACCTTTATAAATGTCATTCAATTCTGACTTTAGTGTTTGTACATGCATTTATTCATATTCATGAATCATATACATCCATCTTGCATAGTTGATGCACAACTTGCATTTGTATGATCATTTGATGCATAGTTTGGCATTGTTTGTTTTCATTTGGCATGTTAACCTTAGTAGGATACCTTGACCTATACCTACTGACCTTGGATGATCCTTAACCCTTAGGACTCATTCCTTTTAGTTCAAATCTTGTTTACTTCTTAGGTTGCCTTCTTAAGGTAACTAACATTGTTTGTTTTACTTTTTTTTTTTCACTTGTATTCAATACTTGTGCTTATTTTGTGCTAACCTTTTATGTAGGGACAGAGGTAAGACACTTGAGTATGTGGATGCTTATCCATGCTCATTCTTCCTTTCATCTCTCATTTCTTTTACTTCCCTTTCTCTTTTGTGTGTGGATTACATGATATAATGCTTGTTTGAACAACTCTCTCACACCCCTTTGGAATCTTAGCTTAACCTTAATTTTGGATTAAGGTAAGGTAAGATAACCATTAGGTAGTGCAATCCCTACTTGTCCTTTAGGTATATTATTTTCTTCATTCAACTATAGGTCTACCTTTGCATGTTAACATTAGGATATAATTCCCGTAGCGTTTTCTTTTCGACTTGAGTCCTCTCTTCTCATCTCTTAACAACTCTAACACACTTAATAAATATAAAGTATATCGCGCTCGAGCCTTAAGTGTAGGAAATGAAGAACGATGGGGCTCCCCTCCTCTTCTAGAGTGTTTAGCAACGTCCAATTTGGGGGCGACCATGCGACTCACTCCTTCCCGCATGGTAGACTTTGGTGCATTGTAAGTTACGAACTAACTTCAATCCACTTCTATCTAAAAAACACAAAAACAAACTCAAACCTTTTTCATCCTTTGGGACTTGTTCAGTTTCAATCATTTTCAGAAAAGGGCACGTTACTTCCGTCTCGTCGCAAACAGGCATCGACCCCTGCCGGACGCGAACTTAACGTCGCTCATAAAAAACACAAAGACCTTGTTAGGTCGAACTACGACTGCTTTGATTTCCTCTCTCTGGTTAGATTGAGGATACGTAGGCACAAGACGGTGATGTCTTGGCGAGCAACCTCCCCCCCCCCCCCCCGGTAGTTTTCCGAACTACGTTGACTCTGACTTTCCCATTGCATGAGGGAATACGTAGGCATAGGACGCCAATGTCCTATCGAGTCACTTCTTTTTTCTTTTCTTCTTTGCTTATTCGTTCTTTTTCATTCCTGTTCCTTCTCCTTTCCAGTAGCAGCGGAGCTCCAGATGAAGACACCCTTTGATCGAGACAGTAAGGGTGGATCCCATCGAGTACGATGGACGCCTGGGGGTGCTAACACCTTCCCCTCGCGTAACCGACTCCCTTACCCGTTCTCTTGGTCGCGAGACCATGCTTTTCCTTTCCCTCAGGTTTACGTAGTGTTTCCTTTCCCACTCTTGGGATAAATATGCACTGCTGGCGACTCTGTTTCTGCGCCACTTTTGCGTTTGTACTTGGATGAAAATCCCGGGGGCGACAGCTGCCGACTCTTCTGGGGATTGGTTGACCTTTTGCTGGTTCATCCCCTTTGCGAGTCAATCCTAGCGCTTATCTATTTATTTTCATTGGGCATTTACTGTTGTGCTTTATTTTGTTGTATATTACTGTATTACTGTATTTTACCGCATTTATTGCATTTCATTACATTACTGCCATATGATGTACTGTTCTGCTACTGTTGTTCTGTTGGGTGGGTTGGACTCATGAGGGAAAAGCCCGATACCCAGGCTTAAGCATACACCTATGAATGTACTATTGCTTCTCGACCTCAGTGCTAGAAGCTGAGGACCTTTCGTTTTCTAGAACCCACATGTGAGAGGGGGCGGGTGGTTGCAGGTTTGCAGGTGACCTTAAACTTCAACCTACCTAATTTTCTGGATTTCTTGTCGGTGTACTGTTATCATTCCGATATTCTGACAGTTTTAATAGTCTGTTATTATGGATTTCTGTGTTTCTGATATTTGGGGTCTTATTCAGTCAACAGAACAACAACAGTTTTGAGCATAAAGGATACCTTTGATCCCATGTGTGCATTTGCATCATCATTTTGCATTCTAACATGTTTGTTCATTTGTAGGATTGCATCCTAACTTTGATTCCGGTTTCTAAAGACTATCAAAGATGAATAATGAGAAGGAAAAAACATCATAGTGCACAAGTTCCCACAGCTTATTATGGATTCCGTTCACAAGATATTGGTTATGGTAGAGCCCGAAGTTTTGGCAGACTTCAGACAGGAATATGGAAGAATTCTGAATATCCTCTGGTTTTCTTAATATATGAGAAGAAGTTTCATTCTATCTTGTTATTAAACTAGAATTAAGGGGTGGATCGCCCTGCGAATATTCAAACATGTTCATTTGCATTTGCATTTCCATACTCATATGCATAATAGGTGCTCCGGAGCGGATTCCTTACTCTGACCTGGTATTATCTTCAGAATTGTCAGCTTGACCTATCACCACCACTCAACCTGTGATAATCAGAGGATAGCCATGGAACAGCTCAGTGCAGAAGTGACTGAAATGAAGATTCAGATGGGGCAGTTTATGTGAGACATGCAAGCTTTAGTTCAAGACCAAAAAGTGTTGAGAGAGGAAGTCAACCAACTGAAGACTTAGATGAGCCTGGTTATGGAAGTTGTGAGAAATGTGATCAGAAAAGATAATACTCCCATGCCTGAGGCTGCGGTTGGAATTATTTCTAAGCCAAGGATGAAAGTTCCTGAGCGAGAGGAAGGCACAAATCAGCATCGGCAGCAGAAGTATCAGCGTCAGAATCAGCATAGGCCTCGCAACAACCTAGAAAGAAGGAATGCTCCTCTTCATCTAGTTCCTATGTCGTATAGTCAACTCTTGCCACACCTGATTCAAAACTCGTTGGTAGAGCCTAAGACTCTCAAGCCGTTGCCAGAGCCATACCCTCCTGGGTACGACCCCAATGTACAATACGGATATCATGCAGGATCCATGGGGCATTCAACTGAAGATTGCAAAGCATTCCAAGCCAAGGTACAACAGTTAATTGATATGGGGTGCATATCCTTTCTAGAGGGAAATTTGGTGGTGCATGTCAACCTCTCATCTGTCTGATCTTGAAGACTCCAAAGGACATCATCAGAAGCAATAAGTCCAGACGGAGTCAAGACTCCTCAACAATGGCAATCTTCGGCTTCTTTACTGCATTTTCATGTGTAATTTTTCATTGTTTGTTATTACAGTGTTTGCATGAAAAAAACTTGTTTGTGTTTTGAATGATGATTTTAATGCAATGAATGTGTTGTTCTTGAAGTACTTTACTTTTATGCACTCATATCATGTTTATATGCACTACAATACCAACTTTCTTGTCTTGAACTCTTGAGGGGGGATGATGAAGTGAAAAACGTAAAATCTTTGGTTGTGTAATTTTGGATAAAACCCTGTTGATGATGTACAGGCATTTCTTCAAATCCACAAACACCGGAGATATAAGGGAGGTAGACCCTTGTCAACCCCGTTGAGCCTTGAAGTAGGAGTTTCTTTCGTACGAAAAAATCCTCACATTTAACCCAGGGGCAGGGTAGTTGTCAGTTGATTTGACTGGGCGTTCTACTTTCAAAAGGAGTGTGCATCTGAGGATCCATTACCTTTCTTTCCTCACGTATCAGGAGGTCAAGGGACGTGAGACCACAATGGTCATCCTTCACTGCAAGGAGTGAAGGAGTCACGATCCTTTCAAAGAAGTCAAGACAGTCAGTGTCACACGATTTGTTAAAAAAAAAGAAAAAAAGAGAAAAAAAAGAAAGAAAGCCCGCTAAGTCGAAAACTTGAAAACAAGTGACTTAGGCAAAAGTTAGGGCATCCCGCTGGACTTCAAGATTGAAAGAAAAAAAAGAATCAGTCCAGGCAAAATCAGGGAAATAAAAAAGGCGAAAAACAAAAAGAAATGATCAAAAGAAAAATCCTCGATAAAGAACAAGTCGTGTGACTACAGACACCAGAGACGAAAGGGGTGACTGTCACTCCAAAAACTGTGTGGGATCCTTCCATCCTTCTACCATTTAATAACTTTTTGAAAGGCGAGCACTTGTGTCGAATTAGCTAAACGTAGGACCGAAGGACATCATGGAGAATGGGTGGGTACAGACAAAACTTTGAGATATAAATCTTTTTTTCTCAAACCGTGAACCAGGCCACGTTACAACCCTTAAAATTCCTAATTGAATCAGGGTTTATTCCGAAAGTGCACTTCAGCGAGATAGCGTTCCTGACTCCTATGAGTTATGCTAATAAGATTTTTGTTGGTATTGCATGTGCGTATTGCTTTCCATTTAAAAATCAATGTCGTATCCCAGCTAGTGATTCGTTCACAAAGCTTGGCGACACATTTTCAATAAAACTTCAAGGTTAACACGAGTGTTGCATTAGAATTGTCATTCTCATAATAAACATTTTCTGCTTGCATGTGTTTGACATCAAAGAAGCTTACATGATGAACATCAGTTGAGAAGCTTGATCCTGCCAAGTTGAAGTGCTTGAAGACCCCGGAGGACAGTCATATCAAAGGTCAGGGTGCTGAAAGACCATGTTGAGCAGGAGTTTTTCTAGCAACTTGTGTTAAGACATAGCCCAGCTGGGCCATTCAAGTCGAGAAAGTCTTTTCAGAGTTCAATCAATCACGGGCAGCCATGTTGAGAAAATTTCTTCAAAGTTCAGCCAAACTGGGGCAACTATGTCGAGATTCGATAAATCTCTCCACAAGCGTTCAATATGGGGCAATCAGGTCGATTTGACAAATCTCTGTAAGATCAGTCAGGGGCAAAGTTGCTTCAAGACTTAGGACAGGCCACCTCTAAAGCGTGAGAAGTTGTCCACTCATGAAGACGGTTAATTGAGAGCACCTCTTCAAGGTTCAAAATATTGAGGCAGAGTATTTCAGGTCATTGCAAATCTCTAAGAGTTTGAAGACCCGGGGCATGTTGACAACCAGGTCTTCTATAAAATCCTCTTGAGATGATTTCTTCCGTTAGACCCTGTAGTCTAGGGCAAGTGGAAAGTTCAAAGGGCCGTTTATGACCGTAGAGACAGGCCAGGTTGGGTGTCAAGATTGTTCCTCCCTAGTAGGGTTATGCTTCTCAGCACTGAAAGTTCATCAGCCTCAGCAGAGCATACTCTCCCCAGCAAGAGTGCAGAGGATTATTTCCCCAGTAGGAGTGTAGGGGATGGTTTCCCCAGCCAGAGTCATGTTTTGATTATTCCTCCCCAACAAGAGTTCAGAAATTTGTTCTCCCCCGGCCGGGTTGGTGGAGTTTATTGCTTGTCAACACGAATTCATATTCCCCCGTACAAGTCAAATGTGTTGGGTTGGTGTTTCTCAAGCTTACAGTGAAGTGGTTTCCGTCTCCCCAATGGAGTAAGGGTAGAATGTCATCCCTTAGCAGAGCAGATATAGTTTAATTAATGTTCCCCAAGCATATTTGTGGATGATGGTTAGCCTTCCTCAGCAGGTCAGAGGCCAATTGTCATTGGAACTTCTCTTTAGCAGAGCCCTAGGGCATTTTCAGCAAATATTTATTACAGAGCGGAGGTTTTGGTTAGATTCTCGAGCAGAGTCTATGAACATAGAAATGGCTTTTGGTTTACCGTATGACTGCAGGGTAACAAAATTGTTTTTCCCCAGTAGAGTTACTCTCCCCAACACTGAAAGTACATCATCCTCATCAAAACTTATTCTCCCCAGCAAGAATACAGAGGATTGTGTCCCCAGCCGAAGTCCTGGTTGGTTTATTATTCCCCAGCAAGCAGTCAGAAGTGGATTGCTCCAAGGTGGAGGTTGTTGTATCTCCAGCAGAAGGTGTGTCAGATGTCTCTGAAAAGACTTTATTTTCCCCACAAAGTCTGGTACTCACTTTCCTCAGCAGGTCAGGAAGTGTAATTCCATCAGCAACGGCATGCTCTAATCTCCAGCAGGGTAAAATCCTTCCTCCAACAGCAGGTTAAGCTCAATGATATACCTCGGCAGGTTCCGTTGACTTTTCTCCCCAGCAGAGTTATTCTCCCTAGCATTGAGGGTTCATTATCCTCATCAGACTGTCACTATCCCCAGTCAGAGTACAGAAGATTGTTCCCCAGCCAGCATTTAAAGTGGATTGCTCTATGTCGCTCCCGGGATTTTCATCCAAGTACAAACGCGAGAGTGGCACGGAAACAGAGTCGCCAGCAATGTGTATTTATCCCAAGAGAGGGAAAGGAAACACTATATAAACCTGAGGGAAGGAAAAGCATGGTCTCACGACCAAGAGAAATGGGTAAGGGAGTCGGTTACGCGAAAGGAAGGTGTTAGCACCCAACACATCCATCGTACTCGATGGGATCCACGCTTGTTGTTATCGATCAAAGGATGTCGTCATCTGGAGCTCCACTGCTACTGGAAAGGAAAAGGAACGAGAACGGAAAAGAATGGAGAAACGAAGAAGAAAAGAAAAAGAAGTGACTCGATAGGACGTCCTCGGAGTCCTAGGCCTACGTATTCCCTCGGAAACGGGAAAATCAGAGTCAACGTAGTTCGAACACGAACTAAAGGGGGAGGTTGCTCGCCAAGACATCGCCGTCTCGTGCCTACGTATCCTCAATATAACCAGAAGGAGGAAATCAGAGCAGTTGTAGTTTGACTTAACCAAGTCTGTGTTTTTTATGAGCGACGTTAAGTTCGCGTCTGGAAGTTAGGGTCGATGTCTGTTTGCGACGAGACGGAAAGTAACGTGCCCTTCTCTAAAAATGAGATTTGAAACTTAACGATCCCGAAGGATAAAAAGTTTGAGTTTGTTTTGTGTTTTTTAGACAGAAGTGTTTTTTGAAGTTGTTTGTAACTTGCATTGCACCCAAGTCTACAACATAGTGTCGCTCCCGGGATTTTCATCCAAGTACAAACGCGAAAGCGGCACCGAAACAGAGTCGCTAGCAATGTGTATTTATCCCAAGAGAGGGAAAGGAAACACTGCATAAACCTGAAGGGAAGGAAAAGCATGGTCTTGCGACCAAGAGAACTGGGTTCGGGAGTCGGTTACGCGAGAGGGAGGTATTAGCACCCCCACGCGTCCATCGTACCCGATGGGGTCCACGCTTGCTGCTTCAATCAAAGGGTGTAAGGAAAGGATACTGGAAAAGGAATGGAAAGAAAAAAGAGAAACAAATGTAGGGAAAATAAAAGAAGTGCTCGAATGGGTCCTACCCCACTGCCTACGTATCTCATCGGGAACATGAGAATCAGAGCGATGTAGTTCCCCTCACTAGGGATGGATTGTTTGTGTGTTTTTTAGGGAACGGCTACTGTTCTAGCTCAGGTGTTGTACCTCGCTGTATGGAGACTTAGGTGTTACCGTCTTGCAAGAGAACGAGGAGAAGCACGTTCGTACGTTGAGAATGAGTGAGATGAGATGAGAATTCCCGAAGGAAATACGTTATTGTTTGTTTGGAGTTTTTTATAAAGAAGTGTTTTTTTGCAGTTATTTGTAACTTGCATTGCACCAAAGTCTAGGGCACAGGGAAGAATACTTAACGAATCGTCCCAAGACAGGACGCCCGCTAAGCACTCTAGAAAGATGAGAGGAAGCCCCTCATTTCTCATTCCCTATGCTTAAGGCTTGTGCGCAATACTCTTTATCTTTATTAAGTGTTTTCAAGAAGTTTTGAGATGAGAAGAAGTGACTCAAAAGGAGCAAAAGGTGAAAACTAATGAGGGATACTAAGACTCAATCTTAATGTTATCATACATGGATGGTCCTAAAGGTTAAGTGTGGTATGAGAACTCTTAAACTAAAAGAGAAAGGGGGATAGCACTACCTAATGCATATCCTACCTCACTTTAATCAAAGATTAAAGTTGAGCTAGGATCCCAAGGGGATGTGAGAAAATTCTACACACATAGCATTATATCATGCTATTCATAAAAGAGAAATAAAAAATTAATCAACAATGAGCAATTGAAATTATGGTCAACAATTAATCAACAATAACCAAGTTAGAGCTAAAATGCGAAGTAAAAATCAATATTAAATTCTAACAAGAAAAGTTAATTTGTCTAATTCTAAAATTAATCCTAAAATTAGTTCAAGGTAATTCTAAACTAAATCTAAAAACATTAATCCTAAAGTTAAATCTAGAATTAGAACTGATATTAAACCTAAAATTAATTCCAATTAATTTCTGATTAAAACTAAACAAATTACAAAGTTAAGACTATAAACTAATTCTAAAGGAAATTGGTTCTAAAGAAAAACTAATATCCAAATCTAAATGTAAATTCTAATTAAGGTTTAATTCTAAAATTAAACAAAAGAAAGCTAATCCCAAGGGATTAATTCTAAGATTAGAAAATCTAATTCTACAATTAAAGTTTTGAATTCTAATTAAAATCTAACTAACGAAAATATTAACTATCCTAATTAACCTAATCTAATCAACAAAAATGATTAACCAAATTATAAGGGTGGAATCAGGAAAAGGGAGGTGGAAACATAACTGCACATGGGAGAGTGGGCTTTAGCAGCAAGCCCAAGAACCTTTCTCTAGGACATCAAAGGGGGTGCGAATAGTAACGATTGGGTGTGAAAAGAAAATACAAGTGGGCGAATGGGCTCCAAACAAATTACGCCCAATGTCTTTCTATTTAGAAAAAAAATGAAGCCAAGAGGTGTATTAGCGATTGGGGGGTGTGAATTGAGTATGGGTTCAAGAATTGTGAATCCAGGGGGTGAGGCAAGCGAACTTCAGTATGGGCATGAGGTTATGGCCCAAGATTATTCAAAGGACAAGAGGTTGTAAGAGTGATCTGGGATGATGAAAGGGAAAACGCGTGGGCTTTGACCCGGTCCACAATGTTGAGAAGCGAAACCCTAAATCTACTTCTTAATAGCCTCGGTATCATCTTCAACTCTCCATCCTCTTCACTGCTACGCCGTTCCCCTGCCTCACCGTCTTTATCTCAAACTCACCTTATCCACAACAACTCCTACTCCATGTCTATCAACCTTCTACTTCTCCTTTCCATCACGCCATCGTCGTTTTCTCCATTAAACCTCGCTGGATTCCACCTTTCTCAGACGCACTCTTCGCCGTCCTTCTCCTTCGTCAACTCCCTCTCTTCGTGGCCTCAACACTCGCAAATCTCTCTAATCCGATTACGCGACACACGGAGACTCCATCGCAACCTCACCAAACGGAGCAACAACCTCACTCTCTAATCGCTCAACACTCGCAAATCGCTCACCGGAAACTCAACTCGTTCTCAAAGGTTTCCAATACGCGACGAATTTCAACCAGAAAACACAAAAAATTCTAAGCTAGTGTCAAGGAATCCAGGTTTGGAAGAAGATTAACAACAGATCATAACCAATCGCAATACGAATCGTAAGAAACATACGAGGAAACGGAGAAATACGTACCTATCGGAGTCGCTCCGATGGCGCTTCAAAAAATGTCACGGAGCTTTACGAATCAGGTATGCTTGCTTCCATTTCCTTCTCCGATTTTTGCTCTTGCTCGATCTCTTCTTCTTCGTTTGAATTCCGCTCACTTCTTCTTTCATTTCTTTGAATCTACCGCGTTTAAACTGTTGTTGTTGAAGGTTGTGAATCGAGCTTCCGAGTTCCGGTGTTATTGTTGTTTGACGTGAATTGTTATGGTTGTTGCAGGTTCTATAAATTCCACACCGCTACCTCATCCTCCTTCTTCATGATTTGCGGTTGATGTGGCGTTGCGAATCGAAGATGACGAAGAGTATCTTCCTGTTATTCCTGCAGGTTTGAAGTGGTTGGTTGATTATTGGTGAAAGTCGAAGATATTGATGAAGGTGCGGTTTCAGAGAGCTTGAAGGTTTGCGTACAATTTCAATCTCGCTTTGTTTCAACCTCTTCTACTCCATTCTGATTCTGCTCGTGATGTTCTTGATTTCTGCTGCAAGTTCGGAGATGAAGATGATGGTGTGTATCAGTGCTTTCTCTGATTTGTGAATTTGAAAGAATGAAGCAGAAGAAAGTGTAGAGGAATGGATCGAGAAAATGAAGAATGAAGAGTGAAAAAATTGCAGAATGAATCCCCGAGCTTGAAGAATGAAGAGGATGAAGTTTTTATAGCAGGAATCAGGGAGGTTAAAATAGTATTTTCATCTGAAACTCAGTTAGGAATTTGTTACAGTTGAATCTTCTGTTAGAAATTTTAGGAGTTTTTCTGGTGTAAAATGGTTTTTGTGAAGTCTGCTATGTAATGAATTTACTGCAGCTGAATTTTTCTGTCGTGCTGCTATGATTCCAACTCAGTTTTTCTGCTGTGAATTGTTAGAAATTGGTTTCTGAACTGTTATTGGTTTGTTGGATAATGGTTTGTGGATTTGGTTTTATTTGAAATTTATTTAGACAAAAAAAAGGTGATAGGAATTATGGATATGGATCTAATATTGAAAGTGGATTGAAATGAATATATGAAAAAGGTTTTGGGAAAGATTAATGGATATTGATATTTGGAAGAAAATGAACTAAAAATGTTTTTTAGAAAAAGAATGTAAAATATGAAAATATGGATATGGACTAAGAATGATTCTAAACATATATGGTTTGAAAGATGGTTAAAAAAATCTATGGATATCAAAAATGCGGAATGGATAAAATGAATTGAACATTGGTAAATTGATGTTGGATAATGATTATGGTTAATGATGTGAAAATGGATAATTGGTTTAGTAAATGGATATTGGTCTAGAGTATGGATAAATGGACTTGAAATGAAATATGGTTAAATGGATAATAGAAAAGGTAGAAATGGACTTGGATAGAAATGGTTTAAAAAGAGGATGTGGATATTAGAAAATGAACAATGGATTTTAATAGAAAGTGGAAATTAATAGAAAATGGTTAGAAATATGAAAAATGACTTAATGATGAACTTGTATAAGCCTGCCACTGATATTTCCACTAACGAGCACCTTGACTAATTTTAATCCAGGAACCACACTCACCCTTTTTACAATATCCTCTGATAAAATAAGTACAGCTACCCCGAACCAATTGCAACGACCATTTGAACCAATTGAAAACCTTGCGCTGATTATTGAATCCACGCCTCCATTGAAGAATCTCAACTAATGAACAGTCCACAAATTCAACCATGAATAAAAACCTAAATCACCCAGATGTACACTGATGAACTTTGCAGAAGATGACTTGAACTGAGAAGGAAACAGAACCCTAGACCTCACCATTGAACTCCTGACCTAATGCTTTTGATTAATCCTCTGAATAAGAATATTACAAGGACTAGATTTCAACCTCTTGTTCTATCTGGGATGGAAGAGCCTCAGGACAAATGGAAAACCCTTAATCAAAGATACGCTATAATCCCATGTCTCAGGAGACCGATGCACTGTATGGTTATGAATATGACCTAATGGATGCAAATGTAAGGCGGAGCGAAAGCTAGAAAAAGGTAGGGAAAATTTTGGGGTGCTACAGCTGCCCCTATTCAATCAACTTGGACCTGAAAGGATGATAGCAACGGCTTTCAGACATTCAAGGTACAAGGTGATTGAATACAAAAAGAACCGCAAAATTTGCTAACTGCGAGGAGAAACCATATAAACTAGAGCCCAGTCCCACTTTGCAAAGGAATCTGACGGAAAGACAACATACCCAGCAAACCACATCGTCAAAGGGATTTGACGGCAGGAAGACTCAACGGAAGGAACACATTGTCATAGGGATGACAGAAAGAAGACTCAACCGAGGAACACATCGTCATAGGGATGATAGAAAGAAGACATGGTCGAAAGCAACACATTGTCATAGGGATGACAGGAACCAGACTCGACCACAGGAAACACATTGTCATAGGGATGACAGAAAGAAGACTGAAGGAAATGAAGCACATTGTCATGGGGATGCCAGAAAGAAGATGACTGAAGAAAGCATATCGTCAAAGGGGTTTGATGGAAAGAAGACCTGACTTAGGGAGCACATCATCAAAGGGGTTTGACGGAAAGAAAACTATACGGGGAAACACATCATCAAAGGGGTTTGATGGAAAGGAAATCTGACCGAAATGTCATCATCAAGGGGTTGATGGACAAAGACTGGTCGAGGGTAAGATCGACGTATGATCTACGACCCAAAAGAAAGGTAAGAAGAGGGGTTGATTGTAATGTCTGTTGGGGATATATCACCATCTTGACTGAATGTTGATTCGGGCTTTCGCGCAAGATGCCAAATCTGGCTTATGCTTCACATGCATATGTTTGAATTTTCTTTCTATGGCGTAATGCTCCATATCAAATGGAAATGCTACGCGATTTGAGGATGCAATGATTACTATATGCAAAAATGCCGACGCATGCTCGGGCTACCGGGGAAGAAGGATGTGCCAAGTATGATTAAACTTTACTGGCAAGGACAGGTGAAACCTGACGGTGATTATTTTTTCAAAGGTGAAATCTTTTTGGGTACCAATGGGGATTGGATTTTGAATGAAGTGCCAATAGGGATTGGACTTTTGCTTTAAAGGGAACGCCAATAGGGATAGGGCTTCAGGTTTTTGAAAGATACCAGCAAAGTGGACTGTGGATGAAGGTGCCGAGCAAGGTTGGGCTATGGATTTCTGTTTGGTTTTACGAGGCTTCATGCAATTCTATGATAATGATATGCGTGGTAATGATTATGCCATGATGTTTATGATATGCAACAGGAGCACTCCAGCAAAATAAATGCTGAAGAGACGAGACCAACTCTGCTGGGGATAACAAACTGAACCGCCTTCAGTGTCATAACTACTTGAGATCTCGACTAAACCTCCATTCTGTAGGAAAGTATGAATAACAAACCTCTGCTGGAGGAAACATCCCAGGAATCTTGCTGAAGAAAAATGCCAATGACAATCGACCTTTGACTTGCTGGGGAAAGCTAACCACCACCCAAAAATATGCTTGGGGACAATGGTTGATGATATCAGCTCTGCTAGGGGACAAGATCAGACTTGGTCCTCTGTTGGGAATCTACCTTCTATCTTTACTCCGTTGGGGGGACAAAAACTTTACAGCAAACTGAGGAAGCACAAATCCAATACTCACAACACTCTTACCCTGTACGGTAATATGAACTCTCGCTGAATAAAACTCTAATGGGAAGAATAACACTGAAGGGATGTCTTTTTGAACAACGCCAGACGACTACTGGCCTGCCACACTGTGGGTGGACTTTAACAATGCCTTTTGTACAACGCCAGACGCTACTGGCCTGCCACACTACGGGTGGACTTTAACAATGTCTTTAGTACAATGCCAGACGACTACTGGCCTGCCACACTACGGGTGGAGTTTAACAATGTCTTTTGTACAACGCCAGACGACTACTGGCTTGCCACACTACGGGTGGACTTTAGCAATGTCTTTTAGCACGACGCCAGACGACTACTGGCTTGCCACACTACGGGTGGACTGTCTTTTTGAATGGAGTCAGACGACTACTGGCCTGCCACACTGCGGGTGGACTTTTGCCAATCTACGGTTAGACTTTGCAGCTGAATTGCCACACTGCGGGTGGACTTTGAATTACCACACAGCGGGTGGACTTTTTCCAATCTACGGTTGGACTTAGCTGCTGTCTTTTTGAGTGGAGTCAGACGACTACTAACCTGCCACACTGCGGGTGGACTTTTGCCAATCTGCGGTTGGACTTTGCTGCTTTGCCACCCTTGGATGGACTTTTGCCAATCTGTGGTTGGACTTTGCTGCTTTGCCACCCTTGGATGGACTTTTGCTAATCTGCAGTTGGACTTTGCTGCTTTGCCACCCTTGGATGGACTTTTGCCAATCTACGGTTGGACTTTGCTGCTTTGCCACCCTCGGATGGACTTTTGCTAATCTACGGTTGGACTTTGATAACGTCTTTTAAACAACGCCAGACGACTACTGGCTTGCCACACTTCGGGTGGACTTCTGCAAAATTCCAATACTGGATTACACTCTGCACGCATGTCAAACGTCCATGCTGACTTTGTTGAGGAACAATGAACAGTCTGTTTGCTTTGAATTGTCACGTTTGCCAAAAATAAATTGGACTTTGAGATGTAGGAGAGTGATGACTCTGCCAGGAATTACTTCATCTGACTGAGGACGAATTCTGGTCATAGCAACTCCGCTGGGGATGAGAATTTTCTGACTTGGCTGGGGGAAGAATGTACTAACACTCTGCCAAGGAAGACAAGTCATTAAAACTCTGCTTGGGGATCTATCAAACCCGAGGAGAATATGCTAACACTCTACTGAGGAAGATATTCTGTTAACCCGCCAAACTTCTGCGGGGAAGAAAAACAACTCAGCTGGGGAGTATTGTTGACAAGATTCAATACTGAACTCTGTGGGGAATACAACTACCAGAGACACGATCTTGCTGGAAACCGTAATTACTCCGTCAGGGATACACAAATCCTGGTTAGAAGACATTTTGTCGTGACTTGCTGGGAAGAGTCCTTAGACCTGCTGGGAAAGTGCAAAGCAAATGCACTGTGATCTGTTGAGGTACGAAGCTGTCAAGCTTAGAATAAGAGCCATAATGTTCCATGCTAGGAAAATCTTCTGCTTGACGACTCCACTAGGGATAATGAGTTGTCAATACCCTGCTGGGGAGAATCGCTTCAAAGCGTCTTCCGCTGGGGAACGTTCCTTAAGAGGATTTTACAGAAGACCACACATCTTCAAACCCTTAGACAAATGCTGAGACTTGGGCTAGACACTCTACTGGAGATAATTGATCCGGAACACATCTCGCTGGGGAATTTCATGATGCCCCATGTTTGGGAGGTTCAACAACTTGCTTTCGCCCCATGCTGCAAGGCTGACTTGAAGAAATCATCCAAAGAGGATTTTATAGAAGACTTGGCATCTTCAAACTCCTGGACACTCGTTGAGTCTTGAACATTAACAGCGAGGCAGCTCTACTAGGGAATTTACAACCATTATCGACACAGAAAAGCTTGTAGCTATTGGAAGTACTGAATAGGAGAATCGACTTAATAAGATACAACGATCCCAGTTGGAATAGACTTGTCAATATCGAATCGTCGTGAGTGATCGTCGGCCGAAGATGGACTCAATTATTAAATGTTGTAACAAAAGAGTGACTTGTGAACCCGCTCCTGAACATGATTGCCCCGGTATTCTGTATGGGAATAAGTGACTCCTTGTCTAGAAGAAATGGCCCATGATCTCGAAAAGGCTTCAATCTTGCCTTTGAGCCTAGTATGAGGCTGCTACCTGCAAGCCAAAGGATATGCATCTATGCCCCGTGCTGGATATGACCTCTGCAACTGAGAAAATCTAACTCTGAACCACCACTTGTTGGGGAGAAAGGTTTTGATGCATCTCTTGCAGGGAACGTTATTAATGAAGCCTGCTGAAGATGGGGGACCACAAATGCCTTGGATTGGAATGCCCCTTTTGTTTCAAACCTTTTGGTTGATTGGCTGCATATGCGTGAACAATAGTTTTTCACTTGCCCCAGACCAACACGGTCCACAAGAAGAAATTGTCTCAAGAGGATTTTACAGAAGACTTGACATCCAAAACGCCTCAATGTCTTCAAACTCTTGGAGAGATTCGTCGGATCTCGACGTAACTGCCTCAGACTGTATGTCTACAGAGGAACTCGCCTCGAGAAGATTCATGAATAATCTCATATCACCGTGAGATATTATGCCCCAATACTCTGAACCCTGGATAGGTTGATCAAGCGTCTGGATGGACTACTTCTCGTGCTCTTGGGATGGCCTGCCCCATTATGAACCTTGAAGTGGTTTTGCCCCTGACTACTGGTCTTCGAAGGAAGACTCAGAATACCTGCCTTTGGAGAGATTTGAATCTCGAAGTAATTGCCCCAGTTTAACTGAACTCTGAAGAGATTTCTCGACGTGATCGGCTCAGATTGGGTACCCCTTAAAGAGATGATTCGACGTGATTTCCCCAGATCGGCTACATCTTAACACAACTTGTTGGGAAAGCTCCTGCTCAACAAAGTTTCCTGAGGAAGTACCACTGGATGTGGCTATCCTTCGGGAGTTTCTGGATTCTCAACTCGGCAAGATTAAGCTTCTGGACTGAATTTCCATATGTAAACTTCTTTTGATGTCAAACAAATGTATGCAAGCAGAAAATGTTCTAGTCTGAGAATGAAAACTCTAATGCAACACACATGTCAATCTTGAAGTTTTACTGAAAAGATGTCGCAAACCCTTTGTGAGCGGATCACGGGTTAGGATACGACATTAATTTTTAATGAAAGAATGTAATGCCCGTGCAACACCAACAAAGATCTTTTAGCACAACTCACAGGAGTCAGGAACGCTATCTCTTGGTAGTATGCTTTCGAAATAACCCTGTTTCAATTAGGACTTTTGAGGGTTGTATCGTGGCCTGGTTCACGGTTTTGAGAAAAATGGTTTATGGCTCAAAGTTTATTGGTGCCCACCCACTCTTCGTGATGTTCTCCAGTCCTACATTCAGCTAATTTACACAAGGGTTCACCGCTCAAAAAGATTTTGTGATCTTTAAGGAACCCATGCATTTAATGGTTTGACACCTAATGAGGCTTTGGAGTGACAATCACCCCTTTGTCTTTTGTTCGTAGTCACACGCCTTTGTTCTTGCTCGAGGATTTTCTTTTGTAATCCTTTTGTTTTTCGCTTTCGCATTCTTTTGCCTTTTTTTTTATCCCTAATTTTTGCCTGGACTGATTCTTTTGAATCTTTAGATTTTGAAGTCCAGCGGGATGCCCTAACTTTTGCCTAAGTCGCTTATTTTCAAGTTTCGACTTAGCGAGCTTTTTCTTTCTTTTTTTTTTATTCTTTTTTTTTCTCGGAACAAATCAGGTGACACTGGCTTGTCTTGACTTTGTTGAAAGGGTTGTGACTGCTTCACTCTTTGATTGTTGATGGATAACCATTGTGGTTTCACATCTCTTGACCTCTTGACGGTGGAATAGAAGGTAATGGATCCTCAGATGCACACTCCTTTTGAAATTTAAACGCTCGGTCAAATTAACTAACGGCTACCCTGCCCCTGGGTTAAATGTGAGGGTTTTTTCATACGAAAAGAAACTCCTACTTCAAGGCTCAAAGGGGTTAACGAGGGTCTATCTCCCTTATATCTCCAGTGTTTGGGGGTTCGAAATAATGCATGTACATCCTCAACTGGGTTTTATCCAAGAGCACACAATTAGAGATTTTTGCGTTTTCAACTCATCATCCTCCCTCAAGAGTTTAAGCACGACAGTTGGTATTGCAATGCACATATACAAACTTATGAGTGAATACGAATGGATTACTTCAGGAAAATTATGCGCGCTTTATTAGGATTAACATAAAAGGAAAAACAGATTTCATGCATGCATACAAATGTTTTGACAAACATAAAAAGCTACACATGAGAATGCAGTAAAGAAGCTAAATGATTGTCCTTGTTGAGTAGGCTTGACTCCGTCTGGACTTATTGATTCTGAAGATGTCTTTGCAAACTGGGTGCTCAATCTGATGAAGAAAATTCAATTTATGGGCCACCTGTCTGGTGTGATAACCTTTGAGTCAATCAAGTCTTGCACCTTATGTTTGAACACTCTGCAATTTTCAATTGTATGTCCAAACATTCCCGAGTGAAACTCGCACCTGGCATTCATGTCATAGTTCGGAGGAAAAGGGAACGGAACTGGCACTACCTTGCCCAGCTGAATCAAAGAGCCTTGGAGAAGGCGAGCAAGAAGCTGGCTTTGAGAAATAGGAACTGGAGCAGACACTCTCTCAGACTTCCTAAGTCCTCGTTGGCTCTGGTGTTGACGGTTTTGCTGCCAATGTTGACTAAGGTGCCTAGTCTGCCCCTGTACTATTCTTTCCACATTTGGCCGAGAAACAAACAAAGGTTGCTGACGTGTTGACTTTGAAACCTGAAGCTAAGGAATACGCTCATGACCTGAGGTAGACCCTAGAGAAGGGGAAGGAATACTCACTTCCTTTACAGCTACTGGCGTAAGATCACCTGATACCTTCATGCCATCCGGTCCGAACTCGATTACCTTAGAGTCAATTAAGTCTTGCACTGTGTGTTGGAATGCTCTACACCCCTCAATATCATGGCCTGGTGCCCCTGAGTGAAAATCACAATGAGCATTAATATCCCATCCTTTTGGAAGCTTTGCAGGAGGAAGAGTCAACTTCCGGAGCTCAATCAATCATAACTGAAGCAGTTGCTAAAGTAATTTGGCATGACACATCGGTAGAGGATCAAAAACCCTTCCTTGCTTCTGTTGATGATGAAGGGATACAACCGAGAGGGTCCCAACTGTGATTTGCTGATGCAGTAGTTTCGGAACCCGAGGCTTCTGGATTGAGGAAGGTCCCTGAGATGAGGGAAGAAAATCCATTTCTTTAGCAGCAGTTGGAGGAACATCTCTTCGCTTGACAGTGCTGATGGACGCAAACTCGATTGCCCCTGAATCAATAAGCCCTTGGACCTCATACTTGAGCATCTTACAATTTTCAACATCATGACCAGGTACCCCTGAATGGAATTCACACTTATCATGGACATTGGAACCCATACGAAACTTGGTGTGTGGAGGTCCCGCAGCAATCAATTCAATTAGCTGAAACTTGAGCCAGTGCTGAAGCAACTGAGCGTATGGCATCGAGATCGGATCAAACTTATTTTCAGTCTTTTCTGGCTTTAGACCCTCAAGAAACAGTTGGTAATGAAAAGTCTCTGACGGTGGAGAGGATTCACGAGGCAAACCATGGTCTAGAGGAGACCCCAAAAAGGTAGGAGGAGTGAGAACATCTGTTGCGGAAGCGGGCACCTGATTGTTTTCCTTTCTTAACACTTCATTCAAAATTTCCATAACCCGGCCCATCTGAGTCTTTATCCGGTTGACTTCTTCTCTCAGCAGTTCCTGACCTCGGGACAACGCCTGAATGTCCACCATAAAATGCCCCAGTTAGGCCTTCAACTCAGTCACCTCCGCTCGGAGTTGTTCCATATCTGACGCTTGATTGTGGTGAATCGAGTAGTTGGAAGAAGTCATGTTGGCCGTTTCTGCAGAGAATCCCCAGTCAGAATGAGAAATCCGCTCTGGAACACCTTTTATGCATATGAGTATGAGAATGCAATGCAGAATGCCATGTTCGATTATTTCTAAGGGATCATTTTTTTAGAAGAAACATAAGAAATGGATGGAAATGCTCAGTGGCAAGTCTCAAAGTTAATATCCCTTAGAAATACAAGAACATGTATGCAAAAATGACGATGCAGATGCAACAGCCATGGGATCAAAGCTTCCATATAATCTGGATAACTGTTGTGATGGTGACCGAATAAGCTCATAGGTCGGCTCTGAAGAGAACACCGAAATACCAGAATATCCGACTAATCAGAATACCAGGATGCCGAGATATTGGTATAATCAGAATACCAGAATAAGCAGAACACCAGCGTGATCAGAATACAGGAATGCCAGAATATCAGCATAATCAGGGTGCCAGAATAATCGAAATACCATAATACCAGGCCGATGAGTCCACACTGATAAGAGAACCAAAATACCAGGTAGGATGAAAGTCAAGGTTACCTACAAACCTGTAAACAACCCGCCCCTCTCATATGTGGGTACTAAGATCCTCAGTATCCCGGGCTCTCAGGTCGAGAAATGATGATACGTTCACCATTTCTGGTTTGGCATCATCATCAATCGAGGAGGCCTCAACTGATTCTCCAAAACGGAAGGTCCTCAGCTTCTGGCACTGAGGTCGAGAAGCAATAGTACATTCATCCCTCGGGGTACAGTACTATCGCCAATCGAGGAGTGCCTCCACTGATTCTCTTTCAAAAGGGATATCCTAGAGCGAGTTCCCAACATTGGGTCCTCGGATCGAGAATGTGCAATGGGTTTGCCACAGAATGTGGTCTGCCACTGTCACAACTCGGGAGGAGTGCCGCAACTGAGTCCTCGGGGAAACGGTCACCAGAGTCGACAGCTCTCTAGATCAACACCCTAACATGCGCAAGACATACACGTCAGAATGCGTCCCAAGATAGCCTCGTCTGGTTGTGAATTTCGTGAACGCACAAACGCACCAAGATGGCACGTAGGTCCCACTACCCTCCACTCTAGTCCTAGGGTGTACTCAAGCCTGGGTATTGGGCTTATCTCTCAGATCACCCATCCCGCCAAACAGAAAACAACACAGTCCAATATAGCATAATATATCATATGAAATGAAAATGCTAAAATGTGGTAAATACAGTAATGTACAGTAAAGCAGTAATACAATAAACAGTAATACAGTAAAAATAGTAAAGAAGCAAAAAAGTAAACACCCAATGAAAGAAAAACAGACAAGCACTAGGATTGACTCGCTAAGGAAACCAGAGATTCTGTTCCCATCTCCCCAGCAGAGTCGCCAGTTGTCGCTCCCGGGATTTTCATCCAAGTACAAATGCGAAAGTGGCACCGAAACAGAGTCGCCAACAATGTGTATTTATCCCAAGAGAGGGAAAGGAAACACTGCATAAACCTGAAGGGAAGGAAAAGCATGGTCTTGCGACCAAGAGAACTGGGTTCGGGAGTCGGTTACGCGAGAGGAAGGTATTAGCACCCCCACGCGTCCATCGTACCCGATGAGATCCATGCTTGCTGCATCAATCAAAGGGTGTAAGGAAAGGATACTGGAAAAGGAATGGAAAGAAAAAAGAGAAACAAATGTAGGGAAAATAAAAGAAGTGCTCGAATGGGCCCTACCCCACTGCCTACGTATCTCATCGGGAACATGAGAATCAGAGCGACGTAGTTCCCCTCAGTAGGGATGGATTGTTTGTGTGTTTTTTAGGGAACAGCTACTGTTCTAGCTCAGGTGTTGCAGCTCGCTGTATGGAGACTTAGGCGTTACCGTCTTGCAAGAGAATGAGAAGAAGCACGTTCGTCTGTTGAGAATGAGTGAGATGAGATGAGAATTCCCGAAGGAAAGACGTTATTGTTTGTTTGGAGTTTTTTAGAAAGAAGTGTTTTTTTGCAGTTATTTGTAACTTGCATTGCACCAAAGTCTAGGGCACAGGGACGAATACTTAACGAATCGTCCCAAGACAGGACGCCCGCTAAGCACTCTAGAAAGATGAGAGGGAGCCCCTCATTTCTCATTCCCCACGCTTAAGGCTCGTGTGCAATACTCTTTATCTTTATTAAGTGTTTTCAAGAAGTTTTGAGATGAGAAGAAGTGACCCAAAAGGAGCAAAAGGTGAAAACTAATGAGGGATACTAAGACTCAATCTTAATGTTATCATACATGGATGGTCCTAAAGGTTAAGTGTGGTATGAGAACTCTTAAACTAAAAGAGAAATGGGGATAGCACTACCTAATGCATATCCTACCTCACTTTAATCAAAGATTAAAGTTGAGCTAGGATCCCAAGGGGATATGAGAAAATTCTACACACATAGCATTATATCGTGCTATTCATAAAAGAGAAATAAAAAATTAATCAACAATGAGCAATTGAAATTATGGTCAACAATTAATCAACAATAACCAAGTTAGAGTTAAAATACGAAGTAAAAATCAAGATTAAATTCTAACAAGAAAAGTTAATTTGTCTAATTCTAAAATTAATCCTAAAATTAGTTCAAGGTAATTCTAAACTAAATCTAAAAACATTAATCCTAAAGTTAAATCTAGAATTAGAACTAATATTAATCCTAAAATTAATTCCAATTAATTTCTGATTAAAACTAAACAAATTCCAAAGTTAAGACTATAAACTAATTCTAAAGGAAATTGGTTCTAAAGAAAAACTAATATCCAAATCTTAATGTAAATTCTAATTAAGGTTTAATTCTAAAATTAAACAAAAGAAAGCTAATCCCAAGGGATTAATTCTAAGATTAGAAAATCTAATTCTACAATTAAAGTTTTGAATTCTAATTAAAATCTAACTAACGAAAATATTAACTATCCTAATTAACCTAATCTAACAACAAAAATGATTAACCAAATTCTAAGGGTGGAATCAGGAAAAGGGAGGTGGAAACATAACTGCACATGGGCGAGTGGGCTTTAGCAGCAAGCCCAAGAACCTTTCTCTAGGACATCAAAGGGGGTGCGAATGGTAACGATTGGGTGTGAAAAGAAAATACAAGTGGGCGAATGGGCTCCAAACAGATTAGGCCCAATGTCTTTCTATTTAGAAAAAAAATGAAGCCAAGAGGTGTATTAGCGATTGGGGTGTGTGAATTGAGTATGGGTTCAAGAATTGTGAATCTAGGGGGTGAGGCAAGCGAACTTCAGTATGGGCATGAGGTTATGGCCCAAGATTGTTCAAAGGACAAGAGGAAGTAAGAGTGATCTGGGATGATGAATGGGAAAACGCGTGGGCTTTGACCCGATCCACAATGTTGAGAAGCGAAACCCTAAATCTATTTCTTAATAGCCTCGGCATCATCTTCTACTCTCCATCCTCTTCGCTGCTGCGCCGTTCCCCTGCCTCACCGTCTTTATCTCAAACTCACCTTATCCATAACAACTCCCACTCCATGTCTATCAACCTTCTACTTCTCCTTTCCGTCACGCTATCGTCGTTTTCTCCATTAAACCTCGCCGGATTCCACCTTTCTCAGACGCACTCTTCGCCATCCTTCTCCTTTGTCAACTCCCTCTCGTCGTGGCCTCAACACTCGCAAATCTCTCTAATCTGATTACGCTACACACGGAGACTCCATCGCAACCTCACCAAACGGAGCAACAACCTCACTCTTTAATCGCTCAACACTCGCAAATCGCTCACCGGAAACACAACTCGTTCTCAAAGGTTTCCAATACGCGACGAATTTCAACCAAAAAAACACAAACAATTCTAAGCTAGTGTCAAGGAATCCAGGTTCGGAAGAAGATTAACAACAGATCATAACCAATCGCAATACGAATCGCAAGAAACATACGAGGAAACGGAGCAATACGTACCTATTGGAGTCGCTCCGATTGCGCTTCAAAAAATGTCACGAAGCTTTACGAATCAGGTATGCTTGCTTCCATTTCCTTCTCCGATTTTTGCTCTTGCTCTATCTCTTCTTCTTCGTTTGAATTCCGCTCAATTCTACTTTCACTTCTTTGAATCTACCGCGTTCAAACTGTTGTTGTTGAAGGTTGCGAATCGAGCTTCTGAGTTCCGGTGTTATTGTTGTTTGACGTGAATTGTTGTGCTTGTTGCAGGTTCTATAAATTCGACACCGCTACCTCATCCTCCTTCTTCATGATTTGCGGTCGATGTGGCGTTGCGAATCGAAGATGACGAAGAGTATCTTCCTGTTATTTCTGCAGGTTTAAAGTGGTTGGTTGATTATTGGTGAAAGTCGAAGATATTGATGAAGGTGCGATTTCAGAGAGCTAGAAGAGAGCTTGAAGGTTTGCGTACAATTTCAATCTCGCTTTGTTTCAACCTCTTCTAATCCATTCTGATTCTGCTCGTGATGTTCTTGATTTCTGCTACAAGTTCGGAGATGAGGATGATGGAGTGTATCAGTGTTTTCTTAGATTTGTGAATTTGAAAGAATGAAGCAGAAGAAAGTGTAGAGGAATGGATCGAGAAAATGAAGAATGAAGAGTGAAAAATTGCAGAATGAATCCCCGAGCCTGAAGAATGAAGAGGATGAAGTTTTTATAGCAGGAATCAGGGAGGGTAAAATAGTATTTTCATCTAAAATTTAGTTAGGAATTTGTTACAGTTGAATCTTCTGTTAGAAGTTTTAGGAGTTTTTCTTGTGTAAAATGGTTTTTCTGAACTCTGCTATGTAATGAATTTACTGCAGCTGAATTTTTCTGCCGTGCTGCTATGATTCCAACTCAGTTTTTCTGCTGTGAATTGTTAGAAATTGGTTTCTGAACTGTTATTGGTTTATTGGATAATGGTTTGTGGATTTGGTTTTATTTCAAATTTATTTAGACAAAAAAAGGTGATAGGAATTATGGATATGGATCTAATATTGAAAGTGGATTGAAATGAATATATGAAAAAGGTTTTGGGAAAGATTAATGGATATTGATATTTGGAAGAAAATGAACTAAAAATGTGTTTTAGAAAAAGAATGTAAAATATGAAAATATGGATATGGACTAAGAATGATTCTAAACATATATGGTTTGAAAGATGGTTAAAAAAATCTATGGATATCAAAAATGCGGAATGGATCAAATGAATTGAACATTGGTAAATTGATGTTGGATAATGATTATGGTTAATGATGTGAAAATGGATAATTGGTTTAGTAAATGGATATTGGTCTAGAGTATGGATAAATGGATTTGAAATGAAATATGGTTAAATGGATAATAGCAAAGGTAAAAATGGACTTGGATAGAAATGGTTTAAAAAGAGGATGTGGATATTAGAAAATGAACAATGGATTTTAATAGAAAGTGGGAATTAATAGGAAATGGTTAGAAATATGAAAAATGACTTAATGATGAACTTGTATAAGCCCTCCACTGATATTTCCACTAACGAGCACCTTGACTGATTTTAATCCAGGAACCACACTCACACATTTTACAATATCCTCTGATAAAATAAGTACAGCTACCCCGAACCAATTGCAACGACCATTTGAACCAATTGAAAACCTTGCGCTGATTATTGAATCCACACCTCCATTGAAGAATCTCAACTGATGAAGAGTCCACAAACTCAACCATGAATAAAAACCTAAATCACCCAGATGTACACTGATGAACTTTGCAGAAGATGACTTGAACTGAGAAGGAAACAGAACCCTAGACCTCACCATTGAACTCCTGACCCAATGCTTTTGATTAATCCTCTGAATAAGAATATTACAAGGACCAGATTTCAACCTCTTGTTATATCTGGGATGGAAGAGCCTCAAGACAAATGGAAAACCCTTATTCAAAGAAACGCTATAATCCCATGTCTCAGGAGACCGATGCACTGTATGGTTATGAATATGACCTAATGGATGCAAATGTAAGGCGGAGCGAAAGCCAGAAAAAGGTAGGGCAAATTTTGGGGTGCTACACATAGGAACGAATACGTCGCGTATCGTCCCCAACAGGACGTACACTAAGTACCCTAGAAGAATGAAGGGAGACCCCCCATTATTCACTTCCCACATATAAGGCTCATGCGCAATACTCGTTTAACCTTTATTAAGTGTTTTATAAAGATTATGAGATGAGAAGAGAAGACTCAAGTTGAAAAGAAAACACTAAAGGGAAACTAATTTGTTCCTAATGTTATCATGCCAAGGTGGTCCTAAGGTCAGGATCAAGAGGGAAGTCTACCTAATGTTGTCATGCATGGATTGTTATCCTAATGTCTCTCCTACCTCCGACTTAATCGAAAATTAAGTGGAACTAGGAATCCTGCGGGACCATGTCATCAGACAAGTAAACACATGATAAATCAATCACAAAATGAACTAAAAGCAACGAAAGAATAAACAGCGTCAGTCAGCAATAATGTCACATAACTGAATATGGAGAGGGGGAGCTTTAGCCAAGGGGTCATATCAACTGAGGCAAACAAGCTAAGTGTGGGAAATAGGGGTGCTCACCCAATGGTATCAAGAACCATGGAGAGCAGAGTAAGGAAGGGGAAGATGTGAATCGGATCACATAAGCGTCAGCATTGGTCAATGCGAGCTATAGACAAGGCGTGGGGGTTTGATTGTTAAACCCTTATTCCACTTGATCGACTCGATAACAAGAGTAGGTAATGTTCAGAGCTTCAATCATGTAATGAGAGCTAAGAACGACTCAACTAGAATAACGGGGGTCGATTGCGGACCCTACCTTCCGTCAATTGCCTCCTTGGAGGTCTTACAAGGGAACACGGGAATGGGATGCCTCTTTAGAGGTCTTCAGCACAATACTAAACAAGCACAATCATGGCCTCACTTGAGGGCTTTCCATACAATCCTACTTATCATGGCATTTGCTATTCTTACTTCTCATGGCATTGACTATTCCTACTTCTCATGGCATTTGAAAGCATTAAAGAGAAGTGAAGAGATAAGAAGTCATACCAAACGGATATGAATCCGTAGCAAAGCAGCGAAGCGCAACGAAAGCAAGTCACGAAAGCACCTATAAACAAATAGCAAACCAAGTTAGAAACAAGTTTTTATTTACAAAATGAAATGTCCAAACCACCTTTGGAATGTCTCCTTTATGTACCTTGCACATGTGAACCAAAGACATTAGTAATAACAAGAGAGCGTATATACAACATGAAACCTAAGTCTAATGGCTATGTACACTTGAGTCACACTAGTCAAAATGAAAGACCTAAAAGGATTATGAAATTACAAGTCAAGTTACAACTATGCTACAAGACTAATCTACTTTGAAGTTAAGGATAAACCAACAAAAGAAAGCCATTACAAGTTAGATGAATTGAATTAAAACGTGAAAATGGACCAAGGTCAGAAGTGAAACAACTTAAAAGCATGCTTAAAACCAATCTCAAAGTGTCACAAAGGTTTGCATTAAACTCTCTCTCCAAAGTCAATTCATTCCATGACCAAAATCACATTTAAACTTCTTATACAAGTATGTAAAATTATCACTCAAGTAAGGTAAATGAAATGACATGGTAAGGCAATGTTAAAGCTCACACACCAGAGGAAAATGACCTATAAAATGTCCTAATTGAATCCCAAAACAATCATGAACATGGCATACAAATGGCATCAAAAGAAGTGGCCAAAATGAAACACAAATTCAAGTTCACCTACACACAAAGTAGGCATCATTTAAGGCATGTGAAATGATCAAAGTCAATACTCAAGCATGTCTCAATTGTACATCAAAATACACTTAACAATGTGCTAAAACTCATATTCAAAGTTGGCTCAAAGTGGCCTTATACAAGTCCTAAACATGACCTCTTTCTAAGCATGTGTCAACATGTTCGGTTCACATTGGAAAATGAGTGAAAAATAGCAAAATGACCTTGAAAATTATGAGTAATTAACCACATCATGCAAAGGTCATTAGGTAATCACATGCAAAGTATAGGGTTCATATCAGGCACCAAACATACTCAATCAATTGCAAACATGGATCAATTTATCGATGATGCTCTTACAAGACAAGGCACAAAGATGATGCTCAAAAGCAATTAAATAATCATGTACAAGGTACTAATCAAACATCATTAGGTCATATAATCAGAGGTCTATATGCACAACAAAAATTAGCTCCAAATGGTCAAGGAAAGATCACGTTCTAGAACTTCCATCACAAGATACACATTTAAGAACACATTCCTTTTCAAATCTCTAGAAAAATATCAAACCGTCCCCAAACTGGAATTAAAAATATCCAAAAATTAACAAACACCTCCAAGAACATACATAAATTTTATTATAATTTTCTGATGAATTTTTCTATTTTTAACAAATGCATTTGAAACGCGTACGAAAAGAGAATTAAAAAAAAACATGGAAGAACAAGGGGGGTATGCCTAAGTAAAAGCTTCAGTTCAAATTCCTTATTAGGCTCAGGCGCAGGGTGTAATTAGCAAAGGGGAATAGGACCAAGGACACTGGTGGCCTGGGGGTGCACGGTGAAGCCTCGGTCAACTTATTGACTAATCTGAGCCCTTGGATCCATCGCTGGATCAATCAAAGGGGTGAAAATGCAAGGTGTATGGTAATCATCGTAGGGGGCGGCGCATTGGATTAAATAGGTGGCCCTACCGGACGGTGACAAGTGTCACCGCCGGAGTGGACCGCCACCACAATAATCCTATCTCTTCAAGTTATCTTTACATAAGTAACACATGCATCATGCTTCTCAAACGTCTCTCTCTCTCTCTCTCTCTCTACGATATTCCTTTCACTCGCCGAAAACCTAAAATCTCGCCGAAGAAGGCGGTGGCGCGCGGTTGCCGCCGCCTTCCTCCTCCGGCCAACCACCTCTAATCTCCAAACCTTCTTAACATACCCTAACTATAATTCCTCCCTCATTCCAAATCCGACAATCATTTTCTCTAAAACCTAATCAAATTGTGAGATCGAAACAGAGAAATTCAAGAACACAAGATCAACAAAACTCAAGGTAATAATATTACATCACAACGAATTCTACATCCGAGGCCGCAGCTAAAGATGGAGACGAGGAAATCGTACCTTGTAACGATGATGCCGTCACTGATACGTTAGGTATTTTCTTCTTATTTCTTCTTCTCCCTCTCGAACCCTATTCTCTCGATAGAACTCTTCTTCTTCTTCGCAATTTATGGATCGTTTCTTTAATCTCCTTGTGCGTGTGTAATTGCCACGTTCTGAATTTGTTTATCGTTGATTATTGTTGCGTGAAGATTTCTTGTTGTAGGTGTTGAATCTTGTTGATTGATGATCCAGGTTATTGACGATGAAGGTTGAAGAATTATCTGTAACATGTAAGGTTGAAGAGTAGCAGTAAATTGGAGCTTGATTTGTTGATTTTGAGTGAATCTGCGAAGTTCGTTTATGAAGATGATGAAGGTTTTGGTTACAGATTGGAAATTGCAGAAAAGGAAGATTGAAGAAGGTTGCAGAGAATTGACGGAGAGAGTCTCGGTTTCGATTTTCTTAGGGAATTGGTTGGTGGTTAGAGAATGTATTAGCAGGTCCTTTCTTTTGTTAGAATGATACAAAAAAAAATTGAAAGTGATGGATGATGCGTTATTTGTTCTCAGATGCCAAATTCAGAGAGAAAAATCTGTTAGATTCGGTTAGGATACAGTTAGAGAAGTTAGGGAATTCAGTTAGAAAGGTGAGTGAGTTAGGAAAAATTCTGGTGTTAATTTTTTCCATATGTTTTCTGCTAAAAATTACTCTGTTAATTTGTTTTTAATGAATTTTTTTTGATATGATTCTTCTACACTTATATTCTTCTCCGGATAAGTCGTGTTCAAGGTTTTAGTAAGAGGATGATTCGCCTCTCTACAATGTCCTCTTGAATTCCAATTTCCTCCCCTGAAATGAGATGGTGCTGAAGTTCGAAAGAAAACTTGTGTTTTCTTAGAGTTTATGTGTTTGTCCACCCATGAGGCCCAAGTCGTTAGAGCTTTACCAAAGGCAGTAGAAAAATTTAGCTGAGAATAAACCATAGTTCCTTCTTGATAATAATATATCCCAGCTTCGGTTTTGTAATGAGACCACCAATGAGCTGTGTTGAAAACTAAAACATCAGCTCTTCTCCATCTCGACGAATCGTGACCAATGGCATCGATTCGCAACGTCAGTCTCCGCTTCTGCCCTACTCTTGCCTTGTTTTCATGAACTAAGAAATGACTTACATAGTATTCAACAGTGCCTTGACGATCCAGAAACCTGAAACTATAATTCCCCTTCTCTTTGGTTCCAAAGTGGTTTTGTTGTTTCCATCTCTATAACAGTGCAACCCAGACTCCATATGTCAACAGCAAGATTATAACCATTTGAATTTCATGATTTCCTTTCAATTCCACAGATTCCTGCTTTGTAGAATCCAATTTCTTCAATAAGCTAGAACATCTTTCGTCCGGTGAACGATGATTATTTTACAATTTTGGTTCATCAAAGAAAAACAGGATTCAAAACTTGATAATTGTTTGGAAATGGATTTATGAAAGTGGATTTATAATAATGGGTGAATTTGGATATGGTTTAGAGATTATGGTATGGTCTAAAATGGATATGGATATGATTTTAACAAAATGGATATCAAAATGGTTATGGGTTAGAAAAAAATATGGATTTACAAAGTGATTTAACACATTCAATCCACCTCAAACTTCAGATCCAAAGCAAGCGTGTACTCAACCAAGAAGGAGAAACCCTACACATACGTGAGACGCACACCCTGATTCACACCAACGAGACCCTGACCCAATATCTCTGATGATTTCTCTGAATAGGAAAACCTCAGATCCGAAAGATTACAACGAGGAGAATTCAACCTCTTGCTCCAACTTAACCGGGAATAGAAACCGACCGAATCACTTATGAATAAGGCCCACAATAAAATCCTTTGATCCCATGTCTTAGAAGACCCATGCAATGATATGATTATGAGGTATGGCCTAATGGATATGCAGATGCAAATGAAGCGAAAGCCAGAAAATGGTTGAAAAAAGGAGGGCAAATTTTGAGGTGCTACACTCTAGGGTGGATGTTGGTTTATTACTGTAGGAGATTTGTGGAATGTATTTCCGGGACAAAGATGTTGTCTTCCCCGCAGAGTATTGGTGTCTACTCCCCTCGGCCAGTCAGGAAACGTGTTTTCACCAGCAACAGCATGATCCAACCCTCAGTAGGATAAGGGCAAAGTCATTTCCCCAGCAGTGGGTTCAGCTCAATGGTGTCCCCGACAGGTCTAGTATTTATGATTTGTCTCCCCAAGAAGAGTTTGGTGGTAGTCTTCGCAACAGGTTTGATCAGCAATGGTTGACATCCCTAGTGGTTTTTAAGTCCAAGTGATATTTGGCACTCTTCCGATTCAGGTCTTGGTTTCCTTTTTCAAAGAGTCATATATAATCCCCAGCAGAGTGGATTTTCTTTTAGATTTCATCTCCAGCAGAAGTTGTGATCAAAGGAGTTGTTCAATGTGATCCTTCTCAGCAGAGTTCTTGGACTCAGAGGACAATTTATTTTGTCATCCCCGGTGGAGCTGCCTTCGTTTTCAGCATTTATTTTGCTGGAGCGTTTCTTTTTGCATTGCATAAGCATCGTTTGCATGGCATCCTCCCAAACGTGTAGCATTTCCATTTCGTATGGAGCATTACACCATAGAAAAATTCAAACATGTGCATTTGAAGCATAATCCAGGTTTGATACTTTCTTTACCAGTTCTCTTCCTCAGCAGAGATGGTATAACTCAGGAGATTTTGTTTTACTTTATCCCCAGTGAGATCTCCAGTGGATTCGTCCTTCATATTGTTGTACATTCTGGTACACCCCTGCAGAGTTGTCTGTTTAGATTTCTCTTTTCCTCAACTTTGATTCCAGATAAATTCGAGGGTCGTAAAATAGTGGCTATTACCCTTGGTTGTCCTGTTATCCCCAGCGAAGTCCGCCTTCGGTCGGTCTTCCTTTTCGAGTTCTCCTTCGGTCGTCCTCCTTTTCTTTTTTTGGGTAGAGCGCCTTCGGTCGGTCTTCCTTTTCGAGTTCGTCTTCGGCCGTCCTCATATTATTTTGGTGGGTAGAGCGCCTTCGGTCCGTCTTCCTTTTCGAGTTCATCTTCGGCCGTCCTCGTATTCTTTTGTTGGGTAGAGCTCCTTCGGTCGGTCTTCCTTTTCGAGTTCGTCTTCGGCCGTCCTCGTATTATTTTGTTGGGTAGAGCGCCTTCGGTCCGTCTTCCTTTTCGAGTTCGTCTTCGGCCGTCCTCGTATTCTTTTGTTGGGTATAACGTCTTCGGCAGGTCTTCCTTTTCAAGTTCTTCTTCGGCCGTTCTCGTATTCTTTTGTTGGGTAGAACGCCTTCGGTCGGTCTTCCTTTTCGAGTTCGTCTTTGGCCGTCCTCGTATTATTTTGTTGGGTAGAGCGCCTTCGGTCGATCTTCCTTTTCGAGTTCGTCTTCGGCCGTCCTCATATTATTTTGTTGGGTAGAGTGCCTTCAGCCGGTCTTCCTTTTTGAGTTCGTCTTCGGCCGTCCTCGTATTATTTTGTTGGGTAGAGCGCCTTCGATCGGTCTTCCTTTTCGAGTTCGCCTTCGGCCGTCCTCGTATTCTTTTGTTGGGTAGAGCGCCTTTGGTCGGTCTTCCTTTTTGAGTTTGTCTTCGGCTGTCCTCGTATTATTTTGTTGGGTAGAGCGCCTTCGGTCGGTCTTCCTTTTCGAGTTCGTCTTCGGTCGCCCTCGTATTATTTTTTTGGTTAAAGCGCCTTCGGTCGGTCTTCCTTTTCGAGTTCGTCTTCGGCCGTCCTCGTATTCTTTGGTTGGGTAGAGCGCCTTCGGTCAGTCTTCCTTTTCGAGTTCGTCTTCGGCCGTCCTCATATTATTTTGTTGGGTAGAGCGCCTTCGGTCGGTTTTCCTTTTCGAGTTCGTCTTCGGTCGTCCTCGTATTCTTTTGTTGGGTAGAGCGGCTTCGGCCGTTCTCGTATTCTTTTGTTGGGTAGAGCGTCTTCGGCCGATCTTCCTTTTCGATTTCGTCTTCGGCCATCCTCGTATTATTTTGTTGGGTAGAGCGCCTTCGGTCGGTCTTCCTTTTCAAGTTCGTCTTCGGCCGTCCTCGTTTTCTTTTGTTGGGTAGAGCGTCTTTGGCCGGTCTTCCTTTTCGAGTTCGTCTTCGGCCGTTCTCGTATTATTTTGTTGCGTAGAGCGCCTTCGGTCGGTCTTCCTTTTTTAGTTCGTCTTCGGCCGTCCTCGTATTATTTTTTTGGTTAGAGCACCTTCGGTCGGTATTCCTTTTCGAGTTCGTCTTCTATCGTCCTCGTATTATTTTGTTGGGTAGAGCGCCTTCGGTCCGTCTTCCTTTTCGAGTTCGCCTTCGGCCGTCCTCGTATTCTTTTGTTGGGTATAGCGTCTTCGGTAGGTCTTCCTTTTCAAGTTCTTCTTCGGCCGTTCTCGTATTCTTTTGTTGGGTAGAGCGCCTTCGGTCGGTCTTCCTTTTCGAGTTCATCTTTGGCCGTCCTCGTATTATTTTGTTGGGTAGAGCGCCTTCGGTCGGTCTTCCTTTTCGAGTTTGTCTTCGGTCGTCCTCATATTATTTTGTTGGGTAGAGTTCCTTCGGCCGGTCTTCCTTTTTGAGTTCGTCTTCGGCCGTCCTCGTATTATTTTGTTGGGTAGAGCGCCTTCGGTCGGTCTTCCTTTTCGAGTTCGCCTTCGGCCGTCCTCGTATTCTTTTGTTGGGTAGAGCGCCTTTGGTCGGTCTTCCTTTTTGAGTTCGTCTTCGGCCGTCCTCGTATTATTTTGTTGGGTAGAGCGCCTTCGGTCGGTCTTCCTTTTCGAGTTCGTCTTCGGTCGTCCTCGTATTATTTTTTTGGTTAAAGCGCCTTCGGTCGGTCTTCCTTTTCGAGTTCGTCTTCGGCCATCCTCGTATTCTTTGGTTGGGTAGAGCGCCTTCAGTCAGTCTTCCTTTTCGAGTTCGTCTTCGGCCGTCCTCATATTATTTTGTTGGGTAGGACGCCTTCGGTCGGTCTTCCTTTTCGAGTTCGTCTTCGGTCGTCCTCGTATTCTTTTGTTGGGTAGAGCATCTTCGGCCGTTCTCATATTCTTTTGTTGGGTAGAGCGTCTTCGGCCGATCTTCCTTTTCGATTTCGTCTTCGGCCATCCTCGTATTATTTTGTTGGGTAGCGCGCCTTCG
The DNA here is from genome assembly GCA_022829125.1 of Lathyrus tuberosus. Lineage (NCBI taxonomy): Eukaryota > Viridiplantae > Streptophyta > Magnoliopsida > Fabales > Fabaceae > Lathyrus > Lathyrus tuberosus. The sequence continues at coordinate 10,903,466 of JALAZF010000102.1, forward strand.
GTCGGTCTTCCTTTTCGAGTTCGTCTTCGGCCGTTCTCGTATTCTTTTGTTGGGTAGAGCGTCTTCGGCCGATCTTCCTTTTCGATTTCGTCTTCGGCCATCCTCGTATTATTTTGTTGGGTAGAGCGCCTTCGGTCGGTCTTCCTTTTTTAGTTCGTCTTCGGCCATCCTCGTATTATTTTTTTGGTTAGAGCACCTTCGGTCGGTATTCCTTTTCGAGTGCGTCTTCTGTCGTCCTCGTATTATTTTGTTGGTCAGTCCACCTTCGGCTGGCAAACACTCCATTTCATTATCCCCACAGTTTGCAAATTCCAGGGTTCTTTTGGTATTCAATCTCTGTGTATCCTTGAATGTCTGAAAGTCGTTCCTATCATACCTTCAGGACCAAGTTGATTGAATAGGGGCAGCTGTAGCACCCCAAAATTTTCCCTTTCTTTCTCTAACCTCTAACTGGCTTATGTTTCATTTCATTCTTGAATTATCATCTTTGCATATCATTGGTTCTTAGCATGGGATCAAGGTGTCTGAGTTAGCTCAAGAGGAGAGATAGTCTCAATGTCATCATTACTTGAGCCACAAAGGAGCCTTGGACCTCAAGGTATCTTGTTGGTCCATCACCTCATCATATGATCAAGCTTGACAAGAAATTTCAAGTGAATCACATTCTCCTAACCAGTGCAAAATTAGGGTTTTGGTGAAAAGTCAGTGCAAGTGTGTTTTTGAGCCAAGGCTTGATCTCAATGTTTTCTATATGCTCTCAATTGTCTAAGGAGGGAGTATTGTCCATTGGTTCATTTCAGAAGATCTTCAATTGATCAATTGGTGGAGAATCAATCAGATTGGGGAAAAGTCAATTGTACAGAGGAAAAAGTCAACTCCTGACTTTTTGAGGTCAAATTCATGTTCTTCATCTCAAATACGTCCATTGATGAAGATTTGATCAAGAAATGTCAAGAGATTCCCAAGAAATCAAGAGATGTGAAAAGTTGCTAAAAATAGAAACTAGGGTTTCTAAATTTAGTAAGTTTTGGCAAGGTGAAGGACCATCTTTGAGGCATTCTTTCTTCATGATACAAGCTTCAAATTGAAAATTTCAAGAGGCCTAATTAAAGTTCACATCATAAGCTTCAAAACCATAGCAAGAACTCCTCCATTGGATCAAAATTGAAGGAGTTATGATTGATCAAAGTTGGAGGTATTCAAGGAATTTTGGGCTAGGCAGGCAAGTCATGGGCGAGCCAGCATGCCTGCATTTCAACAAACACTTTATGTGCACGCAGTGTCCAAGTTCCAAGGCCAATTACTCTATTATGGAGGTTTCAAATGAAAAATGTTCAACATGAGTTTCGTTCTTCTCAATCTCCTCTACAACTTTGATGTTGGGGAATTTTTCATATGATCAACCATTTGGGAGATATGGAGGGTCAAAATAGGGGTCTCAACCTGATTCATCTCACACGCATGGGCTGGGCACAAACCAAATCAGGTTGGCCTGCCAAGTCAGTTGTGACCAAGTACTTTCATGAGCATTTTTAGGTATCTTAAAGGCTTCTATTGTGTTTGTTCTTAACACCAACATTGTTCTCCACCATGAGATCTTTCCATAGCCACCATTATCAATCATTTTCATCCATTGAATAGTGAGATATTTCTTGTCAAAGTCATTACCATGAGTATGTGTATAAACTCTTGTTGTTTCATTCTAATCCAAAAGAAACATGTTGTATGCGCATGCTATCTCATTACAGCCATGCACACATAACATTGCCATTTCAAGCCAAACAACACCATTTCCATACATACATACTCATGTACTCTTTTCCTTCATTTGTACAAACCATAAGAAAAAGAAACTTGGTGGATAAGTTTTGTGCTGCAATATTACATCATCACCCTCCCTCATAAACCATACCATAGGATTTCATATTCCCTCCACACATGAACTATAACCTGTGCCATTAACCTCACTCCATCACCATTTTCAATTTCATTTTCAACTTCATTCACCTTCCAACTAACCTAACCTCACTTCTAACTGTAAACCACAATGGTTAGAAGTTAACTCACCATATATAAAGTTTTTCTAACTGAATTTGTGGACACTTCTTCATTCTTCACTCATTCTCAAATTTCACTAGAAAATCTCTCAAACTTTTCTCTCTCTCAAAGCTTCATCTCAACCAATTCTCTCTGCATTCTTCATCTTCATCCCTCATCAATCATCACCTATGAAGTGTGTGTAGGCAAAGGAGTGAATCGACAGAGGCTGCATTTTGATTTTCTTCATCTTCATCAACTGAATTTCAAGCGATTACAAGCTTTGTATTGCCTTTATTTGGCTGGTTTTGAGAATAAGCAAGCAAGGAACCTCATCTCTGGTTTTCTTTTGTCCAAAGCTTCATCAAACACAGGTTTCCTTCTCAAACTTTGTTGCATTTGTTTTGTGGATCTAAACTTTCTTTTGTGTGTTTTGAAGCTCAATAGGAGCAATGTAACCTCTGGCTTGTTGATAGGCACCATAGGTGTTTAGTTTGAAATCCTAGGGTAAGGTGTTTGGCTTCGATTTGCTTTGTGTACGCATTGTTTATGAAATCTAAGACTGGATTTGAGATCTACATGTTGAGAGGAGCATTTTGATATAATATTTGTGCATTTCTGGTAACATGTGATCCTGTGCACGGCGGGGGTACGCTGGAGAAGATGACCGAAGTCTTCTCCGGCCACCTTAGTTCATAAACCCTAGCCACTCCTCAGTTTAAGTCACAGTCGTTGATGATTTTTTATCCAACGTGCATGATTGTGCCAGCACATTAATGAGGGAGCCTCTCCCTCACGTGCTTCATTTTTCTGATTTTGTTTTGATAATTGATTCCATGTGTGTGCATCATCATTGTTTATCATGTGCTTGCTTGATTTTCTTGATCATCTCAAGTGGACTAGATCTAATGGTTCTCATTGAGTCAATGTTTGACTGAGAACATGGCATGAACCCTCAGACCCCACGCGTGTGGGCTGGGTCTTCTTTTGATATCCGCACCCCACTAATTCTGAGCCCAATGCATGTTGAACTGAGTTTTTACTATTGATGCACCCCTTGCTTATTTTTCCTTATTTTTTTATTTTCCTTTTATAATTGTTTGTATTTTATTTTTATAAAAATACTTGTGAACACTTTAAAATTCCAATTAAATTCATGAAGCATCCTCACACATTTAAATAATTTTTGACATTTTTATTTTCCATTTTTGGATTATTTTACTATTTTTTATGAATTTTCCATGGTGATGCATTTCATTTGAACTTTATTCAAGATACATGCTAGGTTGATGAATTGTTTGAAATACTTGTGAGTTGAATTTTGACATGGGAATTGATACATGCTTTTGTGACATCTTTAGGCCTCTTATGCATATTTTTTTCAATTTTTGAGAGCATTTTTTATTAGTGTTTGAATGTAATATTTGTACATGGTTCTTGTGTTACTTGTGTGAACTTGTGAAGCATGTTTGAGTATGATCCTTAATGAATTTTGACCCACTCTTTTGAGGAATGTCTACTTGCTGTTTTCATCTTAATCTACTTGTCTTCTCCTAATTTTCTTGTCCTCTTAACATGTTCTTTCGGAATTCATAAGTGCATCTTTGTTTGTGTGAATGTTAAAGACCATGTGCTAGGGTTTTGAGATGCATTGTATGCAATCCTATTTGATACTTGTTGAGATACTTTGAGATCATGTTGTATGGATATTATAGGTCCTCTTTCTCATATTATAGGTCATTACTTGTTCATCTTGGATTGACTTGTATACACTAGTTTGAACTTGAATTGTTTTGTGGACTTGTGCCTCTCTTCTTGCATACTTTGATTACTTGTCTTCTTCAATGCTTGTGTGATCTCGAATATCCTTGAAAACTTGTTCACATTCTATTTCTAATCATTCTCAATCATATAACATGACTTCTAATTGCATCTTGCATACTTCCTAAGTTCATAAACATTTGAATACTTGTTTGACATTACTTGTACATGTTTGCTTCTACTCTTGAACTTGCACCAACATGAGATGCGTGTGAACTTTGTATGTTTATTCTTGCATTCTAACCTCATCATGTACCTCCTATGCTACTGAATTGCATCCATTAAACATGTATGAGCACTTGACATTTTCATTCTTTACTTGCCTTACAAGTATGCATGTTTTATTGAACTTGAATGATGTTTTGTGAACTTCTTCTTGCTTCATCTTCTCTATGCTTGCATTCATAATTCATATGCCATCTTAATGACATATCCATGCCTTTATAAATGTCATTCAATTCTGACTTTAATGTTTGTACATGCATTTATTCATGTTCATGAATCATATACATCCATCTTGCATAGTTGATGCACAACTTGCATTTGTATGATCATTTGATGCATAGTTTGGCATTGTTTATTTTCATTTGGCATGTTAACCTTAGTAGGGTACCTTGACCTATAACTTATGACCTTGGATGATCCTTAACCCTTATGACTCATTCCTTTTAGTTCAAATCTTGTTTACTTCTTAGGTTGCCTTCTTAAGGCAACTAGCATTGTTTGTTTTACTTTTTTTTTCACTTGTATTCAATACTTGTGCTTATTTTGTGCTAACCTTTTATGTAGGGGCAGAGGTAAGACACATGAGTATGTGGATGCTTATCCATGCTCATTCTTCCTTTCATCTCTCATTTCTTTTACTTCCCTTTCTCTTATGTGTGTGGATTACATGATATAATGCTTGTTTGAAAAACTCTCTCACACCCCTTTGGGATCTTATCTTAACCTTAATTTTGGATTAAGGTAAGGTAAGATAAGCATTAGGTAGTGCAATCCCTACTTGTCCTTTAGGTAGATTCTTTTCTTCATTCAACTATAGGTCCACCTTTGCATGATAACATTAGGATAGAATTCCCGTAGCGTTTTCTTTTTGACTTGAGTCCTCTCTTCTCATCTCTTAACAACTCTAACACACTTAATAAATATAACATATACTGCGCTTGAGCTTTAAGTGTAGGAAATGAAGAAGAATGGGTCTCCCCTCCTCTTCTAGAGTGTTTAGCATGCGTCCCATTTGGGGGCGACCATGCGACTCACTCGTTCCCACATGGTAGACTTTGGTGCAATGTAAGTTACAAACTAACTTCAATCCACTTCTGTCTAAAAAACACAAAAACAAACTCAGACCTTTTTCATCCTTCGGGACTTGTTCAGTTTCAATCATTTTCAGAAAAGGGCACGTTACTTCCGTCTCGTCGCAAACAGGCATCGACCCTAACTGCTGGACGCGAACTTAACGTCGCTCATAAAAAACACAAAGACCTTGTTAGGTTGAACTATGACTGTTCAGATTTCCTCTCTCTGGTTAGATTGAGGATACGTAGGCACAAGACGGCGATGTCTTGGCGAGTAACCTCCCCCCCGGTAGGTTTCCGAACTACGTTGACTCTGACTTTCCCATTGCAAGAGGGAATACGTAGGCATAGGACGACGATGTCCTATCGAGTCACTTATTTTTTCTTTTCTTCTTCGCTTCTTCATTCTTTTTCGTTCTCGTTCCTTCTCCTTTCCAGTTGCAGCGGAGCTCCAGATGACGACATCCTTTGATCGAGACAGCAAGCGTGGATCCCATCGAGTACGATGGACGCGTGGGGGTGCTAACACCTTCCCCTAGTGTAACCGACTCCCTTACCCGTTCTCTTGGTCTCGAGACCATGCTTTTCCTTTCCCTCAGGTTTACGCAGTGTTTCCTTTCCCTCTCTTGGGATAAATACACATTGTTGGCGACTCTGTTTCTGTGCCACTTTCGCGTTTGTACTTGGATGAAAATCTCGGGAGCGACACCAGATAACTATTGTAAGTGGCACACTTGTTGATTCAAAAATCCAAGTTGTCATCCATCTCTTATCCTGGTAAAAATCCTCTCTTTCATCTAATTGTTGTAAGCGGCAAGCCTCTGGATTATTTACATCCATGCCACTGTCCTTCTCTTAGCATGGAAAACTCTTAAGGAAAAATGGCATTGCTCAACACTGAGTTAAAGTTTTCTCCTTCAGGACAAATCCCTCATAAAGGAAATTATGGCATTGATGGATTCTTATATCCCAGTTAAAGTAATTTTCCTTTATAAACAGTCACCCAACAGTCGTGATAAACAGACGATATGTCTCCCTTTAGAGATGACAAATTCTCTCTCAGTCAAATCTTTTAGCTTCAATCTTGGGCTTTGAACAAGATACAAATAAACCTTTTAGCTTCAATCTTGGGCTTTGAATAAGACACCAAACATATTTTTCCTCCCATAGAAATAAGAGGAACTACGATTGCTCTGATTTCCCTGTTTATCTTTAATGGGAATACATAGGCATAAGATTGCCAAATCTTAGCGATCATACCAATCAAAAACTCTAGGTCCAGTACCTTCACACATTCATCAAAAACATCGGCAAGCCTGACATCAACAAAAACTCTCTCTCTCAAACACTCCCGAACGGGAAACTTTCCCGACCCACAACAGACAAACACCAGTAAGTAGAAAGAAGTAAGGATAATTGTTAACAACCTGTGGATAACAACATATAGGATGGGTAATTGACAACTCCCCATTGTATAACCTGACCCCGAAATCCCCGAATCTCCTAAGCGTTTGTTCAGTTAAACATTCGCGTGCAAGGTTAGTTTTAGATAGCTTCCCTTTCCTTTCCAGCTTCACGGGATAAATAAGAAATCAAAAAGTAGCACCCCACTCCTACCATGGCGGTGAGGAGAAACCCATGCAGATAAGGTGGTCGCATCACCGACAAAAATCGTACGCTACATTTGGCATGTAGGAAAGCTTGGCCGATTCAAAACATGAATTACAGCTTTCATCAGTTAAAGAATCACTTTCTCTCTCCTAAGTGGCATAATCTCCTCTAGACTTGCTAGATCTCTTATGGTGACATTTTTCTTTGTCTTTCTTGATTGTAGGACAATCTGGCCTATAGTGGCCCCGTTTGCCACAATTGTAGAATGAACTTTTAGACTTACTCTTCTTGTTCTCATCTTCTTTGGAGGAGTTAGATAGTCTTCTAGAATTTCTATGGTTCTTGTCAGAGTATTTATCTCCATTTTCCTCATGTATCTATTAAACCTTTTTATAAACAGCCACATATCTTCTACATCAGAAGTTTTGTTATTACTTGCTTCACCATCACTTTTCTCATTGTGTGAGTACTTTGAGCTTGAAGTCTTTAGAGCAATGGACTTCTTCTCGACTTCCTTGTCTTTACCTTCTTTTCATACTCTTTTTCATGTTTTTCCAAGAAAGTGGGTTTTTGCTCATGGACTTCCAATTTTCCAAACAAAGTAGTAAGATCAAGTGCTTTAAGATCATCTGCCTCTTTTATAGCAGGGGCCTTGGGTTTCAATTCCCTATTAAGACATATCAAGACTTTATTAGTAGCAATATCATTAGAAATAGGCTTACCTAGAGATTCAATCGATTGATAAGATGTATGAACCGCTTTCGCATTTCCGCAATGGTTTCACCATGCTCCATGCGAAATAGCTCAAACTCTTGATTTAAGGTATTAAACCTAGCTTGTCTGGCCTCATTAGTACCCTCATGGGAAATTTCTAATGCATCTCACATAGCTTTGGCAATCTCACAATGAGAAACACGATAATATTCATCAACACCTAGTGCGGATGTGAGAATATTTTTCGCCTTCCAATCATGTGACCACAATTTCCAATCATTATAGTTCCATTGTGCGTCCGGTTTAGGTATAGGAACACCTTCATCATTGGTCATAGTAATTTCATTAGGACTATTCAAGATGGTGTCCCATATACCCTTGTCAACTGAGTTGACATGAATACGCATACAAGTTGTCCAATAGCCATAATTTTTGCCGGTGAAAATCGGTGCTCTATTGTACACTCCCTTAGGTTTAGTAGTTATTCTTCTAATAAGAAAATCTTAAGCACGGAATTAGTCGGAGCTTGTGATACCACTTGTTATACAATAGGCTTTGATCTAGAGGGGTGAATAGATCACAAGTTAAAAACTTTTGGCAAAAACTGTTTTAAAAAGTTTTATGGCACAACAGAAACAACCTGAATCGAATCGTGCAACCGAACCTCTATAGAAAAGATCGAATATGCATAAAGGTACACAAATGTATGATAATGAACACAAACTATTCAACAAATATTAATCACATACAATTGAAAACAAAGATATAGTAGAGCTTATTCTTAATTATCAAAACACACAAAAACACAATAAGGCAATTTATTGAACACCTTGTGTGCAATCGATATCATTTGGAAATTTTCTTTGTTTTGTTGATCTTAAAAGCAAATCACAATAAAAAATATTATGATTATATCAACAAAACCTAATTCAAAATGTGATCAAAAAATAATTTACAAACAAATTAATCAAACGAACAATGAATTCAATAACTTGCAAGCATAAAATTTAGAGAGAGAGAGAGAGAGTGATAGAGAGAGAGATAATGGGAGAGGGAGAGAGAGAGAGAGAGAGAGAGAGAGAGAGAGAGAGAGAAAGAGTGCACTAGGATTTGTTTAGGCAATTCCCCAATCGGTCTCGCTATGGGTATGTCTGCCGTTAATTCGAATTCGAATTGATATATTATAATATATATTACTTTGCAAATGTGTGTATACAAATATGAAGAACTCTAACCTTACAAACCCTAGGTTTGTTGTTGATTATACCACCTCCAAAACCCTTGATCAAAGATTTATCAAGTAACCAACAATGTCGCTTCAATTCACCCTTTCTTGTTACTACCTTGCAAGACACTCCTTATCTTGAGTTTTTCACTCGGTCGAATTAATCCCAAGTGCACACTTGTCAAAACCCAAGATTTACCAACACGGTCCACCGTCACACTCTACTCCCTTGAAGGCTTCCCTTGTCCCAAGGCTTTCACTCGATCGGATACAAATTGCGTAATCTTGTCCAAAACCTTCAAATACTCAATGATCTTGAAGGAAACCCCCAGCTTGGTTTTCTTCCTCAAAGTTATTAACCCATTATTCTCATTACAACAACCTAATTGGAAGTTATCAACTCTAATCTAGATGGTCACCCAATCAAAAATTGATTATATGTAGTTTGATTGTGTGTATGCATAGAAGAGAGGTTGAAGATGATGAGAATTCTTTGAAATCCTAATTTCATATAGGTTTACTCTAGAACCATATTATAAATTATGCATGTATCAGGTATATATATGTATACAAGTATCAAGCAAAAGACATGCAAAACGAAATGAAAGAAAAGCAAAAATCCAAGACTTTAGGTTATAGGTCGACCTATCAAAGTCATGCATCAACCTATAAAAGTCTTGAGTCGACCTATAGGAGTCAACACATGGACAGATCCTACAGGCTTCAATATTAAAGCATGTGTGTCAACCTATGCATTATATGTGTCGACCTGAGTTGACAAAATTCTTCTATATGTTGACCTAAAGTCGTATGTGTCGACCTATAGAGTGTTTTTCAATCACAAAAAAATGCATGAAGCTATCTCTTGATGCTTGAATAATTTCCAAACCATTTCTAACATGTTGACATGCTTCCTAACGCAAAAATGCACAATGTACACCTATAATCAGTTGATATCATCCAATGTACAAAAACGCTACAAAACATATCTAAATGGAAAGTGTCACTCACATGTTGTCGCGGCGGGAAAAATTGAGATTAAACTATTTATTAACTTAACTCGAAAAACAAGAGTCGCCACCGAACTTTATTATTTCCAAAGGGAAAGGAGAAATGGTCGAACAAAACCCACAAAAGGTAAAACAAAAAGAGAGATCTGGATACGAGGGTTGGTTATGCAAGGGGAAAGTATTAGCACCCCTCACATCGGTGTTACTTCATAGGAACCATTTGCAAATTTATGTTTATTAAAAAGTTGGGTTGTTTGTTGATTGATTTTAAGTGAAAATACATTTTGTCCTATTCGAGTGGAAAACTCAACTTACTACTCACAAGTATGAGGAAATGTACATTTGCATCATCTTGGTATGGAGAACCTTTACTTGGACTTTCTCACAAACCGGTCAATAAAAATTTATGTGTCAAACATGTCAGATAAATGATACCGAATCATTCTCCTAAAATAATGTAACACAATAGTCAAAACAAAAGAAAATGAAGCAGAAGATGGAGGAGAAGAGAAGGTTGGGGCAATCATGTATGGATCATCCATCAGCAAGGCAAAAAAATCAAGGTATGATCCACTAAGGGATAACCTATCTCTGATACAAAGTACTAAAAATGATCAGATGATCATTTATTAGCATATTTGGACAAGGGAAGATTGAATCGACCAAGGAACCATCAAGCAATGATTTGAAATGTTGAATACATTATCAACCAAGCAATCATCAAGATCTAAATCCAAGATATTAAAAAATATGAATAAAAATAAAAATAAAAATGAAATAAAATGATTTTAAAAATATTTTAAATGGAAATTAAATGAAAAATCCAAAAGAAGTAACAAAATGCAAAATAAGTGATGGAGAAAAATATGAGAAGTCAAGAAAAATATGAATAAGTGGATCTCAAAAGTTGGATCCAAAAATATTTGAAAATGATTAAAAATAAAATAAAAAATGAAAATTAAAGGAAAATATTAATTAAATGCAAAAATTATTTTAAAAATTATGCAAAAATTATATGTGATTTAAAATATTTTTTTATGATTTATGAAAAAAATTAGAGTCAAAAAGGTCAAAGGAGCTATTTAAAATAAATCACAAAAGAAAAAGAAAATAAAAATTAAAAAAAATTGAATTAGGTCACCAACGACTAGTTTATGTTTGAAAAAACGCGCGTAGCAGCTTCCTCTTCAACCTCGGATGAATTCAGCTTCCAAACACTTCATCGTTCATGTGTCTTTGCATCAGAGCCATTGATTGGCTCTGAGCAAATAGAATTTGGTCAAGAATACGAAGAACCCTAGTTCTTCAAAGTAAAATTAAATGACTAATACACAATATAAATTCCAGGTAAGTGAGGGTTTTCAATCAGTGAATCAAGACGAACACACTGGTAACTTGTTTACTCAGAAATTTAACTCGTAGCTACCTTTTCAGTTGAAGCTTCAGAGGTCAACAATGGTGGAATCGAATTGAAGGATGCAAGAGGTTTCAAGCCACGACAATGCTAGAGTTAACTTCAGAGGAGGCCAATGAGTGATTATGGGCAAAGATTCAAAGCAAAGAGAGCTTGAATTAATAAAATGGTTAACTGGTTTTTGGTGCTTTCGATCTCAAGTGTAGCAGAGGTTTTTTGGCTTTCTAAAGATTCCAAATGAAGGCAAATCATCTCTCTATTTATAGGAAATTAAATGAGAAGCTTGGATGCATGAATCAGAGCCACGCTCGTGTGAACTAGGGTTGAAATTTTCACTTTTACAATTCGTGTGAGGTGAGGTATGAAATCCGTGAATTGGCACTGGAAACCAATCATTTTGTATTTGTTCAGATGCGTTTTAGGTTCCCTAATGAATTGGACAAGTTCATGTGCTCCCATTTTGAGATTGGCATGAATTTCGTGACCTGAAACTTGCGCAAGAAGCAGAGTCCAAGGTACCATGTTTGAACTTAGGCCAAATGAAATTCACTCGTGCGTTCTTTAATTTTGTTTGTGCCAAATGTTCCTTTCATTGCAAAGAATTCAATGCAAAAAAGAGCCACATCAAAAGGATGCTTCGATTTAAAATGGCATTGAATCAAAGTTGAGGTCATGACCTGGTCTTTAGGTCAGACATTAGGTCGAACCAAGTTTTGACCTGCTTGGCCAGCTTGACACCCCATGTTCATGACATCACAAATTTTAATTACCTCATGCTAATTGAGCCAAAATTAGGCCAAGTTATTCTTGCCATGAGCTTAAGAAAAGACACAAAGAAGCTTGTCAATTGGATGCTTGAGCCGGAAATGGCATGGGTGGAAAGTAGTCGTCATGACCTAGTTTTAGGCACTTTTGGCAACTTGGTCACTTCTAAAATTGATGTCCTTAGAGGTTGAATTGATGTTTGAGCCTTTAAGCAAAGTTGGAGAGGAGTTCAAATGTGACATTTGGCTCAAAGTATATTCCAAAAATATTGAGAAATGAGAGAGTTATGGCATTTGGACCAAGTGACATGCCATACTTGATTTTAGGTCAACCAAACATTGGGATTTCTTGCATCCTAAGGCCCAATGATGAACACTTGAGTACCAAATAAAAGAAGCTTGATTTTCCTTTGAATAATCTTGATACTTGCTTGAGAATTTGATGGAGATGCCATGGAAATAAACACAAGAACCATACTTGAATCCACTTTGAAACCATGCACCAAACTTGAACATTCTCTTGATCAAATGATGTTGAATAAAGCTTGACATGAATATAACCTAAGATTATAGGTCATGCCTTGAAGTGAAAGCTCTTGTGGACCACTTGTTGACCAAAACTTTGACTTTGGGAACCAAAACTCTAATTTAGAAATCAAGCTTGATCCTTTGATTGTAAATCCCTATCTTGTATAATAAGAAGAAAAAAAACACATATTTTTGTATTTTGAATAAGGTTAGCAAAGTTAGAATGTAAGAAAGCAATAGAGGTAAAAAGAAACACAAAGGTGCTTGGTGATCTCCCACAATGGTAAACCCAAAGAGGTGAATGTTAGGAAGATGCCATAATTGTGATCTTGGTTGAGATGCAAATCATATGATAGGTGGAATCTTTGGGGTAAAAATTAGGGTATGACACATACTCCCCCTTTTTTATGATGGAAAAACATGAGACGATGTGTTTCTTGTTCATGAAGAGCGCTCCCCCAGAATGTGTGCATCATAGCTTCATATACTTCTCCCCTTTTGAGAACATCAAAAAGAGACAAGGCACATTATTAATAGTATCACATAAACAATATACAATATAGAGGCAATTGAAAAGATAATAAATGCACTCACATATATCCAACATACATGAAAATACACAAGATTAATAAACACAACAATATTACACATTGATCATCCAACACAATAATCGCAGCAAAATCTTTGTCTTAAATTCAAACAAGTAATATTGGGAATACAAAATCAATAGAACAACATTTCATAATAGTCAACCAAGAGAATACACAAAGTAAAACCATTTGTCTCTCATTAAAGTCAGTAGTAAGATCACTAAAACATATACCAAAAGCAAAAACAAACAAAACAAAATATATGCATGAAAATTTAACCAAAAAAAAGCATGACAGAAAAATCTCTAAGATGATGATCCACGACCTCTAGGCCTCACTCCGTGGAACCATCCTTGTCCATCATTCATAAGATAATGATCCATAAAGTCACACATCTCGTGATAGAATTGAGAATAACGCTGATGATTCTCGTTTTGATCAGCATTCATATGATTAAATCTTGCAATTGTAATGGCATGATTAACATCTATATCATTTTGCATAGAGACCAGCCTTTCAGTCACATATGAATCAAAGGCGTCAAAATGGGCATCTTAAGATGTCATGTGCTCTTGCATGAGATGAATTTGTTCCACTTGAGTTGCTTCAAAAACTTCTCGCCTCTCACACTCCTCCTTATAGCACTCATCTTGCTTAATCTGCATATTCTGAAGCATAGTTATAATGGAAGATTGATCTCCATATTCATCACCCATTTGACCATCCTCATGATCAGCATCTTTCATAGGTTGATCACCAATCACAAGTGGCTCAGTAGTTGAATTGGAAAACTCAGAAGGGTCATCAAAGTTGTATATTTTATTCCCATGTTTGCCCATCCGAAAGTAATACACCTTACGTTCCTTGTAACACCCCGATTTTTAACAGCGGGAGTGTATATTTTTTTTTTGAATGCCATACATAATATTGACAACTGACTTTTCAGGAAAATAATAAAAATGATTAATCAGAGTACGAGCTTTCGATCTAAGTCTTTTCCATACATAGGACCAGCGTAATTCCTACTAGTATAAATATTTGTCCATACACATAAAAATAAGCACTCAGCTTTAACAATAACAACAACATGGGCAACCTCAAAACATGACCCTAAGCTGATCTTGAACTCCTAGCCCAAGGACATCGCATCTCGAAAGTCTTCACGACACCTGGATACCTTAATTATCACAACTTCTAAACCTGGGTGGTCGTTAGCCACATCATAATAATAGTAGAGGGTCACAATCTAAAAACAGCATATATGGAAGAATACACACATGCCAGCAGAACATGATATACATAACAACATGAAGGAGATGACAATATGATATGCAGAACAACATAAATGAGATGACAGTATGATATATGTAACAATCACAACATTTAATTCAACACACCAAAGCAATGCACACACATCCTAAATGCAGACCTATATGAATTTGGTGGTCCCAATTCGTCGGGTACCCTCACCATGCATGAATTTCGGAATTTAACCTCTCCGCAGAGAGTCGTGATACCCCCCTTGGGTCCTCACTAACCGTGCTGCCTTGCAGACACAAAAGTGTTGCCCTTGCAAACACCCGGAGTTGCCTCCCTCGTATTCTCCTGACTCAATTTGATCTCAAAGGATCGATGACGGCTCAGTCACATCACCTGGTGCAGTAGAATTCCCTTCGGGATTAGGTGATGATTCAGAACCCATCACCCTGGCCTATTCGGCGCCAGCTACCTACACGCAACTATGGTATGCATGACTTACACATGCAAATGCAACAGTTTATATAAACACAATATGTATAAACACAATTCATAATTCACAATTCAGTTCATATATCTATCATAGATCATATAAACAATTCTCAGTACCAACAGGGGGCTCAGACACACCTCGTGTTGTCCTCCTCGACATACACATCAATCGCAATTCATCTATTTATCACAAATCATATGAATGATTCTCATTACCAACAGGTGGCTCAGACACACCTCGTGTTGTCCTCCTCGACATACACATCAATCGCAATTCATATATTTATCACAAATCATGTGAATGCACATCACAAGTTTAGCATCATAGCATAAACACACATCCCCAACTGGGCACACAATCATGTATATAACCACATATCCCCAACTGGGCACACAATCATGTATATAACCACATATCCCCAACTGGGCACACAATCATCACACATCCCCAAAAGGGCACACAACCATGAATACAGACACACATGCATTCAATCACATATAATATCGTTAGAGAGTGCCCTTACCTGAGCAAGCTTCCAACCCAACCAACCTACGCTACGTAAGATCAATTCGTCCCACACGATGAAACCTCGTAACCGGATCCCACTGTAAACCTTTATAATACACAAAGGACTTATGTTAAAACCACTCGAATATATCCTACAACAAGGCTGGGTCTTGGTTGCTAACCTACTCAATCAGGTTTTGGGTTACGACACTGGTTTCTAACCGAATCGCTTTATAAAATAAATCTTTTCAAATAAGAAAGAAATTAGTTTTTCTCTTAACAAAATAAATATCAAACTGAAGGAAAATTTTCCACAACTAATTTAAATTCTTTTACTTGAACCCATAATTGCGTCAAATTGTTTTTCTCGCACTATGAATAAATTCAGCGAAACCGAAATATATAAATCACCAAAATAAGATTTTAACCCCAAAATAAAACCAACTAATATCCCATAAATACCAAATAAATAACCAAAATATTTATTTCACCAATATAAAATTTAATGATCTCCTTGTATCAAAATACTTTAATCATACCATAAATAAAATTAATTAAACAAATAAAATACTAACTAATATTCCAATTTCAATAATATTCTAAATTAAAATTTAGAATAAATAATAGTTTTCCAATCACAATAAATTATTTTGGATCTAAAAATATTTCGACACAAAACTAGTTAACAGTTTTTCCAACGGTACCAAAAATCGGCACATATCGTACTTTAACATACTATTCCGAACGTATCCGGAAAATAAAATAATTATCTAAAAATATATATATAGATAAATAAATATACTTTCAGTTAAAAAAAACCGGGATAAAAAATATCAAACGGAATGAAAATTACGAGACCGGAAGTAAAAACAGCGGGACGCCCACCACAGAAAATGGGCATGGCGCCCGTCACACAAAAGAGGTGACGATCGTCACACAAACAAAGATATAAAGGGTGGGTCCCGCCACCCACTCTCTCTTTATTATATTTTTTCCAAAACCAAATTTAAATAAATGAATAGTAAACATATACTAAAAACAAGTGAGGAAGACAAAAAAGGTGTTACGGTCGTCACCCCCTGTTACGACCGTAACACGCCTCTTAAGAGCGTGACGACCGTCACGCTTTGGTTACGACCGTAACACGCTGTTATATTAGAAAAAGTGTCCGTAACCAAGTCATGACGATCGTAATAAATTTTTTTTCTCTCCTTCTTTTATTTTCTTTTCTTACAATAATAAATTAAAATAATAAAAATAATAATAATCCAAATAATATACCCACAGATAAATTAAATCGGTACCAATGTTTTTTCTCTAAAATTATAATCCGATAATCGGATAGAAAAATATTTTTGCTACCCAAAATAATAATTCCTAACACAAGACTGAAAATAATGGGTATTCTATCGGTGTATAATTATCTAATCCTAACAACATAATTAAGTTAACAAAATAAAACAAATAACTTAACATGAAAAAAATATTTAAAGAACACTCACTATTTTTTTTCCTTCCATGCTAGGCGAGAGAGAAATATCAAAAAGAAGAAAAATGAAACAAGTCACCTATATTTATATGTTTTGCAAATAGATCAAGGCCTTTGAAAATGGATGGATGTGATTCACTCACATCTCACTCTCACCCCCCACGTGCAATTTTTTCTGCCGCCTCCAAATATACCGCCTTACTATTTATCCAAGCCCGTTAATTCGTTCGGTCTCCTCGTTCCCTCACAGACGAGTCGTAAAACACTCCCGAATAACTTTTTCGAAAACAGAAAAATTCTACTGTCATCTTTAAAATAAAACACAACATTATTTTCGACTAAATTTTTATTCCGGATAAATAAATTTTCTACGTCGCTTGGAAAAATAAAATGGGATTAAATTTTCATTTCCGGCGATAAATAAACTCCTATTTAAAATTTCCGACGACACTCGGAGTCCGTGGAAATTAAAACGACGGCTATATTTTTCTCGTTTTCTCAAAACATCAACAGAGTCACATTTTCAGAATTTCTGATACCATAAAAATATCTGAAATCAATTATAATCCTCGCCAATTTAAAAAATCTGATCGATTGCCAAAAGAAAACATATGGGTCAATCCGATCCACAACCGGAACCCAAAAAAATATCGGGTATAAATAGTTTGCTACCCCCAAAGTTTCGTAGAAACACCGATTAAATAATAAAACATCACAAAATAAAACAGACTAAAACATACGGGTCTTACATTACTACCCACCAAAAAGGAGTTTCGTCCTCGAAACTCGAGGTAAATGTAACAACTTACCAATTTATCTCTAAAAAACTCACTAGAACGACCGTGCACCTATTGCAACCCTCTACAAAGTCACATTGACTCGGACTCTAGATGCAATGCTAACACCACACACTATCTAAGTCGGCAAGAATCATTCATTCCATTCAACATAATCTTGTCTACTATCAACAACAGATTAAGGATTATCAGTTCCTCAATTTGTCAATAGGTAGACGACAACCATGATGGTGGAATAAACCATCGTTACCAACTACAATAGTGTTCTCCTCATCCTGTTCTCAAGTTTATGCAAGACACAAGGGTCCAATAATCGCTTCGAGGTTTCCTAAATGTTTCCTCCAAACTCCTGCTACTTCACTCTCTAAAGGGAGACACAATATCCCAAAACAAGTTACGGTTTCTCTCACGCTCACTTGGCTCAGAACAACCATTGAGTATCCTCCCAAAACAGTAACAGCTAAAACCCGAGTACAAATTCAACCTATTTCACTCCAAACGAAGTAGTCATCTAAGTAGAGAACTCCACATTTTTCCCAATGTCCATAAATCTTTAGTTATTCCTTCCATCTCAATATTATGGCGACCTATACATGGTTCCATCCAAATTCATTCCAATCACCATCTTAAAATTTCCATCCCAACGTCCGGTTGGTGATTGAAACTTCCCTAATCTTTCTTCCACCTGCCAAACTATGCCATCTAACAATACCCAATTTCCTCTTCACCAGTCTTACACTCTTTGGTCACCCTCTAACACAACTACCTCAGTTCCAAGTCATAACTTAGTTTACTCTCGTATGCCTTAACCTTAAACGTTCCTCATCGCTGGCCATCCCCATTTGACCTACCACGTCTTTCGTATCATCCTACATTAGCTTCTAAAAATTCATTGAGTTTCCTTTTCCTCTTACAACTAAATTCTATTTCCCTCAACGAGCTCATCAATCAAACCATTTTTTATTGTCCCCCCATCTCATCTTCTATTGTCAAACTGTTCTCGATGTCAACCTCTGATGTCCAATAATTTCTCAATGCATATTTTCCATTATGCTTCTCTAGTCTTCACTATAACAAGTACGATGAATCCAAGCCTTACTAGTCTCCGCCAAACATTTCCACTTCATCCTTGATTCGTCCGAATAGGCAAATGTTTGATCCTCTCTACTTCCGAATATACCCAATGCACCTTATGTGACCCAATCTAGTTGTACCTTCAACTCTTAAGCATACATTTACCATTACTTTTTCCGGTTCATTGGCGAGGTCATTTCTTGCACAAATTCTAAATCGCCCTAATCCACCTCTCTAACCATTCCTCTCACACTTTGTTTTAACGCCGATTTCCCAAAACCAATCTTTTCACTCCACCCATCCGTTCATCAATGACATAATGTACTTAACCTCGTCCAGACTTCTCATGTCTCATGTGGAATCTCCAACAGGCTTTTCACTTAGTAACTTTATCATCCTAATTCTGAATATAACCACCCATCTAGTCACTAATACACTACTCATTAACCTTGTGATATCAAAATTTCCAACCGCAAGATTATTCTCTTACCACTTACACCGCTTCTTAAATATCAACTTTACGTCCGAGCGCAACCCCATCATCTATAGCATACACTCTTGAGGAAATGCTTAGTATCCTTCCCATTTCCATTTGGGCCATATCCTTGGTAGTCCTTCCCAAGCAACGAGGTAGTCAACCTTCTTATTAAAAAATCTGTGTTACCTGAGCACTTTCTTGCTTGCATACAACCTTATTCTTCCTTTGTAACCACCTTTACGATACTGCAACTCCAAAGTCCCTTATACTAGATCCTCTTATAACATCTAGGAGTTTCCAACTTCAAAAAATATCTTAGAAACCAAACGCCTATAGTCGTTTCCCAACCTACCATGACCTCTATCTTGTCAACTTCAACCCACATCTTTACTCTCCTTCACCCAATCTAAATATCCTTGTTCCAAATCAATGCTCGTCCTATCCAACCTACTCTTCGTTGTTCTATCTATCTTCAATTGCTTATGACTATCCAATGGTCATAAAATCCTTTTATAACACAAACCCATCCGTTGTGCATACGCTCTTGCTCAAAAAGTCTAGCACCTCTACCCACTCATCGGGTTCTTATTCACTTCTCAGTTTCTTATTCAATCCTAACTTTTTCTAAGGTATCAACCAACATTATTGCTCTACGATCTAACACTCTAAAAGAATTATCCTTCCAAAACAGACATATCTTACTCATTCATCTAATCACTTAGCACTTATCTCAAATCTTAACACTCAATCTTTTAGGAATAAAACCAACCCATATATCCTTTTGCTAACTTTTCTTTATTCTCAGGTTCGATCCCTAAATCCAAATCTAAACTTTGATCTTCACGAAATCCATATACTTGTTACACCATATAACTCCATTCATTAATTCTTCATACATGGCTCTGTGTTCTTCCATATATTAACTTTCAGCGTCTTATCACTCTTCTAACAACCCATTGTCTACCCGCGGTATGATATTTCTAGCAAAACCATGTCATCCATACTTGAATTGCTTTAGCACTTCCCTACTCCACTCATATGATTAATTAGATCCATGGTGCTACTTCTACCTCTTCCTCCTATAAATCGTAATACTCTTTCTCTCCCAAACTCCTACTTCTAATTTTTCCGATGACAACTCCACTGATGGTCACTTCCACTAAAACCTATCCATGTGATACTTGGTTTCCTTCCTTTTAACATCACATGATTCCTCCTTACGGTATTTAGTTACCTATCTAACCTAGCTTAAGAAACCAAATTAAACCCTCAAGCACCTACCACTCATATAACCTTCCTCCAACTTTCCTAGGTTTCAGCCATTTTCAACGTGCAACCCGCTTTCTTTCTAGAGAAGATGTCCCATTAATCTCCATGTATAGTAATTGTCTCCAAACGACATCTATAACTGCTCTTTGATTCCAAAGAAATATCACCTTTTTCATAGTCCATAACCTGCATCTCCTCTCATTCGGAACTCACCGGAATGAACATCCAATCATATTTCTCTCAAAAGGTCCTCCAAATCAAGTCCTTACTTAAAATCCTTTGAAACCTTGACTTCCACTCATCCCTACTCAACACCTCGGAGTGATAAGAACAAACACAACCTCTCATCCATAGCATTACTGCAGAAAAACCTTATAGTTCTTACTCGATTCAATCTCACTACCTCTAGATCACTACCTCTAAAGAAAACAGAGACACATGTTGACCAACGTCGACAAATGCTCAAGGGGTTTAACTAAGCTTCTTACTGAAGTACTATGGGAGACCTCAACTTCAGTTAAGAAACAAACGATTACCAAGCCACATAACATGCTGGACTCAAAACACAAACCACATAACACATAGGACTCCACACATTTACTCCCACTAAACCCGACACTTGATCAGCTTAGGACACCCGACTCACAACCCCATGAAAATCTTAGACCAAAGCTCTGATACCACAATGTAACACCCCGATTTTTAACAGCGGGAGTGTATTTTTTTTTTTTGAATGCCATACATAATATTGACAACTGTCTTTTCAGGAAAATAATAAAAATGATTAATCAGAGTACGAGCTTTCGATCTAAGTCTTTTCCATACATAGGACCAGCGTAATGCCCACTAGTATAAATATTTGTCTATACACATAAAAATAAGCACTCAGCTTTAACAATAACAACAACATGGACAACCTCAAAACATGACCCTAAGCTGATCTTGAACTCCTAGCCCAAGGACATCGCATCTCGAAAGTCTTAACGACACCTGGATACCTTAATTATCACAACTTCTAAACCTGGGTGGTCATTAGCCACATCATAATAATAGTAGAGGGTCACAATCTAAAAACAGCATATATGGAAGAATACACACATGCCAGCAGAACATGATATACATAACAACATGAAGGAGATGACAATATGATATGTAGAACAACATAAATGAGATGACAGTATGATATATGTAACAATCACAACATTTAATTCAACACACCAAAGCAATGCACACACATCCTAAATGCAGACCTATATGAATTTGGTGGTCCCAATTCGTCGGGTACCCTCACCATGCATGAATTCCAGAATTTAACCTCTCCGCAGAGAGTCGTGATACCCCCCTTGGGTCCTCACTAACCGTGCTGCCTCGCAGACACAAAAGTGTTGCCCTTGCAAACACCCGGAGTTGCCTCCCTCGCATTCTCCTGACTCAATTTGATCTCAAACGATCGATGACGGCTCAGTCACATCACCTGGTGCAGTAGAATTCCCTTCGGGATTAGGTGATGATTCAGAACCCATCACCCTGGCCCATTCGGCGCCAACTACCTACACGCAACTATGGTATGCATGACTCACACATGCAAATGCAACAGTTTATATAAACACAATATGTATAAACACAATTCACAATTCACAATTTAGTTCATATATCTATCACAGATCATATGAACAATTCTCAGTACCAACAGGGGGCTCAGACACACCTCGTGTTGTCCTCCTCGACATACACATCAATCGCAATTCATCTATTTATCACAAATCATATGAATGATTCTCATTACCAACAGGTGGCTCAGACACACCTCGTGTTGTCTTCCTCGACATACACATCAATCGTAATTCATATATTTATCACAAATCATGTGAATGCACATCACAAGTTTAGCATCATAACATAAACACACATCCCCAACTGGGCACACAATCATGTATATAACCACATATCCCCAACTGGGCACACAATCATGTATATAACCACATATCCCCAACTGGGCACACAATCATCACACATCCCCAAAAGGGCACACAACCATGAATACAGACACACATGCATTCAATCACATATAATATCGTTAGAGAGTGCCCTTACCTAAGCAAGCTTCCAACCCAACCAACCTACGCTACGTAAGATCAATTCGTCCCTCACGATGAAACCTCGTAACCGGATCCCACTGTAAACCTTAATAATACACAAAGGACTTATGTTAAAACCACTCGAATATATCCTACAATAAGGCTGGGTCTTGGTTGCTAACCTACTAAATAATTTTTTGGGTTACGACACTGGTTTCTAACCGAATCGCTTTATAAAATAAATCTTTTCAAATAAGAAAGAAATTAGTTTTTCTCTTAACAAAATAAATATCAAGCTGAAGGAAAAATTTCCACAACTAATTTAAATTCTTTTACTTGAACCCATAATTGCGTCAAATTGTTTTTCTCGCACTATGAATAAATTCAGCGAAACCGAAATATATAAATCACCAAAATAAGATTTTAACCCCAAAATAAAACCACCTAATATCCCATAAATACCAAATAAATAACCAAAATATTTATTTCACCAATATAAAATTTAATGATCTCCTTGTATCAAAATACTTTAGTCATACAATAAATAAAATTAATTAAACAAATAAAATACTAACTAATATTCCAATTTCAATAATATTCTAAATTAAAATTTAGAATAAATAATAGTTTTCCAATCACAATAAATTATTTTGGATCTAAAAATATTTCGACACAAAACTAGTTAACAGTTTTTCCAACGGTACCAAAAATCGGCACATATCGTACTTTAACATACTATTCCGAACGTATCCGGAAAATTCCAAAAAATAAAATAATTATCTAAATATATATATATATATATATATATATATATATATATATAGATAAATAAATATACTTTCAGTTAAAAAAACCGGGATAAAAAATATCAAACAGAATGAAAATTACGAGACCGGAAGTAAAAACAGCGGGACGCCCACCACAGAAAATGGGCATGGCGCCCGTCACACAAAAGAGGTGACGATCGTCACACAAACAAAGATATAAAGGGTGGGTCCCGCCACCCACTCTCTCTTTATTATATTTTTTCCAAAACCAAATTTAAATAAATGAATAGTAAACCTATACTAAAAACAAGTGAGGAAGACAAAAAAGGTGTTACGGTCGTCACCCCCTGTTACGACCGTAACACGCCTCTTAAGAGCGTGACGACCGTCACGCTTTGGTTACGACCGTAACACGTTGTTATATTAGAAAAAGTGTCAGTAACCAAGTCATGACGATCGTAATAAATTTTTTTTCTCTCCTTCTTTTATTTTCTTTTCTTACAATAATAAATTAAAATAATAAAAATAATAATAATCCAAATAATATACCCACAAATAAATTAAATCGGTACCAATGTTTTTTCTCTAAAAATATAATCCGATAATCGGATAGAAAAATATTTTTGCTACCCAAAATAATAATTCCTAACACAAGACTGAAAATAATGGGTATTCTATCGGTGTATAATTATCTAATCCTAACCACATAATTAAGTTAACAAAATAAAACAAATAACTTAACATGAAAAAAATACTTAAAGAACACTCACTATTTTTTTTCCTGCCATGCTAGGCGAGAGAGAGATATCAAAAAGAAGAAAAATGAAACAAGTCACCTATATTTATATGTTTTGCAAATAGATCAAGGCCTTTGAAAATGGATGGATGTGATTCACTCACATCTCACTCTCACCCCCCATGTGCAATTTTTTCTGCCGCCTCCAAATATACCGCCTTACTATTTATCCAAGCCCGTTAATTCGTTCGGTCTCCTCGTTCGCTCACAGACGAGCCGTAAAACACTCCCGAATAACTTTTTCGAAAACAGAAAAATTCTACTGTCATCTTTAAAATAAAACACAACATTATTTTCGACCACATTTTTATTCCGGATAAATAAATTTTCTACGCCGCTTGGAAAAATAAAATGGGATTAAATTTTCATTTTCGGCGATAAATAAACTCCTATTTAAAATTTCCGACGACACTCGGAGTCCGTGGAAATTAAAACGATGGCTATATTTTTCTCGTTTTCTCAAAACATCAACAGAGTCACATTTTCAGAATTTCCGATACCATAAAAATATCTGAAATCAATTATAATCCTTGCCAATTTAAAAAATCTGATCGATTGCCAAAAGAAAACATATGGGTCAATCCGATCCACAACCGGAACCCAAAAAAATATCGGGTATAAATAGTTTGCTACCCCCAAAGTTTCGTAGAAACACCGATTAAATAATAAAACATCACAAAATAAAACAGACTAAAACATACGGGTCTTACATTCCTCATTCCAAAAGTAACCCATATTAGTTAAGGTGCGTTGGGAGAACTCTTGAACTGGCCCAAGAGATGTAAACAAAAGGTTTGGCACTCCTATGTTGAAATAGTTGAGAATTTTAGCAATCATGGAGACGTAACAAAATTATGTTCCTTTGTTGCATTCTTTGATGTCAAACATCTGGTAAACAAAATAATGCCCAATTGATCCGAATTTTGTTCAAGAGAATATAAACAAGCTGAACCTCAACATTGTCAATTCTTGAGTACCCACCTTTCTTTGTACGTAAGACGTGAGAGACTAGCCACAGTAAGATCCTAGGAACCATATTCAATTAGGTTGGCAGCTAAGGTGTCATAGCAGGCATCTGATATGGGAGCCTTAAGCATCTCGTTCAGATGAGTGGTTCACTTAAAATGAATATGAGTGTAGGTATCCGTTACCAACAGGTCAGCTTCATCATCCTCATCAACATCAACAACCACAATATCAAATAACGACTTCCACAGTTCATTAGTAAAATCATCAACCTTGTTACCTATTATGAATTTGAAAGCAGAGCCACGCCGATTGTGCAGGCTAGAGTAGAACACCCGGATGAGGTCTTAATTGTAGTCATGTGAGAGCTTCAAGAAGTAATTGATTTTCCGATACTCGAAAAGCCGAACAACCTCAAGAATATCTAAACAGCCCGCAAACACTGGTTTCCAAACACATTGCTTCATAACTAGATGATGTTGGTGTTTTTCTTCAAATTCTTTTACACAATCAGAAGAAACCAATGAAGAAGCAGTTTTTGAAGCAATTGACGATGTGGTAGCCTTACTATTGTCTTTGGATTCTCCTTTGGTTTTTGCAATCTTAGGTGTCATTGATAATTGTTCAAACAGAGTTTGCACACTAAGTGTTTGAAGGAATGTGTGAATGATAAATGATGAAATTTTAGAGAATATTCGATTACCCACTGTTGTAACTGCGAAAACAACTGGCGGAAATGATGATACGTTTACCATTTATGGTTTGGAATCATCACCAATCGAGGAGGCCTCAACTGACTTCCAAATGAACGGTCTCCAGAGTCATAAGCCTTCTAAGTTAACACCCTGACATGCACAAGACGCGCAAATCAGAATATCTCCCAAGAAAACCTCGTCTGGATGTGGATTTTGTGTAAACCAAACATACCAAGACGCTACGCATGTCACACTACTTTCCACTATAATCCTATGTGTACACTCAAGCCTGGGTATTGGGCTTATCTCTCATGGAACCATCCCACCCAACAGCACAACAGCAGCAGAACAATATGATAACAATAATCAAATCCAATAAATGCGGTAAAATACAGTAATATACAACAGATAATGCACAGAAATAAACACCCAATAAAAAAAGAAATAGACAAGCGCTAGGATGGACTCACATAGGCAACCAGATTCCCTAGCAGAGTCACCAGCTTTCGTAACTGTGAAAAATAAAAGGTGCAAAAAAAACAAATGAGTTGCCACCAAACGTTATTTATCACGACGAAGGAAAAGGAAACGATCGAAGAAAACCTAAAGAAGGGAAAGACAAGGTCATCGCAGCCATAGTCTGGGTTCAGGAGTCGGTTACGCGTGAGGAAGTTATTAGCACCCCCTCGCATCCATTGTACTCAACGGGATCCACGCTTGTTGTCTAATCAAAGGGTGCGTTATCTAAAGCCTACTGCTAAACCCTAACAAAAAACAAAAGGAGAAAAAGAGACTCGATAGGACTTCGCCGTCCTAGGCCTACGTATTCCCTCGTGCAATGGGAAAGTCAGAGTCAACGTAGTTCGAAGGACTACGGGTGGAAGGGGGAAAGGTTGCTCGCCAAGACATCACCGTCTTGTGCCTACGTATCCTCAATCGGACGAGAGAGAGAAACTCAGAGCAGTCGTAGTTCGACCTACGGGTCGGTAAGTATTTTTTATGAGCAACGTTAGGTTCGCGTCCGGCAATTAGGGTCGATGCCTGTTTGCGACATAATGGAATTAACGTGCTCTTTTCTGATAATGATTTGAAACCTATCCCGAAGGATAAAAAGATTTGAACTTTGTTTGTGTTTTTAAACAGAAGTGAATTAAGTTAGTTTGAAACTTGTATTGCACTAAATTCTATGACATAGGATCGAATGCGTCGCAAATCGACCCAAGACGGGACGTATGCAAAACACCCTAGAAAAGGTAAGGAGGGACTCCCGCTTATCACTTCCCATGTACTTAAGGCTCGTGGCGCACAATATTCGTTGTATTTATTAAGTGTTTTGAACTTGTTTTGAGATGAGAAGAGAAAGGACTCAAAGGGTTAAAGAGAAAAACAACTAGGGGAAACTAGATCCTAATGTTGTCATACACAATGGTCCTAAGCCTGAGATAGAAGGGAATTCTACCTATTGTTAGCATGCAAAAGATAGACCTAAGGTTAAGGTTTAAAGGGACTATCCTAATTGTTATCATGCATGGATTGAAAACCTAATGTCTCTCCTACCTAAAGCTTAATCGGAAATTAAGTCGAGCTAGGAATCCTAAGGGATCATGCGAACAAGCACAAGCAAACATTACGCTAATCAATCATAAAAAGAACGATGTCGTGATCTCAACCATAGGAAGTTGAGTGACTCTTCGTCAACAAGGAAAGAGCGGTGTCATGATCTCAACTATGAAGAAGTTGAGTGACTCTCCATTCACAAGGAAAGAACGGTGTCTTGATCTCAAATATAAGGAAGTTGAGTGACTCTCCATTCTCCAAAAGAAAACAAAAGACAATGTAATAAACCAAAAACAGCAGCAGCCACAGCGCGCCTGCAATGCACAACTATAAAATCCAGCAAATAACAGGCAGCATGAATGTACAATTAACAGCATGTTAAAAATCCAGAACAGCAGGTGTGAAAAGTCAGGAAGCATATAGGCATCAAAACAAATGCTCATGAATAGGCATCAAGCATGGATGATCATGTGACAACACAACATCAAGTTGAGCATGCATCAAAGATTAATCAATTCATCATAAGCATATCCCATATCCAAACACAATCATGCATCAAAAGAATCGAACATAAACATGTCTTCATGAATAAACAAATATGCATGGATTGCAAACATGAACAATAATCAAGCAAGAGCAATTGCTACACATGGACATACAATTAAGCACCGAGCAATTAAGCATGAACAAATTCAAATGACATTGCACACTCAAGCACTCACCAAAAACATTGCGGACAATTCATCAAATCAACAATTAATCGCTTGAAATGAACATGCAATCACGAAATCGAAAGCAAAACATGAATACGAATCATACATCCAGCAATGTAAATATCAAGAACAAGCAATCACAGTGGCACAAAGAATTATGCAACATGATTCATCACATCAAGAATGCAACACAACAATCATAGATGTTCATCAACGAAAACTAAAAGTCGTGTGTCGAAGGATCGCATTCAAACCATCATGTGAGGTAAAACAGCTCAAGAACAGTCCACATATATGCGTCATATCAATCCATGATGATTAAAAATGGAAAGGAGTCAAAACACACTTGAAAATTCACAAAAAACACCTTCTGCATCAGTGTTAATCAATTAACCATTTGCAGTTGATCGAAAAAATAGCAAGTGTACTATTTTTACCGATGTAGTAATAGTTGGGGTTATCCCCAGAATCGATCTCTCGAGGACTGCGTGTAATTATAAGTGCAGATGCTATTTCGATTAAACAAAAATGCCTTTAGGGTTTGTTTGTTTTGAAAATTATAATAAAAATTAAGAAAATAAGCAGAATGAATAAAATGACTTAAGCAAATATGAGAAGCTATGCTAGGAGAAATGTATAAATTGCTCTGCAGTAAACCCAATTATTATTCAAAGAGACATGCCTCAAACCTTAGCTTACTCAATCTTATTAGTGTTTTTCCTTAATTCCTTAACAGAAAAACCTTTGATATTCTCCCTTGACCCTAATTCCTTAGCAATCTCAGAACAACATCAAGCAATAGTTCTGACAAGATATTTAAAGGTTATTACGGGGTATCCTCATTCCTAAGCAATATCTACCACAATATTATTTTACAAAAGCATTAGGGTGGTTTGTCTGACCTAATCCTAATCGTGAATCAAATTCAATTTGTCCGATCGAAAAAGCATTAAGAACATTGCAAAATAAAAGCTTAAAAGAAAAAGACATAATCTCATAGAATGATTCAAAATAGGCTCATTACTTTGCAATTTAGGGACACCCCCTAGCATTGTGGGGTTTAGCTATTCATAATATTAAAAAGAAATACAATATAAAAAGTAGTCATTACAATGGTAATCGGATGAATTTGATCTTCAATTGTTGGAACTCATGAAGAATCTCCCTCCTCCGGATCACTTGATCACATGAAAAACTCTAATGTAAAATTGTACGTCCAAGCCCAAAAGTCCCTTCTCCTTCCAAAGACTAGTCTAAATAGTCACAATTCACTCAGATTGATTGGAAATACCCAAAGCGCCCCCACAGCTTAATATATAGAGAAAATATGAAAAAATTCAGGAAATCAGTGTCAATGCTGACACGGGTCGTGTCAGCCAACACTGCCAGCCGTGTCAGCTTGCTGGATTTTATAATCGAAATTGTTTCGATCATAACTTTTGATCCGTAAGTCTGTTTTGGTCCCCGTTCGAAGCGTCGAAAAGCTAATGAAGAGAACTACAACATAGTATAAATAAGAAACTTGGGTGCCCAATATTTTTCCATGGTTGTTGAATTTTAGGTCCAGGCATCCTCTGCTTCCTTCCAAAAACTCTTCTAAATTTCCAGAACTTCCATTTTCTTCGCACGAGTCCTTTGGGCTTTTCCACTCATACCTGAAACCATCGAAAACTACCAAATCAAAGCATAAAATGCAATATAATTGAAATAAAACAACAAATCATAAAATATGAGAATAAAATATGACAAGTAAAATTCACTTGAAAAACAATGACAATACAAAACAAAGTGCTACCGATTTCGCGGATTCGTACCGAATAATTGACGAAAACTAGTAGAAATGGTGACCGATCAGCAGTGCAAATTGTTTAATTAATTAACCCATTCAAAACAGCCAAAAAAACATGAAAATTACACTGGTTAATCGATTAGCCAGTTTTATACTGCAATTGGTTAATTGATTAACACTGATGCAGTAGCAGAAAATCACATTTCAAAAGCACTTTTCAACAGCAAATCACCTATGCAATCATCCAAATGAACATGTAATCAATTATGCAAGAAAATTACATTGAATTACAGCAATCAAACATCAATTAGATCCAACAAATATATATCAACACCAACAATCAAACTCATGCAAATGGATCAAAACATGTTAACAACCATGGATCTACATTGTATAAGCTGAAATTAAGCTAAATCAAGTGCGGATCGAAAATTAACCAACCTACAAAGCGGAGACTTGCTTTGGTGAGTGTTGTAGACTGAAATTGATGAATCCAAACAAGAAATCCAGAGATATATGATGCTTCTTGCAAGAAAAGTTGGAAAACCCAAGCAATAAGGTAGAAATGCTTCAAAATCACTTCAAATGAGCACTTCCAAAGTTCAGATCTAGATCCAAACGAAAATTTACTGTAGAATCAAGCAATGGAAGCACAATGTGATGAAGGTTTAGCTCAAGAATTAACAAATTCCAATGAAGAATTTGTTAACTCTAATGGAAGAGCTTTGGAGTGAGGTTGAAGATGAAGATGAAGAATGAAAAAGTGAGAGAGAATTGAGAGCAAATTCTGAAAATGAGGGTGAAAATGAGAGTTAATGAGTGAGGTTTGAAGCAATTTGATTTGAATAACCCCTAGGTTAGGAATCAACATATGGTTTGGAGTGTGGGTTAGTATTTAGAATGGAAATTAGGAGTGGAATTAGAAATGGAAAATGTTGAAATTTGGAGGGAATTTGAATTAGTTGGAAAATAAATCAAATTAGAACCACTTCCAGATCCTTCTACTGGTGTGAGAGATTGAATTGATGATTGAAATTGGAATCCAAAGCTGCAACACTGAAAAATGAAGCATCTGGGCAAAAATTGCCTTGGTTAATCGATTAACCCAATTTGCACTACAAACGGTTAATCGATTAACACATTCAAATTTTGAATTTTGGCGCCTTTTGGCGGGAATCATGGAGAATCGCCTATTTCCACATGTTCTGAGCCACGTTAGGCCTCTGAAACTTGTCATTTGATATTGTCACAGAATCATGCCTGAAATATGCTATGAATTTCCTTCCGCACTTGAAATATTCTGCTGAAAAAATATTGTCCGGCGCCGGATCACTAAGCAAAAGAAAATGTCGGAACCTCCAACAGTCAAATCATCTACTGAGCAAAATAAATGCTCAAAAAGACTTTGACGACTATCTATTAAGCTTTGCACATTGCTGAAATAACCCCAAAACTGATGATACCATGAGCTGATGAAAAATACCTTGATCCCATGTCTAAGAGAACCATGCAAATGCAGAAATGACGATGTAAATGAAAAGAAGCATAAGTCAGTTAGAGTTAGAACAAGAGGACAAATTTTGGGGTGCTACAGCTGCCTCTATTCAATCTACTTGGACCTAAAGGAGTGATAACAATGGCTTTCAGACATTCAGGATACACGGAGATTAAATACCAAGAGAACCCAGAAATTTACAACCTGCGGGGAAATACGTGATAAAATGATTGCCGCCCGAAGGGGGCTCTAAGATAGTGTATACCAACCAAAAATTGAAATAGCGAAAGATGACAGATGAGTCAATAGAATATGCCAACCAAGAGTTGGGACAAAGAGCAAACTCGTAACGAAGAATACCGACCAAAAGTTGGAATAAAGGAAAGGACACTTACCATAATCTAGGATAAAAGATAAAGTACCAACCAAGAGTTGGGAAACGGGATACTAATCCATAATTAGTAACTAGGCTGCCGACCGAAGGCGAGCTTACAAAGGGTATCAACCAAAAGTTGAGATAAAATCGAAGATTGCCAACCAAAAGTTTCGAAAAAGGGAAGATACCAACCAAGAGTTGGGAAAGGGGGTACTAACCAAGAAATTAACAACCAAGAGTTGGGAAAGAGGGTACTAACCAAGAGTTAGGATAACCAAGATGTCGACCAAAGGCGAATTCACATCAGAAGATACCAACCAAGAGTTGGGAAGAAAGATACTAACCAAGAGTTAGGATGACGGATACTAACCAAGAGTTAGGATAACAAGGACGCAGACCAAAGGCAAACTCTCAAGGAAAAGTACTAACCAAAAGTTGGGAAGGAAGATGATAACCAATAGTTAGGATGACGAGGATGCCAACCAAAGGCGAACTCATGACTAAAGATACCAACCAATAGTTGGGAAAGAAGGTACTAACCAAGAGTTAAGATAACGGGTACTAACTAAGAGTTAGGATAACGAGAACGCTGACCAAAGGCAAACTCACAACGAGGAATACCAACCAAGAGTTGGGAAAGAGGATACTAACCAAGAGTTAGGATAACGAGGACGTCGACCAAAGGCGAACTCACGACTAAAGATACAACCCAAAAGTTGGGAAAGAGGATACTAACCAAGAGTTAGGATAAAAGATACTAACCAAGAGTTAGGATAACGTGGACGCCGACCAAAGGCGATCCCTCAACGGAAAAGACGAACCAAAAGTTGGGAAAGACAAAGATATACAAGAAATAGACTCCACAGACTTACGACCTGAAGGGAAGATGACTCCGTTGGGGTAAAGAGAAGTTTAAACAAACAACTTTGCAGGGGAAAATCAAGATGAACGAATTCATCGGCAACTTTGCTGGGAATAAAGTAAGATAGAATCTCCTGAGTTACGCCACTCTCTGCTGATGAAACGTCCGGTGAAGATGATATCAACCCTGGCTTATGCTTTGAATGAGAAAATCCACCCTGGTGGGGATAAAAGCACACCGTTGATGGAGAAATTACTTCCTGCCCACTGAGGAAAGTAGATACTGAGACTGTGTGGGGAATATAAGATCTCTGTTAGGGAGAGACATCCCACAAGTCTCCTGCTGGAGATGCAACATTGTCCTACCTGGGACAATCAGTTTCTGAATATTTGTTGTGGAAGTAATACACCAATCTGACCGGGGAAAGCGATCCTCCGCACTCTTGCTGGGGATAGAGAAATTCCCAATGCTCTGCTGAGGATGCTAGGTCTTCAATGCTAGAGAGAAAAACTCTACTGGGGAGAAGAAATCTTGCCACCCTACAAACACATATCAACAAACAGAATGTCTTATATGCGAAATGGCAACCTCAGTTACCATCCATAATGCCCATCGCTCAAGCAATTTCCATTGTTTTCGATACGCTCTGTAAGGCTTAATGTTTTCACATGCAATGTTTATCAAAAATATCGGACATTTTTGCAAACAAAATTGAAAAAGTAAAAATAGAAATGGAAAGCTTTTTGAGTGAAATGAAAATTTTTATTGACTGAATCGGCCTATAAATAGGCATTTACAATTTGGAAGCAATTCTTGGAAAGAGGTAATTACACAAAAGTGAAAATAAAATACATATGTCGGCAATGTGGGAACAGATATCCACCATACCTCTATTTAGCTATGACCCATATGTCTTCTGTATCCGCAGATGCTTTGACTTCCGAAAAGACAGACTGGACTGATTCCTCTCCTTCGAAATTCCCATGTATCCAAAGTGTTCACATATCGAACGCAGACCGCAGCCCCTCGCTTTCCCTAACTTTTTCTTGGATCGCCCTTTCGGGTTTTCAATCCACCGGGATACCCATTTTTGCCAAGGTTGCCTTTTCAAGTTTTCAACTTTGCGGGTTTATTTTTTTCATTTTTCCTTTATCCCTAATTTTTGCCCGAACCTTTTCTTTTTGTGGTTCATCGAGATGCCCTTTTTTTCCTTGACTTTTCTTTTTGTTGTCAAGCGGGTCTCTTTTAAAGCAAAGTATTTTTTGACTGCTTCTGCATTCACAGAGGATGTGAAATCTTCGCCATCCATAGTTGAGAGTAACAAGGCTCCACCAGAGAAAACCTTTCTCACAACATATGGTCCTTCATAGTTTGGAGTCCATTTGCTCCTGTGATTTGTCTGAGGAGGAAGGATCCTTTTCAAAACCAAGTCGCCAGTCTGAAAACACCAAGGACGCACCTTCTAATCAAAGGCCTTTTTCATCCTGCTCTGATATAATCGACCATGTGCAATGGTTGCCAATCTCTTCTCCTCAATAAGGTTCAGTTGATCCAACCTAGATCGTACCCATTCGGCTTCATCTAGTTTCACATCAGCCAAAATTCTTAATGAAGGAATCTCAACTTCCAATGGTATGACTTCTTCCATACCATACACCAGTGAGAAAGGAGTTCCCCTTGTTGATGTGTGCACCAAAGTACGATAACCGTGCAAAGCAAAGGGCAACATCTCATGCTAGTCTTTGTACGTTATCACCATTTTCTGCACAATCTTCTTAATATTCTTGTTCGCTGCCTCAACATCGTCATTCATCTTCGGATGATATAGAGAAGAATTGTGATGTTCGATCTTAAAGCTCTGGCATAGCTCCTTCATCATCTTGTTATTTAAATTTGAACCATTATCAGTAATGATTTTTTCTGGGATACCATAACGACAGATGATGTCCTTCTTTATAAATCGGGCTACCACTTGTCTGGTGACATTGGCAAACGAGGCTGGTTCTACCCACTTCGTGAAATAATCAATGGTAACCAAGATAAAATGATGCTTATTGGAAGCAGTCGGCTCAATATTTCCAATCATATCGATGCCCCACATAGCAAAGGGCCAATGAGATGTCAATACGTTTAGAGGAGTAGGCGGCACATGCACCTTATCAGCATAAATCTGGCATTTATGGCATTTTCTGGCATATTTAAAACAATTGGACTCCATAGTCATCCAGTAATACCCTGCCCTCAATAGTTTTCTGGTCATGCGTGCCCATTGGCATGAGTAGTGAAAGACCCCTCGTGAACCTCTTCCATTAACAGGCATGCCTCGTGTTCATCAACACGATGCAGCAGGACCATGTCAAAATTCCTCTTATAAAGCACATCGTCCTCATTCAAAAGGAAATTGCCTGCTAATCTCCTCAGAGTTTTTTTATCCTTGTTAGATGCCCTAACCGGGTACTCTTGACTCTTAAGAAATCACTTGATGTCAAGATACCAAGGTTTGCCATCTGATGCCTCCTCGGCTGCAAACACAAAGGCCAGTCAGTCCAGGTGCATAATTCTAATCGATGGAGTTTCATTCCATAGATTCACCTTTTACATTAAGGCCAATGTTGCCAACGCATCGGCCATCTGATTTTCAGCCCGGGGTACATGATTAAAGTCAACCCTATCAAAGAACGGTAACAACCTTCTGGCATAGTTCTTGTAAGGCACCAAATTTGCCTGACGAGTCTCTCATTTTCCTTTGACCTGATTAATCACCAACGCAGAATCACCATACACATCAAGGTTCATGATTCTCAAATCATTAGCTTCTTCCAATCCCATGATGCATGCTTCATACTCTGCCTCATTGTTGGGGTATATGAATGCTAATCGGGCAGTGAAGGGTATATTAGAATCCCTTGGAGTTGTAATGATTGCCCCGATTCCGTTTCCATATGAATTAACAGCCCCATCAAAAATTAAACTCCACTGAGATCCAACTTCTGGTCCTTCGTCAGGCAAAGGTTCATCACAATCTTTCATCTTCAAAAACATGATATGCTCATCTGGAAATTCAAACTTCATTGGTTGGTAATCCTCGATCGGTTGTTGAGCAAGATATTCTGACAGAACACTTCCCTTAATGGCTTTCTGGGAAATATACTGAATATCATATTCTGTCAAAACCATCTGCCAACGAGCTATTCTTCCAGAAAGTGCTTGCTTCTCAAATACGTATTTAATCTGATCCATCTACGAAATCAACAGGGTTGTGAGGTTTAACATATATTGTCTTAAACGCTTGGCCGCCCAAGCGAGTGTACGACATGTCTTTTCCAGCATCGAGTATCTCTACTCACAATCAGTGAACTTTTTACTCAGGTAGTAGATGGCATGCTCTTTCCTACCTGTCTCGTCGTGTTAACCGAGCACACACCCCATTGAATTCTTAAGAACCATAAGATACATAATCAACGGTCTTCCTGACACTGGCGGCATGAGGATCGGAGGTTCCTGCATATATTCTTTTATTTTCTCAAATGCCTTTTGACAGTTTTCATTCCACCTGACCTCTTGATCTTTTCTCAGCAATTTGAATATTGGTTCACACGTGGCTGTAAGACGAGAGATGAACCTGGCAATGTAGTTCAGTGTCCCTAAGAAAACACAAACCTCTTTTTTCGTTCTTGGCTTAGGCATATCTTGTATGGATTTTACTTTAGCAGGATCTACCTCAATACCTCTTTCACTAACAATGAAGCCCAACAATTTACCAGATCTCACCCCGAAGGTGCATTTGTTCGGATTCAACCTCAATCTGAATTTCCTCAACCTTTCAAACAGCTTCTGAAGATTCACCAAATGTTTTTCCTCCGTTTGTGACTTTGAAACCATGTCATTGAAATAGACCTCAATCTCTTTGTGAATTATATCATGAAAAAGAGTCACCATCGCCCGCTGATAGGTTGCCCCAGCATTTTTCAATCCAAAGGGCATTACCTTGTAGAAAAAAGTTCCCCACGGTGTTATGAACGTCGTCTTCTCCATGTCCTCTGGGGCCATTTTGATTTGGTTGTACCCAGAGAAGCCATCCATGAAGGGAAATACGGAATACTTAGCGGTGTTGTCCATTAACACGTCAATGTGGGGAAGCGGGAAATCATCTTTTGGGCTTGCTTTGTTCAAGTCTCGATAATCAACGCACATCCTGACCTTTCCATCCTTCTTCGGTACAAAAACGATATTAGCAACCCACGAAGGATAATTTGTCACAGCAAGAAAACCAGCATCTAACTGTTTCTGAACCTCTTCTTTGATTTTGACAGCCATGTCCAGTCTTGTTCTTCTCAATTTCTGCTTAACCGGAGGACAACCCTCTTTAAGCGACAACTGATGTACAACAATATTCGTGTCAAGCCCCGGCATGTCTTGGTAAGACTAGGAGAAGATGTCCACATACTCTTGCAGCATTTCAATCAATCTTCCCTTAACACTGTCTTCTAAGGCGGCCCCAATTCTTACTTCTTTTTTCACATCCTCGGTGCCCAAATTAACAATTTCAATGTCCTTCTGATGAGGTAAAATGATCCGTTCCTCCTGTTTCAATAGTCTGGCTAATTCTTCAGGCAAGTCACAGTCTTCCTTAGCCTCTTTTTCAGCCTGATAGATAGGATTGTCGAAGTCATACCGAGCCATAGCTGAATCATTATCGGTAGCATCTGAACTGATAAACCTGCATGAGTGATGTTTTATGCTTATTATGAATGCAACAACAAAAACACATTGCCATTTTTCTTTTATTAAATGCAAAAGGAAAACAGGCAAAACAAAGATCAAAACATTTGAATGCAAAAACGTCCTTTATTAATGATGAAATTGAAAGCAAAACATTGTGGCCCTACAGAAAGAAATCATTACGTCTTGGGAAAAATGTAGGACTCAACATATGCAGAAAACAATAACAATTACTCTTCGTTGGTGACTTAGATGACTTCCTCAGTAGACCAGTTGCGCAACTCCTGACTAGGAACGCACGAACAGATGCACTCATCCATATTGTAATCATTGTCACCTTCATTATCTCCAATAGCATCAATTCTATTAAAGAATAATCCGACACTGGTAAACTGAATCGGACCACTGTACGTTGGAAGCTCTTAAGACCGTTTGGGTGGCATGTATCCCAAACCATATGTATCCTTCTTCATCTACACATCTATCACCTGACCCCACTTCTGGGAGTTACCAGCTTCTACCACTGCGCGCGCATCCTTGAACGAAGACATTGTAACTTCAGGCTCATTAATCTCCACAAGAGGCTCCTTAGGAATCTGAACAACTTCAAAAGCCTGACATAAAGTTTCATGTATTTCTCCATCCACTTCTACGTACTTTAAAGTTGACAGATGACTAACCATTATATCCTCTTCACCACACACTGTAACAACCTTTCCTTTGGCCATATACTTTAACTTCTGATGCAACATCGACGTCACTACCCCAGCATGATGAATCCAGGGTCGACCCAATAAACAAATATACGCTAGCTGAATGTCCATAATATAGAAGTTTGCATCAAAGACCTCCATCCCCACCTTGATGGGCTTAACAATTTCTCCAAATACAGACCTTTTGGAGCCGTCAAAATCCCGCACCGCTAAATCACTAGGTGTGCAAATCAGCCCTTGAGTATCAAGCTTCATAAGCTCTTTCTTGGGAAGAACATTCAATGAAGAACCGGTATCCACTAACACATGGGATAACGATGAACCTCTGCACTCTATGGAGATGTGCAAAGTGTTATTGTGGTTCCTCCCTGCAGGAGTCAAAACCAGATCCGTAAAACCCAAACCGTACCTAGAATTTACATGCGCCACCAATCCCTCGAGCGGATTCACAGATATCTCTTTTGGCACATATGTTGTGTTCAACACCTTTAGCAGAGCATTCCTATGCGCTTTTGAGCATAACAGCAAAGGCAAAATAGAAATCCTAGAAGGTGTTTGATGTAACTGGTCCATGATTTTTTAATCGCTCTTCTGTATTAGTCTCATGAATTCCTCTTCGTCTTTCGAAAAAGAGTCCTCAACCTGCTTTTGGGTAGAATCATCTACAACTTGCCTCTATCCAGAATTATCAACCACTTGCTTACCCTTATCCTGACTTGAACTGCTCGCATTGTCATTAGGCGGAGAAAAGACTCTGCCACTTCTAGTAATAGCTCCAGCCTCAACAATGGATCCTACACCTCACGAACCCATTAGCTCCTGCTTCTGTCCGGTACAAAATACTTCAGCCCCGTAATTCCACGGGATGGCCTTATTACGTTCGTAAGGTATTGGTCCTGGAACAGAAATAATAATTGGCGTTTGCCTCGTCGATGCTGAAATATTAATCGTCTTATAAGGAATGGATATTCTAGCAACATCTTCACTGTTATTAACAACTTTTTTCTCACTGTTAACCCGATCAAACTGTAACTGCTTGTCGTCCATCTACCTTTGAATACTTGACGTCAAGGAATCACAACCCTCTGGCTGCAACAAACACTTTTGGCAATCATCTGTGCACCCTGGAAAAACTCCACCCTTCAGCAATCTCTCCTTGACCACTGACAGAGGAGTTTTCAGCTCGTTCACATCCATTATCAAATCCAATGACTCCCCATCTTCTATAACATTAGCCCTTGCCCCACCATGATTGGGCATAGGGTTTTGGATTACATTTGGAGTATCGTTGGTGAAGTTGATGGCTTTTGAATCAAGCAAGTCTTGAACCTTGTGCTTGAATGCTTTACAGTTATCAATATGATGCCCCGATGCTCCAGATTGGAATTTGCAGTGGGCGTTGGCATCATAACAGGGTGCAAGAGTGCCGGTGAGCGGAGCCAAAGTTCTCTTTTAGACCAATTGCAATTGAAGCAAATGTTGTAATAATTGAGAGTACGGCATAGAAGGAGTTTCAAAATGTCTGTCTTCCATTCTTGGCCTACCAGGATACCGTCGGGGAGCATTATTTTGTTGTTGTGGCGCAACCGGGATGGCTACAGTAGCAACTTGTTGAGTGTAATTCTGAAGGACCTTGCCCTTCTGCCGATTCGAAGAAACTGAGTTTGCATCGCGTTCTCTCTTTCCCCCATACAACTTTTTAAGTCCTCCAGCTGAGGATCCGCCATTGTTTGGTATCTTGCTAGACTTGATACTGTAGCGTGCAATTTTGTCGGTGACGCGACCACCTTATCACCATTTGTTTTCCTCACCGCAATGGTAGGAGTGGGGTGCTACTTTCTGATTTCTTATTTATCCTATGAAGCTGGAAAGGAAAGGGAAGCTATCTAAAACTAACCTTGCACGCAAATGTTTAACTGAACAAATGCTTAAAGAGATTCGGGGAGTTCGGGGTCAGGTTATACAATGGGGAGTTGTCAATTATCCATCTATATTTGGTTATCCACAGGTTGTTAGCAAATTTCCTTACTGCTTTCTACTTACTGGTGTTTTTCTGTTGTGGGTTGGGAAAGTTTCTTCTTTGGGAGTGTTTGAGAGTGAGAGAGAGAGAGAGAGAGAGAGAGAGAGTGTGTGTGTGTGTGTGTGTGTGTGTGTGTGTGAGTTTTTGATGATTTTGGTGAGGTACTAGACCTATGGTTTTTTATTGGTGTGTGAAGGTACTGGACCTAAAGTTTTTGATTGGTATGCTCGCTAAGATTTCACAATCTTATGCCTACGTATTCCCGTTAAAGATAAACAGGGAAATCAGAGCAATCGTAGTTCCTCCTATTCTATGAGAGGAAAAAGATGTTTTGGTGTCTTGTTCAAAGCCCAATATTGAAGCTAAATGAGTATTTATGTCTTGTTCAAAGCCCAAGATTGAAGCTAAAAGGTTTGACTGAGAGAGAATTTGACATCTCTAAAGGGAGACATCTTGTCTATTTATCACAACTGTTGGGTGACTGATTATAAAGGAGAATTACTTTAACTGGGATATGTGAATCCAGCAATGCCATAATTTCCTTTATAGGGGATTTGTCCTGAAGAAGAAAACTTTAACTCAGTGTTGAGCAATGCCATTTTTCCTTAGGAGTCTTTCATGCTAAGAGAGGGGCAGTGGCATGGATGTAAATAATCCAGAGGTTTACCATTTATAGCAATTAGATGAAAGAGGAAGTTTTACCAGGATAAGAGATGGACTACAACTTAGATATTTTGAATCAACAAGTGTGCCACTTACAGCAGTTATCGGGAATTAGGGTTTGTTTTGATTTTCTGTGTGATATACAGAGAAGTATCTTCCTACAGAGAGATTTTGATTTCCTCTGAGGGGAATGCTGATTTTTGTGTGCCTTTATCAAAGCCCAAGGTTAAAGCTAAGAGATTGATTGACTCCACTGGGGAGGTCCTTATACAAAACCTAAAAGGAGGCTAGAAAAGACTGACTCAACCCGAGAGTGTTTATTTGTCTTGTAAAAAAGCCCAAGATTAAGGCTAAAAGAGATTTGACTCTTTGGGGGATATCATTATACAAAGCCTAAGAGGAGGCTGAAAGTTGACTTTTTCGGGGAAATATTTTGTATGTCTTGTACAACGCCCAAGATTGAGGCTAAAAAAGGATTTTTGATTCCACTGGGGAATATTTGTAGGTGTCTTGTACAAAGTCCAAGATTGAGGCTAAAAGGGGAAACTGACTCTATTGGTGAGAGGTTTTATCTGTCTTATACAAAGCCCAAGATTGTGGCTAAAAAGGAATTTGACTCTGTGGGTGAGTATGAATTGTCTTGTACAAAGCCCAAGATTGAGGCTGAAAGAAGGATTGACTTTGCTTAGGGAGATTAATTCCCAAAGCCTAAAAGAAGCCTTGGAGGAATTGACTCCGCTGGGAATATATTTATCCAGAGCTTAAAAGAAGGTTATGAAGATTTTGACTTTGCTGGAGAAAGTTTATATATGTCTTGTACAAAGCCTAAGATTGAGGCTGAAAAGTTAATTGACTCAACAAGAGAGTGTTTTTATCTCTCTTGTACAAAGCCCAAGATTGAGGCTGGAAAGGGTTGACTCAACAAGAGAGTGATTTTTAAGAGATTGACTCAACAACAGAGTGTTGAAAATGTGATTACTCAACAAAAGAGTGCTTTTGAAGCTAACTCTGCTGAGGAAAATCATTATACAAAGCCTAAGAGGAGGCTAGCTTCTGTTGAGGATTATTGAGATCCAGAGGCAGGTCCAAAATGGGGAATCAACTCTTGCTGAGGGTTTATAGAAGAGTTGAGGTAGCAGATGCCTTGAGGTTCTTATTTGGGATAGTGTTATACTGATGATAAGATGACCCTAGCTGGGGAAACTTAGGATGAAAGACTGAGTTTTAGATCCTGTGAGGGTTTTAACTCTACTGGAGATTGATTAAATGACCAGAGTTTCTCCTGTGCTTGTAGGGAACTTGAGAATGTCTTTGAGATTTAAGAGGAGATTAGATTGTCCAAGTCTATTGGTATGGAAGAGTTTATCTTTGTATGATGCCCAAGAGGAGGCTGGCGTTTTAAGGGATGAGTGTCAACCCTAAAATTGGTCTGAGATTTTGACTCTTCGGAAAGACTGCTCTAACAAAGGATGACTAAGTTCTGTCCTATACCTTTAAAAGGTCTTCAGGGTCCTTGTATTAAGCCCAAGAGAATGCATGAGAACTTCTAAGAAGCCGAAGGGTCCTTGTACTAAGCCCAAGAGGAGGCTGGGGATGCTTTTAGGAAGCCTGTGGGTCCAAACCTAAGAAGAGTTCAAGAAAAGTTTCATCGAGAATAATCTTTTCTTTAGTGAACAGTTCTAGGGTTTAAAGAAATTCAAGAGAGGTTTCACCGGGAATTAATCCTCTCTGGGGGAAATTAATTTCTTTGACAATTTTCTAATAGTGACAGTCTGAGAAAAGTTTCACCGGGAATAATTCCTTTCTCTTTGTTCCATATTGTATAAACCCAATAGGAGGCAAGACTGTATCTGGAATTCCTATGGGGAACTAGTTTTGACTGTGTTGAAAGAGTGACCACTGACTCTATCTAATTCTAGACATAATTGTCGGGGAAAACTCTAAGCAGATAATATACAGGCATATATATACAGATGAAATATATACTGTATGTAAAAGAAGGTAGGAGGACTTACAGGTGAGCAAGCTTCCAGCACAAACAAATATATATATATATATATATATATATATATATATATATATATATATATATATATATTTGTGTGTGTGTGTGCAAATATGTAAAAGAAAGCTAATAAAACTTATAGGTGAGCAAGCTTCAATTATAACAGCTGTATGGTTAGTTGTTCAAGAAATTAAAGAAATTTTTTATAACAACTATGAATTTGAACCTAAATGAAAAGGGAAAGTTGTTTTAAAAAGAAGATTGGGGCTTATGCTTAAGGAGATGCCCATATGAAAAACAGTAATCGTCCCGTTGATCTAAAAATTGTATCGGGACTTATACAATGACTGAGGCCCAAATTAGGTTTTTTGTACAAAGGGATGGGTCTTACAACTCTTGGAGAGGCCCAAAAGTGTTTCAAAAAGAAAAGAAATGAGACTTACAACACAAAGGGTAGTCACAGATGATTTTGTTTTGAAATGGCGATCACACTGAGATTTTTGATATCGCAGTGGGACTTATACAATGACTGAGGCCCAAAATGGTTTTCATGTACAAGGAATCAGTCTTACACTCTATTAGAGGCCCACAATGTTTTGAAAAAGATTTGTGAGGGTGAAAATAATCAAAACCCTAATTTGATTTTAAAATGTATTTTAATTGAATAAAAATTCAATTAAAATGATCAAAATTATCAAACATGTGTGAAAAACAAGTTGTGATCTTGGATTAATGTTTGAAGAATCATGTTTCATTCATAGAATGATTTTAAAATCATTTGAATTTGCAAAATCAAGAGAAAGAAATATTTTTAAATGTTTAAAAACAAATAAAACATAATTCTTTACAAAAATACCAAATATATGAAATAAATAATATTTTTGTGAAACTTTTGTAGAATAAAATATTTTAACATTTTTGGGAATTTTCAAAAAAAAGAACCAATAAAAAATAATTAAAATTGAGAGAGAAATTATTTTTGGAATTAATTAATAAAAACCATAAAAATGTGAAAAATAGCCAAAAATATGAGAAATGGCAAAATGGTCTGGGTGGGTGTTGAACCCGCGACCTGCCAAACAAATACACATACGCGCTACCACTGGGGTGGTGATACATCCGTGTATCAAAACCACCCCATAAACATATATGGGATGCCTTGTTTTAGGCCTGGCCAAGGCGTCATGACCTGGCCCTTGCCCAAGGCAATGCCTGATTTTAGGCCTCTTGCATGAAGGCTCTAACTTCCTCATTTCTCCATGGATTGGGACAAAATTTAGGTGTATCCTACCTAGAATTTCATGAGGAATCCAATTGTGCCCTTGGAATTTTAAGAAAATGTTTCCATTTTAAAATCCGATAGTGATTTCAAAATAGGCCTAGATTTGCATGTTCTATGCTATCACATCATACAAGCAACAATAGCATGGAAAATTGGTTCAAACACAACATATATGACATGTATGAGATGTCCATGATAAATGGACATCAAAGAAATGCATGATTTAAAGAGTTCAAATTGTGGTGCACTTACCTCTTGAAGTTTCTTGTGCTATCTGTCAAGTTCCTTGTGCCAGAAGTAATCCAATGCTTTAGACACTCTTGATTGATCCCTTAGAAGCTTTTAGGATGATCAAAACCAGTTGGAAACCTTAGGAACAAGAACTGGCTCTTTCTTGCAAAAAGGGCAAAAGTGACCAAGATAGTAACTCTCTCAAATGGTGTTCCAGATGAGGAAAACTAATTGGGACAGTTTGAGGATGATATTTGGAGTGTTTTTGAGGCCTTGTTTGGTTTTGGAAGTGACTGAATCAAGACATGGCTTGAAAAATGCAGAAAAGTCAAAATTTTAGGTTTTGGAGGTTGACTTTCTGATTTTGGTGTTTCAGATCAAGGGTGAGTGTTTGAACAGCTTAGATATGATATATTGGATGTGTTTGGATCATGAGCTGTGGTGGAATTGCTCTTTAACTCAAAAACTCAGAGATGACTTGCAAAAGAAGGCATTTTGGCCTAAAGGGAGAGATTTTGAGGAAAGAATCAGTTGTAGTGCTTTGGTGTACTCAAACTGATCACAAATGAGCTCTATTTATAGTGCAACAAGCTTGTTCTGCAAGCAATAGTGAATGGCAGCTGGTACATGCCTTTGGCCAATGTTGATCCAAGGGAATCTTTAGTCTCCTCTAGCCATTGAGTTGAGGT
Source organism: Lathyrus tuberosus (assembly GCA_022829125.1). NCBI lineage: Eukaryota > Viridiplantae > Streptophyta > Magnoliopsida > Fabales > Fabaceae > Lathyrus > Lathyrus tuberosus. The sequence continues at coordinate 10,948,261 of JALAZF010000102.1, forward strand.
TAGGGCACAGGCCTATGGTCCTTTGATTAAGAGCTGAATCTTGACTCATTCAATTAGGAATGTCTCAGTCCATTCCACCTTGATGCATCCATTGAATGCTTGGAAACAAAATTGGAGTCTTGAAGCTTTTTAGCCTTTTTAGGGCACTCATGGCTACATGTAGTTCCTTGGACTTGGGAGGCTTGTGGATTAGATCTTTTCACTTGGATGTTATCCTCTAATGTGTCCAAATGGATTACAAGGCTTGGAGTTGTCCAAATTAGCTAACTCGAGCAAAATGCACAAAATCTGCCTTATAAAAATCAGTCCATGATACCATGTTCCAAGGGTTGTATCTCCCTACTCAAATTGAATTTGGAGATGATCTGGTACTTGTTGGAAAGCCCACATCGCATACTTCAACTTTGATGTTCACCAATGGACTTGATTTAACTTAGATCAAGGTGAAAATGTCCCTACATTTTGGAAAAAGTAAGGCAGATTCTGACTTTTGAAAATTTCATTAAGTGTTGGAAAAATTGTCATTTTCATGTTTTTTGTGATTTTGATCAATCCATAACTCAAAATCCATGAGGATTTGTGTAACACCTCAAAATTTGCCCTCTTTTTTTTAGTACTAACTAGCCTATGTTTCTTTTCATTCTTGCATTTTCATTTGTACATATCATTGGCTCTTAGCATGGGATCAAGGTATCTAGATCAACTCAAGAGAAGAAAACGTTTTTAGGGTTTCAAGCAACAGTTCATGTGCACTGTCAAAGGGGCTAAGAGGAGAGATACTTCTTGATACTATTAATTCTTGAGCCACAAGGGAGCCTTAAGCCTCAAGGTGTCTTAATTGGTCCATCATCTCATCATAAGATCAAGATTGGCAAGAGATTTCAAAGGAATCACACTCTCCTAACCTGATTTCTTAAATTAGGGTTTTGGAGATTCTTGGGTCTGACCCTCAAATGAGCAAGCCCTTTTGTAGCGAGTGATTTTTGGATGTGGTTGCGAAGCACGATCGCTCTGGTACTACAGTTCGATTCATTTTTTATCCTATTAAAGCTGATGAAGGAAGGGAAATAGATGTCTCCAACTAACCCTGCTTGCATACTGAGTTTAAACAGCGGTCTGTTAGGTTACAGATGCTACAAAGATTCGGGGTTTCTCTTAGGTTATTTTGTTGACAAGGGGTGCTATGGGCTATCGGTTAGGATGTTAGGACGAATGTATGAAAGTATGGGATTTTGGGTTTTTGTTTAGTGTGCTCGCTAAGATTTTTTCTTTCAATCTTATGCCTACGTATTCCCGTTTACCGAAAAAGGGAAATCACAGCGATCGTAGTTCCTCCTATTCTATGGGAGGAAATGGTTGTTTTGGTGTCTTGTTCAAAGCCCAAGACGTGAAGCGAAAGTTGATTTGTATCTTGTTCAAAGCCCAAGATGTGAAGCTGAAGGTAGTTTGTATCTTGTTCAAAGCCCAAGATGTGAAGCTGAAGGTTGTTGTCTTTAGAGAGAATTTATCATCTCTAAAGTGGTCTGTTTGTCACAACTGTTGGGTGACTGACTGTAAAGGAGGATTACTTTAACCGGGATTTTTGAATCCGGCAATGCCATAATTTCCTTTATAGGGGATTTTAACCTAAAGGAGAAGACTTTAACTCAGTTTAGAGCAATGCCATCTTTCCTTAGGAATTTCTCATACTAAAAGAGGGACAGTGGCATGGATTTAGATGATCCAGAGGCTTGCCGCTTACAGCAATTAGATGAAGGGGAAAGAGTTGTTGATGTTTGTGTACTGTGAACGAGGCACAACTTTGATGCTAAAAGGTTGATTGGATCAACCAGTGGTTTTCTTATATAAAGCCTAAGAGGAGGCTAATATGTGTCTCGTACAAAGCCCGAGAGAGAGGCTAAAAAGTTTTGACTCGACGATGGAGTCTTTTGGTATCTCGTATAAAGCCCGAGATGAAGGCTATTTGACTCAACAAGAGAGTTTTTGTATCTCGTACGAAGCCCGAGATGGAGGTTAAAATTTGTTTGGCTCAATAAGAACCTTTTTATATCTTGTATAAAGCCCGAGATGGAGACGAAAGGGTGATTAACTCAACGAGGAAGTCTCTTATGTATCTCGTACAAAGCCCGAGAGAGAGGCTAAACGTCGTTTGACTCCGCTGGGGAGAATCATTGTATAAAGCCCAAGAGAAGACTAACTTCACTGGAGAAGGATCATTATACAAAGCCTAAGAGGAGGCTATGGTTACTGTTTCAATTGAGTGACAGGTCCAGTATGCTGATTTAATGAGAAAATCAGTTCTTATATGAGCAACACTGTACTCGAGGATTTGATTCGAGGATCCGGGCTAATCCTATTCTTTAAGGAATTGGGAAATCCTAAGGGTATCAAGACTGCCCGAGTCTATGGGTTTTCTTCCTATCTAACGAAGGGGTCACTTGAGAATGTCTTTGAGACTCAAGGAGATTAGACTGTCCAAGTTTAGAATTTCATCTTTTGTACCATGCTTTGAGAAACAGTAGTAGACTCTTTGAAAGGATTGTTCTATGAAGATGACTAATTTCTGTTCCTATACCTCTAGGAGATCGTCGGGACAATTTGTACGAAGCCCAAGAGGAGGCTGGAAACTTTTAAGAAGTCGATCGGTCCTTGTACGAAGCCCAAGAGGAGGCTATCATTCCCGGAGGAAGAGATCATTATAAGAAGCCTAAGAGGAGGATGTGAATACTTCTAAGAAGCCGACGGGTCCTTGTACTAAGCCCAAGAGGAGGCGGGGTTGCTTTTAGGAAGCCTGTAGGTCCTTGTATGATGCCCAAGAGGAAGCCGATGCTTTTAAGAAGCCTGTGGGTCCCCAAACCCCGAGAAATTCAAGGCAAGCTATTCACAAGGAATAGATCAAGTCAGGAAAGTTTGAGAATTTGGAAGAAACTAAAGAGATTCTATTCGCGGAGAAAAGATCATCTCTGGGGAGTAGAGTTTCTTGACAAGTGCTTTTACGAAGCCTGTAGGTCCCCAAACCCCGAGAAGTTCAAGACATGCCATTCACCGAGAATAGATCAAGCCAGGAAAGTTCGAGAATTTGGAAGAAACTCAAGAGATGCAATTCACGGAGAAGAGATCATCTCTGGGGACTAGAGTTTCTTTGACAACTTCTACGAGTGACAGTCTATGAAAGGGTTCACAGAGAATGCTGCCTTTCATATCTCCATATTGTTTAACCCCAAGAGGAGGGAAGACTGTGTCTGGTAATCCTATGGGGATCTAGCTTTGACTATTTCTATGAATAAACGAAACGGCGTTACCTAGTTCTAGACATAGTTGCCGGGGAAACTCGAAATATCTATACTATTATTACACAGTTGATATGAGTTTATGAAAGAAGACTTACAGTGAAACAGCCCCACAATACAGTAATATGTATATAAAAGCGGTAAATGAAAGCAATAACCACTTACTCGGTTGTAGAGCTTCCATGCTGTTTGGTTAGTTGTTCAACAAAGAAAGATTGAAAACAACAGTATATTCAAAATCAAAGGAGAAAGTGCTTTGAAAAAGAAAGATTTAGGGCTTACAGCTCAAGGAGAGGCCCAGGGTTTTATCAGTGAGCGCACTGTTTGAATTTGTACAGAGGGACTTATACAAGTGACTGAGGCCCAAAAAGGTTTTCTGTACAAAGGGATGGGTCTTACACTCTCTCAAGAGTCCCAAAAGGTTTAAAGGAAAAGTGTGGGGCTTATAACACGAGGGTAGGCCCAATTGATTTTTTTTTTAAAAAATGGCGATCGCGCAGAGATTTTCTTTTAACGCGAAGGGACTTATACAATGAGTGAGACCCAAAATGTTTTGGTTAAAAGGGGGGTTGGGTCTTACACTCTATTAGAGGCCCTAAAGTTTTGAATGGGTCTTATAGCTCAAGGAGAGGCCCAAAAGGTTATTTTTCAAAAGGCGACGGTCGTGCCGTTTGTTTTTTACGGTATCGGGACTTATACAATACACTGAGGCCCAAAAATGATTTGGTCAAAAAAAGGATTGGGTCTTACACTCTATTAGAGGCCCAAAGTGTTTTGAAAATGATTTATGAGGGTTGAATTAATCCAAAAACCCTAATTTGTTTTCAAAAATGTGTTTTAATTGAATAAAAATTCAATTAAAATGATCAAAATTGTTTAACATAGGAAAAACAAATTGTGATCTTGGATTAATGCTTCAAAAATTAAGTATTGACCTACAAAATAATTAGAAGGCATTAAAAGTTGCAAAATCAAGGTGGAAAAAATATTTTAAATGTCAAAAACACTTAAAACATTAATTCTTTGCAAAAATATCAATTATACAAAATAAATAATATTTTTGGGATTTTTTAGGAGAATAAAATATTTTAACATTTTTGTGAATTATTAATAAAAGAATCAACTTAAAATCATTAAAACTCAGAGAGAAATTAATTTTTGAATCAATTAAATAAAATCACAAAATACAAATATTTAAATTTTGAAAAAATGGCGCCAAGAACAAGCGCGTGTTCTGGGCTTGCCCAGATTTGCATTTTCTCTCCAATCTCACTGAATACTTGATTATATCATGCAATCCATATACCAATCAACTCGTTTCAACCTCACGATCATGTCTATGGTATTTAATTTCATTTAAATTCAACATATAACAAGAAATCATGAAAAATCCTCAAGAACCCTAATTTCTGCATAAAGGCTAGGATTTTTGATACACGATTCAAACAATGCAATTAATTGAGGGGAAACATTCCATGCATGATTATGAACATATGGCCAAATTATTGTGCAGCAAAAATTGCATGGATCATAGAGTTAGAGGAGCTCATGCTTACCACTTACAGCTAGTGATTGTGATTTGTGTTGGAGGTGTTACAGCTAGGTTCCAATGATCTGGATAGCTCCCCTAGGTGCCATGGAGTGTGTATGAATGCTTGGAATGGATTGAAATGGTTTGGAGCTGAAGATGGTACCTCAACTGCAAAACTGTCAAGAACTTGAGCAATTGGCTAGTGATTTTGTGAAATCTGTGTTCCAGATGTTATGTGAGTGTTTGGATCACTTCTATATGATGTATGTGAGGTGTGTGTGTGATTGGTTTGATTAGAAAAGCTCCCAAACTCAAAACCCGATAGTGACTTGCCTTAGAAGGCAAAATTGGAGTGAAAGAAGAGATTTTGAGGAAAGCATCTGTTTGATGGCTTTGGTGCACTCAAACTGATCATAATTGAGCTCTATTTATAGTATAGCAAGTTTGTTTTGGGATCCATAGTGAATGGCAACTGCAGCAGAGGTCTGGCCAATGTTGTCCAATGGAAATCCAAGTCTCCTCTAGCCATTGACTAGAGGTTAGGGCATAGGGCTGTGGTTCCCTTGGTCTTGGATAAGTCTTGACTGAATTCAGTTGAGAATGGCTCAGTCCATGCCACCTTGATGCTTCCATTGAATGCTCCAATCCAAAATTGGAGTCTTGTCCCTATTTTGGCCATTCTAGGTTCAATATGCTATTTCTTGTTCCAAAGACTTTGGAGGCTTGGCTCAGTGATTGTCCCCTTTAGATTCAATCCTCAGAGGTGTCCAAGTGGATAGGAGCATTTGGATTTGGCTGATTTTGGCAAATCGACCAAAAATGCAAAATCTGCCTTGCCTTGACAGATTTCAACAAGGCAACTTGCCAATGTTATATCTCATGACTCAAATTGAATTTGGTAATGTTCTTGGCCATTTTGGAAAGCCCTTACATGATACAACAACTGTTTGAACATGTTTGGTTTTGATCTCTTTTGAATCCAAGTGAAAAATCCCCCTACATTTGGCAAAAAGTAGGGTAAAATTTGACTTAGTGAAATTTTCACTAAGTGTTGGAACAAAGTGACTTTTCTTGATTTTGATCACTCCATAACTCAAAATCCATGTGGAATTTGGACATAGGTCAGTATGAAGCTTTTGTAGAGGGCAATGAGATCTACAAATCAAGCTTTGAATGGGGACCAATGGCCTTGTGGTTTAGGAGTTATGGTCCTCCAAAGTTGGCACATTAGTGTCACTTTTTCCATAACTTAGAAATTTTTCTAAGTTTTTATGGTTACCCCTTTTACAAGTTATTCCACTTTCTTTGATTTTTCTTGATGAATGATGATTCAAATCATACATTAACATCATTTTAGGGTTAAAAAACCATTTTGGTGAAAAATCTCAAAAAGTCAAAGTTGACTTTTGTGCACAGTTGACTTTTTATCAGATGAATTCCAAATTGTGCAATTCTTCAGGAAATCATGTCCTTGACCTAAATCAAACTTGATGGACATGTTCCATGGGTGTCATAGGGTATATTGAATCATGTCTTAGGGCTTGGGAGCATGTCCTGGTCAAAAGTCAAAGTTACAGCTGACTTTTCTCGTGAAACCCTAATTGTGGTGCAGATGAAATTGAGACTTGTTGCTCAAGCTTCTTGGATTAATCCATTATTCCAAATGGATCAATATAGTTCATTAAAGACCCTCAAACCCTCTCTTGAGGTCTTGGCTCATGATTTGCCCTAAAAGTCAACTTAGGGGTGAATTAGGTCAAGAAACCCTAATTCCTGATTTTTGATGAATGCATCCCCTGAGGAAAAATTGACTTGATGATTGGGTCCATGAGGTCCCATGAAGTATATTAGGTTATGTTTTGGATCATTGGCTTGTGCCCAGATGAAAAATTTCCATCTGGAGGCCCTGGTCGACCAAAACCCTAATTTGGCGACACTGTCGATCTTGAGACCTGATCCACCTAGAAGGGAGCAGCCTTGTGCTTGACCCTTGAAGTGGGAGTCCTTTTGATCCATTGTGGATGTTTGAGAGGTTATACAAGTTGAAGATCATGTCATTCCTTGATTGATCCTTTGTCTAAAGCTCCGAGAGGGCTTGAAACCCTAATTCTTGATGGTAGTGAATGCTCAACAATCCTCGAGGAGATTGATGAGGCATGAAAGTACATCCATATTGTGATGATGATTTGCACAATGATGGGAAATCTAAGTGGTCAAAATTTGGGGTATGACAGATGCCCCTATTTAATCTTCTTGGACACGAAGGTGTGAATGACGAAGATATTCGGGCATTCGGGGTGCAAGAGGATTAAATATCGGAATGCCCGAAATTTTGACTGCGTCTATGAATGGTAATTCACGCATTCATCTTCTTTCGCTAATCAATGATGCTTAGAAAAGGTAAACTTCCCCTCGATCCTGGTTTCCTACCGAGGAACTGGTCTTAGTTTCTGATGTAAACTTCCCCTCGATCATGGTTTCCTACCAAGGAACTGGTCTTAGTTTCTTTCGTCAATAAACTTTATTGACAAGGGACGCTATTCGTAGCAGCTTTCCTTCAAACTTCTCGCCGAATTTTCCTGGGGAGATGCCATTTGAGTGGAAAAAGTTTTGATGTCAGACTTGCTGGGGAACCCAGTCGTCTGAGTTGTAGAGGTGCACAAACTTCTCTGTTTGGAGACGCCATTTGTCGAATCTACTGGGGAAAACGAGTCTCTTGAGAGACTGCTTTCGTTCGGGGTCTTTACATAATACTTTTCTCGGAGATCTTCTCGGAGAAATGCCATATGATGTGATCCCATTTTGAGGTGCCGAGGACCTTTTCATCAGCGGGTTTTTCGGAGAAAGGCAGCTGTACTGCCAAATCTCTGCTTAGGAGGCTTTCTCTCGGGATTTTCTTTAATCCGGGAAAATAAGGATATCCTCTTCAATGGCGAAGAGTGATGTTAACTGAGGGCTCTCTGGTCTTTCAGAGGTTCAAGTTATCGAAGTGGTCGAGGACCAACTTCCATCCAGAAATAAAACTGGAGGAGAGAGATTGTTCAGACGTAACACTTCCTGATGAGGAAAGGGCTGACAACTCGATTGAGAGGACTTTTATCACTAGGGGACAAGACCGACTAGAGTGATAGTGATGCAATATGACTGTGAATGTAAATCAATAATGCATTATGCCTGTATGTATATGCTGACAAAACTGACGCGACATACAAACTAAAAAGATGAACACGACTGGATACTCGACCATCGCGGGGCGAAGAAGTACCGTTGGTTCAGAATAGCAATTCCACCTTGCTTAGGAGAGATAGTCCCTGTTGGGAGCTATGTTGATCGGGCTTAGGAGATGAGAACTCGGCCGAAGCGTGTCAGACGAAACAAGGTCTCTGACATAGTTGATCCCTTCATTCAAGCGTACTGGCGTAGAAGGAGTACTTTGATTCCGTACTTTGACGTTCGATTACTTCCGGAGAAGCGACCGATGTTCTTCTGATGTTCCACAGTCAAAAGAAATTGCCGTCTTTATTAAAAAGCAGAAAACGTTTTAACAAGTAAATTCATTTTTGTTTTATTTCAAGAATCGTTAATCATATTAAAATGTCGTTCTGTAAAGCTAAAACAAATAAGAATTACAAACAAAAGCACAAAGGCTCAAATTTTATTGATAAAATGGAGATCAGCCAAACGCGTGATTCCACAGAGTATTTAAAAAGTTAGAAAATGGTAATTTACAGGGAAAAGGGCTACGTTGAAACATAACGACCGCTATCCTTCTACCAACTTTGGATTCGGGGCATCCTGAGCTTTTGTCGAAGATGACCTTGACTGGAGTTTTCTGACGGATGATGTAACTGTTGCTGAGGGACTTGCCTCTGTTGAACATAGTTACTTGCCATTATCCCTAATTTTTGCCTGGATTGTACTGTGATGTTTCCAATCCACCGGGATGATTTTTCCCATGTCTCTAACTTTTGCCTGGACCGCCCTTTCGGGTTTTCAATCCACCGAGACGTTTTTTTTTTTTTTTAGTTTAGGCGAAGTATTTCTTGACTACATCAACATTTGTGGGGTAGGAAAATTCCTCTCCGTCCATGGTTGCAAGTCTCAAGGTGCCGCCTGAGAAAGCTTTCGTGACCACATAGGGGCCATCATAATTCGGAGTCCATTTACCTCGCGAATCAGTGAGAAATGATTGTATCTTTTTGAGCACGAGGTCTCCTTTTCCGAAGACACGAGGTCGGACTTTTTTGTCAAACGCCCTCTTCATTCTCTGTTGATACAGCTGACCATGGCATAGTGCCGTGATTTGCTTCTCCTCGATCAGATTCAGTTCGTCGTGTCGATTTTGACACCATTCAACTTCTGAAAGCTTAGCTTCCATCAATACCCGGATTGATGGTATCTCTACTTCTATGGGGAGCACTGCTTCCATGCCATATACTAGAGAGAAAGGGGTTGCCCCTGTTGAAGTGCGGACAGATGTGCGATAACCGTGAAGAGCAAAGGGTAGCATCTCGTGCAAGTCTTTGTAGGTTACAACCATCTTTTGAACGATCTTCTTGATGTTCTTATTGGCCGCTTCTACCGCTCCGTTCATCTTTGGTCGGTAGGGAGATGAGTTATGATGTTCGATCTTGAACTCTGAGAATAACTCTTTCATCATCTTGTTGTTCAAGTTAGATCCATTATCAGTAATGATCTCGCTTGGAACACCATAACAGCAGATGATATTGTTTTTGATAAATTGGACCACCACTTGTCGGGTTACATTAGCGTACGACACTGCTTCGACCCACTTGGTGAAATAGTCAATGGCTACCAGGATGAACCGATATCCATTTGAAGCCTTAGGTTCGATCAAGCCAATCATGTCGATTCCCCATATCGAGAATGGCCACGGGGAAGAAAGAACTTTGAGATGTGATGGCGGTACATGAATTTTGTCGGAGTATATCTGACACTTGTGACACCTCCTCATGTACTTGTAGCAGTCGGATTCCATTGTCAACCAATAATAACCTACTCTTAGGATTTTTCTCGCCATTGTGTGTCCGTTGGCATGAGTCCCAAAGGATCCTTCATGAATTTCTTTCATAAGCATGTCTGCTTCTGGTCTGTCTACGCATCGGAGCAAGACCATGTCAAAATTTCTCTTATAGAGTGTATCACCGCTCAGGAAGAAGTTTCCAGCCAATCTTTTGGGGGTTTTTCTATCCTTCCTTAGTGCCCCAGATGGGTACTGTTGTTTCTGAAGGAAGCATTTGATATCGTGATACCAAGGTTTATCGTCTATGACTGCTTCAATCGTGAAGATGTAAGCGGGCCGTTCAAGGCGCACTATGTCGATCTTAGGTAAGTTGTTCCATTGACCTACACTAATCATGGAAGAGAGAGTGGCTAAAGCGTCAGCCATGTGATTCTCCTCTCGAGGGATATGATGAAACTCAACTCTGTTGAAGAAGGGTAGCAACCTTCTTGCGTAGTCTTTGTAAGGAATCAATCCTGATTGGTATGTCTTCTAATCTCCTTTTATCTGATTGATAACCAAGGCTGAATTGCCGTATACGTCCAAGTTTTTGATCCTTAAATCAATTGCTTCTTTGAGACCCATAATACAAGCTTCGTATTCGGCCTCGTTGTTCGTACATTTGAACATAAGTCTGGCAGTGAAAGGAATGTGGGTACCCTGAGGGGTAACAATGACTATCCCAATTCCGTTTCCATAATGATTAACTGCTCCATCAAAGATAAGTCCCCATTGGGAACCTGGTTCTAGCCCTTCACTGGGTAACGGTTCATCGCAATCTTTCATTTTTAGATACATGACATCTTCGTCTGGGAAGTCAAACTCGATTGATTCTTGATCGTCAATCGGTTGATGAGCCAAATGATCGGCTAAAATACTTCCCTTAACGGCTTTCTGAGCGTGGTACTCTATGTCATATTCTAATAATAACATCTGCCAACGGGCGATTCTTCCCGTGAGAGCAGGTTTTTCGAGGACGTACTTGATTGGATCCATTTCGTAGATTAACCAAGTAGTATGATGAATCATGTATTGGCGAAGACGTTTGGCTGCCCAAGCCAAAGCGCAACAAGTTTTCTCAAGCATCGTGTACCGAGTTTCGCAGTCGGTGAATTTCTTGCTCAAATAGTAAATGGCAGACTCTTTCCGTTTGGTTTCGTCTTGTTGGCCAAGTACACACCCCATTGAGTCTTCCAAGACTGCGAGGTAGATGATCAGTGGTCTTCCTTCCACTGGAGGTGATAGAATCGGAGGATTCAACAGATATTCCTTGATACTGTCGAAGGCGGTTTGACAATCTTCTGTCCAAACGCAATCCTGGTTCTTTTTGAGTAACTTGAAAATCGGCGTGCATGTCGCGGTCATAAGGAATACGAATCTGGAGATGTAGTTCAAACGTCCCAAGAATCCTCTGACTTGTTTTTCAGTTTTCGGAGAAGGCATTTCTTGAATGGCTTTGACCTTGTCAGGATCAACCTCAATTCCTTTCTAGCTGACGATGAACCCTAGTAATTTCCCTGAACGGACACCAAAGGTGCACTTGTTGGGATTCAAGCAGAGTTTGTACTTTTGCAAACGCTCGAATAGTTTTGACAGGTGGGTCACATGCTCCTCTTCTGTCTTAGATTTTGCAATCATATCATCGACATGTACCTCGATTTCTTTGTGTATCATGTCATGAAAAAGAGTTGTCATGGCCCTTTGATAGGTTGCCCCGACGTTTTTCAAACCGAACGACATTACCTTGTAACAAAAGGTACCCCATGGGGTAATGAACGAAGTTTTCTCCATGTCTTTCGGTGCCATTTTGATCTGGTTATAGCCCGAGAATCCATCCATGAAGGAGAAGACTTTGAACTTTGTTGTACTGTCTACCAGCATGTCAATGTGTGGTAAAGGAAAGTCGTCCTTTAGATTTGCCTTGTTCAGATCCCTGTAATCAACACACATTATGACCTTTCCGTCCTTTTTGGGAACGGGTACGATGTTGGCTAACCATTGAGGATATTCAGATGTAGCGAGGAAACCCGCGTCAATCTGTTTATGTACCTCCTCTTTGATTTTGATGGCCGTGTCCGGGTGAGTCCGTCTCAACCTTTGCTTTACTGGCGGACATTCCGATCTTAACGGTAAGTGATGTTCCATGATGCTGGTATCCAACCCTGGCATGTCCTGATAGGACCAAGCGAATACATTGGGAAATTCTCTGAGAAGCTTTACCAAACCCTCTTTGGCAGTTGGACTGAGAAGTGCCCCAATCCTGATTTCTTTTCTCTCTTGTTCTGAACCCAAGTTTACCGTTTCCAACGGTTCTTTGTGAGGTTCAATGGACCTTTCCTCTTGTCTGAGTAGTCGGGAGATCTCTTCTGGAATTTTGTTGTCATTTTCTTCTTCAGCCTCGAATACCGGGAACTCAAAGTCGGGAGAAGGCATCGGATCGTATGTTTCAACGGGGTTTAAAACAAGCAATCTGCATGACGTGATGATTCGTGTTTAGAAGAGATAGATAAAATGCAAGTGTGTGCAGTGTTTTATTTTACTGCTTGTTTTTATTTTTAATTGTTTTTTAGGATTACCATTTTCTGAAAAAGCAAAAAGAGAAAACAACAATTAATGCGGAAATGACAGAACGACGTTATCTTATTAATGAACAAGTCGATTCTTGAAACTACAGCCCTATAAAACAAAACCCCGTCGCTTTGGGTGGAGCGAAGAGGGAAAATTTACAGAAAGTGAGCCCTATCAAAACATCCGTTTCACCTGGGCAGGGTGAAAGGTTAAAGATGGAAATTACTTTGACTGATGAACGACCTTCGGAACCTCGACGGCAACCCATTGGCGGTGAACTCCTCGGTGAATCACAATGTCTGGCACCTTCCTTGATTTATCTTCAGAAATGACGCTGATTTCCGGTGGAGCAGGATCATTGGAATCTGTCTCCCAGGCAGAGTTGTCGTAGGAGGATTCCTCTGTTGTATTATGCAGAGTATTTGTGCTCTCAGCTGTATCTCCCCATCCAGTAGGCTGGATATCTTCGAGCCAGATACAAGAGCTTTCGGGAGTGGTGTACCTGACCATATAGTCGTATTTTCCACTCAGTTGTCCCAAGGTGTCCCAAACTTCTCTCGAACTGGAGGAGTCATCCCTCTCGATGACGTTGACCTCGGGAAAAGCATAGTTGATGAATTCAAGTCCTGCAAACGTTGCGAATTCATCTTCCTGTTGAGTAGTTTCTGAATGACCTAAGTGTTGATCCCATGACATGGTGGGGACTCAGGTATTCTGTTCAATGACGGTCAGCCGCTTTTCATTATTCGGCTGACTCTCTTGCCCCAAGTCTCCTGGGTAAGGTTGCCACATTGGCAGACCATCCATTAGGCCATAGTAGTTGTTGTCAAAGTTGTCTTTCATCAGAGTGTCTTCCTCTAATGAATTTGGCGAAGCACGGCATCCTTCCGGATCACAACCTCCATAGATCATTTCGGCATCTGACCGTGGTATAAATCTTGGACTCTGTGCGGGATAGCAAAATGGTATATGCACCTCTTCCTGAGACATATAACCGTCCTCATTAAGGTAGGACTTCCATTCTTCATCTGTGTCAGAGGGATCTTCCTCATTGATAGCATGTACTGCTTGAGACACTAGGTGGAGGAAACCTCCATTGTGGAAGAAGTTTTGAAGGGGATGAAGACTTTCATCGTTGGCAGCTATCTGGGTACAGGTTGCAGAAAAACCAAGACCCTTCTTTGTTGTATTGCCAGTAGGAATGACAAGCTGTCCCCATCCAGTTGTATCGGTACTCTCGACCGCTTTAATAGCATCGTTGTATGAAGAAATCGAGGTTCCTCCTCTTGATTGATTATCCTTGCTCACCTACAGTGCTTGGAACTGAGTTCCAATAACCTCCTCGGGTTCAACACAAGTAAATGATGATAAGTTACTTACGAGCAATGCCTGTTCTCCACAGACTGTGACAAGTTGATCGTTCTGAACAAACTTTAGCTTTTGGTGGAGGGTTGGAGTGACCGCTCCAGCCTGATGTATCCAAGGTCTTCCTAATAAATAACTGTATGTTGCCCGGATGTCCATGACCTGGAAAGTGACTTGGAAAGTGTGAGGACCGATAGTTATGGGAAGATCAACTTCACCGATAAATGTTTTTCTGGATCCATCAAACGCTTTGACGACGACCTCGCTGATTCTCATCGGAGGGCCTTTGAATGATAATTGCATCAAAGTGGACTTCGGCATAACATTCAGGGCTGACCCTTTGTCTACCAGTACGCTGGCTAAATCATCGTCCTGGCAGTTGACTGTGATATTGAGCGCCATGTTATGACGACAAACCTCTTCGGGTAATTCCTCATCATTAAATCCCAAATTGTTGCAGGAAGTGATGTTAGAGACAATGCTATCGAACTGTCTGATTGTTACATCCTGTTCCACAAAGGCTTGCTCCAAGACTTTCTGTAGAGCCTCCCTGTGGGCCTCTGAACTGAGTAATAATGATAATACCGAGATCTTTGAAGGAGTTTGTAACAGTTGATCGACAATGTTGTATTCACTCCTTTGGATGAGCTTCAGCATCTCATCATTATTTTTCGAAAGGTCGGGATTACTGGATTGACCGACTGATGGATCGGGAGCTTCTGTCTGAAGTTCCTTTTCTTTGTTAGCTTCCCCAACCCCTCGATTGAAGATTCTACCACTTCGTGTTACACGACTGATGTCTCCAATATTCACGACGGAGGGTAATGGAATTTCCTTTCCATTTTCAATTATCGTTGCACCGTATTTGTAAGGGATTGCCTTAGCTGATTCATACGGTAATGGTCCCGACAGATAGATGACTATGGGAGTCCTCTAATTTTTCTGACCATCATAAGTAATCTCGATCCGTTCCCGGTTGGGAACTCTCGATTCGTCAAGTAGAGGGATAATGGCAAAAACATCCCTGGTCCTATGATGACCAGAGATCGTGACAACATCCTCAACTTGATCGACAAGGTAGTCCGGCGACCAATTGATGGGTCCAGAACCCGGATATGGACGAATCTCTCCACGATCCACCTGACCCTGAAGAGCTGCTCTCACAAGGTAACACCCTTGGTTACTTTTCGAACAGACGCTACAACGGTCATAATTGTGTGGTGGCACCTGGCCACGCCCACTTTGAATACAATGTAACCTCACTAGGTTAGCTTCCACAGATCGGACATCCTGACTCTGACGCCAAGTAGGGTTTCTGTTATTGATACTAATTTGCTGAGTATCTTCATCCATATAAATTGGCATCCACCAGTGATTTAAAAGTGCTGAAGTGCCTCCAGGACAAGGGTATAACCTCGATCGTTTTCGCAACCCGCTTTACAACTCTGATAGTCATGTGATATTAAGAATCCGAGTTGGACCTGCTCAGCATGTAACTCTACCAGGTTGGTATTCATCACTCGAATATCGAAGATCTGAACTATATTGATCTGAGAGGGATTTCTATCATGGTAGTCTTGGATCCATCCAAGATCCATCTGACGCTGGAGGGCTTCTTGTACAAAAGAGCAACCCTGTTTTTTTACCGAGAAAGTCAGACAAGAATTGTAATCGTGCCGCGGCAGATTATGATACTGGCTTTGCCTTGAGTGCATCGCCACTAAGTTGACATTCATTGCACAGATATCGTGGTTCTGAATGACGTTGGAATTCTTGTAAACCATGTTAACTCCACGAACTCGATGCTCTTGGATCCATCCGAGATCCATTAGTTCCTGTAAGGCTGCTTGCACTACCGAACATCCTTGATTGTTTTTAGAGCAGACATCACATTGATGATAATTATGAGGTGGCACATGGCCATATCCACTCTGTCAACAATGCATCTTGACCAGATTGGTCTTTAACAAGAGTACATTGTGAATTTGATAGACATTGTTAGACTCTCCTTCTATCAAATTGACTGCAGCCTTCTCATGTTGAGGCAGCGGGTTCGTGAGAACATTAGGATTTGTATCCTTGAAGGATAAGACCCCTCTCCTAACAAGTTTTTGCACGTCGGACTTGAAATTGAGACAAGTCTCGATGTTATGCCCTGATCCTCCTTGGTGGTAAGGGCAGGTTTGATCCACCTTAAACCAAAAAGGCAGATTTTCTGGTACTATAAGAGGATATTTAGTCTGAATGTGCCCCTTAGCCAGTAGTAACGGAAATAGTTATGCATACAACATGGGTATAGGATCAAACCCTGATGGTCGTGTTGTACGGTTGTTGTTATATGGAGGACGAGCCTGCTAAAGAGGCTGTTGTGTCCTTTGCTGATCAGGTTGGCTCTGCGCAACCTGAGGTTGATACGTAGAAATAGGCGCAGGGCCGATAGCAGGAGTTACAGCTGCTATTCGTTGATAACGCCGCCTTTGCTTTCCGAGAGAGATATTACCAATATCTTGCTCTTTTTTCTTAGGGAGAGCACTACCGTATTTTTTAGTACCGCTCGTCGATCCAGTGTCTTTTACCAAACGTCCCTCTTGGACGGCTTCCTCAAGACGTACGCCCATGCCGACCATTTCGGTAAAGTCACTGGGTGCACTGGCAACCATTCGGTCATAGTAAAATGAGCTTAAGGTTTTTAAGAAGATCTTTGTCATCTCTTTTTCCTTAAGAGGTGGACAAATTTGAGTGGCAATTTCACGCCATCTCTGAGCGTACTCCTTAAAAGTTTCCTTGTCCTTTTGTGACATTGATCTGAGTTGATCTCTGTCCGGTGCCATGTCCAAATTATATTTGTATTGTTGGACGAAGGCAGTACCAAGATCTCTGAATGTGCTAATCGTAGCACAGTTTAAACCCATGTACCATTTGAGTGCGGCACCGGTTAAACTATCTTGGAAGTAGTGAATCAGTAGGTCCTGATTCTCCGTCTGAGCTGACATCCGCCGAGCGTACATCACCAGATGGCTTTGAGGGCAAGAGTTACCCTTGTATTTTTCAAAGTCGGGCACTTGAAACTTGTGCGGAACTTTTACATTGGGGACCAAGCAGAGGTCTGCGGCGTCCTTTCTAAATAGATCCTGACTGCGAATGGCTTGCAGTTCCTTCTGCATTTCCAGAAACTGCTCCTGGAATTCATCCATTCTGTCGAACATAGTTTCCTTTTTACCAGAAGGTATCTGTGGAATTTTTCCTTCCGGGACAGTGTGCACCACAGGGGGTGGTACCGTGACTACGACAGTAAGTCTTGGCGTTTCCCGAAGTTTGTAACCTTCAGGAGTCTTCAGTATGCCCCTGGCATCTTCGCTTTCCTGAAGTTTGTAACCTTCAGGCCCAGCGTCTTCTGTTATGATTCCCTGATCGTCAGTGATCGGCGGAACATATCCTCCCTGTCGCTCCCGGGATTTTCATCCTGGTACAAACGCGAAAGTGGCACCGAAACAGAGTCGCCAACAATGTGTATTTATCCCAAGAGGGAAAGGAAACACCGCATAAACCTGAAGGAAGGAAAGAACATGGTCTTGCGACCAAGAGAACTGGGTTCAGGAGTCGGTTACGCGCAGGGAAGGTATTAGCACCCCCACGCGTCCATCGTACCCGATGGGATCCACGCTTGCTTGTCTCGATCAAAGGGTAATAAAAAAGATACTGGAAAAAGAACTGAAATAAAGAAAGGAAAAAGAATGGAAAAGGAACGAGAAACAAATGTAGGGAAAATAAAAGAGGTGCTCGAATGGGCCCTACCCCACTGCCTACGTATCTCATCGGGAACATGAGAATCAGAGCGACGTAGTTCCCCTCACTAGGGATGGATTGTTTGTGTGTTTTAGTGGAGTATGTCAACGTTCACGTTCCAGCAGTTTAGGTGTTGCAGCTCGCTGTAGGGAGACTTAGGCGTTACCTGTTTGCGGTAGAACGGAAATGACGCATCCTTACGGAAAGAGTGAATGAGATGAGAAAAGAATTCCCGAAGAAAAGGCGTTATTGTTTGTTTTTGTCTTTTAAGAGTTTTTCCATTTGTTTGCATATGATAGTGTATCTAAATCTTAGTAATTGAAATGTGTACATTCTCACATTCCAAGATGGAATGAGTAAGAAAGCACACTAAGGGTGAAGAAGACCCTCACACTTAGTTCCAATTGTCAAGGTTCAAACACACTAGCATATTTGTGTTTATTAAGTGTTTTTGTTGATTAAGAAATGAAGAAGTGTTTTTATTTGTTTGTACCTTCAACAAATATTTCATTTAAGTCCCTCATACAAGATCAAATGTTTAACACATTGACCCAAGATGGGCCATATGCTACACATTCTAAGATTATAAGAGAAGACCCCTTATAATCTCTTCTTTACATGAAAGGCCTAAATGCAACAAATGCCTACCTTTATTAGATATTTTGAATTTTCTTTGAGATGAGAAAAGAGACTCAAAAGAGGAGAAAGGTAAAATCTATGTGATCTAAGACTCAATCCTAATTGAAGATTAAAGGGAGTGATCCTAATGGTTTGTGAGGTTTAAACCTAAAGTCTAAAGAAAGAATGAATTAAATAATTCACTTCTAAAGTAGAAGATGAATTGTAATTCAAGAGGGAAAGTGATGAGTTATTAAAAGAAAGCACATAAGTGCTTAACAAAACACAAAATTGAAATGTAAAAGAGAAAGGATAGAAGTTTGAATGTGGATTCCTTATCCACACTCAATTGCAACTTACCAAAGCCCCTACATGGTTAGTAAACATGTATAAGAAGTACAAGAAGTAAAAGAACATTTAATGCACCATAAAACTCAAAAGAATTAGATGAGAAATCAAATCCTATAACCACAACCAGAATGTACATCATATGGAAAACAAATGATTCTTATCATGCAAGTCCAAGTGGATAGGCAACAAACATCATCCATGACATTGAAACATGCTACCATAAGGAAAGGGAGAATGAAAGATGAAAAGAAATGAAAAAAACATGCATGAATGGAACATGTAATCTAAGGATCAGAATTGAAATGAAATGAAAAATGATTCACAAACATCTCACAAGTGTTCATGCATAACACATCGATACATTTAAGAAGTGATAGAAGAAGTAGAATTGAAATGGAAGTCCAAAAAAGGAAAGTGCAAACACAACATGTTAAAGGTGCACAAGGTTCAAATGATAATCAACATGCAAAGATGACATATAATATGTATCAATTACCTATTATGTCACATGAATGGTTCACCAAATATGCAAATGATCATGCAAGTATGTACAAAAGAAATCATGTAAACATGCACAAAAGTTAAGATGATATGACATGTTATTATGCTTCAAAGGTAATGCATTAAACAAAAATTAAATGGACTTATGAAAATTAAGCAAGCATGGTTTAAAGATACACAAATCAGAAGTGAATCATATATAAAAATAACATGCAAGAAATGAAGACAAAAAGGCTTTATACAATGCACTTAGGTCAAGTATACACATCATACAAAGTAACACAAAAATGAACACCAAACATGCCATAAACTGACCTAAAAAAATCAAATAAAAATCACTTAACATACCTCAAGAGATTAATGACTTAATGCAAAAAGAAAAGCACCAAAACAATTTTTAATGATCAAGACAAAAATGCACAAATTTATGTATCACATTAAGCATGCACACGAATTGAAATTCAAAGAATATTATAGAACAGGGGAAAAAAGGTCATAAAATCAAGAAATAAAATCATGAAAAATTTTCTAAATGTTTTAAGAATACTCATGAATTTTTGTGGAATTTTTAATGAGGCTTTGGTATTTTTAAAAATTGAAAAGTGAAACGTGCATGAAAAATGAAAAAAATAAAATGAAATGTAAATGTGAATGGGGGTGTGAACATAGCAATTGAACAGTTCAAATTAATTGGTCTTTTAAAAACGGAGGTGTGGATAGCAATCTGGTTAGGTCTATTTACGCGCAAACCACAATAACTACCATGAACTTTAGTCAAACCAAGTCAAAACCACACAAGCCATTGGATCAAGTCACAGTCAACATCCAGTCAAAGTAGCCAAGATCAATACACGCGCACGAAGGACCACACAACATACAGTGTACCACACCACATAATGTTCACTCTGATTAAAATAAAACATGTGCCACGCATGTGACATTTTTTATGTGTTGGCACAATCTTATCCGCACGATTCACAAATCCAACGGCCAATATTCAAACTGAGAAAACCCTAGGAGTTAAAGCTACCGGCCGGAGAGGGACCTCCGATCACCTTCTCCGGCGAGAACCGTCGCCTGCGAATCTCACATCTTCGCAAAAATACACAATGCACACATCAAAATGAAGCTCATGCTAAGCACAATACGAATCCACAGTTATCTTTCACATACCATGCGCACACGTAGAAAACAGAGGAGACAAAGATATGCCCTAACTTTTGGATCTAAGCCTCTACAAGGCCTATCAACTAGCCGGAGTGTCAAATGCTCCTATTGAGCTCATGTCATGATAAAAACAACAAATAAACCATAAAATGTGAGAGGAGTGTTTGAGAAGTTTGGAACCTGAACTTGCAGCTCTTGGAGAGTCTTTAGAAAACCAGAGAAAGCACTTGTTCTTCAATCTTGGAGCTTCACAAACTAAGCAAAATAAATGCTATGTGACTTGTTGTCTTGAGAGCAGAGAGATCCAATGTTGAAAAGTGCTTGAAGCAACCTTGAGGACTATGCTGCAATCTCCTTCAATCAAGCACCATTGATGATGATGAGGTGAAATGGATGAAGGTGACTGATTCGTGCATAGAGAGAGAGAGAGAGAAAAAGTTTAGAGGGTGTTGAGAGAGTGAGAGTGTTCTTGAGAGTGGAAATGAAAAAGTGAAGTTCGACCCTGAATTGTGAAGTGAAATTTGGTTATATACTATGAGTTAACTGTGGTTTAATGAGTGAGTTAAATGAGTCACAGTGGTTAAAGTGAGTGCACCCTAACTAACTGAGTCAAGTTAGTTAGAGGCGAGTCATTGAAGGTTGTGGTGTGGTGTGGGAATGTTCACGACAGTTATGGTGGAATGAAGAGTGAAGCTTGGAATGGTAAGGCTATTGTGGCAGAAACTTGCTCAACAAGTTGTTCTCTCTATTTTCATGCAAGGCACGTGATGTTAAACATTGTGTAGGTGATATGTGCTTGACCAAATGTGGAAATAAAGTTCATGGATTGTTTGATGAATGTCTGAACCAAACTACTAACTCTGATATGATTCCTCAGTTGGAAATGGTGAAGTTTGCGCATGGATATCTCTCTCTTCAAGCAATGGACATGAGTGATCTTGGTACCATTTCAAAGTGTGTACATGGTACAACAACTTTGATGTTGAAAAGAAGTGAAAATGAGACTTGCAACATATTGAAAATGAGCTTCAAACATAAGAACTCAAGACTGGCTTAAAATGCTGCAGAATGCGTGCATGTGTGGCATGACTTGGTTGTGACCTAGTCAAATTTCAGTTGCATTGACCATACTTTAAGCCATCATAACTCCTTAACCTTTGATAAAATGGCATTTTGTCCAACATGAATCATGAAGAAGACACTACAAGGAACAACTTTGATGTTGAAAAGATTTTCCTTTGGAGCTTTTATCATTGAGAAAAATGAGTGAACATTTGGCACACCAACTGTTTGAGGAAATGATGTGCGCGCGACCTGAAAATACATGGTCATGACCTAGTTTTGGCCTACTTTCTTCCAACTTTGATCCATCATATCTCCCTCAATATTTATCAAATGGAGATGTTCTACACATGGATTTGAAGCTTAAAGTAAGATCTTTTGTTGTGGCCTGGTGGAATTTTCATTTGATGCTCCAATTTTAAATGGCCTTGGTTCAAAGTGTAGTCCAAAATGGTTCAAAATTACTATTTTTAGTAACCCTACTTCACCCAAAAATGGCAACTTTCCACATCTTGATTTTTTCATGATTCCTTTGGAGTTTCTTGATCAAATTTCGGACATTGGACACATATAACATGAATTTCATGAATTTGGCCTCAAAAAGTCAAGAGTTGACTTTTTCTTCTGATTATTTGACTTGGCCCCCAATTTCTCTGATTTTGATCTTTCTTCCAATTGAACCACTTCTAAAACCAATTGAGAGGTAATTTTCCATATCCATACACTTAAGGACATATAGAATACCATGACGTCAAGTTTTGTCCAAAAAATCAGAGATTCCCTGATTTTATTGTAAACCCTAATTTTGGTGCCCACCTCCTAGGAGAAAAATGTGCAGTCTTCAATTTCAAATTCCTCAGAGTATGTTGTGTATCCCTTTAAAGGATGATGAGATATACCACTTGAGATTGATTTTGGATCAATGAGCTATCTCTTTTGAGGGTTTTCCTTCAGTTTTTGAACCTCTTGCATGTTGAAGTATGTATTGCTTCAATCTCCCATTGAATCTCACTCTCTTGAGGTTGTGGATGATCAAAGGAGATAATATGAGACATGAGAGACCTCTTGGCTTGCCTTGAGGCAACTTGATTGACCTTTTTGTGCCTTGAATGGTTCCTTGATTGTCCACCTTTCACCTGATCACATGCCCTGATGGTAAGAGGGATGCTATGCTTCATTTTTCTATGTTAAATGCAATGCAATTATGAGATGGATATGATATGATATATGATAATGCCATGCTATGATGTAAAAAAAGAGAGAGCAAATTTTGGGGTATTACAGCTGCCCCTATTCAAACACTGTAGACTTGAATGCCTGAAAGCGATTGCTTTCAGACTTTCATAGGTATATAGTGATTGAATACCAAATATAACCAAAAATTTGCTCTGGATGATGAAGAAGAAAAGGGATATAAACCCAACGAAACTGCTGGATTGAATCTTCAATGAAACGTCGTCGGAGAGATCTGTCTTTTGAACGACGCCAGGCGACTACTGGCTTGCCATACTGTCGATGGACTTTCAACAATGTCTTTTTGAACGACGCCAGGCGACTACTGGCTTACCATACTGTCGATGGACTTTAGCTGCTCTGCCAATCTGTCGTTGGACTTTCTGCCAATCTGTCGTTGGACTTTCTGCCAAACTGCCACCTGCAATACTATCCCACCTGCTGGAATAATATGAACAAACTGTATATAATGATCATCCTACTGGCTGGAACAACCATCTGCCATATTATTCCACCGGCTGGAATAATATGAACAAACTGTATATAATGATCATCCCACTGGCTGGAACAACCATCTACCATATTATTCCACCGGCTGGAATAATATGAACAAACTGTATGCATGCCAAAAATAAATTGGACTTTGGATTGTAAATGAGCAATGCTGAGAATTACACCACCTGCTGGGTAATATCATGTGCTGACACTTTACTGAAGAAGAGATTCTGTCGATCTCTTTGGACCTTGCTGGGGAAATTACGGCGACTCGGCTGGGGAGTATAGCAGACAAGATTCAATGCTGAACTCTGTGGGGGTACCATTACCAGAGATACAATCTTGCTAGTGATCAGGGTTGCTCTGCCGGGGATATGCAAATCTTGGTTGAAAGACAATCCATTGCAACATGCTGAGAAAGAGTCCCTAGAGATTTGTTAGGGAAACCCAAAGCAATTCCTCGGTAATCTGCTGAGGAAGAAGACTGTCAAGCTTAGGATAAATGTCCCAATGCCCCATGTTGGGCGAACTGTCCCTTTGACGACTCCGCTGGGGATAATGAGTTCACAACACACTCTTCTAGAGAAAACCGCTTTAAAGCGTCTCGTGCCGGGGAATGCCCTTTGAGAGGATTTTACAGAAGACCAAGCGTCTTCAAACTCTACTGGGGATAACAGATTGGGAGTATCTTTTGCTGGGGAGATAACATGCCCCCTGCATGGGATGGTCAATAACTCCGCTGGGGATCAATCTTTGACAAATTTCACATGCTGAAACCTGCGGGAAATATGACACTACCACTTGCTGGTAAATCCTGCTGAGAATAAACGCCACAAAGGACGATGCTGCGAGAAGCATCGTCTCTTAAGAGGATTTTATAGAAACCAAGCGTTTTCAAACTCTTAGATGAACATCATGTCTTGAACTTCCGAACACATCGTCTGCGAGGTACCGAAAGACTTGCACTCGTTATGGACATGGAGTGCTCACTGCATTAATAACCGTTATCAACACAGAAAAAATCCATCTTCGACCACCGTTGCCGTCACGAAACTCGGTGGGAACTCTTGAATGGAAGAATCGACTTAATAAGATACAACAGTATCAAGTCATAGCAAATATCTGCTCGTGGTTACGATCATGCTGCTTGGATCGACCGTGCTCATTACCTGCAACAGAAAAAGAATATGCACATGCCCCAGGATATTGCGTGGTCTTTTGAGTCCACCATCCAAGGTTGTCCAACAAGCAAAGTAATTTCAATTGTCTTTGTGCATGTTTTTGCAAGGCCAAGATATTTTCAAAGTAACGTTTTATTATCAAAAATCGGACGTTTTTGCAAACAAAACAGTAAAATGAAAATAAGAGCTCGTGACTGAATATTCAATTTTATTGATGAAATGCCAAAATCGGCGACTTTACAATCAGAAGCAAACCCCTGAAAGAGGCGATTGCCATAAAATTGAGAAAAGAAATCTATCTTAATGATAATGCGAAAATTGGATTCCAACTGATTTCTGATTCTGTTATAGCCAGTATGTATTCCAATTCTCCTGATTATCTTTGCCTTCAGAAGCTCGTGGTCGGACCAATTCCTCCTTTGTAATTTTGCCAGTTTACTGAAGAGTAGAAAACGTACAGACCAATTCAGATTACAGTCATTCGCTTTAATCCCTCTTTTGCGTGGATCGCCTTTTCAGGTTTTCAATCCACCGGGATATCCATTTTTGCCTAAGTTGCCCTTTCGGGTTTTCAACTTACCGGGTGTACAATTCTTTTCAATTATATCCCTAATTTTTGCCCAAAACTTTATTCTGTTTTTGGTTCGCCGGGATGCCCTTTTTTGCCTGGATTCCTTTTTTCTTTTATCCAGCAGGTCTCTTTATACGAAGTATTTTTTAACTGCATCTGAATTAACAAGGGACGAAAAGTCTTCACCGTCCATGGTTGTCAACAATAAGGCTCCGCCTGAGAAAACCTTTTTAACCACGAATGGACCTTCATAATTAGGAGTCCACTTGCCCCTGTGATCTGTACTCAGAGGAAGTATTCTCTTGATTACCACATCTCCGACCTTGTAGACTTGAGGTCGAACCTTTTGATCGAAAGTCCTCTTCATCCTGCGCCGGTATAGCTGGCCATGACATACTGCTGTTAATCGCTTCTCCTCAATAAGGCTCAACTGATCAAATCTGGCTCGTTCCCATTCAGCTTCATCTAGCTTAACGTCCAGCAACACTCGGAGAGAGGGAATCTCAACTTCTACCGGCAGAACTGCCTCCATACCGTATACAAGTGAGTATGGTGTTGCCCCAGTGGACGTGCGGACTGATGTTCGGTACCCATGCAAAGCCAGTGGTAACATCTCATGCCAATCTTTGTACGTGACAACCATCTTCTGTACAATCTTCTTGATATTTTTGTTGGCCGCTTCAACCGCGCCATTCATCTTCGGGCGGTACGGAGAAGAATTGTGATGTTCGATTTTGAAGTCCCGGCATAGCTCAGCCATCATCTTGTTGTTCAAATTAGAACCATTATCAGTAATGATTCGTTCGGGCACTCCATATCGACAAATGATATCTCGTTTCAAGAAACGAGCCACTACTTGCTTAGTGACATTGGCATAAGATGCTGCTTCAACCCATTTAGTGAAGTAATCAATGGCGACCAAGATGAAACGATGGCCGTTTGAAGCAGTAGGCTCAATTTTCCCGATCATATCAATGCCCCACATCGCAAATGGCCACGGAGAGGACATGACACTCAACGGATTGGGAGGAACGTGTACTTTGTCTGCATAGACCTGGCATTTGTGACACTTGCGGGCATACTTGCAGCAATCTGACTCCATGGTCAGCCAATAATACCCCAATCTCAACAATTTCTTAGCCATCGCATGTCCTCCGGCATGGGTACCGAAAGAGCCTTCGTGCACTTCGATCATCAATAGGTCTGCTTCGTGTCTATCCACACATCTGAGCAGAACCGTGTCAAAATTCCTTTTATACAGCACGCCATCTTTGTTCAAGAAGAAACTACCAGCTAGTCTTCTTAATGTCTTCTTGTCATTGGAAGACGCCCCAGGCGGGTATTCTTGATTTTTCAAGAAGCATTTGATGTCATGGTACCAAGGCTTATCGTCAGACACTGCATCAACATCAAACACAAAAACAGGCCTATCAAGACGAGATACATCAATCCTGGGTACAAAGTTCCAACCATGCACTTTGATCATCGAAGATATAGTGTCCAAGGCGTCTGCAAACTTATTTTCATCTCTAGGAACATGGTACAACTTGACAGTTGTAAAGAATGTCAGCAATCTCCTCGTATAATCTCTATACGGAATCAAATTCTGCTGGTGTGTGTGCCAAGTTCCCTTTACTTGATTGATTACCAGTGCTGAATCACCAAAGATATCGAGGGTCTTGATTCGTAAATCAATAGCTTCCTCGATCCCTAGTATGCAAGCTTCGTATTCTGCTTCATTGTTGGTACACCCGAAAGTTACTCGGGCAGTGAAGGGCATGTGAACACCTTCTGGCGTAATGAGGACTGCACCAACTCCGCACCCATTCATATTAACTGCCCCATCAAACATCAAACTCCATTTGGATTTAGGGTCAGGCCCCTCCTCCAGAAGTGGTTCCTCGCAGTCTTTCGCTTTGAGAAACATGATGTCCTCATCAGGGAAATCAAATCTCATGGGCTGGTAATCATTAAGAGGCTGTTGCGCAAGATAATCTGACAATATACTTCCTTTGATTGCGTTTTGTGAAGTAAATTGAATATCGTACTCTGTCAGTACCATCTGCCACCTTGCAACTCTGCCTGTAAGCGCTGGTTTCTCAAAAATATACTTGACTGGATCCAACTTTGAGATCAACAGGGTTGTATGTGTGAGCATATATTGTCTCAATCGCTTGGCGGCCCATGCGAGTGCACAACATGTCTTCTCAAGCATTGAATAACGCGATTCACAATCTGTAAATTTCTTGCTCAGGTAGTAGATAACATGTTCTTTCCTACCTGTCTCGTCGTGCTGACCAAGAACACAACCCATGGATCCTTCGAGCACTGTCAAGTACATAATCAGTGGTCTCCCTTGCACTGGAGGTATTAGAATTGGAGGTTCCTGCAAATATCTTTATATTTTATCGAATGCATTTTGACAATCATCATTCCACCTGACCGTTTGATCTTTTCTTAGCATTTTGAATATCGGTTCGCAAGTGGCAGTTAGGTGAGATATGAAACTTGAAATGTAATTCAATCTCCCTAGAAAGCCGCGAACTTCTTTCTCAGTTCTCGGTACAGGCATATCTTGTATAGCTTTCACTTTAGCAGGATCAACCTCTATCCCTTTTTCACTGACAATGAAACCAAGCAATTTTCCGGACCGCACGCCGAAAGTACACTTGTTAGGATTCAGTCTCAACCTAAATTTCCTCAGCCTCTCAAACAATTTCTTCAAGTTGATCAGATGTTCCTCTTCTGTCTTTGATTTGGCAATCATGTCATCCACATAGCACTCGATCTCTTTATGAATTAGATCGTGGAATAACGTCACCATTGTTCTTTGATAAGTTGCCCCTGCGTTCTTCAACCCAAAAGGCATTACTTTGTAACAGAAGGTACCCCACGGGGTAATGAATGTGGTCTTCTCCATGTCTTCAGGCGCCATCTTTATCTGATTGTACCCGGAGAATCCATCCATAAATAAGAACACTGAAAACTGAGCGGTATTGTCAACCAGCACATCAATATGAGGGAGTGGAAAGTCATCTTTAGGGCTCGCCCTATTGAGATCTCTGTAATCCACGCACATTCTGACTTTGCCATCTTTCTTCGGCACCAGTACTATGTTGGCCACCCAAGGAGGATAGTTGGTTACTGCCAGAAAACCTGCATCCAACTGTTTCTGTACCTCTTCTTTGATTTTCAAAGCCATTTCTGGTTTCGTTCTGCGCAGCTTCTGCTTGACTGGTGGACAATCCTCTTTCAACGGTAGTCTATGCATAACTATGTCTGTGTCTAAACCTGGCATATCTTGATATGGCCAAGCAAAGATGTCAACGTATTCCCGTAGCATGACTATCAACTCTTGCTTTACATCAGCCCGCAGACTTGCGCCGATCTTGATCTCTTTCTTGCTTTCTTCTGACCCAATATTGATAACCTCGAGAGCTTCCTGATGAGGCTAAACGGAATTTTCTTCCTGTTTCAACAATCTAGCCAATTCTTCCGGGAGTTCATAGTCTTCATCACTTTCTTCCTCGGCTTGATAGATCGGATTGTCGAAATCATACGTGGGCATAACAGAATCATTTTCAGAGGAATTCACAGAATCAAGTCTGCATGATTGGATTTATGCTTTATTTTAGATTATTTTGCTTGAAAACAAAAGAAGGGAAAGTGCATTATCATTTTTATTTTCTTTGTGCAAAAATAAAAATAAAGAAAGAGTAAAGGAACACAAATTTGTAAACAAAAACGTCCTTTTTATTGATGTTTGAACATTATATGAGAAAATATGGTGGCCCTACAAATGGATCCTCACACCTTGGGCAGAGTGTGGGATTTTATGCAGTATGAAAGACAAGAATTATTACTCTGAATGGTGTACAACATGAACGACTTCTTCGCTAGACCAGTTCTGCAATACTTCGCCCGGAGCCAGTGCATACACCCATCTGTCCAGATAATCTGAGCTTTCAGCGTCATCTTCTATTGCTGAGCAGGACTGATTGGGATTGATAATTCCTCCACTGTTGAAGCTGATTGGCCCACGGAATCGAGGAACTGACGTCCGGCCCGGCTGGTATCCAATGCCACACTTATCTTCTTTCACGAACACGTCAATAGCCTTACCCCAACCTTGGGCATTCCCGCTTTCAACCACTTCTCTGGCCTGCTTGTATGACGCAATTGATGCACTCGGCCCACCGGGCACATTCGACACCACTGCTGCTGAAGTAGACTCTGGTAAGTTATTGATATTCAGGGCTTCAAAAGATTGGCACAATGCTTCATGAATTTCTCCATCCATTTCCACATATTTGAAAGTGGATAGATGACTCACGAATATATCTTCCTCGCCGCAAACAGTAACCACTTGACCCTCGAACACATATTTGAGCTTCTGATGAAGTGTTGAGGTAACTGCACCTGCTGCGTGAATCCATGGTCGGCCCAACAAACAGCTATAAGCAGGCTGAATGTCCATAACATGAAAGATCGTCTTGAATATCTGTGGACCAACCTATATTGGTAGTTCTACCTCTCCAAACACCGATCTTTGGGATCCATCGAAAGCTCTCACAATCAGATCGCTGGGTCTCAGAACCAATCCATCTACTTCAATTTTCATCAGGGCCTTTTTAGGTAACACATTCAAGGAAGAACCTGTATCGACTAGCACATGCGACAAAATAGCTCCTCTGCATTCAAGTGTGATGTGCAGCGCTTCGTTGTGATTACGTCCATCCGGAGTCAAATCCCTATTCGTAAACCCCAACCCGTGGCTCACATTCACATTCGAAATTACTCCCTCCAACTGATTCACTGTAATCTCTTGGGGAACGTATGCCATATTCAGAACCTTCAACAAAGCAGCCCGGTGTGCATCTGAGCTCATTAACAGGGATAATATCGAGATTTTAGAGGGTGTCTGATTGAGCTGGTCAATTATCTTGTAGTCGCTCTTTTTGATAATCCTCATAAATTCCTCAACATCATTATCAAAATTGACTTTAGGGTCCTCTTCCTGAGCAGGCACCTTGTCATCAACAACCTATTTTCCTTTTGCTCTTGCAGCGGCTTCAACTTCTTTATCACTCCTTAGAGTCTGGGGAGCAAACAGTCGACCACTCCTAGTGAAACCACTTGGTCCACTGACATTCTCAACACTGGTACCAACAGCCTCTGCTTTCTGTTGACTTCCTCCTTGACGAGTATCAGTTCCGTATTGCCATGGAACTGCTCTATTAGACACATAAGCAGCCGATTCAGGAACTATAATCGTAACTGGTCTCGGCCCCTCGGGCACGATGATAGCAACAGGCTCCTCAACAGGCACCTGTATCTCAACTGGATTATAGTAAATAGTAACGGCAGAAACATCTTTTTCTCTCTCTATCTTATCAAACTGAAATCTTCCTTCGTCCATAAGATCCTGCAGTCCAACTTTCAACTTACTGCAGCCATTAATCTGTCTTGAACAATCTTCACAATCAGAGCCACATCCAGGAAACACTTTTCCTCTTAACAAACGCTGTTTTACAATCAACTGCGGAGTCTTTACCAAACTCACATCAGTAATCAGATTCAGTTTCTCACCATTAGAAATAGCATTCATGCTTGCACCTCCATAATGGGGCATTGGATTATCACGAACATTCGGCGGCTTAGAGAAATTAATAGCTTTTGCGTCAATCAGGTCTTGAACCTTATGGTGAAAAGCCCATCACTTCTCTATCGAGTGACCTTGCGCGCCAGAATGAAATTCACATCTAGCGTTGGCATCATAACCCTGAGGCAATTTTTCAGAGTCTAGCGGCCTCATAGTCCGTAGTTTAAACAACTTCTCTTTGAGCAGTTGTGGTAACAAAGCAGTATATGACATAGGCAAAGGATCAAACTTACGGTCCCTTGGTCTGTTATTCTGGAATCGGGGTCTACCTTGCTGATCTGGAGCTTGCTGTCCAGCTGGAACCGGAATGGTTACAGCATCCACCTGATGATAGGACTGATTCCTACCTCTGCCCCCTCCTCTATTCACAGCACTGCACTCCCCTTCTCTTTTCCTTGATCCGTTGGCAAAGGGTTTCCTCGAACTCGAAGCGCCAGTCCCACCGACGTCTTGAATCTTACCCAATTTCAGCAGACTCTCTATTCGTTCCCCAACAACAACAATATCAGCAAACCCTGTGGAAGGACACACAGCCAATCTATCCAAATACGACCCTTGGAGTGTGCTCATGAACATATCAGCCATCTCACGATCACCCAAAGGTGGTTGAACTCGTGCAGCCAATTCCCTCCATCTTTGTGCGTATTGCTTAAAGCCCTCCTTAGGATCCTGAGTCATACTCTGCAGCTGAGTACGATTAGGTGCCATATCCAAGTTATATTGATACTGCTTCAGAAACGCAGCGCACAAATCTTTCCAGCTCTTGATATGAACCCTGTCCAGCTTAACATACCATTCCAGGGAGGCGCCTGACAGGCTGTCCTGGAAAAAATACATCCAGAGCTTCTGGTCATCAGTATAAGCGGCAACCTTATGATTGTAAGCTTGCAAATGTGTTTTGGGACAGGTACTGCCATTGTACTTATCCAAAGCAGGAAGCTTGAACTTGGGAGGGATTCGTACACCCTGCACGAGACCCATGTCTTCTACATCAATTCCCAGAGGATTTTGGCTCTCAATAGCCTTGAGTCTTTCATCTAACCCTTCGTACTTCCGGTCGTCATTATAGAAACCCATGTCATTGTTGGATGCAGTGAACTGGTCATCTTAACCATCCTCATTATTAT
Organism: Lathyrus tuberosus; assembly: GCA_022829125.1. Classification (NCBI taxonomy): domain Eukaryota; kingdom Viridiplantae; phylum Streptophyta; class Magnoliopsida; order Fabales; family Fabaceae; genus Lathyrus; species Lathyrus tuberosus. The sequence goes on from JALAZF010000102.1 coordinate 10,979,792, forward strand.
CAAATCCCAGATGTACCCCACCAGCAGGGATTGTGCCAACAGGAGGAGTGCGCACAGTGCGATTTGGGATTTCAGTTTCCGGCCTCTGGATAGTGGTTCTTATAGCTTCTTGTCCAATCCTCATGTTTTCTTGACCTGTCCTCAGCTCCTATTGACCTTGAGCAATCCCCTGCATGAGGTTCATGAACTGTTCCATCCTTCCCCTCAAACCAGCTAGCTCTGTCTGAACTTGCTCCATTACTCTTGCTTGATTGCGTCGGGTAGAATATCGGTGAACTGGGGTATCAGCTATCGTGCCTGAAAACCAAATAAAGGTTAGCAGGCGCCTGCAAAAGGAAAACCTGCAATGCAAAAATGATATGCAAATGCAAATGCAAAGTTATGTTTGTCATTTCAAGATACTTTTCATATCCTGATTCCAATCGTAACCACGAATTCCTGAAGACCAGGAGTCATGATTATTGAGTTTTTCCATGAAGAGATATTCATATACATCGATCACAAATATCTGAAGACCAGAAATAGTGACTTTGTAGTGTGCCAGTGTGCAGATATCACATCACATATATCTGAAGACCAGAAATTGTGAACAAAAATAGCTCATTTCATACAAATTCCCGAAGACTTTCAAGCACGTTTGTCATAGTTTCAGCAATAAGAAACAAGCAGTCAAATGGATCCATCAACAATTCTGATGGTAACCGTTGCAAATTACAAAGAAATAGCGAAATCCTTAATCTGATAGCTCTACATCTTTCAGCTTCTGGCTGGAGTACTTAATCTCTTCAAACAGGATACGGGTACGCTGATGATGCGGCTTCTCAATCAGCTCTTTGATTACTACGTCCCTTTTTTCTAATGCATCCTCTAATGACCCCACGTGCATCAGCAAGGCTTCATCTTCATTGGCTCCTTTGCGCCTCTTGATTCCAGCTTGAATTTTAACCAGTTTCAATTCTGCTGTGACATCTTCAAGCTCTTTGTTGGCGATTTTCAGCCTATCTTCAGCATCTCTTACTTGTTCTTAACTTTTGCCAAGATCTTCTCGATACTTTCTTCTTTCCACGTGTGCTTTCTTGAGCTCTTCATCTTTATCTTTTAACTGGGCCTGCAATTCAGAGCTCTCAATTCTGACCTCATCCCAAGCTTGACGGAGTTTAGCTAACGAATCCTTGCTTCGGGCTAGCGCCTACTTTGTAGCCTTATGAGCCTGACTAGTATCATCTGCTCCCAAGGTAAGCTTCCGGAAGTATCGAGCTCTCTCGTCAAAATCTTCTTCTTTGTCCGCCAGGGTTTTTTCTGCTTTCAACGCTCTCTTTTCCAACTCTTTGTTGTCAGCTAGAGATTTCTGAAGACATCTGCTCATTCCAGAGTTCTCTATCTGCAATTCCCTGACCATTTTCTTCAATTTCTCGTACTCTTCAACCGGTACCATGGAATGTTGATCTGGACAAAAAAGAACTTCTCTGGAAAAGGGTAACAACAGCTTTTTGACCTTCATCTCAACCCAAGCATCATAGGCAGGGTATGATCTACAGTCTCCTTTGCCGAAAGTCAACTTTCCCTCTCTTTTCCTAAGTTTCCAAGCATTTATTACTTCCGGAACTCTTTCATTCTTGGTCCCCACGAAATACAGAGAAGCGCTAACCTCTTCATCAGTAGGAGGATTTCTCGAAGCATAACCAAATTGTCTAACTGCCAACACTGGGTTGTAATTAATCCCACCTCTTCTTCCAAGTAGAGGCACATTCAGAAAACTTCCACATTTGACAGTAAGCTCTATCGTCAGTAATTTGGGATCAAACCAAATGATATTATTGGCAGTCAAACCTATCAGTCTCTTGGACCACTTCATTGTCTCAGCAGTTTCTACAAACGCACCAGTCCGAGGTAAATGTTTGAAGAGCCAGTGACATAACAATTGGGTACAACAACTAACCAAACTCCCTGTTGCCTTCTCATTTTTGTAGTGTACGGAGTAATAAAAATCCCCTAGCAGGGTAGGAATTGGATTCTTCGAAACGAACACTTTCATCGCTTGCATATCAACAAAATCAAGCTGACCGGGGAAAAGCACCAAACCATAGATGCAAAGTGCTAACACAGTGTTGTAAGTAGTCCAATTGTTAGCCTTGGCAGCTTCCTGAGCTTGTTGAAAAAGAAACTCCAAATGAAATCCCTCATCTTCTTTGAGTCTGCTTAGGCCACTTTTCACAACAAACAGGTCTAGATGCAGAACAACAGCGATTACTTCAGGGGCAAGAGCACCTTCAGAAAAGTATGGTATAGCAGACGTGATTGGAATTCCCAAAATAAATGAGAATTCCTCCAGAGTGGGCATCAGAATGTAGTCAGGGAATAGGAAACATCTCATTGATGGCTCATAGAACTGTAAGAAAGTATGCAACCCATCCTTCTCATACTTTGTGAATGCACAGACCATCTTAATCAGCTCTCCATATTCCTTCTGAAAAGCGCTGAGAACATCAGAACCAGCCATACCTATCATCTTGTTCAATAAATCCAGCTTAGGGTCAGGAAATTTGTATGACACATTATTCTTCCTTTGAACCTCAACTTCTTGGGAACTCATGATTGAAATCAGACAATATGGTAGGTACCTGAAAATGACAAACATAACCTGTTATGATATGATTATGCAAATGCAAAAGGCATGTGATCAGGTATCCAGGTGTCTGTGTCTGTGTTGAACAGTGTGCACTGTGTCTCTGTACTGAATCTGGCAATATATCTGAGATGAATACTCAAACCACTGTCATAGGATACACTGTCTGTAACAATCATAGAATCACAAGTACAGTATGTAGGAGGCTGGGTTACCTGCAAACCTGTAAACATCCCACCCATACTCACATGTGGTTCCTAGAAAATAAGGCTTGTCAGCTTCGGAGGTTTGAGAAGCGATAGCACATTCAGCCCGTAGGATACAATGCTATGCCACTCAAAGAGGTCGTCCACTGACTCACCTTAGAAAATAAAGGTCATCCTATGCAAGTACCAAAGTGGGCCCTCGGGTGCGAGTGGGTTTGCCACAAAATGTGGTCTGCCACTGCCACCGCTAAAGAGAGATGTTTCCACTAAGGTCCTCAAGATCGGTCACTAGAGTCGACAGCTCTCTAGATCGACATCCTGGAATACGCAAGATGCGCACGCCATGATGGGTCCCAAGATAGCCTCGTCTAGCTGTGAATTTCGTGATTACCCAACGTACACAGATGGCACGTAGGTCTGACTACTCTCCACTCTAAGTCTAAGTGTATACTCGAGCCTGTGTACTGAGCTCATCTCTCAGAAATCCCATCCCGCCAAACAGAAAATAGCACAGTCCAGCACAATGGTAATAATATGATATGTAATGCTAAAAAGCAGTAAATACAGTAATGTACAGTAAAGCAATAAATAACCATACAATGAAACAGTAAATACAACACAATAGTAAACACCCAATGAAAGAAAAGCAAACAAGCGCTAGGATTGACTCGCTTAGGATGAACCAGCAAGAGGTCGATCTGTCCCCAGCAGAGTCGCCAGCTGTCGCTCCCGGGATATTCATCCTGGTACAAACGTGAAAGTGGCACCGAAACAGAGTCGCCAGCAATGTGTATTTATCCCAAGAGGGAAAGGAAACACCGCATAAACCTGAAGGAAGGAAAGAACATGGTCTTGCGACCAAGAGAACTGGGTTCGGGAGTCGGTTACGCGCAGGGAAGGTATTAGCACCCCCACGCGTCCATCGTACCCGATGGGATCCACGCTTGCTTGTCTCGATCAAAGGGTGATAAAAAAGATACTGGAAAAAGAACTGAAAGAAAGAAAGGAAAAATAATGGAAAAGGAACGAGAAACAAATGTAGGGAAAATAAAAGAGGTGCTCGAATGGGCCCTACCCCACTGCCTACGTATCTCATCGGGAACATGAGAATCAGAGCGACGTAGTTCCCCTCACTAGGGATGGATTGTTTGTGTTTTTTAGTGGAGTACGTCAACGTTCACGTTCCAGCAGTTTAGGTGTTGCAGCTCGCTGTAGGGAGACTTAGGCGTTACCTATTTGCGGTAGAACAGAAATGACGCATCCTTACGGAAAGAGTGAATGAGATGAGAAAAGAATTCCCGAAGAAAAGATGTTATTGTTTGTTTTTGTCTTTTAAGAGTTTTTCCATTTGTTTGCATATGATAGTGTATCTAAATCTTAGTCATTGGAATGTGTACATTCTCACATTCCAAGATGGAATGAGTAAGAAAGCACACTAAGGGTGACGAAGACCCTCACACTTAGTTCCAATTGTCAAGGTTCAAACACACTAGCATATTTGTGTTTATTAAGTGTTTTTGTTGATTAAGAAATGAAGAAGTGTTTTTATTTGTTTGTACCTTCAACAAATATTGCATTTAAGTCCCTCATACAAGATCAAATGTTTAACACATTGACCCAAGATGGGCCATATGCTACACATTCTAATATTATAAGAGAAGACCCCTTATAATCTCTTCTTTACATGAAAGGCCTAAATGCAACAAATGCCTACCTTTATTAGATATTTTGAATTTTCTTTGAGATGAGAAAAGAGACTCAAAAGAGGAGAAAGGTAAAATCTATGTGATCTAAGACTCAATCCTAATTGAAGATTAAAGGGAGTGATCCTAATGGTTTGTGAGGTTTAAACCTAAAGTCTAAAGAAAGAATGAATTAAACAATTCACTTCTAAAGTAGAAGATGAATTGTAATTCAAGAGGGAAAGTGATGAGTTATTAAAAGAAAGCACATAAGTGCTTAACAAAACACAAAATTGAAATGTAAAAGAGAAAGGATAGAAGTTTGAATGTGGATTCCTTATCCACACTCAATTGCAACTTACCAAAGCCCCTACATGGTTAGTAAACATGTATAAGAAGTACAAGAAGTAAAAGAACATTTAATGCACCATAAAACTCAAAAGAATTAGATGAGAAATCAAATCCTATAACCACAACCAGAATGTACATCATATGGAAAACAAATGATTCTTATCATGCAAGTCCAAGTGGATAGGCAACAAACATCATCCATGACATTGGAACATGCTACCATAAGAAAAGGGAGAATGAAAGATGAAAAGAAATGAAAAAAACATGCATGAATGGAACATGTAATCTAAGGATCAGAATTGAAATGAAATGAAAAATGATTCACAAACATCTCACAAGTGTTCATGCATAACACATCGATACATTTAAGAAGTGATAGAAGAAGTAGAATTGAAATGGAAGTCCAAAAAAGGAAAGTGCAAACACAACATGTTAAAGGTGCACAAGGTTCAAATGATAATCAACATGCAAAGATGACATATAATATGTATCAATGACCTATTATGTCACATGAATGGTTCACCAAATATGCAAATGATCATGCAAGTATGTACAAAAGAAATCATGTAAACATGCACAAAAGTTAAGATGATATGACATGTTATTATGCTTCAAAGGTAATGCATTAAACAAAAATTAAATGGACTTATGAAAATTTAGCAAGCATGGTTTAAAGATACACAAATCAGAAGTGAATCATATACCAAAATAACATGCAAGAAATCAAGACAAAAAGGCTTTATACAATGCACTTAGGTCAAGTATACACATCATACAAAGTAACACAAAAATGAACACCAAACATGCCATAAACTGACCTAAAAAAATCAAATAAAAATCACTTAACATACCTCAAGAGATTAATGACTTAATTCAAAAAGAAAAGCACCAAAACAATTTTTAATGATCAAGACAAAAATGCACAAATTTATGTATCACATTAAGCATGCACACGAATTGAAATTCAAAGAATATTATAGAACAGAGGCAAAAAGGTCATAAAATCAAGAAATAAAATCATGAAAAATTTTCTAAATGTTTTAAGAATACTCATGAATTTTTGTGGAATTTTTAATGAGGCTTTGGTATTTTTAAAAATTGAAAAGTGAAACGTGCATGAAAAATGAAAAAAATAAAATGAAATGTAAATGTGAATGGGGGTGTGAACATAGCAATTGAACAGTTCAAATTAATTGGTCTTTTAAAAATGGAGGTGTGGATAGCAATCTGGTTAGGTCTATTTACGCGCAAACCACAATAACTACCATGCACTTTAGTCAAACCAAGTCAAAACCACACAAGCCGTTGGATCAAGTCACAGTCAACATCCAGTCAAAGTAGCCAAGATCAATACACGTGCACGAAGGACCACACAACATACAGTGTACCACACCACATAATGTTCACTCTGATTAAAATAAAACATGTGCCACGCATGTGACATTTTTTATGTGTTGGCACAATCTTATCCGCACAATTCACAAATCCAACGGCCAATAATCAAACTGAGAAAACCCTAGGAGTTAAAGCTACCGGGCGGAGAGGGACCTCCGATCACCTTCTCCGGCGAGAACCGTCACCTGCGAATCTCACATCTTCGCAAAAATACACATTGTACACATCAAAATGAAGCTCATGCTAAGCACAATACGAATCCACAGTTATCTTTCACATACCATGCGCACACGTAGAAAACAGAGGAGACAAAGATATGCCCTAACTTTTGGATCTAAGCCTCTACAAGGCCTATCAACTAGCCGGAGTGTCAAATGCTCCTATTGAGCTCATGTCATGATAAAAACAACAAATAAACCATAAAATGTGAGAGGAGTGCTTGAGAAGTTTGGAACCTGAACTTGCAGCTCTTGGAGAGTCTTTAGAAAACCAGAGAAAGCACTTGTTCTTCAATCTTGGAGCTTCACAAACTAAGCAAAATAAATGCTATGTGACTTGTTGTCTTGAGAGCAGAGAGATCCAATGTTGAAAAGTGCTTGAAGCAACCTTGAGGACTATGCTGCAATCTCCTTCAATCAAGCACCATTGATGATGATGAGGTGAAATGGATGAAGGTGACTGATTCGTGCACAGAGAGAGAGAGAAAAAAAGTTTAGAGGATGTTGAGAGAGTGAGAGTGTTCTTGAGAGTGGAAATGAGAAAGTGAAGTTCGACCCTGAATTGTGAAGTGAAATTTGGTTATATACTATGAGTTAACTGTGGTTTAATGAGTGAGTTAAATGAGTCACAGTGGTTAAAGTGAGTGCACCCTAACTAACTGAGTCAAGTTAGTTAGGGGCGAGTCATTGAACGTTGTTGTGTGGTGTGGGAATGTTCACGACAGTTATGGTGGAATGAAGAGTGAAGCTTGGAATGGTAAGGCTATTGTGGCAGAAACTTGCTCAACAAGTTGTTCTCTCTATTTTCATGCAAGGCACGTGATGTTAAACATTGTGTAGGTGATATGTGCTTGACCAAATGTGGAAATAAAGTTCATGGATTGTTTGATGAATGTCTGAACCAAACTACTAACTCTGATGTGATTCCTCAGTTGGAAATGGTGAAGTTTGCGCATGGATATCTCTCTCTTCAAGCCATGGACATGAGTGATCTTGGTACCATTTTAAAGTGTGTACATGGTACAACAACTTTGATGTTGAAAAGAAGTGAAAATGAGACTTGCAACATATTGAAAATGAGCTTCAAACATAAGAACTCAAGACTGGCCTAAAATGCTGCAGAATGCGCGCATGTGTGGCATGACTTGGTTGTGACCTAGTCAAATTTCAGTTGCATTGACCATACTTTAAGCCATCATAACTCCTTAACCTTTGATCAAATGGCATTTTGTCCAACATGAATCATGAAGAAGACACTACAAGGAACAACTTTGATGTTGAAAAGATTTTCATTTGGAGCTTTTATCATTGAGAAAAATGAGTGAACATTTGGCACACCAACTGTTTCAGGAAATTATGTGCGCGCGACCTGAAAATACATGGTCATGACCTAGTTTTGGCCTACTTTCTTCCAACTTTGATCCATCATATCTCCCTCAATATTTATCCAATGGAGATGTTCTACACATGGATTTGAAGCTTAAAGTAAGATCTTTTGTTGTGGCCTGGTGGAATTTTCATTTGATGCTCCAATTTTAAATGGCCTTGGTTCAAAGTGTAGTCCAAAATGGTCCAAAATTACTATTTTTAGTAACCCTACTTCACCCAAAAATGGCAACTTTCCACATCTTGATTTTTTCATGATTCCTTTGGAGTTTCTTGATCAAATTTTGCACATTGGACACATATAACATGAATTTCATGAATTTGGCCTCAAAAAGTCAAGAGTTGACTTTTTCTTCTGATTATTTGACTTGGCCCCCAATTTCTCTGATTTTGATCTTTCTTCCAATTGAACCACTTCTAAAACCAATTGAGAGGAAATTTTCCACATCCATACACTTAAGGACATATAGAATACCATGACATCAAGTTTTGTCCAAAAAATCAGAGATTCCCTGATTTTATTGTAAACCCTAATTTTGGTGCCCACCTCCTAGGAGAAAAATGTGCAATCTTCAATTTCAAATTCCTCAGAGTATGTTGTGTATCCCTTTAAAGGATGATGAGATATGCCACTTGAGATTGATTTTGGATCAATGAGCTATCTCTTTTGAGGGTTTTCCTTCAGTTTTTGAACCTCTTGCATGTTGAAGTATGTATTGCTTCAATCTCCCATTGAATCTCACTCTCTTGAGGTTGTGGATGATCAAAGGAGATAATATGAGACATGAGAGACCTCTTGGCTTGCCTTGAGGCAACTTGATTGACCTTTTTGTGCCTTGAATGGTTCCTTGATTGTCCATCTTTCACCTGATCACATGCCCTGATGGTAAGAGGGATGCTATGCTTCATTTTTCTATGTTAAATGCAATGCAATTATGAGATGGATATGATATGATATATGATAATGCCATGCTATGATGTAAAAAAAGAGAGAGCAAATTTTGGGGTATTACACTCCCGGGATATAGTTAACAGGCATGCCCCAAGGACGATCTTTCGGTATTTGATACCTAGGATCATACTTCTCCACTATGGGCGTCGAGGTGATCTCTGAGATCACAGTCCTTTGTAGCTGAGCTTCTGCCATGGCTTGCATGTCGTTACGAAGCTTTCTCATATCCTCTCTCAGAGCAAAGATACACAACATGTGATATCCCCTCCGTTGTACAAATTTCCCAAATGTACAGAATGATACGCATCTGCGAGCAAAGTCGGTACAGGGTTTCCAATGAGAAAAACCTTAATGGAGTTGATATCGACAAAATTATTAATGTTAGGAAACAAAAATAACCCGTAGGTGAGTAAAACAAAGATGCTTTCAAAAGCAGTCACGTTTCCTATACTGGAAAAATACAGGGCCTTCTTTGTCAAGAACTGGGCTAGCAAACCTTGGATGCCACCCTTAGTGGTTAGGTGAGTCCTAACCTCAGACTCGTCCAAATGAATTGCTCTTGCAATGGTCTGATTCTTTGGAATATCTTCCAGTCCAGAATGTGGAGCTCGATCCGTGATATGTAAATCAATCAGATGAGAATACTCCTCCAGCGTTGGTGCGAGCTGGTAATCCAGGAATGTGAAACAGTGATAAACTGGATCATAAAACTGAATGAGCGCATCCATGATTCCCTCAATCACATGGACTCTTAGCAGAGATAGCAAACCTCCGTGTTTGGCTCTGAAAGCCTCTTGGTTTGTGATCATCTTCGCCAAACCTCTTAAATCCCCTAGCATTGGAACCTTGGAGGTGTACGTATGAGTTCTCCTTCTACCGTAATCCATTAGCGTAATCCTTTTCTCTGATATTTGCAATCATTGTCTTAGTTTAATTTGAAAAACAGAGAGACTCATAAGAGAAATTTTTTGAATGTTTTAATGTTTTGTTTTTTTTTAAATGAATGCATGAATGCAGCACACAAAAACATAGAAAAAACATGGGGTCAAAGGGTCGTTGTCATGAAGTCAAGGCTCTACCCATCCCCAAAGGTTTATACTAAGGTGATTTTTGTACCTGTACTCATTATCATCAGCTCCTCCCAGGAAAGCAAAACAACAAGCGGATCGCCAGCGAGTTGTAGAGCAATCTTAGAGTAAGTGCCATTCACCGAGAATAGATCACCAGCCTCAAATGAGGGTAGTATCGCGTAACAACTATTCCCGATAGTTTCCGCACTACAAAAGGGTTTGGCTCCTCAGCTTCTCAGACATCACAATCGGCCCATTGTCTAGGTGAGAGAATGGTTGCATTGGTCAGCCTCCACTGAGGTTGATGGTCGACCTCGTCGCCATCACTTATCTTAAGTGTATACTCAATCTTTCCACATGCGGCATCACACGCATTCCCATTAGCATAAAACTAAACACGTATAGCAATTAGGAAAAGTAGTATATATATTTGTCCTAATCATCCTAGACCTTTAAAGCTATGAATCCTAAGTTCCTGACAGAAAATGGGTTCCCCGGCGGAAGCCCCAATCTGTGGTTTCATTCCGAATTAACGGCGTTTCGACCTAAGATCCTAATGACGTCAAGGTTTCCACATAGGGGACAAGAAAAAGAACAAGATCCTTAAAGAGACCTGTAGCTTTCCCCAGTAGAGTCGCCATTTTTCTGTAGCGAGTGATTTTTGGATGTGGTTGCGAAGCACGGTCGCTCTGGTACTACAGTTCGATTCATTTTTATCCTATTAAAGCTGATGAAGGAAGGGAAATAGATGTCTCCAACTAACCCTACTTGCATACTGAGTTTAAACAGCGGTCTGTTAGGTTACAGATGCTACAAAGATTCGGGGTTTCTCATAGGTTATTTTGTTGACGAGGGGTGCTTTAGGCTATCGGTTAGGATGTTAGGACCAATGTATAAAAGTATGGGATTTTGGGTTTTGGTTTAGTGTGCTCGCTAAGATTTTTTCTTTCAATCTTTTGCCTACGTATTCCCGTTTACCGAAATAGGGAAATCAGAGCGATCGTAGTTCCTCCTATTCTATGGGAGGAAATGGTTTTTTTGGTGTCTTGTTCAAAGCCCAAGACGTGAAGTGAAAGTTGATTTGTATCTTGTTCAAAGCCCAAGATGTGAAGCTGAAGGTATTTTGTATCTTGTTCAAAGCCCAAGATGTGAAGCTGAAGGTTGTTGTCTTTAGAGAGAATTTATCATCTCTAAAGCGGTCTGTTTGTCATAACTGTTAGGTGACTGACTGTAAAGGAGGATTACTTTAACCGGGATTTTTGAATCCGGCAATGCCATAATTTCCTTTATAGGGGATTTTAACCTGAAGGAGAAGACTTTAACTCAGTTTAGAGAAATGCCATCTTTCCTTAGGAATTTCTCATACTAAAAGAGGGACAGTGGCATGGATGTAGATGATCCAGAGGCTTGCCGCTTACCACAATTAGATGAAGGGGAAAGAGTTGTTGATGTTTGTGTACTGTGAACGAGGCACAACTTTGATGCTAAAAGGTTGATTGGATCAACTAGTGATTTTCTTATATAAAGCCTAAGAGGAGGCTAATATGTGTCTCGTACAAAGCCCGAGAGAGAGAGGCTAAAAAGATTTGACTCGACGATGGAGTCTTTTGGTATCTCGTATAAAGCCCGAGATGAAGGCTATTTGACTCAACAAGAGAGTTTTTGTATCTCGTACGAAGCCCGAGATTGAGGCTAAAATTTGTTTGGCTCAATAAGAACCTTTTTATATCTCGTATAAAGCCCGAGATGGAGGTGAAAGGGTGATTGACTCAACGTGGAAGTCTCTTATGTATCTCGTACAAAGCCCGAGAGAGAGGCTAAACGTCGTTTGACTCTGCTGGGGAGAATCATTGTATAAAGCCAAAGAGAAGGCTAACTTCACTGGAGAAGGATCATTATACAAAGCCTAAGAGGAGGCTATGGTTACCGTTTCAGTTGAGTGACTGGTCCAGTATGCTGATTTAAAGAGAAAATCAGTTGTTATATGAGCAACACTGTACTCGAGGATTTGATTCGAGGATCCGGGTTATTCCTATTCTTTAAGGAATTGGGAAATCCGAAGGGTATCAAGACTGTCCGAGTCTATGGGTTTTCTTCCTATCTAACGAAGGGGTCACTTGAGAATGTCTTTGAGACTCAAGGAGATTAGACTGTCCAAGTCTAGAGTTTCATCTTTTGTACCATGCTTTAAGAAATAGTAGTAGACTCTTTGAAAGGACTGTTCTATGCAGATGACTAATTTCTGTTCCTATACCTCTAGGAGGTCGTCGGGACAATTTGTACGAAGCACAAGAGGAGGCTGGAAACTTTTAAGAAGTCGATCGGTCCTTGTACGAAGACCAAGAGGAGGCTATCATTCCTGGAGGAAGAGATCATTATACGAAGCCTAAGAAGAGGTTGTGAATACTTCTAAGAAGCCGACGGGTCCTTGTACTAAGCCCAAGAGGAGGCGGGGTTGCTTTTAGGAAGCCTGTGGGTCCTTGTATGATGCCCAAGAGGAGGCCGATGCTTTTAAGAAGCCCGTGGGTCCCCAAACCCCGAGAAATTCAAGGAAAGCTATTCACAAGGAATAGATCAAGTCAGGAAAGTTTGAGAATTTGGAAGAAACTCAAGAGATGCCATTCACGGAGAAAAGATCATCTCTGGGGAGTAGAGTTTCTTGACAAGTGCTTTTAAGAAGCCTGTGGGTCCCCAAACCCCGAGAAGGTCAAGACATGCCATTCACCGAGAATAGATCAAGCCAGGAAAGTTCGAGAATTTGGAAGAAACTCAAGAGATGCAATTCACAGAGAAGAGATCATCTCTGGGGAGTAGAGTTTCTTTGACAACTTCTACGAGTGACAGTCTATGAAAGGGTTCACAGAGAATGCTGCCTTTCATATCTCCATATTGTTTAACCCCAAGAGGAGGGAAGACTGTGTCTGGTAATCCTATGGGGATCTAGTTTTGACTATTTCTATGAATAAACGAAACGACGTTACCTAGTTTTAGACGTAGTTGCCGGGGAAACTCGAAATATCTATACTATTATTACACAGTTGATATGAGTTTATGAAAGAAGACTTACAGTGAAACAGCCCCACAATACAGTTATATGTATATGAAAGCGGTAAATGAAAGCAATAACCACTTACTCGGTTGTAGAGCTTCCATGCTGTTTGGTTAGTTGTTCAACAAAGAAAGATTGAAAACAACAGTATATTCAAAATCAAAGGAGAAAGTGCTTTGAAAAAGAAAGATTTGGGGCTTACAACTCAAGGAGAGGCCCAGGGTTTTATCAGTAAGTGCACTGTTTGAATTTGTACAGAGGGACTTATAAAAGTGACTGAGGCCCAAAAAGGTTTTCTGTACAAAGGGATGGGCCTTACACTCTTTCAAGAGGCCCAAAAGGTTTAAAGAAAAAGGGTGGGGCTTATAACACGAGGGTAGGCCCAATTGATTTTTCGTTTAAAAAATGGCGATCGCGCCGAGATTTTCTTTTAACGCGAAGGGACTTATACAATAAGTGAGGCCCAAAATGTTTTGGTTAAAAGGGGGGTTGGGTCTTACACTCTATTAGAGGCCCAAAAGTTTTGAATGGGTCTTATAGCTCAAGGAGAGGCCCAAAAGGTTATTTTTCAAAAGCCGACGGTCGCGCCGTTTGTTTTTGACGGTATCGGGACTTATACAATACACTGAGGCCCAAAAATGATTTGGTCAAAAAAAAAGATTGGGTCTTACACTCTATTAGAGGCCCATAGTGTTTTGAAAATGATTTATGAGGGTTGAATTAATCCAAAAACCCTAATTTGTTTTAAAAAAATGTGTTTTAACATAGGAAAAACAAATTGTGATCTTGGATTAATGCTTCAAAAATTAAGTATTGACCTACAAAATAATTAGAAGGCATTAAAAGTTGCAAAATCAAGGTGGAAAAAATATTTTAAATGTCAAAAAAAATTAAAACATTAATTCTTTGCAAAAATATCAATTATAAAAAATAACTAATATTTTTGGGATTTTTTAGGAGAATAAAATATTTTAACATTTTTGTGAATTATTAAAAAAAGAATCAACTCAAAATCATTAAAACTCAGAGAGAAATTAATTTTTGAATCAATTAAATAAAATCACAAAATTCAAATATTCAAATTTTGAAAAAATGGCGCCAAGAACACCCAAGAACACGCGCGTGTTCTGGGCTTGCCCAGATTTGCATTTTCTCTCCAATCTCACTGAATACTTGATTATATCATGCAATCCATATACCAATCAACTCGTTTCAACCTCACGATCATGTCTATGGTATTTAATTTCATTTAAATTAAACATATAACAAGAAATCAAGAAAAATCCTCAAGAACCCTAATTTCTGCATGAAGGCTAGGATTTTTGATACACCATTCAAACAATGCAATTAATTGAGGGGAAACATTCCATGCATGATTATGAACATATGGCCAAATTATTGTGCAGCAAAAATTGCATGGATCATAGAGTTAGAAGAGCTCATGCTTACCACTTGCAGCTGGTGATCGTGATTTGTGTTGGAGGTGTTACAGCTAGGTTCCAATGATCTGGATAGCTCCCCTAGGTGCCATGGAGTGTGTATAAATGCTTGGAATGGATTGAAATGGTTTGGAGCTGAAGATGGTACCTCAACTGCAACACTGTCAAGAACTTGAGCAATTGGCTGGTGATTTTGTGAAATTTGTGTTCCAGATGTTATGTGAGTGTTTGGATCACTTCTATATGATGTATGTGAGGTGTGTGTGTGTGTGTGTGATTGGTTTGATTGGAAAAGCTCCCAAACTCAAAACCCGATAGTGACTTGCCTTAGAAGGCAAAATTGGAGTGAAAGAAGAGATTTTGACGAAAGCATCTGTTTGATGGCTTTGGTGTACTCAAACTGATCACAATTGAGCTCTATTTATAGTACAACAAGTTTGTTTTGGGATCCATAGTGAATGGCAACTGCAGCAGAGGTTTGGCCAATGTTGTCCAATGGAAATCCAAGTCTCCTCTAGCCATTGACTAGAGGTTAGGGCATAGGGTTGTGGTTCCCTTGGTCTTGGATAAGTCATGACTGAATTCAGTTGAGAATGGCTCAGTCCATGCCACCTTGATGCTTCCATTGAATGCTCCAATCCAAAATTGGAGTCTTGTCCCTATTTTGGCCATTCTAGGTTCAACATGCTATTTCTTGTTCCAAAGACTTTGGAGGCTTGGCTCAGTGATTGTCCCATTTAGATTCAATCCTCAGAGGTGTCCAAGTGGATAGGAGCATTTGGATTTGGCTGATTTTGGCAAATCGACCAAAAATGAATAATCTGCCTTGCCTTGACAGATTTCAACAAGGCAACTTGCCAATGTTATATCTCATGACTCAAATTGAATTTGGTAATGTTCTTGGCCATTTTGGAAAGCCCTTACATGATACAACAACTGTTTGAACATGTTTGGTTTTGATCTCTTTTGAATCCAAGTGAAAAATCCCCCTACATTTGGCAAAAAGTAGGGTAAAATCTGACTTAGTGAAATTTTCACCAAGTGTTGGAACAAAGTGATTTTTTTTTATTTTGATCACTCCATAACTCAAAATCCATGTGGAATTTGGACATAGGTCAGTATGAAGCTTTTGTAGAGGGCAATGAGATCTACAAATCAAGCTTTGAATGGGGACCAATGGCCTTGTGGTTTAGGAGTTATGGTCCTCCAAAGTTGGCACATTAGTCTCACTTTTTCCATAACTTAGAAATTTTTCTAAGTTTTTATGGTTACCCCTTTTACAAGTTATCCGACTTTCTTTGATTTTTCTTGATGAATGATGATTCAAATCATACATTAACATCATTTTAGGATTAAAAATCCATTTTGGTGAAAAATCTCAAAAAGTCAAAGTTGACTTTTGTGCACAGTTGACTTTTTATCAGATGAATTCCAAATTGTGCAATTCTTCAGGAAATCATGTCCTTGACCTAAATCAAACTTGATGGACATGTTCCATGGGTGTCATAGGGTATATTGAATCATGTCTTAGGGCTTGGGAGCATGTCCTGGTCAAAAATCAAAGTTACAACTGACTTTTCTCGCGAAACCCTAATTGTGGTGCGGATGAAATTGAGACTTGTTGCTCAAGCTTCTTGGATTAATCCATTATTCCAAATGGATCAATATAGTTCATTAAAGACCCTCAAACCCTCTCTTGAGGTCTTGGCTCATGATTTGCCCTAAAAGTCAACTTAGGGGTGAATTAGGTCAAGAAACCATAATTCCTGATTTTTGATGAATGCATCCCCTGAGGCAAAATTGACTTGATGATTGGGTCCATGAGGTCCCATGAAGTATATTAGGTTATGTTTTGGATCATTGGCTTGTGCCCAGATGAAAATTTTCCATCTGGAGGACCTGGTCGACCAAAACCCTAATTTGGTGACACTGTCGATCTTGAGACCTGATCCACCTAGAAGGGAGCAGCCTTGTGCTTGATCCTTGAAGTGGGAGTCCTTTTGATCCATTGTGGATATTTGAGAGGGTAGAAAAGTTGAAGATCATGTCATTCCTTGATTGATCCTTTGTCTAAAGCTCCGAGAGGGCTTAAAACCCTAATTCTTGATGGTAGTGAATGCTCAACAATCCTCAAGGGGATTGATGAGGCATGAAAGTACATCATATTGTGATGATGATTTGCACAATGATGGGAAATCTAAGTGGTCAAAATTTGGGGTATGACACCTTTGAGTTTTTATCATCACCAAATGGCACATTTCATGATCTTGTAAGAGGATACACATCATACTCAGAGGAATTTGAATTTGGAGGATGTGCTATTTCCTCCTAACCAGAGGGTACTAGAATTAGGGTTTGCCATAAAATCAGTTTATTTCTGATTTTTTGGGCAAGACTTGATCTCATGGTATTCCTTATGTCCTTAAGTGTCTAGGGATGGAAAATTGTCCATGAATTTGTTTCAGAAGGGTTTCATTTGATCAGAAGATTGAAAATCAGAAGAATTGGGGATAAAGTCAACTGTGTAGTGAAAAAAGTCAACTCCTGACTTTTCAATGTCAAATTCATGAAATTCAAGTCACATGTGTTCATTGGCCAAGATTTTATCAAGAAATGTCAAGGGATTCATCAAAAATCAAGAGTTCTACAAAGTTGCCAAATTTAGAAACTTAGGGTTTCTAAAAATGGCAAGTTTAGACCATTTTGCACCTCACTTCAAGGCATTCTTTCTTCAGGATAAAAGCTTCGAACTTCAGGCCCAAGTTGAGTCAATTAAAGATCACATTCCCAGCTTCAAATCCATATAAAGAACTCCTCCATTGGATCAAAATTGAGTGAGTTATGATTAATCAAAGTTTGACAAAACTAGGGCAAAAACCAAGTCATGACCAGGCAAGACTAGGTTGGCACGCAGTCATTTCATCAAGCATGTGGTATGCCAAATGTCAAGCTAATTTTCTTAATGATGGAGGCTCCAAATGAAAACATGTTGAACATCAAATTGTTCATCTCAATATCCTCTTCAACTTTGATGTTGGACATTTTTCCATTTGAGCAAGTTATGAAAGAGATATTAGGGTTCAAAGAGGGGTGGTTCACACAGAAATTTCCTTAGGCCATTGTTTAAGTCTGAGCTAAGTCACACGCGCCATTGAGCCAGTGTTGGGTGCTTGTATTCAATTCCAATTTTCACATGATTCTAAGCATCATCTCAAGATGATTTGAACATCAAAGATGTTCCTTGATGAAAGGACTTTCCATAGAGCATAATTTGGCACGATTAGAGTTGAAATCCATTGAAATATCATGACATAAAGTGAGTTGCATAGATGGATTTCTAAAAACATGGCAGGATGTGTATTTTTTTGGCATTTGGTAGTGTACTCTTGTAGTATGGTCATGTTATGTCAAATGTCATGCATACACCATCACTCTTGGTTACCTTATGCGTCCATACATCACCATGCACATGCTCCATTTTGGTTTTTCCAAAAATAGAAAAGAGAGTGGTACAATCTGATTCCCACGTGCCAATGTGATCATACCTCCCTCATGACTCATTTTCACTCAAAAACCACCCTCCCAAACCTCTCTCCAAGGCTGAAACCAAAGCATAACCCGTGCCACCCACATGTTTCATTTTTCACTCATTTTTCTCTCCAAACCAAAAACAAAACCTCCAAGCCCTTTGCTTCGTTTCCTGACCTAAAAAGTCACTATATAAACACAATGATTCCAAGCCAAAAGAGGCAGGGTTCCCATTTTCATACATTTTCATATCTGAGCATTTTTTCCAAAACTTCTCTTCTTTGAGTCTCATTTTTCCTCAAGGTTTCTGCTCATTTCTTGATTGAATCATCACCAACCAAGAAAGATCTTACTTCTGTACGCAAGATTTGACCTCTGAATCTACTATTGGAGGTGCTGTGAGCTTGTTTTTTTCCTCTTCCTCGAGTTGAGTTCGTGTAAGGTTTTTCAATAACATTCTGAGCAATCTGAGCCTTGATCTGTAATCTCCAGTTGATTCTAAAGTTTTCCATAGCATCGTATACATCTCAAGCTTGCTAAAGAAGCAACAGACTGTTCTCCGTTAGGTAAAACTTCCAGACCTCATTTCTCTCATGCTAGGCTCGTTTTAGGTTCATTCTGAATGTATCTGAAGTCCTACGTATGCTAGGAGATGTTTGCGTATACTGTTGTTTTGTTTGTTGAAATTCAGTATGCATGCTCGTTTTTGTTTCCCTTCGTTTCATCATGTAAACGTGCTTATTTGAGAAAATGGAGGTTAGATTCGTAATCAGTATGAAATTTGGAAGGGAATGGTGATGGTCTGGTAAATTTCTGGGCAGTTGACGGTGGCTCCGACAGCTAGCTCGCCGGAGAAGACGACCGGAGCTAAGGCTCCGGCGTCTGAGGTTGGAAGATTTGGTAATGTGGCTTTGGCGCCACTTTTTAAATTCAAACGATTTGAAGTGTTTAATCTTCAGCAAATCATATTGCCACGTCATTTAATGAATCTATGTGGCATTTTTTTTGTTTGAATGCTGAGTTGAAATTGGAGTGGGGCTAGCTCGTGTTTGATATTCGCACCACCATTTTGAGGCCCAGTGCGTACAAAACCTGATTCCCTTTGTATCTGGATTACTGCATGCACCCCCTAGCTTTCTTCTTTACTTCTTTTTGTTTTGTTTTTTATTTTTATTTCCTTTTTATTTTTAATTGTTAAATTTATCACAAAAATGTACAAAAATATTTTTCTGTTTAATTAATGTGTTGACTTAATTTTCACATTTTTTACTTTATTTTTATTTCTTTTCCCCATTTTAGTTTGAATTAATTTGCAAGTGTAATTCCAAGGATACCATTCACCTAGGGTTAGGAAATTTTCATACCTTTACTCATCATTTGAGATCAATCTTTTGGTTATTTTTAGGGCATCATAGGAGGGTCTTTTGTTGCTGGTTTAGGGATGGTTTGAGTTGCTTTAGGTGACTTTCCATCCAAGTTTTGTTGACCCTCGATCTATGCTAGATTCTTTGCATATCTTGACTTGTGGAGCACTTTTGAACATGCTCTTAAGCTAGTTCTGTTCCAATATTTTTGCACATGTTAACTGGATGTTTAAAATTGCCTTTTATTATTTTTTTGGGAATTTATTGGACAATTTTTCTATTTTTGATTGGTGTCTACTTGTGGTTTGAGTTTGATTGAAACATGCTTGGATACTTGACATGGTTTGGATGCCTTTGTTTACTTGTGATTGAATGATTCTTGAGATTATTATTTGGTGTGATCCTATTCTGTCTTAGCTTGTTTGTGGCTTTGGATTCATCTTCATTTGTCCATTTTCCTATTTGTTCTTGATTTTCTAAGTTGACATTGTTTTGACTTGAATCCTTTAATGTGCTTGACCTAATCTTGTGAGATATTTGCTTGTGTGATCCAATTAATGCATGAAGCCTTTTGTTTGATTCGAATGACATGCTAGAGGTTCTGATCCTCTTGGTTTAGGGTTCTTTATGTGACATTTTCTCACTCTTTGCTTCACATGATCCTTTGTGGCTTGCATGAATGATATAAGTGGATGCTTTGTATAATTTTGATGCATGTTTTGAATGTGATGCTTAATGATTCAACTTGATTGACTTAAATTTAATTTTGGTTTGTTGATGATGCATTTGCTACTGCCCCTTGGATTCATTTCCTTGCTTTCTTCTCATATGATCATCATGATTTGATTTGTATGTTGCATATCATTATCATTTGACTTGTTGCTTCTTTTGCTCATAATGCATCATGATGTGTGTCATACCCCAAATTTTGACCACTTAGATTTCCCATCATTGTGCAAATCATCATCATAATATGGAGGAACCATCATACTTCATCAGTCTCCCCAAAGATGGGTGAGCATCCACTATAATCAAAATTAGGGTTTCAAGCCCTCTCAGAGCCTTAGACAAAGGATCAATCAAGGAATGACATGATCTTCAACTTGTCTAACCTCTCAAACATCCACAATGGATTAACAGGACTCCCACTTCAAGGATCAAGCACAAGGCTGCTCCCTTCTAGGTGGATCAAGTCTCAAGATCGACAGTGTCACCAAATTAGGGTTTTGGTCGACCAGGGCCTCCAGATGGAAATTTTTCATCTGGGCATGAGCCAATGATTCAAAAAATATCCTAATATACTCCATGGAACATCATGGACCCAATCATCAAGTCAATTTTGCCTCAGGGGATGCATTCATCAAAAATCAGGAATTAGGGTTTCTTGACCTAATTCACCCCTAAGTAGACTTTTAGGGCAAATCATGAGCCAAGACCTCAAGAGAGGGTTTGAGGGTCTCTAATGAACTATATTGATCCATTTGCAACAATGGATTAATCCAAGAAG
The DNA here is from genome assembly GCA_022829125.1 of Lathyrus tuberosus. Taxonomy (NCBI): domain Eukaryota; kingdom Viridiplantae; phylum Streptophyta; class Magnoliopsida; order Fabales; family Fabaceae; genus Lathyrus; species Lathyrus tuberosus. The sequence goes on from JALAZF010000102.1 coordinate 11,000,565, forward strand.
CTTGAGCAACAAGTCTCAATTTCATCTGCACCACAATTAGGGTTTCGCGAGGAAAGTCAACTGTAACTTTGACTTTTGACCAGGACATGCTCCCAAGCCCTAAGACATGATTCAATATACCCTATGACACCCATGGAACATGTCCATCAAGTTTGATTTAGGTCAAGGACATGATTTCATGAAGAATTGCACAGTTTGGAATTCATTTGATAAAAAGTCAACTATGCACAAAAGTCAACTTTTACTTTTTGAGATTTTTCACCAAAATGGATTTTTAACCCTAAAATGATGTTAATGTATGATTTGAATCATCATTCATCAAGAAAAATCAAAGAAAGTGGGATAACTTGTAAAAGGGGTAACCATAAAAGTTTCATACTGACCTATGTCCAAATTCCTCATGGATTTTGAGTTATGGAGTGATCAAAATCAAGAAAAGTCAATTTGTTCCAACACTTAGTGAAAATTTCACTAAGTCAGATTTTACCTTACTTTTTGCCAAATGTAGGGGGATATTTCACTTGGATTCAAAAGAGATCAAAACCAAACATGTTCAAACAGTTGTTGTATCATGTAAGGGTTTTCCAAAATGACCAAGAACATTACCAAATTCAATTTAAGTCATGAGATACAACATTGGAAAGTTGCCTTGGTGAAATCTGTCAAGGCAAGGCAGATTTTGTAATTTTGCTCGATTTGCCAAAATCAGCCAAATCTAAATGCTCATATCCACTTGGACACCTCTGAGGATTGAATCTAAAGGGGACAATCATTGAGCCAAGCCTCCAAAGTCTTTGGAACAAGAAATAGCATGTTGAACCTAGAATTGCCAAAATAGGGACAAGACTCCAATTTTGGATTGGAGCATTCAATGGAAGCATCAAGGTGGCATGGACTGAGCCATTCTCAACTGAATTCAGTTAAGACTTATCCAAGACCAAGGGAACCACAACCCTGTGCCCTAACCTCTAGTCAATGGCTAGAGGAGACTTGGATTTCCATTGGACAACATTGGCCAAACCTCTGCTGCAGTTGCCATTCACTGTGGATCCCAAAACAAACTTGCTCTACTATAAATAGAGCTCAATATTGATCAGTTTGAGTACACCAAAGCCATCAAACAAATGCTTTCCTCAAAATCTCTTCTTTCACTCCAATTTTGCCTTCTAAGGCAAGTCACTATCGGGTTTTGAGTTTGGGAGCTTTTCCAATCAAACCAATCACACACACACCTCACATACATCATATAGAAGTGATCCAAACACTCACATAACATTTGGAACACATATTTCACAAAATCACCAGCCAATTGCTCAAGTTCTTAACAGTTTTGCAGTTGAGGTACCATCTTCAACTCCAAACCATTTCAATCCATTCCAAGCATTAATACACACTCCATGGCACCTAGGGAAGCTATCCAGATCATTGGAACCTAGCTGTAACACCTTCAACACAAATCACGATCACCAGCTGCAAGTGGTAAGCATGAGCTCTTCTAACTCTATGATCCATGCAATTTTTGCTGCACAATAATTTGGCCATATGTTCATAATCATGCATGGAATGTTTCCGCTCAATTAATTGCATTGTTTGAATCGTGTATCAAAAATCCTAGCCTTCATGCAGAAATTAGGGTTCTTGAGGATTTTTCTTGATTTCTTGTTATATGTTTAATTTAAATGAAATTAAATACCATAGACATGATCGTGAGGTTGAAACGAGTTGATTGGTATGTGGATTACATGATATAATCAAGTATTCAGTGAGATTGGAGAGAAAATGCAAATCTGGGCAAACCCAGAACACGCGCGTGTTCTTGGGTGTTCTTGGCGCCATTTTTTTAAAATTTGAATATTTGAATTTTGTGATTTTATTTAATTGATTCAAAAATTAATTTCTCTCTGAGTTTTAATGATTTTAGTTGATTCTTTTTTTAATAATTCAAAAAAATGTTAAAATATTTTATTTTTCCAAAAAATCCCAAAAATATTATTTATTTTGTATAATTGATATTTTTGCAAAGAATTAATGTTTTAATTGTTTTTGACATCTAAAATATTTTTTCCACCTTGATTTTGCAACTTTTAATGTTTTCTAATTATTTTGTAGGTCAATACTTAATTTTTGAAGCATTAATCCAAGATCACAATTTGTTGTTCCTATGTTAAACAATTTTGACCATTTTAATTGAATTTTTATTCAATTAAAACACATTTTTGAAAACAAATTAGGGTTTTTGGATTAATTCAACCCTCATAAATCATTTTCAAAACTCTTTTGGGCCTCTAATAGAGTGTAAGACCCAATCCTTTTTTTGACCAAATCATTTTTGGGCCTCAGATATTGTATAAGTCCCGATACTGTCAAAAACAAACGGCGCGATCGTCGCCTTTTGAAAAAAAAAAACCTTCTGGGCCTACCCTCGAGTAGTAAGACCCATTTATTTTCTTAAAACTCTTTTGGGCCTCTATTAGAGTGTAAGACCCAACTCTCTTGTACAGAAAAATTTTTGGGCCTCATTCGTTGTATAAGTCCCACTGTACATTTTCAAATAAACGACGCGATCGTCGCCAGTTTAAAATAAACCATTTGGGCCTCTCCTTGAGCTATAAGACCCATTCAAAACTTTTGGGCCTCTAATAGAGTGTAAGGCCCAACCCCCTTTTAAGCAAAATCATTTGGGCCTCAGATATTGTATAAGCCCCTTCGCGTTAAAAGAAAATCTCGGCGCGATCGCCATTTTTAACGAAAAGTCAACTGGGCCTACCCTCGTGTTATAAGCCCCACTCTTTTTCTTTAAACCTTTTCGGCCTCTTGAGAGAGTGTAAGACCCATCCCTTTGTACAGAAAACAATTTTTGGGCCACAGTCACTTGTATAAGTCCCTCTGTACAAATTCAAACAGAGCGCTCACTGATAAAACCCTGGGCCTCTCCTTGAGCTGTAAGCCCCAAATATTTCTTTTTCAAAGCACTTTCTCCTTTGATTTTGAATATACTGTTGTTTTCAGTCTTTCTTTGTTGAACAACTAACCAAACAGCATGGAAGCTCTACAACCGAGTAAGTGGTTATTGCTTTCATTTACCGCTTTCATATACATATAACTATATTGTGGGGCTGTTTCACTGTAAGTCTTCTTTCATAAACTCATATCAACTGTGTAATAATAGTATAGATATTTCGAGTTTCCCCGGTAACTACGTCTAGAACTAGGTGACACCGTTTCGTTTATTCATAGAAATAGACAACTAGATCCCCAATAGGATCACCAAATACAGTCTTCTCTTCGGCTGTCCTCATTAGGAATTGTCAAGAAACTCTACTCCCAGAGATGAATGTATTCTCCGTGAATGGCATCTTTGAGTTTCTTCCAAATTCTCGAACTTTCCTGACTTGATCTATTCCTTGTGAATAGCTTGCCTTGAATTTCTCGGTGTTTGGGGACCCACGGGCTTCTTAAAAGCATCGGCCTCCTCTTGGGCATTGTACAAGGACCCACAGGCTTCCTAAAAGCATCACCGCCTTCTCTTGGGCGTTGTACAAGGACCCGTCGGCTTCTTAGAAGTATTCACATCCTCCTCTTAGGCTTCGTATAAATGATTTCTTCCTCCGGGAATGATAGCCTCCTCTTGGGCTTCGTACAAATTGTCCCTCGACTTCTTAAAAGTTTCCAGCCTCCTCTTGGGCTTCGTACAAATTATCCCGACGACCTCCTAGAGGTATAGGAACAGAACCTAGTCATCTACATAAGACAATCCTTTCAAAGAGTCTACTACTGTTTCTCAAAGCATGGTACAAAAGATGAAACTCTAGACACGGACAGTCTAATCTCCTTGAGTTTTCCAGACATTCTCAAGTGACCCCTTCGTTAAATAGGAAGAAAACCCGTAGACTCGTACAGTCTCAATACCCTTCGGATTTCCCAATTCCTTAAAGAACAGGAATAGCCCGGATCCTCGAATCAAATCCTCGAGTACAGTGTTGCTCATATAAGAACTGATTTTCTCTTTAAATCAGCATACTGGACCTGTCACTCAAATGAAACAGTAACCATAGCCTCCTTTTAGGCTTTGTATAATGATCCTTCTCCAATTACAATAGCCTCTCTCTTGGGCTTTATACAGTAATTCTCCCTAGCGGAGTCAAACAACGTTTAGCCTCTCTCTCGGGCTTTGTACGAGAGACATAAAGAGACTCCCTCGTTGAGTCAATCACCCCTTTCGCCTCAATCTCGGGCTTTATATGAGAAACAAAAAGGCTCTTATTGAGCCAAACAAACAACAGCCCCCATCTCGGGCTTCGTACGAGATACAAAAAACTCTCTTGTTGAGTCAAATAGCCTCTATCTCGGGCTTTATACGAGATACCAAAAGATTCCCTCGTTGAATCAAAACCTTTTAGCCTCTCTCTCGGGCTTTGTACGAGACACATATTAGCCTCCTCTTAGGCTTTGTATAAGAAAACCACTGGTTGGTCTAATCAACCTTTTAGCATCAAAGCTGTGCCTCGTTCACAGTACACAAACTTCAACAACTCTTTCCCCTTCATCTAATTGCTGTAAGCGGCAAGCCTCTGGATCATCTACATCCATGCCAATGTCCCCTTTTAGTATGAGAAATTCCTAAGGAAAGATGGCATTGCTCTAAACTGAGTTAAAGTCTTCTACTTCAGGTTAAAATCCCCTATAAAGGAAATTATGGCATTGCCGGATTCACAAATCCCGGTTAAAGTAATCCTCCTTTACAGTCAGTCACCCAACAGTTGTGATAAACAGACCCCTTTAGAGATGACAAATTCTCTCTAAGGTCAACACTTTTAGCTGCACATCTTGGGCTTTGAACAAGATACAAACTACTTGTAGCTTCACATTTTGGGCTTCGAACAAGATACAAATAGACCCTTCAGCTTCACATCTAGAGCTTTGAACAAGATACAAACTACCTTTAGCTTCACATCTTGGGCTCTGAACAAGATATAAATTACCTTTCGCTTCACGTCTTGGGCTTTGAACAAGACACCAAAACACCATTTCCTCCCGTAGAATAGGAGGAACTACGATCGCTCTGATTTCCCTGTTTTGGTAAACGGGAATACGTAGGCATAATATTGAAAGAAAAGATCTTAGCGAGCACACTAAACAAAAACCCAAAATCCCATACTCTCATACATTCGTCCTAACTTCCTAACCGATAGCCTAAAACACCCCTCGTCAACAAAATAACCTAGGAGAAACCCCGAATCTTTGTAGCATCTGTAAACCAACAGTTTTGACTGTTTAATCTCAGTATGCAAGCAGGGTTAATTGGAGACATCTATTTCCCTTCCTTCATCAGCTTTAATAGGATAAAAAATGAATCGAGCTGTAGTACCAGAGCGATCGTGCTTCGCAACCACATCCAAAAATCACTCGCTACAGAAAAATGGCGACTCTGCTGGGGACAATCATCAGGGCTCTTTAGGGATCTTGTTTTTGTCCCCTAGGTAGAAACCTTGACGTCATTAGGATCTTAAGTCAAAACGCCGATAATTTGGAATGAAACCACAGGATGGTAATTCCGCCGGGGAACCCATTTTCTGTCAGGAACTTAGGATTCATAGCTTTTAAGGTCTAGGATGATTAGGACAAATATATATACTGCTTTTCCTAATTGCTATACGTGTTTATTTTTCTGCTAATGGGAATGTGTGTGATGCCGCATGTGGAAAGATTGAGTATACACCTAAGATAAGTGATGGTGACGAGGCCAACCATCAACCTCGGTGAAGGCTAACCAATACAACCCATTCTCTCACCTAGACAATGGGCCGATTGTGATGTCTGAGAAGCTGAGGAGCCAAACCCTTTTGTAGTGCGGAAACTATCGGGAATAGTTGTTACGCGATACTACCCTCATTTGAGGCTGGTGATCTATTCTCGGTGAATGGCACTTACTCTAAGATCGCTCTACAACTCGCTGGCGATCCACTTGTTGTTTTGCTTTCCTGGGAGGAGCTGATGATAATGAGTACAGGTACAAAAATCACCCTAGTGTAAACCTTTGGGGATGTGTAGAGCCTTGACTTCATGACAACGACCCTTTGACCCCATGTTTTTTCTATGTTTTTGTGTGCTGCATTCATGCATTCATTTAAAAAACATTAAAAAACATCAGAAAAGATTTTCTCTTCTAGTCTCTCTATTTTTCAAATTAAACTAAGATTGTGATTGCAAATATCAGAGAAAAGGATTGCGCTAATGGATTTCGGTAGAAGGATAACCCATAGGTATACCTTCAGGATTCCAAAACTAGAGGATTTAAGAGGTTTGGCGAGGATGATCACTAACCCTGAGGCTTTCAGAGCCAAGCACGGAGGTCTGCTACCACTGTTAAGAGTCCATGTGATTGAGGGAATCATGGATGCGCTCATTCAGTTTTATGATCCAGTTTATCACTGTTTCACATTCCCGGATTACTAGCTCGCACCAACGCTGGAGGAGTATGCTCATCTGATTGATCTACACATTACTGATCGAGCTCCATTTTTTGGACTGAAAGAAATTCCAAAGAATCAGACCATTGCAAGAGCAATTCATTTGGACGAGTCTGAGGTTAGGACTCACCTAACCACTAAGGGTGGCATCCAAGGTTTGCCAGCCCAGTTCTTGACAAATAAGGCCCTATATTTTGCCAGTATAGGAAACGTGACTGCTTTTGAAAGCGTCTTTGTCTTGCTCACCTACGGGTTATTTTTGTTTCCCAACATCAATAACTTCGTCGATATCAACTCCATTAAGGTTTTTCTTATTGGAAACCCTGTACCGACTTTGCTCGCAGATGCATATCATTCTGTACATTTGGGAAATTTGTACAGCGGGGGGGAGATCACATGCTGAGTACCTTTGCTTTACAAATGGTTTATCTCCCACTTGCCCAAGTCTGCTGCTTTTAGGGATTGCAAGAATGCCTTATGTTGGTCGCAGAAGATCATGTCTCTTACCAACTCTGATATAGATTGGTGTAATAGGATCTATGATGGAATCAAAATCATTGATCATTGTGGAAACTTCCCCAACGTACCCCTCATACGAACTAAGGGAGGAATCAACTACCATCCGGTATTAGTTCTTCGTCAATTTGGATACCCGATGAGATACGTCCCACGGGGTGTTCATCTGGAAGGTCTTTTCTTCAAAGAAGGAGAAAACGATAGAGCACTAAAGATGGAGATAGTGCACGCTTGGAAGAATGTTCATAAGAAAGGACGAGAGTCTCTGGGAAAACCGGAATGTGTCTCGATGGAGCCTTATCTCCATTGGGTGCAAACTAGAGCTCTCAAGCTAAAAATGCCTTATCCGCGTTACGATTTTTCCGACAAAGGAATATGTCATGTACTTCATGACTGAAACGGAAAAGCTTTAGGTTACTCTCAACAAAGTTCAACAGGAGAGGAGGTCTTGGAAGAACAAGTACCGCACCCTCGACATAGAGTGCATCAAAATACAGCAACTACTGAAAGATAAAGATGCTCTGATTGAAATTTTGGAGCAACATGCTGTAGAGAATCAAGATGACCAAAGGAATTTGCTCGCTCCTTTCACTTGGCAAAGGAATGACAACCCGACAACGGCCCAAGAGCCCCGGTCAAAGAAAAGGAAAGTACCAGGGTCAGCACCCGATTTCTCTTCAGAGAGGACTCGGGACCCATTAGCTGAGGTTTCTATTTCCGCACCTTGTAATCTACTGTATTTCCATTTCTGTAATCCTTTGAATTTCAATAAAAAGGGGTTTCCCCACCGTTTGATATTTGCAATCTAATTTTCGAAGTTTATTTTGATTAAACCAAAAAACAATTAATATAATCATTGCATTCATCATTCTCACATCATGTATTCTTCTTCCCTACGAATCTCACGTTTGTGTCTCGGTTCTAAAGTCAAATTGTCTCATTCGTACAATACTCGGGTCAATCGTCAGAAAAAGATGGATGACCTTGAGGAAGAAAACAGAGAGTTGAAAGAAGAGATCGACGCTCTGAGAGAGGATATGAGAAAGCTTCGTAACAACATGCAAGCCATGGCAGAAGCTCAACTACAAAGAACTGTGATCTCAGAGATCACCTCAACGTCCATAGTGGAGAAGTATGATCCTAGGTATCAAATACCGAAAGATCGTCCTTGGGGCATGCCTGTTAACTATATCCCGGAAGGATATGTTCTGCCTTTCACTGAAGATCAGGGAATCACAACTGAAGCCGCTGGGCCTGGAGGTTACAAACTTCAGGAAAACGAAGATGTCAGGGGCATACTGAAGACTCCTGAAGGTTACAAACTTCGGGAAACGCCAAGACTCACTGTCGTAGTTACGGTACCATCCCCTGTGGTGCACACTGTCCCGGAAGGACAGATTCCACAGATACCTTCTGGTAAACATGAAACCATGTTCGACCGAATGGATGAGTTCCAGGAACAGTTCTTGGAAATGCAGAAGGAACTGCAAGCCATTCGCGGTCAGGATCTATTTGGAAAGGACGCCGCAGACCTTTGTCTGGTCCCCAATGTGAAAGTTCCGCACAAGTTCCAAGTGCCCGACTTTGAAAAGTACAAGGGTAACTCCTGCCCTCAAAGCCATCTGGTGATGTACGCTCGGCGGATGTCAGCTCAGACGAAGAATCAGGACCTACTGATTCACTACTTCCAGGATAGTTTAATCGGTGCCGCACTCAAATGGTACATGGGTTTAAACCGTGCTACGATTAGCACATTCAGAGATCTTGGCACTGCCTTCGTCCAACAATACAAATACAATTTGGACATGGCACCCGACAGAGATCAACTCAGATCAATGTCGTAAAAGGACAAGGAAACCTTTAAGGAGTATGCTCAAAGGTGGTGTGAGATTGCCGCTCAAATTTGTCCACCTCTTGAGGAAAAAGAGATGACAAAGATCTTCTTAAAAACCTTAAGCTCATTTTACTATGACCGAATGGTTGCCAGTGCACCCAGTGATTTCACCGAGATGGTCGGCATGGGCGTACGTCTTGAGGAAGCCGTCCGAGAAGGACGTTTGGTAAAAGACACTGGATCGACGAGCGGTACTAAAAAATATGGTAGTGCTCTCCCTAAGAAAAAAGAGCAAGATATTGGGAATATATCTCTCGGAAATCAAAGGCGACGGTACCAACCATTAGCAGTTGTAACTCCTGTTATCAGCACCGCGCCTACGTATCAACCTCAGGTTGCGCAAAGCCAACCTGATCAGCAAAGGACACAACAGCCTCTTCAGCAGGCTCGTCCTCCATATAACAACAACCATACAACACGACCATCAGGATTTGATCCTATACCCGTGTCGTACGCAGAGCTGTTTCCATTACTACTGGCTAAGGGGCACATTCAGACTAAATCTCCTCTTACAGTACCAGAAAATCTGCCTTTTTGGTTTAAGGTGGATCAAACTTGCCCTTACCACTAAGGGGGATCAGGGCATAACATCGAGACTTGTCTCAATTTCAAGTCCTACGTGAAAAATTTTGTTAGGAGCGGGGTCTTATCCTTCAAGAATACAAATCCTAATGTTCTCACGAACCCGCTGCCTCAACATGAGAAGGCTGCAGTCAATTTGATAGAAGGAGAGACTAACGATGTCTATCAAATTCACGATGTACTCTTGTTGAAAACCAATCTGGTCAAGATGCATTGTAGACAGAGTGGATATGGCCATGTGCCACCTCATAATTATCACCAGTGTGATATCTGCTCTAAAGACAACCAGGGATGTTCTGTGGTGCAAGCAGCTCTACAGGAACAAATGGATCTCGGATGGATCCAAGAGCACCGAGTTCGTGGAGTTAACATGGTCTACACGAATTCTAACATCATTCAAAACCACGACATCCGTGCGATGAATGCCAACTTGGTGGCGATGCACTCAAGGCAAAGCCAGTATCATAATCTGCCGCGACACGATTACAGTTCTTGTCTGACTTGCTCGGTAAACAAACAGGGATGCTCTTTCATACAAGAGGCCCTCCAGCGTCAGATGGATCTTGGATGGATCCAAGACTACCATGATAGGAACCCTTATCAGATCAACATGGTTCAAATCTTCGATATTCGCGTGATGAATACCAACCTGGTAGAGTTACATGCTGAGCAGGCCCGACTCGGATTCTTAATATCACACGACTATCAAAGCTGTAAAGTGGGTTGTGAAAATGATCGAGGTTGTACCCTTGTCCAGGAGGCACTTCAGCACTTGTTAAATCACTGGTGGATGCCAATTTATATGGATGAAGATACTCAGCAAATTAGTATCAATAACAGAAACCCCACTCGGCGTCAAAGTCAGGATGTCAGATCTGTGGAAGCTAACCTAGTGAGGTGCCACCACACAATTATGACCGTTGTAGCGTCTGTTCGGAAAGTAACCAAGGGTGTTACCTTGTGAGAGTAGCTCTTCAGGGTCAGGTGGATCGTGGAGAGATTCGTCCATATCCGGGTTCTAGACCCATCAACAGGACGCCGAACTATCTTGCTGATCAAGTTAAGGATGTTGTCACGATCGCTGGTCATCACAGGACCAGGGATGTTTTTGCCATCATCCCTCTACTTGACGAATCTAAAGTTCCCAACTGGGAACGGATCGAGATTACTTACCATGGTCAGAAAAATCAGAGGGCTCCCGTAGTCATCTATCTGCCGGGACCACTACCGTATGAATCAGCTAAGGAAATCCCTTACAAATACGGTGCAACGACAATTGAAAATGGAAGGGAAATTCCATTACCCTCCGTTGTGAATATTGCAGACATCAGTCGTGTAACACGGAGTGGTAGAATCTTCAACCGAGGGGTTGGGGAAGCTAACAAAGAAAAGGAACTTCAGACGGAAACTCCTGATCTACCAGTCGGTCAATCCAGTAATCCCGACCTTTCAAAAAATAATGATGAGATGCTGAAGCTCATACAAAGGAGTGAATATAACATTGTTGATCAGCTGTTACAGACTCCTTCAAAGATCTCGGTATTATCATTGTTACTCAGTTCAGAAGCCCACAGGGAGGCTCTACAGAAAGTCTTGGAGCAAGACTTTGTGGAACAGGATGTAACGATTAGACAGTTCGATAGTATTGTCTCTAACATCACTTCCTGCAACAATTTAGGATTTAATGATGAGGAATTACCTGAAGAGGGTCGTCGTTGTAGCGAGCGATTTTGGACGCGGTTCTTAAGCGCTGGTCGCTCTTTGTGGTTTGAGCTTTGACTACAGGTCGATTCATTTTTTATTCTATTGTGAGCTGAATAAGGAAGGGAAATAGATGTCTCCAATTAACCCTGCTTTGCATACTGAGTTTAAACAGCGGTCTGTTAGGTTACGGATGCTATCAATGTGGGGGGCCTTTGTACTGGTTATTTGTATTTTCGCCAATACTGTTTTCTTTCTTTTTTTACCTGGGCAGAAGGTTTCTGGCGGGGAACAAGGATTAGGATGTTAGGACTGATGCTTTTGAAATACTGCTTTTGATTGATGGAGATATGGGATTTGGGTTTTTTGTTGATTGCGCTCGCTAAGATCTTTTCTTTCGATCTTATGCCTACGTATTCCCGTTTACCGAAACAGGGAAATCAGAGCGTTCGTAGTTCCTCCTATTCTATGGGAGGAAATGGATGTTTTGGTGTCTTGTTCAAAGCCCAAGACGTGAAGCGAAAGGTCTATTTGTGTCTTGTTCAAAGCCCAAGACGTGAAACTGAAAGACCTCGACTTTAGAGAGAATTTGTCATCTCTAAAGAGGGAGAAGGAGAATTACTTTAACTGGGATACGCGGATCCGAGCAATGCCGTAATATCCGAAGAAAGGGTTTTAACCTGAAGGAGAAGACTTTAACTCAGTGTAGAGCAATGCCATCTTTCCTTAGGAATTTCTCATGCTAAAAGAGGGACAGTGGCGTGGATATAGATGATCCAGAGGCTTGCCGCTTACAGCGATTAGATGAAGGGAAAGGAGTTGTTGATGTTTGTGTACTGTGAACGAGGCACAACTTTGATGCTAAAAGGTTGATTGGATCAACCAGTGGTTTTCTTATACAAAAGCCTAAGAGGAGGCTAATTTCCGCTAGGAAAATCATTATACAAAGCCTAAGAGGAGGCTATTTTGTGTCTCGTACAAAGCCCGAGAGAGAGGCTAAAAGTTTTTGACCCGACGATAGATTATTTGTGTCTCGTACGAAGCCCGAGATAGAGGCTATTGTTTGTTTGACTCAACGAGGGAGTCTTTGCGTGTCTCGTACAAAGCCCGAGAGAGAGGCAAAAAGGGTTGACTCAACAGGAGAATTTTTTATACTCAACAAGAGAGTGTTTTCCTATCTCGTACGAAGCCCGAGATGGAGGCTAAAAGTTTGTTTCAGTTGAATGACAGATCCAATATACTGATTTTAAAAGAGAAAATCAGTTCTTATATGAGCAACACTGTACTCAGGGATTTGATTTGAGGATCAGGGATATTTCCTTCTCTTTGAGGAAACGAGAAATCCAAAGGGTATTGAGACTGTCCGAGTCTGCGGGTTTCCTTCCTATTTGACGAAGGGGTCACTTGAGAATGTCTTTGAGACTCAAGGAAGTTAGACTGTCCAAGTCTAGAGTTTTATCTTTTGTACTATGCTTTGAGAAACAGTAGTAGACTCTATGAAAGGACTGTTCTATGAGGATGACTAGGTTCTGTTCCTATACCTCTAGGAGGTCGTCGGGACAATTTATACGAAGCCCAAGAGGAGGCTGGAAACTTTTAAGAAGCCGACGGGTCCTTGTACGAAGCCCAAGAGGAGGCTATCATTCCTGGAGGAAGAGATCATTATACGACGCCTAAGAGGAGGCTGTGAATACTTCTAAGAAGCCGTAGTGTCCTTGAATAATGCCCAAGAGGAGGCCGATGCTTTTAAGAAGCCCGTGGGTCTATCATCTCCTTTCCATTAGGAGAGATAACTCTTTTAAAGATAAAAACCACTGGTAAACGTGCGAGGTTTAGTATCCAGCGACTTTTAGCTTTTAAAGAGGGTTCCTTAGTTAAGGTCCAAGATTATGACCGTAGTGGGTACCCAAACCCCGAGACATTCAAGGCAAGCTATCCACAAGGAATAGATCAAGTCAGGAAAGTTCGAGAATTTGGAAGAAACTCAAATATGCCATTCACGGAGAATACATTCATCTTGGGGAGTAGAGCTTCTTGACGATTCCTAAGGAGGACAGCCGAAGAGAAGACTGTATCTGGTGCTCCTATTGGGGATCTAGGCGTCTATTTCTACGAATAAATGAAGCGGCTTTACCTAGTGCTAGACGTAGTTGCCGGGGAAACTCGAAATATCTATACTATTATTACACACTAGATATGAGTTTATGAAATGAGACTTACAGTGAGCAGCCCCACAATACAGTTTATAATATGAAAGCAGTAAACGAAAGCGATAACCACTTACTCGGTTGGAGTGCTTCCATCCTGTTTGGTTAGTTGTTCAACAAAGAAAGATTGAAAACAATAGTATATTCAAAATCAAAGGAGAAAGTGCTTTGAAAAAGAAAGATTTGGGGCTTACAGCTCAAGGAGAGGCCCAGGGTTTTATTAGTGAGCGCACTGTTTGACTTTGTACAGCGGGACTTATACAAGTGACTGGGGCCCAAAAAGGTTCTCTGTACAAAGGGATGGGTCTTACACTCTCTCAAGAGGCCCAAAAAGGTTTAAAGAAAAGAGTGGGGCTTATAACACGAGGGTAGGCCCAAATGATTTTTCGTTTAAAAATGGCGATCGCGCCGAGGTTTTCTTTTAACGCAGAGGGACTTATACAATAAGTGAGGCCCAAAATTTTTTGGTTAAAAGGGGGATTGGGTCTTACACTCTAATAGAGGCCCAAAGTGTTTTGAATGGGTCTTATAGCTCAAGGAGAGGCCCAGATGATTTTTATTTTTAAACGGGCGACGATCGCGCCGTTTACTTGTACAAAGGGACTTATACAATGAGTGAGGCCCAAAAAGTTTTTGTACAAGGGGGGATGGGTCTTACACTCTCTCAAGAAGCCCAAAGAGTTTTGAAAATGATTTATGAGGGTTTAATTAATCCAAAACCCTAATTTGTTTTCAAAATGTATTTAATTGAATAAAAATTCAATTAAAATGATCAAAAATTGTTTAACACATGGAAAACAAATTGTGATCTTGGATTAATGCTTCAAAAATTAAGTATTGACCTACAAAATAATTAGAAAGCATTAAAAGTGGCAAAATCAATGTAGAAAAAATATTTAAAATGCCAAAAACAATCAAAATATTAATTATTTACAAAAATATCAATTATATGAAATAAATAATATTTTTGGGATTTTTTGTGAAAATAAAATATTTTAACATTTTTTTGAATTATTAAAAAAAGAATCAACTCAAAATCATTAAAACTCAGAGAGAATTTAATTTTTGAATCAATTAAACAAAATCACAAAATTCAAATATTTGAATTTCTAAAAATGGCGCCAAGAACAAGCTGAAGAACACGCGCGTGTTCTTGGTTTCTCAGATTTGCATTTTCTATCCAATCTCCATGAATACGTAATCATATCATGCAATCCATATATCATTATGCTCGTCTCAACCTCACGATCATGTCTATGTACTTTAATTTCATTTAAATTAAACATACAACAAGAAATCACGAAGAGACCTCAAGAACCCTAATTTCTGCATGAAGGCTAGGATTTTTGATACATGATTCAAACAATGCAATTAATTGAGGGAAAACATTCCATGCATGATTATGAACATATGGCCAAATTATTGTGCGAGGAAATATGCATAGATTGAGAGATGACCAAGCATGTGCTTACCTCTAGGCCGTGACAGCAAGTGCAATGTGATTTTTGATTTGGAGGTGTTACAGATGAGTGGTGATGATCTGAACAGCTTCCCTACACCCTATGGATTGTGTTTGGATGGTTGGACTTGATTGAAATTGGCTGGATCATTTTGTGGTACCTCAGCTGCACTTTGGTTAAAACCTTGAGCAACCAGCTGGTGATTTTGTGAAATTGATGTTTTAGAAGTAATCTAAGTGTTTGATCAGCTCATATGTGATGTATGTGAGGTGTGTGAGTGATTGGTTTGATTGGAATTGCTCTCAAACTCAAAACCCGATAGTGACTTGCCTTAGAAGGCAAAATTGGAGTGAAAGAAGAGATTTTGAGGAAAGCATCTGTTAGATGGCTTTGGTGTACTCAAACTGACCACAATTGAGCTCTATTTATAGTAGAGCAAGTTTGTTTTGCAAGGAATAGTGCATGGCAGCTGGTAAGTAGGTTTGGCCAATGTTGGCAAATGAAAATCCAAGTCTCCTCTAGCCATTGACTAGAGGTTAGGGCACAGAGCTTTGGTTCCCTTGGTCTTGGATAAGTCTTGACTGATTTTAGATGAGAATGGCTCAGTCCATGCCACCTTGATGGTTCCATTGAATGCCTCATTCCAAATTTGAAGTCTTGTCCCTATTTTGGCCATTCTAGGTTCAACATGTTATTTCTTGTTCCATGGACTTTGGAGGCTTGGCTCAGTGATTGTCCCCTTTAGATTCAATCCTCTGAGGTGTCCAAGTGGATAGGAGCAATTGAATTTGGCTGATTTTGGCAAATCGACCAAAGTTGCAAATTCTGCCTTGCCTTGACAGATTTCAGCAAGGCAACTTGGCAATGTTGTATCTCATGGTGTAGGTTGAATTTGGCAATGTTCTTGGCCATTTTGGAAAGCTCTTACATGATACAACAACTGTTTGAACAAGTTTGGTTTTGATCTCTTTTGATTCCAAGTGAAAAATCCCCCTACATTTGGCAAAAAGTGAGGCAGAATCTGACTTAGTGAAAATTTCACTAAGTGTTGGAAAAAATGATATTTTCACTTTTCAGCCACTTTGATCACTCCATAACTCAAAATCCTTAATGAATTGGAATAACTTGTAGTTGAAGTTTTTGTAGGTGATAATTAGGGCTACAAATCCATCTTTGGATGAGAAAAAATGGCCTTGTGGTTTAGGAGTTATGGTCCTCCAAAGTTGGTACCTTTGCCACTTTATTTTTAACTTAGAAAAATTTCTAAGTTTTATGGTTACCCCTTTTACAAGTTATCTCACTTTTCTTGATTTTTCTTGATGAATGATGATTCAAATCATACATTAACATCATTTTAGGGTTAAAAATCCATTTTGGTGAAAAATCTCAAAAAGTCAAAGTTGACTTTTGTGCACGGTTGACTTTTTATCAGATGAATTCCAAACTGTGCAATTCTTCAGGAAATCATGTCCTTGACCTAAATCAAACTTGATGGACATGTTCCATGGGTGTCATAGGGTATATTCAATCATGTATTAAGGTTTGGGAGCATGTCCTGGTCAAAAGTCAAAGTTACAGTTGACTTTTCCCTTAAAACCCTAATTGTGGTGCAGATGAAATTGAGACTTGTTGCCCAAGCTTCTTGGATTAATCCATTGTTCCAAATGGATCAATATGGTATATTAGAGACCCTCAAATCATCTCTTGAGGTCTTGGCTCATGGTTTGTCCCAAAAGTCAACTTAGGGGTGAATTAGGTCAAGAAACCCTAATTCCTGATTTTTGATGAATGCATCCCCTGAGGCAAAATTGACTTGATGCATGGGTTCATGAGGTCCCATGAAGTATATTAGGTCATGTTTTGGATCATTGCCTTGTGCCCAGATGAAAATTTCCATCTGGAGGCCCTGGTCGACCAAAACCCTAATTTGGTGACACTGTCGATCTTGAGACTTAATCCACCTAGAAGGGAGCAGCCTTGTGCTTAATCCTTGAAGTGGGAGTCCTTTTTGATCCATTGTGGATGTTTAAGAGATTAGACAAGTTGAAGATCATGTCATTTCTTGATTGATCCTTTGTCTAAGCACTCAGAGAGGGCTTGAAACCCTAATTTTGATTGTATTGGATGCTCACCCATCTTTGGGGAGACTGATGAAGCATGATGGTTCATCCATATTGTGATGATGATTTTCACAATGATGGGAAATCTAAGTGGTCAAAATTTGGGGTATTACAGATGCCCCTATTTAATCTTCTTGGACCCGAAGGTGTGAATGACGAAGGTATTCGAGCATTCGGGGTGCGAGAGGATTAAATATCGGAATATCCGAAATTTTGATGGCTATGAATGGCAGCTTGAGCATTCATCTTCTTTTGCTAAGCAATGATGCTTAGAAAAGGTAAACTTCCCCTCGATCCTGGTCTCCTACCAAGGAACTGGTCTTAGTTTCTGTTTTAAACTTCCCCTCGATCCTGGTTTCCAACCAAGGAACTGGTCTTAGTTTCTGATTTAAACTTCCCCTCGATCCTGGTTTCCTACCAAGAACTGGTCTTAGTCTCTGAAATGAACTTCCCCTCGTTCTTGATTTCTTACCAAGGAACTGGTCTTAGTTTCTTTTGAAATAAACTTCCCCTCGATCCTGGTTTCCTACCAAGGAACTGGTCTTAGTTTCTTTTGTCAATAAACTTTATTGACAAGGGACGCTATGTGTAGCGGTTTTCCCTCAAACTTCTCGCCGAATTTTCCTGGGGAGACGCCATTTGAGTGGGAAAAGATTTGATGTCAGACTTGCTGGGGAACCCATTCGTCTGAATTGTAGAGGTACACAAACTTCTCTATTTTGGAGACACTATTTGTCGATTCTACTGGGGAAAGCGAGTCTCTTGAGAGACTATTTTCATTTGGGATCTTTCATCATACTTTTCTCGGGATCTTCCCGGAGAAACGCCATATGATGGGGTCCAATTTTGAGGTGCCGATGACCTTTTCATCAGTGGTTTTTTCGGAGCAAAACTGGCGTGCTGCCGAATCTCTGATCACAAGGCTTTCTCTGTGGATTTTCCTTAATCCGGGAAAGCAAGGATATCATCTTCGATGGCGAAGAGTGACATCTGTTGAAGGTTCTCTGATCTTTCAGAGGTTCAAATTATCAAAGTGTCCAAGTGCCGACTCTGATCTAAAGATACACTGGTGGCGAGATTGTGCAGACGCAACACTTCCTGACGAGGAAAGAACTGACAAACTCGATTGAGAAAACTGTTTATCACTAGGGGACAAGACCGGCTAGAGTGATAACGATGCAATATGAAATGTAAATGCAAATAAAAAATGCATGAAGTACGTATGTATATGCTGACAAAACAGACGCGACATACAGACTAATGGATGAACACAATTGGATACTCGGCCATCGCGGGGCGAAGAAGTACCGTTGGTTCAAAATAGCAATTCCACCTTGCTTAGGAGAGATAGTCCCGTTGGGAGCTATGTTGATCGGGCTTAGGAGATGAGAACTCGGCCGAGGTGTGTCAGACGAAACAAGGTCTCTGACATTATTGATCCTTCATTCAGGAGTACTAGTCTAGAAGGAGTACTTTGATTCTGTACTTTGAAGTTCCCTTACTTCGGGAGAAGCGATCGATGTTCTTCTGATGTTCAACAGTCAAAAGAAATGCCATCTTTAATTTAAAAGCAGAAAAAGTTTAACAAGTAAATTTATTTTTGTTTTATTTAAAGAATCGCTGATTAAGTTTAAACAACGTCGTTCTGTAAAGCTAAAACAAGTAAAGAATTACAAATAAAAGCACAAGGGCTCCAATTTTATTGATAAGATGGAGATCAGCCAAACGCGTGATTCCAAAGAGTATATACAAAGTTAGAAAATGGTAATTTACAGGGAAAAGGGCTACGTTGAAACATAACGACCACTATCAGTTGAGTTTTCGTTGTGGTTTTCTTCAAGATCTCAAGTTCAGTGGCATTTATTTTGCTCCACTCAAGCTCAAGAGCATAGGAGGATCATCTCAGGTCTTCTGTTACTTTGAAGAACTTCAAATTCAGGTTTCTTCTCCAACCTTCGTTTTCTGAAATTTCACTTGTTTTCTATTGGTTTGGGCTTCTTAGAAGCTATGTTGAATCCGGCTAGTTGATAGGCCTCTTAGAGGCATAGTTTCAAAGCCTAGGGCATGATTTGATCTCCTCTGTTCTTGCTATGTGTGTGTGTTTTGTGATTTTTATGAGCATATTCATGATGTGCATAAGCTTAGCTTTCGATTGGTACACATTTTGTGCATTTTGGTGACGTTTGAAGATTGCAGATGGTGGTGAGTGGCTGGAGAAGGTGACCGGAGGTCCCTCTCCGGCCGGTGGTCTTTATGTTAGGGTTTCTTGCAGTTTGAATGTCAGCCGTGCGATTTTGTTGATCCAAGGGTGGAAAGCTTGCCAGCACATTAAAACGCATGTGCATGTCATGTGCATCATTTCTGAATTCATTTAATCACTGTGTGGTGTAGTGTATGGTATGGAGTGTGCTCACTCAGGTGCGTGCGTTGATTTGGACTACTTTGACTTGCTTGTTGACTTGACCTGATCCAAGGGTGATAATTGCTTGACTTGTGTTTGACTGAGGGTGCATGATAATTGATATGGATTGCGCACAAATGGACCTAATCAGATTGCTATCCCCACCCCCTTGTTTAAGGCCCAATTTAATTTGAACTGCATGATTGCTATGTTCACACCTCCCCTTCCCTTTGCATTTCATTTTATTTTTTTTTATTTTCCATACACGTTTGCTTTTCAATTTTTAGAAATATCAAATGACATTAGAAAATTCCACAAAAATTCATGGACATCAATAAAGCATTTAGAAAATTTTTGGTGATTTTATTTTCTGATTTTATGACCTTTTTGCCCCTGCTCTATAATTTTCTTTGAATTTCCATTTGTATGCATTCCAAATGTGGTACATGAACTTGTGGAATTTTGTTCTTGCTCATTACAAAGTCTATTGACTTGATTCTTTTTGCAATGATTCACTAATACATTGAAGCATGTTAGTTGATTTTTTTTTTATTTTTTAGAACACTTTATGACATGTTTTTATGCTTGTCTTTGCACCACTTTGTTTGATGTTTCAACTTGACCTAATTGCTTTGTTTGAAGTCATTTTTGATTTGAATTTTGACAGGCTATTTTGATATATGACTTGCTTCTGACTTAGGCATTCCAATACCATGCTTGCATAATTTTCATAGGTCCATTTGATTTTTGTTTGATGTATTACATTTGAAGCATAATCCATGGCATGTCATTACAACTTTAGTGCATGTTTACATGAATTCTTTTGTGCATATTTGTATGAGCATTTGCATATGTTATGAGCCATTCATATGATATTATAGGTCTTTGGTACACATTATAGGTCATCTTCACATGTTCATTTCAACTTGAACTTTGTGCATCCTAACATGTATTGTTTGCACCTTCTTTTTGAATTTTCATCTCACTTCTTCTTCTATTACTTCTTGAATGTCTTGATGGTTGATTCATGGATACTTTTGAGATGTTCATAAACCTTTTTTCATTTAGTTTCAATTCTGGTTGTTGATGTACATGTTCCATTTATGCATGTCCTTTTCATTTCTTTCCATCTTTCATCTATCCCTTCTTCTTGTAACATGTTTAAATGCTAATGGGTGATGATTATTGCTTATTCACTTGCATTTGTATGATGATATTCACTTGTTATCCATATGATGCACATTCTGGTTGTGATATTAGGATTTGATTTTTCATCTTATTCTTTTGAATTTTAATGTTCATTAAGTGCTTTTTGCTTCTTATACATGTTTCCATGTTTACTAACCATGTAGGGGCTTTGGTAAGTTTCAATTGAGTGTGGATAAGGAATCCACATTCAACTTCTATCCTTTCTCTTTTACAATTCCATTTTATGTTTTGTTAAGCATTTATGTGCTTTCTTTTAATAACTCATTACTTTCCTTTTTTGAATTACAATTCATCTTCTACTTTAGAAGTGAATTGTTTAATTCATTCTTTCTTTAGACTTTAGGTTGAAACCTCACGAACCATTAGGATCACTCCCTTTAATCTTCAATTAGGATTGAGTCTTAGTCCACATAGGTTTTACCTTTTCTTCTCTCTTGAGTCTCTCTCTTCTCATCTCTTAAAGGAAACTCAAAGCATTTAATAAAGGTAGGCATTTATTGCATTTAGGCCTTTCATATAAAGAAGAGATTATAAAGGGGTCTTCTCTTATAATCTTAGAATGTGTAGCATATAGCCCATCTTGGGTCAATGTGTTAAACATTTGATCTTGTATGAGGGACTTAAATGCAATACTTGTTGGAGGTACAAATAAAAACACTTCTTCATTTCTTAATCAACAAAAACACTTAATAAACACAAGTATGCTAGTGTGCTTGAACCTTGACAATTGAAACTAAGTGTGGGGGTCTTCTTCACCCTTAGTGTGCTTTCTTACTCATTCCATCTTGGAATGTGAGAATGTACACATTCCAATGACTAAGATTCAGATACACTATCATATGCAAACAAATGAAAAAAACTCTTAAAAGACAAAAACAAACAATAACGTCTTTCCTTCGGGAATTCTTTTCTCACCTCACTCACTCTCAGCGTACGAACGTGCTTCTACTTGTTCTCTTGCAAGATGGTAACGCACTCGGACCAGCGAGCCAGCAACACCTGAGCTAGAACGTAAGCCGTTCTCTAAAAAACACAAACAACTTTCCCTAGTGAGGGGAACTACGTCGCTCTGATTCTCATGCTCCCGATGAGATACGTAGGCAGTGGGGTAGGGCCCATTCGAGCACTTCTTTTATTTTCCCTACATTTGTTTCTCTTTCTCTCTCCTTTCCTTTTCCATTCCTTTTTCAGTTTCTTTCTCAGTATTCTTTTCTTACACCCTTTGATCGAGACAAGCAAGCGTGGATCCCATCGGGTACGATGGACGCGAGGGGGTGCTAATACCTTCCTCTCGCGTAACCGACTCCCTTACCCTTTCTCTTGGTCGCAAGACCATGCTCTTTTCTTTCCCTCAGGTTTATGCGGTGTTTCCTTTCCCTCTCTTGGGATAAAAACACATTGCTGGCGACTCTGTTTCGGTGCCACTTTCGCGTTTGTACTAGGATGAAAATCCCGGGAGCGACAGCTGGCGACTCTGCTGGGAATCTGGTTGACCTATTGCTGGTTCATCCTAAGCAAGTCAATCCTAGAACTTGTTTGTTTTTTCATTGGGTGTTTACTGTTGTGCTATATGTTGCTGTTTATTTATTTTACTGCATTTTAGCATTACATATCATATATTATATTGTGTTGCACTGTTTTGTCTATTTGGCGGGATGGGATTTCTGAGAGATAAACCCATTACACAGGCTTGAGTATACACTTAGAATTAGAGTGGAGAGTAGTGGGACCTACGTGCCGTTTGGAGTGCGTTGGGTGTTCACGAAATTCACAGCTAGACGAGGCTATCTTGGGACACGTCGTGGCATGCGCATCTTGCGTATTCCAGGATGTAGAT
Source organism: Lathyrus tuberosus (assembly GCA_022829125.1). NCBI lineage: Eukaryota > Viridiplantae > Streptophyta > Magnoliopsida > Fabales > Fabaceae > Lathyrus > Lathyrus tuberosus. The sequence goes on from JALAZF010000102.1 coordinate 11,022,962, forward strand.
CTAGAGAGCTGTCGACTCTAGTGACCGATCATGAGGACCTTAGTGGAAACATCCCTCTTTAGCGGTGACAATGGCAGACCACATTCTGTGGCAAACCCATTCGCACCCGAGGGCCCACTTTGGAACTTGCATAGGATGACTTTTATTTTCTAAGGGGAGTCAGTGGACGACCTCTTTGATTGGCATAGCATTGTATCCTACGGGCTGAATGTGCTATTGCTTCTCAAACCTCCGAAGCTGACAAGCCTTATTTTCTAAGAACCACATGTGAGCATGGGCGGGATGTTTACAGGTTTGCAGGAAACCTAGCCTCCTACCTACCTTACTTGTGATTCTATGAGGATTTCAGACATTGTATCCTATGATAGTGATTTGAGTGTTCATCTCAGATATTGCCAGATTCAGTACAGAGACACAGTGCACACAGTTCAATACAGACACCGACACTTGATTACCTGATCACATGCCCTTTTGCATTGCATTATCATATCATAACAGTTATGTTTGTCATTTTCAGGTGCATAATACATTTCTGATTCCAATCCATGGGTTCAACAGAGATCGTTGCCGAGAGAAAGAACAATGTGTCTTACAAGTTTCCAAATCCTGTTTTGGATTCATTGCTCAAAGTTATAGATATGGCTGGTCCGGGTATTCTTGATAGGTTTCAGAAGAGCTACGGGAATTTGGTTGGGATGGTCCGTACAATCACCAAGTATGAACATGATGCTTTGCACACTCTGCTGCAGTTCTACGAGCCTTCGTTGAGGTGCTTTCTTTTTTCAGATTACATTTTGATGCCAACACTGGAAGAATTCTCATTTATTTTGGGAATTCCGATCACGTCGGCAATACCATTCTTCTCTGGTAGTTCTCCCAGCGTAAAAGAAATTGTTGCTGCTTTACAAATGGATCAGGCAGTGGTAAAGAGTGGTGTGAGCAGTAAAAATGGAGTTAGAGGATTTCATTTAGAATTTCTGTCTGGACAAGCCCAAGAGGCTGCTAGTGCTAAAAATTGGACGGTTTACAATTCCATTCTGGCTCTCTGCATATACGGCCTAGTTCTCTTTCCCAATCAGCAAGACTTTGTGGATATGCAAGCGACAAGAGTTTTCGTTCTTAAAAATCCAGTCCCTACTTTGTTAGGAGATTTTTATCATTCCGTGCACTATAAGAATGAGAAAAGGAGGGGAGGATCTGTTAGTTGTTGTACTCCACTGCTGAGTCATTGGTTTTTCAAACATTTGCCTCAGACAGGTGCCTTTGTGGAAACCAAAGATGTGGCGAAATGGTCTAAACGATTGATGGGTTTAACGGCTGATAACATTGTATGGTTTGACCACCGGTTGCTGAGAATAGAGCTTGTCGCAAGATGCGGAAATTTTCCAAATGTACCTTTGATTGGCAGAAAAGGAGGGATCAATTATAATCCAGTTTTGGCCATCCGACAGTTTGGGTATGCTTCCAAGAATCCTCCTACAGAGCAAGATGTGGAAGAATCTTTATTCTTTACAGGAACTAAAGATGCGAAGGTGGTAGAAGTAGTGAATGCTTGGAAAGATAAGCACAAAATTGGAAAAGCAGTTTTCGGGAAAGGAGATTGTAGGTCTTATCCTGAATATGACAGGTGGATTGAGACGAAAGTAAAGGAATTGCTTTTACCCTTTTCAAGGGGACCTCTTTTATGTTCAGTACAGCCAGAACAACCCACCATGGTGGCTATTGAGGAATGTGAGAAGTGGAAGAAAATGGTCAGAGAGCTGCAGATAGAAAATTCTGGAATGAGCAGATGTCTTCAGAAAGCTCTAGCTGACAACAAAGAGTTGGAAAAGAGAGCCTTGAAAGCGGAAAAAACCTTGGCTGACAAAGAGGAAGATTTTGATGACAGAGCTCGGTACTTTCGGAAACTTACTTTGGGAGCAGATGACACTAGTCAGGCTCACAAGATTACAAAACAGGCTTTAGCCCGAAGCAAGGATTCATTAGCTCAACTTCGTCAAGCTTGGGATGCAGTCAGAATTGAAAATGCCGAGTTAAAGGATCAGTCGAAGACTAAAGACGAGGAGCTTAAAAAGGCACATGAGCAAAGGAGAAAGTATCGGGAAAGTCTCGATAAAAGTCAAGAACAGTTAGAAGAAGTTAGAAGCCAGTTGAAGAATACCAAGAAAGAGCTTGAAGAAGCCATGATAGAAAGAGAGATACTCAAGACGCAAGCTGGCATAAAGAGACACAAAGGAGTGCATGATGACGAAGCTCTTATGCTGCATATGGGTTCTTTAACTGAAGCTCTTGAGAAAAGGGATGTCTTGATCAAAGAAATGATTGAAAAGCCGAATCACCAGCGTACCCGTATACTTTTTGAGGAAATCAAGTATTCAAGTGATAAGCTGAAGGATGTGGAATTGTCAGATTGATGTTCTTTTCCCTGTATTTTGTTGTTAATGGCTACCATCAGGCTTGTTGATGGATCCATTTTTTTCCTTGTATTGCATTTGCGGTTGAACCTTTCTTAAATGTACTTGAATATTTTGTTGAATGAGTATGAGCAGTTTATTCAGAATTATTTCTTATCAGATAGCCACACACAAGCACATGACCACGATACGTCTCTTTATATCACGATTTCTGGTCTTCAGATTTCTGTGGTTTGGATTGGAATCAGGGTATAAAGCACCTAGGAAATGACAAACATGGCACTGCATGGCATTGCATATCATTTTGCATTTTTGTTACTTGCTTTTCAGGTACTCGTTGCAGGGTCTCTAACCTTTATTTGGTTTCAGGCAGTATAGCGGAGAATCATATTCACCGATATTCGACGCGAAGAAATCAAGTAAGAATCATGGATCAAGTGCAAAGTGATTTGGCCGAAATGAGGGCGCGTATGGACCAGTTCATGACCCTCATGACTGGCATGGCGCAAAATCAGGAGAGATTGAGGCTTCTGGTTGAGCGTCCAGACAATGGGCCCGAAGGTGATCAGCATGACAATTCACAGGGACATGGCATTCCTCCTCCCGGTGGCAACCCTCCTCCTGGTGGTAATAATCGGGGTAATGGAAATGGTAGGCATGCTGGTGTCACTCTTGAAGATACCCTGGAAGACCAATTTACTCTGCTGGATGCTGATGTGGGTAATCAAGGTGATCGAAGGTATGAGGAGTTAGTAGAAAAGATCAGGGCCATAGAATGCAAGAACTCTATGGGTATTGATGTTACCAGCTTGGGGCTGGTCTCAGGAGTCAGAATTCCCCCTAAATTCAAGCCTCCCACTTTTGATAAGTATCACGGCAATGCGTGTCCCCAAACGCATCTTCAAGCTTACTTTGGGAAGATTTCAGCCCATACGGATGACGAGAAGCTATGGATGCACTATTTTCAGGACAGTCTGGCTGGGGCGTCCTTGACCTGGTATATGAAGTTGAATAGAGCTGCTGTGAAGAATTGGAAAGATCTGGCAGAAGCGTTCCTGAAGCAATACCAGTATAATATTGACATGGCGCCCAACCGCACTCAATTGCAGGGGTTGTCACAAAATGCCAAGGAGAGTTTCAAAGAATATGCACAGAGGTGGAGGGAAATGGCTGCCCAGGTTCAACCTCCCTTGTCAGACAGAGAAATGGCAGATATGTTCATGGGTACCTTGCAAGGGGCCTATCTTGATAGATTAGCTGCTTGTCCGTCAACTGGATTTGCTGATATTGTGATTGCGGGAGAAAGAATAGAAAGTCTGTTAAAGCTTGGAAAGATCCAGGATGTGAGTGGGGCTGGCTCTTCGGGGACGAAGAAACCGTTTGCTAGTAACCAGAAAAGAAGAGAAGGTGATACGAATGCTGTGTTTAGAGGACGAGGCAGAGGGCGTTCTCAAGCTTATTATCAGGTAGATGCTGTAACAATCCCCACACCGTCTGTTCAGAAACAACAACCCCAACAACAAGTTCAACAGCAACAACCTTTTTTCCAGCAAAGGTCTAGGCAGAGGGATCGTAAGATGGATCCTCTCCCTATGACTTATGCCGCGCTGTTGCCCCGGTTACTCGAGTTAAAGTTGGTAGAACTCCGTACTATGAAAGCTCCGGTTGCCAGAAATCTGCCACCTAACTTCGATGCTAATGCTCGTTGTGAGTTCCACTCAGGTGCTCAGGGGCACTCCATTGAAAAATGCTGGGCTTTCCATCATAAAGTACAAGATTTGATTGATGCTAAAGCCATCAATTTCTCTCCCGCTCCTAATATTACTCAGCATCCCATGCCTGATCATAGTGCAGCCAATGTATATGCTATTGAAGATGGGAGGAGATTGAATTTGGTGACAGATATCCATCAAGTGAAAACTTCTTTGTTGGTTGTAAAAGATCGTTTATTGAAGGGACAGGTGTTCCCGGGCTGTAATCAAGATTGCTCTGAGTGTATGAATCAGGAGAACGGCTGTGATAAGTTGAAGATGGGTTTACAGAATCTGATCGATGAAGGATGTCTACAGTTCGACAGAGTCGTGAAAGACACTGATGAGATATCAACCGTGACCATCTATTACACTCCCGCTGAGATTCAAATGCCGGTCAATGCAGTTCCCGTGGCGAGTGTTGCGCCAGAAAGGCCCAGTCCTGTCACTATCACGGTGCCAGGACCAATTCCGTTCACGTCTACGAAAGCTATCCCATGGCACTATGGGGCAGATGTATATTACGAAGGTAAAAAGCAGGAAGTTGAGTCGTCAGTCAGCCCAAATATTGATAACGTAGGGGGTGTAGGGGGCTTTACAAGGAGTGGAAGGTTGTTCGCTCCCCAAACCTTGAGAAGTGATAAAGAGGCAGAAGCCGCAGCAAAGGCTAAAGGTAAACAGGTGGTTGAAAATGCACCTACACCTGAAGCAGAGACAAAGATTACTTTTGATAAGGAAATGGAAGAATTTATGAAGATAATCAAGAAAAGCGATTATAAGATTGTGGACCAACTGAATCAGACCCCTTCAAAGATTTCAATCTTGTCACTATTGATGTGCTCTGATGCGCATCGGCAGGCGTTGTTGAAAGTATTGAAGAGTGCATACGTGCCACAAGAAATTACTCTTAATCAGCTCGAGGACGTAATCTATAACGTTAATGTTAGCCATGGCTTGGGATTTACAAGTAGAGATCTGACTGTTGAAGGAAGAAACCACAATAAGGCTTTGCATATCACGATGGAGTGTAAGGGCGCAGTGTTATCTCATGTACTGGTAGACACTGGTTCATCACTCAATGTCTTGCCCAAGAAGGCATTAATGAAGCTGGAAGTTGATGGTTTGATCTTAAGGCCTAGTGAGTTGGTGGTCAGAGCATTCGATGGAACTAGACGATCTGTGTTTGGTGAGGTGGAATTGCCCGTACAAATTGGACCACAGGTATTCAAATCCACGTTCCATGTAATGGACATACAACCTGCATATAGCTGCCTATTGGGACGCCCTTGGATTCACGGAGCCGGGGCTGTTACTTCTACTCTACATCAAAAGCTGAAGTATGAGTTTGAAGGGCAGGTTGTGACGGTGAGTGGGGAAGAAGACATCTTTGTGAGTCACTTGTCCACGTTCAAGTACATTGAAATGGATGGGGAAATTCATGAGATGTTGTGCCAATCATTCGAAGCAGTCAATATTGACGATGCACCTGAGTCTTCTTCTGTACCAGTTGGGGCCGGTACCTCCATTTCATCTTATAAACAAGCTGTCGAAGTCGTCAGGGCAGGCAACGCCCAAGGTTGGGGCAGGTTGATAGAGACCCCAATGAAGGAAGACAAATTTGGTATTGGTTATCATCCCTCTACAACTTCAGATGCGGGGAGCAGGGGACCCATTACTTTCAATAGTGGGGGAATTATCTACACGGACCAGTCTTGTGCAGCCACAGAGGATAGTGTTGACAGTGATTGTGACCTGGACAACTGGGTACGCCCTCATGCTCCGGGACAACAAGTGCAAAACTGGTCCGTTGAAGAAGTCATCCGGGTTACTCTTCAAACAGAGTAATTTTTCTTTGTTTTTTTTCTAACCATAATGCATGTCAAAATCTTGCGCTCTGCCCAAGGCGTATAGATTCATTTGTAGGGCCACCATGGTTGCATTTGCAATGTTTAATCATTAATAAAGGACGTTTTGCAATCAAATTTTGTTCTCTGTCTTTCTGTTTTTATTTTTGCACAAAAAAATAAAATGGCAATGTTTCATTTTCTTCTGTTTTGCTTAAAAATAAATTCTAAAATAAGGCATGAACCCGTTCATGCAGACTTGATCCTCCGGATACCACTGATAACGATTTTGATATGACTATGTATGACTTTGACAATCCGATTTATCAAGCTGAAGAAAGGGATGAGAAAGATTGTGAACTCTCTGAAGAACTGGCCAGATTGTTGAAACAAGAGGAAAGGGTCATCCAGCCTCACCAGGAGACTGTAGAAATCATCAATATTGGTACCAAGGACGCCAAGAAAGAGATCAGGATTGGTGCCAGCTTGCAAGCAGATGTGAAGCAAACTTTGACGGAAATGTTGCGCGAGTATGTTGACATCTTCGCCTGGTCGTATCAAGACATGCCGGGGTTGGATACGGATATTGTCGTGCACAGGCTGCCATTAAGAGAAGAATGTCCGCCAGTCAAGCAGAAACTTCGTCGGACTCACCCCGACATGGCTTTAAAGATTAAGGAGGAAGTCCAGAAGCAGTGGGATGCTGGTTTTCTTGCTGTGACAAAGTATCCTCCATGGGTAGCCAACATCGTGCCAGTACCGAAGAAAGATGGAAAAGTGAGAATGTGTGTGGATTATCGAGATCTTAATAAAGCTAGCCCGAAAGATGATTTTCCACTACCTCATATTGATGTGCTGGTCGATAATACAGCTCAGTTTTCATTGTTCTCTTTTATGGACGGTTTCTCCGGGTACAACCAGATCAAGATGGCACCTGAAGATATGGAGAAGACCACGTTCATTACTCCGTGGGGTACATATTGCTATAAAGTAATGCCTTTTGGGTTGAAAAACGCAGGGGCAACGTACCAGCGGGCGATGGTAACATTGTTTCATGACTTGATTCATAAGGAGATCGAATGTTATGTAGATGATATGATTGCCAAGTCGAGAACAGAAGAGGAACATCTGATTAACCTGAAAAAGCTGTTTGAAAGGTTGAGAAAGTTCCGTCTGAGATTAAATCCAAACAAGTGCACGTTTGGGGTACGTTCTGGAAAGTTACTGGGTTTCATTGTGAGCGAAAGAGGAATCGAGGTTGATCCTGCCAAGGTGAAAGCAATACAAGAAATGCCTGAACCGAGAACAGAAAAAGAGGTTCGTGGTTTCTTGGGTAGATTGAACTACATTGCAAGGTTCATATCTCACCTAACAGCCACGTGTGAACCAATATTTAAATTGTTAAGGAAAGATCAAACGGTCAGGTGGAATGACGATTGCCAATTGGCATTCGATAAGATAAAAGAATACTTGCAGGAACCTCCGATTCTAATGCCTCCAGTTGAAGGGAGACCGCTGATAATGTATCTGACAGTGCTTGAAGGTTCCATGGGTTGTGTTCTCGGTCAACATGACGAGACAGGTAGGAAGGAACATGATATCTACTACCTGAGCAAAAAGTTTAATGATTGTGAGTTCCGATACTCAATGCTTGAAAAGACATGTTGTGCGCTTGCATGGGCCGCTAAGCGATTGAGGCAATATATGGTTAGGCACACAACCTTGTTGATTTCAAAAATGGATCCTATCAAGTACATTTTCGAGAAACCAGCATTGACAGGCAGAGTTGCACGGTGGCAAATGGTCTTGACAGAGTATGACATTCAGTACACTTCACAAAAGGCCATCAAAGGAAGTATCTTGTCCGACTATCTTGCGCAACAGCCGATTGATGATTACCAACCCATGAAATTTGACTTCCCTGATGAGGACATCATGTTTCTCAAAGCTAAAGACTGCGAGGAACCGCTCCCGGAGGAGGGGCCAGACCCTAAATTCAAATGGAGTCTGATGTTTGATGGGGCTGTCAATATGAATGGGTGCGGAGTTGGAGCAGTTCTTATCACGCCGGAAGGTGTTCATATGCCTTTCACTGCCCGAATAACTTTCGGATGCACCAACAATGAAGCAGAGTACGAAGCTTGTATAATGGGGATCAAGGAGGCGATTAATCTACGGATTAAGACCCTTGATATATTTGGTGATTCAGCTTTGGTAATCAATCAAGTGAAAGGGAGTTGGTACACGCACCAAGAAAATCTAGTGCCGTATAGAGATTATACGAGGAGATTGCTGACATTTTTCACAACAGTGAAACTGTACCATATTCCTCGAGATGAGAATAGGTTCGCTGATGCCTTGGCCACTTTGTCTTCCATGATCAAAGTGCAAGGATGGAACCATGTACCTAAGATTGAGGTATCCCGCCTTGACAGACCAGCATTTGTGTTTGCGGTCGATGCAACGTCTGATGACAAGCCATGGTTTCATGACATTAAGTGCTTCTTGAGCAATCAAGAGTACCCGTCCGGGGCATCGTCCAAAGACAGGAAGACGTTGAGAAGGTTAGCTGGTAGTTTCTTCTTGAACAAAGATGGCGTGCTGTATAAAAGAAATTTTGACACGGTCCTGCTTAGATGTGTGGATAGACATGAAGCAGACTTGTTGATGATTGAAGTGCACGAAGGCTCTTTCGGTACCCATGCCGGAGGGCATGCAATGGCTAAGAAGTTGTTAAGATCGGGATATTATTGGTTGACTATGGAGTCAGATTGTTGCAAATATGCCCGCAAATGCCATAAATGCCAGATCTATGCAGATAAAGTGCATGTACCTCCAAATCCGTTGAGTATCATGTCGTCGCCTTGGCCGTTTGCCATGTGGGGCGTTGATATGATTGGAAAGATTGAGCCTACAGCTTCTAATGGTCATCGTTTCATCTTGGTGGCAATTGATTATTTCACCAAATGGGTTGAAGCTGCATCCTATGCCAATGTTACAAAACAAGTGGTCGCTCGTTTCTTAAAACGGGATATCATTTGCCGATATGGAGTTCCCGAAAGAATCATTATCGATAATGGTTCTAATTTGAACAATAAGATGATGGCTGAGTTATGCCGGGACTTCAAAATCGAACATCACAATTCTTCTCCGTACCGCCCAAAGATGAATGGCGCGGTCGAAACGGCCAACAAAAATATCAAGAAGATTGTGCAGAAGATGGTTGTCACGTACAAAGATTGGCATGAGATGTTACCATTTGCTTTGCATGGGTATCGAACGTCGGTACGCACGTCCACTGGGGCAACCCCATTCTCACTTGTATATGGTATGGAGGCAGTGCTACCGATTGAAGTAGAGATTCCGTCCCTCAGAGTTATGATGGATGTTAAGCTAGATGAAGCTGAATGGGTACGAGCCAGATTTGATCAGCTGAACCTTATTGAGGAAAAGCGATTGGCGGCTATGTGTCATGGGCAACTATATCAGCGCAGAATGAAGCAGGCATTTGACCAAAAGGTGCGTCCTCGGGTTTACAAAGTCGGAGATGTGGTACTCAAAAGGATCCTTCCTCCCAATACAGATCACAGGGGCAAATGGACTCCTAACTATGAAGGGCCATTCGTGGTTAAAAAGGTCTTTTCGGGCGGAGCTTTATTGCTTACAACCATGGATGGCGAAGACTTTTCATCCCCTGTCAACTCGGACGTAGTCAAAAAATACTTCGCATGAATAGACTCGCTGGATAATAAAAATAAAAAATCCAGGCAAAAAAGGGCATCCCGGCGAACCAAAAACAGAATAAGGTTCGGGCAAAAATTAGGGATATAATTGAAAAAATTGTACACCCGGTAAGTTGAAAACCCGAAAGGGCAACTTAGGCAAAAAAGGGTATCCTGGTGGATCGAAAACCTGAAAGGGCGGTCCACACAAAAGAGGGATTTAAGCGAATGACTACGGTCTGAGTTATCTGTACCCCATTGCCGTTTGAACAACTGACGTTCTGAAAGATAGGGATCGGTCTGATCGTTCCTCAGAAGGCAAGGTCGGGGAGTTTTGAAGACATACTGGTCATAACAGAATGGAAACTCAGTGGAATTCCGTTTTCACATTGCCATTAGGATAGTTTCTTTTCTCAATTTTCAGCGATCACCTCTTTCCAGGGATTGCTTCCGGATGTAATTGCCTATTCTGGGCTCTCAGTCAATAAATTGAATTTCAATAAAAAGCCTCCTATTTTTGTTTTATTGCTTTGTTTGCAAAAACGTCCTAATTTTGATAAAACATTGCATTTGAAAACATGGCGGCCTTGCAATAACATGCGCAAAAAAAAAAAAAAAAAAACACATTTGAAATTACTTTGAATGTTGAATATTCCCGGATGGTGGATTCTAGCCACGCAATATTCGGGGCATGTGTGCATATTCTTTTGTTGCAGGTAGTAGGTGCATATGATGTTAAGCACAAGACCAGTAATAAATCACCCCACGCAAAGGACTGGGGCAATTACGGGTAAGGAGGTTTGCGTTCATCGCTCGGTCGACGGTCGTTCGTAACGGTTCGATATCATTGAATTAAGTTCAACTGGGTACCGTTGTATCTTATTAAGTCGATTCTCTCATACAGTACTTCCAACAACTACAAGCTTTTCTGTGTCGATAACGGTCACAGGTTCCCCAAAAGAGTGGTCTCGTCGACACCGAAACTGATGGTCATTATCCCCAGCGAAGTCACAAGAGTTTGAAGAGGCTAAATCTTCTGTAAAATCCTCTTATGACATCCTCTTCGGGGACGAATTGTTGGTTTGTCCAAGCATGGGGCATGTTTGTTTCCCCATCATGAAGTGTTGATCATCCCCAGTAGAGTTCGAGGACAGTTGGTCTTCTGTAAAATCCTCTCAAAAGGCATTCCCCAGCACGAGACGTTTTAAAGCAGTTTCCTCCAGCAGAGTTTGTTATAAACTCGTCATCCCTAACGGAATTGTCTAAAGGGAAGCTTGCCTAACAGGGTGCATTGTGGTGTTTATCCTAAGCTCGACAGTCATATTCTTCAGCAGACTACTGTAGATTTGCTTTGGGTTTCCCCAACAGATCTCTAAGGACTCTTTCTAGCAAGTTGCAGTGGAATGTTCTAACCAGGATTTGTATGTCCCCGGCAGAGTAACCCTGATCCCTGGCAGAGTAGCCCTGATCCCCAGCAAGATTGTGTCTCTGGTAATGATCCCCCACAGAGGTCAGCATCGAATCTTGTCAGCAATACTCCCCAGCTGAGTTGTTGTTCTCCCCGCAGAGGTTTATAAGATCGGCAAAATCTATTCCTCAACAAGGATGGCACAGTCTTTCCCCAGCCGGGTCAGAAGGTTGATAACCCCTACAAAGGGTCTTGGATTGGATAGATCCTCAAGCAGAGTTTTTATGACTCTTCCTCCCTAGCAAGACGCCATGCAAAGAAATTCTCATCCCCAGCGGAATCACTGTGACCAGAATTCATTCCCCCAGCAGATGAAGTGATTCCTGGTAGATTTATTATTCTTCAAGTCCAATTTATTTTTGGCGAACTTGACAATTCGAAGCAGACGGATTGTTCATTTATTCTCCCACAGAGATACTATCCTCTCAAGAACCTCTAAAGTCAAGTCATTGATCATTGTTCCTCAGCAAAGCCGGCAGAGATATCTGACACGGATGCAGAGTGCAATCCGTTATTGGAATATTCCAAAAGTCCAACAGTGGATTGGCAAAAGTCCGTCTTCGGGTGGCAAAAGTCCAACAGTGGATTGGCAAAAGTCCGTCTTCGGGTGGCAAAAGCCCAACAGTGGATTGGCAAAAGTCCATCTTCGGGTGGCAAAGCAGCTAAAAGTCCAACAGTGGATTGGCAAAAGTCCGTCTTCGGGTGGCAAAAGTCCAACAGTGGATTGGCGAAAAGTCCATCTAAGGGTGGCATATTCTAAAAGTCCAACAGTGGATTGGCAAAAGTCCATCTTCGGGTGGCAAAGCAGCTAAAAGTCCAACAGTGGATTGGCAAAAGTCCGTCTTCGGGTGGCAAAAGTCCAACAGTGGATTGGCAAAAGTCCGTCTTCGGGTGGCAAAAGTCCAACAGTGGATTGGCGAAAGGTCCATCTAAGGGTGGCATATTCTAAAAGTCCAACAGTGGATTGGCAAAAGTCCATCTTCGGGTGGCACGAAGCTGCAAAGTCCACCAGTAGTGTGGCAAGCCAGTAGTCGTCTGGCGTCGTTCAAAGAGACGTTATCAAAGTCCACCAGTAGCGTGGCAGGCCAGTAGTCGTCTGGAGTTACATAAAAGACATTGTTAAAGTCCACCAGCAGCGTGGCAAGCCAGTAGTCGTCTGGCGTCGTTCAAAAGACAGATCTCTCCGACGTTTCATCGAAGATTCAATCCAGCAGTCTCGTTGGGTTTATATCCCTTTTATTCTTCATCATCCAGAGCAAATTTTTGGTTATATTTGGTATTCAATCACTATATACCTTGAAAGTCCGAAAGCAATTGCTTTCAGGCATTCAGGTCTACAGCGCTTGAATAGGGGCAGCTGTAATACCCCAAAATTTGCTCTCCCTCTTTGTCATCATAGCATGGCATTATCATTTATCATATCATATCCATCTCATTAGCATTGCATTGCATTTAACATAGAAAAATGAAGCATAGCATTCCTCTTACCATCAAGGCATGTGATCGGGTGGAAGGTGGACAATCAAGGGATCATTCAAAGCACAAAAAGGTCAATCAAGTTTCCCCAAGGCAAGCCAAGAAGCCTTTCATGTCTCATACTATCTCAATGGAACATCCATAACCTCAAGAATGAGAGATTCAATGGGAGATTGAAGCACTACATCTTTCACTATGCAAGAGGTTCAAAAACTGAAGAAAAACCCTCAAAAGAGATAGCTCATTGATCCAAAATCATCCTCAAATGGCATATATCATCATCCTTTAAGAAGGTACACAACATACTCTGAGGAATTTGAAATTGAAGACTGCACATTTTTCTCCTAGGAGGTGGGCACCAAAACTAGGGTTTCCCATTAAATCAGGGAATCTTTGATTTTTTGGACAAAACTTGATGTCATGGTATTCTACATGTTCTTAAGTGTATGTGTATGGAGAATTTCCCCTCAATTGGTTTTGGAGGTGGTTCAATTGGAAGAAAGATCAAAAATCAGGAAATTTGGGGCCAAGTCAAATAATCAGAGGAAAAAGTCAACTCTTGACTCTTTGAGCCCAAAATCATGAAATTCATGTTACATATGTCCAATGCATAAAATTTGGTCAAGAAACTCCAAAGGAATCATGAAAAAATCAAGAGGTGGAAAGTTGCCATTTTTGGGTGAAGTAGGGTTACTAAAAATAGTAAGTTTTGGCCATTTTGCATCAGAGTTTGAACCAAGGCCATTTAAAATTGAAGCATCAAATGAAAATTCCACCAGGCCACAACAAAAGGTCTTGCTTTAAGCTTCAAATCCATGTGTAGAACATCTCAATTGGATAAATATTGAGGGAGATATGATGGATCAAAGTTGGAAGAAAGTAGGCCAAAACTAGGTCATGACCAAGAATTTTCAGGTCACGCGCACATCATTTCCTCAAACAGTTGGTGTGCCAAAAGTCAAGCCTAATTTCTCCAAGAAGAAAGCTCCAAATGAGAAAATTTTCAACATCAAAGTTGTTCTTTGTAGTGTCATCTTCAATATTGATGTTGGGAAAATTTTGAATTGATCAAGCTATGAGTGAGTTATAGTGGTCTCAATTTAGTGTGTTCAGACTGAAATTCCATGCACCAAGCTGCCTTGTCAACCGACCAACTGTCTTGCCTACAAACCAGTCCCAAACCTTGATGTTCCAAGTTGCTTTTCACCAATTTCCAAGCCTCAATTCAATTCAATTTTCACCCCAAACTTGTTCCATGATATCTCCTCTTCCATTTGGCATCAATACCTCTTTGTTTCATTCACAAACTAGAGAGAAATTCTTGGTCAAACCATTAAACCTTGGGCTGCTAAAAATCAGAAAAAAGAATGTTGTTGTTATTGTCATGTTTTAATCCACACGCATACAGTCTGTATTCCTTTCCACTTTTAACCAAACACCTTCCTTACACTAGCCTCATCATGTTGCATCATACATGAGAAGGGAACGAATGAAACTTGCTGAACAAGTTTATACTACATAGCCGTGATATTGCAATGTTACTTTTATCACCACCATAGTTTGTCATGTGCTGCCACCACCATATCATTGCTATCCCTAACTAACTTGACTCAGTTAGTTAGGGATGACTCACTCAAACCATTGTGACTCAGTTTAACCTTGGTTAACTCACACTATAAAACCAAATCTCACCTCACAACTTCATTTTCTACGACATTCTCTCAAAACACTTCAAACTCTCTCTCACATTCTCTCTACTTTCTCTCTGATTTCACACGATTTTCACCATCTTCCATTCGCATTTCATCTTCATCCTCATCAAGGTTTCACTTCTGATCAAGAACAAGAGAGAAGAAGTTCAGTTCATCAATGGCAGCTTAGTTCAGTTGAGTTTTCGTTGTGGTTTTCTTCAAGATCTCAAGTTCAGTGGCATTTATTTTGCTCCACTCAAGCTCAAGAGCATAGGAGGATCATCTCAGGTCTTCTGTTACTTTGAAGAACTTCAAATTCAGGTTTCTTCTCCAACCTTCGTTTTCTGAAATTTCACTTGTTTTCTATTGGTTTGGGCTTCTTAGAAGCTATGTTGAATCCGGCTAGTTGATAGGCCTCTTAGAGGCATAGTTTCAAAGCCTAGGGCATGATTTGATCTCCTCTGTTCTTGCTATGTGTGTGTGTTTTGTGATTTTTATGAGCATATTCATGATGTGCATAAGCTTAGCTTTCGATTGGTACACATTTTGTGCATTTTGGTGACGTTTGAAGATTGCAGATGGTGGTGAGTGGCCGGAGAAGGTGGCCGGAGGTCCCTCTCCGGCCGGTGGTCTTTATGTTAGGGTTTCTTGCAGTTTGAATGTCAGCCGTGCGATTTTGTTGATCCAAGGGTGGAAAGCTTGCCAGCACATTAAAACGCATGTGCATGTCATGTGCATCATTTCTGAATTCATTTAATCACTGTGTGGTGTAGTGTATGGTATGGAGTGTGCTCACTCAGGTGCGTGCGTTGATTTGGACTACTTTGACTTGCTTGTTGACTTGACCTGATCCAAGGGTGATAATTGCTTGACTTGTGTTTGACTGAGGGTGCATGATAATTGATATGGATTGCGCACAAATGGACCTAATCAGATTGCTATCCCCACCCCCTTGTTTAAGGCCAAATTTAATTTGAACTGCATGATTGCTATGTTCACACCTCCCCTTCCCTTTGCATTTCATTTTATTTTTTTTATTTTCCATACACGTTTGCTTTTCAATTTTTAGAAATATCAAATGACATTAGAAAATTCCACAAAAATTCATGGACATCAATAAAGCATTTAGAAAATTTTTGGTGATTTTATTTTCTGATTTTATGACCTTTTTGCCCCTGCTCTATAATTTTCTTTGAATTTCCATTTGTATGCATTCCAAATGTGGTACATGAACTTGTGGAATTTTGTTCTTGCTCATTACAAAGTCTATTGACTTGATTCTTTTTGCAATGATTCACTAATTCATTGAAGCATGTTAGTTGATTTTTTTTTATTTTTTAGAACACTTTATGACATGTTTTTATGCTTGTCTTTGCACCACTTTGTTTGATGTTTCAACTTGACCTAATTGCTTTGTTTGAAGTCATTTTTGATTTGAATTTTGACAGGCTATTTTGATATATGACTTGCTTCTGACTTAGGCATTCCAATACCATGCTTGCATAATTTTCATAGGTCCATTTGATTTTTGTTTGATGTATTACATTTGAAGCATAATCCATGGCATGTCATTACAACTTTAGTGCATGTTTACATGAATTCTTTTGTGCATATTTGTATGAGCATTTGCATATGTTATGAGCCATTCATATGATATTATAGGTCTTTGGTACACATTATAGGTCATCTTCACATGTTCATTTCAACTTGAACTTTGTGCATCCTAACATGTATTGTTTGCACCTTCTTTTTGAATTTTCATCTCACTTCTTCTTCTATTACTTCTTGAATGTCTTGATGGTTGATTCATGGATACTTTTGAGATGTTCATAAACCTTTTTTCATTTAGTTTCAATTCTGGTTGTTGATGTACATGTTCCATTTATGCATGTCCTTTTCATTTCTTTCCATCTTTCATCTATCCCTTCTTCTTGTAACATGTTTAAATGCTAATGGGTGATGATTATTGCTTATTCACTTGCATTTGTATGATGATATTCACTTGTTATCCATATGATGCACATTCTGGTTGTGATATTAGGATTTGATTTTTCATCTTATTCTTTTGAATTTTAATGTTCATTAAGTGCTTTTTGCTTCTTATACATGTTTCCATGTTTACTAACCATGTAGGGGCTTTGGTAAGTTTCAATTGAGTGTGGATAAGGAATCCACATTCAACTTCTATCCTTTCTCTTTTACAATTCCATTTTATGTTTTGTTAAGCATTTATGTGCTTTCTTTTAATAACTCATTACTTTCCTTTTTTGAATTACAATTCATCTTCTACTTTAGAAGTGAATTGTTTAATTCATTCTTTCTTTAGACTTTAGGTTGAAACCTCACGAACCATTAGGATCACTCCCTTTAATCTTCAATTAGGATTGAGTCTTAGTCCACATAGGTTTTACCTTTTCTTCTCTCTTGAGTCTCTCTCTTCTCATCTCTTAAAGGAAACTCAAAGCATTTAATAAAGGTAGGCATTTATTGCATTTAGGCCTTTCATATAAAGAAGAGATTATAAAGGGGTCTTCTCTTATAATCTTAGAATGTGTAGCATATAGCCCATCTTGGGTCAATGTGTTAAACATTTGATCTTGTATGAGGGACTTAAATGCAATACTTGTTGGAGGTACAAATAAAAACACTTCTTCATTTCTTAATCAACAAAAACACTTAATAAACACAAGTATGCTAGTGTGCTTGAACCTTGACAATTGAAACTAAGTGTGGGGGTCTTCTTCACCCTTAGTGTGCTTTCTTACTCATTCCATCTTGGAATGTGAGAATGTACACATTCCAATGACTAAGATTCAGATACACTATCATATGCAAACAAATGAAAAAAACTCTTAAAAGACAAAAACAAACAATAACGTCTTTCCTTCGGGAATTCTTTTCTCACCTCACTCACTCTCAGCGTACGAACGTGCTTCTACTTGTTCTCTTGCAAGATGGTAACACACTCGGACCAGCGAGCCAGCAACACTTGAGCTAGAACGTAAGCCGTTCTCTAAAAAACACAAACAACTTTCCCTAGTGAGGGGAACTAGGACACTCTGATTCTCATGCTCCCGATGAGATACGTAGGCAGTGGGGTAGGGCCCATTCGAGCACTTCTTTTATTTTCCCTACATTTGTTTCTCTTTCTCTCTCCTTTCCTTTTCCATTCCTTTTTCAGTTTCTTTCTCAGTATTCTTTTCTTACACCCTTTGATCGAGACAAGCAAGCGTGGATCCCATCGGGTACGATGGACGCGAGGGGGTGCTAATACCTTCCTCTCGCGTAACCGACTCCCTTACCCTTTCTCTTGGTCGCAAGACCATGCTCTTTTCTTTCCCTCAGGTTTATGCGGTGTTTCCTTTCTCTCTCTTGGGATAAATACACATTGCTGGCGACTCTGTTTCGGTGCCACTTTCGCGTTTGTACTAGGATGAAAATCCCGGGAGCGACACGCTGCTTCGACCCACTTGGTGAAATAGTCAATGGCTACCAGAATGAACCGATGTCCGTTTGAAGCCTTGGGCTCAATCATGCCAATCATGTCGATTCCCCATATGGAAAATGGCCACGGGGAAGAAAGAACTTTGAGATGTTATGGCGATACATGAATTTTGTCGGAGTATATCTGACACTTGTGACACCTCCTCATGTACTTATAGCAGTCGGGTTCCATGGTCAACCAGTAGTACCCTGCTCTGAGAATTTTTCTCGCCATTGTGCGTCCGTTGGCATGAGTGCCAAAGGATCCTTCATGAATTTCTTTCATGAGCATGTCTGCTTCTGGTCTGTCGACGCATCGGAGCAAGACCATATCAAAATTTCTCTTATAAAGAGTGTCACCGCTCAGGAAGAAGTTTCCAGCCAATCTTCTGAGGGTTTTCCTGTCTTTTCTGAGTGCCCCAGATGGGTACTCTTGTTTTTGAAGGAAGCATTTGATATCGTGATACCAAGGTCTGTCGTCTATGACTGCTTCAATTGCGAAGATGTAAGCGGGCCGTGCATGATGTCGATCTTAGGTATGTCGTTCCATCGACCTACATTGATCATGGAAGAGAGAGTGGCTAATGCATCAGCCATGTGATTCTCATCACGAGGGATGTGATGAAAGTCGACTCTGTTGAAGAAGGGTAACAACCTCCTTGCATAGTCTTTGTAAGGAATCAATCCTGATTGGTATGTGTTCCAATCTCCTTTTATCTGGTTAATAACCAGGGCTGAATCGTCGTATACGTCCAAGTTTTTGATCTTTAAATCAATCGCTTCTTCGAGACCCATGATACATGCTTCGTATTCGGCCTTGTTGTTCGTACATTTGAACGTAAGTCTGGCGGTGAAAGGAATGTGGGAACCCTGAGGGGTAACAATGATTTCCCCAATTCCGTTTCCATAATGATTGACTGCTCCGTCAAAGATAAGTCCCCACTGGGAACCTGGTTCTGGCCCTTCACTGGGTAGCGGTTCATCGCAATCTTTCATCTTTAGATACATGACATCTTCGTCTGGGAAGTCAAACCCGATTGATTCTTGATCGTCAATCGGTTGATGAGCCAAATGATCGGCTAAAATACTTCCTTTAACGGCTTTCTAAGCATGGTACTCTTTGTCATATTCTGATAGTAACATCTGCCAACGGGCAATCCTTCCCGTGAGAGCAGGTTTTTCGAAAACGTACTTGATTGGATCCATTTCGGAGATTAACCAAGTAGTATGACGAATCATGTATTGGCGAAGACGTTTGGCTGCCCAAGCCAAAGCGCAACAAGTTTTCTCAAGCATTGTGTACCGAGTCTCGCAGTCGATGAATTTCTTGCTTAGATAGTAAATGGCAGACTCTTTCCTTTTAGTTTCGTCTTGTTGGCCAAGTACACATCCCATTGAGTCCTCTAGGACTGTGATGTAAATGATCAGTGGTCTCCCTTCCACTGGAGGTGATAGAATCGGAGGATTCAACAGATATTCCTTGATACTGTCGAAGGCGGTTTGGCAATCTTCTGACCAAACGCAATCCTGGTTCTTTTTGAGTAATTTAAAAATCGGCGCACATGTCGCGGTCATAAGGAATATGAATCTGGAGATGTAGTTCAAATGTCCCAGGAATCCTCTGACTTGTTTTTCAGTTTTCGGAGAAGGCATTTCTTGAATGGCCTTGACCTTGTCAGGATCAACTTCAATTCCTTTTTGGCTGACGATGAACCCTAGTAATTTCCCTGAACGGACACCGAAGGTGCACTTGTTAGGATTCAAGCGGAGCTTGAATTTTCTTAGACGTTCAAACAATTTTGACAGATGTTCAACGTGCTCATCCTCTATTCTTGATTTTGCAATCAAATCATCGACATATACCTCAATTTCTTTGTGTATCATGTCATGAAACAGAGTAGTCATGGCCCTTTGATAGGTTGCCTCGACATTCTTCAAACTGAACGGCATTACCTTGTAACAAAAGGTACCCCATGGGGTAATGAACGAAGTTTTCTCCATGTCTTTCGGCGCCATTTTGATCTGATTATAGGCCGAGAATCCATCCATGAAGGAGAATACTTTGAACTTTGTTGTGCTGTCAACCAGCATGTCAATGTGTGGTAAAGGAAAGTCGTCCTTTGCACTTGCCTTGTTTAGATCTCTGTAATCAACACACATTCTGACCTTTCCATCCTTT
The DNA here is from genome assembly GCA_022829125.1 of Lathyrus tuberosus. NCBI lineage: Eukaryota > Viridiplantae > Streptophyta > Magnoliopsida > Fabales > Fabaceae > Lathyrus > Lathyrus tuberosus. The sequence continues at coordinate 11,042,990 of JALAZF010000102.1, forward strand.
TTGGGAACAGGTACGATGTTGGCTAACCATTGAGGATATTCAGATGTAGCGAGGAAACCCGCGTCGACCTGTTTCTGTACCTCCTCTTTGATTTTGATGGCCATGTCCGGGTGAGTGCGTCTCAACCTTTGCTTTACTGGCGGACATTCCGATCTTAGCGGTAAATGATGTTCCACGATGCTGGTATCCAACCCTGGCATATCCTGATAGGACCAAGCGAATACATCGGGGAATTCTTTGAGAAGCTTTATCAAACTTTCTTTGACAGTTGGACTGAGCAGTGCTCCGATCCTGATTTCTTTTCTCTCTTTTTCTGAACCCAAGTTTACCGTTTCCAACGGCTCTTTGTGAGATTCAATGGACCTTTCCTCTTGTCTGAGTAGTCGGGAGATCTCTTCTGGAATTTGGTCATCATTTTCTTCTTCATCCTCGAATAACGGGAACTCAAAGTTGGGAGAAGGCATCGGATCGTATGTTTCAACGGGGTATAAAATAAGCAATCTGCATGACGTGATGATTCGTGTTTAGAAGAGATAGAGAAAATGCAAGTGTGTGCAGTGTTTTGATTTTACTGCTTGTTTTTATTATTGAATGTTTTTTACGATTACCATTTTCTGAAAAAGCAAAAAGAGAAAACAACAATTAATGCGGAAATTACAGAACGACATTATTTTATTAATGAACAAGTCGAATCTTGAAACTACAGCCCTATAAAACAAAACTCACTCGCTCTGGGCAAAGCGAAGAGGGAAATTTACAAAAAGCGAGCCCTATCAAAACATCCGTTTCACCTGGGCAGGGTGAAAGGTTAAAGATGACAATTACTTTGACTGGCGAACGACCTTCGGAACCTCGACAGCAACCCATTGGCGGCGAACTCCTCGGTGAATCACAAAGTCTGGCACCTTCCTTGATTTGTCTTCAGAAATGACGTTGATTTCTGGTGGAGCAGGATCATTGGAATCTGTCTCCCAAGCAGAATTGTCGTAGGAGGATTCCTCTGTTGCATTTTGCATAGCATTGGTGCTCTCAGCTGTATCTCCCCTTCCAGTTGACTGGATATCTTCGAGCCTGATACGAGAGCTTTCGGGAGTAGTGTACTTGACCATAAAGTCATATTTTCCACTTGGTTGTTCCAGAGTGTCCCAAACTTCTTTGGAACTGGAGAAGTCATCCCTCTCGATGACGTTGACCTCAGGAAAAGCATAGTTGATGAATTCTAGTCCTGCAAACGTTGCGAATTCATCTTCATGTTGAGTAGTTTCGGAATGACCTGAGTGTTGATCCCATGACATGGCGGGGACACAGGTATTCTGTTCAATGACGCTCAGCTGAGTTTCATTACTCGGCTGACTTTCTTGCCCCAAGTTTCCTGGGTAAGGCTACCACATTGGCAGACCATCCATCGGGCCATAGTATTGTGATCAAAGTTGTCTTTCATCAGAGTGTCTTCCTCTAATGAATTTGGCGGAGCGCGGCATCCTTCCGGATCACAATCTCCGTAGATCATTTCGACATCTGATCTTGGTATAAATCTCGGACTTTCTGTAGGAAAGCAAAAAGGCATAGGCATCTCTTCCTGAGATATATAGCCGTCCTTGTTAAGGTAGGACTTCCATTCTTCATCTGTGTCAGAGGGATCTTCCTCATTGATAGCATGAACTGTCTGAGACACTAGGTGAAGAAAACCTCCACTGTGGAAGAAGTTTTGAAGGGGATGAAGACTTTCATCATTGGCGGCTGTCTGGGTACAGGTCGCAGAAAAACCAAGACCCTTCTTTGTTTTATTGTCAATAGGAATGACAAGCTGTCCCCATCCGGTTGTATCGGTACTCTCGACCGCTTTGATAGCATCGTTGTATGAGGAAATCGAGGTTCCTCCTTCAGATTGATCGTTCTTGCTCACCGATAGTGCTTGGAACTGAGTTCCAATAACCTCCTCGAGTTCCACACAAGTAGATGATGATAGGTTACTCACAAGCAAGGCTTATTCCCCACAAACCGTGACAAGTTGATCGTTCTTGACGAACTTTAGCTTTTGGTGGAGGGTTGAAGTAACCGCTCCAGCCTGATGTATCCAAGGTCTTCCTAATAAACAACTGTATGTTGCCCGGATGTCCATGACCTGGAAAGTGATTTGGAAAGTGCGAGGACCAATAGCTATGGGAAGATCAACTTCGCCGATAACTGTTTTTCTGGATCCGTCGAATGCTTTGACGACGACCTCGCTGACTCCCATCAGAGGGCCCTTAAATGATAATTGCATCAAAGTGGACTTCGGCATAACATTCAGGGCTGACCCTGTGTCTACCAGTACGTTGGCTAAAGCATCGCCCTGGCAGTTAACTGTGATATTGAGCGCCATGTTATGACGACGACCCTCTTCAGGTAATTCCTCATCACTAAATCCCAAATTATTGCAGGAAGTGATGTTAGAGACAATGCTATCGAATTGTCTGATTGTTACATCCTGTTCCACAAAGGCTTGCTCCAAGACTTTCTGTAGAGCCTCTCTGTGTGCTTCTGAACTGAGTAATAGTGATAATACTGAGATCTTTGAAGGAGTTTGTAACAGTTGATCAACAATGTTATATTCACTCCTTTGGATGAGCTTTAGCATCTCATCTATGTCTTTTGAAAAGTCGGGATTACTAGATTGACCGACTGGTGGATCAGGAATTTCTGCCTGAAGTTCCTTTTGTTTGTTGGATTCTCCAACCCCTCGGTTGAAGATTCGACCACTCCGTGTTACACGACTGATGTCTGCAATATTCACGACGGAGGGTAATGGAATTTCCTTTCCATTCTCGATTATCGTTGCACCGTATTTGTAAGGGATTGCCTTAGCTGATTCATACGGTAGTGGCCCCGGTAGATAGATGACTTCTGGGAACCTTCTGACTTTTCTGACCATCATAAGTAACCTTGATCCGTTCCCGGTTGGGAACTCTAGATTCGTCAAGTAGAGGGATGATGGCAAAAACATCCCTGGTCCTGTGATGACCAGAGATCGTGACAACATCCTCAACTTGCTCGGCAAGGTAGTTCGGCGACCAAATGATGGGTCCTGAACCTGGATATGGACGAATTTCTCCATGATCGACCTGACCCTGAAGAGCTGCTCTCACAAGGTAACACCCTTGGTTACTTTCCGAACAGACGCTACAACGGTCATAATTGTGTGGTGGCACCTGGCCACGCCCACTTTGAATACAATGTAACCTCACTAGGTTATCTTTCATTGATCGGACATCCTGACTTTGACGACGAGTAGGATTCCTGTTATTGATACTAATCTGCTGAGTATCTTCGTCCATATAGATTGGCATCCACCAGTGATTTAACAAGTGCTGAAGTGCCTCCTGGACAAGGGTACAACCTCGATCGTTTTCGCAACCTGCTTTACAGTTTTGATAATCATGTGATATTAAGAATCCGAGTCGGATCTGCTCAGCATGTAACTCCACCAGGTTGGTATTCATCACGCGAATGTCAAAGATCTGAACCATGTTGATTTGATAGGAGTTCCTATCATGGTAGTCTTGGATCCATCCAAGATCCATCTGACGCTGGAGGGCCTCTTGTATGAAAGAGCATCCCTGTTTGTTTACCGAGTAAATCAGACAGGAACTGTAATCGTGCCACGGTAGATTATGATACTGGCTTTGCCTTGAGTGCATCGCCACCAAGTTGACATTCATCGCACGGATGTCGTGGTTTTGAATGATGTTGTTAGATTCTCCCTAAATCAGATTGACTGCAGCCTTCTCATGTTGAGGCAGCGGGTTCGTGAGAATATTAGGATTCGTATCTTTGAAAGATAAGAGCCCGCTCCTAACAAGCTTTTGCACGTCAAATTTGAAATTGAGGCAATTCTCTATGTTATGCCCCGATCCTCCTTGATGATAAGGGCATGTTTGATCCGCTTTAAACCAAAAAGGAAGATTTTCCGGAACTGAAATGGGAGACTTAGTCTGAATGTGCCCCTTAGCCAGCAGTAACGGAAACAACTCTGTGTACGTTACGGGTATAGGATCAAATCCTGGTGGCCGTATTGTATGGTTGTTATTGTACTGAGGATGAGTCTGCTGAAGAGGCTGTTGTGTCCTTTGTTGGTCAGGTTGGCTCTGCACAACCTGAGGTTGATATGTAGGAACAGGCGCGGGGCCGATAGCAGAAGTAACAGCTGCTACTAGCTGATAACGTCGCCTTTGCTTTCCGAGAGAGATATTCCCAATATCTTGCTCTTTTTTCTTAGGGAGAGCACTACCGTATTTTTTAGTACCACTCGTTGATCCAGTGTCTTTTACCAAACGTCCTTCTCGGACGGCTTCCTCAAGACGTACACCCATGCTGACCATTTCGGTGCAATCACTAGGTGCACTGGCAATCATTCGGTCATAGTAAAATGAGCTTAAGGTTTTTAAGATTTTTGTCATCTCTTTTTCTTCAAGAGGTGGACAAATTTGAGCGGCAATTTCACGCCACCTTTTAGCATACTCCTTAAAGGTTTCCTTGTCCTTTTATGACATTGATCTGAGTTGTTCTCTGTCGGGTGCCATGTCTAAATTGTACTTGTATTGTTGGACGAAGGCAGTACCAAGATCTCTGAATGTACTGATCGTAGTACGGTTTAAACCCATGTACCATTTGAGTGCGGCACCGATTAAACTATCCTGGAAGTAGTGAATCAGCAGGTCCTGATTCTCCGTCTGGGCTGACATCCGCCGACCGTACATCACCAGATGGCTCTGAGGGCAAGAGTTACCCTTGTATTTTTCAAAGTCGGGCACTTGGAACTTGTGTGGGACTTTCACATTTGGGACCAAGCAGAGGTCTGCGGCATCCTTTCCAAATAGATCCTGACCGCGAATGGCTTGCAGCTCTTTCCGCATTTCCAAGAACTGCTCCTGGAATTCATCCATTCTGTCAAACATAGTTTCCTTCTTACCAGAAGGTGTCTGTGGAATCTGTCCTTCCGGGACAGTGTGCACCACAGGGGGTGGTACCGTGACTACGGCAGTAAGTCTTGGCGCCTCCCGAAGTTTGTAACCTTCAGGAGTCTTGAGTATGCCCCTGGCATCTTCGCTTTCCCGAAGTTTGTAACCTTCAGGCCCAGCGGCTTCTGTTGCGATTCCCTGATCTTCAGTGATCGGCGGAACATATCCTTCCGGGATATAGTTAACAAGCATGCCCCAAGGACGATCTTTCGGCATCTGATACCTAGGATCATACTTTTCTATGATGGGCGTTGAGGTGATCTCTGAGATCAGAGTTCTTTGTAGCTGAGCTTCTGCCATGGCTTGTATGTCGTTACGAAGCTTTCTCATATCCTCTCTCAGAGCGTCGATCTCTTCTTTCAACTCTCTGTTTTCTTCCTCAAGATCATCCATCCTTTTCTGACGATTGGCCCGAGTATTATACGAATGAGACAGTTTGACTCTAGAATCGAGACACAAACGTGAGATTCGTAGGGAAGAAGAATACCCGATGTGAGAATGATGAATGCAATGATTATATTAATTGTTTTTTTGGTTTAGTCAAAATAAACTTCGACAATTAGATTGCAAATATCAAACACTGGGGAAACCCCTTTTTATTAAATTCCAAAGGATTACAGAAATGAAAATACAGTAGATTACAAAGTGCAGAAACAGAAACCTAAACTAATGGGTCCCGAGTCCTCTTCTTTGACCGGGGTGCTTGGGCCGTTGTCGGGTTGTCATTCCTTTGCCAGGTGAAAGGAGCGAGCAAATTCCCTTGGTCATCTTGATTTTCTACAGCATGCTGCTCCAAAATTTCAATCAGAGCATCTTTCTCTTTTAGTAGTTGCTGGATTGGGATACACTCTACGTCGAGGGTGCGGTACTTGTTCTTCCAAGATTTTCTTTCCTTTTGAACTTTGCTGAGAGTAACCTGAAGCTTTTCAGTTTCCGTCATGAAGTACATGACAGTTTCCCTCAGTGAAAGAATTCTGTAACGAGGATAAGGCATCTTTAGCTTGAGAGCTCTAGTTTGTACCCAATGGAGATAAGGCTCCACCGAGACACAGTCTGGTTTTCCCAGAGACTCTCGTCCTTTCTTATGAACCTGTTTCTAAGCTTGCACTATTTCCATCTTTAGTGCTCTGTCATTTTCTCCTTTTTTGAAGAAAAGACCTTCCAGATGAACACCCAGTGGGATGTGCCTCATCAGGCATCCAAATTGACGAAGAACTAATATCGGATGATAGTTGATTCCTCCTTTAGTTCCTATGAGGGGTACGCTGGGGAAGTTTCCACAACGGTCAATGATTCTGAATTGGTGAGAGACATGATCTTCTGCGACCAACGTAAGACACTCTTGCAATCCCAAAAAGCAGCAGACTTGGGCAAAGTGAGAGATAAACCATTTGTAGAGCAAAGGTACACAGCATGTGATCTCCCCTCCGCTGTACAAATTTCCCAAGTGTACAGAATGATACGCATCTGCGAGCAAAGTCGGCACAGGGTTTCCAATGAGAAAAACCTTAATAGCGTTGATATCGACGAAGTTATTGATGTTGGGAAACAAAAATAATCCGTAGGTGAGCAAGACAAAGATGCTTTCAAAAGCAGTCCCGTTCCCTATACTAGCGAAGTATAGAGCCTTTTTTGTCAAGAACTGGGCTGGCAAACCTTGGATGCCACCCTTAGTGGTCATGTGAGTCCTGACCTCAGACTCGTCCAAATGAATTGCTATTGCAATAGTCTGATTCTTTGGAATTTCTTCCAGTCCAGAAAATGGAGCTCGATCAGTGATATGTAAATCAGTCAGATGAGAATACTCCTCAAGCGTTGGTGATAGCTGATAATCCGGGAATGTGAAACAGTGATAAACCGGATCGTAGAACTGAATGAGCGCGTCCATGATCCCCTTAATCACATGGAGTCTTAACAGTGGTAGCAAACCACCGTGCTTGGCTCTGAAAGCCTCTGGGTTAACGATCATCCTTGCTAACCTTCTCAAATCCCCTAGTTTTGGAACCTTGAAGGTATACGTATGAGTTCTCCTTCTACCGAAATCCATTAGCGTAATCCTCTTCTCTGATATTTGCAATCAAAATCTTAGTTTAATTTGAAAAACAGAGAGACTAGAAGAGAAGTTTTTTGAATGTTTTAATGTTTTATTAAATGGATGCATGAATGCAGCACACAAAAACATAGAAAAAACATGGGGTCAAAGGGTCGTTGTCATGAAGTCAAGGCTCTACCCATCCCCAAAGGTTTATACTAGGGTGATTTTTGTACCTGTAATCATTATCATCAGCTCCTCCCAGGAAAGCAAAACAACAAGCGGATCGCCAGCGAGTTGTAGAGCAATCTTAGAGTAAGTGCCATTCACCGAGAATAGATCACCAGCCTTAAATGAGGGTAGTATCGCATAACAACTATTTCCGATAGTTTCCGCACTACGAAAGGGTTTGGCTCCTCAGCTTCTCAGACTTAACAACCGGCCCATTGGCTAGAAGAGTGAATGGGTTGCGTTGGTCAGCCTCCACTGAGGTTGATGGTCGACCCCGTCGCCATCACTTATCTTAAGTGTATACTCAATCTTTCCACATACGGCATCACTCGCATTCCCATTAGCAGAAAAATAAACACGTATAGCAATTAGGAAAAGCAGTATATATATTTGTCCTAATCATCCTAGACTTATAAAGTTATGATTCCTAAGTTCCTGACAGAAAATGGGTTCCCCGGCGGAAGCCCCAATCTGTGGTATTTACACAAGTGAAGAGAAAAAAGGTTTGTCCAAGGTTTCCACCTTAAACGTTTAAGAAAGAAGATTTGGCCCCACGGTGAGCGCCACTTTTCTGTAGCGAGCGATTTTGGACGCGGTTCTTAAGCGCTGGCCGCTCTCTGCGGTTTGAGCTTTGACTACAGGTCGATTCATTTTTTATCCTATTGTGAGCTAAATATGGAAGGGAAATAGATGTCTCCAATTAACCCTGCTTTGCATACTGAGTTTAAACAGCGGTCTGTTAGGTTACGGATGCTATCAATGTGGGGGGCCTTTGTACTGTTTATTTGTATTTTCGCCAATACTGTTTTCTTTCTTTTTTTACCTGGGCAGAAGGTTTCTGGCGGGGAACAAGGATTAGGATGTTAGGACTGATGCTTTTGAAATACTGCTTTTGATTGATGGAGATATGGGATTTGGGTTTTTTGTTGATTGCGCTCGCTAAGATCTTTTCTTTCGATCTTATGCCTACGTATTCCCGTTTACCGAAACAGGGAAATCAGAGCGTTCGTAGTTCCTCCTATTCTATGGGAGGAAATGGATGTTTTGGTGTCTTGTTCAAAGCCCAAGACGTGAAGCGAAAGGTCTATTTGTGTCTTGTTCAAAGCCCAAGACGTGAAACTGAAAGACCTCGACTTTAGAGAGAATTTGTCATCTCTAAAGAGGGAGAAGGAGAATTACTTTAACTGGGATACGCGGATCTGAGCAATGCCATAATTTCCGAAGAAAGGGTTTTAACTTGAAGGAGAAGACTTTAACTCAGTGTAGAGCAATGCCATCTTTCCTTAGGAATTTCTCGAGCTAAAAGAGGGACAGTGGCGTGGATATAGATGATCCAGAGGCTTGCCGCTTACAGCGATTAGATGAAGGGAAAGGATTTGTTGATGTTTGTGTACTGTGAACGAGGCACAACTTTGATGCTAAAAGGTTGATTGGATCAACCAGTGGTTTTCTTATACAAAAGCCTAAGAGGAGGCTAATTTCCGCTAGGAAAATCATTATACAAAGCCTAAGAGGAGGCTATTTTGTGTCTCGTACTAAGCCCGAGAGAGAGGCTAAAAGTTTTTGACCCGACGATAGAGTCTTTGTGTCTCGTACGAAGCCCGAGATAGAGGCTATTGTTTACTTGACTCAACGAGGGAGTCTTTGTGTGTCTCGTACAAAGCCCGAGAGAGAGGCAAAAAGGGTTGACTCAACAGGAGAATTTTTTATACTCAACAAGAGAGTGTTTTTGTATCTCGTACGAAGCCCGAGATGGAGGCTAAAAGTTTGTTTCAGTTGAATGACAGATCCAATATACTGATTTTAAAAGAGAAAATCAATTCTTATATGAGCAACACTGTACTCAGGGATTTGATTTGAGGATTAGGGATATTTCCTTCTCTTTGAGGAAACGGGAAATCCAAAGGGTATTGAGACTGTCCGAGTCTGCGGGTTTCCTTCCTATTTGACGAAGGGCTCACTTGAGAATGTCTTTGAGACTCAAGGAAGTTAGACTGTCCAAGTCTAGAGTTTTATCTTTTGTACTATGCTTTGAGAAACAGTAGTAGACTCTATGAAAGGACTGTTCTATGAGGATGACTAGGTTCTGTTCCTATACCTCTAGGAGGTCGTCGGGACAATTTGTACGAAGCCCAAGAGGAGGCTGGAAACTTTTAAGAAGCCGACGGGTCCTTGTACGAAGCCCAAGAGGAGGCTATCATTCCTGGAGGAAGAGATCATTATACGAAGCCTAAGAGGAGGTTGTGAATACTTCTAAGAAGCCGTAGTGTCCTTAAATAATGCCCAAGAGGAGGCCGACGCTTTTAAGAAGCCTGTGGGTCTATCATCTCCTTTCCATTAGGAGAGATAACTCTTTTAAAGATAAAAACCACTGGTAAACGTGCGAGGTTTACTATCCAGCGACTTTTAGCTTTTAAAGAGGGTTCCTTAGTTAAGGTCCAAGATTATGACCGTAGTGGGTACCCAAACCCCGAGACATTCAAGGCAAGCTATCCACAAGGAATAGATCAAGTCAGGAAAGTTCGAGAATTTGGAAGAAACTCAAAGATGCCATTCACGGAGAATACATTCATCTTGGGGAGTAGAGCTTCTTGACGATTCCTAAGGAGGACAGCCGAAGAGAAGACTGTATCTGGTGCTCCTATTGGGGATCTAGGCGTCTATTTCTACGAATAAATGAAACGGCTTTACCTAGTGCTAGACGTAGTTGCCGGGGAAACTCGAAATATCTATACTATTATTACACAGTAGATATGAGTTTATGAAAGGAGACTTACAGTGAGCAGCCCCACAATACAGTTTATAATATGAAAGCAGTAAACGAAAGCGATAACCACTTACTCGGTTGGAGTGCTTCCATGCTGTTTGGTTAGTTGTTCAACAAAGAAAGATTGAAAACAACAGTATATTCAAAATCAAAGGACAAAGTGCTTTGAAAAAGAAAGATTTGGGGCTTACAGCTCAAGGAGAGGCCCAGGGTTTTATCAGTGAGCGCACTGTTTGACTTTGTACAGCGGGACTTATACAAGTGACTGGGGCCCAAAAAGCTTTTTTGTACAAAGGGATGGGTCTTACACTCTCTCAAGAGGCCCAAAAAGATTTAAAGAAAATAGTGGGGCTTATAACACGAGGGCAGGCCCAAATGATTTTTCGTTTAAAAATGGCGATTGCGCCGAGGTTTTCTTTTAACGCAGAGGGACTTATACAATAAGTGAGGCCCAAAATGTTTTGGTTAAAAGGGGGATTGGGTCTTACACTCTAATAGAGGCCCAAAGTGTTTTGAATGGGTCTTATAGCTCAAGGAGAGGCCCAGATGATTTTTATTTTTAAACGGGCGACGATCGCGCCGTTTACTTGTACAGAGGGACTTATACAATGAGTGAGGCCCAAAAAGTTTTTGTACAAGGGGGGATGGGTCTTACACTCTCTCAAGAGGCCCAAAGAGTTTTGAAAATGATTTATGAGGGCTGAATTAATCCAAAACCCTAATTTGTTTTCAAAATGTATTTAATTGAATAAAAATTCAATTAAAATGATCAAAAATTGTTTAACACATGGAAAACAAATTGTGATCTTGGATTAATGCTTCAAAAATTAAGTATTGACCTACAAAATAATTAGAAAGCATTAAAAGTTGCAAAATCAATGTAGAAAAAATATTTAAAATGCCAAAAACAATCAAAATATTAATTCTTTACAAAAATATCAATTATATGAAATAAATAATATTTTTGAGATTTTTTGTGAAAATAAAATATTTTAACATTTTTGTGAATTATTAAAAAAAGAATCAACTCAAAATCATTAAAACTCAGAGAGAAATTAATTTTTGAATCAATTAAACAAAATCACAAAATTCAAATATTTGAATTTCTAAAAATGGCGCCAAGAACAAGCTGAAGAACACGCGCGTGTTCTTGGTTTCTCAGATTTGCATTTTCTATCCAATCTCCATGAATACTTAATTATATCATGCAATCCACATATCATTATGCTCGTCTCAACCTCACGATCATGTCTATGTACTTTAATTTCATTTAAATTAAACATACAACAAGAAATCACGAAGAGACCTCAAGAACCCTAATTTCTGCATGAAGGTTAGGATTTTTTATACATGATTCAAACAATGCAATTAATTGAGGGAAAACATTCCATGCATGATTATGAACATATGGCCAAATTATTGTGCGAGGAAATATGCATAGATTGAGAGATGACCAAGCATGTGGTTACCTCTAGGCCGTGACAGCAAGTGCAATGTGATTTTTGATTTGGAGGTGTTACAGATGAGTGGTGATGATCTGAACAGCTTCCCTACACCCTATGGATTGTGTTTGGATGGTTGGACTTGATTGAAATTGGCTGGATCATTTTGTGGTACCTCAGCTGCACTTTGGTTAAAACCTTGGGCAACCAGCTGGTGATTTTGTGAAATTGATGTTTCAGAAGTAATCTAAGTGTTTGATCAGCTCATATGTGATGTATGTGAGGTGTGTGAGTGATTGGTTTGATTGGAATTGCTCTCAAACTCAAAACCCGATAGTGACTTGCCTTAGAAGGCAAAATTGGAGTGAAAGAAGAGATTTTGAGGAAAGCATCTGTTAGACGGCTTTGGTGTACTCAAACTGACCACAATTGAGCTCTATTTATAGTAGAGCAAGTTTGTTTTGCAAGGAATAGTGCATGGCAGCTGGTAAGTAGGTTTGGCCAATGTTGGCAAATGAAAATCCAAGTCTCCTCTAGCCATTGACTAGAAGTTAGGGCACAGAGCTTTGGTTCCCTTGGTCTTGGATAAGTCTTGACTGATTTCAGATGAGAATGGCTCTGTCCATGCCACCTTGATGGTTCCATTGAATGCCTCATTCCAAATTTGAAGTCTTGTCCCTATTTTGGCCATTCTAGGTCCAAAAGTTAGGAATAATGGCAAGTAACTATGTTCAACAGAGGCAGGTCCCTCAGCAGCAGTTACACCATCCATCGGAGGAAAACTCCAGTCAAGGTCATCTTCGACAGAAGCTCAGGATGTCCCAAATTCAAAGTTGGTAGAAGGATATTGGTCGTTATGTTTCAACGTAGCCCTTTTCCCTGTAAATTACCATTTTCTAACTTTGTAAATACTCAATGGTATCACGCGTTAGGCTGATCTCCATTTTATCAATAAAATTTGAGCCCTGGTGCTTTTGTTTGTAATTCTTATTTATTTTAGCTTTACAGAACGACATTGTTAACATGATTAACGATTCTTGAAATAAAACAAAAATGAATTTACTTGTTAAAACTTTTTCTGCTTTTTAATAAAGAAGGCAATTTCTTTTGACTGTTGAACATCAGAAGAACATCGGTCGCTTCTCCAGAAGTAATCGAACCTCAAAGTACGGAATCAAAGTACTCCTTCTACGCCAGTACGCCTAAATGAAGGGATCAACTGTGTCAGAGACCTTGTTTCGTCTGACACGCTTCGGCCGAGTTCTCATCTCCTAAGTCCGATCAACATAGCTCCCAACAGGGACTATCTCTCATAAGAAAGGCAGAATTGCTATCTTGAACCAGTGATACTTTTCATCACCCACTGTGGCCGAGTATCCAGTCGTATTCATTCGTCAGTCTGTGTGTTGTGTCAAGTCTTTGTCAGCATATACATACATGCATCATGCATTATTGATTTACATTCACATTCATATTGCATCACTATCACTCTAGTCGGTCTTGTCCCCTAGTGATAAAAGTCCTCTCAATCGAGTTATCAGCCCTTTCCTCGTCAGGAAGTGTTACGTCTGAACAATCTCTCTCCTCCAGTTTTATTCCTGGATTGAAGTTGGGTCCTCGACCACTTTGATAACTTGAACCTCTGAAAGACCAGAGAGCCCTCAGTTAACATCACTCTTCGCCATTGAAGATGATATCCTTGTTTTCCCGGATTAAAGAAATCCTGAGAGAAAGCCTCCTAAATCGGAGATTCGGCAGTACGGCAGTTTTTCTCCGAAAAATCCACTGATGAAAAGGTCATCGGCACCTCAAAATTGGATCACATCATATGGCATTTCTCCGAGAAGATCTCCGAGAAAAGTATGATGTAAAGACCCCGAACAAAAGCAGTCTCTCAAGAGACTTGTTTTCCCCAGTAGATTCAACAAATGGCGTCTCCAAACAGAGAAGTTTGTGCACCTCTACAATTCAGACGACTGGGTTCCCCAGCAAGTTTGACATCAAAACTTTTCCCACTCAAATGGCATCTCCCCAGGAAAATTCGGCGAGAAGTTTGAAGGAAAGCCGCTACGAATAACGTCCCTTGTCAGTAAAGTTTATTGACGAAAGAAACTAAGACCAGTTCCTTGGTAGGAAACCAGGATCAAGGGGAAGTTTACATCAGAAACTCAGACCAGTTCCTTTGTAGGAAACCAGGATCGAGGGGGAGTTTACATCAGAAACTAAGACCAGTTCCTTGGTAGGAAACCAGGATCGAGGGGGAGTTTACATCAGAAACTAAGCCCAGTTCCTCGGTAGGAAACCAGGATCGAGGGGAAGTTTAAATCAGAAACTGAGACCAGTTCCTTGGCTGAATACCAGGATCGAGGGGAAGTTTACCTTTTCTAAGCATCATTGCTTAGCAAAAGAAGATGAATGCGTGAATTACCATTCATAGACGCCGTCAAAATTTTGGGTATTCCGATATTTAATCCTCTTGCACCCCGAATGCCCGAATACCTTCGTCATTCACACCTTCGGGTCCTAAAAGATTAAATAGGGGCATCTGTCATACCCCAAATTTTTACCACTTAGATTTCCCATCATTGTGCAAATCATCATCATAATATGGAGGAACCATCATACTTTATCAGTCTCCCCAAAGATGGGTAAGCATCCACTACAATCAAAATTAGGGTTTCAAGCCCTCTCAGAGCCTTAGACAAAGGATCAATCAAGGAATGACATGATCTTCAACTTGTCTAACCTCTCAAACATCCACAATGGATCAAAAGGACTCCCACTTCAAGGATCAAGCACAAGGTTAATCCCTTCTAGGTGGATCAAGTCTTAAGATCGACAGTGTCACCAAATTAGGGTTTTGGTCGACCAGGGCCTCCAGATGGAAATTTTTCATCTGGGCATGAGCCAATGATTCAAAACATATCCTAATATACTCCATGGAACCTCATGGACCCAATCATCAAGTCAATTTTGCCTCAGGGGATGCATTCATCAAAAATCAGGAATTAGGGTTTCTTGACCTAATTCACCCCTAAGTAGACTTCTAGGGAAAATCATGAGCCAAGACCTCAAGAGAGGGTTTGAGGGTCTCTAATGAACTATATTGATCCATTTGTAACAATGGATTAATCCAAGAAGCTTGAGCAACAAGTCTCAATTTCATCTGCACCACAATTAGGGTTTCGCGAGGAAAGTCAACTGTAACTTTGACTTTTGACCAGGACATGCTCCCAAGCCCTAAGACATGATTCAATATACCCTATGACACCCATGGAACATGTCCATTAAGTTTGATTTTGGTCAAGGACAAGATTTCATGAAGAATTGCACAGTTTGGAATTCATATGATAAAAAGTCAACTGTGCACAAAAGTCAACTTTGACTTTTTGAGATTTTTCACCAAAATGGGTTTTTAACCCTAAAATGATGTTAATGTATGATTTGAATCATCATTCATCAAGAAAAATCAAAGAAAGTGGGATAACTTGTAAAAGGGGTAACCATAAAAACTTAGAAAAATTTCTAAGTTATGGAAAAAGTGACACTAATGTGCCAACTTTGGAGGACCATGACTCCTAAACCACAAGGCCATTGTTCCCCATTCAGAGCTTGATTTGTAGATCTCATTGCCCTCTACAAAAGCTTCTTACTGACCTATGTCCAAATTCCTCATGGATTTTGAGTTATGGAGTGATCAAAATCAAGAAAAGTCACTTTGTTCCAACACTTAGTGAAAATTTCACTAAGTCAGATTTTACCTTACTTTTTACCAAATGTAGGGGGATTTTTCACTTGGATTCAAAAGAGATCAAAACCAAACATGTTCAAACAGTTGTTGTATCATGTAAGGGCTTTCCAAAATGACCAAGAACATTACCAAATTCAATTTGAGTCATGAGATACAACATTGGCAAGTTGCCTTGGTGAAATCTGTCAAGGCAAGGCAGATTTTGCAATTTTGCTCGATTTGCCAAAATCAGCCAAATCCAAATGCTCCTATCCACTTAGACACCTCTGAGGATTGAATCTAAAGGGGACAATCACTAAGCCAAGCCTCCAAAGTCTTTGGAACAAGAAATAGCATGTTGAACCTAGAATTGCCAAAATAGGGACAAGACTCCAATTTTGGATTGGAGCATTCATTGGAAGAATCAAGGTGGCATGGACTGAGCCATTCTCAACTGAATTTAGTCAAGACTTATCCAAGACCAAGGGAACCACAACCCTGTGCCCTAACCTCTAGTCAATGGCTAGAGGGAACTTGGATTTCCATTGGACAACATTGGTCAAACCTCTGCTGCAGTTGCCATTCACTGTGGATCCCAAAACAAACTTGATCTACTATAAATAGAGCTCAATTGAGATCAGTTTGAGTACACTAATGCCATCAAATAGATGCTTTCCTCAAAATCTCTTCTTTCACTCCAATTTTGCCTTCTAAGGGAAGTCACTATCGAGTTTTGAGTTTGGGAGCTTTTCCAATCAAACCAATCACACACACACCTCATATACATCATATAGAAGTGATCCAAACACTCACATAACATCTGGAACACAGATTTCACAAAATCACCAGCCAATTGCTCAAGTTCTTGACAATTTTACAGTTGAGGTACCATCTTCAACTCCAAACCATTTCAATCCATTCCAAGCATTCATACACACTCCATGGCACCTAGGGAAGCTATCCAGATCATTGGAACCTAGTTGTAACACCTTCAACACAAATCACGATCACCAGCTGCAAGTGGTAAGCATGAGCTCTTCTAACTCTATGATCCATGCAATTTTTGCTGCACAATAATTTGGCCATATGTTCATAATCATGCATGGAATGTTTCCCCTCAATTAATTGCATTGTTTGAATCGTGTATCAAAAATCCTAGCCTTCATGCAGAAATTAG
Source organism: Lathyrus tuberosus (assembly GCA_022829125.1). Lineage (NCBI taxonomy): Eukaryota > Viridiplantae > Streptophyta > Magnoliopsida > Fabales > Fabaceae > Lathyrus > Lathyrus tuberosus. Next base: position 11,059,369 of record JALAZF010000102.1, read on the forward strand.
GGTTCTTGAGGATTTTTCATGATTTCTTGTTATATGTTTAATTTAAATGAAATTAAATACCATAGACATGATCGTAAGGTTGAAACGAGTTGATTGGTATGTGGATTACATGATATAATCAAGTATTCAGTGAGATTGGAGAGAAAATGCAAATCTGGGCAAACCCAGAACACGCGCGTGTTCTTGGCGCCATTTTTTCAAAATTTGAATATTTGAATTTTGTGATTTTATTTAATTGATTCAAAAATTAATTTCTCTCTGAGTTTTAATGATTTTGAGTTGATTCTTTTTTTAATAATTCACAAAAATGTTAAAATATTTTATTTTTCTAAAAAATCCCAAAAATATTATTTATTTTGTATAATTGATATTTTTGCAAAGAATTAATGTTTTAATTGTTTTTGACATCTAAAATATTTTTTCCACCTTGATTTTGCAACTTTTAATGTTTTCTAATTATTTTGTAGGTCAATACTGTAGTACCCCAAAATTTGCTCTCTCTCTTTTCACATCATAGCATACCATTATCATATATCATATCATATCCATCTCATAAGCATTGCATTGCATTTAACACAGAAAAATGAAGCATAGCATCACTCTTACCATCAAGGCATGTGATCAGGTGAAAGGTGGTCAATCAAGCAATAATTCAAGGCACTCAAGGGCAAACAAGTTCACTCAAGGCAAGCTGAGAGGTCCCTCATGTCTCATACCATCTCAATGGATCATCCACAACCTCAAAAAATGAGATCCAATAGGAGATTAGAGCACTACACCTTTCATCATGCAAGATATTCAAAAATTGAAGGAAAATCCTCAAAAGAGATGGCTCATTGATCCAAAATCAATCTCAAATGGCATATTTCATCATCCTATAAGAGGATACACAACATACTCTGAGGAACTTGGAATTGAAGACTGCACATTTTTCTCCTAGGAGGTGGGTACCAAAATTAGGGTTTCCAATAAAATCAGGATATCTCTGATTTTTTGGACCAAACTTGATGTCATGGTGTTCTACATGTCCTTAAGTGTATGGATGTGGAAAATTGCTTCTCAATTGGTTTTAGAAGTGGTTCAATTGGAAGAAAGATAAAAAATCAGGGAAATTGGGGCCAAGTCAAATAATCAGAGGAAAAAGTCAACTCTTGACTTCTTGAGGCCAAATTCATAAAATTCATGTTATATGTGTCCAATGTGCAAAATTTGATCAAGAAACTCCAAAGGAATCATGAAAAAATCAAGATGTAGAAAGTTGCCATTTTTGGATGAAGTAGGGTTACTAAAAATAGCAAGTTTTGGCCATTTTGCACCAGACTTTGAGCCAAGGCCATTTAAAATTGGTGCATCAAATGAAAATTCCACCAGGCCACAACAAAAGGTCTTGCTTCAAGCTTCAAATCCATGTGTAGAACATCTCCATTGGATAAAAATTAAGAGAGATATGGATGATCAAAGTTGGAAGAAAGTAGGCCAAAACCATGTCATGACCAAGCCTTGCCAGGCCTGCGCGCGTGTCATTTTCACAAACACGTGGTGAGCCGAATGCCCACCTATTTTTCTCCAAGAAAGAAGCTTCAAATGAGAAAATTTTCAACATGAAAGTTGTTCATGGCAGTGTCATCTTCATTGTTCATGTTGGACAAAATTCTATTTGATCAAAGGTTGAGGAGTTATGATGGCTCAAAGTATGGTCAAGACAACTGAGAATTTGACCAAGTCTCAACCAAGTCGTGCCACCAGTCTGCACATCTATGTACCAGTCCCTTTTACACCTGTTTATGGTCATTTTTAGACATGTTTGAGACATTATTTCAACTCAATTTTCAAACCAATATTGTTCCCCAATGCATCCTCTTTCCAATGAACCCATGAACTCACCAAGTCATTCATTGAGTAGAGAGAAAAACTTCAACAAACTACCCTATGTTGGCACTGGTACATTGACAGTTCAGTTCATAATTTGGTTCACTCACACACCAAACACTTCTTCACTTCAGTTTCCTCTTTTGACTAAGCACACATTACTTACACTAGGCACAGTGGCACGTGCATTGCATGAGAATAGAAGGGACAAGCTTGCTTAGCAAGTTTCTGATGAACAAGCTTCTATTTCACAAACCGTGCCATTTCTTTTTCCCATTGCTCCACCATAATTGTCATGAGCTTGACCTCACCATAACCCAACCTTGATCACTCGCCCCCTAACTAACTTGACTCAGTTAGTTAGGGTGGACTCATTTAACCATTCCAACTCACCCTAACTCACTCAGTTAACCACCACAGTTCCCCTTTAACCACACTTATATAACTAAATCTCCTTCAAAATTTCAGGACAAAACTTCATTCTCATTTTGTTTCCTCTGAAATTCGCAAGCTCTCTCTGAAGTTTCTCTTCCTCTCACACGATTTCATCATCATCTACATTGGAATCCATCTTCAAGCTTCAACATCAAGCAGCATTAGAACACATTGAAGCTTGGTAACATTGAAGAGATTGAAGTGTCTTCCACTGCATATTGAATTTCATCCACATTTGCAAGAATTTGTGAGCCTTTATTTGGCCAGTTGAAGATCAAAGAGGAGGCACATTTCTCTGGTTCTCTTTCAACTCCAGTTTCCTACATTTTCAGGTTTCAATATCTCAAACTTTCTTGGCACGATTTACATTCTGTTTAGCTTGTGTTGTGATGATTTGAGCTCACTAAGAGCATTCCTCCATCTGGCTAGTTGATAGAGCTTCTTAGAAGCTTAGATCCAAAACCTAGGGCTAATTTCATTGCTTCGATTCTCTCTGTTCGTGTGTTGTTTGTGGAAACTAAGCCTAGATTCATGCTCTATGTGACTTCCTGAACATTTTGATGTGCATTGCATAAATTTCTGGAAGGTCTGGTTGATTGCAGTGCCGGAGAGTGGCCGGAGAAGGTGACCGGAGGTCCCTCTCCGGCCGGTGAGGTTCTATTAGGGTTTTACATCCCAGTTTAAGTTGTGTCCGTTGATTTGTTTTAATCCAAGGGTGGTGGTGTTGCCAGCGAATAAATGGAGAGGGTGTGTGTCACGTGCTTCATTTTCACCTTTCTGATGAGTAGCATGCGTGTGTGTATATGGTTGTTATGATGCACTAGCACTGTGATATGCATGATGTGGTTACTTTGACTGAATCTTGACCTTGACTCAATCTAATGGATAGTAATGAATCAATTTTGTTGACTGGAAGTCCATGATAACTATTGTGTTATTCGCGTTATTGGACCTTAGCCAGAATGCTATCCACACCTCCTTGTTTTCAAGCCCAATTGATTTGAACTGATATTTTGCTAAGTTCACACCCCCATTCATATTGCATTTTTATTTTATTTTCTTTTTTCTACACGTTTCATAATTGCATTTTAAAAATACCAAAATATCTTTAAAAATTCCATAAAAATTCATGTTGCATTTTGACATATTAAAGTAATTTTATATTATTTTTAATTCCAATTTTGTGAACGGTTGCATATTAATTCCTGATTTTATTTTATTTTCTTTTGGAAATTGTTTCTATGTTTATACCTTTACTTCAAACTTTTATTTCTCTTAAACCATTAAACATTTTTGGTCCATTCTTGTTGCATTCATTTCATATCACATTAAACTACATAAAACCATTTTTACATGTTTTTAAATTTTTTTTTTCATTACATTTTGACTTCACTCTTTGGCATGATTAACTTTGGTTCTTCATTCTATTTGACCCCTAATCTAAATGACTAATTTTGTGGATCTGTGGATGAAATTTTGTGACATGTTTTACTTCTATTTATAGAATATCTTGACCAAGTTTTATAATTTTTTGATGTGGTTAGATATTTTTAGTTGAATTGTTCTTTAAGGTACCTCTAATTGAACTCTAATTGCATGAACCTAACTTTAATTGATGAAAGGAATTTGTGCCATTGTTTGAGGGTTCTTTTTAGGTTATTTTAGATACCTTAAGACTTGCATGAATCAAATTTGGTCAGTGGTGCATCATTTTGCCATGTTTTGATTGCTCATCCAAAGTTGAACATCTTATGTGAATATTTTTTTTGACCTAAATGACTTGTGTTTGCATTTATATTCCTCCATCCATGCTTGTATGCTCCTTCATGCATGATCAATTACATCTTGAACATGTTAACATACTGACCTCATTCATTTTCCACTCACTCCATAAATATATGATCATTCCATCTCATGTAGGTGACTTAAATGCATTCAAAACATGAAACTCCTTCACTTCATCTCTTCTTCATTCATTCACCAATGATTGTATGCTTTTGTGATGGACTTAAGTAACTTGTAATTGACATTTATAGCGCATTTTAAGACATGTTTGAATTCTGGAACTTGATTTGACTTGATTTGTTAGGCCATTCTAACATCATCTTTCTTATTTCTTCATATTCTTTCTTCTTCCACAAGTAAGGGTAGTTAGTTAGAACTTGCCCTCACTTCTTTCACCCAATTTAGATGCATTACTATTAGGAGTCAATTGGGACCTTTAGCTACTGCCCCTAAGTGGTTTGAGCCTTTGATTGTTGATTGTGTGCTTACTCGCTTATCCTTTGTTCATATGTGATATTTCTAACATTTTTAGGTGCAAATGGTAAGTAAGTTGGATGTGGATATGCTTCCACATCCTACCTTTTTCCCTTAACTCCTTTAATGTTTTTAAAGTGTGATTGTGAAGCATGTAATGCTATCGTTTGCTTAATTGCACACCATCCCTTCTTAGGTTCTTTCTTAACTTCATTAAGAAGTAAGAAGAATTCTAAGCTTTCTTCTTTTCTTCTTCTCATTCTCCCTTACCTTCTCTTCAAGCAAGGAGCACATACAACACTAAGGAGTTTCTTTCTTCTCTTTTAAACCTCACTAACCTTAGGATATCCATGCATGATAACACTAAGGTGTGTCTTAGTCCCCATCAGATTTTACCTTTCTCTCCTCTCTTGAGTCCCTCTTCTCATCTCTTAAAGAAAATTCAAAAACATCTAATAAAGGTAGGCATTTATTGCATTTAGGCCTTTCATATAAAGAAAAGATTATAAAGGGGTCTTCTCTTATAATCTTAGAATGTGTAGCATATAGCCCATCTTGGGTCAATGTGTTAAACATTTGATCTTGTATGAGAGACTTAAATGCAATACTTGTTGAAGGTACAAATAAAAAACACTTCTTCATTTCATAATCAACAAAAACACTTAATAGACACAAATATGCTAGTGTGTTTGAACCTTGATAATTGGAACTAAGTGTGAGGGTCTTCTTCACTCTTAGTGTGCTTTCTTACCCATTCCATCTTGGAATGTGAGAATGTACACATTCCAATGGCTAAGATTCAGATACACTATCATATGCAAACAAACATGAAAAAACTCTTAAAAGACAAAAACAAACAAATAACGTCTTTCCTTCGGGAATTCTTTTGTCATCTCATTCACTCCTTCCGTAAGGATGCGTCATTTCTGTTCTACCGCAAACAGGTAACGCCTAAGTCTCCCTACAGCGAGCTGCAACACCTAAACTGCTAGGACGCGAACGTTGACGTACTCCACTAAAAAACACAAACAACTTTCCCTAGGTGAGGGGAACTACGTCGCTCTGATTCTCATGTTCCCGATGAGATACGTAGGCAGTGGGGTAGGGCCCATTCGAGCACTTCTTTTATTTTCCCTACATTTGTTTCTCTTTCTCTTTCTTTCTTTCAGTTCCTTTTTTCCCGAATTCTTTTCTTACACCCTTTGATTGAAGCAGCAAGCGTGGGTCCCATCGGGTACGATGGATGCGAGAGGGTGCTAATACCTTCCTCTCGCGTAACCGACTCCCGAACCCAGTTCTCTTGGTCGCAAGACCATGCTTTTCCTTCCCCTCAGGTTTATGCGGTGTTTCCTTTCCCTCTCTTGGGATAAATACACATTGCTGGCGACTCTGTTCGGTGCCACTTTCGCGTTTGTACTAGGATGAAAATCCCGGGAGCGACAAATACTTAATTTTTGAAGCATTAAACCAAGATCACAATTTGTTTTTCCTATGTTAAACAATTTTGACCATTTTAATTGAATTTTTATTCAATTAAAACACATTTTTGAAAACAAATTAGGGTTTTTGGATTAATTCAACCCCCATAAATCATTTTCAAAACACTTTTGGGCCTCTAATAGAGTGTAAGACCCAATCCTTTTTTTGACCAAATCATTTTTGGGCCTCAGATACTGTATAAGTCCCGATACTGTCAAAAACAAACGGCGCGATCGTCGCCTTTTGAAAAAAAAACCTTCTGGGCCTACCCTCGAGTAGTAAGACCCATTTCTTTTCTTAAAACTCTTTTGGGCCTCTATTAGAGTGTAAGACCCAACCCTCTTGTACAGAAAACCTTTTGGGCCTCATTCGTTGTATAAGTCCTACTGTACATTTTCAAATAAACGACGCGATCGTCGCCAGTTTAAAATAAACCATTTGGGCCTCTCCTTGAGCTATAAGACCCATTCAAAACTTTTGGGCTTCTAATAGAGTGTAAGACCCAACCCCCTTTTAACCAAAATCATTTGGGCCTCAGATATTGTATAAGCCCCTTCGCGTTAAAAGAAAATCTCGGCGCGATCGCCATTTTTAACGAAAAGTCAACTGGGCCTACCCTCGTGTTATAAGCCCCACTCTTTTTCTTTAAACCTTTTGGGCCTCTTGAGAGAGTTTAAGACCCATCCCTTTGTACAGAAAACAATTTTTGGGCCACAGTCACTTGTATAAGTCCCTCTGTACAAATTCAAACAGTACGCTCACTGATAAAACCCTGGGCCTCTCCTTGAGCTGTAAGCCCCAAATCTTTCTTTTTCAAAGCACTTTCTCCTTTGATTTTGAATATACTGTTGCTTTCAGTCTTTCTTTGTTAACAACTAACCAAACAGCATGGAAGCTCTACAACCGAGTAAGCGGTTATTGCTTTCATTTACCGCTTTCATATACATATAATTGTATTGTGGGGCTGTTTCACTGTAAGTCTTCTTTCATAAACTCATATCAACTGTGTAATAATAGTATAGATATTTCGAGTTTCCCCGGCAACTACGTCTAGAACTAGGTGACGCCGTTTCGTTTATTCAAAGAAATAGATAACTAGATCCCCAATATGATCACCAGATACAGTCTTCTCTTCGGCTGTCCTCATTAGGAATTGTCAATAAACTCTACTCCCAGAGATGAATGTATTCTCCGTGAATGGTATCTTCGAGTTTCTTCCAAATTCTCGAACTTTCCTTACTTGATCTATTCCTTGTGAATAGCTTGCCTTGAATTTCTCTGGGTTTGGGGACCCACGGGCTTCTTAAAAGCATCGGCCTCCTCTTGGGCATTGTACAAGGACCCACAGGCTTTCTAAAAGCATCCCCGCCTTCTCTTGGGCGTTGTACAAGGACCCGTCGGCTTCTTAGAAGTATTCACAGCCTCCTCTTAGGCTTCGTATAAATTAATTCTTCCTCCGAGAATGATAGCCTCCTCTTGGGCTTCGTACAAATTGTCCCTCGGCTTCTTAAAAGTTTCCAACCTCCTCTTGGGCTTCGTACAAATTGTCCCGACGACCTCCTAGAGGTATAGGAACAGAACCTAGTCATCTACATAAGACAGTCCTTTCAAAGAATCTACTACTGCTTCTCAAAGCATGGTACAAAAGATGAAACTCTAGACACAGACAGTCTAATCTCCTTGAGTTTTCCAGACATTCTCAAGTGACCCCTTCGTTAAATTGGAAGAAAACCAGTAGACTCGGACAGTCTCAATACCCTTCGGATTTCCCAATTTCATAAAGAACAGGAATAGCCCGGATCCTCGAATCAAATCCTCGAGTACAGTGTTGCTCATATAAGAACTGATTTTCTCTTTAAATTAGCATACTGGACCTGTCACTCAAATGAAACAGTAACCATAGCCTCCTCTTAGGCTTTATATAATGATCCTTCTCCAGTTACAATAGCCTCTCTCTTGGGCTTTATACAATGATTCTCCCCAGCGGAGTCAAACAACGTTTAGCCTCTCTCTCGGGCTTTGTACGAGACACATAAAGAGACTCCCTCGTTGAGTCAATCACCCCTTTCGCCTCAATCTCGGGATTTATACGAGATACAAAAAGGTTCTTATTGAGCCAAACAAACAACAACCCCCATCTCGGGCTTCGTACGAGATACAAGAAACTCTCTTGTTGAGTCAAATAGCCTCCATCTCGGGCTTTATACGAGATACCAAAAGATTCCCTCGTTGAATCAAAACCTTTTAGCCTCTCTCTCGGGCTTTCTACGAGACACATAATAGCCTCCTCTTAGGCTTTGTATAAGAAAACCACTGGTTGGTCCAATCAACCTTTTAGCATCAAAGTTGTGCCTCGTTCACAGTACACAAACTTCAACAACTCTTTCCCCTTCATCTAATTGCTGTAAGCGGCAAGCCTCTGGATCATCTACATCCATGCCAATGTCCCTCTTGTAGTATGAGAAATTCCTAAGGAAAGATGGCATTGCTCTAAACTGAGTTAAAGTCTTCCCCTTCAGGTTAAAATCCCCTATAAAGGAAATTATGGCATTGCCGGATTCACAAATCCCGGTTAAAGTAATCCCCCTTTACAGTCAGTCACCCAACAGTTGTGATAAACAGACCCCTTTAGAGATGACAAATTCTCTCTAAGGTCAACACTTTTAGCTTCACATCTTGGGCTTTGAACAAGATATAAACTACTTTTAGCTTCACATCTTGGGCTTCGAACAAGATACAAATAGACCCTTCAGCTTCACATCTTGAGCTTTAAACAAGATACAAACTACCTTTAGCTTCACATCTTGGGCTTTGAACAAGATATAAATTACCTTTCGCTTCACGTCTTGGGCTTTGAACAAGACACCAAAACACCATTTCCTCCCGTAGAATAGGAGGAACTACGATCGCTCTGATTTCCCTGTTTCGGTAAACGGGAATACGTAGGCATAAGATTGAAATAAAAGATCTTAGCGAGCACACTAAACAAAAACCCAAAATCCCATACTCTCATACATTCGTCCTAACTTCCTAACCGATAGCCTAAAGCACCCCTCGTCAACAAAATAACCTAGGAGAAACCCCGAATCTTTGTAGCATCTGTAAACCAACAGTTTTGACTGTTTAATCTCAGTATGCAAGCAGGGTTAATTGGAGACATCTATTTCCCTTCCTTCATCAGCTTTAATAGGATAAAAAATGAATCGAGTTGTAGTACCAGAGCTATCGTGCTTCGCAACCACATCCAAAAATCACTCGCTACAATGTGGAGCACTCTTACATGTTTTAATTGGATGATTGTGATATGATTTGAATTCTGACTTGGATCTATTTTCATCTTACTTTATTCATGTCGTCTTTGTGTGAGGTTCCATGGTGTTTAATTGTGTTTCTTATGCAAGTTTGTTTGCATCATTACTTATTTGTTCTTAATTGCTTCTTTGAGCTCTTTTGTATGATCTTTTGAAGCATGATTAATGGTATGATTTGAGTATGATGTGAATGATGTCCTTGCTGCCCCATCTCTTTTCTCATCTTTTACCTCCCTTTCTTCTTCATCTCTTTCACTCTCTCTCTCTTCCCTTGAGTCTCAAGACTTGTTTATGTCTTGGATTCACTCCCTTAGAGCTATCTAGTCCAACTTAATTTTTGATTAAGCTTGGAGTAGGATTAGCATTAGGATTCCCTTTGCATGCTAACTTAGGTAGACGTTTCCCCTTTCAAACTCAATTATAGGGCCACCTTTGCATGATAACATTAGGATCATTTAGTTTCCCCTTAGTGTTTTATTTTCCTTTGAGTCTTCTCTTCTCATCTCATAACACTTCTAAAACACTTAATAAATATAACGAATATTGCGCTCGAGCCTTAAGTGTAGGAAATGAAGAACGAGGGGTCTCCCCTCCTCTTCTAGAGTGTTTAGCATACGTCCCATTTGGGGGCGACCATGCGATTCACTCGTTCCCGCATGATAGACTTTAGTGCAATGTAAGTTACGAACTAACTTCAATCCATTTCTGTCTAAAAAAAACACAAAAGCAAATTCAAATGTTTTTATCCTTCGGGATTGTTCAAGTTCAAATCATTTTCAGAAAAGAGCACGTTACTTCCGTCTTGTCGCAAACAGGCATCGACCCTAACTGCCAGACGCGAATCTAACGTCGCTCATAAAAAACACTAACCGACCTCGTTAAGTCGAACTACGGCTGCTCTGATTTCCTCTTTCTCATCCGATTGAGGATACGTAGGCACAAGACTGCGATGTCTTGGCGAGCAACCTCCCCCCTTAGTTCGTGTCCGAACTACGTTGACTCTGATTTTCCCATTGCACGAGGGAATACGTAGGCATAGGATGAGCGATGTCCTATCGAGTAACTTCTTTTTCTTTTCTTCTTCGTTTCTTTGTTCCTTTCCATTCCCATTTCTTCTTCTTTCCAGTAGCAGCGGAGCTCCAGATGACGACACCCTTTGATCGAGACAACAAGCGTGGATCCCATCGAGTACGATGGACGCGTGGGGTGCTAACACCTTCCCTTCGCGTAACCGACTCCCTTATCCGTTTCTCTTGGTCACGAGACCATCCTCTTTTCCTTCCCTCAGGTTTACGCAGTGTTTCCTTTCCCTCTCTTGGGATAAATACACATTGCTGGCGAATCTGTTTTCCGCGCCACTTTCGCGTTTGTACCATGGATGCAAATCCTTGGGAACGACAATTTGGAATCTCTTGTAGTTGACACATTTAAAGTATGTCAGATGGACTTTCATTTGAACTTTGAATGGGAGAAAAAGGCCTTGTGGTTTAGGAGTTATGACCTTGCAAAGTTGGTACAAAATCATTTTTGTTCCATAACTTAGAAAATTGTTTGTTTCTCATGGTTGCCCCTTTTGCAAGAAACCTCACTTTTCTTGATTTTTCTTAATGAATGATGATCAATACCATACATTAACATTGTTTTTGACTTAGGGGAACCGTATTTGTGAAAAATTCCAAAAAGTCAAACTTGATTTTGTGCACAGTTGACTTTTTATCGGATGAAATCCAAACTGTGCGATCCTTTGTGAAATCAAGTCCTTGACCTAATTCAAACCTAATTAATGGATTTCATAGGTGTTATAGGGTGTCTTGAATCATGTCCCAAGGTTTGGGAGCATGTCTTGGTCAAAAGTCAAAGATACAGTTGACTTTTTCTTCAAAACCCTAATCGTGGTCCAGGTGAAATTGAAACTTTTGAATCAAGTTTCTTGGATCAATCCATTATTGTAAATGGATCAATCTAGTGTATTTGAGGCCCTCAAATCATGTCTTGAGGTCTTGACTCATGCTTTGCTCCAAAATTCAACTTAGGGGTGAATTAGGTCAAGAAACCCTAATTCCTGATTTTTTGATGAATACATCCCCTGAGGTTATTTTGACTTGATGGTTAGGTCCATGAGGTCCCTTTGAGCATCTTGGGTTGTGCTTTGATGCATTGGCTCATGCCCAGATGAAAATTTTAATCTGGAGGCCTTGGTCGACCAAAACCCTAATTTGGTGACACTGGCGATCCCGAGGTCTGATCCACTTGGAATGTTGTACTTCTATGCCTGATTCTTGATGTGGGAGTCCTCTTGATCCTTTATATATGTTTAAGAGGTTAGACAAGTTGAAGATCATGTCATTTCTTGATTGATCATTTGTCTAAGTGCTCTGAGAGGACTCAAAACCCTAATTCTTGATTATAGTGAATGCTCACCCATCTTTGAGGAGATTAATGAGGCATGATGGTACATACATATTGTGGTGATGATTCTCACAATGATGGGAAATCTTGTGGTCAAAATTTGGGGCATGACAGATACCACTCTTGACTCTCTCTCCAGCTAACACCAAATCAGAGAATCCTGCAGATAAACATCCCACCAACCTTTCATAGTACGGCCCTTGGTGCGTGACCATGAACATGTCTATAAGTTATCTCTCCATCATAGGAGGTTGAACTCTAGCAGCCAACTCACGCCACTTGAATTATGATGAATCAGAATCTTCGTTATGGACTAAATGAACAAGCCTTGAAATTAACACCATGACTCAGTGCACAACACCCTAGTTGAAAAGTATAGGTTCCACATGACTTTCTCTCATTGAATATCTGATCCTAGCACAACCTACCATTTTGATTCACACACAGATGACCTAATCATGAAGTCACATTCTTGCCTGATCCCACACTCCTGACTGGATGAACCTTAAATGAAATATGAATCAATTCAATTCAACCCCATGACAGAAACAACATTTTTTTTTTGGATTTTCTGAATAAGGGTTAGTGGACGGATAGTACAAATGAACGTTATATACAGGTAGGACAAATTTATGGTATTACAGATGCCCCTATCTAATTGGCTTAAACCGAGTAAAATGAACTGCTACGACGTTCAGTCTTCTCGAGGTATAAGTCAATTAGATATAAAAAGACCACGAATTTGTCTGAAAAGAAAGAAAAGTGCTTGGGAGGTGAAATAGCAGATAGCTTGCAAAGGTCGTTATCACCAAAAGGATGACAACAGGAGAATCTGACACCAAAAGGATAACTGACCTATCACCAAAAGGATGATAGTGAACGCACGCACACAGACCCTGACACCAAAAGGATGACAATGAGGTCAACGCCTGCTATTACCAAAAGGATAATAGGGCACACACAAAGACCCTTCCACCAAAAGGATGAAAATGAGGTCAAAGCCTGCTATTACCAAAAGGATAATAGGGCACACACGCACACAAACCCTTCCACCAAAAGGATGAAAACGAGGTCAAAACCTGCTATTACCAAAAGGATAACAGGGCACACACACACACACACACAGACCCTTCCACCAAAAGGATGAAAACGAGGTCAAAGCCTGCTATTACCAAAAGGATAATAGGGCACACACGCACATAGAACCTTCCACCAAAAGGATGAAAATCAGGTCAAAGCCTGATATTACCAAAAGGATAATAGGGCACACACACACAGACCCTTCCACCAAAAGGATGAAAACGAGGTCAAAGCCTGCTATTACCAAAAGGATAATAGGGCTCACACGCACACAGGCCCTTCCACCAAAAGGATGAAAATGAGGTCAAAGCCTGTTATTACCAAAAGGATAAAAGGGCACACACGTACACGGACCCTTCCACCAAAAGGATGAAAATGAGGTCAAATCCCGCTATTACCAAAATGGATAATAGGGCACACACACAGACAGACCCTTCCACCAAAAGGATGAAAATGAGGTCAAAGCCTGCTATTACCAAAAGGATAATAGGGCACACACACACACAAACCCTTCCACCAAAGGATGAAAATGAGGTCAAAGCCTGCTATTACCAAAAGGATAATAGGGCACACACACACAGACCCTTCCACCAAAAGGATGAAAACGAGGTCAAAGCCTGCTATTACCAAAAGGATAATAGGGCTCACACGCACACAGGCCCTTCCACCAAAAGGATGAAAATGAGGTCAAAGCCTGCTATTACCAAAAGGATAATAGGGCACGCACACACAGACCCTTCCACCAAAAGGATGAAAATGAGGTCAAAGCCTGTTATTACCAAAAGGATAATAGGGCACACACGCACACGGACCCTTCCACCAAAAGGATGAAAATGAGGTCAAAGCCCGCTATTACCAAAATGGATAATAGGGCACACACACAGACAGGCCCTTCCAGCAAAAGGATGAAAATGAGGTCAAAGCCTGCTATTACCAAAAGGATAATAGGGCACACACACACACAAACCCTTCCACCAAAGGATGAAAATAAGGTCAAAGCCTGCTATTACCAAAAGGATAATAGGGCACACACGCACACAAACCCTTCCACCAAAAGGATGAAAATGAGGTCAAAGCCTGCTATTACCAAAAGGATAATAGGGCGCACACACAGACCCTTCCACCAAAAGGATGAAAATGAGGTCAAAGCCTGCTATTACCAAAAGGATAATAGGGCACGTACGCACACGGACCCTTCCACCAAAAAGATGAAAATGAGGTCAAAGCTTGCTATTACCAAAAAGATAATAGGGCACACACACACAGACTCTTCCACCAAAAGGATGAAAATGAGGCCAAAGCCTGCTATTACCAAAAGGTTGATAGGGCACACACACAGAGACCCTTCCACCAAAAGGATGAAAATGAGGTCAAAGCCTGCTATTACCAAAAGGACAATAGGGCACACACACAGACCCTTCCACCTAAAGGATGAAAATGAGGTCACAGCCTGCTATTACCAAAAGGATAATAGGGAACACACACACACAGACCCTTCCACCAAAAGGATGAAAATGAGGTCAACGCCTGCTATTACCAAAAGGATAATAGGGCACACACACACAGACTATCTGACACCAAAAGGATGACAGTGAACACAACTTACTACTACCAAAAGGATAATAGCAAGAAAAACGATAACAAAGGTTGTCATTCACCAAAAGGATGATTCACATACCATAGGTTTACGGATCAGCGACACCAAAAGGATGACGGGTCAATACAAGCTACTACCACCAAAAGGATGATAGGAACTTCCCGCTTACGAGGACCAACACCAAAAGGATGCAGGTAAGGTTGATATGACATGGATGACTACCACCAAGAGGATGATAGAAAATTTTGATTTTGAGGGTTACCGACACCAAAACGATGCGGGTTAGGCTGAATTGACAGGATTTGGCTATCACCAAAAGGATGATAGTAAGGCAATTGACAAAAGGTCAAGTTTGCTGGGGATGCGATGAGTGAGGCTTATTTGAAGATATCAACAAAAGGTTGAGGCAAAGATACGGCTCAATGAGGAACGCCCACTGACTTGCTTGGAGATCACAGCTTCATCAACAAAAGGTTGAAATAACTTCATGAGGAACGCCCATGAACTTGAAGAAGATGCCCCTGCCTGGGCTGAGATTGCTTTGAAATCTTGTCTTGATCGGCAAAAGGTTGAAACAACTTCGTGAGGAACGCCCACGGATTTGAAGAAGATGCCCCTGACTGGGCTGAAGATCGTCTTGTAGTCTTGAGATTCATCCTAGATCTCGACTATGCATGTGCGAATGCTCGATTTTGTAATGTTGTGCAATGCAAATGCTGACGTGCGGAGATGCAAGTGCTGGGGAAGTATGATTTGGATTTTTTTGGATGCATATGATGCTTATGATGACGAATGCGATGCGTATGATGCATATGATGCATATGATTGCAGACGAGTGATCGGATATGTTTTGTAATGGTGCCATCGTGGTGGAATTTTAGGTAGTTGCCAATGCGGATTGGATTCTGGGCGGTGGGAGGGATTTGATTTCCTCGACACTCAGTTTGTTGAAGACGCCATGATTGAAGCAAACGAATATAACTTCACAACTCGTGCTTGATGATCTGGGTAGCCTGCTTGACCAACTTGAAGATACAAAGGGATTCGCCTACTGCACTGGATCTTGCCCCAGTCTAAACATGGTAATGGTCTGCCCCTGATTAACCAAATCTGAAGCATCTGATCTTTGGAGGTTGTGCTTTGAGATGACTTGCCCCTGATTGAGCTGTTGAAGGATTTTCCCTAGATTGAGGGTTTGAGGGAGTCTTGCTTCGGGTCGGCACCGCTGAAAGTTCAAGTCTCTATTTGATTGCCCCTTGTTGGAATTGCTTTGATGTCTAGCACTGATTTGTAGTTAAAATTGCACATTCACAAATGGTAATCTTAATACAATGCTCATGCAAGTTTTGAAAAAGAGTTGTTTATTCGAGTGTCGTGATAGTGAGACGAATGGACTGTTAGCCCAAACGTGTGCTGATTTTGATGGTGTGAAAGATATATCGAGGAGAATGACACCAATGCTGAAGATTAGCAAATATGGGGAGTCAGTTCACGCAACCTTACAATAGTATGCTTTCAGAATAAACCTCGCCTCTATTAGGTCTTTCGAGGGTTGTAACGTGGTCTGGTTTACGGTTTATGAAACAAAGGATGTTAGGCTCAAAGTTTGATTTGTACCCACCCCTTCTTCGTGATGATCTCCCAGTCCTACGTTCAGTTAATTTTACACATGTTTGTCTTCCAGAAAGGTTGACCGTGTAAGCGTGATGATTCAAGGTTTGGCTCGAAATGACAGTCACCTTATTATTTTTTGTTTTTGAATATCAGTGACCCCTTTGATTTTGATATGGTGGTCACTGGATCTTATTTTGTTTTTGTTGAGGATTTGAGGGCCTCTTTTGTTTTTTATCCCTAACTTTTGCATGGACGAATTTTGCTTGTCAAGTTCATCAGGGTAGCCTTGATTTTTGCCTAAGTCTCTTTTGAGGTGTTCAACTTAGCAGGCTTTTGATTTTTTGATTTTTTTTTTGGAGGATGGTGACTGCCAAGTCATGGGTATTGATGGATAGCCGACATGTCTTTGGATTTTGATTTGTGATTTGAGCGTGTTATTGGATTAACTGAATACTACCCTGCCCCAGGTTGAGTGTAAGGGTTTGAATATCTGAAGGAAACTACTACTTCAAGGCTCGAAGTGGTTTACTAGGGATTAACTCCTTGTCTCTCCAGTGTTTGGGGGTTGAAACAATGCCTTTACATCATCGACGAGATTTTATCCGAAAGCATACATTTTGCAATTATGGGTATTTCATTGTCATCATCCTCCCTCCAATCATTGCTGAATGACAGTTTAATATAGAGAGTGAAGTGGATAAATGTGTCGGTGCTTTGCAGTAAATGGAAAAAATGAGTGAATACGACATAACTGATTCAAAACATGCATAGTCAATACATTAAGAAAACCGAATACGAAAGGTAATGTTCAAAGCATACAGTATTTAAACAAATAAAGACAAAATTACAAGAATGCAAATGACGGGATGGCAACAATGACTGCCTTCTTCGGGGAAACTTGAACTTGACTTGACTTGATTTGACTTGATGCTGGCACTAGTTTGGCAGCGGCATAGGGTTTTTTATGACGTTTGGAGCCCTCCCATTGAATGTGAGAAACTTTGAGTCGATCATGTCTTGAGCTTTGTGTTTGAAAGCTCTGCAGTCTTCGATCGTATGTCCTGGAGCGCCCTTATGATACTCGCAGTGAGCATTAGCATCATAATCTGGGGGAATGACAGTTGGAGGAGCCAAGTCTCTCGGAGTAATGGCCCTCTTCTCCATTAATTGAGCAAAAATCTGAGCATATGATGTTGGTAGGCGATCAAAGTCTCTATCAGACCTCCTTGTCCTCTATTGATTAGGCTGGCGTTGTTGAGCAGCTATCTGTTGTTGATGTTGAGGAGGATATTGATACCCTTGCTGATTGTAGGATAGTTGCTGTGGAGCCTGTTGCTGAGGCATTGGAGCTTGAACAGCTTGAACAGTTGGCTGATAAGGCATTGGAGCGTATTGCGCAGCAGCAACATACGGATACTGGAAGTATGGCATTTGAAAAGGCATTGGAGGGGGAGCTTTTTGAGCTTGTCGTTTCTGAGCAGAGACAGCATTTGTTTCGCCCTCTTTCTTTTTGTATCCATTATTGAAAGGTTTCTTGGCTTGAGACTGGCTGCTAGAACCTCCTTGGATCTTTCCGCTCTTCAGACCCTCTTCAATTCTTTCACCGACAATTACCAAATCAGAGAATCTGGCAGAAACATTACCAATCAACTTCTCATAGTATTGGCCTTGTAAAGTACCCATGAAGATGTCAATCAATTCACGATCAACAAGAGGTGGATGCACTCTTGTGGCTAGCTCTCTCCAACGTTGCGCATACTCTTTAAAGGACTCGTTGTCCTTCTGAGACATACTTTGAAGCTGAGTACGATTCAGAGCAAGGTCAGTGTTATACTTGTATTGCTTGACAAATGCATCAGCTAGATCATCCCAAGTGCGCACATTGGTACGCTCCAGCTGCATATACCACTCAAGAGATGCCCCAGACAAGCTGTCTTGGAAGCAATGGATCATTAACTTTTCATCTTTGGCATAGGCAGCCATCTTGCGGCAGTACGTCTTCAGATGGATGTAAGGAAAACTGAGACCTTTGTACTTTGGGAATTCTTGCACTTTAAATTTGGGAGGAATGACAACATCTGGCACCAAGCACATATCCAGAGCATTCAAAGAAGTTGAGTTGCGTCCCTCCATGACTCGGAGTTTCTCAGCTAGATCACGACACATCTTAATGGCTTCAGAATCCTGAGCAGCAGTAGGATTGACAATCGGGATAGCAGCATGATAGTTTTGGACCTCATCATACTGATCTATCAGATTCTCTTCATCATGAGGAATAGGAATTTGAGTGACAATAGGTTGAGCTTGCGAACTCCAGATGTTGGAAGTGGTTGAGTAGTCGCTCCTTTAGTGGCGGGAGCGAAGTTCATTGGTATCCCATAATTGATAGGGTTGGGAACAGGAACTGAGAGCCTTGAGGGTGACCCTTGCACAGGCGCGGTGTTGTTGGCAGCAGCGGCTTCACGCAGTTCTTCTTCTCTTCTGGCCATCATGATGGCTTCAAGAATCTGATCAATCTTTCCCTTCATAGAGTCCAACTCCTCTCTGAAGGCAGCTTGCTCTTGCTGAATCTGCTCCATTGTTCTTCTTGTGTTGGCTCGAGTTGCGTACTGGTGTCGAGGAATCAGCTTGATTTACTGGAGAAGGAAGGAAGTTGAAGTGAGATTTTGATGTTGAAATGCAATGCAAGATGTATAATTGATGCAATGCAATGGAATGACATGTATGCAATGTAAGATGCAAGATCCAGGATCGCAGATCGCAGGTTCAAACAATTCTGAGGTTGGCCGTTCACGGGTAAATAACCAAAGTCTTCGATTAAAGAAACCCTATAGGTAGGCTCTATGAGGAAATTTCTAGGTTCTTTACCCATAAACCCACTCACGGGATAGTTTCTACGTTGATGGATAAGGTTCCCAGGATTACGGACACTAATCGCATCAACATCACGCAACAGGCTAGTTGCATTATGACGAGAATGACGACAAGGTCTCCCCTGAGCGGGGTCTTCATGCTAGGCACACAAGGAGCGAGTCCTTGGAGACTAACACTACACGACCACCAATATAGAACTTGGTTCTAAGAGTGGTTCATAGAGTCACAGACCTTTCATGAATCAAGTCGTGTAACAGGCTAGCTGCGTTACAACAAGATCTACGAAAAGGTATACTCTAGGGGAGCTTTCATGCTAGGCACGCAAGGAGCGTGTCCTTGGGGACTAACACTACTCGACATCCAATTCTAAACTATATGTTCCCTCTGATTTTACCAAAGCTCAGGTATAGAGCTTTACTCATGATATCGGCCCAAGATCCAATAGCCAAGAGCAAAAGGAGAACAAATACATAAACGAGAAGAAAGCAAGCAAACAAAGATAACGCTCCTCACAAATCGCACTAAGTTAGGCTTGACTCTCTCTTGCATGGAGAAAATTTCCCCAGCAGAGTCGCCATCTGTCGCACATCGAAAAATCACTTAATCGAAGACACGACCCTTCGCGCGAAAGGCACGGAAAAACGGTTTGACAGAGTCGCCACCGAACTTTATTTATCCCAAAAGAGGGAAAGGAAAATATCGAGAAAACCTTTAAGGAGGGATAAGAACGTGGTCGTCGCAACCACATTCTGGGTTCCGGAGTCGGTTACGTGAGAGGAAACTACGCGCACCCCCTCACGTCCGTTGTACTCAACGGGAATCTCTTAGTTCAAATTGTGATGAACGTTATCTAAGCTTATTTGTTTTCTTCTCAATGGTAAACGCGAAATGATAAGATAAAGGGAAAAGATACTAAGGGGAAATGGGGTGGTTTTAGGATAGGGTGCTCGGCAAGATCATCGCGACCTCGGGCCTATGTATGCTCATTCGGACGAGAATGAGGAATCAGAGCAATCTTAGTTCGACTACGGGAAGGGATAGAGGGAAGACGAAAGATGGAGGGAAGGTAGCTCGCCAAGATCATCGTGATCTTGTGCCTACGTATCTTTATTCAGATGAGAATAAATAATCAGAGCAGTCGTAGTTCGTGGTATGCCCACGAAAAAAGGGGTTAGGGTTTGAATTTTTAGGAGACGAAAGATTGAATGTCTTACAACCCAAGGGGCGTGCCTCGAGAGCACTCACTCAAGAATCCAAGGAATGCTAGACTCCAAGAATTTAGTTCTTTCGCGGGTTGATTGCGAAAATATTTGATAATGGTTAAGTGTTTTAAGACGAAAGGGCGAATGAATAACAACCCAAGGGGGTGCCTCAAGAGCCATTCATTCGAAGACCCAAGGAATGCTAGATTCCAAGAATCTCCTCCTTTCGTAGATTGATTAAAAAAAGCGTTTGAAAAAGATCGAATCGAATGGATTGTAAAAAGAGGTAAGGATCGATACAAGTCCCTAGGGGTGCTCCTAGTAACGAAACCTACGAAATGTGCAAGTGTGCATTTGACGACGAGGCAAAAGGCACTTGACTTACGAGAATGTTTTGAAGAGTGGCTCGACAACGAGTCGAGAATTGGTTTGGAAATGGTTTGATTTGTTAAGTATTTTAGGGAGAATGACGATTATTCGATAAACGAGACGTCGGCCTCGCAACCAATTAATCGGGGCATTATTGGGATGCTAGATCCCAACGACACCTTTTTCATTCGATTGATATATGAAATATTATTTGTTGGACGACGAAAGTACTACGTGGAATGCTAGACTCCAATGGCATTTCTTTGTCCAAATAGTTCAGACGAGTGTTTTAGGAGCGAAAGGTCGAATGATCACCACCAAAGGCGTGCGCCTCAATAGCGGTCACTTAAGGATCCAAGAAGTGCTAGACCTCAAGAGCTCAATTCTTTCGCGATTTAATAAAAAAACGATTTGAATATGTGTGTGAAGTGGTTTTAATCGAAAATTAAATGCTTATGCATTTTGATATTTATTAGTGTGTTTTGAATAAAAGATGAAAAAAGGAAATGGTTAGATAAACATGATATGAATATGATATGGAAAATATGATAAGAATATGAACAATATTGACAAGATATAATATCGACATAAAAATAAAGTTGGTCTCGTCTTAATCAAGATTTAATCGAGAAATCGATCATCAACGATTTTTGACTTTCATTGACCAAAAGTGAAAATAAAAGAATATAAATCGAAATAGACATAAAAATCGGAAAACTAAGAAAGGTCTCATCTTTACTAAGATTTTAAATCGAAAAATCGATAATCTTTAGTATTTGATTTTCATTGACCCAAAATGAATAAGAATAATGAAAAATATAATAAGAAATGAAAATCGAAAAAGATAAGAAAAAGAATAAAAGTCTCACCTTTATCAAGATTTAAAATCGATAAATCGATAAATTTTAGATATTTGGTTTTCATTGACCCAAAAATGAAAAAATAAAGAGAAATAAATAAATAGTAGGCCTCATATTAATCAAAATTTAATCGGTTTAAAAAAACCGATCATATCATGAATAATGTTATATCATTGGCCCCAAAATGAAAGAAGATGAAATCGAAACGGAGATAAAGAAACAATACCAAGGTAAATCATAGGATTGAATAAAAGATAAGTATTAAAATAATAAAAATCATTTTAGGAAAAAGAAAATAAAATAAAATGTTAAAATAATCAAAAGAAATATTAAAGGAAAGGGAGGGGTGCGCATGGTTTGGTGGTGTGAAATCAAATGGGCTGGAATCAAGCCCATCGTCCTTTTTTTTCACCATAAACATGGTTAGCCTGAAAATGGTGGTGTGCACATAAAAAAAACACGGGCCATGAAGCCCGACCTGTAACGCCCAATTATTTAATTATTTATTTGATTAAATAGTTTTGAATATTTCCCATTTTAATTGTTGAAGTTGTGTGATATCAATTTGAGTTGTAGAAATGATATGTTGTTAGTTTACTAGAATTATAAGAAGTATGTGGGCTTAGTTGGTCGTAGCAATGTTGGGGGTGTAGTAAGTTGGCCCAATAGAAATAAGAGAATAAGTGGAGTTAGTGGGAAAAGGTAGTTGCAGGAATATAAGAAGTTATTGGAAAAAGTCTTGGAGAGAAAAAAAAAGAGGTTTTGGAGAATACGAGAAGTTGCAGAGAAAATGGAGCAAGAGGTTTTGGAGAATTACGTGGGAATTGCAGAACCGGAAATCCAATCAAAGAGTAGAGCGACCTTCAATCCAAGGTAAGGGTGGGGTTCTGACTCTATAATTGGGTTTATGATAAATAGTATGTGGGATTGGATTTGTAGCATTGCTTCTGTCCATGTGCGTGTTGATTCGTTAAAATTGATTGCCTAAATTAGTTGATGTGGTTAAAGTAATCGTAGAATCATTTAATCGGTGTTATTTTGTGTGATTTTGTGGTATTGTGGTGGTACTGTGATGGTAAGAGAATTAATACCGAAAATGGGAGGAATTGGTAGATGTCGTCAAATTAATCGGAGGATAATTAATTCACGTTGTTTGAGCAGAATTATCCATGCTGTTGTAGTATGATGTATTGGAAGAATTAGTTGAGGATGAGTATAAGAGAAGGAGAGAACAGAGGAGAAGGATGAGAGAACTGAGATAACGCAGGTTTTGAGGTTGAACGCAGTTTCGGGAGCCATGACGACCGTCATGGAAGTGTGACGAGCGTCACACGGGTCACGACCGTCATGGAGCGTGACGACCGTCATGCACACAGTTTCTGAGTGTTGTGTTGTTTCCTGCGTTGATGTTTGGTTTGGCTGCTTGTTATGGATGGGCCTGAGTGTAAACATGATGTACCTTGTGAGAATTACTCGTGTAACCGGATGATAATCATGGCATATAAGTCAATTCGGAATTTGTTGGCAGGATGTTAGTAACAATAGTATAATATCCATTTAGAAAGGAATTAATTAAGTAAGCAGTAACATGATAAATTAGTGATACTTAAAGGGGAGTTATTTAAGTAGCAGTGGCAATGATAAATGTTGACAGGAGTTGTCTAGTAGCAGTAGTGATAATAGGTTGTATTAGGTAGTATTTTTTGTAGCAGTGTCGTGATGATAAAGTAATATGTGGCGGGTGATATTCTATAGCAGAATTTAACCAATAATAGTATCGGAACAGTTTTAATAATTAATACAGAGTAGGAATACTAATAATATTAGTAGAAGAGTTAGGCATTAGAGTGGCAGTGTAATTGAGTTGTTCCTTGTGTTGTGTTCCTTGTGGCAAGTTGAGAAGTTGTTATATAATTCCGTAGTGCTGGCAGATAAATTGATAATGGAATTAATTAACTGATTTTCAGTCGAAAATTACTGGATAATGAAATGATTGATTTTAGTACCCTTTTAGTGGGTGCATTATAAATTCTAGCTGCTGTGATCCTGGTTGTTGAGAATTACAACTGTGGAATATGTTGAATTGCCTCTAATTATTGGCAAGAATTTAAGTTGTAGGCCTATGGCCAATGCTGATTTGCTGTGGTGCTGATATATGTAATTATCAGTGTTGTTATTATGATGTTCATGATGGGTCACATGGCATAACATATTAAGCAGGCCTGGATTGGCAAATTATTAAGCTGGCCTGGATTGGCAAAAATATTAAGCGGAAGGCTTATGCCTTGTTGACGTCAATATTAATTGGCAAACTTTTAAGCTGGGAGTTATGCTCCAATGGTACCACATGCATGTGCATTTTGAGTCGCGTTTCATGTTGCATCGATGTTGTTGTGTTGTTAATTGAATGTGATTTTTTTTAAGTTGTTATTGTGTTGTGGATTAATATTGATTTCAAGGTTGTCGTGTTGCTGATTTATGTTGATTGAGACGTTGTCGCTGTGTTGTTGATTTATGTTGCCTAAAAAGTTGTGAAGTGGTGATTTATAATCTGATCTAATATATTATTTATCATATATCCGATTATATGGCTTGATATCTCACCCCTTCTGTGGTTGGTGATGGTTTATGAATCCGCTGCGTATTAATAAAGTTGTTTTGTGACAAAGACTGAATTATGTTCATCTGAATATTAAGTGTTATGTATCCATGTTTATGCGGTTAAATGTCGTTGTTTTTAAGTTGAAAATGTGACATCCTTTTTGAATGGTGAAATTTCGTAACTCTGATTTTATTATTATTCGCTGGGTGGAAACGGGGTGTTACATTAGTGGTATCAGAGCAGGTCGGTCCGTCCGGCCAAGTTGTCGAGTCGTAGTTCTGTTTAACAATCGAGTATTGTTAATTAGTTCTACTCATGTTTATGTTGCAGTGATAAGTTGAGATGGTTGGAAGGAACGATGCTGCAATTGCTGCTATGCAAGCAATGGCTCAAGCTTTACAGAATCAGCCGAATGCTGACGAGAATGCTGGATCTCATAGTTTGGCAACGTTTCAGGGGGAGAATCCGCCTACCTTCAACGGCAAGTATGATCCTGATGGAGCGTTGGATTGGTTGAAAGAGATGGAGAGAATCTTCCGTGTGATGGACTGCACTCCAACGCAGAAGGTTCGATATGGGACTCATATGCTAGCATTCGAGGCTGATGACTGGTGGCTAGAGACTCGTCAGAGGTTGGAAGCTGCAGGTGAAGGTATCACTTGGGCTGTGTTCCGAAGGGAGTTCCTGAGGAAGTATTACCCAGAGGATGTTCGTGGTAAGAAGAAAATCGAGTTTCTTGAGCTAAAGCAAGGAAACATGTCGGTTACTGATTATGCTGCAAAGTTTGTTGAGTTGGCTAAGTTTTATCCGCACTACAACGGGGATGATGCTGAGTTTTCAAAATGCATCAAGTTTGAGAGTGGGTTGCGCCCAGAGATTAAGAAGGCAGTTGGATATCAGAAGATTCGTGTTTTTGCGGATTTGATTGATAGTTGCAGGATTTTTGAAGAGGATAACAATGCTCATTATAAGATCATTAATGAGAGGAAGGGCAAGCACCAACAGAATCGGGGCAAGCCTTATGATGCTCCGGCGGGAAAAGGTAAACAGAAGGTGGCTGATGGCAACAGAACTAGTGGGGGAGATGCTCCTGATGGCATAACTTGTTTCAAATGTGGGAAACCTGGTCATAAGAGTAATGTATGTACTGCTGAGGTAAAGAGGTGTTTCCGTTGTGGTAAGACTGGGCATGCAATATCTGAGTGCAAGCATAAAGAGAGGATTTGCTTCAACTGTGGTGAAGAAAGGCACATTGGTAGTCAGTGTCAGAAACCAAAGAAGGCGCAAACCAGTGGGAAAGTGTTCGCGTTGGCTGGGACTCAAACAACTAGCGAGGACAGACTCATCAGAGGTACATGTTTCATTAATGGTACTCCTTTAATCGCTATGATTGATACTGGTGCTACTCATTGCTTTATTGATGCTGATTGTGTTAAGAGATTGGGTCTTATGTTGTCCTCTATGAATGGAGAGATGGTCGTCGAGATTCCGGCTAAGGGATCGGTGACTACTTCTCTTGTGTGTTTAAAGTGTCCTTTGTCGATCTTCGACAGAGACTTTAATATCGATTTAGTGTGTTTGCCGTTAACTGGGATGTATGTGATCTAAGGTATGAATTAGTTAGAATGTAACTATGTTCATATCAATTGCTATAGAAAGTCGGTGAGTTTTTCTACTCCTGAAGAAGAGGAAGGAGTAGGATTATTGGCTTTTAGGCAGTTACGGAAGTTGATGCAAGAAGAAGCTCAGGTGTTTTCGTTTATGGCGTCATTATCTATTGAGAATCAAGCTGAAATTGATGAGTTGCAGGTGGTGCGCGAATTTCCTGAAGTTTTCCCTGACGAAATTCCTGATGTATTGCCAGAGAGGGAAGTAGAATTTGCGATTGACCTTGTACCCGGTACCAGACCTGTTTCTATGGAACCGTACAGGATGTCTGCGTCTGAGTTGTCAGAATTAAAGAAACAATTGGAGGATTTGATTGAAAAGAAGTTTGTAAGGCCAAGTGTATCGCCGCGTGGAGCTCCAGTGTTTTTGGTAAAGAATAAAGATGGGAGTATGAGGCTTTGTGTTGATTATAGACAGTTGAACAAAGTGACGATTAAGAACAAGTATCCGCTTCCGAGAATAGATGACTTGATGGATCAGTTGGTAGGTGCTTGTGTGTTTAGCAAGATTGATTTGAGGTCAGGCTATCACCAGATTAAGGTGAAAGATGATAATATTCAGAAGACGGCTTTTAGAATGCGTTATGGACATTATGAGTACTTGGTGATGCCGTTCGGTGTTACAAATGCGCCGGGAGTATTCATGGAGTACATGAACCGTATCTTTCATACTTACTTGGATTGGTTTGTGGTGGTGTTCATTGATGATATACTGATTTACTCTAAGTCAGAAGTAGAGCATGCAGAACACTTAAGACTAGTATTGCAAGTTTTGAGAGAGAAGAAGCTATATGCAAAGTTGTCAAAATGTGAATTTTGGTTAAAGGAAGTTAGTTTTCTTGGTCATGTCATTTCAAGTTGGCATTGCTGTGGATCCATCTAAAGTAGATGTTGTGTTGCAATGGGAAACTCCAAGGTCGGCTACCGAGATAAGAAGCTTTTTGGGACTAGCTGGTTACTATAGAAGGTTTATCGAAGGTTTTTCTAAGTTGGCACTTCCGTTAACTAAGTTAACGTGTAAAGGTAAGGCATTTGTGTGGGACGATCAATGTGAAGAAAGCTTCACGGAATTGAAAAAGAGATTGACGTCGGCTCCGATTTTGACATTACCTAACCCAGGAGAACCTTTTGTGGTATATTGTGATGCTTCTAAAATGGGTTTAGGAGGTGTGCTTATGCAGAATGATAAGGTGGTTACTTATGCGTCAAGGCAGTTGAGAACTCATGAAAAGAACTATCCTACGCATGATTTAGAACTTGTTGCGGTTGTTTTTGTGCTGAAGATTTGGAGGCATTATCTTTATGGTTCTAGATTTGAAGTATTTAGTGACCATAAAAGTTTAAAGTATTTATTTGACCAGAAGGAGTTGAATATGAGACAGCGAAGGTGGTTGGAGTTATTAAAAGATTATGATTTCGGTTTGAATTATCATCCAGGTAAAGCTAATGTTGTGGCTGATGCTTTAAGCCGAAAGACTTTGCATATGTCGGCGATGATGGTTAAAGAGTTGGAATTATTTGAACAGTTCAGAGATATGAGTTTAGTTTGCGAAGTGACACCGCAGAGTGTTATGTTAGGAATGTTGAAGATTAACAATGATTTTCTGGATAGTATCAGAGAAGCTCAGAAGTTAGACGTGAAACTGGTAGATTCGATGGTTGGAATCGATTAGTCTGAGAATAGCGATTTTAAGATGGACGCGCATGGTGTGTTAAGATTTTGTGATCGAATTTGTATTCCTGATGATGCAGAAATGAAGAAAGCGATTCTTGAAGAATGTCATAAAAGTAAATTGAGTATTCATCCGGGGGCTACAAAGATGTATCAAGACTTGAAGCCATTGTTTTGGTGGCCTGGGATGAAGCGTGATGTGGCTCGATTTGTGTATGCATGTTTAACTTGTCAGAAGTCGAAAGTTGAACATCAGAAGCCTGCGGGGTTGATGCAACCGTTAGAAGTTCCAGAATGGAAATGGGATAGCATTTCAATGGACTTTGTGACGGGATTACCTAATACTTCAAGAGGACGCGATTCGATTTGGGTGATTGTTGATAGGCTTACGAAGTTGGCTCATTTTATTCCTATTAACATCACTTTTCCAGTATCGAAGTTGGCGGAGATTTATATTCCTGTGATTGTGAAGTTGCACGGTGTTCCTTTGTGTATTGTGTCGGATAGGGATCCGAGGTTTACTTCTGATTTTTGAAGAGTTTGCAAGAGGCGTTGGGTTCTAAGTTGAGGTTAAGTTCGGCGTATCACCCTCAGAAGGATGGTCAAACTGAGAGGACTATTCAGTCGTTGGAGGATTTGTTGAGAGCATGTGTTCTCGAGCAGGGAGGTTCGTGGGACACTCATTTACCGTTAATAGAGTTCACTTATAATAACACTTACCATTCGAGTATTGGAATGTACCCTTTTAAAGCGTTGTATGGTCGGAGATGTAGGACTCCTTTATGTTGGCATGAATCTGGGGAAAGTGTAGTACTTGGACCTGAAATTGTTTGAGAGACTACTGAGAAAGTGAAGTTAATTCGAGAAAAGATGAAAACTTCCCAAAGTAGACAGAAGAGTTATCATGACAAGCGGAGGAAAGACTTAGAATTTCAAGTAGGTGATCATGTGTTTTTAAGAGTTACACCTGTGACAGGTGTTGGGCGTGCATTGAAGTCTAAGAAGCTCACTCCTCGTTTTATTGGTCCGTATCAGATTTCAGACAGAGTTGGAAGTGTTGCTTATAGAGTGGCCTTACCACCTAATCTTTTGAATTTGTATGATGTATTTCACGTGTCACAACTCCGGAAGTATGTTCCAGATCCGTCTCATGTAATTCATATGGATGATGTGCAAGTACGGGATAATCTTACTGTGGAAACAATGCCTGTACGAATCGCGGATCGTGAAATGAAGACCTTGAGAGGCAAGGAGATTGCTTTGGTGAAAGTAGTCTGGTTGGGAGCTGCCGGAGAAAGTATGACGTGGGAGTTGGAAAGCAAGATGCGGGAATCCTATCCCGAGTTGTTTGAACAAGGTAAATTTTCGAGGACGAAAATATTCTAAGTGGGGGAGAGTTGTAACGCCCAATTATTTAATTATTTATTTGATTAAATAGTTTTGAATATTTCCCATTTTAATTGTTGAAGTTGTGTGATATCAATTTGAGTTGTAGAAATGATATGTTATTAATTTACTAGAATTATAAGAAGTATGTGGGCTTAGTTGGTAGTAGCAATGTTGGGGGTGTAGTAAGTTGGCCCAATAGAAATAAGAGAATAAGTGGAGTTAGTGGGAAAAGGAAGTTGCATGAATATAAGAAGTTATTGGAAAAAGTCTTGGAGAGAAAAAAAAGAGGTTTTGGAGAATACGAGAAGTTGCAGAGAAAGTGGAGCAAGAGGTTTTGGAGAATTACGTGGGAATTGCAGAACCAGAAATCCAATCGAAGAGTAGAGCGGCCTTCAATCCAAGGTAAGGGTGGGGTTCTGACTCTATAATTGGGTTTATGATAAATAGTATGTGGGATTGGATTTGTAGCATTGCTTTTGTCCATGTGCGTGTTGATTCGTTAAAATTGATTGCCTAAATTGGTTGATGTGGTTAAATTAATCGTAGAATCATTTAACCGGTGTTATTTTGTGTGATTTTGTGGTAGTGTGGTGGTACTGTGATGGTATGAGAATTGATACCGAAAATGGGAGGAATTGGTAGATGTCGTCAAATTAATCGGAGGATAATTAATTCACGTTGTTTGAGTAGAATTATCCATGCAGCTGTAGTATGATGTATTGGAAGAATTAGTTGAGGATGAGTATAAGAGAATGAGAGAACAGAGGAGAAGGATGAGAGAATAGAGAGAACGCAGGTTTTGAGGTTGAACGCAGTTTCGGGAGCGATGACGACCATCATGGAAGTGTGACGAGCGTCACACGGGTCACGACCGTCATGGAGCGTGACGACCGTCATGCACACAGTTTCTGGGTGCTGTGTTGTTTCCTGCGTTGATGTTTGGTTTGGATGCTTGTTATGGATGGACCTGAGTGTAAACATACTGTACCTTGTGAGAATTACTCGTGTAACCGGATGATAATCATGGCATAGAAGTGAATTCGGAATTTGTTTGTAGGATGTTAGTAACAATAGTATAATATCCATTTAGAAAGGAATTAATTGAGTAAGCAGTAACATGATAAATTAGTGATACTTAAAGGGGAGTTATTTAAGTAGCAGTGGCAATGATAAATGTTGACAGGAGTTGTCTAGTAGCAGTAGTGATAATAGGATGTATTAGGGAGTATTTTTGGTAGCAGTGTCGTGATGATAAAGTAATATGTGGCGGGTGATATTCTATAGCAGAATTTAACCAATAATAGTATCGGAACAGTTTTAATAATTAATACAGAGTAGGAATACTAATAATCTTAGTAGAAGAGTTAGGCATTAGAGTGGCAGTGTAATTGAGTTGTTCCTTGTGTTGTGTTCCTTGTGGCAAGTTGAGAAGTTGTTATATAATTCCGTAGTGCTGGCAGATAAATTGATAATGGAATTAATTAACTGATTTTCAGTCGAAAATTACCGGATAATGAAATGATTTATTTTAGTACCCTTTTAGTGGGCGCATTATAAATTCTAGCTGCTGTGATCCTGGTTGTTGAGAATTACAACTGTGGAATATGTTGAATTGCCTCTAATTATTGGCAAGAATTTAAGTTGTAGTCCTATGGCCAATGCTGATTTGCTGTGGTGCTGATAGATGTAATTATCAGTGTTGTTATTATGATGTGCATGATGGGTCACATGGCATAACATATTAAGCAGGCCTGGATTGGCAAAATATTAAGCTGGCCTGGATTGGAAAAAATATTAAGCGGAAGGCTTATGCCTTGTTGTCGTCAATATTAATTGGAAAACTTTTAAGCTGGGAGTTCTGCTCCAATGGTACCACATGCATGTGCGTTTTGAATCGCATTTCATGTTGCATCGATGTTGTTGTGTTGTTAATTGAATGTGATTTTTTTAAGTTGTTATTGCGTTTTGGATTAATATTGATTTCAAGGTTGTCGTGTTGCTGATTTATGTTGATTGAGACGTTGTCGCTGTGTTGTTGATTTATGTTGCCTAAAAAGTTGTGAAGTGGTGATTTATAATCTGATCTAATATATTATTTATCATATATCCGATTATATGGTTTGATATCTCACCCCTTCTGTGGTTGGTGATGGTTTATATGCCATCCTGTAGGTAATCCTGAGTGAAGGTTGTCTACCTTCATTAGTTTGAGTCGGTGTCGTCGCTCTGATACGTAGCACTCGGGGGGATGTATGCATGTTTTCTTTAGTGTCGGTTTTATTACGTTGCTGAATTTTAAGTTGTTTTTCATTAAAGACTTGATGTCTTAGAGTTGTTTTGGATCAAACAAGCTGTCATGGTATTTCAGTTGAATTTATGAATCCGCTGCGTATTAATAAAGTTGTTTTGTGACAAAGACTGAATTATGTTCATCTGATTATTAAGTGTTATGTATCCATGTTTATGCGGTTAAATGCCGTTGTTTTTAAGTTGAAAATGTGACATCCTTTTTGAATGGTGAAATTTCGTAACTCTGATTTTATTATTATTCGCTGGGTGGAAACGGGGTGTTACACGACCCAAACATAACCATGAAATGAACCCCTATTAAAAACAAAAAAAAAAACACAATTAAGTATTCTACACAACGTTTGACCGTAAAATCAAAAACTCCATCTGCCTTTCTTTTTTCAAAAACAAAGCTATAACATCAACAGAGAAAGCGACAATACGAACAAAACACGGCCATAGAAATCTACGAATCATCCAGAAGAACACACACCCAACCTTCTTCTCCACGTATGCAACTCGTTCGAGCTTCAGATTAGATTTAATGGCGGTTCATTCGTGGTTCTTTCTGCTTCTGTTTGTCTCAGGTTCGTATCAAATTGGGTTTTGTTCTTGAGTCTCAATTCGCTCTCTTCTTCGTCTATTTCTGATTCTTCTTCTTCTGAGTTTTGGTGTTTATGGATTTGCGGATGGGTTGTGATTTGTTTCTATGGTTTTTGTGGATGGTTGTTATTTGGGAGTTGTGGTTTTGAAGATTTGAGTGAAAAGGTCGTTTGAAACTTGAGGTTTTGAAGGTTTGATGATTTGTGAAGTTTAGAGAAAACGGGTTCGAACCATCTTCATGAGGGATTTTGGTCGACCTTATTTGGCTGTGAAAACTTTCTTTTGAAGGTTTATTTCAGGTTTGTCTCTTTTTCCCCCTCTCCAAACTGATGAGTGTTTATGTAATATAGAATGATGGTATTGATGAATATGGAATAGAGCAGAGAAATCAAAGTGATTTGGTGAGTGTTTTGCCATTTTAGTGAAATAGGACCCTGATGTGTTTGCTGGATTTTTTGTCGCGTTTCTCTTGTCTTGCTTTGCAGATGGGTTGGCGTGAAGTGTGCAGGCGTTGTGGGCTGTAATATGGTTTGTTGGGCGGGGTCATGTGAATTGGATAGGCTTGATTTGTGAAATGGCTAGCTGAGAAATATCACTTGTCTTGAAGCATAGGAGCCGCGTAAATCTCTTGGACACTTGTTATTCTTCATTTTTCTACAACTTTGTAAATAGGCCTTGGGATAGATTTGTGTAAGATACTGAATTTTTCTTTGTATTAACATGGGCCTTCTCTTGTTGTAATGAACTCTTTGTAACAAAAAAAAAGTGTAATGGGCTCTTGGATTTTTGAATAGGCCATAAAATAATTCTTTTTAGAGCGCTTTTGGGTACATCTTATGAACTTTGATTTTTCTCATGAACTTTTGTTGATTTTTTTTTTGTACGAATGGGCTTTTGGATAAATTGGAAGTTCTTGCAACCTTTGTACCTTTGAATTCACAATTTCTTGAAATTGATACCAAAAATCAATAAATTTAAATCCTTAAATCAACTCTTGAAAAATGAATCAATCTTGAATCTTCCCTAGAGACTTAATCCCATGTTGCACAATCCTAATCACTTGATCAAATGAAAATTCAACATGAATCACCTTGTGCACTTGAAAACTTTTTGACAATATCATGACACCAATGATCACCTTGAGGAATGGATCAAAAATCAATTGATTTTGAACACATAGCCACTTGAATTATGATGAATCAGAATCTTCGTTATGGACTAAATGAACAAGCCTTGAAATTAACACCATGACTCAGTGCACAACACCCTAGTTGAAAAGTATAGGTTCCACATGACTTTCTCTCATTGAATATCTGATCCTAGCACAACCTGCCATTTTGATTCACACACAGATGACCTAATCATGAAGTCACATTCTTGCCTGATCCCACACTCCTGACTGGATGAACCTCAAATGAAACATGACTCAATTCAATTCAACCCCATGACAGAAACAACTTTTTTTTTTTGGATTTTCTGAATAATGGTTAGTGGACGGATAGTACAAATGAACGTTATATACAGGTAGGACAAATTTATGGTATAACACTGATAGGTAAAATATTTGCAATAAATTATAATTTCTTTTCAACTTTTATTTCCCGAAATATATTTCATCGCTGTTTATGTTTTATCGCATTTTGAGAGCGTTTGGGGGATATTTGAGCGTAAGGGCAAAATGGTCATTTTGGGTAGTTAGATATTTTGTTATAAAAAGGGAAAAGAGAGAAATAGAGATAAAAGGAGAAAGAAGAGAAAGAGAAGAGAAAGAAGAGAAAGAAAAGAGAGAAGAAGGGGAAGAAGGGAAAATCATCAAAACAAAGCTTGAACTTCGATTAATCGGGTAAGGGTGAGAAGTTTCGATTATCTTACGATTGTGTATGTATATGTGTATGTTTTCTTGGATTGTTTGGTTGTGTTCATATAGTTTTCATTTTAGGTTGAAATGGTAGAAATGAATAGAAATCGAGGTTTTTACGGACGAAAGTCGGAATAGATCGTGTAGTTTAGTCGAGTGATGTTAGACCGTGATTGGTTAAGTTCGTTTGATTGAATTTGGTTGAGTTTGATTGAAACCCTAACTTTTGAAACTTGGTAGAAAATGGTGATTTTGTGTGAATTAATGTTTGGACGATTGAAATGTGGAATAAATTGCGTAGTATAGTCGGGTGATGATATGATTTACTCGGGTAAACTTGTTGGTATGTTTCCATAGGTGTTGATTGAGTTTTGGGGTGTGAATGTATTGATAAAATTATGTTTCAAAATATTTCAAAAATGGAAAATGTGTTGGATGGCTTTTTAATGGTGAAAATATTATAGTACGTTGAATTCTGAGATCGCGGCTTTTTACGGAATCGAAAACGGATGTCCGGAAGTCTTCCGATGGTGTTTTTAAGGTCAAATTCCACTGAGTCTCCGCAGGTATCGCGCTTAGCGCAGGTCTGCGCGCTTAGCGCGGTCTGGGCAAAAATGAAAAATTTCCGAAACTTCAAAAATTCATAACTTTTGAACCATAAGTCGGTTTTGACCCCCGTTCGAAGCGTTGGAAAGCTAATGAAATATTCTTTCTATTAAAAATGGTTTGGAGGGAAGTAGATGATTTATTTAAGTTGTGGTTTTGTAAAAGTGTCGGGTTGTCGGGTTTTTATCGCGTTAAATGCGTGCGGTTGGTGTTTTACCGTGTGTTGTGCTATTGTTATATAACGTGGAGCTTTTATGTGGTTTATATGATGTTGAAGCATGTGATAATTTGTCGTGGATGTTTGTGGCCTAATGGAAGGATACATGGTTGAATTGAAATACAAATGTATGGTATTAATGTATGTTGTTGTGGGTAGCCTTCGTGACGTGAATCCTAGTGATGTGAGTATCATTGTATAATTGTAGGATTGTTGTGGTTGATGGCGAGTAATTCTTGATGTGAATTGATATGAATGTATATGCTAAAATGCTAATTGTTGTGGTTTGTGGATTATGATGGAATGCATTGTTTATGTGAAATTCAATGTTGTGATGATGGTTTGTGGTCTTATGGAAAATAAATGCATTGTTTTGGGTTTGATTGCAATGCATGATTATTGATGTTGAGATGGTTCACATGGTTGTATATATGTATGCATTGGATTTTCATGAGTCATTGTATGCCAAGCATCATGATATGCATCTTGTGATGTTGTGTGCCCTTGTGGGGTGTGAGCGATGAAACAATTCTAGGGGGAATCTGGTGTAACGGTCGTGTGCCTTATACAAAGAGGACCTAAAGCGATCGAATCGTGTGCCTTATACAAAGAGGACCTAAAGTGATCCATAAACATCGTGTGCCTTATACAAAGAGGACCTAAAGCGACGAGGAACATCGTTTGCCCGACGGGGAGTTACACTAAGTAACAAGCGATGATTCCAATAATTCCTGAGTGAATTAATGATGAGAATAATGGATGGATGGTACCGCATTGCATTGCATAGAGTCGTTGTGTCGGTCTCTGTGCATTTGCATAAATCATTAATGGATTGATTATGTGTTGAGCTCGTGATAGTATTGGTGATTTGATATGCATTTGTGATAAATGCATTGGTTATGGATGATATGTTTTATGTATAGACATATGCTTTGTTTTGTGGGGATGTTGTACATTACAATGATTGTATTATTTCTTTATGGTATGCTACATATAGGAATATACGTGATGTGGTGGTGTGTTTCCATATGTTATAACTTTGGTATGCCTGATGTGCGAATATGTGATTATGTTGGTATAATTGATATATGCTATGTTGTTGAATAATTAGAAATATGTTATGTATCTGGGGCATGCTATATGTATTAATATGTGATGCTTGTGGTGAGAATAATTATGCATGTGAATTTTTATATGTTTGCATTTTATTATACAATCTTGATTTAGTTGTTATTTCTCACCCTTCTGCTGTGGTTTGTTGCTCTATGAGGAAATTGCATATAAGTATCTTGGAGGCTTTTATGAAGATTAGTTCTCCACCCTTTTGTCGGTCTGTCTGCTCTGATACGAAACACGGGAGTCGGGGAACGCTTTTGTTATATATGTATACATTTGTTGGATCTATTTTGTATTACCTTTGTATGAATATTTTGATGTTATAAAACAATTTATTTTGTAAAACAAGTCAGTTATGGATCTTTCCGCTTTATTCCATAATTGAACGTTCCTTTTGTTGGAAAAAGTTTCCCTTTTATGTTTATTCCATTTTGTGTTATGTATCAAATTTATGAGCAGGGATTGTGTTTTCGTTCTTTAAATGTGGCATCCTTGTTTCTGTCTAAGAAATAAATTTTTATTTACTCTGATTTATTTATGTATTATTTAGCGCGATGGAAATTAGGGTGTTACATTAGTGGTATCAGAGCAGGTCGGTCCGTCCGGCCAAGTTGTTGAGTCATTTGGTGTGATAGTTGAATACTGTCGGTGTTGTTTATCCCTTAGTACGTGATATGTGTGTGAAACACTGTCAGTGCTTTCTGGTTTTCTAGTCCTTTGTCTTCAGGATTTAGAATGAGATAAGTGGAGGAGAAGCTGGTAGATCTCCAAGTTGCTTCAGGTGTGGAGCATTGGCTCAGTGTGCCGTTGGTTGCAAGATTGTAAGTGTTGTTTGGACAGTGTTGTTCCCGATTCCGGAGGGAATGCGGAGGTAAGGTTTATGTCAACTAAGGATGTGTGCCTTAGGTAGTTTGTGCACAAGATGCGAGAAATGCTATTATAGTTTGGTAAAGACGGTTTATGCCCCATCATGATTGTCGATTGTCTATTGACAAATTGAGGAACTGATCACCCTTAATCTCTTGTTGATAGTATACGAAATTATGTTGGATGGAATAGACGTGTCTTTCCGGCTTTGATAGTGTGTGCAATGAATTGTTTGGAATTGAGAAAATGATTACGGATTGTTTTTTCGAGTCGATGAAGATTTTTATATCTGAAGGTGAAGCGGATTCAAGGTTTTTGTATGTTGGTCAAGTTGGAATGTCTCTGAGGGAGAATGATTGGGTATTATTAATGGCTGCTTCTCAGAGAGTAGAGAGTGAACTTAAATTGGACGAAAGCGAATAGTTGAGGTTTATATCTGCTAAGTAAGTATAAAAACTCTTAGGAGATGAAACTAAGATGTTTGTTATGTTTGTGATGATAGTTTTCTAGAAATTGGCGGAAAGGCAACAGTGATGGGCTGCCAGTTGTGCGTGATTTTCAGATGTATTTCTGGATGGAATATTGGATGTTAGCATTAGAAGTATCCGAACTGATAGACCAGTTGGAAGATTTACTGGAAAGGAGAATTATGAGGCCAAGTGTGTCGTCTTGGAGAGCTCCAGTATTGTTAGTAACAAAAAGGATGGATGATTGAACGGAATAACAAGCATGATGTGTATAATGGTATTGAGACTATGGAAAGCAAAAACTTAGAGTTCTTGTGAGGTTTGGAGTCTTTGGAGTTTTAGAGCATTAATGGAAATCTTGAGAAAACCCTTATGTGTGGATGTAATATTGATATTAAGAGTTCTTTTTGGTTGGTTGTTGATACTTGTTTTGCTATTTGGAATTGATTTGAGATGAAAATGGTGAATTTTGGGAAGGAAGGTCGAAGGGTTTATTTTTCTGAATATTGCAGTGCGCGCTTAGTGCGCATACGCCTGCTTAGCGCGGTCTGGAGAATTTGCAACCTCTCCAGGCAGTGAGGAGCGTGCTCAGTGCGGGGTGGAGCCCGCTTAGCGCGACCTAGAGCAAAAATAAAATTGTTTTTTTTCTAAAATCCATAACTTTTGATCCGTAACTCGGATCGGGACGTTCCTTGTACCGTTGAAAAGCTAAGGAGATGTTCTTTCTTATAAACATGGTTTTGCTGCCAGTGGCAGATTTGATTGTGTCGTGAATTTGGATAAGTTTGTAGTGGTCTTGATTGAGGATATTCGGATCTGTTATGAACTTAGAGGAAGAACAGGTAGAGTGTTTGAGAATTGAATTACAAGTGTTGAAAAGAGACGAAGTTTTATGCTAAGTTATTCGAATGAGAATTTTGGTTGAAAAATGTTAGTTTTCTTGGATATGTTATTTCAGATGAGAGTATGGTTATGGATCCATCCGAAGTAGATGCAGTTCTATAATGAGAGGCTCTGAAGTTGGTTAAGGAGATTAGAATCTTTTTGGACTTTAGTTGGTTATTACCAGAGGTTATGGGAGGTTTTTCCAAGTTAGCATTTTCGTTACTTCGGTTGACTTGAAAAAAGTAATTCGTTTGTGGGATGTTTGTTGTAAGGAAAGTTTCAGAGAGCTGAAGTAGAAGTTGTCTACGGCTCCAGTTTTGATTCTGTGTGATCCTAATAAACCGTTTGTGAGGTATTGTGGTGTGTCTTTGATGAGTTTAGTCAGTGTGTTAATGTAAGAGGGTAAAGTCGTAGCTTATGCTTTACGACAATTGAGGATTCATAAAAGGATCTATACTGTTTAGGATTTGGAATTGGTTGCGGTTGTAGTGTGTTGGAAAATTTGGAGGTATTATCTTTATGGTTCTAAGTTCAAAGTGTTTAGCAATCACAAGAATATTGAGTACATGTTTGGTCGGAAGGAATATAGTATGAGACAGCGAGGATGGTTGGAATTTGTGATGAGTTATGACTTTAGCTGGAATTATCCTATTGGTAAAGTTAATGTCGTGTGTGATGAGTTAAGTCGAAAGTTTTTATACATGTCTGTTTTGATGGTCAGGGAGTTAGAATTATTTGAGCAGTTCAGAGACTTGTATCTGGTGTGTGACTTGTAAGAGTTCATAGGTTGAACAGTGGAAAACGGTAGGAATGATGAGACCGTGGGATGTTCTATAATGGAAGTGATAGGTGGAAGGTTCCAATATTAATCATGTACTAATATGTAAATGGATGTATTAGTTACATGTTTGATAGGTAAATCACAATGTTGTTGTATTGATGTTATGTTTGGTATTCTGGTTTTGTGGATGTTGTTGAGACGTTGTTGTGTCGTGGGATTTTAGGTTCTTGTCTTTATTGTTGCCTCATTTCCATGGTGCTGGTTCGAGTGCGTGTGGTTAATCCCTATGTGGGAGATTAAGGGAGTGTTACCTGGGTGTTGGTAACATGGTTTTCTTTGAGTCGTGAGTTAGTCGTCAATTGCATTGTATGGGCTTTGCATCTTGTCGTTGTAGTTGTCGTCGTTGTCGTTGTCGTGTCGTTGTTGTAGCTGCTGTTAGCAATATGGTTTGTCAGTTTGTGTTATTCATGGTGTGCCTAGTGTTGACATGTTAGTTGGTTAGTCGGATGCGAGAGTCGTATCCGGAGTTGTTCGCCTCAGTTATATTTTCGAGGACGAAAATGTCTAAGTGAGGGAGAGTTGTAACGCCCCGATTTGTTTAATTGTATTTATTTATTTCATTTATGTGAATTTTGTGAAATGTGTGAATTTATTGTATTTTACCTGCTAATTGAGTTAATTGGTTAAATTCCCTGATAGGTAAAATATTTGCAATAAATTATAATTTATTTTCAACTCTTATTTCCCGAAATATATTTCATTGCTGTTTATGTTTTATCGCATTTTGAGAGCGTTTGGGAGATATTTCGGCGTAAGGGCAAAATGGTCATTTTGGGTAGTTAGATATTTCGTTATAAAAAGGGAAAAGAGAGAAATAGAGAGAAAAGGAGAAAGAAGAGAAAGAGAAGAGAAAGAGAAGAGAAAGAAGAGAAAGAAAAGAGAGAAGAAGGGGAAGAAGAGAAAATCATCAAAACAAAGCTTGAACTTCGATTAATAGGGTAAGGGTGAGAAGTTTCAATTATCTTACGATTGTGTATGTATATGTGTATGTTTTCTTGGATTGTTTGGTTGTGTTCATATAGTTTTCATTTTAGGTTGAAATTGTAGAAATGAATAGAAATCGAGGATTTTACAGACGAAAGTCGGAATAGATCGTGTAGTTTAGTCGAGTGATGTTAGACGTGATTGGTTAAGTTCGTTTGATTGAATTTGGTTAAGTTTGATTGAAACCCTAACTATTGAAACTTGGTAGAAAATGGTGATTTTGTGTGAATTAATGTTTGGACGGTTGAAATTATGGAATAAATTACGTAGTATAGTCGGGTGATGTTGGTATGTTTCCATAGGTGTTGATTGAGTTTTGGGGTGTGAATGTATTGATAAAATTATGTTTCAAAATATATCAAAAATGGAAAATGTGTTGGATGGCTTTTTAATGGTGAAAATATTGTAGTACATTGAATTCTGAGATCGCAACTTTTTACGGAATCGAAAACAGATGTCCAAAAATCTTTGGATGGTGTTTTTAAGGCCAAATTCCGCTAAGTCTCCGCAGGTATCGCGCTTAGCGAGGGTCTGCGCGCTTAGCGTGGTCTGGGTAAAAAGGAAAAATTTCCGAAACTTCAAAAATTCATAACTTTTGAACTGTAAGTCGGTTTTGACCCCCGTTCGAAGCGTTGGAAAGCTAATGAAATATTATTTCTATTAAAAATGGTTTGGAGGGCAGTAGATGATTTATTTAAGTCGTGGTTTTGTAAAAGTGTCGGGTTGTCGGGTTTTTATTGCGTTTAATGCGTGCGGTTGGAGTTTTACCTTGTGTTGTGCTATTATTATATAACGTGGAGCTTTTATGTGGTTTATATGATGTTGAAGCATGTGATAATTTGTCTTGGTTTTTTGTGGCCTAATGGAAGGATACATGGTTGAATTGAAATACAAATGTATGGTATTAATGTATGTTGTTGTGAGTAGCCTTTGTGGCGTGAATCCTAGTGTTGTGAGTATCATTGTATGATTGTAGGATTGTTGTGGTTGACGGCGAGTAATTCTTGATGTGAATTGATATGAATGTATATGCTAAAATGATACTTGTTGTGGTTTGTGGATTATGATGGAATGCATTGTTTATGTGAAATTCAATGTTATGATGATGGTTTGTGGCCCTATGGCAAATAAATGCATTGTTTTGGGTTTGATTGCAATGCATGATTATTGATATTGAGATGGTTCACATGGTTGTATATATGTATGCATTGGATTGTCATGAGTCATTGTATGCCAAGCATCTTGTGATGTCGTGTGCCCTTGTGGGGTGTGAGCGAAGAAATGATTCTAGAGGGAATCTGCTGTAACGGTCGTGTGACTTATACAAAGAGGACCTAAAGCGACGTTATAGACGATCGTGTACCTTATACAAAGAGGACCTAAAGCGATGTTATAGACGATCGTGTGCCTTATACAAAGAGGACCTAAAGCGATCGGATCGTGTGCCTTATACAAAGAGGACCTAAAGCGATCCATAAACGTCATGTGCCTTATACAAAGAGGACCTAAAGCGACGGGGAACATCATTTGCCCTACGGGGAGTTACACTAAGAAACAAGCGATGATTCCAATAATTCCTTTGTGAATTAATGATGAGAATGATGGATGAATGGTACCGCATTGCATTGCATTGATTCGTTGTGTCGGTCTCTGTGCATTTGCATAAATCATGAATGGATTGATTATGTGTTGAGCTCGTGATAGTATTGGTGATTTGATATGCATTTGTGATAAATGCATTGGTTATGGATGATATGTTTTATGTATAGACATATGCTTTGTTTTGTGGGGATGTTGTACATTACAATGATTGTATTATTTCTTTATGTTATGCTATATATAGGAATATACGTGATGTGGTGGTGTGTTTCCATATGTTATAACTTTGGTATGCCTGCTGTGCGAATATGTGATTATGTTGGTATAATTGATATATGCTATGTTGTTGAATTATTAGAAATGTTATGTATCTGGGGGCATGCTATATGTATTAATATGTGATGCTTGTGGTGAGAATAATTATGCATGTGAATTTTTATATGTTTGCATATTATTATGCAATCTTGGTTTAGTTGTTATTTCTCACCCTTATGTTGTGGTTTGTTTCTCTATGAGGCAATTGCAGATTAGTATCTTGGAGGCTTTTATGAAGATTAGTTCTCCATCCTTTTGTCAGTCTGTCTGCTCTGATACGTAACACGGGAGTCGGGAAACGCTTTTGTTATATATGTATACATTTGTTGGATCTATTTTGTATTACCTTTGTATGAATATTTTGATGTTATAAAACAATTTATTTTGTAAAACAAGTCAGTTATGGATCTTTCCGCTTTATTCCATAATTGAACGTTCCTTTTGTTGGAA
The DNA here is from genome assembly GCA_022829125.1 of Lathyrus tuberosus. Taxonomy (NCBI): domain Eukaryota; kingdom Viridiplantae; phylum Streptophyta; class Magnoliopsida; order Fabales; family Fabaceae; genus Lathyrus; species Lathyrus tuberosus. Next base: position 11,101,154 of record JALAZF010000102.1, read on the forward strand.
AAAGATTCCCTTTTATGTTTATTCCATTTTGTGTTATGTATCAAATTTATGAGCAGGGATTGTGTTTTCGTTCTTTAATTGTGGCATCCTTGTTTCTGTCTAAGAAATAAATTTTTATTTACTCTGATTTATTTATGTATTATTTAGCGCGATGGGAATTGGGGTGTTACATTATCCAATGCATCATGAGCCATCCTTTGAATATTATGACTCTTCCTATGAATGCTATGAGTAGACACATACTGTAGTAAACTCAAAAGAATTTAGAAAAAAATTTATGTAGCAACCTATACGAGCACGTGTCGAGACATATTATAAAAATTTTGAAAAATACCAAAATTAGTTTTTATGAGCAGACCTATAATTCTTATGAGTCGACCTATAAGATCCAAAATTTGAAATGTAGGCATGAAATGGTATAAGATATAGGCATGAAATGTAGGCACTTGCATCACTAATTGATGAGAGACACTTGCAAATGTAGGCATGAAATGGTATAAGATATAGATCAAACACTTCTCGGATATAAACCTACATCATTAAACATAATACCTTTCCAACACTTCTCGGATATAAAACATTAATAATAATCAACACACTTTTATCAATTAATGAAACACTAAAAGTTAACCTCCTTGGTAACACAATCCTTCTTGCTTGCCACATAGTCAAAGCAATAAGGAGATGTCACCCTTATTATACCTTGGGCCTGCATTAACGAGTCCCCATACTTTTTTCATACAACCACGACATTTTTCCTGCAAGATCAACGAATAGTGCTAGGTACCCAATCTTCATTGGGTCCTTGAGGATTAATGAAACCTTGGTTGTATTTAGGCAACCATTGAAAAGCACCTTTAGGAACAAAAAGTTTTGGCTTCTTAGTGGGAAATAATTCTTTTGTTTCAAAAGCACCATTTAGGCAACCATTTGTCATCCTCACTCTGATCCTTTAGAACATCTAGCATAGATTTCCTTAGAGCTTCCATATTCTTTCCATTTTCCAAAATTTTAGCTTCCAAGTGGGAAATAATTCTTTTGTTTGAAGTTAATCTTTTGAAAGCATTTATGGCTTGTCTTTGTAGATTTTCAAAAGATTATTGTAATTGAGAAAAAGCTAAGTTATGAGTAGATTTAAGTTTAGAGTAACTTACAACCTTTTTCTTCTTTTTGTTTTCCATGTAGCAAAGCTTGGCCGATTCAACGCTTGAATTGGAGCTTTCATCACTTGAAGAATCACTTTCCCTCTCCCAAGCGGCATAAGCTCTTCTAGACCCGCTATATCTCTTATGATGGCCTTTTTATTTGTCTTTCTTGATTGTAGGACAATATGGCCTATAATGGTCCGGTTTGCCATAATTGTAGCATGAACTTCTAGACTTACTCTTCTTATTCTCATCTTCTTTGGAGGAGTTAGATAACCTTCTAGATTTTCTATGGTTCTTGTCAGAGTATTTATCTCCATGTTTCCTCATGTATCTATTAAACCTTTTTATAAACAGTCCCATATCTTCATCATAATTTTTGTCATTACTTCCTTCGGCATCACTTTGCTCATTGTGTGAGTACTTTGAGCTTGAAGTCTTTAGAGAAATGGACTTCTTCTCTACTTCCTTTTTTTTACCTTTCTCCTTCTTTACCTTCTTTTCATACTATTTTTCATGTTTTTCCAAGCAAGTGAGTTCTTTCTCATGTTCTTCCAATTTTCCAAACAAAGTAGTGAGATTAAGTACTTTGAGATCATCCGCATCTTTAATAGAGGTGACCTTGGGTCACCATTCCCTATTAAGATATATGAAAACATTATTAGTGTCAATCTCATTGGAAATAGGCTTACCTAGCGATATAATCGATTGATAAGATGTGTGAACCGCTTTCGCATTTCCGCAATGGTTTCACCATGATCCATGCGAAATAGTTCAAACTCTTTATTTAAGGTATTGACACTAGCTTGTTTGACCTCATTAGTTCTCTCATGGGCAACTTGTAATGTGTCTCACATAGCTTTGGCAGTCTCAAAATGAGAAACACAATAATATTTATCAACACCTAGTACGGATGTGAGAATATTTTTCTCCTTCCAATCATGTGACCACAATTTCCAATCATTATCATTCCATTGTGCTTTCGGTTAAGGTACGGTAACATTTTCATCATTGGTCATGGTAATTTCATTAGGACCATTCATGATGGCATCCCATATACCCTTGTCAACCGAGTTGACATGAATACGCATACAAGCTTTCTAATAGCTATAATTTTCGCTGGTGTAAGTTGGAACTCTATTGTACGCTTCCTTAGGTTTGGTAGCCATACTTCTAATAAGCAAATATTAAGCACGGAATTAACCAGAGGTCGTGATACCACTTGTTAGATGATAGCTTTAATCTAGATGGGGTTGAATAGATCACAAGTTAAAAACTTTTGGCAAAAATTGTTTGAAAAGTTTTATGGCACAGCAGAAATAACTCGGATCGAATCGTCTTACCGTACCTCTATCAAAAAGCTCGGATATGCATAAAGCTACACAAACGTATGATAATAAACACAAATTGTTCAACAATTATTAATCACAAACAATTGAAAGCAAAGTCATACATAGAGCTTATTCCCAGTGATCAAAACACACAAAAACACAATAAGAAAATTTATTGAACACCTTGTGTGTAATCGATATCGTATGGAAATTCGCTTTGTTTTTTATCTTAAAAGCCAATCACAATTAAACGGATTATCATTATATCAACAAAACCTAATTCAAAATGTGATCAAAATTATTTCCAAACGAATTGATCAAATGAACAATGAATTCAGTAATTTGCAAACACAAAATTAAAAGAGAGAGAGAGAGAGAGAGAGAGAGAGAGAGAGAGAGAGAGAAAGTACACAAGGCTTTGTTTTGGCAGTTCCTCAATCGTCCTCTTTATGGGTACGTCTTCCCTCAATTCAAATTCAAATTGAGATGTTATAATATATCTTACTTTGCAAATGTGTGTATACAAGAGATGAAGAACTCTAACCCTACAAGCCCTAGGTTTGTTGTTGATTCTACCACCTCCAAAATCCTTGATTAAGGATTGATCAAGTAACCAAACAATGTCGTTTCAATTCATCACTTCTTGTTACTACCTTGCAAGACACTCCTGGTCTCAAAGTTTTCACTCAGTCGAATTAATCCCAAGCGTACACTTGTTGAAACCCAAGATTTACCAACACAATTCATCGTCTCACACCACTCCATTGCAAGGCACCCCTTATCCCAAGGCTTTCACACGATCGGATCTGACACTACAACATTTTTATCCTATGGCAACGCCTAATTTTAGGGTAGTAAAAAATCCGTTCTCGTAGAGAGTAATAGGAAACGAATTTTAAATTTCGTAGTGGTAGGGGTATATATTCGTTACAAATTTTATGCAACGGTTAAAAGCCGTTCTAGTAGATCATAAAGAGAACGGCCTTTACTAACAACGAGTCGAAACCGTTCTAATATGGTTTTTAAAATATTCAATAAAATATTTATTATATGAAAAATGTTATGTTGGTGGAATCGAACAGAGGTCTTTTTTATTCTTATTTCAGCCGTTCCCGAAATGTATTGAGCGCTAAACTAAAATTTCACTGTCCCTTTCCAAAAGTTGAGCGCTAAAAACAAAATCTTCCCTCCAAGCTAAATAATTCACATGTCTCTTCTTCTTTAGAACAAAATCTCTAACAAACCCTAACCCTTTCTTTCTACATGCAAATCAATCAGAACCCTAACCCTTTCTTCTCATTGCACAGATGACTCTCTCCCGTTTGTACGATTTCTTCTTACCGATTGGATCTCTCGTGTAAGCTTCATCGCCGTGTACGATTTGTCCTTACTGTCGCTCCCGGGATTTTCATCCAAGTACAAACGCGAAAGTGGCACCGAAACAGAGTCGCCAGCAATGTGTATTTATCCCAAGAGAGGGAAAGGAAACACCGCATAAACCTGAAGAGAAAGGAGAAAGCATGGTCTTGCGACCAAGAGAACTGGGTTCGGGAGTCGGTTACGCGAGAGGAAGGTATTAGCACCCCCTCGTGTCCATCGTACCCGATGGGATCCACGCTTGCTTGTCTCGATCAAAGGGTGACGTCAACTGGAGCTCCGCTGCTACTGGCAGAGGAAAGGAACTGCTAGCTAGAGAACCGGAAAAAAAAGGGAGAAAAAGAAACAAATGTAGGGAAAATAAAAGAAGTGCTCGAATGGGCCCTACCCCACTGCCTACGTATCTCATCGGGAGCATGAAAATCAGAGCGACGTAGTTCCCCTCAACGAGGGTCGCTTTGTTTGTGTTTTTTGGGAACGGCTAACGTTCTAGCTCAGGTGTTGCAGGCTCGCTGGTCGGAGTGCATTACCATCTTGCAAGAGAACGAGTAGGAGCACGTTCGTACGCTGAGAGTGAGTGAGATGGGAAAAAGAATTCCCGAAGGAAAAACGTTGTTGTTTGTTGAAGTTTTTTTAGACAGAAGTGTTTTTTAAGTTAGCTTGCAACTTGCATTGCACCAAAGTCTATCGTGCGGAAACGAGTGAATCGCATGGTCGCCCCCAAATGGAACGTATGCTAAACACTCTAGAAGAGGAGGGGGGACCCCTCGTTCTTCATTTCCTACATTTAAGGCTCGGACGCAATACACGTTAACCTTTATTAAGTATTTTTATTTTTCTTTTGAGATGAGAAGAGAGAAAACGCAAAGGAAACTCTAAAGGGAAACTAAAAGTCCTAATGTTATCATGCATGGATATCCTAGGGTTAGTGAGGTTTAGGAGAAAAGACTACCTAACCTAATGCTAATCCTACTCCAAGCTTAATCAAAAATTAAGTTGGACTAGGTAGCTCTAAGGGGAAAAGAATCCAAGACTTGAATAAGTCTTGAGATTCATGGGATGAGAAAGAGTGAAAGAGAAGAAGAGAGAAGAAGAAGAAGAGAGGAGAAAGAAGAATGGAATCAACTTACTTCTCAAGAGAAGTTAATTTGTTACATGAAAGGGAAGATGAGAAGTGAAATACAAGTGGCCTAAGCCCACTTCAAACACAAGTATGAAAATTAAAAGATAAAGGAAGAAGGTAGAATGTGGAAGCATATCCACACTCAAACAAACTTACCATTTGCCCCTGAAAGTGTTAGAAGTATTCACATATGTCAAAATGAAACTCAAACAAGCATAAGCCAATAAAGAAACAAGTTCTAAGGTAAATCAAACCTCAAGTTCAGAACTTAATGGTCCTACTGACCTCTAATATTAGTCATGCACAATTAGTCAAAAAGAAAAGGGAGAAGTCATTAAAGAAGGAATGAGATGAAAGGAAGTGATTATGTGAAGCAACCAAGTCAAAATTCCACAAAGTAAACCAAGTCCAGAAGTGACACAATCCTAAACATGTGCCTAAACATGATCTTCAATTATCATTCAAGTCATACAAACATTTTCACAATCAATTAAGAAGCAAAGAAGAAGAAGTGAAGTGAAGTGAAACATGATTCATACTTGTGAAACAAGTGACTTAAAGTGCAAGGCAAACATCAAACATGCAAAGATGAGATTCAAATATCACAACCAGAAGTCAATTAACATGCTATCAATTCTCAAACAAGACCTCAAATTATGGCACAAGTGCCTTCATGATCAAGCAAACCAAACATGAAGCATATATTCACAAATTGGACAAGTTAGAGTTCATGCTTCAAATAAATAACAAACATGCCTCAAAAATTATGTCATTCAGTATTCAAGTATCTCAAACATGTACAATTAACATATCAAAGCCACAAGCAATGAATCAGAACCAATGTCAATCAACAATTAGGTCAAAACATCATTAGAGTTTCATACATTCATGCTCAAAGAAACACATCAAAAGTCATCCAAACAGGACCTAAAAATCATCCTAAAAATCTCAAACATACCTCAACATGTTATGAACACAATCCAAAAACAATCAGGATCAAATCACTTTTCAAATGAGAGAAATAAATGATGCAATATGAGGTATGCAATATGAAATGCAAATGAGAAAAATTAATTTGGAAAATTAATATTTAATGCAATTTTAATGCAAAATAATGAAATAAAATGTGAAAAATTAATTTTAATAATGAGTATGCATGATGAATTTTTTTAGAATTTTTTAGTATATGCAAGTATTTTTAAAAATTAATTATGAAATGGTATGAAAATAGAAAATAAAAATGAAATGAAATGAAGCCAGGGGTGTATTAATGAATCCATACGCGTGTTAATGGACATGGGCTCAGAAATGGAGGTGCAAGCAGCAAAAAGGCCCAAGCGCCTTATATCATTCAGAAACAAAAATGGACGGTTTAGATTGAGTCAAACAAAAGTCTCCAGATCGAATGGTTTACACTCTCAGTCAAACAAATCAAAGTAATCAAATCCAGTGGTTCACATTCAAACTCACAAATTAAATGAAATCGGACGGTCATGACTTAATCAAACTTAATAAACCCTAATCAAATAAATCACAACCACATGATCAAGATCTAAAGCACGAGATTCAATCTGGAAACTCCTAAACCCTAATTAAACCCTCACCGGCCGGAGAAGCGCCGGTCGTCTTCTCTGACCACTCTCCGGCCATCAGACTTTAAACGGCAACAAAAATCACAAAATCATACATCAAATTGATCAGCATCTCACGTAGATCACAAATATGTCACTCAAAATCATTTAGCATGCATATATTTTAAGAATCGAACAAAACAAGTTTGGATCTGAAAATTTCAGATCCACATTCCAACCATAATTCACGTTCAAAATCAATTCTGAACACATATATGAGCTCAGCACATCAAGATGAACATTAAACACACAACAAAAATCATTTCCAGATCCATGAATTTGGAGCTCACCTGAGATTTGCAGAACTGGAAATTCACCAAGAAACTCCAAGATAAGCTGCAGATCAACTCCTTGAACCGTCTAATTGCAAAATAAATGCAATTAGACCTTCAAATTGGCCTGAATCCTTGAATCCGAAAGTTGAAGATCTGAACTCAACTTGATGAATTCTTTTCTTAAACCTCAAAACAATGGTGGATCCCTCTTCTTTATACTTCACTGATCACGAATCAACCAAAAAAAGTGGAAGTAACTTGAAGAATTGGAAGAATCGAAGGAGAGGAATTTGAGAGCAAAAACTTTGAAAAGTGGTGAAAATGAACTGTAGCTGCTGAGAAATTCGTGTGAGTTAGCTTATATAGTGTGTAGATGATACTGTTTAGGGTTTGAAACTTCAGGGACTTGAGAGCAATGAGTTTTGGGTTATTTTGCAAATTTGCAAAGATGTGCACATGAGGTGTTTAGCTCATGCAATCTTCATGAAAAGAGCATGACCAATCTCCTTTTGATGCATGGAGAACCCTTGGATTGATCTTGGGGCTGAAGATTAATTGAATTGTGATTTCCAAGTGATTTTGCAAAATTGCTTAATGATGAATTAAGAATATGTAATCCACGGGTTCACTTGATTCTTGGCTCAAAATGATGTTAAATGAGATGCATTGGAGTGTGGTGAGGTGAAATGGAAAATTAGAAGCCATATTGATGCATTAGAATGCATTTTGCAAGTTGTATCAAAGTGGTATACATGGTGGAACACCAAATGCTCTTTAACTTCAAATGCTCATAACTTTTGATCTAAAAATGGTATGATCATGGTCCACCACTCTTTGGAAAGGGGAGAGAGAGATCTACAACTTTGGTGTTGGGGAAAAATTCATTTGAAGCATTTTTTATCATGGAAAATTTGGTTGAAGTTGGTTGAAAATATGCCAAAAATAGTAACTTGAAATTATAAGTCACTTTCCAAATTTAGCAACTTTTTACCAAAGCTTGATTTTTACAAATTGTGATCATAAAAGCCTTCCATAGACCAAATAAAGGTCTCTTGACTTGATTACCATGATGAGGACCTCTCAAAACCCTAGTTTGACTTTTCAGTTGACCAATTTGACTGATTACTTCATCTGTAAGCTACTGAACCATCTGAGGCCTTCCACAATGAATTTTTGGCTCAAAATCCATTCACAGACTTGTTTTGACATATGAAGAACCTTGGTAACAAGTTTGAATCAATTCCTTGAGCTTAGGACCATTAACCACGAAACCCTAGTTTTGGTCATCAGTGTAAGAATACAAAACCCTTGATCTAACTACTTGGAGAACCTCTCATTGAAATGCCCTTGGGCCACCATATAAGGATGTGAGAAGTTCATGGAGCTCATAAGAAGCCTTTGCCCTTGAGTTTGAGTTTTTGAATTGCTCAATGTCATTAGAAATCCCCTGATCACATGCCCTTATGCAAGATGTCATGCTAAATGCTTGATGCTTATTTTTTCTATGCTTGAATGCAATGCAATGCAATGAAAGCTCATGCTAAGAGATATGAAGAAAAGAGAGGGCAAATTTTGGGGTATTACAGCTGCCCCTATTCAATCACTGTAGACCTGAACGGATGATAGCAATTGCTGTCATACTTTCAAGGTATGGAGGGATTGAATACTGATAATAACCCAAAAATTTGCACTCTGCAGGGGAGAAGAAAAGGGATAAACCCAACCAAACGAACTCTGCTCGAAGAAAACTCTGGCGATGAAGAAAACCACTGCAGAGATGTCTTTTATATAACGCCAGACGACTACTGACCTGCCACACTACGGGTGGACTTTTACAACGTCTTTTAGCACAACGCCAGACGACTACTAGCTTGCCACACTACGGGTGGACTTTAACAATGTCTTTTAGCACAACGCCAGATGACTACTGTCTTGCCACACTACGGGTGGACTGTCATGTTGAATGGAGTCAGAATACTACTGACCTGCCACACTACGGGTGGACTTTTGCCAAGCTACGGTTGGACTTTGCAGCTGAAATGCCACACTACGGGGGACTTTTGCCAATCTACGGTTGGACTTGCTGATGATTTGCCACCCTTGGATGGTCTTTTGCCAATCTACGGTTGGACTTAGCTGTGGTCTTTTAAAGGGAGTCAGACGACTACTGACTTGCCACACTACGGGTGGACTTTTGCCAATCTACGGTTGGACTTTAAGAATTTGCCACCCTTGGATGGACCTTTCGCCAATCTACGGTTGGACTTTCCAATGATTTTCCAATCTTGGATGGACCTTTTGCTAATCTACGGTTGGACTTTGAGAATTTTCCACCCTTGGATGGACCTTTTCCCAATCTACGGTTGGACTTTCTGATGATTTGCCACCCTTGGATGGACCTTTTGCCAATCTACGGTTGGACTTTGAGAATTTGCCACCCTTGGATGGACCTTTTGCCAATCTACGGTTGGACTTTCTGATGATTTGCCACCCTTGGATGGACCTTTTTCCAATCTACGGTTGGACTTTGAGAATTTTCCACCCTTGGATGGACCTTTTGCCAATCTACGGTTGGACTTTCTGATGATTTTCCACCCTTGGATGGACCTTTTTCTAATCTACGGTTGGACTTTGAGAATTTGCCACCCTTGGATGGACCTTTTGCCAATCTACGGTTGGACTTTCTGATGATTTGCCACCCTTGGATGGACCTTTCGCCAATCTACGGTTGGACTTTGATAACGTCTTTTAACAATGCCAGATGACTACTGGCTTGCCACACTACGGGTGGACTTTAGCAATTCAAATATTGGATTACGCTCTACACCCGTGTCAGACATCTCTGCTGACTCTGTCGAGGAACAACAATCAATGATTTGATCTCGGAGATTCCTGAAAGGATAATATCTCTGCTGGAGAATGAATGAACAATCCGTCTGCTTCGAATTGTCAAGTTTGCCAAAAATAAATTGGACTTTGAAATATGAGGGGAGTGATGATTCTGCCAGGAATTACTTCATCTGTCTGGGATGAATTCTGGTCACAGCAACTCCGCTGGGGATGAGAATTTCTTTGCATGACGTCTTGCTAGGGAAGAAAAGTCATTAAAACTCTGCTTGAGGATCTATCAAACCTGAGATCCTTTGCGGGGAGAATCAACCTTCTAACCCGGCTGGGGCAAGAATATACTATCACTCTGTCGAGGAATAGATTTTGTTGATCAACAAGCCTCTGTGGGGACAAAACAACTCATCTGGGGAGTATTGTTAACAAGATTCAAAGCTGAACTCTGTGGGGATACCGCTACCAGAGATACGATCTTGCTGGGGATCAGGGCTACTCTGCCGGGGATATGCGAATCTTGGTTAGAACATTTCACTGCAACTTGCTGGGAAAAAGTCCCTATATCTGTTGGGGAAACCCAAAGCAATTCCATGGTAGTCTGCTGAGGAATAAGACTGTTGAGCTTAGGATAAGTGCCACAATGCCCCATGTCAGGCGAACTTTCCGTTTGACGATTCCGTTGGGGATAATGAGTTTATCATCAACTCTTCTGGAGAAAAACTGCTTCAACGCGTCTCATGCTGGGGAATTCCTTTTGAGAGGATTTTACAGAAGACCAAACGTCCTCAAACTCTACTGGGGATAATAGACCCGGAATATCTCTTGCTGGGGAAATCCAAAATGCCCCATGCCTGGGAAGGTCAACAACTTGCTTCCTGCTCCATGATACCAGATTTACCTGAAGAAACATCATAAGAGGATTTTACAGAAGATCAAGCATCTTCAAACTCCTAACGACTTTACTGGGGATTAACCATCAACCTCGGTGTCTACGAAGCGACCCTACTGGGGGATTCGTAACCGTTATCAGCACAGAAAAGCTTGTAGTTGTTGGAAGTACTGAATGAGAGAATCGACTTAGTAAGGTATAACGATACTCTGATGGACTCAATCAGTAAACATTGTGACAAAAAGGGTAACAAGTAAACCCTTTCCCGAACACGAATGCCTCAGTCTCCTGCGTGGGAAAAGGTGATCACTCGTCTTGTGCTTGAAATCATCTGTATCTGTTACCTGCAATAAAAGAAGACACACACATGCCCCGGAATATTGCGTGGTTTGAATCCACCATCCAGGATTATTCAACATTCAAAGCAATTCTAAATGTTTTTCTGCACGTGTTATCGTGAAGCCACCATGTTTTCAAATGCAATGTTTTATCAAAAATTCGGACGTTTTTGCAAACAAAGCAGTAAAACAAAATAAGAAGATTTTAACTGAAATTCAATTTATTGATCAAAAGGCCCAGAATAGGCAATTACATCAGGAAGCAATCCCTAGAAAGAGGTGATCGCTGAAAATTGAGAAAAGAAACTATCCTAATGGCAATGTGAAAACGGCGTTCCACTGAGTTTCAATTCTGCTATGGCCAGTATGTCTTCAAGACTCCCCGACCTTGCCTTCTGAGGAACGATCAGACCAATTTCTACCCTTTGGAATGTCAGTTGTTGAAACGATGATGGAGTACAGATAAACTCAGATCGTAGTCGTTCGCTTAAATCCCTCTTTTGCATAGACCGCCCTTTCGGGTTTTCAATCTACCGGGATACCCTTTTTTGCCTAAGTTGTCCCTGCGGATTTTCAACTCACCGGGTGTACAATTTTTATTTTATATCCCTAATTTTTGCCCGAACCTTTTTAATCTATTTTTGTGGTTCGCCGGGATGCCCTTTTTTGCCTGGACTTTTTCTTCTTTTTTTTTTATCCAGCGGGTCTATTCATGCGAAGTATTTTTTGACTACGTCTGAGTTGACAGGGGATGAAAAGTCTTCGCCATCCATGGTTATAAGTAATAAGGCTCCGCCCGAGAAGACCTTCTTAACCACGAATGGACCTTCATAGTTAGGAGTCTATTTGCCCCTGTGATCTGTACTTGGAGGAAGGATCCTTTTGAGTACCACATCTCCCACTTTGTAAACCCGAGGACGCACCTTTTAGTCAAATGCCTGCTTCATCCTCCGTTGGTATAACTGTCCATGACACACAGCTTCCAGTGGTTTCTCCTCAATAAGGCTCAACTGCTCAAGCCTGGTGCGCACCCATTCAGCCTCGTCTAATTTGACATCCATCATGACTCTGAGGGATGGAATCTCCACTTCAACCGGCAGTACTGCCTCCATACCGTATACAAGTCAGAACGGGGTTGCCCCAGTGGACGTGCGCACTGAAGTTCGGTACCCATGCAAAGCAAACGGTAACATCTCATGCCAATCTTTGTAGCTGACCACCATTTTCTGCACAATCTTCTTAATGTTCTTGTTGGCCGCTTCCACAGCGCCATTCATCTTCGGGCGATATGGAGAAGAATTGTGGTGTTCAATTTTGAAGTCCCGGCACAGCTCAGCCATCATTTTGTTATTCAGATTAAAGCCATTATCAGTAATGATTCTCTCGGGCACTCCATAGCGACAAATGATGTCCCGTTTCAGGAAACGAGCTACCACTTGCTTAGTGACATTGGCATAAGATACTGCTTCAACCCATTTGGTGAAATAATCAATGGCGAATAAGATGAAACGATGGCCATTTGAAGCAGTAGGCTCAGTCTTTCCGATCATATCAATGCCCCACATGGCAAAGGGCCAAGGAGAGGACATGACACTCAACGGGTTTGGAGGAACGTACACTTTATCTGCATAGATCTGACATTTGTGACACTTGCGGGCATACTTGCAGCAATCTAACTCCATGGTCAACCAGTAATATCCTGATCTCAATAATTTCTTAGCCATTGCATGTCCTCCAGCATGGGTACCGAAAGAGCCTTCATGTACTTCCTGCATTAACAAGTCTGCCTCATATTTATCCACACATCTGAGGAGAACTATGTCAAAATTCCGCTTGTACAACACATCATCCTGATTCAAGAAGAAACTACCATACAACCTTCTCAACGTCTTCTTATCTTTAGTAGATGCTCCTGGCGGGTACTCTTGACTTTTCAAGAAACATTTGATATCATGAAACCATGGCTTGTCATCAGACGTTGCATCAACAACAAACACAAATACAGGTCTGTCAAGACGAGACACATCAATCTTAGGTACATGATTCCATCCTTGCACTTTGATCATGGAAGACAATGTAGCCAAGGCATCTGCAAACCTATTCTCATCTCGAGGAATATGGTACAGCTTCACTGTTGTAAAGAATGTCAGCAATCTTCTTGTATAATCTCTATACGGAACCAGATTTGCTTGGTGCGTGTACCAACTCCCTTTCACCTGATTAATTACCAAAGCTGAATCACCAAAGATATCAAGGGTCTTAATTCGTAAATTAATCGCCTCCTCAATCCCCATTATACAAGCTTCATACTCTGCTTCATTGTTGGTGCACCCGAAAGTTACTCGGGCAGTGAAAGGCATATGAACACCTTCCGGCGTGATAAGAACTGCTCCAACTCCGCATCCATTCATATTGACGGCCCCATCAAACATCAGACTCCATTTGGATTCAGGGTCTGGCCCCTCCTCTGGGAGTGGTTCCTCGCAGTCTTTGGCTTTGAGAAACATGATGTCCTCATCAGGGAAATCAAACTTCATGGGTTGGTAATCATCAATCGATTGTTGCGCAAGATAGTCTGACAAGACACTTCCTTTGATGGCCTTTTGGGAAGTGTACTGAATATCATACTCTGTCAAAACCATTTGCCACCGTGCAATTTTGCCTGTTAGCGCTGGTTTCTCAAAAATGTACTTGATAGGATCCATTTTAGAAATCAACAAGGTTGTGTGCCTAATCATATATTGCCTCAATCGCTTTGCGGCCCATGCAAGTGCACAGCATGTCTTTTCAAGCATTGAGTAATGGGACTCACAATCATTGAACTTTTTGCTCAGGTAGTAGATAGCATGCTCCTTCCTACCTGTCTCGTCGTGTTGACCGAGAACACAACCCATAGAACCTTCAAGCACTGTCAAATACATTATCAAACGTCTTCCTTCAACTGGAGGTATGAGAATTGGAGGTTCCTGCAAGTATTCTTTTATCTTATCAAATGCCAACTGGCAATTGTCATTCCACCTGACCGTCTAATCTTTTCTTAGCAGCTTAAAAATTGGTTCACACGTGGCTGTTAGGTGAGATATGAACCTCGCAATGTAGTTCAATCTACCCAGAAAACCACGAACCTCTTTTTCCGTTCTCGGCTCAGGCATTTCTTGTATTGCTTTCACCTTGGCAGGATCAACCTCAATTCCTTTTTCACTCACAATGAAACCCAGCAGCTTTCCAGAACGCACCCCAAAAGTGCACTTATTTGGGTTCAATCTCAAACGGAACTTCCTCAACCTTTCAAACAGCTTTTTCAAGTTAACCAGATGTTCTTCCTCTGTTCTCGACTTGGCAATCATGTCATCCACATAACATTCAATCTCTTTATGAATCAAGTCGTGAAACAAAGTTACCATTGCCCGTTGATACGTTGCCCCTGCGTTTTTCAACCCAAAAGGCATCACCTTATAACAGTATGTACCCCACGGAGTAATGAACGTGGTCTTCTCCATATCTTCAGGTGCCATCTTAATCTGGTTGTACCCGGAGAAACCATCCATAAACGAGAACACTGAAAACTGAGTCGTATTGTCGACCAATACATCAATGTGTGGCAGTGGAAAATCATCTTTCGGACTAGCTTTATTAAGATCCCAATAATCCACACATATTCTAACCTTTCCGTCTTTCTTCGGTACCGGCACAATGTTGGCAACCCAGGGGGGATAGTGAGTCACCGTAAGAAATCCTGCATCCCATTGTTTCTGAACTTCTTCTTTGATCTTTAGGGCCATGTCGGGGTGAGTCCGACGAAGTTTCTGTTTAACGGGCGGACATTCTTCTCTCAGTGGCAGCCTGTGTACAACAATATCAGTATCCAACCCTGGCATGTCTTGATACGACCAGGCGAAGATATCAGCATATTCACACAACAAGTCAATCAACTCCCTTTTCACATCTGCTTGCAGGCTGGCACCAATCTTGATCTCTTTCCTAGCATCCTCGGTACCAATATTGATGATCTCTACAGTCTTCTGATGAGGCTGGTTGACCCTTTCCTCTTGTTTTAACAATCTGGCCAGTTCCTCAGGGAGTTCACAATCCTTCTCATCCCCTTCTTCGGCTTGATAAATCGGTTTGTCAAAGTCATTCATGGCCATAGCAAAATCGTTATCAATGGAATCCGGAGGATCAAGTCTGCACGAACGGGTTCATGCTTTATTTTAGAAAATATTGTAAAACAAACAGAAATAGAAACATTGCCATTTTATTAAATTTGTGCCAAAAAAAACTGAAAGACAGAGAACAAAAAATTTAAGTGCAAAACGTCCTTTATTGATGATTAAAATTGCAAATGCAAACAGGGTGGCCCTACAAATGAATCTATACGCCTTGGGCAGAGCGCAAGATTTTGACATGCATTATGATTAGAAAAACAAATAAAAAATTACTCTGTCTGAAGAGTAACCTGGATGACTTCTTCAACAGACCAGTTCTGCACTTGTTGTCCCGGAGCACGTGGGCGTACGCAGTTGTCCAGGTCACAGTCACTGTCACCACCATCTTCTGTAGCTGCACAAGACTGATCTGTGAAAATAATTCCCCCACTACTGAAAGTGATGGGTCCACTGCTTTCCGCCTCTGAAGTCATATAGGGATGATAACCAATGCCAAATTTGTCCTCCTTCATTGGTGTCTCTATCAACCTGCCCCAGCCTTGGGCATTGCCGGCTCTGACGACCTCAATAGCTTGTTTGTAGGATGAAATGGAGGTAGCGGCTCCAACTGGTGCAGCGGGAGACTCAGGCACATTGTCAATATTTACCGCTTCAAACGATTGGCAAAGCATCTCGTGAATCTCTCCATCCATTTCCACATACTTGAACGTGGACAAATGACTCACAAAGATATCTTCTTCACCACACACTGTCACAACTTGTCCTTCAAACTCATACTTCAGCTTTTGGTGTAAGGTGGATGTAACAGCCCCAGCTGAATGAATCCAAGGGCGACCCAATAAGCAGCTATATGCAGGTTGTATGTCCATCACATGGAATGTGGATTTGAACACCTGCGGTCCAATTTGCACGGGCAATTCAACTTCACCAAACACAGATCTTTTGGTCCCATCGAATGCTCTGACAACCAACTCACTAGGCCTTAAAATCAAACCATCAACTTCCAGCTTCATTAGTGCCTTCTTAGGCAAGACATTGAGTGTGGAACCAGTGTCCACCAGTACATGAGACAACACTGCACCCTTACACTCCATTGTGATGTGCAAAGCTTTATTGTGGTTTCTTCCTTTAGCAGTCAAATCCCTACTTGTGAAGCCCAGACCGTGGCTGACATTAACATTGGAAATTACACCTTCTAGCTGATTTACAGTGATTTCCTGTGGCACATATGCACACTTCAACACTTTCAACAAAGCCTCCCGATGCGCGTCAGAACACATCAACAGTGACAAAATTGAAATCTTCGAAGGGGTCTGATTCAGTTGATCAACAATCTTATAATCACTTTTCTTGATTATCCTCGTGAACTCTTCCATCTCATTATCAAAAGTAATCTTTTTCTTAGTTTCAGGTACAGGCACACTCTCGACAACCTGTTTTCCTTTAACTTTTGCAACAGCTTCAGCTTCTTGATCACTGCGCAAAGTTTGGGGAGTAAACAATCTTCCGCTTCTTGTAAAACCACCTACACCACCCACATTATCAATATTCGAACCGGTCGATGACCCAACTTCTTGCTTTTTACCTTCATAATATATGTCTGCTCCATAGTGCCATGGAATTGCCTTTGTAGTTGTAAACGGAACTGGTCCTGGCACCGTGATGGTAACAGGACTGGGTCTTTGTTGTACAACACTTGCTACAGGAACAGTACTAGCAGGCACCTGGATCTCAGCAGGAGAATAATATACGTTTGCCCCATAGTGCCATGGGATTTCCTGTGTAGTTGTAAACGGAACTGGTCCTGGCACCATGATGGTAGCAGGACCGGGTCTTTGTTGCACAACACTCGCTACAGGAACTGTACTAGCAGGCACCTGGATCTCGGCGGGGGTATAATAGATGGTCACAGTTGATACCTCATCAGTCTCTTTCACAACCCTGTCAAACTATAGACATCCTTCACTGATCAAATTCTGCAAACCCGCTTTCAACTTATCACAGCCATTCTCTTGATTCATACACTTAGAACAATCTTGATTACAGCCCGGGAACACCTGTCCCTTCAACAAATGATCTTTTACAACCAACAAAGAAGTCTTCACCTGACTGATGTCTGCTACCAAATCCAACTGCTTTCCATCTTCGATAGCATGCACATTTTTCGCAGCATGCACATTTGCCGCACCATGATTAGGTATGGGGTGCTGAATAATATTAGGAGGCCGAGAGAAATTGATTGCCTTGGCATCAATCAAGTCTTGCACTTTATGATGAAAAGCCCAACACCTTTCAATGGAGTGCCCCTGAGCACCTGAGTGGAACTCGCATCGTGCGTTAGCATCAAAATTAGGAGGCAAGTTGCCAGGGGCAGGAGGCCTCATAGTGCAGAGCTCAACCAACTTCAACTGGAGTAACTGTGGTAGCAACGCAGAATAAGTCAAAGGGAGAGGGTCAAGCTTATGATCCCTCTGCCTAGACCTCTGTTGGAAAGGAGGTTGCTGCTGTTGCTGTTGAACTTGCTGTTGGGGTTGTTGTTGCTGAACAGACGGTGCTGGGATTGTCACTGCACCTACCTGGTGATAACCCTGAGAACGTCCACTGCCTCGTCCTCTAAACACAGCATTTGTATCTCCTTCTCTTCTTCTCTGACCACTAGCAAATGGTTTCTTCGTCCCAGAAGAGCCAGCCCCACTCACATCTTGAATCTTTCCAAGCTTCAACAAACTCTCTATTCTTTCTCCAGCAATCATTATCTCAGCAAATCCGGTTGATGGACAAGCAGCCAATCTTTCAAGATATGCCCCTTGCAGGGTGCCCATAAACATGTCTGCCATTTCCCTAACCAACAAAGGAGGTTGAACCTGTGCAGCCATCTCTCTCCACCTCTGTGCATATTCTTTGAAACTTTCTTTAGCATTCTGTGACAACCCCTGCAATTGAGTGCGATTGGGCGCCATATCAATATTGTACTGGTACTGTTTTAGGAATGCTTCAGCCAGATCTTTCCAACTTCTCACAGCAGCTCTATTCAATTTCATATACCAGGTCAAAGAAGCTCCAGCCAGACTGTCTTGAAAGTAATGCATCCATAACTTCTCATCATCTGTATGGGCTGAGATCCTCCCAAAATAAGCTTGGATATATGTTTGGGGACACGTATTGCCATGATATTTATCAAAAGTAGGCGGCTTGAATTTTGGAGGGATCCTGACCCCTGGTACCAGCCCCAAACTAGTAACATCAATACCCATAGAATTCTTGCATTCCATAGCCCGTATCTTTTCAGCCAACTCATCGTACCTTTTGTCATTAGGAGCACCCTTCTCAACATCCAACAGAGTAAATTGGTCTTCTTGACCATCTTCCTGAACACCTCCAACATTTCTGCCATTTCCATTACCCACATTACCCACAGGAGGGGGATTGCCAACAGGAGGAGGAGTGCCATTGCCATTCTGATTAACTCCAAGCGTGCCCTCTGGACGCTCAACCAGAAGCCTCAATCTTTCTTGATTTTGTGCCATTCCAGTCATGAGAGTCATGAACTGGTCCATTCTTGCCTGCATTTCAGCCAAGTCACTCTGCATTTGATCCATAGCTCTAGCCTGATTTCCTCGAGTTGAGTAACGATGAATATGATTCTCAGCTATAGTTCCTGAAACCAAATAAAGGTTAGAGATTCCCTGCAACAGGTACCTGTTCTGCAAAAAATGCTTATGCTTATGCAAATGCAAATGCAAACATGTTTATATATTCGCAGGGTGATCCACCCCTTGATTCCAGTTTAAAGATGAAATAGGATGAAACTGCTGCTCATATAAATCAGAGTGAATCACTGTCAGAAATTACAACCCAAGGTACCAAAAAAAAATAGCCTGAAACAAAAATAAGCAGAGGTCCCAGCCAACAATTCTGGTGGTGACCCAAAATACAAAGAAAGAACAAAGCACAAACTACTGAGTAGAGTTCCCTTCAAGGATCTTGCACCATATGAGGGCCACTTCCTGAGCTAAAGCACTCCCACTTAGACCTCTTCACTCCTGCTTGTATTTTCAGCTCTTCCATGGTTGCTATGGCTTCTTTGAGCCGTTCCTCGACTGCGTGTCTTTGGAACGTCCCTGACAAGATCTCCTCGTCCTTCTTCCTGAGCTTCGACTTCAGACTCTCGATCTGCTCCAAATGCTTATCTTCTTTCTGCTTGTTGGCCGTGATTGCAGTATCTCGGTAAGCATTGAACCTGTGAATCTTCGCCCAAGCCTTGGCTAAGTCATCCTTATTGGATTTGAGAGTCTTGCAAACACCTTTTAGAGCTTGTCCTACCCTTTTCCTAGCTGTTATCTCTTCAACCAGCTCCTTTTCTTTCTCAGCGAGACGTTCTGTCTTTAGCTTGGCAATATGAACAGCCTCACCTCGCTCATGTTTCAACTGGTAGATTTCCTTTTGCAACTCACGGTTCTCCTCTCGAAATTTCTCCTTTTCAGCCCATAATTGGTTATACTTCTCCATCTCAATCATGGTTGGAGGTTCAATCAGCAAGGGGTAAGAGGGAGGTTCCCTGCAGAATGGCAAAAGTACACTCTCTACTCTGCTCTGAACCCAGTCTTCATACGCAGGAAAAGCTTTGTTGTTACACTTTCCAAAAGAAGTCTTTCCTTTCTTATGGCGATCTCTCCAAGCGTTTGCAGCTTCTTTCAACACCTCCAGATTGGCTTCCTCGCCCAAAAATAGAGACTCTTGCACATCTTGGCCTTTTGGCGGCTCTTTTAAAGCATACCCAAATTGCCTAATAGCAAGAATGGGGTTGTAGTTAATTCCCCCCTTCCTTCCTATTAAGGGTACGTTTGGGTAACCTCCACAACTAACCAGGATCTCTCGGCCCAACAAATCACGATTGATCCAAACCAAGTTGTCAGCCCTTAACCCCATTAATCTCTTTGCCAAGTCTAAAGTTCCTTTAGTGTCTTCGAATGCCCCAGATTTGGGAAGACGATCAGCAAACCACTTATAGAAAATTGTAGCACAACAATAAAGAGGTCCACCTCTCCTTTTCTCATTCTTATAGTGCATCGAATAATACAGATCCCCAAGCAAGGTAGGTACCGGATTCTTCGTGGTGAATATCCGGACAGCATGTGCATCTACAAAATCCTTCACATTAGGGAATAACGTCGTTCCGTAAACACACATAGCTAGAATTGCATTGAACACTGACCAACACTTAGCCTTAGCACAAGTAGCAGCCTGTTCGATCAAAAACTTCGTGTGAAAACCTTGATAACCCCCTTTACTAGCAATATTTTTCTTCAACAATGACTGATCCAAACGTAAAGTAGTAGCAACCCTTTCCAGATCAGGAAACTCCTTAGAAGGATAGAAGGGAGCTCCCTCTTTGACCGAAACATCCAAAATAAGAGCAAATTCTTCCAACGTTGGAGCCAAAAGATAATCAGCAAATAGAAAACACCGGAGTTGAGGGTCATAGAACTGTGCCAGAGTGTGCAAGGCCCTGAACTCATAGTTGGTAATATTCCGGGCGAAACTCAGAATCCTCCCATATTCTCCCCTGAAATCTGCCAACACCTCAAACAGAAAATCCAGCAGCAGAACAGCACAGCAATATCCAGTATGACAGTAATAAATGAAATGCAATGCAATAAAAGCTGTAAAACAGTAAAGCAGTAAAGCAAAAATATAGTAAACAGTAATACAGTAATATACAACAAAGCAAAGCACCACAGCAAAACACCCTATGAGAGAAAACAAACAAGCGCTAGGATTGACTCGCTAAGGAAACCAGAGATTCTGGGTTCTATTCCCCAACAGAGTCGCCAGCTGTCGCTCCCGAGATTTTCATCCAAGTACAAACGCGAAAGTGGCATCGAAACAGAGTCGCCAGCAATGTGTATTTATCCCAAGAGAGGGAAAGGAAACACCGCATAAACCTGAAGAGAAAGGAGAAAGCATGGTCTTGCGACCAAGAGAACTGGGTTCGGGAGTCGGTTACGCGAGAGGAAGGTATTAGCACCCCCTCGCGTCCATCGTACCCAATGGGATCCACGCTTGCTTGTCTTGATCAAAGGGTGTCGTCATCTGGAGCTCCACTGCTACTGGCAGGGGAAAGGAACTGCTAGCTGGAGAACCGGAAAAAGAAGGGAGAAAAAGAAACAAATGTAGGGAAAATAAAAGAAGTGCTCGAATGGGCCCTACCCCACTGCCTACGTATCTCATCGGGAGCATGAGAATCAGAGCGACGTAGTTCCCCTCAACGAGGGTTGCTTTGTTTGTATTTTTTGGGAACGACTAACGTTCTAGCTCAGGTGTTGCAGGCTCGCTGGTCCGAGTGCGTTACCATCTTGCAAGAGAATGAGTAGGAGCACGTTCGTACGCTGAGAGTGAGTGAGATGGGAAAAAGAATTCCCGAAGGAAAAACGTTGTTGTTTATTGAAGTTTTTTTAGACAGAAGTGTTTTTTAAGTTAGCTTGCAACTTGCATTGCACCAAAGTCTATCGTGCGGGAACGAGTGAATCGCATGGTCGCCCCCAAATGGAACGTATGCTAAACACTCTAGAAGAGGGGGGGCCCCTCGTTCTTCATTTCCTACATTTAAGGCTCGGGCGCAATACACGTTAACCTTTATTAAGTATTTTTATTTTTCTTTTGAGATGAGAAGAGAGAAAACGCAAAGGAAACTCTAAAGGGAAACTAAAAGTCCTAATGTTATCATGCATGGATATCCTAGGGTTAGTGAGGTTTAGGAGAAAAGACTACCTAACCTAATGCTAATCCTACTCCAAGCTTAATCAAAAATTAAGTTGGACTAGGTAGCTCTAAGGGGAAAAGAATCCAAGACTTGAATAAGTCTTGAGATTCATGGGATGAGAAAGAGTGAAAGAGAAGAAGAGAGAAGAAGAAGAAGAGAGGAGAAAGAAGAATGGAATCAACTTACTTCTCAAGAGAAGTTAATTTGTTCCATGAAAGGGAAGATGAGAAGTGAAATACAAGTGGCCTAAGCCCACTTCAAACACAAGTATGAAAATTAAAAGATAAAGGAAGAAGGTTGAATGTGGAAGCATATCCACACTCAAACAAACTTACCATTTGCCCCTGAAAGTGTTAGAAGTATTCACATATGTCAAAATGAAACTCAAACAAGCATAAGGCAATAAAGAAACAAGTTCTAAGGTAAATCAAACCTCAAGTTCAGAACTTAATGGTCCTACTGACCTCTAATATTAGTCATGCACAATTAGTCAAAAAGAAAAGGGAGAAGTCATTCAAGTATCATTCAAGTCATTAAAGAAGGAATCAGATGAAAGGAAGTGATTATGTGAAGCAACCAAGTCAAAATTCCACAAAGTAAACCAAGTCCAGAAGTGACACAATCCTAAACATGTGCCTAAACATGATCTTCAATTATCATTCAAGTCATACAAACATTTTCACAATCAATTAAGAAGCAAAGAAGAAGAAGTGAAGTGAAGTGAAACATGATTCATACTTGTGAAACAAGTGACTTAAAGTGCAAGGCAAACATCAAACATGCAAAGATGAGATTCAAATATCACAACCAGAAGTCAATTAACATGCTATCAATTCTCAAACAAGACCTCAAATTATGGCACAAGTGCCTTCATGATCAAGCAAACCAAACATGAAGCATATATTCACAAATTGGACAAGTTAGAGTTCATGCTTCAAAGAAATAACAACCATGCCTCAAAAATTATGTCATTCAGTATTCAAGTATCTCAAACATGTACAATTAACATATCAAAGCCACAAGCAATGAATCAGAACCAATGTCAATCAACAATTAGGTCAAAACATCATTAGAGTTTCATACATTCATGCTCAAAGCAACACATCAAAAGTCATCCAAACAGGACCTAAAAATCATCCCAAAAATCTCAAACATACCTCAACATGTTATGAACACAATCCAAAAAGAATCAGGATCAAATCACTTTTCAAATGAGAGAAATAAATGATCCAATATGAAGTATGCAATATGAAATGCAAATGAGAAAAATTAATTTGGAAAATTAATATTTAATGCAATTTTAATGCAAAATAATGAAATAAAATGTGAAAAATTAATTTTAATAATGAGTATGCATGATGAATTTTTTTGGAATTTTTTAGTATATGCAAGTATTTTTAAAAATTAATTATGAAATGGTATGAAAATAGAAAATAAAAATGAAATGAAATGAAGTCAGGGGTGTATTAATGAATCCATACGCGTGTTAATGGACATGGGCTCAGAAATGGAGGTGCAAGCAGCAAAAAGGCCCAAGCGCCTTATATCATTCAGAAACAAAAATGGACGGTTTAGATTGAGTCAAACAAAAGTCTCCAGATCGAATGGTATACACTCTCAGCCAAACAAATCAAAGTAATCAAATCCAGTGGTTCACATTCAAACTCACAAATTAAATGAAATCGGACGGTCATGACTTAATCAAACTTAATAAACCCTAATCAAATAAATCACAACCACATGATCAAGATCTAACGCACGAGATTCAATCTGGAAACTCCTAAACCCTAATTAAACCCTCACCGGCCGGAGAAGCGCCGGTCGTCTTCTCCGGCCACTCTCCGGCCATCAGACTTCAAACGGCAACAAAAATCACAAAATCATACATCAAATTGATCAGCATCTCACGTAGATCACAAATATGTCACTCAAAATCATTTAGCATGCATATATTTTAAGAATCGAACAAAACAAGTTTGGATCTGAAAATTTCAGATCCACATTCCAGCCATAATTCACGTTCAAAATCAATTCTGAACACATATATGAGCTCAGCACATCAAGATGAACATTAAACACACAACAAAAATCATTTCCAGATCCATCAATTTGGAGCTCACCTGAGATTTGCAGAACTGGAAATTCACCAAGAAACTCCAAGATAAGCTGCAGATCAACTCCTTGAACCGTCTAATTGCAAAATAAATGCAATTAGACCTTCAAATTGGCCTGAATCCTTGAATCCGAAAGTTGAAGATCTGAACTCAACTTGATGAATTCTTTGCTTAAACCTCAAAACAATGGTGGATCCCTCTTCTTTATACTTCACTGATCACGAATCAACCAAAAAAAGTGGAAGTAACTTGAAGAATTGGAAGAATCGAAGGAGAGGAATTTGAGAGCAAAAACTTTGAAAAGTGGTGAAAATGAACTGTAGCTGCTGAGAAATTCGTGTGAGTTAGCTTATATAGTGTGTAGATGATACTGTTTAGGGTTTGAAACTTCAGGGACTTGAGAGCAATGAGTTTTGGGTTATTTTGCAAATTTGCAAAGATGTGCACATGAGGTGTTTAGCTCGTGCAATCTTCATGAAAAGAGCATGACCAATCTCCTTTTGATGCATGGATAACCCTTGGATTGATCTTGGGGCTGAAGATTAATTGAATTGTGATTTCCAAGTGATTTTTCAAAATTGCTTAATGATGAATTAAGAACATGTAATCCACGGGTTCACTTGATTCTTGGCTCAAAATGATGTTAAATGAGATGCATTGGAGTGTGGTGAGGTGAAATTGAAAATTAGAAGCCATATTGATGCATTAGAATGCATTTTGCAAGTTGTATCAAAGTGGTATACATGGTGGAACACCAAATGCTCTTTAACTTCAAATGCTCATAACTTTTGATCTAAAAATGGTATGATCATGGTCCACCACTCTTTGGAAAGGGGAGAGAGAGATCTACAACTTTGGTGTTGGGGAAAAATTTATTTGAAGCATTTTTTATCATGGAAAATTTGGTTGAAGTTGGTTGAAAATATGCCAAAAATAGTAACTTGAAATTATAAGTCACTTTCCAAATTTAGCAACTTTTTACCAAAGCTTGATTTTTGCAAATTGTGATCATAAAAGCCTTCCATAGACCAAATAAAGGTCTCTTGACTTGATTACCATGATGAGGACCTCTCAAAACCCTAGTTTGACTTTTCAGTTGACCAGTTTGACTGATTACTTCATCTGTAAGCTACTGAACCATCTGAGGCCTTCCACAATGAATATTTGGCTCAAAATCCATTCTTAGACTTGTTTTAACATATGAAGAACCTTGGTAACAAGTTTGAATCAATTCCTTGAGCTTAGGACCATTAACCACGAAACCCTAGTTTTGGTCATTAGTGTAAGAATACAAAACCCTTGATCTAACTACTTGGAGAACCTCTCATTGAAATGCCCTTGGGCCACCATATAAGGATGTGAGAAGTTCATGGAGCTCATAAGAAGCCTTTGGCCTTGAGTTTGAGTTTTTGAATTGCTCAATGTCATTAGAAATCCCCTGATCACATGCCCTTATGCAAGATGCCATGCAAAATGCTTGATGCTTATTTTTTCTATGCTTGAATGCAATGCAATGCAATGAAAGCTCATGCTAAGAGATATGAAGAAAAGAGAGGGCAAATTTTGGGGTATTACACTTACCGTTTGGTCACTCGAGAACGAAGGTTAACGAAGAACACGACTATCACTCGCAAACGAGGGTTATCGAAGCTCACACTGGTCACTCACTCTTGGTCCGTCTCATGCCATATTCCCTCACATTAATCACTCCTTGTCTCTCTCAAGTCGCTATTATCACTTCTTAGTTCAACCTGTTTGTCTTTCTTTATCCAGGTAATCTTTAATTTGTACCCCTTTCTGTATATATGATGCTTATCTTCTCTAATGGCTGAACTGATATATGATGCTTATCTATCACAATAATGACTGAACTGATATATGATGCTTATCTTCTCTAAGTTCCTAGTAGACCATGAGTTGTGAGTTCATTGTGAAACCCCCTGCTAAACCTAAACCCCTTTCTGTATTCATTGAAAAAACCTAAACCCCTTTTCTAAATGGGCAATTGTATTTAGTCTTGGGAGTTGGCAAATTGTTAGAAAAGAAGAAAATCTATTTTTCCCCTGTGAGTTTGCTTTGGATACTTGTTTTTGATTAATTGTTAAACTGTGGTTTTTGAGATTTATCATTTAGTTTTTATTGTCTCTCTTGTTTTGTTCCAGTTTTTTTGTTGGTTTGATTTATGATAGAAGGTATTGTTCTTGCAATGTCAACTAAACATTTGATGCTTTGTTCAATTTTAGAGTTTTTTTTCTCTAGTTTTATGTATCACTTATACGTAGTGAGCAGCGGCGGAGCTGACTAGTGAGTTAGTTATGATGTCTGTTCTAACTTGAAGTTAATATGTTAGTTTGAAAGAAACAGTTAGATGAATTGTGATTGTTAAAAATGTTTGATGGATTTGGATTCTAAATGTTAAATTATGACTTGGCTATAGCAAATAACTTGACTGGTGGCATGCTAAAGTTAAGTTGTTATTGAAACTAAACAAGTGTTAAACAGTTAGATCCTGTTAGATCAGAGTTAGATGGACTGACAGTAAAACCTTGTGAATTGTTAGATGGACTGACAGTAAAACCTTGTTAGATAAGAATTGTATTGAGGTTAATTAGTATTAATGAAAAACCTTGTGAATTGTTATTGAGCATCAGCTAGATAAAAAGAGTTAGTGAAATTAATGTCATCGAACTGATTCAATTCAGTTACTGTAACATTAGAGTTAGGTCATTGGATAAGTGGAGTTAATTATTATTAGGACTATTGTTGCTTGCTAATGAATTGAAATTGGTTAATGAGTTAGTTAGTAATGTTAGAAATACCCTGCACTACTGATGTTAATGAACTTGTGTTAATGAAAAAAAACAGATGCTGTTAGTGATTGTTATGTTTGGATAGTTAGTGTAAATGATTGTAGCTTCTCTGTTAGAGCAATTAGGTTAGTGTATGCTACTGAACTAGTTGGCAATTTGTTTAAGTAAAATTAGTTTGAAAACATTAGGTTAATTCTTTTTTAATATGTTATGAAAAGAAGGAAATGCATTAGTTAAATTATTTGTTGTAGTTAGCATGACTATTAGTGGTATTGATTAGGAATTGTGACTGAGATTGATGTTAGAAATGAATGAGCTGTTAGAGGGTTATATTGCTTACTTTGTTGTGATGACATTATGAATTGATTCAAAGTTCATGAATTGAATATGTGCAGCAAATAGTATGACATTATGGTGCTAGTGATGTTTGAATGTAGTTAGTACATTGATAAAAAAATTACTATTAATTAGTGCCGAAATAATCTTATATAATTATTCATTTTAATTCAGTCATATAATTATTTAGTGTTACAATATATGCTACTGCTGATGCTTATAGTGCCAATATTCTAAATAATATATGCTATTGCTGATGCTGATGCTTATAGTGCCAATATTAAGTAATATTCTAAATTAAGATATTTCTGATGCTTATAGTGCCAATATTCTAAATAATATACTGCTGATGCTTATAGTGCTATCTAAATATTCTCATTTGAGCTTCATATTGTATAGGTTACACATTTTGGAGACAAGGTTATACTTGAAGACCATTTTGAATTAAGTTGGTTGGACAAGTCAAAATTCCTGTTTTACACTAAGGTTAGAAAATCTTCTATTGTTTTATATTAACATTTAATTTAGAGTAAACAAAAATTTAGATCAGCTTGTTTTAAATTGGACTGCTTGAGTTTTATTGATTGCCTGAGTTTTATTGACTGCCTATTGACTGCCTAGAATTTATTATTTATATTTTTTCCCTTCCAGTACTGAATGGACATGTTATGTGTGATTAGTACATTGTTGCTTTCCTCAATTAAGTTTTTTTGTGTCCCTTCCTTATGCTTGTTTTCCATATATGGTAGTCTCCTCTTAAACCTGATGGACAAGGAATGGACAAAGGAAAACCCCGCAAGTAAAGAGTACCAAAATGGTCTTGATTTTTTTCTAGATTATGCATACACCAAAGGAGAACCCCACGGGAAAGAGATTTTATGTCCTTGTGCTAATTGTTACAATAGCAAATTGTTTACAAGGAATGAAGTACGGAATCATTTAATCGCATTTGGATTTCAAAAAGGATATGATGTGTGGGTTCGACATGGTGAGAAGAAACCGAAACCCGGTGATCTTAATGATAATCATATGAATCAGGAAGAGGATCAAATTGACGATATTGATGGACTATTGCATGAAAGATTTAGAGATGTTGTACAAGCAGAAAATGAAGTAAATGTAGGCCTCAACGAAGATGCAAAAAAGTTCTATAATCTAGTCGAAGAAGCCAAACAAGATTTGTATCCGGGTTGCAAAAACTTCTCTAAATTGTCGCTCACCATTCGTCTTTATTTATTGAAATGTCTTTATGGTTGGAGCAACGTATCATTCAATGCTCTCTTAGAGTTGTTGAGAGAAGCTATGCCTTCATTGAACATCCCTGATACGTTCAACAAAACTAAAGGCATGATAAGAGACTTAGGGTTGGATTATAAGAAGATCGATGCTTGCCCTAATGATTGCATGATATATTGGAAAGATCACGAGAATGATACTTCTTGCCATGTTTGCGGTGCTCCACGGTGGAATGAAGATGTAAAAGGAAATGATAAAGTTGAAAAAAATCATAAGTCTCATAAAGTTCCTTCAAAAGTTTTGAGGCACTTTCCCTTGATTCCTAGACTTCAACGACTATTTATGTGTTCAAAGACAGCTAGCTCATTAAGGTGGCATGATGAAGAGCGTTCGAAAGATGGGAAGTTGAGGCATCCTGCAGACGGAGAAGCATGGAAAGAATTTGATAAATGTAATTCTGAATTTGCTTATGAGCCGCGTAATATAAGACTTGGATTGGCCAGTGACGGATTTAATCCATTTAGAACCATGAATTTGTCTTATAGTACTTGGCCTGTGGTATTAATACCATATAACTTTCCACCTTGGTGATGCATGAAGGCTGAGTATTCTATGTTGTCTTTGTTAATCCCTGGACCATTTTCACCGGGGAATAACATTGATGTGTACCTTCAACCATTGATAGAAGAATTTAAAGTGTTATGAGATTTAGGTGTAGAAACATATGATGCATCACTAAATCAAACTTTCCAAATGCGGGCAGCTCTCTTGTGGACTATTAGTGACTTTCCTGGGTATGCTATGTTGAGTGGATGGAGTACAAAAGGGAAACTAGCATGTCCTTGTTGTAATTATGACACTAATTCGATATATTTGAAGAATAGTAAAAAGGTGTGTTATATGGATCATCGTGTTTTTTTTGCCTGAGGATCATAAATATAGGTCAAATGCTAGGAATTTCAATGGGAGCATAGAAGATAGGCCACCACCAGAGTTGTTAACCTGGGAGCAAATCTCGGATAAACTGAAGGACGTTAACAATGTTTTTGGCAAGTTGCAAAAGAAAAGTAATAATGGTCCATGGAAGAAAAAATCAATATTTTTTAGTTACCATATTGAAGCATAATACTTTATGCCATAACCTTGATGTGATGCACATAGAGAAAAACATATTTGATAGTATAATTGGGACTTTATTGGATATCCCAGGAAAGACAAAAGATCATAAAAATGCACGTTTAGACTTGAAAGAGATGGGAATTAGAAAGAAACTGCACCCCAAAGAGGTAGATCAAGGCAAAAAGTCAGTGTTTGCAAAAGCATGCTTTTCCATGACTGCAAAGGAGAAAACTACTTTTTGTTCTGTATTGAAAAATGCAAAAATACCAGATGGTTGTGCTTCAAGCATTTGAAGATGTGTTCAACTTGCTGAAAAGAAAGTTAGCGGATACAAGAGCCACGATGTACATTTCATGTTGCATTACTTGCTTCAAGTGGCTGTAAGAAGTACAATGCCAAACCAAGTTGCACACCCATTAATCCGTCTTTGTTCGTTTTTTCGTTGTTTGTGTCAGAAGGTGATTGAGTGGCAGATTTGGATATCTTGCAATCTGAGATTGTAGAGACACTTTGCCAATTTGAGACAATTTCCCCCCCCCCCCCCCCCCCCCCGAGTTTCTTTGACATAATGGTTCATTTTCCAATACATGTAGTGAATGAGGTAAGATTAGGAGGACCTGTTCAATTTCGGTGGATGTACTTCCCAGAAAGATATCTAGGAAAATATAAGGGTTATGTCCGTAATAAAAGTCGTCCTGAGGGTTCTATTGCTGAGGGTTATTTGGTTGAAGAATGCTTGACATTTTGCTCGCAATATTTGCATAGTGGTGTTGAAACAAAGTTCACTAGAATGACACGGAATAGCGATAGATGTGATCCTAATGAACATGAAAGTCCAAGCTCTTGTCTTAACGTTGGTCATCCTATTGGAGGAAAGAGAAAGGGTGAAGCGATTTCTTTGGATTGGAAGTCAAGGAGATGGAGGAGAAACATCGTCAAGATAAGGAGGAAACAGATAGAAAAATTCAACTTCTTCTTAAGACCGTTTTGAATCAAAACACCTCAGAGTTGAATATAGAAGCTCTGGCAGCTTTGATATCAGCTCCTGCAATTGATGCTAACAGTGTCTTACGCTCTTCTGCATCAACACATGCTCCAACTAATGAACAAGTAAGATTCAATTGTTTTATGCTTTAAATTATAATTTTAGAGCCTTTGGATAATAATCTTATTTAAATTATAATCTTGTTTTATGCTCCAACTAATAATCTTATTATTTTTGTTTTGTAGGTCATGAATGATGATCATATTAATGGAGATTTTCAATCATTCGAAGATGAAGAGACATAAATGTAGAGATGTGTAATTTGAAGATGTAGCAGTGCTAGTTTATCGTTTTGCAAGTTGTTCAGCAGTTAGAGATCTCGCTCACTTGCTATATCATTTTATCAGGAATCGGCCCGCTAATATATTGCTGCTTATTTGGTGTTTGGTGTATACTCTTGGTGGCTCATCTGTTCTGCTATAGTTTAGTTTAGTTTAGGCTGGTGCCTTCTCATTAGTTTTGCTATCTTGGTGTGGCTTTAGGTGTCAGGTTTCTTGGTGTTATTTATGTTGTATCTGACCTCTAGTGCTTATGTTTCTTTGGAGCTGGAGTTGTTATTGTGGTTTATTATACTCTGTATATGGTACATGTTAGCACTACTTGTGCATTTTTAATGCAATTTGGTTTATTCAAAAAAAAAGATATATGTATATATATATATATATATATATATATATATATATATAATTAATGAATTATGTTATGTAATTTTTTATAACATTTAAGATCATTTTTAAAATTTGTATATTACTAATATTATTACATCTAAAAAAAAAGTTGTGAATGATATTATTAGTAGGTTTAAAAAATAAAATTATTTTAAATTTTATTAAAAAAAAATCATTTCTTGCAACGGTTATGAAGTGTTGTTGTAGCTTTGAAGAAGAAATTACGATGTGGATCTACTAGAACGGTCTTAAATATACTACGCCTAAAAACCGTTGTTAAATTCCAAAAATCACCGGTTCCCTAAGACATCCCAATTACAACGGTTTTTGTCTGAAAACGGAGTTCGGCCGTTGCTATTAGAAACCGTTCTCTAAAGAAAACTACAACAACGGCTCTGTATACCGCATTGCTGTTGGTTAAAACACCGTTCCTAAAGGATACAACAACGCCTAGGTTTGGCACGGCCTAAAAAACCGTTCTGGTAAGTAAAGGCAACGGTTTTTTTTTTGCTTTTGCAACGGTTTTGATCCGTTGTTGTATGGTTTAAATGTTGTAGTGTGAATTGCGTAATCTTGTCCAAAACCTTTAAGTCCTCAACGATCTTGAAGGAAACCCCAACTTGGTTTTCTTATTTGAAATCCTCAAAGATCTCAACCCATTATTCTCGGTACAACAACCTAATTGGATGTTATCAACTCTCATCTAGATATTCACCCAATCAAAAAATGATTATGTGTAGTTTGATTGTGTGTATGCATAGAAGAGAGGTTGAAGATCATGAGAATGCTTTGAAATCCCAATTTCATATAGGTTTACTCTAGAACCTTACTAGAAATGATGCATGTATCAAGTATATATATACATGCATGTATCAAGCAAAATACATGCGAAAGGAAATGAAAAAAAAGCAAAAATTCAAGATTTTAGGTCTATGGGTCGACCTACCAAAGTCATGTGTCAACCTATAAAGGTCTTGAGTCGACCTATAGGAGTCAACACATCGACATAGCCTACAGGCTTCAATATTGAAGCATGTGCTTCGACCTATGCATTCTATGTGTCGACCTGAGTTGACAAAATTCTTCTATAGGGCCACCTAAAGTCATATGTGTCGACCTATACAGTGTTTTTCACACACAAAACAATGCATGAAGCTATTTCTTGATGCTTGAATCTTTTCCCAACCATTTCTAACATGTTGACATGCTACCTAATGCATAAATGCACAATGTACACCTAGAATCAGTTGATATCGTCTAATGTACAAAAACGCTAAAGTTTCTCATAGTTTTGACATCATACAAAACATATATAAACGGAAAGTTGCACTCATGGTGGTTTCTATGATAATAACTCCTAAAGACAAACAACTACTAAACTTAGTACAAGCAGTCAAAGATGTACAAGATGGTTGAGCTAGCCTTCCTAATCAAGCTAATGTGAACTCGAGTGAGAAATTATGGTTTGTGATACCTTTACATTTCTTTGATGATGGTGACTAACTTGAAGATATTTCAAGTCTCATCTAATAGAAGATTCAAGTGAAGTTCTTATATGAATGGTGTATCCCGCGAAGGACTTGAAGCTTCAAAGTGTGAAAGAGAAGAAGTGTTAAAGCTCATCTGATCATATGTCTTAGTGATCAGCGTATTGTAAAAACACAAGGGAGTTTTGATTACAGATAAATCACACACACATACACATACACTCTCTCTCTCACACACACACACACACATAAAATATAGAGAGACATCTCAAGTTTTTATTAAAACAACGAGAAAATGTTTTTGGAACCTAGTCGATTGAATTGGACACTTTCAAATCGATTAGGTAATATTTTTGAACTATCTAATCAATTAGAACAAAGGCCTAATTGATTACATAAGGGAGAATTAATTCCATAATTTATTATGATAGTCTCTTAATTATTGGTAATGACTCTCTATCAATACCTTTTAATTTGGGCAACAATAATCGATTATTGCATATGCCTAATCGATTAGAACAATTAAAAGGCCCGTAGATTGTTTCCATTTTACCCCATCTCTTGGCCTATAAATAGATATCATCTCCACCATTTCAAAACAATCCAGAAAACGATAAACATCTCACTTATCATCTCTTTAATTTTCTATAAATTGTTTCGATCTTTTTCTCACATATTTTAGCCGTAGTGCTTAGTGAGCGTTTTTTTACGTTTAGTGAGATAGTTGTTTTGGGTGAGGATTTAAATTGTAAATTTACCAAGTGTAGTTTTCTATAGTGTAAATAATTCTTGCTTAGGATGTTATCTTTTTGGTTTAGAGTTAAACCATTATAAAACCTCTTTTTGTTATGGCGGGTTATAATAAGTCTCTGTTTGGTTCGTGAAGAATAACCGGAGAAAAATCTTCACAACGGTTCAAGATCAGTTCGGTAAAATTATCATTTTCTTTTTTGAGTTCAGCGCATGTAAAAGCCCAATAGGTTTGAGATCAACCCAGTAAAAATCTCATTTAGTTTCTGAGTTCAGTCTGTGTAAAAGCTTAGTAGGTTCGAGATCAGCCTGGAAAAAATCTCAATTTGGTTTTGGTCATCCCGTATAAAACTATGGTTTGGTTAAGAGATGGCCAATTCAAAACTCCATCGTGGTTCATGATCAACCTGTACAATAACTCAAGTTTAGCTTAGATACTAACTGTTCAAAGCTCTATTTTCTTTTTGGAAAAAACACTAACCGCTTCAAGCTTGTTCATTGTTTGTAGACTATCTACTTTAAACTTTTTTTTGCTATTTGGTTAGAAGTTATCCAAAAACTTCATTTCTCTGTATAAGGGAGTTCTTGGGATTAATCTTATAAAAGCTCTCAAGTGTTATTGGATACTCTTAAGATCAATTCTTTGGGATATGAGTAGGTCACTTATTTAAGGCCATACCTCTATTAATATCGGGTGTTTATCCTTCTTCCTTTAACTCTTTTTTTTACTTCATATTTCCACTACTTATACAAATGTTTTTAGTAAAAAAATTTCAAACTATGAATCAAAACGATTTTATTTTTAATCAAACGTTGTTCAAACCTCTACAATTCCCCCCTCCCCTCTTGTGTATAGAGTCACATGTCTAACACACACGACATAATGACTTTTCTCAAAATGTAAATTTCGAAAGTCAATCACTAAATCCATGCACAGCAACTTTTATAAGGGGTTCATGTGGATATGATCTCTTCTGATATATGTCATATCCATTATTCACCCTCATTACTCAGAATACAAACGCCATTTGAAAGAATCTTGTTTAGATTCAGTGTGCAGGTGTTTCCACTTCTAGATCTAGTAAAGATTGTTTGATCAGATTTTCATTTAATAAACCTGCATCTAAAAGAATCAAAATTTATATTGTTACCTTTGTCACGTAATTGACTAATGCTTAATAATTTATTCTTTAAACCATTAACTAAATAAATTCCCCAATCCTTTGATTGGAGAACTTACCAATGGTATCAATAGCAATGATTTTTCCCTTATTTTTTCACTATAGGAGACAAAACCTCCTTTTCTGGAAGTGAATGCAGAGAACAAAAATCTATCTTCGATCATGTGCTTTAAACAATCACTATCAAGGTACCATCTAGAATTTGACACTATAAAGAACTCTTTCACCAAAAACTTAGGTCTTAACTTTAGGTACCCAAATAATTTTGGGCCATTTAATGTTAGTTTGATAAATATTCCCACTAAATTTTTCATGAGGATTATAATTGAAAAAATATGAAGTAGACATGTTTCTTATTTTGTGTTCATGATTCTTTTTATAAAAATATAAAAGGGCAAGACCGTGTTTGTTTTCATGACTTTTCTTAATAAAACAAAAAAGAGAAACGCCGTCAGTTTTATTTCAATAACTGCATTTAAGAGTTTTTCACTTAGGGGTTTGATGAGCATGTCAATAACTGCATTCAAATGCATTTTACAAATCCTTATTTTTTCTTTTTAAAACATCACATTGATTACACTCGATACATTCACCTGATACTTCATGAGAAGGGGGAAGAGTTATGAGTCAAAACATTATGTCTTTCTTTTAGATTTTCTATTTCTTCTGGGAGGTTTTAATTCTCAAATTCAAGCGAAGAAATAATATCTTTAGAAGTGGAGACAAGTTATTTTAAATTACTTGTTTCTTTATTTAACTTCTTGTAAATAACCAGATAAATCATGATAAGATAAATAGGAAGGTGCCTTACTTTCTTCATGATTTGTCATGCGACATATGTTGGCTTCTTCATCATCTAAGGACTCCATGTCATTTTCTTCCTAGGAAATGTAAGCTTTCTTCTCTTCCTTTTGGGGTTTCTTTAACTTTTTCTAGTTCTTTTTTGGCTTCTAAAGAAAATTTGGTCTTATGTGCCCCTTTATTTTCACATTGGAAATATATAGGAGTGAAGGATAATCTTTCTTTGTTCTTTTTTGCTCCTCTTGATGCTTTTCTCTTTTCTTAAACCTTTTAAAGTTATGGACTATTAGCATTATTTCTTCATCAGAGTCTGAATCTTTTTCTTCCTCTGTTTTGAGAGCTAATTTCTTCTTTTTCTTGTAGCTTTCCTCATCACCTGCAAGTCTTTTCAGCTTCGTCTCATGTTCATGCAATTTACCAAAATGAGTAGCCAAGTCCATAGATGACATATCCTTATATTCACAAATCGTAATGATATTGGGTTTCCAACTACGATTTAGGCATCTAAATACTTTTACAACCAAGTCCTCATTTTGAAAAACTTTTCCATGAATTATTATGTGATTAACGATGTTGATAAAAAGTTTCTACATGTCATAAATATTATCCTCGTGTTTCATTGGAAATAGATCATATTCATGAGTTGATGTGTTTATCATTTCCCTTTTAACCTTGGTTATACCTTCATGGGTAACTTGAAGGGTGTCCCACATTTCCTTGGCAACGTCGCGGTAAGAGACGCGTAAGAACTCATTCGTACAAAGGGCGATAGTGATGATGGTATTTTCCTTTAAACCAAGTTAAACTTTTTCTCTTTCTTCTTTGGCCCAATCATATTCATGTTTGTTTACCACAACACCATTAACTTGATGTATGGGAACAAATGGACCGTTTTTCATAACCTTCCAAATATTAAAATTCATCCTTTTATGAATATTCTAACCTTCTCTTTCCACAAGGCATACTTGTATCCATTAAAAGATGGGGATTTGTTTAGAGAATCTTTTAAACTCACTTCCTTCCTCTTGGGACGATTAGTCTTTGAATGGGAGTTACTTTATGATCCTACTTGTTGAACAAGTGACTTCAAAAATAATAGGGGGTTGAATTTTGATATTCAAAATTCGTGATTAATTTTAAAAAAAATCTTTTATTTTAAAAACAATTTATGTTTGTGCAGAGATAAAGAAACGTAAAATAGAAAGGAATGATATAAAGAAGAATGAAAATTAAATAGCGGAAAATAAAGAGATAGGAAAAGAGAAATTGCACCAGGATTTATAAAAGATTGCCTAATCACTTGGCCTACAAATGTCCCCAATAGTTTCTTCTTGATAGTTCCACTAATATAAAGTCTTGAGTTATTAATGATATGCCCACAAACCTTATTACAAAAAATAAGAGATTTTACATAGGCTAATTCCCTAAACCAAATAGAGCTTTTAACGACTGAGCTCACGAACTAAATGGAGATTTTAGCGACTAATCTAAACAACCAAACTTAGATTTTACCAGGATAATCTAAAGAATCAAACAGATATTTTACCATCTTAATCTCAAGAACCAAAGAAATCAAGCAAGAGAATTTCACTTTTGATAAAGAACACTTAAGCATGAACACTAGTACAACCAAACTCTCACAAGTTCTTTTTACTCACATGACACTAAGGAAACTTTAGTGAAATGATAGAAAAAATGTAGAAATTGTGAAAGAAGATATTCAAAACGAATTTTGGTGTGTTTTAGAATGAGGAGAGGCTCTCTATTTATAGGGAAAAAAATATAGCTCATAAAAGAAATTGATCCATTGGCTTTTTAATGCATATAATCGATTATAACCTAGGGTAATCGATTATATAAGCCAAATATGGAAGGTTTTTAAATATGTTGGCACAAATCGATTAGAATTTCACTTTGTACCTAAAAAAATACGATCCTTCACGAAGCGTGTATTGCACACTCGCAGAAAATAGTTCGAACAAAGTTGCCACCGAACTTTATTTATTCCAATGAAGGAAAGGGAAAATATCAATAAAACCTTTTAAAAGGGAAAATGGTCGTCGCAACCAAATTTGTGTTTGGGAGTCTATTATGCAAGGGGAAGGTATTAGTATGCCTCAAGTCTGTTGTACTCAACGGGAACCTCTTAGTTAGATTTTCAATTTGAATGTTAGCTTATGTCAATCATTTTCTTCAAGTGGTAAAAAGTTAAAGAGAAAAAAGAAAGGGGTTGCAAAAAGGTTTTTATTATTGTGTTTGACGAGACGTTAAATCTCACTCTTACGTATCCCCAGGTGTGATGGGGAACTCAAAAATACATAGTTCTTGGTAGAAAATGATTGTTGGTTGGTTGTTTCTTAAGAACAAGTGTTTAGATCGCATTCTAATGGTTAAACGTTGGCTTGTACGTTCACGGTGGAAGCTTAAGCGCTAGTTTGTATACGCAGTAGAAAAGATTAGACAATGTTCTTTTGAAAAAGGTTTTTCAATCGCACGAGGGCGACAAAAGAGTTTGATGTGTCAAGTGTTTTTTAGGCTAATGAAGAATGCTCGGTGAGAACGAGACGTGAGGCTCGAGACCAATTATTCGGGGTTTCACTGGAATGCTAGACTCCAACGAACCTTTTTCATTTAATGTATTTATGCAATTTGTTTGATGGACAACGAACATTCAACAAGAACGAGACGTGTGCCTCATAATTAATTGTTCAAAGGTTTCACTGAAATGCTAGACTCCAACGGCCCCTCTTTTTATCCAAGTTTGTGTTAAGTATTTTAGAAACAAAAGAATGAACAAACGGCTAACCCAAGACGTGTGCCTTGGGACCGATCATTCGATAATTCAAGGAATGCGAGACTCCAAGGGTCCTCTTTTTCCGTGTTTGTTAAGAAAAAGGTTTTAACGTTACGCTTAAACGGGAAAGATTTAATTCACATTGATACAAAATTAATCGAGGGAAAAGAGTTTGTAAAATTCACTTGGCGTTGAACCTAGGGTTTGATGTAATTGAAAATACTCCCTTAACTATTTATCTATATTTATTATTATTATTATTATTATTATTATTATTATTATTATTATTACTTATTTAATTACTTAATTGTAAAAATTAAAGAAATAAACAAATAAAAATCAATAATATTAAAATAAATAAAATCAATGAGTTTTGAAAATTCACTTGGCCTTGGATCAATTTTTTTAAAATTAGAAAATATATTTATCATCATTATAAACATTCATTCAATTTAATTATTTAATTAAACAAATTAACAAATAATAATAATAGAAATATAATTCTAAGGGAAGCAAAAATGATATGTAGAAGTTCATGAGCCATGCGATATATGATGGAGCAAATGGTATATTAAACAAGGAATTAAATTAGTTGACTAAACTTGATTTGAACTAATTATTTAGGTTAATTAGAATTAAGTATTTTAATTAATCAATTGAAAAAGATCCAGTTATTAATTAAAATGATTAAGACTAATTAACCTAATTAATTTATTTAAATAAGTTTTAAATTATTAATTAATATAATAATAATAAAAAGGAAAAAAATATTTTAAAAAATAAAAAACAATGAACAAAATAATAGAGTGTAAGAAAAATAAAGGAGAGACGAGAGAAAGTAAAAAAAATAATAATTAAAACAAATGGCACAAGGCCCAACTTAAATGATAAAAAATGGTAAAAAAAATAACATATAGCAAAAATAGGGGGTGGGAACAGCGCTGACCCAAGAGGAGAGGCCCAAAGCTCCTAGTCAACCTGTTAGGATGGTTGACCGTGTTCCCCACCATTGGATGTGATCAAGGACTATGAGTGATCCTGCGTAGGATAAAAGCAAGAAAAAGAGGAAATGCATCAAACGACCATGATTAAATCTAGGTTTCTTCAAGAACAACAACAACATTCATCCTAATTTTGACCATAACTCAATCAATTTTTCATGAAATTAAGCAAGTGGATAATGAAAATTCATTTATTCAATCTCACAAACAACATGAAATGCCCAAAATTAAAAAAAAACAACGGAAAAAAAATGAAAATTAAATCACATTCAATCACTTTTGCTCATAGAGGTTCAAGAACAATTTAAACTCTTGATTTTGAATCAATGGAGTTTTAATGCAAAATGGTGATGTTTAAGATACTAATTAAATGCAGTAAGAATAATAATGCAAAGAAAATTAAATAAGCAATAAACATTAAAAGACTACCTAAATAAAGATTTATAAAAAAATGACTAGAAAGTGGAGAGAAATTTGTGCAAAGTTTTGACTTGTTCTTGGAAGTGATTCTTGGTGTCATATGTGAATGAAATGAGGTTTCTTTATAGGCTCTAAAAAGGATAGTTTAGGAAATAAGAAAAAAGAAATGTAAAGTGTAATACCCCATATTATTTAAATGCTCAATTGGATATCAGATGAGTATCTATGTGCTCTATCTTTGGATAATTGGATTAATGGAATCAAATAAGTGCTCTAAGTATTGTCAATTGGGATCAATAGAGCAACTGATGAACTCTGAAGAGACCAATTATTTTTCAAGAAAAGATTTAGAGGTAACTCTAATAATTGATCAATTGGTGTGAGACGATGAAATATCAATTGGAGATATTTTACTCTATTGAATTATATTATATAATAATAGTATTTTATATATATATATATATATATATATATATATATATATATATATATATATATATATATATATATGTTAGAAAAGAAAAAGAAAAGTTAGTAAAGAAGAAGAAGAAAAGAGAAAGAAGGGAAAGGAAGAGAAGAAGAGGCAAAGAACTTGGATGAAGAAGAGAAGTTCATGGATCATCACCATCTTCTTCAAACTCCTCTTCGATTATCAGGTGGGTTCTAGTTAGACACTCTAAGTTCTAGAATTAAGGATTTAGAACTTAGGTTAGATTTGAGAGAAAATGATTAAACGGATGAATCAATGAAATCTAACGGATGAAATTCGATATAAATTGTGTAGTGTAGTCGTATTATGCATGTGATCATTTGATAATACTTGCTTTGATGTTTGGGAAGGATTTGGATGAGGAAATGATGGATTTGGCCCAAGGGTTTCTGGTTTCTCACTGCTGCGAATTTCTGAACTTTGCATTGTTCGCATAGCGAACCTGGCGAACTCCAAAGCGAACAGTTGGTCGAGGGTTCGCCTAGAAAACCCTGAAGCGAACGGAAGGCGAATGTTCACCCAGAGCTCACTTAGCGGACTTTATACCCTTTTTCTACTGACTTGGTTCGCTGAGTGTTCGCCTAGCGAACACAGTAGCGAACGTGACATATTTTTCCATATTGTTTCCTTCATAACTTTTGATCCGTAACTCGGATTGACGCACGGTTGGAAGGTTGGAAAGCTATTTCAATGACCTATGTGATGGTGAGGTAGATACATGGTTGTATGCTATGTATTGATAAGAAAATATGGAAAAGGATTGTATGTGTGAATATTGTAGTCCTTGTTTCCACCAAATTCATGAATCGGGAAGCCGATTGATATAGGACTTAAAGCCTTGGAAAGAGAATCCAATGTGCTATTAAATGGTATGTGAGACCATGATTTGACCAAGGATGCTTGGTAGAGGATAGTAGTGGCTTGTATGCCTTAAAAATGTGTGTGAATTACTATGTGGTTTATGTTTAACATGTTATGCTATCTTGTGTGTCTTATGATTGATGTTGTAATATGCTTGTCTAATATTGTTGTTGAACATAATTGAGAGAATATGCATGCTTAAAATGAATTAGGAAGAGGGAGGAAACTTTACCCCAAAACAAGTGGCATAGTTAAGATTTTTATAATTCTAGGTTGTGAATAGAATTGTGATAGAAACTCTGGATGGCGACGCTCGTGCATTCATTGGCGAGTTCTGGCTTGGAGTAGATAACCTAGATGAGAAGGCTCGGGAACCTGATGAGGAAGGTACAACCGTGATGAGATTGGTCTAGAGAGAGTGAGACACTAGTATGGAACATGTGGAAACCTTTGTGTTTTATGAGAAAAGGAAAAAGAGGCCTTAAGGCGAATGCGGCCTTGTGATTGTCGAATACAATCACGTTGTGTATATGATCACATAATCGTAACCATTTATCTTGAGGTGTAGTTTCATTAGTCTCGAGCTCCTCCTCTGAAACGTATGCACAATTACTTGGCAGGTTTGATTCCCGCGTGCAGTACGAATGGAGCCTATATGGTAAAGAGACTTGTGATGGTTAACAGGCCATGAGAAGTGACGGATCATGTTTAACAGGCCGATGATCCCGAATCCATTTCATATGTCAAGTAACTACAAGGATCCATGACTCGAGTCGACTTCTAGACGTAGAAGCGGACGGTAAAAAGGGATGCCTTGGTAAGGTTATCGATTAGTGAGTTTCTTGAGTTAACATGCTCAGGACATATTTCCATTCTTGGGATTTATGAGTTAACAGACTCATGACATGTTTCCATATAGTGTGAGATTGTGAGATTGAGAACTCAAGGTCATTTCCCTTCCCCTTGACTTGAGTTAGGATTGATAGAACCCTGTAAAGCCGAGAGAATCCTTAGGATATGAAACTCACTGAGATTTGATGTATCTCACCCCACTATTGTTGATTATTTTCAGGAGGTATTTGCAGGTTTGCTTTACAAGTGGAGCTATGCTTGAATGTTTCAAGAGAAGCTTAGTTGAGCTTATTTCCGTTGTGTATTTGTTCTATACAATTGAGGATATTGTATATTGATCTTAGTTTTTATTATTTTGGCTAATTTCCATATCTTGTACCATAGATTGTATTTATGTTTTAGAAATGGTCAAGTATGTGAATTACACCATTAGGCACTTATGTTGGTGTCAGTACCAAATAAAATGCTTGTATTGTATTATTCTAGATATATATTATACAGGGCATTACAGTTGGTATCAGAGCAGGTCGTATTCTCGACCTAGCATTGAAACATCATAAGTAAATCTATTTCGTCCTCTTAAGTGTGTCTTGCCATCATGAAACTTAATATTATACTATGTAGTGTTAGGCCTGATCAACCTGATACTATGTATGTGATAGG
Source organism: Lathyrus tuberosus (assembly GCA_022829125.1). NCBI lineage: Eukaryota > Viridiplantae > Streptophyta > Magnoliopsida > Fabales > Fabaceae > Lathyrus > Lathyrus tuberosus. The sequence goes on from JALAZF010000102.1 coordinate 11,143,664, forward strand.
TAGAATCATGGTTGAGTGACCACGAGGACTCCGAAGTGTTGTCGGAACTTGTGCTGTGAGGGTAGGCTTAAGCCAAGAGTTAGTAGTGAAGAGTTTTGGTCAGCTCAGTTGAGGTTTTGGTAGAAGTTGTGCTTGGGTAGCATGTAAATTAAAGAGAGGTGTGTTGTTCAAGCAAATCCATTGGATGAGTAGAGTCTGAAAGTTAAGGATCTCGATTGGACGATTGGTTAAGGTATTGAGGAATATGTAATATCGCAAGTAGAGCTGGATTGACCACTAGTACGGATAAGGATTTCAAATAATCTCATTCCGTGGAAAAGAAAAGTTGTTTTGTGGAACGTGTGAGGTAAGGTCCGGAAGTGAGATAAGTATTGGTGCTTCAGTTTCTAAGGTCACTATGGTATCTTGAATGGACGAGAGTACCTTAAGGAATGTGTTCATAACAATATCTTCCAATTGGTTTAAGATTTGAAAGTTAAGGACGTTCGGCTTTTATGGGAGCTTAAAGTAGTAGAGAAGCGTGTGAAGAAACACAAGGATGTGTTTACATGCTTCAAGTGAAACAAGTAGGTGCCGGATGAAGAGTGGGTGATGAATTGTGTATATTCAGTTGTGTAGAGAGATTAAGTTCGAGATATTACATCGAGATTTTTCTGTATTCGATGGGAGACCAATTTGGAATTTGGAAATGTTAAGTTACCCAAGAAACCGTATAGGGTATTATGTTGGAGAAAGAATGAACTTCATTTAGTAATGGAAGAAGTGTGTGTTAAGGAATAGAGTAAGTATCTTAGAATTTAAGGGAATCTTAGTAAGATGGTTTTATGTTTGGACCTAAGAGGATTACAAAGGAAAGCGAAGTAAACGCGGTGTGGAAAGCGGTATCGATGGTATGTTAAGAGGAAGCAACAACGGAATGTATTTTGGACGAGTGTGCGATGGAATTTTAAGGTGTTGATGAACCTATAGTTAAGGAATTGTAATTACGGGTGGTTCACCTGAGAGGAACTCTAATAGTGTGACGTGGAATAAGAAAAGTTACACTTTGGTAATAAGAACAAGCGTAGTAGTAGCACCGTGGTCACAAGTGTACGTGATGGATTCTCATTCTTGAGACAAGTGTGAAGGGACGTACTGTGTGGAACAGTGAATATTGTATTTTAAGAAGTAAGATTGTGGTAAAACAACGAAAAGCAATTCAGGACTTATTACGGACTAAGTGTAAATCATGGAACGATTTATACCGGAAGGGTTTTGTAAATAGTTAATGAGAATTATCAGTTGTGAATCTTCTATTAAGTAACTTGGTGTAAGTGGGATGTGTAATGGATAGTGAAGGGTAAGAAATCCCGGTTAGTGTACACGTAGTGATGGAAAGGTTCTTCAAGAGGATGCATTGCCCCGGTTTAGTTACAAGTATAGAGAAACTTATATATTTGTGAATAATCAAAATATTCGGAATCTACCTTTTGTTGGACTAAGAAGGTTGTTGTATTAATTCTCTTCAAGGAAATTCAAGTGGGAGGACAAGGTGGTTGTATGAGTCAAAAATGAATTATCCCGTTGAAGTTTTGTAGTGTGACTGTGACAGAATTTGGAATTTTGCATTGTCGCTTGGTTGGAGTGTGTCGTCGACTTTGTCAATTTTACCTTGAGTGGATCATAATGTTCTAAGTGGCTGCTTTCAACATGTCGTATGAAGATGTTCCATGGCAGCTCATAGGACATCGCGCTGTGAAGTCAGTTTTAATGCAGATTCTGTTACTATGATTTGTAACTGAATATTCTGTGAATATTTGGTTATCCTATGTGGCATCCAAAGCATTTTTGGATTAGGGTTATTTGTTGGTTTTCGAATTTGCTGCTGTTTCTAATTATGGAGACATAATAGGAAACTTTGGATTGAATACCTATTTTATTGGAGTTAATTTTGCAGAATTGTGAGCAGTCTATTTGTTGCATTTTTTAAGCCCAATTCAGTCCAGATTACAAGCTATAAATAGACTGATGTAAACCTAGTTTTAGGTGTCGAACTTACATGTATTTTTAGGGTTGTGTGCTTGTATTTTGTGAGCCTAACTGGTATCTTATGATAACAGTATAAGGACTGTAGTGTAAGTTGTGTAAGGTTACTCATAAGCTTTTAAGCATTGAGTGACTGTGTGTTAATTCTCATAAGCTGTGAAGTATTGAGAATTTGTGTTTCGACCATTGTTACTTGTCTTGTAAGGAACCAGTCACGGGTTGTGATTGAAGAGGGATTTGAGGAGGGCCTCATACCTAGGGGAGTCTTAGGTAGAAGTCATAGGAAGGGTAGTGATTACGTGAGCTGATTGAACCGGGTGTGGTTATCAGTGAATTGATACTATCGAATATTGATTTCATCCCTGGCTTGGTAGCCCCCAAATGTAGGATAGTTAGATCCGAACTGGGTTAACAATTTCTGGTGTTCTTTACATTTTTTGCACACTTTTGTATTGAACTTGTTCATTGTTGTCGTATATCAGTGTCTCGACATCTCAATAGGACATCTGATATATAGGCCAGAATTTCAATTGGTATCAGAGCAGGCACCCTTAGTTGTTTCTGGGTGAGATTCAGGGAAGGTACTTTCTGGTACAATGGACAAGGATGGAGGAGCTCTGAATAAACCACCTCTGCTGGATGGTTCTAACTATGAGTATTGGAAACCTAGGATGATAGCTTTCATCAAGTCCATGGATGATCAAGCATGGAAAGCTGTTCTTAAAGGTTGGGAGCCTCCAAAGGTAAGAGATGGAGAAGGAAATCTTACTGATGTTCTGAAGGAAGAAGAGGACTGGGATGATGCTGATTACAAAGGATCTGTTGGAAATTCTAAAGCCATGAATGCATTGTTCAATGGTGTCAACAGAAATATCTTCAGGTTGATTAAGCATTGTATTATTGCCAAAGAGGCTTGGCAGGTCTTGAAAGTTGCTCATGAAGGGACCTCAAAGGTGAAAATGTCAAAGCTTCAGCTTCTCACTAGCAAGTTTGAGAGTTTGAAGATGAAAGAGGATGAGAGCATTCATGATTTTCATATGAACATTATTGAGATAACTAATACCTCTAGTGACTTAGGAGAAAAGATGTCTGACAGCAAGCTGGTCAGGAAGATTCTCAGGTCTCTACCTAAGAGATTTGATATGAAGGTCACTGCTATAGAGGAAGCTCGGGACATTGACAAGATGAAGGTGGATGAGCTTATGGGATCACTCCAAACTTTTGAGTTAGGATTCAGTGAAAAAGCTGAAAAGAAGAAGAGTATAGCATTTGTGTCAAGTGCTGATGACTCAGATGATGAAGGAAAACTGGTCAAAGATGAAGATGTGTCCAAAGAGCTAGTGTTGCTTGGAAGAAAAATTAATAAAGTGTTGAAAAGGATGAACTGGAAGTCAAGAGAAAATGTTCGGAACAAGTCTCTCGACATCAACAAAGACCAGGATGGAGGCACAAGATCCAGAACTGAAGAAGACTCTAATCAAGGGAAGAGAGTTTAATGCTATGAATGTGAAGGATTTGGGCACGTAAAAACTGAGTGTCCCACTTATCTCAAAAGACAGAAGAAGGGATTATCTGTGACATGGTCAGAAGATGATTCTAAAACTGAAGCTGATGAAAAATCTGCAAAGTTGGTGACAGCATTAACAGGAGTATGTGAATCAGATGAAGAATCTGAAGAGCTTACTTTTAAAGAGTTGGCTATCTCTTATAAGAAGTTGTGCATTGAACATGAAGAAGTATGTCAGCAGAAAGAAGAACAAGCATGTGCCATTGTTCATTTAAAAGCTGAGAATACTGAGCATATGTCTACTATAGCTGATCTACAAAGTGAAGTAAGTGTTTTGAATTCAAAACTGGACAACATGATCAAAAATGTCAAAATGTTAAATGGGAGTTCGGATGTACTTGATGAAATTTTAAAGTCAGGAAGAGATGCTATAAATGTCAGTGGTATTGGATTTGAAGGTACAAATGAATTAGATGAAGGTAAGAAATCTGAGGGAGTACCCGTTCAAGATAAGAGAAGTTTGAAGATGTTGAATAACATGTTGCAACATCCTCCCAGACCTCAGAAGAAATTCATAAAGAAAAAGAATCAAAGATGAACATGCTACCATTGTGGGAAGTTTGGTCATATAAAAGCTTTTTGCTACAAGCTACATGGTTATCCCAAACCCATGCAACAGTATAGTAGAAAAAAGAGCAGGGTTGAAACAAAAAGGATATGGACTTCAAAGGATAGTGTAAAAGAACATAGGGACTACAAGTCTTTCAGAGTCTCTACAGATGAAAAATGGTTCTTTAATAGTGGATGTTCTCGACATATGACTGGTGTTAGTAGATATATGTCACATGTTAAGTATCATGCTCCTAATGAGGTGATTTTTGGTAATGGATCAAAAGAAAAAGTGCTTGGTGTTGGAAGAGTGGATTGTCCAGGACAGCCAATTCTGGAAGAAGTATTGCTTGTTGAAGGGTTAGATACTAACCTAATAAGCATAAGCCAGTTGTTTGATCAAGGTCTTAGGGTCATCTTTACAAACCATGAATGTTTAATAATGGATGAAAAGAATTCTGTTGTTATGAGAGGTGAAAGAACCTCAGAGAATTGCTATTTGTGGAAAGATGAAAGCACAATTGTGGAAGTGTTAAACCAAAGAACTTGTGAATGGCACGTGTATAAGGACCCATTTCCAAAACTTATAAATAGCCCAGCTAACACATTCCAACTTCAATCCTACAGTGCAAAAACTTCATCTAACCTATTCTTTCAAAACTCTTCTCCGCTAGGGTTTGCTCTTACTCTCTTCAATACTGTATTTTGTGAGCAACAAAAAATGTCTCAACATCATGATTCTCCTGCTGATTCAAGAACTTCTCAAGTCAATGATGAAGACTATGATCCTCACCGAATGATCAAACTCATAGACCTTGTTCTTGATATCGCCCCGTTGAATGTTGTTCCTGCTGACACTAGGGGTGAGCAACCAGTTTCCCACTCTGTGAATGAAAGTATGTCAAGTAAGAAGTCTAAACCCCTTTCATCTAGGAAGAAAGACAAAATGATTACTAGGTTTTATTCTGATAAGATAAGCCCTAGAAAAAATGTTACTGATAAGAATTCAAATAGGAGGGTGGATGAAACTAAGAATGATAGTAGAACTCTTGATGATAATGTTTTCAGTAGAGATCAGAGTCTTAGAAGATTTGACACCTTAGCTGTTAGTGAAGCTGATAAAGATGTCGGGTCTGACGTTGTTAGTGAAGCTAATAAAGATGTCGGGTCTGACGTCCCAACATCCATGGCTGGAAATACAAATAATAGTCCTACTGATAGGACTGAGAATTGTATACCAGTTCAGGTGGCTAGGGAAAGAAGAAGCAAGAAGAGGGCTGAGATGTGTAGTAATGTTGCTGAGAAAAACTCTGATGAGGAACCAATAGCTGACATACTACAAAGAATCAAGAGTAGAAAAGAGAATACCATTGTGGCTGAGAATTCAAAGGATGCAGAAATGATTAGGAAATCTGCTAATATGGAGAGTAACAAAAGAAAGGCTGGAGCAGGTCCCTCTAAGCAATGGAGTAAAGTTGTGGTTCCAGTCAAAAAAAGAAGGGTCACAGGCCTGAATGAGTCAAATGCTGGAACTGATGTCCAGGACATCAGTGGGAGAAGGGAGGATCAAACTGTCAGGTCTCAGAGGCAAACTGATAGGTGGAAAATTGTCAACCAAAGAAGAGTAGCTTTAGAGAGAGAACTGGGAAAATACTTCAACAAGTATAAGGAAGTGGTTGATCTTATTGAAGCTGCTGGGTTGATGAAGACTGTGTCTGACATAGGACCATGTTATGAGAAGTTGCTTAAGGAGTTTGTTGTAAGTATCCCTGAAGACTGTAATAGCAAACTCAGAAAAGTCCATGTAAGAGGCAAAGCTGTGAAATTGTCTCCCAAAGTGATTAATAACTTTCTGGGGAGACCTACGGACCATCAGGCTGAGTTAGGAGCAACAGATGATGAAATCTATGAGGAGATAATAGGTGCTTGCATCAAAGTTTGGCCAAATGAAGGAAAGCTCTCTTCTGGGAAGCTAAGTGTCAAATATGCTATCCTTCACAGAATTGCAGTGCTAAACTGGGTTTCTACCAACCATACTTCCACCATCTCATCCATGCTTGGAAAATTCATCTATGTTATTGGAAAGAAGGTCCCTTTCAACTTTGGAGCATATATCTTTGAACAAGTTTTGAAGCAAGCTAGCTCATCTGATGTTAAGCTACCCATATGTTTTCCATCCTTAATCTGTGGAATGATCCTGGACCAATTTCCTGACTGCTTAGTAAGAAGTGACAAAGTCAGCAAGAGAAAACCTCTAATGACTTTGCATTATAGGCTGCTAGGTGGAGTTCATGTGTCTGATGTTGTTGGGACATCCTCCTCAACTTTAAGTCGTGTCACTCTTGATGATGAAGCCATTGCACAGATGCAAGAAACTCGCAAAGAGCTGGAAGAATCTATCAGGAGAGATACAGCAAGGAAGGCAAAGCTCGAGCAGCTGATTAAAGCCTTGGTTGAAAAGAGAAATGCTGCTAAAGACCAAGAGCTGACTGAAGATGATGGACAAGGTGAATCTACTGAGTCTGGTAGAAGGAGTGTCGAGCAGTCTGATGATTCTGGTTCTGAGAAGGGTGCTTCTGAATCTGAAGGTGAAAGTGATGAGGTTGCTTATGAAGAGGACAGTGCTGAATAGCTATAGGCTATCTGCAAGTTTATTTTCTATTTTTGTTTGTTTTATTCTTTTAGGACAACTTAATTCTGTTTTGGTTTTGAACAATATACTGCTATGTCATTTGGTTACATTTGTCTATGACCTCTCTTTGTCATATTTGTGGCTAAAAAGGGGGAGTAGTAAGTGTGAGGGGGGGCAGCATTGTTATGTGCTTGTGCTGTTGAGGGGGAGTGTGTGTACTGCAGGTAGATTTTGTGTGCTGCAGGTAGATGGTGTGTTGCTGCTGTTGAGGGGGAGTTGCTATGATGAGTTGTTTGTTGTACTGTGTGCAGCTGAGGGGGAGTTTGCAGCTGAAGGGGAGTGCTGCTATGCTGGATTTTTTGTGTCTTCGCTGCTGTCTGATCTCTGGATATTTTTATTTGTGCTTCTTCACAAGTTTGTTTGTGTGTGTGTAGTTTTAGCCAAAATTAGGCAAAGGGGGAGATTGTTATTTCTGTGCTTTTGAGGTTGGCATTTATTTTGCTAAAACTATTATAGCAGCAAGATGTTGCATCATAATGTTCTAAGTGGCTGCTTTCAACATGTCGTATGAAGATGTTCCATGGCAGCTCATAGGACATCGCGCTGTGAAGTCAGTTTTAATGCAGATTCTGTTACTATGATTTGTAACTGAATATTCTGTGAATATTTGGTTATCCTATGTGGCATCCAAAGCATTTTTGGATTAGGGTTATTTGTTGGTTTTCGAATTTGCTGCTGTTTCTAATTATGGAGACATAATAGGAAACTTTGGATTGAATACCTATTTTATTGGAGTTAATTTTGCAGAATTGTGAGCAGTCTATTTGTTGCGTTTTTGAAGCCCAATTCAGTCCAGATTACAAGCTATAAATAGACTGATGTAAACCTAGTTTTAGGTGTCGAACTTACATGTATTTTTAGGGTTGTGTGCTTGTATTTTGTGAGCCTAACTGGTATCTTATGATAACAGTATAAGGACTGTAGTGTAAGTTGTGTAAGGTTACTCATAAGCTTTTAAGCATTGAGTGACTGTGAGTTAATTCTCATAAGCTGTGAAGTATTGAGAATTTGTGTTTCGACCATTGTTACTTGTCTTGTAAGGAACCAGTCACGGGTTGTGATTGAAGAGGGATTTGAGGAGGGTCTCATACCTAGGGGAGTCTTAAGTAGAAGTCATAGGAAGGGTAGTGATTAAGTGAGCCGATTGAACCGAGTGTGGTTATCAGTGAATTGATACTATCGAATATTGATTTCATCCCTGGCTTGGTAGCCCCCAGATGTAGGATAGTTAGATCCGAACTGGGTTAACAATTTCTGGTGTTCTTTACATTTTCTGCACACTTTTGTATTGAACTTGCTCATTGTTGTCGTATATCAGTGTCTCGACATCTCGATAGGACATCTGATATATAGGCCAGAATTTCAATATCAGATGAGTATCTATGTGCTCTATCTTTGGATAATTGGATTAATGGAATCCTCTAAGTGCTCTAAGTATTGTCAATTGGGATCAATAGAGCAACTGATGAACTCTGGAGAGACAAATTATTTTTCAAGAAAACATTTAGAGGTAACTCTAATAATTGATCAATTGGTGTGAGACGATGAAATATCAATTGGAGATATTTTACTCTATTGGATTATATTATATAATAATAGTATTATATATATGTTAGAAAAGAAAAAGAAAAGTTAGTAAAGAAGAAGAAGAAAAGAGAAAGAAGGGAAAGGAAGAGAAGAAGAGGGAAAGAACTTGGATGAAGAAGAGAAGTTCATGGATCATCACCATCATCTTCAAACTCTTCTTCGATTATCAGGTGGGTTCTAGTTAGAAGCTCTAAGTTCTAGAATTAAGGTTTTAGAACTTAGGTTAGATTTGAGAGAAAATGATTAAACGGATGAATCAATGAAATCTAACGGATGAAATTCGATATAAATTGTGTAGTGTAGTTGTATTATGCATGTAATCATTTGATAATACTTGCTTTGTTGTTTGGGAATGATTTGGGTGAGGAAATGATGGATTTGGCACAAGGGTTTCTGGTTTCTCACTGCTGCGAATTTCTGAACTTTGCATTGTTCACCTAGCGAACCCTGGAGCGAAAGGAATGCGAATGTTTGCCCAGAGCTCGCTTAGCAAACTTTATACCCTTTTTCTACTGACTTGGTTCGCTGAGTGTTCACCTAGCGAACACAGTAGCGAACGTGACATATTTTTCCATGTTGTTTCCTTCATAACTTTTGATCTGTAACTCGGATTGACGCACGGTCGGAAGCGTTGGAAAGCTATTTCAATGCCCTATGTGATGGTGAGGTAGATACATGGTTGCATGCTATGGATTGATAAGAAAATATGGAAAAGGATTGTATGTGTGAATATTGTAGTCCTTGTTTCCACCAAATTCATGAATCGGGAAGCCGAATGATATAGGACTTAAAGCCTTGGAAAGAGAATCCAATGTACTATTAAATGGTATGTGAGATCATGATTTAACCAAGGATGCTTGGTAGAGGATAGTAGTGGCTTGTATGCCTTAAAAATGTGTGTGAATTACTATGTGGTTTATGTTTGACATGTTATGCTATCTTGTGTGTCTTATGATTGATGTTGTAATATACTTGTCTAATATTGTTGTTGAACATAATTGAGAGAATATGCATGCTTAAAATGAATTAGGAAGAGGGAGGTAACTTTAACCCAAAACAAATGGCATAGTTAAGATTGTTATAATTCTAGGTTGTGAATAGAACTGTGATAGAAACTCTGGATGGCGACGCTCGTGCATTCATTGGCGAGTTCTGTCCTGGAGTAGATAACCTAGATGGCAAGGCTTGGGCACCTGATGTAGGAAGGTACATCCGTGACGAGATTGGTCTAGGAGAGAGTGAGACACTAGTATGGAACATGTGGAAACCTTTGTGTTTTATGAGAAAAGGAAAAAGAGGCCTTAAGGCGAATATGGCCTTGTGATTGTCAAATACAATCATGTTGTGTGTATGATCACGTAATCGTAACCATTTATCTTGAGGTGTAGTTTCATGAGTCTCGAGCTCCTCCTCTGAAACGTATGCACAATTACTTGGCAGGTTCGATTCCCGCGTGTAGTACGAATGAAGCCTATATGGTAAAGAGACTTGTGATGGTTAACAGGCCATGAGAAGTGACGGATCACGGTTAACAGGCCGATGATCCCGAATCCATTTCGTATGTCAAGTAACTACAAGGATCCATGACTCTGGTCGACTTCTAGACGTAGAAGCGGACGGGAAAAGGGGATGCCTTGGTAAGGTTATCGATTAGTGAGTTTCTTGAGTTAACTAGCTCAGGACATATTTCCATTCGTGGGATTTATGAGTTAACAGACTCATGACATGTTTCCATATAGTGTGAGATTGTGAGATTGAGAACTCAAGGTCATTTCTCTTCCCCTTGACTTGAGTTAGGATTGATAGAACCCTGTAAAGCCGAGAGAATCCATAGGATAGGGAACTCACTGAGATTTGATGTATCTCACCCCACTATTGTTGATTATTTTCAGGAGGTATTTGCAGGTTTGGTTTACAAGTGGAGCTATGGTTGGATGTTTCAAGAGAAACTTAGTTGAGCTTATTTCCACTGTGTATTTGTTCTATACAATTGAGGATATTGTATATTGATCTTAGTTTTTATTGTTTTGGCTAATTTCCATATCTCGTACCATAGATTGTATTTATGTTTTAGAAATGGTCAAGTATGTGAATTACGCCATTAGGCACTTATGATGGTGTTAGTACCAAATAAAATGCTTGTATTATATTATTCTAGATATATATTATACAAGGCATTACATAAAGAGTGTGAGTGCCTTCTAGAAACTTATTTAATTAAATAGTGAATAGTGATGTAATATATGCATGGAATAATTATGTAATATATGCATGGAATAATGATGTAATAAATGAGAGATATTTTGGACCTTCTAGGAACATTGATTATTTTTTTTATGATGCATAAAATTTAAATAGATATTGTGATGATAAATCAAATGATCATGAATTTATTTTTCCAAATGCATAATGAAAAAATGTGATTTTAATCAATTTCTTCAACATGTAAAATGTTAACGGTATGTTGATTTTTTTACTATAATGCATATATGCATGATTATGGTGACTTTATTTGATGATAAAAATGCATATGGCTAAAAATGCAAAACTTGACAAATGGACATGTATCAGATGAATTTAAAATGTCCGGACAAAATTTGGGTATGACAGGAGGTGTTACAAAAGAGATAATAGATTAACCCTAGTTTTTTAATTGATTATCTAGTGTAAAGAATACTCTTAAAGGTTTAACCAAGCTAGAACACGCGTACAATGTTTTCTAGTGACTTATTAAAATGTGAAGGGCTTCAAAAACACTTGTGTGTGTGTGTGTGTGTGTGTGTGTGTGTGTGTGTGTGTGTGTGAGAGAGAGAGAGAGAGAGGGAGAGTTATCTTATTATCTTAGGAGATACTCTTATACTTTTACTATACATTGACCACTCATATACAAGATCAGTCAAGTTTTCACACTTCCTCTCTTTTACAACCTTGAAGCTTCAAGATTTCTTTCTAGATACATCATTGATTCAACACTTCATCTAGTACTTGACTTCTTCTATTTAATGAGGCTTGATAAAAGCTTCTTTGATAGACACCATCATCATAGGTTTCTTGATCAAATATCCTCAGGACTTAACCGTGCGTCGTGTGACATTAAGTGTTCTCATCATCGAAACCACCACGATCATCTGTAGATAATTGTACTTGCAAGCACATAGGTCCATAAAAACGGTACTCGCTAACGATTCCAAAACTTAATAGGCTGCAAGCAGACGATTCTTATCAAAGTAATAAAAATTTATCGTTCCATAAAGGACCATTTGGATTCCTTAATTATCTTACGACGTTAATTGGTTAACATGATGATTACTTTTAGTTTTGGAATGAATTTTTATTGGTTTTGAAAATTTTATAAATAGGAGATTTTGGACTAAGAATTCTATCCTAGACTTTCTAACGCAGGTTCTTAGTTTCTATTAGTTACGATAAATTTTCTTTGTAGAAACAAGTAGATAAAATGGATAATACTTATTTTCTTCAGCGTATTATCTTTTCAAAAATTAATGAACTACCTACTTTTGCAGCACAACTCATTTATTTAGGATCCTTTAAGTTCGACTATTTAAATGGAAATTTTTTTAGTTAAACCATAAACACTTTCAAGTTTTGATTTAATTGTTTAATCTTTTTAGTTCAGATATCAATCATACTCTTTTAATATATGATTGATAGCTATGAACATCTCTATTTTCATAGAGATATACTCGTTAAAGCATAAAACCAAAACAAATAATATCATTTCACATTATTAGCATTTTAACAAGGAACCTACATGAGATCTATTATTTGGACAATTCTTATGGTCATAAATTGTAAGGACTCATACATAATAATGATAAAAACATGAAATATTATTAAACAAAAGTATAGGCATGGTAGCCAATAGACTAATTATAAAACAAGCAAATGATAAAACCTTGATTTAAGTACCAATTGATTACACAAAACTACATGCTCCATAGAGACTTTTACACACTTCAAGTGCATCAAGAATATAAACTAATGCAGAGAATTCTAATTAGTCTAAGAACTTTTATTTCCCAATGATTTTAGGTTGTCAAGTGCGATTTAAGCATCTAAAAAAATTTTTAACTAAATCTTCATTTTGAAAACTTTACTCAGAGTTCTCGTATGATTCACAATGTGAATAAACTATTTTTCCATATCTTTAATGTTTTCTTTAGGTTTAATTATGAAAAGTTCGTACTCATACGTCAATGTGTCATCTAAGCCTTTTTTACCTCAATTGTTTTCTGCATGGGTAACTAAAGGTTGTCCCACATTTCTTTTGGAGTGTCATACTGAAAAACACGCAAAAACTCATTAGTAACTAGAGCGGTAATAATAATAGTTTTTGCTTACAAACTGCATTGCACTTTTTCTTGTCCTTTTTTATCCAAATATGATCTTTGTTTCCGACAACACCATCAACTAGATGTGTGGGAAGAAATGATTGTTTTTAACAACACTCCAAATATCATAATCCATCCCCTCTATAAGGATTCTCATCTTCTCTTTTCACAAAACATACTCTTTTCCATTGAATAATGGAGGTTGTTTTAGCGAATCGTTTCTCCTAAGACGATTAGTCTTATAACATGGATTAGACTCTAATAACACATATTGACCAAATAATTTCAAATACAACATAAGGTGAAATGTGATATTTAAATTTCCAAAAAAAAATCAATTTATAAAAAAACTCTTGAATATAAAACTTTTATATTAAACAAGATAGAAAGTGAGAGATAAAAAAAGTTTTTGAAATTTAAAAAGTAAGGCTTGAGTTTTAATTTTTCATAATAGTCTAACCTATTTAAGAAAAGTCTAATCTAACCCGTTCTCTTTCTACTCCTACTAATGAAAACCAAAACAAACAAATCAATAAACCAAAAGCACTGCCTAGCGTGATTAAAAAAACACACCAAAAAGAAAAACTACCTAAGCAGACAAATGTAGGTTTTAACAATCCACTTATGACAAGAATTAAGGATGCCTTTACTTATCTAAAAATCATTTTCAAATAAGTTGCCCATATATATATATATATATATATATATATATATATATATATATATATATATATATATATATATATATATAAATGAAAAAATGGATGATGTACTGACAGTGTTAAAAAAATTTACACTGTCAATCAATCACGACTATGAATCCCGCCAAATCAGACTGTAATTTTTAAAAAATTTATATGACATGGCAAAACATTATGTTTTTATTGAATGACAGTGTAAAACTTTTTTATATTGTCAGTGCATATCAATTAAACCCTATATATATATATATATATATATATATATATATATATATATATATATATATATATTAAAAGAATGATCATTTTCAAATTTTCATGCAATATTAACTCCTTTTTCTTAATTGTATTCTCTAACGAATACTTCTTCTAGTCGCCTATGTAAGCAATAAAAAGATCAATGATCTTAAATATCGGATAAATTCTCCTGCATGCAAATATTACAAATAATATTACTATTTTAAATTTACCCCTACATTAACTAATTGATTCATTTTTCACAATTTAAAAAGAAAAATTCACAATTGCAAAAAAAGAATATTATTTGATAAATGTGTTTTTTACTAATGACTTAGATCAGATTTTTTAAATAGTATACTTTTTTTTTCTTACACACAATACTATATATCAAAAGAGAATATTATTTGCATCACTTTCAATCTAATATATTTCACTATACCTTTATGATAACTATTAATCAATCATTCTTAATAAATCTATTTTAGTAATAACTACATGCAACATCATCTCAGAGTAAAATCACAAGCAATCATATATAACCAATTATATATCCACATATAGTGCTACAACTTCATGTTAATTATACCTCTTACTTATAACCTACTACAACAGTAAAATTATTCCTCCACGTCTTGTCCATTAGATTCATATGAACGTGTAACCATGTGATCATTGCACGTACTCCATAATTAATTATCACTTCTAAACACGCTGCTAACCCTAATTTAGACCGACATTAATAAGAAGAAGGTCGTTATAATGGGCCCCACATTTGCACTCAAAAAGCCCATATTGAACAAGGAAGGGTGGTGGGCCCATGTGACCACAAACAATAATTTGCAAGATGGAGAATACTACGTAACAAATAAACACATCTTCTCACGTCCACTTCTTGCTTCTTTTTTTTGTTTATTTAATTTCATAGGTTAAATTATTTTTTATTTATTTTAACTTTTTTTCACACATCCACTTCTTTGGATTAGATATGCATGTGCAAGTGGACTTTATATAAGTGTGTCTGGCAATTTTCTCATCCGAAAGGACCACATTGGAAAATAACACTACGAAACTCAAATAATAGGTAGATCAGTCATAACTATTCACACATTTGTAAGTGGGGGTGCATAAATTAAATTTGTGATTGTTCTCTTGCATGATATGGGGTTTAGTAATCCTAAATATGTGGGCTCTGGCATTAAATCAGTGTCATCAGCCTAGAAGAAGTGGATGTCGGTTTGGGACCAAATGAGACAGTTCTCCAACAACAATAGTGGTTTCGGTTGTATAATCTCTTCTGTCATGGTTGGAACTTTTTTGCCAGATCATATTCGACTCACACTCTTGTACAACTTTATATCGGTAACAAAGAATGTCGTTGCTTTGTTGAAAATTTATAAAACAATATCAAAGGCATTGAACAGACACAAATTCAATCAGTCAGTCGTAGTATGTTTATTATGACTTATATGTTATACCGTCTAGAAAGTAAGACAGATTAGGAGATGAATATGTTATATAAGCACACTATGATCAGACTCATCTCAATTTTTTTTAATTTTTTAAGGTTATGTATAAATTAGTTGTAATTTAATCATGGAAAAATAGAGGTTTTATTTAAACATAGTTTAATTATTATAGAAAGTTTATACGATCTTATTTATTTACGAATTAACTCTGACGAATTTGAGATTCTCTGCATTGCACGTCTTTAAAAACGGTCATAACTATAACTGGTTAATTTCTATGGACATTTAAAATATAAAAACTTGTATATTTTAGTGACATATAACGTCTGAGATCCTTGTTTTGAAAAGAAAATTTAAAACATCTAAACTCTAAAATCATGTAACGAAAATTAATTTAAGTATACATTATTCTCCAATTTTAAACTTTACACTTATGTCGCAATATTTACCTGTACACATTCACTAGTGATAACATGTTACATAACACGTTATGAAATATGGCATCCTTATATAGATCAAAATAGAATATTATCGTAAGATTTTAATAAGGTAGTTACAACTATATATACTACTATATATCTCATTAGGATTAATATGTAACTAGCATATATATCTCCAATAGTACTGCGTAAGTTGGAAGGTGTACACAACACTTTTAATTTGGGGTAAACAATGAAAAATTACATCAAACAAAATGAAATCAATGCTTAACCACCATCCGACAGAAGCTAACGTCAACAAAGCCTTATGGGCAAATGCTTAACCACCAAGTATAAAAGTTGTTTGTTCTTGATGATTTTGTTTTTGTTATATATGTTCTAAGTTGTTGTTAATGCACTAGTGCAAAAAGAAGAAAATAATTTTAAAATTTACACCCTTTATATTAAAAACGAGTGTATATAAGAATACAGTGACAATTTTGTAACTAAAATGTCATTTTAAGTATTAGCACGTGACATATATATATTTTTTTAATAAAAGTTGTATCTTGATAGCAATAAAGTTGTGTGTTGTATGTTGTTTAAGACATGTTGTTGATAATTTTGTTTTTGTTGATATATGTTGTATGTTGCTTAAGGTATGTTGTTTTTGATAAAAAAATATATGATGTTGGTAATGTATGTTGTATGTTGTATGTTGCTTAAGGTATGTTATTGATGATTTTGTTTTTGTTGATATATGTTGTATGTTATTTTTGGAATCGAACTGTTGACCTCAACCTTTTACAACAATTGTTTTAAACAACCGTAGTGGTAAGTTACGCGCTACTGTCTTTTTACCACGGCTAGTAGCTCGTGGTTGTAAATAGCACATATACAATCACAAGGTACCTTACCACGGACCATCGAATGGAATTAAATTCAATGAGAAAACGAATCAATAATTTGTCAATTAATCAATACAAGTAATGATCACTTTGTTTTATCCGATTTCCAATGAATTGTGAAATGTAAACTTAAATTGACAATATCACAAACAGTTTGTGTGCGATCAATTTGTCGAACACTTGATGTGCAAAACACCCCAAGTTGAATTTCCTATGTAATGATAGTGCAGAATTTTTCACAATTACAATCCAAGTGATTGTAATGAGTTTTCAAAACATAATTTCAACACTACACAACAGTGGAAATTTATCGAACTGTTGATATCACACAAACGTTAACAACCCAAATTAAAGAGATAGAGAAACAGAGAACAACACCGAATTTGTTTAGGCAATTCCCCTTTTGTCCTCGTTTCGGGTACGTCTACCCCCAATTATAAAACTAGAATTGGGATATGTATTATCAAGTTGCAAAGTTTATACAAGAGACGTAACAGTCACCACACACTCAAGCCTAATTGTTGAAGTTGATATTATTCCCTTCTCTCCTCTTGATTCAAGTAGAATCAAGTGCATCAAACGCCTCGAACAAACCTCCAGTTACAGCTACTTTTTTGAACGAACCCACTGTTCTTCGAACCTTTCGCTCGGCTGATTTCGTTCGCACGACGTTCGCCCCAAATCTTTCTACACAATCCTCTGGTTACCGCTACTTGTTTGAACGAACCCACCGTTCTTCAAACCTTTCACTCGGCTGAATCTGTGAAGCAAAGATCTATGCAAAAATCCCTAAATCCTCAAGATCTTTGAGGACAAAACCCTAAAGGTTTTATTCAAGAAAAACCCACTGAATTCTCAACCCAAACTAAATACACAATTCTACGTTTGGACGTTATCACCTCGACAATGCAAAAGATTAACAAAAATGATTATGTGCAATTGTTGAAGAATGCAAGTGTACGAATGAAGATGATGAGCAAAAATCAGTGTATATTTTCACTTTTCTTTTTCTATTTATGTACAATAATGAAACAAATGAATATATATGATGCCAAGACCCAATAACTGAAATAACAGCTTTTTGAAACACAAAGGATCAGAAAAATTAGTTTTAGTGCACGAGAGGTCGACCATAGCACTAGGGGGTCGACCTGAGCGCACTCGAATGTAAAAAATGCACAAAATTTTCAGTGATGTGTCGACCGGAACTAGGTCATGCGTCGTGTAACGCCCGATTATTTAATTAATTATTTAATTAAATATCTTTGTATTGTTGTTGTTTTGTGTGGTTGCCGATTTGTTGTGCTGAGTTGCTATGTCTGTTTTAGTTGAATTAACTTAATTGATTCGAGTTGTGTTAGCGTTAGTGGGATTAATTTAATTGAGCTGATTAAGTTATAGATATAGTATTATAAATAATACTAGATTATGTTATTTGAGCTTCGGTGAGTAGCAGTAGTATTAGTTTACTAGAATGATAAGAAGTATATGGGCTTAGTTGGTAGTAGCAATGTTAGGGGTGTAGTAAGTTGGCCCAATGGAAATAAGAGATAAGTGGAGTTAGTGGGAAAAAGGAGTTACAGGAAAATTAAAGAATTAGGTTATCGGTAAGAGAAAAAAAAAGAGGTTTTGGAGAATACGAGAAGTTGCAGAGAAAGTGGAGCAAGGGGTTTTGGAGAATTACGTGGGAATTGCAGAACCGAAAATCCAATTGAAGAGTAGAGCGACCTTCAATCCAAGGTAAGGGTGGGGTTCGAATTCTATAACCAGGGATATGATAATTGATATGTGGGATGGGGATTTATGTGTTTGCTGCTGTCTGTACATTGAAACGGTTGTGTTGAAGGAGTAAATTAATCCATGTTGTTGAATTGGACGTGAAATACTTTATCGGTATGGATTAGGGTATAAATTTAGTTGTGTTGCCGTTGTATGGTGTATTGGGAGAATTAGGTTGAAGTGAGTATAAGAAAATGCAGGGAACAGAGGAGAAGAATGAGGAAACAGAGAGAATGCAGGTTGATGGAGCGCAGGTTTTGGGACCATGACGACCGTCATGGAGGGGTCACGACCGTCATGCGGGTCACAACCGTCACACTCTCGAGACGAACGTCACACTTGCAAAGTCTGGGTTGCTGTTCTGTTTTCTGCGTTGATGTTTGTTTGGTTGCTTAGTAAGTTGATATGCCTGTGTGTAGATTATGTTGTATCTTGTGTTCTGTGACTACTACTCGTGTAACAGGATAATAGTCATGGCATGGAAGTAAATTAAGAATTTATGTCGCTGTTGGTTCTTTTGTGGTATGCCTGGATATTATTGAGTTGCTGTTGATTTGTTGTTGTTGACAGGTTATGGCGAAATGCCTATGTCTTTGAAAATAGTAAGTTGTAGGTCTTTGGCCAGTGTTGTACCATCGTTGAGATGTTGTTAAATTGTTGTTGTTGTTGTTGATGTTAATGGTTATGTGGTGTCATATTCATGTTGAGTCGCATACACTGCATTTTATAAGTTGGAGCTAATGCTCAACCACGTTGGCCTGGATTGGCAAAAGTTGAAGTTGAAGGCTTATGCCTTGTTGATGCCCGATAAACTGGCACTTTCTATGTTGGGAGTTTTGCTCCAATGGTACCACATGCATACGCATAGTTGAGTTGCATTGAGTCGCATATTATAATTTGCTTGTTTTATTGTTGGTTGTTGTTGTTGTAATGTAGTGAAATCGTATAATCCTAATCTAATATATTTAATTATCATGTATTCGATTATATTGTTCGATATCTCACCCCTTCTGTTTGAATGTTACCCTCTGTTGGTAACGCGCAGGTAATCAGGAGTGAAGGCTTTCTACCTTCATTAGTTCGAGTCGGTGTCGTCGCTCTGATACGTAGCACTCGGGGGGAGGGGGGGGGAGAGGGGGGAATGAACGCATGTCTTTTGTTCTTGTGGTTTTGTTTCCAATGCTGAATTTATTAAAGTTGATTTTTCTTAATAAGTACCTTGTTGTTTTAATTTAAGCTAATTCTAGTTAGACAAAGATGCTATAATTATAAGTTTGAAGTTGTGAAGCCGCGGCGTGGTTATTTATTAAAGTTGATTTATTCTGGAAGACTAAATCGTTGTTAATTAGTTCTCTTTGATTTTAGTATGATGTATCCGTTATGATGTTTTATATTGTTGGTGTTAAGTTGAAAATGTGATATCCCATGTTTAGTTGAGAATTCTATCTGATTTTTAATATAAATGTCGGGTAGAAATGGGGTGTTACACGTCGACGCAAGGCAACCTCAAAACCAAGAATGCTTCTTCTTACAGTATGCGTCGACCGCCCCATACATGTGGATCAATGCATGGACACCCGAGAGAAACAATTTGTTATTTCAACAGCATGTGTCGATCTCTACATGTCTATGAGTCGACGCAAGGACACCAAATTGCTATAAATGCCTTTTTGTGTGTATTTTGGTCAACCTAAACCCCTTTTTGAGTTGACCTAAGGTATTCAACATAATCAATTGTACAAATTTCATACACGGGATGCTCCTATATGCATAGGCACATTTACGTGGAATATTTTATGCATATTAAAGAATGAATGCAATCTAAGACGCGATGATACCGTCCAAAGTACAAGTACGAGATAATACTAGTTTTAACATCATTAAAACAAGGACTAAGGAACCTTTCCCTCACAAAGCCAACAATCCAAAGCTTCCTACAATGAAGAAACTAAGAAAGCCAACAAATCATCTCCAAAAATCCATAGTTGATGAACAAAAAATGCAATAGCAAACAGCTAAAGCGATGAGCGCTCAAACTGGAGATCATCCATCGTGAAGTCACCATGGTTATTTAATATAGAAGAAACGGTAAACAAAAGTTGAAACTTATTTATTCGAATACCAACTTGTAGAATCCTGATGAATAAAAGAATGAAACAAAACTAATTTTCTGAATTGGAACCAAATTGTTGAACCAAAAATATACCAGAACCAAAAATGAACACAACTTGAAATGTAAATCCACAATGAAGTCAACACAAACTTGCAAAATCAACATTGAACCCAGAAACATAGTTTGTGAAAAAAGTCACCGATGAAAATTAGAACTAAAACGAAATCACATCTTGTAGTTGTGTGAAACTTAGAGCTGTCAAATTAAGGGGCCGGGGCCTAATTTTTAAGGCCCTAAAAGTATAGGGGGTCCAAAATTTTAAAGAAAAATGAGCCCTAAAATAAGTAGGCCCCCTAAACTAAGGGCCCATAAAACTTAAGAAGGGCCTCATGGCCCCAACATTTTTAAAAACTTGATTTTTTTTTTTTAAAAATGATTTTTTTTCAAAAAAATTAAATATTTTATTTTTAAATAAATTTTTTTTTTTTGAAAATAATCAAATTTTAAAAAAAAAAATCTAACTTTTCAAATGAGTAATTCTCGTCTAGGAAATGTGAAATAAAAAAACTTTTAAATAAAATTTTTTAAAAGTAGAAAAATATACTAAAAATTTCAACCAAACATTTAAAAAAATTTTTAAAAAAAATTCAACAAAAAAATTAACAAATTATATTAAAAATATCCTAAAAATAAAAAACAGCTTTAAAAATAAATTAAAATCCAAAAATTAAAAAAAAACAACTTTAAAAAAGATTTAAACAATTCAATTATGTGACTTGCTAGTATATATTCACACTTGAGTAGGACTTTATATTCTTCAAACACAAGCAACTATATTATGCATCTCAATTCAGGAAAAATACCCTGTAAACATATATTTCCAAAAAGAAAAAATGTCATTTTCTCCGCTTACAACTAGACCATTACAGTTCATAAACATATCACTGAAAGATATATGTCAATACTCCTGACATTCGACATTAGAAATTGAAGAAAATCAATACAAACATGAACCAAATATCATATAAACAAAGACACTAATCCAAACAAAAAAACATGAAAACATAAATTCAACAAACACAATAAAATATATGGCACTAAAATTAGTTCTCCACTTCAATCTTGCAATCCAAATGTATGTTAAGTCATTGTCACCTCAGTGTTGCCGTCATCATTAGTGTTGATATCTTCCTCATCTTAAAAACACAATAAATCATACTTAGGTGCAGATTCAACAAAACAATGACATGAGTATATCATAAACATGAACAAATAAAAATAAATAAAATACAAAGTATTATTACCATTCATATTTTCAGAAAATCCATGCAACCAGCTCCGAGTACAAATCAACATTTGGATGTGTTCTGGAAGAGTAGAACTTCTGTATTTGGTAAGAACACGCCCACCGATACTGAAAGAAGACTCAGATGCTACAGTTGTGATAGGAATACTAAGCACATCACGTGCCATTATGGAGAGTATCGGAAACTTTTTCTCATTAAACTTCCAATAAAGAAGTACATCAAAATCTTCAGAGTGTTCTTCATTGAGGTCCATTAACTCTTCGTCAAAGTATATATCTAATTCACTCTTTCCAGGGGCAAAGCTACTCTCAATCGAGTTCCATGTTTTAAAATCCTGCAAAATAGACTTTTCACTTCCAAGACAACAAAAGCAAATAAACTTTTCAAAAGACACATACACGAAGCATTCACAAAATAACCAATTTATAGCACTAAAACAATTTGATTACTATGATTCAAGAACCAAATACCATTAAACAAAAATGGAACCAAATACCAGAGAAAGTGTAGTGTAGCCAATGATATAAAAACAAGAGGAAATGGGGTGAAATAAATATGTTAATATAAAAAACTTACACTTATAATCTTTGACTTTTTAGCTTTATTCCCCTCTCTAGATAACTTTGCCAATGAGTTGAATTCGTGAGATGATTGAGAAAGAGAAACACTTTCATTGGTAGAATAACTCACATATTCTTCATAAAGCCCTTTAAATTTATCTATCACATTCTTAAGTTTCCCTTTAGAGGTTGAGGCATCAAGTGTAGTGTAGCAAAACTTCAAAGATTTATCCTTCAAGCGTGGATCAAGAATAGCTCCAAATGCTAGCACAACACTGTAATTTTTCCAATATTTGTCAAATTTCACTTTCATCTTATCGGACATATCCTTTATCACCTTATCAATACTGTTTTGATGTCTTTCTAAAATGCACTGAACTTTCCACACTTGCATGAAATACAGATTTGCAGTTGGATAAGATGAACCAGAAATCAAATTGGTAATTTCATAAAAAGGTTCTAAAAACTCACAAATGTTTCCCCTCTTTCCCATTCCTCATCAGATGGACAAGATTTATAGCTTCTATCTGCCACCTTATAAAACTCAAAAGCTTTTCTATATTGCAAAGCACTTTCAAGCATCAAATAGGTGTTATTCCATCTAGTAGATACATCAAATCTTAAACCACCACTAACATATATCCCTGCATCCTCTACACAGTCTTTAAACTTAAGCATCCTTCCATCAGATCCTTTAATATACTTGACACTCTCTCTGATTTTATGGAGGGCTTCACTAGCAATTTTTAAACCCTCTTGAACAATTAAGTTGAGTACATGGGCTGAACAACGGATATGAAAAAATTCACCATCACACATCAAATTACCTTGCACTCGAAGATGAGTTTTCAAATGGTCTTGCATGTTGTCATTAGCATAGGCGTTATCCAGTGTAATAGTAAATATTTTCTTATCTATTCCCTATTGTTTCAAGCAATCAAATAAAGTAGCTTCCAAAGCAATACCTGTGTGGGGAGGCTTCATTCGAAGAAAGTTAAGAAGACAACTAACTAACTTCCAATTTTCGTCAACAAAATGAGCAGTCAAACATATATAACTTCACTAGTAGATGTTGTCCAAACATCCAATGTTAGACAAATTTTATTTGGAATCCTACCCATGATTTCCTTAAGCTTGATCCTTTCTTTATCATATATTTTTTCAATATCTGAAACCATGGTATTCCTAGAGACCATTTCAACACATGGATTCAAATATTTCACCCAAGCTCGGATTTTTTCATACTCGACAAAGCTAAAAGGAAGATCATGTGCAATAATGGCTTCTCCAAGTAATTCACGGTGTGTGTTTTGGTTGATTGGGGTTAGGCTTGACGATTCCTCTAGACTAAGAAGGCTCATTTGGAAACTTTTACAAATAAATACATGACGATTTAGATGTGAAGTTCCATAATTTTGACCGGACTTGGGATTTTTCTAATGGCAAAATCAGTACTACAAAAATTGCATGCAGCTCTTTCAACTCCATCTTTTCCTTTGCCGATTTTAGTGAAAATAATCCAAAGTGTTGACAATATTTCCTTACGAGTTTCATCTTGACCTTGTGCATACTCACTCATATCCATTGACTTCATCTTACAAAAAACCAAGAATATATCAACACAAATCACTTGATGCTTCAGTCTGTGACAACTAGACGGTAAATCCTGCATAAATATATCTTCATTTATCAGATCTTCCAACCACACCTTGACTACTTCCTAATGTTGCAACTACTGTCCTTACATGACTAGCAAACAGTGGAAAGAAAATGAACCAGTACCCAGCCTCAAGAGTATCCATAAAATGAAATGAAGTAATTAACTTACCTACTTATGCTTTCAAGTACGTCGCCTTCACCTTCCTCTTTGCCAGGTGGGAAAACTGTGAGCAAAGTGACGCCTAGTGTAAAGAAAATAAAGTTAAACACAACATAATTCATGGTGAAGTTATTTTTCTTCATGAAAATGAAAATTAAGTAGTGACTATATCAGAATAATGCATCAAAACATTAGACTAAGCATTAATATATCAGAATAACGTGTGAGAAGTTAAAAAGACATAGTCTAAATCATTATATTATATTATGTTGTTCATTGTATAGGCCCATATATTCTATTAGAATTTATCGTTTCGTTTTTCTATAGATATGAACTTAGACTTATTCTTTGCAGTTAAACAATGCTATAGACATTATTCACGCAGAGCTTCTACCACATGATAAGGCAAAAATCATTGAGAATTTAAACAAAGAAGGGCCAACAACAATGATAGGAGATGGCATAAATGATGCTCCGGCATTAGCTACCGCTGACATAGGCATCTCAATGGAAATATCTGGTTCAGCTCTTGCAAATGAGATAAGCAATGCAATTCTCATGTCAAACGACATTGGAAAAGTGCCTGAAACGATTCTTCAGCAAGAAAAACAACTAGAAAGCTCATTGAGAATGTTGTTATTTTGGTTGGATTCAGACAACATGCTAAACTATTGCAAGCCAAACCAATTAAGCATTTGTATCATAGATGGAATAGATTCTATATCTGACACAACCACAATAAGTAGATATACCAAACACACTTACTAGCACATGAATAACAAGACTCTACCATATACCAGACCCCAAAACAGAAGCAAAGCATCCCTTGCCTCAAAACAAAACTAGAAACAGGAGGTACACAGATAGAGCACCGCATACCTAACCATAATATCAATGTTTATCTAAAGTTCACCAGAAAAAGAATATTCACATTGTGTTTATATTGACTAATGTTTATGGTATCAATGTATCATTTATTTACTTGTTCTCCATGTCAATTAAGTCTAACTCCTATTTCCTTTGGGCAACGCCCTTCCTAAATCATAGGTGAGGTCAGTTGCATGTCTCTTTCAACGGCGGCATGACTTTGTCTCCAAGCACTATACGACCCATAACTTTGAATAGCAACCTATCATTTTACTAGATCAGAGTGAGTTGTCCTATCTTAGGTGGTCTGTCAATTTTGTAACTATCAAGCATTGGCATTTGGCACCAACACATTGGACAACCTGTTGAACACGAGTGACTCTTTTGTTTATCTTTCTTCTAGTAGGGATTCAGCTAACTTGATTTTAGGTTGCCATTCCAAGATTTAAATGCGGCATACTTGCAGAAAAGAAAACTTTTACTAGGAAAAACGGTGAGATAAGGTGCAATTGCAGAAAAGTTAACTACTACTGAATATTTTGAGGGAGACTTCTGGTTTGTCCCATATCTAATTTGTACATCATATCTTCCAACACTAATTTGTACATCATATTGCAAAAAACAGATTTTACCAAATAAAAACCAAAATACATCCACAATTTTAAGTTATCCTTGTTATTTAATCAAATTCATAACACGTATAAAGCTGTTGAGGCATTTTCACAAACAGCTTGTGAGTGCACATATTAAAAGTATTATAAACATAAAGGATGACCCATGTGAATTCTTATAAGATGAAAAAGAAACCATTTACAATCCTACTGATTCTTATAACATGAAGATTCATAACATGTGAATTCAAATTAGATGAAAAATGAAAATTGATATTAGTAAAACTAGAGATTAAAGAGAAATGGAAATGGAGAGAGAAGAGTACTTTTGTTTCTATGATGGAAAAATGTCGACGGCGGCGTAATAAGTTGATGGTGGCGGTAGAGCTTTGTGACGGTGGCGTAATAGGTTGACGGTGGCGGTAGAGCTTTGTCGACTGTTAGTGTGCTACAGACTCTAGATGAACAAAAATCTGAAATGCACTAAGTTTTGGAAATAAAATAAGGCCCCTCAATGGGGCTAAAAAAAAATTAATATGTAAAGGGCCTAAAATTTCAGAGCCTAAAATAAATCTTAATAATAAGGGGCTTAATATATTGGGGCTTTAATGGGGCCTAATAATTGGGACTTTTAAATATAGGGCTTATTTGACAGCTCTAGTGAAACTTTGATGAAGTAATAAGCTTGCAAAATCAAACTTGGAACGAACTCTGGACCTAGCGAACTAAATTTGCAAAACTGAACATATGCAAAACTGCGGAACCTAAATGAAACCAAACAGCTTGTAAAATAAAGGGTTAAATATACAAAAACCCCCCTGCAATGTTAGCGAATTCTCATTTTAGCCCCTGTAAAATTTTTTTTTTTAAACACCCCCTCTTAATATCCAGATTCCCTCACTTAGCCCCCTGGCTGCCACATGGCAGCAAAGATTCCTTTCTTTTTGCTTGCGTGGCAGCCAGGTGGCATTTTTAATTTTTTTTTTTTTTTTTTTTTTTTTTTTTTTTTTTTAATTTTTTTTTTATTTATTTTTTTTTAATTTTTTTTTTTTGTTTTATTTGTTTTTATTATAATTTTTATATTTTTTTTCTTTTTTTTAATTTCTTTTTCGCCTTGCAACCGATGTAAAAACATACATTTTAAGAAAGATAGCATACATTTTACATCGGGCCAGAAAGAAAACCGATGTAAAAAAAAACATTTTACATCGGGTCAGAAAGGCAACCGATGTAAAAACATACATTTTACATCGCCAGAAAGGCAACCGATGTAAAAACATACATTTTACATCGGACTTAATAGTCAACCGATGTAGTAGATGTATTTCACATCAGACTTAATAGTCAACCGATGTAGTAGATGTATTTTTCACATCGGACTATGGCCCGATGTAAAATGTATTTGATTTACTACATCGCTTGGCTTTACATCGGACCCAGAACCGATGTAAAATGTGTTTTTTCGCCCGATGTAAAAAGTCTTTTCTGCACTAGTGTAATTTTTAAAATAAAAATTTGTTTAAAATAGAATTAAAAATAAAAAATTAGGTCCAAAAACGAAAATAAAAAAAAATTAAAAAAATAAAAAATATATAAATAAAAACGAAAAAGAAATAAAAAAAAGAAAAAAAAAATTATAAAAATTATAATAAAAACAAATAAAACAAATAAAACAAAATAAAACAAAAAAGTAAAAAAAAAATTAAAAAAAATAAAAAAAATTTAAAAAAATTTAAAAAAATTTAAAAAAATTTAAAAAAATTAAAAAAAAAATTAAAAAAAATAAAAATAAAATAAAAAAAAATAATTAAAAAATAAAAAATAAAAAAAAATAAAAAAAAATAAAAAATAAAAAAATAATAATAAAATAATAAAATAATATTAAAAATGTCACGTGGCTGTCACGCAAGCAATAAAAAGGAATCTTTGCTGCCATGTGGCAGCCAGGGGCCTAAATGAGGGAATCTAAATAAGATGAGTGGGTTTTTAAAAAAAAAAACTTTACCAGGGGCTAAAATGAGAAATCGCTAACATTGCAGGGGGGGTATTGTATATTTAACCCTAAAATAAACCTCAAAATTCAACACAAAATACACATTCAGCTGATGAAATATAACAATTTCCCAATTACACTCTAATTCCTAGTTATCCAATATTTGAAAGCTTTGTAATATCAAAAACACATGTTTTCAGTGTTTTTCAAAATATTAAAAGGTTTTTAAATTTATTTTTTATAAATTAAAAAATTAATTTTAACATCTAATAACAACAATATACATTAAAAATTAAAATATAATTAAAATCACATAATTTTTATTATTATTATTATAATTATTATATATATATATATATATATATATATATATATATATATATATATATATATATAAAATAATTTTTATGAAAATTTATTCAAAACAACTTTAAATTTAAAGGATTTTTAAAACTTTGATATCTAAAAAGTTATAACAAAACAATTAAATATTTAAAATAATAGTATTATACAAACCATTTTAAACAAACTTTAAATTGAGTGTTATTTTGTTCAAGAAAGTAGAAGGGTGCATTGGATATATGTAATGTGAAAACAAAAATTAACAATTCTAAGACTTTTTATCACTTTTGAATTACAATTATTGGTAGAGACAAAAGTCTTCAACAATGATTAATGTAATTCCAAATGCCATTTATGGATCAAAAGAAAGCAAAAATGTCAATGAAAAGAAATGGAAACACTCTTTGATAAACGATAGGTTTAATTTCAATATTTTTGGTACGCGCCAACGTCGTGGTGTCCATATTATCACTGTCTGCTTGTCGATTAAAGGCATACACTTATATATTATTTTTATATTTTTTAAGTTAAAAATGTTATCCTAGTTTTTTTTTTCTCTCAACTCACCAACATTTTTAGGCAGTGACGGACCCAAAAACTTTATGTAGTGGGGGCAAATATATATAATATTATTTATTTTCTTTTAATTTGTCATATTTAAATAAAATTAAATAATTTATTAGTTTCTCTATCAATAAAAATATATTTATATATGTTAAAATATCTTCCATTTCACATAGAATCTCAAAATAAATTCTTCATTATATTTATGGCAATGATGACTCTAACATTTGCGATTATATTTAACAATATTACAGATATTTAAAGCTAAATATACAATATGTTTTTTAATTACTACAAACTTTATAAAATTTGTATTAATTCTTAACTATAAATTTTTATTTTAAATTGTACCATAATATAATATTATTATCATATAAAATGAAATGAAATCAATAATAACAAGTAAAAATGTTTAGGGATGCACTACATTTATCTTTTTGTGAAAGGTTAGTCAATGTTTATTTTCATAAAGATCATAAATCATTAGCATGTATATATCAGCATGTGTAACTACATGTATATTCTTGAACAATGATTTAAAATATAGTGGGGGCACCAGCCCACACTCTCTATAACATGGATCCGTCCCTGTTTTTAGGTATATATGGATGAGGTGGTTTTAAGTTACTAGTGTTTATTTAATTTGCGTCCCCTTTACTAGTTTAAATGTATTATTATAATGTCTAATATGTTCAAATTGATTAAGAAAATTAATATTTGGTTCACAACTTGTTTATACTTCAACAACCTTGCTAAATTCTTTTCACGTTTTCAAAATTTTAATTTTGGGATTTTTTTTTTTAACCACTTTTAGTCAAAACTAAAATCTATTCATTTGAAATGGTTTATATGACATTTCTAGGATGCAGGTTCTACTTAGATTTATGAGGGTCAGTAGCCGGATCATTCTAGTAACTGAGTCGGATTGGCTTGAATGAAGTTGATGACGATGATTGATATTAAGTTATTTTAATCAATATTGTTATTTTAATGTTGTGAAATTGATAAAAAATTTAAAATTATTTTTAAAGAAGTATTTCGAGTTCAATCATATCAATTTGACTGTTGATATGTATGATAAAGAACAATGACAACTAAATTAAATAGTTTTTAACAATAATAATTTTTAATGCAATACAATAGTAAATTAACTTGGTAGACAAAAATAAAAGAAGACAAGTAATATATAAGTTTGTTTACTCAATTTGATCAAATAATCTACGCCTATGTAAGAGAGTTGGTTTCTAATTCACTATCCTCCAAAAGTTGCTAAAAGAGATTAAAAATAAGTTTAAAAAAATAGCATTTCATATTCTCAAGAACAAATCTTATTTTTTACCCAAGTGTTTCTCAATCTTTTCAACTCTGGATATAGTAATCGAACAAACCCAAGATGTTTAGAAGTAATGTCTAATCCTTTTAGATAACTCTAAAAGTTATCCAAAAACCCTAAAACCTAATTTCTGTCTTAAGCCCAAAAGTTTTCAAAATTGTCAGACTACAATAACAGAAGAGATACATATTTATAAGGTTTCTTATGACACCCTATGGAAAATCGAAATTGCCCCCCAGATTCCGGAGATGCATCTCTGGACGCACCATGCACCAACGTCATGGCGCAGCAAATGCGTGCCACCCTAGATGAATACTAAAAATTATTCCAGAGATGCATCTCCAGGTATTTTCACCAAATATATTGATAGTTGATCAACCCATTGGACATTTCGGAGATGCATCTTCGGAGGATTGAGACGGGATTTTGAAATTTTTGTGACTTTTGCATGTCAGATATTTTTGCAGATGCATCTCCGGAATAATTTAATAAAACATTAAACAGTATAATCACACAGCCATACTTGTTTTCCACTCCAAACCCTCACTAAAAACCCTTCTATTCTCAATCCATATTTTCACTCCAAATATTCAATATTGTGTTTCATCACATAAAAATGAGCAAAAGAAGTTGAAATTTCAGGTAAAGATCATTTATTTCAAGCCTCATTGCTCACATTAATCTTGCTTTCAGTCTGAAAACGTGCATTTATTTCGAAGATACATTTTCGGAATGAGTATGAAATCATCCAAAAATGCATCTTCGGTATCTGTATGTTTTCATTTTTTCAACTCTGTTTACATCATTAATACTTATTTACTGTTTTATTGTAATTGTTTTCATTAGATAGGGTGCACCCCGATGTTTTCCCCAAACATGACGTGTCTTCGAATGCCAAAGGTGTTGTTGTGAAGGCGGTAGATGTTGGCAATCTGTTTAAAAATGAGCAAGAGTTTGAATTTCATGATCACATGCTTCAATAGACTCGTAAGGAGGCCTCCAAACTGGGATTTTGTGTGGTAATTGGAAGATCTAATAATGGTTCAAATAGAAGATGTGCTTTTGTGACAATGACGTGCGAAAGAAGCGGGAAATATAGACCTCCTCTCCGGAATTTTAAACGAGACAACACTGATTCAAGAAAATATGGGTGTCCCTTTAAGTTGTGTGGTTATATGTTGGCAAACAATAAATGGAGATTTAATGTCATATGTGGTTTACATAACCATGACTTGTGTGAAAAGTTAGTCGGCCATCCAATTATGTGTCCCCTCATGCCGGAAGAGAATGAATGCCTTGCTGACATGACATTGAATTTGGTTCAACCGAAAAATATACTTGCAACTTTAAAACATAAAAGACCTAAAAATATCTCAAATATCAAGCAAGTGTACAATATTTGGTACAAAACTAACAAGGCACTAAGGGGGATAGAGTTGAAATGCAATAACTCTTGAAACTATTGGATGATAACAGTTGATGGAGTTATCGTTAGAGATATATTTTGGACTCATCTTGATTCCATTAAGTTGTTCAACATGTTTCCTACTGTGCTTATAATTGATTTAACATACAAGACCAACAAGTACAGACTTCCATTATTAGAGATGGTTGGTGTTACCTCTACTGAGAAGACCAATATTGTCAGGTTTGCATTTCTAGAGAGAAAAAAAAGGAGAATGTAACTTGGGCCTTTGAGGTATGTCGGGCAATGTTGAAGAACCAAGAAGAGATGCCTAAAGTGATTGTTACCGAATGCGATACCGCATTGATGAATTCGGTTGCAAAGGTATTTCCTACTTCTTATGCATTACTTTGTAGGTATCACATAACAAAAAATGTGAGAAGTCGGGTTAAACTCGCGGTAGGGATGAAACAAATAAAGTTTGAAGATGGAAAAATGGTGAAGATGGGTGTGGTTGTGGAAAAAATAATGAATGTACGGAATGGTATAGTAAACTCTTCTACTAAAGAGTTATATGCCAATTTTGTTATACATTTCAGGAAGGTGTGCGAGAAACATCCTGATTTATTGAAATATGTTGAAAGCATAATTCTTGACCAGGTGAAGGAGAAAGTTGCTTGTGCATAGACCAATCAGGTTAGACACCTTGGAAATACAACAACATACCGAGTTGAGTCTGCCCATGCTACATTGAAGAATTGGTTGAGCAATAGTAAGGGTGATTTGTGTAAAGATTGGGACTATGTGAACCAAATGACTCAGAACTAGCATAATGAGATGCACACATCATTTGATTAGAGCATCACAATTTTGGAACGCGGACATCGAACTGTTTCAGCTTTACTCGATAAAGGAGAAGATAATCACACACTTGTGTGCCATCAACTTATCCATAAGTTAATGACTCATAAAGAATAATATACATAGCTTTACAGAAAGAAAGAAAACTTTGATGCAATTTATGAGCCTTTTATTCCTTGCCTTAGTTGACCGGTACCGGAGGCAAAATGGATGCGCTTCCCTGAAATGGGCCACTATACAATTTTTCGGAAACCTTTTTCCTACTGCGCACCGCCCCGCCTCAAAATCCAAAGATCGTATTATGTGTATTGGGTGGGTTTCAAAATCACAGCATTTTGTTCAAGTTTACTTGAAACTGAGATGCCCTATACCGCTTACATCACTAGAGTGGGCAGCTCGTTCAACAACAAAGTCGAGTCTTGGCCGAACCATTTTATGGAAAGGATGCAAGAGTTCGAGAAATTGAGCAACATTGAAAGCGAATCAAATGTACAAAAGTCAAAGGAGGTACCACCCATAGATTTAGTCGGGAACAAATCTTCCGATTCGTTTTAATTTTCTGTTTCGTCGGACAAATAAGTGTATGTAATTGTGTCTCAATATTAATTAAGTGTAATATATACAATTTCTTAATATTTTAATACATTTTTTATCTTTGCAAAAACATTTGATTGGTTTTGTTTTCTTAATTGTGTCATCAATTAGGTTATGTTTTCTTCCTATTTCACTATGCCTGATTCAGGAGAGGTTCCGGAGATGTATCTCCGGAATAAAACAATAGGACGGTACCGAAGATGTATCTCCGAAACCAGCACTGATGCTTGATAGAATTTTTGTGGTCCATATTTGTCTACAACTTCTATAAATTTAGGGGCTCGTGTTTTTTATTCACACAAACAGAAAAATTCTCAAATGTTACAAATACGCATCATCTTGTAGGTCGCAATTGTCTTCTTCTCCAGCACGACACCTGGGAAAAAATTTAAGCTCAACGATTACACCTCTTTTGTAGATTTGAAATACGAAATGCATAATCTTCTACCTTACGGAGACAATAAAAAAATTGTCAATCTCGAGTACCGTTCATGGTCTATTGACAATGGAGGGAAGATTGAGTTCAGAAACATTGATCTCAAGAAGCATGCAGATGTAAGGGACATGTGGAATAGATTTTTCCGTTTTTAAAAAAAAGTTTCGCTAGAGTAAGAAGCGACGATTTCAAGATCGGTCGAAGTTATTTTAAAGATGTTGAAGCGTCCACCTGGATATTGAAGTGTAATGTTGCATGTTATGTTGAAACCATCTATGTAATGTTGATTTTATGTTATGGATATTAATTTTATTTTGTCAAAATACAAGTTTTTGGTTTCTACCTATGATAATGTTGCTTATATGTTACAAAAATACATCTACGGACAAATTTTGGAGATGCATCTCCGGTTTATAAGAAACCAAACTTCTAGGACGTCACTAAAAAATGTCCTACGTTGTGTGTGTACTAGGTGCATTCTAAGATGCATCTCCGAAATTTGAGGGAATTTTAGTATTTTTCACGTGGTGTAATAGTAATATAAAGGGTGCATTAAGAAATTCTCTATTTATAATTGGTAAGACCCAACATATTCATAATAAAGCCTAAAACACAATCCATTGACAAACAGATCCATGAACCAAATCGAAAAGTTCCAAAACACGCGAACCGAGAAAAACCTGCATGATGACCCAAAAAAACTCCAACAATGTACGGACTAGGAGTGTTTCTTATGCGAATTGGATTGGTTTTGAGGTAAAAACTCATCTGATCCAAAGATTGATTTACTCGCGGTTCGGTTCGATTTTAAGTTGTTGATTAATAAAATATGATCCGATCTGATCCAATTTTATGCGGTTTAAATTGGATCGGTTTTTGGATATCCAAATTACAAAAAATTTTGTCATTTAATATTATAAAATTCTATTAAATAATAGACTTATATAATATATAACATATAAGTATATTAAAAATTAATATTACAATATATATATATATATATATATATATATATATATATATATATATATATAACTAAACTAATAAATAATATTTTAAATTTAAAAAATAATATCATTCAATAATATATTAACACAACATATCATATTAATATAATAAATAAATAAGTAAATATATATATATATATATATATATATACTTGCGGTTCTGTTCGATTTGGATCGGTTTTGAAAAATCAATTTGAACCAAGTAAGTTTTACAAAATGACATCCAAAAACATCCAATGATATTCCTTTTTTTGCGGTTTTCAGTTTTTTTAATTTGTTTGCGATTTTTATTTGAATCGGTTAAGATTTGAACACCCCTAATATGAACCAAATCTGACCAACCGCCATCGTCGACCATTGTCGTCGTGCCGCCATCAGCCACTGACCCGCAACCCTCGTCCGCCACCGACCCCAACCCTCAATCGCTGCTGCCGACCCACAGCCCTCCATCACCGTCGACTCGCAGCCCGCCACGCCATCACCAGTTTCTAAAGCTTCACCAGCCGCCCCAGGCTCTTTGGCCGCCGTCATTGCCACTGCCTCAATTTTCATTGAAAAACCTCTCACGAATAGCGACCCTCTTCTAGTGAATTTCTAAGATTTATGACTTTTTAATTTATGCAATCTTCAAATATGTTTTCTCTATATTCACCATTTAAGATTTTAAGGTATCCCCATTTTATACTGGAGAACGTGTCATCCCCATTTTAACTTTCTATCATACTGTTATGGACAGGGACACGTCAGTCCCCTTGTTTTCATAAATAGACGGGTAATTCTATTAACGGGTGGT
The DNA here is from genome assembly GCA_022829125.1 of Lathyrus tuberosus. Taxonomy (NCBI): domain Eukaryota; kingdom Viridiplantae; phylum Streptophyta; class Magnoliopsida; order Fabales; family Fabaceae; genus Lathyrus; species Lathyrus tuberosus. The sequence continues at coordinate 11,178,554 of JALAZF010000102.1, forward strand.
CATTACGAACAATGGGAGAATGCTCCCATAAATGTGCTCTTAGGAAGCGGACATGGGTGATGTGTGTGCATCGCCTGACCTTGGAGAACCCTTATATCGCCTCTTATATGCCCTTGGTAAATATACCAGTACATGATTCCTCAAGCACGGGGACTTGGAAAGGGAAAAGTGATTTAGCTTAATCACATTCTCTCATATGGATGAGTCCCTTAGGCATGGTAGATAGAATTCTTTCGGAATCCTGGGGTGAGTCCCTCAAGCATACTCGATGAGAGTCTTTTGGGTATTTCTAGGGTGAGTCCTTCAGGAACTCCTGAGGCGAGTCCCTCGAGTATTTCAGGGGTGAGTCCATCAAGCATTTCTAGGGCGAGTCCCTCAGGCATACTTGGGGAAAATCCCCCAGGCATGTCAATAAGGTAAGTCCTCGAGTGTCAGCTGAGGTTAATTCTCAAACTTTAACTAAAGTGAATCTCCAAGCGTCATTGGAGGTGAACCCACATGCAACATTAAATGTGACCAATGATTATTGGGCCTCAAGAAGTCAAATTGGCCTTAATTCCTCACATGTATCAATGATGTGGGAAATCTTTTTAAATTTTTTGAGGTGCCTAGTGAGAGGTCGTTGATTACCCCTAACTCTAGACTTCCAATTCCTATAAGAGGATCTCAACTCTTCCCATTAACTTTTTTTGCGTATCTTCTTCTCCCAAGTTTATATCCATTTTCTTTGGAGTTCTACCAGCCAGTGCAGAGTACATCCGTTCTCAGTTATTCCGAGTTCTTAACCTCATTTACAGGTATGGGTATACCACTTTTTGTTCTTTTTCCCTTAATGGTGATTCTTAAGGTTTTAAATCGTTAAGGTATGGTTGTGCAATGCCATTATAGATTTAGACCTTTGGGAGTTATGATAGCACTCATAGTTCTAATAATGACTCTCTCTCTCCATGTTATTTATTAGGATTTCAGCAACCAATTGCAAAGACAAATGCTAAATATTTTAACGTTGAAGGCTTCATGTCCATGCACTCTAATGCGAAGACAAAACCTAAATATTCTAATGGAATATTGGAATTTCCAATACTTGATACGAACATGATGTTATTTTGGAGTCATGTTCTAAAGAAGAGATGACTAATATGGGCACCCTAGATGGTTCGCCCACCCTTTGCTTCTACCTACACCTCCTTGTCATTAACAATTTAGGGGTTTTAATACCCTTTACATTGTTTGAATTTGAGTTCCTAGCGATGGTAAACGTTACTCATTCTCAGATTACGCTCCATTTTTGGAGCGTGATTAAGGTGTTCGAATTTATATGTCGTCAATTATAAGTGTTCCCCACCATTGGGATTTTCTTTTGTTTCTATGGTACTAAATGCAACTCCAAACCTGCGTGAGTGATTTTAGCACCCTATCAAGAAGAAATTTGTTTAAGACCTATTCAAACCCCTACATACATTGTAAGGATAAATTTGTGAGGTTAGAGGGTGAGGCAATGCCTCTATGGTCATGGTCAGAGTGGATGGCGTCCCTCGCTTCCCTCTGTCATGGGCATAAAATCTAAAGACCTTCATTGGCTTTATCTTTGACTGCCTCATCTCTGTTGAGAATGAGATTGTTAAAATTTTGGATAAATTCAAAGTCATGAGTTCTTGCATCATGATCACCTCAGATCAGGGAGAAGAGAATGAAATAGACAAGTACCTATGTAAGTTTATGGTCTGAGATATCCTTATTTTGAGATTGTTCTCTTGTTATAACAATTATGTTTTTCTTATGCCTTTCCTGTAGAGAAAATGTCTTCCATTCCCCTGGCTGAAAGGAAGGAGCACATGACTAGGAGGAAAGTTGAACGGCATATGACAAACAAACATAAGAGTCGCTCAGGCATCCTAATGACAAGAGAGGGAAAATGGCACATTGAGGGTCACACCCCTGATGATGCTCGCCCCTTTAAGATCCAAAATCAATATGGGACCTTTTATAGAGTCTAGAAGGATGATCTGATAGCAATCCCTGAAGAAGATAATGCAGAAGGGCGCTCTTTGATAGCAAAGGATGATTCCCCCTAACCTTCTTTGTGGGTTAACCCAACATTTAATGTCGTTAAATTCACTAGAGCTCGCTTCCCTTTTCTAAGGACTTCCCTGTTGACTACAATGCCATCTCTATTATGTCGCCCCTTAGGCTGTCGAACTTGGCCAAGAATCACCTCCTAAGGGGCCTACGGGTGGAGTGAGTTCAATGAAAGAAATATACCCATGTTGTTGGAGAGTTGAGATCCTTGTTCTCTATGGCTAAGGGAGGCATAACCTCATGGTAAGGTACTACTACGAAAAACCCATTTAACAACGGTTGGAAATGACATATAATGACGTGGGCGAAGGCGTTGTTATGTAGATTGTCGTTGTAAGTTAGCTGTTTCTACAACTGGCTGGAAACCGTTATTGAAAGGTAGGGCGCGAGCCATATATCACAACGGTTATGATAATAAACCGTTGTGATACATACACTTAGGTTCTAGGTTCGAAACTCATCTGCAGCGAAATTATATAATGTGAGGGATATTCTCCTATTTACCTTGTTTTAATGATGTCAACAAACATGTAAGAAACTAGACTGTAATTTGAGCGGTATCACTACACGTGTCGGGCATATTGCGTCTAACCATTATTGTTCATGTGTCTAGATGCATAGGATCTTGTCTTTCCCAAAAATAAATGTCCACTATCGTTTTAGTTGTGTCTGGTATGTGTCTCTGGTCTTGGTCTGGTGAAAATGCTCAAAAAATTGAATTTCCTGAAAAATTGCACTTCATGCGTTGACCCTTCCAGTTCATGCGCTAACCTCCAAATTTCATGCGCTAACCTCCAAAACCTGCGGGAAAGCGCACAACTCAATGGACACGAAAATACTTGCTCATGCGTCGACGCATGAAGTGTGGAGGTCAGCGCATGACTTCAAAACTTTGCATTTTTCACTTAATTTCTTTTCTATTATTTTTCTATTATTATTTTTGTTGGTCATTTTTTTCATATAAATAGTTTTGGTTATCCTTTTTATCAACAACAAGAAACGTGAAAGATATATGTCATTTCTCTCTTCATCTTCATCTTCTTCATTGTGTAAACAAACAATCACACATAATCATCTTTGTTTGTGACGCCCATTGATCGAAGTGATAACGTTCAAAATTTAGGAAGTGTAATCTTCATCTTTTGGGTTGAGAGTTTGGCAGGTGTTTCTTGAATCAAACCAGTTGGTTTGTACTCCAAAAATTGGATAGATTTTGGGGGTCTTTGCACAAACTGTTCTTTCTACAGGGATTCAGTTGGGCGAAGGTAACCGTAATTTGGCGCAACTGTTCGGTTTAGTAGTTGTAATCAGAGGATCGTAGAAGGAAGGTTTGGGTTCGAATTCTTGGAAGATTGCAATTGACCGAGTGAAGGTAACCGAAGAGTAGTGGATTCTTTCAGTTTAGTAGCGTGGGACGGTAATTGAATCAACCATATTCGAAGCACTTGATTCATCTTGAATCAAGGGAAGAGAAAATTCTACATCAACGATCGAAGACGTTCGAGGGTTTGGATGTTCATAGTTTTCTCTTGTAACAAACAATTTGCAACAACTATATATATATATATATATATATATATATATATATATATATATATATATATCTCAATTCCATTTGTGGAGTTGGGGTCAGACGTACCCAAAGCGAGGACGATTGGGGAACTGCCTAATCAAATCGCGTTTGTTCTCTCTTTCCTTAACTCTTTTACAATTCAGTTCGTTCGAATTTGTGAAGTCGCAAGTCATCAAAATTTTTGTAGTAGAGTAATTATACGCTGATAAATTGTTTTTGTTAAACTAATACAATTCCTTGAATTGTGTTTTGGAGCAGCTGTACATTACCCTCCATAGAAATTCTGCACATAGTGTGTTTACGCACACTAGGTGTTTGATAATTTGTTTCAAAGCAAAATTCAAACACATTGCTTTAAATTGCTTATCTCTTTACCTCATTGGATTGGAATATACATTAAGCCACGGATATTTTATTGATTGCGTTATTAAGTGTAGTATTCAAAACTGAATTTTTCTCTTCCATACTCATCCGTGATATATTCGTGCATATCCGATCCTTTTGGTAGAAGGTTCGTTGTAGACGTTCTATCCAGTAGTAGCTTCCGTTTAAATAATTTTTTAAAAACAAATTTTGTAAACCATTTGCGTGTAAAACTCAAGGGATCTATTCAACCCCCCCCCCCTTCTAGATCCATAGCCATCGTCTAACAAGTGGTATCACGAGCTCCGGTTAATTGTGGTGCTTTGGTAAAACTTCTTGGATCATGGCGAACGAACCTAATGGGGCTTATAATAGAGCTCCAGTTTTTACAGGTGAAAACTACAACTACTGGAAGGATTGTATGCGCGTCCATATTAATTCCATAGATCGGAAGGTTTGGAACGTTATTTTAAACGGTCCCATGGAAATTACTATGACTAACGCGGAAGGTGTTGTCGTTCCTTAACCCGAAGCTCAATGGACTGAGGAGGACGAGAAAAAGTATAGCTATGATTGGAAGGCTCGTAATATGATCATCTCCTCCTTAGGAGTTGATGAGTATTATCGAGTCTCCCATTGTGAAACGGCCAAAGCCATGTGGGATGCTTTACAAATAGCCCACGAATGCACTAATGATGTTAAGTTGGCTCGTATTAATACACTAACGCAAGAGTTTGATTTGTTTTACATGAAGCAAGGGGAAACCATTGCGGATATGGAAAAACGATTTACTCACATTATCAATAAACTGCATGTTCTTGGTAAACCAATTCCAAATGAGGTTTCTATTAACAAAATTCTGAGGTGTCTTAATGTAATACCCCGTATTTTACTAATTTGGACTTTAGAGACTTTTTGGACATTTAGTAGTATTATTTCTAATACTAAGTTTGCTACTTATTTTCCTTCCACTTTCCAACATATAAAAAGAAAAAGATAGTAAGAAAGGAAAGAAAGAGAAAAGAAGGAAATGAAGAGGAAAGAAAGAAGAAAGGAGAAAAAGAGGAGAAAAGGGTTTTGGAAGAAAATCCAAGAACAATCATCATCCATTGATCCAAACTTCATCCAATCATCTCATTTTCCTCATTTTCATCATCTATCCAAGGTGGGTTCTAGTTAGTACCAATTTTTAGAAGTTTTGGAATTGTTTGGTTTAGGTCAAATTTATGGAAAATAATGTTTTAACGGTTAGAATTCAATATAAATTGAAAGGAATGATCAATATGCTTGTAGAAACATGTATGGATGTTTGTTTTGATGTTTTTGTGTACTTTGAATAAATTGAAAATCTTAGGGTTTATGGAAAATATGTGTTCTTGATGAGAATGAGGTTTTATGAAAGCTTGATGATGAAACCATGGTAGAACATGTTATATACCTCTGTTTGGTTGTTTGAGACTGATGTTGAGGGATTGGGAGGTTTGGTTTTGAACTGTTATAGCAGGTTTTTTTCTGAGTTTTGCAGAGCGCGCTTAGCGCGCAGGAGCCCGCTCAGCGCGGTGTTGAATTCCTGCAACCCCTCCAGACCGAAGAATGAGCGCTTAGCGCGGGCAGGAGCGCGCTTAGCGCGACCTGGGACTTGGGATTTTATTCCTTAAGCGAGAAAATTCATAACTTTCGACTCGTTTATCGGATTCGATCATTCTTTATATCGATGTAAAGCCGAGGAAATATTCTATGGAATGGAGATGAAATATGTCAATTTTACCGACCGATTAAATAATCAAGAAAGTTCCAAAAGTGATATATTTATGTTTTAATTGTTATATATTATTCTACTATGCAATTATGACATGTCTTGCCTATCCTATTATTGTTTAACATGATTGTAAGTGAAAATGCATGCAAATATGAAAACGATATAGGAAGAGCGAGGAAACCTTAAACTTTAACTATAGGAGAATCTAGTAAGGAACTAGAAATTGTAGACAACTCTAGATGGCGATGCTCGGGCACGTGTTGTTGGAAGATACATCCTTGCCAAGGATTGGCCTAGTTGAGAGTGAAGCACTAGTATGGAACATGAGGTTAAACTTTGTGGTTGTGAAAAGGCAAGAGAGGCCTTAAGGCGGTGTAGTCTTGTGATTGTCGAATACAATCTTATTTGTCGTATGTGATCATGTAATCGTAACCGGAATATTTTGAGTGTAGTTTCATTGGTCTCGAGCTCCTCTGAAACGGGTACACAATTACTTGGTAGATTTGATTCCCTATGTGTAGTACGATTTGAGCCTATGCTATAGGTAGAGACTTGTGATGGTTAACAGGCCATGAGAAGTGACGGTTCCGGGATTTTATCCGCATGAATCCCCCAGAATTTCATAGTGGATTAGATCCCGTGAAGGCTCACGAATGGATTTCTGGTATGGAGAGGATTTTCTTTATAGTCCATTGCAGCGAAGAGAACAAGGTGTTGTTCGCTTCTCATTCACTGAAAGGTCCCGCTATGAGATGGTGGAAGACACAAGGTGTTGATCAGGCGACACAACGTATATGAAACGGAAAGACATACTTATACTATTTCATGGCTAGGTCGAGGATACAACCTGCTCTGATACCAACTATAACACCCATATATAAAACACATACATCAAAGCATAAATTATATATGTGAATCCAAGTGTTTGGTACTGAAACACTATAAGCTCCTAGTTAACACATTATATATATTACATGCCCAAAATACAACAATAAAAGTTCTAAAGGCATAATATACATAAGATGTTCAAAAGATAAAAACAAAGAACTAGATCAACAATGATCTCAAAATAACTCCACTACGGAAGAAAGTGTATGGAAGAAAGTGTAGGACCCCTTTGTGTTGGGCGGAAGTTGCGGAAGATAGAATCTTAGGACCCGAAATCATCCAAGAGACTACGGAAAAGATTCGAATGATCCGCGAGAAAATTAAGCAAGCACAAGATCGACAAAAGAGTTATGCGGAAAATCGAAGGAGACCTTTAGAATTTGAAGAAGGTGACCATGTGTTTTTGAAAGTCACTTCTAGATTGAGACTGAAAGGACCGTTTAAGTCACGGAAGTTAAGTCTGAGATACGTGGGACCGTATCAAGTTTTAGAAAGGATTGACGAAGTAGCATACAGGTTGGCCTTACCTCCTTCTCTGTCGGAAACGGACGATGTTTTCCATGTATCTCAACTTCGGAGGTTTGTTCCAGATCCTCTTCAGCCGATTCTACCAGATACTGTTGAAATAGAAGCAGACTTAACGTTTAAACCTCAACCGAGCCGCATTGTGGGAAGAGAAACGAAAGTATTAAGGAACAAGGACATTTCTCTCGTTAAGGTGCAGTGGGATGTAACGCATCCGGGTGATGCAACTTGGGAACTTGAATCGGAAATGCGAGATGCTTACCCTCATCTGTTCAGGTAATCTTTAAATTCAAGGGCGAATTTCTATTTAAGGGGGGGAGGATGTAATACCCCGTATTTTACTAATTTGGACTTTAGAGACTTTTTGGACATTTAGTAGTATTATTTATAATACTAAGTTTGTTACTTATTTTCCTTCCACTTTCCAACATATAAAAAGAAAAAGATAGTAAGAAAGGAAATAAAGAGAAAAGAAGGAAAAGAAGAGGAAAGAAAGAAAGAAGAAAGGAGAAAAAGAGAAGACAAGGGTTTTGGAAGAAAATCCAAGAACAATCATCATCCATTGATCCAAACTTCATCCAATCATCTCATTTTCCTCATTTTCATCATCTATCCAAGGTGGGTTCTAGTTAGTACCAATTTTTAGAAGTTTTGGAATTGTTTGGTTTAGGTCGAATTTAAGGAAAACGATGTTTTAACGGTTAGAATTCGATATAAATTGAAAGGAATTATCAATATGCTTGTAGAAACATGTATGGATGTTTGTTTTGATGTTTTTGTGTACTTTGAATAAATTGAAAATCTTAGGGTTTATGGAAAATATGTGTTCTTGATGAGAATGAGGTTTTATGAAAGCTTGATGATGAAACCATGGTAGAACATGTTATATACCTCTGTTTGGTTGTTTGACACTGATGTTGAGGGATTGGGAGGTTTGGTTTTGAACTGTTATAGCAGGTTTTTTTTAGTCTTGTAGAGCGCGCTTAGCGCGCAGGAGCCCGCTCAGCGCGGTGTTGAATTCCTGCAACCCCTAGACCGAAGAATGCGCGCTTAGCGCGGGCAGGGGCGCGCTTAGCGCGACCTGGGACTTGGGATTTTATTCCTTAAGCGAGAAAATTCATAACTTTCGACTCGTTTATCGGATTCGATCATTCTTTATATCGATGTAAAGCCGAGGAAATATTCTATGGAATGGAGATGAAATATGTCAATTTTACCGACCGATTAAATAATCAAGAAAGTTCCAAAAGTGATATATTTATGTTTTAATTGTTATATATTATTCTACTATACAATTATGACATGTCTTGCCTATCCTATTATTGCTTAACATGATTGTAAGTGAAAATGCATGCAAATATGAAAACGATATAGGAAGAGTGAGGAAACCTCAAACTTGAACTATAGGAGAATCTAGTAAGGAACTAGAAATTGTAGACAACTCTAGATGGCGATGCTCGGGCACGTGTTGTTGGAAGATACATCCTTGCCGAGTATTGGCCTAGTTGAGAGTGAAGCACTAGTATGGAACATGCGGTTAACCTTTGTGGTTGTGAAAAGGCAAGAGAGGCCTTAAGGCGGTGTAGTCTTGTGATTGTCGAATACAATTGTATTTGTTGTATGTGATCATGTAATCGTAACTGGAATATTTTGAGTGTAGTTTCATGGGTCTCGAGCTCCTCTGAAACGGGTACACAATTACTTGGTAGGTTTGATTCCCTATGTGTAGTACGATTGGAGCCTATGCTATGGGTTGAGACTTGTGATGGTTAACAGGCCATGAGAAGTGACGGTTCACGGTTAACAGGCCGATGATCCCGAATCCAATTCGTATGCCAAGTAACTACTAGGATCTATGACTTGGGTCTTCTTCTAGACGTAGAAGCGGACGGGAAGATGAGATGTCTTGGTATGGTTATCGATTAGTGATGTTGTGAGTTAATGAACTCGTGTCATGTTCCATATAGTGTGAGAATTAAGTGTGAACTCAAGGGTCTTTTTCCCTTTCCCCGGACTTTGAGTTAGGATTGTTAGAACCTTGATAATTCGAGAGAACCCATAAGATAGGGAACTCACTGAGATTTGATGTATCTCACCCCACGTTGTTGATGTATTTCAGGTGCTTCAGGTTCCGAGAAGGGTAAGGATAAGGTCGTGTGATCTTTTCCTTGCTTGTTGATGGCTAGCTTCCGTAGTGGAGTTATTTTGAGATCATTGTTGATCTAGTTCTTAGTTTTTATCTTTTGAACATCTTATGTATATTATGCCTTTAGAACTTTTATTGTTGTATTTTGGGCATGTAATATATATAATGTGTTAACTAGGAGCTTATAGTGTTTCAGTACCAAACACTTGGATTCGTATATATAATTTATGCTTTGATGTATGAGTTTTATATATGGGTGTTATACTTAACAGGGAATGGCAACCGAAGGTCACCGCTATCAAGGAGGCCAATGATCTTGCTACACTAGACCTCACGACACTATTTGGTTAACTTGATGAGCATGAGCAAGTGCTCATTAGCTTGGATAAACATGAAAAGAGTATCAAGAAAGAAAAGGCAAAAGATACGGAGAAGAAGTCGATAGCTCTTAAGGCTTCTTGTTCAAAGTCCACACATCAAGAGCTAAGTGATGATGAAACCAATAATGACAAAGATGAAGAATCCGGTGATGATATGGGCTTATTTGTGAAGAGATACAATAGATATGTTCGTAAGAACGATATTCAACACTCGGACAGAAATCTAGTCAAGTTCAGGAAGCAATCTAGAAGTGAGGGAAACAAAAATGGCAAGGTAAAAGGTACGTGCTACAACTGTGGAAAATCCGGGCACTACAAGCCGGATTGTCCATCTCTAAAGAAAGACAAAGATAAGGATAATGACAAGAGTCGCTCAAACAAAAAGTCCAATAAGTCTCGACGAGCATACATCGCTTGGGAAAGCGATAGTGAGTCGGAGAAAGATGATTCCTCAAGTGACGAAAGTGAATCCGTTAACTTTTGTCTTATGGCACGCCACAACAAAGTAAAAGAGGTAAAGCATTCTAAATATGATCATGTTAATACTATGTCACATTTAGAGTTATGAAAGGCTTTTGACATGTTACACTATGAGGCTAAGGAAGCATTTTGTGACGCCCCCGATCTATACCCCCAATAAACAGGAAATTAAAGCACTAAAAGAAAATTCGAAATTTCGTCAGAGCACATTTGAAATTCCGGCATAGAAAGGGAGGAATCACATCAATTGAAACAAAACATAGCATACAACACCTGCTCATAAAGATATGCAACTGTGGGGTAGCAATCATACAGAGGAAACTTTGTTCCTTACACCCACTTTTCAGAAATTAGAATTAAAGCGGAAAATCTAAAATCTGATTAACATATATACATATACACATATAAACAGTTTGTCATACATCAGGTAGCATATGTACAACCAAAATATATCATCAGATATACAAAATAATCGCAAACGGCCACCCTAGCTACCCGGAGTCACATATCAGAGCCGACCGACAAAAGAATGAAGACGCAAAGCTTCACAAAAAGAATACCTCCAGCAACTCTAATCTGCAACGCCTCATAGAGCGTTATAAAACAGCAGAAGGGTGAGAAAAACAACCATAATATAATTGAATAAAATTATATATAATAACACAGAATTGTACACGTAACGCATTCTCGCCACAACCACATATAACATAATACCGCACAATTCTCAAACATCGGATACCAATTACACACCACACATATACCATACAATCATCAATCACAGTCACAAATTCACACACAATTAATTCATGATTTATGCAATGCACATATACCGACACAACGACTCTATGCACATGCCATGCGGTACCGACTTCCAATGTCTCTTGTCTCATCATCAGTTCACTCAGGAACTATTGGAACCATCGCTCATTACTGAGAATCTCAAGTAACTCCCCGTCGGGCCTACGATGTTCACCCGTCGCTTTAGGTCCTCAGGCATCGCCTCATATTTTCGAGGCACACGACGTTAAGGATTGCTTTAAGTCTCCGAAGGAGCCCACAATCGTCTATAACCACCGCTTTAGGTCCTCAGGCATCGCCTCATATTTTCGAGGCACACGATGTTATAGCAATTTCCCTCAGGAATTAAACCGTCACTCAGGACGTTTCCACAATGCACATTATGATGCTTGGCATACAATGACTCATGACACTCACATTGCATCCATGCACATATTCATAATCATGCACATTTATCAAATACCACACTTAGCATTTTCTTGCCTTTCGGCCACAAAGCATCATCACAACAGCACATAAGTCATCTCACGTACAAAACAACAACATACGGCATAATACACGTCAATTCCACACCATTAAAATGACAAAAATCGATAACCGACACTATTCACATTTCCCGACAAAATTTAATCGGTTAATAATTCTCAAAAACCTCATAATCATAAAGTACAACTCGATACCTTTCTAACGACACCAAGAATTCAAAAATCGGATAATCGGAACCAAAGTTACGGACGAAAACGAAAATGATATTTTGAAAAGTCACATTTTGCAAAAGTCCTGCCCGTACGCGTATCACTATGAGCCGTACGCGTATGAGCAGAGATCTCATTTTCCCAAAGTTCACGTGTAAAAACCCATACGCGTAATGCCCTCTCTCGTACGCGTATTGCCATGAAATGCTACGCGTATCATACGCAAATGGGCAGATGGCCGAGAAAACCAGCAGCCCATACGCGTATTGCCCTCATGGCTCGCCCACCATACGCGTAACGCCAAGGTTCATACGCGTATGAACATGTCCCATACGCGTATGACCTGGAAATCTCAGAAAAATTCTGCAGAACAATGTTCTGCGTTTTTCCACCCCAATCATCCAATTTCTTCACCTAAAACTCAGAAAAACAGCAATTTGAAGTGTAATAACATACCACAAACATGTATGAACAATCAACAATGCATTCAACAAGATTTTTACCACAATCAAATTCATTTCTAATCAATTTTTACACAATCTAGGTTTTACTAATATTCTCCAAATCAATCCAAAAACAACAACAAAACACATACATAATCGTATACAATCATAGAACAATCGAGTTTCGCACCCTTACCCGATTAATCGATTCCTAGAAATTGTTCTTGATGATTTTTCCACTCTTTCTCCAATTTTCTCTCTTCTCCTCTTTTCTTCTCTTTTTCCTTCTTTCTTCTTTCTTTCTCTCTATTTTTCTTTCCCTTTTCTTTTCTATTTTCTTTTCTTTCTTACTAACTTAGTAAAAATATCTATGAAATTTCCAAAATACCCCCACACTCAAATATCCCGCAAATGTTCCCAAAACGCGATAAAATATAATCACGACGAAAAATAACATATTTTCACATAAAAGTCGAGAATAAAATAAAATAATAATAAAATAATCCAAAAAGACTCAATAAAATAAAATTGGCAAAACGGGGCGTTACAATTCTCCCCCACTTAGAAATTTTCGTCCTCGAAAATCTTACCTGATACAAACAACTCTGGATACGACTCCCGCATCCTACTCTCTAACTCCCACGTCAAGTTACCATCAGCAGCGCCTCCCCACGCCACTTTCACAAGTGTAATCTCCTTGCCCCTCAACCGCTTCACCTCGCGATCCAAAATCCTAACTGGTAAAGTCTCGACCGTAAGGTTATCCCTTACCTCAACCTCGTCCATTGGAATAACATGTGAAGGGTCCGGAACATACTTCCGAAGCTGTGAAACATGAAACACATCATGCAAATTCGATAGATTCGGCGGCAACGCCACACGATACGCCACAGCACCAACTCTCGCAGATATCTGGTAAGGACCAATAAATCGAGAAGTAAGCTTCTTAGATTTCAAAGCACGACCAACGCCCGTTACCGGCGTAACTCTCAGAAATACGTGATCTCCCTCTTGAAACTCAAGATCCTTCCGTCTCCGATCATGATAACTCTTTTGTCTATCCTGAGAAGCCTTCATTTTCTCACGAATAAACTTTACCTTTTCCGTCGTTTGTTGCACCAAATCCGGTCCAACCACCGAACTTTCACCTGTTTCGTGCCAACACAACGGCGTTCTACATCTTCGTCCATATAAGGCCTCAAAAGGTGCCATTCCAATACTAGAATGGAAACTATTATTATACGTGAACTCAACCAAAGCAAGATAACCGTCCCACGCACCACCTTGTTCCAAAACACACGCTCTCAACAAATCCTCCAAAGACTGAATCGTTCTTTCGGTCTGACCATCCGTCTGCGGATGATAAGCCGAACTCAACCTCAATCTAGAACCCAAAGCCTTTTGTAAACTTTCCCAAAATCTAGATGTAAATCTAGGATCTCGATTAGAAACAATACTCAATGGAATCCCATGCAATTTCACCACCACACTGATATAGATCTCAGCTAACCGTTCCAAAGAAAAACTGATGTCAATCGGAATAAAATGCGCCGACTTAGTCAGCCTGTCAACAATCACCCAAATAGCATTATGCCCACGCTGAGTGTTCGGTAATCCCGTCACAAAATCCATCGAAATGCTATCCCATTTCCACTCAGGAATATCCAACGGTTGCAACAAACCACTAGGTCTCAAATGTTCCACTTTCGATTTCTGACAAGTCAAACATGCATACACAAACTGAGCCACGTCTCTTTTCAAACCAGACCACCAGAAAATCTTCTTCAAATCTTGGTACATCTTATTCGCACCCGGATGCATACTTAAATTACTCCGGTGTCCTTCCTCCAAAACCATTCTTTTCAACTCCGCATCATCAGGAATACAAATACGACCACGAAACCTCAAAACACCAAAATTATCCACCTTGAAATCCACATTCTCATTCCTCATCAAATCAACGAATTTCAAATCCAGTTTTTGTTTCTCACTTACCGACAACAAAAATTCATTAGTAACTTTCAACATTCCAAGCCTTACACTAACCGATGTCACTTCACATATCAAACTCAAGTCTCTAAACGACTCCAAAAGTTCCAACTTTTTCACCATCAATGCGGACATATTCAACGATTTCCGGCTCAATGCATCGGCTACCACATTAGCTTTACCAGGATGGTAATTCAAGCCAAAGTCGTAGTCTTTCAAGAATTCCAACCATCTCCGCTGTCTCATGTTCAACTCTTTCTGATCAAATAAATATTTCAAGCTTTTATGATCACTAAAGACTTCGAACCTCGCACCATAGAGATAGTGCCTCCAAATCTTCAACACAAAAACTACAGCCGCTAATTCAAGATCATGAGTAGGATAGTTTTTCTCATGAACTCTTAATTGCCTTGAAGCATAAGCTACAACCTTACCTTCCTGCATCATAACACCACCCAAACCAATTAAAGAAGCATCGCAGTACACAACAAACGGTTCATTAGGATCAGGTAAAATCAGAATCGGAGCTGTCGTCAATCTTCTCTTCAGCTCACAAAAACTTTCTTCACATTGAATATCCCAAAATGAATGCTTTGCCCTTACAAGTCAACTGTGTCAAAGGAAGAGCTAGCTTAGAAAAACCTTTAATGAACCTCCGGTAATAACCAGCCAAACCCAAAAAGCTTCGAATTTCAGTAACGGATCTAGGAGCCTCCCATTGTAGAACTGATTCTACTTTAGATGGATCCACAGCAATACCATTACCTGAAATTACGTGCCCAAGAAAACCCACCTCAGACAACCAGAATTCACACTTGGACAATTTGGCAAAAAGCTTACTTTCCTTCAACACCTGCAAAACAATACGCAAATGCTCTGCATGTTCCTCACGAGACTTAGAATAGGTTAAAATATCATCAATAAACACCACCACAAAACGATCCAAATGCTCTTGGAAAATCCGATTCATGTATTCCATAAACACACCAGGCGCGTTAGAAACCCCGAACGGCATCACCGAATATTCATAATGACCGTACCGTGTTCTAAAGGCTGTCTTCTGAATATCCTCTTCTTTCACTCTTATCTGATGGTACCCCGATCTCAAATCAATCTTACTAAATACACAAGCACCAACCAACTGATCCATCAGATCATCAATCCTTGGAAGCGGATACTTATTCTTAATCGTCACTTTGTTCAACTGGCGATAATCAATACATAATCGCATACTCCCATCTTTCTTTTTCACTAATAAAACTGGAGCACCCCAAGGAGAAACACTTGGCCTCACGAACCTCTTCTCCAATAAGTCACTTAACTGCTTTTTCAACTCCACCAATTCAGATGCCGACATTCTATAAGGTGCCATAGAAACAGGTCTAGTACCAGGAACTAGATCTATAGAAAATTCAACTTCTCTCTCTGGCGGTACATCTGAAATATCATCAGGAAACACCTCAAGAAATTCGCACACAACAGGAAACACCTCCAATGAAACTTGACTATCCACCGTCAAAGATGCAAACAAACCAAACAACTGAGCTTCATCCGCCAAAAGTTTCTTCAACTCTTTGGTAGATAAGAAACTCGAGTCTTCGTCTTCCCCAAGAGAAGGAAACCTTACAAGCTTATGATAACAATCAATGTGCACCCGATTGAATTGCAACCAATTCATTCCCAACACCACATCTAAACCTTCCAACGGTAAACACACCAAATCCATCACAAAGTCTTTACCATAAATGGTCAAAGGACAACTCAAACACACTAAAGAAGTAGTTACTGACCCCATCGCTGGAGTATCAATAACCATCTCACCATCCATCGAAGACAACCCAAGATTCAAACATTCCGCGCACTCAGACGAAATAAACGAATGAGTCGCTCCAGTATCAATAATAGCAATTAAAGGCGTATTATTAATAAAGCAAGTACCTCTTATCAGATGATCAGCACTTGAAGTCTGAGTTCCCGCCAATGAAAACACTTTCCCACTAGTCGGAGCTTTCTTCTGATTCGGACACTTCGAGCTAATGTGACCAGGTTCCCCACAGTTATAACACTTCACTACATTCTTCCTTTTACAATCAGCTAAAACATGTCCGATACCACCACAATTAGAACACTTATCCACTTTCTTCCTACATTCCATCTGGCGATGACCCAATTCACCACATTTAAAACACCTAGGAGCATTAGACATACCTCCTCCATTTGTCCTTCGATCAAAATTACCCCTTTGCTTACCTTTATCAGCCGGTGACACATACGGACCACCACGGAACTGTTGTTTCCCTTTCCTGTCACTTACACTTTTATAGTGAGCAGAACGAGCCTTACTATCTTCATCATAAATCCTACAGCATTCTACCAAATCAGCAAACCTTCGTATCCTCTGATAACCAATAGCCCGCTTTATCTCAGGACGCAAACCACTTTCATACTTCACACACTTTGAAAATTCAGCAGTCGCTTCCACATAATGAGGATAAAACTGCACAAGTTCCACAAACTTAGCAGTATAGTCAATAACCGACATATTACCTTGTTTTAGCTCTAAAAACTCAATCTCTTTCTTTCCTCGGACATCCTCCGGAAAATACTTCCTTAGAAACTCTCGGCTAAACACTTCCCAAGTAATCTCTTCTTCCTCTTCCTCAGCTTCCAACACCTGACGAGTACTGACCCACCAGTCATCAGCCTCTTCGTGTAGCATATGAGTGCCCAACCTCACTTTATCATCATCGTCATCACAATCCATTACCCTAAAAATCCTCTCAATCTCTTTCAACCACAACTGCGCACCATCCGGATCATGTTTCCCTTTAAAGATCGGCGGCTTATTCTTTCTAAACTCATCATTTCCTGCAGCATTCGGTGCACCCTGCACAGCTCGTGCCATAGCCTCCATCGCAACAGCCAAAGCAGCATCATTACGACCAGCCATATTTTGTTCGTCCAAATACAGAAACTATGGTTAAACAACAACTCGTCCAACACAACTCGCCCAATATGCCAGACACAACAGACACAACAGATACGGACTGACACGGACTGGCTCTGATACCACTTAATGTGACGCCCCCGATCTATACCCCCAATAAACAGGAAATTAAAGCACTAAAAGAAAATTCGAAATTTCGTCAGAGCACATTTGAAATTCCGGCATAGAAAGGGAGGAATCACATCAATTGAAACAAAACATAGCATACAACACCTGCTCATAAAGATATGCAACTGTGGGGTAGCAATCATACAGAGGAAACTTTGTTCCTTACACCCACTTTTCAGAAATTAGAATTAAAGCGGAAAATCTAAAATCTGATTAACATATATACATATACACATGTAAACAGTTTGTCATACATCAGGTAGCATATGTACAACCAAAATATATCATCAGATATACAAAATAATCGCAAACGGCCACCCTAGCTACCCGGAGTCACATATCAGAGCCGACCGACAAAAGAATGAAGACGCAAAGCTTCACAAAAAGAATACCTCTAGCAACTCTAATCTGCAACGCCTCATAGAGCGTTATAAAACAGCAGAAGGGTGAGAAAAACAACCATAATATAATTGAATAAAATTATATATAATAACACAGAATTGTACACGTAACGCATTCTCGCCACAACCACATATAACATAATACCGCATAATTCTCAAACATCGGATACCAATTACACACCACACATATACCATACAATCATCAATCACAGTCACAAATTCACACACAATTAATTCATGATTTATGCAATGCACATATACCGAAACAACGACTCTATGCACATACCATGCGGTACCGACTTCCAATGTCTCTTGTCTCATCATCAGTTCACTCAGGAACTATTGGAACCATCGCTCGTTACTGAGAATCTCAAGTAACTCCCCGTCGGGCCTACGATGTTCACCCGTCGCTTTAGGTCCTCAGGCATCGCCTCATATTTTCGAGGCACACGACGTTAAGGATTGCTTTAAGTCTCCGAAGGAGCCCACAATCGTCTATAACCACCGCTTTAGGTCCTCAGGCATCGCCTCATATTTTTGAGGCACACGATGTTATAGCAATTTCCCTCAGGAATTAAATCGTCACTCAGGACGTTTCCACAATGCACATTATGATGCTTGGCATACAATGACTCATGACACTCACATTGCATCCATGCACATATTCATAATCATGCACATTTATCAAATACCACACTTAGCATTTTCTTGCCTTTCGGCCACAAAGCATCATCACAACAGCACATAAGTCATCTCACGTACAAAACAACAACATACGGCATAATACACGTCAATTCCACACCATTAAAATGACAAAAATCGATAACCGACACTATTCACATTTCCCGACAAAATTTAATCGGCTAATAATTCTCAAAAACCTCATAATCATAAAGTACAACTCGATACCTTTCTAACGACACCAAGAATTCAAAAATCGGATAATCGGAACCAAAGTTACGGACGAAAACGAAAATGATATTTTGAAAAGTCACATTTTGCAAAAGTCCTGCCCGTACGCGTATCACTATGAGCCGTACGCGTATGAGCAGAGATCTCATTTTCCCAAAGTTCACGTGTAAAAACCCATACGCGTAATGCCCTCTCTCGTACGCGTATTGCCATGAAATGCTACGCGTATCATACGCAAATGGGCAGATGGCCGAGAAAACCAGCAGCCCATACGCGTATTGCCCTCATGGCTCGCCCACCATACGCGTAACGCCAAGGTTCATACGTGTATGAACATGTCCCATACGCGTATGACCTGGAAATCTCAGAAAAATTCTGCAGAACAATGTTCTGCGTTTTTCCACCCCAATCATCCAATTTCTTCACCTAAAACTCAGAAAAACAGCAATTTGAAGTGTAATAACATACCACAAACATGTATGAACAATCAACAATGCATTCAACAAGATTTTTACCACAATCAAATTCATTTCTAATCAATTTTTACACAATCTAGATTTTACTAATATTCTCCAAATCAATCCAAAAACAACAACAAAACACATACATAATCGTATACAATCATAGAACAATCGAGTTTCGCACCCTTACCCGATTAATCGATTCCTAGAAATTGTTCTTGATGATTTTTCCACTCTTTCTCCAATTTTCTCTCTTCTCCTCTTTTCTTCTCTTTTTCCTTCTTTCTTCTTTCTTTCTCTCTATTTTTCTTTCCCTTTTCTTTTCTATTTTCTTTTCTTTCTTACTAACTTAGTAAAAATATCTATGAAATGTCCAAAATACCCCCACACTCAAATATCCCGCAAATGTTCCCAAAACGCGATAAAATATAATCACGACGAAAAATAACATATTTTCACATAAAAGTCGAGAATAAAATAAAATAATAATAAAATAATCCAAAAAGACTCAATAAAATAAAATTGGCAAAACGGGGCGTTACACATTTCAACGTTTAGCCTCAAATAAAAGGATTTTCACATATTTGGAGAAGAAGGTTTCCGATTCCGAAAAGGAATTGAAAGCTCTCAAAAACTCTATAGTGGACACATCAAAATCCAAGGTTGAAGAGGATCCTACCTCTTGGTTCAATTGGGGTTGTGACACTTGTCATATTTGGCAACGAGGGGTGAGAACCCTCAAGGCCAAATTGGACAAGGCTCTTAAGCCAAAAGTTACGGTTGCTATTGATCGATCACATTTTCATGAGAGCGTGAATAATCCATATCAAAAGTATACCTATGTGATTCGAGATAGTGATAGAAAAAGTAAATTCCAAATGAATCGTAATTGTCTTTACTGTTGTAAGCCTGGTCATACTATTGCTAAATGCCGCTTCAGAAGGTTTCTTGTTCCGAAAGGCATCTACCAATGGTTGCCCTAGTGCGGTCTTGGTTTCACTCACCTTAAAGGACCCAATGAGAATTGGGTACCTACTCTCCCTTGATTGTTTTTGTAGGTACAAAGTCTTGAGACCACCGAAAGAAGATGGGTTCTGGATAGTGGCTGCTCGAGACACATGGCCGGAGACATATCTCTTTTTACCGACTTTGTGGCGAAGAAAAAGGGGTTTGTCACCTACGGAGATAACAACAAGGGACAGATTCTCGACAAAGGTAGTGTAGGTAACCTCTCATCTACTACTATCTCTGATGTGCTGCTTGTGGAAGGCCTTAGACACAACCTTTTAAGCATTAGTCAACTATGTGACAAGAATTATAAAGTATCTTTTTCAAAGGATTGCTGCATAGTTGAAGATAGCCACAAAAAGAATGTGTTTAAGGGCTTGAGGGTGAACAACGTCTACATGCTAGACTTAAATGAGGTATCGTTGAATGGAGACAAGTGTCTAGTCGCTATGAATGAAGATTCATGGTTGTGGCATAGACGGTTGGCTCACATCAATTTTGATTTGCTCAACAAAATTGTCTCTAAAGACCTAGTCATCGGTTTGCCCAAAATTAAATTCACAAAGGATCACCTTTGTGATGCTTGTCAAATGGGAAAGAAAACAAAGATCTCATTCAAATCTAAAAACATCGTTTCAACTATTAGACCCCTTGAGCTCCTCCATATGGACCTCTTTGGACCACCTAGGGTTAAAAGTCTAGGTGGTAACTATTATGGGCTTGTTATAGTCGATGATTTTTCTAGGTTTTGCTGGACAATTTTCTTAGCAAATAAGAGTGATACCTTTTCGGCCTTTGAATGATTTGCTAAGTTATCTCAGAACAAGTTAAACACAAACATTGGGTCAATTAGAAGTGACCATGGGGGTGAGTTTGAAAATCATTTATTTGAAGCATTTTGTGATTCCAACGGAATTGATCATAATTTTTCTGCACCATGTACCCCTCAACAAAATGGGGTAGTGGAACGTAAAAATAGAGTTTTGGAAGAACTTGGAAGGACTATGATCAATGATGGTGGATTATCAAAATACTTGTGGGCCGACGCCATAAGTACGGCTTGTTATGTTTTGAATAGGGTGCTCATCCGGCCTATTCTAAACAAGACACCGTATGAGCTTTTAAAAGGGCGTAAGCCAAACATCTCTCACCTTCATGTATTTGGGTACAAATGCTTTGTGTTAAATAATAGGAAAGAGACTCTTGGTAAATTTGATGCCAAGGCCGATGAGGGTATTTTTCTTGGTTACTCTCAGTCGAGTAAAGCATATAGAATTTATAATAAGAGGTTACGCATAGTTGAAGAGTCGGTTCATGTTACTTTTGACGAGTCTTATCCAAGAAATGTCGGAGAAGGTAGTTCTTTTCATGGTGCACGTGTACCTACTGAAGACATACTCAAGGACACTGATTAGGGAATTGATCAACCTGAAGCAGTGCGTATTGAGGAGGAAAAGGATCACCAACCAGTGAAAAGTGAGGATGATCATCATGTTGATAAAGATGAACTTCCTCCAGCTTGGAAGTCTTCAAAAGACCATCCAATTGACAACATTCTTGGTGATATCTCTAAGGGAGTAACTACTCGCTCTAAACTTAGTAACTTTTGTTATTAATCTGCTTTTGTCTCCCAAGTTGAACCTAAAAACGCTAAGGAGGCGTTACTCGATGAGCATTGGTTTCTATCAATGCAAGATGAACTAAATCAATTCTGGAGAAATGAGGTTTGGGACCTTGTCCCCCCTCCGCGAGATCATCGAGTAATCGGCACCCGATGGGTGTTTAGGAATAAACTTGATGAAAATGGAGTAATAACGTGTAACAAAGCTAGGCTTGTAGCGCAAGGCTATAACCAAGAGGAAGGAATCGAGTATGAGGAAACTTATGCGCCGGTTGCCCGACTCGAGGCCATACGCCTTCTACTTGCCTATGCTTGCACAAAGAACTTTAAATTATTCCAAATGGATGTTAAAAGTGCATTCCTTCACGGATACATAGATGAAGAGGTTTATGTAGCCCAACCTCCAGGTTTTGAATCCCACGAATATCCTGATCATGTCTATAAACTTAAACGAGCTTTGTACGGACTTAAACAAGCCCCTAGGGCTTGGTATGAACGTATAAGCAAATTTCTACTTGATCAAGGATATTCAAGAGGAAAGGTTGACATAACTCTCTTTATTAAATGTCAAGGAAAACACTTAATTTTGATACAAAATTATGTTGACGATATCATTTTTGGGTCTACTAACATGACCTTGGTCAAGGAGTTTTCTAGTTTGATGCAGGGGGAGTTTGAAATGAGCATGATGGGGGAGCTCAACTATTTCCTCGGATTGCAAATCAAACAACTTGAAGAGGGCACATTCGTGAGTCAAACAAAATATTGTCTTGAGTTACTAAAGCGTTTTGATATGCTGAACTGCAAAGCAATAAATACTCCTATGCCTACAAGTGCTAATCTTGATCGTGATGAAAAGGGTAAGGATGTTGAGGTAAAGAAGTATCGAGGTATGATAGGGTCTCTTCTTTATCTTACCGCATCACGTCCCGATATAATGTTTAGTGTATGCATGTGTGTGAGGTATCAGGCACATCCCAAGGAATCCCACCTAAAGGTAGTTAAGTGTATACTTCGATACCTCTCTGGTACTCCAAAGTATGGGTTGTGGTATTCCAAAGGTAGTGTTTGTTCCTTAGTTTGCTACTCCGATTCCGACTTTGTCGGGTGCAAGTTGGATAGGAAAAGTACTAGTGGCACGTGTCACTTTTTCGCAAATTCCTTGGTGAGTTGGCACAGCAAGAAACAGGTTTCCGTTGCTTTGTCAACAGTCGAGGCGGAATACGTTGCCGCCGGTAGTTGTTGTGCTCAAGTCTTATGGCTTAAACAACAATTATTTGATTTCAACTTAAAACTTGAACGTATTCCAATTTTGTGCGATAACACTAGTGCGATTAATCTAACTAAGAACCCCGTATTGCATTCACGCACCAAGCATATCGAAATACGCCATCATTTTCTTAGGGATCATGTAGAGAAAGGTGATGTAATTTTTGAGCATGTTGACACTAAGAATCAACTTGCTGACATTTTCACAAAACCGTTAGCTACAGAGCCTTTCTTTCACATCCGTAGGGAACTTGGCATTCTCGATATCTCGGGTCGTGCTTAATAGTCATGATATTCACATATATACATGCTTGTTTATTCTTTTAACTAACAATGCGAAGAGATATTTAGCTATATGTGAGGGATCTTATCGTCATGATGATCAAGGTAATATCGTTCCGATGTATAGATGTTTATCAATATTGTGTGCCATATTAATTACTCTAATCTTGATTTTTATTGCATTTTGAGAACTTATCGTTCATGTGGATGTTTTGTTCTGTATGTGTTTATGTCTATTTATCTGGTTGAAACTTAAAAATTTGCAAAATTTCACTTCTGTATGTTCATGCGTCGATGCATAGATTCATGCGCTGACCTAGTAAATTTTCAGGATAGCGCATAACCACATGTTCAACTTTTTTCAGAAACTTCATGAATCATGCGCCGACGCACAGATTCATAGGTCGACGCATAACTTGACCGTTCATACTCCCTTCTTTACTGGGACGTGTGCGCCGACCTAGTGTTCTTCATTTTCCCTACATATTCTCATTGCACATTAACCTATGGTTATTGCATGTCATCTCATTAGACTTTGTGGTCAATCTCTCCCTATCCTCCTCCATTAAACCTCATCAATAACAATTACTCTCCACTAAATCCTCATCAAAACCCTAAAAATCAAAAACCCACCAAGAGAAAATCTTCTATATTACTGCTGCAAGGTTTTTCTAAGGGCTGCACATATCTCCTCTTCACTCTCAGCGAAAATCAAGTGTCATCATCCTCTTTCAACTTTTCTTCAACCATGGCTTCAAGAAGAAACCCTAGTAGAAGGGGAACAAGAGGATCATCTTCACAATCAGCACCAACCAGAACATCATCATCTTCACAACGGGTAACCTTTAAGTCTTTAATTTCTGAAAGGCTAACTATTCCTTTTGAGGAACTATTTTCTAACCGGGCTGTTATAAGACAACATGGGTTTTATCCTCTAATGGTCCAGATTTTCACATTCCTGAGATTTCTGAACTTATAAATTTTCAAAATCTTAGTGAATTTGTAGAATGTGATGATAAGTATAGTGAAGATTTGACTCGGTTGTTCTATTATGGGATCAAGGGCAAATTTCATGGGGCTGAATTTAAATTCTCTATGAATAATGCAGAATTTGAAATGACCAATATTATATGGTCTACATTGTTTGTATTGGATACTGATGACACTCTCCCAAAGGTTACTGATAAAACCTTTGTTCAGGGCTATGAATTCAAAACTGCTCTGAATTAGTGGTTTATTTCCTAAAAGTGTAACTACCGGTCATTTAAAATTTGAAGACCGTATTCTTCAGTGGATTGTTGTTCGCATCTTGAGGCCTAAGAAAGGAGGATACTCAAGAGTTGAACAGGCAGAAGTTCATCTCATCTATATCCTCAAGAATAGGATCAAAATTAACTGGCCTTATTATTTTGCTTACAGGATGTTCATTACTCGCAGCTCCAGCAAATTTCTAGCACTTGGTTATGCATCTGCTGTTGCAAACATTTTGAATCACTTTGATATTCCTGTTCCGCAGATTTGTCACATTCATATTACTGCTGAACAACAATTTCTTGCCAAAACCCTTTCGATGATGGGTTACTTTTGGCATTCACGTGAGAACAAGTTCATTTATCGACCAAGATCCACCCATCCTGAACATGACGAACCAGTTCACCTTGAAGGAAGTGAAGATGAGGGCATTCTAGGAAATGCAAATCAAGCTGTTAATGATGAAAATGTTGTCATGCAAGAAGAAGTGGTTATGCAAGAAAATGTGGCTATTCAAGAAGAGGACAATGAGGCATGGATGGACTATCAACCTGAAGAAACTTCTGAAAATCAGGGCTGGGGTCAGTGGCAACAAAATTACTGGACTGTGCGTGGAAGCGCCTATGTGCCTCCAACCTATGGTGAGGACTATGAATGGCATCAACCTGAAAATTCTGCTCCTCCAACTCCACCGTCTCAGCATAATCAGCAGGGTTCTGAAGAAATTCTGGCTAGGTTGAACGAATTGACTCTTCAGCATCAAGAATTTCAAGCTCTGCAAGATACTCGTTACTCTGCTCAGCAAGAACAGTTCACCAATTTGTCTGATCAAGTTTCATCTCATATTACCAACTTCAACAATTTTGCCAACGCCGCTATGAATCGTTTTAATCAGATGGACGCCAACTTGACTCAACAAAACCAGAACCTGGAAAATAGTCTTGGAAACCTAAACAGCGCGTTGATTGAACTCAACCTACATCTAGAGGACCTTCCACAACCAAGCCAATACTATAGGGGTAGAGGTCATCCATTCAGGGGGAGAAAGCCATAGAGTTTAGGGCATCATATATCATTTGTGCTTACATTTCTGTTTTGTTTTTCCTTTCTGCTGTTGACATTTGAATGTTGCTTCTGTTTGTTTGAACTTTATCAGATTGAATGTATTGCAAATTTGTGCCTTCAGTTTTTATTTAAGTGTTTGTCTATTTATGTCTGTGTGTTGCAAATTTGTGATGATCCTCTACATATTATTGTGATTTATTTTGACCACCGTCTTTTCTTCTTTTTGATGTTGTCAAAGGGGGAGAAGAATAACAACATATGCATAAGTTTTACTAAACTAATGTCAAAGACAGGGGGAGCTTTGCTCATGTTGCTCACTCTCAAATTACAAATCTCATGACAACTAAGAAAGTGTTGCCATCATCAAAAAGGGGGAGTATGTGAGGGATATTCTTCTATTAACCTTATTTTAATGATGTCAACAAACATGTAAGAAACTAGACTGTAATTTGAGCGGTATCACTACACGTGTCGGGCATATTGCGTCTAACCATTATTGTTCATGTGTCTAGATGCATAGGATCTTGTCTTTCCCAAAAATAAATGTCCACTATCATTTTAGTTGTGTCTGGTATGTGTCTCTGGTCTTGGTCTGGTGAAAATGCTCAAAAAATTGAATTTCCTGAAAAATTGCACTTCATGCGCTGACCCTTCCAGTTCATGCGCTAACCTCCAAATTTCATGCGCTAACCTCCAAAACCTGCGGGAAAGCGCACAACTCAATGGACACGAAAATACTTGCTCATGCGTCGACGCATGAAGTGTGGAGGTCAGCGCATGACTTCAAAACTTTGCATTTTTCACTTAATTTCTTTTCTGTTATTTTTCTGTTATTATTTTTGTTGGTCATTTTTTTCATATAAATAGTTTTGGTCATCCTTTTTATCAACAACAAGAAACGTGAAAGATATATGTCATTTCTCTCTTCATCTTCATCTTCTTCATTGTGTAAACAAACAATCACACATAATCATCTTTGTTTGTGTCGCCCATTGATCGAAGTGATAGCGTTCAGAATTTAGGAAGTGTAATCTTCATCTTCTGGGTTGAGAGTTTGGCAGGTGTTTCTTGAATCAAACCAGTTGGTTTGTCCTCCAAAAATTGGATAGATTTTGGGGGTCTTTGGACAAACTGTTCTTTCTACAGGGATTCAGCTGGGCGAAGGTAACCGGAATTTGGTGCAACTGTTCGGTTTAGTAGCTGTAATCAGAGGATCGTAGAAGGAAGGTTTGGGTTCGAATTCTTGGAAGATTGTAATTGACCGAGTGAAGGTAACCGAAGAGCAGTGGATTCTTTCGGTTTAGTAGCGTGGGACGGTAATTGAATCAACCATATTCGAAGCACTTGATTCATCTTGAATCAAGGGAAGAGAAAATTCTGCATCAACGATCGAAGACGTTCGAGGGTTTGGATGTTCATAGTTTTCTCTTGTAACAAACAATTTGCAACAACTATATATATATATATATCAATTCCATTTGTGGAGTTGGGGGCAGACGTACCCAAAGCAAGGACGATTGGGGAACTGCCTAATCAAATCGCGTTTGTTCTCTCTTTCCTTAACTCTTTTACAATTCAGTTCGTTCGAATTTGTGAAGTCACAAGTCATCGAAATTTCTGTAGTTGAGTAATTGTACGCTGATAAATTATTTTTGTTAAACTGATACAATTCCTTGAATTGTGTTTTGGAGCAGTTGTACATTACATTCCATAGAAATTATGCACATAGTGTGTTTACGCACACTAGGTGTTTGATAATTTGTTTCAAAGCAAAATTCAAACACATTGCTTTAAATTGCTTATCTCTTTACCTCATTGGATTGGAATATACATTAAGCCACGGATATTTTGTTGACTGCGTTATTAAGTGTAGTATTCAAAACTGAATTTTTCTCTTCCATACTCATCTGTGATATATTCATGCATATCCGATCCTTTTGGTAGAAGGTTCGTTGTAGACGTTCTATCCAGTGGTAGCTTCCGTTTAAACAATTTTTTAAAAACAAATTTTGTAAACCATTTGCGTGTAAAACTCAAGGGATCTATTCAACCCCCCCCCCCCCCCCCTTTAGATCCATAGCCATCGTCTAACATATAAAACATAAATTACTTATGATATCAGTTACAATAGATAACTGTTGTTGTAAGTACCCTAAGTTTATTATATTAAATGTAGATTGCTTGTTTTCCAAACACCTCACTAAATAAATATACATGGATTCAATTTGATGAAGATGTCTATAATCTGCAAATTAAACTGTTCTTGAAAACCAACTTAAACAAACCAATGTTGCTTTCTGATTGCATTCGTCTTATCGAGCATTTCACGCTCTTTTACATATATTGTGGTTTATTGATCTGACTCCTTCGATATATCGCTATATTCGATTATAGTTAAATTTCCATAAGATCAACAAGACATTGGATAATCTGCCTCATCTTTAATTTAACTATAATGGAAGATGGCGATGCATCTAAGGAGCCAGATCATTATACCATAATCTATATATAAAAGAACGTGAGATAAATAATGAGAGGCATGCAATCAGAAAACAACAATGGTTTGTTTAAGTTGGTTTTCAAATACAACTTAATTTGCAGATTATAAGTATCTATGTAAAATTAACTGAATGTATTTTAAGTGAGGGTTAGTGAAACAAACAATCTACATAGAATATAATAAACTCAAACAACATTCTATACCAGATCCAGATATTATAAACTCATATAATATGCTTGCTACCACCAGCAAACTTTAAGTGAGGGTTAGTTAAACAAACAATGTAAATAGAATATGATAAACTCAAACAACATTCTATACCAGATCCAGAAATTATAAACTGATATAATACGCTTGCTTCCACCAGCATCATCACCCTGTATCATCCCCTTAACCTGAAAGGAAATAAAGCAAACTTCAAAAATGAGCATCCTCAGTTGAAAACAAACCCTAAAACCATAATCCAGTGATGAGTAAAGAGAGGAACATGAATAACGCACCTTTTAATGAAACTAATCGCGGAACAGGAATCAATTATGATATTGAACTAGTTTGGGAAGCTATGAAAAAGAAATATAAGGAGGAAGAAGCTTACACAAAAGCTTCATACTTCTTATACTTCTTTTCATTGCTTCTAAAACTAGATAAAGTTTGCTTACACTGTTGTTTCTTCATTTACTAACATCTTGTTCGTGATGCTATGAAAAAAAAGTATAAGGTGGATGAAGTTTCCATCATAGCTTCATGCTTCTTATACATTTTTCCATAGCAACACAAACATTATGAAGTTTCCAAAGTATGGTCTTTGTTAAGGTAGTGAAAACGAATCTGAAAAAATGAGAACAATCAACAAAAACAACATGCAACAAATGAGATAATGGGAAATATCTAACAATAGATGGAAGAAGAAGAATACCTTAATGTATGATTCACGGCTAATGGTGAAAACGAAGAGAAAAAATGGGTTCTAGGGTTTCACTTTGAAGGCAACGGCGTTACTGTCAATTAAGTGAAAGTTATTTTGCTTATATATAGGTAAACTATTTCACAACCGTTAGCAATAACAACCGTATAGATAGGTATTTATTTATTATAAATATATCACTACGGTTAACTAGAATAACCGTAGTGATAACCCTTTTATCTGTGAATTTTAAAATAAATAAAAACCCTATAGATAGGTATTTATTTATTATAAAGATACACTACGGTTGACCAGGAGAACCGTAGTGATAACCCTTTTATTTGTGAATTTTAAAATAAATAAAAAAGAAAAGGTGCGCCTTAACTTCTCACTTAATGCATCTGCAGTTAAAACATCAACAATGTAATTCACAATAGATCTGCAGCTTAAACATCAACAATGTAATTCAAACCCTAATTCAACTATTACATTTCATAACAAAGTAAACATTAAACATAAAGGAGACATGAAAACATAACATCTTGATATTTCCAGAAAATATCTCTGATTTCAGTTTGTTCTTCAAATTCTTGTTCTTTTTCTTTAAATCCTCATACATAACCTTCAGATAGCCCACAGCTTCCAACTCTGACTTCATAATGCTCTCATCGTCATTTCCATCTCTTTCTCCCACGTCTTCATCCCATATGAACAAATTACATGTTTCATCGCTCCTCCAAAATGGACATCTCCAAAAAAGCCTTCCTTTATTTTGTCCCTTCTTACATTGATACGAAACCATACGACCATCACAACCACACAAATTTCCAGATCGATATTTTACACTGGAAGAAGACGTAGAAACACATTTGGATGATTTTGTCTTCAAATGTGACATTGCAACACCTTAAAGTAGAACACTTTCTTGTTGTTGTTGTCTTCTTCCCGACAATGGTTACGGCGTTGGTGTTAGACCTCACTCGTCTTGTTTCTTTTTTCAATGGATAAATTGATATATACTTGGTGTTTAAAATACATAACAGTTTGTAACAACGGTTTAAAGAAAAAGCCGTCGTGATATCATTATTATTTTTTAGTTAAATATTAATAAAACTTAAAAAGGGAGCATTTACGTCAAAGGGATAAACTATTTGAGGGCGATGAGGTTCGAACCCATGATAGCTAGATTATATCACCACGGTTTCCATAACAACCGTTATTATACCCTTGAGATTTCTAATTAAAATAATGCGCGCGCATCCAGTACGCACTATAAGAACGGTGTATAGGATGTCGTAGTAAACCTCGCGTTGTTGTTTGGGCGTTTTGTAGTAGTGAGGGTGAGTGAAGACCCTTCTAAAAGAGAAAGAGTATTTGAAATTCTTACTAAAATAGGTGGCGCTAGAGATCTAGGCTCTCACTGCCTCAGAGAAAAGCTTGATGGGATCTCTTAAGTAGGCCTTCAATTCTCTAAAGAAGTAGAAATGGGAGTTATCCACACTCAAGGATGAATTAGTAGAAACTTCTAACCAGTATTTTGAGAAGGCGAAGGACCATGTATCCTTTCTTCATCATGGGAAATATATCGTCCTTGATGTATGTCGTGATGGGTGATCTCTAGGAAGGTTGTGAGATGTCCTCTACAACCGTCATGAATATTTTGGGAGTTTCAATGCTTGGACTTCTCAGGGTTTCCTCGATG
This sequence comes from Lathyrus tuberosus, assembly GCA_022829125.1. NCBI lineage: Eukaryota > Viridiplantae > Streptophyta > Magnoliopsida > Fabales > Fabaceae > Lathyrus > Lathyrus tuberosus. The sequence goes on from JALAZF010000102.1 coordinate 11,209,163, forward strand.
AAGAAGTGGTTGATGTTAGAGGTTCTAGTGCTTGAGAATTTATATAGGACATTTACCATTATATTCTCCTCGCTCGTTACATACAAGATCTCATGAGATTTGAACTTCTCAAATATTTATATAGTTAGGCTAACGTATTTCTGCAACAATCGGTCTTTAGTACGAGCATCCCTTTTGACATGTGATACCACTAGTTTCAAATATGTTCGGAGTTTAATGTTTTTCCCCGTCTCGACTGAAAATGATGGTGATAAAGGCTTCGTATCCAGCCTAGTTATTGGTGTTAGAAAATTCAAAACTTATGGATGCTTCAATTAGTAACTCGATTTCCTTCTCCAGTATGAGACCGACCTCACTCCCTCTTCTATTTGATGACCCTTTTGTGAATACGACCTAGGTATTAATTGGTTCGGGTGCACCAGGAGACATTTCTGGTATGAAGTTTGCAAACAATTAGGATTTCAACGCTTTCTTGGGATCGAAATAGACAGCTAACTCAAACATTTCAACAGACCATTTCATCAATCGCCCAACTAGATCCGGTCTGCGGAGGACTTTCCCTAAAGAAAGATCAGTATGGACAACAATGGCATGTGCTGATAAGTGACATCGCAGCTTCCATGATGCAGTTACCAATGTCAGTGTTGCCTTTTTTTTATCTTCTAGGAACGTGTTTATGGCTCGGCTAATGCTTTAGATATAAAATATACCGGGATTTGAGAAAAATCTACCTCTCAGATGAGGACGACGCTAACTACTTCAGAAATGACACCCAAATAAAGGAACAAAATTCTTTGGCGACCGGTCTGGACAAAAATTGATGTGTTTGATAAGATCGTTTTTAGAGATTGTTCTCGCTTCATGGTCTACTCAAAGTGTGTCTCTTTATTCAGTAACTTGTAGAATGGCAACATGTGTTGGGCCGACCTGAATATGAATCTATTTTGGGCGGTGAGCATCCCATTTAATTTCACACATACCCAATTTTCCGTTAGGGAACCAAAAATATATGGTGAAGTGATGAAACAAAGTCTTGGTGTGGCGGAGCAAACTTCCGGTATGGCGGAGATGAAGTTGACCTAAAGATTAACACTTCAACGTCCAAATCAATGAGTAAGTAATAAAAGAGTATAGTAAGTTATAGTTAGAATATACCTTAGATCTCGCTTGAGATACCTTATATATGAGGAGCAGTTAGAGATGTCTCATGTCTTCCAACATGGAACACGGAGAATCATAGATGATATCCAACAGTGAATGATCTGTACGTGATAATTGGGTCTCTTTATTATTGGGGAGATTGAGGAAAAAAGCTTATATTTGAGTTTGACTCAAACATTGTATATATAACGTTCAATTTTATATTATTTCAAGTTATATAATATTATATCTCATATTATCTTAATTGGTCCGATTGAAAATTTAATTTATATATTATCCCATAATATTTTCACTATTATCTTAATTGGTACGGTTGAAAATTTAATTTGGACATTTCATAAAGACTCAACTCAAATCATATAAAGATAAGTTGAATTCACTATTTTACATGAAAATTTAATTGATAGATAATATATAAATATTTACATCAGTGTACTTTGAATTTTTAATTTTTTTTTTTACTTTAGAGATTTTTCAAAACCTAGTTCACCTATATTCTTATTTTAAAAATTAAGAACAATTTTTCTTCAAAAGTGAGTAATATCAATTAAAACCCATCTTCATGAACAACAAAAAAACCAATTAAAAAATTCATCTATAACAGTAGTGTGAAATATTGAGTCCCATTTGCAGATTTTCAAACACATGTTCAAGATCTAGCAAGAAAAAGTAAAAAAAAAATAGTAACGATAAGATTTTTTTTTTCTTTCAAAATAAGCCCAATTTCTAAACGACAACTTAATTATGATTCTAAAAATCATGATTTTAGCTGTCTAGTTTGGGGTTCTAAAAGAGAATTGCTTAAGATATTTTAAATATTGCTATCACACCTTTGTAAAAAATTAAAAATATATTTAAAATTCGGAAATACATCACCGAACGCACGTCAAATACATACATTTCTGAGTTAAACTCTAAGGCAATGCAAAAAAAAAAAAATTTACATAAATGCATCTCCGTGTAATTTACGGAGATGCATCTCCGGACGATGTTTTAATCAAAAACGCTTTAAACCCTTCCTCCTTCCCCACTTCTCAAAATACTCTCTCAAACTCTTTCAACTCACATTCTCTCAAAATCATTCAACGCGCTTCAAAACTTCTTTCATCAACATCAAATCGATCAAAAAGTTCACTCAACATCAAACTAACTTCACATTTGGTAAGTTTCTAATTTTTCTGAGCTTTTTTTATTTCTATATACATTTGTAGAAACTGAGCATTAGGTTATGTAGTAGGTAGTTTATATATATTATTGAAATGAGAAATGTGATTAATAGGTCATTTAAATTATCAATGCATTATTTTGGATGTTAGCATGTACTACATTTCTGCCATTAGCGTGCTTTTGAGTTACATAACCTTACGGAGATGCATCTCCGGGATTTTCCAATGTTTTGATTTCCAAATTTCAGTTGTATTCATTCTTTGAAATATCATGTTTGTTATAATTTCGAAGCTTCCGACAATGATTTATTTTTCTGCAAGATCGTGATGCTTTAAAATTCATCAACCATGGTCATAAGATTACGGATCTGCAGCAACCTAATGAACAATGATTTAAGGATGTGATGCAACTATCTGTATTGGGAGACTTGTGTGGTATTGGTTATGTTACAGTTAACCATGGTATGATGTCCGCATTTGTAGAGATATGGCACTCAGAGACGTCATCATTTCATCTTCTATATGGTGAGATGTCTATCACACTGGATCATGTCTCGTGCCTGCTGCATCTTCTGCTCAAGGGGAATTCTTAGACCCCAACAAGATTAACAGAGATGACACATTGAAGATGATGGTAGACTATCTGGGAGATGACCCATGGGAAGCCATTAAGGAGTTAGAAGTCACCCGAAGGGCTCATGCTAGGTTTTGATTCTTTGAGAGGTTGTATACACAACAACTGAATGATGCAGAACAGGCTATTGGTGATGACTAACAGGTTGCGCAACATGGAGCATACACTTTGAGAGCATACCTGTTGTTTTTGGTTGGCACGTTCATTTTTGTGGACAATATTGTCACTTATATGTTTGTTGTTTACTTGCGATACTTCGATAACTTTGAGTGGATCCATGAGTACAATTTGGGGCCGCTTGTTTGATCTACTTGTACTCCAAATTAATCGAAGGTTGTATGTGGAAGACCAAATAGGTGACAAACATCATCACATTGTTAACGGTAATATTTTTGCATCTTTTAGTGTTTCTGTGACATTTTCATAACACTTTTGATACGTCCATTTCTGCATCTTTTACAAATGATTCATATGTACCATTTTCAGGCTTGGATCCTCCAGAGCTACCAACACATATTCGGTTGGTCATGTTTTTTGACCTACATTTAGGATATACCATGTGCTTCTGCATTCATCTCGCTCTGGGGGAATCAGGCGATAGTGTTGTTAGACGAAGACAATGATCTAGAAGGGGGTTGAATAGATTTCCTAATGAAAAAAAATTATTAAAATTCTGTTTTGAAAAATATTTTTCTATGGCAAGCAAAAGCGAATCAGGATCGACTCTCGTCTATCCAAACTATTATTGGTAGAATCGGATATACGTACAACCGTAGTAGAATGTATGCCAAAGATGAGAAAAGCCAAACAACAAGCTCAATATAATGTCTTTGAATATAAACCACACTTAAGATAAACGATTTTCAATGACAAGTAAAATAAAACTTGACTAAAAAATTTTGTCGAACATTTACTATGCAGTAATTTTATCGAACATTTGGTGTTCAATACACCAAGCTTGATTCTCTTTGTGTTGAAGTTATAACAAATCAATTGTAATGGTTTATATTGCAATGCTTTCACAAAAACATTTTTAAACACTTCAACACAACCAGAATTTTCAACAATTTAAATTACACACAAATTGTTCTCAAAATCGATAGAGAGAGAGAGAGAGAGAGAGGGAGAGACAGAGACAGACAGAGACAGAGACAGAGAGAAAGAGAACACCAAGATTTGTTTAGGAAGTTCCCCAATTGTTCTCACTATAGGTACGTCTGCCCTCAATTCGAAATCGAATTGAGATATTGTAATTAGCCTTCGCAATATCAGTTTATAAGATAATTGTAGAAGTTCAAACCCCAAACCATATGTTTGATGTTGATCCTAGCTCGTTCTCTACCCTTGATCTTAGCAAGATCAAGTCACACAAGATCTCCAATATAATCCTCTAGTTACCGCTACTCCTTTGACCGAACCTTTCATTCTTCAAAGCTTTCACTCGACTGAATCCAAATTATGAAATTTCCTCAAGTCTCTCAATTGATCCTCCAGTTACCGTTACTCCTTTGCAAGAACCTCCCGTTATTTTAAGCCCTCGCTCGGCCAAATCCAATTTGACAAGACTTGCGCAAAAATCTCTAAATCAACCCTTGATCTTGGAGTAAAAACCATAAAGTTTTTATCCTTGAATCCCCCAAAGATAACCTCAACCAAATTTTGACTACCCAACCTAGGTTAGACCTTATCAATCTTGTCTTGCCAACAAATAATAAAAAATGAATATGTGTAGCTGATGAATGCATCAAGAAAGGTTGAATATGATGAGAATTCTTTATATCTTTCAGATTTCAATGCTTAGAAATGATGCATGAATGTGTATTTTTATGTATGTGTGTGTAGAAAAGAAATGAGTAAAACAGATTATTTGCCAAAATGCAATTTTAAAATTTGGTACAGAATATATTGTCTCTAAATAGAAATGAGTCAATACATCAGCTGAACGAGTCAATACGAAACCAAACAGAGTCAATACATTGAAGTCAGTGGCCAATTTGTAAAGAAAAAGTTTCAAAATGAGTCGACTCCAAACACGAATGAGTCGACCCATTCGCTCAATGTATCAACTCATTCCTTCAATTTATCGATACATTGAAGGCAATGACTCTTAGAAAAACATATTTCAGATTGAGTCGATCCAACTAGGAATGAGTCGACCCATTCGCGTGATGTATCGACCAATTGCTCCCTTGTATCGACCCATTAAAGGCAGATCTAAACTCTTTGAAATTCCACCCAATACGTATAGACCCATACATGACTTTTTGTGAAAAACTCATATTTTGGTATGTGATGGCTTATGTAATCTAGTCTTACATGTTCTATGATGATGATGCACATTTAGAAAAAATTGTAAGGTCCAAATACACAAAGATCTAAGCTACCTAATTTTGACATCATTCAAAATACATTTAAGAGCATATTGCACTCACAGGTGCCATACAAAGTGTATCTTGACCGCTTGGTAGTAGAGGATATATATTTTAATACTTACGTCATTCACCGTGAGACACGTCCCTTTGAAGACATAGCCTTATACTCGAAATGGTTGGCTTGCGGTTCACGTATGACATATTCTCATTTCCTTGAGCGCATCATGCGGAAGTTCGTCTACATGCAGTTCATTCCTAAAGACCCTTCTGAGTCTGCTCCTCCCGCTATGACATGTAGAGATATGAATATCATGCTTGATGATTATCTTAATCATCTGGTACCTGTAGCATAGTTCCTAGCAACTAGAGTGATGTACACGGCTACATCCAGTGGTATTTTAGGGTGTCACATCTTTATATGATACAAGATGCTCTGGAAGATCCACTTAAGTCAGTTTATTAGGAGATACTAGAGGAGTAGCAGGTTAAGGGAAATCATGTTATTGATATGTTGTATAGATGTCGTTGTATCATGGAGATTAGGTAGGCGGGTATAGACAAAGGAGTTTTTTTGGAAGGAGGCTCTAAGGCCTTAAATGTCGTAGATGCCATCACAGGGAGGCACTGCAATACAGGAGGCAACGTAGAAATATGAAAGCCTGAGTTTGTTATACACAGTAGTATATATAATTTGTATTAAAAACACTATTTTTAATTCTATTTTATTTTGACTTCATTGTGTACTCCAAATTTATTTAATTTATATGTCATTTTCATATTATTTTGAAAGTGTGTGACTTAATTTATATAAATTTGAAAATGATATTATAGGTATAATATATCGTCAAATTCATCAGAGCATCTCTAAATCAAAGTAAAAAATTATTGTTTATTGTGGTTCTGAAGATGTATCTCCAGATTATGTCTGGTGTGAATACAAAGATGCATCTCTAAAACAATTTATATAAAAAAATGGTATTTAACTGAGAATGCATGAGATGTACATGAAGTTGTTTTGAAGATGCATCTTCAAAAAAATTTTGAAAATTATATAAGATGATATTCAATTGGGGCGTGTTTCATTGAGACTTGGGTTGCGTTCGAAAATGATTTAGAAGAGCAATTTCAAATTTTCATAGGATATTTTTCTACCACTTAAAGCGAGATTAGTAATTCCCTTCTAAAAAATCACTGTTAACGGCCTATGTTTGGGATTCTAAAAAATCACTGGTAAAAGCTAACAATTGGAGCTTATGAAAACCCTCGATGGAAAATCACGGTTGAAAGGAGTGCGAAACGTGAGGTGGACGTGGCTCACCTTGTTTCCAAACACACAATGAATCGTATACAATGCTGAAGTAATGATAGAAACTACGGTGTAACCTTTTCTGAAAATACCTCAACTTTCCCCGCCAATAATCACAATTCAAAGAGTACAAAGTACATACATAATTATTCAGCATTTTCATTGTAAAAAACATGTCACCAAATGCATGGAACAGGACTATTAATAGTGTCAGGAAAAATTAAACTCATGACAAATTAATATAGTTCGAATTGGAGCCAAAACTATAGCTAAAACTAGGAGAGATAAATGAATATTTGAATTAGTGGTGAGGTTGGCACAAAGAATCTCGGCAAAACCTATACTAGGGATGACAACGGGTCGAGTCGAGTGCGGGTTTCACACTACTCAAACCCGCACCCGAAATCACCACCCGAATCCGAATCCAAAAGCTATTCGGGTGGCAAAATAACACTCACGCCCATACCCGTTGGATTCGGGTTTTATCACCCAAACCCGTAGCAAAAACACAAAAATACAACAACAACATTGAAATTATTTGAATATATATATATATATATATATATATATATATATATATATATATATCGGGTGTGGTTTCGGGCGTGGGTTTCAACACTACCCAAACCCGCACCCGAAATATCGGGTGACACCCGAACCCAGTCAACTCGGGTTTTCACCCGTTGACTCGGGTTCGGGTGCGGGTGGGCCCCGCGGGTTTGGGTCTGCCTGTCATCACTAAGCTACACTTTGCTTTCAACAACAATAGAAGTAGCACACTTCCAAGACAATACTTGATTTTGCTAAAAGTTTCAACCAAGAACAATACACTCTTGCTTAAAAGTTTTAGTGTGGACAATTAACAATCAGTCTACTTCAATGCATCAGAAGATACATGAGTGACATACAATTAACAAGCACTAAACCCTAAAGAACAACCAAGACACGGCTAATCCTAATTCTCCAAAACCTGCACTTTCTTTAGGTTTAAAAACTCCTTTAAATAAGCATCACATTTGCATGAGCTTGGGCTCTTAAAATAGAACGTAAAACACCAGGAATCAAGCTTTCAATCATAGATACTTTCCTGCACGAAAATAGGAACAAAATAGAAAGTTTGCTAAAAAGGCTCAAGGATCCTTTTTACAAAAACTAACATAATCTGTCAAAATAGAAATTTCCACAATATTCTCCCATGGATAACGCAAACGTGTGAATCAGAACACACTAAAAAGTCACACTAAAAATACAAAATAATCATGCCCTACTTTCTAGTATAACATGTCTTGGCACATGTCACAACATCATGCTGGACATGATGTCTGACTGTCATGGCATAACATCTGATTTAACATCTTGCTAACAACATGTTGTTTTACCAAAATGTAGTTAATCCAAAAGTCACAGAACTTACAATTGTCTTGGCCACAACAAGCTTGACAATGCGATCTTGAAGATTGGCCATTTTAACTGCAACAAATACGAACACAGGTTAGCATACTTAGGAAAAACAAGCACATAAGCAAGTTAAGAAAAACAGCTACCTAAAAGCGTTAAAGTCTCCTCAATAGTACGACACTCGAGGAGGTTATTGGTATTGATGAGTCGGGCCTCGTAAATAGGCTGGCCGTCCTCGTCGACGATAGCGCTTCTGTTCTTGGTCACACACTGATTGAGCACGAAGTTGTCCACGAATGCCACAATCTTATTGTAGGCATGTTGATCCTCAGTATCTAGCTCGTTGGGCTTGGTGAGAAAGTAGTATGTGCCCTTGTCAAAATGGGTCCTCTCCCAGTAAAGGGCAAACTTCGCCTCCAGCTGCATCACCTCATCCCTGTTTTCATCACGGCATACACTGTTATCTTCCTCGAGCGCTACCACGCGCTCGAACACGGAGTCGAGGGCTGCCTCCGACACAGGTCTAACCAGAAAGTACTTATCCTTAAAGGTACGAACGGAGTCCATGTACGTCTTGAACAACTTCCTCAACTGTTTGAGGGACACCTAACTGTGTTTCCGGTTTGAGGATTGTAGTTGCAAGTGGAAACAGCGGAAGAACAAGGGAAGGGTGGCACCCGGATGAATGCGATCGCATTTGGATGCAACTGAGAAGGTGCCAACTCCAACCGAACAAAGATCCCCATCTGAAGGTCGTTGAACGGAAAGCGCAGCCCTCACTCCTTAAAGGTGAACTCGTACATCGCGAAACGGTCCCCCTCGAAGGTCGAGCAAATCTGCTCCGTCTTATTAGGTTTGTATACCTCCCAGCTCTCCAGAGCCTCGGGGTGCTCCAGTTCCTCGATGATGGTGAAGGCATCCGACGGGTCGTCGGCAAAGCGCGAAGTGACCCCACGAGGTTCCGACCCGACCCAATATAAGTGGGGGTCAGTGATGGTGTCGACCAGGTAGGGTTCCTCAGTGTGACGAGCCATTTTAACTTGAAAAGCAGAGGAAAACTATGAATTCGACGATCAAATCAAATCCGCCTTTCCACTGCAAATCAAGTGAAAGGACGAGGAGTGGCACGAGGAGATGGTTCCGACCAAAAGCCCTTTGTTTAAATGGCAAGTGCAGAAATCGCGAGGATCAGCTCCTCGACAGAAAACACTGAACATAAGCCCTTTGTTTAAATGGCAAGTGTGGAAATTGCGAGGATGTGCTCCTCGACACAAAACCTTATCGTAAAACTCAGAGTCTTCGCGGGGAAGAGTCTCCTCGACACGAAGATTCTTCATCATAATCTTCGTGGGGAAGAGTCTCCTCGACACGAGGCTTCTTCAGAATGTTTCTGCACCCTTACGGGAAGGTATCTCCTCGACACGAAGCCCATCAAAAGCTTCATGAATTTTGCAGGAAAGTTCCTGAGCTTCATCGAAAACTTCATGGGCTTCATCGGAAACTTCATGAGCTTCATCGCAAACTTCATGAGCTTCATCTGAAACTTCATGAACGTCACCAGAAAATTCATAGGCCTCACTGGGAAACTCATAACTTCATCGCAAAGCTCATGAGCGTCGTCGGGAAACGCACAAATTGTCAGTTTCCTACTCAAAATATGACGGCGGTCGGCGTTTGAGGATGGCAGAACCACCACCAAACACCAACATTCACCGGAACTGAACTCTAAAGGACAAAAAAAGCAACAAAATCCCCTTCATAATGCTAACAATAGCTATGTAAATCAGGAAGAGTAACGGAGACTTACTTGATTGAAGAAGATTCTTGAAGTCTACGGAGGTGGAAAGGGCGTTGACGACGGCGAGGTGACTAGCGATTAAAAGAGAGAAGCGAACTTTGAAAATGAAGCGAGCGTACCAAATGACCCCACATACTTCCTATTTATAAGCAATCTCGCGGCATGGGCAAGCGTGACGCCGTCTGGCTCTTGAGCACCCTTACGCATAGGTCATCATTGCGCGTTAAATAGTTATGACATGTGGCTCGAGACTCGTCGTTCCATGTCCTATCGGCGTTCCAGATTCCAAGACGTCGAGCACGAGGATCAACTTTTCACATTCCCTCACGAGCATGTCCTCGGAGAAAGGCTTGAAATAAGTTACGTTGTCGAGCATAGACAACAACCTTGGCATCCTTACGAGCACATGGCCTCGGTGATAAACTCGAAGCAGGATCATGTTGTCGAGCATAAGCGACTGCTTAGCGTCCCCGCGAGCAGAAAATCGATGAAAAACTTTTAACGGGCTCGCGCTGTCGGACACGAGGGATAACTTTCACTCTCCCTCGCAAGCGTAGCCCCGCGAGCTCGCAGCCACAAATCCAAATAAACGCTCTCCTCGCGCAGATTTCCTTTGTCCCTCTTCGACATACGAACTGACTCTAAGTAATTACTCCTTTGCCTTAGAGCAACGACTTATGGGGCTCCTGTTCTTGACTGGGCCACCATCGGGCACAGTCAAGTCCAGCTCTGCGTCGAAGAAGGCCCAACGGAAAGGCCCAATCCATTATAGTTGTTGGAGAACACATTCTCAACATGCTCCTCACCTGAGGACACGTTGCCAACCGATCCCGCGTATCTCGCGGAAACGTTCTGCTATTCGTTACGGACAAGTCTTCCACTTTTCGGAGAATGCAGAGCAGTTGGCCCAGAATGATGAGCACGAGCTGATCATCCCTACCTCCACGTAGGAATCCTGACAGCCATCCATTACGAGTCTGATCACTCAGCCCATAATGGAGACCGTTGGCCCAACGCTAGGGACTCTATAAATACCCTCCTCTGAAGGAGGGTCAGGTATTCAATTTTATTCCTTACTTTACTTGTTATCACTTCGTTTGAACTTACTTGAGCGTCGGAGTGTCTGCAGGTACCCCTTCCCCATCCGCTCTTGCTGACCGTTGCTGCTATAGAAGTGTTACCAGCCAAGTTCTGTCTGCCAGATTAGATCAATTTTATTTTGACTTCATTGTGTACTCCAGATTTATTAATTTCTATGTCATTTTCATATTATTCTAAAAGTCTGTGGTTTAATTTATATAAAATTGAAAATAATATTATAAGTATAATATATCGTCAAATTTATCAAAACATCTCTAAATCAAAGTAAAATATTAATGTTTGTTGTGGTTTTAAATATGTATCTCCGAATTATGTCTAGTGTGAATACGGAGATGAATCTCTAAAACAATTTACGTCAAAAAATGGTGTTTAACTGAGAATGCATAAGGTGTACATTGAGTTGTTCTAGATATGCATCTGCAGAATAAATTTTGGAAATTATATGGGATGATACTCAGTTAGGGCTTGTTTCATTGAAACTCAAGTTCCGTTTGGAAATACTTTAAAGTGACAAATTCGAATTTCCATAGACTGTTTTTTAAGCACTTAAGGTGAAAGTAGCAATTCTCTTCTAAAAAACACTGTTAACGGCCTATGTTTGGGAATCCAAAAAATCACTGTGGTAAAAGCTAACAATTGGACCTTCTGAAAACCCTCGATGGAAAATCATGGTTGATAGGAGTGCGAAACCTGAGGTGGAGGTGGCTCACCTTGTTTCCAAACACGTAATGAATCTTATACAATGCTGAAGTGATGATAGAAACTAAGGTGTAACTTTTTCAGAAAATACCTCAACTTTTGCCCGCCAATAATCACAATTCAAAGAGTACAAAGTACATGCATAATTATTCAGCGTTTTCATTGTAAAAAACATGTCACCAAATGCATGGAACAGAACTATTAACGGTGTCCGAAAAAACAAAACTCATGACAAATTATTATAGTTCCAATTGGAGCCAAAACTATAGCTAAACTAAGTGAGATAAATGAATATTTGAATTGGTGGTGAGGTTGGCAGAAAGTATCACGGCAAAAGCTACACTTTGGTTTCAACAAAATCACAATGTCCTTACAGCATATATTGGACATAAAATGTTGTCAAATATCGGTTACAGCAGCGCTACAATGGTAAATCTCTATGGTTCAAATTCTACAACGCTTTGGCGAAAGAATTTGAGTAAATCTCTATGGTTCAAATCTCTATGGTTCAGAGATATGTTATTTAGTACAAAGTGTTATTTTGAACAAACCGTCATTCTATATGATCAGTCGTTGACAACATTGTGGACATGTTTGAGATATAAAAAAAGGATTTCCAAGCAGAATAATACATGCATCTGTTACATATATGAAACAACAGACAATATATAATACAAGAAACATAGGCACCAAAACTTCAGTAAAGCAATCGTCGAGCAAAAATATTACGATCTAGAGTTACCAAATAGCCATATACTCAAATGGTACAAGCACGAGGGAGGGAGAGTTAATGACTTCCAAACTTCCCCAATCAAAAATCCATTCTTTTTTGAACTTAAAGGGTTTATAACTTCTTACCAGAGACATCAAAAAAAGACAGAGTTGCAAGAATGCTGACCTAGTTAAAGCTGATGCCCATTTCCTTTCGCTTCAATTCTAATGCCATGCGTTCATTTTCAAGCTTCATTCTTTCGTTTTCTAGACTCATCTTCTCCAACTCCTGGTCCTTTTTTTTACTAAACCTCTGCCACTTGAATCTTTGTTTCTCTAATTCCAACGTCTCGGCCTGAATTTGTAGCTTTTGCTCTTCTAATTGAACTTGCCGAATGTCAACCAATTGCTTCTGTAACCATGTTGCTCTCGTGTTTTCAGGTAAAACTTGGTTACCGTCAGAATGAACCGTTTGTCCGCGTGGATGTGAACCTTGGTTGAAATAATCTTGACAATTTGAAGAATTACCAAGTGTATTAGTATTACCATCTTCTTGGCCGTGGATTTGTTTCAAGTTCTTCATCGATCCACCTAACTGCTCATGTACTCCTCTGCTATCACCACGAGAAGCACAGTGCATTTTAAAATCATCACGTTCTTCAATCTCAACATCTTGCTCTTCGTCATCATGATCCTCGGCATGGGACATTCTGATATCATCATTATCATGATCATGATCATCCCTATTTCGGAGAGCCAACTGCATCGAACATTGCAATGCATGATCATGCGGCAAATGCAACCGATTACCATTATGATAAGAACACATCTCTTCATAAAACAAGTGTTTCGAGCTTAATATTTTCCGAACGTCGTCCTTTTCCTTCTCAGATAGAAAATTGATTACATCCAAAAGTAAAGGATTTTCAACAACCTCACAAGAAGTCCCTCTCCCTAACATATCATTAAGCTTTTTGTACCTTTTATTAAGATCATTGAACTTATCCTCGCATTGTTGAGGCGAAACATGATAACCTCTTTCAGCCATAACCTTCGATACAGATTTCCACTTACCCTTTTTCTGTAAAACCATAAATTTCCTTCTTCCACTTCCACCACCACCATCAGAAGTTATATCCTCACCTATATAAGAAACCGCAGTTATCATAAGCCTCACCATTTTATCAGTCCACTTCACACGCTGCCAAGGCGACGACGGTCCCTTTTTACCTCTACCCCCGTCATGTTGACCGTCAAAACCATCCTCATTAAAACTCGGCTCATCCTCATCACTAGTCGAGTTTTTACTTCTCTCTCCCTTACTGTAATCCGTCATCGAAACAGTTTGATCACAGTTCTGTAAGAGAGAAAACCCATCATGAACCGACGAATGCAGCGAAGACCCTTGACGCGGATGAGGATGCGGATGAGGTTGATGGATGGTGTGAGGATGATGTGCTTGATGATGAACCTGAATTGATCCAGGCAAATCAAATCCACCAAAAGGATTTCCAACACCCCCTTGTGACAAATTCACATCCATTTTTTTCTTACAAACAAAACAACAACCTAGATCAAACTACCAGACCCATTACACATCAAAACCTAAACTTTTCAAAACCCCTAACAATATTTTCACCTAATCTACAATCTAACCAGAACAAAAAAACATCATTATAAAGTGACCAATACAATACAGTGACGAAAAAGACAAAAAGGAACCAACTTTCACACAACAAGAAAGAGTCAAGAGTAATCAGTGAATGAAGTTAAAGCTACTTATCTGGTGCAAAACTGCATAGAATTGGTGACCGAGAAGCTGGAAAAAAGGAGGCTTGAGGAAGAAAAGCCGGAGAGGAAAGAGAGTTACGACGTTGAAGGGTCTGAAAACTGAAAAGAACCCCGGCAAAAAGGAAAAAACATAGACACGGTTAACAACATAGGAAAATCCATAGAAAATGTTTTTTTTTTTTGTAGGAAAATGTTTTTTTAATTTTATTTTTGTGAGTTTCTTTCAAAATGAATTATAAATAGATAAAAAGTCAAATATTTTTTATAGTATCATTGAATGGTAGAAAATATTAAATATTAAATTTTGATCTAATAAATATTTAATGTGTTTTAGTCCAATTAAAAAAAATCAAATTTCGTAAAAGATAAATAAAAGATTTGGTTTTCTTTAATCAATAAATTAATCAATTTTAGTCAAATATGAATAAATAAATCAAACAGATTAATCAATTTTTTCAAACAATTAAAAAATGTGTTTGTTTATTAGTATCATGAAATTCATCTTTCTAAGAAAATAACTATTAAAAGTAGTTATTTTAAACAAAGTCACTTTAATTGATTCTTTAACAATATAAAACTATAATAAAGAGATAAAATAATATCTCAAGGGTGCCTAATTTAAAATATTTTTTTAGAAATGAATAATAAAAGTTGTGTTAACCTGCAATTTTAAAATTAATTATTAAAAAAAAGTCTATTTTAAAATACACAATTTTATAATATAGTATTTTTATACTCATTTTTCTTAATCAATACCAATAGGATATTCATTGACTTCTAGAGAGCTTTTTGTGCAATCAAACAAAAATAACACTCCTTTTTCTATAAATAATATTTAAAAAGCTGTTCCATTTATACTTAATAATTATTATTTATATATTTTTATAAAAAGAATATATGAATATTTTGCTAGTTTAATAAATCAAAAAATTGTGCTAAAGTCATATCAATTTAATTTGGATAAGTTCAAATCTCAGTCAAAGTAGTCAATTTAAAATTACTATTTTTATATTTGAAAATAATAATTTAATTTCTTTATTTTAAGAATCAAATTTCTTTATTTTTAATTACCAATTTATGTTTTATACTATTGCTAATAATTAATGATTAATTACATTGAACCTACATACTCAAATCCTGATCCGCCACTAGCCCACTATCAAAACATGAGATAAGTTATTTTAAAGAATAATAAAAATATATAAGTGGACTTGTGACATTTTTTGTTTTAGTTTATGGATAATGTTAATAAGTGTATTTAAAATATTAGTTAAATAATATATAAAATATGATAAGTTTAAATGCACAAATATATTATTTATTGTATTAAAAAATATTTGATTTTCTATTCTAAAATAATTAATTGATTAATATATATTTTATAACATTCATTAATAAAATATGCAATTTAATAGGTCTTGAGCATGAGACACGAAACAATAAATAAATAAAAGATTTAACAGGTTCAATGTATGGGAAGATCCAGTAGGTCCATCTAATGTCATACTCAAAAAATAATATTACGCCACGCCAAATATATAGTATGTATTAGGCACAAAATAATGCAATTTGATGGAGAGGGCCCCTTTTTTGTTGCAGCTTACACATTTGCTAGTAGTCTATTTAATACTAACATCTAACTAATTAAAAAAAAGCGTTTAACTAATTAAAATGACACTTCAAATTATACGGGAGAATAGTTTGATTAAAACAACATAAACATGAAGATGATACTATTTTTCTTTTCTAGGAGGAATAACAATAACGACTATGAATTCACACTATAATGTTTCGAATATTCAATTTAAACATTTCATATGTTTTGTTTAGGGAATGTAGTTGAATAACGGATGATTTTGAATGGGGTTTCTGATGTCTTTTTATGTCGATGGCTAGGTGGACATATATGGTTAATACTCTAATATTGAAGTCAGTTCAAGATTTAAGATGAGTGTAATGAAAAATCAATATTAGAGAATGTATCTTGTTGTATGCATGTGAATTGAATTTATATTTTGGAATAAGTGGAGTGGATTTGAGATGGATTGGGCCTTAGTCGTTTGGATCTTTAGCCGATCCAAAATAGTTGCTCCCAAGAATTTATCGTGCAATGTATAAGTCGGTGAAGCCTTAAGTGAGGTTGGTCGGCCTCCTGGACGATGTGAAATGGAACTAAAACACCTATAATCAGTTAAAAAAGTAATGGGGAACATGTGCATTAAATGCGGTCTCATCAACGAAACGTTTCGTAACTCTATTCTGACACGTGTGGTGACGTGACTAGTTAGGGTATGACGTGGTTTATAGGGAACTTGAGTTGGTGTGTATCCGCGACGGGAAATCTAGTTGTTGATCTTATGACTTCTTTCTCTCGTTGGTCTGTACCATTCGCCTACTGCTGCTTATAAATAAGGTGAATTGAATATTTTGAAGTTCTTGCAACCTTCAATTTTCAAACTTAAAGTTACTTTCCCATAAGGTTTCTCTGTTTCCTCTTCTTCGAGAATACTACTATAAGTGATTTTTAGTGCTTTACTTAAAGTCTGTGTTTTCCTTTATTTTCTCCGCTCCATCAATTTCACATAACCAAGTACAATCCTAACTCGGGCTTTTATCTTCAGTATTTCCTGCTCTCTAGCTAGGATGGGTGATAATATAGTTAACCTGATGAGGTGATTCTGAGGGCGAGACTTTGTCTGCCTCGAGAATGGGGGCGTCCATTGATTCTCATTTCCCTCCTTATGGTCGCAGTTCTTTGGACCCATAAATCATATCTCTTTTGATGACTCTGATTTATAAAGGATATATGGGAATTCTTTGGAGTAATGAACTTCTTCATTGGCTCGTTAAAAGCCTTTTTATCAAATGGTGGTGGAGAGGTTAATTACGTTGAGGTCCCTATCCCCATGCCCGTTTTATCAGCGAATGGGATACAACCAAATTCGCAAAAAAGAGGACGCGTAAAGGATTACATTCAGCTTTGCTTAAATTCTGATGTTCGTGAGCCCTACGGCGCTAATGTGCTGGCCTACTTGAATCTTCGAGGTCGACCGACTGCAGCGGAACATGATTGGGTGGATGCTAAAGTAACGAGCACTTCATTTGTTTTAAGCACTAGGGTTGTTATAGATGTAGCTAGAATTATGGTCGGTGATCTCTCAGAATGGTTGGCTTTTCTAGTGGGGTCATAAATAAGATATGCAACTCCTTTGGTGACTGTATGATTCCACTCTATGAGTGCATGTTCACAATAATAGAAAGGCGGATGCCTTTTTCTGACTTTGAGGTGGTCGTCCTGAAACATTTAAAAGTTGCTCATGTAGTTGCATGTCTCTAATACATTCAGGGGAGCACCCTAATACGGTTATTTTGTTGCTTGACTTATCGCTTTTATTTTGATTTACTTTCGATTATTGAGTCTCCTTCATGATTGCACATCTTTGGATCAATTTTTGATATGATTCATTTTTAGCATGCATAAACCATTGGTTAGGTTTGAACTTGATCATGATGATTTTAATTATTTCATGAGTCTGTGGAATAAGAGCC
Organism: Lathyrus tuberosus; assembly: GCA_022829125.1. Taxonomy (NCBI): domain Eukaryota; kingdom Viridiplantae; phylum Streptophyta; class Magnoliopsida; order Fabales; family Fabaceae; genus Lathyrus; species Lathyrus tuberosus. Next base: position 11,226,849 of record JALAZF010000102.1, read on the forward strand.
ATATATGTTATTGATTAAAGTTAGGTGGAAACAAAAATCTCAAACTCTTTCGAAAATTTTGAAAATTTTGAGTTTTAGGTGTTTGATTCGAATCACACACAAATCCAGATTCGAATCATTTTGGACAGAGCCAAACCAGAAATTTTCAAACCATTTGATTCAAATCAAAATTAGCACATGATTCGAACCATCAAACTCTGGGTCACCTCTGCCTCAATTGATTTGAATAAAACTTTGCACCTAATTTGAATCATACAGTTTTCAACATTTTTCAGTTAAGCTCTGACTGTTTGATTCGAATCAAATTTAACACATGATTCGAATCACACTTTCCTCTTGATTTGAATCAACTGGAAAATGGGTCTAAACTTTGTTTTTCTTTTATTCCACTTCACTTGTTTATTAATTCAAATCATGAAATTCTTTTGATTCATATCCAACTGACTTTTTCAATCATTTTTTGTGCTTAATCTCAATCATATTTAAAACATTTTTGTCATCATTTATCAGCTAACAAATCATATTCATTTTTAGTGTGATTTTGTGAGAAAAATCAATCTCCTATGTTTTTGAAAGTTCAAGTTCTTGCAACAAAATTCTTGCATCTTCAACTTCAATTTGATTCAGATCTTGATAACAAGATATTTGTAATTTATTGAAGGAGAAACGCTATTGAAACTAATCGTTCTTGAATATTTGGTTGAGATTTTTCAGGTTGTTTGCTAGATTGAGATGATTGTCAATGGTGTTGACATGTTCCATTAAAAAGAAGTAGATTTTTTTTCTCTATATTGCCTTGGTAGTGACTCTGTGGAAGACTACATAGAAGGCGGAGTTCTTCTTAAATCTTCGGACAATTCATCTCTCAAAGAATCAGTAGTATTAAGGGGTTGATTACTACACACGAAGGCTTGGAGTAGATTCGTGATATTGGAAGATTCAAGAAGCGTCAATCGAGTAAAGATTACGCAAAAGAGTTTGGCATTACGCTATATGTAGGTCAAGATACTGATAAGAGATTTTATAATTATTATCATTATTGCAGATTAGTGATTATATGAACTCTTGCAAATATTTTTCAAATAAAAAGGAGCAATGCAGGTTCTAATGGGAAACCATTTAAGAGTGCGCGTGTACAAAGCGAGGACGAACACTGAAGCACTATAAATCTTGATGTCATCTCACTGTTACTCTTACATTTAATTTTGTAGGATTAGCATGCTTAGGTATTTCAATTCTAGCATAGTTTATCATTTATTCAAATGATAACAATTTATTATGTAAGCAGTAGATTTTGTTAGAATTTGATACCTTATTGAGCTGAATTGGTGATTAAATTCTGATAAATAATTGAGGTTAGAATTCACTATATTAAATCGTTGTATAAACACACCTCGTGGATTATAAAATCAAATCAATGAATACCTTATGTATCATCATATTCATCTTTGGCATTTGTGAAACGATTTAGTGTTAACGTGGTCGAGATTTAAAAAGTATAATTTCATATTTTTGCATCAAACCTTTGGCTCGCATCTTCTGAAAAATCTTTGATACGTTTTGAAAAAGTGGTTGAATTTTTATTTGGGTATATTCACCCGCCCTAGACCATTTTTCTACTTCCATATTGACATCCCACAGCTTCTTCCCAACTTCATCTGGGGTCCTGGGCATACATGAAGGTATTTTAATTGTGTGTCGAGCACAAATTGGAAACCTTCCCTTAGATTAATCTTTGACATGTTCCATTCGAGGCGCACTTCTCAGGACAACTTCTGTAATTATGGGCTCATCATCTTCCACCAGGCCAATCCTTGGTTCAACCCATTTACTTTGGACTGGGGCGATTCTCTAGGGTATTTCTTGCTGGTAAAGCCCCTAACACCTGCGGTCCATCTCATTTTGTGCCACCTCCACTATGTCGAATAAGACCTTAGGCAACGCTATTTTTTTTATCTTAAGCATCGCTTTTAAGCGTTGTCTATTATAGTGCTGTTATAGGTATATACAACACTTTTTAAAAGTAAAGTGCTGACTTAAGTGCATTTTAGGAAAGTTTTTTGTTAAAAGCGCTGACTTATGTGCACTTTAGGCAGCACTTTTTGTTAAAAGTGATGACTTAAGTGTACTTTAGACAACGTTTTTTTGTTAAAAGCGTTGGCTTAAGTTCACTTTAGATAACACTTTTTGTTAAAAGCGCTAGGTTAAGTTCACTTTAGGCAGTGTTTTTTGTTTAAAGCGTTGGCTTAAGTGCACTTTAGGCAACACTTTTTTATTAAAAGCGTTGGCTTAAGTGCACTTAAGCCTACACTTTGTGTTAATAGCGCTAGCTTAAGTGAACTTAAGCCAGCACTTTCTATTAAAAACCCTAGCATAAGTTACCATTAGACAACACTTTCTACTAATAAGCGTAGTCTTATATATACTTTACACAACAATTTAATTTAGCTCAAGTCCCTTTAATTAGGAAGCACTTTTATTGATAAGTTTTGGCTCAAGTCGTCTTTAAGAAACATGTTTTTTGCGTTAAAGCATAAGATTGATTCTCCTAAAATATATAATCATAAAACAACACAAGTGAATATTCATAATATTTTTTCAATATCAAATTCGTGTCTTCAATTCAAATATCATAACTCTTACAAATCTCATAATCATATATCAGTATTTGCATTGTGATTAATAAGAACCACGAGTAAACTAACTTGAATTTGCATAAATTTCATAATCTCTTTAATTACTTCAATAATGTCTTTTTCCAAATCTTTCAATTTTATATACCTTGCACATAAAACATTTATGTGACCAATCAGCTTATGTCATATATATCATATTTATTATATTTCAATCAACATATTAGTAACCAATCATCATATGTGATAAATAAATTTTGAAACTAGTGAGGATAATATTTATATATGTACAAAATAAAAATTTTGGTTCACCAAAATGCATATTTTCAAGGTTGCACTTGAAATGGTGGGATAAGCCATGTGAAAAAGTAAGCCAAAAAGACACTCAGATATTATATCAGTATCATTTTTTTTAAACTATCAGTTAATCTCTATCTCCTAGGATCACAAATGATAACTTATAAACATCTCTAAGTAACTATTCTCTGACATATCTTTATTCACTCCAATCTTCCTTAATTTCATTCTATTTATCTTCCGAGTATGTAAAACACTTGAAGTCAGCAAAGTATACATGATATAACATAATATGACTGAGTTAAAACTAATTAGATAAAAAAATTGTTAAGTATTAAAACAATAACTAAATTATAAATCCATACCATTTTAATAATATGATACTCACTACGTACTTTTATCCATGTAATGTTGTTTGATTTAGTCTTTGATACTTGAGCTCCCATTTGAAAGTGTTCCAATATTTTATTTATACTGAAACATTTCCATTGACAAACAAAAAACAAGCATTAGATTAACAATTCTTATTACTAAAGGTATCTAACAATTAAGAGAATCACTATAGCCTCTCTGTTGTCTCAAAAATGAAGAAAATGCCACAATGCTTCTAACATCCATTCTTTTGAATTGGAGAAAATGAAATTTAGTTATTGAATTTGATCCAAAACCATCAATTTTACCGTCAATTATACAATACAACATATCATACAATACCACAAATTGCTCTCATTTCCCCAACATCTTTCAACTCTTTCATACAATTCTTACTTTCACTTTATATATATAATTAAAAATCCTTTGTATACTTTGTTAACATGGTTCAATTCAAACAATTATTAGAAATTAATTTCTAGACTCATTATGGTTATTTATAACCAAACATATATTTCACTAAAAATCCATAAAATTAAAAAGTAAACTCTAAAGAATCAAATTAAAAATATTTCATTGCAAGCACAAAGAAAAATAATCAAAAAAATTCACAAGCCTTAAAGAATAAAATAAAAGAAACATAAAACCTACAAAATGAAAATGAAAGAGAAGAAGTGACAAACCCTAAAAAAATGAGATAAAAAATAATTGAGTTGAAAGAGAAATAATTTTGTAATTTTTTAAGTTTCTTTTTAAAATAGCTATTAAATATTAAGTAAGGGGCAATATCATTAAACGTATGTTAGCCATGTGTTAAAATAGTTTCTTTATCACCTAATGAATATGGGTTTGATCCCTACTTAATGCAAAAAAAAAATGGGAATTATAATTAATTACATTTTATATATATTATGTATGGCAAATTTATTGTTAAAAGTGAAGTGGTCGAGCTAGTAAAATAGATTTCCAAAATGCATTAGTTCAGGGGTTCAATTCTCTATATCAATTTTTTTAGAAATTATAATTAGTTAAATTTTTATAGATTTTATGTGTACAATTAGACACCGCTTTTTTATTCGAGCGTTGTCTAAAACTCTCTATAAATATAGCGCTTAATCACTTATGGTAGCAATTTTTATTTATTTTCGGGCGTTGTCTAATGTATTATTTAAGCCAACACTTTTATTTAATATTAACCGTTGTCTAATGAATAATTTAAGGCAACGCTTTTTCATTTGAACGATGTCTAAAGCAAAAGTGTTGTCTAATATATATATATATATATATATATTATAAAATTATTGTTTTTGTTTAACATACAACAACGATTATATTATAAATCGCTGCCTATGTTGATACCTTATGCCAACGCTTATTATCAAAAGCGATATAATGTCCTCTTTTATTTTATAGTAGCATTTTTATTAAAAAAAACACTGGTAAAGGGGGTGTTGCCTAAACTCATTTTTGGCATAATGCTCTTTGCCAATTCTCCTCACTTATGTCAGATTATATATCCGAGGTATTGGTTTAAAATCCACTTTAACCAGGATGTTCACTCCTACTGTATCAAGTTAGGTTCCCTTTTTTCAAAGGAAGTGTAATGAAGGAGGAAATACAATATTGATTTAAGGGGCTCAGATACGAGAAAGACTTCGGCCTTGATGAGGTGCCCCCTACAGAGGTGGGAAAGAGGCAGATTAATACTCATGCCATTTTGAGTATCGTTAACCAGGAGTAGATGAAAAAGATATTTGGTGAGAGCGAAGTCCTCGTATTTTTGTATACGAGTGATTACATTTTACAGATAGCATGGAAAAGATGAACAAATTGGACATGTTCTACAGTATTGTAGATACTTAAGGTATTCGTGTCATGGTGAATAATGGGACTACCATTTCTGCACTCATTCTTTAGGCGAACGTTTGTCATGCTCCGACTCTAGTTCCTACCTCATCTTTGAAACTCATATTCCTGCACCCCAGATGGACAAACTTATGGATGTTGCGACCTCTTTAACCGTGGAGGAGTCAACCCCGACTCTAATTTTAACAAAGAGGGCTCGAGACGACAATCAATAATCTCCCGAGATGAGAGTTCTCCAAAATGAACTTGTGTCACCAAGGTTAGTGCTTCTGCGGAGGTAAATACCTTCGTGCAACTGTTAGATGTCTTATATTGCCATCTTCCTCGCACTCACGAGGAGGTTGCTAATACTATTTTGACGTTGGATTTATCCTTTGTTTAGAATCTCCTTGAATGGGAAAATGGAACTTGTCTCTAAGCTTACTCATAACATGCTCAAGGCTGCTTATATATTCTCCATTGTCTCTGTGGTCGGTGGGATGTCTTAGCTCTAGGTAATCCCACCAGATAAAGGGATATTTTGAAAGGGAAATGTGAAGCTATGGAGCTTGAAGGTGAGAAAAATGCACAAGAAAGGGGTGAATTATGTTCTTTAATTTGTGTTGCTTCTTACTCCTTCCGTCTCATAAAAAGTGTCTCATTTATACTTTTTTATTGTCTCAAGATAATTGTCCATTTACAATATCGATACAACATTTATTATTATTTTTCTACTACTATACCCCTATTCATTAACTTTCACTTTATTCAACTACTCTATTAATTATAATTAATAGGGGTATTCTAGTAAATGATGTTAATTTTTTCACTAAACCCAACACATCTAATCATTTTCTTAAGAACCGTGCATAGCTCAAATAAGACATTTTTTATGAGACAGAGGGAGTAACAAAGTTCAGATTCTAAACAATCTATTCAGATTCTAATAATATGTATGCAGCAGAATAATAATCAAAAGCAAGTAAATGACAAATGAACATATGGAGATTTATCATGGTTCCTCCTAAATTGAAAGTAGTCCAAACCCCTTGTTGCACATGTGATTTTTCACTATAATTAAATCATGATTACAATTGTCTATGTCCTCGAGCATAAGACTTTTCCTGCTCAATTAGCACCTGATCAAGAATTCCTGCTTAGATCCTCAGATCCTAAGACTTACTTGTTTATACCCTAAAGTACAAGACTTCCTGCTCAGACTCACAGCCTAAGACTTTCTTGCTTAAATCCAACGGATTCAAGACTTTCCTACTTAGATTCCACGAATCCAAGACTTCCTGCTTAGACCAACAGTCCAAGACTTCCTTTCTAATCAACAATTTGATCAAGACTTCAATGCTCAAGCACATAGCAGGAGACTTATTTGGCTCAAGCTCACAACAAAAGACTTTGATGCTCAAGCACATAGAAAGAGACGTTCTTTCTAAACTACTAAATGACCTGTTTAGAAGAATAGACAACAAGGTGTACTTGATATACAATCAGAGGTACAGAGCAATAACTATAACAAAGATCATATCACTTAATATTTATAAGATATTCATTATTTAAGAAATCTTAAGGCTTTGTACAATTTCTAACAGATAACAGAAACACTGCATACTCGATGTTGTTATTGATCTTGTTATTCTTCCATGTTGATAGAAGCGTGAGACGCTTCTTTTCTTCTTATCCTTCTTTCTTTATTCCTTGTTGTTGATCCAGATTGAATCTTCAGCTACTTAAATAGCAAATACAAAAGAATAGATGTTGGAAGAGATAACTTGTACAAGTGTCTTTGTTACTCTATAGTACTACGAGACGTTGAAGATATATACACAAAAAGATCTTTATCTATTGTGTAACTTGTTTAACCCTAACGTCTTCCTTGTGAGTTGTATTATAGATCCATTGAGAGTGGATATCTGTAAAGCATGTCAACTCTCTTTGAGCCATGTTAACACATACTCTAGCTAACAAACTAATTTGACATTGTAGCTTGCTTTATGCAATATTGATCACTTAGCTTTGTCTATGGTTCTGAATGATCACTAGAAGCTGATACATTCAATAAGTGTAGAGATAAAATATTGATCTTCTGATGCTAATACATTCAGCTTCAGAGTCTACGCGATCCTATATCATCAAACTTCGCTTAAGAACGTCCTTCAGTTCTGAACCATCAGAAGCCAAGAACTCAGCTTCTCTCAAATGCGTTCTTTTAACAAATTCTGAGTAGATTCTCTTTAAGCTTTGGAACCTGCATACTTAGAACACAAATTAGATAACACCATTGTTCTTTCAATACTTTGTTATCATCAAAACCTAAAGGATATATGTCATGAACAAATCTTGTTCTAACAATCTCCCCCTTTTTTATGATGACAAACATAAGTATTTAAGAACAATGTTGGGCTATTTTAATTTACTTGACAACATCAGAGTATGAGGTTTGTAAGCTCCCCCATGAGCTTAATAGTTCAAAGGTTGAGGTTTTTAAGCTCCCCCCTAAGTTCTATATTCAAGAAAAATAAAGTATATCTCGCGGGTAAACAAATAACCGTAATAACAGAATTTTAAAATAAACAACATTTAAAATCTGAAGGGTTCAGATTCTCTTTAAATACTTCTATATCTTTCTTCCCCTTTTGTCACATCAAAAATATTTAAAAATTTTAAAGCAGGGAGAAGAAAACAAAATGAAATAATTCATAAATGCAAAACAGATCATCATTACTTGAGCAATTCCCAAAGAAGAGAAACGATTCAGATAATAGAGAGCATTAAAAGCGTGTACAATGCATTCTTAATAGTTATTGGTCGTAGCACTTATAAAGATCAAGAAAAGGATTTAATCCAACCGTTTGTTCTGCACATACTCCACTATAAAAGCAACCCAGTCCTAAGTCATTTTCATCAACATCCTTTTTAGAACAATATGGAATCCACAACTGAAAGTACCAACATCTCTACAATAACTGAGATTCAGAGGAAATCACAAGTCTGAAGACGCCAAGTCCACAGACTCCAGATGGTTTCGTTGCTTCTGAAGAAAGTTCTTCGACAACTGCAATGAAACCTAAAAAGGTGACGATGAAGAAGAATAAGAGAACCAGAGATAGAAGGATGTTTCAGATTGTAATTTCAGATTCTGAAGATGAAGATGAACCAGACTATACTTGGGAAAACTACATGAGTCTTAAGGCTTTAGATGAATTAGATTAATGTAATCTTAATGTCTTTGTCCTTTTTGTAATCCTTATTATGATTAATGAAAGTTATTTTTTACTATTATTATTTTGCACGAGTACAATCTTTTACTATCCTTTTCTTTTATTTTTCGACAATTGCATAAATGAAGTAAAAGGAAAATTAGATTAGTAAAAAAACAAGTAGTTGTTAAATGACATTCACAGTTGTTTAAGAGAATCTTTATTAGGGCTAGATACTAGACATTGTTTCCCAATAGTCAAGAGTTAAAAGATTGATTTGACTAATCAACACAGAGACAATAAAGACACAAGGTGCCAAATGAATTAAACTCTATAAAACGACTAGCATGATGTCCATCCAAATCACTTAATCTTTAGAACTAAAAAATGTATAAGCATAAACAAATTTGGGTTCCAAAGAGAGATTTTAGAAAGGCAGCATTGCTAAGAGCAGCAACTCAGGCAAACGAGAAAAATGTAGCAACTGAAGAGTCTTCAAACAAGAAGAGTTCTTTAGAGGCATATACAACAACAAAAACCTTTGTTGAGACACGTAGAATGAAAGGAACTTCTAGGTCAAAACGCAGACATCTCTAGAAGAAGGATATTATTGAGTTTGCAAAGGAAGATTGGAATGACTACTTGAACAATCTAGAGATGTTAGATGATCCTAGGGATTACCTTAGAACATATCCAAATGTCTAGAAAGTTCTTGACAGAGATGTAACAACTACCAATCTTTTAATGAGAATTTTGCTAAATTCTAGTGTTTAATCCTTATTTTATGATTCTCCGAACAACACAAGATATGTACATATAACAATTAAAACAACAAAAGAACATAAACATTTTTTATTAAAACAAAAGATTGCTTAATACAAGGTGATAATAGTTACAAGCCATATATTGCAAATAAACAACATTAGAACCTCTCATATATAGCTTCAAACTTATGTCTTCAGGTTTTCGAAGAATCATACTCTAATATTATGACAACTCCTTGTTGGATTAATAGTTCAAAAAGAACTCGTCCATAAGGAATGAGGAATGACTATTCCTTGTGAAAGGATGAAAGATTCATTTTCATATGGTCAAACATAATTTGAGGTAGATCAATTTGTATGTCTGAATTGGGAAGAAGTAGCAAATCTTTCTCAATAGAATCCACAAGGTCTAGATCCTAATCCTTAAGTAGCAAATTTGAGTTCATAATCTGGTTCCAAACAATTGCATCAAGACGAAGATTTGAGACCTGAGAAAGATTTGATGTATCTACAAATGTACACCAAGTAGGAAGATAGTATTCCTAAACTAGAGTACCTGGGATTTCTCCAATCTCCTCACAGTTGATTACATTAGCAATCGTCTTAGAGGTTATCGTTATAGAAACACCAGAAAGCCTTGAAAGGATAGCATACTCAAGGTTTAGCTCAACAATGGATGCATTAACCCAAAATTTTTTGACAAGATTTGGATAAGTAAAACCACGGAGCATTTCAAAGTATCCATTCCAACCTTGTTTAGAAACAGTCTTCCAGAAGTTATAACCTAGCTTAAACAGCTCTTCAAAATCCACAAAATTTTCATTGATGACAAGTATTTGATTTGGTGAGGAATTGACTAGAGAATTCATCTCGGGTTTGGTTTGATTAATACAAATGAAAAAAATATAAAGAAAGAACTGAACAAGATTCTAGACACATAAGAATAAGAATCTTGTCAGAAGGACAAAAAAGGTGACAAGAAATGATGTTACACAAAGGCAAGGGATAAAGACCATAGATATAATAAAAACAAAACATAATTAACCAAAAGTACTTACCTAGCAAATTTCTTGATCACTCTAGATGATTTTCATTTTTATGGAATTTAAGTAAGACAAGGATTTTAAAAACAGTTTTACGTAAACTGCTTTTCAGAAGCAACGACTCATTTTCTGAATCTCAGAGACTGACAATTTTCAGAAGTTATCTGTCATCAGAGTCTAGTAGGATTAGACTTTGAGTGAGACATCTTCTGTTAGTCATCAATTTTTGATATTCCATTCAGAGCTAACCAATTTCTCTTTGAAACTATATGTTAGTTTTTCAGATAGATGTGCTTGATTCATGAATGTTGAATTAGTTTCCATGACTTCTAATTAGCAACAATATTATTACAAAAGGTGAGAATATTGTTTCCATAAGCATGATCATCTTCTAGTCAACGACTTATTCAGTAAAGTCAAGTACAACATAGTTTCTTTTTAAAGATTTCTGAAGATTCTTTTGTTATCAGCAAAAAGAACATCTCTAGAGATCTAATATAGACTTTGTATTCACTCATACTTAAATAGTTCATTGAGCCAAAGAGTTTACAAAGTAAAGAACTGAACATACCTTTTTTTTTAGTTTTTCTTGGTTAAGCTTCAGGCGAGTATTCAGATTTGACCATGGAATATGAATTCTGACTTAAGTGGATCTTGAGTCAATGGTACTTATACCAGTGATTCCAATCTCTTCTCCAATCTCCACACTTTTTGCATCTTTTAGCTTTTGAGTTTGGTATGTAGGCTTCTCTTCCATCATATGTTATAAGCAACCATTAATCAAGTATCATGGAAGATGCCTTGCTCCTTTCTTTTGTGATATCTGAAGCAAATACAATTTTGGATTTTGGTACCCATATTTATGTGGGTCCTATAATGTTAGTCCTGATAGGCTTTCTTTTACCTCGTACCTTAGTCTGATAGTAGTGCCTTGATTCATTCTAGAATTGAAGTCTATGATAAAATTTGGCTCTAACAAAACATGTTCTTAATAGAGTCTTTGATTTCATTATCTTGGATTCATATTATCAAATATTTTGACTTTATAATCCTTTATTTTGGAATCTCCGACTAGCATAGATTCAGATAGTGTTTGCTATCAGAGGTTAGCATAAAATAAGTTTTCAACATTGTCTGAGTATTGCCAGAATAAAAAGAATTGAAAGGTTTCTCGAGGAATTGTTCTTTAACACAAATTCTAGATACTTGATTTTATCCTAAGAGAATTTTAGATCTTCTTTTAGATGATCAATCTCTAGCTTCATGATTCCAGCTTGTTTGTTAAAATAACTTAAGAGATCATGAGCTCATATAAAAAATATTTAAGCAAGATAGATTTAGAAGTTACCTCTTTCTCTTCAACATTTGATTTATTCCTGGATTCATATGCTTCTTCAAAAGATGTAATGGCCAGCAATTCCAGACTACTCTTTTCAACTCTTTCTGAATCCTTAACTTTGTCAGCTTCATCAGGATATGCTTTGAAGCTTTTTGACTTTTTTTTTGTCCGGTAGCTTTTCTCCTAGCTCTGAAGATTGGGATAATTAGTTGAAATGTGATTATTTCTGAAGCTTCTAAGCTCACTCTTTCCATCAACAGATTTCTTATCCCTTTTAGCCAACTGAAAGAATTTTTTGATAAGGAAGACTATTTCCTCATCATCAGACATCCCATAGGAATTTTCTTTAATAGGCTTGAGGAAAGTTAATTACTTTGATAGCTTATTTTTATCTAATTCCATTTCATTTCTTTGAAGATTTCTAATCAAACTTTCAAGACTCGACATATTCAAATATTTGGCTTCTTGAATAGCTGTGACTTTTGGTCTGAATCTAACAGGCATACTTCTCAGAATTTTCTTAGAAAGATTAGATGAAGTGTAACTTGTTAAGCACTTACTGATTCCCTTCATATTTAGAACACAAGGATTCAAAGATAGTCTTAGCATTAGACATATCAATAATTTTTATATACTCAGAAGGAGGTAGAGCATCTACCAGGATGCTTCTAACTCAAAGATGAGTTATGTAAAGCTTCTTCTAAGCTAGTGTGAGAGATTTTCTATCTTTGATCATCCTAACACCATCAACTTCTATAGCGATACCTTCTTCAAGGATATCCCATAGTTTTTCATCAAAACCCTTTATCAAGACCAATGATATATGAGTAAGCTTAGCTTTTCCACCATTCAGCAAAATCACCACTGAAGATGAGAGGATTAGCAGAGTAATAATTTTTTTTCATATGGTACTTGATTCCTTCTTGAAAAATCTTCAGCAGACATATTTTTCTCTTTGGAGCATTATCTGCGCCACTGTTAAGTGTTATGCGCATACCAGGCTCTGATGCCAACTGAAGGTGAGAAAAATACACAAGAAGAGGTGTGAATTATGTTCTTCAATTTGTGTTTCTTCTGAACAGAGTTCAGATTCTAAACAATCTGTTCAAATTTGATAATATGTATGCAGCAGAATAATAGTTAGAATTAAGTAAATGACAAATGAACACACAGAGATTTGTCCTGGTTCCTCCCAAACTGAGAGTAGTCCAGTCCCCATTGCAGCACAAGAGATCTTTCACTATAATCAAATCATGATTATAATTGCTTATGGACTCGAGCATAAGACTTTTCTTGCTCAGACCTACAGCCTAAGACTTGCCTGCTCAATTAGCACCAGATCAAGACTTCCTGCTTAGATCCTCAGATCCTAAGACTTTCATGTTTATACCCTCAAGTACAAGACTTCCTGCTCATACTCAAAGCCTAATACTTTCCTGTTTAAATCCCACGGATTCAAGACTTCCTGCTCAGAACCTCATCCTAAGACTTTCCTGCTTAGATCCCATAAATCCAAGACTTCTTGCTTAGACCTACAGTCCAAGACTTCATTGCTTAATCAACAATTTGATCAAGACTTCAATGCTCAAGCACATAGCAGGAGACTTACTTGGCTCAAGCTCACAACAAGAGACTTTGATGCTTAAGCACATAGCAAGAGACTTTCTTTCTAAACTACTAAACAACTTGTTTAGCAAAATAAACAACAAGGTGTACTTGATAAACAATCAGAGGTACATGGCAATAACTATAACAAAGATCATAGAACTTAATATTTCTAAGATATTCATTGTTTAAGAAATCTTAAGGCTTTGTACAATTTACAACAGATAACAGAAACTATGCATACTCGATGCTATTGTTGATCTTACTGTTCTTCCATGTTGATAGTAGCGTGAGATGCTTCTTTTCTTCTTGGCCTCTTTATTTATTTCTTGTTGTTTATCCAGATTGAATCTTTAGCTACTTAAATAGCATATACAAAAGAATAGCCGTTGGAAGAGATAACTTATACAAGTATCTTTGTTACTCCATAATAGTAAGAGACGTTTAAGATAGATACACAAAAAGATCTTTATCCATTGTGTAACGTATTTAACCATAGCATCTTCCTTGTGAGATGTACTATAGATCCGTTGAGAGTGGATATCTGTAAAGCATGTCAACTCTCCTTGATCCATGTGAACACAGACTCTAGCTAACAAACTAATTTAACATTGTAGCTTGCTTTATGCAGTACATATCACTTAACTTTGTCTATGGTTCTGAATGATCACTAGAAGCTAATACATTCAATAAGTGTAAAGATCAAATATTTCTCTTCTAATGTTGATACATTCAGCTTCAGATTCTACGCAATCCTATATCATCAAACTTCACTTAAGAACATCCTTCAGTTCTGAACCATCAGAAGCCAATAACTTAGCTTCTCTCAAATGCATTCTCTTAACAGATTCTCAGTAGATTCTCTTTAAGCTTTGGAACCTGCATACTTAGAACACACATTAGATAACATCATTGTTCTTTCAATACTTTGTTATCATTAAAACCTAAAGGATATATGTCATGAACAAATCTTGTTCTAACAGAGATGAGGTGCATTATTCTCTATGAAGAACTTTTAAAAACAACCCAAGTAATCTTAGTGCCGCTATCTTCCATTCTCTGTCGTGCATTATGCCACCAATATTCGGCCCCCTCTAACAACATATGTGTACCATATATAACCTTTTGAACATCTGTGCAAACCATTACTCAGAAGATTTTCCCAATTTCCTGTAACCACGCCAGGGCACCCTCTGGATCATATCTCCCCTTGAATGTTGGCGGGGTTTTTTTTTTGTAACCTGCTCATCCCACGAACTTTGCCACCTTCAACCTGCTAATCCTGTTGAGCATGCAAAGCTTGTTATACCTATCTCATCACATGGGTCATGGGCTCCAGAGCATCAGTGATAACACAACTGTTTCTCCTAACCATTTATGTGTATACCAGTAAATAACCATTAGAAGAAACATTACATCAATAGTGTTCACACACGTTCTGCACACTATGAAACAAGTAAAAGTTTACAAAACCTGGTTGTATGGACCGACTTGCTTTAATACCACTATGTAACACCCTAAACCCCAACTCTTAATTATAAAAGAGAAAATCACATTTTAGGATGTTACTCCAACAAAACATACATATTTTATTCAGATAAAGTCAACATACTCTCAATGGATTTCAAATTATGACATAACTTCAAATATTTATTCAAAGGGAATATTCAAGGAAAATAAAATCTAACATCAACTCAAAGATAATACGTATCATTCCCTAATGTCACGAAATTAGAACAATGTCCATCTAATAACGTAAATAAATAAATAAATAAGAAAGAAAGTTACAAGGCCATCTTCCAACTCACAAGCAATTACTCATGTTGAGTATTTGTACAACATTTCACAAAGCCACGCAAAACAAACAAGAAAGGGGTGAGAATACACCTTACAAATGTTAATGGTGAAAATTAACAGCAGGATTGTAAACCAAACAATAACAAGTATATTATTCTCACAAAACTCAATCACATTCCAATTTATAATGCAAATGCTAATGCACAAACTTCTCCTTCAATATGCATGTGGTGTCAGGTTTTTGGTATCAGAGGTATGTTACTGATTGTCCCTGTCTCTGGTTCCTCTCTGAACTATGTCCCTCTCAGACATGAGACCGACATGGTTCCCCTTTAAACCTGACCTCACTGAACTAAAGTCTTACCTATCTCCAAAATATATGCATGCATGATCATGTTTAATAAATAGGCATGCAACTCAAGTAATCATCAAAATCATATAAAAAATCTTACTCAGAATAGGTTCCACTCTTGAACTATAAGTTTTCCATTAATCAAGCCTCACTGTAATGCCACGTGATTACTCATCTCAAAAGTATAATTTATTTAATTAATTATATTATGTCTCAAATTGGGTAAATATATGTTATTACTCAACAACTCTAAAATCAACCAAAATACTCAAAACATATCAAGAAGTTATTATATTATCTATAACTCAATGATAACTCTAAAGTACCTAAAAGTACTCTAAAGTATTCAAAATTGCCCTACTGACAGCCTTTGCAGGTGATAACTCTACTAATCCTAAGGGCTGACGGTTTAACTCAAACTACTAAAAATTGATCCAAATCTAACAAAAAAAGTCACTAATTTCAAAATTTGCTCAAAAATCAATTGATCAAAAATTAATCCTAAGTTATTATATTCTTTTTGAGTAATTTCACATCATACCAGTGCTAAAGGTATGTGAGACGCTCTCCAAAATCTCTATGAGGGAACAGATGACGTCAAGGGTTCTAAAATCAATATGTTTACAGAGGAGTTTGAACTATTTTGTATGGAACTCAGAGAATCTGTGGACTCCATGCAAACTAAATTCCTACATTTAATCAACAAACTAAGCAACTTGGGTAAAACCTTTTTTAACAAAGATTGTACTAACAAAATATTGAGATCTATGTGCAGGGAGTGGCAACCAAAGGTTACCGCTATAAAAGAATCAAATGATCTTAGTACTTTGGATATTACAAAACTGTTTGGAAAGTCAATCGAGCATGAAAATGAGCTGAAACGACTCGCCGATAGAGAAGTAAAGTCGAAAAGGAAAGAGAAATCTAAAGAAGAAAACCATAATATTTCTTTGAAAGATTCATCATCTAAAGGCAAGAAGACAATGGAAGAAATTGACAACTCTGACGAAGAAGCTTCTAAGAAGGAAGAGATTGGTTTATTCTTCAGACGCTACAATAGATATCTAAAGAGAAACAAGCCCAGGTATTCCGAAAAGGACTATTAAATTTTAGAAATACTAACCCACCAAAGAAAGAACATAATAAAAATGATGATGATATCACATGCTACAAGTGCGGAAAATTGGGACATTATAGAACCACTTGTCCAAGTCTCACTAAACATCATAAAAGTAAAGACACAAAATTCTACAAGACGAAAAGAATAAGCTCCAATGGTCGTAGACCCTACATTGAGTGGGAAGAAGAGGATGAGATATTCTCCTCTGATTCTTGCTCGAGTTCAGATGATGAGTGTGCAAACTTTTGTTTGATGGCACGCAAAAAAGGTGAAACTTAAAAGGTATATAATTATGATTCCGATAATGAGTATTCTTATAGTGAATTGTTGAAAGAATTTAATGGCATGTATGAGGATTCTATAGAAGCGTTTAAGAAAATTTCTCTAAATAAAGAAATGAGTTTAAAACTCGAAGAGGAGATAAATCATCTTAATCGTGATTTAGAATCTCATAAAGAAACACATACATCTCTTATGGATAAGCATTGTAATGTTTCAGATACTTTAGTTGAAAAGATGGAAATAGTGGAATATGTTGAGTGTCCACTTTAAAACTCGAAATTGAAACTTTTAAAGGACAACGAACACATGCTACATTACTATCTAGCTGTTGTTCTAGTTATTCAAGTGAAAGAGGGAAGGTTTTAAAGAAAAACTCTTATGTCACTAAAAGAAATAGAAGAAGCATTTCATCTAAAGCTATTTGCCATTATTGTGGTGATAAGGGTCACATTAGGCCTCTTTGTCATGTTAGGAACGTTCAAGTTCCCAATGGTAAAATGACATGGATTCCAAAATGTAAATCAACTAACCTTAAAGGACCCACTAGTTGGGGACCTAAATTGCCTATTTGAATTGTTGTAGGAAAGTTTTGCCTCCGCAAAAAGATTATGGTTTCTAGATAATGGATGTTCAAGACACATGTTCATCAAGTTTGATGAGAAGGAAAGGCTTCACGTCACGTATGGAGATAATACAAAAGGTTAAATTCTTGGTGAAGGTATTGTGGAAAATCCCTCCACAATTATCGTTGAAAATATGGTGTTAGTATAAGGGCTTAAACACAACTTACTTAGTATTAGACAATTATGTGACAAAGGGTATTCCTTAATTTTTTTATACTCTTAGTTGTGTAATTGAGCATAAGACTAGTAAGGACCTCCTGTTTAAGGTTTCTAGTAGTTGGTCTTTATAAAATAAAGTTTTTAAAAGAAAAATTATGTGATGTTTGCCAAATGGGAAAGAAAATGAGTGTGTCGTTTAAATTGAAGAAGGTTATTTTGACATCAAAACCTCTTGAGCTTCTCCACTTAGACTTGTTTGGCCCTTCACAGACAAGAAGTTTATGATGCAACTATTACGGATTTGTGATTGCTGATGACTACTATAGATTTACTTGGACATTATTTTTAGCCCATAAGGATGAAACTTCTAAGGATTTCGTTTATTTTTCTAAGCTTCTCCAAAATGTTTTTGGTTTTAAAATCATCACTCTCTGTAGTGATCATGCTGGTGATTTTGTTAACCATCAATTTCAAAAAATTTACACCGAAAATGGGATTGCTCATAATTTCTCATGTCCGAGAACTTAACAACAAAATGGTGTTGTTGAGCGTAAAAGTTGTATTTTGGAAGAATTTTCCCGGACTATGATAAATGAAAAGAGCATACCTAAGTATTTTGGGGCGAATGTGATTAACACCGTATGACATGTCTTAAAGAAATACTTAAAGGTAGAAAACCAAATATTTAATATTTTCGTGTTTTCAGTTGCAAATGCTTTAGTTTAAATAACAGAAAGGACAATCCTGGTAAATTCGTGCTAAATCCGATGAAGGGATATTCTTAGGGTACTCATCTATAAGTAAAGCTTATAGAGTTTACTAAAAATTGATCCAAATGTAACTTAAAACATCACCAATGTCAAAAATTGCTCAAAAATTAATCCTAAGTTTTTATATTATTTTTGAGCAATTTTTGACATTAGTGACTTTTTTGTTACCTTTGGATCAATTTTTTTTTTAGTTTGAGTTAAACTGTCAGCCCTTAGGATTAGTAAAGTTATCACTCATAAAGGTTGTCAGTAGGGCAATTTGAATACTTTAGAGTATTTTTAGGTACTTTAGAGTTGTCATTGAGTCTTAAATAATATAATAACTTGTTGAGATGTTTAGAGTATTTGGGTTGATTTTAGAGTTGTTGAGTAATAACATATATTTACCCAATTTGAGACGTAATATCATTATTTAAATAAATTATATTTTTTAGATGAGTAAGCCTGTAGCATTACAGTAAGACCTGATTAATAGAAAACCTATAGTTCAAGAGTGGAACCTATTCTGTGTATGATTTTTGAGACGATTTTGATGATTGCTTGAGTTGCATGCCTATTTATTATACATGATCATGCATGCATATATTTTGGAGTTAGGTAGGACTTAAGTTCAGTGAGGTTAGGTTCATAAGGGAACCATGACGGTCACATGTCTAGAGAGGGACATAGTTCAGAGAGGAACCAGAGACAGGGACAAATAGTAACATACCTCTGATACCAAAAACCTGATACCACATGCATATTGAAGGAGAAGTTTGTGCATTAGCATTTGCATTATAAATTGGATTGTGATTGTGTTTTGTGAAAATAATATACTTGTTATTGTTTCGTTTACAATCCTGCTGTTAATTTTCACCATTAACATTTGTAAGGTGTATTCTCTCCCTTTTCTTGTTTGTTTTATGTGGCTCTGTGAAATGTTGTACAAATACTCAGCAGGAGTAATTTCTTGTGAGTTGGAACATGGCCTTGTAACTTTCTTTCTTATTTATTTATTTATTTACGTTATTAGTTGACATTGCTCTAATTCTGTAACATCGGGGAAGGAGACGTATCATATTTGAGTTGATGTTGGAATTTATTTTCCTTCAGTATTTCCTTTGGATAAATATTTGAAGTTATGTCATAATTTGAATTCCATTGCAAGTATGTTGACTTTATCTGAATAAAGTATGTATGTTTTGTTGGAGTAACATCCTAAAATGTGGTTTTCTCTTTTATAATTAAGAGTTGGGGTTTAGGCTGTTACATAGTGGTATTAGAGCAAGTCAGTCCATATAACTAGGTTTTGTAAATTTTTATTTGTTTCCTAGTGTGCGGCCAGTGTGTGACCATTATCGATGTACCGTTTCTTCTAATGGTTATTTGCTGGTATACACAAAAATGGCTAGGAGAAATGGTCATGATATCACTGATGCTCTGGAGCCCATGGCCCATGTGATGGAATAGGCACAACAAGCTTTGCAAGCTCAACAGATTTAGTAGGCTGAAGGTGGCAAAGCTTGTGGGCTGAGCGGGTTCCATAAAAAAAAAACCCGCCAACATTCAAGGGGAGATATTATCCAGAGGATTCCTAGGTGTGGTTACAAGAAATTGGGAAAATCTTCCGAGTAATGGTTTACACTGATGTTCATAAGGTTCTATATGGTACACATATGTTGTCAGATGGGGTCGAATACTGGTGGGTTAATGCACGACAGAGAATGGAAGCTAGTCGTACCGAGATTACTTAGGCTGCCAAAGGGGGCCGAATACTGTGAGAAAAATCAATTTCCTTTGTTTTTGAAAGTTACAAGTTCTTGCAATGAAATTCTTGCATTTTCAACTTCAATTTAATTCAAATCTTGATAACGAGAGCTTTGTAATTGATTAAAGGAGGCGCCTTCTTGAAACTAATCGTTCTTGAAGATTCGGTTGTGATTTTCAAGTTGTTTGAAAGATTGAGATGATTGTCAATGGTGTTGACAAGTTCTATTAAAAAGAAATAGGTTATTCTCTGCAAATTGCCTTGGTAGTGACTATGTGGAAGGTTACGAACAAGGTAGAGTTATTTTCAAATCTTCAGACAATTCATCATTCACAAAATCACTAGGATCAAGGGGTTTATTACTGCACACGAAGGCATAAAGCATATTAGTGATATTGGAAGATTTAAGAAGCGTCAATCGAGTAAAGATTATGCAAAAGAGTTTGGAGTTACGTTATATACAAGTAAAGATCCTGATAGGAGTTTTTTTTTTAATTTTCAGCATTATTGCAGATTAGTGATTGTATGAACTCTTGCAAATATTTTCCAAATAAAAAGGAACAATGCAGATTCCATTAGGAAACCATTGGAGAGTGCGTGTAGGAAAAGTGAGGACGAATGTTGAAGCACTAAAATCTCGGTGTCATCTCTCTCTCTCTCTCTCTCTCTCTCTCTCTCTCTCTCTCTCTTTCTCTCTCTCTCTCTCTCTCTCTCTCTCTCTCCTCTCTCTCTCTCTCTCTCTCTCTCTCTCTCTCTCTCTCTCTCTCTCGCTCTTGCATTTAATTTTGTAGTATTTGCATGCTTAGGTATTTCAATTCTAGCTTAGTTTTTTGTTTATTCAATTGATAGCGAATTATCACGTAAGCATTAAGTTTTGAAGAATTGGATACCTTATTGAGTTGAATTGGTGATTAATTTCTGATAAATAATTTAGGCTAGAATTCACTATATTGAATTGTTGTATAAACACACCTTATTGATTATACAATGAAATCAATTGAATACCTTGTGTATCATCACAATCATCTTTGGCATTTGTGAAGCGATTTAGTGTTGACATGATCAAGATTTTGAAAAGTATAATTTTCATATTTTCGCATCAAACCTTCCGCTCGCATCTTTTGAAAAAACTCTAATACGTTTTGAAAAAGCGGTTGAATTTTTATGTGGGTCTATTCACCCCCTTCTAGACCATTTTGCTACTTCCATATTCACACTCAATAATTGGCATTAAGAGTTGGTCTTTTTATTGTGTCTAATCGACATCCAAAAGTTGTGAATATGGCAGATAATGACCATCCTTAGGGAATATATAATAGATCGCCTATTTTCAAAGGCAAAAAATTATACTTATTGAAAAGCGAACATGTTTGTACACTTGCTATCGGTTGACAAAAATATGTGGTGTACCGTCTCCGAGGGACCATTTATTCCCAAGGAAGATGACAAAGTTTTTAAACATCCAAAAGATTGGAATGATGATGAGACCAAAAAGGCTTCATATGATTTGAAGCGAGGAACATACTTATTTCCGCATTGAGGGCGAAAGTATTCTACTCAATTTCACATTATACGAGTGCTAAAGGTATGTGGGACATTCTCCAAACTCTCAATGAGGGAACGAATGACGTCAAGGATTCTAAAATCCATATGTTTATAGAGGAGTTTGAACTATTTCGTATGGAACCTCGGAGAATCCATGCATTCGATGATGTAGCGAGGAAATTTGTGAGTGTGAGCTATTGGTTAACTTAACTAAAAAATGCAAGAGTCGTCACCGCGCTTTTATTTTATCCAAAAGGAAAGGAAAAAGAGAGAACAAAACCTAAACAAGTTCTAAAACAAGAAAAAAAGAACAGAGACTGGGTAAGGGGGTTGGTTACGCTAAGGGAAGGTGTTAGCACCAAAAACGTCTATAGTACTCTATAGGAGCCCTTTGAAATATCTACGCTTTTTGGTTTGAAAATGTTTGTTTGAAAAGGGATTGGGGAGATGAGAAGAGAAGTATTTTTTAATATTTTTGTGTTTGGAGAGACTTATCTTCTCATGCCTACGTAGCCACAAAGTGCAATATAGGATCAAAACCTCGTAGTTCGTGGTACAAATAACAAAAATTATTGGTTATGATTCATTTTATCTTGAAAAGACAACCTGTCATTCTCAAGAGAGAATACTAAACTAATTACCCAATGGTATGGGGAAGAGGCATTTGCATCATTTTAAAATGGAGGATTTTCTTGGATAAAGATCAACAATGGAAAATGACCATACTTTACACAAAAGCACAAAAGCACAAAAAGTTTGAATGAGTTTTGTATTTTTTTATGTCTTTTGAAATTAGTCAAAGTATGATTAACATTGATTGACATTTTATCAAAGAAAACAAAGTTTGAAAATTACTTGACAAAAGTCAAGGTTTATTATGAAAGCGGTTTTTGTGACAACAAGATTTGGTTCTGCAATATTATCTCTAAGTTTTGATGATAACAGATGAATATTTGTATGAACAATTTTGTGCAACTAATGTTGTTATTTTGTAAGAACCTAGCAAAACAGGTTCTGCTTCCGTGAATTGGCGCAATGAAAGATGCTTCGAAGAACATAACTCAATTCGAAGATAAAACAAGATTCACACAACTCTGATACGAAAAGAAAATGAATTCTGAAGGTCAAAAGACAACGGTTATGATGGAACGAAGTCCTGATGCTGAAGCCTCACGATTTTCGATCAAGGCTCTGAAGATTCAGAAGACTTGAAGCAGAAAAGGAGAACGTTCTTAAAGACCAAGTGCTGAAGTTCTGAAGACTGATTCCTAATGGACTTCTTCAATCGACGGAAGACTTGAAGCATCAGATATTCTGAAGACTCTATTCATGCTTCAATCTAATATTATCAGAAGCCTCTGAAGATATGGAGAAAGTGGATTAAGAGAACAAGGTTCCAAAGACAAGTTCTGAAGATTCTGGAAGCGCATAGCTGATGATTCAAAGACTTGATAATCTCAAGAACCGAGCAATGTTTTCCCATCTTACTCACGCTCACAAAAATCCTCTGAAGTTGAGAAGCCAAGAAAACCTGCTACACTGTACAGCTGTACCACATTACAAACGTTAACATTCTTAAAGACTGTCCGAATACAAACGAGATAATCTGACACAGACAGGACGCGCAGCATGCAGAAGATTTTGTACCTGTCCTCACGCTTCTAGTCGTAAGCTTACCTAGCCTTCATGATTTCATCTCAATGGCTCTTTTCACTCGGCTATAAAAGGAAGCTCAAAGACTTGAAGAAATACACACACGCGAACAACGACAATACTCTCTAACTCTATTCTTTCTTAAGTCATTTTTGGTCTAAAAACTTGTTTACATTATCAGCTTGATAAGAAGCAATTCTCTGTAAACTCATTGTATTTGAACTAAAAAGTTGTATTCCTTAAGAGAGTCTTAGTGATCAGATCTCTTGAGAAGTTTATGACTTGTGTCTTAGAGGTTGTGCCTTAAGTAAGACCTGTGTGGTTGGATTACTTGAGAAGTCCAGAACGTGTGAGTTCTAGAGGTTGTTGTTAGTCACCAGCTGTGTAGCTCGTGCAGTGTACTATTTTGTTGAATAGTGGATTAAGACCTCGTTGAGAGAGGAGAAATCACCTTGGCGGGTGGACTAGATTAACTTGAGAGATTCTCAAGTGAACTAGTATAAACATAACGTGTTTATATCTCTGTGTTTAACTAAGCTGTTGTTCTTTAGAAAAGGGTAAAAGTTTTTTACAAGAAAGTTATTTTAAAAGAAGCGATTATTTTGAAAAACCAATTCAAACCCCCCTTTCTTGCGTTTTTCACACCTTTAATTGGCATCAGAGCTCCGGTTCTTAGGTGATAAAAAGATTGAATTTTTATCAAGCACTTAACAGTGTTCAGTACCGATCCAAGTGTGAAAAAACAATGACTACACCACCACCAACAACTTCTGAAACAAATGTTATTGAAAGAGAATCTTACACTGCAAAACCTCCTATCTTTGATGGCGAAAAGTTTGATTATTGGAAAGATAGAATTGAAAGTTATTTCTTATCATTTGATCTAGATCTATGGGATCTAGTACTTGATGGCTATAGTCATCCTGTAGATTCTGTAGGTAAAAAGATTGAAAGAAGTGAGTTTACAGATGCTCAGAAGAAAACTTACAAAAATCATCACAAAGCAAGAACCATTCTGTTGAACGTAATTTCTTATACCGAGTATGAGAAAATCACAAACAAAGAAACTGCAAAGTCCATCTTTGACTCTCTTCGTATGACTCACGAAGGAAATGCTCAAGTCAAGGAGACGAAGGCTCTTGCGCTAATCCAAAAATACGAAGTCTTCAAAATGGAAGAAGATGAGTCTGTTGAAACCATGTTCTCAAGGTTTTAAATGCTTGTTGTCGGACTCAGAGTTCTGAACAAAGGCTATTCTACTGCTGATCATGTCAAGAAAATCATCAGAAGTCTTCCAGCAAAATGGAGACCAATGGTGACTGCCTTAAAACTTGCAAAGGATTTGAATAATATCAGTCTTGAAGAACTTATCAGTTCTTTAAGAAGTCATGAAATAGAGCTTCAATGAGATGAGCCTTAGAAGAAAAAACAAATTCATTGCACTAAAGGCAAAGCCAGAAAAGAAGAAGGCGTATCAGGCAGAAGAAGAAATGGAAGAATCTGAAGAAGATTTAGAAGAAGATGATATATCACTCATATCAAGAAAGATAAGTCAACTTTGGAAATACAGAAGGAACAAGTTCAAAGGACCAAGGAGAAGATTCGAATCTACATCTGGTCAAAGAAGAAACTATGGAAAAGATGTTACGTGCTTTGAATGCAAACAACCTGGACATCTCAAAAATGGCTGCCCAAAGGCCAAGAAAGAAGAAAGACCTAGGAAAACCAAATAGGGTCTCATGGCAACCTGGGATGATTCGGAATCTGAAGATGATGCTGATGAAGATCGGGGTCAACATGGCTTTCATGGCAGAAAACCAGAAGTGACTCGTTAGAGGAAGAATTATCAGACTCCGACGATGAAAGAGAGGTACTTTCTTCCTTATCACGATCTGAACTTGAATTAGGATTAACTGAACTTATAAAAAGATATCGAAACCTTCAAAGCAAATTTAAAATCTTGAAAAAGAGTTTTATAGCTTCTTCAGATGATCTTACTAAAAACAAGAAAACCATTTCTGAAAAAAATGAGAAAATATTTGTCTTAGAAAGTTCAAACACTGTCCTGAAATGTAAATTATCTAAGTTAGAAGAAGAATTTGTTTCAAACTCAACTAACACTAGTAAAGAAGACAAATATGATAACGCATTTAAAAAATTTCTTGCCAAAAGCGTAGATAGAAGCAAAATGGCTTCACTAATCTATGGAGTCAGTAGAAATGTGTCATACCCCAAATTTTGACCACTTAGATTTCCCATCATTGTGCAAATCATCATCACAATATGGATGAACCATCATGCCTCACCAAATGCCTCAAGGGTTGTTGAGCATCCGCTGCAATCAAAATTAGGGTTTCAAGCCCCTCTCAGAGCCTTAGACAAAGGATTAATCAAGGAATAACATGATATTCAACTTGTCTAACCTCTCAAACATCCACAATGGATCAAAAGGACTCCCACTTTAAGGATTAAGCACAAGGATGCTCCCTTTCAGGTGGATTAAGTCTCAAGATCGACAGTGTCACCAAATTAGGGTTTTGGTCGACCAGGGCCTCCAGATGGAAATTTTTCATCTGGGTACAAGCCAATGCTCCAAAACATAACCTAATATACTCCATGGAACCTCATGGACCCAATCATCAAGTCAATTTTGCCTCAGGGGATGCATTCATCAAAAATCAGGAATTAGGGTTTCTTGACCTAATTCACCCCTAAGTTGACTTTTGGGACAAATCATGAACCAAAACCTCAAGAGAGAGTTTGAGGGTCTCTAATGAACTATATTGATCCATTTGGAATAATGGATTAATCCAAGAAGCTTGAGCAACAAGTCTCATTTTCATCTGCACCACAATTAGGGTTTCGCGAGGAAAGTCAACTGTAACTTTGACTTTTGACCTGGACATGCTCCCAAACCCTAGGACATGCCTCAATATACCCTATGACACCCATGGAACATGTTCATCAAGTTTGATTTAGGTCAAGGACATGATTTCCTGAAGAATTACACAGTTTGGAATTCATCTGATAAAAAGTCAACTGTGCACAAAAGTCAACTTTGACTTTTTGAGATTTTTCACCAAAATGGATTTTTAACCCTAAAATGATGTTAATGTGTGATTTGAATCATCATTCATCAAGAAAAACCAAAGAAAGTGGGATAACTTGTAAAAGGGGTAACCATAAAACTTAGAAATTTTTCTAAGTTATGGAAAAAGTACCACTAATACACTAACTTTGGAGGGTCATAACTCCTAAACCACATGGCCATTTTTTTCATCCAAAGATGGATTTGTAGCCCTCATTACCCTCTACAAAAACTTCAACTAGACCTAAGTCCAATTCATTAAGGATTTTGAGTTATGGAGTGATCAAAATCAAGAAATCACACTTTGTTCCAACACTTAGTGAAAATTTCACTAAGTCAGATTTTGCTTCACTTTTTGCCAAATGTAGAAGGATTTTTCACTTGGAATCAAAAGAGATCAAAACCAAACTTGTTCAAACAGTTGTTATACCATGTAAGGGCTTTCCAAAGTGGCCAAGAACATTGCCAAATTCAACTTACCCCATGAGATATGACATTGTCAAGTTGCCTTGCTGAAATCTGTCAAAGGCAAGGCAGAATTTGCAATTTTGCTCGATTTGCCAAAATCAGCCAAATTCAAATGCTCCTATCCACTTGGACACATCTAAGGATTGAATCTAAAGGGGACAAACACTGAGCCAAGCCTCCAAAGTCCATGGAACAAGAAATAGCATGTTGAACCTAGAATGGCCAAAATAGGGACAAGACTCCAAATTTGGATTGAAGCATTCAATGGAACCATCAAGGTGGCATAGACTGAGCCATTCTCATCTGAAATCAGTCAAGGCTTATCCAAGACCAAGGGAACCAAAGCTCTGTGCCCTAACCTCTAGCCATTGGCTAGAGGAGACTTGGATTTTCATTTACCAACATTGGCCAAACCTACTTACCAGCTGCCATTCACTATTCCTTGCAAAATAAACTTGCTCTACTATAAATAGAGCTCAATTGTGATCAGTTTGAGTACACCAAAGCCATCTAACAGATGCTTTCCTCAAAATCTCTTTCTCTTGGCAAAAATGCCTTTCTTAGCAAGGTAGCTATCGGGTTTTGAGTTTGAGAGCAATTCCAATCAAACCAATCACTCACTCACCTCATATACATCACATATGAGCTGATCAAACACTTAGATCACTTCTTAAACACCAATTTCACAAAATCACCAGCTGGTTGCTCAAATTTTCAATCAAGTTGCAGCTGAGGTACCACAAATTGATCCAGCCAATTTCAATCAAGTCCAACTATTCAAACACACTCCATAGGGTGTAGGGAAGCTGTTCAGATCATCACCACTTATCTGTAACACCTCCAAATCAAAAATCACATTGGACTTGCTGTCACGGCTTGGAGCTAAGCATATACTTGGTCATCTCTCAATCCATGCATATTTCCTCGCACAATAATTTGGCCATATGTTCATAATCATGCATGGAATGTTTTCCCTCAATTAATTGCATTGTTTAAATTGTGTATCAAAAATCCTAGCCTTCATGCAGAAATTAGGGTTCTTGAGGTTTCTTCGTGATTTTATGTTTTATGTTTAATTTAAATGAAATTAAGTGTTATAAACATGATCGTGAGGTTGAGACGAGCATAATGATATGTGGATTGCATGATATGATTACGTATTCAGTGAGATTGGATGGAAAACGCAAATCAGCCAAACCCAGAAAAACGCGCGTGTTCTTGCTTGTGTTCTTGGCGCCTTTTTCACAAATTCAAATATTTGAATTTTGTGATTTTGTTTAATTGATTCAAAAATTAATTTCTCTCTGAGTTTTAATGATTTTGAGTTGATTCTTTTTTTAATAATTCACAAAAATGTTAAAATATTTTATTTTATCAAAAAATCCCAAAAAATATTATTTATTTCATATAACTGATATTTTTGCAAAGAATTAATATTTTAATTGTTTTTGACATTTTAAATATTTTTTCTACATTGATTTTGCAACTTTTAATGCTTTCTAATTATTTTGTAGGTCAATACTTAATTTTTGAAGCATTAATCCAAGATCACAATTTGTTTTTCACATATTAAACAATTTTGATCATTTTAATTGAACTTTTATTCAATTAAATACATTTTTGAAAACAAATTAGGGTTTTTGGATTAATTCAACCCTCATAAATCATTTTCAAACACTTTGGGCCTCTAATAGAGTGTAAGACCCAATCCTTTCTTGGCCAAAACATTTTGGGCCTCAGTATATTGTATAAGTCCCGATACCGTCAAAAACAAACGGCGCAATCGTCGCCTTTTAAAAATAACCTTCTGGGCCTCTCCTCGAGCTATAAGACCCATTTAAAACCTTTTTGGGCCTGTAATAGAGTGTAAGACCCAACCCCTTTTTAACCAAAATCATTTGGGCCTCACTTATTGTATAAGTCCCTCTGCGTTAAAAGAAAACCTCGGCGCGATCGCCATTTTTAAACGAAAAATCAATTGGGCCTACCCTCGTGTTATAAGCCCCACTCTTTTTCTTTAAAACTTTTTGGGCCTCTTGAGAGAGTGTAACACCCATCCCTTTGTACAGAAAACCTTTTTGGGCCACAGTCACTTGTATAAGTCCAGCTGTAAGCCCCAAATCTTTTTATTTCAAAGCACTTCCTCTTTGATTATGTATAGCTGTACGCCCCAAATCTTTTTATTTCAAAGCACTTCCTCCTTTGATTATGTATATACTGTTGTTTTCAATCTTTCTTTGTTGAACAACTAACCAAACAGCATGGAAGCTCTACAACGAGTAAGTGGTTATTGCTTTCATTTACCGCTTTCATATATATATAACTGTATTGTGGGACTGTTTCACTATAAGTCTTCTTTCATAAACTCATATCAACTATGTAATAATAGTATAAATATTTAGAGTTTCCCCGGCAACTACGTCCAGAACTAGGTGACGCCGTTTCGTTTATTCATAGAAATAGACAGCTAGACCCCAAATAGGATCACCAGATACAGTCTTCTCTTCGGCTGTCCTCATTAGAAATTATCAAGAAACTCTACTCCCAAAGATGAATGTATTCCCCGTGAATGGCATCTTTGAGTTTCTTCCAAATTCTCGAACTTTCCTGACTTGATTTATTCCTTGTGAATAGCTTGCCTTGAATTTCTCGGGGTTTAGGGACCCACGGGCTTCTTAAAAGCATCGGCCTTCTCTTGGGCATCGTACAAGGACCCACAGGCTTCCTAAAAGCAACCCCGCCTCCTCTTGGGCATTGTACAAGGACCCGACGGCTTCTTAGAAGTATTCACAGCCTCCTCTTAGGCTTCGTATAATGATATCTTCCTCCGGGAATGATAGCCTTCTCTTGTGCTTCGTACAAGGACCCGTCGGCTTCTTAAAAGATTCCAGCCTCATCTTGGGCTTCGTACAAATTGTCCCGACGACCTCCTAGAGGTATAGGAACAGAACTTAGTCATCTTCATAGAAAAGTCCTTTCATAGAGTCTACTACTGTTTCTCAAAACATGGTACAAAAGATGAAACTCTAGACTTGGACAGTCTAATCTCCTTGAGTCTCAAAGACATTCTCAAGCACCCTTCAAAAATAGGAAGGAAACCCGTAGACTCGGACAGTCTCAATACCTTTCTGATTTCCCGCTTCCTTAAAGAACAGGAATAACCCATATCCTTGAATCAAATCCATGAGTACAGTGTTGCTCATATAAGAACTGATTTTCTCTTTCAAAATCAGTATATTGGACCTGTCACTTGACTGAAACAGTAACTTTAGCCTCCTCTTGGGCTTTGTACAAACGATTCTCCCCAGCGGAGTCAAACAACTTTTAGCCTCTCTCTCGGGCTTTGTACGAGACACATAAGAAACTCCCTCGTTGAGTCAATCACCCCTTTCGCCTCCATCTCGGGCTTTATACGAGATACAAAAAGGTTCTTATTGAGCTAGTCAAACTTTTAGCCTCCATCTCGGGCTTTGTACGAGATATAAAAACACTCTCTTGTTGAGTATAAAAGATCCTCTTGTAGGATCAACCCCTTTTAGCCTCTCTCTCGGGCTTTGTACGAGACATATATCAGCCTCCTCTTAGGCTTTATATAAGAAAACCACTGGTTGATCCAATCAACCTTTTAGCATCAAAGTTGTGCCTCGTTCACAGTACACAAACATCAACAACTCCTTCCCCTTCATCTAATCGCTGTAAGTGGCAAGCCTCTGGATCATCTATATCCACGCCACTGTCCCTCGTTTAGCATGAGAAATTCCTAAGGAAAGATGGCATTGCTCTACACTGAGTTAAAGTCTTCTCCTTCAGGTTAAAATCCCCTTTAAAGGAAATTATGGCATTGCTAGGATCCGCGTATCCCGGTTAAAGTAATTCTCCTTTACAACCAGTCACCCAACAGTTGTGACAAAACCGACTCTTCTTTAGAGATGACAAGTTCTCTCTAAAGTCGAGGTCCTTCAGCTTCATGTCTTGGGCTTTGAACAAGACACAAATAGACCTTTCATCTTCACATCTTGGGCTTTGAACAAGATACAAACCACCTTTTCGCTTCACGTCTTGGGCTTTGAACAAGACACCAAAAACAACCAATTTCCTCCCATAGAATAGGAGGAACTACGAACGCTCTGATTTCCCTGTTTCGGTAAACGGGAATACGTAGGCATAAGATTGAAAGAAAAATCTTAGCGAGCACACTAAACAAAAAAAAACCAAATCCCATACTCTCACATCAAAAAGCATCAGTCCTAACATCCTAATCCTTGTTCCCCGCTAGAAAGTCCTAGAAAGAAAGAAAACCGTATTGGCGAAAATACAAATAACCAGTACAAAGGCCCCCCCACATTGATAGCATCCGTAACGTAACAGACCGCTGTTTAAACTCAGTATGCAAAGCAGGGTTAATTGGAGACATCTATTTCCCTTCCTTATTCAGCTCACAATAGGATAAAAAATGAATCGACCTGTAGTTTAAGCTCAAACCGCAGAGAGCGACCAGCGCTTAAGAACCGCGTCCAAAATCGCTCGCTACAAAATGGCAGTAGAGGTCTAGGATATTCAGGACCATCTCAACCCTATGATGAAACCAAAAACATCAAAATAATACCTCTATTCAAACAATTTATTCCCTCTGGTACTGGCCTTAAGCATTCAGAACCAAAAGGCTCAAACACTGGGATTACACAAACACACACACTAAGGAATTATCCTAAACACGAACACTATGCACAAACTCCACATCGTTTCACTAACATACGGAAATCTAAAGGGATCATAACCTTTAGAAGAACTAATGTGAAAGGACCCACAAAATGGGTACCTAAAAACAAGATAATTTATGTTGCAGATATCCTTAATAGCTCCATTGAAAAACCAGTCATGGTACCTGGACAGTGGGTGCTCGCGACACATAACGGGAGAAAGGCTTATGTTCCAAGATCTGAAACTTAAGCCTGGAGGCGTTGTCAGTTTCAGAGGAAATCAGAAAGGAAGAATCATTGGCTCCGAAACAGTTGGAAATGGTGAGCTTCCTTCCATTAAGAATGTTTTATTAGTAGAAGGTCTAATGCATAATCTGTTGTCAATAAGTCAACTTAGCGACAGTGGCTATGATCTCATTTTTAATCAAACGTCTTGTAAAGCTGTAAGTCAGAAGGATGGATCTGTCATATTCAACGGAAAGAGGAAAAACAACACTTACAAAATTAAGTTATCTGATTTAAAACATCAAAATGTAAAATGTCTTCTTTCTGTAAACGAAGAGCAATGGGTCTGGCACAGACTTCTTGGCCACGTCAGTTTGAGAAGAATCTCTCAGCTTAACAAGCTTGGTCTTGTTAGAGGATTTCCCAATCTGAAATATTCGTCAGACGCTCTTTGTGAAGCATGTCAGAAAGGAAAGTTTTCAAAAACCTCTTTCAAAGCTAAAAATGTTGTCTCCACCTCTAGACTGTTGGAACTTCTTCACATTGATCTGTTTGGCCTTGTAAAAACGGCCTCTCTCAATGGTAAGAAATATGGACTAGTCATGTTGATGACTATAGCAGATGGACATGGGTAAAATTCTTAAAACACAAGGATGAATCACATTCTGTGTTTGCTTCCTTCTGCACTCAAGTACAAAATGAGAAAAATTGTAAAATAGTTACAGTCAGAAGTGATCATGGTGGAGAATTTGAAAATAAAAACTTTGAAGAACTTTTTTATTCACATGGAATATCTCACGATTTTTCTTGCCCTAGAACTCCACAACAAAACGGAGTTGTAGAAAGAAAGAATCGAACTTTACAAGAAATGGCTCGCACCATAATCCAAGAAACTGACATAGCTAAGCACTTCTGGGCAGAAGCAATTAACACAGCATGTTATATTCAAAATAAAATCTCTATAAGACCTATCTTGAATAAAACTCCACATGAATTGTGGAAGAATAAATTACCCAACATTTCTTATTTTCATCCATTTGGATGTGTTTGTTTTATGCTTAACACTAAAGAGAATCTTAGCAAGTTTGATTCCAAAGCACAGAAGTGTTTGTTGTTGGGATACTCTGAACGCTCGAAAGGCTACAGGGTTTACAACACAGAATCAAGAATTGTGGAGGAATTTATTCATGTTAGATTCAATGACATGCCTGACTCAGAAAAATCAGAGCTAGTTGAGAAACTTGCAGATTTGGAAATCAGATTCACCGAACCTAAGGAAAAGACAGATGAAGTTAAAGAACAGCAAGATCCTACACAAGAAACCACTGAAGTAACTCCAAATACCCCATCTCAACGAAGAAGAAAACTGTCCACATCACATCCTGAGGAACTGATTCTGGGTAACAAAGATGCTCCTAATAGAACCAGATCAGCCTTTAGACCATCAGAAGAGACACTTGTAGGACTAGTATCATTAATAGAACCAGCTACAATTGAAGAAGCCCTCATGGACAAAGACTGGGTTCTGGCTATGGAAGAAGAACTCAATCAGTTCTCCAAAAACGATGTCTGGGATTTAGTTCCTAAACCCAAGAATATTCATGTAATAGGAACCAAGTGGGTATCTAGGAACAAGCTAAATGAAAAGGGAGAAGTTGTCAGAAACAAAGCACGACTTGTTGCTCAAGGATACAGTCAACAAGAAGGAATTGACTACAATGAAACATTTGCTCCAGTTGCAAGACTTGAAGCAATACGTTTGTTAATATCCTTTTCAGTAAATCATGACATCACTCTATATCAAATGGATGTTAAGAGTGCATTCTTAAATGGTTATATATCAGAAGAAGTTTATGTCAAACAACCTCCTGGTTTTGAAAATTCAGAAAAATCAGACTTTGTTTTTAAACTTAAAAAATACTCTATGGTTTAAAACAAGCTCCCAGAACTTGGTATGAAAGATTGAGCAAGTTTTTACTAGAAAACAATTTCACCAGAGGAAAGGTTGACACAACTCTTTTCTGCAAGACATATAAGAATGACATTCTCATTGTTCAAATCTATGTTGATGACATTATTTTTGGTTCTGCTAACTCTTCTCTATGCCAAGAATTTTCAAAGTTAATGCAGGCCGAATTTGAAATGAGCCTCATGGGAGAATTGAAGTTCTTCCTTTGAATTCAGATTGATCAAAGATCAGAGGCCACTTACATCCATCAAACCAAGTACACAAAAGAACTTCTGAAGAAGTTCAATATGACGGATTGTAACATTGTTAAAACACCAATGCATCCAACGTGTGTCATGGGAAAGGAAGAAACAGGAGTTAAGGTTTGTCAAAAACTCTATCGTGGTATGATAGGTTCTCTCTTATATCAAACTGCTTCTAGACCTGATATACTATTCAATGTACATCTATGTGCTAGATTCCAATCAGATCCAAGAGAATCACATTTAACCGCTGTCAAGCGAATTCTAAGGTATCTGAAAGGAACAACTAACCTTGGCCTGATGTATAAGAAAACATCAGAGTATACTCTTTCTGGTTACTGCGATGCAGATTATGCCAGAGACAGATTAGAAAGAAAAAACACATCGGGGAGCTGTCAATTCTTAGGAAGCAATCTAATCTCATGGTCAAGCAAGAGACAATCTACAATTACTCTCTCAACAGCTGAAGCAGAATACATATCGGCTTCCCTATGCAGTACTCAAATGCTATGGATGAAAAATCAGCTGGAAGACTATCAGATACATGAGAGTAACATTCCTATCTTCTGTGATAATACTGCTACTATCTGCTTAAGTAAAAATCCAATTTTGCATTCTAGGGCTAAACACATTGAAATAAAACATCACTTTATCAGGGACTATGTTCAGAAGGGAACTCTATGCTTAAAATTTATTGATACAGACCATCAGTGGGCTGATATTTTCACAAAACCCTTAGCTGAAGATAGATTTCTAATCATTTTAAAACACCTGAATATGAAGTACTGTTCAGAATAAAACATTTTCAGAACCTCATGTGTTTAGTCAGAGAAAAGTATTTTTCAAATCATCAGAACCACTCTCTTAACACATCTCAAGTTCTGATAATTTTGTGACGTGTCATATTTTCGGAAAATTATTTTTGTACGTGATTTAAATAAAATTAAGTCACTTTAACTATTCAAATTAAACGAACAGCATTTCTCTCGAGATTGACCCAACTTTATCACATTTATTAGCTTATCCCCTCAAGAGTGTATCTGTCCTTTAAACCTTCAAGAAGTTTTTTTCTCACAAACCCTAAAAAGGTTAATCGACTCTCATCTATTTCTCTCTCTATCTATCACTCTCTCAAAATCAACTCAAAGTTCAATCCTCATTCCCTCTTACCACCGTAAGGAAGAACACTCATCAACAAGATACTGTTCAAATCTCCCAAGAACTACCATCCTCATCCATCACACCTACTACTACTCTCTCAATGACTGAACCAGTTGTTTCAGATCCATTAAATCTTCCCTCAACTGATGCAAACCATGTCACCCAGAAAACTCGCTCTATGACATGTGTGACACATGCAAACGATCTAACTATTCTGAAAGAGCTAGATGTTGATTTCAACAACCTCTCTGATAATGGGTTTAACCTAATTGATCAATTGGGTGCTCAAGAATGGAAGAATTACTTTGATAGACTAAGAGGTCCATGCTTTGATGATCTAGTGAAAGAATTCTGGAGACATGCAGATACAGACGAATTCCATGTGGTATCTTTTGTTCTGGAGCAGAAGATTATCATCACTGAGAGATCTATCTCCGAATTGCTAGGAATGAAGTTCTTGGAAGGAAATAGGGTGTACAGAAAAACTGAGAAATCTGAGTCAGTCATCAACAAAGCTATCTTCAAGAGCTGTCAATCCGGAACAACGGACTACAAAAGCAAAAACTTGCGCGATAACCTAAGGATATGGCACAAAATCATTCTTGGATGCATCAATCCAAGACCGTCAAAGAATGCTACAGATTTTGCCAACGCAAATCAAAAACACATGTTGTACTACCTACACAAACATGAGAAAATGTGCCTTCCCTCCATGTTGTTCTACTATTTAAGGGATATGGTGCGCAAAACCAGAACAACGGCCTCACCAGAAAAGAAGATTGTCAACTACATTCCTTTTGGAAGATTGATCTCGGACATTCTGGTTGAATGCGGATTAGTGGATTATCTGACCAAAGAAGCAAATTTCACGGAATATCTGAATGAAAGAGTTTGAGAAGTTTTCAATGCTGTAAATCTTAAACCTATGAAGATGATTGCAAGTGTAGAGGTGAAACCAACACCTATTTCTCCCGACACGGTGAAAAAGATCAGGAATCCAGTGGAAAACTATCCATTCTACCGCAAAGAAGATAATCCAACAGCAATAGCCTCTTACAGTGCCATAATGAGAGAAGCAGAATCTAGAGTTGAAGAAGCTGTCCCTCAGTCAAAGCATATTACCAGGAGTAAGAGGAAGCTTGCTGAAGAGGACGCGGAGGGTAAAAAGAAGAAAAATGATGAAACTGAAATCTCCAGAAAAGAAGCCCTTCTTCTTGAGAAAATCAATAAAGCTGATGCAAATCCATCTGTTGTTGCACCATCTTCATCAATCATCTCTACCTCCATTCCACAAGTAAGGTTTAAACCTCCAACTTTCTCTATTCCTTTACCAACCACTAATCAATCAACCAACAGTCCATCAATAACTACCCCAATCCGGTCTGAGATTATTTTTACCCATATTTCAACAACAACTACCTCAACAATTCAGCCAAATGAACTAGAACCAGCAAATCAAGCTCCCATTACTAAATCTAGTTCTGAGGAAACCTCCTATGAATCTC
Source organism: Lathyrus tuberosus (assembly GCA_022829125.1). Taxonomy (NCBI): domain Eukaryota; kingdom Viridiplantae; phylum Streptophyta; class Magnoliopsida; order Fabales; family Fabaceae; genus Lathyrus; species Lathyrus tuberosus. Next base: position 11,263,365 of record JALAZF010000102.1, read on the forward strand.
TAGAAATTGTCTTACCTGAAAACCTCATGAACTCTGACAATCTAGAAGTAACCTCTCCCAACAATCAACAACAACCACCTGAACCTGCTGCTACTGAGATTGACTTATCTCAACAAACACCACCAGAAACCAACTCTGCCGAATCTAATCTCGCTCTGGTTGTCTATAATACTCCACCTCCAACTTCCTTTGAAGAGTGTACAAGTCAATTTCATGACAAAGCACTTGAGAAGTTTGCTAAGTTAAGAGCGGAACTTTGTACAAGCACAAAGCTCATGGAACTTGAGAGTGCCTGTCAAAGTTTTCAAAAATGGATGGACATGGAACTTACAAGAATTATAAATTTCTCAAACACAACCATAACTACTAAACTAGCAAAAGCTAAGGAGAGAGCAGAAGCTGAAGCAAGAGTCAGAGTACTCAAGTTCTTAGCTGCTAAACAGAAAGAAGCTGCAGAAAAGGCTGCTAAAGAAGCAGAAGAGCAAGCTGCTAGAAAGGCACAAGAAGCTGCAGAGGCTGAAAAGGCTAAAGAAAGTGCTATGATTGCTTCCACCTCTGATCCTGTTATCAAGCGTCTGGGAGACGCTGTTGATGAAATCAGAACTGAACAGAAGAACTTCAGAGAAAGGTTTGACAAGCAAGATACTGTCAATGAATATCTTCAGATCATGATGAAGAAAATCTGGGACAAACTGTCCTCTGACAGCAAATAAACCTCGGTTTTTCTTTTAAAGTTTTAGTTCTGTGTTTTTCACCCTTGGACTACCCTATGTTTATCTTTTTTATTCATGAAAAAAAGGGGGAGAAAGTTATATGAATGTGATAATTTTGATCCAATAGTCATTCTCCGAAAAACAATGCTACTTACATGCTAACAGATAAATCCATTAGATTGTTTTTCTGTATTTTTCTTCTGTGTGCAGATAACTCATAATTCTGATGATGAAGAAAGACTCAAAAGGTTAATGAAGTCAGGGGGAGCCCTAGCAAGAACCTTAATCTAATACTCAGGGGGAGCACTTCATAAAAAGGATAAGCTATCCTAAAAACTTTTTCATTTTCCCTGTGTTATATATATTAAAATTGTGTCATCAAATTATATAGTTTGGTCATCATCAAAAAGGGGGAGATTGTGAGAACAAGATTTCGTTCTGCAATATTATCTCTAAGTTTTGATGATAACAAATGAATATTTGTATGAACAATTTTGTGCAACTAATGTTGTTATTTGTAAGAACCTAGCAAAACAGGTTCTGCTTCCGTGAATTGGCGCAATGAAAGATGCTTCGAAGAACGGAACTCAATTCGAAGATAAAACAAGATTCACACAACTCTGATACGAAAAGAAAATGAATTCTGAAGGTCAAAAGACAAGGGTTCTGATGGAACGAAGTCCTGATGCTGAAGCCTCACGATTTTTGATCAAGGCTCTGAAGATTCGGAAGACTTGAAGCAGAAAAGGAGAACGTTCTTAAATACCAAGTGCTGAAGTTCTGAAGATTGATTCCTAATGGACTTCTTCAATCGACGGAAGACTTGAAGCATCAGATATTTTGAAGACTCTATTCATGCTTCAATCAAATATTATCAGAAGCCTCTGAAGATATGGAGAAAGTGGATTAAGAGAACAAGGTTCCAAAGACAAGTTCTGAAGATTCTGGAAGCGCAGAGCTGATGATTCAAAGACTTGATAATCTCACTAAGACTTCATGATTTCATCTCAACGACTCTTTTCACTCGGCTATAAAAGGAAGCTCAAAGACTTGAAGAAAGACACACACGCGAACAACGACAATACTCTCTAACTCTATTCTTTCTTAAGTCATTCTTGGTCTAAAAACTTGTTTACATTATTAGCTTGATAAGAAGCAATTCTCTGTAAACTCATTGTATTTGAAATAAAAACTTGTATTCCTTAAGAGAGTCTTAGTGATCAGATCTCTTGAGAAGTCTAGGACGTGTGCCTTAGAGGTTGTGCCTTAAGTAAGACCTGTGTGGTTGGATTACTTGAGAAGTCTAGAACGTGTGAGTTCTAGAGGTTGTTGTTAGTCACCAGCTGTGTAGCTCGTGCATTGTACTATTTTGTTGAATAGTGGATTAAGACCTCGTTGAGAGAGGCGAAATCACCTTGGCGGGTGGACTAGATTAACTTGAGAGATTCTCAAGTGAACTAGTATAAACATATCGTGTTTATATCTCTGTGTTTAACTAAGCTGTTGTTCTTTAGAAAAGGGTAAAAGTTTTTTACAAGAAAGTTATTTAAAAGAAGCGATTATTTTGAAAAACTAATTCAAACCCCCTTTCTTGCATTTTTCACACCTTCAGTTTTAAGTTTCGAAAACAAGAAGGTTTTGAAAAAAGGAGAAGATTTTGAAAATTAAAGAAGGGGTGGAGAAGAAGTGGCTACCCTATTGCATAAAGATAAAAGCTAAGGATAAGAACGGTCTAACCACACAAGCAAGCTCCATAATATAAGCATTCTTGCCTATAATTAGGCATTGATCAAGAAAAGTCTTCAAAAGAGAACTCCAAGTACCCAAAATCCAAGGTTTAACATCACAAACTTCCAAGCATAGGTCAAGATCCTAGTTCTAGGTCCAAAGTTCCATGTCCAATGCAAAGGATAGTAACCATAGTCCATCATTAAGAGAACACGTTTTTTAGGGGTTTAAGCCTTTATTAATGTTTTTGGTCCAAATGGACAAAAGAAAAAGAGCATAAATATAAACAAATGGTCCAAGTGAATAAAAAAAATAGCAGAAACATATACAAATGGTCCAAGTGGACAAAGGAAAAATAGCGAAAACATAAACAAGTAATATGATATGATATGATATGATATGATATCATAAAGCATAAAAAATAAAGAGAGATAGAGAGCGAGAAAGAAACATAAACATAGCACAATTAATATAACAATATAGAGCAATATTGATCCAAAATGAGAGAACACGTTTTATTGTGTTTTCGGAAATGCTCGACTAATCATCCGTGAGAATGAAGACATGGTCTCATACACTACCATGGGGAGGGCTCCAACTCGGATACAATCAACGAGAATGCCAACTAACCTCCACGGGTAACAAGAGAAAGCCAATCTATTTCAAACTACGCCATGGACGAATAGGAGACTGATATTTCACTTACAAATCACAACAGTTTTTCGATTTCGGAATAATTTAGCGCTATGTTAAGCAATCGTAATTGGACTTTTATAGAAGCCACGACTATCTGAGGTCGGTCAATAACAATGTTAGTTCTAATGTATGCTAGAGAAGTGATATGTAGACCACTCTCCGAAAGCAATACCGCATGAAAAGAAAAGTGGTAACAGTCTCATCTTCATCAAAAACTTAAAATAAGTTTCAATGATATCGAAGATTTTTATCGATCAAAAGAAAAAGAAGAAGAAGGGAAGGGAAAGCCAAATTGAATTACAATTTTAAAATCATTCCATCTTTAAGTTCAACCACTCATCTTGGTGGATTAAAGCACTAAACATATCCTTAACTTAAAGCACCTAAAATGAATTGAAGAGTTCACTTTAAAGATAGATTTGAATTAGTGAATGTTTATCCAACTTCATCTACACCCTAAGTCCATTGAATTTAAAGAGGAATAGGACCTTTAAAAGTGCTAACCAAGGCAAAAATCAAAAGGAAATGGAAGAAGAAGAGAAAGGAACCAAAACAGTCCCAAAACAGAACCAAAAACACAAATCTGCTACTGGTTAATCGATTAACCATTTGCATGTGCAAATGTGTCAATCAATTGACACTGCTATGACAGCAAATTTTTTTTTAAAAAATTCAGTGTTCATGATCTAACCATTTCTTCATACACCTCATGATCATGAATGCAAATTAGCACGAAAATTCAAGTAAAACAACAACAAATAACACCAATGGAACACAATTTGCAAGATCCAAAGATCAAGCAACAAGAATCATCAATAGATCACATTGTGGAAGATGGATCAAGCACAACAATGGTGGAATAAGTGAATTACCTCTTCAAATCTGAAAATTCTTCAAATCGACTTCAAGAACCACACTCCAAAGGATTTAGGATTGGAAATTTTGGTGGATTGGAGTTTGGGTTGGAACCAAAATTAGGCTTGGAATTTGAATTTAGAGGCAAAATCAAGATCAAGTGGTGATTAATGAGGGTGTATGGTGGGAATTAATTATGATGAGGTAGGGGAATTAAAATGAGGTGATCTAAAATATTCTCATGATGAAACAAGTGAATTTTGGTGCCAAAATGCTGCAGAATTTGAATTTTGCTCATTTTTCACAAAAAACACACTGGTTAATCGATTAACCATTTGTATGTACAAATGTTTTAATAGATTAACACGGTGAAAAAGTGTGAAAATGACTTTTTGATGTACTGTGTTGGCTCTGGATCGATTCATCTTGCTTGTCAAAGAAGGGATGGAAATAAACACACGAACCTTGGAGTCTCTTGAATAATGACCAATTAAATCTTGGGAAACTCTTGACCAGATGATTTTGAATTGTTTGCAGATCAACTTCGACTTTGTTCAGATGAATTTCATTCGAGTTGAGGAACTGATATTTGACATTCTTGATCCCAACTTCTTCCTGAAAAAGTTAGTAAAGGAAAAGCAAACATATTTTTGGATTTTAATTAATGGTTAGTAAACTTAAATATAAACAAATATCAAACAAACAAGAAGACAAAGGTGCTTGGTGATCTCCCTCAAGAGTAAACCTACAAAGGAAGGCAAGAGAACCAAAGTTTGTGATCTTGGTTGTGGTATGAGATGCAAATGATATGTGGGATCTTAGGGGTAAAAAATTAGGGTATTACAGCTGCCCCTATTTAAGTTTCTTCTATCCGGAGATAAGAAGATTGACATCTTTGTCTCGACGAGATAGAAGAGACTTGAATATAACAATAACCCAATTTTTAGCCCTAAGATACCACAAAATGATATGATCATGCAAATGATATGTAGACACAAGACCTCTATGGGGAGAAAATTCCACAGGAAATAAACAAAAAGATGAGGAGCAATAGAAAATAACACAGACTCCACAGGGGAAAACAAAAGAGGGAAAACACATCCCAACAGGGGAGAAAATAATCTCCGCTAGGGAAGATTCCACCGAGAAGAAAATTACCAACACCAGAACAGGAGGAAAACACATCCCAACAGGAGAGAGAGCAACCTCAGCTGGGGAAAAGATCATTTACTACCAGACATATGGTAATAACATGATCGAAAGGAAAGATTGCCAACTACCAACCAAGTGGAAGCTACGACAAGGTAACCAAACCCGACTAAATTACCTACTACCAACTAAATGGGCAGGACGACAAAGGTAATAAGCCAAAAAGGAACGATAAGTATTACCTACTACCAACTAAAGGGCAGTACGACAAAGGTAATAAACCCGAAAAGGGAGAGATTACCAACTATCAACCAAGTGATAGCTGCAACAAGGTAACCAAACCCGACTACATTACCTACTACCAACTAACTGGGCAAGACAACAAAGGTAATAAGCCAAAAAAAAGATGGATTACCAACTATCAACCAAGTGATAGTTACGACGAGATAATCAACCAAAAGGATACGAGAAATATTACCTACTACCAACTAAAGTGCAGGACGACAAAGGTAATAAACCCGAAAATGGAGATATTACCAAATATCAACCAAGTGATAGCTGCAACAAAGTAACCAAACCCGGCTACACTACCTACTACCAACTAAATGGGCAGGACGACAAAGGTAATAAGCCAAAATAGATGGATTACCAACTATCAACCAAGTGATAGTTACGACGAGGTAATCAACCAAAAGGTAACAAGCCTCTGTTGTCAGAGAAAAGGACCAAAACACCTATGGAATCCATCCATTAGGTTTTAATTAGGTCAAGGACTTGATTTCATAAAGGATCACACAGTTTGGAATTCATCTGACAAAAAGTCAACTGTGCCCAAAATCAAGTTTGACTTTTTGGAATTTTTCACAAATATGGTTCCCCTAAGTCAAAAACATTGTTAATGTATGGTATTGATCATTATTCATCAAGAAAAATCAAGAAAAGTGAGATTTTTTGCAAAAGGGGCAACCTTGAGAAACCTAATTTTTTCTAAGTTATGGAACAAAAGTGATTTTGTACCAACTTTGCAAGATCATAACTCCTAAACCACAAGGCATTTTTCTCCCATCCAAAGCTTAAATGAAAGTTCATCTTACATACTTCGAATATGTCAACTACATCTCATTCCAAAAAGTGAAAATGTCCACTTTTTCCAACACTTGGTGAAATTTTAAGTCAGAATCTGTTTCTTTTTTTACCAACTTTGAGGCCATTTTTCACCTTGATCCAAGCTAAACCAAGACTAATCTTGAACATCAAATTTAAAGTATGCCCATGAGAGCTTTCCAACAAGTACCAGATCATCTCCAAATTCCATTTGAGTAGGGAGTTATAACCCTTGGAACATGGCATCAAAGACTGGTTTCTTCCCAAGACAGATTATAGTTCATTTCCTCGAATTGGATAATTTGTGCAATTACAAGTCTTGTAATCCTTCTAGAAACATTGAAGATCAGATCAAAGCAAAAGATCTCAGAGCCACAAGCCTCCCAAGACAAAAGATCATCATGTAGGCATGTGAAATTCAATGTTCCAAATCCAAAAACTCCCATTTTGTTTCAAGGCATTCAAGAAGTGCATTAAGGTGGAATGGAATGAGTCTTTAATCACTAAATGAGTCAAGCCTTATCCCTGCAACAAAGGACCATAGGCCTGCTGCACTGACCCAAGTCAATGGCTATGGAAGACTTGGACTCCTTTATGTAACCATTGGCCAAAGACTTGTACCAGTTGCCATTCAAAATTCCTTGCAAAACAAACTTGCTCTACTATAAATAGAGCTCATTTGTGATCAATTTAAGTACACCAAAGCACCCAAATTGATGCTTTCCTCAAAATCACTCTCAAAAAATCAGATTTTCCTTCTTTTTCAAGTCACTATCGAATTTTGAAATAGGAAGTAATTCAAACCAAAACAATCATGCCAACACCTCATATACATCATATATGAGTGATCTATGGCCCTGAAACACATATGGAACATCAGAATCACAAAATCACCATCCATTTGCTCAAGCTTTTGGTCTGTTTGCAGTTGAGGTACCACAACAAGTTCTGGGATGATTCAATCCATTCCAAGCCCTCAAACACCTCACTTGAGGTCCATTGGAGATGTCCAGATCATTACACAACATCTGTATCACCTCCAATATAAAATTCGATCACCAACTGCAAGAGGTAAGCCTGAAGCCTTCAAACTCCATATTACATGCATCATAAATGAATTTTTGAGTTACCATCTTGTTCCTGCATGTATATAGAGTGATAACCCTCAATCAATTGCTATGTATGAATCGTGTATGGAATTTCATAGTGTTCATGCTGAAACTAGGGTTCTTGAGTTCATCCTCTGATTTCTCACTTCATACTTAATATAAATGCAATTAATCTATATGGTTGTGATCCTTGTTCAAAAATGAGCAAGATTCGTGTTTGAATCGTGCAAAATCATTGAGTAATCAGAGAGAAAAGTGAGAAAACGCAAATCTGGTCAAAACAGAGTCGCGCGTGTTCTTCCCTTGTTCTTGGCGCCCTTTTTCAAATTTTCACATATTTGAATTTTTGATATTTTATTTAATTGATTTCAAAAATTAATTTCTCTCTCATTTTTTTATCATTTTTGATTGGTTATTTTTTTAAAAAGTCACAAAAATGTTAAATTATTTTATTTTACAAAAAATCCAATTTATATTATTTATTTAATATAGTTAGATCTTTTGTTATTTATTTTATTTTATTTGTTTTTAAACATTTTAAAATGAAATTCTCACTTTGATCTTTTCATTCCAAATGAATTTCAAGCTTTCATGTGATAAAACATGATTTTTCAAAATATTTTTCTAAGTTTACAACTTATTTTTGAATATATTTGATATTTTATATCATTTTTTATTTAATTTCCTTTGAAAATTATATCTTTTAAATTCAAAATTAGGGTTTTCTCTAAATTTTGATTTTTCAAACTTCACATAAACACTTTTGGGCCTCTAATAGAGTGTAAGACTCATCCCTTGTCACACAAACTAATTTGGGCCTCAGTCATTGTATAAGTCCCGACTCGATTTCAAAAAATCTCGTCTTTTCAAATAATTTTAATCTGGGCCTCCCTTGTGTTGTAAGTCCCATCTTTCTTTATTCAAACATTTTTTGGGCCTCTAAAAGAGTGTAAGACTCAAACCTTATTTGTACATAAAAAATTTGGGCCTCAGTCATTGTATAAGTTCCGGTACAATTTTCAGAATAACGGTACAATCACTGTTTTTCATCTGGGCCTCTCTTTAAGCTGTAAACCCCATCTATTGTGTAAAATTAAACTTTGGGCCTCTAATAGAGTGTAAGACTCATCTCTTTTGTAAAATACAATAAAATTGGGCCTCAGTCATTAAATAAGTCCCTCTGTTGCTTTCAAAACTACGACGCGATCGTCGCCTTTTCGAAAGAATTCATCTGGGCCTCTCCTTGAGTATAATCCCCAAACTTCCTTTTAAAACAACTTTCCATTTGATTTAGATTCAAATTCATGGTTGTTATCAAAACTTTCTTCAATTTCTTGAATAACTAACCATACAACTGTGTTTATAACACTGGAAGCTTGCTCACCTGTAAGTTCTACCAGCTTTTTTTTTACATATTTGCTTATATATATTTCATCTATATATATATATATATATATATATATATATATATATATATATATATATATATATATATATATATATATATATATATGTATATGTTTGTATATCTGCTTAGAGTTTTCCCCAGCAATTAGGTCTAGGATTAGATCAAGCCAGTGGTCACTCTTTCAACACAGTCAAAACTAGTTCCCCATAGGAAATTCCAGATACAGTCTTGCCTCCTCTTGGGCTTATACAATATGTAACAGAGAAAGGCATTATTCCCGGTGAAAATTTTCTCAAGACTGTCACTATTAGAAATTTGTCCAAGAAATTCATTTCCCTAGAGAGGGTTAATTCCCGGTGAAACCTCTCTTGAATTTCTTCAAACCCTAGAACTGTTCACTAAAGAAAGGATTATTCCCGGTGAAACCATTCTTGAACTTTTCTTAGGTTTGGACCCACAGGCTTCCTAAAAGCATCCCCAGCCTCCTCTTGGGTTTTGTACAAGGACCCTCAGGCTTCTTAGAAGTTCTCAGCCTTCTCTTAGGCTTAGTACAAGGACCCAAAGACCTCCTACAGGTATAGGACAAAACCTAGTCATCTTTTGTTAGAGCAATCCTCCAGATAGCCAGAATCTCAAAACATCAGACCAGTTTAGGGTTGATTCTCATCCCTTAAAACATAAGCCTCCCATTAGGCATCATACAAAGATAAACCTTTTCATACCAGAAGACTTGGACAGTCTCACCTCCTTTTGAATCTCAAAGAACCCCTCAAGTTTCCTAAAAGCACAGGAAAAACCCTGATCAATCACCAACAGAGTTAAGACCTTCACAGGTTTCAAAACTCCATCTTTAAACTCTCAATTGAAATTTCCCCCAGCCAGGGTCAAATTACTATCAATAAACCTCAATCAGAACCTCAAGGCTTCTGATATTTCAACTCTTATGCAATCCTTAGCAAGAGTTGATTCCCTAATTTGGACCCGTCTCTGGATCTCAATAATCCTCAGCCGAAGTTAGCCTCCTCATAGGCTTCATATAAGAAATTCCCTAGCCAGTCTCCTTTTAGGCTTTGTATAATGATCTTCCCTCAACACTTTTAGCCTAAATCTTGGGCTTTGTACAAGACACATATAAAACCTCTCCCTAGTAGAGTCAATAACTTTTTGCCTCAATCTTGGGCTTTGTACAAGACAGACTAAATATTCCCCAAAATAGTCAATTCCTTTTTTAGCCTCAATCTTGGGCTTTGTACAAGACAAATAAAACACTCTCTTGTTGAGTCAGTGTTCTTTAACCTCAATATTGGGCTTCGTACAAGACAAATAAAACACTCTCTTGTTGAGTCAGTATTCTTTAGCCTCAATCTTGGGCTTTATACAAGACAGATAAAACACTCTCTTGTTGAATCAGTATTCTTCAGCCTCAATCTTGGGCTTTGTAAAGACAGATATAAAACTCCCCAGTAGGGTCAACCTTTTAGCTTTAACCTTGGGCTTTGATCAAGGCACACAAAAAACTAACATCCTCTCAGAGGAAGTCAAATTTTCTCTCTGTAGGAAGGCATTTCTCCATACAATCACATATCAAAACATAAATCAAACAAACCTTAATCCCAGATAACTGCTGTAAGTGGCACACTTGTTGATTCAAAAATCCAAGTTGTGGTCCCTCTTTATCCTGGTAAACCCCTCTTTTATCTAATTGCTATAAGTGGCAAGCCTCTGGATTATTTACATCCAAGCCAATGTCCCTCTCTTAGCATGAAAGATTCCTAAGGAAAAATGACATTGCTCTACACTGAGTTAAAGTTTTCTCCTTCCGGACAAATCCCCTATAAAGGTAATTATGGCATTGCTGGACTCCATACATTCCAGTTAAAGTAATTCCCCTTTATAATCAGTTACCCAACAACTGTGATAAACATATGAGATATCTCCCTTTATAGATGATAAATTCTCGCTCAATCAAACCTTTAGCTTCAATCTTGGGCTTTGAACAAGACACAAATAACCTTTAGCTTCAATCTTGGGCTTTGAACAAGACACCAAACATCTTTTTCCTCCCATAGAATAGGAGGAACTACTATTGCTCTGATTTCCCTGTTATTTTTACGGGAATACGTAGGCATAAGATTGTGAAATCTTAGCGAGCACACATAACAAAAAATTTAGGTCCACTACCTTACCAAAAACATCAAAAAACCCGAAAAACAACAAAAATACTCTCTCAACATTCCCAAAGCCGAAACTATCCCAATTTACAATAGATAAACACCAGTAAGTAGATAACAGAAGAAAATGCCAAACAATCTATGGATAACCATATATACGCTGGGTAATTGACAACTCCCCATTGTATAATCTGACCCCGAACCCCCCAATCTCTTAGCATTTGTTAAAGAAAACATTTGCGTGCAAGGTTAGTTTTAGATAGCTTCCCTTTCCTTTCCAGTTTCATAGGATAAATAAGAAATCAGAAAGTAGCACCCAATTCCAACCAATGCGGTAAGGTGGTCGCGTCACCGACAAAAATCGCACGCTATACCCTAGAATCATTGGTAAAAGTCGAGATCTTTTTGAGCACGAGGTCACCTTTTCTGAACACACGAGGTCGAACCTTCTTATCAAAAGCTTTCTTCATTCTCTGCTAATACAATTGACCATGACACAAAGCCGTTATTCTTTTATCCTCAATTAAATTTAAATGATCGTATTTGCTCTGACACCATTCAACCTCAGATAATTCAGCTTTAATCAAAACTCTCATTGAAGGGATTTCAACTTCTATCGGGAGCACTGCTTCCATACAATAAACAAGAGAGAAATGGGTTGCCCCTGTTGAAGTGCAGACAGATGTACGATACCCATGCAGTACAAAAGGGAGCATCTTATGCTAGTCTTTATATGTGATAACCATCTTCTGAATAATCTTCTTAATGTTCTTATTAGCAGCTTCAACAGCCCCATTCATCTTAGGTCTATAAGGAGAAGAATTATGATGCTCAATCTTAAACTCATCACATAATTCCTTTATCATATTATTATTCAGATTCGACCCATTATTAGTGATAATCTTGCCCGAAACACCATACAGACAGATGATTTGGTTTTTGATAAACCGAACCACTACTTGCTTGGCCACATTGTCATATGATGCCGCTTCAACCCACTTGGTAAAATAGTTAATTGCCACTAATATGAAACAGTGTCCGTTCGACGCTTTAGGCTCAATCATACCAATCATATCAATTCCCCAAATGGAGAAATGCCATGGAGAAGAGATAACATTGAGAGGAGTTGGAGACACATGAATTTTGTCAGCATAAATCTGGCACTTATGGCACTTCTTCAGATATTTGCAATAGTCAGATTCCATTGTCAGCCAATAGTAACATGCCCTTAACATTTTCTTAGCCATTGCATGTCCATTGGCATGGGTACCAAAGGATCCTTCATGAATTTCTTTCATCAACATGTCTACTTCGTGTCTATCCACGCATCTGAGCAAGACCATATCATAATTTCTTTTATACATCACATCATCATTCAAGAAGAAACTACTAGTCAGTCTTCTCAAAGTCTTCTTATCCTTCTTCAACGACCTCTTCAACTGCAAACACATGAGTTGGTCTATCAAGACGCATAACATTGATTCTCGGCACATCATTCCACTGATTCACCACAATCATGGAGGATATAGTTGCTAAAGCATATGCCATTCGATTCTCTACTCTGGGTATATGGTGAAACTCAACCTTATTAAACAAAGTTGACAACCTTCTTGCATAATCATGATAAAGAATAATATCAGATTGACGTGTCTCCCATTCCCCTTTAATCTAATTAATCACCAAGGTTGAATCTCCATACACATCAAGAATCTTGATTCTCAAATCAATAGCTTCTTCCAAGTCCATAATACACGCTTCATACTTTGCCGCATTATTTGTGCAAGTGAACACCAACCTTGCAGTGAAGGGAATATGAGAACCGTGAGGAGTAACAATTATTGCCCCAATGTCATTTCCATACTCATTAATAGCTCCATAAAAAATCAAACCCCAACGGGACCCAGACTCAGGCCCTTCTTCAGGTAATTGTTCCTCACAATCTTTAACCTTTAGATACATCACATCCTCATAAGTAAAATCAAACTTGATAGGTTGATAACCATCAATTGGCTGGTGTGCCAAATGATCAGCCAAAACACTTCCTTTTATTGCCTTTTGAGTTCGGTACTCGATATCATATTCTGACAACAACATTTGCCAACAAGAAATCCTCCTAGTTAAAGTAGGCTTTTCAAAGATATACATGATTGGATCCATTTTGGATATCAACCAAGTTGTATGATTCAACATATACTGGCGGAGGCACTTGGCAGCCCAAGCTAAAGCACAACATGTCTTTTCAAGCATGGAGTATCGAGACTCACAATCAGTATACTTCTTGCTCAGGTAATAAATGGAAAATTCTTTTCAACTAGATTCATCCTGTTGACCCAGAATATAGCCCATAGACTCTTCCAGCACAGTCAAATACATAATCAGAGGTCTTTCTTCCACGGGAGGAGACAAAATCGGAGGTTCAAGTATATACTCTTTAATTCTTTTAAAAGCTTTCTGACAATCCTCTGTCCATACACAACTCTGATCTTTGTGAAGAAGCTTGAAGATCAACGCACATGTGGCAGTCATATTGGATATAAATCGGGAGATATAATTCAAACGTCCCAAGAATCCTCTTACTTATTTTTCTGTTTTGGGCGTAGGCATTTCCTAAATAGCTTTAACTTTACCAGGATCAACTTTAATACCTTTCTGGCTGACAATAAAGCCCAACAATTTTCCAGAACGGACACCAAAAATGCATTTATTAGGATTCAAACGGAGCTTAAACTTTCTCAAACGTTGAAACAACTTCAATAAGTATTCAATATGATCTTCAGTCTCCGACTTACAAATTATATCATCCACATAGACCTCAATTTCTTTATGCATCATATCATGGAATAGAGTGGTCATAGCTCTCTAGTACGTTGCACCAGCATTTTTCAAACCGAAGGGCATCACTCTATAACAGAATGTTTCCCAGGGTGTAATGAATGTTGTCTTTTCCATATCCTCGGGTGCCATCTTTATCTGATTATAACTGTAAAATCCATCCATAAAGGAAAAGATCTTGAACTTAGCAGTATTATCTACCAGCATATCAATGTGTGCCAGTGGAAAATCATCCTTCGGGCTTGCTTTATTCAAATCTCTATAGTCAACGCACATTCGTACTTTTTCGTCTTTCTTTGGAACAGGAACAATATTGGCCACCCATTGAGGATACTTAACAGTCACATGAAAACAAGCATCAATCTGCTTCTGAACCTCCTCTTTGATCTTCATAGCCATGTCAGGATGAGTTCTTCTCAATTTCTGCTTCACAGGTGGACATTCAGGCTTCAACGGAAATCTATGCTCCACAATATCAGTATCAAGACCTGGCATATCTTGATAAGACCAAGCAAATACAGCAATATATTCTCTGAGAAGCTCTACCAATCTCTTCTTAACATCTGGTTGAAGCAGTGCCCCAATCTTGACTTCTTTCTTATCATCATCTGGACGCAAATTAACCAATTCCACCAGCTTTTCATGAGGCTGAATGGCTTTTTCCTCGTGCTCAATCAACCGAGAAATTTCATCAGGAATCTCTTCAACATCCTCTTCTTCAGCTCCAAACACAGGGAACTCAAAGTTGGGAGAGGGCATAGGGTCATTGTTTTCAACGGGTTTAACAATCAATTTGCACAATGATTTATGTTTGATGAGAAAAAATGCAAGTATTATGCAGACAAAAGTGATCAACAAATTATTATTTTGGTTTTTTATGTTACCATTTTTCAGAAATAAAGCAAAAAGGGAAAACATAACATGGATAAACAAAATAACATTTTATTAATGATGATAACATTTGAAACAAAGCCCTCACAAATTCACTTTCACCTTAGGCAGAGTGAAAGGATTTTGTAAGAAACAAAAACAAATTACTTTGAAGAATGAATAATAGTGGGAACATCAACAATTATCCAATTCTGGCAGATCTGTCCATGCGTCACGAAATTGGGAAGTTCTTCCTCTTCATCATCTTCAATGATGGAACTGACTTTATATTCAGGTTCTTTAAGCCTCGGTCGAGGGGAATAAAAGGGTACATATGCATCTTCTGTCTCAGAACCGTATCCAGGATCTTCCAAATAAGGCTCCCAATCTTGAGTTTGAACGGAATCATCTTCAGAGCCATCTGAGATGTAATCTTCAGAGTCATCTTCAATAATTACAACTGTAGAATGATCTTTTTTGATGAATCTGGCGTTGTGAAAGGCCTCATTAATATACTTCAGATCTCTTTTAACTGTACTAGGCGCAAAGCCTAAACCAGTTCTATCTTTATTATCACCCACGTCAATAACGCGGCCCCAAACGTCAGACCGACCAGTCTCTAATGCATGCAGAGCATCTTTCAAAGAAGACATGGGCAGCCCATTCTTCTTAACATCTTTATCATCGACGGAAAGAGCTTGGAACAGAGTTCCCACAGTTTTGTCGGCATCAACATACAAAAAGGATGAAAGATGGCTCACTAACAGCGTTTTCTCGCCTCCAACAATTACCAGCTTGTCATTCTGAACAAATTTCAATTTCTGATGAAGAGTTGAGGTCACTGCCCCAGCTTCATGAATCCAAGGCCGGCCAAGCAGACAACTATAAGCAGGACGAATATCCATCACTTGAAAAGTAATTTGGAAGAAGCATGGTCATATTTTGATTGGAAGGTCAACCTCTCCAATCACGGTTTTTCTAGATCCATCAAAAGCTTTAAACACAACCCCATTATACCTCATGGGAACACCTTGGTATGAAAGCTTTAACAAATTAGACTTTGGAAACACATTCAAGGAAGAACCTGTATCAACCAGCACATTGGAAAGTGCATCTTCTTGACAACTCATAGAAATATGTAAGGCCAAATTGTGATTTCTCCCCTCCTCGAGTAACTCTTCATGAAAGAAACTTAAATTATTTCTTGTTGTGAGGTTGGCAACAATGCCATCAAACTAATTAACATTCACAACATGCTCAACATATGCTTGTTCCAACAATTTCTGCAAAGATTCCTTATGAGCCTCAGAATTCATCAATAGGGACAACATTGAAATCTTGGACGGGGTATGCAAGAGTTGATCTACCACACTGTACTCACTCTTCTTGATCAATTTCAATACCTCATCCTCATAAGTCTTCTTATTCAAGCCACTTGACTGACCAGAAATATCAACAACATTCTCACTTTGAGGTCATTTGCCAGCAACAACATTCTCCACAATCTTTGGAGGCTCAGAAGCAAAAACACGACCACTTCGGGTTACTCTACTAACATCAGCGATACTTACCACAGAAGATAAAGAAGTAATGAGCACTTCCTTACCATCTTTTACCATGGTATCATTGTACTTATACGGAACAACCTTGTCAGATTCATACGGCACTTCACCGGGTAATCGAATAACCAAAGGCGTAGCAGCGGACTTACGACTATCATAAGAGATAACAACTCGTTCAAGAATATTAAAGTGTGGCATAATAACATTCACCTCATTCTCATATTTATCTCTCTTTGCAGTGACCTCAATCAAATTCTGATCCATCATCTCTTGAATGTCCCTTTTCACTATCACACAACCACGCGGGTTCACAGAACAGATGCAATAGGCTGCATAATCATGATCGATATCATGGTATTCACTCAAAAGTGCATGCATTTCCACAAGCGATCTTCAAGTCCAACGGATATCATAAATCTTGAATGTATCGGGACAACCTTGAACTATATTAACAGACGCCTTACCATGATTGGGCAACGAGTTCGATTGTACATTAGGATTTGTGTTTTCGAAAGTCAAAATACCACTTCTAACCAATCTTTGTACTTTCATCTTTAATGGATAACAGTTCTCAGTATCATACCTAGCTCCTCCCTGATGGAAAGCACAATGAGCTTTAGGCTTATACCACCACGGCGAATCTTTCAGAATAGAAGGTGGTGCACGAGTTTGCATAAGGTTCTTCTGAATTAAACCAGGAAGTAATTCTGTATAGGTCATCGGGATTGGATCAAAGTCCTTCTGAAAATGGCCCCATTGACTATTCTGTTGGTGAGACCGTTGTTTGGCAGAAGCTGCTTGAACAACAGGAGTTGAATTAATAACAGGCGTAACAGATGCAACATGTTGTTGATGACTGTTTCTAGGTCTTCTATATTTCTCTTGAGAAACAACATTGGTTTCTCCCTCTTTCTTCTTGGCAAATCCTCCACCATATTTCTTAAAACTTCTAGCAGAATTACCATCTTTTGATAAACGTCCTTCATGAACACCTTCTTCCAATCTCATCCCCATATTCACCATCTCAGTGAAATAACTCGGAGCACTAGCAATCATATGCTCATAATAAAAAGGACTCAGAGTTTTCAAGAAGATTTTAGTCATCTCTTTTTCTTCCAAAGGAGGATTAATCTGAGCAGCAATATCGCGCCACCTCTGCGCGTATTCTTTGAATGTCTCCTTATTTTTCTGAGCCATTGCTCGAAGCCGATCTCGATCAGGAGCCAGATCCACATTATATTTATACTGCTTTGCAAAATCCTCGCCGAAATCTTCAAAAGTGCGAATTTGAGTGTTGTCGAGCCCCATGTACTATTTCAAGGCTGTACCAGACAAACTGTCTTGAAAGTAGTGAATGAGAAGCTAATGATTATCGATCTAAGTCGACATCTTGCGAGCATACATAGTCAAATGGCTCAAAGGACAAGAGTTACCCTTACACTTTTTTAAGTCAGTGACCTTGAACTTATGTGGGATCTTCACATTAGGAACCAGACATAACTCATGAGCATTCTTCCCAAACAATTCTTTACCCCTCAAAGCTTTGATTTCTTTCTATATTTCAATAAATTGATCTTGAATCTCTTCCATTTTCTCATAAGCATTGACATTCTCGCTCGGAGCAGTGTGAAAAATTGACTCTTTAAAAGGAACGGTATGAACCACAGGTTGCGGTACAGACATCACAGGCTGGACAGTGGGAACAACTGGAACTTCAGGAGGCAGTGGTGGTTGATAACCCTTAGGAACAAAGTTAAGAGGCATGCCCCAGGGGAAGCCAGGAGGCATGGAGTGTTGAGGAACACTAACAGGCACCACAGAGATAGGCGTAGAGATAACCTCAGAAATGACTGTCCTTTGCACATGAGTCGAAGACGGAGGAGGAGGAGGTGGCTGATTCTGAGCAGCCACCAATGCTTCCATCATAGGAGTGAGTCTTTCCAAACTATCATTCAGAGTTGTTACCTCCTCACGAAGCTCGCAGTTCTCTTGTTGCAGTTGATCCATCTTTTTCTTTAGATTAGCTTGAGTATTATACTGGTGTGACAACTTGGCTGAATGAAGACCAAAGGGAAACATAAGACACCTGGAAAAGGCAAGAAACAATGCAAGATATGATGCTTGATGTGCCATATGCAAATGCAAAATGCAAAGCCTTCAAGGAACTCCAAAGATACAAAGTAAATTGCAAACATTATATTGAAATAACACATTTGAAGTACTGAAATTCTTATTTTATTGATAACAGAAAAGGATTACAACTTTTGGAGTACAATTCCAATAATTCTAACAAAAAGGTGATACAAAGCTAGAACTAGAAATCTGAAGAAATCCCATGAGAAGAAGATCCTCCTTGCAGCTTCTTATCGAGCTCTTTAATCTGGTCCTCTATCTGAGTCTTCTCAACTATGAGCTTGTCGACAACCAACTTCCAAGCAACTGAGGTAGAGAGAGCATCTGAACTATGAATGCTAGAGGAAAATAAATCTTCTTGCACTTTTCTCTTCTTGCTAGCGACTTCTTCTTCATTCCTTTGCTTCAACTGCTTCTGAAGTTGTGCATTCTCTATGTCAAGAATCTGGTACTTGTTCCTCCAAGCATCCCTCTCTTGTCGCATCTTATTCAAAGCAATATGAAGTTTCTTTGCATCATTCATGAAAATAAGAATGGGTGTTCTAGCAGCTAGAGGTAAAGGCTCTTGATGTGGATAAGGCATCTTCAATGTGATAGCTCTAGCTTGTACCTATTGGAGATAAGGCTCCAAAGAAACATAATTTGGCTTTCCCAAAGCTTCCCTTCCTTTTCTATGGATGTGACGTCAAGCTTGCACTATCTTTTCCTTGAATGCTTTGTTGTCTTCACCTTCCTTGAAGAAGAGGCCCTCCAAATGGATATTGTTTAGTTTGTCTGTCATGGGATACCCTAACTGACGACGGGCCAAAACCGGGTTATAACTAATACCTCATTTTGTACCAAGAATAGGTACATTAGGAAATCCGCTACAACTATCAATGATTTTTACTTCATCATAATCACGGTTGTACCAAACAATGTTTGAATGAGTAAGCGACATGATTTTCTGCGACCATAATAGACCATCCTTGAGGTCCCAAAAAGTAATAGACCGAGGCAAGTGAGAAATAAACCACTTGTATAACAACGGTACATAACAAGTAATCATCCCTCCACCATAAGAATTCCTGAGATGAACAGAATGATAGGCATCAGTGTGTAGTGTGGGAACTGGATTTCCAATCAAGAAGATCTTAATAGCAGTAATGTCGACAAAGTTGTCAACATTAGGAAAGAGGAACACTCCATAAATAATCAAGGCAAAAATAGCCTCGAAGGCATCCACACTCATCATTCTAGCGAAGTAGCGAGCCTTATTCATCAGAAACTTAGCAGGTAACCCAAGTATACATCCCTTGGTAACCATGTGAGCTTTAATCTCAGATACCTTCAAATGAATAGCTTCAGCAATATCTTAATACTTAGGAGTCTCTTCTAAACCAGAAAACGTGACTCGATCAGAGATAGGCAATCCAAGTAGACCAGAATACTCCTTAAGTATGGGCATGAGTTGGTATTCAGGGAATGTAAAACAGTGGTACACTGGATCATAGAACTGAATCAAAGTAGCCAGAACTCCATTTACCATATTGATCTTCAAAAGAGACAGAAGACTTCCATATCTATCTTTGAAAGCCTCAGGATCAGCAATCAAAGACCCTAGCTCACGCAGACCTTCTAACTTAGGACTCTTGAAAGTGTACTTTTGAGTTTTCCTTCTTCCAAAATCCATGGTGAAAAATACCTACAATGTTTGCAACAAACATCTTTAAGTTCCTTGAAGACTTGGTCAAAATGATGCTTATGAATGCATGAATGCATGAATGCAACACTCACAAGCAAGATCACACAAAACACACAGGTTCAAAGGTTTGGAATCACAATCTTGGAGTTAAGGGACAAGAACCAACCCCCAATGGTGTGTACTAAGGTTTTTTGTACATGTAGAACAAGGTTCTAAAAAGTTCCCAAAGTCTTCAATCCTCTTTCGGATATTACTAGCACGCCGATTACTCGGGAAGCATTAATATTCTCAAGAGAACGTCGTCTGAGTGTAGTATCGCGTATCAACTATTTTAGGTTTACACCTTCATAGCCACCGCACTACGTCTTAATAGGCCAAGTGGGGTAAAAGGAACACTAAAGTCCTCAGTGTCATGGGCCTGAGGTCGAAAAAAGTAATGTTTTTCGCGATTACTTGCTAGACATCAGTAATTCCGAGGAAGCCTCGACTGAGCGGATGGATTCTCAATTCAGCTTGTTCGGGATTACTCCCTAGAAGAATCATTGACTATACCATCCTCCTATTATAAGATCTCTCAGATCCGGGTATAGGATCTATCTCACCTCTCAAGATCACCCAAACAAAACAACCAATAACAGTCAAATCAAACAGATAAAGAGTAAATAAATCAAAGTAGGCTGAACCCACTAGGAACCAGAGTTCCCCAGTGGAGTCGCCACTTTTCTGTAGCGGGGAAATTTGTGAGTGTAATCTATTGGTTAACTTAACTCAAAAATTCAAGAGTCGCTACCGCGCTTTTATTTTATCCAAAAGGAAAAGAAAAAGAGCGAACAAAACCTAAACAAGTTCTAAAACAAGAATAAAAGAACAGAGACTGGGTAAGGGGGTTGGTTACGCTAAAGGAAGGTGTTAGCACCCAAAACGTCTATAGTACTCTATAGGAGTCCTTTGAAATATCTACGCTTTTTGGTTTGAAAAGGTTTGTTTGAAAAGGGATTGGGGAGATGAGAAGAGAAGTATTTTTTAATATTTTTGTGTTTGGAGAGACATATCGCCTCATGCATACGTACCCACAAAGTGCAATATAGGATCAAAACCTCGTAGTTTATGGTACAAATAACAAAAAGTATTGGTTATGAATCATTTTTTCTTGAAAAAACAACCTATCATTCTCAAGAGAGAATACTCAACTAATTACCCAATGGTATGTGGAAAAGGCATTTGCATCACTTTAAGATGGAGGATTTGCTTGGATAAAAGATCAACAAGACTAATTACATCAACATCATAGTGGAAAATGACCATAATTTACACAAAATACCATGGTTAGGATCTTTACATCTCATCAAAGAAAATGACTCATGTCTAATCTTTTTGAAAAGCTTAAAAGAAAAAGTGCACAATAGCACAAAAAGTTTGAATGAGTTTTGTATTTTTTATGTCTTTTGAAATTAGTTAAAGTATGATTAACATTGATTGGCATTTATTAAAGAAAACAAAGTTTGAAAATCACTTGACAAAAGTCAAGGTTTATTATGAAAGCGGTTTTAAGTTTCAAAAACAAGAAGGTTTTGAAAAAGGGAGAAGATTTTGAAAATAAAGATAAAAGCTAAGGATAAGAACGGTCTAACCACACAAGCAAGCTCCATAATATAAGCATTCTTTCCTTTAGATTAGGCCTTGATCAAGATAAGTCTTCAAAAGAGAACTCCAAATACCCAAAATCCAAGGTTTACCATCAAAAACTTCCAAGCATAGGTCAAAATCCTAGTTCTAAGTCCAAAGTTCCATGTCCAATGCAAAGGATAGTAACCATATTCCATCATTAAGAGAACAAGATTTTTAGGGGTTTAAGCCTTTATTAATGTTTTTGGTCCAAATGGACAAAAGAAAAAGAGCATACACATAAACAAATGGTCCAAGTGGACAAAGGAAAAATAACAGAAACATAAACAAATGATCCAACTGGACAAAGGAAAAATAGCGGAAACATAAACAAATAATATGATATGATATGATATCATAAAGCATAAAAAATAAAGAGATATATGGAACTATAAAGAAACATAAACATAGCACAATTAATATAACAATATAGAGCAACATTGATCCAAAATGAGAGAACAAGTTTTGTTGTGTTTTCGGAAATGCTCGACTAATCATCCATGAGAATGAAAACACGGTCTCATACATTACCATGGGGAGGGCTCCAACTCGAATATAATCAACGAGTATGCCAACTAACCCCCACGGGTAACAAGAGAAAGCCAATCTATTTCAAACTACACCATGGACGAATAGGAGACTGATAATTCGCTTACAAATCACAACGGTTTTCCGATTTCGGTATAATTTAGAGATATGTTAAGCAATCGTAATCGGACTTATACAGAAGTCACGACTATCTGAGGCAGGTCAATAACAATGTTAGTGCTAATGCATGCTAGAGAAGTGATATGTAGATCACTCTCCGAAAGCAATACCACACGAAAAGAAAAGTGGTAACGATCTCATATTCATCAAAAACTTAAAATAAGTTCCAATGATACTGAAGATTTTCATCGATCAAAAAAAAAGAAGAAGAAGGGACGGGAAACCCAAATTGAATTACAATTTTAAAATCATTCCATCTTTAATTTCAACCACTCATCTTGGTGGATTAAAGCACTAAACATATCATTAACTCAAAGCACCTAAAATGAATTGAACAATTCACTTTAAAGATAGATTATAATTAGTGAATTTTTATCCAACTTCATCTACACCCTAAGTCCTTTGAATTTAAACAGGAATATGACCTTTAAAAGTGCAAACCAAGACAAAAATCAAAAGGAAATGGAAGAAGAAGAGAAAGGAACCAAAACAGAACCAAAAACACAAATTTGCTACTAGTTAATCGATTAACCATTTGCATGTGCAAATGTGTTAATCAATTAACACTGCTATGACAGCAAAAAAATTTGAAAAAAATTCAACATTCATGATCCAACCATTTCTTCAAACAGCTCATGATCATGAATGCAAATTAGCACGAAAATCCAAGTAAAACAACAACAAATAACACCAATGGAACACAATTTCCAAGATCCAAAGATCAAGCAACAAGAATCATCAATAGATCACATTGTGGAAGATGGATCAAGCACAACAATGGCGGAATAAGTGAATTACCGCTTCAAATCTAAAAATGCTTCAAATCAACTTCAAGAACCACACTCCAAAGCCTTGATCTACAGAAATTGATGATGAAAAAGTGTTTGGATGAAGGTTTAGCTCAAAGATTAGTAAGCTCCAATGAAGAACTTACTAACTTTCAATGGAAGAAAGAGCTTTGGTGAATTTGGGTAGATGAAGAATTGAGAGAAAATTTAGCAAGGTGAATTTGGTTATCAAAAGCTTGTAGAATCAATGAAATGAGGCCTCTATTTATAGGATTTAGGCTTGGAAATTTTGGTGGATTGGAGTTTGGTTTGGAACCAAAATTAGGCTTGGAATTTGAATTTGGAGGCAAAATCAAGAGCAAGTGGTGATTAATGAGGGTGTATGGTGGGAATCAATTGTGATGAGGTAGGGGAATTAAAATGAGGTGATCTAGAATATTCTCATGATGAAACAAGTGAATTTTGGTGCCAAAATGCTGCAGAATTTGAATTTGGCTCATTTTAAAAAAAATGCACTGGCTAATCGATTAACCATTTGCATGTACAAATGTGTTAATCGATTAACAGAGTGAAAAAGTGTGAAAATGACTTTTTGATGTGTTGTCTTGGCTCTGGCTCGATTCTTCTTGCTTGTCAAAGAAAGCATGAAAATAAACACATGAACCTTGGAGTCTCTTGAACAATGATCAATTAAATCTTGGGAAACTCTTGACTAGATGATTTTGAATTATTTGCAGATCATCTTTGACTTTGTTAAGATGAATTTCATTCGAGCTGAGGAACTGATATTTGACATTCTTTATCCCAACTTCTTCCTGAAAAAGTTAGTAAAAGAAACGAAAACATTTTTTTTGGATTTTAATTAATGGTTAGTAAACATAAACATAAACAAATATCAAACAAACAAGAAGATATGGGTGCTTGGTGATCTCCCTCAAGAGCAAACCTACAAGGAAGGCAAGAGAACCAAATCTTGTGATCTTGACTGTGGTATGAGATGCAAATGATATGTCGGAGCTTAGGGGTAAAAAATTAGGGTATTACACATGAAAACTAGATTCCTCCATTTAATCAACAAACTAAGCAACTTGGGTAAAACCTTTTCTATCAAAGATTGTACTAACAAAATATTGAGATCTTTATGCAGGGAATGGCAACCAAAGGTTACTGCTATAAAAGAATCAAATGATCTTAGTTCTTTGGATATTACAAAACTATTTGGAAAGTCAATCAAGCATGAGAATGAGCTGAAACGACTCGTTGATAGCGAAGTACAGTCGAAAAGGAAAGAGAAAGGTAAAGAAGAAAAACATAATATTTCTTTGAAAGCATCATCATCTAAATGGAAGAAGACAATGGAAGAAATTGACAACTCTGACGAAGAAGCTTCTAAGAAGAAAGAGATTGGTCTATTCTTCAAACGCTACAATAGATATCTAAAGAGAAACAAGCCTATGCATTCTGACAAAGCACTAGTAAATTTCAAAAATACTCACCCACCAAAGAAAGAACATAAGAAAAATAATGATGATATCACATGCTACGAGTTCGTAAAATTGGGACATTATAGAACTACTTGTCCAAGTCTCACGAAACATCATAAAAGTAAAGACAACGAATTCTACAAGACGAAAGGAAAAAGCTCCAAAGGTCGTAGAGACTACATCGCGTGGGAAGAAGAGGATGAGATCCCCTCCTCTGATTCTTGCTCAAGTTTAGATGATGAGTGTGCAAACTTTTGTTTGATGGCACATAAAAAGGGTGAAACTTCGTGTGCAAACTTTTGTTTGATGGCACATAAAAAAGGTGAAACTTCAAAGCTATATAATTATGATTTCGATAATGAGTATTCTTATAGTAAATTGTTGAAAGCATTTAATGTCATGTATGCAGATTTTATAGAATCGTTTAAGAAAATTTCTCTCCAAAAAGAAATGATTTTAAAACTCAAAGAGGAGATAAATCATCTTAATCGTGATTTAGAATCTCTTAAAGAAACACATACATCTCTTATTGATGAGCATTATAATGTTTCGGATAATTTAGTTGAAAAGATAGAAATAATAGAATATGATGAGTTTCCAATTTTAAAACTTGAAATTGAAACTTTTAAAGGACAACGAACACATGCTACTTCACTATCTTGCTTTTGTTCTAGTTATTCAAGTGAAAGAGGGAAGTTTTTAATGAAAAACCTTATGTCACTAAAAGAAATAGAAGAAGCATTTCATCTAAAGCTATTGCCATTATTGTGGTGATAAGGGTCACATTAGGCCTCTTTGTCATGTTAGGAATGTTCAAGTTCCTAATGGTAAAATGACATGGATTCTAAAATGTAAATCAAGTAACCCTAAAGGACCCACTAGTTGGGGACCTAAATTGCCTATTTGAATTGTCGTAGGAAAGTCTTGCCTCCACAAAAAGATTATGGTTTCTAGATAGTGGATGTTCAAGATACATATTCATCAAGTTCAATGAGAAGGAAAGTTGTCACATCACGTATGGAGACAATACAAAAGGTAAAAGTCTTGGTGAAGGTATTGTGGAAAATCCCTCCATAATTACCGTTGAAAATGTGTTGTTAGTCTAAGGTCTTAAACACAACTTACTTAATATTAGTCAATTATGCGACAAAGGGTATTCCTTAATTTTTTATACTTTTAGTTGTGTAATTGAGCATAAGACTAGTAAGAACCTTGTGTTTAAGGTTTCTAGGATTGAAAATGTATATATGCATGATCTCGATGACGTGTCAATCCATGGAACTAATTGTTTAGTAGCCAAGAGTGAAGATTCTTGGTTTTGGCATAGATGCTTAAGGCACGTGCATTTTGATTTGTTAAATAATATAACATCCAAAAATCTAGTAGTTGGTCTTTCTAAAATAAATTTTTTAAAAGACAAATTATGTGATGCTTGCCAAATGGGAAAGAAAATGAGAGTGTCGTTTAAATTGAAGGTCATTTCGACATCAAAGCCTATTGAGCTTCTCCACTTAGACTTGTTTGGCCCTTCGCGAACAATAAGTTTATGAGGAAACTATTACGGATTGTGATTGTTGATGACTACTCTAGATTTACTTGGACGTTACTTTTAGCCCATAAGGATGAAACTTTCACTACTACAAAATACATCTTCGGTAACACTAATTCTACTACGGTTAGGCTTCCACCGTGATGATATGTCTTAATTAACGCGTGATCATTTTCTTTTATTTACTTATGAAAATTTTGATATAATATAATCACGGAAAAAACATAGGACAGTGGTTATATAATCACCCTCTCATGGGTTCAAATCTCAGCACTCTCAAATGTTTTATTTCTTTAACATTTAGTCGCACCTTTGTATTTTTAACATTTGATACCACCACGGTTGAATAATTGAACTGTTATGACTTGTTTTAAATATTTTAAATTGTAATATACTGACGTGTCAAATGTTTTATTTCTTTAACATTTAGTCACACCTTTTTATTTTTATTTATTTTTTATTTTAAAAAAATAAGATACCATCACGGTTTTTGAGAAAAACCGTTGTGACATATTATTCATTTTGTTTTAAATATTTTAAATTGTAATATACAGGCGCTTCTTTATGAAATTTAATTTAGTAAGTAACATATCACCACGGTTCAGGTTTTTGACCGTGGTGGTATTATTCATTCATTTTTATCAAGCTAACTAGCTTGTCTCTTCAATAGCCATTATTTGCTGAGAAATGATACACCATTTCAAATCTAACATTCAGTGCTGAGAAATGATACACCATTTCAACCCTAACATTCATTATTCATCATCATTCATCATTATCGGTTCATCGTTCATCATCATCGGTTAATCATTTTGCATTCGCTGTTCATTTTGAACCCGTAGTCATCGTCATCGGTTCGTTTTCAACCCTAACACACCAACGACAACACTAACATCATCGTCATCGTCAAGGAGGAGTACAACAATAACACTATCTGTATCAACCCAAATATTCACATTTACTTAGTCATCATGTTTATGATCGTAAATTTTTTCCCCATGCACTACAGTAAACTTCAGTTTCCATTGTTGTTGTTGTTGTTTTTTTTTGTTCTTGTTGAATGTGTGTCATAAAACTTGATTAATTTGTTGTTGTTATTGTTGAATGTGTATGTGATAATAGATGAAAGAGTTTATTGTTGTTGTTGTTGTTGAATGTGTATGTGATAATCTTTGAAAGAGTTTGTTGTTGTTGTTATTGAATGTGTCTATGATAATAGATGAAAGAGTTTGTTGTTGTTGTTGTTGTTTTTTAAAATAGATGTCGACTTCGTCATATTCTTCATCTAGTGGCGAGAACTATGACAAGTGATACTCAAATCAAAAAGAAAAGATCACAAAGAGGTGCCACTATGCTTACCAAAGTAACAAAAGTCCACAAATCTGGTATTAAATTGCATATCGCGTTTGATTTATATAATAGAGTAGTTGATGGTGAATACTCTTCTCCTTTTAAGAGTTATGTTGCATTCTTTGGACGTAGCAAAGTTAGTATATTGGTAGATGATTGGAAACAAGCGCCAGCTGAGGTCAAAGATAGCATATGGACGAATGCTAAGGTATTAGTTTTAATTTTCATCATTTCAATATGACTTTCTATAATTTCTAATACATTCTTATTAATTTAAATGTAGTCGACCTTTTAGTTTACGGGGGGTGATAAGCATTTAAAAAAGTGGTTAACTCATGTTTGTACGTGTTGGAGGGGCTTTAAGTCACGACTCATGCGTGACTACATTAGGAATCCTAAAATTGGTCTTGATCGTCCATGGGTGAGGTATAGTTTTATCTCAAAGAAGGTTTGGAAAAAGTTTGCAAAGGGTCGTCGTTCTGAGAAATTCCTGGTTAGTACTAGTCTTATTTATCTTGATATTTTATGCTAATGATTTATAGATACTAATCATATTTTCACTATGTTTCTGACAGACTAAAAGTCAAGCAGGAATTCAAAATAAAGCGAAAAATATTTACCACCATAGATTGTCTCGTGGGGGTTACAAAAAACTGGAGAAAAAATGATGGAGGAAAAAACAACAAATGGGAGATGTTGACTCCATTAGTCGTGATCGCAACCCGTCTCCACCGTCAAGGCATGAGAAGTGGAAGAGGGATCGACTAAGACCAAATGGAGAATACACCTCAGATGCTTCAAGAGCAGTTGGCGAGAAAATTGTAAGTATGATTTGTTGTTCTTATGCTATGTGTTATTTAAATGCTACGGTAATTATAATATTAATATTACCATGCATGTTGTGTAGGATGTGTTGGTTAAGGAGGCCCGTGGAGGCTCATTTGTTCCAGAACCACGACATGATATACTAGTCGAGGCTATTGGAACAGATGAGCATGGTGGGCGCGTTCGTGGTGTTGGATAAAGCGTCGGCCTTAGATTATTATTTGGTCCAACAAAAAAAAAATGCCGACAATGCCAAATTACAAGAGCAAAGAGAAAAGCTTGCTCTTGTTGAGAAGGAGTTAGAAGAGTAGGGGAAGATGTTAGAAGTCGAGTGGGAAAGTCGGAAGAAAGACATAGTAAAGTTAGAAGAGTTATATGTGGTAAGTATTTTATCTTAAATGCTAGTGTTTTATATGAAATGTGTGATATATTGTGTTTAATCTGAAAAGTTAGAAAAGATAGAAATGTGTTTATTATGTATTGATATATTGTAGCAGAGAATAAGTGGATCCTTACCATAACGTACGAATGAAAATGATGATAATAATGCTGATGATCAAGTTCCCCAAACACATGGTGTACGTCATGCTAGCACCAAAGGAAGCAATTGTTCAACCGCCCCCGCTAAAGAGGTCAATGAGTTTTTGGATCCTTCCGCAAATGAAATCGCCACGTTATACGTTTGGCTGCGGAAAGTGATGAACCGTATCCTCTTTCTCTAGAGCATTATCCATCGGTAGAGCTCTTTTATGTTTGTTTTAATGACATACGGGATTTTCTCTATGGTGGTAATTGGCTGGGCGTAGGGATATTGCAAGTTTGGTGCACCTAAGTATATATTTGAACATGCATGTCATTATAGTACATTATCATTTTTGTATTTCCTTACTTATTTTTTGAATTTTGTTTAACCATTTAGGTACATTCATTGTGTATGTATAGAGTTAAATAAATCCAATATTTATGGCATCTTGGATCCGTTTAGTATTCGATGGACAAATAATAAGCCAAAATATATTGAGACCTACATTTTGGAAAGGTTAGATCAAGGGGGAAAAGAATGTTACGTTGCACTATTTCTTAATGCGTAAGTAATATTGAAATTGTGGTTTATCTTTGATAGTTAGTTTTGTTTTAGAAAATACTAATTATATATATACGCTCGTGTTTATTCAGTGATCATTGGCAATTGATCATCATATCGCTTAAAACGAATACGATAACGACATTGTGTTCATTACATCAACCACTCGAACATAAAATGAAGAAAATTATTAATGGGTAAGTTTATGTTTATATGAAATTTTTAGTAATGCATATTTTCTTTGACTTTTTAATTGGTTTAATTGGTTTAACCCGTAAAATATTTTCAATGTACAGTGTTGTGCAGCGACACAATATGTTGAACAATATTAGGAAAAGTCAACATTTTTCTTGCCTAATGTAAGTGGATATATTACTTGTGACATTCATTTATATATATTGTTACATGAATGTGTGTTTATAACATTTATGAAATTAATGTTTATTTTTGTAGACGAGGAAACAATCAAAAGGATTCGAGTGTGGTTATTATATAATGAAACACATGTTAAACATTGTATTTGCCGACATTGTTGATAAATGGGATCAATTATATATTATATATGTAATGAATTATTTACAATACGTTTATGGGTCCTCAAAAATAAGCTTAATCTGGTATATTTTATGAAGACTTTTAACGACGAAACACCATTCCCATGCGAAGACTTTGTAGAGATTCGTAAACATTGGGCGTATATGTTCAATGTGATTAAGGGTTCTCAAACATGAGATTCATCTGTAGTGTGTGTGTGTGTGTGTGTGTGTGTGTGTGTGTGTGTGTGTGTGTGTGTATATATATATATATATATATATATATATATATATATATATATATATATATATATATATATATATATATATATATATATATATATATATATGTTTGATGTACATTTGAGTTTAAGTGTTGTAAATACCATTTTTGATTTGATGAAATAAATAAGTATTTGAGTTTGAGTGTTTTAATATACATCTTCAATTGTTGTTTCTGTTCTGTTACAGTTTGATGTACATTTGAGTTTGAATGTTGTAAATAACATTTTTTATTTGATGAAATAAATAAGTATTTGAGATTGAGTGTTTTAATATGCATCTTCAACTGTTGTTTCTGTTCTGTTACAGTTTAAACAATACATGTTATAAAATGAAAAAATTTCAAAATGCAGAATTTTTTTTTTTAAAACCATATAATTTAACGACGATTTTTAATTAGTGGTTGTATAGTGGAGAATATATAATATAATCACGGTTGTTATAGAAGACCATGGTTAGATACTTAAAATATGTTGGGAATTGAACCTAGGACCTTTTATATATGACAACGGTTTGGTTATTAATCGTGATAATATATCTCGCGCGTTCAGGTTTTCCATAAGACTGTGATTGTAAGTAGTGCATATACAACCACACCCTACGTAAAAAAGGCAGGTCACGCGTGATGTTATCTCTTTTCCCACTGTTGTTGTATATGTTTTTCATAGTAGTATTTTAAGGTTTTCATTGATTTTGCTAAGCTTCACCAAAATGTTTTTGGTTTTAAAATCATCAATCTCCGTAGAGATCATGTTGGTGGTTTTGTTAACCATCAATTTCAAAAAATTTGCACCGAAAATACGATTGCTCATAATTTCTCATGTCCGAGAACTCCACAACAAAATGGTGTTGTTGAGCGTAAAAATTGTGTTTTGGAAG
The DNA here is from genome assembly GCA_022829125.1 of Lathyrus tuberosus. Taxonomy (NCBI): domain Eukaryota; kingdom Viridiplantae; phylum Streptophyta; class Magnoliopsida; order Fabales; family Fabaceae; genus Lathyrus; species Lathyrus tuberosus. The sequence continues at coordinate 11,294,526 of JALAZF010000102.1, forward strand.
AATTTGCCCGGACTATGATAAATGAAAAAAAATAATACCTAAGTATTTTAGGGCGAATGCGATTAACACCGCATGAAATGTCTTAAACAAATACTTAAAGGTAGAAAACCAAATGTTTGCCATTTTCATGTTTTTCGGTTGCAAATGCTTTAGTTTAAATAATAGAAAGAACAATCCTGGTAAATTCCATGCTAAATCCGATGAAGGAATATTCTTAGGGTACTCATCTATGAGTAAAGCTTATAGAGTTTACAATCATAGAACTATTTTTGTAGAAGAGTCCATTTATGTTGCTTTTGATGAGTCTTTACCTCAAAATACGGGAAAGGGTATTGTTTCTGATGTTTCAAGTGTGATAACGGAAAGATTGATCGACGACGAAAGTTCCAAAAAGGATCATACTCCTTCAATAAAGGATGAGGACATTATGGAAGATAAAGATGAAAGCTTACATGAGGATAAAAAACAAGAGACCTCGAACCAGCTGCCTTAAGTTTGGACAATCGCAAAGGATCACCTGTTAGATCAAATCCTAAGAAACATCAAAAGAGGTGTAAGTTTTAGGTCACATGTTAATAATTTATGTAAGTACTTTCCTTTCACTTCTCATATTAAACATAAATCGATATCTGGTGCTTTAATTGACGAGGGATGGTTACTTGCTATGCAAGAAGAACTAATCTAAGTTAGGCACAATGACGTTTGGAATCTGGTTCCGTGTCCATTTGATAAAATCGTCATTGCCACAAGATGGATGAAAATGTTGTAATAGAAATAAAGAAAGATTAGTGGTAAATGGATATAGTCAAGCTGGTGGAATAGAATATGATGAGACTTATTCTCCTGTAGCCCGTTTAGAAGCTATTAGACTCATTCTGGCATTCGCTTACTGCCTAGAATTTCAGCTTTACCAAATGGATGTTAAATATGCTTTTCTTAATGGCCATATAAACAAATAGGTGTATGTATCACAACCCCGAGGTTTTGAGGATCACGATAATCCTAATCATGTTTTTAAATTGAAAAGAGACCTCTATGGTCTCAAACAAGCTCCAAAAGCTTAGTATGAGGGATTGAGTGGTTTTTTTTATCAAAAAAGGATTCAATAATGGGAAAGTGGACACCACTTTGTTTATAAGACATAAGGAAAATCGTATTCTCTTAGTTCAAATTTATGTAAATGATATTATTTTTGGGTCTACTAATGAATCTCTTTGTCGAGAATTTGCAAGTTTGATGTAGGGAGAATTTGAGATATCACTTATGGGATAGCTAACATACTTCTTAGGATTACAAATCAAGCAAGTCGAAGAAGGAACTTTCATAAGTCAGACTAAATATTGCTTAGAGCTTCTCATGAAGTTCGACATGATAGATTCGAAAAGTATCTCAACACCCATGGCCTTAAATGTGCTTATTGACAAAGATGAAAGAGGAGTGGATTCCGATGTAACCAGGTATAGAGGTATAATCAGATATTATGTTTAGTGTGTGCTTGTGTGCTAGATATCAAACATCTTCTAAAGATTCCCACTTTAAGATTGTAACACCCTAAATTTCTTTCAATATTACCGAATAACCTCACAAACCAACTTGGGTTTTTCAGCATGCGTTGTCCTCACTCACACGCTTTCTGAGAAACTTCCCTGAAGTTCACTCATCCAAATACTACTCCATGTCAAGCACGCTTAACTAGGAATTTCTTATTCGTTAGGCTACCAAAAAGAAGATGCGTCTTGTTGGTATAGGTAGTACCAACCAATCCTTATAAGCATTCCTTCAACCATGTAATTTCATACATGCGCAACCTCATTATTCCTCTAATTCGTATGTGAATTTGATTTTTGCCTAGAAGCTTCTAGGAGTCGCTCATTGTCATGCCTTGTACACCGGCAACCACTTCTAACCCTCGTCGACCTTAGGTGTTACATGCCCACCAGCTTCCACTTAGTTCGTCCCTGAACCACATCAAATTGGGAGATGTCTGCTCTTATGCCATTTGTAATGCCCCAAACTGCTTTCAGGATTTTGATTTTCATGTAATACCTGAGGCCGACAAGGGCGGGGAGTGGTTGTTGGTGTACAAGGCATGACAATGAGTTGCTAATGAAAGGGATCATGAGGATGTGCATGTATGAGACTGTATGGTTGAAGGAATGCTTATAAGGATTGATTGATACTATCTATACCAATAAGATGCATATTCTTTTCGATAGCCTAACAAATAAGAACTACATAGTTAATTGTGCTTGACTTGGAGTATTATTTGGATGGGTTACCTTTTGGGAAATTTATCGAAAAGCGTGTGGGTGAGGATAATGCATATTTAAAAGACCCGTGTTTGTTTGTGGGGTCAGTCAGTAATCCTGAAAGAAGTTTTGAGTGTTACAAAGATCGTAAAACGTATTTTGAGGTATCTTAGCGGAACCTCCCATCACGTTCTTTGGTATTCTAAAGGTAATGCTTATAGCTTAGTAGGTTTTTTCGATTCTGATTTCGTGGGATGCAAGTTGAATAGGGAAAGTACTGGTGGTGCTTGTCACTTATTTGAAAGGTGTTTAGTTTCTTGGTATAATAAGAAGCAGCATAATGTTTCTCTTTCTACCGCTGAGGCTGGATATATAGTTGTTGGTAGTTGTTGTGCACAAGTCTTATAGCTAAAGTAATAATTACTAGACTATGATTTAAAACTTGGATGTGTTTCGATTAAGTGCGATAATACTAGTGCAATAAGCCTTACTAAGAATCTGGTACTTCATTCACGGACCAAACACATTGAGATTCGAAACCATTTTCTTAGAGATCATGTGGAGAAGAGGATGTTGTTTTTGAATATGTTGACACTAAAATTCAGCTTGTTGGCATTTTTGCAAAACCATTATCATCAGATCCCTTTCACAAGATTTGTAGGGATTTGGGAGTCTTAGACTCTTCATGCCTTAAATAGAATGAGGATTTTGTTTTGTTTCATTTTCCATATATTTTGTTTTCACTAACATTATTTTGTAGCAAATAATAGCTTTTATCGTACTACATTGGTATGTCTCTATAACTCTTATATCTGGTTTATATCATTGTATGTGTTTTTTCTAGAGTTGTGTGTTGGTTTGCTTGTTTCCTTCTTACCTTACTCATTCATCTCTAGCTTATGTCTTTGATTGTTCTTATTTGCATTTAATTCATTTAAATGCATGTTGCTAATTATGTGCATTCGAACATTTATATGCGTGTTCATGCATTATTTATGATTATTAATGCATTCCATTACCTACAAGTTTTTATCACTTAATTGTTTGATATTGAATGTGTGTGTTAAATGTTTATTTGCATTTTGTTTCTTATGGCATATCTAACTTCGTGTTCAGTATGAGATCTTTGTTGTTGTATATACTTCTTAGTTGTTTATCTCATACATTCATTGGAACTATTTGTTTATGGTTGTTTATTTTGTTTTTAGATGCATTTTGGTCTATCTCTTTTTGATGTTGTCAAAGGGGGGAAATTGTAATTGGAGTCTAGAATTGTTTTATGTGTTTTATGTTGTGGTTTGTGTGCAATGTTTCAAGGGGAGAATAAGCATTTTTGTGTTCTACTCAAAGTAGACTCAATTCCAAGTGAAAGTTTGCCAAACATCAAAAAGTGGGAGAATATAGTTGCATGTCCCCAATACATTCAAGGGGAGCACACCAATACAGTACTTTGTTGCTTATCTTATCGCTTTCATTTTGATTTACTTTAGATTATTGAGTCTCCTTCATGATTGCACATCTCTGGATCAAGTTTTGATATGATTCATTTTTAGCATGCATAAACCATTGGTTAGGTTCGAACTTGCTCATGATGCTTTTAATTAATTGGACGAGTTAGTGGAATAAGAGCCATATATGTTATTGGTTAAAGTTTGGTGGAAAGAAAAATCTCAAAGTCTTTTGAAAATTTTGAAAAATTGAGATTTTAGGTGTTTGATTCGAATCAAGCACAAATCCTGATTTGAATCATTTTGGAGAGTGCCAAACCAGAAAATTTCAAACCATTTTATTCGAATCAAAATTAACACATGATTCAAATCATAAAACTCTGGGTCACCTCTGCCTCAATTGATTTGAATAAAACTTTACACCTAATTTGAATCATACAATTTTTCAACATTTTTCAGTTAGGCTCGGACTATTCGATTCAAATCAAATTTAACACATGATTCGAATCATGGGGTCTTTGATTCTAATCACATTTTCCTCTTGATTTGAATCAACTAAAAAATAGGTCTAAACTCTGTTTTTCTTTATTTCCAATTCACTTGATCATTTGATTCAAATCATGAAATGCTTTTGATTCATATCTAACTGACTTTTTCAACCATTTTGTGTGTTTAAACTCAATCATATTTAAAACATTCTTGTCATTATTTCTCAACTAACAAATCTTATTCATTTTTTGTGTGATTTTGTGAGAAAAATCAACCTCCTCTATTTTTGAAAGTTCAAGTTCTTGCAACAAAATTCATGCATCTTCAACATCAATTTGATTCAGATCTTAATAACAATATATTTTTAATTGATTGAAGGAGGCACACTCTTGAAACTAATCGTTCTTGAAGATTTGGTTGAGATTTTAAGGTTGTTTGCAAGATTAAGGTGATTGTCAATGGTGCTGACATATTCCAAAGAAAAGAAGTAGATTCTTTTCTCCAGATTGCCTTGGTATTGACTCTGTGGAAGGCTACGGACAAGGCCGAGTTTTTCTTAAGTCTTCAGACAATTCATCGCTCAAGGAATTGGTAGGATTAAGGGGTTGATTGCTACACACGAAGGCTTGGAGTAGATCCGTGCTATTAGAAGATCAAGAAGAATCAATCTAGTAAAGATTATGCAAAAGAGTTTGGCGTTATGCTATATACAAGTCAAGATCCTAATAGGAGATTTTATAATTATTAGCATTATTGCAGATTAGTGATTATATGAACTCTTACAAATATTTGTCAAATAAAAAGGAACAATGCAAGTTGTAACACCCTCTAAACCCCGCAGAATATATATACAAATAATCAGAGTAAATATCATGCATTTCACAAAAGGGTGTCACGTATATTTCCAAACATCATACAACACCTGTCATGCTCAATAACACTTCAATTAAGTTCATGTTTTTCAAAAACTTTCACTTAGCATGTAGCAGCGGATTTACTTCAATCATAAATGGACATAATGAAAGTCACATGCTCATCTCATTTATACTCAATACTTAGGCATAAAATGCAATACTTCATCTAATTCAAAATAACAATAACAGAATGAAGTAGAGTACATAAAGTATCTCTCAAAATATGAAATCGAAACATTCTCGTGTTACATAATCAGAGCATGACTCGACCCAAAATAGATAAGGACACTAAAGCAAACTACTCCAACGGCTACCTCACTATAAGCAACTCTAATCTTCAGTACTTGAGCGATGTCGTATAAAACATCATTCCAACAGAAGGGTGAGAATTCACATCAATATTGAAATCATAAGATAATAATTAATTTAAAGGTATACAAACACAATTATAATCATTCTCACACTTCAAGGTTTCATCAACAGGTATCACTCAAGTAACCATACCAATCACAATTCCGCCAATTCAACAAGTCACATACATACACATACTTTCATATAACAAACATATATACAATGTGACTCGATACAAGACTCAATGCAACTCATGCCATGTGGTACCAACACTTGTTATTATTTTTCAGTTTTTACACTTAAACCAGGTATGTCCCCTAGACCAATAACAAACAAAAACTCGTCCCCTAAGCTTTTAAGCTTTTAAACCCCGCTCTAGGTTTTGGACAAGTCACTAGCTCCCACGGAACTAGCAAGCATTACCTCTTGACACAAATGATGCGTATGCAATCAACAATCATATGCAATTAAGACCATTCCCTAATCTTAATATCATGCATATCTCCAATAATTCATCACACTTGAATTACCACACAAATTGCACACACAATCACATTTTCACAATCAAAGCATTCATACTTCAAACATCATCACCACAATTAACAAGTAATACGCAAGTATCGACTCAATTCAATCACAACTCACAAAACACACGTTACCGATTAATTATAGAATAATTAATCAATCACCAATAATTAAATTCAATATTCAATAAATAATCCAATATTCAATAAACAATCCAATATTCAATAAATAATTCAATATTCAATAAACAATTCAATATTTAATAAATAATTCAATATTTAATAAACAATTCAATATTTAATAAATAATTTAATATTTAATAAATAATAAAATATTTAATAAATAATTTAATATTTAATAAATAATTCAATATTTAATAAATAATTTAATATTTAATAAATAATTCAATAATTAAATAATTAATCAATAATTAATAAATAACCAATATTTAATTAAATAATCAATATTTAATAAATAATTAATAATTAAAATAAATAATCAATAATTAAATTAAATAATTAATATTTTAATAAGTAACCAATATTTAAATAAATATTCAATATTAAGTAAGTTGTTTTTAGTAATTAATAAATATTTACGATTTTAATAATTTCCAAATCATAATTTTACATCTACTACAGTATAGGACAAGTAAAGGGGTTTATTTCAATTGTTTTGCTACAAGACATTATGATGAGATAAAGAAAAATCATATTTTCATTTCCTATGATTTTCTCTGGTTCAGCGCTACAGTGGTTTAGCATGGGAAAGAGATTGTCACATTCCATAATATTTTTTTTATCAAGTGTTAAAACCAAAAGTGCTACAGTGCAATAACCCATAATAGGATCACATTTATTATTCTCAGGATTTGTGCTATAGTTTAATGAAAAGGAAAAATTACATTGCTTCATCCTATAGATTCATGCGCTGCAGGTGAAAAGAAACGGTTCACTTCCTTAAATTATTTCATGAACACAACACACATAAATCACTGTTAGACAATTTGCTTTTTTCACAATAATTAACGATTAGAAACTCATGCAAGACATGTATTTACAACTTTTACTGAGACAAGAATTCATACTGTGAACATTCAAACTAACCATAAATTGTCCTCAATATAAATTCATTAAAAAGTCCATTAGATTCATTATTATTGTATCTAGAGACAACTAAACTTTCACATCTTAGCTGACCCTAGCCTGTAATAATTTCTATTTTAAAAGTTATGAATCACTATCATGAGATAGGTATTAGGTAGGACATAAAACTATATTTTAAATCTCAAATTAATTACATGAAGAACCCATCTTTAATTTAGAAAATTAAACATCGATTTAATATAGCTTGTTTTCTGCCACTACAGTGTCAAATATATAGGTATGGTATCCCTTCATTTCCTACGCTACAGGATTAGCAAATCTATATATATCTCAATTTCAAATGGGTACTCCAAATATTAAGTGGGTTTCTAAAATATTAACAAAAATTAATTATAAACACACAAAAATTAATATTTTGTAGAAATTAATATTAACCTAATAATTTCAATCTCATAGAAATATTTTAGAAATTTTACTCTAAACCTATTTCTACACATCAATTATCATCAATCGTTCCAATAATTGAGTGAAAACTCACTCTTTATATTTTCTTGATGAATTTGCCCTTCTTCTCCACTCTTCTTCTTCTTCTCTTCTACTCTTTTTTCTCTTCTCTTCTATTTTTCTCTTTGTCCCATTTTTCTTACAAACTTTGTTTCTCTAAAACCCTAACTTGTCTTAAACCAAATGGGCCTAACTCAATCCATCACACAACATTAAGCCCACTAAAATCTAGCAATTCTATATAATTCTACCAAATATAATAAATCAATTAAATTACTTAATTTAAATAATCCAAATAAATCAAGTAACTAAATAAATTAATTAATTTATAAATAATTCAAATAAATTAAATAATTCACATAAATCAATTAAATCAATTAACTCATATAAATTAAATAAATCAATTAATTTATATAAAGCCAATAATTCATATAAATCAAATAATTCATATAAATTAAATAAATCAAATAAATCACATAAATCAATTAATTCATAAAATCACTCAATTAATTAATATAAATAATTAATTACTAAAATTGGGGTGTTACACAAGTTTCAATGGGAAACCATTTAAGAGTGCACGTATGCAACGCGGGGACGAACGCCGAAGCACTATAAATCTTGATGTCATCTCTCTCTGTTACTCTTACCAGTACAAAAAAATGTCTCTTGCCACGTGAATTTCACGTCACAACCTTGAAATTCACTTCACAACACAGTTTTTGCGACGTGACCATTCACGTGGCAGGAGGACGTGTGGCAACTTTTTTGCCACGTGAATTTCACGTCGCAACTTTGCCAGGTGAATTTCACTTCACAACATTCTGCACAGAAAATCCCCTTTAGTCTGCAATGGCTCAGTAATGGCAGGTGGTGCAGAAAACCTGTAAGTCTGTTGCCATGTGAAATTCACTTCACAACTTTGCCACGTGAATTTCACTTCACAAAGTTGCGACGTGATTTTCACTTCACAACGTTGTGACGTGAATTTCACTTCACAACTTTTTTTTTTATAAAATAAAACCTTTTATACGTTGAATAATTATAACTATATTAATTAAATATATATTAAGTAGCGAAATAAAAATATATAATATATAATATATATAATAAAAATATTTATTATGTTTAATAAATATATTTATTCTGTTTATATATTATGTTTAATAAATAAATATTTATATATAAATAAATATAATTCTTTTTGATAAAAAAAATCATATATTTTCGTTTTAAATAATATATTAAAAAAATAATACATTTTTTATTTTATTTATTAAAAACGAAATAATATATAACAACAAACACAAAGACCAAACATTTTCGTTTTTCATTCATATATATCACAATAAACAACAACAACTCAATAATATATAAAATCTAGGAATAAAAAATAAAAGACAAAAATATTTCTTCTTCAATTTCTTTCAATCTTCTTGCTCCAATATTATATCTTCAATTTCTTGTTCAAAAAATCTTCTTCAAATCTTTTAACATTTGACAGAAAAAATGAATAAATTATGTCAGATATATTAAAATAATAGTACGTGGATTTGGAAATTGAATGAAAAAGAGGAAGACCATCAGAGAACCAATATTACCTTTAAGTTTAGTATGGAGATGAAAAAATTGATTGGGTGTTGCAAAGAGGAAGAGAAGATCAGAGGAAGAGGAAGGAAAAAGAGGAAGAGAAGATCAGAGGAAGAGGAAGGAAAAAAAGGAAGAGAGATTGTTTTGGAAATAGGAAGATAAAGAGATAGAGTGGAGAGAGAAAGGATAAGAAAATAGGAAGGGAAATCGTTTTGGAAATAGGAAGATAAAGAGATAGAGTGGAGAGAGAAAGGATAAGAAATGCAGATAATGGTCTGGGAATGAGTAGCGTGTTGCATTAAATAACCCAAACTAGTGACGTGAATTTCACGTCGGAACCTTGCAAAATGAAATTCACGTCACAACACCAACGATAATAATTTAAATAATAACTTAGGAAATAAAATTAATGTGGATATTTAATAGCCCAAACTAGCCACGTGAATTTCACACCACAACGTTGCGAAGTGAAATTCACGTCGCAACATCCAACGTTCATATTTTAAATTTTAAATTTGGGAAGTGGAAATCACGTCGCAACTTTGCGAAGTGAAAAACACGTCACAACATTGTAACGGTCAAAACTTTTGTCAATCCCAACCTGCACACTCTGTGCCCCATCATTTCACCGTCAGACATTTGTCCCTCTAAAAGCTTGCGACGTGAATATCACTTCACATGCAAAATTTTGAAAATTTCAAAATTCTCTCTTCTGTACGCCATTAACCTTTTTATTTTTTTATTTAAATTTAAATGTTGCGACGTGATTTTCACGTCACAACATTTTTTTTTAAATAAAAATCTTTTAACCCACGTTCTATCCTGGAACGTATTATTTTAATATTAAATATGTTAGTGACGTGAAAAACACATCGCAGACTCCTAATTTTGGCCACATGTTTTTCACTTCACTAAATCACGTGGCTGGATTCAACATTTCTTGTAGTATACATTTAATTTTGTAGTATTTGCATGCTTAGGTATTTCAATTCTGATATAGTTTATCATTTATTCAAATGATAGCAATATATTATGTAAGCATTATGTTTTGTTAGAATTAGATACCTTATTGAGATGAATTGTTGCTTAAATTCTGATAAATAATAGAGGTTATAAATCACTATATTGAATCATTGTATAAATACACCTCGTGGATTATACAATCGAATCAATTGAATACCTTATGTATCATCATATTCACCTATGGTATTTGTGAAGCGATTTAGTGTTAACATGGTAAAGATTTTGAAAAGTATAATTTTCATATTTTTTCATCAAACCTTTCGCTTGCATCTTTTGAAAAACATCTGATATGTTTTGAAAAAGTGGTTGAATTTTTATTTGGGTCTACTCACCCGCCTCTAGACCATTTTTCTACTTCCATATTCACATCCAACAACTCCTTCCCAACTTCATCTAGGGTCCTGGGCATACATGAAGGTATTTCAGCTGTATGTCGAGCACATATCTTGGAAACTTTCCTTTAGATTAATCTTTGACATGTTCCATTCAAGGCGCAATTCTCAGAACAACTTCTGTAATCATGAGCTCATCATCTTCCACCAGGTCAATCCTTAGTTCAACCCATTTATTTTGGACTGAGGCGATTCTCTGGGGTGCTTCTTGCTGGTAAAGCCACTCACACCTGCGGCCCATCTCATTTTGTGCCATGTCCACTATGCCAAATAAGACCTTAGGCAGCGCTTTTTTTTCCTAAGGCATCGCTTTTAAGCGTTGTCTATTCTAACGCTGCTATAGGTATATACAACGCTTTTTTTTAAAGTAAAAGCGCTGACTTTAGTGCACTTTAGGAAATGTTTTTTGTTAAAAGAGCTGACATATGTGCACTTTAGGCAGCGCTTTTTGTTAAAAGTGATGGCTTAAGTGTACTTTAGACAACGTTTTTTGTTAAAAGCGTTTGATTAAGTGCACTTTAGGTAACACTTTTTGTTAAAACTATTGTCTTAAGTGCACTTTAGGCTGTGTTTTTTGTATAAAGCGCTGGCTTAAAATTACTTTAGGCATCACTTTTTATTAATATGGCTTAATTGCACTTAAACCAACACGTTTTGTTAATAGCGCTAGCTTAAGTGCATTTAAACCAGCGCTTTCTATAAAAAACATTAGCGTAAGTTATCATTAAACAATTCTTTATGCTAATAAGCGTAGTCTTATATATATATATATATATATATATATATATATATATATATATATACTTTACACAACAATTTTATATATCTCAAGTCACCTTTAATTAGGAAGCACTTTTATTGATAAGTTTTAGCTCAAGCCATCTTTAAGAAGCACATTTTTTTGTGTTAAATCATAAGACTGAGTCTTCTAAAATATATAATTATAAAACAACACAAGTAAATATTCATAATATTTTTTAAATATCAAATTTTTGTTTTCAATTCAAATATCATAACTCTTACAAATCTCATAATCATATATCAGTATTTGTATTGTGATCAATATGAACCACGAGTAAACTAACTTGAATTTGTATAAATTTCATAATCTCTCTAATACAAATTCAAAAGTACATATATGGAGAAAAATGATAACCTATATCTATTCAAAATTATATAATCTCCATGTTATATTGAAGTATAGTTCCTTCTTTTTTAATAATATGATTTTTTTTGTTACACTATTGACAATATGATATTAATTACTTTAATAATGTCTTTTTTCAAATCTTTCAATTTTATATACCTTGCATATAAAACATTTATGTGACCAATCAGCTTATGTCATATATATCATTATTTATTATATTTCAATCAACATATTAGTGACCAATCATCATATGTGATAAATAAATTTTGAAACTAGTAAGTATCATATTTATATCTGTACAAAATAAAAATTTTGGTTCACCAAAATGCATATGTTCAAGGTTGCACTTGAGGTGGTGGAATAAGCCACATGAAAGTAAGCCAAAATGACACTCGTATATTATATTAATATCATTTTCTAAAAAAAAAATATCAGTTAATCTCTAACTCCTGGAATCACAAATGATAACTTACAAACTTCTCTAAGTAACTATTCTCTGACATATGTTTATTCACTTCAATCCTTCTTAATTTCATTCTATTTATCTTCCAAGTATGTAAAACACTTGAAGTTAGCAAAGTATATATAATATAACATAATATGACTGAGTTAAAACTAATTAGATAAAAAAAAAGTTCTTAAGTATTAAAATAACAACTAAATTATAAATTCATACCATTTTTATAATATGATATTCACTATGTATTCTGATCCATTTTATGTTGTTTGATTTAGTATTTGATACTCGATCTCCCATTTGACAGTGTTCCAATATTTTGTTTATACTGAAACATTTCCATTTACAAATAAAATACAAGCATAAAATTAAAAATTCTTATTACTAAATGTATTTAACAATTAAGAGAATCACTATAACCTCTTTGTTGTCTCAAAAATGAAGAAAATGTCACAACGCTTCCAACATCCATTCTTTTGAATTGAAGAAAATGAAATTTAGTTACTGAATTTGATCCAAAACCATCAATATAATCGTCAATTATACAATAATAACAAATCATACAATACCACTGATTGCTCTCATTTCCCCAACATGTTTCAATTCTTCCATACAATTCTTACTTTCACTTTATATAAATATAATTAAAACTCTTTTGTATACTTTGTTAATATGGCTCAATCTAAATAATATTAAAAATTAATTTTTAGACTCTTTATGATTATTTGTAACCAAACATATATTTCACTAAAAACCCACAAAATTAAAAAAAAAAAAGTAAACTCTAAATAATCAAATTAATGATATTTCTTTGTAAGCACAAAGAAAAATAATCAAAAAAATTCAAAAACCGTAAAGAATAAAATAAAAGAAATATAAAACCTATAAAATGAAAGAGAAGAAGTGACAAACCCTAAAAAAATGAGATGAAAAATAATTTAGTTGAAAGAGAAATTATTTTTTAATTTTTTAAGCTTCTTTTTAAAATAGTTATTAAATATTAAATAAGAAGGCAATATCATTAAACGTATGTTAGCCATGTGTTAAAATAGTTTATTTATCACTGAAAGAATATGTGTTTGATCTCTACTTAATGCAAAAAAAATATTTGGGAATTATAATTAATTGAGTTTAATATTTATTAGCTATGGCAAATTTTTTGTAAAAAGTGAAGTGGCCGAGCTGGTATAATAGATTGCCAAAATGCATTAGTTCAAGGGTTCGATTATCTCTAAGGTCAATTTTTTTGGAAATTATAATTAGTTAAATTTTTTAGATTTTATGTGTACAATCAGACAACGCTTTTTTATCTGAGCGTTATATAAAACTCTCCATAAATATAGCGATTAAACACGTATGGCAACGCTTTTTGTTTATTTTTTGGCGCCGTCTAATGTACTCTTTAAGGCAACACTTTTATTTACTAATAATCGCTGCCTAATGTATAATTTAAGACAACTTTTTTTCATTTGAGCGTTGTCTAAAGTAAAACCGCTGTCTAATATATATTTTATAAAATTATTGTTTTTGTTTAACATACAACACTGATTATATTATAAATCGTTGCATATGTTGATACCGTATGGCTTATGCCAACGCTTATTGTCAAAAGTGTTAACCAGGAGTAGATGAAAAAGATATTTGGTGAGAGCAGAGTCCTCGTGTTTTTGTATACTAGTGATTGCATTTTGCAGATAGCATGGAAAAGATGAACAAACTGGACATGTTCTACAGTATTGCAGATACTTAAGGTATTCAGGCTGTGGTGAATATTGGGACTACCACTTCTGCACTCATTCCTCATACGAACGCTTTTCATGCTCTGACTCTACTTCCTACCTCATCGTTGAAACTCATATTCCTGCACCCAAAATGGACCAACTTGTGGATGTTGCAACCTCTTTAACCATGGAGGAGTCAACCCCGACTCTAATTTTAACAAAGAGGGCTCGAGACGACAATAAAAAATCTCTCGAGATGAGGGTTCTCCAAAACGAACTCGTGTCACCGAGGGTGGTGCTTCTGGGGAGGTAAATACCTTCGTACAGATGTTATATGTCTTATCTTCCCGGCTTGCTGACACTTACGAGAGGTTGCTACTACTATTTTGACATTGGATTTATCCTTTGTTTAGAATCTCCATAAAGGGGAAAATGGAACTTGTCTCTAAGCTTACTCATTACATATTCAAGGCTACTGCTATTTTCTCCCTTGTCTCTGTTGGTTGGTGGGATGTCTTGGATCTAGGAAATCCCACCAAATAAAGGGATACTTTGAAAGGGAAATGTGAATCTATGGAGCTGAGGTGCATTATTCTCCATGAAGAGCTTGTTGCGCTGCAGGAGAAGGTTAAAACTACGAATTCTTTACTAGAGGAGGCATAAATCCTAGTTCTTCTTCCACCCTGATTACTTGGGTAACTAAACTGGAGGATACCCTCAAAAGAGGCAAAGAAGCGGTATCAGAAATATTTTGATGATGTTGAGGAAAAGACTCTTCAGGTGGAAGAGCATTAAAAAACTTTTTCCATGAATCTGAGGTTCATGCTAAGGCCTTGAAATCTCTCTTGAACGAGGTGGCAGATCTAAGGAAGACATACAGTGATACCTTCACCAGACTATGCAGATTATGCTCAAGGTCTGTGATCGAGTTGTGGAACACGCAAGGAAGTTCTGCCCTAACGCCATAATTTCGGCTAAGGCGTTGGATCCGTTTTAGTCTGCTCCTGGGGTGACTTATTAGGATGTTCTCAATACTTCGACTTCAGGAGCTTCAGATTGATTTTATTTTTCCTTGTGTTATTTGTTTTGTTTTCCTATAATTGTTCCTATGTGTAACACTTATCAATATTTATGATCATATTTTATCTCAATGATTTGGGTATTGTTTAGCTTAGAGCTTTCCAATCAACTCCATTTTGTTATTGTTATCATGCAATGCCTCTGGTTTTTTGCATATTGTTATAATGCCAATGTTTGCTTGTTATCTTTATAATGCCAAGTTGTCTGTCTAGGCAGCATCATCGATGTTCATCAGGGCAGACTTGAGTGTTGCATGCTTTAGTTGTTCTTTCATTCTGCACATTAAAGTTTGTTTGCTTATGTTGGATCACCGACGTTTGTTGGTTGTGACAGGATATCTGTTATGGTGTGAAAAAATCAATTATTTGCTTTATAAGGAAACTTGTCTGTTTTATTGAAATAAATTGGCAGATATGCCTCATGAATTTTCTACTTTTGCAATTTGCAACATAAAGAGTTGAATGATGTTAGATATTATAACACCTCGACTTTAAATTAATATTTTATTTAATTATTGGAGTGTTTATGTGTGTGTTTGATTTATTTCAATTATTTTGGATTATTTGTGCTATTTTGATGTTTTGGGGGATTTAGGGGTATTTTAATAATTTAATAATGATTGGAAATATAGATTTTGAGAGCGAAGAAATTAAATAAGATTTATTTAAATTATTAGAGATAATTAGATCATTTTAATTATTTAGTAAGAATTGGAGTAATTAGAGTTATTAGAAATAATTCATATTATTAAGGATTTTCATTTAATATTTACTTAAGTGTAATTTTTATTTAAATCAAATAAATGTGAGTGCTATCTACAAATTCAACCGGATTTTGAATGATGTCAAAAATAGTAGCATAACGCAACATTTTTGTATATTGGGCGGTATCAACCTAAGTTTAGATGTGCATTTGTCATTTTAGCCTTAGGATTCATACAAATAGTCTTTGAACAAGTTTAAAAGGTCTTAGGCATGTTATTCACACCAAAAACCAAGTTTGTGTGTCAACAAAACTGCACATGTAACACCCCAAATTTCGTAAGAATATTTATTTAATTTATTTTAATATAATATTCGTGAATTTCTGTGAATTTTGGTGATTTGTGTTGATGTCGGTATTTTTGTGGAATTTTAGTTATTTAATTAATAATAGTATATAATATGAAATATATTAGTATTATTATTAATTTAAATAAGGGTTAAATAGGTATAAGATCCCTACAAATATCTCAACTTTCAGGTTTGGTCCCTCCAAAATTTTCCTTCAAACAATGGTCCTCTGAAAGTTTTCCGTCCCTAACTTTAGTCTCTCCCGTTAGTTTCCACTAAAAGAGACTTATGTGGCATGCCATGTGGAATTTTTTTATGACGTGGCATACATGTGGCATTGTCAACGTGGCAAAAATATTGACATGTATGTCACGTGTCAATTGTTTCAATTTTAATTTTTTTAATATTAATATCATATTTAAACCCAGAAATAGTAGTTAATCTGTAACTAATTCCTAGCTAATCTCTAGCTAATTTAATCACTTTATTCTATTAGTAATAATTTGTAGCTAATTTCTAGCTAATCTCTAGTTAATTTAAACATATCATTATATTAGTAATAATTTGTGGCTAATTCTTAGAAATAATATTTTGTAGATTCATAGCAGCAGAACAAATTCAGTAGCAGTAGAAAAAATTCAATAGATTCATTGCCATATAGTATAATAGTATTTTTAACTTTTTTCATAGACAAACTTTATCCTTATTTGAAAGCAAGGATTCAATTCAAAACTGATCACGGAAACAATTTTCTAGTTTAAAATTGTGCACTATATGCACTATAAAATTTCATGTCAATTTTTGAAATGCAGGGTTGGGGATTAACTGTGATGCCTTCTGCACCTCTAAGAGAAGATCCTTATTTTTAACTATCAGGGCCAAGAATTAAAAGTAGAAGTGTACTAAAATTTGTTCATTTCCAATGTTTGGGGATACAAAATTCTGGCCTGCTATTTCTTTTTCGTTGTTTGCATCTGTAAATAAATGCTTATGTAGATGGGAAATAGTGAAATAACAATCATACTGATACCACTATAGATAAAAATGTAAAATAAATAATGGTTTGCAATGGAGAGTTTATTAATACTAAAATACAAAGAAAAAAATTGAATAGAAATAAAGGATAATGTGCCATAACAAAGAGAGAGGAAAAATAGTAAAACTATACAAGGGACTACTATTTGGTTGGTTAAGATTATTACATGCTCTAATTAAACTTGGTTAAGTCAAGTTCTTCTATTTGTTTGTATTTGTGTAATATATACTACTTGTTTTGAACTTTTAATTCCCTAGTCTAGAGAATTGTTAAAGGGCTTACAACTTACTATGTTGCATTGTGAATTGGCATGTGTATTTATGACTCTCTTTTATCAAATTTAATTCCCTAGTCTAGAGAATCATGCTTTCAAGCAATTGAAATATTAATGGTTTATCGATAAAAATCTGATTTTGTAGTGAAATATATAATTTGTTTTTGTTTTTTAATTAAAAATATTTAAATTTCTATATACTAGGATATGGTCATGTGAGAGTTTGATACATACATGTTAGTTAATTACTATTTACTAGTTGAACTATTTTTTACCGTAACTCTTTCATTTCAACATAAATTAGAGAATCCTATACACTCCATCATAGTGAAAAGAGGATCATATCATATCATATGGATGCATTAGGTTCAATAGCAGTAGTGGTTGTCAGGAATCAGAAAGTGGTGAAAATTGTGTTTCAAATAGAATTTTATTTAGAGTTAGTGTGGTAAGTGAGTGAAAATATTATTTGTTTTCAAAAATAACATTAGTTAACTTTGTTTTGGTGGATCATTTTCTTATACTGTAGTATTGGTTGGTTAGTTACGTATCACTACAGTCCATCCAAGAAGAATGTTAGCAATATACGTTTAAAAGTTTATTTTCTTTTAAAAAGGTTACATTTTTCAGGCAGTTTAACCTCTTCTTAAAATTAACATCCATTAAATTATGATAAATAAGCACATAGTGTTGTTTGCATTAGAACTAGTCTCAAGAGAGATTGCAATGTTAACTATGAGAGTTGATGATGTGTATCCCAATGATGTTAAGTTTATAGGATTATTGCATGGTATAACAAGCAGGAATATGGTGATAGAAGGTCTAATGGTGATAGAAGATCCAATAGTTCATGGGTTATGCATAAAAGTTGTTTTTCATCTGAACAAAATGTCTCCAATTAGCTACAGATTAGCTACAATTTTAGCTACCAATTAGCTACCAAATTTTATGGATTCAAGTATGGTGTTGACCTTAGCCACGTGGCATGCCATGTCAGCATCTTTGTCACACTGGAACTGCCACGTGTATGTCTAGTCATCCAAAATTTTACACGTGGCATGCCATGTCATATTTTGTTAACGGCAGTTGACAGCAGGGACCAAAAGTGTAAACGAAAAATATTAGGAGGACCATTCTTTGAAGGAAATTTTTTAAGAGACTAAAAGTGAAAACGGTCATATTTATGAGGATCAAAAACATATTTAACCCTTTAAATAATATTAGGGGAATGAAGGGTAAGATGGACTTTTGAGGAGGATTAGTGAGGCTATTAAGGGGAAAGCCCATTTTGGAAACCCAAGGGTTTAACAAAAAGGAATTGGGAAGAATAGGGTTCATTTTGTTAGATCGTGAAAATAAGGGAAAAGTGCAGAGCTCTGAGGAAAGAAGGAAAAGGCGAGGATTCGAGAAGGTTTCCTAAGAATCGGTAGAGAAAGCTCTGAATCGACAATCTAAGGTATGAGGGGTACTGCCTTTCATTGTTTTCAATATAGGAAGTGATGTGTTTAAAGTGGATCTTGAGGTTTTTGGGGTTTTTGAAGGGTTTATGAGTTATTGATGACTTAGGGGTATTTCTGAGGATCAATGATGGATTATTGAGGGTTGAATTGATTTGGGTCAAAATAAGCCTTCGAGGCTAAACCTTTGATGATATGTGGGATCTTGTATGAGAAAGGGGTTTATGGGGTTTATAGGAACCTTGAGAGTTTGTGAAGGTTTATGTGATTTTGAATTAGGATAGTGGAATTAATCGACCTAAATGTCGTAGGTTTTATGCCTTTGAGTGCCATGATGCTTTAGGACTGTTTTGAAGATGTTTTGGGGAGAATTGAGGTTGAACCCGTAGGGATTTGGTGGACTGAAGTGCTACTGATGCGTAGCAGCGATTGCAGAAATCGCTAGTTCGCAAGGCGAACAACTCATTCGCAAGACGAATGTTCGCCCAGGCTCGCAAAGCGAGCAGTGCAGCGAATGCGCGATAAGTGTGTGATGGTAATGAGATGACTCTGGGAGGTGACTTTTGGGGCTCGCAAGGCAAACGTCCCAGCGAAGGGCTTCGCCTAACGAATAGAGGCAGCGAGGAGAGGCAGAAGGGGGAACTCTTTGGTTTTTGTATGGGGATGGGGATTCGCTGACAGCTTCGCAAAGCGAACGCCAACCCTGTTGTTCGCAAAATTTTGTTTATGATTTCTGTGATGTTCTGATGTTTCGGTGCTGTGATTTTTTTGATGATTTACCATGATGTTATTGATGTTAATGATGATTATGACGTGATGATTTCGTGATGTTTTGACGTATATTTGATGACATGATTAACATGATATTTTGATGAATGATGATGCACATAATGATTTTATTGACGATGATGATTATTGATGTTGTGTATCATGCATTCATAGCATATTTTGATGATGATGTTAGGATTTCAGTCCAATGATGATGAGGTTAGACTTCGGTCTATTGTGGCTTTCATCCCATTGTGTGGATGTGAAGTGGTTTATGACGTGCTCCGGTTCTTGTGTGGAACCGATCCTAATGACGGGGATCTTTGGAGGATGATGGTCTAAGTGTCCATCGATTGTGACTATTGGTACCACATGCATGAGTCTTATTGTGCATTGCATTTATGTGGCATATTGTTGTGATTTATGATGTCGTGCTTTGATGTTTGCCTGTGATGACTCTGATGATGCTGTATATGATGATGACGTCATTTTTATGCATATCCTATTTTATATTGTTTATAATGAATTGTATTACTCACTCTGCCTGTTTAAATGTTGCCTCCACGTGGGTAACGTGCAGGTGATCAGGATTAGCCGTGGATGCTTCGAGGAACTTTTGAAGTATTATTTGCTTTTGGTCGATGTAGAGGGTCTTGCTCTGATAGTGTAACATCGGGTTGCGTCGTTGAGTCGAACCATGTTGAGTTTTATTTGGCTGTTATTTTGTTGTTATTTTGATGATTATGGTTTTGTTTCAAAAACCCTTTGGTGGGATTTTGTGGTTATGGTGGATCTACTGCCCTTTGAGGCATTTTTGAGTTATTTTGAGGAAAAGCCGTTGTTTACGGAACAACTTTTGTTGATTTGATTTTATTGAATAAATCAAATAATTCAAATAAATTAAATAATTCACATAAATCAATTAAATCAATTAACTCATATAAATTAAATAAATAAATTAATTTATATAAAGCCAATAATTCATATAAATCAAATAATTCATATAAATTAAATAAATTAAATAAATCACATAAATCAATTAATTCATAAAACCACTCAATTAATTAATATAAATAATTAATTACTAAAATTGGGGTGTTACACAAGTTTCAATGGGAAACCATTTAAGAGTGCACGTATGCAACGCGGGGACGAACGCCGAAGCACTATAAATCTTGATGTCATCTCTCTCTGTTACTCTTACCAGTACAAAAAAAATGTCTCTTGCCACGTGAATTTCACGTCACAACCTTGAAATTCACTTCACAACACAGTTTTTGCGACGTGACCATTCACGTGGCAGGAGGACGTGTGGCAACTTTTTTGCCGTCGCAACTTTGCCAGGTGAATTTCACTTCACAACATTCTGCACAGAAAATCCCCTTTAGTCTGCAATGGCTCAGTAGTGGCAGGTGGTGCAGAAAACCTGTAAGTCTGTTGCCATGTGAAATTCACTTCACAACTTTGCCACGTGAATTTCACTTCACAAAGTTTCGACGTGATTTTCACTTCACAACGTTGTGACGTGAATTTCACTTCACAACTTTTTTTTAATAAAATAAAACCTTTTATACGTTGAATAATTATAATTATATTAATTAAATATATATTAAGTAGCGAAATAAAAATATATAATATATAATATATATAATAAAAATATTTATTCTGTTTAATAAATATATTTATTCTGTTTATATATTATGTTTAATAAATAAATATTTATATATAAATAAATATAATTCTTTTTGATAAAAAAAAATCATATATTTTCGTTTTAAATAATATATTAAAAAAATAATACATTTTTTATTTTATTTATTAAAAACGAAATAATATATAACAACAAAGACAAAGACCAACCATTTTCGTTTTTCATTCATATATATCACAATAAACAACAACAACTCAATAATATATAAAATCTAGGAATAAAAAATAAAAGACAAAAATACCTCTTCTTCAATTTCCTTCAATCTTCTTGCTCCAATATTATATCTTCAATTTCTTGTTCAAAAAATCTTCTTCAAATCTTTTAACATTTGACAGAAAAAAAATGAATAAATTATGTCAGATATATTAAAATAACAGTACGTGGATTTGGAAATTGAATGAAAAAGAGGAAGACCATCAGAGAACCAATATTACCTTTAAGTTTAGTATGGAGATGAAAAAATTGATTGGGTGTTGCAAAGAGGAAGAGAAAATGAGAGGAAGAGGACGGAAAAAGAGGAAGAGAAGATCAGAGGAAGAGGAAGAAAAAAAAGGAAGAGAGATTGTTTTGGAAATAGGAAGATAAAGAGATAGAGTGGAGAGGGAAAGGATAAGAAAAGAGGAAGGGAAATCGTCTGGGAATGAGTAGCGTGTTGCATTAAATAACCCAAACTAGTGACGTGAATTTCACGTCGGAACCTTGCAAAATGAAATTCACGTCACAACACCAACGATAATAATTTAAATAATAACTTAGGAAATGAAATTAATGTGGATATTTAATAGCCCAAACTAGCCACGTGAATTTCACGTCACAACGTTGCGAAGTGAAATTCACGTCGCAACATCCAACGTTCATATTTTAAATTTTAAATTTGCGAAGTGGAAATCACGTCGCAACTTTGCGAAGTGAAAAACACGTCACAACATTGTAACGGTCAAAACTTTTGTCAATCCTAACCTGCACACTCTGTGCCCCATCATTTCACAGTCAGACATTTTTCCCTCTAAAAGCTTGCGACGTGAATATCACTTCACATGCAAAATTTTGAAAATTTCAAAATTCTCTCTTCTGTACGCCATTAACCTTTTTATTTTTTTATTTAAATTTAAATGTTGCGACGTGATTTTCACGTCACAACATTTTTTTTTAAATAAAAATATTTTAACCCACGTTCTATCCTGGAACGTATTATTTTAATGTTAAATATGTTAGTGACGTGAAAAACACATCGCAAACTCCTAATTTTAGCCACATGTTTTTCACTTCACTAAATCACGTGGCTGGATTCAACATTTCTTGTAGTATACATTTAATTTTGTAGTATTTGCATGCTTAGGTATTTCAATTCTGATGTAGTTTATCATTTATTAAAATGATAGCAATATATTATGTAAGCATTATGTTTTGTTAGAATTAGATACCTTATTGAGATGAATTGTTGCTTAAATTCTGATAAATAATAGAGGTTATAAATCACTATATTGAATCATGGTATAAATACACCTCGTGGATTATACAATCGAATCAATTGAATACCTTATGTATCATCATATTCACATGTGGTATTTGTGAAGCGATTTAGTGTTAACATGGTAAAGATTTTGAAAAGTATAATTTTCATATTTTTTCATCAAACCTTTCGCTTGCATCTTTTGAAAAACATTTGATATGTTTTGAAAAAGTGGTTGAATTTTTATTTGGGTCTACTCACCCGCCTCTAGACCATTTTTCTACTTCCATATTCACATCCAACAACTCCTTCCCAACTTCATCTAGGGTCCTGGGCATACATGAAGGTATTTCAGCTGTATGTCGAGCACATATCTTGGAAACTTTCCTTTAGATTAATCTTTGACATGTTCCATTCAAGGCGCAATTCTCAGAACAACTTCTGTAATCATGGGCTCATCATCTTCCACCAGGTCAATTCTTAGTCCAACCCATTTATTTTGGACTGAGGCGATTCTCTGGGGTGCTTCTTGCTGGTAAAGCCACTCACACCTGCGTCCCATCTCATATTGTGCCATGTCCACTATGCCAAATAAGACCTTAGGTAGCGCTTTTTTTTCTAAGGCAACGCTTTTAAGCGTTGTCTATTCTAACGCTGCTATAGGTATATACAACGCTTTTTTTAAAAGTAAAAGCGCTGACTTTAGTGCACTTTAGGAAATGTTTTTTGTTAAAAGAGCTGACATATGTGCACTTTAGGCATCGCTTTTTGTTAAAAGTGATGGCTTAAGTGTACTTTATACAACGTTTTTTGTTAAAAGCGTTTGATTAAGTGCACTTTAGGTAACACTTTTTGTTAAAAATGTTGTCTTAAGTGCACTTTAGGCTGTGTTTTTTGTATAAAGCGCTGGCTTAAAATCACTTTAGGCATCACTTTTTATTAATATGGCTTAAGTGCACTTAAACCAACACGTTTTGTTAATAGCGCTAGCTTAAGTGCATTTAAACCAGCGCTTTCTATAAAAAACATTAGCGTAAGTTATCATTAAACAATTCTTTATGCTAATAAGCGTAGTCTTATATATATATATATATATATATATATATATATATATATATATATATATATATATATATATATATATATACTTTACACATCAATTTTATATATCTCTAGTCACCTTTAATTAGGAAGCACTTTTATTGATAAGTTTTAGCTCAAGCCATCTTTAAGAAGCACATTTTTTTGTGTTAAATCATAAGACTGAGTCTTCTAAAATATATAATTATAAAACAACACAAGTAAATATTCATAATATTTTTTAAATATCAAATTTTTGTTTTCAATTCAAATATCATAACTCTTACAAATCTCATAATCATATATCAGTATTTGTATTGTGATCAATATGAACCACGAGTAAACTAACTTGAATTTGTATAAATTTCATAATCTCTCTAATACAAATTCAAAAGTACATATATGGAGAAAAATGATAACCTATATCTATTCAAAATTATATAATCTCCATGTTATATTGAAGTATAGTTCCTTCTTTTTTAATAATATGATTTTTTTTGTTACACTATTGACAATATGATATTAATTACTTTAATAATGTCTTTTTTCAAATCTTTCAATTTTATATACCTTGCATATAAAACATTTATGTGACCAATCAGCTTATGTCATATATATCATTATTTATTATATTTCAATCAACATATTAGTGACCAATCATCATATGTGATAAATAAATTTTGAAACTAGTAAGTATCATATTTATATCTGTACAAAATAAAAATTTTGGTTCACCAAAATGCATATGTTCAAGGTTGCACTTGAGGTGGTGGAATAAGCCACATGAAAGTAAGCCAAAATGACACTCGTATATTATATTAATATCATTTTCTAAAAAAAAAAATATCAGTTAATCTCTAACTCCTGGAATCACAAATGATAACTTACAAACTTCTCTAAGTAACTATTCTCTGACATATGTTTATTCACTTCAATCCTTCTTAATTTCATTCTATTTATCTTCCAAGTATGTAAAACACTTGAAGTTAGCAAAGTATATATAATATAACATAATATGACTGAGTTAAAACTAATTAGATAAAAAAAAGTTCTTAAGTATTAAAATAACAACTAAATTATAAATTCATACCATTTTTATAATATGATATTCACTATGTATTCTGATCCATTTTATGTTGTTTGATTTAGTATTTGATACTCGATCTCCCATTTGACAGTGTTCCAATATTTTGTTTATACTGAAACATTTCCATTTACAAATAAAATACAAGCATAAAATTAAAAATTCTTATTACTAAATGTATTTAACAATTAAGAGAATCACTATAGCCTCTTTGTTGTCTCAAAAATGAAGAAAATATCACAACGCTTCCAACATCCATTCTTTTGAATTGAAGAAAATGAAATTTAGTTACTGAATTTGATCCAAAACCATCAATATAATCGTCAATTATACAATAATAACAAATCATACAATACCACTGATTGCTCTCATTTCCCCAACATGTTTCAATTCTTCCATACAATTCTTACTTTCACTTTATATAAATATAATTAAAACTCTTTTGTATACTTTGTTAATATGGCTCAATCTAAACAATATTAAAAATTAATTTTTAGACTCTTTATGATTATTTGTAACCAAACATATATTTCACTAAAAACCCACAAAATTAAAAAAAAAAGTAAACTCTAAATAATCAAATTAATGATATTTCTTTGTAAGCACAAAGAAAAATAATCAAAAAAATTCAAAAACCGTAAAGAATAAAATAAAAGAAATATAAAACCTATAAAATGAAAGAGAAGAAGTGACAAACCCTAAAAAAATGAGATGAAAAATAATTTAGTTGAAAGAGAAATTATTTTTTAATTTTTTAAGCTTCTTTTTAAAATAGTTATTAAATATTAAATAAGAAGGCAATATCATTAAACGTATGTTAGCCATGTGTTAAAATAGTTTATTTATCACTGAAAGAATATGTGTTTGATCTCTACTTAATGCAAAAAAAATATTTGGGAATTATAATTAATTGCGTTTAATATTTATTAGCTATGGCAAATTTTTTGTAAAAAGTGAAGTGGTCGAGCTGGTAAAATAGATTGCCAAAATGCATTAGTTCAAGGGTTCGATTATCTCTAAGGTCAATTTTTTTGGAAATTATAATTAGTTAAATTTTTTAGATTTTATGTGTATAATCAGACAACGCTTTTTTATCTGAGCGTTATATAAAACTCTCCATAAATATAGCGATTAAACACTTATGGCAACGCTTTTTGTTTATTTTTTGGCGTCGTCTAATGTACTCTTTAAGGCAACACTTTTATTTACTAATAATCGCTGCCTAATGTATAATTTAAGACAACTTTTTTTCATTTGAGCGTTGTCTAAAGTAAAACCGCTGTCTAATATATATTTTATAAAATTATTGTTTTTGTTTAACATACAACACTGATTATATTATAAATCGTTGCATATGTTGATACCGTATGGCTTATGCCAACGCTTATTGTCAAAAGTGTTAACCAGGAGTAGATGAAAAAGATATTTGGTGAGAGCAGAGTCCTCGTGTTTTTGTATACTAGTGATTGCATTTTGCAGATAGCATGGAAAAGATGAACAAACTGGACATGTTCTACAGTATTGCAGATACTTAAGGTATTCAGGCCGTGGTGAATATTGGGACTACCACTTCTGCACTCATTCCTCATACGAACGCTTTTCATGCTCTGACTCTACTTCCTACCTCATCGTTGAAACTCATATTCCTGTACCCAAAATGGACCAACTTGTGGATGTTGCAACCTCTTTAACCATGGAGGAGTCAACCCCGACTCTAATTTTAACAAAGAGGGCTCGAGACGACAATAAAAAATCTCTCGAGATGAGGGTTCTCCAAAACGAACTCGTGTCACCGAGGGTGGTGCTTCTGGGGAGGTAAATACCTTCGTGCAGATGTCATGTGTCTTATCTTCCCAGCTTGCTGACACTTACGAGAGGTTGCTACTACTATTTTGACATTGGATTTATCCTTTGTTTAGAATCTCCATAAAGGGGGAAATGGAACTTGTCTCTAAGCTTACTCATTACATAATCAAGGCTACTTCTATTTTCTCCCTTGTCTCTGTTGGTTGGTGGGATGTCTTGGATCTAGGAAATCCAACCAAATAAAGGCATACTTTGAAAGGGAAATGTGAATCTATGGAGCTGAGGTGCATTATTCTCCATGAAGAGCTTGTTGCGCTGCAGGAGAAGGTTAAAACTACTAATTCTTTACTAGAGGAGGCATAAATCCTAGTTCTTCTTCCACCCTGATTACTTGGGTAACTAAACTGGAGGATACCCTCAAAAGAGGCAAAGAAGCGGTATCAAAAATATTTTAATGATGTTGAGGAAAAGACTCTTCAGGTGGAAGAGCATTAAAAAACTTTTTCCATGAATCTGAGGTTCATGCTAAGGCCTTGAAATCTCTCTTGAACGAGGTGGCAGATCTAAGGAATGCATACAGTGATACCTTCACCAGACTATGCAGATTATGCTCAGGGTCTGTGATCGAGTTGTGGAACACGCAAGGAAGTTCTGCCCTAACGCCATAATTTCGGCTAAGGCGTTGGATCCGTTTTAGTCTGCTCCTGGGGTGACTTATTAGGATGTTCTCAATACTTCGACTTCAGGAGCTTCAGATTGATCTTATTTTTCCTTGTGTTATTTGTTTTGTTTTCCTATAATTGTTCCTATGTGTAACACTTATCAATATTTATGATCATATTTTATCTCAATGATTTGGGTATTGTTTAGCTTAGAGCTTTCCAATCAACTCCATTTTGTTATTGTTATAATGCAATGCCTCTGGTTTTTTGCATATTGTTATAATGCCAATGTTTGCTTGTTATCTTTATAATGCCAAGTTGTCTGTCTAGGCAGCATCATCGATGTTCATCAGGGCAGACTTGAGTGTTGCATGCTTTAGTTGTTCTTTCATTCTGCACATTAAAGTTTGTTTGCTTATGTTGGATCACCGACGTTTGTTGGTTGTGACAGGATATCTGTTATGGTGTGAAAAAATCAATTATTTGCTTTATAAGGAAACTTGTCTGTTTTATTGAAATAAATTGGCAGATATGCCTCATGAATTTTCTACTTTTGCAATTTGCAACATAAAGAGTTGAATGATGTTAGATATTATAACACCTCGACTTTAAATTAATATTTTATTTAATTATTGGAGTGTTTATGTGTGTGTTTGATTTATTTCAATTATTTTGGATTATTTGTGCTATTTTGATGTTTTGGGGGATTTAGGGGTATTTTAATAATTTAATAATGATTGGAAATATAGATTTTGAGAGCGAAGAAATAAAATAGGATTTATTTAAATTATTAGAGATAATTAGATCATTTTAATTATTAAGTAAGAATTGGAGTAATTAGAGTTATTAGAAATAATTCATATTATTAAGGATTTTCATTTAATATTTACCTCAGTGTAATTTTTATTTAAATCAAATAAATGTGAGTCTTATCTACAAATTCAACCGGATTTTGAATGATGTCAAAAATAGTAGCATAACGCAACATTTTTGTATATTGGGCGGTATCCACCTAAGTTTAGATGTGCATCTGTCATTTTAGCCTTAGGATTCATACAAATAGTCTTTGAACAAGTTTAAAAGGTCTTAGGCATGTTATTCACACCAAAAACCAAGTTTGTGTGTCAACAAAACTGCACATGTAACACCCCAAATTTCGTAAGAATATTTATTTAATTTATTTTAATATAATATTTGTGAATTTCTGTGAATTTTGGTGATTTGTGTTGATGTCGGTATTTTTGTGGAATTTTAGTTATTTAATTAATAATAGTATATAATATGAAATATATTAGTATTATTATTAATATAAATAAGGGTTAAATATGTATAAGATCCCTACAAATATCTCAATTTTCAGGTTTGATCCCTCCAAAATTTTCCTTCAAACAATGGTCCTCTGAAAGTTTTCCGTCCCTAACTTTAGTCTCTCCTGTTAGTTTCCACTAAAAGAGACTTATGTGGCATGCCATGCGGAATTTTTTTATGACGTGGCATACATGTGGCATTGTCAACGTGGCAAAAATGTTGACATGTATGTCACGTGTCAATTGTTTCAATTTTAATTTTTTTAATATTAATATCATATTTAAACCCAGAAATAGTAGCTAATCTGTAACTAATTCCTAGCTAATCTCTAGCTAATTTAATCACTTTATTCTATTAGTAATAATTTGTAGCTAATTTCTAGCTAATCTCTAGTTAATTTAAACATATCATTATATTAGTAATAATTTGTGGCTAATTCTTAGAAATAATATTTTGTAGATTCATAGCAGCAGAACAAATTCAGTAGCAGTAGAAAAAATTCAATAGATTCATTGCCATATAGTATAATAGTATTTTTAACTTTTTTCATAGACAAACTTTATCCTTATTTGAAAGCAAGGATTCAATTCAAAACTGAACACGGAAACAATTTTCTAGTTTAAAATTGTGCACTATATGCACTATAAAATTTCATGTCAATTTTTGAAATGCAGGGTTGGGGATTAACTGTGATGCCTTCTGCACCTCTAAGAGAAGATCCTTATTTTTAACTATCAGGGCCAAGAATTAAAAGTAGAAGTGTACTAAAATTTGTTCATTTCCAATGTTTGGGGATACAAAATTCTGGCCTGCTATTTCTTTTTCGTTGTTTGCATCTGTAAATAAATGCTTATGTAAATGGGAAAGAGTGAAATAACAATCATACTGATACCACTATAGATAAAAATGTAAAATAAATAATGGTTTGCAATGGAGAGTTTATTAATACTAAAATACAAAGAAAAAAATTGAATAGAAATAAAGGATAATGTGTCATAACAAAGAGAGAGGAAAAATAGTAAAACTATACAAGGGACTACTATTTGGTTGGTTAAGATTATTACATGCTCTAATTAAACTTGGTTAAGTCAAGTTCTTCTATTTGTTTGTATTTGTGTAATATATACTACTTGTTTTGAACTTTTAATTCCCTAGTCTAGAGAATTGTTAAAGGGCTTACAACTTACTATGTTGCATTGTGAATTGGCATGTGTATTTATGACTCTCTTTTATCAAATTTCCCTAGTATAGAGAATCATGCTTTCAAGCAATTGAAATATTAATGGTTTATCGATAAAAATCTGATTTTGTAGTGAAATATATAATTTGTTTTTGTTTTTTAATTAAAAATATTTAAATTTCTATATACTAGGATATGGTCATGTGAGAATTTGAGACATACATGTTAGTTAATTACTATATACTAGTTGAACTATTTTTTACCGTAACTCTTTCGTTTCAACATAAATTAGAGAATCCTATACACTCCATCATAGTGAAAAGAGGATCATATCATATCATATGGATGCATTAGGTTCAGTAGCAGTAGTGGTTGTCAGGAATCAGAAAGTGGTGAAAATTGTGTTTCAAATAGAATTTTATTTAGAGTTAGTGTGGTAAGTGAGTGAAAATATTATTTGTTTTCACAAATAACATTAGTTAACTTTGTTTTGGTGGATCATTTTCTTGTACTGTAGTATTGGTTGGTTAGTTACGTATCACTACAGTCCATCCAAGAAGAATGTTAGCAATATACGTTTAAAAGTTTATTTTCTTTTAAAAAGGTTACATTTTTCAGGCAGTTTAACCTCTTCTTAAAATTAACATCCATTAAATTATGATAAATAAGCACATAGTGTTGTTTGCATTAGAACTAGTCTCAAGAGAGATTGCAATGTTAACTATGAGAGTTAATGACGTGTATCCCAATGATGTTAAGTTTATAGGATTATTGCATGGTATAACAAGCAGGAATATGGTGATAGAAGGTCTAATGGTGATAGAAGATCCAATAGTTCATGGGTTATGCATAAAAGTTGTTTTTCATCTGAACAAAATGTCTCCAGTTAGCTACAGATTAGCTACAATTTTAGCTACCAATTAGCTACCAAATTTTATGGATTCAAGTATGGTGTTGACCTTAGCCACGTGGCATGCCATGTCAGCATCTTTGCCACGCTGGAACTGCCACGTGTATGTGTAGTCATCCAAAATTTTACACGTGGCATGCCATGTCATATTTTGTTAACGGCAGTTGACAGCAGGGACCAAAAGTGTAAACGAAAAATATTAGGAGGACCATTCTTTGAAGGAAATTTTTTAAGAGACTAAAAGTGAAAACGGTCATATTTATGAGGATCAAAAACATATTTAACCCTTTAAATAATATTAGGGGAATGAAGGGTAAGATGGACTTTTGAGGAAGATTAGTGAGGCTATTAAGGGGAAAGCCCATTTTGGAAACCCAAGGGTTTAACAAAAAGGAATTGGGAAGAATAGGGTTCATTTTGTTAGATCGTGAAAATAAGGGAAAAGTACAGAGCTCTGAGGAAAGAAGGAAAAGGCGAGGATTCGAGAAGGTTTCCTAAGAATCGGTAGAGAAAGCTCTGAATCGACAATCTAAGGTATGGGGGGTACTGCCTTTCATTGTTTTCAATATAGGAAGTGATGTGTTTAAAGTGGATCTTGAGGTTTTTGGGGTTTTTGAAGGGTTTATGAGTTATTGATGACTTAGGGGTATTTCTGAGGATCGATGATGGATTATTGAGGGTTGAATTGATTTGGGTCAAAATAAGCCTTCGAGGCTAAACCTTTGATGATATGTGGGATCTTGTATGAGAAAGGGGTTTATGGGGTTTATGGGAACCTTGAGAGTTTGTGAAGGTTTATGTGATTTTGAATTAGGATAGTGGAATTAATCGACCTAAATGTCGTAGGTTTTATGCCTTTGAGTGCCATGATGCTTTAGGACTGTTTTGGAGATGTTTTGGGGAGAATTGAGGTTGAACCCGTAGGGATTTGGTGGACTGAAGTGCTACTGATGTGTAGCAGCGATTGCAGAAATCGCTAGTTCGCAAGGCGAACAACTCATTCGGAAGGCAAATGTTCGCTCAGGCTCGCAAAGCGAGCAGTGCAGCGAATGCGCGATAACTGTGTGATGGTAATGAGATGACTCTAGGAGGTGACTTTTGGGGCTCGCAAGGCGAACGTCCCAGCGAAGGGCTTTTCCTAGCGAATAGAGGCAGCGAGGAGAGGTAGAAGGGGGAACTCTCTGTTTTTTGTATGGGGATGAGGATTCGCTGACAGCTTCGCAAAGCGAACGCCAACCCTGCTGTTTGCGAAATTTTGTTTATGATTTCTGTGATGTTCTGATGTTTCGGTGCTGTGATTTTTTTGATGATTTACCATGATGTTATTGATGTTAATGATGATTATGACGTGATGATTTTGTGATGTTTTGACGTATATTTGATGACATGATTAACATGATATTTTGATGAATGATGATGCACATAATGATTTTATTGACGATGATGATTATTGATGTTGTGTATCATGCATTCATAGCATATTTTGATGATGATGTTAGGATTTCAGTCCAGTGATGATGAGGTTAGACTTCGGTCTATTGTGGCTTTCATCCCATTGTGTGGATGTGAAGTGGTTTATGACGTGCTCCGGTTCTTGTGTGGAACCGATCCTAATGACGGGGATCTTTGGAGGGTGATGGCCTAAGTCTCCATCGATTGTGACGATTGGTACCACATGCATGAGTCTTGTTGTGCATTGCATTTATGTGGCATATTGTTGTGATTTATGATGTCGTGCTTTGATGTTTGCCTGTGATGACTCTGATGATGTTGTATATGATGATGACTTCATTTTTATGCATATCCTATTTTATATTGTTTATAATGAATTGTATTACTCACCCTGCCTGTTTAAATGTTACCTCCACGTGGGTAACGTGCAGGTGATCAGGATTAGCCGTGGATGCTTCGAGGAACTTTTGAAGTATTATTTGCTTTTGGTCGATGTAGAGGGTCTTGCTCTGATAGTGTAACATCGGGTTGGGTCGTTGAGTCGAACCATGTTGAGTTTTATTTGGCTGTTACTTTGTTGTTATTTTTATGATTATGGTTTTGTTTCAAAAACCCATTGGTGGGATTTTGTGGTTATGGTGGATCTGCTGCCCTTTGAGGCATTTTTGAGTTATTTTGAGGAAAAGCCGTTGTTTACGGAGCAACTTTTGTTGATTTGATTTTATTGAGAAATGTGCACCCTTTGAGGTGATGCTGATTTATTTAATGATTTTATGTTTAATCCGCTGCGATATTTGTGGGGTAGAAAAGGATGTTACATTAGTGGTATCAGAGCCTAGTTGGTCCGTCCGACCAGGTTTTTACGTGATGTCAGTCCCCTGTCGGCCGATAAGTGTGTGTACACTGTCGATGTTTTAGTTCTTCTAACCTTATTGGTGGTGGGCAGGATGGCTGGAAGAAATGATCGTGCTATTGCTGATGCTTTGAAATCAGTTGCTAATGTGGTAGCGCAACTCATTCCGAATGGTGGAGTTCCAGATGAGTTTCGTGCTTTGGGGGAGTTCAAGAGGAACAATCCGCTGGAGTTTGAGGGTACCCACGATCCAGCAAGTGAACACAAGTGGTTGAAGGCGGTCGAGAAGATCTTCCGAGGGATGGGATGTACTGACGCGCAGCAAGTTCAGTTCGGAACTCATATGCTGTCAGAGGAGGCTGAGGATTGGTGGGATAACACCCGTCAGAGACTGGAAGATGTTGGCACTGTGATAACCTGGGTTGTGTTCAAGCAGGATTTTTTGGGAAAGTATTATCCAGAGGATGCTCGTGGTAAGAGAGAGGTGGAATTCCTTGAGCTGAAGCAAGGAGACATAACTGTTGCAGAGTATGCTATGAAGTTCGAGAAGCTTGTGAAGTTCTGTCCTCACTACAACTGTGCTGATACTGAGATGTCCAAGTGCCTCAAGTTCGAGAATGGGTTGAGACCAGAGATTAAGCAGGGTATTGGGTATCAACAGATCCGCAGATGTGCTGAGTTGGTGGACAAGAGCAGAATCTACGATAAGGATACCCGAGCTCGATCTGCTCACTACAAGCAGTTGAGTGAGAAGAAGGGACAGTATAGGGGGAAACCTTATACGACTTCAGCTGACAAAGGGAAGCAGAAGACTTCAGATGGGAAAAAGATAAGTGGGGGAGCAGCTCCCGCTTCTAGGAAGTGTTATAGGTGTGTCGAGTAAGGTCACTGTGCTGATGTTTGTACTAATAGTGTGTTGAGGTGCTACCGGTGTGGCAAGAAGGGTCATAGAGCTACTGATTGCAAGGATGATGGTCTAACTTGTTTCAATTATGGTGAGAAGGGTCACATCAGTACCAAGTGTCAGAAATCGAAGAAGACGGCTACTGCTGCTCATACCAGTGGCAGAGTGTTTGCTTTGAGTGGTGTAGAAGTGCCAAAGAAGGACAAACTGATTCGAGGTACTTGTTTTATTAATGATGTTGAGTTGGTTGCTATGATTGATACTGGTGCTACTCATTCTTTTATCTCGCTTGAATGTACTAATAGATTGGGTTTGAAGTTCTCTAATATGAATGGTAGTATGCTAATAGAGACTCATGCTAATGGTTTTGTTACTACCATTTTTGTGTGTTTGAGATGTCCTTTGACGATTTTTGGGAAGAGTTTTGTGATGGATTTGGTGTGTTTACCCTTACACCAAATCGATGTAATCCTTGGAATGAACTGGTTAGAGTTCAACCATGTTCATATCAATTGTTATACTAAGACAGTGGAGTTTCGTGAGTTTGGTGATAGTGGGGAGTTGATGTTCTTGTCGGTGAAGCAAGTAGACGAACTTGTGGAAGATGAAGCCTTGGTGTTTAAAATGTTTGCATCATTGTAGATTTATCATGAAGCTGCAAGTGTCGACTTACCTGCTGTATATGAATTTCCAGAGGTGTTTCCAGATGACATCAGTGATTTGCCTCCAGAGCGTGAAGTAGAGTTTGCAGTGGACTTAATACCAGGTACGAGTCCAGTGTCGATGGCTCCTTATCGGATGTCAGCTTCTGAGTTAAGTCAATTGAAGAAATAACTGGAAGAATTACTCGAGAAGAGGTTTGTTCGACCAAGTGTTTCTCCGTGGGGTGCTCCTGTGTTGTTAGTGAAGAAGAAGGACGGAAGTATGAGGTTGTGTGTTGATTATCGGCAGTTGAATAAAGTGACTATCAAGAATAACTATCCACTTCCGAGAATCGACGACTTGATGGACCAGCTAGTGGGTGCCTGTGTGTTTAGCAAGATTGATTTGAGGTCGGGCTACCATCAGATTCGTGTTAAACCTGACGATATTCCGAAGACAGCTTTCAGAACGAGGTATGGTCACTATGAATACACTGTGATGCCGTTTGGTGTGTCCAATGCACCTGGTGTGTTCATGAAGTATATGAATCGGATTTTTCATGAGTATCTGGATCAGAGTTAGAGTTGAGTGTGAGTGGGGAGTGTCTAGACCAATTGAGATATTTTAGGGTAATATAAATTCTAACATGAGGGGTTGAGCTAGGTTACGAGAGAAAAAATTAGAAACTTGGGAAGTGGTTGATGGTGAGAATTTGGAATACGCAGAGTTTTGGAGAGCAATCGTAGGAACGTGAAGAATTTGTCAAAATTTATTATAAGGCTTCAATTTCAAGGTAGGGTTTACTTTACCTATGGATGATAATTACGAAGCCAGGATGGTGAGAGTTTCTGACCCTCCCATCAGCGCCATGGGTGATTTCTGTATTTTCTGTAATTCTTGTGATTTTTGTAATACATTCGGCCAAATGGGGTTTAGGCAAAACCCCATTGGCTTCGATCAAGTAATAACTTTGTTTCTATATGTTATTATGGTGACCATATGGGATTTGGGATAAATACCCTATGGTCATTGTAAGATGTGTTAGACGAAGGCGACTTATCTTAAGGGGGTGAATAGATCCCAAGTTAAAAACTTTACAAAAAGTTGTTTTTAAAAATTTTAAAGGCTAGCAGAAGTGACCTGGATCGAATCGTCAAAACCGAAACGCAATCGAAAAGCTCGGATATACGTATATGAAAACCAATTTATGATAATTATAAACAAATTAATCAATGTTTTTACCAACATTCGTTTAAATGATATAGCTAAAGGTAAAGGCTATTTCCAATGACAAAATTCACAAAAATGTAATTAAGGCAAATTATCAAACACCTTGTGTGCAATCAATTTCGTTTAGAATTTTGTATGGTTTTTGTAACGTCCTGTATAATATTTATCTAGAATAATACCATACAAGTGTTTTATTTGGTGCGGACACCATCATAAGTGCCTAATGGCGTAATTCACATACTTGACCATTCTAAAAACACAAATACAATCTATGGTACAAGATATGGAAACTAGCAAAAACAATAAAAACTAAGATCAATATACAATACCCTCAATTGTATACAACAAATTACACAGCGGAATAAGCTCAACTAAGCTTCTCTTGAAACATCCAAGCATAGCTCCACTTGTAAATCAAACCTGCAATATGCTTCCTGAAAATAATTAACAATAATGGGGTGAGATATTAAATCTCAGTGAGTTCCCTATCTTATGGATTCTCTCGGCTTCACATGGTTCTATCAATCCTAACTCAAGTCAAGGGGAAGGGAAATAACCTTGAGTTCTCAATCTCACACTATATGGAAACATGTTTATGAGTTCACCAACTCAAAATATCACTAATCGATAACCTATACCAAGGCATCCCCTTTTCCCGTCCTTTTCTACGTCTAGAAGTCGACCCGGGTCATGGATCATTGTAGTTACTTGACATACGAAATGGATTCGGGTTCTACGGACCATTAATCGTTATGAACCGTCACTTCACACGGGCCATTAACCGTCACAAGTCTCTTTACCATATAGGCTTCATTCGTACTCACACGCGGGAATCAAACCTGCCAAGTAATTGTGCTTACGTTTCAGAGGAGGAGCTCGAGACTCATGAAACTGCACCTCAAGGGAAACGGTTACGATTACATGATCATATACACAACGTGATTGTATTCGACAATCACAAGGCCACATTCGCCTTAAGGCCTCTTTTGCCTTTTCTCATAGTCACAATAGTTCAACATGTTCCATACTAGTGTTTCACTCTCTCCTAGACCAATCTCGTCACGGGTGCACCTTTCTACACCAAGTGCCCGAGCCTTGCCATCTAGGTTATCTACTCTAGGCCATAACTCGTCAAGGATGCACCTTTCTACATCGAATGCACAAGCGTCGCCATCCAGAGTTTCTATCAATTCTATTCACAACCTAGAATCATATCATTAGGTTTTGGGGTAAGTTTCCTCACTCTTCCTAATTCATTTTAAGCATGCATATTCTCTCAATCATGTTTAACATCAATATTAGACAAAGTACATTACAATTTGCATAATAGAAACACATATAATAATTCAATCATAAGTTACATAACTCGTGGTTTCCCTCCGATCATTTAATCGGGTATCAAATCAATATTTCTCACTCTTATCCCATAGGATATTTTCACAGCTTTGCATCGGCTATAACCATGCCTCGATCGGATTTACGATCCAAAAGATATGGATTTTCAACATATCATAAAAACATTATTTTCATTCATTTTCCACTAAATAATTAATCCCACGATACGAAGAACGCTTAAATCGCGTATACGAATCGAAAGTTATGGATTTTTAAAGAAAAGGGAATTTATTTGAAAACTCCCAGGAGCGCCCGACGGTACAAATTTCGCCCCGCGGTGCCCTCTTCGCCCATGCTTCGCCCGACGAAGCAACGGCGTAAAATCCCATGCCAAAACCCAAAAGTTACAGAATCAAAACATGCTGCGCCTCTTGGTTTTTGCCCGGCGGAGCAGCGGCGCAAGCCTGTGTCGCCCGGCGCTCAAAGCGCTGTCCGGCGGTGCGTATCAGAAACAGAATTTCTCAGCTGCGTTTTTAGGGTTCCATGAGCTTCAAAAACCCATCCTTTCCACACCAGATCATTTCCAAACATCAAAGCAAGTATTATCAAATGATCACATACATATTACGACTACACTACGCAGTTTATATCGAATTTCATCCGTTAGATTTCATTGATTCATCAATTTAATCATTTTCTCTCAATTTCTACCCTAAGTTCCAAACATATATTCTAGAACTTAAAGTGTCTAACTAAAACCCACCTGATAATCGAAAAGGAGGTTGAACAAGATGATGAACAATGGTGAGGATCCAAGCTTCTTCTTTTCCATTTTTCTCTTCTTTTCTCTTCCTTATCTCTTTCTCTGTTTTTCTTCTTCTTTCTATTTCTTTTTCTTTCTCTTTCTCTTACCACACACATATATATATATATATATATATATATATATAACCTTATTATATATTATAAATCCAACAGGATAAAATATCTCCAATTAATATTTTGTCATCTCAAACCAATTGATCAATTATTAGAGTTACCTTAAAAACCTTTCTCGAGTTAAAATAATTAATCTGTCTCTTTCATAAAATAATTGATCTCTTTAGAGTTCACCAGTTGCTCTATTGATCCTAAATGTCAATACTTAAAGTACTTAGAGGATTCCATTAATCCAATTATCCAAAGATAGAGCACAAAGGCACTCATCCGATATCCAATTGAGCATTTAGATAATATGGGGTATTACACACTCCCCCCTTAAATTGAAATTTGCCCCCGAATTTCCTTCACTCTACAATAATCACAACTTGTATCACTGTCTTAGACCCATACTTAACTTTACCTCCGTTCAAATTTCTGACGCATTCCAATTCCAACTCGACTTCACAGACCAAAAATCTTATATTCACAAATTAACAAACTTCATGTCCTTAATCATACTCTTGTTCCAATATCGAGTTAACTTCAAACTTTTCCTTTTCCGTAATTCATCTGTTGTTTATTACTAAAACACTTGATCACATTCTACCTTTGGAAAGAATGCACCATTCTATACTCCTCTACTGAGTCACAACAAAACCGTAACACCTTATCTCAAATTAGGACAACAACACTCAACACATCTTCGCGATGTAATTAAGTGATTTCTTTCCTTTATGCAATTATCGACAACTATACTTTCATAAATCCTTTAACATTTGAACCGCTTCATAACTAGTCCAACGATTTCTTTACCAGTTCCGTCTGATCTGATACTAAACATTGTAACCATTACATCCGATAATTCATCTCTTTCGTATCACCCCAAAAGGTAACACAATTAGAACAAATTCTTCTTATTTTCATACTTATAGGTAACAATCCTTCTAATCCTTATTATTCTGACTTAAATCGTTCATCTGTCACCTTCCACTACGCAATTCCAAATCCAAACAATAGAACACTACGAATTCTTGAGCAATACCAATTAGCTAACCGTCCACGGAGAAACACACTTATCCACTTGGATCCTTACTAACCAACGGTACAAGAAACTTACTGACGTCTTATGGTAGAATAATTTCTTTGCCAACACACAATATTATAACATCTGCCCGACACCCTCCAGACGATAGAGGTACAAGAGTTAAACTGTTACAACCATAACATTCTGTAGCGAGTGATTTTTGGATGTGGTTGCGAAGCACGATCGCTCTGGTACTACAGCTCGATTCATTTTTTATCCTATTAAAGCTGATGAAGGAAGGGAAATAGATGTCTCCAATTAACCCTGCTTGCATACTGAGGTTAAACAGTCAAAACTGTTGGTTTACAGATGCTACAAAGATTCGGGGTCTCTCCTAGGTTATTTTGTTGAAAAGGGGCGCTTTAGGCTATCGGTTAGGATGTTAGGACAGATATATGAAAGTATGGGATTTTGGGTTTTTGTTTAGTGTGCTCGCTAAGATTTTTCTTTCAATCTTATGCCTACGTATTCCCGTTTTTTTCGAAACAGGGAAATCAGAGCGATCGTAGTTCCTCCTATTCAACGGGAGGAAATGGTGTTTTGGTGTCTTGTTCAAAGCCCAAGACGTGAAGCTAAAGGTGGTTTGTATCTTGTTCAAAGTCCAAGATGTGAAGCTGAAGGTAGTTTGTATCTTGTTCAAAGCCCAAGATGTGAAGCTAAAAGGGTTTGATTTTAGAGAGAATTTGTCATCTCTAAAGAGGGGTTTGTCCGTCACAACTGTTTATAAAGGAGAATTACTTTAACCGGGATTTGTGAATCCAGCAATGCCATAATTTCCTTTATAGGGGATTTCCAACCTGAAGGGGAAGACTTTAACTCAGTTTAGAGCAATGCCATCTTTCCTTAGGAATTTCTCATGCTAAAAGAGGGACAGTGGCATGGATGTAGATGATCCAGAGGCTTGCCGCTTACAGCGATTAGATGAATGGGAAAGAGTAGTTGATGTTTGTGTACTGTGAACGAGGCACAACTTTGATGCTAAAAGGTTGATTGGATCAACCAGTGGTTTTCTTATACAAAGCCTAAGAGGAGGCTAATATGTGTCTCATACAAAGCCCGAGAGAGAGGCTAAAAGGTTTTGACTCGACGATGGAGTCTTTTGGTATCTCGTATAAAGCCCGAGATGGAGGCTATTGGCCCGACAAAAGGGAGTTTTTGTGTGTCTCGTACGAAGCCCGAGAGAGAGGCTAAAAGGGTTGACTCAACAGGAGAATCTTTTATACTCAACAAGAAAGTGTTTTGGTATCTCGTACGAAGCCCGAGATGAAGGCTAAAAGTTTTGACTCAACAAGAGAGTCTTTGTATCTCGTACGAAGCCCGAGATTGAGGCTAAAAGGTTTTATACTCAACAAGGGAGTGATTTGTGTCTTGTACAAAGCCCAAGACGGAGGCTATTGTTAGCTCCGTTGGGGAGAATCATTGTACAAAGCCCAAGAGGAGGCCATTGTGACTGTTTCAGTTAAGTGACAGGTCCAGTATGCTGATTTAAAGAGAAAATCAGTTCTTATATGAGTAATGTTGTACTCAAGGATTTGATTTGAGGATCAGTGATAACGCGAAATTATATCGTGTATTTGACTTGTCATGCATGAATTTATATTGTGTTTTAATTGGTTTTTCCCGATTTATGTTTTATTCTACCCGTATTTGTTTCGGTTTTCAGGCACTCGAGTCGAACCGAAATTTAATGGAAAAATGAAGATTTATTGATGAAAATGAAGAGAAAAGAAATGAAGAGGAAAGAAAATGAATGAAAGAAAATGAATGGAAAGAAATGGAAAGGAAAGAAAAAGAAGCAAAGAAAAGAAAAAAAAATATAAAGGGTGGGCCCACCACCACACATATGGCGCAAGCCACATTGTGGGTGGCGCCCACCACCAAAGAGCAAAAAGTGGCGCAAGCCACATGAATGGAGAAAGATGAGGTGGCGTGAGCCACCTATATTTGGGGAGAGGAAAATTTACAACGTCCCACTTCTCCTATTTTCCCTAGGTTTCAACCATCCATACGTTATTTTCGCAAGCACTTTCCACACGACTGGGACGAAAATTTCTCAACTGCCAAGACTCATATAAATGGAACTGAAGCCCTCCTTTGAGGGGGTCGGCGAATTTTCAAGAGAACTCTGAGTGAATTATTTTTTCTGCACTTATTTTTCGATCAAACAGTTTGTATTCCTTCTGCACTTCTATTTCTTTATTTTTCCTCGTGTAAGCAACTGTACTGGATCACTTCAAGTTTGTACCAAGGATTCGTTTGCCAGTTATTTCAATTCTAGGTTTTTATTATATGTTTTATTCTGTCATTTATTGCAGCATGATTAGTAGTAGTTATATATATATTGTTAGCATGTTTTCCATTCCAACCATGTCTGGCTAGGTTATTTGGTATCAGTATGTAAACAAATTATTCACATGGAATTAAGTAATAATCGGTGCTATATTTTTACAAATTAGTTTTTAGGCTTTGGTTTCTTATTTTTAATCGATTGGTTTTTCTTACGAAAGTAAAAAGGCATTTAAGGTTAAGGTCAAGATAAACGAGAGTTTGAGAGTTTAACCAGATAGCTGAAACTAGGCATTGATTTTAAACACAGCGGAAGCACTTTAGAATTGATTAGGACTTATTCATTTTCAAAAAGTATTTTTAAATGCAAATGATACAGCGAGAGCGCTCATTCTGATTTAACGGTATAGTCCAAATCAATAAACACGAGAGTGTGAGATAAGGTCTTTTAAATGAGTATTTTCTACTGAAAAGTAATTTGACACTTAACCCTGCATCGATGACTTACTAAATTCCAGACGATTAATGCGTTAC
Source organism: Lathyrus tuberosus (assembly GCA_022829125.1). Classification (NCBI taxonomy): domain Eukaryota; kingdom Viridiplantae; phylum Streptophyta; class Magnoliopsida; order Fabales; family Fabaceae; genus Lathyrus; species Lathyrus tuberosus. The sequence goes on from JALAZF010000102.1 coordinate 11,336,547, forward strand.
ATACTGATATCTCGTTATTGATTAGTTTTATTAAAAGTTAGTATTCTTAGATTTAATTTATGTCGCCTTATTTCCCTTAGAACAATTAGCCTTAGCTAAACATAGTAACATTCTGATAGCACTAGTTTGATTATCAGTGATTGTGGGATCGATATCTTTTTAAAACTACGCGATAGACTGTGCGCTTGCAGTTAGTAACCCCATTCGACTCATAAAGTCGCGATCAAGCTTTTGGCGCCATTGTCGGGGACTTTGATTTAGTCATTAGTGTGATTAATTTGTTGCGCAGTATAGACTAAGGCAACAAATTTTATTTTCCTTTTTCTCGATTGTATGCCAAGTACTCGCTCACAAAGCGAAGACTTGCAACCCCCAGTCGCCGAACTAGAGCGTTTCTTACATTAAAGACGCAGACTACTTAAGTATCAACGCAAGTATAATATTCATGATCTCCCTGCTTACACCCCTGAACCAGTCAAAGAACAAAACATGGGTGAAAGACCACAAAACCGTCCTCTTAAGTTCTATGCCACCCCGTCTGAGCAAGAACCACATAGTAGCATTGCTGCTCCTGCTATCAACCGAAACGATTTCGAGTTAAAACCTTCATTGTTGTCAGCCGTACAACAACATCAGTTTTCTAGAAACCCTACAGAAGATCCTAACGAACATCTGACCAAGTTTGTGCAGTACGCAGACACAGTAAAGGCAAATGGTGTAACTGCGGACGCGATAAGACTACGTCTTTTTCCTTTCTCATTAAGAGACAGAGCTTGGGCTTGGTTGCAATCCTTGCCATCAAACTCTGTTACTACGTGGGATGAGTTGAAAAATGTATTCTTAGCACGATATTTCCCCCCGAGCAAAACAGCTATGTTGAGAGCCCAAATTAATAGTTTTCGACAGAAGGATAACGAATCTTTTTACGATGCATGGGAAAGCTATAAAGACATGATGAGGATGTGCCTGCATCACGGTCTTGAAGATTGGTTAATCATCCACACATTTTACAATGGTCTCTTGTACAATACAAGATTGACAATAGATGTCGCCGCTGGTGGTACGCTTATGGATAAACCATATGAAGAAGCCCACCAACTGATCGAGAGCATGGCTCAAAACCACTACCAATGGGGAGGAGAAAGAACTGCAGTGGAAAAATCCCAAACAAAAGGTGGAATGTACGAGGTTAGTAGCCTTGATCATGTCAATGCTAAGGTATATGCCCTTGCCCAAAAGATTGATAACTTGACCATAACGCCTGCAGCCACCGTGGCTGCTGTAGCTCAAAACTGCGAATTATGCGGAAACCCTGGACATGCTGCCACTGAATGTCAAATTCTGGCAGGAGTCTCTAGTGACCAAGTAAATTATGCTCAAGGAAACCCTTATGCAAATACCTACAATCCGGGCTGGAAGAACCACCCAAACTTCTCTTATAAAAACAACAATGCATTATATGCACCTGGTCAAGCACCTGCTGCACCACCAGGCTACCAAAAGGCTGCTGCAACTGCCCCTAATGTTCCTAGGAAGTCCAACCTTGAACTAATGATGGAAAACTTTATAGCTACCCAGGCTTAAACAAACAAAGACTTCCTGAATCAAAACATACACACTAGTGAGCAAATTAAGCAATTAGCAAACAAAGTAGATGCTTTAGCCACCCACAACAAAATGCTTGAAACCCAAATTTCGCAAGTGGCACAACAACAAGCACCTACTGCTGCTCCTGCAGGAACATTTCCTGGACATCTACAACCTAATCCGAAAGGACATGCAAATGTCGTTATATTGAGAAGTGGTAAAGAACTAGAAGGACCCATTGATCCAAGACTTCAGAATCTGCCCATGTACCAAAAGCCTAATACTGAGAAGGAGAATGAACCCAAGTAAAAGGAAGATAATGACCAAGAGGCCGTGGAGAAGCCTTATGTGCCTCCACCACCATATAAACCCCCGATTCCGTATCCTCAAAGATTCGCAAATTCTAAAACTGCAGGGCAATTTAAGAAATTTGTTGAACTTCTGAAATAATTGAACATCACAATACCTTTTATAGAAGCTATCACTCAGATGCCCTCATATGCTAAGTTCCTTAAAGAATCCTATCTAATAAGAAAAAGATTGAGGATAACGAAACAGTTACACTTACTGCTGAGTGTAGCGCAATAATCCAAAACAACATGCCTCCTAAACTGAAAGACCCAGGTAGTTTCTCCATACCCTGTGCAATTGGAAAGTTTGTCATAGATAAGGCTCTGTGTGACTTAGGTGCCAGTATCAATGTAATGCCCTTATCCATATGCCAAAAGCTTGATATGGGAGAATTAAGACCAACTAAGATGTCCGTTCAATTAGCCGACCGCTCTATTAAATATCCCGTTGGTATACTAGAGAATGTTCCAGTTCGAATCGGACAATTCTATATTCCTACCGATTTTATAATCATGGACATTAAAGAAGACTCCACTACGCCTATCATATTAGGAAGACCATTCTTAGCTACCGCCGGAGCCATTATAGACGTAAAGAGAGGTAAACTAACCTTTGAAGTCGGTGAAGAAAAGGTTGAATTTATCTTAACACAATTCTTACAAGCACCAGCTATAGAGGACACGTGTTATCTATTAGATGTCATAGATGAGTGCGTAAGAGAAGTGGAAATGGAACCGACCATATACTCAGATATTATAAAAATTCCAATACCTCCGATTTTTGAAGATGATAATTGGCGTAAACCATACCAAGATGATAGCCTAAGCGAATGTTTAGCACTTACACCCGATCATATTCCTTGCCCAAAGAAACCAGCGTTAGAACTGAAAACACTACCCGATAGTTTGAGATACGAATTCCTAGACACAGAACTCGAACGACCTGTAATAGTCAATGCAGACTTAGGACAACCCGAAACTAAGAAACTTTTAGATGTCTTAAGAAAATATCCAACTGCGTTGGGCTACAACATCGCTGACCTTAAAGGAATAAGTCCTTCTATCTGTATGCATCGCATTATGCTAGAGGAAGACTGTAAGACCTCTAGAGAACACCAGAGAAGGATTAATCCAATCCTAAGTACTGTAGTTAAGGATGAAGTGAAAAAACTCTTAGATGCGGGAATTATATACCCGATATCAGACAGTAAATGGGTTAGCCCAGTACATGTCGTACCTAAGAAGGGAGGTGTTACAGTTGTTAAGAACTTAAAAGGTGAATCTATATCGCAAAGAGTTGTAACTGGCAGTAGAATGTGTATCGATTATAGAAAATTGAACAAAGCTACTCGTAAAGATCATTTCCCATTACCATTCATTGACCAAATGTTGGAACGATTAGCAAAACACTCTTACTTCTGCTATTTAGACGGTTATTCAGGATTCTTCCAAATCCCTATTCATCCTGATGACCAAGAAAAGACAACTTTCACATGTCCCTATGGTACATTTGCTTACCGACGAATGCCGTTTGGACTATGTAACGCTCCCGCAACATTCCAAAGATGCATGATGTCAATTTTCGCTGATTTTATAGACGACATTATGGAAGTGTTTATGGACGATTTTTCTGTTTGTGGGCAGAGTTTTGAAGGATGTCTATCGAACCTAGAAATGGTACTTGAAAGATGTGTAAAAGTCAATCTCGTACTAAACTGGGAGAAATGCCATTTTATGGTCAATCAAGGCATCGTACTTGGACACGTAGTATCTGATAGAGGGATCGAGGTTGATAAAGCCAAGATAGAGATTATAGAAAATCTCCAACCTCCAAAATCCGTACGAGAAATAAGAAGTTTCTTAGGACACGCCGGTTTCTACCGACGATTCATTAAAGATTTCTCGAAAATTACCAAACCACTGACAGGTTTATTAATGAAAGACGCTGAATTTATCTTTGATGAGAAATGCCTAAAAGCATTTAAGCAATTAAAAACAGCTCTCGTTACCGCACCTATCATGCAACCACCTGATTGGAGATTACCATTTGAAATCATGTGTGATGCGAGTGACTATGCCGTAGGCGCGGTCTTAGGACAAAGAAAGGACAGAAAGCTCCATGCAATTCACTACGCAAGTAGAACCTTAGATCCTGCCCAAATGAACTACGCCACCACTGAAAAGGAACTCCTAGCTGTCGTGTTCGCTCTGGATAAATTCCGATCCTACTTGGTAGGAGCGAAAATCATTATTTATACCGATCATGCCGCGATAAGATACCTATTAAGTAAGAAATATGCCAAACCTAGACTTTTAAGATGGATCCTACTCTTACAAGAATTCGATCTAGAGATAAAGGATAAAAAGGGCACCGAAAATGTTGTCGCGGACCATTTATCAAGAATAGAAGGTATTAAGCCTGAGCAAGTGCCTATTAATGATGACTTCCCATATGAGCGACTGATATCCCAATTGGAAAGCAATATGTCTGAATTAACCTTAAACGATACCAAACCAAAGGAATTAGTGGAAGAAATTCAAACGAATACAACACTGCCATGGTATGCTGACTTTGTTAACTACCTAGCTGCTGGGGTACTTCCACCAGATCTAACTTACCAACAAAAGAAGAAATTCTTTCATGACCTTAAACAATATTATTTGGATGAGCCTCTACTTTTTAAGAGAGGTGCCGATGGAATTTTCCGTCGATGTGTCCCCCAAGATGAAATCGAAAACATAATCTCACATTGTCATTCTGCTCCTTATGGCGGACACGCAAGCACTTCAAAAACTTGCGCTAAGATCTTACAATCTGGCCTATTCTGGCCTAATCTATAGAAAGATGTCCATATCGCGATATTAAACTGCGACCGGTGCCAACGCACTGGTAACATCTCTAGACGCGATGAGATGCCACAGAAGGGTATTTTAGAAGTGGAAGTTTTTGATGTGTGGGGGATTGACTTCATGGGGCCATTCCCATCTTCTTTTGGTAATAAATATATACTCGTTGCTGTCGATTACGTTTCAAAATGGATCGAGGCATAGCTTCTCCAACAAATGACACACGAGTAGTAATCAAACTTTTCAAGAACATAATCTTCCCTAGATTCGGTGTGCCCAGACTTGTCATCAGTGACGGAGGCTCCCATTTTATATCTAAGATATTTGAAAAACTTCTACTGAAGTATGGAGTCCGACACCGTGTAGCAACACCGTATCATCCACAAACAAGTGGACAAGTCGAAGTCTCGAACAGAGAAATCAAACAAATCTTAGAAAAGACTGTTGCAACATCTAGAAAAGACTGGTCATCAAAATTACACGAAGCTCTGTGGGCATATAGGACAGCTTATAAAACCCCAATAGGAACCACACCTTTTAAGTTAGTCTACGGAAAATCATGCCATCTCCCTGTAGAATTAGAGCACAAAGCTTACTGGGCCATTAAGACCCTCAACTTAGACCATACTGCCGCAGGTGAGAAAAGAATCTTAGACATTCACGAACTAGAGGAACTTCGACTAGACGCATACGAGAATGCTAGGATATATAAAGAAAGAACTAAAAAATGGCATGACAAACGAATTTCCCGTAAAGAATTTAATGAAGGCGACGTAGTACTCCTATTTAATTCACGCCTTAAACTCTTCCCAGGAAAACTTAGATCTAGGTGGTCAGGTCCCTTCATAATAAGTAAGGTTTTCCCAAGTGGTGCCGTAGAAATAAAAAGTAGATCTAGTCAACCATTTATAGTAAACGGACAGCGTTTAAAACATTATCACTGCGTAGACAATAGAGATTACTCGGCTAGTCTAAAGCTCCTAGAGCTGCCCGTTCATTCTGAAAACTGACATTGCACTAGAACTATGTCAGGCTTAAGACATTAAAAACAACGCTTGGTGGGAGGCAACCCACGTATTTTTAATACCCGAATTTTAAATGCTTTATTTTATTTCGTTTCATTTCATTCTATTTCATTTTGTTTGATTTTATGTTACTCCTTGTTTAGTTTTTACCTTTTATTGCAATTTTATTTTTTCATATTTCCTCTCCTTCTCCCCATTTCTTGATGCCATAATTTACATGTTCGTCACTAACTTTGCATGATTATCTACTTACTTACAGGCTAACTTAGCTTAGTTAGTAACTAACTTTCAAGATGCAACAAGTAGACTACATGAACATTGTTTTCAGAGGCAGAGCTCAGAGGAGGAGATTTGAGATGTTAGCTCAGAGAGATATGGCTTTGACTATTTACTATGACGGACCTACCATGGCTGAGTTAGGTATCAGGGACAGCATCCTGTTTCTGTTTAGCCAGCTAGGGTGGGAGACTGCTTCTATCAGACGAAGGTTTACTTCTTATCGTAGGCTGACACTTGAGTTCCTTAGCTCCCTTACTCACATACCTAACCATGGTTACGGATTCCATAGAGGGCTGGTTACTTTTAGACTGTTTGATAATGACTATACCTATAACCATAGAGAACTTGCTGAACTCCTAGGATTTCCTAGTGGACCTGATGTGGTTACCGCATACCAAGATGATTTGCACCTTGATCTCGACCTGAACTACTTTTGGGGTAACATAACTGGTAATTATAATCCTGAACCCTTTGGCATGTTTTCTGAGAGTATCCACAACCCATCCATCCGGTATTTTCACAAAATCCTAGCCCATACCATTTTCGGTAAGGAAGAAAATGACACCTCTGTATCCAGAACTGAGCTTTATATTTTGTATTGTGCTTCACAGGGCCGCCCAGTAAATGCTGCTACCTTTATGATAACTAGTTTTGTGAGTCTTGTACTGGATGCTCGCGCCCCTATCATAGTAGGAGGTTTAGTCACCATGATAGCAAATGCCATAGGACTGAGACACCCTCTGATCAGGTTTAACCCTCTTGGTACCTTCCGACCTATGAACCTTAACTTCTGCTTTAACCGCCGTATCATAGGAAACCTCGGACCAGATACCTTTGACTACCTAATTAATAATGAGGTCGTCCGTCTTTTCACTTTACCTAACCATGAGCGCACCAGTGTCCACAATAGAAACAATTGGTTTTATGACTTGACCGACCCACTTCATGCTCCACCATCACCACCTAATACACCACAGATTTATGAATTTGATGCAGACTATATTTCTGATGCTGAATCTCACACACCTACTATAGCTCCTATAGCCCCTCCTCCACCCATTGATTTCACCACTGCCATAACAGCCTTGGAGAACCGAGTGACTGACCTTCAAACAGAATTCACCATTATTCCCACTGAATTTCATGGATTTATGGATATAGTGGTCGAACAATTGGATCATTTTCATTAGCAACTGTTTTCTAGAGGACTTGCCAATAATCCAAATCCACGTGGCTATGGGAGTATTTGCTTCACATCTGAGCTTCTGCATTTTAACAGTGAGGACACAGTTAATTCTAAGTGTGGGAGACGGAAGCTAACTTTTCATTCAGTTTTTCTAAATTCCGTAATTTAATTTTTACTGTTACAAATTTTTCATTTCAGTTGCACTTAGGTTTAATGTATTTTGGTTTAAATTGACTTAAATTTCAAGTTTCAATTTCTTTTAGTCTGTTGGTTTGCTTTGGCTATATTTATTGTTTTGCTTTGGTTGCATTTATTTTTCGATTCAGTTCAAGCATGTGAATCTGACTGCTATTTCATTGATTTTTCTGCTATTTCATTATCTCAGTATTATTCATATGTTTGTTGTATCATCTATCATCACTCTGCTACATAAGTAAATGCTGATCAAAGTAAGGACACGCATGGTCCTAATAAGAATGTCATGTAGTAGCTTGCTTGCATTTACTATGACAAATCTTGTCACATGCAGAAACTAAAAAAAAAAATTAGAAAAAATCTCTTACTTTTCACATGCAGGGAAGTGTGGGATTGGAAGATAAAAACAAAAAAATAATATATATATATATATATATATATATATATATATATATGTTAGAGTGGCTCCCGCCACCATTGGGAATGTGGCTCGCGCCACCTTGAGGAAATGTGGCTCTCACCACTTCTTCAAATCATGTGGCTTCCGCCACTTCTTTCCTTGTGGCCCCCGCCACTTTTGTCTTGGCTTTTGCATGCAAAAATGCATGTGCATGGGTGATTCCAATATTATTGCCTTTTTCTGCCACCTATCAAATCTCTGCATGCGTAATTGCATGCGTAGCACATGTTCCTCCTCACATGCATTTGTCCACCTCTACTTTATTTTCCTTTGACCAACACCTACCACAACTACACAAATTTATTGGTACATCCTTCTACTATAAATTCATACTTTCAGTAACATTCACTCACACACATATTTTGAGTTTTTAGAATATTTTGGTCTCCACGTCTAAGATTGTGAGAGTGAAATTTCTATCAACAAAAATGGAACCAGCACCAACAGCACAAGGGTTTACATTACTTTGCAGAGATCAAAACCAAGCAGCTCTTCTCCAGTCGCTTAGACAACGCGAGATCGAGCCAACAAGGTATGCGGATACTAATTGTTTAGAAGTTTTAGGACTTACCGAAAGCGTAGACTTCTTATTAGAACGAATAAATTTGAAACAATTTTTGTCTAATAGAGACCCCGTCTATGTCCCGTTTACCTTAGAATTTCTTAGCTCGCTTATTTATGACCCCGAAGGGACGATCCAGTTTCAAATGTTTAATATTGAATTTAATTTCACTTTTGATGAACTGGCCGCTAAACTAAATTTCCCAGTAGGAGACAATGTAATGTATAGTATCCCGAGTGGATCTGACTGGGTTCACAGTTACAAGTGTCTTTGGAGAGGTCTAACGGGCACTCATACGCAAAGTTGTGAAGGAAATAAGGCCACTCTCATTCAAAACCCGGCTTTTCGTTATTTTCGCCAACTATTGGCTACTACAATTTTTGGCCGGTCTAATTCAAACAAAGTGAATGAGAAGGAATTTTCCTATTTACTTAACACCTTTGCTAACCGCCGAATAAACCATGTTCCATTCATGATTAATCATATGTGCCCCATTACCGCCTCAAACAAAGGCGCCATAACATTCGGTGGTCTAATAACAACTATAGCTCGTGCCCTTGGGCTCGAAGGACATTTCGCAGCCTTAACACCACTTCCTTCTCTTACCATTGATTTGAAAATGACTGAACGTATGAAGCTGGTTAAAAAAAGAGAAGACGGTAAATATGATCTACTGATTGACAATAAAGTTTTCCCAAATTTTACACTCCCTAACCCAAGCCGCAAAGATGTGCAGCGAGAGGAAAACTATTGTTATACTAATAACCCAGACCCCACGCACATTCCTGAGAATGTTGCTGCTGGCGGGGACGAAACTAACATACAAGCACACACCGCACCCTCCTCCTCTAATTTTGTTGCAGGTACATCATCTAGACGCAGGCCTAGGAGACGAGAGAAAGAACCATCCAGAACTCTAGAAAGCATATACGCTGAGGTGATGAGACAGAGTGAAGCAAACGCACTCCGCGACCAAAGCATCGCAGCTCAGCAAGCTCAAATGATGGCTCAGCAAACCCAGATGTACAACTAACAAGCAGAGATGATCCAGGTTTTACAACGAATGCAGCGAGGCCAGGACGACATGGCAGAGCTGATCCAAGGGATGGCCGGTATGAATGTGCAAGCACATGAACAACATCAGGATCTTGGTGCTTCAGAACAACAAACCAGAAACACCAGACGAGCACGGACTCGAGGAAGAGGCTGCCAGTAGCCTGTTTTTCCAGGTTTCTCCTTCCTTTTTCACCTTACGTTGTTGCATTGGGGACAATGCTCAATTTAAGTGTGGGGGAGGAAGTTTTATCGCTTTCATTTAAATTATTTTGTTTATTTACTGCTTTTCTAGGTAGATTTAAAATTTTTCATGCTTATTTCCCTTTCATTAGTATGCTCAGTTTTTTGTATTCAATAAAAGAAATTCATGTGTTGTCGAGTCTCTACACATAGTTTCTACTATTACTTAGATTCTCCCAACTTTCTTGAGCCATAACAAAAAAAAATTATTTTGGTTTGATACATGACATGGCACTTTAAAAGCTTAGAAGGCTAAGTTAGGAAGACTTGGGAAAGTGTTAATAAAATTGGTACTATTTTGACACCTTGAACCCCCGAATATACAGATGAATCTGAGTACTTATTATGCCGAGGCCTGAAATTTAAAAATAACCTCTTGATTAGTTTATACTAGCAGTCAGCACCATCCTAAGGCACAAACTAAGTAATAAACTGATGCAAATATGTGTTCGATCTCAAAAAGTGAATTTAATGAATTAATAGAAAAGGAGAATAAAAGACATGTTCCCTCTAAGTTAGGTGGTCTTCACCCGACCATTTAGCCCAACGGATCGGACTCTGGAAATTCGAAACTAAAAGAAAAAATGCAAAACATTTGAAAAATGAGATCACTGAACACTAACAGGTTTACTTACCATGGGCGTGCGTGGATAACAGGCTTAATGTGATTGCGCAAGAATGAAAAAGGGGTGAAAGAAAATAGGTCGAGTTATAATACCATGATTCGGATCTGTCTGTATAAGGTGGGAGTTTTTGATTACATGATGTAATTCTATGTCATTACAGTATCCTTGGTATTGATATCTAGTACCTATCTTTCTGACAAGGCTTAGCATCACTGTATGATCTGTGCCATGTTTTTGTTTCAAACCCGTGTTTAGACGTTTCATTTGCTTGAGGACAAGCAAAGGTTCAAGTGTGGGGGAGTTTGATAACGCGAAATTATATCGTGTATTTGACTTGTCATGCATGAATTTATATTGTGTTTTAATTGGTTTTTCCCGATTTATGTTTTATTCTACCCGTATTTGTTTCGGTTTTTAGGCACTCGAGTCGAACCGGAATTTAATGGAAAAATGAAGATTTATTGAAGAAAATGAAGAGAAAAGAAATGAAGAGGAAAGAAAATGAATGGAAATAAATGGAAAGGAAAGAAAAAGAAGCAAAGAAAAGAAAAAATATATATATAAAGGGTGGGCCCACCACCACACATATGGCGCAAGCCACATTGTGGGTGGCGCCCACCACCAAAGAGCAAAAAGTGGCGCAAGCCACATGAATGGAGAAAGATGAGGTGGCGCGAGCCACCTATTTTTGGGGAGAGGAAAATTTACAACGTCCCACTTCTCCTATTTTCCATAGGTTTCAACCATCCATGCGTTATTTCCGCAAGCACTTTCCACACGACTGGGACGAAAATTTCTCAACTGCCAAGACTCATATAAATGGAACTGAAGCCCTCCTTTGAGGGGATCGGCGAATTTTCAAGAGAACTCTGAGTGAATTATTTTTTCTGCACTTATTTTTCGATCAAACAGTTTGTATTCCTTCTGCACTTCTATTTCTTTATTTTTCCTCGTGTAAGCAACTGTACTGGATCACTTCAAGTTTGTACCAAGGATTCGTTTGCCAGTTATTTCAATTCCAGGTTTTTATTATATGTTTTATTCTGTCGTTTATTGCAGCATGATTAGTAGTAGTTATATATATATTGTTAGCATGTTTTCCATTCCAACCATGTCTGGCTAGGTTATTTGGTATCAGTATGTAAACAAATTATTCACATGGAATTAAGTAATAATCGGTGCTATATTTTTACAAATTAGTTTTTAGGCTTTGGTTTCTTATTTTTAATCGATTGGTTTTTCTTACGAAAGTAAAAAGGCATTTAAGGTTAAGGTCAAGATAAACGAGAGTTTGAGAGTTTAACCAGATAGCTAAAACTAGGCATTGATTTTAAACACAGCGGAAGCACTTTAGAATTGATTAGGACTTATTCATTTTCAAAAAGTATTTTTAAATGCAAATGATATAGCGAGAGCGCTCATTCTAATTTAACGGTATAGTCCAAATCAATAAACACGAGAGTGTGAGATAAGGTCTTTTAAATGAGTATTTTCTACTGAAAAGTAATTTGACACTTAACCCTGCACCGATGACTTACTAAATTCCAGACGATTAATGCGTTACATACTGATATCTTGTTATTGATTATTTTTATTAAAAGTTAGTATTCTTAGATTTAATTTATGTCGCCTTATTTCCCTTAGAACAATTAGCCTTAGCTAAACATAGTAACATTCTGATAGCACTAGTTTGATTATCAGTCCTTGTGGGATCGATATCTTTTTAAAACTACGCGATAGACTGTGCGCTTGCAGTTAGTAACCCCATTTGACTCATAAAGTCGCGATCAATCAGGGTTATTTCCTTTTCTTTAAGGAAATGGGAAATCCAAAGGGTATTGAGACTGTCCGAGTCCACGGGGTTCCTTCCTATTCTTGAAGGGTGCTTGAGAATGTCTTGGAGACTTAAGGAAATTAGACTGTCCAAGTTTAGAGTGTCATCTTTTATACTATGCTTTAAGAAACAGTAGTAGACTCTTGGAAAGACTGCTCTATTAAGATGACCGATTTCTGTTCCTATACCTCTAGGAGGTCGTTGGGACAATTTGTACAAAGCCCAAGAGGAGGCTGGAAACTTTTAAGAAGCCGAGTGGTCCTTGTATGAAGCCCAAGAGGAGGCTATCATTCCCGGAGGAAGAATCATTATACGAAGCCTAAGAGGAGGCTGTGAATACTTCTAAGAAGCCGACGGGTCCTTGTACAACACCCAAGAGGAGGCGGGGATGCTTTTAGGAAGCCTGTGGGTCCTTGAACAATGCCCAAGAGGAGGCCGATGCTTTTAAGAAGCCGATGGGTCCCCAAACCCCGAGAAGTTCAAGACAGGCTATTCACAAAGAATAGATCAAGCCAGGAAAGTTCGAGAATTTGGAAGAAACTCAAGAGATGCCATTCACGGAGAAAAGATAATCTCTGGGGAATAGAGTTTCTTGACAAGTGCTTTTAAGAAGCCTGTGGGTCCCCAAACCCCGAGAAATTCAAGACAGGCTATTCACGAGGAATAGATCAAGCCAGGAAAGTTCGAGAATTTGGAAGAAACTCAAGAGATGCCATTCACGGAGAAAAGATCATCTCTGGGGAATAGAGTTTCTTTGACAACTTCTACGAGTGACAGTCTATGAAAGGGTTCACCGAGAATGCTGCCTTTCATGTCTCCATATTGTTTAACCCTAAGAGGAGGGAAGACTGTGTCTGGTAATCCTATGGGGATCTAGTTTTGACTATTTAAGAGTGATTAACGGGCTTAATGCTAGACGTAGTTGTCGGGGAAACTCTAAATATCTATACTATTATTACACAGTTGATATGAGTTTATGAAAGAAGACTTACAGCGAAACAGCCCCACAATACAGTTATATGTATATGAAAGCGGTAAATGAAAGCGTGTAAACACTTACTCGGTTGTAGAGCTTCCATGCTGTTTGGTTAGTCGTTCAACAAAGAAAGATTGAAAAACAACAGTATATTCAAAATCAAAGGAGAAAGTGCTTTGAAAAAGAAAGATTTTGGGGCTTACAGCTCAAGGAGAGGCCCAGGGTTTTATCAGTGAACACATTGTTGTTTTGTACAGAGGGACTTATACAAGTGACTGAGGCCCAAAGAATGGTTTTTTGTACAAAGGGATGGGTCTTACACTCTCTCAAGAGGCCCAAGAGAAAAAAAGTGGGGCTTATAACACGAGGGTAGGCCCAAGGTTTGTTTTTCCGTTTGAAATGGCGATCGCGCCGAGATTTTCTTTTAACGCGAAGGGGCTTATACAATATCTGAGGCCCAAAATGTTTCGGTTAAAAGGGGATTGGGTCTTATACTCTAATAGAGGCCCAAGTGAGTTTTAAGAAAAGAAATGGGTCTTACTACTCAAGGGTAGGCCCAAGGTTTTTTGTTTTGAAAAGGCAACGATCGCGCCGTTTGTTTTTTACGGTATCGGGACTTATACAATATACTGAGGCCCAAAAATGATTTGGTCAAAAAAGGATTGGGTCTTACACTCTATTAGAGGCCCATGAGTGTTTGAAAAAGTTTTATGATGGTGAAAATCGAAGAAATCCTAATTTTATCATTTTAAAAGTAAATTCTTAAATGAAAATCAATACAAAATGATAAAAATACCAAATAAGCAACTTGTGATTTTTGATTGGGGTTTGAAAAATGATGTTTTAATCACAAGATGAAATAAAATTCATTTGGTCTTGATTTTCAATATGAGAATTCATTTTTAAAATATTTTAAAAACATTAAAAAGGAATTTATTCACAAAAATACTAATTATATTAAATAAATAATATAAAATTAATTTTTTTGTGGAATAAAATATTTTGGAGTATGAATAAGAAGTGTGTAAAACAGAATTGGAAAATAATGATTTTTGCTATGTAAAAGAATTGGTTGAGTTTTTTGAGAATAAACTAATGTCACAATATCACATTCGACATCACTCATGAGTTTTGAAGATAAGAAAAAAAGGGAAGATGTCACAACATCACATTTGACATCAGAACTGCACCTTGGTTTTTCAACATCTTTGCTATCAAACTTCAAACATTCATAACTCTCTCAATTTTTAACGAAATTAAAATCTGTAAGAACCTATCTTGACCAATTTTCCACAAGGAATCCAATGGTATCACTCATACATACTGAAACTTAATGTACAGCACACACAAGGCAAAAAACCAGATCTGCACCTTAAGTTTAAAACAACATAAACTCCACATATAAACATGTTAAAGTGCAAACAGTAGGAGGATCATAACATACACATTAAGGACTACATTTTTGCTTCAAGAATTGTTCAATATGATGCATGTATGTGGACAACAAAGGAAAGCATGATTCAAAGAATTCAAGTTGTGAATTTTACCTCTTTTTTGGAGATTTTATGCAACCTACCAAGTGCTTTGTTCCAGAAATGATTTGATGCTTTGTACATCCTCAAATGACCTCTTGGATGCTTTTAGGATGATTGGAATCAGCTGGTACCTGCAAAAACACAAATTGTCCCTTTCTTGCAAAAGGGGTTAAAAGTGACCAAAATAGCAACTCTCTCAAATGGTGTTCCAGATGGGGGGAACCATTTGGGACAGTTCAAGGATGATATTTGGAGTGTGTTTGAGGTTTTATCTGATTTGGAAAGTGACTGAATCAAGACATGGCTTGAAAAATGCAAAAAAGTCCAATTTTGAGGTTTTGAGAGGTGACTTTGTGATGTTGTGATTACAGGTCACTTTTGATAGTTTGGACAGCTTACATATGATATATGTGAGGTGTGTGTATGTGTGTGTGATTAGTTTGAGTGGAATTGCTCTCTAACTCAAAAACTCATAATTACTTGCTTTGGAAGGCAAATTTGAGGTGAAAGAAGAGATTTTGAGGAAAGCATCTATTTGATGGCTTTGGTGTACTCAAACTGAGCACAAATGAGCTCTATTTATAGTAGAGCAAGTTTGTTTTGGGATCCACAGTGAATGGCAACTGCAACAGAGGTTTGGCAACTGCTGGTTCCCTAGTTGTTGGAGGAATCTTGACTGAATTCATTTGCAAATGTGTCAGTCCATGCCACCTCTAAGCATCCATTAAATGCTTCAATCCAAAATTGGAGTTTTGTCCCTCTTTTAGGCATTTCTAGGTTTGGCATGCTACTTCTTGTTCCAAGGACTTTGGAGGTTTGGCTCAGTGATTGTCCCCTTTATATTTGATCCTCAGATGTGTTCAAAATGATGACAAGGCTTAAAAATTCGTGTGGCACAAGAAATGTGCAAATCTGCCCCATGAAAAATTCAGCTGCAGCAAGCCTTTTTGTAAAATCCATAACTCCCTGTTCGAGTATGCTACATGGACATTCTAGGACTTTCTGGAAAGCTGAGATGATGTACTTCAACTTTCATGTTTGACCACAGACCTGGTTCAACTTGGATCATGGAGAAAAACAACCTTGAAGTTGGGATATTCTTGCTGGAAAAATATTAGTGATGTCCTATGCAATGTTGGAACATCAGACAACTTTGAACATTAATAATTCCAAACTTTAATCACTTGTATCTTTTAATCCACTATGATATTTTGAGTTGAAGTGAATTGCATCTTTGATGCTTTTCTTGCATGGTGACAAAGCTTGAAAATTGGTGGCACAAGAAAAGTGCACAAAATCTGTCCTAAAAAAAATCAGCTCGAGCAAGGCCTGTTGTGAGGTTCATAACTCCTTGCTCAAGTTAAATTAATGGGAGTTCTTATACATTTTGGAAAGCCCTAATGACATACTTTAACTTTAATGTTTGACATTGGTCTTGGTTCAGCTTGCAAAGTCATCAAAAATGGTCTTGAACTTGTGTAGTCAAATCTGTCCTAAAAGCTGTCATGAAAATTCTGCTTTATCAATGCTTTTTACAAAAATCATATCTCCTTGCTCGAGTATGCTACAAGGACGTTCTAAGACTTTCTGGAAAGCTGAGATGATGTACTTCAACTTTCATGTTTGACCCCAGACCTGGTTCAACTTGGATCATGGAGAAAAACATCCTTGAAGTTGGGACATTCTTGCTGAAAAAATATTAATGATGTCCTATGCAATGTCAGAACATTGGACATTAAGAATTCCCAACTTTGATCACTTATATCTTTCAATCCTTATGATATTTTGAGTTGATCCCTTCTACAATGTTGAAGTATCAAATACCCTCTTTAAAAGTAGCTCTTACTCAAAATCAATGGATGTTTGGATCAATAGTTACAACCTTGAAAAGTTGTGCACTTGAACATGATTTTAACTTAGAAAAAATTTCTAAGTTTCTTTCAATTTGATCAATTTTGCAATTTTGCATGATTTCTTGATTTAAATTTGATCAAATTAAATCATCCATCATATTTTCTTGAGTAATGGCTTGTGAAGCTCATAGTTGACCAAAAAGTCAAACTTTGACTTTCTGCGTTAGTTGACTTTGTATTAGATGAACTTGAGGCTTGATCCACTTGAAATGTTGCACTCTTGTGCTTAATTCTTGATGTGGGAGTCCTCTTGATCCTTTGTGGATGTTTAAGAGGTTAGACAAGTTGAAGATAATGTCATTCCTTGATTGATCATTTGTCTAAAGGCTCTGAGAGGGTTTGAAACCCTAGTTTGATTGTAGTGAACGCTCACCCATCTTTGGGGAGACTAATGAGGTACAAAAGTACATCCATATTGTGCTGATGATTTGCACCATGATGGGAAATCTTAGTGGTCAAAATTTGGGGTATAAAACATTCACAACTTCAAATCCATTCTAAATTCAAAATAATATATCCAAAATAGTTTAACAACCTCCGGTTCTTATTACCACCTTCCAAATCGATTCTTCAGAATTTCCGACTCACTCAAGGTTTCTTGTTGATTCTAGATCTCAACCAATATTACATAGCACCATCACAAAACTGCAATCATATGTGAGTCACCATTTAACGAAACTTAAACCATCCAAAGCACAATTGTGAGTTTCCATATTACTCACCAATTCACATACCACACTCCACATACACCCACACTTTCGAAGGCCATACCATGTTTCTCAATTGAATCCACTTTTCTCATTCGTTATGTCCCATACACGATTTTAAGCTACATGCTTAACTTCGAAACGTCCAAATTATCACTCTTACCTAGAAGGATAACTTTCCAATTCCTACTTCTGATTAAAGTGCAACTGTACACACCTGGTACTACTCTCGCAGAGTCTAAATCTGATTCCATGAACTCGCAGAAGATAACAATTACTAACTCTGACCAACCGTTCATATCTCACTAACACCATAATTAAAATACCGAAACGATCTTTACAAGATCAATACTTCGTGAGTATTTTCTAACTTCGTCCTTAAGACTCTCAACAATACTTATAACAATACACCTAAGATCTTCCCCACACTTAACACAATTCCCAAGATTACTTCCCCAAAAGTCAACCTCCCTTGTCGTCTAAACAAATGGTCAATTATGCAACACCTTTCAGAAGTTCCAATTTCAAAAATACAATTCCGTCTTTCATTAACTTGCAATCCCGTTCTCCATTTACACAATACTCTCCAATCAGCGTAACATAAGGTAACAAAACACAGATGATGGTTCCTAAGGGATTTCACAATTTACATACATGTTAATTAATTACTCGTCTGAGGTCAATTGGTTAACTCCTCAAAATTCAGTGCAAAGTACCATCCTTACATGTGTTAATCGGTTAACGACACTGCTGCAGAAGCTGAAAACCAGTTGCTTATAATTCAAAAGTTACCCCTACTCAAAACCATCAATCCGGCTTGTTCTAACTTGAAATATCATTCTCAACTTATGGCTCCTTAACTTGTGTAACATTCACTAACCATGATCCACTCAAGGTAATACCGACAAGGTCAAAACATTCAGACGACACACTCCAACCAAGTGACAAGGCAAAATTCCAAATTCTGACGCGGTCACACTATAAAACTTCAGCGGGATAGTTCATTTTCTGCTCAAATAACTACACTAGCGGGAAGTCAAAAATGACGACATTATAGGGTTTTAGCCACACTCATACTTGATTCGTCCACAAGCAAAACCCAACACACAACCATTACATGATACCACAAAAGCGATGGACATCTCATATCAAGCATACAACCTTGTTCTCTCACTTGAACTCCTTGGTGAGAAATAAAACAACAACGTTCTTAGTCCAACAAAAGGTAGATTTCGAATATTCTGATTATTCACAAATACTGAAGTTTCTCTATACTTGAAAATAAATCGGGGCAATGCATCCTCTTGAAGAACTTTTCCATCACTACGTACACATTAACCGGGATTTCTTACCCTTCACTATCCATTGAACATCCCACTTACACCAAATTACTTAATGAAAGATCCGCAACCGACAATTCTCATCAAGTAATTACCAAACCCTTCCGGTATAAATCATTCCATGATTTACACTTAGTCTGTAATAAGTCTTGTTTCGTTTCTCGTTGTTTACCGCAATCTTACTTCTTAAAATACAATATTCACTGTTCCACAAAGTACCTCCCTTCACACTTGTCTCAAGAATAAGAATCCATCATGTACACTTGTGACCATGGTGCTACTACTACGCATTCCTCAATACCAAGGTATAACTTTCTCATTCCACGTCATACTAATAGGGTTCTCACGGGTGAACCATCCTTGATTACACTTCCTTAACTTAAGTCTCAACACTACTCAATAGCTCTATTGCACATTTGTCCAAAAATACATTCCGTTGTCATTTCCTCATAATATACTGTTGACACCGTTTTCTACATCGCGTTTACTTTGCTCTCCATGGTAATCCTCTTAGGTCCAAAAATAAAATCACCATACTACAATTTCCTTGAATCCAAGGTATTTACTGAAGGTGCGAGAAAGACACAAGAAAGAGGGGTTTGAATTGTGTATTTGCTCTTTTGACTACTTTTGTTTTCTTGTCGATGAATCACTTAGGATTACATCAGAGTTCGTTGAAAGACTCTGACTGGCGAAGTTACATTCAGACTTGCTAAGCATGAGGCTTCAGAACTAACAAGAGTCTGAACATCAGATCCATTCTTAAAACTTGCAGTGCGGAAGCTTACCAGAGTTAAGCTGCAAGGTTCTGACTTACTTGTGAAAGGTTCTGATACTCTATATAGAAATATAAATAGAGACATTAAGCATAAGAGTAAAGAACACACAATATATCCTGGTTCACCATAAAGGCTAATCCAGTCCACCCTCCTCAGGTGATTTCGCCTTGAACACAAGGTCTTAATCCACTATAATCAATCTCGATTACATGTGCACGGGCAACGACCGATGACTAACCACTTGCACAGTCGCACTGTGGCTAACATACAATGAACCGTTCAGGGATTCAACTTAATGAATATAACGAACATTGACCTGCAGGTTCCAATCTCGCAAGATCTACTGCTAGGCTTTCACAACTAGACGTTCAGGGATTCGTCGCAATGAATATAACGCTACTGACCCTATTTCAGGCTTTTCCCACAATGACATCTCGCCATTGTCTTCTCGAGTCTCCGGTCACAGTGACCACTCAAGGAATCCTAATTCACCAAGAATTAGTTATACAGGAGATTACAAAGATGCTTCTTAACAAGCAAATTACTCCTAAGTTTAAGTACAAAGAACACACAAATGTTCAAGCAAGATGTGAGCAACAACTCCTTGCTATTCTAAGAAACTACATAAATGTATAATGATTTGACAGTTGTTGACATCTTGTAGATCTTCTTCTTCTTCGTCTTCGGGGTGAGCAAGCTTTGAGCAACAACTCCTTGCTTCAGATCTTCAATGTAGCGCCGACGAGAAGGTGCTTGATGACTTGACTGATTTGCAATGTTGTCTTCTTCATCAACAGCTTCTATACCAATTCATTGTTGTTGTGTTGAATGATGATCTTTGAGCTTCAACAACAATGGCCATGTGCAAATGGTGATAGCTTTGGATATTCTAAGTGTTACAACGAGAACTTATCATTGTTGCTATCTTCACACAATGACTTGATCGATCTGTGGAATGTGTCGTCAACTAGAAGCGAATACTCTTTCCTTTAAATAGCCCGGTAGAAATATAGCCGTTTGAAATATTATTGGCCGTTGGAAAAGAGACGTTGTGTAATAACTCGCTGTACTGACACATCTCCTTTTTGCTATGGGAGAAGTGATAGATCTTTCTTGGGCACCGAGTACAGTTACTCACAACGGTAACATTTGACTTCTGAACTTCAGAGGCTTCTGATGGTTAATTAATGAAGCATGAGTAGAGTCTTCTTAATCAGGATATCTGATACGTCAAGTCTTCAGTCAATTGAAGAAGTCCACTAGGAATCAGTCTTCAGAACTTCATCACTTGTCTTTAAGCACGTTATCCTTTACTTCTTCAAGTCTTCCAAAACTTCAGAACTTGTCCATTAGGAATCTGTCTTCAGAGTCTTCAATACTTGATCTTCAGAACCTTAATCTTCAGAACACATAAGTCTTCAGAGTCTTTCTGCACTTGGTCTTCAGAGCCTTCCGCCTTCAGAACTTCAAGTCATGAGAGTCTTCAGCACTTCGGTTCTTTTCTTCAGAAGCTTCGCAGTCTTCAGAATCTCGACCACTTTCAGAGAGCATCCACAAGAGCATTGCATCAGCAATATTGGCATCCTTGGATCTGACTGATCACGATCAGATACATAAGCGTTCTTGTTTCTTGCGACTTGTGTCACACATAGTAACTTCGCACATTATCAATTACGCTCATCTGGCTGGTGCTTGTTGGATCTGATATATTCTATAATTATGATCTGCACACAACACACGTTAGAACATAAAATGGTTCTTTCACAAATACGTATTATTATCATCAAAACATAGATCGACTTGTAGAGACAACTCTTGCTCTCACAATCTCCCTTTTTTTATGATGACAAAACCAAGTATTTTGATTGAACATTTTATACAGAGTAATCACCAAACAAAACATATTCAGAGTCTGGAACAACAGCTCCCCCTGAATGTGTTATCCTTGAAGTTTTATCTATGATCATCGAGAATCTTATATGATCCAAAGACATACAGAATAACAACTTGAGTTGCCAGACGAAGAATAGAAAATGACTACTTCTCTATCTTGTCTTTAAGAGAAGAGAAAGTCTTTAGCATCTGGACTAGTTCATCAGAACTTCCATCTTCAGATCTTCAGAGCTCAGTTCCTTTGTAGTCGTATCAGAGCTTGTAATCTTCAGAGACATCTGAAGCATTTCTACCTTTCAGCAGATTCATTTAAGCACAAGCAGATCAGTTCTTATCTGATAACATAGCCTTGCTATCTATCAGAGACATACATTATCTTTTAAGAAACTCCCCCCGAGTTTCAGACTTTGTGAAGATTTGAGATTTTGCAATTTGATCTTTAGGGTAGTATCCCCCTAATTCCTATAAGTCAGATATTGGGATCTTCAGAATCATAATTCAGGATGATAAGATTTTAATCACCAATGTAGATCATGACTGTTTCAGAGTTTGACTTTTGAACACAGGTCTTCATCTCAGAACCTTGTTACTGTCACAACTCAGTGGTTCATCAAGGCTTGATTTTTGATCAGATACCAATTAAAGGTTTAATTATAGTGATCAATCAATGCTTGATTCTGAATCTGGTACTCATGATTTGATTTTGGTCTGATACCACGTGATGTGCTGAGTTTTATACCAGAGTATGTTGAGTATGATACCAAGTGAATGACTTCTTCTCATACACTTGAGAGGTTGGTAATTAGTATGCTGAAATTGATACCAATGAAGGTATTTTGACGATAATTCACAGCTTTGCTCTGATTGATGAGTCTGATACTAATCTTTGTGTACTGGGTCTGATTACCAATTGTTGATTTAGTCTGATACCAAATCGTTTTCATTTAAATTTGTTTCTGGTAAACATCAGAACGGCTTCTTTCTTGGATCTTCAATCCAGATCTTTAGACAGCTCTTGACTTCTGATTTGCATAGTTCCTCTGAGTAAGCATCTTAAGAATGTGTACTTTGTCTTGACTGCTTTAAGATTTTTCTTACTTCTTCTGATTCTTAGACAACTTCTATTATATGATCGGAGTTCTTCATTCTTAACCAGTTCCTGGTCTTAGAATGCCTAGTGAACTTGTTTAGAGTTCCTCGGATAACATCAAACAACAAACGTTAGTAGCAACGTATTTTTATATGATTGATTACTTGTTTGAGTTGCATTCTTTAGATTTCGTCTTCTCAATTATTTCCTTTTCTCAATCAAAATCATTATATTTCTCCCCCTTTTTTACATCATCAAAAAGTGCTAGAGCATAAGGGCATTTAAGCATATAATTCTTCTTTCCAATGAACATCATATATTTCTTCCTCATTTGAGCATTTAAGCATTTAAGCAGATTAACATCATCATATATATACTGGATATGTTAAACAACATAGAACCATAGTGCCAACATTTGGGCAGTTAAGAGCAATCCAAGTCATTCAGTGATAACCATCTTTAACCATAATAAATTCATTTAAAGGATTTTTAGATGGAATCATCTGATTACCAATTAAAGGTTTTAGATCATCAGTAAAGATTAATTACAGCATTTCATTTATGAACAATCAGATAGAAGCATCAACATAAAATAGTTTTAAAATGTATTGCATAGGTTGAGCTTAATCTTGAAAAGTTCAAGATAACCAAAACATAGATAATTCAAACACAGATTCCTAATTAGAAACGTTTTAAGTAATCGTAGACTAGATGATCAACAAATGGAAACTAGTGGCCTATTTATAGTGTGAAAACCCTTAGAAGTTACACGAAACCTTCAAAAAATGTGTGGAGAAAATTCCTCTGGTCACGGCCACTCCCTCCAACTGCCTTTGACCAGGGCGCTTTTTAGGAAGATGGCGCCCGCCATCTACCCATAGCGCCCGCCATGTGTGAAAAAGGTAGAGGACGTGGTCTTTTGGCCGTTGAGATGTGGGTAAAGCCCTACACGTCATGGCGTCCTCCTTGGCCAACGCCATGTGTGTATTTTCCACTAAAATCTTTCAATTCTCGCTCTTTTTGCTTCTTTTCTTCACTGACGGCTCCACTAAGGCACTTTACCTGAAAACAACATAAAACATAAGCATAATACAAGAAAAATAGTAAATAAACTATAGTAACCATGTGCAATCCGAGCCAAATACGTAATGTGCTTCGGTGTTATCAAATTCTCCCATACTTGAACCTTTGCTTGTCCTAAAGCAACACTCATATAAACACAAATGATAAACAACAACACACAAGGATTAAATCTGGGCTAGAGACTTTAGTTTGATCAAGGCTGCTTTGATAGGTACTGGTTCGTGAACCAAGGATATCGTGGTAACATTTTCCGCATGTTGCGGTCATAAGTTTCTCTCCTATACGAACGAATTCATATCATGACATTATACTTAGGCCTACTTTACTCATTCCTTTCCCATCCCTTTTTCATTCAGTCGCAATCACATTAAGCTTATTATCTTGTACTTGCATGGTGAACAAACCTGTTGGTGATCCTGATCCACATTTGTGCCAAAATTCAATTCTTTTTGCATTTTAACACAGAGCACAAGCATAATTTTTGGAAGTCTCGCTACCGTTGGGCTAAATAACCGGGTGAGGGTTACTTAACTTAGAAGGTGGATCCTTTTCAAATTCTTTTCTTTTATTATATTTTTGCTTTTTCTTTTTTTTTTCTCTTTTGTGGGATCATTCACCTATTTGCATCGGTTCGTTCACTTAGCAGCGACTAAGATGGTGCTGACTGCTGAAATAAACTACTTAGGAAGCAAATTTTAAAGACGAGATTTTAAGGCCACGACATAATAAGTATCTGGATAGGGTCCTATAATTGAGAAACTTACGGTGTTAAAATGATATCGATTTTTCACAATTTTTCCCAAGTCTCTGCATATGATCCTAACTTGTCTAACAACCCAAATTTTCGAAAATAGAAGTCGTTTACCTATTAAAAAAAATTGTTATGGCTCAAGAAATGGGGAAAATAGACAAACTACACAAATGACTCGTCAAACACATGTAATTATTTAGAACTAAGTAAAAATAAACTAAAAACATACTTGGAAAATAAACTAGAAAGCAATAAAATGAAAAACATAAAGGAAAACTAAACGGTAAATACCTCCTCCCACACTTAAACCGAACATTGTCCTCAATGTTTCGATAAAAGGTGGAAAAGAGATAGGTATAACCTGGATAATGCTATTGTTGACCGCTAGTACCCTCTCCTCCCTGCTCTGAACGTCGGGGGTGACGGCTCCTGCTGCAGTGTCGGGCACTCTGTGAGAGCTCAAGCTGCTGAATCCTCAATGCTAGTGAGGCAGTAGACTCTCGGAGTTCGCAGAGGTTTCCTAGTATGAACCCTGAGTAGCCTCCACTAGCCCGAATCGTCTATCAAGGTAGGCATGTTGACGCTGCTGCTGAGAAGACCTGAGACTCTAAAATAGAACGCATAAATCGCTTACTCTGCCGTTGTGACTCACGTATGAATTCCATAATGTCCTGCTGTTGCTCATACATGGCATAGAACAGGCCATCACGCTCTTCTTCGCTAGCTTATTATGCTCTCCACATCTCTTCAGTAATATAAAATCTCGTAGGAGTACCTACAGAAGGGTTAGTAAAAAGTGGAGTATGTGCAGGTGATGCGTGTGGAGGGGGTGCATTTTGAACTGGAGATTGGTTTCTCCGCTCATACTCGTCATCGGTCCCGTCATCCTCGTCCTCTGGAACGTTTGGTGGTACCAGGCCGAGAAAGGGTGCAACCTGTAAATCATAAATCCTGTTTCTTCTAAGTCGCACATCGGTGCGGCGGGAACAGGGTAAAACAACACTCGGGATAGCTACATTATAAACCATAAGGGTGTAGCGTCATTCTTTCCTCACTTTGCACAATTTCATATCTCTTAAAAATTTTAAATTTATTGTGCGTGGTGGGAGTGGTTCCAATGTAGCTAGCTCGGTGTCCAACTCAAAAGCACGTGCAATGGAGGTAATCAATCCTCCAAATGCAATAGTTCCGACCTTTTTCTCAGCGGCACACATGTGCGCTATCATGAAAGGGACGACATTTAATCTCCTTTATAAGAGGGCAGTCTGTAAAAAGATAAACTCCTTAGAATTTAATTTATTCAGATTTTCTCGGGCAAAAACAGTGGATGCCAACAAAAGTCTAAAAACACGTATGTCTGGGTTGTGGATATCCGAGGCCAAGTTGCCTTCGAAAGAGTTTGTGATACGGCCTGTCAGATCATTCCACAGTTGGAATGCCTCAACCTGCCAGTTAGTGTCTAAAGGTGTCTCGCAGATAGCACCTTCCCCGTGAGGAAGTCCTAACATGCCTGCAAGGTGGTCGGTAGTGACCCCATATTCTCTATTAAACATCCTAAATATCACTGTACCGGCGGTGCTAGCGGTATTAGGACTAAAATTATAAGTCAGGGAACTCAAAAATTCCCGGGTCAGCCTCTCAAAGGTCGGTTCTCTACGAGTAAAAATGTCATGCAATCCTAAATTATCTAACATATAGAAAACACTATGGTAAATCCCTAGACTATACAGGCAGTCAGTGTCGATATACCTTGTCGCAAAAATTTTGCGTCTCAGCAGTGCTTCAAATTTTCTCCTCTGCCTATCCCCCTCTCTTTCATCTCAAGAGATAATCCCTCTGTGCTCCATTTCTGCCATTGTTGATGCTTTTTTAAGGTAAATGGTTTTTTTGGTGAAGATGGGTAAAATGAGATTTTTGTGGAGTTTTTTATGAAAGGTTGTATTTTTATGGGTGGAAAGTTAGTGGGGTAGTGGAAATGGTAGTGGTTTTGATGATTTAGTGGGTGGTTAATGGCATTTAGTGGTCTTTTAAGTAGGTCAAAAATGGAGAAAATAGGGAAGGAGATGCGTTAAATGTGAAAAATGGTGGATTTTCACATTCTGTCCCGTGTAAAGCTCCAGACCCCATGGCGCCCTCCATGTGGGAGATGGCGCCCGCCATTTGTGTATTTTGGGATGGACGGGTTTTTGGGCCTTTGCTTGATTTGTTTCTTCGTTTGGGGGGTGTATGTAGCGTCTTCTGAGATTTCTTAGTATTTGTACATGCAAGAAACGTAAAGGATATTTTTACATGATATAAATGTTAAAGATATGGTATGCAACATAAATAATAATATAAATTAAAAAGAATAGGATATGCACTATAAATAATATTTTGCAAATTTTTAAATTTCATTAATAAAACTTAGTATGGTGATAATTGCATATAGTAAGTGAATGCAATATATCAAGATACTTGATATAATAGATGAGCATAATAGTAATAAGTCTGATAGTGAAAATAAAGTGCGAAAATAAATAAAACGACTAAAAACAAGAGAATGTCTGATAAAGGTGAATCAAATAATAATAATAATGATGCGGTAAATATCCCCCACAAGTAGTGTGAGCAATGTCCTCAGTGCTCCAGAAAGGTCTTCTATAATGATTGGCAACGAACACCCTGATTCATATGTGGACAGGATGCCTTTGCCTCTGCAAGCTGAAGTCGAAGACTGTAGATTTCCTGATATAGGCAATCGATCTCGGCGACATGAGTGGCATCAGAGTCCTCCTTCAGAATGGTGAATTCGGTAAGTTCTTCGCGAAGAGAAATTATCTCCTTGCGCATAGTGTCGAACTCAGAGTAAATGTCGCGTCTCTGCAGATTAACATTAGAAGAGTACACTGTGGTCCTTTCTGGGAGAGGTGTAGGATAGTATTCAGGAACAGGTAGGGATTTGGGTTTATTGGGTGTCTCATCCTGGGCCTCTAAGGGGTATGACCAGTTTTCTTTATTGTAGACATTGGTTTGGGTAGGATGGGGTAGTCCAAAGTAATGGATGGTCTCATCGTCAATTAAGAGCTTATAATGTTCTGGGCTGAAATAGACTCTCCTAATTAGGCCACGGTCCAAGCAATGGTCTAGGTCAATCAAGGTACAACCACAATAGGAGGTCAGGTGATATATTTTGCTAATGAGACCTAAGGCATAGGCGATGTGTGTCATTGTTCCTCCTACGTGGATGAGTTCGTGGGAGGATCTTGCAATCATGTTAAGGTGGTTTATTAGGAAATTTCCGCTGGCTACAGGACGTGACCGGGTGGTGCAAAAGAGCATAAGAATTTCTTCAACACTTACATGATTATCGGTTTCACTTTTTCCAAAGAAGGTTTGGGCCAAAATCATCTGAAAATACCTAAAAGCTGGATTATAGATCTTGTTTGACAGCTGGGTGGAGGGATCAGGGCCTCCTCCACTGGTGATTTCACTCCATAACTTATCTAACTCATCCTGCATGATGTCACACTCAGGGAAATCATGTACAGCATCAAGGGCACACTGAAATCCTAGCAGGTTAGCAAAATATTTGTGGGTAAAAGTGTATTCATTTCCAAACAATCTGAAGTTAATGCAGCCTCTTTTGAAACCTCTACCAACATAGGGTTCATAGATAAGTGAGCTGAGGAATTCTAGGGTGAGGTGTCTGTAAGTCACATTCATTGCATCAGAGTATTCATCCTATTAGAGTTGGTGGCAAAGATATCTCACACTAGCTTCGAGACCTAAGGCTTCTAGGCACCTAGGGTCAGGGTATCTGGTCGGAAGCATTGGTCGCTAAAAAAGAACCACAAATTATTTCTTCTAAATGTCATCTCTAAACACAACATGCATATCGTCGAAGTGCTGCATCCTGAAAAATAAGGTTAGTGGAGAGTGCTATCGAAGGCGATGGATCTGAAACCTGGAACATGAATATCACACAAGTTAGTCTTGTTAAGCAGATAAATAATTAAATCACCTTTTAAGAGTAATAAAAAAAGGAGAAAGCAATAAATATAAAATGGTTGTGGGTTGCCTCCCACGCAGCGCTTGTTTAACGTCATTAGCTCGACGATTATGGAACTTACTCAGTAGACGTAGCAATTGGTGGTTCGATCAAAGTATGACCGGAGTAATAGGTATGGATATCACCACCATAATAGTGTTTCAACCGTTGTCCGTTCACCATGAAAGGACTACATGAATCATCTCGTATTTATATTGCCCCAGACCTTAGGGCTTTAGTAACCTCATAAGGGCTAGTCCATCTAGAGCATAACTTACCAGGGAACAACCTTAATCTAGAATTAAAAAGAAGTTCAGGGTCGCCTATGTTAAATTCTTTCTTAACAATCATTTTGTCATGCCATGTTTTAGTCTTTTCTTTATATATGATGGCATTTTCATAAGCATCGCAACATATTTCTTCTAATTTATGAATATCTAGAACGCGTTTGTTACCGGCTGCTAAGCAATACATATTAAGGGCTTTGATTGCCCAATAGTCTTTATGATCCAGCTCAAAGGGTAAGTGACAAGACTCTTCGTAAACCAATTGGTAAGGGTTTGTTCCTATAACGGTTTTGAAAGCGGTTATATAAGCCCACAATGCTTCTTGTAGTCTTAAGGACCAATCCTTTCTGGATAAAGAGACAGTTTTTTCTAAGATTTGCTTAATCTCCCTATTCGACACCTCTACTTGTCCGCTGGTATGCGGATGATAGGGTGTTGCTACTCTATGTTTAACTCCATATTTATTTAATAGATTATCAAATATCCTTGATATGAAGTGTGATCCACCATCACTTATAACTAGGCAAGGACTCCAAATCTAGGGAATATGTTGTTTTTGAATAATTTAATAACCACACGAGTGTTGTTGGTAGGTGAAGCTACAACCTCAATCCACTTAGACACGTAGTCAACGGCCACCAAGATATACTTATTTCCCATCGAAGATGGAAAGGGTCCCATAAAATCTATTCCCCAGACATCGAAGAGTTCTACTTCTTGGATATTTTTCAAGGGCGTTTCGTCACGTCTTGAGACATTTCCAGTACGTTGACACCGGTCACATCTGATAATGTAGGCATGGACATCGCACCATAGGATTGGCCAATAAAGGCCTACTTGGAGTATTTTGGGGCAAGTCTTAGATGTGCCTGCATGTCCACCATATGGTGCAGAGTGACAATGTTTAATTATGTTTTCTACCTCCTCTTCAGGGACGCAATGACGAAATAAACCGTTTGCGCCTCTTTTGAATAGTAAGGGTTCGTCCCAGTAAAAGTGTTTCACGTTGGAAAGAACTTCTTCTTTTGTTGGTAGTTGAGGTCAGGGGGTATAATATCGGCGGCTAAGTAATTTACAAGGTCGGCGTACCATGGTACGTTTGAGACTGCTAAGGCATTTTCAAGGTCTAATTCTGAATAAGGGTCAGGGTTATCATTATGATCGGTTCTAGTTATGGCTATAAGTCTATCATAAGCAAAGTCATAGTTTATCGGAATTAGATCTGGTTTTAGGTATTCTAGCCTCGAAAAGTTATCAACGACCACGTTTTCGGTGTCTTTCTTATCACGAATCTCCAAATCGAACTCTTGTAGCAAAAGGATCTAGCGAAGTAGTCTAGGCTTAGCGTCCTTTTTGCTTAAAAGATATAGGATTGCAGCATGATCGGAGTAGATTATAATCTTGGCTCCAACTAAATAAGATCGAAATTTGTCAATAGTGAAAACTACGACGATGAGCTCTTTTTCGGTTGTGGCATAATTTAGCTGAGCAACGTCTAATGTTCTACTTGCGTAATAGATTACGTGCAATTTCTTATCTTTCCTTTATCCTAAAACAACACCAATAGCGTAGTCGCTTGCATCGCACATAATTTCAAAAGGTTGGTTCCAATCGGGAGGTTGTATAATAGGTGCGAAAATCAATGCTTATTTAAGGAGTTTAAAGGCTTCGAGACATTTGTCGTCGAAATTGAACTCAACGTCTTTCATTAGAAGGCCAGTCAAGGGTTTGGTTATCTTAGAGAAATCCTTGATG
The DNA here is from genome assembly GCA_022829125.1 of Lathyrus tuberosus. Lineage (NCBI taxonomy): Eukaryota > Viridiplantae > Streptophyta > Magnoliopsida > Fabales > Fabaceae > Lathyrus > Lathyrus tuberosus. The sequence goes on from JALAZF010000102.1 coordinate 11,366,930, forward strand.
AAGCGTCGGTAGAAACCGACGTGTCCAAGAAAACTTCAGATTTCCCGAACTGTCTTCGGTGGTTGGAGGTTTTCTATAACCTCTAATTTAGCTTTATCAACTTCTATGCCTCTTTTAGATACTATGTGTCCTAGCATTATTCCTACGGTAACCATAAAATGACATTTCTCCTAGTTTAGAACAAGATTGACTTCTACGCATCGTTCCAGAATTCTCTCAAGGTTAGTTAGGCAGTTTACAAAACTGGATCCACATACCGAGAAATCATCCATGAAAACTTCCATGATCTCATCAAGGAAATCTGCGAAGATCAACATCATACATCGTTGAAAAGTAGCTGGGGCATTGCACAGTCTGAATGGCATTTGTAGGCAAATGTTCCAAATGGGCATGTAAAGGTTATTTTCTGTTGATCATCGGGGTGAATAGGAATTTCGAAAAATCTCGAATATCCATCCAAATAGCAAAAGTAAGAGTGTATTGCTAGACGTTCAAGCATTTGATCTATGAATGGAATAGGGAAATGATCTTTCCTAGTTGCTTTGTTAAGTTTCCTATAATCGATACACATACGCCAACCGTTTTCTATACGTTTTGCTACTTGTTCTCCTTTTTCGTTTTGTACTACTGTGACACCTCCCTTTTTAGGTACCATATGTACAGGACTTACCCACTTACTATAAAAAATTTGGTAAATTATCCCAGCCTCTAGTAATTTCAACACTTCCCTTTTTACCACATCACTCATTATGGGGTTTATCCTTCTTTGATGTTCTCTAGAAGGTTTGGAATCTTCCTCCAGCATAATCCGGTGCATGCACACGAATGGGCTTATCCCTTTGAGATAAAAAATGTTATAACCTAGAGCTGCAGGATATCTTCTTAAAACATCTAAGATTTGATTGGTTTCGCCACCATTTAAGGTGGTGCTAACTATCACCGGACGATTTAGTCGTATCTCAGATTCTTAGTCAATTCCTTGAGCTCCACTGCTGGTTTCTTAGGGCATGGCATATGGTTTGGGGTGAGTGCTAAGCATTCGTAGAGGCTGTCGTTAATATAAGGTTCAATTAACCTTTCAAATCTGTCATCCTCCATTATGGGGGTCGAGGGTAATTTAATTATTTCAACTGGATCTGTTTGGTCTAACTCTCTTATGCACTCATCGATGATATCGATGGCGTAACAGGAGTCGTCTATGGCTGGTGCCATTAGGAATTTGGATAATATAAATTCTACTTTTTCATCCCCTACTTCAAAGGTAATTTTTCCTCTTTTGACGTCTATTATAGCTCCAGCTATTGATAAGAATGGTCTACCTAGAAGGGTCGGGATTTCGTCGTCCTCTTTAATGTCCATGACGACAAAATCTGCAGGAATATAGAGTTGGCCTATCCTAACTGGAATGTCTTCTAGAATTCCTATTGGATATTTAACTGATCTATCGGCTAATTGAAGAGACATCCTAGTTGGTTGTATTTCTCCTAGGTTCAATCTATTACAGACGGCTAAGGGCATTAAGCTTACACTAGCTCCCAAGTCCATAAGTGCTTTGTCGATGCATGATTTCCTAAAACACAAGGTATAGAAAAACTTCCAGGGTCGTTCTCCTTTATGGCAAGCTTATTTTCTGCAATAGAGTTGCATTCTAAGGGTTTAGGATCGTCAAGTCTTCGTTTGTTGGTTAAGATATCTTTCAGGAATTTGGCATAAGATGGTATTTGGGTAATAGCTTCAGTGAATGGAATCTCAACGTGGAGCTTCTCAATCACCTTTACAAACTTCTTAAATTGGTGTCTAACTTGGTTTGTTTAAGTCTTTGTGGATATGGAATTGGCGGTTTGTAAGGTGGGGGTGGTACGTATACTTCATTATCCTTTTCTCCCTCCTTATCTATAACTTCTTCATCCTTCTTTTTCTCAGACTCTACTGGTTCCTCTACTTGTTTCTCAGGTGTGGTCGCAACATTCTTGGGGGGTTCTGTATTTTTCAACCTAGGGTTTATAGGTTCAACATAAGTAGTTCCGCTCCGTAGAGCAATAGCGTTTGCGTGCCCTTTGGGGTTAGGTTCAGGTTGTTCAGAGAATTGTCCTCCGGGTGTAGCTTGAATAGCTTGTTGTTGCACCACTTGAGAGATCTGAGTCTCCAACATTTTGTTGTGGATAATCATGGAATCAACCTTGGTGGTTAATTGAATAATTAATCCATTTATGTGAATGTTTTGGTTCATGAATTTCTTGTTTTGCTGAGCTTGGGAGGAAATGAAACCTTCCAACATTTTCTCAAGGTGCGATTTTTGAGGTGCAACTTGCACGGGTTGATTCGGTCTTTGGGCTTGGTAAACTGGTGGTCTTTGGGGTGTAGTAGCCTGAGTAGGGTTAGTATTCTTATAGGAAAAATTGGGGTGATTTCTCCATCCAGGGTTGTAAGTATTTGAATAGGGATTACCTTGGGCGTAATTGACCTGATATGTGCTTGTTTTGGCTAAAAGATGACATTCAGCCATAGTATGCCCTTGGGTTTCACAGATTTTGCATCCGGGTTGAACTGAAGCTACGGTGGTTGTAGGGTTAATTGTTAAACTTTCAACTTTTTGGGCTATGGCGTCCATTTTGGCCTTCATATGGTCGAGACAACTAACTTCGTAAATACCTCCTTTGGTCTCTTTCTTCTCTACCGGAGTTTGTTCTATTCCTCATTAATGGTTTTGTGCCATATCTTCAATGAGAGCGTAGGCTTCGGGGTAAGGTTTATTCATCAGAGCGCCACTAGCGGCAACGTCGATGGTCATCTTTGTGTTATACATGAGTCCGTTATAAAAGGTATGAATTATAAGCCATTGTTCTAGACCATGGTGTGCACAAGCTCTCAATAGGTCTTTGTATCTTTCCCATGCGTCGAAAAGTGATTCATCATCTTGTTGAGTGAATCTAGTTATTTGATTTCGTAGAACAGCGGTCTTACTCGGTGGAAAATATCTAGCTAGGAATACTTTCTTTAGGTCATTCCAAGTGGTTATTGAGTTTGCTTGAAGAAAATCTAACCATGATCGAGCTTTATCTCTGAGGGAAAAGAGAAATAGTCTTAGACGTATCGCCTCATGAGAAGCACCGTTTATTTTTAAGGTGTCTTCTACTTGAATAAAAACCTTTAAGTGTTGGTTCGGGTTCTCCGTAGGAAGACCTGCGAACTGGTTTTGTTGCACTAGTTGCAATAGAGAAGGTTTTAATTCAAAGTTGTTAACTTAAATAGTCGGGTTTACAATACTAGAGTGGGGTTCTTCGTTGGATGGCAAGGCAAAGTCCTTAAGCGGTCTTTGGTTTTGTTCTTCTGCCATTGCTCTTCTAATTCTTCAGAGCAAAAGACGAGCACGAGCGTATCTTTCGAGTTCTGCTATTGGATCAACTGAGTTTCCGGTACTGCGAGATCTTCGCATTGACCGACTAAGAAAAGGGGGCGCCTTAGTCTAGACGGTGTAATAACAGGGTACAAAATTTGACGTAGTTGGTCCCCGGCAACGACGTCAAAAACTTGATGCGTGCTTTTCGCAGAGACCACAGAGACCAATGTCAGAGTAATATAAAAGATTATTGATCCCACAGAGACCAATGTCAATCTATCGATTACTATTATTACGTTGTTTATCTAAGGCTAATAGAAACGGTATAAAGTGCGCAGGTAACAGAGAATAAAGAATAAAGACGTATTCAGATAAAGGGTACTGGTATGTAATTCGCATCGATCAAACGGTACTCTTATTGTCTAAGTAGAGACACTTACGAAGCAATATTTTCTTCCTTGGAAAAAGAGTTAATTAAAAAGGAACCGTCGCATTAGCGTGATCGGAACCAGACCTACCCTCTAATCTATACCAGCCGCTCACGTTGCACCGGTCGCGTATTGCGTTAAAGTGATGAAGTCCTTTTTTATATAATCACCTCTAAGACTCGGTTAAAAAGTGCTTTTGATTGGAAACATTTAACATCAAAGGGTTTCTGGCATATGCTCGGCCAACCGGATCCTAAATCTATAAACGCGTCCGAGAATAGTTTTAAAATCACTTTCTAATAATGTTAAATTCCCCTAATTAATTAACAAAGCACTTTCGTTGTTTTTATCAATTAAAAACTAACCAACTTTTATCATATGTATCAGACGGATTTCGATCTTACCCGACATAGTCACGACCATTGAGCAAATACAAACACGGTCCCATTTATGTAATGATCGATCAAGTTAGACTCAGAAAAGTTGTATTAAAACCAAAACAACCCCTAAAGTATTTCTACAAACACAACATACGGAGTACCGTCGAAACGATGGTCCTCACATCCCAGCACTTAAAGATTTAGCTTGACATGACTATGGTAAACATGGCATGAATTAGATTTGCTGGATAGATCATTTAGGAAATTAAAAACATGTAAAGGGTGCGATTGATTTTCAAAAGTGAGAACGAAAGTGTCACGCTTAAGTTCAGTTTGAAAACAAATATTTTAAGACAAAGAAGTTTAGACAAGCAATGCGATAAAATAAAGAATGTAAAAGCGGTGCAAATAATTAAACGAATTTAAGGCAAGGCAGAAAATAAACAAAGTAAAGCAGTGCGGGAAAGTAAATAAAGTAAAAATGGTGCGAGTAAAAAGTAAAATGCAAATTGAATAACAAACCTGCTCCAAATCAGAGACTTTAATCTAGTACAATGCTGGAAAGTAAATCTGACTTGGAAAGTAAAATGGCGGCAAGATTACTCTACTTCTAAAGTGCTCTAATCTCGATTACAACAATGGTGCAATAACCCCTCGATGTGACGGATTATTGCTTTAAACAAATTGAATTTATGCTTATACTGTAACTAAGAGAGGATGATTAACAAATGGAAACTAGTGGCCTATTTATAGTGTGAAAACCCTTGGAAGTTACACGAAACGTTCAGAAAACGTGTGGAGAAAATTCCTCTGGTCATGGCCACTTCCTCCAACTGCCATTGACCAAGGCGCGTTTTAGGAAGATGGTGCCCACCATCTACCCATGGCGTCTGCCATGTGTGAAAAAGGTGTAGGACGTGGTCTTTTGACCGTTGAGACATGGTTAAAACCCTACACGTCTTGGCGTCCTCCTTGGCCAACGCCATGTGGAACGCCATGTGTGTATTTTCCACTGAAATCTTCCGATTCTCGCTTTTTTTGCTTCTTTTCTTCACCGACGGCTCCACTAAGGCACTTTACCTGAAAACAACATAAAACATAAGCATAATACAAGAAAAATAGTAAATAAACTATAATAACCATGTGCAATCCGAGCCAAATACACAGTGTGTTTCAGTGTTATCAGCAGACTTATTTGCTTGGAGCGCCGCAGACATGCCCGACCTCGACCCTGAAACTGCCTGGCATCAACTCACCATCGACCCAGCAGCTCGAGCGGTAGCACAGCGCAGACGCAAATAGTATGACAAAATGGCACAAGCTGCCGAAAAACTTGTAAAAGACCTCTTAGAGGCGAAATTTATCTCGGAGGCCAAGTATACAACCTGGCTGTCCAATATTGTACTAGTCAAAAAACATAATGGAAAGTGGAGGATGTGCATTGATTACACCGATCTTAACCGGGCTTGCCCGAAAGACGCTTATCCTTTGCCTAGCATTGATAAGTTAGTAGATAATTCCGCAGGTTTCAAACTCTTGTCCTTCATGGACGCCTACTCAGGATACAACCAAATTTCCATGGCCAAAAAGGACAAGAGATATACCACTTTCATGACCTCGTCGAGGAACTATTACTACAACGTAATGCCCTTCGGTTTAAAAAGCGCAGGGGGCACGTACCAGCGCGTGATAAACAAAGTCTTCCGATCAGAAATCGGAGACATGCTCGAAGTATATATGGACGACATGATCGTGAAATCCCAAAAGAAATTCGATTATACGATCCACTTGCAGAAAGTCTTCGACTAAGCGAGGAAATGCAAAATGTGTTTTAACCCAGAAAAATGCACCTTCTGCGTGCGGGCAGGGAAGTTCCTCAGTTTCTACCTCATCGAGAGGGGGGTCGAGGCCAACCCTGACAAATGTTGAGAGTTTGCTAAATTCCCCACGCCAAGGTCAAAGAAATCCATACAATCCCTCAATGGGATGCTCGCCTCACTATCTCGCTTCGTGGCCAAGTCTACCCAACACGCTCTTCCCTTCTTTAAGCTTCTACGAAAAGAGGCAATATTCGAGTGGACAGAAGAATATGAGCAGGCTCTGCTCCACCTCAAGAGAGCCTTGTCTGAACCCCTAGTTCTGTCACGACAAGATAGCGGGGAGACGTTGTACTTGTATCTCTCTGTCACTAGCGAGGCCATTAGTGCTGCCCTCATTCGAGAAACCCTCGATGGGCAGAAGCCAATATATTTCACCAGCAAGGCCTTGCAAGGGCCAGAACTCAGATACCAGCAGATCAAGAAAGTTGTCTTGGCCCTTATCAACGCTGCGAGGATATTAAGGCACTAATTCCTGGCCCACACGATAGTGGTGCGAACAGACCAGCCCATAAGACAGCTGCTTAGCCGGCCAGACATGGCCGGCAGAATGCTCAAATGGTCTTTGGAGCTGTCAGAATTTGACATCCATTACGAGAGCAGGAAGGCCCTCAAGGCACAAGTCCTGGCCGATTTCGTGGCAGAAATGACGCCTCTAGCACCCCTATCAAGCGAAGCACAAATGGACTATCTTCGTCGACGGAGCTTTCAGCTGCACAGGTAGTGGTGCCGACATCATCCTCGAGAATGAAGAAGGAATCCTAATCGAAGTATCATTAGTCCTGTCCTTATCCACCTCGAACAATCAAGTCGAGTACGAAACGTTCCTCGCAGACTTACGGTTGACCGATGACCTGGGCGCTAAGGAAATGAAGATCTTCACAGATTCCCAGCTCGTGGCATCCCAAGTACGAGGAGAGTATCAGGCAAAAAATGACCATCTCGTCGAATACCTGACGTTGGTAAAAGAAAGGATAACTAGGTTTGACACGTGAGAAGTCCAACACATCCCCAGCAAATGAAACACTCGGGCAGATGTCCTGTCAAAATTGGCCAGCACCAGAAAGAAAGGCGATAATAAGTCTGTCATACAAGAAATACTTCCCCGTCCAAGTATCGAAAAGTCGTCGGTGTTGCTCGACGTCTACGTCATCGGCGATAGTAGCTGTTAGATGACCCTGGTATACAACTACCTCACCACAAGGGCATTGTCCAAGGACAATAAAGAGACCAACATAACCAAGCGAAGAGCCTGCTCATACGTCCTGGTCGATGACAAGCTCTACCAACGAGGATTCTCCATCCCCCTCCTAAAATGTGTTGAGGAGGGAAAGATCCCTAAGTTCTCCAAGAAATTCATGATGGGATCAACACACAACACCTGGGAGGGATATCCTTGGCACGAAAGGCCCTGCGAGTAGGATACTACTAGCCGACCATGCAACACGACGCTAAGGAGCATGTCAAGAAATGTGACAGATGCCAACGCCACGGGGACATGCACTTGGCGCCCCCTAACGAGTTAAAGATTTTGTCTTCCCCATGGCCCTTCGCCTGGTGGGGGTGGACATCCTCGGCCCCTTCACAATGGGGTTTTATCAGAACAAATTTGTGTTCGTGGCCGTCGATTACTTTACAAAATGGATCGAAGCCGAGGCTCTTACCAAGATCACAACCTTCAACATACTCCATTTTTACAAAAGAAACGTCCTCGTATGATTTGGGGTGCCCCAGGCCCTTGTAACCGACAACGGGACCCCGTTCACGGACAGGAAGTTTCAAGACTTCATCGCTAAATTAGGCACAAAGCAACATTTCACATTCGTCGATCATTCCCAAACTAACGGGTAAGCAGAGGTCGCAAATAGGGTGATCCTTCGAGGTCTGAAATGAAGGCTAGGCGAAGCCAAAAAGAGATGGGTCGAGGAGCTACATAGTATGCTCTGGGCCTATAGAACAACCCCACACTCAACCACCAGGGAAACTCCCTTCCGACTAGTGTACGGAACCGAGGCAGTAATCCCGGTGGAGATCAGGGAACCCTCCAGGCGAACCAACGCTCCTCTCGACAAGGAGCTGAATGACGAAGCCCTAAGAGAAGAACTCTACCTGGTCGAAGAGATCCGATCAGGGGCAGCTCTCTATGAAGCTTCGTTGAAACAAAAAATAACTATGCGTCACGACGCCAAAGTCATAAAGCGCGACTTCCAAGTTGGCAGCCTGGTCCTACGCAGAAATAAAAAAGATTCATGCGAGGGCAAGCTGGCCGCAAACTAGGAAGGACCATACATGGTCAAATAAAAAACAGGCACCGGCGCCTACTGTAACACCCTAAATTCCCCCGCATAATTTAATCGGATTAATCAGAGTAAAATGATACAATTTAGAAATAAGGGCATTACTTTCACATACACTTGCTCATAAGTAGACATGTAACATAAATTAAAACATACTTTAATCCGAAATACTCTTTATTACGCAGCGGAAATGAATCACTCGAATAATAAAGCATAACGGTCTCAAGTGACCAAGAACTAGTTTTGTAAATCGTAAAGACAACTAAAATTCTTTAATCAAAATAAAACATGCATCAAAGCGTTCCCGACTCCTAATGTTACATATCAGAGCAGACGCCACTAAAGTGAAGCACCTCGTCTTCACCGACCACGACTTCCAACTACTCCTGAGTATCTGCAGGATACCGTATAAAGCATCACCAAACATAGAAGGGGTGAGATTCTCAAATCAACAAAAGAAGAAGATGAAAGAAGTATAAAAGCATAAATCAACAAGTTATTCACCCATATCACAACTATCAACAACAATCACACACCTCAGCACAACCACAAATCATCAATCACAACATAATGCAACACAACTACAAGAATAATGCAATGAGACACCAACTAGACTCAATGCATATGGTACCAAATTTCGATCCCTGTTTCATGATTACAATTCCCGTCGGAACGTCTATCTAGTCGCTCACACCCCACACGGGCATACAACAATCATGATTGCTCACACCCCACATGGGAACACAATCACCTCAACAACAATGACAACAACATTAATTCCATTAAAGGAATCCGGATAGATGCTCACACCCCACTTGGGCACACATCATCCCTCAACTCATGTATCATGCTATGCACCTTCAACGACAACATGCAACAACAAACAAATGCATCAACATAGCATATCATCATTACTCGATTCATTAATTCACAACAACACACATACACCTATTCGAGCATGCATATTCATAATAATCTTCCAAACTACATCATCTAAAGAAATTATCAACGAAGCAACAGGAAACCACGCGAAACCACCAGAAAACAACAAAGAAATAACAAAAATTGTGCAAGCAGCATTTGTTGCGCCTCATCACATCGCTCGGCGCAGCAGGGGCGTTGTTGCGCCTCTTGCACCGCTCGGCGGCACACAGATGTAGCTCTCCACTTTAATTCCAACACTTCCAGTAGCGTTCCATGCAACGCCTTTTGGTCACCACCTGACACAGCATTGCTGCGCCTCTCACACCACCCGGCGGCGCACGGGCGTAACTTCTCTTCCTAAATTCTAACACTTCCAGTAGAGTTCCATGCTATGCCTCTTGAGCACCGCCCGACGACACAAAGCGCTGCCTGACGCTACGATTCTATCGCCCGGCGCTACGTGCGCGTAGCAGAGTTCCTGCAATCTCACTGTCTGCTACACCAGACCCAATTTCTCCCCAAAACAGTCCTCATAGTGTACGAAAATCATATCAACCTTCTGCAACATTTAGCAACCACAACATACATGATTTTATAGACAACATCATGAACACATATTAGCATCCTACATCATTAGGACCTATCCTTTTCCCATCAAACCCCATCAAAACCCCAATTATCTATCACAATATTCAACATTCTCATGAATTCAACCTAGTGATTCCTACCCAAATACATACATCATCCAAACCTTGAGAGATTAAAGAATTCCTACCCCTACCTTGTATTGATGAGCTTTCTTTCTTCTCCAATGGAGTTCTCCCTTCTCTTCCTTGCCATAGCCTCTTACACCTCTTCTCTTAATTTCACGTAGAATGAAACTGACTTCTCTATTCCCTAACTCCTTTCATAAACCCCCATTTATGGTTTTCCTTATTTGCCCTTACTCAACCTCGTACAGTTACCTTCTCGCCCTTCTACTCTCTACACATCTAATTATTTTATTTATTTTATCTTATTATCTCATTTTTGTATTATCATTATTATTAAATCCCACTAGTGAAATAATACTAACAATAATTCCCACTAATAAATATAATCCCACATAATATCCATTTTATACTATGGTTCAACAAATACCAACTAATTAATCCAATTAGTTTCACTCCCCCAAGGACCCATTCCTAAGGCCACTACCCCTTAATACGGGTACTTAAACACAACGAAAACACATCAAGTCACAACATCAACTACACCGACTCATAATTATCTTGCAAATAATAAACAAATCAAAATAGGGTGTTACACCTACTACCTCGAACAACTGGACGGAGAACCATTTGATCGACCATGGAATGCTGAAAAGCTCAAACAATATTACAGTTAGAACCAACGATCAGTCATGACTAACTGCCGACAAGCTCTCCCCACTACGGGGAGGCTGCTCGGCCACGAGAGCATGCCCTAATACAAGCACAATCCTTAAAAATACAACAAATGCAAGTTTCTGCTCATGGGACGAGCAGACTCCGTGCCCGATGGGGATACCCCAATCGAGCTCCGCCGTTGTCGTACCAGCATGGCAAGACACCCAACTCGCAATAGGAATAGTCCAAGCCTTGTGCGATCAAGACCTCAATTGACATCCTAGTCCCACGATTGGCGAAACTACTTCGCCTCCTCGACGAGTCCCCCAAACTGTCGAGCATCAAAACGAGTCGAGCAAACTCCTACATCTATCGAGCACAATTCGCAAATATTAACAAAGCACAAATAAGATGCAAGACATATAATGTCGAACACATACACACACACACACAGATATATATATATATATATATATATATATATATATATATATATATATATATATAAGTACGGCCACAAGGCCAGAAAGTTGTCAAAGTATATTACAAATGTGGGCCAAGCCCAATCATCAATTACAATCAAATGGCACGCAGGCCAACAAAATACTAAGGTACAAAAACAAAAGCTAAACTTCATTGGTGGGAAGCTCGGGAGGAACCACCAGGCCGTCAATAACTTGGTTCAGAATGCTCATTCCCTCGGTGACCAGTTAGACGTCAGAATTCAAGGCCCTCATCTACTCCACGGCTGCGCTAAATCCGAACTCGGCTGCCCCTAGGTTATCCTGCTCGAGGATGCGGATTCTCTTAATCAGGTCTGCTCGAGTCTTCGGAGCTCTTTCCTCCTCAGTTTCATCTTGGCCAGCAGCCGAGGAGCCCTCCAACCCAGCAACCTTCGCCTTTAGCATGGCGTTCTCCTCCTTCAAGCGTTACATCTCCTCCCTAGTTTGATTCATCTCTTTTAAAAGTTCGACCTTGGCCTCATAATTGCCCTGGAGGGTCGTCAATTTATTGAACAACTCAGCAGTTTCCAGCTCAAGCTCGGTTTCCCTTTCCTTGACCTTCTTAAACTCCGCGACCGTAACTGTCTTCGCGTCCCCAAGGGCCAGCGCTGCCTCCAGCACTCTCATCACAGCAGCTGCATCCTGGAACAGAAGTATCCTCCTCACCTTAGGATCAGCAGACAGAATGGCTGACGCATCAAGGTCGGGGACAACAACTGAACCCTCCCCATAAAAAATCTTCCCTTGCAGATAACAGGGTGGTAGCACAAATTTGCCCCCGATAAAGCCGCTCGAACCATCGACCGGGGGAGAGCTGATATCATCCCGCTTCCTTTTCTTCTGAGGATTCGGGGTAGAAGGATTCAACGTGCAGCCCGAAAAAAAGGTAGAACCGCCGACGAACTTTTCCAGCGTCACTTGCTGCTTAGCCGTGTCGACCTTCGGCACCGACGCCTTCTTGAGATTTTTGGTCGCCGCGGACCTGACCAAGCGCTCACGCATGTTCGACATTTTCCCGGCATAAATAAAAAAGGATTAGCACATTGCACAAGACATTAACAGTTCAGGCAAAGGGTTAATCTATACCAAGGAGCTCGAACGCGACATCCTTGTTCTCACATTCGAGGAGGGCCTTGGTATTTATATAGCGGACCACCCGAACAGGCTCCCCATCCTCCCCGAATAACACTTTGTTGTCCTTGTTCACTACAAAAGCAGGGATAAAACTCTCCACGAATGCCGTCAATGCTCGAAAGAACTTCTTGTCCTCAGCGCTCAGCTGGTGATGCTTAACGAGGAACTGGCCGGTCCTATATCTAAAATGAGCAAACACCCATTCTAGGGGGAACTTCAATACCGGTCTCATTACTTCCTAACCATTTACCTCCACGATTTCCATGGTAGCCAGAGATTCCTTAGCCGCCTCTGAGACAGACTTCACGACAAAGAACCTATATTTAAAGTTTCGAACAGACTCTGAATATGGCCAGAACAGCCTGCTATGTTGTTTAAATGACACCCAGCTTTGCTTTGGATCATCTGTGCTCCTTTGAATCTGGAAGATGCAGAAAAAGAGCTCCACTGTAGCTCCGACCTTTAGATACCGGCACACTAGCTCGAAGGCCCGAATAAACGCCAAAGCGTTCAGATGAAGTTGGGTAGGACACAACTCGAGATGATAGAAAATAGCCCCTTGAAAATCAGTGAAGGGCATACGATACCCCTCCTCCGTGAAAGCAAATTCGTACATAAGAAATCTCATCCCCGGGTACACCGAACATATCAGGTCATCCTCTGAGAGACAAATCGCTTTCTAGCCCGCGGGTGCATCCTTTGCCCGGTCCTCAAGGTAAGGGAACGAACGGGCCTCCTTTTCGGTAAAGGTCGATCTCGTTACTAAGGGCTCTAGGGCGATCCAGCTAAGATTCCCTTCAGCCACCCTAACGTTGGCGTGCTCGAAAGGTTCCGCAGCCTCTCCGTTAACAGTCCTAACATCGGGGACGACTCCCTCGTTCCTATCGGCCATTTCACCTGAAAAGCAGAGGAAGCAAAAGTGAATTCGACGACAGAGATCAAATCAACCCTTCCACCACAAATCAAGTGAAAGGGCGAGGAATAAATACGAGGATGCCCTCAATCCCTAGTCGACAATACCGGGACACGACGAAATCCTCTCCCCCGAGGAACAGGGACGAGTCTCCACGACTCTACACAGGACTCCTACGCGGACGTGTTTCCTCGACAATTGAAACTTACGCGAAAATCAATTCTCGCGTCGAGGAGGCCTAATGCCCGACTATAAACGTGACATACTTCTAACTATAAACCTACGAAGATCTACACAGTTCTACGCAACATGCAAAACATTCATCCTAGGTTCATCATGTTCTTCAAGGTCTTCATGAATATTCTAGAAAATTCATGTGTTCATCAACGAACGCATGAACTTCAACCAGAAAGTTCATGTGTTCATCAACGGACGCATGAACTTCAACCAAAAAATTCATGGATTCCCAGAAAATCAAGAACTATCATAAGACTAACAAGTAATGACGAAGAACTTACTTGAAGATCTGAAGGTTGAAGATGAAGATCTGGAGGTAGAAGATGAAGGTTGACGACGGCGAGATAACTTTAGCGAAGAGACAAGTTGCAGAGAAAAAAAGGTTAGGGAGAGAAATTTGCGTGAAGTGTGCAAATAAATCCTCGTTCCCCCTTTTATAAGCATTTGCTCGCATGGAGAAGTGCAAAAGACAAGTCATCATAGCCTAGACCCCCTAGGCCTTGACAAAATTTAATTACGCCACCACGTGTCAGAAGGGAATCTTCGTTTGGCATTCTCAAAGCTAAATGTTGCATTCCCCAAGGAAAGTTTTCTCTAGCTCTCTGCGGGCATACCCTCCTCGACAATTCATACAAGTCACCTTCTCATCGAGGCTGGTCGACATAAAACGTCCTTCCCGTGGGCACCTTCTCACTAAGTCTGGTCGACACAAAAACGCCATTTTTGCGAGCACGCCCTCGCATACTAAGGGATTGTCGGACTCATAAGCGACCAGCTGTCGACCATGCTTAACATAGACAAGCGAATGACATGTCCCCGAACATTTTCATTCGAAAGTAACGACCTCAAGAGGCTTCCCCGCGTTGCAACTCTTGCCCCTCGGTCGACCAACTAGGCTAGCTCAAGTCATTACTCTTCCTCAGAGCAAAGACTTTGGGGCTCTTGTTCAGGACTGAACAGACACATGGCCCACAGTAGGGCAAGGCCCAACCCAGTCAAGCTCTTGGCAAGGCCCAATAACGAGATTCAACCAATCTAGTCATTGGGCACGATATAGTCATTGGGCACAATATAACCATTGGGGACGTCCACCTCATGCGCTTGACAGTTCACACGACCAACTGCCCCTCCGGAGTTCACGGGGACAGTTGGGCCAGGTCAAAAAGTCACGCACTAGACCTTCCACCTGGCAGTCTCCCATTGGCCGACCAGATATTTTGGCCATATGGGAGACCTTGGCCACGCGCTGAGGGTTTTTTCTATAAATACCCTCTCACTTGAGAGGGTAAGGTTTGATCAATATCAAATATTCACTACTCATACCTAAACGTTTTGTACTTGCTTTCTCTAGCCGAAAAAACTTACTTTGGCATCGGAGTACCTTGCAGGTACCCCCTCTTCTCCTACAACCGTCATCGCTGCCCTACACGGAAGGCCACGAAGATCCATTTTGATCACCTCAGATCAAAAATCAATATCAAATCCATGAAGGAAAACCTTGAGTTAATTTACTATATAAGGAGCTCAAACATACACTAGAAAGCAAGCATTCCCATTAAAGATCTTAAAGTGTTAGGTTTTGTGGTGTATATTCATGATAATTCCCTAATAGGATTAATGTATAATCTTTATGTACACCTCTATGTTTCAGTAACTTGCATTAAAGGTTTGCATAGTTGATTTGTATTCGACAATGTTTATATACACCTCTATGCTTTAGTAACTTGTCATATAAGGTTTGTCTAGTTGAGTTGTAATATTCAACATTCTTTCATCTTGTGAAGATTGAAGTTGATCACAATGGTTTACTGGCCGTTTTCCCCTATCACTGGTTTTGTGACAAAGAAAAAAGTGAGTAGATTCTCATATTTAGGGGGAGACTCTAAATAGAAAGTCATTGGGTAGGGTTAGGAAGAGACATTGAACAACACAGGGTTGTTGTTGCTTGTAAGTTTAATTATACTAAACTACTAATAGTGAATTTTCTTTCTTGGATTGTGGACTCAGCCTCTTAGACGTAGGTGTAGTTTCACCGAACTGGATAAACAATTGATTGTGTTCTTTATTACTTTTCTCCTTCATCATCTATTACTTGTTAGTGTAGTGGTTCTAGTGTATCTCACCAAACCTATTGTAGAAGCATCGAGTTCGACATCTGTCCCTTGAGGAATATAATTTCAAGGTGGATATCTACCTCGTTAGTTGTTGGATTTCTTCGACCAACATTTTGTTTTTGCATATTGATTATGGCTTGACACTTATTTGGGTTCACCTCTATCCCCTTTCTCGTTAGCATAAATCCCAAGAATTTTATTGCTTGGACTCCAAAAGAACCTTTAACACCATATTATCTATGTATACACCAAGGTTCTTTCCTATTTGTTCAGAGAAAATTGTGTCCATTAATCTCTAATAGGTAGCTTTGGTGTTCCTAAGGCCGAAGGGTATCACTTCATAATAATAGTTGCATGTGTTGGTCATGAAAGCAATCATGGTGCCTTTAAATGGTTCATCTTGATTTGGTTGTATCCTGAGTATGCATCCATAAAACTCAATATTCTTTTAACCTGAATCGCCTTTTATCAGCTTATCAATGTTGTATAGATGTGAATTGACCCAATTTTATAACCTTTTGACTGTAATATCTTTATTGTATGTAAATCCAACAAGAAAGGATAAAAGAACCAAGGAAAAAATAGCAAGGGACCACAAAATTTAAAGGCTAAAATCAAGCTAAATTCGTAAGGTGAATTTCCCCTAAGTAGTGAATCAAAGACAAATAACCAAGGTTGCAAAATAGGACAAATTTATTGGACAAATCACAACTCGTCTAATGAATTTAAGGGAGTTAAAATGAGATTTTGAAGATGACTTTAGCGGGAAGAAAAATATAAAGTTGAATTTACTGAGCGAGTCATCCTTCGTCAAACAAATGAAGGCAAAAATTGAAATTTATAAATAAAATCTTTATCTCATTGTTGGATAATTAGTTTGGTAGAATAATATATTTACTTTATAGAAACACTAGTGAAATAGAGCGAGATAGTTTGTAACACTGAAGGCAGGTAGAAATGGATTCAATAAATGATTGAGAGATTATCCAATATCGTTATGCCTCTACTTCTTATGTATGGATACTATCATTATGCTTCTATTTTTTCTTCTTCTGAGAATCACTCTTAGGTTTAGACCAATGATACGTGTTTATGCCAAAACACGACTTGATTGTTTATAACATGTTTTGTGTACTTAGACTACCATTTAGAATCACTTTTTAGGTTTAGATATATGTAATTATCTATTAAAAGGTATACTATATAAGTAGGTTTAGTTTTGATATTTACATATATTGTCGAATCTTAATGCTATCATATTGTTTGTTACACTGAGAGATCGTCAAATAAACAATACGATTGATAACATGATGTTATTTTATACATGAAGAGAAGATAAATCTTATAGAAAGTGGTTTCCAAGTAATAATAGAGATTTCACTTTGCTTTCTCGTATAGTTTCTAGAAGCTGCTCGACCCCCTTCCCGAAAAGATATTACTTTGAGCTTAAAATTATTTAAGTCAAAGAAACCCGATAATAAAAATGAAAGAAACACGATAGGCAGTATCTAAGCGTGCTCCATCGCCTTCTTCTTACATTGAAGGAGTGTGAACTGATCAAGACACCCGATAATAAAAATGAAAGGAACAAGAACAATAAAAAAAAGTTCGCACCTACTAGAACAAACGGGATCCATTCGTAAAAGATCAATATCAATATAAGATCAGTTGTATCTTCTACGACCTAGCATTCTTCCAACAATCTCTTCCACAAGAGTGCTCTAATGGCAAAGAGTTGTATCCACTTGAAACTCGACATTACTTACTTATCATACACACCTAGCCGGGGGCACTTTCAGCCGGTGGTAGGGGCCCCTAACTTGGTTGGAGCCATTAGAACGCGTATTTAATCTAGTCCAAGAAGGAAATCTGACACCCATCTCAGTCTCAGGGACATGCCGAGAAGAAACAGCTGGTGTCAGGTTTTCGGGAATTGAATCAGGATTATCTTGTGCCAGAACTGATTGCACTAGGAAAAGAAAGCCAGTTGCTTATTCTCATTCCTTTAAGTCAGAGATTCGTTTAAAGCCTTTCGCTAGCATTACAACAAAACATTATAAATGGCATCCATCCGATTCATTAGTTGCGGGCGCATAGTAATTCTTTCTTACTGTAGCCACACAAAGAAAAAATTCGATTTCATAGACGAGGTGGTAATTAAGTAGCAATTAACTTTTAAACCTTTTTCTTCTTTATCGCGGTTCCTAAAGACGATCCTTGCCTTTGTTCGATAGAAGAATCTGGAGCGGATATCCGATAGTTGCCAAGTCGAAACATACAGTATACATCCAAAAAGGAGAGTTTCTTTAGAGCGGGTCAGGGAATTTAAATCTAAGTCAATCCTAAAATCGATTCCCATTGAAGTTTGACGAGAGATATCAGTAGGATATATAGGTTACAATTTCTTCACTCACGCGAGATTGCTAAGGCAGAAAAACGAGAACTCAAATGTTTCTCCTATTCTCTCCAGAGGAAACTGAGAAGTAGATCCAACCTATATAATGATCATTGTTAGTAATTGCAAACTAACTCCAAGATCTCTCTATCATTTAATCTTCACTTTAATTTAATTTGTTATTTTAGTTTATAAAACAACTCTTAAAACAATCTTGAAATCTATATTAACAATGATTTTATGATTTTAAATTAAATCCCAAAATAAAAAAACCAAACACCAACCACTCTCCTTAATTTTGATTATCTTTCGTTAAAAGCGCAAATTTGTTTTCTATCCGTTAAAGCAAAGCATCGCCGGTGGCTACTATTTAAATCTGCAAACCCAAAGCTCACAAACTTTCATTCCCCAAAATACCCTTATCTCTTCACTTTAATTATTTACGACACTGTTCATTTACCTCAGGGCCCACACAGTCATTTCACCACCATTACTTCTACAATAATCTATCACCATTCATTCCACACGACACCGTTTCAACCACTCATCGCCACCGTCGCGGCTTCAGTTTCACCTCGATAGCTTCGCCTCCTTCACAAAAAAATCCATTTCCATTTTTACCCCTCACAATCCCTCCAAATTCCAATTCTCACCAACCGTTGTTTAATTCCCATCTAGGAGCCTCGATTTTCGATCGCATTGAAATGGAGCCCTAAAAATCATTCCGTTAGGGTTTCGGCGTCTTTCGGGAATTGGAAGTTCTGAATTTTTTTTCCGGAATGGCGGATCGAGGAGAAGATGAGGATCTGGAAATGGCGATTCGGATGAGCATGACGCCAGAGCCGAAGCGCAATAAGCCTAGGGACGAAGTCGCGGGTGTTGTTTCGGGGTTGCCGGAGGATTCGCCGGAATCTAAGACTCGGAGACGGGAACTTATGGCTGCGGCTGCTGAGAAGCGGATGGCGACGGTCGTTAGGGTTTCGCCTTTGTCGCCGGCAGGGAATAAAGGATTGAAGAAAGGCGGTGAAGTTCCGAGGAGAGTGGAGGAATTGCCTTTAAGAGGTGAGAGTTTGTGTAAGGAGCTTTCTGCGGAGGAAGCTAATAAGTTATTTGTTATGGTGTTTGGAAGTGAAGTCTCAAAGGACATTCTAGCACAGTGGTGCAACCAGGGAATAAGGTACTTTCACTAATACTGTATGTTGCAAACATGGTTAAGCCTTTGGAATAGAACTTAAAGTAAATTGTTGTTTTTTAGAATCATTTGTGCCAAAATAATTTATTAATCTAGTACTGAACATATGAAGAGGTACCCAATTCGGAGTCAGCGGATTGAGTTTTGGTGATCATGCAAGAAACGAATATGTAAAATAGGTAATAAGTAATGTGAATGTTGTAAGTCTTAAGTGTTCATTAGGCATGTTGGTTAGAGGGGTTATTTAGTTAGTTAGGATATTTGGGATGAGGTACTTCTCAGGGTGGGCACAAGAATTTCGAGGTGTAGAGAGATATTGTTGTGCCGGATGGTTTGGAATCAGATGAACATCTCAACAGGAAGCAAGGAATCGAGAAAATTCAGGATTGGCTAATGAGTAATGTTAGAAGAACACTCTCCATTGGGTGATAACATGTGAGACCTAAATTATGTGGTGTCTCATTCCTTATTTGAGGAAACCCATTCTCAAAGTGGTGGGGTCTATATGAATTTCAACCGGATAGTAGGGTGTTGGAGAAAATGTTATTAACATCTCTCAAAAAAAGAACCAAAAATTAGCTGTTAGATGTTTGGAAGCCAGGAACAGTTGGCTAAAAGGAACTGGAATTCAGAGAAGTATGAATCTTTGAACTAGAAAGGGAACCAAAGGGGACATCATTGTCTCCCGCTTTAAAGTAGACAGCAGAGTAATCAATGCGAACCCGAATGATGCGATGCGGGGATATTTTGTTATATGAAGTCGTGTACTTGCTCGAGTTCTCTTGCAAATGTTGAAGGGAGGATGTAAGACAGCATTAATATGGATTTAATATAAATCCTGAACTTTTAACATAACATATTTTATTTTACGCAATGCATTCACGTAGGAGGAAACTGGCTTATTTGGTTTACTTTTTTTCTGAAATTAGAGCAGTGTTGCAACTTGGGATTATAACCAACATGTCGGAGAATTACTGTGATAGGAAAGAACAAGACTAAACCCTAATCCCTACGCCAAGGCCCTATAGGTTTACACACTAAGGGCTGTAGAGGGGCATCAGTTAGAGGTGTTGGGGGGGGGGGGGGGGGATTAGTTAAAGGAGAGGTAAAAGGAATTTTATGTAGCGGTGGTGGTTTACTTAGTGCTGTATTGGTCATTCACTTTTGTATTTTCCTTTTTGTTACATCTGGGGTTGGACAGACCCTCCGTAGCTTGGAGCATATTATTGCGCTTAAATTGTATACTCTAATAATACACATTTATTTTTGAATTACTGACAGGGATTCGTTTCACATTGCAATTAGTTAAAGGAGAGATAAAAGGAATTTTGTGTAGCGGTGGTGGTTTACATAGTGCCGTAGTGGTCATTCACTTTTGTATTTTCCCGAGTTGTTACATCTGGGGTTGGACAGATCCTCCATAGCCTGGAGCATATTATTGCTCTTAAATTGTATACTCTAATAAATACATATGTTTTAGAATTACTGACCGGGGTTCGTTTTTCATTACAAGTACAAACTGCTTATGTTAATTTACTTATTGAGTGTTAACTAAATCAAATGTTACATGCACAATCCACTAAGGGAAGATCTCTTGACCTAGATCACTAATCGTGATTGTCAAAGTTAGCTTTTTTTCAATTTGTCTTGATAAAAAAATAGCTTGGTGATATTGGAATAATAAAGAATGAGTAAAGATCTTGGTAAAACACCGAGGGCAAAATTAATAAAGCAATTCAAAATTAACTATTTCTATTCAATCTTTGCATGAAATAGAGTGGCAAAATTCCTTGCTATCCAGGATGTTATGTTCACTTGATGCTATAGAACTTATTAATTAGAACATGAAGTCTCGATGGTGATATCATGACAATATTCTTTATTTGTTAATTGGATAACTGTTTTATGCTTCTGCAAAGGTCTGTTTAACTTAATGTATTGGCATAAGCTTTGCTGCATCTTGTCCTGTAATAGATGAATAACTTTTCTTTATTTAGCTACGCATACATTTGTGCATGTTGTCCATCCTAACTAATGTTATGCTACACATTTTCCGGTTGTTAAGCTTAATTTCTGAATGGTTCAATTTGATTCACCGAATAATCAAACCCATAAAGGAAATAAAAAAAAGTGTCCTCAACTGATCATCAACATGTCATGTGTTTTTCATATTGTCCTGTTCTAAATATTCGTTTGACTTTTGAATTATTTGTTTCTAAAAAGTATAAATTCCAATTAAATTATTTACTTGTTTTTTTTGCTAATACTATGAAAACTCTCCTTTAGGTTTAGCTCTGATCCTGAAACATCAATGGGCCTAGTGCAGCATGAAGGAGGCCCCTGTGGCGTTTTGGCAACTATACAAGTAATGGCTACATTTTTCAGTATTGCTTTTTTGTGGCACGCTATCTATTTTTCAAAACTGTTTAATAAAGTCCCTACTTCAAGTGATGTAAGATCCCTATTTGGTTCTCATGTCTTCACAACTGTAGGGACCTTCTGGATAGCCAATCTAATAGTGACCATCAAAGTCTCTAAACCTTCGAGACTGTTTTCAATGGTTTTGAACTGTTCGGGCACAATTGATTTCAAAGTGAAACTATAGTTGCCAAATGAGTACGGAATCCTGTTAAATATTAACAACTTACTTTAGATTTTATGTAATTTGTGTCTTTCGTCTTCCTTTTGTGTTTTTTCTTGTGTTAAACAATATCTTGCTTTGCTCGTTTTCACCATAATAATGTAGAACTCCTTGCTTTATTAAGAAAGTAAGACTTTTCTGTAGCTTGTTTGTTCATGCGTGGGCATGTCTGCACATGTTCTTTTGTTATTTCCACTTTATTTATTTCTTCTACAATATACAATATAAGTTCCATATTATTTTTTTCGCTCTACATTGATTTTGCTTGTTTTTCCCTTTAACTTTTCAGGCATTTGTGCTCAAATACATTATTTTCTTCAGTAATGAATTATCACGCATTCCACAGAATCGAGGTCTGGGTGTGTCAAGTAAAAGTCACTCTGTTCCATCATATAATATTTCTTCACTCACTGAAGATGTAAAAGTAAGGTGATTAACTTTTTCCTGATCAGTTGTTTGTGTATACCTAGGTAAAAATAATATTAATTGCAATAAAACAATAGACTTCCATTGCTTGTACTTTGTACTTTGTCCTGTCAATTTTGTTTGATTTCAAATACTCAGTTTTCTTGTTATCATGAACATGAATGTAATTTGATTAAATTAGGTGTCTTTTTTTTTTTCCCGAGTGGCACAATATAGTTTTTCTTTAATAGATTTGTTCCAATTATGTTTCTTTCAGTCATTTTCAATCTGTATTGAGTTTGTTCATTAATTGTATTTCATTTACAGTAGGCTGTTTTAGTTTCTCACTGACAACATTGAGTCAGAACTTACTCTATTTATCAATGTTTTGTTCAAGCTGTGCATTTGCTGTAGACAAGTTTTTCCTACACTTGTCTGGAATCTTTAAGATATTTGATCATAAAAAATCTTTTAAAATGTGGTGATTCTGTTATTAGAATGTTTTCTTTTCATTTTACAAGGCATTTTTTGAGTGACTGAAGCTCATCATCCCTATTTTTTTGAGTGACTATGAAGCTCAACATCCTTAATTATTTGAACAGAATCACTATTTGAGAATTCTTGGTGGAAACGTTTCCTGTTAGTAACAAACAATTTAACCTAACAAGGTGACGAAAAATCCCGAAGAATTATTTACCCCCAGAGAATTCCTTAATTATAAATCAACCTTTACTTTACTTATGAGGCATTTAAATGGAATGGTTATTGGCTGGTGTATACCAATCTAGAAAGCATCAGATGCAGATTAAACTTTTTTTGTGTAATCCATTTTCCTTGGTGATCAAACTGATGGCATACTTGAGTCCAGCTTTTAAGCTACACGGGCTTTATTTATTTGCCTGTTTTATTAATTAATTAAATTAAATGTGGAATATAGTATGAACACAAGTTTGTGTGTTTATTAGTGTATTGTGTACATTAAATTTCACACAGCCTAAAAATTTAGTTCCTACTCTATGTCCTTCTACGCGTTCTATGGTCTTTAATGTTGGTAGGTGTATTCTTTCATATATGCTAAACTCATCATATATTTCTCTTTATTGATTTCTCGGCAGAGCCCTTGTAAGAAGTATGGGTGAAATTTTATTTTTATGTGGAAGTAATAAAAGGGCCGTGATTGCAACTTTGAGCATTCCAGGGAATGATATTCAACGTTTTGAAGGAATCTCAGAGGAGGAGGTACCTTCTTATTTGTGCTGATAATATTAGTTATTTGTGCAACATCTTGTTGGCAACAGATGGATGTGAATTTCCTATCTTTTTACTGATGTCTTCTTCTACCATGATTTTCCGATGACATTATTATCTGTTGTGCTGAGTCTTGTCCTTTACAATAAGCAGGTTGTTGCAAACTCACTTAAAGCTCTTTCTATTGAATCTTCCTTGGATCTGCTGAAAGTTCTTAGAGTTGAAACTCACACGTCAGAAGCAACTGCTTTGCAGAGGCTTGAAGCAATTATTCCTTTATTCCAAAGTCGTATGGGGGCATTGCTCTTCCTAATCTCTGCTTTACTTTCTCGTGGAATGGTACATTTTCTTACTCAATCTTTGCTATTTATTTCACATCCGAGTGTTGCCTCTATCTTCTGAAATTTGTCACGCTTCTACCTAAAAAGAATTAATTATTTGTCTGTGACTTAATGTGTGGTATATTTTTGCAAGAATATTAGAATTTGGCTGCATGATTATGGAAACTTTTTTATTAGGTTTGCTTGTGTTTTTTACTTTCATTTGCTTCGATAGGAATATTCATGCAATGATGAAAAGTAGTACATGACCATTTTGTTTATCCAAGTTATTTGCATAGTTGATGCGATGTAGTTTGTGTTAATTCAGATTATTTTCTCTATAAGCACTCTCATAAAAAGATATATTAACAGAAACTTGCAAGAACTATGAGGTTTTTAAACAAACAACTTACCGTATGAGTTGAAATCAGCTTCTCCATTACAATTTTTCATAAGCTCTTTTATTTAACTTTTCCATAATAAACATATTTGAAGCTCATAAAGACTTTCCCATAAGTGAAGAACCATAAACTTATACTACCTCCGTTCCTTTATATAAGATATAACTCATTTCTTAGGTTCATTGAATAACTAATGTATTTGGTCGATTTTTAGACTAGATACATTGATTATTCAATGAACCTAAAAAGTGAGTTGTCTCTTATATAAAGCAACAGAGGTAGAAGCTAATCCATATAGGGCCTTTATATTTGAATGTAAGGTTTAACGTTGCCTGTATATTAGGATGCTTACAGTGAGCCAAGCAAACATGTGCTGTTGTGTGTTAGAAATTCCGCCTTTATCGTGGTCTGCCCCCTAGTCGCTTAATTGCGGCATTTGGCTTGCCTTCATTACATCCTCCAACATCTTGATTGTGTTAAGTTTGAAAGGGTGGATGCAGCTCTCACCTTACAAGTTGGTTTTGGGATGAGTTAGACCCAACCCACACATTCTAAGATTGTGGCTTGAATTGGCTTAAAGATTTTTGCAACTCAATGTCATTCTCCACCCCTAAACCCATTTTGTGGTTAATAGTTTTTTGAGACCTTGGATATTGTCCTGAGCTCCTGGAGCGACCTGACCCAATTGGGTCTGGAAATGGTGGATGCTCAATGTTTACGACAAATGTGTCACTTTTGACTCGAAATTAGTTATATTAAGAATGTGGATAATACTTGTACCTTTATAGTTTGTTAAGCTTGAGTGGAAGTTTAGAGTTGGGGTTTTTTTTGTCAACTCACTGTTTTAAGAATGTCTGACTGGACTATCTAGAAATTGTTTTAGAAAAGCTTACCAAGCCAAAAAAGCTTATTCCATAAGGACTCTGGTGAAATAATAGGGATTGGATGGAAAACTAAAAAAGGGAAGTATATTTTACCAATAGGACACAGAAGGATTGTGATTTTGTGATGATAGACAGTAGCTTAATATTTCTATTTATTCTAAAAAACCAATAAGTAGACTGAAGTGTATCAGAATAGAAATACAGGGAGTTTGTTATATTGGGAGCTCTGTTGCAGAAGACACCAAGGACATCCGTCATGCTAATAGTGGATGGTATTTTATACCGTGTTGAATATTGAATGGAAAACCTAGAGAATATATTTTAGTTTAGTGCTGTATTTCTAAATATATATTATGTTGTGATAATAAACACCGACATTATTATCCTATTTATGCTAATTTTCTAGGTCAATTAAAAGTGTAATACAATCAGTACTTATATTTTGCCAATGCCACTCTTAGCATAAGAAGAGTCCTAAAACAATAATAATCCAAATATTCAACCAGATTCATCTAAATTTAGTTATAATTTATAATTTTAAGGATTCCAAAATTTGTGGTCTGACGTCACAACCTATACCAAGTTGATTCAATAGCACAAATCCGGTATCTAATTACATATTCTCCTCTGACATTTATGCTCTACAAAATATCTTGGAAACTGGAAATCTCAAAGACACTGGATGACAATGTTTCTTTCCCCGTAAGCTTAAATTAGCCTGGGTGGTTGAGGATCAGTATCATGCTAGATGGATTTCTATGTTCATACTATAAATTGTGTTGATGTTGTAATTTATAAGCTATCAGCAAGGGAAGATCAGATGAAGATGATAGAAACAATCCTCCCAACAAGCAAGACCAGAGCTATGGAGAAAATAAAATGGAAGACAATAAGTACAAAAGGAAATCTAGAGAAGAATGGCAGTAAAGGTTACTCTCACAGGTATAAACACCAATGATACGAACCCTTGAACTAACATGCATCAAAAGGATAACAACATCACCCAGTAGAAACCCTGCAAAAACGATAAAGATCAGTATCAAACAAACAAATTTATGGAAAGAAAAAATAAAGGCCAAGAAGAAAGCAAGGAAGAGGTTAATTCTGGATAGGAACTCAAGACTATCAAACTGAAGTTAACAAGAAGACCATATCACCAATAGCAAGGATAAAACCTCAGAAAAGGGAAAAAGCAAGGTTAGCAACAACAATAGCTTTCATAACTTTCAGAGCAAGTACAAAGGTATTAATGATAAGGATCAAGATGAAGTGGAAGAAAATACCATACCTCAGAAATCCTCAAATCCAGAAAAATCGCTCTAACAAAAATTCTGAAAACCAAATTAACCAAATCAGAAATCCTAAGCTCATCCCTTATCCTCAGAACACCAACATGCAATGCAATCTGAAGATTCGTGACGACATGCAGGGTAATCCTCAAGAGTGGGAGACGAAAAGTATGAATACCAGGAAAGAGAAAGAGGTGAGCAAGTATGAGAAAGAGGAAAACAAAAATACTGAAGAAATCAATAACAAGAGAGATCTAACTGGGTTAATCAAAGAAGAATGTAGTAACAATACGAGAGAGCATAAGTCGAAGTGGAAACCTCTTGGAAAAGGGTGGATAAAAGGAAACATTGATGCTAGTCTCGACGTGATCGAAAAATGGGGCCTTGGAGCTGTTTTTTGAGAGAAACCCTAGCAATGGGCTCTTTCTGCATGGAAGGAAACTACGACCCTTTGATGGCTGAAACTATGGCGTTGATGAAAGCAGTGGAGACGTCTTGCTGATATGATGAAGGTTTGGGAAAAACCTAGAACTAGCTGGGGTTTGGCTTGCAGATCCATTCACAGGAAAATGAATAGTTTTGGGAAGTTTAGGGGTTCTCACACAAAGAGAGACAACAATAATGTCGTTCACATTATTGCTAAGCAAGCCAATCAGGCTGAGAACAAAATCTGGATTGAAAGAAAATCCAAAATGTATTCAGGCCCAAGTCTTGATGACCAAATGCCCAATTAATAATATCTGTTTTTTTGTCAAAAAAAAAGAAAAGAAGCTGTTGTAGGGCAATGGAGCAGTTGTTACCAGCTCCTATAGTTCT
The DNA here is from genome assembly GCA_022829125.1 of Lathyrus tuberosus. Classification (NCBI taxonomy): domain Eukaryota; kingdom Viridiplantae; phylum Streptophyta; class Magnoliopsida; order Fabales; family Fabaceae; genus Lathyrus; species Lathyrus tuberosus. Next base: position 11,394,035 of record JALAZF010000102.1, read on the forward strand.
ATACCTTTAAAGTTTAAACTCTGAGTTCTTTTACTATGTTTTTTTAGAAAATTTTGGTCTTTCACCTTCTACACCTCCTAACATTTGGTGAATACAATGGTAAATTAGAAGTCATAAATTCCAAAGGGTAACTGAATTTACACTGGCTGTTATCATGTCTTTAAAAAGTTCTCCAATTAATATATGCAATATTTTTTCTTTCTTCAAGGATTTGGTTCAAAGTGACAGGGATGATCCCAGCCTACCACTGGTTACTGCTCCTTTTGGGCATGCCTCCCAGGTAATTGAGAAATGCCGCCATTTTTTTTATGTTTTAAATTTAGTTCATTTTAATTTAATTTTAGAATGACATTTGTCTTTTTCTACAAATCTTGTACAGGAAATTGTAAACCTACTGCTCTGTGGGCAGGCTGTTGCAAATGTATTTGATGGAAGAATGGATTTAGGTGGAGGAATGTTTCTGAAAGGTATTTCCCGAAATGTGGAAGTTGGATTTCTCACCCTGCTAGAATCCCTGAATTTCTGCAAGGTTGGTCAGTTTCTAAAAACCCCAAAATGGCCTATATGGGTGGTTGGGAGTGAATCCCATTACACAGTGTTGTTTGCTCTTGATCCCACCGTTCAAAACGAGAATGAATTGGAAGGAAGGGAAACACAGATCCGCAAAGCTTTTGATGCACAAGATCAAAGTGGAGGTGGCGGCTTCATTAGTGTGGAGGGGTTCCATCAAGTCATCAGAGAAACAAATATCAAACTTCCACAAGAGAAGCTAGATAACCTTTGCAGTGCAGGGTTCATTGTATGGAGTGAATTCTGGCAGGTAATTTTGGACTTAGACAAAAGCTTGGGAGGTTTGAAAGATTCATCAGGATTGATGGGTAAGAAGGTCTTTGATCTTTTCCATTTTAACGGAATCGCTAAATCAGATTTGAATGGCAGTCAAGTAAGTTTTGGGGGTGAAACTCCACTGCAAAGACCCAGGCTGACAAAATTAAGTGTCTCAGTTCCCCCAAGGTGGACACCTGAGGAATTTATGGCAGATGTGCAGGGCCCATCTGCTTCTGGTACAAGTGACTCTGCTGGGAAGGACATTGAGGTATCTAAACCAGAGCCTGTTCAGCATGCACCTTTGGTTGACTGCGTAAGGACACGCTGGCCACGTGCTGTCTGCAACTGGTCGGGTGATCCTCCTAGTATAGTCTGAAAGACACGAAAACAGGTTGAGCTGGGGAAAGGAAACACAATTGGTTCAGCAAAGCCATCATGAAAAGAGGTGATGAAGCTTTCACGTTTTACTTTGATATAAGGAGGGGGTAAAATCTCCAGATTCTCTACAAACTGTGCAGCTGATATATGATGTGGATTAATGTATTTTCAATTTTCTGTTCGATTTTGTCATGACATTCAAAGAGTGCGGGAAAGGAGGGGTGTGTGGTAATATTTTATTTTCAAGCCTACTTGTAAAATCAATTTAAATGTATTATTGTCAATTAGGAAGGGACTTGGTGGTTGGGATTTATTATTAATAAACACGGATCTATTCTTGTTCTGTTTTAGTATGTTGTAATATATAGTATATTATTGAGCTTGGCTTCTGAATAGAAGAAATGAGTATTTCATAATACTATTATTTCAATATCTTGTGGAACAATTCTCTCCCTCCCTCTGATGATCAGCATCTTCATTTGATTTGTGCTGAAAAATATCTTCCAGGGTTTAAATTTAAAGCATCTGAAACTTGAGTTTGAAGTATCTGGCTATTCCAGAGCTGTTCTAATTGGTAGTTATCATCAAGATACTCTTATGGTGCAAATATATTCTTCGTTCCGTTTTTCCAATCTAACAGCATGTTTGAAACTTAGTTCGGAAGCTATCAATGCAGTTAACGTTTGAAAATCACACTGATACAGCACTTAGATAATTGAGTAATGTGATTGTGTTATAAAATCAGCATAAAATCACTCGGATTCAAGACTTTCTACTTAGGCACTCAAACTAAGACATTTTTGCTTAGATTCCACGAATCCAAGACTTTCTGCTTAAATCCAAGCCCACGGATTCAAGACTTTTTGCTCATACCCTTGAGTATAAGACTTTCCTATTCAGATTTTACGAATCCAATACTTTCCTGGTTAAATCCCACGTAATCAAGACTTCCTGCTCATACTCTCAAGTATAAGACTTTCCTGCTTAGATTCCACAAATCAAAGACTTTCTTGCTTAATCAATAATTTGATCAAAGACTTCAATACTCAAGCACATAGCAGAAGACTTACTCTGCTCAAGCTCACAGCAAAAGACTTTGATGCTCAATCACATAGCAAGAGACTTTCTTTCTAAACTACTAAACAATCTGTTTAGCAGAATAGATAACAAGGTGTACTTGATATACAATCTGAGGTACATGACAATAACTATAACAAAGATCATAGCTCTTAAGATTTCTAAGATATTCATGGTTTAAGAAATCTTAAGACTTTGTAAAATTTACAACAAATAACATAAACTCTGCATACTCGATATTGTTGTTAATCTTGTTACTCCTCCATGTTGATAGAAGCGTGAAATGCTCCTTTTCTTCTTGACCCTCTTTCTTTATTCCTTGTTGTTGATCCATATTGAATCTTCAACTACTTAAATAGAATATACAAAAGAATAGCCATTGGAAGAAATAACTTGCACAAGTGTCTTTATTACTCCATAGTACTAAGAGACGTTGAAGATAGATACACAAAAAGATCTTTATCCATTGTGTAACTTGTTTAATCATACCATCTTCCTTGTGAGCTGTACTATTAGATCCGTTGAGAGTGGATATCCGTAAAGCATGTCAACTCTCCTTGAGCCATGTGAACACATACTCTAGCTGACAAACTTATTTGACATTGTAGCTTGCTTTATGCAGTACGTATCACTTAGCTTTGTCTATGGTTCTGAATAACCACTAGAAGCTGATACATTCAATAAGTGTAGAGATAACATATTGCTCTTTTGATGCTGATACATTCAGCTTAAGAGTCTACGCAATCCTATATCATCATACTTCACTTAATAACTTCCTTCAGTTCTGAACCATCAGAAGCCAAGAACTCAGCTTCTCTCAAATGCGTTCTATTAACAGATTCTGAGTAGATTCTCTTTAAGCTTTGGAACCTGCATACTTAGAACACACATTAGATAACACCATTGTTCTTTCAATACTTTGTTATCATCAAAATCTAAAGGATATATGTCATGAACAAATCTTGTTCTAACATACCCAAGTACCCCGAAGATGGATTATTCTTCTAAAGGCACCCCCTCAACACTTCGGGATAACGAGGTTGGAGAACATGCATCAAGGAGAAGCTGCTCAACATCATCAAGACGACAACTAAGATGTCAATGATGATGAATTCAACCAACCACCAATGCAAAACCAACAACAGCAAATGCAAGGTCAGATGACTTCAGAATTTCAAAGAAGGATGGAAGCTCATGTCGTAGGGGTTACGAGGTGGATTGAATAAGTTTCACCCACTTTGTATGCCAACCCTCCCAGATTCGCACTGGCGTTCAGAGACTTCTACAATCAATAAGAAGACCATATGTCGGCTTAAAGCTTAAGAGCTCGGTTTGCATCAGCTGAAGACATGAAGAATTACTTCATCAACCAAGACCAGGAGCAAGCAAGAAGGAGAGACCACATGCGAGCCGAATGGACTAGGCAGAACAATGACTTCAACAACACTATGAACAACGTGCATGCTCTTTTATGCGATGATGATATGTGAAAAGACATGTGGTTTATTTTCCATTTTTGGAAGACTTTAAGTTATTTTTATATTTTTATGATGTACCTAGAGAGGAGCAATATCGTTTCAAGTGCTCTTCCCCTTCCCATTGTATTATAAATTTTTTTTTCTTAATAAACAAATTTGTAGATTTTTGTTTTCTTCCAAATTTACAAGTTCTAACTTTAGCGTTGAACGAATGATCCAAGCAAAAAGAAAAAAAGGACTTGATAATGAGGAAATCAACTGATGACTTGAAGGAAAATGAAGAGAAAAGAATCAAAGGACTTGTACTCAACCTTCAGATACCTTATTTAGTAAGGTTTGAGCCTAAATAATTTTCAGTGTTCACTTTTCTTTCTTTTGAGTGTATTCATGCAATTTAATTTTATCTGGTTTGATATATTTTCAATTAAGTTTTCTAGTTTGATTGACACACACTGAGGTAAGTTCCTTGTTTATAACTTTGAGCCTTTGTAGCCACCTTGTAGTATTAGAAATATCCTTTTCTAGCCACTTTGAGTCTAAGCCTTTCTTTCGGTGACATAGCCTACAACTCTTAGCCGTGTGACTTGAAATATTCTTTCTTTCCACCATCTCTTTGGAGTTAGGTAGAATTTCAGTTCTTAAGTCGTATGAAAAAGAGTAAGTTTGATTTTGCTCTTTGAAGTGAGCAAAATTTTAAGTTTGGGGTTGGGGCACTAGAGGTAATTGGTCAAATATTCAAAAAAAATTGAGAAAATAAGAAGTAGAAAAAGACGTTTATTCAAAAAAAAAAAGAGAAAATGCATAAAGAATGACCAAATCTCTAGTACCATTAAGAAGAACAAAAGTGTATGGATATAGAAGGAGAACTAGGTACCTAACTCATAAGGTTTAAACCTACTTTCCTAAAAATATCCTACTTGAACATAAGTAGAGTTACAACCTAAAAATACCTTTAATGTGTGTGTTATGATTTAAATGATGAACTATATTAAAACATGATCAAGCTAAGTATAATTTATTTTGCATGTTGATTGAGTGATAACCATATTCATTGAGCGAGTAAAGTGAGCTGAGAGACAGGTTAAGTACTCGTTAATGTTTGAGGATATTTTTCGAATTTGCCGAATGTAAGTTGGAAGCTAGAACAATGGTCAGGTAACGAAAACAACATATGGTGATGTTCAATTGTTATCGTACGACTTGTGAGTTACTTGAAGACAAGTAACGATTCAAGTTTGGGGTTGTGATGACAATCCATTATTACATTAAAATTGGCGAAGAATTGAAGAAAAACAAGCGAAATAGGAGCCAAAAGGAAGAAGAAAGATCCAAGAATGAGTGAAAAATAGCCAAGTATGGAAGAATGGGACATAGTTAAAATTCTGGTGAAAAGGGTGTTTTTTACGCAGCTACTGGAATAATTATGCACGTCATCACGTGTACGATAGGGACGTAGAAGTTACAACGCGCGCACAATGGGCCTTTTTTCTAGGCTTTTCTGATGCGTTCTGAGCTCTTTTTAAGGAAATTTTCAGCATTTGGACAAGGGTTAAGAAATTTGGTGAGCAAAGCATGATTTTGAGAGCATCAAGGGTATTTCTAGGGCATTTGAAGACATTACAAAGGAATTCATATGTTATTTTCATCTATCGATTGTGTTATTGTTATCTGAATTATGAGCAACTAAGCTCCTCTAGGTTAGGTTGTGTTATGATGAACCTTATTCAATCTTGTTGGATTATATGTTGATTTTACTTTATATGAATCTTTTGAATTATAATTTTATTCAGTTGCTTATCATTCTTAATACTTTTTATTTGAGATATTCTTTTAAACCGATTTTGGGCACATAGGGATTACTGACCCTTAGCCTATGTGTTGGACCTAGGGCAATTGTTTTACTTACGCTAATTGAATAAGGATATGAGACCCCGAGTAGTGGCATAGTGAATTAACATTTTGTGCATCGCCTAATCCTGCTTACGCTGGTGCACTAGGAATATGAAGCTTCGAGTAGTGATTAGTGACTTATTTCGTGAGGTATAAGTTATAGGGGTTTTGTTAATTTGCCGTAAGATTATAGGGATAAGATCATTCATACAAGGCATCATATATCAACAAGAGACAATAAGGGGATTCGATACATAACCTGATCGTCTTAATATTTCCCTTTTAAAACTCTTATTTAGTTTTTCGTTCTGAAACCTGAAAAATCCCCCTTATTTACTGTTTTCTTTTATATTGCACAATTATTGTATTGTTCAAACACAATCACTATGAATTCAATCTTTTATTACTGCGACAGTATTGGTACACTTGCCGAGAAGTCATAAGACCCCCCTTTATTAGCAAAGTTGGAGATTGTGTCTAGCGTCTCTTGATCAACCCAAAGAAGTTGATCTTCGATATCGGAAGCTTCACCATTTTGTTAATCATCTCAATGGATTACTTCTTCACAATCAAAAGACAAAAATGATCCAAAGTACAAGCACCTGACTCTGATTCTATCCACCACCTAACATCATTATCAATTTATTTACAACTAAAAGCACAATGTGTGCCCTAATATAACTTTAAGCATTTCGTTCTCAACCGAAGTCATCTATGAATTTAGGGTTGGTTACATGCAAAGGTTGGAAAGTAAAACATCTAACAACCTCTTTGAGTTCCCCCCATTCACGGTAGTATGAGCCTCTTGGTCCCCATAACACCCATACCTATATAACAAGCAAACAAATGAGATTGTAAGAAGAAAAGATTGTTATCTTAAGATACCCACATGCTCCTAGATAAGAGGGATCTGAATCACCAAAACTCATAGACGAACGTCGTAGCGAAAGAAGAGAGTCTAAGAAGAAGAAGAAGAAATACATGATAGTTCAAAGGCAAAAAGAAGTACTAAAGAATAAACACTTTGTAGACGAAGAAAATGAAAATAAAGTTGGATCTTGTCCCTTGATTTATATATAAGCAACTAATGAGCTACAATTTGCAACCAAAAATAAAATAAAAAAGCACCAAAACACAATCAATGGTTTTAGTGCTCATCTTCTATCGATTTCCTCTTCTCTCAGATTCCACTCTTATTGAAGGTGGGATTCAAATCAAACAATCACATGAGAAGAAAAAAACTGGATGGATTGCAGTGCTCATCTTTACCCTTCAGTTAATTGTTAATAAATTTTTTAATAAATTTTGTTCCGGACTCGACCAATGACTAGGCATGAACCAATCCACTTCTGCTCCCAGAACGGCCCAATTGCCTATGTCCAGACAATATGGGGCAACATTTACCTTTCTGCCCATCCGCCGGGCACATATGGTCAGAGTGCCCACAGGGTTGCCTGCTCCTCCTCGACATTCTTGCCCGTCATGCACGACTCTTCCATCCAGAAACAGCCACGATGCCCGTGCCCGGAACTATGTCTTTGCCCACGACAACGGCTAGTTTTGGGCACCTCTACCCGTCCTAACGACTAGTTTATGGCAGTTACCTATTCTTTGGGAAACAGTTATTTCGCCCCAAAAATAGGGACCGTTGGCTATGCGCTGAGGGCACTATAAACACATACTTTTGTACTTGCCTTTTTCCTCTCCCGGTTCTTACTTTAGCATCGGAGTGCCTTGCAGGTACACCCCCTCCTCATCTCACACACCCAGCATCACAGACGTCTTTCTTGGCCCACTTCAGGTTCTAATCAGCCGTCAAGATCAGTGGCGCCGTCTGTGGGAAACCTGGTATCCCCGTCTTAACATCCATCTCAGATTCAAGACCAAAACAACTCTCTGTCCAAGAATCCGATCATGGCAAGCCAAGATCACGTTTGTGACACTCGCAACCCTACTTTTCTCTCCATCAGTAAGACTGATACTGACAGGTCTGCACCTTTCTTCGAAGGCGACGCCCACCATCTGAGAGATGGGGCCACCGCGTCTCCCTCTCCCACTTGCACTGATCATGTTGAAGACCTGCCATCCCTGGACCTCTAGCCCATTCCAGTTCCACCCAACGCCGACCCGGCCATGGCGGCACGTCTTGAAGCTCTCAACAAAACCAGCCTCTTAATCCTCCAACAAAACGAGAAGATTGGGGCCTTGGAAGAATCTGCCCGACTAAGATTCCCTCAGCCGAGGAAAGATCATCGACGATCCAGAAGTTCACCTCCCCGACATGAAGGTGATCGTTGGGTGCGCTAGGAGCCAGAGTCCCACGCCGTCCAGAAGCGTGACCATATTTCCCCGCGAAACCAGTACTCCCCAGGCAACAAGAGGACCAAGAGAGACCAACGCTCACCCCCTGTCAGATCGAAGGATTGGGTATGAACACCGTCTCCCCGCAGAAGTCACCGCCCTGTCCCTGAGCGAAGCACTCGCTCCCCATCATGGACCAGTTATAGCAGCGACGACGACCCTCGCGGCCCGTTGTCTCAGGAGATTATGGATGTGCGCCTTCCCAAGGGCTTGGAGAAACCACCGTCTTTGGGCACTTACGATGCTACGACAGACCCTGACGAGCACATCGAGAATATCGATGCGCTGCTATACTATCGTGGCATCCGAGGCACCATCAAATGCCGTCTGTTCCCTACCACTCTCCGGAAAGGAGCAATGACCTGGTATAAACAACTGCCCGACTAGTCCATCACTTCATGGAGACAACTGGGGAGAATGTTTTCCAGGCACTTCACGACATCCCTTCGCCACCCGAAGACCGAAGCCTCCCTTGAGGCCATAATTCAAGGGAAAGATGAGCCTCTCCGAGCGTACAATGAGAGGTTTAATAAAGAAGCAGTGCAGGTCCCTACCACCGATGACATGAAGAAGTTCTTGCTCGAGCGAGGGCTTCGTCCCCGCTCGGAGTTTGCCAAAGCCGTTGGTATTGCTCCTCCTAGGACTCTGGATGCCTTCCTCCTCAAGGCACAAGCATACATCCAGTATGAGGAGAAAGAGGCGGCCAGCTCCGCCCGGGTATCACGCCACCAAGAAAGTGCGTGGGCCTCCAAAAGCGATAAACCCTCGACATCCCGTCGGGGAGATAGAAGACGTGAAGATCGTCCCCGGGAATCCCGAGACAATAAAGGGCCCTCCGGCCGCTTCCATGATTACACTCCCCTAACCGTCTCCAGGGAGAAAATCCTCTCCGAATGCGCCAGCTCGGAGTTCAAACAAGCAGGGGTTCGATTCCCTAAGCAGATACCGGTCAAGTCGAAATACTGCCGTTTCCACAAGAGTCACGACCACACTACTGACGACTGTATCCACCTAAAGGATGCCATAGAGATACTGATCAGGGATGGCCACCTGAAGCAGTTTACGAAGAAGAAGGAAACTCCCCGGCAAGACGCCCAGGAGTCGAAGAAAGTCGAGGAAGAGGTGCCTTCCTCAGAAGAGACAAACCTTCAGGTCGCCATGAGTATACCGCGGCCTAAAGACTTCCATGTTCCTGAAGGGCTCAACGCTCCCCCTACTTCGCAGCCTATAGCCCGTGGGAAACTTTCCCCTCCTCCATGGTAATTTCCAGAGGGGGCTTCAACAAAGTTATCATGGGCTCCGTGAAAAGAAAGTTCGAGCACCTACTCAGTACGAGCTCCAACAAGAGTACAACACTCGACAAGGTCCGAAGAGAATCTGTCCCCATCTCTTACTACCGAGAAGAACTCCTCGGAGGGGCCCCGAACTCAAGCATTCAACTGCTCGTAAGAGCCCAGATGGCAAATTTTGATGTTCGTCGAGTCTTAGTCGGCCAAGGCAGCTCGGTTGACATCATGTACTTGCAGCTATTTTCAACCTTTCAGCTAGATGAGTCGCACCTCACTCCCTACGTGGGCTCTGACCTGCAGGGCTTCAATGGGTCGGTCACAAAGCTCTGGGGGTATGTCGAGTTGATTGTGACTTTTGGATCTGCAGAGACGGCCAGATCTATCAAAGTCCAATTCCTAGTTATCGACTGCCCATCTCTCTATCAGTGCATATTCGGGCGGCCAACCTTGGCCGAATTGGTGGCCGTACCATCAACTGTTCATCTCAAAATGAAGTATTACACTTCTAAGGGTATGGTCGCCACCTTACACGGGAATACCGAGGCTGCAAGGAGATGCTTCGAAGCGGCTACTAAAGGACTCAACACCATCGCTGCTAAGCCAAAGACGTCCAACAAGCCGGCCTTGCCCAGCAGCTCTGAGGAAGCCAAGCCGCTGCCACGTGTCAACTCTATCGACCTCAACAACCGCTTCTCTGAAGATGATCAGAAGGAGACCCAGGCTTGCCCGAGCAGCTCTTCCACTTCGACTAGCACCAGCAACGGCTCTCATCCGACGCGCCCGATTCTGGATGGCGAGTTCGAACTCATCCTACTCGGCGATGACCCTCAGCGAGGAGTAAAGATAGGGACCGGTCTCCCCGACATAGCGAGGAAACAACTCAAAGCTTGCCTCCAAGAAAATGCAGACTTCTTCGCTTGGAGCGCTGCGAAAATGCCCGGCTTAGATCCAGCTATCGCCTGCCATCAGTTCACAATTGACCCCGCCATCAAGGTTGTAGCACAACGTAGGAGAAAGCAGTCTCCGGAGAAAACGGAGGCTGCAGAACAAGCTGTAAAAGACCTCCTCGAGGAAAACTTTATCTCGGAAGCCAAGTACACTACTTGGCTGTCCAATGTTGTACTCGTCAAAAAATCTAATGGAAAGTTGCGTATGTGTGTTGATTATACTGATCTCAATAAGGCATGCCCTAAAGATGCTTATCCCCTCCCCAATATAGATAAACTTGTTGATAATTCTGCCGGTTTTAAACTATTATCGTTTATGGACGCCTACTCGGGCTACAATCAAATACCAATGGCGAAAAGTGACAAAAAGTACACAACTTTCATGACCGAATCGGGCAATTATTACTACAACGTAACGCCCTTCGAATTGAAAAACGCGAGCGCGACCTATTGATAAGTGCAAAATGTAACTATTTTTGTATATATATTTTGTTGCACTTATTGATACTTTTTGGTAAATATCGATCGAATAAACCCCACTTTGTGTATAAATACGTTAGTTAGTATATATTTGTGTTTTTGATTCATTTATGTAAAGATTAATGGTTTTCCATTCATTTTGTAGGTAATTAAGCATTGTTGGAGCAATGAGTAATAAAGCTCCAAGATGTGTCATTTGAAGCAATAAAAGGGAGTTGAAGAAAACCAGAAAGTTCAGCTTGTTCGCTTTGTGGGTGAGCCAGCGAACATTCACTTTGCGAATGTCTGGCGAGGTTCCCAGCGAATGGTCCCAGTTTGAGGCAGAGGAAAAAGGAACCAAAGTTTGCTTTGTAAACTGTGCAGCGAGCATTCGCTTTGCGAATAAATCGTTCGCATTGGGAACTTATGAAGAAAAGCAAAGGCGGTTTAACATTTAAGAGGCACTTAAGTGCCATTTTTTGAGGTTCGCTAGGCGAATGATTCGTTCGCAAAGCGAACGTGACAGATTTGTAATTGTATATAGTTTATTTCAGTCACTTTTTAGGTTATAGTTTTGGGGATTCTTACTCCAACTCCATCAAACTTCATTTTTCAGTAGATTAGCTTAGAAAACAACATGGAAGCTTGCATACGGATTATCTGGAGTGGATTGATCGTCGATCGGCGTTGACAAACCGCGAGATGTTTGGTTTATCTCTTTTCTTCTTTGTGTTTTTCTTCTTTGTTGGGTTTTGTATATGTATTGACTATGATCTCATGTATATTTGTCGCCCATGGCGTTGTATAAAACTTGCTTTACAAATCTTTATTGGTGATTGTCTCTGATTTTTGCTTTATGCGCGGGGTTTGAGTTGCGTTAGAGATAACCTTCGCAAACTTTGATTAGGGATGATTAGTTGTTAGTTTGTGGATTCTAGAGATAGATTTAAGAGCTAACAATCTTCAATAGGCGTCGAAGCTTAATGCCTCCGTGTCTTGAGTCGCGTGCGAGAGTGTCGACGAGGGTAACACTGTTGTTCTCTCAACTTTGCGTTAGACATAACCTTTGTTGTGAGTGATGTTGGGTGATATTGAGGAGTATTGTAGGTTGAGTATAACTGGTCGGTAAGTTTAAGTTTGTGATGAGTCGATTATGTGCACTGCCGGACAACTTTTTCTCTCTAAAGAATGATTTCTTTTTATGTTTTATTGTTTAGTTTTCTGTTTTTATGTTTAAAACCATTTAAACCTAAACTCATAAACACGAGAGACTATCGAATGACATTCTTTCCCTCGAACCGATCTCTGTGGACACGACATAAATCCCGGAGGGAATTCTTCCGAAAATAAATATTTTTGCTGCTTGCCGCTATTTCGCACCCAACACCTATCAAAGGATGATGAACAAGGTCTTCTGGGGAGAAATCGGCGACATGCTCGAAGTCTATATGGACGATATGATCGTGAAATCCCACGAGGAAACCGATCACATGACTCATTTAAGAAAGGTCTTCGAGCAAGCCAGGAAATACCAGACACGTTTCAACCTGGAGAAATGCACTTTCGGAGTGCGGGCGGGCAAGTTCCTCGGCTTCTATCTGACGGAACGAGGAATCGAAGCCAACCCCAACAAGTGCAGGGAATTCTCCAAATTTCCTACGCCCAGTTCAAAAAAATCCATCCAATCCCTCAATGGGATGCTTGCTTCATTATCTCGTTTCGTGGTCAAGTTTACCCAGCACGTTCTGCCCTTCTTTAAACTCCTCCGCAAAGAGGAAGCGTTTGAATGGACGGAGGAATGCGACCAGGCTCTTCTCCATCTAAAATGAGAACTATCTGAGCCGCCAGTCCTCTCTCAACCAGATAATGGCGAAACCTTGTACCTTTAGCTCGCCGTAGTAACCGAGGTCGTTAGCGCTGCCCTCATCCGCGAAACGCCCGACGGGCAAAAGCCTATATACTTCACGAGCAAAGCGTTGCAGGGACCATAACTGAGATACCAGCAAATAGAGAAGGTAGCTTTGGCCCTCACTAACGCCGCGCGAAGACTGAGGCACTACTTCCTCGCCCACACGATAATGGTCCAAACAGATCAACCTGTGAAGCACCTATTAGGACGATCAGACATGGCCGGCAGAATGCTTAAGTGGTCATTGGAGCTATCCGAATTTGACATTCAATATGAGAGCAGAAAGGCCCTCAAGGTCCAGGCGCTGGCGGACTTCGTCGCCGAAATGACGTTCACGGATTACCCCACTTGCGGGGCGCGCAAGTGGACCATCTTCGTCGACGGGGCATCCAGCTCGGTTGGAAGCAGGGCAGGTAGCATCTTAGAAAATGATGAGGGAATCATTATTGAAGTCTCAATCACCTTATCTTTCCCTACTTCAAACAACCAAGCTGAGTATGAAGCCTTCCTCGCTGGTATACGCCTAGCTGAGGACCTAGGGGCTGAACAAGTTTTCATCTGCACAGATTCTCAGCTCGTGGCCCTTCAAGTTCGAGGAGAATATCAGGCCAAGAACGATAACCTATCCGAATACTTATCCTTGGTCAAAGAAAAAATGACAAAGTTCGCAACAATAGAAGTAAAACATGTTCCCCCCAAACATAATGTCAAAGCAGACGTGTTGTCTAAGCTGGTGAACACGAAGAAAAAGGGCGGAAATAAATATGTCATCCAGGAGGTGCTTCCTTGACCCAGCATCGAGAAAACCCTCACGATCCTCGACGTGTAAGTCATCAGCGATAACAACTGCTGGATGACCCCCGTTTATAATTACCTCGCTAAGGATGAACTCCCATCCGACCCCAAAGAGGCCAGCATAGTCAGGCGCAGAGCCTGCTCCTACGTCCTGGTTGAAAACAAGCTTTACAGGAGAGGGTTCTCCATCCCTTTACTCAAGTACGTCGAGGAAGAGATGGCCGACCACGTCTTGCGCGAGATCCACAAAGGAATCAATGCACAGTACCTCGGGGGAGATCCCTCGTCAAGAAGGCCCTTCGAGCAGGATACTATTGGCCAACCATGCAGCATGATACAAAAGAACACGTGAAAAAGTGCGACAAATGCCAACGGCACGGGGACATGCACTTGGCTATACCTAACGAGCTCAAATCTATGTCCTCCCCGTGTCCCTTCGCATGGTAGGGCCTAGACATCCTGGGACCATTCGTTGTAGGGTCAAACTAGAACAAGTACTTGATAGTAGGTGTTGACTACTTCACAAAGTGGATAGAAGCAGAGGCCCTGGCCAAGATAAACGACCCACAACATACTTCGCTTCTACAAGCGAAACATCCTTGCCCGCTTCGGCATCCCGCAAGTAATAGTCACCGACAACGGGACACATTTCACAGACAGAAAGTTTCAGGACTTTGTCGCCCAACTTGGCACGAAACAACATTTCGCATCCGTCGAGCATCCCCAAACCAACGGGCAGGCCGAAGTAGCAAACATAGTAATCCTGCGAGGCCTCAAACGAAGGCTGGACGAAACAAAGAAAGCCTGAGTCGAGGACTGCACATCGTACTTTGGGTCTACCGCACTACGCCCCACTCTTCGACAGGGGAAACACCTTTCCGCCTAGCTTACAGGACTGAGGCGGTGATCCCCATTGAAAGCTCAAATAATTTGGACAAAATTTTGGTAAAACTCAGTGCTGAAGAAGATGTTCCAACATGAAGACCAAAGCTGAAGAATTCTGCCAAAGAACAAAGATGTCGAAGAAGATGCCTCAACTTGAAGACTCAACATCCTGGACTGATATAACAGATTGTTTTAAATCTATTTCAGATCTGTTTGAAAATCCTAGGCGCGCTCAGTAGTGGATCAAGGAAATATTTGAAGCCCAACTGAAGACTATAAAAGAAGACTTAGTCCCAGGGTTTATGTACCTTGAATATACCTTTTGTAACCTAGTTCGCTTGTGTAAAAATAAGGGTTTAGGGTTTTGAGAGTTGTTGGCTCTCTAGGTTTGTAAGTCTCCCTTTGTATCGTTTGATGCACTGTGGAAAACATAGGCATCACACAGATCCATAAGCCTTTAGGTATTGGATTTTGTATTGTTCTTGGATGAAGCTTTGAGGCAAATCCAAGTTAGTGTGTTGGTCAAGTATGCTTGACAGAATTTTGTATTGACAGGGATGGTTTAGATATCACAGATTGTGATTAGGGGAAGTGAGTGGTGACTCTCATATCAAAGAGGGTGTTCTTTGGTAAAGATTTCATTGGGTAGTATTTAAGAGATAAAGTTGTAAACGGGGGAGTTTAACTTTATAAGTTTACTACAGATAGTGAAGTTTTCTTCCGGGATTGGTATCCCCCAGATGTAGGTGAATTGCACCGAACTGGGTTAACAATTGCTGTGTTCTTTTATCATTCTGCAGATTTACCTATTCTGTTATTGGTCTTGATAAACATGTTGGAACATATGTCGTAACATCTGTGATTTTGTAGTTACTGATATTCAAGGTATCAGTCTGCTATTCTGTTCTTGTTTAAATGATTATGCCAAACAATGTCTTGACATGTGTTAGGACAACTGTTGTCTGCTATGCCAGAGGTTCAATTGGTATCAGAGCAGGCATCATGTCTGTTTCTGGATGAGATCTTTGGGAGATACTTTCTGGCGTTTAAACAAGGAGGAGTTTTAAAGATCAGATCAATCAACTCAGACATACTCAAGGGTATTAATGGATGGGATGGATGTTTTGGATCGAAGGTAACAACCCAGTGGTTGTTCATGTTTCTGAGGAGGTTCTACAGCAATTGCAGGAGAAGTGGATAGTTCTCTTGTTGGGGTGTCTTATAAGATGTTCTGACATCTTATTAGGGCAATCTGAATTTGTTCCTTGGTGGTTCTGCTGTATATGTTTCTGATGGAAGAGCTCTGGAATTTATGGGATTCTGGAGTTGTTGCTGAAGACAGATGGTGGAAGATCCCAATCGTCGGCCTCTATATTTGAAGATATCTGCATCTTTTTATTCCAAAGTTGGGAGTGATGGAATGAAGAGAGTTATTGGAAGATGTCTGTTATGGTGACTTTGTACTTGGAAGCTTGGTTCCATGGTGCAATTTGAAGCCAGATGAAGAGGAGGGGAGTTGAGATGAGGTTTATCAAGTTCATGCTCTAGGAATTTGATAAATGATTGATCGGCTAAGTTGTCAAAGATACTTGAGAATACTCTCAAGTCCACTCATAAAGGCGTCTTAGTCGTGCACCTGGAGTCTTCTAGTTATTCTTCTGACTAGAAGGTGTTTCTGTGAAACATAAATCTGAAGAAAGTGGAGGTGATTTATTTTCACCATCCAAGACTGCAAGGAAGGATTCATCTCGCTTAATCCTAAGGGTGGATCCAATCTAAATGGAGATTTCAGAACTGTTGAGGTAAATAGGGTTCGTTCAGAGAGAAACTTAGTTACTTGAGTCAAGGGTGGCAACCTTGGTATCTCAATAATTTGTTTGTCAAAGAAGATACTTGCAAAAGATTGAATACTTGATAAGTGTTCATGGAGTAGTCTGTTAGAGTATAGTTTCAACAGTGAAGCAGGGTTATTTGAACAAGGATTTAAGATCAATTACTATTTGTGATATTCACAAGTATTTAATTGATTATCCTTGAATGTGAAGTTCAAGATTGCTGATGTTCAACACGATGTTGGAACAACTCTTCATCTGGTTTGTGCAGAATCATGGGAGGGATACTGCATAAGCTTTTGGATCATTTTCTCTTGGGTGTTGACCTAAGAATCTGCTTCAGTTGGTGTGGCAGAAGTATATGATCTCTGGATAGTTCTTGGATCAGTTTATTTCTGATCTAGGAGTATTGGAGTGCAGCAGGTGTGTTCAAGTTGTTACTAGAAGCATCTAGTGTTTATCTGGAAAGTGTCCTGGCAAGTGACTTGTCCAGAATGGAGTGCTAGTGATGGCACAACTTGGATCAGTTTATTTCTGATCTAGGTACTTAGGAGCATGTGATCTTGCTCATCTTGAGGTCAAGGTTAAGTGGCAGTTATCTCTGACTTTCTACAGACTGCTTTACTAAGGAAAGTGGCATTCTTTGGTATAGCTATGGTGTATTCTAAGACTACTTCTCTTCTGAAGAATCAGACGTGGCAGGTGTGAATTCTTTAGAGCTTCAAAGCAGTTATTCATCAAGGTGTGAGCTTGAATGGAATACCTGTGATAAGATTAAGCAGGATGGAGGTTGTCTACTCAAACTTGGTTGTTGAATCAAGTCTATGAGAGCACGGAACTCTTGTTCTATAATAGAGAGGAGGTTCTTCTAAGTGGCAGAAAGAGGAGCTAAATTCAGCAGCTGGATATTATATCAGAATGTTCTGACATCAAGCTTAACATCAGGATCTCAGCTAGTGATGTGGCACATCAGCTTAAGATAAGTTGATCTACAGGAGAATGGAAGTTATGAATGCTTCAAAAAGGTATATCTCATGCAGTTTGCGGGAGCTGTTGATGGAGAAGATGTTACATGTCTAAGGCTTGGTGGATCCAATATGTCTTGCTATGGAGCAAGTAGTTCATGTAACTTGAAGATCAGATTTCTATTGGTGGATCAGTGTATCTTGTGGGAGTTTTGAAAAAGTTAAGATGAATCAAATAGTGGAATTTGGTTGATCTTTAGTGTGCATTCAAGCAAGGTGCTTGGAACTAATTCCTCTTGGGCAGAAGGGTGATTGGTTGAAGACTTAAGGAGGTATTGACTCTTTTCTATCTTGAAGCTTGTGGCAGAAGTTCTCAGTTGATAGAGGATTACCTTCTTTTGGTGTATGAGAGTTTATTTCTCTCTTTAGTTATTGGAGTTCTAATTGATCAAGCTGGCGGGGCAGTGTTGTTTGAATATCTTCAGTTGGATTACTATGCAGATGGTAAGTCCAGTGGTGGAACATATCTAGAACTATGTTGGTTGGTGTCTATGATATGTGAAGGATGTCCTAAGTGATGTTAGAACATCTTCTGGGTTATTTATCCTAGGAGAAGGATTCTAAGTTCTGTGAGGAACTTGTTACTTACATCGTTTCTAAGAAGTATCTACAATTGTCATACGGGAGAATGGTGGAGTAGGAGAGCTGTCTTGGAAGTGTGATGTGAAGGTTTTGGTAAGACTGTAGTGGATCACAAGTTGATTGCATGAAGGTATGGATTCTGATGCATTCAGAATATGGAAGTGGATATTCACCAGGAGAATCAGAAGTATTCCAGGGTATCATACGGGAGAATGATTGTCTTGGATTATGGGGTGTCTATCTAATTAGTTGACCTTACTAAGGTCAGTAGAAAAGCTTGTGAAGGGGATACCGCCCCTGCTACGAGTCATGCTAGAGAGAAGCGGATCAGTTTGGCAAGCTGAGATGTTCTAGAGCATGTATACGATATCTGACATCGTCAAGAAGATAACAAACTAAGAGGTAAGGTATCTCTTTGAGGAATGTTAAGCATTCCAGGTTAATTGGATTTTGTCTCAAGGATCATGGAGGAATGCTCATGAGAATTCAAGAGGAATTTGTGTGGTGTATAGACGGGTTCAAGAAGAGAGAGATCAATGGTGTGTTTGGTCTTAATCCAAGAGTTTGTTTATTTAGGATGTTGATCCTAATGTGATCTCACGGGAAGCATGACAGTGTTCATGTGTGAGTGATTATTGTTTCTTGTCAGAAGATACAAAAGTGCAGTTGATGATTGTGTTCAGCAAGTGGGTTGGACAGAGGGTGCACTCTTGAAGACATAAAGATGCGTCTTATGTTTTCCATTCATCAACATAAGTGTTCATTGGAGGAGCACTGGTTATCTTAGATAGGAGGAGTTGCTCCTAGATCTAAGATGTATTACTGCAGAGGTATAGTTCTGAATCCAGTTTGTTTGGAGGACAAGCAAACTATGATTATTTTCGAGATGGGATGTCAAGAAGGATGTCTTGACATTATACTGTTGTTGTAGGTCGTGGGGGACTTGATAGTTCAAGGTGGATTCTACCATTGTTAGTTAGTTGTGATTGATAAGAAAATATTGTGAAGCCCTGGTCAAATTAGAAGAAGAGCTTGTCTGATGTCAGGACATTGTTTAGGACATGCTCTCTATTGGGTCATTATGGACGGTGTTCTTTATAGGAGAAACAGTCAAAGCATTCTTGGCTGATGCACTCTCGTTGTTGGAGAAGTCTCATTCGCTATTAATGTCCTTATTGAATTGACCCTTGGTTCGTTAATTCCTATTAGGACCGCTTGGGTATTTATAAGAAAGCCTTGGTTACTTTTGTCTCAAGATGTGGATCCAATATGTGTTCTCATGGCATTATTCAGAATTGTTCCTTGGTTATGGTGTGTATGGGCTGGCTTGGGACATTTTTTTTGTCAATTTTTGGCAAAAAAGGGGGAGAAAGGTTCGAGCCTCAGTCTCTTTCTCTTTTGTGTGTAGTGTCCTGAGTTAAGATATATACCTAGGAATTTCAGGAGTCTCCAATCTCTTGGGTGTGTATGTGGATGTGTACTTCTAGATACCTCATTGTTTCAGGGGGAGTCACATCAGTACTCTAATCATAGCCGACACTCAGGGTGAAGAGACGTTAGGAACATCCAGATCTTATGGTACAAAGAGTTTTAGCCAAAATTTGCCAAAAGGGGGAGATTGAAAGCTCAAATAATTTGGGACAAAATTTTGATAAAACTCAGTGCTGAAGAAGATGTTCCAACATGAAAACCAAATCTGAAGAATTTTGCCAAAGAACAAAGATGTCGAAGAAGATGCCTCAACTTGAAGACTCAACATCCTGGACTGCTATAACAAATTGTTTCAAATCTGTTTTAAATCTGTTCCAAAATCCTAGGCGCACTCAGCAGTGGATCAAGGAAAGATTTGAAGCCCAATTGAATACTATAAAAGAAGACTTAGTCCTAGGGTTTATGTACCTTGAATATACCTTTTGTAACCGAGTTCTCTTGTGTAAAAATAAGGGTTTAGGGTTTTAAGAGTCGTTGGCTCTCTAGGTTTGTAAGTCTCCCTTTGTATCGTTTGATGCACTATGGAAGACATAGGTATCGCACAAATCCATAAGCCTTTAGGTATTGGATTGTGTATTATTCTTGGATGAAGCTTTGAAGCAAATCCAAGTTAGTGTGTTGGTCAAGTATGATTGACATAATTCTGTATTGACAGGGATGGTTTAGATATCACAGATTGTGATTAGGGAAGTGAGTGGTGATTCTCATATCAAAGAGGGTGTTCTATGGTAAAAATTTCATTGGGTAGTATTTAGGAGATAAAGTTGTAAACAAGGGAGTTTAAATTTATAAGTTTACTACAAATAGTGGAGTCTTCTTCTTGGATTGGTATCCCTCAGATGTAGGTGAATTGCACCGAACTGGGTTAACAATTGCTGTGTTCTTTTATCATTTTGCAGATTTACACATTCTGTTATTGGTCTTGATAAACATGTTGGAACCGATGTCGTAACATCTGTGATTCTGCAGTTACTGATATTCAAGGTATCAGTCTGTTGTTCTGTTCTTGTTTAAATGATTATGCAGAACAATGTCTTGACATGTGTTAGGACATATGTTGTCTGTTATGCCAGAATTTCACCTATCGAGATACACGTGCCATCCAGGCGGACTGAATCACCTTTGGATGAAGAAACAAATAACGAGGCACTGAGGGAAGAGCTCGACCTCGTCGAGGATGTCCGATCAAGAGCAGCTCTCCGCGAAGCCTTATTAAAGTAGAAAATTGAAATTAGGCACAACGCCAAGGTTATACGACTAGAATTCCAAGTGGGCAGCCTTGACTTAAGAAGGAACCACAAGGATTCTCGAGAAGGAAAACTCGCCGCAAACTGAGAAGGACAATATCGCGTCCGAGCAAAGACGGAGAATGGGGCCTACTACCTAGAATACCTCAACGGGGAAGAACTTGTTCGACCATGGAACGCCGAAAAGCTAAAACAATATTATAGCTAAGGCCCTGATCGTCATTTTGCTTCGAACATAACATCCCGACTACGATGCGCGCCCAGGTACAAGCGTTGTAACACCCTAAACCCCCGCGACAATTAATAACAAAATATCAGAGTAAAAATAACACACATAGATTTAGGATGCTACTTTTAACTATTTAACTTCTCATGCATACTAAAAGTAATACATCAACATCGAAATTAAAACATGGTATTTAAACATTTCTACAGCAGCGGAAATTCAACGAAATCTGAAACATGTTCAACCACACATAACATCATCAAATAAACGAGTAATAAAACATAACAAGGTAAAGGACTCTAAGCGTCCTGACAACCCGGTGTTACAATCAGAGCAGACGCGACTCGATGACATAAAAGAGAAGACCTCGTCTTCGCTAACTCCAACCCCAAACTAATCCTGCGTATCTGCACGTTACCCACGTGGAGGTAACGTTCAAACAGAAGGGGTGAGATTCTTAAAATCACATAAGAAATGCATAATATAAGTATGAAAGCATAAAAACATTATACAATTTACCCTATCATCACAACATCAACACAATTAGCATTTCCCACACAAGCAGATAATCAACACAACACAATGCAATGCAATGAGACCTACGACTTGACTCAATTCATGTGGTACCAATTCGACCCCTGTTTCATGGTCATAATCCCCGTCGGGATTTCATAATAGTCGCTCACACCCCACACGGGCACACGACATCCGTGATCTCACACCCCACATAGGCACACGATCACCCGTAATCGCTCACACCCCACATGGGCACACGATTACCTCAACAACAACAACAACACCAACACGATTCTATTTCAAAGAATCCAGATAAGACGCTCACACCCCACTTGGGCACACGACTTATCACACAACTTATGCAACATGTTATGCATTCAACCACAACATTATACCACATCATAAGCAACCACTATTGCATTTACAAGTTATGCCACAACACAACATGCCATAACTAATCAACAACATTATCATACAACATCATAAGTAACAACGATTATATTTACACGGTATGCCACAATAACTCAACAACAACATCATGCAACATCATAAGTAACACCTATTGCACTCAGCAACAACATACAACAACGACCTAAAGCATATGACTAGCATATCACCAATACATTACCTCGCGACTGCCCAACATACAACATATACCTGCTCAAACATGCAAACATTGCAATCCACAACAACGACACACATACACACCAACGAATCCATCATTTTAACTTACAACACATAACAACATACACAAAACCCTATTAACGCGTCAAAGGGTTGGAATTCTGGTATTGAAATCAATTTTTATAAATAGTATGAGAAACCAGCTTTCCAACACTTCGAACGGCGACTGAAATAGACCTACGGATCAAAAGATACTAATTTTTAAAGTTTCAGAAAATTCGGTTCGTCTCTGCTCTGCTCGCCTGACGCTCTCCTGGCGACCATCTGGCGGATTTTCCTTTCGCCTGGCGGATTCCCCTTTCGCCTCATGCTCGCCTGGCGGAGCAGTGACGAATCTTCTTCCCCATACAAAATCCAGAACCCCATTTTCACCCTTCGCTCGCCTCTTAATTCGCTTGGCGACCATCAGGCAGATTTTTGCCTGGCGACCATCTGGCGGATTTTTTCTTGGCGGATTTCCTTTTGCCTGGTGAATCTGGCAGGATCAGCAATCTTACAATTGCGATTCTGCACGACTCAGACCTCAATTCTTCCCCAATTTCACTCTCAATTCAGTCCAAAAACACACATATAATCACATATTAACATACAAACAAGTAGGAAATACAGAAATCACATTTCAACCGATAAATTTGTGCATTCTTCCCCTCATCCAAACTTCCGACACGCAAAACCCCAATCCCTAAATCAACACAAACAACACATAGGGATGATCCTAATGGTTTATCTACCCTCATACAAACATTATGCAACCCTTAGAGATTAAAGAACCCCACCCTTACCTTAGATAAAGATTCTTCCGATATCTCTAGGCCCTAGCTCTGCTTCTCCCTTTTCCTCAGAGCGGTTCTCCCAAAATGATCGGACCAACAACGACTTCTCATTTCTCTCCAATTCCTTTTTGTCCACTATACCATTAGGACCCTTAATATGTTTTCCCAACTTCGTCCTCACTTATCCTCGCACAATTACCACTTAGCCCTTCCTTTTATTTTAAAAAAAAAAAAAAAAAAAAAAATAATAATAATAATAATAATATATCATATAATCATATTATTATTACCAAAATATTGTTAACACATCACCTACTTCTAAATACTCTCAGCACCCCTTTAACATCATCAATAACCCACAACACAGGTCATCAGGTATCAAAATATTCCACAAAAATTCACCTAACTCACGAATATCTATAATAACTTAGTTAAATAAATACCCTAATTATTTTGGGGCGTTACAAATCTCTCCCACTTAGAATATTTTCGTCCTAAAAAATTCACCCGATACAAACAACTCAGGATACGCCCCACGCATCCGGCTCCCAAGTCATGAAAGGAAACACCATGAGTGACACAAAACAACAACCCACTTCATCAATAACAACCATAAGATGCAATGTCCACACAATGTACTCGACAACCAATTCGAGACGCAACGAATAACCGAGTTACGCACACTCATGTTCACTCCTGAACTAGAACACAACACAATCGTTACCATCACCACAGGAATAAGAACATAAAGTTCCACGACACAAAATTTCCCTAACCACCTCCACATAACCGGAACACCAACCTCGTAGTCACACAATCATCAAGAAAACAATTCTACGATTTACCAATAGGACAGGTAACTTGCAGTACATGATTAATATTTAGACCCTTCACCAGATCACTTCCATTCCTGCAGGTCATAACGTTCAACCTTTGAACTTCTACCGTTCACGCACGTGTATTCGAACCGCGCTACATCACGCTTCTGCTGCGCACTCTGATTACTCGCAACTATCAAATCCACTAATTTTACATCCAACTTTTGACTCTCTCCAACATTCACCAGGAAGTCATCATTCACCTTTTATATACCCACACCAGATATAAGTCTTTGGACTGCTACTCAATTCTAATTCTCTGACCATCAAAGCAAACATATGAAAATACTTTTGACTTAACTCATCATGCACGACATTAACTTTATCAGTTGGATAATTCAAGCCAAGGTCATAACTCCTCAGAAATTCCAACCATCCTCGTCGTCTCGTACGCTATTCCTTCTAACTAAACAGGCGTGCTACACTCTTGCGATTACTAAACACTTCGAGTCCAGATCCATAAAAATAATACCTACGGATCCTTAACACAAATGCAACCGCAGCCAATCCCAAATCTCGGGCAGGATAGAACCTTTGTTGAATCTTCAATTGTCGTAAAGCATAAGCTACGGCTTCACCATCTCACAATAGTACACTGTCTAAACTCATCACAGACACATCCCAATGCCCCACAAATGGTTTATTAGGATCAGGCAGAATCAAAACTGGAGCCGTATTCAACCTCTACTTCAGCCCTCTAAAACTTTCCTCACAATGAACATCCCTACACTACTAACTTACCCTTCGCAAGTCAACTAAGACAAAATGCTAACTTGGAAGAGTCATCCACAACCTGCGGTAATCACCCATTAAGTCTGAAAATCCTTTAATCTCCTTAACCAACTTCAGAGATTTCCTATTGTAGAACCGCATCTACTTTGGATAGATCCACGACAACACTCTTATCTGCAATAGCATAACCAAGAACTCATCCTTATCAACCAAAAATCACGCATTGATAACTTAGCATAACTTCATCTTTCTTCAATACTTGTAACTCAATTCTCAAATACTCCACACGTTCTTCTTCTGATTTTATAATGGATCAGAATACCCCAACAAACACCACTTTCGAACTTATCCGATTAAGTACAGAAGATATGGTTCGTAATCCCCACACACACCAACGCATTATAAGCACCGAACAACATCATCCTATATTGTAATACTCCAAACCGAGTTTCAAAGATTCCTAGTCATATATTCTTGAAAGTGGACACTTATCCTTAAGCACTTTGGGGAGTTATTAATCTGCATAGAAACACACTTATCCACTGGAGTGCCTATCCATCAAACAATACACAAATCTCATTTATGTCCATCAGTAGAATAACCTCCCTATCAACAAACAGCCGTTTAGTATAGGTTCAACACTCTCCAATGATAGAGATGCAAGAGTAATACTACTACAATCATAACATACGCAACCGTCAAAATTCATTCCGAGTTCAAAACAATTTATCCAAAACAGCTTAACAACCTCTGGTTCTGGTTACCACATTCCATATCGATTCTTCTTACGGGGTTTTGACCCACTCAATGTTTCCGTTGGCACGATATTTCCAACCCATAACAAAGTAATACCATCAAGGAACTTCAAATCATATGTGATTCATCACAATTCAAACTCAAGCTATCTAGCATACAACTGTGGGTTCCCATACTACTCACCAATTAACACGCGACCTCAAGCTATCGTCCATTTCTCTACTAACAATACCGAAGCTCTCCAAGGCGACACCCTTGGTCTCACAAATCTTCTTTCTAATAAATCTTTTAACTGCACTTTCAGTTATATTAATTCTAATGGCAAGATCATGTATGATGCCATAGAATATGGTACCAGGGACAAGATCAACAGAGAATTCCACCTCTATCTTTAGCGGCACGTCCGATATGTCATCCAAAACACGTCTAGAACTCACGCACAACTGGCAGTTCATCGACGTGACTTTACTGCTACTCTCTAGAATACCATCAACACAAACATGGCAACATATGAGCATCATCTCTTGAGAGTTTTTCTACTTACTTAGCAGGCATAACCTTAACTCTTCACTTTCGTCAAAGTTAAGTTCACTCTTTACTCTCTAAGAAGCAACCACCCATAATACCAGATCATTTCCTCTCAGAGACATCCCAACTTACCGACGTACAAAACCTCAAATCTGTCTCATCTTCAGATATATAAGAATATGCATCGGCTCATCAACACCATTGGTAAGCACTTTGCTTAACTCCGAACAATTCACTGAACACACTATCTAAGCTGACAAGATACGTCTATTCCATCCCGCATGATCTCGTCTACTATCAACAAGAGATTAAGGGTGATCAGTTCCTCAATTTGTCAATAGACAGTCGACCATCATAATGGGGCATAAACCATCTTTACCAAACTATAATAGTGTTCCTCGCATCTTGTGCATAAGCTATCTAAGGCATAATCCTTAGTTGACACAAGCATTCTTTCTGTATTTCCTTCAGCTTCAGAAACAACACACTCTCATAACTCCTACATCCTTAAAGCCAGCAGCACACTACCTTACTTATCCAAACGATTGGTAACTACAGGGTTTAGCTCCTACCAATGCATCTCAAGAGTAACATCATCTCGTTCTAATTGCAGACAAACAGTTCCCATCCTTAGGGAACACGTCACGATACTCCACGCGTCGCTGGCCAACCTCTAGCCAAACATCGCCTCCTCCCTCACAAGGAAGCGAACAGCGAGGACACATGTCCATCTTCCCTTGAGGGTCACACCATTCTCAAACAGATGAATAATTTAACACTGCACTTCCTCATGTAGTAACACGATATCTGCTCTCTTTAACAACGGGAACAACATTGTCCCAATCAACAATCGCACTCTTGCAATCAACGACACACTAAGCCAACACTCCCCACCTGAAGAATCTTGGAGAAACACAAGCTTCTCCCTCACTTGTCTCACTCTCATCCTGCAGACAAGGGATATAGAAAAACAAGAAAGCACTGATAGTGTTTCACACACATATCACGAACTAAGGAACAAACAACATTGACAGTATTCAACTGTCACACCACAACGACTCGACAACTTGGCCGGACAGACCGACCTGCTCTGATACCACTTGGTAACAACCTAAACCCCCGCGACAATTAATAACAAAATATCAGAGTAAAAATAACACACATAGATTTAGGATGCTACTTTCAACTATTCAACTTCTCATGAATACTAAAAGTAATACATCAACATCGAAATTAAAACATGGTATTTAAACATTTCTACAGCAGCCGAAATTCAACGAAATCTGAAACATGTTCAACCACACATAACATCATCAAATAAACGAGTAATAACACATAACAAGGTAAAGGACTCTAAGCGTCCCGACAACCCGGTGTTACAATCAGAGTAGACGCGACTCGATGACATAAAAGAGAAGACCTCGTCTTCGCTAACTCTAACTCCGAACTACTCCTACGTATCTGCACGTTACCCACGTGGAGGTAATATTCAAACAGAAGGGGTGAGATTCTTAAAATCACATAATAAATACATAATATAAGTATGAAAGCATAAAAACATTATACAATCTACCCTATCATCACAACATCAACACAATTAGCATTTCCCACACAAGCAGATAATCAACACAACACAATGCAATGCAATAAGACCTACGACTCGACTCAATGCATGTGGTACCAATTCGACCCCTGTTTCATGGTCATAATCCCCATCGGGATTTCATAATAGTTGCTCACACCCCACATGGGCACACGACACCCATGATCGCTCACAGCCCACATGGGCACACGATCACCCGTAATCGCTCACACCCCACATGGGCACACGATTACCTCAACAACAACAATAACACCAACACGATTCTATTTCAAATAATTCGAATAAGACGCTCACACCCCACATGGGCACACGACTTATCACACAACTTATGCAACATGCTATACATTCAACCACAACATTATACCACATCATAAGCAACCACTATTGCATTTACAAGTTATGCCACAACACAACATGCCATAACTAATCAACAACATCATCATACAACATCATAAGTAACAACCATTATATTTACACAATATGCCACAATAACTCAACAACAATATCATGCAACATCATAAGCAACAACTATTGCACTCAGCAATAACATACAACAACGACGTAAAGCATATGACTAGCATATCACCAATACATTACCTCACAACTTCCCAACATACAACATATACCTGCTCAAACATGCAAACATTGCAATCCACAACAACGACACGCATACACCCCAAAGAATCCATCATTTCAACTTACAACACATAACAACATACACAAAACCCAATTAATGCGTCAAAGGGTTGGAATTCTGGTATTGAAATCAATTTTTATAAATAGTATGCGAAACCATCTTTCCAACGCTTCGAACGGCGACTGAAACGGACCTACGGATCAAAAGATACGAATTTTTAAAGTTTCAGAAAATTCGGTTCGTTTCAGCTCTGCTCGCTTGGCGACCATCTGGCGAATTTTCGCCTGGCGACCATCTGGCGGATTTTTCCCTGGCGGATTTTCCTTTCACCTGGTGGATTCCCTTTTCGCCTCATGCTCGCCTGGCGGAGCAGTGGCGAATCTTCTTCCCCATACAAAATCCAGAACCCCCATTTTTCACCCTTCGCTCGCCTCTTAATTCGCCTGGAGACCATCTGGCAGATTTTTTCCTGGCGACCATCTGGCGGATTTTTACCTGGCGGATTTCCTTTTGCCTGGCGAATCTGGCAGGATCAGCAATCTTGCAATTGCGATTTTGCACGACTCAGACCTCAATTCTTTCTCAATTTCACTCCCAATTTAGTCTAAAAACACACATATAATCACATATTAACATACAAACAAGTAGGAAATACAGAAATCACATTTCAACCGATGAATTTGTGCATTCTTCCCCTTATCAAAACTTCCGGCACGCAAAACCCCAATCCCCAAATCAACACAAACAACACATAGGGATGATCCTAATGGTTTATCTACCCTCATACAAACATTATGCAACCCTTAAAGATTAAAGAACCCCACCCTTACCTTAGATGAAGATTCTTTCGATGTGTCTAGGCCCTAGCTCTGCTTCTCCCTTTTCCTCAGAGCGGTTCTCTCAAAATGATCGTACCAACAACGACTTCTCATTTCTCTCCAATTCCTTTTTGTCCACTATACCCTTAGGACCCTTAATATGTTTTCCCAACTTCGTCCTCACTTATCCTCGCACAATTACCACTTAGTCATTCCTTTTATTTTAAAATAATAATAATATATCATATAATCATATTATTATTACCAAAATATTGTTAACACATCGCCTACTTTTAAATACTCTCAGCACCCCCTTAACATCATCAATACCCCACAACACAGGTCATCAGGTATCAAAATATTCCACCAAAATTCACCTAACTCACGAATATCTATAATAACTTAATTAAATAAATACCCTAATTAGTTTGGGGTGTTACAAGCGTCGCATACCAGCTAAGGCAGGATCCCGCTCAAGAACGAGCAATATCCTTGCCTGACGGCGGTTCCTCAACCGAGCCCGCCGTTGTCAAAGTATCATGATAGGCAGAGTACCCAGCTCGCGATGGGAGGTTCACGCCGCGAAATCAGGCCTCAAACGCGACCTGAGGTCCACTCTCATGCCCGAAAACTACCCAGGACGTTCGACCAGTCCCCCTCACTGCCGAACACATCTAAGTCAAGCAAATCCCGAAATCAATAAACAAATCAAAGTGACCCTTATTACTGGAACACACACGTATCGAGCAAAGTTACTACACTTAGCGAAAATAAAAAGCGAATAAAGCCATGCGTGAATATACAACATACAAAACCGACCAGGGCGGCCGGACACATATATTTCAAAATAACTAAGTGGTCACGAGGACTACGATTGTGCTTGTTTCATGATAAATGGGCCACACCCCAAACTAAAGGATAAAGTTACATAAAACATGGCACGCAAGCCTGAGATATCACAAGAACAAAAAGGAGACATCATTCCTCCATCTGCTAGGCCTCCTCATGGATATGCTATGTCGGTTGAGACTCCTCGTCAAGGATACGGGCATGCTCATCGCCAATCTGGAAGAAGTCGGGATTAACAATCTTGCCATCTTCAACATGACTCAGAAAGCTGGTCCCCTCTATGGACAGCTAAACCCCTGGATTCACGAGTTTAAGCTGAGCCACAACATTGTTGAAGGATTCCTCTCTGATGGCACAAACATCATCCTTCGCCTGTATAATGCGAGTAACCAGCTCAGCCC
Organism: Lathyrus tuberosus; assembly: GCA_022829125.1. Lineage (NCBI taxonomy): Eukaryota > Viridiplantae > Streptophyta > Magnoliopsida > Fabales > Fabaceae > Lathyrus > Lathyrus tuberosus. The sequence continues at coordinate 11,423,909 of JALAZF010000102.1, forward strand.
GAGTCTTTAGTGCCTTCAACTCGTCAGGCTCGTCTTTAGCCAGAGCCGCCGCGGACCTCATCTGTTCGACCAAGTCTTCGGAAGCTTTCTTCTCAACGATCAGGGTGTCATTTTCCCCTTTTAACTTAGCAATCTCCTCTTGAGACTTCCTCCTCGCATCATCAGCAGCCTTGGCCTCCTCCTTGGCCTTCTTCACCTTTTCTTCCAGGGCAGATATCGCCGCCTGGGCCTTCTTTAGCTCAGATTCGGAGGGGGAGTCTTCCTCGGCGTAGACCGCCGCTATCTCCAGTACCCTGATCAGTGCAGAGGCATCCTGCGCCGGCATCTCCCTCTTGCTCGGGCGGTCCATTCCCTCGAGCTTTAGGAACTCTGCTCGAGGAACTGTCAAGGATGAACCTTCTATCGTGAAGGCAGGGAGGAAGCTCAAATTTGCTCTTCTCTCCTGCCCGGCTGAGATCCACCACTTCATTCTGACGGGTCCGCTTGAACCTTGTAGTCCTAGGCATCGGGGAACCCTGAGCAGATGAAGGAATGGGCGAGGAGCTCCCCGAAGCCAACTGAGGAGGGGGCACCCGCTGAGTGAGCTGATTCTTTGGATTCGTCACACCGGCCTTGCCCTTCGCCATAACATTCTTCACCATCCTTTCGTGTGCTGAAGGCATCTCACTTGTAAAGACATAACGAGCACGTTAGCAAACGAGGAAAAGAATAATCCAGACAAGCTAAAAAATAAAAGACTACCCAGCAATTTAAGGGCGTCAGCATGAGTCTTGCACTCAAGAAGCCCCTTCGTATTGATATAGCGGTATTGCACTCTTTGCCCGCCATCTTCCTCGAAGACCGGGTCCCCTTTCTTGGTCCAGCACTCTGCAAGTTTAAAACTGTTCACATAATTCACCAGCGCTATATAGCCGACTTTGTCGTCAGTATCTAGCATCTCCAGTTGGGCAATGTAATGGTTAGTGCCCCGGGAGAAATGGTTCCCACTCCAACAAAAGGGAAAATTGAACACTCTGTCCGCCAACAACTTGCCATGCTCTTTATAAAGATCGTTACCATCCTCGTCCACCGACACTTCCCAGAAATACGTAGTATCTTGGGCTTTCTCTGACACGGGTTCGATGATATAGAACCTCTCCTTAAAGGCCCAGATAGACTCAGAGAACGGTTTGAACAATTTCTTCGCTTGCTTCAGCGAAACCCAGCCATACCTTCTCCCTGAAACTTGCCTCTGGAGGTGAAAGATCGTAAAGAACAAAGGGAGGGTGGCTCCTATCTTCAGGAACTCACACATCAGCTTGAAAGCACAGATGAACGCCAGTGAGTTAGGGTGTAGTTGCGACGGGGCCAGGTCCAAGTGTACGAAGACAGACCGGTGAAAGTCGGTGAAGGGCAGCCTCAGTCCTATGTCTTTAAAAGTGTATTCGTACATCGGGAACATCTCCCTGTAATCTGTACAAATACGGTCGTCCTCACATGGGAAGTGCACCTTCTACTCCCCTTTCGGCGCCACATTCGTGAAGACATCCCCGGTATATGAAGCAAAGACAGAAGCATGTTCGGCAGGCTCTGCAACTGTCCACTAATTCGCGGAGGCCCTATCAGGGGAAGTCTCCCCGACATCGTTGGGGGCGGTTGAAGCTTCAGTGTCACTACTCTCCGAGGAGATCTCCTTGGACGAGTCTATAAGAATCTCTTTCTCGGGTTTGTGGGTCATCTCGTTCACCTGAAGAGCAGAGGACAAAAGTGAATTTGACGACAAAATCAAATTCACCCTTCCACCACTAGCCAAGTGAAAAGGCGCGCGAAGGGCCAAGGACGACGTCCTCGGCCTATGCCCTAATCAAATGCACAAAAATACTGTGCGGGGAGATGCCCGAGCAACATCTCCTGTGCGTGCGGGAAGATTCTCTCGGGACCATTATCCAGAGTTCCGTTTGAAGCTTCGCCAAAAAACTCATGAACTCACCAAAAAGTTCATAAGAACGCCGAAAAACTCATAAGCTCTGCCAGTAACGCTCACGCTCGTCATTGCAACGGCGTCAGAAACATTCTAAATCTACAAGTTCCTAAAAGCTCCGGCGACCACGACGACAGCAGAAAGTGGCCAAGCCACCGTCTACCACCAACTGTCACTGGAAACTACTACGGTAACTACCTAAAGTCATCCTATCCACATGCATTATAATAAAACGAAAGCAAAAAGCTAGAAACTAAGGAAGAAATGAGTAACGTACGTGGTCGGGGAAGCTTTAAAGGGTCGAAGATGCTGCTCGGAGCTTGTACGACGCGAAAACAGCGGCTAACAGCGGCGACGGACTAGAAAGTTCAGAGAGAAGAATGAAGGAGGAGAGAGAAGCGAAAAATGCAAATGAGCAGCTTCTCCCTCTATATATAGGCATTCTGAAGGCACGTGCACGAGCATGCGCGGCTAGGGGCATCATCATGACCCTAGCCTAGCCATCATGACGCATTTAATGCAGCACAAGGCTCGAGGCACACGTGGCGCCCCATCTCTTCAGATCACCTCAACCTTGGTCTCCCCGTACGCCAGGTGTAACGCCCTAGTTTTTGTTAGTTTTATTGAATCGAGTCGATTTAATTATTTTTATTATTATATTATTTTATTTTGACTTTTATTTGTTAAAATATTATTTTTCATTGTGATTATGTTTTATCGCGTTTTGGGAGCGTTTGCGAGATATTTGAGTGTAGGGGTATTTTGGTCTTTTGTTTGGGTAGATATTATATTTTTCATATAATAGAAACATAGAGAGAAAAAGAGAAGAAAGAAAAGAGATAGAAAGAAGAAAAGAGAGAAAAACTTGGAAAGGAAGAAAATCAATCAACCGACTTTTCAAACACGATTTAATCGGGTAAGGGTGCGAAACTCGGTTATAATATGTTTGTGTATGATTATGTATGTGTGTGTTGGATTGTTTGTGGTGTTCCATAGCTTTTCGATTCTAGGTTGGAACGATAGAATCGATGCATTCGCGGATGAAATGTGATATAAATGTTGTAGAATACTTGTTACCATGATTGGGTTATGTTCTGATTGTTATGTTTTGGTTTGGAAGTGTTTTGGGGGTTGAAATGTTGGTTGGGAGTGATCTATAGCGCTGCTGGGTTTTTCTAGTTTCGCAAGTTCGCACTGCGAATGGCCAGCGAAGGGGAAAGTGAACGTTCGCGTGAGGTTCGCACTGCGAACGTTGTGTTGTTTTTCTTTCTGCCACGGTTCGCTGGGGGATTCGTACTGCGAAGGGGACAACGAATATTTGCTGGGAGTTCGCACTGCGAAACTGTAGGCTATTTTCTTTCTGCCATGGTTCGCTGGGGCATTCGCACTGCGAATGAGGAAAGCGAAGGACTCGCTAGGAGCTTCGCATTGCGAACATGACAGCTTTTCTAAATTGTTTTCTTTATAACTGTTGGGTCGTAAGTCGGTTTGAGGCGCGGTTTGATGCGTTGGAGAGCTAATGAAATGTTCTTTCTTATTAGAATGGTTTTGAGATTGTGGGCCGATTTAATTATGTCGGGAATTGGAATAGTGTTATTTTGCCGACTTTTACCGTCTTAACTGTGTGTAATTGATGTGTATCATGCAATGTGCTATTGATATATATGTTGTATGACTTGTGTGATGTTATATGATGTGAATGCATGTGATGACCTGTTGTGATGATGGTTTGTGGCCTAAGGGCAAGTAAATGCAATGTGTTGTGTTTGATTATATATGCATGATTATGGATGTGTATATGTGTGCATTTGAATGTCATGAGTCATTGTATGCCAAGCATCATGATATGCATTCTTGTGATGTCGTGTGCCCTAGTGGGTGTGAGCGACGAAACGATTCCAGAGGGAATCCGCTATAACATCGTGTGCCTTATACAAAGAGGACCTAAAGTGATGATTATAGACGATCGTGTGCCTTATACAAAGAGGACCTAAAGCGATCGGATCGTGTGTCTTATACAAAGAGGACCTAAAGCGATCCATAAACGTCGTGTGCCTTATACAAAGAGGACCTAAAGCGACGGGAAACATCGTTTGCCCGACGGGGTGTTACATGAGTGATCCTAAGTTACAAGCGATGATTCCAATAGTTCCTGAGTGAACTAGTGATGAGATGATGGATGGATGGTACCGCATTGCATTGCATAGAGTCGTTGTGTCGGTCTCTGTGCATTTGCATAAATCTTGAATGGATTGATTTTGTGTGGAATTGTGAATGTAATTGATGTGTTGAGATATATTTATATGTTGGTGATAAATGCATTGTGCATGGTTGACAGACCTTGGTGATGGATATATGAGATATCAAATGTGTTGTTTGGTATTTGAATTCCGGTGTGAGTCGTGGTGAGAACATTTTACATGTGTATTTTAGTGTGATTATATAATTGTATGCAACTGTATAATGATTGTGTTTCTCACCCTTCTGTTGTTTTAAATGCTCTATGAGGCATTGCAGATTAGATGTTGGAGGTCTTTTGTGAAGCTTAGGTCTTCATTCTTTTGTCGGTCGGCTCTGATATGTAACACCGGGTAGTCGGGGTGATCGAGTGTGATTATTATGTATATGTATCTTTTGGTTTATACATGTATGATGTTGTATATGACAGACAAACTTTTATGTTATATATATATATATATGAGATTCAGTTGCAGATTTTCCGCTTTTATTCTGTATCTGATTTGTGGGTGTTAGGAACTAAGTTCCTCTGTTAATTGCTACCTGATTGTTGCATATCTAAATGAGCAGGTTTATTTGCTTTTGTTTCAAATTGATGTGACGCCTCCATCTATGCCGTGAACGTTTTATTTATACTCTGATTATTTATTATCGCCTTATTTTATTGGGGTGTTACATTAAGTGGTATCAGAGCCAGTCCGTGTCAGTTTGTGTCAGTCCTTGTTGGTCGTTGTGGTTGGGTGAGCTGTTTGTTTAACTATGTTTGCTGTTATTGGATATGAACAGAATATGGCTGGTAGGAATGACGCTGCTTTGGCTGCTGCTATGCAAGCTTTGGCTCGGGCTGTGCAGGGTGCACCTAATGCTGGTGGGAATGATGAGTTCAGGAAGAACAAACCGCCTGTCTTCAAAGGGAGACATGATCTTGATGGTGCACAAATTTGGCTTAAGGAGATTGAAAGAATCTTTCGAGTGATGGATTGTGCTGAGGAACATAAGGTGAGACTGGGTACTCACATGTTGCAGGAGGAGGCTGATGATTGGTGGGTTAATATGCGTCCTGTGTTGGAAGCTGGAGATGAAGAGGTCACTTGGATTGTGTTTAGCAGGGAGTTTTTGAGGAAGTATTTTCCTGAAGATGTAAGAGGAAAGAAAGAGATAGAGTTCTTGGAGTTGAAACAAGGTAATATGTCTGTTGTTGATTACACTGCTAAGTTTGTGGAGCTTGTGCAGTTTTATCCATATTATGCTGAAGCAACTGCAGAGTTTTCTAAGTGTGTGAAGTTTGAGAACGGATTGCGTCCTGAGGTTAAGCAGGCAATTGGTTATCAAAGGATTAGGAGGTTTTCAGATTTGGTGGATTGTAGTAGGATTTTTGAGGAGGATAGAAAAGCTCGTTCTACTCACTATAAGAGTGTGAACGAAAGGAAAGGGAAGCAACCGTTTCGTGGTGGTCCTTATGTGACACCAGCTGACAAGGGTAAGCAAGGGGGTAATTTTGATAAAAGGCCAAGTGGGGGAGGTATGTCTGGTCCTCTGAGATGTTTTAGGTGTGGTGAGTTAGGACATCGTCAGTTCGAATGCAGAAAAGATATGAGGAAGTATTCCAATTGTGGAGGTTTTTGACATGTCGCAGCTGATTGTAAGAGGAATGTGGTGAAGTGTTTCAACTGTGGTGAACCTGGTCATGTTAGTACGAAGTGTCCGAAACCAAAGCAAGCTCAGGCTGGAGGGAAAGTATTTTCATTGGCGGGGACTCAGACTACTAGTGCAGATCGTCTGATCAGAGGTACTTGTTTTATTAATAGTACGCCTTTAGTTCCTATTATTGATACTGGAGCGACTCATTCGTTTATTTCGTCTGAGTGCGCGAAGCGTTTGAACCTTTTGTTGTCTTCGATGGGTGGAGAGATGGTTATTGATACTCCAGCAATAGGGTCGATAACTACTTCTTTGGTTTGTTTAAGTTGTCCTTTGACCATTTATGGTCAAGATTTTGAGATGGATTTGGTGTGTTTGCCGTTGGAGGGTTTAGATGTGGTTCTGGGAATGAATTGGTTGCAGTTCAATCGAGTTCATATTGATTGTTATCATAAGCTGGTAAGATTTCCTTCTTTTGAAGAAGATGAGGAATCGAGTTTCTTATCTACCAAAGAGTTGAAGAAACTTTTGACGGATGAAGCTCAATTGTTCGGATTGTTTTCATCGTTGACAGTGGATAGTCAAGTTTCACTTGATGTGTTTCCAGTTGTGTGTGAATTTCCAGAGGTGTTTCCTGAGGATATTTTAGATGTGCCGCTAGAGAGAGAGGTGGAGTTTTCTATAGATCTAGTTCCTGGTACTAGACCTGTATCTATGGCACCTTATCATATGTCGGCATCTGAGTTGGTAGAGTTAAAGAAGCAGTTGAATGAATGGTTAGAAAAGAGGTTTGTGAGACCAAGTGTATCGCCTTGGGGTGCTCCAGTTTTATTGGTGAAAAAGAAAGATGGAAGTATGCGATTATGTATTGATTATCGCAGTTGAATAAGGTGACGATTAAGAATAAGTATCCTCTTCCGAGAATTGATGATCTGATGGACCAGTTGGTAGGTGCTTATGTGTTTAGTAAGATTGATTTGAGGTCGGGGTACCATCAGATTAGAGTGAAAGAGGAGGATATTCAGAAGACGGCTTTTAGGACACGATACGGTCATTACGAATATTCTGTGATGCCGTTCGGGGTTTCAATTGCACCAGGTGTGTTTATGGAGTATATGAATCGAATTTTCCATGAGCATTTGGATCGATTTTTTGTTGTGTTTATTGATGACATCTTGATCTATTCTAAGTCCCGAGAGGAACATGCGAAGCATTTGCGTGTTGTGTTGCAAATTTTGAAGGAAAGGAAACTTTTTGCCAAGTTGTCCAAGTGTGAGTTCTGGTTGTCCGAAGTGAGTTTTCTTGGGCATGTGATTTCAGGTAATGGTATTACTGTGGATCCATCTAAAGTAGATGCAGTTCTACAATGGGAGACTCCTAGATCGGTTACTGAAATTAGAAGCTTTTTGGGTTTAGCTGGATATTATCGAAGATTCATTGAAGGTTTTTCCAAGTTAGCACTTCCATTGACCCAATTGACTTGTAAAGGTAAAGCGTTCATTTGGGATATTCGGTGTGAGGAAAGTTTTAGTGAGCTGAAGAGAAGGTTGACTACAGCTCCGATTTTGATCTTACCGAATCCTACTGAACCATTTATGGTGTATTGTGATGCGTCTTTGATTGGTTTGGGTGGTGTGTTGATGCAAGAAGGTAAGGTTGTGGCTTATGCTTCGAGGCAATTGAGGGTGCATGAGAAAAATTACCCTACTCATGATTTGGAATTAGCGGTTGTGGTTTTTGTGTTGAAAATTTGGAGGCATTATCTCTATGGTGCAAGATTCGAAGTCTTTAGTGATCATAAAAGTTTGAAATACTTGTTTGATCAGAAAGAATTGAATATGAGGCAACGGAGATGGTTGGAATTTTTGAAGGACTATGACTTTGGCTTGAATTACCATCCTGGTAAAGCTAACGTGGTAGCTGATGCGTTAAGCCGGAAATCTTTGCATATGTCCGCTTTGATGGTTAAAGAGTGGGAACTTTTGGAAGCATTTAGGGATTTGAGTTTGGTGTGTGAATTGACATATGACAGCGTGAGACTTGGTATGTTAAAGGTTACTAATGATTTTCTGTTGACCGTTAGCGAGAAGCAGAAGCAGGATGTGAAATTTGTTGATTTGATGTTGGTTGGAAATCAAAGAGCGAATGGTGATTTTAAAGTGGACGATAAGGGTGTTTTGAGGTTTTGTGGTAGGATTTGTATTCTCGATGATTCGGACTTGAAAAGAATGATTTTAGAGGAAGGACACCAGAGTAGTTTGAGTATACATCCGGGAGCTAATAAGATGTACCAAGATTTGAAGAAGATCTTTTGGTGGCCTAGATTGAAAAGAGATGTGGCTCAGTTTGTGTATTCGTGTTTGACGTGTCAGAAGTCGAAAGTGGAACATCAGAGGCCTAGTGGTTTGTTGCAACCGTTGGATATTCCCGAGTGGAATTGGGACAACATTTCTATGGATTTTGTGACAGGGTTGCCACATACACAGAGGGGACATAATGCTATTTGGGTGGTTGTGGACAGACTGACTAAATCGGCGCATTTCATTCCGATTGACATCAGTTTTTCTTTGGAGAGGTTGGCTGAGATTTACATCAGTGTGATTGTGAAGCTGCATGGTGTTCCGTTGAGTATTGTTTCGGATCGAGATCCAAGGTTTACTTCCAGGTTTTGGGAGAGTTTGCAGAAGGCGTTAGGGTCCAAGCTGAGGTTGAGTTCGGCTTATCATCCGCAGACGGATAGACAAAGAGAGAGAACTATTCAGTCGTTGGAAGATTTGTTGTGGGCTTGTGTTCTTGAGCAAGGTGGTGTTACATTAAGGGGGTGTTACATTTAGGCACATATTAAAAATTCCGTCAGAGTATAATTATAAACATAGTATAAAAGAGATATGTCACATTATACATAAAATTAAAACATTCAACACCTGCTCAACAATTGATATGCAACAGTGGAGTAACTTTGCAACAGAGGAACTTAGTCCTTACACCCACATCTCAATATTTAGAATTAAAAGCGGAAAATGTAAACATTGAATAACATCAAACATATATACCTATATATATATATATATATATATATATATATATATATATATATATATATATATATATATATATATATCAACAAGTATTATCCACCAACATAATACATGTTTACATAAACATTCATCAACAAGATACATGTACAAATGTATCACAAAAGAATCATAATCATCCTAGCTACCCGGTGCTACATATCAGAGCCGACCGACCAAAAGAATGAAGACACGCTTCACAAAAAGACCACCAGCATACCTACTCTGCAATGCCTCATAGAGCATCATAAAACAGCAGAAGGGTGAGAAACACAATTATAATATAAATGCATATAATTATATATCTTAGCATAAAAATACACATATTCTACATTCTCACCACAATTCATCACAACCCACTCATATACATCACAACACCCCCTTTCTATACCCCCAAATAATCACATAATCATTTAGGCACATATTAAAAATTACGTCAGAGTATAATTATAAACATAGTATAAAAGAGGTATGTCACATTATACATAAAATTAAAACATTCAACACCTGCTCAACAATTGATATGCAACAGTGGAGTAACTTTGCAACAGAGGAACTTAGTCCTTACACCCACATCTCAATATTTAGAATTAAAAGTGGAAAATCTAAACATTGAATAACATCAAACATATATACCTATATATATATATATATCAACAAGTATTATCCACCAACATAATACATGTTTACATAAACATTCATCAACAAGATACATGTACAAATGTATCACAAAAGAATCATAATCATCCTAGCTACCCGGTGCTACATATCAGAGCCGACCGACCAAAAGAATGAAGACACGCTTCACAAAAAGACCACCAGCATACCTACTCTGCAATGCCTCATAGAGCATCATAAAACAGCAGAAGGGTGAGAAACACAATTATAATATAAATGCATATAATTATATATCTTAGCATAAAAATACACATATTCTACATTCTCACCACAATTCATCACAACCCACTCATATACATCACAATGTATATATATATACAGAACCAAGCATATTCATCATGCATACTTTCACAATTCTCATCATTCCACATAAACATACATATTCATGTTTATTCATCAATTCTCAATTATAAAGATGATAAATGCAAATCATAGAGACCGACTCACGACTCTATGCAAATGCAATGCGGGTACCGACTCAATCATCTCAAGTTCACTCAGGAACTTATTGGAACCATCGCTCGTTACCAATGTAACTCCCCGTCGGGCCTACGATGTTCACCCATTGCTCACACCTCACATAGGCACACAATGTTTATGGATTGCTCACACTTCACATAGGCACACAATCCGATTGCTCACACCTCACCTAGGCACACAATCCGATTGCTCACACCTCACCTAGGCACACAATCGTTTGTAATCATCGCTCACACCTCACTTAGGCACACGACGTTACAACGGATTCTCATTAGAATCACACAACACAAGAATGTACATCATTATGCTTCACATACAAATGACTCACGACATTCTTGAAATGCATACATATTCACAATATATTCATGCATTCATCTCATACAATCACATACAATCTATATACATTCACATCAATGCACTATTGTATGATTCACATCCCAAAACACACATTCAAAACGGTAAAAGTCGTTAAATAACACTATTCCCGATTTTCCGACTTATTTAATCGGCCAACAATCTCAAAACCATCATCACAAGCAAGAATATTTTATAAGCTTTCCAACGATATAAATAACGCTTAAATCGGAATTACGGTTCGAGAGTTATGAATTTTAAAAGTTGAAGAAAATTACTTAAAAAAAACAAAAACGCCCGGCGACTGGAACATTTCGCCCGGCGAAACCTCAATTTCGCCTTCACTTCGCCCAGCAAAGTATGGGCGAAGGAAAATCCCCAAAAACGTGAACAAAACCAGCAGCGTGACACCTTCTCGCCTCTCAATTTCGCCCGACGACGCAGGGGCCAAAATCACTTTTTGCCCGGCGCTCTGGGCACTTCGCCCGGCGAATTACACCAGACAGCCATACCCAGCAGCGTGGCTTCATCATCAAAACCCCCATTTTCTCATTTTTCCCACCTTTGATCATTCCCAACAGCAAAACCAAGCATATTTATGGATCATACACATATAGAGATCATTCTAAACACATCTTTATCGATTTTTAACCGTTAACAACACCGATTCCACAAATCGACCTAAAACTCACATATAACCCAAAACTCTTCCAAACATAATTTTTCAACCACAACTGTCATACATAATCACACACATGTATAGAATAATCGAGTTTCAAACCCTTACCCGATTAAATCGATTCCTAGAAGTTGTTTTGAAGATTTCCAAGTTTTTCCTCTTTTTCTTCTCTTTTCTCTTCTTCCTCTTTCTTTCTCTTTTATTTCCCTTTTCTTTCTATTTCTCTCCTATTTCTTCTTCTTATCTCTTTTTCCTTTCTATTTCTTTTCTTATTTTCTACTCAAATTCAATTAATTCATTTTCTCACATAATTCTACACTTAATCACTTTTCTACCAATTTTACTAAATTTCTAACTTACCATTAATTGAGAAATGTCCAAAATACCCTCCATTCTAATTTCCCTGAAAACTCTCAAAAACGGTAAAATATCATAACATGTCAACATAGCATATTAACACACCAATTTCACAGATAAAAATAATTTATCACACAATTTAAATAAAGGACTCAACAAAATGGGAATAATCGAAATCGGGGCGTTACAACTCTCCCCCACTTTAGAAGTTTTCGTCCTCTAAAATATTACCTGATTCAAACAACTCCGGATACGACTCTCGCATCCTACCCTCTAGTTCCCAAGTCATATTTCCTTCCGCAGCGCCTCCCCACGCTACTTTCACAAACGCAATATCCTTGCCTCTTAGCTTCTTAACTTCACGGTCCAAAATCCTAATCGGTAAAGCTTCAACCGTAAGGTTATCTCTCACTTCAACCTCGTCCATAGGAATAACATGTGACGGATCCAGAACATACTTCCGAAGTTGCGAAACATGGAATACATCATGCAAATTCGAAAGATTCGGAGGCAACGCTACACGGTAAGCCACAACACCAACTCGTGCAGAAATCTGATATGGACCAATAAAACGAGAAGTCAACTTCTTCGACTTCAAAGCACGACCCACACCCGCAACCGGCGTAACTCTCAAAAACACATGGTCGCCTTCTTGAAACTCAAGATCTTTCCTTCTCTTGTCATGATAGCTCTTTTGTCTACTTTGAGAAGCTTTTATCTTCTCACGAATAAACCTTACTTTCTCCGTCGTTTGTTGTACCATCTCCGGTCCAACTATCGTCCTCTCACCGGTTTCGTGCCAACACAAAGGTGTTCGACATCTCCGACCATACAAAGCCTCAAATGGCGCCATACTTATACTTGAATGAAAACTGTTATTGTAGGTGAACTCAATCAACGCCAAATAACTATCCCAAGCACCACCTTGTTCAAGCACACAAGCACGCAATAAATCTTCCAGCGATTGAATTGTCCTCTCGGTTTGACCATCCGTTTGCGGATTATAAGCCGAACTCAACCTTAGCTTAGAACCCAAAGCCTTTTGTAAACTCTCCCAAAACCTCGATGTGAATCTAGGATCTCTATCCGATACAATACTCTTAGGAACTCCATGTAACTTCACAACTGCAAGAACATAAATCTCGGCTAACTTCTCCAAAGGATAACTAATATCAATTGGAATGAAGTGAGCAGATTTAGTAAGCCTATCAACGATTACCCAAATAGCATTATGACCTCTTGCGTATTTGGCAATTCCGTAACAAAATCCATCGATATACTATCCCATTTCCACTCCAGAATGTCCAACGGTTGCATCAATCCACTAGGCTTTTGATGTTCCACCTTAGACTTTTGACAAGTTAAGCACGCATACACAAATCGAGCCACGTCCCTCTTTAATCCGGACCACCAAAAGATTTTCTTCAAATCTTGATACATTTTATTCGCTCCCGGATGAATACTTAAGTTACTTCGGTGTCCTTCTTCCAATATCATCTTTTTCAACTCCGCATCATCGGAAATACAAATACGACCACGAAATCTCAAAACTCCAAAATTATCAACCTTGAAATCCTCATTCTCATTCGTCATCAAATCAACGAACTTCAAATCCAACTTTTGCTTTTCACATACGGTTGCAAGAAAATCATTCGTAACATGTAGCATACCAAGTCTCACACTTCTCGGCGTCACTTCACAAACCAAACTCAAGTCTCTAAAATTCTCTAAAAGTTCCCATTCTCTCATCATCAATGCCGACATATGTAACGACTTCCGACTCAAAGCATCGGCCACCACGTTTGCCTTACCCGGATGGTAATTCAAACCAAAATCATAATCCTTCAAAAGCTCTAACCACCTTCTTTGTCTCATGTTCAAGTCTTTTTGATCAAATAAATATTTCAAGCTCTTGTGATCGCTAAAAACTTCAAATCTCGCACCATAAAGATAGTGCCTCCAAATTTTCAAAACAAACACCACGGCCGCTAATTCCAAGTAATGTGTAGGATAATTCTTTTCATGCACTCTCAATTGTCTTGAAGCATAAGCCACAACTTTTCCATCTTGCATCAAAACACCACCTAAACCAACCAATGAAGCATCACAATACACCACAAATGGTTCCGTCGGATTTGGCAAAATCAAGATCGGTGTCGTTGTCAACCTTCTTTTTAGCTCATTGAAACTCTCTTCACAATGAATATCCCAAATGAAAGCCTTTCCTTTACAAGTCAATTGCGTTAACGGAAGTGCCAACTTCGAAAATCCCTCAATAAACCTCCGATAATAACCCGCCAAGCCTAAAAAGCTTCGAATCTCCGTAACCGACCTAGGAGCCTCCCATTGCATCACCGCATCAATCTTGGATGTATCAACACTAATACCACTACCGGAAATAACATGTCCAAGAAAACGTACTCCCGACAACCAAAATTCACATTTCGACAACTTAGCATACAATTGTTTCTCTTTCAAAATTTGTAACACACTCCTCAAATGCTCTTCACGCTCCTCTTGAGACTTAGAATAAATCAAAATATCGTCGATGAACACAACCACAAAATGATCTAACTGTTCATGAAAAATATGATTCATGTATTCCATAAACACACCCGGCGCATTAGAAACCCCGAATGGCATCACAGAATATTCGTAATGACCATACCGTGTCCTAAAGGTCGTCTTTTGAATATCCTCTTCTTTAACACGAATCTGGTGATATCCCGATCTCAAATCAATCTTGCTAAAAACACGCGCACCAACCAATTGGTCCATCAAATCATCGATCCTTGGAAGCGGATACTTGTTCTTAAATGTCACCTTGTTCAATTGTCGATAATCAATGCATAACCGCATACTCCCATCCTTCTTCTTTACCAACAATACCGGAGCACCCCAAGGAGAAACACTTGGTCTTACAAATCTCTTGTCCAACAAGTCATTTAGTTGCTTCTTCAATTCTAACAACTCCGATGCCGACATACGATACGGTGCCATCGAAATCGGTCTAGTACCCGGAACTAGATCAATAGAAAACTCAACTTCTCTTTCCGGCGGTACATCCGTAATATCCTCCGGAAACACTTCTGGAAAATCACACACCACTGGGAACACATCGAGCCCAACCTTACTCTCCACCGACAATGATGCAAACAAACCGAATAATTGAGCTTCGTCCGCTAAAAGTTTCTTCAACTCTTTAATGGATAGGAAACTCTCATCTTCCTCATCTTCCAAGGAAGGAAACCTCACTAACTTGTGATAGCAATCTATATGAACTTGATTAAATTGCAACCAGTTCATACCCAAGATTACGTCCAATCCCTCCAATGGCAAACACACTAAATCCATAATAAAGTCTTTACCATACATGGTCAAAGGACAACTTACACACACCAAAGATGTAGCTACCGACCCTGAAGCAGGAGTCTCAATAACCATCTCACCACCCCAAGAAGTCATAAACAAATTCAAACGCTTAGCGCACTCATGAGAAATGAATGAATGAGTCGTTCCCGTATCAATAATAGCAACTAAAGGTGTACTATTAATAAAGCATGTACCTTTAATCAAACGGTCTGCACTAGTAGTGTCCGTCCCCGCTAATGCAAACACCTTTCCACCTGCTTGAGCTTGTTTCGGCTTAGTACACTTAGTACTAATGTGACCCACTTCTCCACAATTATAGCACTTCACCATATTCCTTCTACAATCGGTAGTAGCATGCCCAAGGCCTCCACAGTTAGAACATTTCACCACTGTCTTCCTACACTCAAATGATTTATGACCCATTTCACCACACTTGTAACACTTAATGGAACCAGAACCTCCTCCTCCAGATCTCTTCTCAAAGTTTCCCCTATGCTTGCCCTTATCAACGGGTGTCACATAAGGTCCACTTCTAGCTTGTTGCTTTCCCTTCCTCTCATTCAAACTCTTGTAATGTGTAGAACGAGCCTTGCTATCTTCCTCGAAGATTCTACAACATTCCGTCAAATCCATAAACCTTCTTATCCTTTGATATCCCATAGCCTGTTTAATCTCGGGACGCAAACCATTCTCATACTTAATACACTTTGAGAACTCAGCAGTAATTGCAGCATAGTGAGGATGGAATTGAACCAACTCTACAAACTTAGCAGTATAGTCCACCACAGACATACTACCTCGTTTCAGTTCAAGGAACTCCATCTCCTTCTTCCCTTTCACACTTTCAGGGTAATACTTCCTCAAGAACTCGGTACGAAATAAATCCCAAGTTATCTCTTCATCATCCACCTCAAGAACTTGACGCATACCGACCCACCAATCGTCGGCTTCTTCCTTCAGCATGTGAGACCCAAGCCTCACCTTATTCTCCTCCACACAGTCCATAACTCTGAAGATCCTTTCGATCTCTTTCAACCAACTTTGAGCACCATCGGGATCAAATCTTCCTTTGAAGACCGGTGGTTGATTCTTCCTGAACTCGTCATTAGCATTCACGTTCGGTGCACCTTGCACCGCCCTAGCCATTGCTTCCAAAGCAACAGCCATTACATTGTCGTTTCTACCAGCCATATTCTGATCATTCCCAAAAATGACAACAAGGTTAAACAACAGTTCAACCATCACAACAACAAGACAGACACAACTGACTCAACACTGGCTCTGATACCACTTAATGTAACACCCCCTTTCTATACCCCCAAATAATCACATAATCATTTAGGCACATATTAAAAATTCCGTCAGAGTATAATTATAAACATAGTATAAAAGAGGTATGTCACATTATACATAAAATTAAAACATTCAACACCTGCTCAACAATTGATATGCAACAGTGGAGTAACTTTGCAACAGAGGAACTTAGTCCTTACACCCACATCTCAATATTTAGAATTAAAAGTGGAAAATCTAAACATTGAATAACATCAAACATATATACCTATATATATATATATATATATATATATATATATATATATATATATATATATATATATATATATATATATATATATATATATATATATATATCAACAAGTATTATCCACCAACATAATACATGTTTACAT
This sequence comes from Lathyrus tuberosus, assembly GCA_022829125.1. Lineage (NCBI taxonomy): Eukaryota > Viridiplantae > Streptophyta > Magnoliopsida > Fabales > Fabaceae > Lathyrus > Lathyrus tuberosus. The sequence continues at coordinate 11,440,433 of JALAZF010000102.1, forward strand.
AAACATTCATCAACAAGATACATGTACAAATGTATCACAAAAGAATCATAATCATCCTAGCTACCCGGTGCTACATATCAGAGCCGACCGACCAAAAGAATGAAGACACGCTTCACAAAAAGACCACCAGCATACCTACTCTGCAATGCCTCATAGAGCATCATAAAACAGCAGAAGGGTGAGAAACACAATTATAATATAAATGCATATAATTATATATCTTAGCATAAAAATACACATATTCTACATTCTCACCACAATTCATCACAACCCACTCATATACATCACAATGTATATATATACAGAACCAAGCATATTCATCATGCATACTTTCACAATTCTCATCATTCCACATAAACATACATATTCATGTTTATTCATCAATTCTCAATTATAAAGATGATAAATGCAAATCATAGAGACCGACTCACGACTCTATGCAAATGCAATGCGGTACCGACTCAATCATCTCAAGTTCACTCAGGAACTTATTGGAACCATCGCTCGTTACCAATGTAACTCCCCGTCGGGCCTACGATGTTCACCCATTGCTCACACCTCGCATAGGCACACAATGTTTATGGATTGCTCACACCTCACATAGGAACACAATTCGATTGCTCACACCTCACCTAGGCACACAATCCGATTGCTCACACCTCACCTAGGCACACAATCGTTTGTAATCATCGCTCACACCTCACTTTGGCACACGACGTTACAACGGATTCTCATTAGAATCACACAACACAAGAATGTACATCATTATGCTTCACATACAAATGACTCACGACATTCTTGAAATGCATACATATTCACAATATATTCATGCATTCATCTCATACAATCACATACAATCTATATACATTCACATCAATGCACTATTGTATGATTCACATCCCAAAACAGACATTCAAAACGGTAAAAGTCGTTAAATAACACTATTCCTGATTTTTCGACTTATTTAATCGGCCAACGATCTCAAAACCATCATCACAAGCAAGAATATTTTATAAGCTTTCCAACGATATAAATAACGCTTAAATCGGAATTACGGTTCGAGAGTTATGAATTTTAAAAGTTGAAGAAAATTACTTAAAAAAAACAAAGCGCCCGGCGACTGGAACATTTCACCCGACGAAACCTCAATTTCGCCTTCACTTCGCCCAGCGAAGTAGGGGCGAAGGAAAATCCCCAAAAACGTGAACAAAACCAGCAGCGTGACACCCTCTCGCCTCTCAATTTCGCCCGGCGACGCAGGGGCCAAAATCACTTTTCGCCCGGCGCTCTGGGCACTTCGCCCGGCGAATTACACCAGACAGCCATACCCAGCAGCGTGGCTTCATCATCAAAACCCTCATTTTCTCATTTTTCCCACCTTTGATCATTCCCAACAGCAAAACCAAGCATATTTATGGATCATACACATATAGAGATCATTCTAAACACATCTTTATCGATTTTTAACCGTTAGCAACACTGATTCCACAAATCGACCTAAAACTCACATATAACCCAAAACTCTTCCAAACATAATTTTTCAACCACAACTGTCATACATAATCACACACATGTATAGAATAATCGAGTTTCAAACCCTTACCCGATTAAAACGATTCCTAGAAGTTATTTTGAAGATTTCCAAGTTTTTCCTCTTTTTCTTCTCTTTTCTCTTCTTCCTCTTTCTTTCTCTTCTATTTCCCTTTTCTTTCTATTTCTCTCCTATTTCTTCTTCTTATCTCTTTTTCCTTTCTATTTCTTTTCTTATTTTCTACTCAAATTCAATTAATTCATTTTCTCACATAATTCTACACTTAATCACTTTTCTACCAATTTTACTAAATTTCTAACTTACCATTAATTGAGAAATGTCCAAAATACCCTCCATTCTAATTTCCCCGAAAACTCTCAAAAACGGTAAAATATCATAACATGTCAACATAGCATATTAACACGCCAATTTCACAAATAAAAATAATTTATCACACAATTTAAATAAAGGACTCAACAAAATGGGAATAATCGAAATCGGGGCGTTACATCGAACACCATTGTGTTAGCATGATTCTGGTGAGAGTTCGGTGGTTGGACCAGAGTTGGTGCAACAGACTACGGACAAAGTGAAACTTATTCGTGAGAAAATGAAGGCTTCTCAGAGTAAGCAAAAGAGTTATCATGATCGGAGGCGGAAAGATCTTGAGTTTCAGGAGGGCGATCATGTATTTTTGAGATTTACACCGGTGACGGGTGTTGGTCATGCATTGAAGTTGAAGAAACTTACTTCTCGGTTTATTGGTCCTTACCTGATATTCGCGAGAGTGGGTGTTGTGGCTTATCGGGTGGCGTTGCCGCCGAATCTTTCGAATTTGCATGATGTGTTCCATGTTTCACAGCTTCGGAAGTATGTTCCGGATCCGTCGCATGTGATTCCGAGGGATGAAGTTGAGGTAAGGGAGAACCTTACGGTTAAGGCGTTACCAGTGAGGATTTTGGATCGCGAGTTGAAGCGGTTAAGAGGCAAGGATATTGCGCTTGTGAAAGTAGCGTGGGGAGGCGCTGCCGAGGGCAATTTGACTTGGGAGTTGGAGAGTCGGATGCGGGAGTCGTATCCGGAGTTGTTCGTCTCAGGCAATATTTTCGAGGACGAAAATCTCTAAGTGGGGGAGAGTTGTAACGCCCCAATTTTTGTTAGTTTTATTGAATCGAGTCGATTTAATTATTTTTATTATTATATTATTTTATTTTGACTTTTATTTGTTAAAATATTATTTTTCATTGTGATTATGTTTTATCGCGTTTTGGGAGCGTTTGCGAGATATTTGAGTGTAGGGGTATTTTGGTCTTTTGTTTGGGTAGATATTATATTTTTCATATAATAGAAACATAGAGAGAAAAATAGAGAGAAAGAAAAAGAGAAGAAAGAAAAGAGAAAGAAAGAAGAAAAGAGAGAAAAACTTGGAAAGGAAGAAAATCAATCAACCGACTTTTCAAACACGATTTAATCGGGTAAGGGTGCGAAACTCGGTTATAATATGTTTGTGTATGATTATGTATGTGTGTGTTCGATTGTTTGTGGTGTTCCATAGCTTTTCGATTCTAGGTCGGAACGATAGAATCGATGCGTTCGCGGATGAAATGTGATATAAATGTTGTAGAATACTTGTTACCATGATTGAGTTATGTTCTGATTGTTATGTTTTGGTTTGGAAGTGTTTTGGGGGTTGAAATGTTGGTTGGAAGTTATCTATAGCGCTGCTGGGTTTTTCTAGTTTCGCAGGTTCGCACTGCGAATGGCCAGCGAAGGGGAAAGCGAACGTTCGCGTGAGGTTCGCACTGCGAACGTTGTGTTGTTTTTCTTTCTGCCACGGTTCGCTGGGGGATTCGCACTACGAAGGGGACAGCGAAGGTTCGTTGGGAGTTCGCACTGCGAAACTGTAGGCTATTTTATTTCTGTCATGGTTCGCTGGGGCATTCGCACTGTGAATGAGGAAAGCGAAGGACTCGCTAGGAGCTTCGCATTGCGAACATGACAGCTTTTCTAAATTGTTTTCTTTATAACTGTTGGGTCGTAAGTCGGTTTGAGGTGCGGTTTGATGCGTTGGAGAGCTAATGAAATGTTCTTTCTTATTAGAACGGTTTTGAGATTATGGGCCGATTTAATTATGTCGGGAATTTGAATAGTGTTGTTTTGCCTACTTTTACCGTCTTAACTGTGTGTAATTGATGTGTGTCATGCAATGTGCTATTGATATATATGTTGTATGACTTGTGTGATGTTATATGATGTGAATGCATGTGATGACCTGTTGTGATGACGGTTTGTGGCCTGAGGGCAAGTAAATGCAATGTGTTGTGTTTGATTATATATGCATGATTATGGATGTGTATATGTGTGCATTTGAATGTCACGAGTCATTGTATGCCAAGCATCATGATATGCATTCTTGTGATGTCGTGTACCCTAGTGGGTGTGAGCGACGAAATGATTCCAGAGGGAATCCGCTATAACATCGTGTGCCTTATACAAAGAGGACCTAAAGCAATGATTATAGACGATCGTGTGTCTTATACAAAGAGGACCTAAAGCGATCGGATCGTGTGCCTTATACAAAAAGGACCTAAAGCGACCCATAAACGTCGTGTGCCTTATACAAAAAGGACCTAAAGCGACGGGGAACATCGTTTTCCCGACGGGGTGTTACATGAGTGGTCCTAAGTAACAAGCGATGATTCCAATAGTTCCTGAGTGAACTAGTGATGAGATGATGGATGGATGGATGGTACCGCATTGCATTGCATAGAGTCGTTGTGTTGGTCTCTGTATATTTGCATAAATCATGAATGGATTGATTTTGTGTGGAATTGTGAATGTAATTGATGTGTTGAGATATATTTATATGTTGGTGATAAATGCATTGTGCATGGTTGATAGACCTTGGTGATGGATATATGAGATATCAAATGTGTTGTTTGGTATTTGAATTCTGGTGTGAGTCGTGGTGAGAACATTTTACATGTGTATTTTAGTGTGATTATATAATTGTATGCAAATGTATAATGATTGTGTTTCTCACCCTTCTACTGTTTTGAATGCTCTATGAGGCATTGCAGATTAGATGCTGGATGTCTTTTGTGAAGCTTAGGTCTTCATTCTTTTATCGTTCGGCTCTGATATGTAACACCGGGTAGTCGGGGTGATCGAGTGTGATTATTATGTATATGTATATTTTGGTTTGTACATGTATGATGTTGTATATGACAGACAAACTTTTATGTTATATATATATATATATATATATATATATATATATATATATATATATATATATATATATATATATATATATATATATATGAGATTCAGTTGCAGATTTTCCACTTTTATTCTGTATCTGATTTGTGGGTGTTAGGAACTAAGCTCCTCTGTTAATTGCTACCTGATTGTTGCATATCTAAATGAGTAGGTTTATTTGCTTTTGTTTCAAATTGATGTGACGCCTCCGTCTATGCCGTGAACGTTTTATTTATACTCTGATTATTTATTATCGCCTTATTTTATTGGGGGTGTAGTTGGGGGTGTTACACCAGGCACTCCAAACAACGTTACGTATCCCGCGGGCACTAAATCTCCCGGGCATCACATAACAGCTTCACATAACAGCTTCACCTCGTCGACAAGCGACGACCCCTTCCAGATCTCCCCGGGACTGCGAGCTATCCTTAAGTCATCTCTCCCGTGCTCGGGAGCAACGACTTGGGGGGCTCCTGTTCCGGACTGGACCAATGACTAGGCATGACCCAATTCACTTCTGCTCCCAAAACGGCCAAATTGCCTATGTCCAGACAATATGGGGCAGCATTTACCTTTCTGCCCCTCTGCCGGACATATATGGTCAAAGGGCCCACAAGGTCACCTGCTCCTCCTCGGCATTCCTGCCTGTCATGCACGACTCTTCCATCCAGAAATAGCCACGACGCCCGTGCCCGGAACTACATATTTGCCCGCGACAACGGCTAGTTTCGGGCACCTCTGCCCGTCCCAACGGCTAGTTTCTGGCAATTACCTATTCTTTGGGAAACAGTTATTTCGCCCCGAAAATAGGGACCGTTGGCCACGCGCTGGGGGCACTATAAAAACTCTCTCATTTGAGAGGGTCGGGTATTCAAAATCATTCTAAGAAACACATACTTTTGTACTTGCCTTTTTTCTCTCCCGATTCTTACTTTAGCATCGGAGTGCCTTGCAGATACACCCCCTCCTCATTTCACACACCTAGCATCACAGACGTCTTTCTTGACCCACTTCAGGTTCTGATCAACCGTCAAGATCAAATTTTAAAACCTTCCATTCGTTTCAAATTATAAGACGTTTTGGGCATTTCACACGAGTTACACGAATTAAGAAACTTAATTATTATTTTATGAAAAAGATAAATTATGTATGATTTTACAGTGATGTCCCTCATAATTACATAGGATAGAGAAATTAAAAGAGTTGAAAGAATAAATAATACTACTTTCGTTCCTTTTTAAGTGTCATTTTTTCACTTTTTACACATACCAATAAAACTAATTATTATGGTTACTTTTCAAATCATAATTCTCCTTTTACCTATAATACCCCTACTTTTTTATTACATTTATTTAACTTTTTCTCTCTCTACAATAAATACATAGGGGTAATTTTGACAAAAATGCAATTAATAATTCCTTGAACTTTGCAAGTGACAATTAAAAAGAAACAAAAAATTATTCTAAAAGTGACACTTAAAAGAGAACGGAGGAAGTAATAATAAACATTTGAGGATATATTGTGGAAAATATCATTAATATTATATTGGAAATGTAAAATGACTTATAATTTGGGACAAATTTTTTTAACAGATTGACTTATAATTTGAGACAAAGAAATTATTAAATAATTTAAAGCTATGGTTCCACTATAGAAAGAAAAAAAGAAAAGAAAAGTAAAGGAGACAATCCTTTCTCCTCTAAGAATACTAATCATATCCTGTAAGTTTGACAATCCTTTAACCTCGAAGAATACTAACCATATCCTCTAAGTTTAGGGTCACATGAGAGATTTACACCAAAATGTTTCAATGACAAAACAAGCATATTAATGCTTGTGTTCTCGAAATAAGTCACTCCCACTCAATATGCCTCTCATCTCCAACCAATGAAAAAGAGCCTTCTTGATGCCAATCTTAACACTTTTATAACAATTCATCTTGAAGGACACATCAACGTACATGTTTTGCTGTTCCTCATCATATCACTGTCTCAGACATTCACACCAGTAAAGAACCAATGTTGCTTCACAAAACCAACATCACCATTCTCCGAGCAACTTCACCTCATTCACAACCAAACTTCCCCATTCTCCAAAGACACTTCTGTCTCTGGTCAATGAAAAAGGACCCAGACTTAGAATCAGCCCTCTCACGAAACCGACGTTGGGTAGTAAACAACCAAATCAAAAACATAATCCTCCGTTACCCAAACAACGAAATCCCAATCGAAACTCTTCAGAAGAAATTCAAAACCCTAGATCTTCAAGGTAAAGCCCTCAATTGGATTTCCAAATACCCCTCTTGTTTCGAACTTCACCAAAATCGCATTCGTCTCACCAAACGCATGATGAACCTCGTTCATCAAGAACAAACCATCAAAGATTCGCTTGATCCTGTTTTCGCTCAGCGGCTCGCGAAACTTCTCATGCTTTCGTTTAAGAATACCCTCAATGTGCTCAAAATCAATGAGATCAAAAACAGTTTAGGGTTTCCGGATGATTATTTGATTCGAATCGTGCCAAAGTATCCCGATTTGTTTCGAATTGTTAATGAGAGTGGGAGGAGAAGCTCTATGGCGATTGAGCTGATTCATTGGAACCCTAATTTTGCAGTTTCTGAAGTTGAAGCTTCTGCTTTGAAAAAAGGAGTGGAGCCGAATTTTTCGTGCTGTTTGCCTTCTAGTTGGGTGAAATCGTTGGAGAAATTTCGCGAATTTGAATGTGTTCCTTATGTTTCGCCGTATTCGGATCCGAGAAATTTGGTGGAGGGGTCGAAGGAGATGGAGAAGAGGAATGTGGGTTTGGTTCATGAGTTGTTGTCATTGACTCTTTGGAAGAAGGTTTCAATCATGAAATTGGGTCATTTCAAAAGAGAATTTTTTTTGCCTGATAAATTGAATGTGTTGTTGCTTAAGCATCCTGGGATTTTCTATGTTTCTAATAAGTATAGGATTTATACTGTTCTACTTAGAGAAGGGTATGTTGGGTCTCAGTTACTTGATAAGGATCCTCTTGTGGTTGTTAAGGAGAAATTTGGGGAAATTATGCAGGAAGGACTTCATGAGTATAACCAAAGGCGGCGTCTGGTTAATATAGAAAAGAAGAGAAATAAAGGTGTTCCTTTGAGTAGGGTGGATGAGGATGAAATGAAGGGGAGAAGAAGAAGAAGACGCGGTGAAGTTTCTGATGAAGATGATGATGTTGTTGTTGATGGAGTAAATGGTAGTAATAAGTTGGGAGGGTTGCTTGACCCTGAAGAGAGAAAACGGTTTTATAAAGTTCTTTTTGATGATGATGGTTCATGAGTTAGTTCAGTGTTTCTAAAACCAAATCGAATCGGATGGTTTAAGTTTAATCGGCTGAATTGTGAGTCGATATTGTCTATGGCTCGGCTATTTGGGCGGCTCACAGCGATTCCAGATCCAGAGATCTTGCTGGTAGGAGCAGATTAGTTAGAGCAGTTTAGGTATTGCAGTTTTCCTATGCATGTAAGTAAACAATGTCCAAGGTAAGGAACATAGTGAAAAGACCAATTCTTAACTAGAATTCTTTCATGTAGTGATTTCACATAAATGACATTAATAAATAATTGTGACCTGCATTTTGCCAGTTTGTTAGAAAACAAAGATAATGTAAATAATGTCAATGCATATTATTGTCCATCTTGAGACTGCATGCATATAAGGAGTCAAAGCCTTAAAGTCTACCCTTTTTCTAGCCAGGTTAAAACAACACCGGACTATGAACATAGAGTATATCAAATAAACAAGATGTTATTAATAGGGTTATTTATACTTGTTTACAAAAGAATTATTTATATTTTTAATCCTTAACTTTTGAGGGAATTTTGATTTCAGGCTTGACTTAAAATTTTACTCTCACAATATAAAATTTCCTGACTTTGTAATGGATTTCAAAGTCCCGGACATGAAATCTAGATGACTAGATAATGTCGCACTGATTTTTTTTTTTTGAGGCTGAATAAAAAAATAAACGGAAAATAAAGGAAAGCTAATTCCTTGTTTCGCATCAGGAAATTCTAGATGATTGATATAAGAGGACAAGAATCTAAAATAATTAAAGAAGAATATTGAGTAGCTCCACTTTAAACAATAGACTCAAGTCTTCTTTTGAACAAGGTTGGGTGACAAATGAGCATATTCATTCTGTTTAGAACAGATCTGCATGTAAAAGTTTGCAAATAATAGGGCAGAGGACACATTAGAGTATGCGGACCTAAACGAGACATTCTGTTTAGAACAGATCTGCATGTAAAAGTTTGCAAATAATAGGACAGATGACACATTAGAGTATGCGGACCTAAACGTTTGTCTCGTCCCGCACTAAAGTGCAGGTAAAACGAACAATGTCTAACGGGTCGGATCTGTTTTGTTACCCCAACAAGGTGTAAAGAAAGGATGATTGCCAATATGAGTAGAAAAAACCCCTTGTTTGACCAAATCCAAAACCATTAAAGAATAAGATTCAGAAATAAGGGTTGTATGTTCCCCTCTCCAAGTTATTTCAATGCCCCTAAGCATAGCTAATAATTCTGTATTAAGGATAATACCAATTCGTCAAAAATCTATGTCTTTCTCCAAAGGAGTTTCTAAGAATTTTTTTAAATGACATAGGTGTCTGGTGGAGGAATCCAAAAATCCAAAAGATTTGTCAAAGATTGTGAGTATTAAGAGGATCAAAAACTTGAAAGATTAATGTCATTGAGATATTTAATTTGATTTAAAGCAAACCAAATTGATCGTACCTGGATCAGACAGTGGCCAGCAGCGTCGTATGGTCTTCAGCTCCGGTGATGATGATACGGTCGGGGGGTGGGTGGGGTGTACCTGCAAGGTACTCCGACGCTCAAGTCAGGTAAGGTCAGAGAAAAACAAGTACAGAAAGTAGGTGAGTTTAGAATATGAAGTAACCTGACTCTCTCAAGTGAGAGGGTATTTATAGAGAGCCCCCAGCGCGGGGCCAACGGTTACCTGCACAGGGCTGGATCGTCAGGCCCAATTCAGGTAACTGTCAGGGCTTACGTGGCGTAAGGAAGACCAGCACGTGGTCTTCGCCCTGGGGTAACGGTCCCGAGATCTCCGGAAGTAGGGCATACCGATTCTTTCGGAGGTGGGAAGGTTACAAGAGAATGTGTCCTCGCGGGGAGGAGTACGTGGAGGCCGAGGAGAGGGGCGCTCTCCCCGGCTCTGAACGTCTACACGGCAGTGGTGTCTACCCCATGGTCGACGAGGGGGGAAGGCACGGGTGTGCTCGGCGACGCTAGGGACGTGCTCGGGGCTAGCTATTTTATTGGCCATATTTGGCCGTACCAGTATTGGGTTGGGCCTGCCCGGCGGTAGGGCAGGCATCGGCCCGGTCCAGAACAGGAGCCCCCCAAGTCGTTGCTCCGAGGTGTCGGAGTAATGACTTAAGGGTCAGCCTCTAAGATGAGGAGATGTCCCTGTGTCACCAGGCATAATATACTCTAAGCCGAGCAGTTAGCCCTCCGTTAGGTATACGTGTCGACGGGGAGGTGCCCCCGTGTCCGCGGGCATAATACAGTGCGAACGCCGCGGTCATGGGACGCTAGACGGGCAGGAAATTTGAACTTTGTTCGAACAGTGACGTCGTCGGTCGGCGCCACGGGGAGATCATGGGTTGTGAGTCCGGGGAGCAAGGCAGATGAAAGGGTTGACGCGGGAACACGTGCCATGTGTCGCCTGTCATTAATGCCTAGGGGCGGCTAGGCCTAGAGTACTCAAAAGCCTAGGGACTCCTCGAGTCCCGTGAGGGGCCTATAAAAGGGGTTTGAGTTCGTGCCACTTGCACGTTCCCACCTTTTTCGCTCCGGTCTTCCCTTCTCTTCTCCGCTGCTGCTCACCCTCTGTGTCCCACCGTACGCCGCCGTTTTAACCGCACCGGTCCGCCCTCTACCACCGTTTCCAGTAAGCTTCTAATCCTTTTCTTTTCCGTTTTGTTTCTTTTGGTGGTTTTCTGGCAAGCCGGTGAAGTTTCTGGTACCACCGTGAAGTTTCCGGCTAGAACCGGCGGGATGTTTCTAGGGTTCTGTTTGATTTGACGGAGGTTTAGGATGAATATCCCGAGGACCCGATGAATGCCCCGAGGACACGCGATGAATGTCCTGGGGAGGTGAGGTGAGAGGACCGGGGACCTGAAGAAGGTCCCTGGACGGGGTAAAGGTATTGGGTAGTTCCCCGTTATCCCGAGCATCTCCCGTGCTCTCGCTGCCCTTTCACTTGATCGGCGGTGGAAGGGTGGATTTGGTCTTGGCCAACGAATTCACCTATTTTCTCTGTTTTTCAGGTAAAAATGACTGTGAGGCTCGTGGGCATCATCCAGATAGACAATGAACCCGGCGTGGATGACCCCGCGCAGATTCCCGGGGTAGAGTCCCTGCGTTCGACCGTGGACTGGGCTGGCGAGGAACCCTTACGCATCCATTCGAGATTTGCCCTTGACGACACAGACGCTTTTGCCCACATCGAGGACGTCGTTGTGGGCGAGCAGGCGAAGTGGACGGTCTTTCAGCCCCGAGAACACCACTGTATCTGCTCGAATTACCGTGGGTTAAGGTTCCCCATGTACGAGTTTGCCTCTAAGGAGGCCGGTATTCGTCTCCCCTTCAACAGATTTTAGTTGGGGGTGTTCAACCGTTTGCACCTGGTGCCGTCCCAGTTCCATCCTAATGTGCTTGCCTTCATGCGGGCTTTCAAGATCGTGTGCGACTACCTCAACATCGGAACCACCCTCTCCCTCTTTTTCCGTATCTTCCACCTCTAACGGTCAACTGACCAAGGACGACACAGTTGGGTCTCCTTCAAACAGCCGAGGAAGCTATTCAAGGCGTACTCGGATTCCATTCGTAACTTTAAGGATAGATTTTACTACGTCATGCCCGCGACGCACGAGGCTGTGGGCACGCTTTACGATATTGTGACCGATCAGGCCGAGGAGGAGAGGTTTTTGTCCAAGTGCCCCCTAGAGTGGGAGGATGCGCACTTCGCGCTTGGCACAGATTCCTACCTCGTGAAGCCCGGCGAGCTGTCGGAGGAGGACAAAGAAGTGTATGCAAAGCTGGTCGCGTATGTCAGCGTTTTCAGTCGGGCAGTGTGTGTAACTAGGGACGGAAAATCTATCCTCGACTCGCGGGGAAGGGTTAAGACCGAGGCCCGTTATATAAACACCAAGGCTCTCCTTGAGTGCAAGTCTCCCGACGAGGCCAAGAGGTTCTTAGGTATGAGCTCATTGTTCTGTTCGGGTGCACACTTAGTTTTGTTTTCTTGTGCTAACTTGTTTCATGTTTTCCTTTGCAGCTCAAATGTCGGACGCCACCGAGCGCATCATGAAGTTGGCCGCTGAGCGGGCCCCCAAACGAACTAAGGGTCGTGTTCGAGACGTTATCCAGACAGCGGTGCCGATCGGGACGACGAGCGGCTCGTCTTCTCCCTAGTATAGCCAGTCTCCCCTTCCGGAGAGCACCCCTGCCAAGAAGGCGAGGACTGAAGGGCCCGTCCTCGTGGATCTCGAGGGGCCTGTTCCAACGGAGAAGTTCCTGCTGCCCTCCTGTCATCTTCAGCGGAGCTTCTTCGGGGGAAACCCTCTTGTCGTCGCTGAGGCCGAGGCGAAAGCAGTTCTGGGAATGAACGGAATGGCTAAGAGAGAGGCGTTTGTCGAGGACCTGGCGGCCATGATGCGAATCTTTGAGACCGCCTTGATATTAAACGAGGGGACCTCCTCTTCCTCTGAGCTGCAGAAGCTAAAGGATGAATACACTGCCCTCGAGAAGGAGAAGGGCAAGGTTGAGGTTGATCTGCGAGAGGCTCAGACCAGGTGCGAGGACTACGCCCGCGTCCTCCACGAGCTGAACGAAGCCAACGCTGCCCTGAAGGCGACTCAAGGAGAGCGTGATCGCCTCTGGACCAGGATTGCTGAGCTGGAAGCTGCTGCCCATCATGCAAAGAATGAGTCGGTCGAGGAGAAAAGTTTCGTCAGCCGTGCGGATTTGATCGCTAAGATTCGGGAGCTTTAGCAGGATAGTCTGGAGGCCCTCGAGATAGGCTTCAAAAATGATGTGGCGCAGGTTGAGGCCGAGAATCCAGGTGTCCCGCTTGCGCTCGACAAGATTAACCCGTTCATTCGTGTGGTCGATGGCAAGTTGGACCTTCCAGAGGAGGAGGACGGGGAGAATGATGGTCGGATCGAGGAGGAGATTGCGGTCTAGTTCTTTTGTTTGCTCGGCCTGCGTGCCACTTTTTTGGTTTTTTGTTTGGCCTGCGTGCCATTTCTGTGATGATCTTTGCCCGGCCTGCGTGCCAAGGGCTTTTTGATACTTTGTAATATTCGTACAATGGCTTCTGCCCGGTTAATGTTTTGATTCTTGCGTATTTGCACGTGTGATGCTTGTATGTTTTCGCTTGTGTGTGTGATACTATTGTTTTGTCTAAGTATTGGTAATTTTAGGGGTTTGCTCGACTTTGATGTTCCTCGACTGCGTGGAGAGCTGGTCGAGTGGTCGGAGGTGTATTCCGACCTTTAACGAGGCTAAGAGCTCGGTCGAGGTCTTAACTTCGCAGCGTGAAATTCCCATCGTGAGCTGGGTGTTCTGCCTAATTGGTACGGCGACGACGGAGCTCGATTGAGGTATCCTCGCCGGATCAAAAGTCCTCGCGCACACACAACGCGGCCTTTGACCATCGTGTTCGTATAGGGGTGTTGTAACACCCCATTTCAATTATTTAATCGTTGTGTATTCTTTTTATTTATTTGGCTTTGTTAAGGGTGAGTGAAGGGTAGTGCCTTATTTAAATAGTGGGAATTAAAGACCTTAGTTTAATGATAATGATATAGCAGTGAAAATAATAATAGTAATATGGTTAATAATATTATTACTATTATTATTCTTATTATTATTAGGATTACTATTATTATTATCAGGGTCGGCCCAATGATCTCGGAGACCCCGTTCTAATTTTAAAAATGGGCCTCAATTTAAAAGAAAAAGTATTATAATAATTAAAAAAAACTCACAAAAATACAATGATGTATTAATTAAAAATAAATTTAGTTATAATTATTTTGAGTTTTGATCATTCTCATTTTTTTTGGATATATTGAATTTTTATCATATCATTTTTTATATTTATTGAATTTTTATTATAACATTTTATTTATTTTTATTAATATTTATGAAAAAAAATTGAAGTTTTCCAATTTTGGGGCCCTCTAAAATTGAGGCCCTGTACAGTAGCACTTGCTGCACTTGCACAGGGCCGACCCTGATTATTATTATTTTATTATTAATTAAATGAAATCAGATTAATTAGGATTAAGGAGGGTTTAGTGGGGGAATAGTTGGTTTTCACGTAAAACAAGAAAAAGAAAAGAGAAAGGGTGAGAGAAGGAAGAACAAGGGGAGACCAATTGCTAGGGCACTCTTCAGAACAAATTCTCGCAGGATTTTCTGAACGAATTCGAGGTAAGGGGGGAGAATGGGTTCAATACAGGTGATAATAGCGTGAAAGGGTAGTGCGGGGTCCCTTCCCTCGTAGGATTTTCGTATGCTATATGGTTGATGAAATTCTGAGTATGATATGAATGTTTGACTTCTGATATGTATTGAATCGTTGATGATAGTATGATTTTCATGTATAAATTATACTGTTGCTGCTGTATGAATGCATTTGGTTGCAGATCAGTTTTGATGCAGGTTGAGGGCACGAAATTAGATCTAATACTGTAATTCAATTAGTAATAATAAGTAAAATATGTAGGATGAAATTGTAGGTCATAAAATTGATGTAGAACTAATTTTAGGACTGATTGGAAGTGTAGGAGAGAGATCAAAGTGGCAGAATTCGGACTGGTATGGAAAAATTGGGTATTTTCCTCAGTCTCTGCCCATACGCGTACAAGGAGAGTGATACGCGTGTGGATTGGCGTGCAGGAGGCCAATACGCATAACAGGCGTGTTGTTACGCGTATGGCAAGGTGTTACGAGGGAAATACGTGTACGAATGTCACTTTGGCACGGCCCTCTGCCCATACGCGTAACAGTACGCGTATGGAGGCTTGGCAATACGCGTATGGAGAGGGGATACGCGTAACCAGATCTAGAAGTGGAATTTGAAGGAAAACATGCCTCTGCCCATACGCATATTAGGTAGGGCAGTACGCGTATGGCAGGGCGAGAGAGGAGGTCATACGCGTATGGCATAGGGCAATACGCGTATGATCAGCGAGTGTGCAGAATTTCACTGTTTCGCGATTTCTTTCTCGTTTTCGCGTCCGAATCGGTTTCTTTTGGTTTGAGAGGTTGGGGATAGATGTTAGACCCTGAGAAATGGGAAGTTGGTAATAAAAGTAATTAATTTAGTAATTTTGGTGATTTAATTAGTAATTAGCTAATCATTGTCGTGTGAGGTGTATGTTGTGGCATTATGTATTGATCGTGATCAGGAGGATCGTGGAGATGTACAACTATGACTATACATGTACATTATATGCATATTTGTTGTCATGCATTCATGGTGTCGGTGGTGGTGAATCATTGCTCAGGAGAAGTGTATGTGATTCACCCGAACTCCAATGAGGAGTGTGATGGAAATAAATCATTGCCAAGTAGAGGTGTATGTGATTTATCCGGGTTCTATATTTTATAAAAATGGGAAAGTGGGGTGTTACATGTGTCGCGCTTGTACCCTAGCGTGCCCCCGTAATCGCGACGTTGCCGTGTCGCGGACAGTGTCTAACTGTAGTATTGCTTAAGCTTCTCAGCGTTCCATGGTCGAGCAAGTTCTTCCCCGTGTAGATTTTCGAGGAAGTAGGATTTTTTCCCCATTTTTGCATGGACGTTGTACGGGCCCTCCCAGTTCGCGGCGAGCTTGCCCTATCGCGAGTCTTT
Organism: Lathyrus tuberosus; assembly: GCA_022829125.1. Taxonomy (NCBI): domain Eukaryota; kingdom Viridiplantae; phylum Streptophyta; class Magnoliopsida; order Fabales; family Fabaceae; genus Lathyrus; species Lathyrus tuberosus. The sequence continues at coordinate 11,456,146 of JALAZF010000102.1, forward strand.
CTGGTTTCTTCGTAGGACGAGGGTGCCAACCTGAAAATCTCGTTTAATAACTTTGTCATTATAACGTAGAGTTATTTTTTTGCTTAAGTGAGGCCTCCTGGAGGGATGCGCCCGTCCTTATCTCCTCGACAAAATCGAGCTCTTCCCTCAGGGCTTCGTTGTTCGCGTCCTCGTCGAGGGGGGCCTCCGTCCTTCTCAAGGGTTCCCTGATTTCCACGGGGATCACAACTTCGGTTTCGTAGGTCAGGCGAAAAGGGGTCTCCCCGGTCGTGGAATGCGGGGTTGTTCGGTAGGCCAAGAGGACGCTGTGTAGTTCCTCGACCCATCGTTGCTTGGCGTCACCTAATCGGCGTTTCAACCCTCGAAGGATCACTCTGTTCGCTGCTTCGGCCTGCCCGTTTGTTTGAGGGTGCTCGACCGACGTGAAGTGCTGCTTCGTGCCCAGTTTGGTGACGAAGTCCTGGAAGTTCCTGTCAGCGAACTGCGTCCCGTTGTTGGTGACGATCGCTTGGGGCATGCCGAATCGAGCGAGGATGTTCCTCTTGTAGAAACGGAGTATGTTGAAGGCCGTGATTTTGGCCAAGGCTTCCGCCTCGATCCATTTCGTGAAATAATCCACACCGACGATGAGGTACTTGTTTTGGTATGACCCCACGACGAAGGGTCCGAGGATATCCATTCCCCACCATGCAAACGACCATGGGGATGACAATGTTTTGAGCTCGTTTGGAGGGGCAAGGTGCATATCCCCGTGTCGTTGGCATTGATCGCATTTCTTGACGTGCTCCTTGGCGTCTTGCTATATGGTGGGCCAGTAATACCCCGCTCGGAGAGCCTTACGGGCTAAGGATCGCCCGCCGAGGTGCTGTACATTGATTCCCTCGTGGATTTCCTGGAGTATACCGGGGACACTGGTCTCCTCGATGCACTTGAGGAGGGGGATAGAAAACCCGCGGCGATATAGTTTGTCCTCGACTATTGTGTACGAGCATGCTCGCCGCTTGACCATCCCCGCTTCCTTGGGATCCTCGGGCAGTTTGCCCGTCATGAGGTATTCGTATACCGGGGTCATCCAGCAGTTGCTGTCCCCGATGGCGTTCACGTCCATCGCTGGAACGGGTTTGTCGATGCTCGGGTGGGAAAGCACTTCTTGTATGACGGATTTGTTTCCACCTTTCTTCTTTGTGCTCGCCAATTTGGACAAAACATCTGCTCGAGTATTGTGCTCGCGTGGGATGTGGGTTACCTTTGTGGAGGTGAAGTTTTTCATCTTTTCTTTCACCAAGGTCAAGTATTCGATGAGGCAGGCGTTCTTGGCTTGGTACTCTCCTTGGACTTGCGAGGCTACGAGCTGGGAGTCGGTGAAGATTTTGACCTCTTTGGCGCCAAGATCCTCGGCCAGTCGTAGCCCGGCGAGGAAAGCCTTATACTCTGCCTGGTTGTTTAATGTCGGGAAGGATAACTCAAGGGAGACCTCGATCAGGATGCCTTCCTCATTCTCGAGGATAATGCCCGCCCCACTCCCTTTCGTGTTGGATGCCCCGTCGACGTAGATTGTCCACTTTTGGGATCCGTTGGTCGAAGGTTCCGGGACGGTTATTTTCGTCACAAAGTCGGCCAGTACTTGAGCCTTCAGGGTTTTCCTTCCCTCGTACAGGATGTCGAACTCGGTGAGTTTGAGCGACCATCTGAGCATCCTTCCTGCCATGTATGGTCGACCGAGGAGTTGCCTTATTGGCTGCTCGGTTCGTACGACAATCGTGTGGGGTAGGAAGTAATGGCGCAACCTCCTGGCTGCAGTGACGAGGGCCAGGGCGACTTTCTCGATCTGCTGATACCTGAGCTCGGGGCCTTGGAGGGCCTTGCTCGTGAAGTAAATCGGCTTCTGCTCGTCCGGGGTTTTCCGGATGAGGACAGCGCTCACCGCTTCACTCGTGATTGCGAGATATAAGAACAGTGTCTCCCCGTTCGCAGACCGTGAGAGGACCGGGGGTTGCGACAGGACTTGTTTGAGGTGGAGGAGCACCTGCTCGCATTCTTCGCTCCATTCAAATGTCGCTCTTTGTCGAAGAAGTTTGAAAAACGGGAGTGCGTACTCTGCAGATTTGGCGACGAAGCGGGAGAGGGCGGTCAGCATTCCGTTCAGTGATTGTATTGACTTTTTCGAGTTCGGTGTTGGAATCTTGGAGAAAGCCCTACATTTGTCGGGGTTGGCCTTGATCCCTTGCTCTGTGAGGTAGAAACCGTGAACTTGCCCGCCTGAACGCCGAAGGTGTATTTGTCGGGATTGAACCTCATACGGCATCTCATCGCTGTGTCGAATACCTTCTTGAGATGAGCAGCGTGGTCGACTTCTTCTGTGGATTTGACGATCATGTCATCCATATAGACCTCGAGCATGTCGTTGATCTCTCCCCGGAAGACTTTGTTCATCATTCGTTGGTAGGTCGCTCCGGCGTTCTTCAGGCCGAAGGGCATTACGTTGTAGTAGTAATTGCCCAACTCAGTCATGAAGGTTGTATGTTGCTTGTCGGCCTTATCCATGGGGATTTGGTTGTACCCCGAGTAGGCGTCCATGAAGGACAATAGCTTGTAACCTACAAAATTGTCGACCAGCTGGTCGATGTTAGGCAAAGGATAAGAGTCTTTCGGGCACGCCCGGTTAAGATCGGTATAGTCAACACACATCCTCCATTTTCCATTATTCTTTTTGACAAGTACAACGTTGGACAGCCAGGTTGTGTAACTGGCCTCCGAAATAAAATTTGCCTCTAGGAGGTCTTTTACAGCTTTTTCAGCAGCCTCCGCTTTTTTGGGGGACTGCCTACGCCTACGTTGAACTATGGCCCTAGCAGCCGGATCTACGGTGAGCTGATGGCAAGCCACCTCGGGGTCAAGGCCAGGCATCTCGGAGGCGCTCCATGCAAACAGATCAACATTATCTCAGAGACATGCCTTCAGCTGCTTCTTCTCCAGGCCGGGGAGTCCAGTGCCAATCTTCACGCTTCGGTCTGGGTCGTCTCTGAGGGTGACGAGCTCGAAGTCTCCGTCTGGGACGGGGCGCGCTGGGTGGAGGGGCTGCTCGTTGTTTTCCTCCTGGAGGTCGAGGTCAGCTGCTCCGCTTTCTTCATGCTCGCCAAGGAACCTGCTGTCGAGGTCGACTGCGTTGACGCGCGAGAGTGGCTTTTACATAGCGTCCGGGGATGATTTCCCTCCGGTCTTGGGCTTGGGGCTGATGAAACTCATGCCTTTGATTGCAGCGTCGAAGCATCTCCTGGCCGCGTCTATATCCCCGTGCATCGTAACGACCCGGCCCCTGGCTGTGTAGTACTTCATCTTGAGATGGACCGTTGATGGCACCGCCGTAAGTTCGGCCAGGGTGGTCCTCCCGAGGATGCAGTTGTAGAGGGACGGACATTCGGCCACCAGGAAGCGGGTCTTGACTTGTCGGGCAGTGTCTTCGACCCCGAATGTGACCATCAGTTCAATGTAGCCCCACGGTCTGGTGGTGGTGCCGTTGAAGCCCTGCAGATCTGAACCCGCGTAAGGGGTCAGATGTCTCTCGTTGAGTTGGAGAGTCCCGAACAGGTGAGCGTACATGATGTCGGCCGAACTTCCGTGGTCGACAAGGATCCTGCGAACGTCAAAATTCTCCATCTGTGCCCTGACCAAGAGGGGGATAGTGGCATTGGGCGCTCCACCTGGGAGCTCTTCAAGGTAGAAGGTGATTGGGTTTGATCTCCCTTGAACCTTCTCAAAAGTGGTGGTCTTTGCTGATGTCGCGGACTCCAATTCGTCAAACTTCCGCTTGATCGACCCTACTGACACCTTCTCGTAACCACCTCTGGATATGACCATCGTCTTGGGGAAATCTTCCCACGTGCTGCGGGCAGAGACGGGGTCTTCGTGGGGGAAGTTTGCCCACATGCTACGAACTGCCTCTTGGCCCTCGATGCCCTCGAGGACAAAGAAGTCTTCAGGTCGAGTGACGCTAAGGACGACCTGCAGCCGAGTCTCATCGGGAGGAGGTGTCGTCTCCTCGACGCTTTGGGCTTCCCGGGCACCGGGACGAGGGGCATCGTTCTTCTGGGCGTACTTCTTTAGGTGCCCTTCCTTGATGAGGATCTCAATTGCATCTTTGAGATGGATGCAATCCTCTGTTACATGTCCGTGGCTCCGGTGGAACCTGCAGTACTTGGACTTGTTCGTGTTTGATTTGGAGGGTGTTGGCTTGGGAAAGCGGACGCCTCCTTTCTGAAATTCCGAGTTGGCGCACTCGGAGAGAATTCGCGCGCGGGGAGCGTTGAGCGGCGTGTATTCTGTGAACCGGCCTGCAGGACCTCTCGGTTCGCGAGAGTCCCGGGGGCGGCCTTTCTTCCTCCTTTCTCCCCCACGTCGGGGGGGAGGAGAGTCTTCATCTCTGTGGTTGCGGGGGCCATCTCGTCGCCGCGAGTCGAGGGCTATTTGAGCGGCCTGCGTCTCCTCGAACTCAATGTATGATTGAGCTTGGAAGAGAAGATCTTCCAAGCTGTGAGGCTTATGGATGCCCACAGCCTTAGCGAAGTTGGTACCAGTGCGTAGTCCCCGAGCGATCAAGAACTTCTTCATGTTGTCGGTCGCATGGACCTCGACGGCTTCTTTGTTGAATCTCTAGATGTAGTCTCTGAGGGATTCATTCCGTCCTTGGAAGATGGCCTCCAGGGATGCCACCGTCTTTGGATGTCTATGTTGGAAGTGGTATAGGGCAAGCAACAAAAGTTTTGGAAGTATTTTTCCGGGAATTATCGTGTCCACAGAGATTGGTGCTACTGAACTGTCGTTCGACAATTTAAATGTTAATGAGTTTGGGTTTAGAATTGGTTGAAACATAAAAACAGAAAAGTAAGTATTAACACAAGAAAATTCATTCGTCAGAGAGAAAAGACTTATCAAGCATGTATATATCCCACTCGTCACAAACTTAAACTTACCGACCAGTTATACTCAACCTACAATACACCTCAATATCATCCAGCATCGCTCTCAATAGTGTTCATCTCTGACACACCGAGCTGAGAGAAAAACCGTATTACTCCCGTCGACACTCTCGCACTCGACTCAAATAACACGGAGGCATTAAGCTTCGATACCCAAATATATTGCTAGCTCTAAATCTATCTCTAGCATCCAGAACTAACAGATAATCATCCCTAATGAAGGTTTGCGATGTTTATTTCTAACACAACCCAAACCCCGCGCATAAAGCAAAAATCAGAGACAATCATCGATAAAGATTTGTAAAACGGATTTTATACAACACCATGATCAACAAATATACATAAGATCAAAGTAAAAACATATACAAACCCAACAAAGAAGAAAGACATGAAGAAAATCAGAAATGAACCAAACACTTCGCGGGTTGTCAGAGCCGATCGATGAGAAATCCACCCCGGATCATCCAAATGCAAGCTTCCATGATGTTTTCTAAGCTAATCTACTAAAGAAATGAAGTTTGATGGAGTTGGGAGCAAAACCCCCAAAACCATCCCTAAAAAATGTGTTTTTCCCCTATTTATTGACTGTCAAAATCGCAGACCGCGCTTTAGCCCGGTTTTGGGAGCTAAGCGTGCCCTTATTAATGTTAAACTGCCTTAAAAGCGCGCTAAGCGCGGTCCAGCGTGCTTAGCCTGGTCTGCTCGGGAACGAAAATTTTCTGCACTTGTTTTCTTCATAACTTTTGAACCGTAACTCCGTTTTTCGCCCGGTTCGAAGCGTTGGAAAGTTATTCAATGCTCTATCTAACAATGCTCCAATATCAATGGTTTAATACCTACAAAAATAAGTGGAAAACAATTAAACTCAATGATATTTACATGATAACGTAATACATACACTATAAAGTAAAGTAAACGTATTTCCAAACAAAGCGGGGTTTATTCGAACGATTTTAACAAAAAGTATCGATAAGTGCAACAAAACTTATATACAAAAATAGCTACAATTTGCACTTATCAGTCGACGAGAGGCGGTGAAATGCCTGGAGAACTGTGTTTTCAGCTGTCTCCAGGACGTGATGGATTCCGGAGCAAGCCTCTTGTACCAAGTCATGGCTCCTTTCCAGAGGGTAGTCGGGAAGAGCCTGCACTTGATAGCTCCCCTGACGTTTCTATAGTCGAGAAGGGCTTCAAAGTTCTCGATATGATCGTCAGGATCGGTGGTGCCATCGTAGGTTCCCAATTGTGGGGGCTTCTCCATGCCCGCGGGGATGGGTGTAACACCCCATTTCTACCCGACAAATATATTGAAAATCAGAGTAGTAAAATTCAATCAACAAGTACACAAATAGGATGCCACATTTTTCAACTTTAAAAACTTATTCATTTAAATCAAATAGTACATCGATACATAACACTTTAAATTCGGATGAAACTATAATAACAACTTTTATTCATTCTTGGAAACCAAAACAATTTTCACAACTACGCAGCGGATTCTCAAATATTCAACTATACATGATATAACATTTGTTCAACTTAAACAACTTAGTAACAACATATTTTCATGGAAACAACTTAAAACAACAACAGAGCAACTAAGCGTTCATCCCCCCGAGTGTTACGTATCAGTGCGACATCACCGACTCAACTAGTAAAGCAAGCATCTCTACTCTGGATTACCTGCAGGATGGAGTATAAACCATCACTATACACATAAGGGGTGAGATATCGAACAATATAAACAGGAGTATGATAATTAATACGTTAGATAGAATCATACAATTTCACTACTATCCAACAACAACAACAACAACTTAACAATAATCCACAATTTATCAACATACTTTATCGAATTATTACACATATCAACATTTACGACATAATCACTACAATCAACCTAATCAACATAACCAACTTCAACTCTGAAATCAACGTAAACACCTTCATCAACTTCAACAAATATACTCAACATATTCAACTTCTTCAACATCAACATAATCGACTTCATCAACTTAAACAACGCAAACAACTTTATCAACTTAAGCAACATGAACAACTTTATCAACTTAAGCAACATGAACAACTTTATCAACTTGGACAACATAAACAACTTACTCAACTTCAACAAACAGAATCAACACAAACAACATAAATAATGCGACACAGGATGCGACTCGACTATGCATATGCATGTGGTACCATCGGAGTAAAACTCCCAACTTAAAATATACCAGGTTATCGAGGTATCTGCAAGGCATAAGCCTTCAACTTAGTAATTTTGCCAATCCAGGCCAAAGTGGTGAGCATCAGCTCCAACTTAAAAATTGTCAATCCAGGCCAACTTAATAATGTTATGCTATGATGCAACGACTCAACACAAAACAACAACCAACTCCGAACAACATATAACAAACCACATAACAACTTTAATTCAACACGATTCAACTTTGGCCATAGGCCTACAACTTATATACATCAACGTTGGTCATACGACCTACAACTTTAACATCAACATTGGTCCTTCGACCTACGACTTAAAAATGCCCATAAACCGGGACAAATCGACTTATTTAACTGTATCTACAAATCAACATATTTGACATAATTTTCAACAATATATTCTCCCATTAGGCCACAAACAACCACGACAATCATACAACATTTCATCATAAGTATTCACATCATATAATAACACACATGCTATACGCTATATAATAAAAGCATATCACACGATAACACATCAATCGCACACATTCACGATAGTAAAAATCAACACAACGATACGGTTTCAATTTTCTGCTATAATTGAACCAGATACAGGCCTCAAAACGATTTTTTCTAGAAAGAACATCTTGATAGCTTTCCAACGCTTCGAACGGGGGTCAAAACCGACTTATGGATCAAAAGATATGAATTTTTGAAACTTTCCGAAACCAAAATTTTTCTGCATAACAGCCCTACGGGATTTTGCATTTTCGTCCGAAAATCCGACCGATTCAATTATTTTCTTCGAAACAAACACATACTCATTCATACCACACATATAGTAGTGATTTGGAACCATCAAACGTGAATTCTACGACTTTCGATTTCAATCCGAATCTTAAACCCTCAAATCTCCAAAAATGCAAAAACTTACAAAATCAACCAAATTCGATAAAACAAGCATACTCGATCACGGCCTAACATTACTCGACACAACTACGCAATCTATTTCGACTTTTGTCCGTGAAAACATCGATTTCTATTCATTCCTACCATTTCAACCTAAAATAAAAACTAGGAGAAAATCACCAAAATTCATCTATATAGTTCAACACATAAAACCAACACAATTCGTCATAAAATTAACACAGTAGACAAATTATACGATCCCAATCCCACGTAACAATCATCATAACCCGGTTATAAAATTTGAACCCCACCCTTACCTTAAATTGATGGCCGCTCGAATTTCCGATCGACTTTTCCGACTTGGCTCCGACGGCAATTCTCCCGTATCCCTCTTTCTCCAACTTTGGTGCCTCCAAACCCTCGTTCAACTTTTCTCCGTAACTTCCACGTCCTTCTCCTATTATTCCTCTACTGATACAAAACTTAACTTCCTCTTCTTATATTTATTTTTATTATAATTATTATTATAATTATAATCTCAATTTGGGCCTACTAATTAACACCTCACCGATTACTACTACCGCCAACGCAACGACTAAGCCCACTTAAATAAAATACTCTTATAATTCCAAACTATTAATTCTAATATTATTTCTCTCTACTAAATCGACTATTTACCGACTATCAAATAAATCATCCAAACCACCAAATCAACATATTTAACCGTAGACGGAAAATAATATTCAATATTATTTTTCCACAACTTAAATCAACTTGATTAATTAATCCAACTCGAACCAACTTAGAAACATCAACATAATATTCCGATATTCCGGAATCAACTTAAATCAACACAAATATCACAAACCAACGCAAATCGACACAAATACTCAAATCAACGCGAATCAACATAACATACTACAATTATATTTAATTAAATACTTAATTAAATAAACGGGCGTTACAATGGGTGTGTCCATAATTTCTATGGACAGAGGAGTCCTCTGGTCGTCTTCATCGCTTCTGGTCGGCGATCTTGACGGGGAGTGGTGGCCCCGACCGGGTCCATGCCACCGAGGAAAGCTTCTGGGGCAGTTTTTTGGCCTTTCGCCTTCGGCTGTGCTACTCTTCTTGGTCGGGGAACATAGATGCTCGCCCTGCGGAGGGGAGCGAGGGCGCTTCTGGGCAACTGCTTGTTGGGGTCGTTCCAGACGTGGTCGACGCCCCTCGCGCTGCGGGGAGGGACTGCGAGAGATGGCCGGGCGATTCCTTCGCGAGGAAGGGGAACGGTCGGGAGACGGTGGGTGACGATGCCTTCGCGGGGAAGAGCGTCGTGGTCGCCCTCTCTCGAGCACTTAAATCCTGAGATTATGCTGGGCAATCAATTGGTTCATCTGATTGACCAATGCGAAGAGGGCCACTGTGCCCGGGTCAGCGTTTGGTGGTGGAGCGACTGGCTGGTAGATGACCGGCGGGTTGTCATGTTCGGCGGCGTCGTACACCACGTCTTCAGAAAAAGGGGAGGCGGTCTGCCCATCCCTTACGTCGCCTTCTTCGATGTGGGCGGCACCGGTGTCCTCACGGTGGTTTCCGTTGTCGAGATGTGTGAAGGGGGTGTCCGAAGCGTTGTTTCCATGTTGGGTGCTGGTGCTGGCCATGGTAGTTATGAACGGAGAGATTGCTTTGGTTTAACGATGAAGGAAAAACGGGGAAGCAGTAGTTCCCACAGACCGAGTCACTGATCGTACCTGGATCAGATAGTATAACAGTGGCCAGCAGCGTCGTATGGTCTTCAGCTTCGGTGATGATGATACGGCGGGGAGAGGGGGTGTACCTGCAAGGTACTCCGACTCAAGTTAGGTAAGGTCAGAGAAAAACAAGTACAAAAAGTAGGTGAGTTTAGAATATGAAGTAACCTGACCCTCTCAAGTGAGAGGGTATTTATAGAGAGCCCCCAGCGCGGGGCCAGCGGTTACCTGCAAGGGGCTGGATCGTCAGGCCCAATTCAGGTAACTACCAGGGCTTACGTGGCATAAGGAAGACCAGCATGTGGTCTTCGCCCTGGGGTAACGGTCCTGAGATCTCCGGAAGTAGGGCAGACCGATTCTTTTGGAGGTGGGAAGGTTACAAGAGAACGTGTCCTCGCGGGGAGGAGTATGTGGAGGCCGAGGAGAGGGGCGCTCTCCCCGGCTCTGAGCTTCTACACGGCAGTGGTGTCTACCCCGTGGCCGACGAGGGGGGAAGTCACGGGTGTGCTCGGCGACGCTAGGGACGTGCTCGGGGCTAGCTATTTTATTGGTCATATTGGGTTGTACCAGTACTGGGCTGGGCCTGCCCGACGGTAGGGCAGGCGTCGGTCCGGTCTGGAACAGAAACAATCCATTTTTCATGTGAAAATACCTCACGGTTTCTTTTGTTCCAAAAGATCCAACAGGAAGTTGAGAAAATAGATAAATTCAAAAAGGTAGGATGGAGACAAACCAATAAAAAAAGTTTATTGGTCTCTCTAAATTGATGTGTTTTTTATTTTCATTCATTTATATTTTTTTCTAAAATAATTTTTGAATGTTAAAATCTTTTTTATTTTAGTCTATACAATTAAAATTCATGGAAAACCTATCGCTTTTAACATTAAGTACTAAAATCAAATAAAATTTAACATTTAAAAACTTTGTAAAAAAAATACAGACACGAAAAACTAAAACACCTAAAAAACATTTTAAGTATTTAACTTTTAACTTAAAATAAGAATCTAAAGCAAAATAAAAATAGTTTTAAGCATTTAACTTTTAACTTAAAATAAAAATCTAAACCAAAATAAATGTTTAATTCAATGTCCATCTCCATCCTATATCAATTTTCACTCTTAAATTTAAATTTGTCTTTAACTCAAACTTAAGTGTAGAGGCTTAGCATTTTCCTATATTTAATTTAGAAAGTTTCATTCAATGCTTTAATTTTTTTCCTAGTTTCATTCAATACTTTATTTCGGAGGTGGAAGGTTACATGATGACGTGTCCTCGCGAGGAGGAGCACGTGGAGAGCGAGGAGCAGGGTCGCAGCCTCTCCTCGTAGCTGGAAGTCTCTGCTCGACAGTAGGCAGTGAGTGTGCTCGACATGGGGAAGGTTGGGTTGTATCGAGCCGCTTAACATGTTATTGGGTTGGACCTGCCCAACTGACGGGCAGGCGCTGACCCAGTCTAGAACAGGAGTCCCCCAAGTCGTTGCTCTAAAGTGTCGGAGTAATGACTTAAGGGTCATCTCGGATGTCGAGGTAGTGTCCTCGTACTACTGATCTGGCGACAATGTCGGGGACCAGAAACAAAGGGGGTGCTCGATGGGCAGGGAATCTCGGAGATGAAAGTCTGCCCGAGTTCCCTACGCTGTTGTAGGGTGACGAAGCGGGGAGCTGAGAAGCCGCGGATTCGGGCACCCAGACAAGCGGAATGACGCACGTGGGAATCCGTGTGCCACGTGTCACTCATCATTATTACATAGGGCGGCTAGGCTAGGCTAGGGCACTCAAGTGCCTAGGGGCACCTCGAGTCCCGTGAGGGCTTTATAAATAGGAGCCAGCTCGTGCCATTTGCAGGTTTCCCTCCCCTTTGCTCAGAATTTCTCTCTTCTTCTCGTTGCTTTCGCCACCGTCTCACAACCCTACGCCGCCGTATCGGACCCTCGCAACCGCTGTATCAAGTAAGCTTCTGGCCTTTTTCTTTCCGTTTTACGTTTCCTACGGTGGTCCTCCGGTGAAATGATGAAGTTCCCGGGGAGGCTGCGGGGTTTCCGGCGAAACCGACGGAGCTTCTTTAGGCTTTTGATGAATCTCGCGGGGAGATGGGATTAATATCCCGGGGACTTAAGGACTGTCCCAAGGACGTGGGATGAATCCCCGGGGGACATAGGACGAAGGCATCGGGGACCTGGTGAAGGTCCAGGGGACGCTCAACGGATGTCCCGGGGACGTTGGGTGAACGGGACAGACGCGCGTCCCCCAGATGTCTATGGTCGGAGGGGTGTTGCCCCGAGCAGTTCTCCATGTCCTTTCTTCGTCCTTTCACTTGATCAGCGGTGGAGGGGTGAATTTGATCTGGATTATCGAATTCACCAGTTCCTTCTACTTTTCAGGTAAAATAATGGCCATGGCAGTGGGATCTATAGATAATGATGACCATCCCGACTCCCAGATGGCGTCGATCAACAGTGTCGGGGGACGGCCACCAGAGGACTCGGCTAGCGAGGAGCCTCTGGGCGTTGCGTCTCAGTTCGTCACATGTGCCAAGGACGATATCTTTGCCACTGTCGAGCATCGCCTCGTGGGCTCCTCAAAGAACTGGTTGGTGTATAGGCCCCTAGAGCACCACCGTATCTGCTCGACTTTTAGAGGGATGAGATTTCCCCTGTATGGGTTTATGTTCGATGAGGCGGGCTGACGCATGCCCTTCAACGATTTTCAGCGAGAGGTATTCATTTGGCAGCGTCTGGCACCATCGCAACTCTACCCCAACGCTCTCACCTTCATTCGCGCCTTCGAGCTCGTCTGTCGGCACCTCCGCATCGGGGCGACCATACCTCTATTCTTTCGCATATTCCACCTGCAGAGGCAGACGATTTATGGAAGATATGGTTGGGTGTCTTTCAAGCAGGTGAGCAGGCTGTTCCAGACTTATATGGATTATGTTCGCCACTTCAAGTCCCGGTATTACATCGTGAAGCCTGTCTCGTTCGAGGCCGTGGAGACGGTGTACACCCGGGTGTACAGAGGAATATACGGGCAGCGGGAGGAGGTCCTCGAGGCGAAGTTCCCCTTGTTCTGAACGGAGGAGCACTTCAAGAAGGGCACGGACAGTTATATATTTAGTCCTGGAAAACTGTGCGAAGGTGATCGTCTGGCCCACGAGGAGATAGTCAAGTTCGTCGCCGGTTTCTCCCCTGCACAGCTCGTGACGCCGGACGGGAAGCCTATCTGTGGCGACGACAGGAAGATCTTGGAGAAGGCCCGATTGATTAATACGAGGGCCCTCCTCGAGACGTTTTTCGACGAGGATGCCCTCAAGTTGCTAGATGGTGGACGCCTCTCTGGCTGGATCCTCTTATGTATTTTTGGCTTCAGTTAACTGACGTGTTTTTATCTTCTTTTGCAGGCACAATGTCGACCGCGGAGGAGCGTATCAAGAAGTTGGCAGCTACTCGAATTTTGAAGATAAGCGGAAAGGGGTGGGTCGAGCAGATCCGGAAACAGCACCCAGGTCCAACTCCGGCCGCCGGGAACTCCTCTAGCTCCCCCTAGGGCAGCCAATCTCCTGCCACGCAGGGGTCTCCAAAAAGACAGCGACTCAGCGAACATGTGGACGTCGATCTTACTGAGACTAAGAACCCTCCTGCTGTAAAGTTCTTGCTTCCGCCTTGTCACTCGAGGCCAAATTTCTTTTCGGGGACCAATTCCCTGTGCGTTGGTGCACCTGAGGCTCAGACCTGCCCAGCGGTGGAGCTGACAAACCTGCAGAAGAGCTTCACGTCGGTCGCAGCCGAAATGGAGAAGGTGTGCAAGGACATGTCAGAGTGCAAAAAGCAGAATGAAGCCCAAGTCGAACTTTAGGGGCAGTTGGAGGAAAAGCTAAAGAAGGCCGACGACGAGAGGAAGAATCTTTTGGCGAGGATCGCCGAGCTTGAGCAAGCTACCCGGCCCGCTGAGGAGGAAACTGAGGACGACCGGTTATTGACCTCTCGGGCAGAGCTGATTGCGAAGCTCAGGCAGACCGAGCAGGATGTCCTCGTGGCTACCGAGGTGGGCTTTGCTAAGGTCGTGAAGCTGTCGCGGTGAAAATTGGGTACCATAGTTATTTGTTAACTAGGATCGCATTTTTTAATGTCACCACCGGTCTTTGATTTTATCCAAGGGAAGGGAGAAAAACTGAATTCCCACAATGCAATGCAAATGCACTAAGATTCTATGTTCGGGGGTTGGTTATACCTAGGGAAGGTGTTAGCATCCTAGATATCTGTAGTACTCTACAGGAACCTCTTGATTTTATTTTTATTATCTGTTATTTGTTTTGCTAAAGGTTCAAGGGTAGGTGATTTATTATTTTTATTCCTAAGTGTGCTCGACAAGATATCGCATCTTGTGCCTACATATCCTGTCAAGAGGGAATCAGAGCACTTGTAGTTCCTTATTAAGGATACTAAAATGTTTTAAAGGTTTAGGAGAGAAGATGAGTCGTCATCTTAAGAAAACCACCACAGTTTTGAAAACGTTTGTATTTTGTGGGGTATGGGATTGTATGTCCCTTCTTTGAGATGATTAACATCTAATTCTCTTGTGTGGAGAATTTGGTAGGCTAAAGTTTGATTGATTTTAAGGGGGACTAACTTAGGAAGTTTATCCTAAAGTTGTCTATGAACTTATCCTAAAGGGTGTGAACCTATGGAGGTATGAAATGCAAATGGTTATGTACCATGCACGATAATTGATTACCATGCATGGGGTTTTCCCTTGGATATTACGCTGTTAATTATAAGATTTAAACGAGAGTGCTAGCAAAATGGTGCTAGTCTTGTGTATGGTGACCAAAGGTTGAATGTGATGCCCGAAGGCGATCGACTTATATGGGTAGAAAATGGGCTCGGCGTTGGATTGAGAGTTTTTTTTATTATTTTTGAAAGGGTTTAGAACACAAAGGCAAACATACATCAAGCACAATGGTAAGCAAACAAATGCACAAGCAATACATGATATCAACAAAAGGTTCTAATCTATGTCACTCCAACATACGCTTTATCGCGAGGAATTCTAAAAGAACGGTTTATTAGGAAAAAGAGTTTTGATTCTTTTAGGGAAATTAACAAGAGTATTAAGAATTAGGTAAGTTAGAAATTATTAATTAATTTGAAAAAAGTTAAAGGTTATCTATTAATAAAAGGGTTTTTAAAGTTTTTAGTATTATTTTTTTTAGCTTAAAGTTATATTAAAGAAAGGTTATTAATTAAAGGAAGATCTTAATTTTTTTGTATTTTTATAAAAAAATGTTTTATTAAAAAGAAAAGGTTTTAACCAAAGTTTAATTAAAAATATATATGTTTTATAAAAAGGATATTTTAAATATATATAAAAAAAAAGATGTTTATTTTAAAGAAAAAAAGTTATTTAAAATGTTTTATTTTAATTTTAAAAAAGTAAATTAAAAAAAATGAAAAAAAGAAACTGAAAGGAGAGAGTTAGAAACTGAGGGATTTGGTGTGCTTAATGGGCAGAGGGTCCATCGCGGACCCTCAGATCACAGCCACAGATCAAAGGTGCGATATGATCAAGGGATCAAAACGGGAGGGTGTATGGTTAAAACCGTATGCACGTGTATAGGATAACACGCTTAAAACAAAAAGATAAAAAAGAAAAGAAAAGAAGGACATCCTATTTTCCTCTCAGACTCTCTCGTCTCCTCTCCTCTCTAAAAAACTAGGGTTTTGAAACCCCAAACTCCTCGCTGTCAATACTCTCGTTCTCTCTCGATCAAACACTATCAATCACAAAAAAACCTTAGCCCCCAGCAATCCCGTACCCCAATTCATTAATTTTGATGGTTACATGTACATCAGATTATGAATAATGCGAAAAAAGGAAAGAAATAGGAGGTCGGCGAAGGTTGACGGCGGAGAGGCGAGTGGCTTCACGGTCCCTCGTTCAAGGATGAATTGTCTTCATTTCTTTGCCTTTTATGTGATTTTTGAAATTCTGATTGCTGTGTCTTTTCGTTATTCTACCTTTGCCCCTTTTTTGAGATGGAAACTTTCTTATGGATTTGATGTTGATGACTGTTTGTCTGTTGGTGTGACTTTTTGGAGAGATGATGATGACCAGAGTGTTCTTCTGATCTCTAGGTTTTTGGTGACTTTTTGGTTTGGTAATGGATTCGTGAGGGTTTTGGGTTATTGCGTATGGGATGGTTTGGTAGATTTTTTTTCGGTCCCCTTGATGCAATGACACTCTTCTTATATATAGGCCAATGATGATGTGCTAGGGTTTTTGATTTTGGAAACATTTGATGTTATATTAAGACGTGATTCCAATCTGTGATTTGATTTTGTTGTGCTTGATTTTGAAGGCTTGATTGCTGATTGATACGTTTTTTATTTTGAACTCCCTGCTGTCTTGAACACGGTCCTTTTGTGATTTTTGTACACTTTAATTAAGAAAGAATTGATGCTGGTGATATCTTTGATATTGCCCATCAGTCAAATCGAAAATAATTTCTGACTTGGCAGAAAAAGATCTGAGGCCTGATTTTGCTTAATCCTTTCCTTTTTCGTTGCAACACTGTTTGTGAACTGTATTGGACGCATTTAATGATAAGGACTTTTCTTCTTTTCTTAATTCAAAATGCTTGATTACGTTGTAACATTTTAATGTAAGGTCGCATTTCGTGATCCTGGTGGAATTAAATGTATCAAAGATGTAGGTGTTGATATTCCTCCTTGCCAAAAAAATCACGGAGCTCTTAATAACTTCAATTCCCAAGTCATGATGAGAAGCACGTCCAACTCACATGTCCAACTCTTTTATTCTCATAAGTTTCTTTGAGTATGACAATGACTCCTTTTTTTCTTGCACTTGCAGTGTTTATGACCCTGGATTCTGCTGCCACTATCTTCTTTATCAGTTAGCAAACAAGTATGCATAGCTAGCAATCTAAGAGAAATCATTGAAAACCTTGAACTTTATTGGACTCCCAGGCTTCTTGACAAACTTTAGAACATCATCAATGGAATCACAGATATCCATCCTTGTTCTCGAGGTATAAAGCTTTTCTCCCTTTGTTACCTTTATTTGGATAAAACTTATGTAATAACCAAGGTATGGGATTGGCTTAAATTGAACAACATTAACAACATCCGCATGAACTTCCTTTCTTCTTTCAGTGCTATAAATTCCCATGCTACTACTTTCAATTCATTTGTCAGCTTATCCACATCAAGTCTAATTAGGAAATATTCTTCCTGTAGAGCATGGATATTATTGTGGGCCTTACGAAAAGAGTCAACAAGCCAATTCACTTGGGATTCCAGATCAGATGATGAAACAGACTCTGGTAGAGAATCCTTCAACTTGCATAGTTCCAGGTATACGCCCCTAAATTTATTTTTGGTTATCCATAGGCCATCCTAATCTCTGGCGAATCAAGCATTTCAGGCTGATCAAGTTCGGCCTGAGACGAAATTTCTTCTACTTGCAAAGAAATTGTATTATCTTTGTAATTGATTATTCAGGGATGCACCCATGTTTTCACTCCGGGCCAACTCTCCTTTAGTGAGTTCAGCAACTTCTAGTGAAACTGATTCGTCCTGTAATTCAATTAGACATTTCTCCGGCCCATTGGATTTACCAGACAGAGATGCCTTTAGTGAATCTCGTTGCTGCTGTTGAAATATGGTTTTATTTTGAAACGTTGACAAACAAGCAGTGTATTTATCAGTGTGTTCTGAGAACTCTTGCTAATTGTTGTTTATCGATCTGACTGCTCTTTTGCAGGTTTTGCGGTTCCTTCACGACGTGTAACATCGTATCAGCCCCCCCCCCTTATGAAGACTTCTCCTTGAATTATTTCATAGTAACACAAAATTACATCAACCATCGGGCATATGACGACATGAGGATGACGACTCCTGGCTTTGAAACTTGGCACTGTTCTATCTTGTTCAGACGTATTGTTGCGATTTTGTAGCAGTTAGGAGTTTGTGTAATCTGGGTAGGCTCTTGGCAAGAATCAATTAGATTTGTTAAGAACGGATCTAGTGAATGCCTTATATTCTCTTTGTATTTCCTAAAACACTTGCCTGTTACGTGGCTATGTTGCAGTTCGCATGACAGATTCCTCTTATACAATAAACTTTCTTTTATTAGTCCAAATCATGCGTTGCAGTTTTGATTAAAAATGAAAACAAATGATGACTATTCCATGTATGCACTTTGATCATTGATGGGCCAACAATACTCATCATATGAATATGGACATGAGTCAATATGCCAAAATATTTAGGCCTTTACGTAGAACAATTTTGCACGTCAGCCTTTCATCAGTGCTTATGTGTGACAGATTTTATTATGCCTTTAGGAAAGCAAATGCCATGGTTCCCTGTCGAAATGACTTATACGCGCGTCTTTTCCATGTAGAATGAATCATGACTTGGGATTGACGAAGCATGCCTTATACACTTGAACCTTGATTATTATGGATGATCTTTGACAATTAATTCTTATTAGAAACCAAATATCAAATTGGGTACATCATTCTAACCACGTTTTGTAAACGGGCTTGAAATAATTGACCCTTCTTGAGAATAACTTGGGCCGTGACCCATTATGATCTTAAATAATTTTTGAAAATGATTTTAAGCCAAACGGAGACTAAATGATAACGCCTTGAACTTGTAATCATGGATGAACCTTAATAATGATTAAAACCTTTGTATGTCACATTGAAACCCAATCTGAGATGATATGAATATGGCTCGGTTTAACTCAAAACCACAATAGCATTTAAAGTCCAACGAAAATTCAAACTCTTGAAGTACCGATTCAAGTGTGATCATGTATTGGCTGGGAGACCATAAGAATGAGAACATATTCTTTCCTTTTCTCTGCAGGGATTTCACAATTTGCAGGGGACTATGATCCCAGAGGGCACACCCATACGGCCTCCATGACTTTAGTACCTTTTACCGCAGCACCTAATTTCACAAGTGAAATAAACAGACAAAGTCTAAAATAAAATGGTTAGTGAAAGAAACACACAAAATCCTAAAGATGTTATGCAAAGAAAAGAGGGTCTTAGGGTCAAAAATTAGGGGTGTGACAGATGCCCCTATTTAAGTTTCTTCTATCCGGAGATATGGAGATTGAAATCTTCGTCTCGACGAGATAGGAGAGACTTAAATACAAACATGCATAATTTTTTGCCCTAAGATGCCACAAAATGCGTATGATATGACATAAAATAGTATGAAATGATATGCCAGACAAAGATTGTGCAAGGAATGATGTCACAGAGGATAACTGTATATAGAAGACGCTGAAAACACAGTTAAAGAATGGAAGACCCAACGAGGAATAACTTAGAAAAGCAAGACTCCACGGGGAAAGATCCAACACCACTGGGGATGAAACTCAACTCCACTGGGGAAGAGACTACCAACTGACATTCGCAAGGTAGCTTGGTATCTCCAAAATATAACAAAGGTGTGTATTGCCTACTACCAAGGATATGGTAGCCTAAACATCAGGCAAGAAACTTGAAAGGAAAGATAACTTACTACCAACAACTTGTGGAAGCCTAAGCAAAGGTATCCAGTTGAAATGAAAGGACGTATATTACCTACTATCAAGTATATGATAGCCTAAGCAAAGGTAATAGATTTGGGAGGAGAGATCGCCTACTACCAAACATGGTAGCCTAAAAAAGGTATCTGACCAAAAAAGATAGACATATTACCTACTATCAAACATATGATAGCCTAAGTAGAGGTAATAACCTGAAAGGAGATATCACCTACTACCAAACACGGTAGCCTAAGCAAAGGTGTCTGACCAACAAGAAAATATTTGTATTACCTACTATCACACACGTGATAACCTAAGCAAAGGTAAACACACGAGGAAAGATGACCTACTACCAAACTTGGTAGCCTAAGCAAAGGTATCTGACAAAAAAAGATAGACATATTACCTACTATCAAACATATGATAGCCTAAGTAGAGGTAATAACCTGAAAGGAGAGATCACCTACTACCAAACACGGTAGCCTAAGCAAAGGTGTATGACCAACAAGAAAATATTTGTATTACCTACTATCACACACGTGATAACCTAAGCAAAGGTAAACACACGAGGAAAGATGACCTACTACCAAACTTGGTAGCCTAAGAAAAGGTATTTGACCAAAAAAAATAGACATATTACCTACTATCAAACATATGATAGCCTAAGTAGAGGTAATAACCTGAAAGGAGAGATCGCCTACTACCAAACACGGTAGCCTAAGCAAAGGTGTCTGACCAACAAGAAAATATTTGTATTACCTACTATCACACACGTGATAACCTAAGCAAAGGTAAACACACGAGGAAAGATGACCTACTACCAAACTTGGTAGCCTAAGCAAAGGTATCTGACCAAAAAAGATAGACATATTACCTACTATCAAACATATGATAGCCTAAGTAGAGGTAATAACCTGAAAGGAGAGATCACCTACTACCAAACACGGTAGCCTAAGCAAAGGTGTCTGACCAACAAGAAAATATTTGTATTACCTACTATCACACACGTGATAACCTAAGCAAAGGTAAACACACGAGGAAAGATGACCTACTACCAAACTTGGTAGCCTAAGCAAAGGTATCTGACCAAAAAAGATAGACATATTACCTACTATCAAACATATGATAGCCTAAGCAAAGGTAATATACTTGAAAGGAGAGATCACCTACTACCAAACACGGCAGCCTAAGCAAAGGTATCTGGCAAAAAAGATATGGTATATTACCTACTATCAAACATATGATAGCCTAAGCAAATGTAATAACCAAAATAAGCTTCCAATGATCAAAATACGATTCAACTTCTTCTTTAACTAAATGTTCCATTTAGAAAGGGTAAATAAACTTCCCCAACACTTTAAGGTTGTATGCCATGAATGGGTTTTCAAATAAAATGATGTGAGGTTGTATGTCACGAGCAAGTTTGAAAATAAACGCTTCAAGGTTGTATGCCACGAGCGGGTCTTGAAATAAATGCTACGAGGTTGTCTGCCTCGAGCAAAGTCTTGAAATAAGAGCTACGAGGTTTTCTGCCTCGATCAAAAGTCTTGAATTCCTCCTAGTAAGGTGAATACTTATGGGGAAGCACCTTCACAGGGGATTGGAATTTCACTGGAGATGAAGACCTCAGCGGGAATCCATAACTTACTGGAGATTAGAAAATATCACCAGGGATCTTCAAAAAGAGATGCAGGCCGGCTGACTTGCAAAATACGTCTTCTCAAATAAAGAGGAAGATCAACTGTAATAATCTTCACCAAACTTCTCGGAGAGATGCCATTTGATGGAAGTAACTTTGAATAGTGGATTCACTGGGAGAATATCACTGAGGAGCAGTATTGCTGTAGTGTGAAATAAAATCCTTGTAACATGAATTCTCAAGTAAAGAGAAAACCTATAAAGTACTCAACAAACTTCTCTGACGAATACTCGGAGATATGCCATTTGATGGAGAACGGGTTGATAATCTTGATAACTTCTGGGGATAGACAAACTGTCTTGAAAATAGACTGCCATTTGCCATCCAAATAAAAAATCTGGTAACAAAATAAACTGCTCAAATAAAGAGGCTGCCACTTGTTATCTGGATATACATTCTGAGAAAGTATTGTAATAACACTGCTGGAGAAATATTTTGTCTTCAACGGTGATCTTTAAATAGATTTTTTTCCTGGGGAGACAAAGTGCAAAATAAATGCACGCTTAATTTAGGTTCAAAAGCCTAGAGAGATTCAAAATTGTGATTGTCAGAGACCAAAGTTCAATTCAGGAAATAACTGAAGAGAAACGGTCAAGCAAGACTCCATTCAGTGAGGAATGAACTCAACTGGGGTTTATCTTTATCCAAATATGGAAAAGAAAACTAAAGCAACCATCTTCCACGAGGATCGAACTCAGTTGGGAATTAGAAAGGATGCACGCTTTCTGCTTAGGGCTGACGACTCTACTCGGAGGGAGAAGACAAAACCCATCACTTGGGGGTAAACACAACCAAGCTGAAAGAATAAATAAACAAGCACAAAAATACAAAATGCACTGATGCCATGTATCCATATGAATGAATGTATGTTATGCTTATGCTGACAAAACAGACAGAGAGAAGTAAACCGGAGATGAAATAAACATCTCGACACGGATACTCAGCCAATCTCTACAAGATAGAAGCATCATTGGGGATGAATGGAAAACCACATATGGAAACAAAGTCCTTCTTCAAGGCTGCAAACTTCTCTGAGGAAAAGAAAGCACTTCACCTGGGATGAACATCATGACTTCACTCAGGGGATTGTCAAGATGAATCCTACTACTCTGTTGGGGATGGGAAAAATCCACTGGGTAAGGAATCAAACTCATGACTGGAGAGACTTCATGGGGGATAAAATAAATATCCAACACGAACTGAAGTAGTCTGAATGAAAGTTGTAACTGGAGATGCCAGGGATGAGGCCACACAGTTGATAAAATAAATATCCACTTCATTGGGGAAGGTTGGAGCCAAAGAGATTTACTGGGAATTCTTAGGTCACCAACTGGAGAATTCTTGCATCAAACCTGCCATAACTTCTTGAAGTAGATTCACCAGGGAACTGTCATGACTACCTGAAGTAGAGACTTACTGGGGACATGGGTGAAGAATGTTGTGAGGACAATGTAACTCTGCACTGATGAACTGCGTGGTAGTCGCCATTTTGAACAATAGTTGTTGTGAATGGATAAAATAATCTTTAATTCTCAAGTGCCCCAGATTACATGGTTTAAGAGAAGAAGTCATCCCAAGAGGATTTTACAAAAAAAATTGACATCCAACTGTCCCAATATTTTCAAACTCTTAGAGAGATTTGTAGAATCTCGACGTAACTACCCCAGACTGATGGTGTTCTGTACAACTAAGCCATCAAATTTGGAGAAATTTATCTAATCTCGACGTAATTGCCCCAGATCGACTGTATTATGTGGAAGTCATTCCAAGAGGATTTTATAGAAAAATTGGCATCCCAAAATGTTCTAATGTCTTCCAACTCTTGAGAGATTTGTAGAATCTCGACATAACTGTCCCAGATTGACTGTATTCTGTGCAACTGAGTCTTCAAACTTGCCCCTTGGGGTCAGATTATGGAAGCAGCAACTGAGAATAACTTGCCCCTGTTCAGCGGAGTCTTCAGGAAACATGCCCCTGGATACGATCATCTTTCTGAAATAATTTTCCATTTACTCATCAGAGTTTCAAATCTAAAAAGACCGAGCTCATTACTGATGCTCATATGCAAGCTTCTATGATGTCGAGCAACGTTAGCATGTAGAAAATGTTAATTCTGAAGTGGGTAATGCAACACACATGTTTGTCTTGAAGTTTTTTTTGAAAAAATATCGCAATAACCTGTGACCGAATCACTAGTTGGGATATAAAGTTGATTAATTTCACAAATCCAACACAAATTTTGAGCATAGCTCATAGGAGTCGGGAAACGTTATCTCATCGAGTATGCTTTCAAAATAAACCCTGCTTCAATTAGGTCTTTTAAGGGTTGTATCGTGGCTTGGTTCACGGTTTACGAAACAAAGGATAAAGGCTCAAAGTTTATTTGTACCCACCCATTCTTCGTGATGTTCTTCAGCCCTACATTCAGTTAACCTGACACGAGCACTCATCTCTCAAACGGAGCTTTTTTTTATACGGTTGAGAAACCATTGAGGCTTTGGACATGACAGTCACTCACCTATTTGCTTTTAGCGTTCGATCATACGACTTTGTTATTCATTGAGGATTTTTCTTTATAATCCTTTGTTTTCATTTTTTGTTTTTTCGTTCCCTAACTTTTGCCTGGACTGAGTCTCTTGGATTTGAATTTGAAGTCCAGCGGGATGCCCCAATTTTCCTAAGTCTCCTTCATAGGTTTTGACTTAGCAGGCTTTTTTATTTTTATTTTTTTCCTTTTTGATTTAGGAACAAGTCGTGTGACTCTAAGTCGTTTTGACCTTTTTAAAAGGATTGTGACTGCGTCACTTTTTAGACAGTCGAGGGATAATCATTGTGAATTTTACTGCTAGCCTCCTAACGTGTGAGATAAAGTGGATTCTCGGATGTTCACTCCTTCTTTTTTTTTTTGGAAAGTCTGGGCGTTCGATCAGCTTAACTGAACACTACCCTGCCCCGGGTTAAAATCGAGGGTTCTTTTTATTTAGAAAAGAAAACTCCTACTTTAAGGCTCAAAGGGGTTAAAGAGGGTTTATCTCCCTTATATCTCCGGTGTTTGGGATTTGAAACAATGCCTTACATCCTCAGCAGAGTCTTATTCAAAAGCATACAACAAGAGATCTTGTGTTTTTTATTCATCATCCTCCCTTCAATTCTCTGCCTAAATAAGAGATTGGGTAGCATTGGCATTTTAACATAATAAAGCATTTAAAATGAGTGAAACGAATGGATTTCTTCAAGACAAACATTATTCATTGCATTAATTATTCAAAATAACAAGTCCTAAGTGCATTAACGAACGCAGAAAATTACATATGAAAACAGCAAATAAGCTTAAAATATGGCGAGACATAGCTTAGAGAAAACCGTCCTATGTATCAATCCACCATGTGCAAGGAGGGGATCACTTCTTGTTCAAGTAAGAGATGGATCTCAACTTGGGGTTCGCACAATTTGAAGGACAAGACCCCTTTTTAAATCATCTCTTTCACTTTCTCCTTCAAGACATAACATTCCTCGATATCATGGTCGGGTGCCCCTTGATGGAAGGCACAGAAGGCATTAGTTTTGAAATAACTCCCATGGGTCACCGGGATGAATAATGGAGTTTCCTTCTTGATTAAACCATATTGTAAGAGGGTAGGGAACAAATTTTCGTAGAGCACAGGGATATCCAAAAATTCACCACTTCGTTCAACTGGCTGGTTGGCTGAGGAGGCAGAAAATCCATCCTGGCGTTGGGATATGGCCAACTCTTTGACCAAATCCATCAGGCTCCTCTTGGTAATCTTTAAGTATGCAACCTCGTCGCGAAGTTCTTGCTTTTCATGCTTTTGAGTGTCTATCAGATTCTTCATAGTAGTAGAAAAAGTTTCCATGTTGGCCTTGTTAGTGGCAATCTCCGCTCGGAGTGCTTGGTTTTCCTGTTCCAAATGATCCATCCTTTTCTTGCGACCGACTAGAGTATTGTATCGATGATTCGGGGTCTGAGAAGAGAGACACGAATGAGAACTTGGGATGCAAATGCGAATGCAAATGATGCGTATGATGCAACAAGATTCATGGAACTCAGTTATTTATAATCATCAAGGAATATCAAAAGGCTCGTCTTAATAATCATAAAAAACGGTTACAGTCATTAGTACCGGAATACTAAATGATTGGTTTAATACAAAAATTAAAACGCGTATGTACACCTTACAACAGTCATAACGTAAAGCTAAATAAAAGCTAATAATGATGGATCTAAGGATACTCTTCCAACGGTCTTCTTTGAGTCCTTTGGCTTCTTCCAATTGAGCTCCGTCTAGAAGTGTTGACTGAAGATTAGAATGGAATAAGGCGTCTTTGAGCTTTCCGTTTATGCAAGAAGTAACCTCTTTCCAACAAATCCTCTTTTTGTAGTTATCTTAGCTCGAATATCAATCGAAATTGAGAGATGGATACTTGTCCTAAATTAGTAACTCTATTAGTGGAGAAAGATTCTCCAGGGTTAGATATCGACTGATAATGATAGATGTCAGTAGAACGAAGATGATAACTCCCCATATCTGGTCTTGAACCTTTCTTCATTTGCCCGCAAAGTCTTCAGTCTCCTTAGATCGTCCAGGTTAAGATTATTGTATGTGTACTTCAACTTTTTTTTTGTAGAGTCCATGATATCCTTACGATGTTTACAAACAAGATTGAGTTCCACGAATCTTTATGATATGATGCTAATGGATGCACGGATGTAAACACAAAGACAAAGCACAGAGCACACATAATCAAACAAACAAACAAGGGTCCTAGGTTCAAAGGAGCGTGAACGGAGTCAAGGTATACACATCCCATAAGGTAGTATGGTTTCAAATGTACCTGCCGAATGGGTTCTAAAAGTTCCCAGAGTCTACGACCCATCTTTCGGATATTATCGCCTTCCCAAATCACTTGGTATTCAATAATATTCTCAAGAGGATCTCGTCCGAGTGTAGTATCGCGTGACAACTATTTGGAAATAGACTCCCGCATAGTCACCGCACTACATTCTAAAAGACCAAGTGGGTTTAAAGGTGCTACAGTCCTCAGTCTTAAGGGTTCTTGGTCGAAGTTAATACCGTTTTCACGAATGAACTCGTTCAAACAATATTAAGTTCAAAAGAACCTAAACTGAGCGATGATTTTCTCAATTCGACGTTTCAGGAATCGACTCTGTCAAAGTACCCTTGACCATATCATCTCCTATAATTCACTCAAGTCCGGGTCTAGGACTCTCACCACTCAAGAATCCCTCCAAACGGCAGAACCAACAAGTATAACAGATAACTTAAAAAAAAAGATCAAGTTAGGGGGAACCCTCTTATGAGTCTCATCCCCAGTGAAGTCGCCATTTCTGTCGCGGTGAAAATTGGGTACCATAGTTATTTGTTAACTAGGATCGCATTTTTTAATGTCACCACCGGTCTTTGATTTTATCCAAGGGAAGGGAGAAAAACTGAATTCCCACAATGCAATGCAAATGCACTAAGATTCTAAGTTCGGGGGTTGGTTATACCTAGGGAAGGTGTTAGCATCCTAGATATCTGTAGTACTCTACAGGAACCTCTTGATTTTATTTTTATTATCTTTTATTTGTTTTGCTAAAGGTTCAAGGGTAGGTGATTTATTATTTTTATTCCTAAGTGTGCTCGACAAGATATCGCATCTTGTGTCTACATATCCTGTCAGGAGGGAATCAGAGCACTTGTAGTTCCTTATTAAGGATACTAAAATGTTTTAAAGGTTTAGGAGAGAAGATGAGTCGTCATCTTAAGAAAACCACCACAGTTTTGAAAATGTTTGTATTTTATGGGGTATAGGATTGTATGTCCCTTCTTTGAGATGATTAACATCTAATTCTCTTGTGTGGAGAATTTGGTAGGCTAAAGTTTGATTGATTTTAAGGGGGACTAACTTAGGAAGTCTATCCTAAATTTGTTTATGAACTTATCCTAAAGGGTGTGAACCTATGGAGGTATGAAATGCAAATGGTTATGCACCATGCGCGATAATTGATTACCATGCATGATATTTTCCCTTGGATATTACGCAATTAATTATAAGATTTAAACGAGAGTCCTAGCAAAATGGTGCTAGTCTTGTGTATGGTGACCAAAGGTTGAATGCGATGCCCGAAGGCGATCGACTTATATGGGTAGAAAATGGGCTCGACGTTGGATCGAGAGTTTTTTTTATTATTTTTGAAAGGGTTTAGAACACAAAGGCAAACATACATCAAGCACAATGGTAAGCAAACAAATGCACAAGCAATACATGATATCAACTAAAGGTTATAATCTATGTCACTCCAACATACGCTTTATCGCGAGGAATTCTAAAAGAAAGGTTTATTAGGAAAAAGAGTTTTGATTCTTTTAGGGAAATTAACAAGAGTATTAAGAATTAGGTAAGTTAGAAATTATTAATTAATTTGAAAAAAGTTAAAGGTTATCTATTAATAAAAGGGTTTTTAAAGTTTTTAGTATTATTTTTTTTTAGTTTAAAGTTATATTAAAGAAAGGTTATTAATTAAAGGAAGATCTTAATTTTTTTGTATTTTTATAAAAAAATGTTTTATTAAAAAGAAAAGGTTTTAACCAAAGTTTAATTAAAAAAATTTATGTTTTATAAAAAGGATATTTTAAATATATATAAAAAAAGATGTTTATTTTAAAGAAAAAAAGTTATTTAGAAAGTTTTATTTTAATTTAAAAAAAGTAAATTAAAAAAAATGAAAAAAAGAAACTGAAAGGAGAGAGTTAGAAACTGAGGGATTTGGTGTGCTTAATGGGCAGAGGGTCCATCGCGGACCCTCAGATCACAGCCACAGATCAAAGGTGCGATATGATCAAGGGATCAAAATGGGAGGGTGTATGGTTAAAACCGTATGCACGTGTACAGGATAACACGCTTAAAACAAAAAGATAAAAAAAAAAAGAAAAGAAGGACATCATATTTTCCTCTCAGACTCTCTCGTCTCCTCTCCTCTCTAAAAAACTAGGGTTTTGAAGCCCCAAACTCCTCGCCGTCAATACTCTCGTTCTCTCTCGATCAAACACTATCAATCAGAAAAAAACCATAGCCCCCAGCAATCTCGTACCCCAATTCATTAATTTTGATGGTTACATGTACATCAGATTATGAATAATGCGAAAAAAGGAAAGAAAGAGGAGGTCGGCGAAGTTTGACGGCGGAGAGGCGAGTGGCTTCACGGTCCCTCGTTCAAGGATGAATTGTCTTTATTTCTTTGCCTTTTATGTGATTTTTGAAATTCTGCTTGCTGTGTCTTTTCGTTATTCTACCTTTGCCCCTTTTTTGAGATGGAAACTTTCTTATGGATTTGATGTTGATGACTGTTTGTCTGTTGGTGTGACTTTTTGGAAATATGATGATGACCAGAGTGTTCTTCTGATCTCTAGGTTTTTTGTGACTTTTTGGTTTGGTAATGGATTCGTGAGGGTTTTGGGTTATTGCGTATGGGATGGTTTGGTAGATTTTTTTTCGGTCCCCTTGATGCAATGACACTCTTCTTATATATAGGCCAATGATGATGTGCTAGGGTTTTTGATTTTGGAAACATTTGATGTTATATTAAGACGTGATTCCAATCTCTGATTTGATTTTGTTGTGCTTGATTTTGAAGGCTTGATTGCTGATTGATACGTCTTTTATTTGGAACTCCCTGCTGTCTTGAACACGGTCCCTTTGTGGTTTTTGTACACTTTAATTAAGAAAGAATTGATGTTGGTGATATCTTTGATATTGCCCATCAGTCAAATCGAAAATAATTTCTGACTTGGCAGAAAAAGATCTGAGGCCTGATTTTGCTTAATCCTTTCCTTTTTCGTTGCAACACTGTTTGTGAACTGTATTGGACGCATTTGATGATAAGGACTTTTCTTCTTTTCTTAATTCAAAATGCTTGATTACGTTGTAACATTTTAATGTAAGGTCGCATTTCGTGATCCTGGTGGAATTAAATGTATCAAAGATGTAGGTGTTGATATTCCTCCTTGCCAAAAAAATCACGGAGCTCTTAATAACTTCAATTCCCAAGTCTTGATGAGAAGCACGTCCAACTCACATGTCCAACTCTTTTATTCTCATAAGTTTCTTTGAGTATGACAATGACTCCTTTTTTTCTTGCACTTGCAGTGTTTATGACCCTGGATTCTGCTGCCACTATCTTCTTCATCAGTTAGCAAACAAGTATGCATAGCTAGCAATCTAAGAGAAATCATTGAAAACCTTGAACTTTATTGGACTCCCAGGCTTCTTGACAAACTTTAGAACATCATCAATGGAATCACAGATATCCATCCTTGTTCTCGAGGTATAAAGCTTTTCTCCCTTTGTTACCTTTATTTAGATAAAACTTATGTAATAGCCAAGGTATGGGATTGGCTTAAATTGAACAACATTAACAACATCCGCATGAACTTCCTTTCTTCTTTCAGTGCTATAAATTCCCATGCTACTACTTTTAATTCATTTGTCAGCTTATCCACATCAAGTCTAATTAGGAAATATTCTTCCTGTAGAGCATGGATATTATTGTGGGCCTTACGAAAAGAGTCAACAAGCCAATTCACTTGGGATTCTAGATCAGATGATGAAACAGACTCTGGTAGAGAATCCTTTAACTTGCATAGTTCCAGGTATGCGCCCCTAAATTTATTTTTGGTTATCCACAGGCCATCCTAATCTCTGGCAAATCAAGCATTTCAGGCTGATCAAGTTCGGCCTGGGATGAAATTTCTTCTACTTGCAAAGAAATTGTATTATCTTTGTAATTGATTATTCAGGGATGCACCCATGTTTTCACTCCGGGCCAACTCCCCTTTAGTGAGTTCAGCAACTTCTAGTGAAACTGATTCCTCCTGTAATTCAATTAGACATTTCTCCGGCCCATTGGATTTACCAGACAGAGATGCCTTTAGTGAATCTCGTTGTTGCTGTTGAAATATGGTTTTATTTTGAAACGTTGACAAACAAGCAGTGTATTTATCAGTGTGTTCTGAGAACTCTTGCTAATTGTTGTTTATCGATCTGACTGCTCTTTTGCAGGTTTTGCGGTTCCTTCACGACGCGTAACATCGTATCAGCCCCCCCCCCCTTATGAAGACTTGTCCTTGAATTATTTCGTAGTAACACAGAATTACATTAACCATTGGGCATATGACGACATGAGGAGGACGACTCCTGACTTTGAAACTTGGCACGGTTCTATCTTGTTCAGACGTATTGTTGCGATTTTGTAGCAGTTAGGAGTTTGTGTAATCTGGGTAGGCTCTTGGCAAGAATCAATTAGATTTGTTAAGAACGGATCTAGTGAATGCCTTATATTCTCTTTGTATTTCCTAAAACACTTACCTGTTACGTGGCTATGCTGCAGTTCGCATGACAGATTCCTCTTGTACAATAAACTTTCTTTTATTAGCCCAAATCATGCGTTGCAGTTTTGATTAAAAATGAAAACAAATGATGACTATTCCATGTATGCACTTTGATCATTGATGGGCCAACAATACTCATCATATGAATATGGACATGAGTCAATATGCCAAAATATTTAGGCCTTTACGTAGAACAATTTTGCACGTCAGCCTTTCATCAGTGCTTATGTGTGCCAGATTTTATTATGCCTTTAGGAAAGCAAATGCCATGGTTCCCTGTCGAAATAACTTGTACGCGCGTCTTTTCCATGTAGAATGAATCATGACTTGGGATTGATGAAGCATGCCTTATACACTTGAACCTTGATTATTATGGATGATCTTTGACAATTAATTCTTATTAGAAACCAAATATCAAATTGGGTACATCATTCTAACCACGTTTTGTAAACGGGCTTGAAATAATTGACCCTTATTGAGAATAACTTGGGTCGTGACCCATTATGATCTTAAATCATTTTTGAAAATGATTTTAAGCCAAACGGAGACTAAATGATAACGCCTTGAACTTGTAATCATGGATGAACCTTAATAATGATTAAAACCTTTGTATGTCACATTGAAACCCAATCTGAGATGATATGAATATGGCTCGGTTTAACTCAAAACCACAATAGCATTTAAAGTCCAACGAAAATTCAAACTCTTGAAGTACCGATTCAAGTGTGATCATGTATTGGCTGGGAGACCATAAGAATGAGAACATATTCTTTCCTTTTCTCTGCAGAGATTTCACAATTTGCAGGGGACTATGATCCCAGAGGGCACACCCACACGGCCTCCATGACTTTAGTACCTTTTACCGCAACACCTAATTTCACAAGTGAAATAAACAGACAAAGTCTAAAATAAAATGGTTAGTGAAAGAAACACACAAAATCCTAAAGATGTTATGCAAAGAAAAGAGGGTCTTAGGGTCAAAAATTAGGGTGTGACAGAAGCAGCTCGGGATTGTGAACCCTTACCTCATCACTGAAGGGAATGGTCCTTATCATGAGGTGGTCGACGGTCAGATTGTCCCGCCGGCATCCGAGGAAGAGGATGACGATGAGGTTATGGGAGGTGAGCAGCCTGACGAAAACACAACCGTTTAGCTTTTATTCTATTTGGCCTGTGAGCCGTTTTTCTTTTGTAATTGCCCAACCTGCGTTCCTGGGGCTTCATGACATTTTTGTAATATTTGCACAATGGACTTCTCCCTGGTTAATGCTTTGTTTTTTGCTTATCTGGGTGTGTGATGCTTGTATGCTTTAATATATTGTTTTTTGTCTAAGTAATTTGGGGGCTTGCTCGACTTTGTTGATCCTCGACTGTGTGAGGGAACTGGTCGAGTGGTCGGAGGTGTATTCCGACCTTTAACGAGGCTAAGAGCTCGATCGAGGTCTTAGCTTCATGGCGTGAACTTCCCATCGCGAGCTGGGTGTTCTGGCTGATTGGTATGACGACGATGGAGCTTGGTCGAGGTATCCTCGTAGGATCAAGGGTCCTCGCGCACACACAATGCAACCCTTGATCTTCTTGTCTCGTGGAGGGGAGTTGCGCTTGTACCTTAGCGCGCCCCCGTAATCGCGACGTAGTTGTGTCGCGAGCAGTGTTTAACTGTAGTACTATTTAAGCTTCTCAGCGTTCCATGGTCGAGCAAGTTCCTCCCCGTGTAGATTTTCGAGGTAGTAGGCTCATGTCCCCGTTTTCGCACGGACGCGGTAAGGGCCCTCCCAATTCGTGGCGAGCTTGCCTTCTCGCGAATCTTTCTGGTTCCTTCGTAGGACGAGGGTGCCTACTTGAAAATCACGTTTAATGACTTTGTTGTTGTAACATAGAGTTATCTTCTGCTTAAGTGAGGCTTCGCGGAGGGACGCGCATGACCTTATCTCTTCGATAAAGTTGAGCTCCTCCCTGAGGGCCTCATCGTTTATCTCCTCGTCGAGGGGAGACTCCATTCTCCTCGAGGGCTTCCTTATTTCCATGGGGATCACCGCTTCTATTCCGTAAGTCAAGCGGAATGGGGTCTCCCCGGTCGTGGAATGTGGGGTTGTTCGGTAGGCCTAGAGGACGCTGTGCAGCTCCTCGACCCATCTTTTCTTGGCGTCACCTAGTCGGCGTTTCAGTCCTCGCAGGATCACTCTGTTTGCGGCTTCAGCTTACCCGTTCGTTTGAGGGTGCTCGACCGACGTGAAGTGTTACTTCGTGCCCCACTTGGTGACGAAGTCTTGGAAGTTCTTGTCGATGAACTGTGTCCCGTTGTTGGTGACAATCGCTTGGGGTACGCCGAACCGAGCGAGTATGTTCCTCTTATAGAAACGTAGTATGTTGTGAGCCGTGATTTTGGCCAGGGCTTTCGCCTCGATCCACTTCGTGAAATAATCCACGCCAACGATCAGGTACTTGTTTTGGTACGACCCCACGACGAAGGGCCCGAGGATATCCATCCCCCACCACGCAAACGGCCACGAGGATGACAGTGTTTTGAGCTCATTGCGCGGGGCCAGGTGCATGTCCCCGTGTCATTGACATCTGTCGCACTTATTGACTTGCTCCTTGGCATCTTGTTGCATGGTGGGCTAGTAGTATTCCGCTCGTAGCACCTTGCGGGCCAATGACCGTCCGCCGAGGTGTTGTACATTGATCCCCTCATGGATTTCCTGGAGTATGCCGGGGACCTTGGACTCTTCGATGCACCTGAGAAGGGGGATCGAGAAACCGTGTCGGTACAGTTTGTCTTCGACGATAGTATAAGAGCATGCTCTTCGCTTAACCACTCCTGCCTCCTTGGGATCGTCGGGCAGCTTTCCAGTGGTGAGATACTCGTATACCGACGTCATCCAGCAGTTGTTGTCCCCGATGGCGTTCACGTCAGTCGCGGGGATGGGTTTGACGATGCTTGGGCGCGAAAGCACTTCTTGTATGACGGATTTATTCCCACCTTTCTTCTTTGTGCTCGCTAGTTTCGACAAGACATCCGCTCGAGTGTTGTGCTCGCGCGGGATGTGGGTTACTTCCGTTGCAGTGAAGTTTTTCATCTTTTCCTTCACCAGGGTCAAGTATTCGATGAGGTGGTCATTCTTGGCTTGGTACTCTCCTCGGAGCTGGGAAGCCACGAGCTGGGAGTCGGTGAAAATTTTGACTTCTTTGGCGCCGAGGTCCTCAGCTAACCGTAGCTCAGCGAGGAAAGCCCCGTATTCAGCCTGGTTGTTCGACGTCGAGAAGGGTAATGTGAGGGAAACTTTGATCAGGATGCCTTCCTCGTTTTCAAGGATGATGCCCGCCCTGCTACCCTTCAAGCTGGATGCCCCGTCGACGTAGATCGTCCACCTTTGGGATCCGCTGGTCGAAGGTTTCGGGAGGGTCATTTCTGCCACGAAGTCGGCTAGCACCTGAGCCTTTAGGGTCTTTCTTCCCTCATATTGGATGTCGAACTCGGCAAGTTTGAGCGACCACCTGAGCATCTTCCCTGCCATGTCCGGTCGATCGAGGAGTTGTCTTATGGGCTGCTTGGTCCTTACCACGACCGTGTAGGCTAAGAAGTAGTGCCTCAGCCTTCTGGCCGCGGTGACGAGGGCCAGGGCGACTTTCTCGATCTGCTAATACCCGTGCTTGGGGCCTTGGAAGGCCTTGCTAGTGAAGTAAATCGGCTTTTGCCCGTCGGGGGTTTCCTGGATAAGGACGGCGCTGACTGCTTCGCTCGTTATGGCAAGGTACAGGAACAACGTCTCCCTGTTCTCTGGTCGGGAGAGAACCGGGGGTTGTGAAAGGACTTGTTTGAGGTGGAGGAGCGCTTGCTCACATTCCCCGGTCCATTCGAACGTGGCTTTTTGTCGTAGAAGCTTGAAAAATAGGAGTGCGTACTGTGCAGATTTGGTGACGAAACGGGAAAACGCGGTTAACATCCTGTTCAACGATTGTATCGACTTCTTCGAGTTTAGGGTCGGGATCTTGGAGAAAGCCCTACACTTGTCGGGATTTGCCTCGATTCCTCGCTCTGTGAGGTAGAAACCGAGGAACTTGCCTGCCCTAACACCGAAGGTGCATTTGTCGGGGTTGAACCTCATCCTGCACTTCCTCGCCGTGTCAAAGACTTTCTTGAGATGGGCAGCATGGTCGACTTCTTCTGCGGATTTGACGATCATGTCGTCCATGTAGACCTCGAGCATGTCGCCGATCTCCCCCCCAGAAGACTTTGTTCATCATCCGCTGGTAGGTCGCGACGGCGTTCTTCAGGTCAAAGGGCATTACGTTGTAGTAGTAATTGCCCGACTCAGTCATGAAGGCGGTGTGCTGCTTATCGGCCTTAGCCATGGGGATTTGGTTGTACCCCGAGTAGGCATCCATGAAGGACAATAGTTTAAAACCTGCAGAATTGTTGACCAACTGGTCGATCTTAGGCAAAGGATAAGAATCTTTCGGGCATGCCCGGTTAAGGTCGGTATAGTCAACACACATCCTCCACTTTCCATTATTCTTTTTGACAAGTACAACGTTGGACAGTCAGGTTGTGTACCTGGCCTCCGAAATGAAATTTGCCTCTAAGAGGTCTTTTACAGCTTTTTCAGCAGCCTCCGCTTTTTCGGGAGACTGCGTACGCCTATGTTGTACTATGGCCCTAACGGCCGGATCTACGGTGAGCTGATGGCAAGCCACCTCTGGGTCAAGGCTAGGCATATCGGATGCGCTCCACGCGAACAGATCAGCGTTCTCCCAGAGGCATGTCTTCAGCTGCTTCTTCGCCAAGTCGGGGAGTCTAGTGCCAATCTTCACGCTTCGGTCTGGATCGTCTCCGGGGGCGACGAGCTCGAAGTCTCCGTCTGGGATGGGGCGCATTGGGTAGAGAGGCTGCCCATTGCCTTCAGCGGGGAGGTTGTTGTCCGCTGCTCTGCCTTCTTCCTGCTCGCGGGGGAACCAACTGTCGAGGTCGACCGAGTTGACGCGCGGGAGCAGCTTCTGCACTGCGTCTGGGACTGACTTCTCTTCGACCTTGTGTTTGGTGTTGATGGAACTCAGACCCTTGGTTGCGGCGTTGAAGTACCTCCTGGCAGTTTCGATGTCCCCGTGCATAGTGACAACTCAACCTCTGGCCGTGTAGTACTTCATCTTCAGATGGACTGTAGATGGAACTGCCGTGAGTTTGGTCAGAGTGGTCATCCCCATGATGCAATTGTAGAGGGACGGTCATTAGACCACCAAGAAGCGGGTTTTGACTTGTCGGGCAGTGTCCTCGCTCTCGAAAGTGACCATCAGTTCAACATAGCCCCACGGTCTGGTGGTGGTGCCGTTGAACCCTTGTAGATCCGAACCCACGTAAGGGGTCAGATGCTTCTCGTCGAGCTGGAGGGTCTCGGAGAGGTGGGCGTACATGATGTCCACCGAACTCCCTTGATCGACCAGGATTCTGCGAATATCAAAATTTGCCATCTGCGCTCGGATCAGGAGGGGGATGGTGGCGTTGGGCGCTCCGCCTGGCAGCTCCTTAAGGTAGAAGGTGATGGGGTTTGATCTCCCTTGCACCTTCTCAAAAGTGGTGGTTCGCGTCGAGGTCGCAGACTCCAGTTCATCAAAATTCTGCTTGATCGACCCAACGGAGACCTTCTCGAAGCCTCCGCCAGATATGACCATCGCCACAGGGAAGCCCTCCCACGTGCTGCGGCTAGTGACGGGGTCTTCAGGGGGAAGCTCGCCCATATGCTGCGGACTGCCCTGGGGTCCTCGATTCCCTCGGGGATGTAAAAGTCCTCGGGTCGAGTGACGCTGAGGGCGACTTACAGTCAGTTTTCCCCGGAGGGAGGTGTCGTCTCCTCGACACTTTGTGTGTCCCAGGCATCTTGGCGAGGAGCATCATTCCTCTTGGTATACTGCTTGAGATTCCCTTCCTTGATGAGGATCTCAATTGCATCCTTGAGGTGGATGCAATCTTCAGTGACATGTCCATGGCTCTGATGGAACCTGCAGTATTTGGACCTGTCCGTGTTTGATTTGGGGGGTGTCGGCTTCGAAAAGCGGACACCCCCTTTTTGAAATTCTGAGTTGGCGCACTCGTTGAGAATTCGCTCGTGGAGAGCGTTGAGTAGAGTGTAGCCCGTGAACCGGCCAGACGGACCTCTCGGCTCGCGAGAGTCCCTAGGACGGCCTTCATGTCTTCTCTCTGCCCCGCGCCGGGGGCGGTAGAGTCTTCCTCTTTAGAGCCGCGGGAGCCCTCTTAGTGTCGTGAGTCTCGGACAACGTGGGCGGCCTCCGAGTCCTCGAACTGGATGTACGACTAGGCTCAGTGGAGAAGGTCTTCCAAGTTGCGAGGTCTATGGATGCCCACAGACTTGGCGAACTCAATTCCATGACGCAGTCCCCGCTCGATCACAAACTTCTTCATGTCGTCGGTAGTGGGCACCTCGACAGCTTTGCGGTTGAATCTCTCGATATAGTCTATGAGAGATTCGTTCCTCCCCTGGAGGATGCCTTCCAAAGAGGCCACCGTCTTTGGATGGTGGCAAGATGCAATAAAGTGCTTGGAGAACCGTCCTTTCAGTTGCTTCCAAGACATGATGGATTCTGGTGCAAGGCTTTTGTACCAAGTCATGGCACCTTTCCTGAGGGTGGTCGGGAAGAGCCTGCACTTAATAGGTCCTCGAACATTCCTGTAGTTGAGCATAGCCTCAAAGCTCTCGACATGATTGTCGGGGTCGGCTGTGCCGTCGTATGTCCCCAGGGGTGGAGGTTTTTCCATCCCAACAAGGATAGGGGTGTCCATAATCTCCCTGGACAGATGGGTTCTCTGGTCGTCGTCATCACTCCTAACGGGTGATCGTGATGGGGAGTGGTGGCTCCGACCAGGTCCATGTCATCGGGGAGAGCTCCTCGAACGGCTTTTAGGCTTCTCGCCGTCAGGATTGCTCCTCTTCGAGGCAAGGGAGCGTCGTGGTTCCTTGGGAGGAGGTGATCAGTGTCCCTTCTGGGCGACCATAGGCTAGGGCCATTCTAGGCGCGGGCGACGTCCTGCATGTGGAGGCGTCGGGCTTTTGGAGTCGACCGGTGGCGTCTTTCACGGGGAAGGAGAACGATCGGGAGATGGGGGGCGACGATGTCTTCACGGGGAAGAGCGTTGTGGTCGCCCCCTCTCGAGTGCTTCGATCCTCACGTTCTGTTGGGCGATCAATTGGTTGGTCTGGTTTATCAAAGCGAACAGGGCCACTGTGCCCGGATCAGCATTTGGTGTCGCTGCGACTGGCTGGTAGACAACCAGAGGGTTGTCCTGTTGGGCGGCGTCGTATGTCGCATCGTCAGAGAAAGGAGAGGCAATCTTCCTGTCCCTTACGTCGCATTATTCGACGTGGACGACCGCATTGTCCTCGCGGTGGTCTCCGTTGTCGAGCTGCGTGAAGCCGGTGTCCGGAGACTTGTTCCTAGGCTGGGAGCTGGCCATGATCGTCAGAAAAAGTAGAGGTTGCTTTGGTTTTACGAAGAGGAAAATGGGGAAGCAAGAGTTTCCCACAAACGGCGCCACTTATCGTACCTGATCAGAAGGGAGACTAGTGGCCAGCAGCGTCGTGAGATCAACAACTCCGGTGGGGGGTGTACCTGCAAGGTACTCCGATGCTAAAGTCAGGAACAAGGAGTAAGCAACTACAGAAAATCAGGTATAAGGGTAAAAGTAGTGTGTAACCTGACCCTCTCAAGTGAGAGGGTATTTATAGACTGCCCCCAGCGCGGGGCCAACGGTCGCCTTCACTGGGCTGGATTGCAAGACCCAATCCAGGTGACTGCCAGGACTTACATGGCGTAAGGAAGACCAGCACGGGGTCTTCGCCTTGGGGTAACGGTCCCGAGATCTCTGGAAGGCGGGCAGACCGACTCTTTCGGAGGTGGGAGGTTACATGATGACGTGTCCTCGCGAGGAGGGGCACATGGAGAGCGAGGAACAGGGTCGCGGCCTCTCCTCGTAGATGGAAGTCTCTGCTCGACAGTAGGCAGTGAGCGTGCCCGACATGGGGAAGGTTGGGCCGTATCGGGCCGCTTAACATGTTATTTGGTTGGGCCTGCCCAACTGACGGGCAGGCGCTGGCCCAGTCCAAAACAATTTCTATTATTAACTTCCACGTAACTTCCTGTTATTAATTTTCACATAATGTTTTTTTTAAATTATATTTAAATAAAAACTATCATTTATATTTTCATTCATGCGCATTAAAAAAGCGGATAAACGGACACGCGAGTGCCCGTTTAGACGCTAGTTTCTTTAATGAAAATACTTAACAATCGCTATAACCGAACAACCTTATTTGTTTCCTTAACTACATAGGGCATGCTAATAATTTTATATCCTTATGTTTCAAAAATATATTTTTATTAAACTACAATTATTTCATTAAAAAAATTATAACTTTAAATCAGAATTGTAAGTCTCACACGTAATTGCTTGTTTCAGTTTTTTTAAAATATTTTTCATAGTATTATACATTTTTATTTTAAAAAATTACAAATAATTTTTATAAAAAAATTTAATAAAAAATTAATTTAAATAATTAATTTTATATATTAATTATTTTGTTATAACTTTTTTGAATATTATAATTTTTTAAAAATACTTAAATTTAAAACTATTTCAAATATTTTTTATAAAAATCATTTTTTAGATACATTTTTTTTAAATTATAATTTTTTATTTTGTTTTATAATCTTCAACTATATATATTTATCTATAACAATATATAAAGGCAATATATTATTTTGGTGTAGCCTTTTTCTTCTTCCAATTTTACCCTCAATTTATCCATAACAATACATCATTTTACCCTCAATTTAATAATAAATTAGTGAATTAAAAATTAAAAATCAAGCAGTTATTTTTTTTGGTAGAAGTTACCAAACGTTTTAAAAAAATTGTGTGGATAATAACTTCTTTTGAAAGTTACTCTTAATAATTTAAATTGTGTGGAAAGAGAAAATGGAGTGTGGAGAGAGAATGATGATTGATGAGAATTCAAATGCAAACTTCTCCTTTTCTTTCATAACCCTCATATTATCTTCATGAGAGAAGAAGAGTTTTGCTTCAAGAGAATAATTAAAGAGTTTTGTTTTTGACAGATTGGAAAATGGATGAAGAGGGTTTTATATTCAATTTATTTTATTTTTGGATATGTTTCTCTTTCTCTCTCACTTCTTTTACTCTCGCTCACGTTAAACCTCAGTATTCCTACTCCAATGCTCTCTCTTTCATCCCCCCTAACTCTCTGGTTCTTCTTCAATTTATGGGACTTTTGATTGAATGATTAAGGAATTTTAATATTGATTCTTGCAGGAAGTATGAAATTTCATTGTACTGAATTGCAAGATTTAGTGGATTATGTAAGATTAAAGAAGGTGGAGTATGATTTTGGGGACAGATAATGTAACACCCACATATAATATAATACATCAAAGCATGCATATAATACATGAATTCACGTTTTGGTACTGAAATACAATAAGTCCCTAGTTAACACATTATACATATACATGCCCAAAAAAACTTAATACAAAACTATGGCATTATATATACAAGATGTTCCAACACTAAGAACTAGATCAATTAATGATCTCAAAATAATCTTCACAACGGAAGTCTTGCCATCCCAAAAAGCTAAGGTAGTAAGGAAAGTCACACAACTTTATCCTTACCCTTCGCCGAACCTGTAGTACCTGTAAAGTAATCAACAACGTGGGGTGAGATACATCAAATCTCAGTGAGTTCCCTATCTTATTGGTCCTCTCGGCTTTACAAGGTTCTATCACCCTAACTCAAGTCAAAAGGGAAGGGAAACGACCTTGAGTACTCACACACACTATATGGATTCATGTTCATGAGTCGCTTTAACTCATATTATCACTAATCGATAACCTCACCAAGGCATCCCCTTTTCCCGTCCACTTCTACGTCTAGAAGTCGACCCGAGTCATGGATCCTGGTAACCTACTTGACATACGAATGGATTCGGGTTCTACGGGCCATTAACCGTTATGAACCGTCACTTCACACGGGCCATTAACCGTCACAAGCATACGCTCCCTGAGCGCCATTCGTACTGCACGCGGGAATCAAACCTGCCAAGTAGTCATGCATACGTTTCAGAGGAGCTCGAGACTCATGAAACTGCAACTCAAGATAACCGGTTACGATTACGTGATCACACACACAAATGTGATTGTATTCGACAATCAAAAGGCCACGCTCGCCTTAAGACCTCTTTGTATTTTCTCAAAATAACACAATAAAACATGATCCATACTAGTGTAATTATTTCTATACCATTCGATAATAGACACATGCCTCGGCCTCTCCTGCACGAGCGTTGTCGCTATGCGATTCAACAACTTCCTAGCCATTACTAGGTTTCAATATAGTTATAGTATATTCCTCACTCTACCTATTTCATATTTTAACATGCATATAGTCTCGAACATGCATAACAACAAGAAAAATAGGTAAACACAAGTCAATCATATAATAAAATCACACAATTCAACAAAACCACAAGTTACACCAAATCCGGTTCCCTCCGACGTATTTAACCGGGCATCAAACTAGTAATTTTTCACTTCCATTAGATAGAGTATTTTGATAGCTCTCTATCGGTACCAAGAACAATTAAATCGGGTGAACAAGTCAAAAGTTATAAATTTTAGAAGAAAATAGTTTTTTCCTTTGGTCCCAGGTCACGCTAAGCGGGCCCCCTCCCGCGCTAAGCGCGCTACTCTCGGCCTGATGGAGGTGAAAATTTTCCAGACCGCGTTATGCGGGCAACACCGCGCTAAGCGCGCTCTGCGTTATGCAGAAAAATAACCCTTTGCAACAACAACTCTCCATCCACAATTTCACCCTCAAAACCATACCCAATCAGCAAATAAAGGTATTTGATCATGGTTCAATCCTGGGTTATTCCACAACTTCACAAAACATAATTTCCAACAACATTCTAAAATCTCCACACAAAACCCTAACATTCCAATTCAATAACAAACATCATAACAACTATCAATGGATGATTTTATACATATATTGATCATACTACGAAATTTATAACACACTTCGACCGTTAGATTCTTTGATTTTTCACAAAACCTCATTTTTCCCTTAAAACCCAACCTAACTCTAAAACCTCAAGAAATCATACTCTAAAGTTTCTATCTAGAACCCACCTGGAT
The DNA here is from genome assembly GCA_022829125.1 of Lathyrus tuberosus. Classification (NCBI taxonomy): domain Eukaryota; kingdom Viridiplantae; phylum Streptophyta; class Magnoliopsida; order Fabales; family Fabaceae; genus Lathyrus; species Lathyrus tuberosus. Next base: position 11,497,888 of record JALAZF010000102.1, read on the forward strand.
TAGAAGATGAAGATGAAAAAATGAGATGAATCGATGAAGAATGGATGATGATCTTGATCTTTCTCTCTTGAACTTTTCTTCTTTTTCTTTCCTTTCCTCTTCCTTCTCTCTACTTTCTCTTTCTTTCTATTTTCTAGCTTTTGTTCCAAATGAAGAGAAAAAGGGAAAATGAAATGATATAGAGAAATGTCATTAGTTAGTAACACTACTAAATGTCCAAAAAGTATCTATAATGCCAAAAGTTAAAACCTCAGAGTCAGAAAAATATTAATTTGATCTGCTCTGAGCTCATCAGTTTACTCTAATTATTTTATCCAAATAAATTCTCAGAGTAAACCGGAACCCAACTGATCAAACGAATATTATCCAGGGTAAATAATTTACGGGGTATTACATCCTCCCCCCATTAAATAGAAATTCACCCATGAATTTAGACAATTACCTAAATAGGTGAGGATAAACTTCTCGCATCTCGGATTCCAATTCCCAAGTTGCATCACCCGGATGCGTCACATCCCATTGCACCTTCACAAGAGGAATGTCTTTGTTCCTTAATACCTTTGTTTCTTTTCCCACGATACGGCTCGGTTGGGGTTCAAAAGTCAAGTCGGTTTCTATTTCCACTGATTCCAGTAAAACTGGCTGAAGAGGGTCAGGAATAAACTTCCGAAGTTGAGACACATGAAAGACGTCATGCATCTCTGACAGAGAAGTCGGTAAGGCTAATCTGTAAGCTACTTCACCAACTCTTTCTAAAATCTGATACGGTCCCACGTATCTCGGACTTAGCTTGCGGGACTTGAACAGTCCTTTCAATCTCAATCTCGGAGGAACTTTCAAAAGTACATGGTTACCTTCCTCAAATTCTAAAGGTCTCCTACGGTTATCCGCATAACTTTTCTGACGATCTTGTGCTTGTTTAACCTTCTCACGGATCATTCGAATCTTTTCCGTAGTTTCTTGAATAACCTCGGGTCCCAACATTCTATCTTCACCAATTTCTGCCCAACACAAAGGTGTTATACATTTTCTCCCATACAATGCTTCATAAGGAGCCATATCGATGCTCGCATGATAACTGTTGTTATAAGAAAACTCGATCAACGGTAGAAGTTCCTTCTAATTTCCTCTACTTTCTAGCACACAAACTCTTAACATATCTTCCATCGTTTGTATTGTTCGCTCAGTCTGACCATCCGTCTACGGATGATTCGACGTGCTCAAACGTAACCTCGTACCCATAGCTTATTGAAAAACCTTCCAAAACCTTGAAGTAAACTTTGGATCTCTATCGGACACAATGCTAGAGGGAACACCATGCAATCTCACAATTTCAGCAATAAACAACCTTGCAAGATGACTTGCCTTGTAAGTAGTCTTCACGGCTAAGAAATGCACAGATTTCGTTAGTCAATCCACAATCACCCAAATAGAATCATAACCACCCTGCGTACGGGGCAACCCTACTGCAAAGTCCATAGAAATACTATCCCACTTCCAAACTGGAATCTCTAAAGGTTGTAATAGACCACCCGGTCTTTGGTGCTCAATATTCACCTGTTGGCACACTGCACATTCTGACACATATACCGCAATATCATTTTTCATTCCTGGCCACCAATAATCCTTCTTTAAGTCCTGATACATCTTCGAAGAACCAGGATGTATCGTGAAAGTACCTTTATGGGCTTCATCTAAAATCTTTCTTTTGAATACCTCATCATTCGGAATACAAATCCTTTGGTTAAATAGAACAATCCCATCCGCTGCTCGGGTAAAACCCGGTTGAAGTAACATCTCTTGAAACTTCTCTTCTAAAGTTTGTCCTTGTTGAATCTCAACTCTTATAGTAGAATTAACATTCAAATTTCCCATGATTACACCATTCAGAGTCCACACAAATTGAAGATTAAGATCTCTAAACTTTTCCAATAACGCATACTCCAATATCATCAATTCGACACCATGTACCCTTTTCCGACTTAATGCATCTGCTACTTTATTCGCTTTTCTTGGGAGATACTTTAATTCTAAATCATAATCCTTTAAGTACTCCATCCACCTTCTTTGCCGCATATTTAACTCCTTTTGATCAAATAAATACTTTAAACTTTTATGATCGCTGAACATTTCAAACCGTACACCATACAAATAATGATGCCATACCTTCAGTGCAAAAACAACCGCTGCTAGTCCCAAATCATGAGTTGGATAATTCTTTTCATGAACTTTTAATTGTCGAGAGGCATAACCTACAACTTGACCGCCTTGCATCAGAACACCTCCTAATCCCATCTTAGAAGCGTCGCAAAATACTTCGTAAGAGTTGTTAGGATCAGGAATGATTAACACAGGAGTCGTCGTCAAACTTTCCTTGAATTTCATGAAGCTTTGCTCACAACCCGAATCCCACTCATAAGCACAATCCTTCCGAGTAAGCTTTGTCATTGGTAAGGCCAATTGAGAAAAACCTTTGATGAACCTTCTGTAGTAACCTGTCAATCCCAAGAAACTTCTAACTTCTGAGGCATTCCTCGGTCTCTCCCAATTAATCACTGCTTCTACCTTCAACGGATCCACTGCCACACCACCTTGAGATATAACATGTCCAAGAAAATTAACTTCCGACATCCAAAATTCACACTTGCTTAACTTAGTAAAAAGTTGCTTCTCTTGCAACACCGATAAGACAATTCTCAGATGTTCTCCATGCTCTTGTGGAGTACGAGAATAAATAAGAATGTCGTCAATAAAGATTACGACAAATTGGTCCAAGTAAGCTTGAAATATACGGTTCATGTAATCCATAAAAACAACTGGAGCATTAGTCACACCGAAAGGCATCACCAAGAATTTGCAATGGTCGTAACGGGTTCTAAATGCAGTCTTAGGCACATCGGAACTCTTCACATGAATCTGATGATAACCCGACCGTAAATCAATCTTCGAGAACACACAGGCTCCTTTCAATTGATCCAACAGGTCGTCTATCCTTGGTAAGGGGTACTTGTTCTTAATGGTGACTTTATTCAACTTACGATAATCAATGCACAGACGCATCCCACCATCTTTCTTCTTTACCAACAACACTGGAGCTCCCCATGGTGAAACACTAGGTCTAACAAAATGCTTAGCCATTAAGTCCTCCAACTGGTCCTTTAATTCTCTTAATTCAAGCGGTTTCATCCGATACGGAGAAACGGATATAGGAGTCGTTACGGGTACCAGGTCAATAGAGAATTCAACCTCTCTCTCCGGAGGAAGAGAAGTAACGTCCTCGGGAAAAACTTCAGGAAACTCATAGACTACCAGAATACTCAGCACTTGCTGGTCACTACTCCCCTCCTTAGTAAGAACCGGTAAAATAGATTTCTCCTTCTCAAACAAGAAATTTATCATTCCCATCGTACCTTCTAAAATAGTTGTTAGCACATCCTTCGGGGTAGCCTCGACAGATGGAATGATGATTAGCTTTTCCTCACACCCAATAAACACCGAATTAGCAGAAAGCCAATCCATCCCCAAAACGACGTCCACTTTCTTAAGTGGTAAACAGATAAGGTCAATCTGAAAAACTCTATCATTCACAGATAAAACAAAATTCTCACACATTAAAGGTGTTTTCACTATCTCATCCATGGCAGTAGTAATCACCATGGGTGGAGACAACGGAATAGCTTGCAACCTAAGTCGCTTCACACATTGAATCGATACAAAAGAGTGTGTAGCTCCACAATCAAATAACACAAAACAAGGATGTCCATTAACGAAACACGTACCAGCAATCAAAGAGTTGTCACCCTTTGCTTTCCTTGCATCCAAAGTATACACTCGGCTGGTATTCCTCCCTTGTGTCTGATTCCTACTCTGAGGACAATCCCTCACCAAATGGCCCACTTTCTGACAGTGGTAACACTTTACACCTTCGATACCACACCTTCCATAATGATTCCTACCACAAGTGCGACATACTGGAGGTGCACTTGTCCTAGAACTTTGAACTTGCTTCCTTTTAAAAGCTTGTTGTCTTGGTTTAAATTATTGATTTGATCTTCCTCGATCACCTTGATTTGACTTACTCAATTCTCCTTCTGCTTGCACTTTCTTCAGGCTATGTTCTGCCACGTAGCACTGCCTTAACAATTCGGCATAGCTAGTGAACTCCCTCTGAGACACGCTATGTGAAATTTCATCCCTCAAACCAAAAAGAAACTGATCAATCTTCCACCTCTCGTCCGGAGCATACATAGCCTGCCTAGAATAAGCAGCTATCACCTTAAACCTCTCCGCATAAGCGACAACAGTCAAGTTACCCTGTCTCAACTGTTGAAACTTGAATTCCTTCAGAGTCCTTAAGGAACTTGGAAAATACTTCTCCATAAAATTTACCTTAAACTGCTCCCAGACCTTGGGTACCTCTTGAATGGTCATCAAGGCTGAGGCACTCTCCCACCACCTCATGGCAGGACCCTTCAACAAGTGAGAAGCGTAAACCACCTTATTTTCCTCACTACACTGGCTATTAAGAAAATCCTCTCCATGCCGACTATCCACTCGTGAGCCTTTACCGGATCTAACCCTCCCTGAAATTTCGGAGGATTCATACGGATGAAATCCCTAAAGCATCCACCTGTAACTTCTGGAACAACCACTGGAGGATGCAGACCTCCAGCCATTTGCTGCATAAACTGATTTTGTTGTTGCTGCATCTATTGCATGAATTGATACAAAGGGGCAATCCCATCGTCACCTGGTGGGTTTGTTCCTGTCGGAGTAGTCCTGGGTCTACCGCGATTGTTTATGCGCCCGTTCGCCATGTTCCTGGATGTCATACAGATAGGATTAAGTTGATCAGACTCAATACCATAAATATAACACGCAAGACCAATGGTGACACCACGCATATGAGACGGAAAGAAAAGCTTATCCTATTTCATGGCTAGGTCGAGGATACGACTTGCTCTGATACAAACTGTAACACCCACATATAATATAATACGTCAAAGCATCGATATCATACATGAATTCACGTTTTGGTACTGAAATACAATAAGTCCCTAGTTAACACATTATACATATACATGCCCAAAAAAACTTAATACAAAACTATGGCATTATATATACAAGATGTTTCAACACTAAGAACTAGATCAATTAATGATCTCAAAATAATCTTCACAACGGAAGTCTTGCCATCCCAAAAAGCTAAGGTAGTAAGGAAAGTCACACAACTTTATCCTTACCCTTCGCCGAACCTGTAGTACCTGTAAAGTAATCAACAACGTGGGGTGAGATACATCAAATCTCAGTGAGTTCCCTATCTTATTGGTCCTCTCGACTTTACAAGGTTCTATCACCCTAACTCAAGTCAAAAGGGAAGGGAAACGACCTTGAGTACTCATACGCACTATATGGATCCATGTTCATGAGTCGCTTTAACTCATATTATCACTAATCGATAACCTCATCAAGGCATCCCTTTTTCCCGTCCGCTTCTACGTCTAGAAGTCGACCCAAGTCATGGATCCTGGTAATCTACTTGACATACGAATGGATTCGGGTTCTACGGGCCATTAACCGTTATGAACCGTCACTTCACACGGGTCATTAACCGTCACAAGCATACGCTCCCTGAGCGCCATTCGTACTGCACGCGGGAATCAAACCTGCCAAGTAGTCATGCATACGTTTCAGAGGAGCTCGAGACTCATGAAATTGCAACTCAAGATAACAGGTTACGATTACGTGATCACACACACAAATGTGATTGTATTCGAAAATCACAAGGTCACACTCGCCTTAAGACCTCTTTGTCTTTTCTCAAAATAACACAATAAAACATGATCCATACTAGTGTAATTATTTCCATACCATTCGATAATAGACACACACCTCTGCCTCTCTTGCACGAGCGTTGTCGTAATGCGATTCAACAACTTCCTAGCCATTACTAGGTTTCAATATAGTTATAGTATATTCCTCACTCTACCTATTTTGTATTTTAACATGCATATAGTCTCGAACATGCATAACAACAAGAAAAATAGGTAAACACAAGTCAATTATATAATAAAATCACACAATTCAACAAAACCACAAGTTACACCAAATCTGGTTCCCTCCGACGTATTTAACCGGGCATTAAACTAGTAATTTTTCACTTCCATTAGACAGAGTATTTTGATAGCTCTCTATCTGTACCAAGAACAATTAAATCGGGTGAACGAGTCAAAAGTTATGAATTTTAGAAGAAAATAGTTTTTTCCTTTGGTCCCAGGTCGTGCTAAGCGGGCCCCCTCCCGCGCTAAGCGCGCTACTCTCGGCCTGATGGAGGTGAAAATTTTCCAGACCGCGCTAAGCGCGCTCTGCGTTATGCAGAAAAATAACCATTTGCAACAGCAACTCTCCATCCATAATTTCACCCTCAAAACCATACCCAATCAGCAAATAAAGGTATTTGATCATGGTTCAATCCTGGGTTATTCCACAACTTCACAAAACATAATTTCCAACAACATTCCAAAATCTCCACACAAAACCCTAACATTCCAATTCAATAACAAACATCATAACAACTATCAATGGATGATTTTATACATATATTGATCATACTACGAAATTTATAACACACTTCGACCGTTAGATTCTTTGATTTTTCACAAAACCTCATTTTTTCCCTTAAAACCCAACCTAACTCTAAAACCTCAAGAAATCATACTCTAAAGTTTTTATCTAAAACCCACCTGGATTAGAAGATGAAGATGAAAAAGATGAGATGAATCGATGAAGAATGGATGATGATCTTGATCTTTCTCTCTTGAAGTTTTCTTCTTTTTCTTTCCTTTCTTCTTCCTTCTCTCTACTTTCTCTTTCTTTCTATTTTTTAGCTTTTGTTCCAAATGAAGAGAAAAAGGGAAAATCAAATGATATAGAGAAATGTCATTAGTTAGTAACACTACTAAATGTCCAAAAAGTCTCTATAACGCCAAAAGTTAAAACCTCAGAGTCAGAAAAATATTAATTTGATCTGCTCTGAGCTCATCAGTTTACTCTAATTATTTTATCCAAATAAATTCTCAGAGTAAACCGGAACCCAACTGATCAAACGAATATTATCTAGGGTAAATAATTTACGGGGTATTACAGATAAAGTTAAGAACAAAATTATAAAAAAAAATCTAAATTACAGATAGGGATCATTGCATGTTTGATAAGGAAGAAAACAAAACTGTATTTTTTTTGTTTTTTACTTTTGTGCTGAAATGAATTTATTTATTACTTTCTAATATATTCTTAAGTAAGATGATTATGGCAATCCAACAAAAGATGGTAAAAATGTGCAGAATTTTTTAAAGAGAATAATGGCAATCCAACAAAAGACGTGTGTAACTGGTTTTCCCTTTTTTTATCAACCTCCCAATTTATAAGTTTTTTTTTTACAAGAATTTATAACCTCTCAATTTATAACTTCTTAAAACAACACAAAAACAAGTCGAAGATAGAATACGATTCATCCAGTGATGGTGACAACCAAATTAAACACATTCATAATTGATGATTTGTTAAAGGTAAACAAAGGATAATAGTTCTCCATCTACATTTCTATTTTTGTCACTTATATGCAATTTCCTTTCTCCCTATTCATTTTTTATTCTTTTTTAAAACACATATGTATTGCGTTACTATTTTCTAATGTATTAATATTAAATCCTTAATTGATAGCAACTTACAATAGTGATATATTCGCTTACAATATTGTTTTTTTCTGTATTTTTTTCAAGCATCATTGATTACTATTGAAAGAAAAAAAATACACTTTTTTTCATATAAGATTTATGTGTAATCTTTTTTTCGTTTTATTTGTTTGTATTGCAAGAATTTAATAACAATTTAATATTACTTTCTAATATATTCTTAAGTAAGATTTAATAAAAATGCTTATTAGTAAGAAAATGTGAAAACAAGAAATATACTAAAAAAATGTGAAAACAATATTGTAAGCGAACATGATCCTTATTAAAAAGGAAATTAAATTGAAAATCAATTTAAAATTCACTTCTAAAATAGTGACATGTATGCATTCTCGCGTTTTTTTCTTCAAATTTTTTCGTACTAAATAACATTACTCAAGATTTAATATTGCAATATACAACTAAACTAAAATATCAATTGTATAATCAAATGCACTAAATAAAAAAAACATTAATGATAATTTATGATGGATAATGTATATTAATTTTTTTGAAAAAGCATATGGTTTCTCTTTCATTTTATTGTTTCTTTATTCTATTTTTGAATTACCATGATTAAAGTGTTGATTTTTTTCCTTCTAATCATCACTTAACATCATCAGGTGTGATCCTATGTGACACATAACACATTTAAAAAGCTGATTAGATTCTAGAAGAAAATGAACAAATGGGTCGGGATAAGGATCCAAAAATGAGAAAAGGGGTCAGGATATGGCTGAAGAATGGTCTGTAAAAGGGGCAAAGTCTTTTGGTTCAACTGTTATCGGGATCTCTCTCGAAGTTTTTAATGTGTTGCTCCCCAAGTTTTTGTTAACTTTTTCTTTTAGGTGCCCAAAATTTTCAAGAAGCACGAGTTTGGTTTTTTTAACAAGATTTCGCCTATATACAAGGTCCTCTGAAATTTTTAAGGCGCGCAAATTTGTTCAATACCCATTTATATTTTAACACGTTAGCGTAATAAAAAAGCGGACATGTCCGTTTGAACGCTAGTATTATAGAATGTCAAAATTAGTTATTTAATTTTATAAAAAATTATTTTAAAAAATTGTAATATTTTAATAAACATTTTTATAATTTTTTTTAAAATACAAAAAACAAACATTTTTTTTAAATCTAAAAGAAACTGGTTCATATATGATGATAATTAATAGATAGTTAATTTTTTTCTTCCATCAATAATGATGTCTAATGAATTAAAATCTCTGTAAAGTAAAACAATTGAAGATATTGTTACTAACATTATTTTTTTTTAATATTTTAATTGCCTTTAATTAAATAAAATTAATATCTAATCGGGAATTAGAACCCTTCATCTGTGTCTAATATTATTGGATTACTAAAACAACTTAATAAATAAAATCAAATATTTCCAAATATGTAATAGGGAGTTGCAACCCTTCATTTGTGTCTAAAAAGTTTTCTAGCGCATAAATTTCGTACGTTATATTAATATTAGATGAACCGTACTTTCAATTTAAATGGATACGATGACCTCAATCAATCAAATATTATGATTCAAATACCATGTCATTTATTTTATTTTAAAATAAATTAAAATTTTAACATCATTTACACGAAAGATATCAATATTTAACTTTAATATGAGTATCAAAATATTTACTTTAATTATCATTTAAAATTAAACTAATTTGTAATTTTTAAAGTTTGATATTTTAAAATAAAATAAATTGTTACTCGCCAATAGCTTTTTTTAGGAAGGAAAATTTATACTATTTTATTAATCAAAAGATACTTAAGAAAATGCAATATTTATACTATTAATCTAAAGTTAGCTAGAGATATGTGACAACCTTAATTATACTATTTATTAGGAAATAATTATGTAATAATATTTTTAAATCATGTGATTTTTTTTTAGAGAATATGAAAATGTCTCCTACAAATTTAGTTTCTAACTCAAAAGCCCCCTTGACATCTCCTTCCGCTTAACATTCTATATTTTAAACTTTTTTGTCGGGCCAAAGCATCTTAGACTCGATCCTTGAAATTGATCTTCAAGTGGTAACGGCGAGAACTGGTTCATCTCCATCCTTTGTGGCTCAGCCTGCCCGTAAATGTAACAACCTTAAAGATGTTTGAAAAGCCAATTTAATCCTCCTAAACTCTCCTGCATCATTCTCTCCTTAAAAATTCTTATCTTACGCAAAGCTACCAAGAACAATTTAATCAAATGATGCATATAAGTAATGTAATATGAGTATTAAAATATTTACTTTAATTATCATTTAAAATTAAACTAATTTGTAATTTTTAAAGTTTGATATTTTAAAATAAAATAAATTGTTACTCTCCAATAGCTTTTTTTAGGAAGGAAAATTTATACTATTTTATTAATCAAAAGATACTTAAGAAAATGCAATATTTATACTATTAATCTAAAGTTAGCTAGAGATATGTGACAACCTTAACTATACTATTTATTAGGAAATAATTATGTAATAATATTTTTAAATCATGTGATTTTTTTTTAGAGAATATGAAAATGTCTCCTACAAATTTAGTTTCTAACTCAAAAGCCCCCTTGACATCTCCTTCCGCTTAACATTCTATATTTTAAACTTTTTTGTCGGGCCAAAGCATCTTAGACTCGATCCTTGAAATTGATCTTCAAGTGGTAACGGTGAGAACTGGTTCATTTCCATCCTTTGTGGCTCAGCCTGCCCGTAAATGTAACAACCTTAAAGATGTTTGAAAAGCCAATTTAATCCTCCTAAACTCTCCTGCATCATTCTCTCCTTAAAAATTCTTATCTTACGCAAAGCTACCAAGAACAATTTAATCAAATGATGCATATAAGTAATTTAATATGAGTATCAAAATATTTACTTTAATTATCATTTAAAATTAAACTTACTCGCCAATAGCTTTTTTTAGGAAGGAAAATTTATACTATTTTATTAATCAAAAGATACTTAAGAAAATGCAATATTTATACTATTAATCTAAAGTTAGCTAGAGATATGTGACAACCTTAACTATACTATTTATTAGTAAATAATTATGTAATAATATTTTTAAATCATGTGATTTTTTTTAGAGAATATGAAAATGTCTCCTATAAATTTAGTTTCTAACTCAAAAGCCCCCTTGACATCTCCTTCCGCTTAACATTCTATATTTTAAACTTTTTTGTCGGGCCAAAGCATCTTAGACTCGATCCTTGAAATTGATCTTCAAGTAGTAACGGCGAGAACTGGTTCATCTCCATCCTTTATGGCTCAGCCTGCCCGTAAATGTAACAACCTTAAAGATGTTTGAAAAGCCAATTTAATCCTCCTAAACTCTCCTGCATCATTCTCTCCTTAAAAATTATTATCTTACGCAAAGCTACCAAGAACAATTTAATCAAATGATGCATATAACTACCAAGAACAATTTAATCAAATGATGCATATAACTACCAAGAACAATTTAATCAAATGATGCATATAATCAAATGTAACAACCTTAAAGATGTTTGAAAAGCCAATTTAATCCTCCTAAACTCTCCTGCATCATTCTCTCCTTAAAAATTATTATCTTACGCAAAGCTACCAAGAACAATTTAATCAAATGATGCATATAACTACCAAGAACAATTTAATCAAATGATGCATATAACTACCAAGAACAATTTAATCAAATGATGCATATAAAAAAAAGGGGGTTTCAAATGAATATACTCTTCATGGTATTGAACCCACAACCTTTGCAATACTAGAGTAAAGCTTTTCCACTAGACTATCTCTCATGTGATGTTATTATTTCGCACTTAAATGCATATATCATATTATTAGCTAAACATATAGTAATTGCTACAATTTAATTTGTTAATTAACTATTAATAGTTTAATATAATTTATTTTCTAACGTAATTATGTACTATAGTAAATATTTAATTTAGTATTTATTTTTAATAAGTTTTAATTAGTTTAATTTAGTATTTATTTCTAATAATTTTTATTTAGTTTAGTTTTGTTAATGCTACAGTATATTTAATTTTTAGTTTTATTTATTTTTATTTAGTTTAGTAATTTTAGTAATTATTAACTTTCCAAAATAGTTTATTAAAACAAGTTTTATTTAGTTTACTAATTTTATATTAATATTAGTTTACTAATTTTATATTATTCTATAAATGTTATTAATAATTCCAATTTATTAATTTATATTAATAATTTCTAATTTAGTTTAATTTAATTTATATTAAAACGTAAATATTATTGTAATTTAATTTATTAATAATTTATTAATAACATAATAATTTAAAACGTATATATTAAAACATATATATTAAAACATATATATTAAAACATAATAATTTAATTTATTAATAATGTTAATAATTTAATTTATTAATTTATACTAATTATTTACTGTAAATATTATTTAAATAGTTATAATAAATTATAAAGGCTATAGTAATAATAACGTTAATAATTTAATTTAGTAATAATGTTAATAATTTAATTTATTAATTAGAACGTTTAAATGCTTAATTTAAATGTTATTGTATTTAAAATCTACTGTATTTAAATGCTACGTTCAAATTAGTTATACTAAATTATATACTAAATAAAAGTTCTTAAATACTAAATATTAAATAAAAGAGAAATAAATACTACATACTAAATATATACATTTGAAAAGCAATACATATCATAAAAACACAAGCGGCTTATTGTTTGCATGTGGAAGTGAGGTTATGGGTTCAACACCCACTTCCAACAAATTTTTTTAATGTTTATTTGTTTAATAACATAAACCAAAAATAAATAAAAAATAAAATGCCACCTCGTCATTCACATAAGAAAAAAAAACTGCCACATCAGCGTTTTTTGGTGACTGGATGTGTTAAAGGTCAAAATTGAGAGAATCTTCAAATGTTAGGAGAATTCTTGCAAGTTTTTTTTACAGAGGGTTTTTCGGAAAGCGCCTATATGGCAGGGGGCAAAATGGCTATTAACCCTTAATTCTTCTAGAAAAATGGACTTATGTTTAATTCAAGAAATAAAGCAGGAGCGTATGAACGAATCATTGGTTCATTCCCTTTAGGGGAAATAAGGAGGTGTTGTGGATTTCAAAGAATTTAATAGGTCGATCCAGAGGCATGTTTATGATGTGGGAAGCAAAACCTGATGGATGTCTTATTTAGTTTTACAGGTGAGGGTTTTGTTGGGGTCCAATCGAATTGGAAAGATTTGTTGATTTACATTGTCTATATTTATTCATCATGTATTTAAGGGAAATGAGGAAATTATGGTTTAAGCTTTTCAGATTGAAAGCCTATTTTTCGGATGGTGTTTGGGTCTTAGGAGGCGATTTCAATGTGACCAAGTTTGTTAGAGAAAAAAGAGGAAGTGGCAGAGTCTCCAACTTATCAGAATTTGTTAAATTTGATAGTTTCATCCTTGATATGAAGTTAGTTGATTTATCAACCGTTGGTAACATATTCATGTGGTTCAATTCTTTAGGATCTTCCATGAGCAGGTTAGATCGTTTTCTCATTTCAGATTGTCTGATTGATAAGTGGGGACTTAATGGCCAATTTGTGGGAGATAGGTCAACTTCAGCTAAATTGGGGCCTATTCCTTTCAAATTTTTCTCTTATTGGCTCAATGATGTGCAATTTACTAGGAAATGTACTAGTGTTATTATCGAACTAATACAAATAAATTCTTCTCTGCAGGGATTACAAACTTAGAACAAGGTACGTTGTGTGATGTAATTAAAACAGTAAACATGGGGGTTTTCAGGTTATTTTTGTCAAAAACACAAGAAATAAGTTTTGATAACAATAATTGATTGATGAAGCGCACATTAACAAATATGCAATGACTACAGAGCCACATAACAGGTTAACTTAATTGCTACACCCAATCCCTTGACGTGTAGTTCACTAGCCTAATCTTTAATTCCCCGATCCCTCAGGACAATTATACCGCTAAACCATACAACACAACATTTTAATCCTTAAGTCACAATTCTTAATCATATCATCCCTAGTCAATTAGTGAATTCAACATTTAAAGTATGTCATATAGGTAGCCATAGGGTCATTAGTCACTATTTATCAAGATCGATTCGAATGTCGCAACAAACAAAAAGCAGTGCACAATCAATAACTGAATAATAATAAAGAGTCAGAACAATAATATTAACATCATTCGATCATATGTCCCAATCAAGAAAAAACAGGTTCATCATCAATCTTCACCTAACCTAAATGAATCTAGCTACTCATGTTGAAATTAATCAGCACCAATAGTGTAGATTCGAAGAGCGTGAAAAATCACTGAAGAATAAGCTCTTTAATGGCTTCAATCGCCTCCAAAAGCTCCAAAACATCTCTTTAGCGTCACTTTTTACTCTTTGAAATCAACCCCATTTTCTCTTTCTTCATTTTCCTTATATAGCATCTAAAAATGTGTCAGGAAAATGCAACAGTGCAGGTGCGTTGGATATTAATGTGGGCGCGTTGGGCAATTATTGCAAAAACGTGGGCTCGTTGAACAAAGGCGCAAACACATTGAATAAGGGCATGAGCCCGTTGAATGAGAGCATGGGTGCATAAATTTCATAGGTTAATCAACATATTTTCACTTTATTTTCACCAATTTTCTCCCTAAGCTCCTTTTCTTCATCCAAAAGTGTTTTTCCCTATTTTTTTGCACTCTTTTACCTTTATCTTGCTCATGTCTTGTCATAATTGGTTGATTTTTCTTACTAAATGACGAGCATTGATAGCTCATAATCACTCGAGCATCCCAAGTTTCTCCTGATGGTTAAAAAACCTGGGAGTTTTGTTCAAGTGAATGGCCAGAAAATGTTCATATTCAAGAAAAAACTCAAGTTGTTGAAATCCTCTTTGAAAGCTTAGAATGCATAAGTTCCTGGGGGTTTTGGATATAGGTTTTGAGGGGGCATCGAAGAGTTAAATAGGTTGGATCATTTAGTGGAAAATTAAGCATTTCTTCCTATGTCAGACATAGTGGATCAAAGGTCTCAAGCTCAATCTCAAGTCATGAAAAAGCTTGGATATCGTGAGTCTATCCTCAACCAAAATTCCAAACGTAAGTGGCTCAAATAAGGTGATCTTAACTCAAAATATTTTCATTCTCTCATGAAATCTAGGTTTAAACGAAACAAAATTATGGCTCTCCATTAAGAGGGTAATTTAACTGATGATGTAAATGGTATCAAATCTCTTGTGCTGGACCTTTTCGAAAAAAATATTTGGGGAACCTGAGTTTAAGAGACCTAGGTTGAAGGATTTCGTTTTCAAAAAACTCTCAATATAGGAAAGCTCAATTTTGGAAGCTACTTTCTCCATGGAAGATATTAAAGATGTTATTTTGGGTTGCGCTAGTGGCAAGAATGTGGGGTCATACTGATTCAACATGAAATTCTTCAAAGTAGCCTGAAACATAATAAAAAATGATTTATTTAATTGCATTAATGATTTTTTTTGCAAGTTCTCTTCCCAAGGCTTTCACCTCTTCCTTCATTGCCTTGATCCCAAATAATTCAATTCTTGAAGGTATTGATGCTTAATGTCCCATATGTATGATTGAGAGTGTTTATAGAATAATTTCGAAGCTTTTAGTTGGAAGATTGAAAAGTATAATTGGATGCCTTATTTCAGTCAACCATTAAACTTTCATCTCAAGCCGAAATATGATGAAGGGTGTTCTTATGGTTAAAGAGTTGATTGATTATGTTAAGAGACACAAAAAAGTATTTTCCTCTTCAAAGTCGATTTTCAAAAGGCCTTTGACTCGATATCTTGGAGTTATCTTACATTTATTCCCAATAAGATAAATTTCGGTAATACTTGGATAAAATGGATGCATGTTTACGTTTTCTCAAGTTCCTTCTCTATCTTAGTCAACGGAAGCCCAACGTTAGATTTTTCAGCAGACGAAGGCGTGTGTTAGGGGGACCCTTTATCCCCTTTATTGTTCATCATAGTAGCAGAAGATCTTACAAGGCTATTGGAGTTATCAATTTCTCAAGGCAAGTTTCATCCATTCAAACTCTCTAATGACTTACAGTTTGACATTCTCCAGTTCGCAGACGATACGATTGTTCTAGGGGAAGAAAATTGGGAAAATATTTGGATCATCAAATCTACCATTCGTGGCTTTGAGTTGATTTTGGGCATAAGCGTTAACTTCAACAAGAGCAAAATCATAGGCTTTGAACTTGGATCCAAGATTTTTGGAAGCGGCTTCGGAATTTTGATATTTCTCAATAACTTATCTCCCGTTCATTTTCTTAGGCATTCCTATTGGTGCAAACCCCCAAAGAAAAGCAACTTGGGAGTCAGTAATCTCTAAGCTTAAGAGCATGATCAATTATTGGAATGGAAAATTCATTTCCTATAGTGGTCGTATTGTCCTCTTGCACTTAATTTTAAACTTGTCGCTGCTATTCTACTTCTCCTTTTATAGAGATCCAAGGGTTTTTATAAACAAAATTATCAAAATTTAGCGCACTTTTATTTGGAAGGGTGAAGAGAATAAATGTAGAATCAATTAGGTAGCTTGGTCATCGGTTTGTAAACCTAAGGCAAATGAATGATTGGGAATTTTACCACATGATTTGTTTAATTTAGCACTTCTAAGCAAATGGGCATGGAGGATTCTAAATGATCGAAATTCATTTTGGTTATCAATTCTTTCATTCAAATACGACTACATCAAAGGTCAGGTTGTTGATCCATATTGGTTACAAATAATAGAAACACTTCAATTTGGTGAAGAGATCTCAAGATAGCTTTAGGCATCATGAATGAGCTTTAAGGTTGGTTCAACAAAAGCCTATCTTGTAGATTTGGAACGGGTTTGGAAATTGATTTTTAGAGGCATTCGTGTATCGGCTCCCAATCTCTCCAGTTTCTCTTACCAAATTTATTTGATGTTGTTATTGTGTCTACTTCTAAATCAAAAATGGGTTCTTTAGGTGCTTGGTTCGAAGGATCGTGGACTTGGAACTTGAACATTTGCTCTGGGTCTCTTTCAAAGTTGGCCAAGTTTGAATTGAATGTTATCTTGTGCATTCTAGTTGAGGTTGCTCCAATCCTTGAGCCCCTTGATTCATTTGTTTGGTGTTGCAATCCCAAATACTTTTCGGTGAAAGCAGTCTACTCAAGACTGAATTACCATTATTTCTCTACACTTACCATTCCTTCTTCCCTCCCTCTCACGACAAAGATCCTTTGGAAAGCTAAATTTCATAGTAATGTTCAGTTTTTGTGTGGGTGCTCATCCTGAATAGGCTCCCTGTTCGTTCTGAGCTTAGTAAGCGCAAAGTTTTAAATGATTTTCATGATCTGGTTTGCCCTTTTTGTATTCATTATGAAGAAAATGTTGCTCACCTTATTTTATTTTGTTTGGTTTCTGCTTGCAATTGGCATCTGGTGTTGGCTTGATTGGGGTTTGGAGGTTTCCTTGTTTCCAACTCAATTCTATTTTGTAACACCCCAAATTCAATTAAATTGTTTAATTAAGTTTAAATGCATTTTTTAATTATTTAATTAATTTTGAATGTTTTTAATTATTCATTTTCACGATAATGTGTGTTATATGGTTGTTTGGCACTTGTAGATATTTTGAGAGATTTGTAGACAGTGGTAGTGATTTTATTAAAATTATTAGTTAATTTTATATGATTAAAATAATATAATAATCATTAAAATAAATAGAAAATAGTGGGATTGTGAGAATTGGGTGAAAATTGAAATTAATAAAAAGATGGGGCAAAATGGTGACAATTAGAAAGGAGTTAGGGTTAAGGTGTAATTATTAATTCAAAAATTAGGTTTATGATTAAAAAAGGGATTAATGGAGCTTATTTGTGTTAGTACATAGAAATTTAGAGAGTTGGAGAAAAAGAGGCAAACCTAGGAAACTCTGAAGGGAAATAACATCATAGCCAAGAGTTTTGAATGTTTTAATGCTGGAAATTCAGGTAAGGAGGGATAACTACTCTAATAATGGGTGTCAAATGTATAAAGGATAGAGAAGGATCCTCACCCCTCTAGGTTGTTTTCTCCACTGTTGGGTGCTATGAATTATTATTTATGATTATGTGAAACCCATGTTAATTTCCATGTTCAATGTACAAATTCGTGCTCTGTTGTGTGTTGATTATTATACATGATTTATTGATTTGAATTATGGATATTGGTGTTTACATTGTTGTGTGTTTGGGTGTTTTTGACATAACCTTGAATCCATGAAAGAAGTGACGATTTTGAGTGTTAATAGATACATATGTGTTGTTTAATGATTGTATAATATATGACTATTAATTTCTGGTCTGGGTGGTTAGGAGTCAAAATCGGAGCATGGAATGAGCTCTAATGATAAAAATTGCGTTTCTTATTTTTTGTTGTTCTGGGCGTCTGAGCTTAGCCCCAAAAAGCTTGGCTTAGCGAGCCCGCGCTTAGCACCAAAAAGTCGGGCTTAGTGGGCCTGCACTTATCCACAAAAAGTTGTGTTTAGCAAGGATGACAGTGCATAAGTGTCGTTTTAAATCGGTTTCTCGACAGAGTTCTGTGTTTTGGCGATGTATTGGTATTGTTAGGTGTTGATTAACACTATTTGGCACTGTTTGATGTTGATTAATAAGTTGTTAATTATTTTATATAGTTTTTAATAATTAATGTTGAGGTTCATGGTGGGCATCCATGTAACACCCCAATTTTTTGTTTAATTATTTAATTAAATTAATTTTGTAAATTTGAGTGATTTAGCGTGCTTAGATGATTTTCATATTTTAATTGATTTAAATTGAACAATTGCTTTATGTGTGTGGGGTGTAATGAGATGGTTGAGAAGAATAGAGTAGCATGGTGATAATGTATAAGTGGTAGAATAATTAAAATTGTAGTGCTTTAATTATTAAATAAAATAATATGAGTAATAACATCTTTATTGGATTTAATTTTATTTTTAAAGGTAAAATAATAAGAATAGAATAATTGAACATGAGAAATAAAAGAGGAAGGACATTGTTGGGTTTTTGTGAGTAAGGGATGATAGAAAGGTAAATCCCAAATTTATGAGTTTTATTTTTATAAATAGAAAATTAGGGAGAAATATAACTCATTCTGTCCGTACGTGAAAAATAAGGAATTGGAGAAAAGAGCTTTGGAAATGAGTGTTAGGGCTTGAGAGAAGAAAATCAATTGAACCTTGCTTGGCTAAATTTTGCTGAAATTACAAGGTAAGGGGGAGAAAGGGCTATTAATATGTGTGTATTGCATGATGGGGTATAAAAGAGAGGTCCTTGCTCTCATTAGGGTTGTATAATTTTGTTTTGGACGTGTTATTGTGTTCAAATATGAAATTAGCGATTACTTATGTTGATTATGTGGTTATTATGACTGAATCCATGTGTGAATCATCCTGTTTATGCATATGAAATTTTCTGCCATGGATGAATGCTTGAATGTTGAGTTTTATTCATGAATTGATGAAAATTGATGTTGAAGTTGATGATGAAATTGCTATAATGATTATGATATAGGTGAAGTACATGCTAATGATTATGATGACATGATTACTTGTTAAATTCTGGAGATAAGTTGTTTAGGTGTTAGGGTGTGTTTGGGTGAGGATTGAAAGTGAGGAAAGTTGTTGAACGTGAAGGAAAACTAAAATTTAGTTGAACCAATTTATTGGCTACAGTAAATAATCCATTAGTTCCTTTCAAGAAACACTAAAAGTTGGCTGAACCAATCTATTTGCTACAGTAAACAATCTATTGGTTGTTGTTACTAAAATAAGAAAATTTGAATTTTGACTGAACCAATCTATTGGTTATAGTAAACAATCTATTGGTTCCTTTGAAAAAAACTAAAATTGGACTCAACCCATCTATTTGCTATAGTAAACAATCTATTGGTTCATTCACAATTTTGAAAAATTCTTTGGCAATGGGTTAGGACAATCGATTGTTCCCTCTGGTGCAATCGGTTGGCTCCTGTTTCGGGTGGTTGACCCCTTTGTCGATTTTGACCGTAACTTTTGTTTCGTAAGTCCAAATGAGATGTTGTTCGAAGAGTTGGAAAGTTAACACGCATAGCCACCTCATGGCGATGATTGGTGAATTGTTTGAGTGATAATTATTTGTCTATTGTAGCAAAGTTTTTGATGACTTGTGTGATCAGTTAGTGAATCGTTATGTTATACGATGATGTGTTGTTGTGTTGGTGAAGTAACATGAATAAATGCATATGAATGTTACAATTGTTAAGTGGATGTTATTTGTTGTTGTTTGTTGATGTTATAACATTATTTGATTATTGCTTATGATGATTGATGTTGTGCATAAATGGTGAGAAGTGTAAGGTGATTCTCTAGATGAAACTTTTGGTGAAAATGCATGTTGTTGTGAGTTCATGCATCACAGTGTACGGACTTCGATCCAGTTTTGGTGAGCCTTGAGCCTATGGTAGGGATCAAGTGTGGGTAGCTGGTTCCGGTGGGAATTGGTGAAGCGTTACCTATGGTGATGGTAACGATTTTGGTGTGCTCTGGTTCCAAGAGGGAATCTGGTCTTATGGTGAAGATCGTGGAGCAAAATGAACCGTAGTGTTCATAAATGGTACCACATGCATAATGAGTCAGTTGTGGAGTGCATTGTATACATGCTTGTATATGTTGTTGATTATTCCTCAGGTAGTTGTTTGGTTGAAAAGACGTGTATGTTATGTTGAATGGGCATGAGAATATGTTGTTGATTATTGTGTAATGAATGCATGTTTGTCGTATATTTCTTTACCATAACTTTCTTTAAACTGTTTATATTGAATGTTGTTTCTCATCCCCCTGCTGAATGTTGTCTGCCATGGAAATCTTGTAGACACACAGAAGTAGATTACTGCAGTAAGGGGGAGTTAGTTCATGGAGTTAATTCTTTAGTTTATCATTGTCTAAAAGTTGCTCTGATCCTGTAACATCAGGGTTGGGGACGGCTGATATTTTGTTGAAGTTGTGGACGGCTTATTATGTTTTATTTGGAATTTATTTGGATTATTTGATATTTTGTTGAAGTTGTGGAGAGTTGCACATGACAAATCATTATTTTGGAAACAATTTTATGTTAAATTGAAGTTGGGACTAAAAGTCTAAATTTGCAATGTTTTATTATTTGAATTAATATCGATGCCGCCGCGATGATACCTTAAGTGAAGGTGGGTGTGCGGTGACAGATGTTGTATGAAGGTGAATATTTTTCTATTGCATGTTTAATAAATATATGTGTTGTTAAAGGATTGTCGTTAGTGACTCCTTAAATTGTCGAGTAAAGCTTAATACATAAGTTTAAGGGTTTTGGGTGTTACAGTTCATAAAAGGGTGAGCGAATCGATATACTCTGAAAGTTATTGAATAATTATCTGATTAATATTGGTGAATTATTATTGTGCATAAATATTAATATGCGATGTGAATATGTATGTTGTCGTGCTTGTGTAAATTATGCAATGGTGAATCATAATATAAGCATGAATATGTTGTCGTGTTGGTGGCCTTATTTGGAGCATTTGTCTATTTGTCATGCACATTTGTGTATGAACTTCGATTTAGTGGTGTGCTCTAGTGCAGCTGTGGGATCAGGAGTGAGTAGTTGCATTCCTTGAATGAGAATCAGTGAAACGTTGTTAATTATGTGGTGACAAATCAATAACAATTTGGTGTGCTCTGGTCCAGTGGTGGGATTGAGAGTGAGTAGTTGCATTTCGTGAATGAAAATTAATGAAACGTTGTCGACTCTATGGTGACGAATCAATAACGATTTGATGTGATATGGTCTAGCGGTGGGTTCGAGAGCGATTGTAGACCAATATCAGTAACATGCCCATGATGTCCAAAGAGTCGGTACCACATTTGCATTTAGAGTCGAGTTGAGAATTTGCATAGATAACTGCATTTGTATCGAGTTATCATTATGATTGTATAATATTGTAAAACATGTGATTGTATGATGTTGTGGGTGAAATATGAATACATGTGTTGTTGTGTGGTGATTATGTGTTAGTGATTGTGTTTATGTGATACTACTTGTGCCATGTTTTACACCATTAATTTATTTAAGCGTATTCTCACCCTTTATGTTTATTGTTGTGTTTGTGCTCCTTTGGGGTACAGATGGTCAGATACAAGAGTAAATGCTTGATGCTAGAGGATAATGTTGTGCATCTTTAGTTATTTATCATTCGGATCTTAGTGGAGTCGCTCTTATATGTAACAGTGGGGAACGAGTTGTTTTATATTTTCTTTTGTTGGATGTCGTATTTCCTTTGAGGATTGTTTAACCACTTTCTCATGTATTGTTGTTCCGGACTGGACAAATGACTAGGAATGGCCTAATCCACTTCTGCTCCCAGAACGGCCCAATTGCCTAGGTCTAGCCAAATGTGAGGCATCATTTACCTTTCCGCCCCCTACCGGACACATATGGTCAGATGGGCCACAAGGTCTCCTGCTCCTCGGTATTCCTGCTCGTCATGCACGACTCTACCATCCAGAAATAGTCACGACGCACGTGCCCGCAACTGCACCTCTGCCCGTGGCAACAGCTAGTTTCGGGCATCTCTGCCCGTCCCAACAACTAGTTTCTCGCAGTTATCTATTCTTCGGGAAACGGTTATTACGCCCCGAAAATAGGGACCGTTGACCACGCGCTGGGGGCACTATAAAAACCCTCTCATTCGAGAAGGTCAGGTATTCTAAATCATCCTAAGAAACACATACTTTTGTACTTGCCTTTTTCCTCTCCCGATTCTTACTTGACCATCGGAGTGCCTTGCAGGTACACCCCCTACTCGTCTCACACACCCAGCATCACAAATGTCTTTCTTGGCCCACTTCAGGTTCTAATCAGCCTTCAAGATCAGTGGCGCCGTCTGTGGGAAACCTGTTATCCCCGTCTTAACATCCACCTCAGATTCAAGACCAAAACAACTCTCTGTCCAAGACTCCGATCATGGCAAGCCAAGATCACATTCGTGACGCTCACAACCCTGCTTTCCTCATAGTCAGTAAGACTGATACTGACGAGACTGCTCCTTTCTTCGGAGGCGACGACCACCATCTGAGAGATGGGGCCACTACGTCTCCCTCTCCCACTCGCACTGATCGTGTGGAAGACCAGCCCTAATGGACCTCTAGCCCGTTCTAGTTCCGCCCAACGCCGTCCCGGCCGTGGCGGCTCTTCTTGAAGCGCTCAACAAGACCAACCTCTTAATCCTCCAATAAAATAAGAGGATTGGGGCAGTGGAATAATCTGCCCGACCAAGATCCCCTCACCCAAGGAAAGATCGCCGGCGATCCAGAAGTCCACCTCCCCGACGTGAAGGTGATCGTCGGGTGCGCCAGGAGCCAGAGTCTCACGCCGTCCAGAAACGTGACCATATTTCCCTACGAAACCAGTACTCCCTAAGCAACAAGAGAACTAGGAGAGACCAACGTTCACCCCCTATCAGGTCGAAGGGTCGGGCAAGAACATCGTCTCCACGCAGAAGTCATCACCCTGTCCCCGAACGAAGCACCCGCTCCCCCTCATGGACCAGTTCCAGCAGCGACGACGAGCCTTACGGCCCGTTGTCTCAGGATATCATGGCTATGCGCCTCCCCAAAGGCTTGGAGAAACCACCGTCTTTGGACATTTATGATGGTACAATAGACCCAGACAAGTACATCGAAAATATCAATGCGCTGCTCGACTATCGTGGCGTCCGGGGCGCCATCAAGTGTCGTATCAAGTGTCGTTTGTTCCCTACCACGCTCCAAAAAGGGGCAATGACCTGGTATAAAAAATTGCTCGACGAGTCCATCACCTCATGGAGACAACTGGGAAGAATGTTTTCCAGACACTTCACGACATCACACCGCCACCCGAAGACCGAATCCTCCCTTGAGGCCATAATTCAAGGAAAATATGAGCCTCTCTGAGTGTAAATCGAGATGTTCAATAAAGAAGCGGTGCAAGTCCCTACCACCGATGACATGAAGAAGTTCTTGCTCGAGCGAGGGTGTCGTCCCCGCACGGAATTCGCCAAAGCTGTTGGCATTGCTCCTCCCATAACTCTTGATGCCTTACTTCTCAAGGCGCAGACGTATATCCAGTATGTGGAGAAAGAGGCAGCCAGCTCCGCCCGGGTATCACACCACCAAGAAAGTGCCCGGGCTCCAAAGGTGATGAACCCTCGACATCCCGTCAGGGAGACAGAAGACGTGAAAATCGTCCCCAGGAATCACGAGACAACAAAGGGCCCTCCGGCCGCTTCCATGAGTATACTCCCCTGACAGTCTCCAGGGAGATAATCCTCTCTGAATGCGCCAGTGTTGACACTGGATTTCGACTGATGTGAGTATCTGGAGATTCCAGGGCGTGTCGGCGCAAAGAGGCACGCCAAGGTGTCGGGTTGACACCAACAGAAAGGCACGTCGAAGAAATGGCGACAGGCTTTGGCGTCGGAGGGAAATGAGGCGACAAGATGATTTTAACTTCAAAGGATAAATGCTTAGGCGGGAAAAGTTTGAAACCTCCACGACTATGGGAAGTTTAAAGGAAAGTGGGGTGCCACGTGTCAGCTTCAGAAGGCATTTGGGCAGACAAACAGTTACATTTTTAGGCCTATATAAAGCACTGTAATTTTCATTTTTAGAGGTCGCATTTTTTCACATTGTAAGGGGAAAATACTCAAAGTACCAAGCTTAGAGAGAAACGAGTTCACTCCCACAAGCAAATGTACACTTGCGTCCAAAATTTACTGGATGCAATTTACTTCCAGTATTTAATTTAAGACATTGTTTTTTCCTTGTTTTACTCAGCCTTTCCTTTATTTCTTTGTTTTGCGCCAAACTCGTTGATCGTTAAAAAACTCTTCGCGTCACCAAGATCACCTCAGCGTGACGCCTCTCACTAAAAAACCAAGAAACTAAAACGCACCATAAACATACGCTTCCAATTCTCTGTTCTGGGATTTGTGTGGCCGATCCCGCAAGCGAACCTGCGACAGAAGGCCAGCGGTTGTTCGCCCAGGCGAACAAAGTGGCACACCTGGTGGGACCGTGTGAATTGAGTATATGTTTTTGCGTAGTGGTAAGATGGTAACACCACGACCGAACGAAGAACCGTCTCCGGCAGAAACTACGGTGGGAATACAGACAACTAATGTTGGCTCTGGTACTATATCAGCAGTGTCTACCTCTCCTAGCGGACCAATTGCAACACCGCATCGAAACGACCCGAGATCGACAATGGCAGGGACTGCAGGGCAATATATGCCTAGTATCACCATGCCTATACCTAGATCGTATGGAATGCCGCCAGAGTTCATGTCAAGTTTGCATTCTAGCGGCCATTTATTTGGGGAAAGTCCGTCCCCAGTATTTTCAACTTATCAAGGGATAGGACACGCGTCGAACCAGATGATTCGACCCCCGGGATTCAACCTTGTCTCTCAATCCATACCGACCTTTACCTCTAGTTCTGTCGCGGTCATGAGGCAACAAATGGATGAGAGTAATCATGAGATGGTCCACATGTTGACCCAACAAATGGGTACAATATTAAGACCACTGATACAAGAGTCAGCCCAGAGTTACCAACAATTGGCGACTCAGATGACACGAATCGGTGACTTCTTAGGGGCCCCTAGGGCTCAGGGTCGACAGACCCCACCACCTCGACCAGAGACACCTCGTCATCAGGACGAAGTCTTCGACGAAACCATAGAACAACCTCGTGAGTTCGAGGAGATCCCTAGGAGAGTTCAAAGGCCTCCTGTGACTGTCCATAGGAATCAAGATCCAGATTTTGTTGTCCAGCAAGTTCGACAGGACGCCTTGGCTGGAGAACATAACTTGGAGGTCGTAGTCGAACGTATCATGGTCCGTAATGGGACGAACCCAGGCCTTCGACGACCGACATATACATTCCCATTACCTGATTTTGTATTACAAACAAAATTGCCCAGGGGATGGAAAGTGCCTAAGTTCACCAAGTTCGCTGGGGAAACGTAAGAGTCCACGGTCGAACACGTCGCTAGGTATCAAATCGAAGCAGGCGACATAGCGAACAATGAGGATTTGAAAATGAAATATTTCCCAAGTTCCCTCACGAAGAACGCGTTCACATGGTTTACCACGTTGCCCCCTCAGTCCATTCACACATGGGAGCAATTGGAGAGACTGTTTCACGAACAATTTTATATGGGACAGTCGAAAATAAGTTTGAAAGAGTTGGCAAGCGTCAAACGCAAGGCCACAGAGTCAGTAGACCAGTACTTGAATAGGTTTAGACTCTTGAAAACACGGTGCTTTACTCGAGTCCGTGAACACGAATTAGTCGAAATGGCTGCTGGTGGCTTGGACTATTCGATCAGGAAGAAGTTGGACACGCAGTATCTTAGGGATATGGCTCAACTGGCTGACCGAGTTCGGCAGGTCGAACGACTGAAAGCTGAAAAGGCCCAGTCTAACAGATATCGTAAAAAAGAAAAAGTATCTTATGTGGCTGCTGACGAATATTCGTTCGACGATGAAGAAGCCGTAGACGAAAGTGAGATCCACGTGGCTGAACTTAAGCCAGGACCTCCCTATACATGCAAGCTGTTGAAACCATCGAACGGGAAAAATCCCACCGAAACTAACAAGACGGATAAATACGTCGCTAAAACTTATACCTTTGATATGTCCAAATGTGATGAAATATTTGATTTACTGGTTAAAGATGGTCAAATAATTATTCTGTCTGGTTTGAAAGATCCCCTTCTAGAAAAAAAGAAAAAAAGGGGATTTTGTAAATTTCATAATTTCCTTGGTCATAAAACAGCTCAATGTGTTCTTTTCAGGGATTTGGTGCAGAAGGCTTTGAAGGAGGGTCGACTCCAATTTGGCGAGAAGCCGAAGATGCAGGTTGACACCGACCCACTGAAGGTTGAAGAGGCTTTGTACTCAGAAGTGTACGAATGTTTGATGGTCGAAGCTAATGAGGGCCTCGACGAGCATCCAATGGCTGAAGTGGTAGAATGCATGATGGTCGAAACTACTGAAGGTTCCGACAAGAGACCAGAGGACAAACTTGAAGCAGTGTACCCCCAAGCTGGTGAAAGTTTGGAGGATTTTCAAGAAGAGTGCAAGATAAGCGGCTCGAAAGCCGCACTAGGCCCCAAATGCAATGATGTGTTCGATGAGAAAGCTGCTGAGAGGTATGAGGCAAGTAAGAAAGAAGCGCTGCCAGAGAGCAAGCCACATGTCCCAAGGTTTGTGTTCGACGGGAGCGGAGCCCCTCTTCGTAATGAGGAGTACCGAAAGTTGTTCCAAAGGGCAAGGCCTAAAACTTTCGTGCCTCCATCAGACTCCCCACAGGAAAGATGGATGGCACCAGTGAATCAGAAAGGAAGCAAAAGACCAAAATGGAAAGCTCTTGATTTGGAAAAGGAGGCGAGTGTCGCCGACAAAGGGGTCGAACAAGCAGGATATAGGGTGTCCCTCAACTACAAAGGGAAAAACCCTATGACTAGGACCCAATGGAGGCGCTATCAGCGCAATAAGAAGGCTGAAAGAGAGGCCACGACTTCGAAAGTGAAGCCTGTCGGGACATCTGAGCAGAAGCGCCAATACCCAAAAGGAAGATGGGTAGAAAAGAACAAGGTGGCAACGAACCAGACCATGGCAGTGACTGTGAACACTTCAGGGGAAAAGGAAGTGGTGTCGACCCAGAGCTCAAAGTGTACTTCGATGACGGAGAACAAGAAAGAGCCAGAGTATACTCCTCAGTCAGATGAAGAAGAGCCAAAATACTCCCCTCAGTCCGACGAAGAGTATGACCCATCACCTGAAGGAGATTTTGATGAAGACATGTACGACGACACCAATGATGACACCTATGGCAAAGATTTCATGGTAAATGGTGGTATCGTGTCGGTTCTACCAGCTGAGTATGATGTGGTGTCTGAGATCTCTGAGACTGAAGAAGACTTCGTCACTGGTGAAAATGCGGATGACAAACCGCTATGCTATTATGTGATGAATAGTGGCGTAGTCGAAGAACAAACGGCTATGTTTGAGCGTCCTATCCCTGGGATGATGTATCATCTAAAGTCGTTATTCATAAAGGTGAAGATTGATGGGGTGTCTGTCAACAAAGTGTTTGTAGACGGTGGAGCGACTGTGAACCTAATGCCTCACAGTCTGTTTAAGAAAATTGGAAAGACGGAGGCTGACCTCCGACAGCATAACATGGTTTTGTCCAACTACGAAGGCAAGACCAGTAACATCCTGGGGGTTGTCCAAGTGGACTTGGCAGTAGGTACAACCAACAGGCCGGCGCTTTTCATGGTCATCAAATCGAAAGCAAACTTCAATCTGTTGTTGGGACGTGAGTGGATCCATGGAATTGGGGCAGTGCCATCAACAATGCACCAGAGATTGATCATTTAGAGGAAGGATGGCATCGTTTAAAAATATAGAGGCAGACCAAAGCTATTACAAAGTCGACGAAGCTAAGGGTACCAAGAAGTCTTTTGACCAGCACTTAGCCAATGTGGCTCCTTGTGATGACGGATCAGGCTCTTACACCTCCGTCGACACGGGTCGTGTCCTGAACCTAGACCTCGACTATGGGTTCATCTGGGACGCTGCCGACGAAGGTATGAAGCCAATGGAAATGCCACCGACGGGGTGGTCCACTACTAGTGAAAATGACTGCTGAGTCAGAAAGCATGACTCGGATTTCGGCCTATCTGGCCGAAAACAGGAAAATGTCGGCACTCGAAAAGGACGAGACTCTCCAAATAACTAAGGGGGCCGACCATGACGAAAAACCTAAGTGGCAAGACGAAAGTGTTTTCACCACTGCTCAAGACCAAGAAGGAAAGTGAGTTCCGCTGGAGGCAAGAGCAACAAGAGGCTTTCGACGCAATCAAAGAATACCTTATGAAGCCTCCAATCCTATTACCACCTAGTATAAATAAAAGCATGAAGTTGTACATTGCAGCATCGGATACGACCATAGGCAGTATGTTAGCACAAGAGGATGATGGTGGCGTCGAAAGACCCATCTATTACCTTAGTAGGATATTGATAGATGCTGAAACTAGGTACACTATGATTAAAAAGCTATGCCTATGTTTGTACTTCTCATGTATGAAATTGAAACAATATATCAACCCAGTTAATGTTTATGTTTCGTCGCATTTTGATGTCATTAAGCATATGTTGTCCAAACCTATTTTGCATAGTCGAATTGGGAAATGGGCACTAGCATTAACTGAATTCTCCCTGACATATGTCCCTTTGAGGGTGATGAAGGGTCAAATAGTGGCAGACTTCATTGTCGACCACGCTGTAGTCGAAACTTCGATACATAGCATCGACGTCGCCCCGTGGAAATTGTACTTTGACGGGTCGAGCCATAAGAACGGGGCAGGTGTGGGAATCCTAATAATATCCCCACAAGGAATCCCAACTACCTTTAAATGCAAAGTCGATGGCAAGTGTTCAAACAACGAGGCAGAGTACGAAGCCTTAATTACTGGTCTCAAGATACTCAAAGACTTGGAAGCCAAAGAGCTTGAGATAAAAGGAGATTCAGAATTGGTGATTAAACAAATCACGAGGGAGTATAAATGCTTAAAGGAGCATCTTTTAAGTTACTTTTCGCTGGCGAAGCGTTTGTTGGAACATTTCAAAATTGTCAACATCTCGCATGTGCCAAGGATGAAAAACCAGAAAGCTAACGAGCTGGCACAAATTGCCTCTGGTTATAAAGTGTCGAAAGGTAAGTTGAAAGGCTTCGTCGAAACTAGGAAAAAGATGGTGTCGAACGTACACACACCATCAAGTTGGTCGATATCCAAAGTCTCGATGAGCTTGGTCGAAGGTTTAGAAAGTTGTGAGGTTTTCGTCAACGATATGCCACCAACAGACTGCGAAGGCCAATTATAGAGTATCTGGAAAACCCGTTGGGCATCATCGATCGAAAGACTAAGTACAGAGCGATGAGTTATGTCTTAGTAGTAAACGAGTTATTGAAGAAAACCCCAGAAGGGGTATTGCTCAAGTGTCTAGGAGACACTGATGCATATTTGGCAATTTCTGAAGTTCACAATGGGGCTTGTGGAGCTCACCAGGTCGGCCAAAAAATGAAATGGCTTTTGTTTCGACAAGGGTTCTACTGGCCCAGCATGCTTAAGGATTGTATAGATTACGCGAAAGGATGCCAGGATTGCCAGAAGCACGCGAACATCCAACATATCCCAGCCAGCGAATTACATGTGATTGTCAAGCCATGGCCTTTTTGAGGATGAGCTTTAGATATAATAGGAGAGATTCGGCCAGCTTCGTCGAAGCAGCAAAGATTCATCCTCGTTGGAATAGACTATTTCACGAAATGGATAGAGGTTGTGCCTTTGGTGAAAGTGGATCAAGAGGCCGTGATAGATTTCATCCAGAATCATATCTTGTACAGATTTGGGATACCGGAGACAATCACGACAGATCAAGGTTCTGTGTTTGTGGGGCAGAAGATGCAGGAGTTTGCGGTTGAAACAGGTTTTAAGTTGGTTACTTCGACGCCATACTATGCTCAGGCTAATGGTCAGTCGAAGCAGCTAACAAGGTAATAATTGGTTTGATCAAGAAGCACGTGGCGAAAAGGCCAAAAAACTGGCATAAGACGTTGAGCCAGGTGTTGTGGGCTTGTCGTACGTCACCCAAGGAGTCGACCAACTCTACTCCATTCCGTCTAACCTACGGGCACGACACTGTGCTACCCGCAGAAGTATGCTTGCAGTTCGTTAGAGTGCAACGGCAGTATGAGATTCCGTCGGAACAATACTGGGAAATGTGTTAGACGATGGCTATGGATCTAGAAGGGGGGTTGAATAGATCCCTTGAGTTTTACACGCAAATTGACTACAAAAATTCTGTTTTAAAATTTTTGTTTAACGGAAGCCACCGCTGGATAAATCGTCTACAACGAACCTTCTACCAAAAGGATCGGATATGCACGAATATATTTTGGATGAGTATGAAGGAGAAAAATTCAGTTATGAATATTTCACTTACAAACGCAGACAACAAATTAATCACTTGCTTGATGTTTATTCCAATCCAATGAGGTTAATTGATAAACAATTGAAAGCACAGTGTTTGAATTTGGCTTGAAAACAAATTATCAAACACGTAGTGTGCGCAAACACACTATGTGCAGAATTTCTATAGAGAATAATGTGCAGCTGCTCCAAAGACACAATTCAACGAATTGTATTGATTTAACAAAATAGTTTATCAGGAGACAATTATTCCACGACAGAAATTACGATAGTTTGCAACATTACGAAATCGAACACTACTGAAATGTAAAAGAGTTAAGGGAAAGAGAGAGAACACCAGAGATTTGATTAGGCAGTTCCCCAATCGTCCTCGCTTTGGGTACGTCTGCCCCCAACTCCGCAAACAGAATTGAGATATATATATATGTTGCTGTTGCAAATTATTTATTACAAGAGAAAACTATGAACATACAAACCCCGAACGTCTTCGATCGTTGATGCAGAATTTTCTTTTCCCTTGATTCAAGATGAATCAAGTGCTCCGAATTTGGTTGATTCAATTACCGTCCCACGCTACTAAACCGAAAGAAAACTCCGTTCTTCGGTTACCTTCACTCGGTAAATTGAAATCTTCCAAGAATTCGAACCCAAAACTTCTTCTACGATCCTCTGATTACAGCTACTAAATCGAAACAGTTGCGTCAATCGTCGGTTACCTTCGCCCAGTCGAATCCCTGTAGAACGAACAGTTTGTGCAAAAACCCCCAAAATCTCCTCGATTCTTGGAGGACAAACCCAACTGATTTGATTCAAGAAAACACCTACCAAACTCTCAACCCAGAAGATAAAGATAACACTTCCTAAATTCTGAACG
This sequence comes from Lathyrus tuberosus, assembly GCA_022829125.1. Taxonomy (NCBI): domain Eukaryota; kingdom Viridiplantae; phylum Streptophyta; class Magnoliopsida; order Fabales; family Fabaceae; genus Lathyrus; species Lathyrus tuberosus. The sequence continues at coordinate 11,529,590 of JALAZF010000102.1, forward strand.
TTATCACTTCTAACAATGGGTGACACAAACAAAGATGATTATGTGTGATTGTTTGTTTACACAATGAAGAAGGTGAAGATGAAGAGAGAACTGACATATATTTTTCACGTTTCTTGTTCTATGTCAAAAATGAAGACCCAAAACTATTTATATCAAAAAATATGACCAAAAAAGAAATAACAGAAAATAACATAAACGAATTTAAGTGGAAAGGGCAAAAAACAAGTTCATGCGTCGACCTATGGGCTTTATGCGTCGACGCATAAAGTGCCAGTTTTGAGTCATTATTCACGGGTAAGCGCATGACCATTTTGAGGTCAGCGCATGAATGCTGAGGTCGACGCATAAGGCTGATTTTTTAAGAAAATTCAATTTTTGAATTGTTTTTCACCAGACCAGAGTCAGACCTACATGCGAGACACTATTAGATCACTTGTGGATATGTATTTTGGAAGGAATAAGATCTTAGGCATCTAGACACCTGACCAATATGGACATGACCGACACGTGAAGTGATACCGCTCAAATTACAATCTAATGCATTTGTTGACATCATTAAAACAAGAAGGCTAGAAGGGTATCCCTCACATACTCCCCCTTTTTGATGATGGCAACACCTCCTTGATTGTCATGAGAGATGTAATTTGAGATGATCAATGCTCCCCCTGTCTTTAACACTTTAGCATCCGGTTCAACGTTTATGTAGCTTCTGTAGCTTATATTCATTCTTCTCCCCCTTTGACAACATCAAAAAGACTAGAAGACAGAGGTCAAAATAGGATATTATAATATGGAATGGATCATCAAATATTTGCAACAACAAAAACAATTATCAGTATCCACATATGATACCGCTAATGTAAATGAGCAATGATTAAATACGAAACAACAATATTAAAGCAAAAACATTCACTTCAGAAGATTTAAACGATAACAGAAAAGTTTAGTACATGTCAACATAACAGAAAGCAAACAACAAAACACACATTCATGCACAACAAAACATGATGCCCTAAGATTTATGGTCTCCTCCCCCTGAATGGATAACCTCGTCCCCTGTGGTATTGGCTTGGTGGTGGAAACTCCTCTAGTTGAAGGTTGAGTTTAATCAAGGCGCTATTGAGGTTACCAAGGCTATTGGCTAAATTTTGATTTTGCTGGGTCAGGTTTGTATCCATTTGATTGAACCTTGTCATAGCAGCATTTGCAAAATTGTTGAAATTGGTGGCATGAGATGACATTTGGTTAGACAGGTTGGTAAGCTGTTCTTGGTGAGTCAGGTATCGAGTTTCCTGCTGCGCTTGAAATTCTTGATGTTGCAGAGATAAGTCAGTCAGTCTTGCCAAAATTTCATCATTGGATTGGGAATAATGTTGATACGGTGGAGTTGGTGGAGCAGAATTTTTTGGAATCTGCCATTCAGAGTCAGCATCATAAGATGGAGGAACATATGCAGCGCCAAGGTTGGTCCAACAGTTTTGTTGATTCCACTGACCCCAGCCTTGATTTGCATAGGATTCTTCTGGTTGATATCCCATCCATGCCTCATTGTCTTCTTGATTGTCTTCCTCTTCCGGTGGATTGTCTTGCATGACAACGTCTTCTTGTACCACCACATTTTCATCATTACCAACATGATCTGCATTACCTTGACTTCCTTCATCCTCACTGGCTTCAAGATGGACAGGTTCAGGATGGGTAGCCCTTCGTCTGTAGATGAACCTTCGCTCACGGGAGCTCTAATAGTAACCCATCATGGACAAAGTTCTGGCCAGAAACTGTTGTTCAGCAGTAATTTTAATATGACCAATCTGTGGAATAGGAATGTCAAAGTGATTCAGAAAATTCGCCACAGCAGACGCATATCCAATTGCGAAATACTTTCTAGAGCTGCGAGTTGTAAACATTCTAGAAGCAAAGTAGTAAGGCCAGTTGATTTTAATCTTTTCCCTCAGGATGTAGATGAGATGCACCTCTGCTTGTTCAACTCTTGAGAGGCCTCCTTTCTTAGGTCTCAATATGCGAGCAGAGATCCACTAAAGAATATGTTCCTTAAATTTAAAGTGACCTGTGGTGACACTCTTAGGAAATGCTTCACTTGCCACAAAATCAGCTGGATATGGTTCCCTCAACATTGAGTTCAGAGCAGTTTTGAATTCATAGCCCTGAACAAAGGTGTTATCAGTAACCTTTGGGAGGTTTTCAGTAGTATCCAACACAAACAACGTAGACCATACATCATTTGTCACCTGACATTCTGTATTATTTATAGAGAATTTAAATTCAGCTCCATGAAATTTTCCTCTCAATCCACAATAGAACAGCCTAGTCAAGTCTTCACTGTACGCGTTATCACACTCAACAAATTCATTCATATTTTGAAAGTTGATGAGTTCAGAAATTTCAAGAATGTGAAAATCTTGACCCATCAACGGATAAAATCCATGTTGTCTAATAACAGCCCGTTTAGAAAATATTTCCGCAAACAGAGTGGCTAACCTTTCAGAAATTAAAGATTCAAACGTTACCCGTTGAGTGGATGAGCTTCTTGTTGGTCTTTGTTGTGATGTGGATCCTCTTCCTCCTCTTGTACCAGCATTTCTTCTGGAAGCCATTGTTGAAGAAGGGTTCAAGGAAGATTCTCAAACTTGATAGTTGCAGAGGTAGGAGAGAAGATGTGTGAAATCCTTTGATTGCCTTGCAGTAGATATATAGAGCCTTCCCCCTTTGCTAATTATTAGGGTTTTGATGAGGGTTTAGTGGAGATTTACTGAGATTAATGAGGTTTAAAGGAGTAGAATAGGGAGAGATTGACCACAAAAGCAAATTTGATGACATGCAATAATCATAGTTTAATGTGCAATCAGAAAATATAGGGAATGCAAAGCACTTATAGGTCGGCGCACGCAACCCAGAGAGCATAAAGAAGTCTGAACGAATTCTCTATGCGTCGACCTGTAAACCTATGCGTCGGCGCATGCTTCCTGAAAAGTTTAAAATTATTTGACCATGTGGCTATGCGCTTACCCGTGAGTTTAATGGGTCAGCGCATGAAATTAGGCGTCGACGCATGGAAGTGAAAAAATGAGATTTTTGCATAATTCTTGTTTCAAGCAGATAAATACACATATACACACAGAACCAAACATTCACATGAATGATAAGTGCACAAAATGAAATAAACATCAAGATTAGAGTAAGTAACATGGCACAAAATGTTGATTAACCTCTATAAGTAGGAACGATATTACCTTGACCGTCATGACGGAGAGATCCCTCACATATGAATGAATTTCTCTTTGCATTGTTAGTAAAATAAAACAAGCATATACATATACATATATGTGAAGATCTTTAATACTAAAAGATGTTATGCACGGTCCGAGATATCGAGAATGCCAAGTTCCCTACGAATATGAAAGAAAGGCTCTGTAGCTAACGGTTTTGTGAAAATGTCAGCAAGTTGATTCTTAGTGTCAACATGCTCAAAGATAACATCACCTTTCTCTACATGATCCCTAAGAAAATGATGGCGTATTTCGATATGCTTGGTGCGTGAATGTAGTACAGGGTTCTTAGTTAGATTAATCGCACTAGTGTTATCGCACAAAATTGGAATACGTTCAAGTTTTAGGTTGAAATCGAGTAATTGTTGTTTAAGCCATAAGACTTGAGCACAACAACTACCGGCGGCAACATATTCCGCCTCTGCTGTTGACAAAGCAACGGAAACCTGTTTCTTGCTGTGCCAACTCACCAAGGAGTTTGCGAAAAAGTGACACGTGCCACTAGTACTTTTCCTATCCAACTTGCACCCGACAAAGTCGGAGTCGGAGTAGCCAACTAAAGAACAAGCACCACCTTTGGAATACCGCAGCCCATACTTCGGAGTGCCAGATAGGTATCGAAGTATGCGCTTAACTGCCTTAAGGTGGGATTCCTTAGGATGTGCCTGATACCTCGCACACATGCATACACTGAACATTATATCGGGACGTGATGCGGTAAGATAAAGGAGAGATCTTATCATACCTCGGTACTTCTTTACCTCAACATCCTTACCCTTTTCGTCACGATCGAGATTAGCACTAGTAGGCATAGGAGTATCTATTGCTTTGCAGTTCAGCATATCAAAACGTTTTAGTAACTCAAGACAATATTTCGTTTGACTCACGAATGTGCCCTCTTCAAGTTATTTGATTTGCAATCCGAGGAAATAGTTGAGCTCCCCCATCATGCTCATTTCAAACTCCCCCTGCATCAAACTAGAAAACTCCTTGACCAAGGTCATGTTAGTAGACCCAAATATAATATCGTCAACATAAATTTGCACCAAAATTAAGTGTTTTCCTTGACGTTTAATAAAGAGGGTTGTGTCAACCTTTCCTCTTGAATACCCTTGATCAAGTAGAAATTTGCTTAGACGTTCATACCAAGCCCTAGGGGCTTATTTAAGTCCGTACAACGCTCGCTTAAGTTTATAGACATGATCAGGATATTCATGTGATTCAAAACCTGGAGGTTGGGCTACATAAACCTCTTCATTTATATATCCGTTAAGGAATGCACTTTTAACATCCATTTGGAATAATTTAAAGTTCTTTGTGCAAGCATAGGCAAGTAGAAGGCGTATGGCCTCGAGTCGGGCAACCGGCGCATAAGTTTCCTCATAGTCGATTCCTTCCTCTTGGTTATAGCCTTGCGCTACAAGCCTAGCTTTGTTACGCGTTATTACTCCATTTTCATCAAGTTTATTCCTAAACACCCATCGGGTGCCTATTACTCGATGATCTCGCAGAGGGGGGACAAGGTCCCAAACCTCATTTCTCCAGAATTGATTTAGTTCATCTTGCATTGATAGATACCAATGCTCATCGAGTAACGCTTCCTTAGAGTTTTTAGGTTCAACTTGGGAGACAAAGGCAGAGTAATAACAAAAGTTACTAAGTTTAGAGCGAGTAGTTACTCCCTTAGAGATATCACCGAGAATGTTGTCAATTGGATGGTCTTTTGAAGACTTCCAAGCTGGAGGAAGTTCATCTTCATTAGTATGATGATCATCCTCACTTTTCACTGGTTGGTGATCTTTTTCCTCCTCAATACGCACTGCTTCAGGCTGATCAATTCCCTTATCAGTGTCCTTGAGTATGTCTTCAGTAGGTACACCTGCACCATGAAAAGAACTACCTTCTCCGACATTTATCGGATAAGACTCGTCAAAAGAAACATGAACTGACTCTTCAACTACACGTAACCTTTTATTATAGATTCTATAAGCTTTACTTGATTGAGAGTATCCAAGAAAAATACCCTCGTCAGCCTTGGCATCAAATTTGCCGAGAGTCTCTTTTCCATTGTTTAACACAAAACATTTGCAACCAAATACATGAAGGTGAGAGATATTCGGCTTACGCCCTTTTAAAAGCTCATACGGTGTCTTGTTTAGAATAGGCCGGATGAGCACCCTATTCAAAACGTAACAAGCCGTACTTATGGCGTCTGCCCAAAAGTATTTTGGTAATCCACTATCATTGATCATAGTCCTTCCAAGTTCCTCCAAAACTCTATTTTTACGTTCCACTACCCCATTTTGTTGAGGAGTACGTGGTGCGGAAAAATTATGATCAATTCCGTTGGAATCACAAAATGCTTCAAATAAATGATTTTCAAACTCGCCCCCATGATCACTTCTGATTGAACCAATGTTTGTGTTTAACTTGTTTTGAGATAACTTAGCAAATCGTTCAAAGGCTGAAAAAGTATCACTCTTATTTGCCAAGAAAATCGTCCAGCAAAACCTAGAAAAATCGTTGACTATAACAAACCCATAGTAGTTACCACCTAGGCTTTTAACCCTAGATGGTCCAAAGAGATCCATATGGAGGAGTTCAAGAGGTCTCATAGTTGAAACAATGTTTTTAGATTTAAAAGAGATCCTTGCTTGCTTCCCCATTTGGCATGCATCGCAAAGACGATCCTTTGTAAATTTAATTTTGGGCAAACCGATGACTAGGTCTTTAGAGACAATTTTATTAAGCAAGTCAAAATTGATATGAGCCAAGCGTCTATGCCACAACCATGAATCTTCATTCATAGTGACCAAACACTTGTCTCCATCCAATGATACCTCGTTTAAGTCTAGCATATAGACGTTATTCACCCTCAAGCCCTTAAACACATTCTTCTTATCGCAATCTTCAACTACGCAACAATCCTTTGAAAAAGAGACTTTATAATTTTTGTCGCATAGTTGACTAATGCTTAAAAGGTTGTGTCTAAGGCCCTCCACAAGAAGTACACCAGAGATAGTAATAGATGAGGGATTACCTATACTACCTTTACCGAGAATCTGTCCCTTGTTGTTATCTCCGTAAGTGACAAACCCCTTTTTCTTCGCCACAAAGTCGATGAAAAGAGATATGTCTCCGGTCATATGTCTTGAGCAGCCACTATCTAGAACCCATCTTCTTTCGGTGGTCTAAAGACTTTGTACCTACAAAAATAATCAAGGGAGAGTAGGTACCCAATTCTCATTGGGTCCTTTATGGTAAGTGAAACCAATATTGCCCTTGGGCAGCCATTGATAAATGCCCTTTGGAACAAGATATCTTCGAAAGCGGCACTTAGCAATAGTATGACCGGGCTTACAACAATATAAGCAATCACGATTTGTTTGGAGTTTACCTTTGCTATCACTATCTCGAATCACATACGTGTATTTTTTATACGGATTATTCATTGTTTCACGATAATGTGATCGATCAATAACAAACGTAATCTTAGGCATGAGAGCCTTGTCCAATTTGGCTTTGAGGGTTCTCACCTCTCTTTGCCAAATGTGACAAGTACCACAGCCCCCAAGGTCAAACCATGTATATTCATCCTTATCGATATTAGTTTTTGATACATTCACCATAGAGTTTTTAAGATCTTCCAATTCCTTTTGGGAATCGGAAACCTTTTTCTCCAAATAGGAAAAAATCTTTTTATTCGAAGCTAAGCGTTGAAATGCTTCCTTAGCTTCGTGGTGTAATGTGTCAAAAGCTCTTTTCAATTCAGCATGAGACATATTTTGACGGTTTTCATATTTAGAGTGTTTTACCTCTTTTCCTTTGTTGTGACGTGCCATGAGACAAAGGTTGACGGATTCACTTTCGTCACTTGACGAGTCATCTTTCTCCAACTCGCTATCGCTTTCCCAAGCGATGTATGCTCGTCGAGACTTGTTGGACTTTTTGTTTGAGCAACTCTTGTCTTTGTCCTTATCTTTGTCTTTCTTTAGGGATGGACAATCCGGCTTGTAGTGCCCGGATTTTCCACAATTGTAGCACGTCCCCTTTACTTTGCCATTTTTATGTCCTTCACTTCTAGATTGCTTCCGGAACTTGACATGATTTCTGTCCGAGTGCTGAATATCATTCTTGCGAATGTATCTATTGTATCTCTTCACAAATAAGCTCATATCATCACCGGATTCTTCATCCTTGTCATCTTTGGCTTCATCATCACTTTGCTCTTGATGTGTGGACTTTGAACAAGAAGCCTTAAAAGCTATCGACTTCTTTTCCGTATCTTTTGCTTTCTTTTTCTTTATACTCTTCTCATATTTATCCAAGCTAATGAGCACTTGCTCATGCTCATCGAGTTTACCAAAGAGTGTGGTGAGGTCTAATGTAGCAAGATCATTGGCCTCCTTGATAGCGGTAACCTTTGGTTGCCATTCCCTGCTAAGACACCTCAGAATTTTATTAGTAGAAACCTCATTTGGAATTGGTTTACCAAGGACATGCAATTTGTTGATAATGTGAGTGAATCGTTTTTGCATATCCGCAATGGTTTCCCCTTGCTTCATGTAAAACAAATCAAACTCTTGCGTAAGTGTATTAATACGAGCCAACTTAACATCATCTGTGCCTTCGTGAGCTACTTGTAAAGCATCCCACATGGCTTTGGCCGTTTCACAATGAGAGACTTTATAATACTCGTCAACTCCTAAGGAAGAGATGATCATATTACGAGCCTTCCAATCATAACTGTACTTTTTCTCGTCCTCCTCATTCCATTGAGCTTCGGGTTTAGGAACGACAACGCCTTTCGCGTTAGTCATAGTAATTGCCATGGGACCGTTTAAAATCACGTCCCAAACCTTCCGATCTAAGGAATTAATATGAACGCGCATACAATCCTTCCAGTAGCTGTAGTTTTCACCTGTAAAAACTGGAGCTATATTATAAGCCCCCTTAGGTTCGTCCGCCATGATCCAAGAAGTTTTACCGAAGCACCAGAATTAACCGGAGCTCGTGATACCACTTGTTAGACGATGGCTATGGATCTAGAAGGGGGGTTGAATAGATCCCTTGAGTTTTACACGCAAATTGACTACAAAAATTCTGTTTTAAAATTTTTGTTTAACGGAAGCCGCCGCTGGATAAATCGTCTACAACGAACCTTCTACCAAAAGGATCGGATATGCACGAATATATTTTGGATGAGTATGAAGGAGAAAAATTCAGTTCTGAATATTTCACTTACAAACACAGACAACAAATTAATCACTTGCTTGATGTTTATTCCAATCCAATAAGGTTAATTGATAAACAATTGAAAGCACAGTGTTCGAATTTGGCTTGAAAACAAATTATCAAACACGTAGTGTGCGCAAACACACTATGTGCAGAATTTCTATAGAGAATAATGTGCAGCTGCTCCAAAGACACAATTCAACGAATTGTATTGATTTAACAAAACAGTTTATCAGCAGACAATTATTCCACGACAGAAATTACGATAGTTTGCAACGTTACGAAATCGAACACTACTGAAATGTAAAAGAGTTATGGGAAAGAGAGAGAACACCAGAGATTTGATTAGGCAGTTCCCCAATCGTCCTCGCTTTGGGTACGTCTGCCCCCAACTCCGCAAATGGAATTGAGATATATATATATATATATATATATATATATATATATATATATATGTTGCTGTTGCAAATTGTTTATTACAAGAGAAAACTATGAACATACAAACCCCGAACATCTTCGATCGTTGATGCAGAATTTTCTCTTCCCTTGATTCAAGATGAATCAAGTGCTCCGAATTTGGTTGATTCAATTACCGTCCCACGCTACTAAACCGAAAGAAAACTCCGTTCTTCGGTTACCTTCACTCGGTAAATTGAAATTTTCCAAGAATTCGAACCCAAAACTTCTTCTACGATCCTCTGATTACAGCTACTAAATCGAAACAGTTGCGTCAATCGTCGGTTACCTTCGCCCAGTCGAATCCCTGTAGAACGAACAGTTTGTGCAAAAACCCCCAAAATCTCCTCGATTCTTGGAGGACAAACCCAACTGATTTGATTCAAGAAAACACCTACCAAACTCTCAACCCAGAAGATAAAGATAACACTTCCTAAATTCTGAACGTTATCACTTCTAACAATGGGTGACACAAACAAAGATGATTATGTGTGATTGTTTGTTTACACAATGAAGAAGGTGAAGATGAAGAGAGAACTGACATATATTTTTCACGTTTCTTGTTCTATGTCAAAAATGAAGACCCAAAACTATTTATATCAAAAAATATGACCAAAAAAGAAATAACAGAAAATAACATAAACGAATTTAAGTGGAAAGGGCAAAAAACAAGTTCATGCGTCGACCTATGGGCTTTATGCGTCGACGCATAAAGTGCCAGTTTTGAGTCATTATTCACGGGTAAGCGCATGACCATTTTGAGGTCAGCGCATGAATGCTGAGGTCGACGCATAAGGCTGATTTTTTAAGAAAATTCAATTTTTGAATTGTTTTTCACCAGACCAGAGTCAGACCTACATGCGAGACACTATTAGATCACTTGTGGACATGTATTTTGGAAGGAATAAGATCTTAGGCATCTAGACACCTGACCAATATGGACATGACCAACACGTGAAGTGATACCGCTCAAATTACAATCTAATGCATTTGTTGACATCATTAAAACAAGAAGGCTAGAAGGGTATCCCTCACAAAATGATGTTAGATGAACTCGTGGACTTAGACGAGGAAAGAATGGTGGCTTTAAATGTGTTGTTGCGCCAAAAGGCCCGAGTCGTCGGGGCATACAATAAGAAAGTCCAAAGAAAAACCTTTGTCGCAAACGACTATGTTTGGAAAGTGGTGTTGCCCATGGATCGTCGAGATCAAACGATGGGAAAATGGTCGCCCAACTGGGAAGGGCCATTTCAGGTAACACGAGTGTTTAGTAACAACGCATATGAAGTGCAGGAGTTGGGAGCAGACCAACGAATCTTAAGAGTAAATGGAAAATATATGAAAAGATACAGACCTATGCTACAGGAGGTTCACATCAAAACATAGTTTTCATTAATTTAAGCCAAAAAGTGGCTTACAAAATATGGTGCATTACATTAGACCAACATACAAACTAAGGAAATTCAGGGAATCTAGCCTTAAAATCATCAAAGAGGACCTTCTCATGAACTATCTTGCTCTCAAGGAGAACCTTTCGTTGCTGCATGCGGCTGATTGCATCTCTAATCTTCATAGCCGTTTCGACGTGGACAAACCCTTGAGCGACTTCGTGGTCAATGGTTTCTTGAGAAGGCAGAGGCTCAGCTGAGTCCAAAGAGGCTTTTTGGCGTTCGAGCTCAGCTATCTTCTTTGTCAGCTCCGTGATCTGGGCTTGATATTCAGATATCTGTTGGTTGAAGGCTTGGCGTTTGTTGGAATGCTCTTGTTTTTTGGTTTCATAGTCCCCAAGCTTCTGTTCGCAGACGGAGCTAAGATGTCACTCGCATTTCATGTCGTCATGGCGGAACCGAATCTAGGCGTCGGCCTGATGATGCATAGCGAGGTCCTTGGTCATTTGAGTGAAGAAGGCTTCGAACTCGATCAGGTATGTGGCCATAGGGGCAGGAAGTTGAAATTCAGAAAGTTCATCGAGGAGTTTGAAGACGTCGTTGGCAATGATGGAGTCCTCGGCGACAGCCGCTAGAAACTATTCCTCAAAAAGGTAGGACCGCAGCTGCTGAAGTTTGAGATTGAAAGAAGCACCCATTTCTGGAGTTGGGATTGCGGTCGAACCAGTGGGTTGAATCTCTTCGTCTGCCTGGCGAAGTTTGTGTAGCGCCTTCAGGGTTGCTGCTGGATTTGTTGCCTTCGCTGCCAAGAGTGCCTCCGGAGTAAGAGATTCCTCGACAACAGCCGAAACCTTTTCTAGTTGATGTTCAGGGATTTGGAGTGTCTCCCCGACTTCAGTATCCACGGCGGGCGAAAGATTAATAGTCACCCCAGGGAATGCATCATCATGCCCCAAGTTATCAGTTGCAGTAGGAGGCGTCTTCACCAAGCTTTCCTCAGGGATAAGAGGTTGAAACTCATCAATCTTTTGGGGACTTGGCGTAACGGCGACATTGGCAGTAGGGGCGTCGGTGGCCGATTCAGTGTCACCCTCACCAACAGTGGTCGAAGTAACCACATTTTCATGCAAAAGACAAAATGCCGGTGAGCTTCGTCACCCCAAGGTTGTCTAGGACACAAATAAAGTTGGAATACATGCACAGGAGTTGTCGTCTTGGGGAGGGCGACAGAGGGAATTAGTTCGAAAGCATCTTTAAGATTTCTCGAGACAACTAGGGCCACCGTCGAGATGCTGGAGCTGCTGCAGTGAAGACTCGAGAGTGAGTACTCTCACTCGATTCAGTTCTTTCTGGGGAAGGTACTTTTTCAGAAACCTGCGCAGAAATAATGTAAGAACAAAGAGAAGACAAGGACGCAGAACAAGAAAATTAAAAATACCTGTAGAAGGTTGACCCTAGGTTTTTTGGCAGGTCTGGTGGAAGTCAACGCGGCAGTCGTTTCTCGTTTGCGCCCCTGAAAGCAAAGCTGAAACTAGTTAGTTCAGACCTATGGGCAAGAGAAATCAAGAGTCCAGGGTCTACCTTTGTCGAAGTATCCTCTGCAGGGTCGACATCTATGACAGGGGTTATGGTCGACGGTTTAGGGATACCAGCTGTAGAGGCAAAAACGTCGACCACGTTTGCCAGAAAAAGATTTAGAGTGAAAGCTCGAGTTTGGTACTCCAACCACCAAGCCTCAAATTCCTGAGTGGTAAAAAAGGAAGGCTGGAAGGAGAAAACCGGTAGCTCCAAGTGTTGAGAGGCCCTGATAAACCTCATGCAAGCTTTGTGACCTACGTGAGTCAAGCGTCGACCAGACCGTATTATATCCTCAGGATGCCTCACTAAGGGTTTTGGCAACATCTGGCTCAGGCCAAATTGTCGAGCCACCAAATTTGGACAGTAGTTCATAAAACCATATCCATTGTTCCCCGTTTCGATGCGAAAAGAGATCATGGTGGGAGTAAGAAACGCCCGCCATATAGCATTCGACAGCGCAACAGCTTGAGGTGAGACTCCAGGAAACAGTTGTCTGAACCAGTCAGGCCCAAACTTACGCTCCACAAATGGCGCCATGTCAGGGACGAAATAAGAGGTTTCCACAAACATACTAAGATACCTCATAAAGAGGGCTTGTCTTGGAGCTTCTTGGGTGGTCATCAAGGCCATTCGCAGTCCCTCGACATAACGTGCTTTGTTTAGACACTCCATTGTCGCAGAGGCTGGATACCCTAATTTGTGCTCAAAAGTGGCGTTGAGCCAGTGTTGCAACAACCACATAGGCCCTGAGATGTTTAAGGCTTTAGTGGTTTGGTGGAGAAGTTTCAGTCTCATGGCCGACAGACCAAGAGAATGGTAGAGGGAGGCCAATAGAAGTTTGGCCAGAGATATCTGTCGGCCTTCATGGATCTGAATGGCCAAACTAATGAAACTTTTGGCTATCTGCAAGGAGCCAGGGCAAAACATATAATATGACAACCAGAGAGTCAAGAAGGTAATATGCTCTTCGTCAGAGACTTCTGTAGAGTGTTTGTCATGATGATCTTCGATGTAGTTTTGGAAGCCAGCCCATTCAAAGTCGAAGGCGTTGTCCGTCTCCAAAGTCGGGTCGAACTTCACACCAAGTGGCAAAAGGCCAGTGATAGCTGCCACATCGAAAAGTGTTGGCGTAAACATGCCACAAGGAAGGTGGAATGTGTTTGTCGATCCTTACCAAAAGTACATCGACGCCAGCAGCAAACAAGGGTTGACCCTGTGGGCGGTTCTGGAGAGTTGAATGGCGTCGAAGATACCATACTCCTTCCATTGCCTTTGGCGTTTCCCTTCGACTTTGTCAAGCCAGGCGAGGTAATCTTTGCTGCCTGGAGTTGGCATGGATCTAAAAATGCGAGATTTGGGTGCCATGTATTTGAGGTCTAAGGTGCCCCTTTTTTGAAAGCAGGTGGGATCGTCTGGTCGAAGCAAGGGAAGAACTTCTGGAGTTCTTGTGGATTAGGTTTATTGTTTGAAAGGGGGCCATGGAAACCACACATCTTATTCTCAACCGCGAATGGGATAACCATTTGGAGGCACCAGTTGGCCACCACCGTTTCATCAGCGGAAGATGGTTGTGGAAGAGGATGTTGTGTTTCTGCTTTGGAGATTACGTACGCGACGGGGTTGTTACCAGTGGTTTGAGGAATGTGAGTTGTAGGGGTTCTTGATGAAGCCATTGGAAGAAAGAACGCAAAGGGTGCTCTGAGGCGGTAAAAGCTTTAAGAAGAGGAAATCAAAGCCTGGGTTTTTAGGAGCAAACGACAGTTTCCTGAAGAAGGAGTTATGAAAAATGGTAAGTTCCTAAAGAAGACTATTTATAGGGTGCATGCAGAAAGATGAAAGATCAAACAACTTTTCAACTTCTGCGAGTAAGTGGGGTTTGGTTTCGAGGCCCATGACTTAGATGGGACTAGCCATCATGGCGTTTTCTGGGGAATCGTGGGATTGAGATTGACATCATCATGTCAGACAGCGCTTGCCACGTGTTGAGAAGGAAGACAAAACGATTGGCAAAGGCGTCGAAATCCTGCAAGAAACCAAAAAGCCAGATTTCTCCATCGACACAGTATTCAGTCGAAACTGGCCTTTGGGGAGGGGGGTAATTTGTTGACACTGGATTTCGACTGATGTGAGTATCTGGAGATTCCAGGGCGTGTCGGCGCAAAGAGGCACGCCAAGGTGTCGGGTCGACACCAACAGAAAGGCACGTCAAAGAAATAGTGACAGGCTTTGGCGTCGGAGGGAAATGAGGCGACAAGCTGATTTCAACTTCAAAGGACAAATGCTTAGGGGGGAAAAGTTTGAAACCTCCACGACTATGGGAAGTTGAAAAGAAAGTGGGGTGCCATGTGTCAGCTTCAGAAGGCATTTGGGCAGACAAACAATTACATTTTTAGGCCCATATAAAGCACTGTAATTTTCATTTTTAGAGGTCACATTTTTTCACATTGTAAGGGGAAAATACTCAAAGTACCAAGCTTAGAGAGAAACGAGTTCACTCCCGCAAGCAAATGTACACTTGCGTCCAAATTTTACTTAATGCAATTTACTTCCAGTATTTAATTTAAGACATTGTTTTTTCCTTGTTTTACTCAGCCTTTCCTTTATTTCTTTATTTTGCGCCAAACTCGTTGATCGTTAAAAAACTCTTCGCGTCACCAAGGTGACCTCAGCGTGACGCCTCTCACTAAAAAACCAAGAAACTAAAACGCACCATAAATATACGCTTCTAATTCTCTGTTCTGGGATTTGTGTGGTCGATCCCGCAAGCGAACCTGCGACGGAAGGCCAGCGGTTGTTCGCCCAGGCGAACAGCCAGCTCAGAGTTCAAACAAGAAGGGGTTTGATTCCCTAAGCAGATATCGGCCATGCCGAATGCTGATAAATCGAAATACTGTTGCTTCCATAAGAGTCACGACCACACTACTGACGACTGCATCCTCCTAAAGGATGCCATAGAGATACTGATCAGGGACGGCCACCTGAAGCAGTTCACGAAGAAGAAGGAAACTCCCCAGCAAGATGCCCAGGAGTCAAAGAAAGTCGAGGAAGAGGTTCCTTCCTCAGAAGAGATAAACCTCCAGGTTGCCATGAGCATATCGCGGTCTGAGGACTTCTATGTTCCTGAAAGTTCAGTGCTCCCCCTACTTCGCAGCCCATAGCCCATGTGAAACTTTCCCTTCCTCCATGGCTATATCCGGAGGGGGTTTCAACAAAGTCACAGTGGGCTCCGTGAAAAGAAAGTTCAAGCACCTACTAAGCACGAACTCCAACAAGAGTACAACACTCGACAAAGTCCGGGGAGAATCGGTCCCCATCTCTTTCTACAGAAAGGAACTCCTCAGAGGGGCCCCAAACTCAAGCATTCCACTGCTCGTAAGAGCCCAGATGGCAAATTTTGACGTTCACTGAATCTTAGTCGACTAAGGCAGCTCGGTCGACATCATGTACTTGCAGCTGTTCTTAACCCTCTAGCTAGATGAATCTCACCTCACTCCATACGTGGGCTCTGACCTCTAGGGCTTCAATGGGTCGGTCAAAAAGCCTTGGGGGTATGTCGAGTTGATTGTGACCTTTGGATCTGCAAAGACGGACAGATCTATCAAAGTCTAATTCCTGGTTATCGATTGCCCATCCCTCTATCAATGCATATTCGGGTGGCCAACCTTGGCCACATTGGTGGTCGTACCATCAACGGTTCATCTCAAAATGAAGCACTACACTTCGAAGGGTATAGTCACCACCTTACACGGGGACATCGAGGCTGCAAGAAGATGCTTCGAAGCAGCCACCAAAGGACTCAACACCAATGTTGCCAAGCCGAAGACGTCCAATAAGCCGACCTTGCCCAGCAGCTCCGAGGAAGCCAAACCACTGCCACGCGTTGACTCTATCGACCTCGACAGCCGCTTCTCCGAAGATGATCAGAAGGAGACCCAGACCTCCCCGAGCAGCTCATCCACTTCGACCAGCACCAGTAACGACTCCCATACGATGCGCTCGATCCCAGATGGCGAGTTCGAACTCGTCCTGCTCGGCGATGACCCTCAGCGGGGAGTAAAGATAGGGATCGACCTCCCTAACATAGCGATGAAACAACTCAAATCTTGCCTCCGAGAAAACGCAGACTTGTTCGCCTGGAGCACCGCGGAAATGCCCGACTTGGATCCTGCTGTCACCTACCATCAGCTCACAATTGACCCCGCCGTCAAGGCTGTAGCACAACGTGGGAGAAAGCAGTCTCCGGAGAAAATGGAGGCTGCAGAGCAAGCTGTAAAAGACCTCTTCGGGGCAAACTTTATTTCAGAAGCCAAGTACACCACTTGGTTGTCCAACGTTATACTCGTAAAAAAATCTAATGGAAAGTGGCGTATGTGTGTTGATTATACTGATCTCAATAGGGCATGCCCTAAAGATGCTTACCCCCTCCCCAATATCGATAAACTTGTTGATAATTCTGCCGGTTTTAAACTATTATCGTTCATGGATGCCTACTCGGGCTACAATCAAATACCAATGGCGAAAGGTGACAAAAAATACACGGCCTTCATGACCGAATCGGGCAATTATTACTACAACGTAATACCCTTCGGCTTGAAAAACGTCGGTGCGACCTATCAAAGGATGATGAATAAGGTCTTCCGAGGAGAAATCGGCGACATGCTCGAAGTCTATATGGACGATATGATCGTAAAATCCCACGAGGAAACCGATCACACGGGCCATCTAAGAAAGGTCTTCGAGCAAGCCAGGAAATACCGAATGCGTTTCAACCTGGAGAAATGCACTTTCGGGGTGCGGCCGGGCAAGTTCCTCGGCTTCTATCTGACAGAACGAGGAATCGAAACCAACCCCGACAAGTGCAGGGCATTCTCCGAGTTTCCAACGCCCAACTCAAAGAAATCCATCCAATCCCTCAACGGGATGCTCGTTTCATTATCTCATTTCGTGGCCAAGTCTGCCCAGCATACTCTGGCCTTCTTCAAACTCCTCTGCAAGGAGGCAGCGTTTGAATGGATAGAAGAATGCGACCAGGCTCTCCTCCACCTAAAACGAGCACTGTCAGAACCCTTAGTTCTCTCTCGGTCAGATAACGGCGAAACCTTATACCTTTACCTCGCAGTGGCAACCGAGGCCGTTAACGCCACCCTCATCCGCGAAACGCCCGACGGGTAAAAGCCCATATACTTTACAAGCAAAGCATTGCAAGGAACGAAGCTGATACCAGCAAATAGAGAAGGTAGCTATGGCCCTTATTAACACTGCGCGAAGACTGAGGCACTATTTCCTGGCCCACACGGTCGTGGTACGAACAAATCAACCCGTAAAGCAACTATTAGGATTACCAGATATGGCCGACAGAATGCTTAAGTGGTCGTTGGAACTATTCGAGTTCAACATTCAATATGAGAGCAGAAAGGCCCTCAATGCACTGGCGCTTGCCGACTTCGTCGCCGAAACGACGTTCGCGGACTCCCCCACTTGCAGGGCACGCAAATGGACCATATTCGTCGACGGGGCATCCAGCTCAGCAGGAAACGGGGCAGGTATCACCTTGAAGAACGACGAGGGAATCATTGTCGAAGTCTCACTTACCTTATCTTTCCCCACTTCAAACAACCAAGCTGGGTATGAAGTTTTCCTCGCGGGTCTACGCCTAGCCGAGGACCTAGGGGCCGAAGAGATCGTCATCTGCACCGATTCTTAGCTCGCGGCCCTTCAAATTCGAGAAGAATATCAGGCCAAGAACGACAAGCCGTCTGAATACTTTTCCCTGGTCAAAGAAAAAATAACGAAGTTCGCTACAGTAGAAGTAAAGCATGTTTCCCGCGAACATAACGTCCAAGCAGACATGTTGTCTAAGCTGACGAGCACGAAGAAAAAGGGTGGAAACAAATCCGTTATCCAGGAGGTGCTCCCTCGACCCAGCATCGAGAAAACCTCCACGATCCTCGACGTGCAAGTCATCGGCAACAACAACTGCTGAATGACCCCCGTTTATAATTACCTCGTCAAGGATGAACTCCCTTCCGACCCCAAAGAGGCCAGCGTAGTCAGGTGCAGAGCCTGCTCCTACGTCCTGGTCGAAAACAAGCTCTACAGGCGATGATTATTCATCCCTTTACTCAAGTGCGTCGAGGAAGAGATGGTCGCCCACGTCTTGCGTGAGATCCACGAAGGGATCAATGCCCAATACCTCGGGGGAAGATCCCTCGCCAGGAAAGCCCTACGAGCAGGATACTACTGGCCGACCATGCAGCATGATGCAAAAGAACACGTGAAGAAATACGACAAGTGCCAACGGCTCGGAGACATGCACTTAGCTCCACTTCAGCTCCCAGAACGGCCCAATTGCCTAGGTCCAGCCAAATGTGAGACAACATTTACCTTTCCGCCCCTACTAGACACATATGGTTAGATGGGCCACAAGGTCTCCTGCTCCTCCTTGGTATTCCTGCCCGTCAAGCACGACTCTACCATCTAGAAACAGTCACGACGCCCGTGCCCGCAACTGCGCCTTTGTCCGTGGCAACGACTAGTTTCGGTCACCTCTGCCCGTCCCAACATCTAGTTTAATGGCAGTTACCTATTCTTCGAGAAATGGTTATTACGCCCCGAAAATAGGGACCGTTGGTCACGCGCTAGGGGCACTATAAAAACCCTCTCATTCGAGATGGTCGGGTATTTTAAATCATCCTAAGAAACACATACTTTTGTACTTGTCTTTTTCCTCTCCCGATTCTTACTTTAGTATCGGAGTGCCTTGCAGGTACACCCCCTCCTCATCTCACACACCCAACATCACAAACGTCTTTCTTGGCCCACTCCAGGTTCTGATCAGCCTTCAAGATCAATTATTGTTGAGGTTTATACATTAAACTCATTGGTTTTCCGCAGCTTATTTCTAAAATTTTTATTTGTGTTCTTTATTGCTATGGTGAAACATGAGTAACACTCTATTTGTCGAGTTATATTGAATTATTTAATTAAATGTCAGGTCGGGAATAGAGATTTACATATATCACTTTTCAAACTTTGATATTTTGTTCTCAAGAAGAATCAATAAGAATTTTAAATTGTTATTTTGGTTTTCGGTTGTTTGGAGTTTATGGTTAGCTATGAATGTTATCCTCTTTAAAGAGATTTGTTTATTGAGAAGGAATTAATTTATTTAATTAAACTTTGTTTTTACGATTGATTGATTTGCAGTTAGTTGTAATGTTTCATTTCACTTTAACTTATTAGATTGTATTGACATCCCCTTTTGTGTATTAGCTATATGCTTGTAGTCTAATATATTTTACTGATCAATTATATCTTTTTCTTCTTATATTAATCGAAGTATCTTTTATAGTCTCTTCGATATATTCAATACATTCTTTTCTTTATAAAAAAATTCCATATTAAATTCACAAACTTACGTGAATGAAAAAAGTAAACTAAAAGTTTGGTCATCTCGAACATCACTTGAGAAAATTCGCTCTTTAACACGAAATAGTTTTTTTTCATATATCATACAAGCCAATTCCTACTTAGTAAATATTAGCAGCTAATAATTAATTATTTGTTCTTTGTATGACAAAAGTACGCACACTAGTTAATAATTAGTAGTATATTGTTAGTTTACCTCTCAATGTGAATAAAATAAATATGACTAATCAAAACTTTAAAAACATAAATTTAATTTTTTTTCTATAATTTTTTTTGATAATGCTAAAAATGTGTCTTAGGGTCCGTTTGATTCAACAGAGGGGAAGAGAATTTTTTTTTTTAATAAAAGAGAGAAAAGGGGAAGTATTTTAATTAAATGTAGGTTTGATTCAAAAGAGAGGAAAAGAAAAGAAGGGAGAAATTTTAATAAAAAACATATGGTTCACAAGGGGAGAGGAGTACTTTTAAATATACTTTACCTTTTTACCTCTAAAATATTATAACATTCTTACTAAATAAAATAAAAACAAAATGGTATTCACAAATAAAAGAAAAAAAAGAAATTTGTTAATTCATAAACAACCTAGATAATCAAACACAAAATATTTAATATTTCAAATACTCTGAAATATATTAAAATGTAAATAAAATATTAATAAATATCATATAATTATTATATGATTAATCTTCAGATGAACAATTTTATTATCCTGATGATCTATCTAATCCTATAAAATATTTATGAAATTAAATTTTAGATAATATATAACTCATATATTATAATTATAAATCGATACGTAATACAACACAACAACTTATAAATAAATTAAATTATTATAAACAAAATAATAAATAAAAATGATGGAGTTGTCCTTAAAAAATATGGAGAAATTATAATAAAGTGAAAAATTAACATAGACAAATTAGGATTATAATAAAAATGAGAATAATTATGTTAATATAACAAAAATAAATTTTATTATAACTCATCTCCTTCTCCTTTCAAAAATTTCCAATTTGAGAATCGAAAAACTACTTTAAGAGGGATTTAGATTACCTCTTCTCCCTTATCTTATAAAAAAATTGAACAAACCATACTTAATTTAAAATATTTCCCCCTCCTCTTCACTCAATAAAGAAAACATACTTAATTTAAAATATTTTATCTCCTCCCTTCCTCTTTCCTCCAAAATCCTCAACTAAACAGACCCTTAAAGACACAAAAAAACAACCATTAAAAATTTGAGAATTTTTTAATACACCACCCATGTTTCTTAGACACCGCGCGAATTTTCGTTTTTGCTCACCTGATTCCGGATGTGCACATCCGGACACACCATTTTTTTAAAAAACATTGATTTGTTCTGGATGTTCATTGATTTGTTCTGCAGATCCGAATAAAATCAAAAGTATTCCATAAAATCATTTACTTCTAAATATAATTATAAATAGATAAGTTAATTTTTTTTTCTAATACTAATACTTTTTGAGGTAAATTCCCGATCTGCAGATCCGGAAAGATATATTAATAGTTTTACCTGATCTACAGATCCGTAAAAATATACTAATACTTTTTGATACTAATATTTTTTTTGGAAAAATAGATAAGTTAAAATTTTTTTTCTAATACTAATACTTTTTAAGGTTAATTTCTGATCTGCAGATCCGGAAAGATATACTAATACGTTTTCCTGATCTGCAGATCCGGAAAAATATACTAATACTTTTTGATACTAATACTTTTTCCGAAAAAATAGATAAGGTAATACTTTTTTTCTAAATATTTTTTAAGGTTATTCCATAAAAAGGTCATGTCATATTTTATATTTCTCGTTCAATATATATATATATATATATATATATATATATATATATATATATATATATATATATTAAAGCGGTATATGCTGTAAGAATTTAATTTATTTAATTAATATTTTGATAAAATTTAAATTGTATTAAAAAAATTCTTCACTGAGATTCGTAAATTAGGTGTGCTAAATATGGTAAAAAATATATGAATTTAATTGTAAAATGTCATATTAAAATCTGACACAATTTTTTATAAAATTATGTTTAAAAATATCTAAAATAATAAAATCCAATATAATTAATAACATATCTTGTTTTAAATCATATTAATTTTTTTTTATATTGTTCATATTTTTGAATTTTAAAATTTTAACTTATCTATGTATAAGAATTATATTTAGAAGTAAATGATTTTATGGAATACTTTTGCTATTTTTTCGGATCTGCACATCAGAAATCAGAGGGCAAAATAGGAAATTCGCGCAGTGCCTAAGAAACATGGGTGGTGTATTAAGAAATACTTGAAAAAATAATAAAAAATTAATTATAAATTATTATAAGATTAAATATACAACACTCTTTTTAGTATAAGCGATTTTTGATTTACCCCTATAATATATATATTTTTTTGATTCCCTATGTAATATATATATATATATATATATATATATATATATATATATATATATATATATATATATATATATATATATATATATATATATATATATATATTTTAATTTATCTCCCCTAAGCGTGCAATTTAAACCTTAATTTTGTGGGTAAAAAAATATATTATAGGGGTAATTTTAACATTTTGGGAATAAAAAAACATAAAATTTTAACATTTTAAGAGAATTCAATTTTTTTTACAGGCACTAAATCGAAACTCGCTTATAATACATGAATATTGTATATTTAACCCATTATTATAATAAAATCACCGCATAATTTAAAGAAAAAAACATTTATATATTTAGTTTTTAATTAAATAAATAAATAAATAAAGAGAAATTCTTATTTACCCAGGCCCATAAATAAATGAATAAATATAAATAAGTAGAAAACAGATTCGAGTAGAATACAACCCTAGAGCAAAGCATTCTTGGTTTGTGTTATTCTTTTTCTCCGCTACTGAGTTTGTGCGTTTTAACTCTGTTATCTTCCTTCCCCGCCGCACCAACTCTTCTTTCTCGCTGCAGTTCCAATCGATTTTCCCCTTTCTATCTATCCAATTTTCGTACCCACTGATTCTCACCGATCAGTTTTTTTTCCTCTTCTCTTTCGTTCATCGAAACACGAATCTACGCTTATCGATCCAATTATTCGTGCTTTGTTTACGCACGAGAAAACCCTAATCTGACAAATGGGGAAGAAGAAGCCATCCGTACGCGAAGACGAGAATCGTCCGCAGCAAGGCGGTGGGAAGTCGAAGAAAAAGGCTCAAGTCATTGACGATGACGAGTACGCTATAGGAACTGAAGTTTCGGAGGAGCCATCCTTGCCGCAGCCAGAAGAAAAGACAGGGAAAAAGAAAGGTAAAAAAGTTAACTCTAAATCTTTACAAGCTAAAGATAATGGTGATGATTTTGATGACGAGGATGATGATGTCCCTGAAATTGTGTTTGCTGGGAAGAAAAAGGGGAAACCAAAGAAAAGTGGCGGTGGGAGTGTGTTTACTGCTGCGGCTGGTTTTAGTTTGCTTTGGGATGAAGACGAAGTTGATAATGATGATGATGAGACATCGGAGTTAACCGTTGATGGAGACGGGGATGAGGATGAACCAGTTGTCAGTTTTACTGGGAAGAAGAAGTCTTCAAAAGGAAGCAAGAAGGGCGCTTCTTTGTTTTCATCTGCTAATTTTGATGAGATTGACGGAGAGGATGAGAGTAAGAATGAAAAAGTAGAAGATGATGATGAGGATATAGTCCCGATCACTTTCACGGGCAAGAAAAAGAAGTCATCCAAGTCTTCCAAGAAGGCGGTTAGTTCATTGAGTGCAGATATTCCGGATAAAGTTAGTGTTTCTGTATCCGAGTCTGCTAAGGGTGGCGATGATAAAGATGATGATAAAGATGAAGATGATGTCTCTTTAGTTGAATTTACTGGTAAAAAGAAGTCATCTAAGAAGAAAGGCGGTAGTGCTGCTGCTAAAGTGAGTAATGAAATTGAGTTTGGGAATGAAAGTGTAGATGTTGTTGAGACTGAGAAACCTAGTGCTGGAATTAGTAGCACCAATGTTGACAATGGCAATAAGAGTGAAGAGATCGTTGGAACTTCCAAAAATAAAAAGAAGAATAAGAAAAAGAGTGGGAGAACTGCTCAAGAGGAGGAAGATTTAGATAAGATTCTTGCAGAGCTTGGTGAAGCCCCTCCTACAGCAAAACCTTCTGCTCCTCCAAAGCAGGATGATAAAGTCCAGTCTGCTCCAGAAGTTGGTTCTGCCCCTGGTGCTTCAGGGGAAAAAGAGGGAGAAGAGGAGACTGTAGAATCAGCTGCTGCAAAAAAGAAGAAAAAGAAGAAAGAAAAGGAAAAGGAGAAGAAGGCAGCTGCAGCCGCAGCCGGAAGTGCAACGGCAATTGAAACTGCAGAAGCAAAGGCTGAGACAATTGAACCCAAGAAAAATGATTTGAAGACCAAAGCAGCTGCTGACAAGAAATTGCCAAAGCATGTTAGGGAGATGCAAGAATTACTCGCGCGAAGAAAAGAGGCTGAAGAAAAAAAGAAAAGAGAAGAGGAGGAGAAGCTAAGGAAAGAAGAAGAGGAGCGACAAAGGCAAGAGGAACTTGAGAGACAAGCAGAAGAGGCCAAGCGAAGAAAGAAGGAAAAGGAAAAGGAAAAACTTCTGAAAAAGAAGCAAGAAGGTAAATTGTTAACCGGTAAGCAGAAAGAAGAAGCCCGGCGATTGGAGGCAATGAGGAGGCAGATTCTCAATAGCACAGGGGGTGTGACTCTTCCTGCTGGGGACACTGGTGCACCAGCCAAGAAGCCCATTTATCAGACAAAGAAGGGGAAATCAACTAGTCGAAATTATAATGGTGCTGCTGCTGTAAAGACAGATGAAAGTATTGAAGCAAAGGAAACTACAGCTGATTTGGATTCTGAGGAACCTAAGAAGGTTGAAGAAGTGGAGTCAGTGCAGAAGGAGGACATCGTTGAACTTCCGGAAGCTGTTGAAGAGGATAGGGTGGAAGATGACGTTGAGGATGAATGGGATGCTAGAAGCTGGGATGATGTCAATCTGAATGATAAGGGTGCATTTGCTGATGAAGAAGTGGACTCTGAGCCTGAATTAATTGTCAAAAAAGAGATTAAAACTGGCATACCTGCTAAAAATGCTGGTGAGATTTGCATTGCATTGATAGTTTTTACTTTACACTGACAGAAATATACTTGAAATTTGTGTAATTGTTGAAAATAACACACTTTATACCATAGCAATTTGGGTCCTATACTTATTATTTCTTGCTTTTAGTGTATCTGACCAGCATAAGAAATATAGTAACCTAATTTAGTGTTATTATCTTAGAAATATAAACTGCTGCTACTCTGGATTTTTTTATGGTTAAGAACTATGTTATGGATTTTTTTTTTCTGTCGGTAATTGATCAAACTTCTCGCCATATAATTGTTGTAGCCTAATAATGTCAACTGCTGCAATTAACTAGTAAGTTATTGTGAGATGGTAGCTACTGTCTGCAGCAATTAGTGTCAAACCTGGAACTTTGACAGTATGATCCAATTTTCCTGGTCTAAATAGGTCAACAATGCATTTCCCTTTTCTACTTGCTTTAGATATGCAAAGGATATGTTTTTTGTGTTTCATTGGCAGTAAATCACCAGGTCTTAGGTGTCCCTTTAGGGTGTGGCCAACCTTTTGTGTGTGTTGAAAGGCCTAATGGAGTTTGATTGACCGGCTGAGCCAACCTCCTCACCTAGTGGGATAAGGCACAGCGTTACTCTGTTTACCTTGTAAAATTTAATCTTTAAAACTTTAACTCCTTATCTGCTCCTTTAGGGTGCGGCCAACCTTTTGTGTGTGTTAAAAGGTCTATTGGTGTTTGATTGACCGGCTTAGCCAACCTCCTCACCTAGTGGATAAGGCACAGCTTTAGGCACATACTTCTGTTTACCTAGTCTTCTCATTTGTATTTTGTTTTGTTTTTCCTCCACAGCAGGTGCTACAAGTAAGACTGTTTCAAAGCATGTCGCTGAAGAAATTGAAGATAAAAAACAGGCCAAAATTGTGGTTGAGGACAAAAAGAAAAAGCTCGACCCACAACAGTCTGCTGTGTCTTCTAAGCCGAGTGATGCAAACCTCCGGTCACCAATTTGCTGCATCATGGGTCACGTGGACACTGGCAAAACCAAGCTTCTGGATTGTATCCGAGGTACCAATGTTCAAGAAGGTGAGGCTGGCGGTATCACCCAACAGATTGGTGCAACATACTTTCCTGCTGAGAACATACGTGATAGAACTAAGGAACTGAAAGCTGATGCAACACTGAAAGTTCCAGGTCTACTGGTTATTGATACCCCAGGCCACGAATCATTCAATAATCTGAGGTCTCGGGGTTCAGGTCTATGTGATATTGCAATCTTGGTTGTTGACATTATGCATGGCTTAGAGCCACAAACTAAAGAGTCACTAGAACTATTAAAAATGAGGAACACAGAATTCATTGTTGCATTGAATAAGGTGAGTATTCCACTTTTACGATCTACTGCTTCCAATATAAATGTTCTTGACAGGTTTCTCAGTACTGTCACACTATTCTTGCAACATTGCAGGTTGATAGGCTTTATGGCTGGAAAACATGTCGCAATGCTCCAATTCGTAAAGCAATGTTGCAGCAGTCTAAGGATGTTCAAAATGAGTTCAATAGGAGGCTCGAACAGGTAGTCATAAACATATCTTATATATTTGTAAGGTGTCGCAGATTGTTTTTGTTAATGTTCACCATGCTAATTTTTCTTGTTTCACTTCTAGGTTGTTACTGAGTTCAAGGAACAGGGGCTAAATACTGCATTGTATTATAAAAACAAAGAAATGGGAGAAACATTCAGCATTGTGCCTACAAGTGCAATAAGGTAACTGTAGCCTTATAGTTATAATACTCTTTCACCTTTCTCTCCTAAGCTAAACAAGTTTTTGAGTTAGTTAATGACAATAGCTGGTTTTGGAGCCCATCATCTGTTGGGTCTCTCCAATTCTTTGTGGTTAAAGTTGCCATGAAATCTTGTTATTCTTGGATATATTTAAATGTCTCCTTTCTCATTGAGAATGAGAGCCACAAAAATGGGTGAGTCATAGTTTTGAAACCTATTCGCCGTCCTTGTTCCTGCATCTGCTTGGTGTTTATTGTTTGATTTAATGAGGGGAGATGCTAGTTTTGTATGGGAGAAATAGTAAAATGGGACAAATGGAAAGGAGTGGTGGAGAAGATTCTAGAATCAAGGGAGAAGAGGTGGAGACTAATAAGGAGGAGTTAAAGGGGGGAAATTATAAGGAGGAGTAACCAAAAAGGCATGAAAAGAACTAGCAATTGGTTGGTTATTGGGGATTTGGTTGAGCAAATAAAGTTGGTTCGCTCGTGATTATGGGTGCTCTTATATTCGTAGTTTCATTTATATTTCCGGTCTTGTAAGGAGCCCGGCTCCATTTAATTCTTTGTTACTCTATTCTGTGGCTGTAAGGAGCATTTTCTTCCACTTATATAGTTTATACTTTATATTTCAACCATCATTTGGTTCCTATCAGTTACATTTTATGAAAGGATATTTCCATCTATCAATTTAAATTTGTATAAACTTGTCTTCTCTCCTCTCCATATCCCTCCATATCAGAGAGCCTAAATGGAGTCAAGAGGGATTTTGTTCCCCTTCCCTCCATTTTACCCCGACCAAACACAATTCCAAATGGGTTGATGCATTCTTCCTGAATCCACGACTCAAACCCGCATCCTATTCGTCGTACGAAAACAACCTGACAACCATTGTAACTTTAAATAATGTTGACAATAATACAGGCAATAACTTACAAAATTGTCTCCATTTTTGAGGTTCCTGCATTTTATATATGTATTTTGTTGATTATAGACGCATTTTCATTTTTTGTGCTTCTCCTTTAGCATTTTCACCATCATTAGGAAGAGGCGTCTTTGACTATTTCTAACATTTCAGTGTATTTTAGAACATCTCAAACTTTTTTGATATCTTTCAATTTGTGTCCAACCTTTCTGAGCTTTACCTGAAATTATCCAAAATAGGGTTTTGGTAGAAGCATAGGGTGAATTACAAATCTTTGTTTTCAGGCAAAAAACCTAACTATAGGGTTTTGGTGCTTTTGTATTGATGTTTTGGCATTTAATATTTCAGCGGTGAAGGAATCCCAGATATGTTATTACTATTGGTTCAGTGGACCCAAAAGACCATGATTGAGAAACTTACATACAGTGACGAAGTGCAGGTTAGTCATATATTTGCATACTATTGAAGTAGTTGACGTTTGAATGCTTCTTGATCGTTAACAAAGAGTTCTAACCGCTACTTAACTGTGGCTACCAGTGTACTGTTTTGGAAGTCAAGGTTATTGAAGGCCATGGAACTACTATTGATGTTGTTTTAGTTAATGGTGTCCTTCATGAAGGAGATCAAATAGTTGTTGCTGGAATGCAGGCAAGCATCTCAGATTCTAACTACATCTATCAATACACTTGCTTTCTGCTTCTGACTATTGAAGTTTTTTAATATAGGGTCCAATTGTTACCTCAATTCGAGCTTTATTGACTCCTCATCCAATGAAGGAACTTCGTGTTAAGGTACTGCTATTCTTGATAGGAAAATTATAATGTTAAGGTACTGCATTTGATTAATTTAGTTTACCATCACATTTGTTACTTGATAGGAAAATTATAACGTTGGTACTTGATCCTCTTTTGGCCTTGGTTGATATTATTTTTATTGATTTGGTACTTAACAATGGTTTGGGTAGGAAAAAGGCATGTGGAAATATGAAGGGGTGTGAATGATAAGTAGAGTGTTGGAAGCTTTAGGAAGGAAATGATTATGAAATTCTTAACATTATGCTTAACTTGTAGAAACCAAGCTGCAGAAAGTACAGTTGGTCATACTTCATATTGTTATGCTGGAGAAGTTTCCATTTTTTCCATAACTGGAATTTGGAACTATGTCAATTGATTGGATGTGAAACATCCTAATAGTAAGGAGCCATATTCTATTATATAGTATGTCTTCCCGCTAAGGTACTGGTTGTTTAATTTCAGGGATCATATATCCATCACAAAGAAATATGAAGGGGTGTGAATGATAAGTAGAGTGTTGGAAGCTTTAGGAAGGAAATGATTATGAAATTCTTAACATTATGCTTAACTTGTAGAAACCAAGCTGCAGAAAGTACAGTTGGTCATACTTCATATTGTTATGCTGGAGAAGTTTCCATTTTTTCCATAACTGGAATTTGGAACTATGTCAATTGATTGGATGTGAAACATCCTAATAGTAAGGAGCCATATTCTATTATATAGTATGTCTTCCCGCTAAGGTACTGGTTGTTTAATTTCAGGGATCATATATCCATCACAAAGAAATCAAAGCTGCGATGGGCATCAAAATCACTGCCCAGGTACATGGTGTTATTGATCTGATTTCTTTTATGCTAGTTTTTATCCCATTATATTTTTCTTTATTTTTATGTTGATAAATGTGTAGAGAATCAGAGACTTTCTGTTACTTCCTGTTAAAAGTGTTTATAAAAGCTGTTAATATTTCCTGTTATTTCAGGGACTTGAACTTGCTATTGCTGGCGCTAGTTTATATGTGGTGAAGCCTGACGATGATTTAGAACATATAAAAACAGCGGCCTTAGAAGACGTGGAGTCAGTCTTGAGCAGGATTGATAGGAGTGGCGAGGGTGTTTGTGTCCAGGCATCTACCCTTGGCTCATTGGAAGCATTATTGGAGTTTTTGAAAACTCCAGAAGTGAATATTCCTGTTAGTGCTATAAGCATAGGCCCTGTACATAAGAAGGATGTGATGAAAGCCAGTGTAATGCTTGAGAAGAAACGAGAGTATTCTACTATATTGGCATTTGATGTTAAAGTCACCCCTGAAGCTAGGGAACTTGCAGATGAATTGGGCGTTAAAATATTTATTGCCGATATAATTTATCATCTATTTGATCAATTTAAGGCTTACATGGAAAACATTAAGGAGGAGAAAAAGAAAGAATCGGCTGATGAGGCAGTCTTCCCATGTGTTCTAAAGATCTTGCCAAATTGTGTTTTTAACAAGAAGGATCCGATTGTTTTGGGAGTTGATATCCTTGAAGGCATTTTAAAGGTATAATTTTTAATTCAGATAATCATTTTTTCAACGTGGTTGCTAAGTTTGTGTTGATAGCATTTTTCTATGCATTAAATTGTGTTGATTTCCCTGGATTAGGGTAAGGGTAAATTCGACTGTTGTATTATAGTATTGCATCTGTATTTGAAAAAGGAATTAGCAATTATATGTTTTTGGCTCTTGGTTAAGTTTAGGCTGCTGTTGTTAAATTGAGGAGATGGAAATTAATGTTTAAACTTTAAGTTGGCGGAATATCTTCCACAATTAGAATTGTATTTTATTTGCCATAGTATATTCGAGAGCCTGGTTGTTGGTTGTTGTTGGTATATTCAAGAGCTGGGTGAAGTTGAATATACAGACGTAAAACTAAATGTGGAACTGGAATCTTGTGCTCGACCCTCATTGTTATGCTACAAAATTTATCAGC
Organism: Lathyrus tuberosus; assembly: GCA_022829125.1. Taxonomy (NCBI): domain Eukaryota; kingdom Viridiplantae; phylum Streptophyta; class Magnoliopsida; order Fabales; family Fabaceae; genus Lathyrus; species Lathyrus tuberosus. Next base: position 11,559,565 of record JALAZF010000102.1, read on the forward strand.
CGATTCTTATATATTTCCACATTATAGAAGTGGTATAGCTTTATTGTTTTTCCTTTAACAGAATGGTTCTTACTAGTATATTATATCTAGTAACCACCCTTAAATTCTATAAAAAATAGCTTTTATTGGCTTTTAACCTGTAGTGTACTGTTTGATGCTTTGTGTTCTTGTGTATCAGTCTATTCTTGAAAGTCAGTTTCTAACCATAGATCTACTAGTGTTTTGGGTTATGGTCTTAATAGGGTCATTTTATGTATGCAATGCACAAAAAAAAGCTAGTAATCACCCTTAAATTCTTTAAAAAAATAGCTTTTCTTGGCTTTTAACCTGTAGTGTACTGTTTGATGCTTTGTGTTCTTGTGTATCAGTCTATTCTTGAAAGTCAGTTTTTAACCATAGATCTTCTAGTGTTTTGGGTTATGGTCTTAATAGGGTCATTTTATGTATGCAATGCACAAAATTTGCTATGTTTTCTTTAAATTTGCATCTAATACTATCTACTTGACAGATTGGAACTCCAATTTGTATTCCTTCCCAAGATTTCATTGACATTGGACGCATTGCCTCCATTGAGAATAACCACAAACCAGTTGATTATGCAAAGAAAGGGCAGAAAGTAGCCATTAAGGTATGTGCTTAAATTAATGTTGGGTTTTACGTAATGGACTTCTCTGATTGTGCGTTTATCCCCTAGTACATGAAGTTTGAAATATGGATTTAAAACAACCTTAATGGCCCTGATTGTGTGATGTGTTGGAAAAGGAAAAAAGACAACTAATGCATGTTAAGTTATTTGTGGCAATTGTTTTACTATCAACTAATTTTTTTGTACACCTGTAGAAAAGTGATGATCCTTTTTTATTGTTTTAATTGTGGTTGATCTTTTGACTTGGTTATTGAGATAGAGGAGAAATAAAACTAATCGTGAAGATAATCTTACTGTTCCGTTCAACTTGGTTTGCAGATTGTCGGCAGCAATTCTGAGGAACAGCAGAAAATGTTTGGCAGACATTTTGAGATTGATGATGAACTTGTAAGCCATATTTCACGGAGATCTATTGATGTTCTCAAATCTGATTATCGGGTAAGTCATTAATAACACTAATATAAGGCTGCATTTGATTTCCGAAAGGATGTGCACTAGACATAACAGTACTTGACATATGACTAAGTTACAGGATAACGTATTGTGTTTGATTACTGCCGCACAGGACAAACAATTTTGTACTGTCCCTCGTTTGACATTTTAATGCACTGGATAAAATCATACAAAATTTACTTTGTAATGTTTCACGTTTGATTTTGCACTATGTAAAGACACAACATATTAAAACCAAATCATTAAATTTTTTTTCATAAATTTATATAATTTGATACAATTAAAAGCAAATCATAAAAAATACATAAAATAACATCCAAAAGATAGACTAAATAAATATATTAACCAAGTCTAATTTTGATAGAGTTCAAAAGAAATCTTAATTAAAATATAACTTATAAATGAAACTTGTCAAATAATCGTGCAAATATATTAACCCCACTCTTGCAAATGACATCGTTTACCTCTTATGGGGAAAGAAAGCCTTCACTTTTAGTGTATGCACCGTCAACGAGATAATATGAACCTAAAATATTAACAACTCATTGTTTGTAAACTGTATTCATGTTCAGAAAAACTAAAAAGAGAAAAAGTTGTCATACCAATTGGAACCGGCAATCCATTTGGTCTATTTATTGCATCACTTAATACCCTAGAGTCTGAAGCATCCTTCCCATCCTGCAAGTACATATATAAATCTCATATCCTTAGTACAAACACCTAAGACATTTGTTGCAAGTCCATCTTTTCTCGTACGATAACTAGGCCTGTCAGAAACACTCGCTGTGACAATAAATAGTTTAAACATAAATAATCTGCTTAACTAGAAGAATGTATTGAGGTAACTAGGTGAAAATTTATTACCTTAAACCTTTTCCATCTTTCATCTGAGCAATTCAGAGGTACAGGTTCTGGTTTGGCAAGCTAATAATTTCTTAATCTCAAAACTGCAGCCAACACTATGACAATATTTGCCAACGGTTTGTCCTGATCTAGGCAATCTAACTTGAATCCTTCTATTTTTTTGTGTGTGTGATGTGCAAGTATATTTAAAAAAGCCGCAACTTGTTCTTCAACGCATGTCCGAGTTGCACTAATCCTCCTCGTACCCTTAAAACCACACGAAGATGTGCAAATGTGTTAATACACGTTAATATACAACTTGTACTAGTAATAAATTCCAAAACATTCCTATGTGACTCATACCTAACTAAAGCTCTTTCATTCAAAGATCTTCTCTCATAATTATCACTTTAAACAAAATTCAAGGCAAAAAAACCCAGCAACATCCTCCAAACTAGAAGATAATGAAAAATGTGTTCATCATCCATTTCAACTACATATGAAAAAACAGTTAAAAAAATTATTAGTAAATTAAAATACCATAAAAAATTAATTGAATTAAAAATATTTATTTTAAATTTTTCTGCTCATGAAAATGAATTTTACTTTTTAAATTAATTCATGATTGAAAATTTATGGATTTAGGAGTCATTTAGTAGTAGTTCCTAGTCATAGTCATATAAACCAATTAGACACTAGTGAACAAAATATAAGAGAAGCAAAGCAAAGGTCATAGTGTGCAGCAAGGGTTTTACCTGATGGATTCATAGCTAAAGTTTCTTATTATTATAATATGAAGAATGAAGACAAAAGGACAAAAAAAAAACTGAAGGCATGCAAAATGGTCAGCAAATCCATAAACTGACAACCACTTTTATATATTATATTATATATACATAATACATAGAAGAAAAGGTAATAAGAAAAATGTTACCAATGAAGACATGCAAGGGGTTTACCTGAACAAATCAATTGGAAAGTGATGTGTTGCAGGTTTTTTAGAATTGTGAGGGATATGGAGGTGCTAGGTTTTAAGAGTGAAGAGTATTTGCTGAGTATACGAAAGAACGGATGGATATAATAATATTTTTCATTCATTTGTCCGGATGACAAAAATGGTGGTTAAGTGCGAGTAAAAAAATTAGATAGTTGTCCAGTGCTTCATTCTTGTATTTGTGCTGTCCTTTATTTATTTTTTAAATCAAACACCACAAATATTTTTGTCCTGTTCAGTCCTTATTTTTTAGAAATCAAGCGCACTATAATATTAGATAAATGTATCCATTAACAATGTGTATTTAGCTATTAATGGATTTTGTTGGTCTGTCTTAAAAGTTAAACTGTTGAATTATTGATATAGGATGAACTAAGTAATGAAGAATGGAAGCTGGTGGTGAAGTTGAAGAGTCTTTTCAGGATACAATGAGCATTCATTTCTTTATAAACAATGTTTCAACGAAATGTTTGGTATAATGCCTAATTTCAAGGGATTTTATGAGGATGTTGCGGTTGGGATTTTATGAAGATAGAAGAAGCCGGTTTATAGGGGTAGACTGACTTGTACAAGAAACTCCTATGATCTTGCAGCTGGGACCCTGTGGCCAAAAGGGTAACTGTCAAGGACAAAAGGTCCAAATTTTGTGATTACTATACACATCTGTGGTATACATGGAGCAAATAAGAGTTTAATTTGAAATTGTTCAATGAGGGAAAGGAAATATTCTCGGGAGTATTTGTCATGTGACAAACAAAATTGTCCACTTTTGGTTTCCATAGTGTACAAGTTTTCCATTTGTTGTTGATGCATATGGTATTTAATGCTGAGGGGTATTTTCATCTTTTGGTGTTCCATCTCATGGGGTTGTGGAAACCTTGAGAAATATTATGGGTTAAATTGATAGCCTTTGAATTTTTTTATCATTAAATATAACTTCTGGAAATTCATCTCTTCTAAACATAAAAAAATAAAAACAAAACAAGATCCTCAGACAAGTTTATTTTAGGGGTGACTGTTGGGATATATTTAATCAGTTTTAGTTCGATTTATGTTATAAAAATATTAGCTGTTAGTTTTTTTTTTCTTCTGATTCCTTATTTTTCCTATAGGGCCTTATATATCTTTTGTATATTCAATTCAGTTTCATCACTAATTCAAAGAGAAAGATTTTCAGTTTATTCTTTCTAATAGAACATTAGAGCCTGTCTATAGTAACAAATAAATTGCGGGATTGTTCTTTCCCCTTTAGGGTGCTCTCACACAAATGTTTCTAGAATTCGGAAAGCATCTGAAATAGATGTTGCAAGTATATTTTGTTTTAAAAAAATATTTGTGGAAGCATTTTCAGATTGTTGCCGTAAAATACCTTTATTTTGCTTTTATAAAATGTTTGGGGAATCATTTTCGATTTCTGGAAATGTATCTATGTAATATGCTATCAAACCCATTAATTCAATCAGGTGAGTAATTAATTCCTTCAATTTTAATTTTTAGTCAATTTTAGAACCCATTCTTATTCTCTGCATGAACTACTAGTAATGATTGTAGTTAATTCCTTCAATTTTAATTTATAGTCAATTTTAGGACCCATTCTTATTCTCTGCATGAACTACTAGTAATGATTGTACAACCGAGAATGATTCTGTTTTTCTCAAACAAAATCAACCAAGCTTTCTGGTCCTGCCATTCCACCCGACGATATCTTCCTGTGATTCCAGTATGTAACTCTCCTACACATACATACCCAATCACAAAGAATAAATGCTAGGTACGGCGCTAGCTAAGTTTGTAATTACTATAGCTTCCTAAAAGCTCATATGACTCCAAGGTGATACATATTCTGTAAAAGCTGTCACAATCATTAATAGGAAGATTACAACTCCGAGACACCAAACAAATTCCCTAGGATGATATTGGTGTGTTTTGCATATTATGGAGATACGTCACTAGGATTTAGAAATGTATCTTCGAACAATTTTTAATATAAAATAGAGGTGTTTCATTTGTAACGTATTTGTTCTTGTGATTTTAGGTGCGTCCCAAGCGTCTCAAGATGGACTCTTTAAAAATGCATCTCCGAATAATTTTTAAGACAAAAATAGAGGTGTCTTACATGTAACGCATTTGTTAGTGTGATTTTAGGTGCGTCTGGACCCTCCTATCATGTTAATGAACTTAAAATAAGAAAATCAGGCATAAACATTGCTTATAAATGAAAGAGTTTATGATATTGGTGTGTTTTGCATATTATGGAGATACATCTCTGAAATTCGGAGATGTATGTCCAAACAATTTAAAAAAAAAATAGAGGTGTCTCACTTGCATCTCCAGATGCATGAAAGACATTTTTGAATTTTCAAGGATGTGTGATGCACACGTAAGGGTGGAACAACCCTCTAAATTGGTCGTAATTGAAATCTCAAAATCGCTTATCCAAATATTCTCTTTTTATTAAACATGTTTGCAATTATCTAACATTTGGTTTATATAGATGGAATTGTATTTGTTGTGATTGTTGGAACAATCCACAACTATCCTTATGTTTTGATGATAACAAAGTGTAAAGAATAATTTTGTACTCTTAACTATTTTTGCTAAGTGTGTAGATAATAGAAAACATATTTTGACTCTGAAGATGTCCAGACTCTAAAAAAAAACGTGTTTACAAGGAAATCAAATTTTTGATTAGTCAAGTCAACGTTTATGCAAAGAAACAATCTAGATAGACTCTAATAAGGACTAACTACAAGCATCTGAACTCTAAGAACTCTGAACTTCATAGAGTCTGAAGTCTTACTCTCACCAAGTTTTGAAGACAAGTTCTGAACTCTACTCAATCTTCATCAACTCTCAATCTTCATAAACGAAGCCTTTGACTAGAAGTTTATAGAAAAAAGTCAACGACTGATTGAAGTGACAGAAATACAAAAGCAAAATCTACATTTTATATAAAGTACTGTACTATGTATTTACGAAATTCATCATGTCCCATCGTCCTCAACAACTCTGCTGCAAGCGCCACTCAAATGTTGTAAAATAAAGTGACATTCATACAACTGTTAGATTGAGGATATTCCAACTTCACCCTCCAACGAATATATTTCTCCCTATATAAAGAGGTCCAACAAGCTTGGAAGAAACATACACATACACAAAAAAAGAGCACCAAACAAACCATTACATTAGATTTCAAAGACACTTACGTAAAAAAAGTGTTTTCAATCTAAGAAAACTATTATGTTCAGAAACGTTAAAACACTTTCTTGAATCATTTCTTAAGTGTATAATCTATTTTAAACTTGTGTATATGCTTTTTGTATTATCTTGTAAACACAACCTTGTTATCTTAACCTTTGATTATTTTTTTTGAGAGACTAAGCGATCTTACCGGATCAGAAAGAGATCAGCAGCCAGCAACACGTCGTGAGTTCCTAGTTCGCCGGTGGTGGAGAAGAGGAGGGGGTGTACCTACAAGGCACTCCGATGCTAAAGTAAGTTTCAGTGGGAGAGAGAAAGCAAGTACATAAAAGCGTAGAATTTAGAATACCTGGCCCTTTAGTGAAAAAGAGTATTTATAATGTACCCCAAGCGCTGGGCCAACAGTTATCTGCATTGGGTTGGATCATTAGGTCCAATACGAATAATTGCCAGGATCTACGTGGCGTAAGGAAGACCAACACGTGGTCTTCGTCCTGGGTCAACTGCCCCGTGAACTTCGGAAGATGATGGACATGTTCTTTCGGACGCGGGTAGTTGGCTGTGTTAGCTCCTAATTTCGATGCCTAATGTTAGGTTGAGAGTTTTCCTAAGAGATGGAATTCTGAAGTTCTATGAGGCTCCGACAGAGATACTGCTATCAGAAAATCTAGTCAAAAGCTATTCTTTTGCAGAGAAGAGAGGATTTAAAAGACTTAGAAATATTTTTAAGAGTTTGGAAGAACTTTTCGACGGAAGGCTAAGGGGTACCGTTCGACGCGAGGGTTTGAATTCAAAAATAGGAGGGAACAATTATACCTATCCGACTTTAAAGGAGGACATGTGGCGTTCATCCAAGAGGCCAAGACATGCACGACGCCATGTGTTTCGCCCTGATTAGTAGCCCGTTAGTGGGTAGTTATTTTTAACTATTATAAATAACAAGTTTTAGAAATAGATTTGGGTGTGTTCAATTGTATACAAAAAACTCAGAGTATCAGCGTAGAGAAAAGAGCGTGTGAGAATGTATGTTGATGTAACATCATTTTTTACAATTCAATGCAATTTTCTAAGTTTCTTTCATTAAAGTTTCTTTTCATTTCATGCAAGTTAAACTTCTACATTTACCAGCCTTTTCGACGTAAAGCCTCTTTTAAATCCTTTTACCTCTTAATTGCCTTACATTTCTTAGAGTAGATCTTTTTTACTTATTTACTCTGTCGAAGTACTCTTAATATTTATCAGAAACTTACACAAGAAACTAATTTAGCACATGTCCTAGGATTTAGTGTGGTCGATCTTGCAAGTTACTCGATTTTATACAAAATTGATAGATCAGAGGTTGTTTACTATTTTTCCCAGTAAACAAATTGGCACACCCGGTGGGACCGTGCTAAACGAATTTCTTGCGAAACTTATAACTCCGTGTTTTTGATTATCTTTTCTCTGTCGAGTGCTTCATTGTATGTTACTAAGAAGTGGAAAAGTAGCCATTGCAAACGAAGAGAGGCCAAAAAGAAAGTATACGAGGAAAATGACAAGTACTAATCAGCCGAATAGTTCAAATCCTCAAACTATGTAAGGTGTCAATGCAGAACCAGTTCCAGGGTCTTCGACTAGAGGACCCACGGTTCCTGCTTCTGTATCTGAAACTATGCCATCTATGGCAGTTCGACACCAACACATTCAATTTCCTATACTGAACCAGTTTTAACTTATATCGGGCCAAGGGGACCCCCAGTGACTCCCCAACCAATAGGAACGGCTGCTTATCGACATTTTCCACCACCTGGTTTTTCGATGCCTTTAAACGGCCGAGAACAACTTTATGGGATGCCAACGTCGATGATGGTAAATTTGCAAAATGCTCCCCCAGTATATTCAGAACCCGTGATGACATCACCTCTACAAGGGTCAGGATCTGGGATTAATATGGGTCGAAATAACCAATCTTTAGGAGTAGGATATTCTACCCAAATGCCAGGCTTGACGAATACCACTGCAGCCTATTTAAGGCAGCAAATGGATGAAAGTAACCACCAAATAATCCAAATGATGTCTCAAACCATGGGGGAGATCTTTCAGCCTTTAATCCAAAATACTACCCAGACTAATCAGCAAATGGCTGCGCAGATGATGCGCCTTGTGTAAACGCCCGAGTTCGATTATTCCCATTTTGTTGAGTCTTTTATTTAAATTGAGTGATAAATTATTTTATTTGTGAAATTGGTGTGTTAATATGCTATGTTGACATGTTATGATATTTTACCGTTTTTGAGAGTTTTCGGGGAAATTAGAATGGAGGGTATTTTGGACATTTCTCAATTAATAGTAAGTTAGAAATTTAGTGGAAATAGAATTTTGTGAGAAAATGAATTAATTGAATTTGAGTAGAAAATAAGAAAAGAAAATGAGAAAAAAGGAAAGTAGGAAAAGAAATAGAAAAGAAAAAGAGATAAGAAGAAGAAATAGGAGAGAAAGAGAAAGAAAAGGGAAATAGAGAGAGAAAGAAGAGAAAGAAAGAGGAAGAAGAGAAAAGAGGAAAAAACTTGGAAAAACCTAGAAAACCATCAAGAACAATCATCTAGCAAGCTTGGAATCCGGGTAAGGGTGTGAAATCTTATTATCTCATCAATGTATATCATTATGTATGATTGTGTTGTTGTTGATTTTTATGAGTTTTGTATAAACCCTAAATGTAGAAAATGTTGTGAATGATGATCAAAACATGATTTTGTATGCATAAATGTGTTGTTGATGTTGTTTGAGGTTTGGGTACTGATATGGGTGTTATCTATTTGGTGTAAAGATGAGTTTGGAGTTGGGATACTTGTTGGTATGTTCCCATAGGTGTTGATTGAGTTTTGGGGTGTGAATAAATTGATAAAATTATGTTTCAAAATATTTTAAAAATGGAAAATGTGTTGGATGGCTTTTTAATGGTGAAAATATGGTATTATTTTGAATTCTGAGAACACATCTTTTTACGGAATCGAAATCGGAGGTCCGGAAGACATTTAACGATCGAAAACTGATTTTTCAGCAAAATCTGCACCTCGTGCGCTAACCTCTGCAACTGTGCGTCGACTCATGAATTCATGCGCTGACCCGGGAAAAATTCCCAGGTTCATGCGTCGACCTCCAAGCTTCATGCGTCGGCGCATGGTCACAGAATTTCCAAAATGTCCGATTTTGTTTTCTTCATAACTTTTGAACCGTAAGTCCGTTTTGACCCCCGTTTGAAGCGTTGGAAAGCTAACGAAAAGTTATTTCTATTAAAAATGGTTTGGGGAGTAAAAGGTGATTTAATTAATTCGTGTTTTTGGAAAATAGTCGGGTTGTCGGGTTTTTATCGCGTACAATGTGTGCGATTGATGTGTTATCATGCTATATGCTTTTAATATTTAACGTGTAGCTTGTGGGCCGTTATATGATGTGAATATACATGATGGAATGTTGTGATGATGGTTTATGGCTTTATGGAAAATATGTGCATTGTTTTGGATGTGAATCATACAATAGTGCATTGATGTGAATGTATATAGATTGTATGTGATTGTATGAGATGAATGCATGAATATATTGTGAATATGTATGCATTTCAAGAATGTCTTGAGTCATTTTGTATGTGAAGCATAATGATGTACATTCTTGTGTTGAGTGATTCTAATGAGAATCCGTTGTAACATCGTGTGCCTATGTGAGGTGTGAGCGATGATTACAAACGATTGTGTGCCTAGGTGAGGTGTGAGCAATCGGGTCGTGTGCCTGTGTGGGGTGTGAGCGATCCATAAATGATGTTGTTGTGTGGTAAAATACATTGTTTTATTGAATATCAATGTATGTTATTATGATGTGTTGTGGGTAGCCTTTGTGGTGTTAATCCCTTGTGGAAGTAATTGTGATTGTATGAGTGTTGTGGTTTGTCATGATATGCATTGTTTATGTGAAATTCCAATGTATGTGGTTGGTGGCCTTTATGGTTGGAATGCATTGTTTGAATTGTTTTCAATGCATGAATAATAAGATGATGAGTTGAAATATATGCATGATTATGGTTGCATATATGTGTGAAGATGCATTTGACTGTCATGAGTTCTTGGGTGTCAAGCATCATGATATGCATCTTGTAATGTCGTGTGCCCATGTGGGGTGTGGGCGACGGATTGGTTCCAGAGGGAACCCGCTATAACGTCGTGTGCCCATGTGGGGTGTGAGCGATGATTATAGACGATCGTGTGCCCGTGTGGGGTGTGAGCGATAGGATCGTGTGCCCATGTGGGGTGTGAACGATCGGGTCGTGTGCCCGTGTGGGGTGTGAGCGATCCCTAAACAATGTGTGCCTATGTGAGGTGTGAGAAATGGGGTGAACATCGTAGGCTCGACGGGGAGTTACATTGGTAACGAGCGATGGTTCCAATAAGTTCCTGAGTGAACTTGAGATGATTGAGTCGGTACCGCATTGCATTTGCATAGAGTCGTGAGTCGGTCTCTATGATTTGCATTTATCATCTTTATAATTGTGCATTGATGAATAAACATAAATGTGTATGTTTATGTGGAATGATAAGAATTGTGAAAGTATGCATGATGAATATGCTTGGTTTTGTATATATATACAATGTGATGTATATGAGTGAGTTGTGATGAATTGTGGTGAGAATGTAGAATATGTGTATTTTTATGCTAAGATATATAATTATATGCATTGTTATTATGATAATATTTCTCACCCTTCTGCTGTTTTATAATGCTCTATGAGGCATTGCAGAGTAGGTATGCTGGTGGTCTTTTTGTGAAGCGTGTCTTCATTCTTTTGGTCGGTCGGCTCTGATATGTAGCACCGGGTAGCTAGGACGATTATGATTCTTTTGTGATACATTTGTACATGTATCTTGTTGATGAATGTTTATGTAAACATGAATTATGTTGGTGGATAATACTTGATGATATATATATATATATATATATATATATATATATATATATATATATATATATATATATATATATATATATATATTTGTATATATGTTGATGTTAATCAATGTTTAGATTTTCCGCTTTTATTCTAAATATTTAGATGTGGGTGTAAGGACTAAGTTCCTCTGTTGCAAAGTTACCCACTGTTGCATATCAATTGTTGAGCAGGTGTTGAATGTTTTAATTTCATGTATAATGTGACATACCTCTTTTATACTATGTTTATAATTATACTCTGACAGAATTTTTAATATGTGCATAAATGATTATGTGATTATTTGGGGGTATAGAAAGGGGGTGTTACATTAAGTGGTATCAGAGCCAGTGTTGAGTCAGTTGTTGAGTCAGTTGGTGTGACAGTTGAATACTGTCGTTGTTGTTTGTCCCTTAGTACGTGATATGTGTGTGGAACACTGTCAGTGCTTTCTGGTTTTTGGTAATCCTTTGTCTTCAGGTGTGAGATTGAGATAAGTGGGGGAGAAGCTAGAACTTCCCCAAGATGCTTCAGTTGTGGAGCGTGGGCTCAGTGTGCCGTTGATTTCAAGATTATAAGTGTGGTTTGGACAGCGTTGTTCCCGGTTCTGGAAGGAAGGCAGAGGTAAGGTTTATGTCAACTAAGGATTTGTGCCTTAGGTAGTTTTGTGCACTGGATGCAAGAAATGCTACTATAGTTTGGTAAAGATGGTTTATGCCCCATCATGATTGTCGGCTGTCTATTGACAAATTAAGGAACTGATCACCCTTAATCTCTTGTTGATAGTAGACGGGAATTATGTTGGATGGAATAGACGGGTCTTTCCGGCTTTGATAGTGTGTGCAATGAATTGTTTGGAATTTAAGAAAATGATTACGGATTGTTTTGTTGAGTCGAAGAAGATTCTTATATCGGAGGAGGAGACGGATTCGAGGTTTCTATATGTTGGTCAAGTTGGGAAGTCATTGAGAGAGAATGATTGGGTATTATTAAGGACTGCTTCTCAGAGAGTAGAGATTGAACTTAATTGGACGAAGGTGAATAGTGGAGGTTTATGTCTGCTAAGTAAGTAGGAAACTCTTAGTAGATGGGACTAGGAAATTTGTTTTGTCTGTGAGGATAGTGTTTTGGAAATTGGCAAGAAGCCATAGTGATGGGTCGTCAGTTGTGCATGGTTTTCGGATGTGTTTTTGGATGGAACATTAAGGTGTGGTCCTAGAGAGCTCCAGCTTTGTTAGTACCAACAGGGAATGATGATTGAATGGAATAACAAGCATGATGGTATTGGTATTGAGACTATAGAAAGTAAAACTTGGAGTTCGGGTGAGGTTTGGAGTCTTTGGAGTTTTAGAGCATTAATGGAAATTTGGAGGAAACCCTAGGTGTGGGTGTAATATTTAAGAGTTCTCTTGGCTTGGTTGAGTTTGAATGGAGTTGCAAGTGTATGGAATGTTGGATAAGAGTGGTGGATTGTGTGAGTTAAGGCTTTAATCGATTTGATGTGACTGGTTATGTTGTTATCATCGGAATAGACTGTGAATTACTCGGTTAAGCTTGGGTGTGAGTAGCCAGTTACCTAGTGAAAAGTTTTACAAAAGCTTTGAGAATTTATACTTTTTGGAATTTGGATTGGGCATTACAACGTACAGTGACGTTGCTTGGTGTTAGTAATGCGTCCGTAATGTTTGTGGAGTAGAGGAATTGTATCTTCTATATTTAATTGGATAAGTTTGTAGTGGTTTTGATTGAGGATATTTGGATCTGTTATAAACTCGGAGGAAGAACGAGTAGAGTGGTTGAGAATTGACTTGCAAGTGTTGAAAAGAGACAAAGTGATATGCTAAGTTATTCAAGTGAGAATTTTGGTTGAAAAGGTTAGTTTTCTTGGATATGTTATTTCTGATGGTGGTATTTGTTGTGGATTCATCGGGAGTAGATGCAGTTCTACGTTGAGGGACTCCAAAGTCGGTTAAAGTAATTAGAAGCTTTTTGGATTTTAGTTGGTTATTACCGCTGGTTATTGGAGACTTTGCTAAGTTCGTACTTCTGTTATCTCAGTTGACTTGCAAAGAGTGAGTCGTTTGTTTTGGACGTTCGTTGTGAGTAAGTTGTGGGGAGCTGATGTAGAAGTTGTCTACGGCTCCAGTTTTGGTTCTGTGTGACCCTGATGAACCGTTTGTGGGGTATTGGGATGCGTCCTTGATGAATCTAGTCAGTGTGTTAATGCAAGAGGGTAAAGTTGTGGCTTATGCTTTACGACAATTGAGGATTCATAAAGGGATCTATGCTATTCTGGATTTGGAATTAGTCGCGATTGTATTGTGTTGGAAAATTTGGAGGTATTATTTTTATGGTTCTCGGCTTGAAGTGTTGGGTAACCGCAAGAGTTTTAAGTACTTGGTTGGTTTGAAGGAATAGAGTATGAGACAATGAGGATGGTTAGAATTTGTGATGGGTTATGAATTTGGATTGGATTATCCTTGGGAAAGGTTAGTGTTGTATGTGATAAGTTAAGTCGAAAGTTTTTATACATGTCAGTTTTGATGGTTAGGAGTAATCAGAGTGTGCAACGGAAGCGTGAGGTGACATGATTCGTATATGCGTGTGGGACTGGTAAGAGTTCATAGGTTGAACATTGGAAACGTGTAGGGGTGTTGAGACCATTGGACGTTTCAGGATGGAAGTGATATGTGAAAGGTTTAACTATTATTCATGGGCTACTGTGTAGTTGGATGTTTTGGTTATATGGTCTATTTGGGAATCGTAGCATGGTTGTAATAATGTTGTGTGACAAGGATGTTGGTATTATGGTTGTGTGGAGGTTGTTTAGTCGATGTTGTGTCGTGGAACTTGTGTTCTTGTTTGTGTTGTTGCCTTGTTTCCATGGTGATGGTTCGAGTGCGCATAGCTAATTCCTGTGTCGTGTCGTTATGGTGGTTGCTGTTAGCAAGGTGGTTTGTCAGTTTTTGTTATTCGTGGTGTGCCTTTTGTGGGCATGTTAGTTTGTCGGTCGGATGCGAGAGTCGTATCCGGAGTTGTTTGAATCAGGTAATATTTTCGAGGACGAAAATTTCTAAAGTGGGGGAGAGTTGTAACGCCCGATTCCGATTATTCCCATTTTGTTGAGTCTTTTATTTAAATTGAGTGATAAATTATTTTATTTGTGAAATTGGTGTGTTAATATGCTATGTTGACATGTTATGATATTTTACCGTTTTTGAGAGTTTTCGGGGAAATTAGAATGAAGGGTATTTTGGACATTTCTCAATTAATAGTAAGTTAGAAATTTAGTGGAAATAGAATTTTGTGAGAAAATGAATTAATTGAATTTGAGTAGAAAATAAGAAAAGAAAATGAGAAAAAAGGAAAGTAGGAAAAGAAATAGAAAAGAAAAAGAGATAAGAAGAAGAAATAGGAGAGAAAGAGAAAGAAAAGGGAAATAGAGAGAGAAAGAAGATAAAGAAAGAGGAAGAAGAGAAAAGAGGAGAAAACTTGGAAAAACCTAGAAAACCATCAAGAACAATCATCTAGCAAGCTTGGAATCCGGGTAAGGGTGTGAAATCTTATTATCTCATCAATGTATATCATTATGTATGATTGTGTTGTTGTTGTTGTTGATTTTTATGAGTTTTGTATAAACCCTAAATGTAGAAAATGTTGTGAATGATGATCAAAACATGATTTTGTATGCATAAATGTGTTGTTGATGTTGTTTGAGGTTTGGGTACTGATATGGGTGTTATCTATTTGGTGTAAAGATGAGTTTGGAGTTGGGATACTTGTTGGTATGTTCCCATAGGTGTTGATTGAGTTTTGGGGTGTGAATAAATTGATAAAATTATGTTTCAAAATATTTCAAAAATGGAAAATGTGTTGGATGGCTTTTTAATGGTGAAAATATGGTATTATTTTGAATTCTGAGAACACATCTTTTTACGGAATCGAAATCGGAGGTCCGGAAGACATTTAACGATCGAAAACTGATTTTTCAGCAAAATCTGCACCTCGTGCGCTAACCTCTGCAACTGTGCGTCGACTCATGAATTCATGCGCTGACCCGGGAAAAATTCCCAGGTTCATGCGTCGACCTCCAAGCTTCATGCGTCGGCGCATGGTCACAGAATTTCCAAAATGTCCGATTTTGTTTTCTTCATAACTTTTGAACCGTAAGTCCGTTTTGACCCCCGTTTGAAGCGTTGGAAAGCTAACGAAAAGTTCTTTCTATTAAAAATGGTTTGGGGAGTAAAAGGTGATTTAATTAATTCGTGTTTTTGGAAAATAGTCGGGTTGTCGGGTTTTTATCGCGTACAATGTGTGCGATTGATGTGTTATCATGCTATATGCTTTTAATATTTAACGTGTAGCTTGTGGGCCGTTATATGATGTGAATATACATGATGGAATGTTGTGATGATGGTTTATGGCTTTATGGCAAATATGTGCATTGTTTTGGATGTGAATCATACAATAGTGCATTGATGTGAATGTATATAGATTGTATGTGATTGTATGAGATGAATGCATGAATATATTGTGAATATGTATGCATTTCAAGAATGTCTTGAGTCATTTTGTATGTGAAGCATAATGATGTACATTCTTGTGTTGAGTGATTCTAATGAGAATCCGTTGTAACATCGTGTGCCTATGTGAGGTGTGAGCGATGATTACAAACGATTGTGTGCCTAGGTGAGGTGTGAGCAATCGGGTCGTGTGCCTGTGTGGGGTGTGAGCGATCCATAAATGATGTTGTTGTGTGGTAAAATACATTGTTTTATTGAATATCAATGTATGTTATTATGATGTGTTGTGGGTAGCCTTTGTGGTGTTAATCCCTTGTGGAAGTAATTGTGATTGTATGAGTGTTGTGGTTTGTCATGATATGCATTGTTTATGTGAAATTCCAATGTATGTGGTTGGTGGCCTTTATGGTTGGAATGCATTGTTTGAATTGTTTTCAATGCATGAATAATAAGATGATGAGTTGAAATATATGCATGATTATGGTTGCATATATGTGTGAAGATGCATTTGACTGTCATGAGTTCTTGGGTGTCAAGCATCATGATATGCATCTTGTAATGTCGTGTGCCCATGTGGGGTGTGGGCGACGGATTGGTTCCAGAGGGAACCCGCTATAACGTCGTGTGCCCATGTGGGGTGTGAGCGATGATTATAGACGACCGTGTGCCCGTGTGGGGTGTGAGCGATAGGATCGTGTGCCCATGTGGGGTGTGAACGATCGGGTCGTGTGCCCGTGTGGGGTGTGAGCGATCCCTAAACAATGTGTGCCTATGTGAGGTGTGAGCAATGAGTGAACATCGTAGGCTCGACGGGGAGTTACATTGGTAACGAGCGATGGTTCCAATAAGTTCCTGAGTGAACTTGAGATGATTGAGTCGGTACCGCATTGCATTTGCATAGAGTCGTGAGTCGGTCTCTATGATTTGCATTTATCATCTTTATAATTGTGCATTGATGAATAAACATAAATGTGTATGTTTATGTGGAATGATAAGAATTGTGAAAGTATGCATGATGAATATGCTTGGTTTTGTATATATATACAATGTGATGTATATGAGTGAGTTGTGATGAATTGTGGTGAGAATGTAGAATATGTGTATTTTTATGCTAAGATATATAATTATATGCATTGTTATTATGATAATATTTCTCACCCTTCTGCTGTTTTATAATGCTCTATGAGGCATTGCAGAGTAGGTATGCTGGTGGTCTTTTTGTGAAGCGTGTCTTCATTCTTATGGTCGGTCGACTCTGATATGTAGCACCGGGTAGCTAGGACGATTATGATTCTTTTGTGATACATTTGTACATGTATCTTGTTGATGAATGTTTATGTAAACATGAATTATGTTGGTGGATAATACTTGATGATATATATATATATATATATATATATATATATATATATATATATATATATATATATTTGTATATATGTTGATGTTAATCAATGTTTAGATTTTCCGCTTTTATTCTAAATATTTAGATGTGGGTGTAAGGACTAAGTTCCTCTGTTGCAAAGTTACCCACTGTTGCATATCAATTGTTGAGCAGGTGTTGAATGTTTTAATTTCATGTATAATGTGACATACCTCTTTTATACTATGTTTATAATTATACTCTGACGGAATTTTTAATATGTGCATAAATGATTATGTGATTATTTGGGGTTATAGAAAGGGGGTGTTACATTAAGTGGTATCAGAGCCAGTGTTGAGTCAGTTGTTGAGTCAGTTGGTGTGACAGTTGAATACTGTCGTTGTTGTTTGTCCCTTAGTACGTGATATGTGTGTGGAACACTGTCAGTGCTTTCTGGTTTTTGGTAATCCTTTGTCTTCAGGTGTGAGATTGAGATAAGTGGGGGAGAAGCTAGAACTTCCCCAAGATGCTTCAGTTGTGGAGCGTGGGCTCAGTGTGCCGTTGATTGCAAGATTATAAGTGTGGTTTGGACAGCGTTGTTCCCGGTTCTGGAAGGAAGGCAGAGGTAAGGTTTATGTCAACTAAGGATTTGTGCCTTAGGTAGTTTTGTGCACTGGATGCAAGAAATGCTACTATAGTTTGGTAAAGATGGTTTATGCCCCATCATGATTGTCGGCTGTCTATTGACAAATTGAGGAACTGATCACCCTTAATCTCTTGTTGATAGTAGACGGGAATTATGTTGGATGGAATAGACGGGTCTTTCCGGCTTTGATAGTGTGTGCAATGAATTGTTTGGAATTTAAGAAAATGATTACGGATTGTTTTGTTGAGTCGAAGAAGATTCTTATATCGGAGGAGGAGACGGATTCGAGGTTTCTATATGTTGGTCAAGTTGGGAAGTCATTGAGAGAGAATGATTGGGTATTATTAAGGACTGCTTCTCAGAGAGTAGAGATTGAACTTAATTGGACGAAGGTGAATAGTGGAGGTTTATGTCTGCTAAGTAAGTAGGAAACTCTTAGTAGATGGGACTAGGAAATTTGTTTTGTCTGTGAGGATAGTGTTTTGGAAATTGGCAAGAAGCCATAGTGATGGGTCGTCAGTTGTGCATGGTTTTCGGATGTGTTTTTGGATGGAACATTAAGGTGTGGTCCTAGAGAGCTCCAGCTTTGTTAGTACCAACAGGGAATGATGATTGAATGGAATAACAAGCATGATGGTATTGGTATTGAGACTATAGAAAGTAAAACTTGGAGTTCGGGTGAGGTTTGGAGTCTTTGGAGTTTTAGAGCATTAATGGAAATTTGGAGGAAACCCTAGGTGTGGGTGTAATATTTAAGAGTTCTCTTGGCTTGGTTGAGTTTGAATGGAGTTGCAAGTGTATGGAATGTTGGATAAGAGTGGTGGATTGTGTGAGTTAAGGCTTTAATCGATTTGATGTGACTGGTTATGTTGTTATCATCGGAATAGACTGTGAATTACTCGGTTAAGCTTGGGTGTGAGTAGCCAGTTACCTAGTGAAAAGTTTTACAAAAGCTTTGAGAATTTATACTTTTTGGAATTTGGATTGGGCATTACAACGTACAGTGACGTTGCTTGGTGTTAGTAATGCGTCCGTAATGTTTGTGGAGTAGAGGAATTGTATCTTCTATATTTAATTGGATAAGTTTGTAGTGGTTTTGATTGAGGATATTTGGATCTGTTATAAACTCGGAGGAAGAACGAGTAGAGTGGTTGAGAATTGACTTGCAAGTGTTGAAAAGAGACAAAGTGATATGCTAAGTTATTCAAGTGAGAATTTTGGTTGAAAAGGTTAGTTTTCTTGGATATGTTATTTCTGATGGTGGTATTTGTTGTGGATTCATCGGGAGTAGATGCAGTTCTACGTTGAGGGACTCCAAAGTCGGTTAAAGTACTTAGAAGCTTTTTGGATTTTAGTTGGTTATTACCGCTGGTTATTGGAGACTTTGCTAAGTTCGTACTTCTGTTATCTCAGTTGACTTGCAAAGAGTGAGTCGTTTGTTTTGGACGTTCGTTGTGAGTAAGTTGTGGGGAGCTGATGTAGAAGTTGTCTACGGCTCCAGTTTTGGTTCTGTGTGACCCTGATGAACCATTTGTGGGGTATTGGGATGCGTCCTTGATGAATCTAGTCAGTGTGTTAATGCAAGAGGGTAAAGTTGTGGCTTATGCTTTACGACAATTGAGGATTCATAAAGGGATCTATGCTATTCTGGATTTGGAATTAGTCGCGATTGTATTGTGTTGGAAAATTTGGAGGTATTATTTTTATGGTTCTCGGCTTGAAGTGTTGGGTAACCGCAAGAGTTTTAAGTACTTGGTTGGTTTGAAGGAATAGAGTATGAGACAATGAGGATGGTTAGAATTTGTGATGGGTTATGAATTTGGATTGGATTATCCTTGGGAAAGGTTAGTGTTGTATGTGATAAGTTAAGTCGAAAGTTTTTATACATGTCAGTTTTGATGGTTAGGAGTAATCAGAGTGTGCAACGGAAGCGTGAGGTGACATGATTCGTATATGCGTGTGGGACTGGTAAGAGTTCATAGGTTGATCATTGGAAACGTGTAGGGGTGTTGAGACCATTGGACGTTTCAGGATGGAAGTGATATGTGAAAGGTTTAACTATTATTCATGGGCTACTGTGTAGTTGGATGTTTTGGTTATATGGTCTATTTGGGAATCGTAGCATGGTTGTAATAATGTTGTGTGACAAGGATGTTGGTATTATGGTTGTGTGGAGGTTGTTTAGTCGATGTTGTGTCGTGGAACTTGTGTTCTTGTTTGTGTTGTTGCCTTGTTTCCATGGTGATGGTTCGAGTGCGCATAGCTAATTCCTGTGTCGTGTCGTTATGGTGGTTGCTGTTAGCAAGGTGGTTTGTCAGTTTTTGTTATTCGTGGTGTGCCTTTTGTGGGCATGTTAGTTTGTCGGTCGGATGCGAGAGTCGTATCCGGAGTTGTTTGAATCAGGTAATATTTTCGAGGACGAAAATTTCTAAAGTGGGGGAGAGTTGTAACGCCCGATTCCGATTATTCCCATTTTGTTGAGTCTTTTATTTAAATTGAGTGATAAATTATTTTATTTGTGAAATTGGTGTGTTAATATGCTATGTTGACATGTTATGATATTTTACCGTTTTTGAGAGTTTTCGGGGAAATTAGAATGAAGGGTATTTTGGACATTTCTCAATTAATAGTAAGTTAGAAATTTAGTGGAAATAGAATTTTGTGAGAAAATGAATTAATTGAATTTGAGTAGAAAATAAGAAAAGAAAATGAGAAAAAAGGAAAGTAGGAAAAGAAATAGAAAAGAAAAAGAGATAAGAAGAAGAAATAGGAGATAAAGAGAAAGAAAAGGGAAATAGAGAGAGAAAGAAGATAAAGAAAGAGGAAGAAGAGAAAAGAGGAGAAAACTTGGAAAAACCTAGAAAACCATCAAGAACAATCATCTAGCAAGCTTGGAATCCGGGTAAGGGTGTGAAATCTTATTATCTCATCAATGTATATCATTATGTATGATTGTGTTGTTGTTGTTGTTGATTTTTATGAGTTTTGTATAAACCCTAAATGTAGAAAATGTTGTGAATGATGATCAAAACATGATTTTGTATGCATAAATGTGTTGTTGATGTTGTTTGAGGTTTGGGTACTGATATGGGTGTTATCTATTTGGTGTAAAGATGAGTTTGGAGTTGGGATACTTGTTGGTATGTTCCCATAGGTGTTGATTGAGTTTTGGGGTGTGAATAAATTGATAAAATTATGTTTCAAAATATTTCAAAAATGGAAAATGTGTTGGATGGCTTTTTAATGGTGAAAATATGGTATTATTTTGAATTCTGAGAACACATCTTTTTACGGAATCGAAATCGGAGGTCCGGAAGACATTTAACGATCGAAAACTGATTTTTCAGCAAAATCTGCACCTCGTGCGCTAACCTCTGCAACTGTGCGTCGACTCATGAATTCATGCGCTGACCCGGGAAAAATTCCCAGGTTCATGCGTCGACCTCCAAGCTTCATGCGTCGGCGCATGGTCACAGAATTTCCAAAATGTCCGATTTTGTTTTCTTCATAACTTTTGAACCGTAAGTCCGTTTTGACCCCCGTTTGAAGCGTTGGAAAGCTAACGAAAAGTTCTTTCTATTAAAAATGGTTTGGGGAGTAAAAGGTGATTTAATTAATTCGTGTTTTTGGAAAATAGTCGGGTTGTCGGGTTTTTATCGCGTACAATGTGTGCGATTGATGTGTTATCATGCTATATGCTTTTAATATTTAACGTGTAGCTTGTGGGCCGTTATATGATGTGAATATACATGATGGAATGTTGTGATGATGGTTTATGGCTTTATGGCAAATATGTGCATTGTTTTGGATGTGAATCATACAATAGTGCATTGATGTGAATGTATATAGATTGTATGTGATTGTATGAGATGAATGCATGAATATATTGTGAATATGTATGCATTTCAAGAATGTCTTGAGTCATTTTGTATGTGAAGCATAATGATGTACATTCTTGTGTTGAGTGATTCTAATGAGAATCCGTTGTAACATCGTGTGCCTATGTGAGGTGTGAGCGATGATTACAAACGATTGTGTGCCTAGGTGAGGTGTGAGCAATCGGGTCGTGTGCCTGTGTGGGGTGTGAGCGATCCATAAATGATGTTGTTGTGTGGTAAAATACATTGTTTTATTGAATATCAATGTATGTTATTATGATGTGTTGTGGGTAGCCTTTGTGGTGTTAATCCCTTGTGGAAGTAATTGTGATTGTATGAGTGTTGTGGTTTGTCATGATATGCATTGTTTATGTGAAATTCCAATGTATGTGGTTGGTGGCCTTTATGGTTGGAATGCATTGTTTGAATTGTTTTCAATGCATGAATAATAAGATGATGAGTTGAAATATATGCATGATTATGGTTGCATATATGTGTGAAGATGCATTTGACTGTCATGAGTTCTTGGGTGTCAAGCATCATGATATGCATCTTGTAATGTCGTGTGCCCATGTGGGGTGTGGGCGACGGATTGGTTCCAGAGGGAACCCGCTATAACGTCGTGTGCCCATGTGGGGTGTGAGCGATGATTATAGACGACCGTGTGCCCGTGTGGGGTGTGAGCGATAGGATCGTGTGCCCATGTGGGGTGTGAACGATCGGGTCGTGTGCCCGTGTGGGGTGTGAGCGATCCCTAAACAATGTGTGCCTATGTGAGGTGTGAGCAATGAGTGAACATCGTAGGCTCGACGGGGAGTTACATTGGTAACGAGCGATGGTTCCAATAAGTTCCTGAGTGAACTTGAGATGATTGAGTCGGTACCCGCATTGCATTTGCATAGAGTCGTGAGTCGGTCTCTATGATTTGCATTTATCATCTTTATAATTGTGCATTGATGAATAAACATAAATGTGTATGTTTATGTGGAATGATAAGAATTGTGAAAGTATGCATGATGAATATGCTTGGTTTTGTATATATATACAATGTGATGTATATGAGTGAGTTGTGATGAATTGTGGTGAGAATGTAGAATATGTGTATTTTTATGCTAAGATATATAATTATATGCATTGTTATTATGATAATATTTCTCACCCTTCTGCTGTTTTATAATGCTCTATGAGGCATTGCAGAGTAGGTATGCTGGTGGTCTTTTTGTGAAGCGTGTCTTCATTCTTATGGTCGGTCGACTCTGATATGTAGCACCGGGTAGCTAGGACGATTATGATTCTTTTGTGATACATTTGTACATGTATCTTGTTGATGAATGTTTATGTAAACATGAATTATGTTGGTGGATAATACTTGATGATATATATATATATATATATATATATATATATATATATATATATATATATATATATATATATATATATATATATATATATATATTTGTATATATGTTGATGTTAATCAATGTTTAGATTTTCCGCTTTTATTCTAAATATTTAGATGTGGGTGTAAGGACTAAGTTCCTCTGTTGCAAAGTTACCCACTGTTGCATATCAATTGTTGAGCAGGTGTTGAATGTTTTAATTTCATGTATAATGTGACATACCTCTTTTATACTATGTTTATAATTATACTCTGACGGAATTTTTAATATGTGCATAAATGATTATGTGATTATTTGGGGGTATAGAAAGGGGGTGTTACATTAAGTGGTATCAGAGCCAGTGTTGAGTCAGTTGTTGAGTCAGTTGGTGTGACAGTTGAATACTGTCGTTGTTGTTTGTCCCTTAGTACGTGATATGTGTGTGGAACACTGTCAGTGCTTTCTGGTTTTTGGTAATCCTTTGTCTTCAGGTGTGAGATTGAGATAAGTGGGGGAGAAGCTAGAACTTCCCCAAGATGCTTCAGTTGTGGAGCGTGGGCTCAGTGTGCCGTTGATTGCAAGATTATAAGTGTGGTTTGGACAGCGTTGTTCCCGGTTCTGGAAGGAAGGCAGAGGTAAGGTTTATGTCAACTAAGGATTTGTGCCTTAGGTAGTTTTGTGCACTGGATGCAAGAAATGCTACTATAGTTTGGTAAAGATGGTTTATGCCCCATCATGATTGTCGGCTGTCTATTGACAAATTGAGGAACTGATCACCCTTAATCTCTTGTTGATAGTAGACGGGAATTATGTTGGATGGAATAGACGGGTCTTTCCGGCTTTGATAGTGTGTGCAATGAATTGTTTGGAATTTAAGAAAATGATTACGGATTGTTTTGTTGAGTCGAAGAAGATTCTTATATCGGAGGAGGAGACGGATTCGAGGTTTCTATATGTTGGTCAAGTTGGGAAGTCATTGAGAGAGAATGATTGGGTATTATTAAGGACTGCTTCTCAGAGAGTAGAGATTGAACTTAATTGGACGAAGGTGAATAGTGGAGGTTTATGTCTGCTAAGTAAGTAGGAAACTCTTAGTAGATGGGACTAGGAAATTTGTTTTGTCTGTGAGGATAGTGTTTTGGAAATTGGCAAGAAGCCATAGTGATGGGTCGTCAGTTGTGCATGGTTTTCGGATGTGTTTTTGGATGGAACATTAAGGTGTGGTCCTAGAGAGCTCCAGCTTTGTTAGTACCAACAGGGAATGATGATTGAATGGAATAACAAGCATGATGGTATTGGTATTGAGACTATAGAAAGTAAAACTTGGAGTTCGGGTGAGGTTTGGAGTCTTTGGAGTTTTAGAGCATTAATGGAAATTTGGAGGAAACCCTAGGTGTGGGTGTAATATTTAAGAGTTCTCTTGGCTTGGTTGAGTTTGAATGGAGTTGCAAGTGTATGGAATGTTGGATAAGAGTGGTGGATTGTGTGAGTTAAGGCTTTAATCGATTTGATGTGACTGGTTATGTTGTTATCATCGGAATAGACTGTGAATTACTCGGTTAAGCTTGGGTGTGAGTAGCCAGTTACCTAGTGAAAAGTTTTACAAAAGCTTTGAGAATTTATACTTTTTGGAATTTGGATTGGGCATTACAACGTACAGTGACGTTGCTTGGTGTTAGTAATGCGTCCGTAATGTTTGTGGAGTAGAGGAATTGTATCTTCTATATTTAATTGGATAAGTTTGTAGTGGTTTTGATTGAGGATATTTGGATCTGTTATAAACTCGGAGGAAGAACGAGTAGAGTGGTTGAGAATTGACTTGCAAGTGTTGAAAAGAGACAAAGTGATATGCTAAGTTATTCAAGTGAGAATTTTGGTTGAAAAGGTTAGTTTTCTTGGATATGTTATTTCTGATGGTGGTATTTGTTGTGGATTCATCGGGAGTAGATGCAGTTCTACGTTGAGGGACTCCAAAGTCGGTTAAAGTACTTAGAAGCTTTTTGGATTTTAGTTGGTTATTACCGCTGGTTATTGGAGACTTTGCTAAGTTCGTACTTCTGTTATCTCAGTTGACTTGCAAAGAGTGAGTCGTTTGTTTTGGACGTTCGTTGTGAGTAAGTTGTGGGGAGCTGATGTAGAAGTTGTCTACGGCTCCAGTTTTGGTTCTGTGTGACCCTGATGAACCGTTTGTGGGGTATTGGGATGCGTCCTTGATGAATCTAGTCAGTGTGTTAATGCAAGAGGGTAAAGTTGTGGCTTATGCTTTACGACAATTGAGGATTCATAAAGGGATCTATGCTATTCTGGATTTGGAATTAGTCGCGATTGTATTGTGTTGGAAAATTTGGAGGTATTATTTTTATGGTTCTCGGCTTGAAGTGTTGGGTAACCGCAAGAGTTTTAAGTACTTGGTTGGTTTGAAGGAATAGAGTATGAGACAATGAGGATGGTTAGAATTTGTGATGGGTTATGAATTTGGATTGGATTATCCTTGGGAAAGGTTAGTGTTGTATGTGATAAGTTAAGTCGAAAGTTTTTATACATGTCAGTTTTGATGGTTAGGAGTAATCAGAGTGTGCAACGGAAGCGTGAGGTGACATGATTCGTATATGCGTGTGGGACTGGTAAGAGTTCATAGGTTGATCATTGGAAACGTGTAGGGGTGTTGAGACCATTGGACGTTTCAGGATGGAAGTGATATGTGAAAGGTTTAACTATTATTCATGGGCTACTGTGTAGTTGGATGTTTTGGTTATATGGTCTATTTGGGAATCGTAGCATGGTTGTAATAATGTTGTGTGACAAGGATGTTGGTATTATGGTTGTGTGGAGGTTGTTTAGTCGATGTTGTGTCGTGGAACTTGTGTTCTTGTTTGTGTTGTTGCCTTGTTTCCATGGTGATGGTTCGAGTGCGCATAGCTAATTCCTGTGTCGTGTCGTTATGGTGGTTGCTGTTAGCAAGGTGGTTTGTCAGTTTTTGTTATTCGTGGTGTGCCTTTTGTGGGCATGTTAGTTTGTCGGTCGGATGCGAGAGTCGTATCCGGAGTTGTTTGAATCAGGTAATATTTTCGAGGACGAAAATTTCTAAAGTGGGGGAGAGTTGTAACGCCCGATTCCGATTATTCCCATTTTGTTGAGTCTTTTATTTAAATTGAGTGATAAATTATTTTATTTGTGAAATTGGTGTGTTAATATGCTATGTTGACATGTTATGATATTTTACCGTTTTTGAGAGTTTTCGGGGAAATTAGAATGAAGGGTATTTTGGACATTTCTCAATTAATAGTAAGTTAGAAATTTAGTGGAAATAGAATTTTGTGAGAAAATGAATTAATTGAATTTGAGTAGAAAATAAGAAAAGAAAATGAGAAAAAAGGAAAGTAGGAAAAGAAATAGAAAAGAAAAAGAGATAAGAAGAAGAAATAGGAGAGAAAGAGAAAGAAAAGGGAAATAGAGAGAGAAAGAAGATAAAGAAAGAGGAAGAAGAGAAAAGAGGAGAAAACTTGGAAAAACCTAGAAAACCATCAAGAACAATCATCTAGCAAGCTTGGAATCCGGGTAAGGGTGTGAAATCTTATTATCTCATCAATGTATATCATTATGTATGATTGTGTTGTTGTTGTTGTTGATTTTTATGAGTTTTGTATAAACCCTAAATGTAGAAAATGTTGTGAATGATGATCAAAACATGATTTTGTATGCATAAATGTGTTGTTGATGTTGTTTGAGGTTTGGGTACTGATATGGGTGTTATCTATTTGGTGTAAAGATGAGTTTGGAGTTGGGATACTTGTTGGTATGTTCCCATAGGTGTTGATTGAGTTTTGGGGTGTGAATAAATTGATAAAATTATGTTTCAAAATATTTCAAAAATGGAAAATGTGTTGGATGGCTTTTTAATGGTGAAAATATGGTATTATTTTGAATTCTGAGAACACATCTTTTTACGGAATCGAAATCGGAGGTCCGGAAGACATTTAACGATCGAAAACTGATTTTTCAGCAAAATCTGCACCTCGTGCGCTAACCTCTGCAACTGTGCGTCGACTCATGAATTCATGCGCTGACCCGGGAAAAATTCCCAGGTTCATGCGTCGACCTCCAAGCTTCATGCGTCGGCGCATGGTCACAGAATTTCCAAAATGTCCGATTTTGTTTTCTTCATAACTTTTGAACCGTAAGTCCGTTTTGACCCCCGTTTGAAGCGTTGGAAAGCTAACGAAAAGTTCTTTCTATTAAAAATGGTTTGGGGAGTAAAAGGTGATTTAATTAATTCGTGTTTTTGGAAAATAGTCGGGTTGTCGGGTTTTTATCGCGTACAATGTGTGCGATTGATGTGTTATCATGCTATATGCTTTTAATATTTAACGTGTAGCTTGTGGGCCGTTATATGATGTGAATATACATGATGGAATGTTGTGATGATGGTTTATGGCTTTATGGCAAATATGTGCATTGTTTTGGATGTGAATCATACAATAGTGCATTGATGTGAATGTATATAGATTGTATGTGATTGTATGAGATGAATGCATGAATATATTGTGAATATGTATGCATTTCAAGAATGTCTTGAGTCATTTTGTATGTGAAGCATAATGATGTACATTCTTGTGTTGAGTGATTCTAATGAGAATCCGTTGTAACATCGTGTGCCTATGTGAGGTGTGAGCGATGATTACAAACGATTGTGTGCCTAGGTGAGGTGTGAGCAATCGGGTCGTGTGCCTGTGTGGGGTGTGAGCGATCCATAAATGATGTTGTTGTGTGGTAAAATACATTGTTTTATTGAATATCAATGTATGTTATTATGATGTGTTGTGGGTAGCCTTTGTGGTGTTAATCCCTTGTGGAAGTAATTGTGATTGTATGAGTGTTGTGGTTTGTCATGATATGCATTGTTTATGTGAAATTCCAATGTATGTGGTTGGTGGCCTTTATGGTTGGAATGCATTGTTTGAATTGTTTTCAATGCATGAATAATAAGATGATGAGTTGAAATATATGCATGATTATGGTTGCATATATGTGTGAAGATGCATTTGACTGTCATGAGTTCTTGGGTGTCAAGCATCATGATATGCATCTTGTAATGTCGTGTGCCCATGTGGGGTGTGGGCGACGGATTGGTTCCAGAGGGAACCCGCTATAACGTCGTGTGCCCATGTGGGGTGTGAGCGATGATTATAGACGACCGTGTGCCCGTGTGGGGTGTGAGCGATATGATCGTGTGCCCATGTGGGGTGTGAACGATCGGGTCGTGTGCCCGTGTGGGGTGTGAGCGATCCCTAAACAATGTGTGCCTATGTGAGGTGTGAGCAATGAGTGAACATCGTAGGCTCGACGGGGAGTTACATTGGTAACGAGCGATGGTTCCAATAAGTTCCTGAGTGAACTTGAGATGATTGAGTCGGTACCGCATTGCATTTGCATAGAGTCGTGAGTCGGTCTCTATGATTTGCATTTATCATCTTTATAATTGTGCATTGATGAATAAACATAAATGTGTATGTTTATGTGGAATGATAAGAATTGTGAAAGTATGCATGATGAATATGCTTGGTTTTGTATATATATACAATGTGATGTATATGAGTGAGTTGTGATGAATTGTGGTGAGAATGTAGAATATGTGTATTTTTATGCTAAGATATATAATTATATGCATTGTTATTATGATAATATTTCTCACCCTTCTGCTGTTTTATAATGCTCTATGAGGCATTGCAGAGTAGGTATGCTGGTGGTCTTTTTGTGAAGCGTGTCTTCATTCTTTTGGTCGGTCGACTCTGATATGTAGCACCGGGTAGCTAGGACGATTATGATTCTTTTGTGATACATTTGTACATGTATCTTGTTGATGAATGTTTATGTAAACATGAATTATGTTGGTGGATAATACTTGATGATATATATATATATATATATATATATATATATTTGTATATATGTTGATGTTAATCAATGTTTAGATTTTCCGCTTTTATTCTAAATATTTAGATGTGGGTGTAAGGACTAAGTTCCTCTGTTGCAAAGTTACCCACTGTTGCATATCAATTGTTGAGCAGGTGTTGAATGTTTTAATTTCATGTATAATGTGACATACCTCTTTTATACTATGTTTATAATTATACTCTGACGGAATTTTTAATATGTGCATAAATGATTATGTGATTATTTGGGGGTATAGAAAGGGGGTGTTACATTAAGTGGTATCAGAGCCAGTGTTGAGTCAGTTGTTGAGTCAGTTGGTGTGACAGTTGAATACTGTCGTTGTTGTTTGTCCCTTAGTACGTGATATGTGTGTGGAACACTGTCAGTGCTTTCTGGTTTTTGGTAATCCTTTGTCTTCAGGTGTGAGATTGAGATAAGTGGGGGAGAAGCTAGAACTTCCCCAAGATGCTTCAGTTGTGGAGCGTGGGCTCAGTGTGCCGTTGATTGCAAGATTATAAGTGTGGTTTGGACAGCGTTGTTCCCAGTTCTGGAAGAAAGGCAGAGGTAAGGTTTATGTCAACTAAGGATTTGTGCCTTAGGTAGTTTTGTGCACTGGATGCAAGAAATGCTACTATAGTTTGGTAAAGATGGTTTATGCCCCATCATGATTGTCGGCTGTCTATTGACAAATTGAGGAACTGATCACCCTTAATCTCTTGTTGATAGTAGACGGGAATTATGTTGGATGGAATAGACGGGTCTTTCCGGCTTTGATAGTGTGTGCAATGAATTGTTTGGAATTTAAGAAAATGATTACGGATTGTTTTGTTGAGTCGAAGAAGATTCTTATATCGGAGGAGGAGACGGATTCGAGGTTTCTATATGTTGGTCAAGTTGGGAAGTCATTGAGAGAGAATGATTGGGTATTATTAAGGACTGCTTCTCAGAGAGTAGAGATTGAACTTAATTGGACGAAGGTGAATAGTGGAGGTTTATGTCTGCTAAGTAAGTAGGAAACTCTTAGTAGATGGGACTAGGAAATTTGTTTTGTCTGTGAGGATAGTGTTTTGGAAATTGGCAAGAAGCCATAGTGATGGGTCGTCAGTTGTGCATGGTTTTCGGATGTGTTTTTGGATGGAACATTAAGGTGTGGTCCTAGAGAGCTCCAGCTTTGTTAGTACCAACAGGGAATGATGATTGAATGGAATAACAAGCATGATGGTATTGGTATTGAGACTATAGAAAGTAAAACTTGGAGTTCGGGTGAGGTTTGGAGTCTTTGGAGTTTTAGAGCATTAATGGAAATTTGGAGGAAACCCTAGGTGTGGGTGTAATATTTAAGAGTTCTCTTGGCTTGGTTGAGTTTGAATGGAGTTGCAAGTGTATGGAATGTTGGATAAGAGTGGTGGATTGTGTGAGTTAAGGCTTTAATCGATTTGATGTGACTGGTTATGTTGTTATCATCGGAATAGACTGTGAATTACTCGGTTAAGCTTGGGTGTGAGTAGCCAGTTACCTAGTGAAAAGTTTTACAAAAGCTTTGAGAATTTATACTTTTTGGAATTTGGATTGGGCATTACAACGTACAGTGACGTTGCTTGGTGTTAGTAATGCGTCCGTAATGTTTGTGGAGTAGAGGAATTGTATCTTCTATATTTAATTGGATAAGTTTGTAGTGGTTTTGATTGAGGATATTTGGATCTGTTATAAACTCGGAGGAAGAACGAGTAGAGTGGTTGAGAATTGACTTGCAAGTGTTGAAAAGAGACAAAGTGATATGCTAAGTTATTCAAGTGAGAATTTTGGTTGAAAAGGTTAGTTTTCTTGGATATGTTATTTCTGATGGTGGTATTTGTTGTGGATTCATCGGGAGTAGATGCAGTTCTACGTTGAGGGACTCCAAAGTCGGTTAAAGTACTTAGAAGCTTTTTGGATTTTAGTTGGTTATTACCGCTGGTTATTGGAGACTTTGCTAAGTTCGTACTTCTGTTATCTCAGTTGACTTGCAAAGAGTGAGTCGTTTGTTTTGGACGTTCGTTGTGAGTAAGTTGTGGGGAGCTGATGTAGAAGTTGTCTACGGCTCCAGTTTTGGTTCTGTGTGACCCTGATGAACCGTTTGTGGGGTATTGGGATGCGTCCTTGATGAATCTAGTCAGTGTGTTAATGCAAGAGGGTAAAGTTGTGGCTTATGCTTTACGACAATTGAGGATTCATAAAGGGATCTATGCTATTCTGGATTTGGAATTAGTCGCGATTGTATTGTGTTGGAAAATTTGGAGGTATTATTTTTATGGTTCTCGGCTTGAAGTGTTGGGTAACCGCAAGAGTTTTAAGTACTTGGTTGGTTTGAAGGAATAGAGTATGAGACAATGAGGATGGTTAGAATTTGTGATGGGTTATGAATTTGGATTGGATTATCCTTGGGAAAGGTTAGTGTTGTATGTGATAAGTTAAGTCGAAAGTTTTTATACATGTCAGTTTTGATGGTTAGGAGTAATCAGAGTGTGCAACGGAAGCGTGAGGTGACATGATTCGTATATGCGTGTGGGACTGGTAAGAGTTCATAGGTTGAACATTGGAAACGTGTAGGGGTGTTGAGACCATTGGACGTTTCAGGATGGAAGTGATATGTGAAAGGTTTAACTATTATTCATGGGCTACTGTGTAGTTGGATGTTTTGGTTATATGGTCTATTTGGGAATCGTAGCATGGTTGTAATAATGTTGTGTGACAAGGATATTGGTATTATGGTTGTGTGGAGGTTGTTTAGTCGATGTTGTGTCGTGGAACTTGTGTTCTTGTTTGTGTTGTTGCCTTGTTTCCATGGTGATGGTTCGAGTGCGCATAGCTAATTCCTGTGTCGTGTCGTTATGGTGGTTGCTGTTAGCAAGGTGGTTTGTCAGTTTTTGTTATTCGTGGTGTGCCTTTTGTGGGCATGTTAGTTTGTCGGTCGGATGCGAGAGTCGTATCCGGAGTTGTTTGAATCAGGTAATATTTTCGAGGACGAAAATTTCTAAAGTGGGGGAGAGTTGTAACGCCCGATTCCGATTATTCCCATTTTGTTGAGTCTTTTATTTAAATTGAGTGATAAATTATTTTATTTGTGAAATTGGTGTGTTAATATGCTATGTTGACATGTTATGATATTTTACCGTTTTTGAGAGTTTTCGGGGAAATTAGAATGAAGGGTATTTTGGACATTTCTCAATTAATAGTAAGTTAGAAATTTAGTGGAAATAGAATTTTGTGAGAAAATGAATTAATTGAATTTGAGTAGAAAATAAGAAAAGAAAATGAGAAAAAAGGAAAGTAGGAAAAGAAATAGAAAAGAAAAAGAGATAAGAAGAAGAAATAGGAGAGAAAGAGAAAGAAAAGGGAAATAGAGAGAGAAAGAAGATAAAGAAAGAGGAAGAAGAGAAAAGAGGAGAAAACTTGGAAAAACCTAGAAAACCATCAAGAACAATCATCTAGCAAGCTTGGAATCCGGGTAAGGGTGTGAAATCTTATTATCTCATCAATGTATATCATTATGTATGATTGTGTTGTTGTTGTTGTTGATTTTTATGAGTTTTGTATAAACCCTAAATGTAGAAAATGTTGTGAATGATGATCAAAACATGATTTTGTATGCATAAATGTGTTGTTGATGTTGTTTGAGGTTTGGGTACTGATATGGGTGTTATCTATTTGGTGTAAAGATGAGTTTGGAGTTGGGATACTTGTTGGTATGTTCCCATAGGTGTTGATTGAGTTTTGGGGTGTGAATAAATTGATAAAATTATGTTTCAAAATATTTCAAAAATGGAAAATGTGTTGGATGGCTTTTTAATGGTGAAAATATGGTATTATTTTGAATTCTGAGAACACATCTTTTTACGGAATCGAAATCGGAGGTCCGGAAGACATTTAACGATCGAAAACTGATTTTTCAGCAAAATCTGCACCTCGTGCGCTAACCTCTGCAACTGTGCGTCGACTCATGAATTCATGCGCTGACCCGGGAAAAATTCCCAGGTTCATGCGTCGACCTCCAAGCTTCATGCGTCGGCGCATGGTCACAGAATTTCCAAAATGTCCGATTTTGTTTTCTTCATAACTTTTGAACCGTAAGTCCGTTTTGACCCCCGTTTAAAGCGTTGGAAAGCTAACGAAAAGTTCTTTCTATTAAAAATGGTTTGGGGAGTAAAAGGTGATTTAATTAATTCGTGTTTTTGGAAAATAGTCGGGTTGTCGGGTTTTTATCGCGTACAATGTGTGCGATTGATGTGTTATCATGCTATATGCTTTTAATATTTAACGTGTAGCTTGTGGGCCGTTATATGATGTGAATATACATGATGGAATGTTGTGATGATGGTTTATGGCTTTATGGCAAATATGTGCATTGTTTTGGATGTGAATCATACAATAGTGCATTGATGTGAATGTATATAGATTGTATGTGATTGTATGAGATGAATGCATGAATATATTGTGAATATGTATGCATTTCAAGAATGTCTTGAGTCATTTTGTATGTGAAGCATAATGATGTACATTCTTGTGTTGAGTGATTCTAATGAGAATCCGTTGTAACATCGTGTGCCTATGTGAGGTGTGAGCGATGATTACAAACGATTGTGTGCCTAGGTGAGGTGTGAGCAATCGGGTCGTGTGCCTGTGTGGGGTGTGAGCGATCCATAAATGATGTTGTTGTGTGGTAAAATACATTGTTTTATTGAATATCAATGTATGTTATTATGATGTGTTGTGGGTAGCCTTTGTGGTGTTAATCCCTTGTGGAAGTAATTGTGATTGTATGAGTGTTGTGGTTTGTCATGATATGCATTGTTTATGTGAAATTCCAATGTATGTGGTTGGTGGCCTTTATGGTTGGAATGCATTGTTTGAATTGTTTTCAATGCATGAATAATAAGATGATGAGTTGAAATATATGCATGATTATGGTTGCATATATGTGTGAAGATGCATTTGACTGTCATGAGTTCTTGGGTGTCAAGCATCATGATATGCATCTTGTAATGTCGTGTGCCCATGTGGGGTGTGGGCGACGGATTGGTTCCAGAGGGAACCCGCTATAACGTCGTGTGCCCATGTGGGGTGTGAGCGATGATTATAGACGATCGTGTGCCCGTGTGGGGTGTGAGCGATAGGATCGTGTGCCCATGTGGGGTGTGAACGATCGGGTCGTGTGCCCGTGTGGGGTGTGAGCGATCCCTAAACAATGTGTGCCTATGTGAGGTGTGAGCAATGGGTGAACATCGTAGGCTCGACGGGGAGTTACATTGGTAACGAGCGATGGTTCCAATAAGTTCCTGAGTGAACTTGAGATGATTGAGTCGGTACCGCATTGCATTTGCATAGAGTCGTGAGTCGGTCTCTATGATTTGCATTTATCATCTTTATAATTGTGCATTGATGAATAAACATAAATGTGTATGTTTATGTGGAATGATAAGAATTGTGAAAGTATGCATGATGAATATGCTTGGTTTTGTATATATATACAATGTGATGTATATGAGTGAGTTGTGATGAATTGTGGTGAGAATGTAGAATATGTGTATTTTTATGCTAAGATATATAATTATATGCATTGTTATTATGATAATATTTCTCACCCTTCTGCTGTTTTATAATGCTCTATGAGGCATTGCAGAGTAGGTATGCTGGTGGTCTTTTTGTGAAGCGTGTCTTCATTCTTTTGGTCGGTCGGCTCTGATATGTAGCACCGGGTAGCTAGGACGATTATGATTCTTTTGTGATACATTTGTACATGTATCTTGTTGATGAATGTTTATGTAAACATGAATTATGTTGGTGGATAATACTTGATGATATATATATATATATATATATATATATATATATATATATATATATATATTTGTATATATGTTGATGTTAATCAATGTTTAGATTTTCCGCTTTTATTCTAAATATTTAGATGTGGGTGTAAGGACTAAGTTCCTCTGTTGCAAAGTTACCCACTGTTGCATATCAATTGTTGAGCAGGTGTTGAATGTTTTAATTTCATGTATAATGTGACATACCTCTTTTATACTATGTTTATAATTATACTCTGACGGAATTTTTAATATGTGCATAAATGATTATGTGATTATTTGGGGGTATAGAAAGGGGGTGTTACATTAAGTGGTATCAGAGCCAGTGTTGAGTCAGTTGGTGTGACAGTTGAATACTGTCGTTGTTGTTTGTCCCTTAGTACGTGATATGTGTGTGGAACACTGTCAGTGCTTTCTGGTTTTTGGTAATCCTTTGTCTTCAGGTGTGAGATTGAGATAAGTGGGGGAGAAGCTAGAACTTCCCCAAGATGCTTCAGTTGTGGAGCGTGGGCTCAGTGTGCCGTTGATTGCAAGATTATAAGTGTGGTTTGGACAGCGTTGTTCCCGGTTCTGGAAGGAAGGCAGAGGTAAGGTTTATGTCAACTAAGGATTTGTGCCTTAGGTAGTTTTGTGCACTGGATGCAAGAAATGCTACTATAGTTTGGTAAAGATGGTTTATGCCCCATCATGATTGTCGGCTGTCTATTGACAAATTGAGGAACTGATCACCCTTAATCTCTTGTTGATAGTAGACGGGAATTATGTTGGATGGAATAGACGGGTCTTTCCGGCTTTGATAGTGTGTGCAATGAATTGTTTGGAATTTAAGAAAATGATTACGGATTGTTTTGTTGAGTCGAAGAAGATTCTTATATCGGAGGAGGAGACGGATTCGAGGTTTCTATATGTTGGTCAAGTTGGGAAGTCATTGAGAGAGAATGATTGGGTATTATTAAGGACTGCTTCTCAGAGAGTAGAGATTGAACTTAATTGGACGAAGGTGAATAGTGGAGGTTTATGTCTGCTAAGTAAGTAGGAAACTCTTAGTAGATGGGACTAGGAAATTTGTTTTGTCTGTGAGGATAGTGTTTTGGAAATTGGCAAGAAGCCATAGTGATGGGTCGTCAGTTGTGCATGGTTTTCGGATGTGTTTTTGGATGGAACATTAAGGTGTGGTCCTAGAGAGCTCCAGCTTTGTTAGTACCAACAGGGAATGATGATTGAATGGAATAACAAGCATGATGGTATTGGTATTGAGACTATAGAAAGTAAAACTTGGAGTTCGGGTGAGGTTTGGAGTCTTTGGAGTTTTAGAGCATTAATGGAAATTTGGAGGAAACCCTAGGTGTGGGTGTAATATTTAAGAGTTCTCTTGGCTTGGTTGAGTTTGAATGGAGTTGCAAGTGTATGGAATGTTGGATAAGAGTGGTGGATTGTGTGAGTTAAGGCTTTAATCGATTTGATGTGACTGGTTATGTTGTTATCATCGGAATAGACTGTGAATTACTCGGTTAAGCTTGGGTGTGAGTAGCCAGTTACCTAGTGAAAAGTTTTACAAAAGCTTTGAGAATTTATACTTTTTGGAATTTGGATTGGGCATTACAACGTACAGTGACGTTGCTTGGTGTTAGTAATGCGTCCGTAATGTTTGTGGAGTAGAGGAATTGTATCTTCTATATTTAATTGGATAAGTTTGTAGTGGTTTTGATTGAGGATATTTGGATCTGTTATAAACTCGGAGGAAGAACGAGTAGAGTGGTTGAGAATTGACTTGCAAGTGTTGAAAAGAGACAAAGTGATATGCTAAGTTATTCAAGTGAGAATTTTGGTTGAAAAGGTTAGTTTTCTTGGATATGTTATTTTTGATGGTGGTATTTGTTGTGGATTCATCGGGAGTAGATGCAGTTCTACGTTGAGGGACTCCAAAGTCGGTTAAAGTACTTAGAAGCTTTTTGGATTTTAGTTGGTTATTACCGCTGGTTATTGGAGACTTTGCTAAGTTCGTACTTCTGTTATCTCAGTTGACTTGCAAAGAGTGAGTCGTTTGTTTTGGACGTTCGTTGTGAGTAAGTTGTGGGGAGCTGATGTAGAAGTTGTCTACGGCTCCAGTTTTGGTTCTGTGTGACCCTGATGAACCGTTTGTGGGGTATTGGGATGCGTCCTTGATGAATCTAGTCAGTGTGTTAATGCAAGAGGGTAAAGTTGTGGCTTATGCTTTACGACAATTGAGGATTCATAAAGGGATCTATGCTATTCTGGATTTGGAATTAGTCGCGATTGTATTGTGTTGGAAAATTTGGAGGTATTATTTTTATGGTTCTCGGCTTGAAGTGTTGGGTAACCGCAAGAGTTTTAAGTACTTGGTTGGTTTGAAGGAATAGAGTATGAGACAATGAGGATGGTTAGAATTTGTGATGGGTTATGAATTTGGATTGGATTATCCTTGGGAAAGGTTAGTGTTGTATGTGATAAGTTAAGTCGAAAGTTTTTATACATGTCAGTTTTGATGGTTAGGAGTAATCAGAGTGTGCAACGGAAGCGTGAGGTGACATGATTCGTATATGCGTGTGGGACTGGTAAGAGTTCATAGGTTGAACATTGGAAACGTGTAGGGGTGTTGAGACCATTGGACGTTTCAGGATGGAAGTGATATGTGAAAGGTTTAACTATTATTCATGGGCTACTGTGTAGTTGGATGTTTTGGTTATATGGTCTATTTGGGAATCGTAGCATGGTTGTAATAATGTTGTGTGACAAGGATGTTGGTATTATGGTTGTGTGGAGGTTGTTTAGTCGATGTTGTGTCGTGGAACTTGTGTTCTTGTTTGTGTTGTTGCCTTGTTTCCATGGTGATGGTTCGAGTGCGCATAGCTAATTCCTGTGTCGTGTCGTTATGGTGGTTGCTGTTAGCAAGGTGGTTTGTCAGTTTTTGTTATTCGTGGTGTGCCTTTTGTGGGCATGTTAGTTTGTCGGTCGGATGCGAGAGTCGTATCCGGAGTTGTTTGAATCAGGTAATATTTTCGAGGACGAAAATTTCTAAAGTGGGGGAGAGTTGTAACGCCCGATTCCGATTATTCCCATTTTGTTGAGTCTTTTATTTAAATTGAGTGATAAATTATTTTATTTGTGAAATTGGTGTGTTAATATGCTATGTTGACATGTTATGATATTTTACCGTTTTTGAGAGTTTTCGGGGAAATTAGAATGAAGGGTATTTTGGACATTTCTCAATTAATAGTAAGTTAGAAATTTAGTGGAAATAGAATTTTGTGAGAAAATGAATTAATTGAATTTGAGTAGAAAATAAGAAAAGAAAATGAGAAAAAAGGAAAGTAGGAAAAGAAATAGAAAAGAAAAAGAGATAAGAAGAAGAAATAGGAGAGAAAGAGAAAGAAAAGGGAAATAGAGAGAGAAAGAAGATAAAGAAAGAGGAAGAAGAGAAAAGAGGAGAAAACTTGGAAAAACCTAGAAAACCATCAAGAACAATCATCTAGCAAGCTTGGAATCCGGGTAAGGGTGTGAAATCTTATTATCTCATCAATGTATATCATTATGTATGATTGTGTTGTTGTTGTTGTTGATTTTTATGAGTTTTGTATAAACCCTAAATGTAGAAAATGTTGTGAATGATGATCAAAACATGATTTTGTATGCATAAATGTGTTGTTGATGTTGTTTGAGGTTTGGGTACTGATATGGGTGTTATCTATTTGGTGTAAAGATGAGTTTGGAGTTGGGATACTTGTTGGTATGTTCCCATAGGTGTTGATTGAGTTTTGGGGTGTGAATAAATTGATAAAATTATGTTTCAAAATATTTCAAAAATGGAAAATGTGTTGGATGGCTTTTTAATGGTGAAAATATGGTATTATTTTGAATTCTGAGAACACATCTTTTTACGGAATCGAAATCGGAGGTCCGGAAGACATTTAACGATCGAAAACTGATTTTTCAGCAAAATCTGCACCTCGTGCGCTAACCTCTGCAACTGTGCGTCGACTCATGAATTCATGCGCTGACCCGGGAAAAATTCCCAGGTTCATGCGTCGACCTCCAAGCTTCATGCGTCAGCGCATGGTCACAGAATTTCCAAAATGTCCGATTTTGTTTTCTTCATAACTTTTGAACCGTAAGTCCGTTTTGACCCCCGTTTGAAGCGTTGGAAAGCTAACGAAAAGTTCTTTCTATTAAAAATGGTTTGGGGAGTAAAAGGTGATTTAATTAATTCGTGTTTTTGGAAAATAGTCGGGTTGTCGGGTTTTTATCGCGTACAATGTGTGCGATTGATGTGTTATCATGCTATATGCTTTTAATATTTAACGTGTAGCTTGTGGGCCGTTATATGATGTGAATATACATGATGGAATGTTGTGATGATGGTTTATGGCTTTATGGCAAATATGTGCATTGTTTTGGATGTGAATCATACAATAGTACATTGATGTGAATGTATATAGATTGTATGTGATTGTATGAGATGAATGCATGAATATATTGTGAATATGTATGCATTTCAAGAATGTCTTGAGTCATTTTGTATGTGAAGCATAATGATGTACATTCTTGTGTTGAGTGATTCTAATGAGAATCCGTTGTAACATCGTGTGCCTATGTGAGGTGTGAGCGATGATTACAAACGATTGTGTGCCTAGGTGAGGTGTGAGCAATCGGGTCGTGTGCCCGTGTGGGGTGTGAGCGATCCATAAATGATGTTGTTGTGTGATAAAATACATTGTTTTATTGAATATCAATGTATGTTGTTATGATGTGTTGTGGGTAGCCTTTGTGGTGTGAATCCCTTGTGGAAGTAATTGTGATTGTATGATTGTTGTGGTTTGTCATGATATGCATTGTTTATGTGAAATTCCAATGTATGTGGTTGGTGGCCTTTATGGTTGAAATGCATTGTTTGAATTGTTTTCAATGCATGAATAATAAGATGATGAGTTGAAATATATGCATGATTATGGTTGCATATATGTGTGAAGATGCATTTGATTGTCATGAGTTCTTGGGTGTCAAGCATCATGATATGCATCTTGTAATGTCGTGTGCCCATGTGGGGTGTGAGCGACGGATTGATTCCAGAGGGAACCCGCTATAACGTCGTGTGTCCATGTGGGGTGTGAGCGATGATTATAGACGATCGTGTGCCCGTGTGGGGTGTGAACGATCGGATCGTGTGCCCATGTGGGGTGTGAGCGATCGGGTTGTGTGCCTGTGTGGGGTGTGAGCGATCCATAAACATTATGTGTCTATGAGAGGTGTGAGCAATGGGTGAACATCGTAGGCCCGACGGGGAGTTACATTGGTAACGAGCGATGGT
The DNA here is from genome assembly GCA_022829125.1 of Lathyrus tuberosus. Classification (NCBI taxonomy): domain Eukaryota; kingdom Viridiplantae; phylum Streptophyta; class Magnoliopsida; order Fabales; family Fabaceae; genus Lathyrus; species Lathyrus tuberosus. The sequence goes on from JALAZF010000102.1 coordinate 11,599,554, forward strand.
TCCAATAAGTTCCTGAGTGAACTTGAGATGATTGAGTCGGTACCGCATTGCATTTGCATAGAGTCGTGAGTCAGTCTCTATGATTTGCATTTATCATCTTTATAATTGTGCATTGATGAATAAACATAAATGTGTATGTTTATGTGGAATGATAAGAATTGTGAAAGTATGCATGATGAATATGCTTGGTTTTGTATATATATACAATGTGATGTATATGAGTGAGTTGTGATGAATTGTGGTCAGAATGTAGAATATGTGTATTTTTATGCTAAGATATATAATTATATGCATTGTTATTATGATAATATTTCTCACCCTTCTGCTGTTTTATAATGCTCTATGAGGCATTGCAGAGTAGGTATGCTGGTGGTCTTTTTGTGAAGCGTGTCTTCATTCTTTTGGTCGGTCGGCTCTGATATGTAGCACCGGGTAGCTAGGACGATTATGATTCTTTTGTGATACATTTGTACATGTATCTTGTTGATGAATGTTTATGTAAACATGAATTATGTTGGTGGATAATACTTGATGATATATATATATATATATATGTATATATGTTAATGTTAATTAATGTTTAGATTTTCCGCTTTTATTCTAAATATTGAGATGTGGGTGTAAGGACTAAGTTCCTCTGTTGCAAAGTTACCCACTGTTGCATATCAATTGTTGAGCAGGTGTTGAATGTTTTAATTTCATGTATAATGTGACATACCTCTTTTATACTATGTTTATAATTATAATCTGACGGAATTTTTAATATGTGCATAAATGATTATGTGATTATTTGGGGGTATAGAAAGGGGGTGTTACACCTTGCAGATTTCTTTGGTGTGCCTAACTCTCCTCGACACCTTCAGAGAGAGTATATCGCAGGAAACCAAGGGGTGGTATTCAAAGAGGACCCCACTATTAACCAAAACCAACAAAATCCAAGAAATATACCTCAGACGAATGTACCAAACTAGGGAGTAGTCGAACCCCTTAGGGTTCAACCACAAATTCCTGTAGGGGAACAACCAAGAGTGGTTTTGGTGAATAGAAATTAAGATGCTGACAATGTAGTACAATAAGTTCGACGTAATGATATGGCAGCAGACAACAATCTGGAAGCCATGGTCGAAAGGATTATGGTCCAAAATGGGGTAAACTTTGGCTTGCGAAGGCCAAATTATACATCTCCATTGTCAGAATACATTATTCAGTCGGAGTTACCCCATAGAACAAAGGTCCCTAAGTTCACTAAGTTATCTGGGGACACCACCGAGTCCACTGTCAAACACGTGGCCCGATATGTGTTAGAGGCTGGAGAAATCGCGAATAATGAGAACCTTAGGATAAAATACTTCCCAAGTTCTCTAACGAAGAATGCCTTCACGTGGTTTACAACTTTGCCACCTAATTTGATACACAATTGGACCCAGTTAGAACGGCTGTTTCATGAGCAGTTCTATATGGATAAAATGAAGATTAGTCTGAAAGAGTTGGCTAGTATAAACCGTAAATTCACTGAGCCAATAGATGACTACTTAAATAGATTCCGACTGCTCAAAGTAGATGTTTTACACAGGTACCAGAGCATGAGTTAGTCGAAATGGCCACTGGAGGCCTTGATTATTCTATTAGAAAGAAGTTAGATACGTAATATCTAAGAGATATGGCCCAATTAGCTGATAGAGTGCGACAACTATAATGCCTAAAAGAGGAAAAGGCTAGGGCGAATAAAAACAAAAGGGTGACTTACGTCGAAGTTAATGACGAAGATGAAAAATATTATAATGAGCCAGTAAGTTTCGAAGAAGGCGAGATAGGTCTTGCTGAATTGAAACAAGGCCCACCTTACTCTTGTAAGTTGTTGGCCCATTCGAATGGGAAAAATCCTGTCGAACCTGAGAAAAATGACAAATTCCCCAAGAAAACTTATACTTTCGACGTTACTAAATGTGACGAAAATTTCGATTTGTTAGTTAAGGAAGGGCAAATGATAGTGCCACCTGGTGCTAAAATGCCTCCTTTAGAACAAAGGAAAAAAAGAGGGTTTTGTAAATATCATAATTTCTCGGGCCATAAGACTTCTCAATGTTTTCTTTTCAGGGATCTTGTTCAGAACGCAATCCAAAAAGGAAGGCTGAAGTTTGGGGAGGAGTCCAAAAATCAGATGAAGATCGATTCAGACCCCCTACCAGTAGCTGATGCTCATTATACTGAACCAACGGAGGTCCATATGGTCGAGGTTGCTGAAGGCCTCGACAATGATGTCAATATGATCGAAATCGCTGATGATTTCAACAATGAGGTAGTCATGGTCAAGATTACTGAAAATCTCGACCAAGAATTCATAAGGAGTTTTCCTACAAGGTGTGTCGAAAGTTTCACCAACAACGCTACTGGTGGTGTTGAGGTCATTGAAGGAGCCGACAAGGGAGTTACTGAGGATTCCCAGTGGATGTTGGTAACAAAAGAAACCGCTGACGGTTTCGTGCAGATGGATAAGGCAGCTGAGGGCATACAGATGGAATCGAGCAAGCTTGGCATCACCGGGATGTCAAAATGGAAGTTAATATGGTGGAGATTTCTCAGGAGTCACCAATGGAAGTCGGTGATGAACGCCGACAGGAAGAGTACAACAAGCTGGCCTTCGCAAAAGAGGAAAAAAATTTGGTTGACTTTATGCAAAGGTGTCAAAGGAAGGGATCTGAAGTCATGCTCTTCCCTAGGTGTAGCGTTGTGTTTGACAAAAAAGCAGCGCAGAATCTTGAAGGAGTACGAAAGGCCAAGCAAAAGTGGGAGAAAACCCATCACGACCCACGGAGTTTCGACCCTAGGAGGTATGCGTCGAACCAGGAACAACCAAAGGCTAGAGTGCCAGGGGTAAGACCTGCTACGTTTAAACCATTTGTTAAAATCTTTAATGGCAAGTGGGTAAAACCAAATGAGAATAGGCAGAAAGGCCAGCAGAAGTGGAAAGATTTCGACGTCAACAGGGGCTCGTCAATTACCTATCGCAAGGAATTTCAATCCTCCAAAAAATTGGCCAACATTTCTGAGAACTACAAAGGTAAAAATCGCATGTCGAGGTCGTAGTGGAGGAGGGATCAGCGAAGGAGGAAAGCCCAAAGGGAGGCTGAATCGAAAGATAAGGCTGAATCAAGTACGAACATACCTGCCGAAAGCAACGGAAAGGGAAAAACAAAGGTTGTCGAAAAATTGCCCATAGGGCGGAAATTATTCAAAACTCAAGAGGAAGAGGCCAGGGAGAAACATGATCAAGCTATAGCGGAAGATGAGATGATGACAAATGACTTCGATTCTGATTCAGAGGCCTCGTTGGACATTATTGTGAATGTGGTATCAGTATTTCCTAGAGAATTTGACCAGATCACGGAGGTCGAAGAGGTTGATGCCTATTCAGAAGCTGAAATGGCTGCACATAAACCAGTGTACTACTATGTAATGAACAATGGCTGTGTCAAAGAGCAGAATGCCTTCTTTGAACGGCCGGATGAGGCAATGAAGAGCCATTTGAAGCCTTCATTCATCACTAGGAAAGTTGAAAATGTTCCAGTGAATAAAATCTTGGTTGATTGCGGCTCTATAGTGAATTTGATGCCCCACTTTATGTTGAGAAAGATTGGAAAATTCGATACAGACACTAAACCACACAACATGGTTCTGTCGAATTATGAAGGAAAAATTGGCACTACTCTTGGTGTTATACAGGTTGACCTAATAGTTGGAACTGTTACAAGGCCTACCGTTTTTATGGTGGTCGAAACAAAGGCAAACTATAATTTGTTGTTGGGACAAGAATGGATACATGGAATTAGGGCTGTACCATCTTCCATGCACCAGAGGATCACAATATGAAGGCCAGACGACATCGTTGAGAATACTGAGGCCGATCAAGGATATTTCAACGCCCCAATCAACCACCTCGACAGGCGCCAGTACGATAACCATTTAGCCAATATTGCTCCATGCAATCCGACTGATTTTGCTTTTACCCCAGATGATGAAGCATACTGCTCATTGCATTTGCATCCCGTCAATGGATTTAGATGTGATAAAGAGGTGGTAGGTGAGGATGATTTTGCATATCCTGCGCCTGTACCTGGAATAACCCCGAAAGGTTGGGGAAGTGAGTTCAGTGATGATGTCTAAACTCGAAGTAATGAGAAAGATTTCGACTTATATAGCCGAGAACAAATTGCGAGCGGTCTTAGAGGCTGAAGTTAAAAACATGGCTGACAAAGCCAATGAAGGTTCACATAAAGGAGGTCCTGGTAAGGACTTTGATCCAGAACCACCTGATCAGGTTCGGAATGAAGAACAAAGGCCCGACGTTATTTATGATGATGAACCTTTGGGTTTCGAGAAGGATCCGTTGGCAACCAATATCAAAATGCTAGCGCAAGATCCACTTGAAGAAATCGAATTGCGAAAGGGGGCAGTGAAAAGGCCTACTTACATCAGTGCCAACATTACTCCACAACTCAGAGTCGAAGTAATCCAATTGCTAAAAGAGTTCAAAGACTGTTTTGCGTGGGATTACGATGAGATGTCTGGTTTGAGCAGAGAGTTTGTCAAACTAAAGCTACCAATCAAGTCTGGAAAGAAGCCGATCAAGTAGAATCCCAGACGGTTTGCACCAGCAATCCTCTCGAAGATCAAAGAAGAAGTCGAAAGGCTTCTTCGTTGCAGATTTATTCGAACGGCCAGGTATGTCGAATGGCTTACAAACATTGTGCCTGTTATAAAAAAGAATGGGACTTTGAGGGTTTGCATAGACTTCAGAGACCTGAATGCTGCGACCCCAAAGGACGAATACTCAATGCCTGTGGCGGAAATGCTAGTCGATTCTGTCCCTGGCCATCAATACCTTAGCATGCTCGACGGGTATTCTGGGTATAATCAAATATTTATTACTAAAGATGATGTCCCTAAGACGGCGTTTCGATGCCCTGGGGCCTTAGGCACTTACGAATGGATAGTTATGCCTTTTGGCCTAAAAAATGCCGGGGAAACATATCAAAGAGCAATGAATACAATCTTCCATGATTTTATAGAAACTTTTATGCAGATTTACATTGATTATATTGTTGTGAAGTCTGTTTCAGGGAAGAACCATATTGACCATCTTCGACAGTCATTCGGAAGGATGCGAAGACATGGTCTCAAAATAAACCCTCTCAAATGCGCTTTTTGTGTGCAAGTGGGAGACTTCTTAGGCTTTGTGGTCCACAAAAATGGAATTGAAATAAACCAGAATAAGACCAAGGCCATCATGGAAGCGAAAGCGCCATCGACAAAAAAGGAACTGCAGTCACTGTTGGGAAAGATCAATTTCTTGAGAAGATTTATCTCAAATCTCATCGGAAAAACTCAATCCTTTTCACCTCTACTCCGATTGAACAAGAAAGGATTCAAATAGGGGCAAGCTCAATAGGAAACTTTCGACAAAATCAAAGAATATTTGAGTGATCCTCCAATCCTAGCACCGCCTTATAGAAATAGGAGTATGAGATTGTACATATCTGCGACGGACAAAACGTTAGGGAGCATGTTGGCTCAAGAGGATGAAAATGGCATCGAAAGAGCCATTTATTACCTTAGTAGGGTTTTGAACGATGTAGAAACTTGGTATAACATGGTTGAGAAATTATGTTTATGCCTGTATTTCTCTTGTACAAAATTAAAGCATTATATAAAGCCAGTTGATGTTTATGTTTTGTCTCATTTCGATATCGTTAAGCATATGTTATCCAAACCTATTTTGCATAGTCGAATTGGTAAGTGGGCATTGTCATTGACTGAATACTTCCTAACGTATAGACCTTTAAAGGCCGTTAAGGGACAAGTGGTAGCAAACTTTATTGTCGACCACTCTATAAGCGAGAACACGTCGAATTATCTTGAACTTGAACCTTGGAAATTATATTTCGACGGCTCAAGTCATAAAGATGGCACAGGCGTCGGAGTCTTGATTATTTCTCCTTACAAAATACCAACAAAATTCAAATACAAAGTCGAAGGTCTTTGTTCGAACAATGAGGCTGAATATGAAGCCTTAATAGCTGGACTTTAAATTTTGTTGGAATTGGGGGCAACTCGAGTCGAAATAATGGGAGATTCAGAGTTAGTCATCAAGCAGATTACGAGGGAATACAAGTGCGTAAAAGAGAATCTCATCACGTACTTTGTAATAGTCAATAGATTAATGTGAAAGTTCGAGACGGTAAGTGTTCGACATATACCTCGACTAGAAAACCATGTGGCCAATGACTTGGTTCAAATTGCTTCTGGGTACAAAATTTCGAAAGAAAAGTTGCAAGACGCAATCAAAGTCAGAGGTAGAGTTGTATCAACCAGATTATCCCCATCAGTTTTGGAAGCTACAAAACTAGGGTACGTTGATAAGGAAAATTTTGAAATCTTAGCCATGGATAGTTTGACGGACGAAGATTAGAGGAAGCCAATAGTAGAATATTTGCGAAAACCAACAGTATCCACAGAGCGAAAAACCAGGTATCGTGCTTTGAGCTATGTTCTTTTGGGTAATGAATTGTTTAAAAAGACCCCTGAAGGAGTCTTACTCAAATGCCTTAGTGAATCAGAGGCATACTTAGCCCTTTCAACTGTCCATAGTGGGGAATATGGGGCACATCAGGTAGGCCACAAAATGAAATGGCTTCTGTTTCGACAAGACATGTACTGGCCTAGTATGTTGAAAAACTGTATCGAATTCGCCAAAGGATGTCAAGAATGCCAAGTGCATGCAGGTATACAACATGTCCCTGAAAGCGAACTACACTCCATATTCAAACCATGGCCCTTTAGGGGTTAGGCTTTTGATTTAGTTGGTGAGATTCGACCAGTATCATATAAGAGTCAAAGGTACATTTTGGTAGGTATTGATTATTTTACGAAGTGGATCGAAGCATACCTTTACCAAATGTTGACCAAGAGGATGTGATCGAATTCATTAAGAAACACATCATCTACAGATTTGGAATCCCATAAACTATTACAACGGATCAAGGATCTATTTTTATTGGTCGAAAGATGCAGGAATTTGCTAGAGAGATGGGTTTCAAGCTGTTAACCTCTACACCCTATTATGCTCAGGCTAATGGTCAAGTGGAAGCAGCGAACAAGTTAGTGATTGATAAAGAAACATGTGGGAAAGAAGCCGAGGAATTGGAACAAGACATTATACCAGGTTCTCTGGGCATGTCAAACTTCTCCCAAAGACACAACTAACACTACTCCTTTTCGTTTGACTTTTGGTCAAGATGCAGTTTTACCTGTAGAAATATACTTACAATCAACAAGGATCCAAAGGCATCATGAGATCCCTTCTGAATCCTATTGGAATATTATGTTAGATGAGTTAGTAGATTTGGATGAAGAAAGACTTAATGCCTTAGAGTTGTTAAAAAGGTAAAAGAAAAGGGTAGAAAAGTCTTACAATAAGAAGGTTAAAGTGAAGACTTTTTCTCCTGGAGAATTGGTTTGGAAAGTAATTTTTCCTATGGATCGAAAGGTTATGTCTTTGGGAAAATGGTCTCCTAAGTGAGAAGATCCTTTTTAAATCATACAAGTTTTTTCAAACGGTGCTTATGAGATTGAAGAGATAGATGAAGATAAAAGAATCTTGAAAGTAAATGGTAAGTATTTGAAAAAAATATAAACCTGTGGTTCAAGAATTGAAAATCATTTATGAGTAATTGCAGAAAAATTGGTCGAAGCCAACTTGGTATATAATTGCCAGAATGGCTCAATTCATTACATCAAAAGCCTCGAAGGGCTGAGAAATATTGTATTAAAATAAAAAAGGACAAAATTGATAAATAAATTGCAAGTTAAAAAGGAAGATTGCCCTTCATCTTGAGGTACTTCGACCTGTGAAGCTCAAGACGTTTCTCACATGAGATTTTGTCAAGTTTAAGCGTTGCAACTTCTGCTTCCAGCCGTCGAGCTTTGTCGAGGAACTCCAGTGCAAGTTTTAATTCTCTGACCACTTCAGATTCATCAGAGGCTAGCAGTTCAGCATTACGTTGCTCAGCCTTAGAGATATTGGCTTGCAGATCCTCGATTTGTTTCCTCCAGTTGGCAATTTTCTCTTTTTTGTTTTCGACCTCCAAGTTGTGTTGCTCTTTCATCTTTTACAATTCTCCCACTCTAGATTCTGATTCAGAAGCAGCCGTCTATACAATAGCCTCACATCCAAATTTGGTCTCAAGTGCATCATTGATCTGAGACAGTTGTTTAAGATCGGCGGCGACTTGGTCGCTCATGGTACCAAGCTCAAGGATAATGGTTGCAGTTTTAGGGGAGACAGTTTGAAGATCAACCTGTTTGAGAAGAGTCTTCAATTGAAGAGGGGCGGTGACATCCGACTCCAAAAGTCTGAAGAGGTTACCTTTGAAGACTTTTTCTTTTATCTTCAGAAGTGCCTCATTTGCAGGTTTGCTCAAAAGTTGATCTCCGGAAGCTGTCAAAGCACTTAAGCTACTCTCGGAAGAGCTCCCTCATTTGATAAAGACAATTTTCAAATATTCACTAGGGTTAGCCGCCTTGAGGTGATTAAGTTCTTCTTCAGAAAGAGCTACAGCTATCCTGGTCGAAGGTTTAGTACTCTCAGCATTTACATCAACTTTAGGAGCAACAGTGTGTTCTCTTTGGACCTGCTCTTTGACAGATTCACTTTCAGCTTTATCTTCATCATCCTTATCGTCTTCATCATCATCATCATTATCATCTCCTCCATCGTCATCATCATCATTTCCACCAGCTTCAGGATGGAACTTTTATGGGTCATCATCTTCTTCTTCTTCTTCTTCTTATTCCATTTCATCATCTTGGACAACAACGTCCGGATCAACATCATTTGGGTCTTTGTTGCCTGAGGGTTCAACCACTAGGGAGTCATTCTCATAAGATTTCTCAACCAGGGTATTGCCTTTGTCCATAGCTGCTATTTCTGTATTCATCTCTTCAGGAATGCTTTGGTCATGTTCCTACTCATGCTCAGAGCCACTTGTCTGAGATTGTTGAGTGGTGGTCCGTGCAGACGAAGTCGGGATTTCCTTTTCAGCAGGTTTGTTGATTTCATCCATCGAACATTTCCCTGAAACTGCGTCAAGGAGAGTTGTTGGAGAAGGAGATTTGGCTATTGGTTGGGTTGAGGTACATGTACCATCCTGAAATGACAAAGTAAATAAGATTAGGTTGAAACAAAAGAAAGCCAGTAAGGTAGACAGTTTAAGGGAGATTTCAATTACCTTAAGTTCTTCGACTCCAAGCCTGGAGTTGTCACTTTCAAGCTGAACCGGAGTTGCCTTCGATGTACCCTGAGGGGAAGACTCCAAGTCGCTTCGAGTAGCAGATGCTTGAGAGACCTTTGCTGCCTTTACCTTAGGCTGACTTGAAGTCTTAGTAGTCCTAAGCTATTTCTTCCTCTTCTTAGTTTTTTGATCCTCAGGTGGAGAGTGATCGTCGTCGTCCGATTCGAGCACAATTTGGGCAGTAGCCCTTTTAGACTTCTTCTTTTGAGGAGTAGGAGGTGGTCGTCGAGAGCTCTAAGAAAAAGTCAAAGTGTTAGAAGGCTTAACTATACACAGCACAGGAAAATTTAGTGAGCAAAAGTTACCCTTGTGGCTGGCTCGTTCTCTTCTTCGATTGGTCTTTTGGCTGCAGGTTTCTTCGGTAAGAAAATAAACAAAATAATTGCAAGTTAGTAAGAAAAGTTGAGTAAGGGAAATCTAAAATTCGAAAATCTTCATTCCACACCTTTATAAATTTCGAATTCAATGCGAACATCTTCGATACCGATATGAAGTGGTCCTTTGAAACTATCTAGGGTGTACTTTGTCGCAACCACCCGCTGGGCTTTTGGTTTTGACTACTGACGAAGGATTTTTATAGAATCCCCACAGACAAACCATTCTGGAAATGGAGGGGCAAGGGCCACTCCAAAATCAGCAGATGGTAGTTGAGGGAACTTGAGAGGAAATAATTCAAAAGCCATTTCGTAGCGTCGCTCAGGCGGCATGCACGAAGGGAGTTTCAAACTCTCTATTTTCTTTAAAAAAATTTCCTTCAGAGTAACAGCAGCCTCGCGGACGGTTCGACTAAGATCATCTGGGCGATAAATAGTTTCAAAGAACTTTTAGAATGACTGGATTTCCTTGATGTGCGTAGAGTTACCTTTCTTGGTTTTCTCCTGCACAGAGAGAAAAGCTTCATCAATCAGCTGAGTGAAGGAAGAAACATCAAAGAACCTCTCAGTATAATACTTTGACCACCACGTGTTGAATTCTGGAGTGCAGAAACAACTAGGCTCAAAGTTGATAAGAGAAAGGGACGCTTTGTATGCATGGCGAGCCATTTGTGTCGTGGCTATATCCTCAGTATAGCTGGTATGATGGAGGAGGAGATGTCCTTTCTACTCAGATAAGCATCTTGGGAGGGTTTGGACCAAACCAAACTGGCAAGCAACCAGATTGGGTTGGTAAGCAATCAAAGAAACTTGACCTCTTCCGAGATTAAGTCGAAGGGTCAAAAGTCTTAGTATCAGAAAAGCCTCCCAGATCAACTTTGATTCCTCTTCTTGGGCTTTGTCTGAAGTAGGGAAAGGCCTAGTGAACCACTCAGGGCCATACTTCCTTTCAGTGAAAGGGGCCATGCTTGAAGTAAACTCATGGTGTTTTGCGTACATCTTGATGAAGCTAAGAAATGCTGGCCTGAGTAATTGGCCCTCTTTGTCGGGAGTTAGTTGCACCAAGTGGGTCTCTTCGACTCGCCGATCTTTGATTTCTTTGGCATCCTCTTTGACAGATCCTTTGTTTGGAAGGCTCGCTTCAAAAGAGGCATTTAGCCAGAGTTGAAGCAGCCAGAAAGGCCCCGACAGTAGCAGTTTCCCCTCTGCAGCTAGCTCTTTGAGTTGAGTGACACCTTCACTCAGGGACTCATAGAGGTGTCCTAAAATCATTTCGCTCAGACAAACGTCTCGACTGTTGTGAAGTTGAGTGGCAAGTGTGAGGAATTTTTTGGCTACGTGCAGGGATCTCGAGTAGAACACGCAGTGTGACAGCCAAACAGTAAGAAAAGCTATATGCTATTGGTTAGTGACATCAGTGGTTTTGGGGTCATAATAGTGTTTAATGAAGTTCGTGTAAGTAGGTTTGGCAGATGCAAAGCCTATTTGGTCCTCAGAGTGTAGTTCTGGGTCATAAAGCTTCCCAGTTGGATTTAGCCATGTGATAGCGGCCACATCAAATAGTGTTGGGGTCATCATCCCACAAGGGAGATGAAAAGTATAGTGGGTGGTAGCCCAAAAGTAAAGAGATGAAACTAGCATGGTCGAACAGTATGCATGACCTGTTTTCATCAACATAATCAGGTCGTAAACCCCTAAATCTTTCCAGGTTTGGGCTTTAACCTTACCTTGGTAAGCCAGTTCAGATAAAGGTCAGAATATTTGAAGGATGGAGTTGCCCTAAATATCCTAGATCCTTCATTCATATAACGTAAGTCTATGTTATTGAGAGCTACAACGTCAGGAGAATTGGCTTCTACTTTAGATTTGTTAGCTTGCCCTATGGGTTTGGTCTTATGATAGGAAGGGAAATACTCGCTAAGTTTCTCATAATCTGTATCTAGAGCAGAAAAAGGGCCAGATAAAGCGTATGGTTTACCGGAGACAAGAACAGGGATTAATACCTGGGATTCGTAGGATGCTTTGCAGATTCTTCACTGTCTTTGGCCCATCAAGCGTAGCAAAAAGAGGAAGTTAAGACTGAGTCTTTGGCTCTTTTGGTTTTTGGATTTTCCTGGAGTCTTTGATGTTGGAGGTTGAAGATGCCATTGTTTAAGAACAAGAAATTTGGGTTTGTTTTCTAAGAGTGAAGAAGCTGGGAAGAGGGTAAAGAGTTTTGAAGCGTAAAAAGAAAAAATGGTTTAGAGAGAGACTACTTAAAGGCTATGGAATATCAACAGACCTTAAATCAGCATTAAAGGGATAGTGTTGTAGTGGGACACGTGTCTCATTGGGAGCGATAGATGGGACGGTGGCAGTTACTGCCTATACCCCACTATCTCCTAGACTTTAGGAGGTATGATGATGACTAGTGAATTTGGTGCGCTTTGAGGAGATTTTTTCAGAGATTTCCATAATGACCATGACGTCATGGAGTGGTTTAGAAGAAACTGGAAAGTTTGTGGAACATGGAAGTTCTAGTTATATCAATACCCACGTAAGGTGGAAAGAAGGCGTCGAATGCCATTGTCAAAAAATGCCCTTTTCTTCAGTGACGTCGAAAAAGACATTTTTGGGGGGCAATTTGTTAGCTCCTAATTTCGACGCATAATGTAGGGTTAAGAGTTTTTCCTAAGAGATGGAATTTCTGAAGTTCTATGAGGCTTCGACAGAGATATTGCTATCAGAAAATCTAGTCGAAAGCTATCCTTCTGCAGAGAAGAGATGATTTAAAAGACTTCGAAATATTTTTAAGAGTTTGGAAGAACTTTTCGACGGAAGGCTAAGGGGTACCGTTCGACGCGAGGGTTTGAATTCAAAAATAGGAGGGACCAGTTATTCCTATCCGATTTTGAAGAGGACATGTGGCGTTCATCCAAGAGGCCAAGACATGCACGACGCCATGTGTTTCGCCCTAATTAGTAGCCCGTTAGTGGGTAGTTAGTTTTAACTATTATAAATAGCAAGTTTTAGAAATAGATTTGGGTGTGTTCAAATGTATACAAAAAACTCAGTGTGCTCAAAGTACCAGCGTAGAGAAAAGAGCGTAATGTATGTTGATGTAACACCATTTTTTACAATTCAATGCAATTTTCTAAGTTTCTTTTCATTTCATGCAAGTTAAACTTATGCATTTACCAACCTTTTCGACGTAAAGCCTTTTTTAAATCCTTTTACCTTTTAATTGCCTTACATTTCTTAGAGTAGATTTTTTTACTTATTTACTCTGTCGAAGTACTCTTAATATTTTCCAGAAACTTACACAAGAAACCAATTTAGCACATGTTCTAGGATTTAGTGTGGTCGATCCTGCAAGTTACTCGATTTTATACAAAATTGATAGACTAGAGGTTGTTTACTATTTTTCCCAGTAAACAGGATGATGATGTGTCCCCGCGTGGGGAGCACGTGGAAACTGTGGGGAGGACGTGTGAGCGCTCCTCATGTGATTTAATGAATTGGAGCTTCATTGGCCCCTCCCCGACGAGGGGCTGGGTTGGGTCGTGCCCGACAGTGGGGCAGCCTCTGGCCCAGTCTAGAACAGGAGCCCCCTAAGTCGTTGCTCTGAAGCAGAGGAGTAGTGACATAAGAGTCAATTCTGGTGTTGAGGAGGGGCGAGTGGACTTGCCCGAAGGAGCGTTGCACGTGCCCGAGACGCTGATCTCACAGGGCAATGCGCGTGACTAGTCGTAGGAGCCATTAGTTGTGCTTAACAACAGGGTCGATCATGCGCTCACCTCGAGGACAAGTGCTTAGAGGAAGTCCTCCCGCCACACGTAGTCATGGTTCTTTTCCAACTTCTCCCAGAAAAGCGTTCTCGACAATGAAATGGTCGGCCATTGCGCTCGACGTACCAGCCGATGTGACGGAAGCGAAAGGAAAGGACACGTCATTTCCTCGAGCCAGCGAGGGGCTTGAAGGGACTCGCATGGAGTCTTCTTGAGCCACATGTCAGGAGTAATAAATGCTTATGACGGCTATGGGTAGGGGTATTTGAGTGCCTACGAAACGATTCGCTTCCCGTGCTAGAGCTTATAAATGCGGAGAAAGATTGATTCATTTGTACACTCCCCTCATTCTAGCTTAAGAATTTCTCAAAGTCTCTCAAGGCTCTCTCTGCTCTCCTACGTCCGTTCGCCGCCATAGACGCTGTCAGCCTCTTGCTCTGTCGTCCAGATTATTCTTTGTATAAGTAAGTCATCTGACTTTCTCCAGATTTTATGCGTTTTCTGGCTTTTAAGAATTTTTCGGGGAGTTTCTTGAGTCTCCGATGAAGTTTTCGACGACTTTCCCTGTGAGCCCTTGAAGTTCCCAACGACCTCATGAAGTTTCCGGCGGAATCATGAAGTTTTCGATGAAGATTCCAAGGTCATCATGAAGATTCTGGGAAAATGAATGGATTTTTAGATGAAGGTCTCGAGGACCACATGAGGCTTTAGCGTCCTCGCTGGGTTCGACGTAGGGGAAACCTCCTCCCCGCGGACGCGTGTGTACCTAGAGGAAGTCCCTCGTCGAGGATACTTCCTACGCTTGACTCTGGTGGGGAACTTAAGTGTCGAGGAATATTTTCCCCGCGGAGGGGGGTTTCATGTTCTGCGTCGAGGAGAATTTCCTCACGACCATGCGCTTGTCGGTAAGGGCTTCCGTCGAGGGCGTGTGTCGAGAATTTCGTCACCCTTTCACTTGATTTGCGGTGGAAGGGTGGATTTGATCTTATCGTCAAATTAACCGTTTCCTTCTGCTTTTCAGGTTAAATGGATCTGAAGCCCGAGGATGCCGTCATGGTCGATAAAGACATCATCGATGTAGAAAATATTGGCGGGGACGTCGAAGACCACTTAGCCAACGTGAACACTGAATCTTACTCTGTGTGGGCTGGGATGGAACTCTTGTCCGCTGTTTCGCGTTTCAACCTCGACGACTCGGAGGTTTTCCCCACTGTCGAGAAACTGGAGGAAGGGACACCCGCGAACTGGAGGGTTTAGAAACCCAAGGAAACTGACTGGATTTGCTCGACCTACCCGGGGAAGCGCTTCCCAATGTATGAGTTCTCCTTCTAGGAAGCGAGGCTTCGCCTGCCCTTCAGTGATTTTCAAATGGGGGTGTTCCAATGGTTGGACTTGGTACCCTCGCAGCTTCATCCTAACGCAATCACGTTCATGTGGGCGTTTGAGCTCATATGCCAATATCTCCAAGTCGGTGCTATGCTCCCACTGTTTTTCCGCATCTTCCACCTGCAGCGACAGAATCAACAAGGACGACACAACTGGGTATCCTTGAAACAACCAAGGAAGTTGTTCAAAGCGTATCTGGACTCTGTCCGGTTCTTCAAGGATAGATATTTCATTGTGAAGCCTGTGACTCACGCCGCAATCGATTTCCTGTTCGATCGCATGGAGAAGCTCGTCGACGGGTGGATAGAGGATACCCTTAAAGCAAAGTTTCCTCTCGAGTGGCAGGACGCCCACTTTAAAAGGGGGACGAAGAGCCATATCACGAAGCCCCACGAGCTGGGTGAGGATGATACGCTCTCCTATGATAAGATAATGGGCTTCATCGATAACTTCACTCCCGCCAAGTGTGTGACCAAGGACGGGAGCTTTGTCCGGGACGACAATGGGGAAATTGCCCTCGAGGTCCGTTTAATCAACACCAAGGCACTCCTCGAGTGCGGTTCCGATGAGGAGGACTTAAGGCTCTTAGGTAGTGAGTGTTTTTAATTATTTGTCTGCTCGTTTCTCCTTGTTATATTGACTCGCTCCTTTCTTTGTTGCAGGTCAGATGTCGAATATCCAAGAACGCATGCTGAAGCTCGTGGGGACCAAAGGTGTGAAGAAGGCTCCCAAGGGTCGTGTTTCCCAGGTCCAGCAGATAGCTAAGGCCGACCAGGGGGCCGGGGGCTCCTTCTTTCCCCAGTAAAGCCATTCCCATGTCTATCAGGATCCTCTGGACAAGAAATAACGTCTCGAGGAGTCTGGTCCCGTCGACCTTCCGGAGGGTGCTGTCGGGGAGAGGTTCGTGCTACCTTTATTTCATCGTACCCGGGGGATCTTCAACAAGGACAACTCCCTGATTGTGCCCGAGGTTGAATCCAAGGCGATCCTCACGCTCGACAAGGGTACGAGAAGAAAGGCATTGTCCGAGAATGCGGATGCCATGTTGAGGGTCCTCGATAGAGCTTTGGCTCTCAACAATGGGACCTGACCTCTCATTGAGCACAAGAAATTGCAGGCTGAGCACGTGGCCCTTAAGATAGAGAATGAGAAGGTAGAGAGTGACTTCCTCGACTACCTAGAACGGTATAAGATTCAAATAAACCTTTACAACGAGATGAAGAAGATGGAGAAGAAGGTGACCGAGGCCGACGAGGAGAAGAAACGACTCCAGGCGAGGATCGCTGAGTTGGAGACCGCCGCAAGGCCTACCGAAGACGAAAGCGCTGAGGAAAAGCTCTTGGTAACCCAAGGTGATTTGGTCTTTCGGATCCGGTAGCTCGAGGAGGAATGCATGGGTACCCTCGAGCTTGGTTTAACAACGCGGTGACATAGCAAGTGGTTAATCCTAAGCTTCAACTTGTCACTGATGGGATATGGCCTCTCCAACAAGTGTTCGACGGTCAGGTGGTCTCCCCAGCTGGGTTTGGTGGAGGAGCCGATCAAACCGAAGAGGAGTGTAACACCCCATTTCTACCCATCGAATAATATAAAATCAGAGTTTCAAAATTCCAACATACACATAGGATGCTACACATACAACTCATAACAATGACTTATAATCACATATAACCTGAATACGTAACACATAATTTTAGTCTTTGAAACAAAACAACATTTATAATTAAGCAGCAGATTCACAAACTTCAACTTAAATGACATAGCACCTTTATCCAACTTAAAACAACTTCAAATCAACAAATCTTTAAAGAAAACAACTTAAAACTCAGCAACAAAACTAAAATCAGCAATAAAGAAACAAGCGTTCATCCCCCCCGAGTGTTACGTATCAGACCGACGACCCCGACTCGAGCTAAGGAAGGTAGAAAGCCTTCACTCCGGATTACCTGCAGGATGACGTATAAACCATCACCATACACAGAAGGGGTGAGATATCAAACAATATAATCGGGTATATGATAAATAATATATTAATTCAGATTATATAAAAATCACCACTTCACAACATTATAAACAACATCAATCAACGTAAGATACAACAGGACGACATAAATATGCAACTTTGAATGCGACTCATAATATGCATGTGGTACCATTGGAGCAAAACACCTAACTTAGAAAATTGTCAATTAATATTGACGTCAACAAGGCATAAGCCTTCAACTTAAATTTGCCAATCCAGGCCAACTTACCGAGCATCAGCTCCAACTTGATATGCTATGCAATGCGACTCGACTCAATTGTCAAATTAATCAACGTTAATCATTAAATTCAGCACCACAGCAATTCAACATTGGCCATAGGCCTACAACTTACTCTTGCCAATAATTTAGAGGCACTTCGACAAGACACAACATCACCTGCAACTCGCAATTCTCAACCAAAGGCACAACACAACGAGGCAACCAAAATATACTACAATTCAACACAAAATCATTCGGCAGTCTTTGATTGAAACGGTTAATTAATCTTCTGCTATATTACTAACTGCTTTAATCTACTAATTCACTGCTACTGCTATATTATTACTCTACTGGTTTGTCACTACTACTGTCATAATACAATTCCTGCTATGTTTACTCACTACTGCCAGATTATTTTTCTACTGATTAACACTACTACTGCTACTAGAGAACCTGCTAATTCATACCCTTGCTGTTATGTTTTCTGCTAACTGAAACTAACAATGGTTACCTTAATTTCCTGCTAATTTCTGTTTTCTAGTATCACTTATTTATTTTACTGTTATTGACACACTAATTTTCTGCTAAACCTGCTAATCCTGTTACTAACATTATTATCCTATTTTTTTTCTTCTAACAATACCTACAAGTGGCTTGCGCCACCGAATCACAAGGAAACAGGTGGCTTGCGCCACCCTAATTCCCTCAACCAAAAGGTGGCTTGCGCCACCATCCATACATGCCCCCAGGTGGCTTGCGCCACCATTCCCTTACACATGGGGGTTGCTTGCGTCATCCCCCCTTTATTTATTTATTTATTTATTTTTTTAAAACAACAATCCTTAATTTCTAATTTCAGCATATTTCGTTTCAGTTCTCTCCACTTCACAACCCTCTCCCTAAACAGTTCCACATTCAATTCTCACAGTACACAGAACGCAATAAAGTTTCATCTTAAAGCAACATAGACCAATTTTCCTACAACCAATTCATCAATAGCAATCGTATTTCAATATCCATGACAATCATTACAACACAGACATAGGTAATTCTACAAATCCAACCCCACATATCATTCATCAAATACCCTATTATAGAGTCAGAACCCCACCCTTACCTTGGATTGAAGTTCGCTCTAAATCTTCGACCGAATTCCCGTTCTCGCGGTCTCTCCGTGTTCCGTTTCCAAACCCTTGTTCCTCTCTTTCTTAACCTCCGTGTTGCAACTGCTACTTCCCTCTTTCTCTTAATTTCAACTAACTGCCACTTCTAATTTTCTTTTTATTTTAAAACCTAATATAATAACTCTAATATTCTAATTGTCTTATTGGGCCACATTCTACACCCCCACTATTACTACTTCTAAGTACAACCCAAATAATATAATCTATTATTAGTTCTAATATAATATGCACTACTTAATCGGCTTAATTAATCAAATAACAACAATACAACTTAATTTATCTTAATTAAATTAATCCAACTAAAGCCAACACAACTTAAATTAATTAAATTAATTCGACTAAACCGACGTAGCAACTTAACACAACATTTTCGACAACCAACACAAATCAAACAAATAATACAAAGATATTTAATTAAATAATTAATTAAATAACCGGGCGTTACAACTCTCCCCCACTTAGAATATTTTCGTCCTCGAAAATTTACCTTATTCAAACAGCTCGGGATAGGATTCCCGCATCTTGCTTTCCAACTCCCACGTCATACTTTCTCCGGCAGCTCCTAACCAGACTACTTTTACCAATGCAATCTCCTTGCCTCTTAGAGTCTTCATTTCTCGATCCGCGATCTGTACAGGCATCATCTCCATAGTAAGATTATCTCGTACTTGCACATCATCCATATGGATTACATGAGATGGATCTGGAACATACTTCCGGAGTTGTGACACATGAAACACATCATGTAAATTCGAAAGATTAGGCGGTAAGGCCACTCTATAAGCAACATTTCCAACTCTGTCCGAAATCTGATACAGACCAATAAAACGAGGAGTGAGCTTCTTAGACTTCAAGGCACGCCCAACACCTATCACAGGCGTAACTCTCAAAAACACATGGTCACCTGCTTGGAATTCTAAATCTTTCCTTCGCTTGTCATGATAACTCTTCTGCCTATTTTGGGAAGATTTCATCTTTTCTCGGATCAACATCACCTTCCCAGTAGTCTCTCGAACGATTTCAGGTCCAAGCACTACACTTTCTCCAGATTCATGCCAACATAAAGGAGTCTTATATCTCCGACCATATAACGCTTCAAAAGGTGCCATTCCAATACTGGAATGGTAACTGTTATTATAAGTGAACTCGATCAATGGAAGATAAGTATCCCATGAACCTCCCTGCTCAAGAACACAAGCTCTCAACAAATCCTCCAACGACTGAATAGTCCTCTCAGTTTGACCATCCGTCTGAGGGTGATACGCTGAACTCAATCTCAACATAGAACCCAACGCTTCTTGCAAACTGTTCCAAAAATCAGAAGTAAACCTCAGATCTCTATCCGACACAATACACAGAGGAACACCATGCAGCTTTACAATTACGCTAGTATAAATCTCCGCCAACTTCGATACTGGGAAACTGATGTTAATAGGAATAAAATGAGCCGACTTCGTAAGCCTATCAACAATCACCCAAATCGAATCGTGTCCTCTTGAAGTAATAGGTAATCCCGTCACAAAGTCCATAGAAATCTATCCCATTTCCATTATGGAACTTCTAACGGTTGCATCAACCCTGCAGGCTTCTGATGTTCAACTTTCGACTTCTGGCAAGTTAAACATGCGTACACAAAACGAGCTACATCACGCTTCATTCCAGGCCACCAAAACAATTTCTTCAAGTCCTGATACATCTTTGTAGCTCCCGGATGAATACTCAAATTGCTCTTTTGACTTTCCTCGAGATTTACTTTCTTCATCTCTGCATCGTCAGGAATACAAATTCGATTTCGGAATCTCAACACACCTTGCGCATCTAACTTGAAATCATCATTCTCAGATTGTTCGATTCCAACCATCGAATCTACTAGTTTCACGTCTAACTTCCGAGCTTCCTTGATACTATCCAGAAAATCATTGTTAATCTTCAGTATCCCCAACATCACACTCTGCGGTGTCACTTCGCAAACTAAGCTCATATCCTTGAATTGCTCAATTAATTCTATTTCTTTAACCGTTATCGCCGACATATGCAAAGTTTTCTGACTTAGGGCGTCAACCACAACATTAGCTTTACCTGGATGACAGTTTAAACCGAAATCATAACCTTTTAATAATTTCAACCATCTTCGCGGTCTCATATTCAATTCTTTCTGATCAAATAAATACTTTAAACTCTTATTGTCACTAAACACTTTAAATCTAGAACCATAAAGATAATGCCTCCAAATCATCAGCACAAAAACAACTGCAGCAAGTTCTAAATCATGCGTAGGATAGTTCTTTTCATGAGTTCTCAACTGTCTCGAAGCATAAGCAACTACCTTATCATTCTGCATAAGTACACCTCCTAAACCCATCTTAGAAGCATCACAATACACCACAAAAGGTTCTCCTGGATTAGGTAATGTCAAAACCGGAGCCGATGTTAATCTCTTCTTCAATTCCGTAAAATTTTCTTCACATTGAATGTCCCACACAAAAGCTCTACCTTTACAAGTCAACTTAGTCAACGAAAGTGCTAACTTAGAAAATCCTTCGATAAACCTTCGGTAATAACCGACTAGTCCCAAAAAACTTCTAATCTCGGTAGTTGACTTTGGACTTTCCCATTGCAACACAGCATCTACTTTAGATGGATCCACAACAATGCCACTACCGAAAATGACATGACCAAGAAAACTAACCTCCTTTAACCCGAAATTCACATTTGGACAGCTTTGCATATAACTTCTTCTATTTCAAAACTTGCAATACTAGTCTTAAGTGTTCTGCATGCTCTCCTTCCGATTTAGAGTAAAGTAATATATCATCAATAAACACCACCACAAACAGATCCAAATAAGTATGAAAGATACGGTTCATGTACTTCATGAATACTCCCGGCGCATTAGTAACACCGAAAGGCATCACTGAATACTCATAATGTCCATAACGCGTCTGAAAGCCGTATTCTGAATATCTTCATCCTTCACTTTAATCTGATGATAGCCCGACCTCAAATCAATCTTGCTATACACACGAGCACCTACCAATTGATCCATCAAGTCATCTATTCTCGGAAGCGGATACTTGTTCTTAATCGTCACTTTATTTAATTGTCTGTAATCAACACAGAGCCTCATACTTCCATCTTTCTTCTTTACTAATAACACTGGAGCTCCCCACAGCGATACACATGGCCTCACAAACTTCTTTTCAAGTAAATCCTCCAATTGCTTCTTTAATTATGACAGTTCAGATGCAGACATCCTGTATGGTGCCATAGACACAGGTTTGGTACCAGGTACAAGGTCAATTGTAAATTCTACTTCTCTTTCTGGCGGTACATCAGGAATTTCGTCAGGGAAGACTTCAGGAAATTCACGCATCACCTGCAACTCCTCAATTACAGCTCGACTCTCAACCGATAACGACGCCATCACTGAGAACATCTGAGCTCCTTCTTGCATCAACTGCTGTAACTGCTTTAAAGACAACAAACTAGCTTCTTCCTCTTCAGCAGTAGAAAATCTCACTAACTTGTTATAACAATTGATTTGAACATAGTTATATTCTAACCAGTTCATTCCCAAGATTACATCCATCCTAGATAACGACAAACACACCAAATCAACAGTAAAGTCTCTGTCGAAGATCGTCAAAGGACACTTTAAACACACAAGAGAAGTAGTCACCGATCCCTTAGCCAGAATCTCGACGACTATTTCTCCATTCATAGAAGACAACACAAAACCCAATCTTTCAACACATTCAGCAGCAATAAAACAATGAGTAGCACCAGTATCAATCATAGTGATTAAAGGAGTACTATTAATAAAACATGTACCTCTGATGAGTCTGTCCTCAGTATTTGTCTGAGTCCCAGCCAAAGCGAACACTTTCCCACCGGTTTGCGCCTTCTTTGGTTTCTGACACTGACTACCAATGTGTCCTTCTTCACCACAGTTGAAACAAATCATCTCTTTATGCTTGCACTCAGATATAGCATGCCCAGTCTTACCACAACGGAAACAGCTCTTCACCTCAGCAGTACACACATTACTCTTATGACCAGGTTTCCCAAATTTGAAACAAGTTATGCCAGCAGGAGCATCTCCCCCACTAGTCCTCTTGCCATCAGCCACTTTCTGTTTACCTTTTCCAGCTGGAGCATATTAAGGCTTGCCACGATTCTGTTGGTTCTTGCTCTTCCTCTCATTAATGATATTATAATGAGCCTTGTTATCCTCTTCAAAAATTCTGCAACTATCAATCAAATCAGCAAAAACACGAAGCTCCTGATATCCAATTGCCTTCTTGATCTCTGGCCGCAACCCACTCTCAAACTTGATGCATTTTGAAAACTCATCATTATCATTGTTATAATGCGGATAAAACTTAGCCAATTCAACAAACTTTGCAGCATAATCAGTAACCGACATGTTTCCTTGCTTAGCTCAAGAAACTCGATTTGCTTCTTACCACGAACATCCTCTGGATAATACTTCCTTAGGAACTCTCTTCGGAAGACATCCCAAGTGATACCTTCACCTGCAGTTTCCAACCTCTGACGAGTCTCTAGCCACCAATCATCAGCCTCGACTGCTAGCATGTGAGTCCCATATCTAACCTTCTGCGCTGGAGTGCAGTCCATCACACGGAAGATTCTCTCCATCTCTTTAAACAAATCCAACGCTCCATCAGGATCATACTTGCCCTTAAAGGTAGGTGGATTCTCCCTCTGGAAAGTTGCCAAACTACGAGATCTAGCATTCTCGTCAGCGTTCGACTGACTCTGAAAAGCTTGAGCCATTGCTTGCATCGCAGCAGCAATTGCAGCATCGTTCCTTCCAGCCATCTCAACTTATCACTACAACATAAACAAAGGTTAGAACTAGTTAACAATACTCGATTGTTAAACAAACTACGACTCGACAACTTGGCCGGACGAACCGACCTACTCTGATACCACTAATGTAACACCCCATTTCTACCCATCGAATAATATAAAATCAGAGTTTCAAAATTCCAACATACAAATGGGATGCTACACAAACAACTCATAACAACGACTTATAATCACATATAACCTGAATACGTAACACATAATTTTAGTCTTTGAAACAAAACAACGTTTATAACTAAGCAGCGGATTCACAAACTTCAACTTAAATGACATAGCAACCTTATCCAGCTTAAAAAACTTCAAATCAAAAAATCTTTAAAGAAAACAACTTAAAACTCAACAACAATACTAAAATCAGCAATAAAGAAACAAGCGTTCATCCCCCCCGAGTGTTATGTATCAGAGCGACGACCCCGACTCAAACTAAGGAAGGTAGAAAGCCTTCACTCCGGATTACCTGCAGGATGGCGTATAAACCATCACCATACACAGAAGGGGTGAGATATCAAACAATATAATCGGGTATATGATAAATAATATATTAATTCTGATTATATAAAAATCACCACTTCACAACATTATAAACAACATCAATCAACGTAAGATACAACAGGACGACATAAATATGCAACTTTGAATGCGACGCATAATATGCATGTGATACCATTGGAGCAAAAATCCCAACTTAGAAACTTGTCAATTAATATTGACGTCAACAAGGCATAAGCCTTCAACTTAAATTTGCCAATCCAGGCCAACTTACCGAGCCAGCTCCAACTTGATATGCTATGCAATGCGACTCGACTCAATTGTCAAATTAATCAACGTTAATCATTAAATTCAGCACCACAGCAATTCAACATTGGCCATAGGCCCACAACTTACTCTTACCAATAATTTAGAGGCACTTCGACAAGACACAACATCACCTGCAACTCGCAATTCTCAACCAAAGGCACAACACAACGAGGCAACCAAAATATACTACAATTCAACACAAAATTATTCGGCAGTCTTTGATTGAAACGGTTAATTAATCTTCTGCTATATTACTAACTGCTTTAATCTACTAATTCACTGCTACTGCTATATTATTACTCTACTGGTTTGTCACTACTACTGTCATAATACAATTCCTGCTATGTTTACTCACTACTGCCAGATTATTTTT
The DNA here is from genome assembly GCA_022829125.1 of Lathyrus tuberosus. Lineage (NCBI taxonomy): Eukaryota > Viridiplantae > Streptophyta > Magnoliopsida > Fabales > Fabaceae > Lathyrus > Lathyrus tuberosus. The sequence continues at coordinate 11,623,919 of JALAZF010000102.1, forward strand.
CTACTGATTAACACTACTACTGCTACTAGAGAACCTGCTAATTCATACCCTTGCTGTTATATTTTCTGCTAACTGAAACTAACAATGGTTACCTTAATTTCCTGCTAATTTCTGTTTTCTAGTATCACTTATTTATTTTACTGTTATTGACATACTAATTTTCTGCTAAACCTGCTAATCCTGTTACTAACATTATTATCCTCTTTTTTTTTCTAACAATACCTACAAGTGGCTTGCGCCACCGAATCACAAGGAAACAGGTGGCTTACGCCACCCTAATTCCCTCAACCAAAAGGTGGCTTGCGCCACCATTCTGCATGAAGATAAGGTGGCTTGCGCCACCATCAATACATGCCCCCAGGTGGCTTGCGCCACCATTCCCTTACACATGGGGGTGGCTTGCGCCATCCCCCCTTTATTTATTTATTTATTTATTTATTTATTTATTTTTAAAACAACAATCCTTAATTTCTAATTTCAGCATATTTCGTTTCAGTTCTCTCCACTTCACAACCCTCTCCCAAAACAGTTCCAAATTCAATTCTCACAGTACACAGAACGCAATAAAGTTTCATCTTAAAGCAACATAGACCAATTTTCCTACAACCAATTCATCAATAGCAATCGTATTTCAATATCCACAACAGTCATTACAACACAGACAGAGGTAATTCTACAAATCCAACCCCACATATCATTCATCAAATACCCTATTATAGAGTCAGATCCCCACCCTTATCTTGGATTGAAGTTTGCTCTAAATCTCCGATCGAATTCCCGTTCTCGCGGTCTCTCCGTGTTCCGTTTCCAAACCCTTGTTCCTCTCTTTCGTAACCTCTGTGTTGCAACTGCTACTTCCCTCTTTCTCTTAATTTCCACTTACTGCCACTTCTAATTTTCTTTTTATTTTAAAACCTAATATAATAACTCTAATATTCTAATTGTCTTATTGGGCCACATTCTACACCCCCACTATTACTACTTCTAAGTACAACCCAAATAATATAATCTATTATTAGTTCTAATATAATATCCACTACTTAATCGGCTTAATTAATCAAATAACAACAATACAACTTAATTTATCTTAATTAAATTAATCCAACTAAAGCCAACACAACTTAAATTAATTAAATTAATTCGACTAAACCGACGTAGCAACTTAACACAACATTTTCGACCACCAACACAAATCAAACAAATAATACGAAGATATTTAATTAAATAATTAATTAAATAACCGGGCGTTACAACTCTCCCCCACTTAGAATATTTTCATCCTCGAAAATTTACCTTGTTCAAACAGCTCGGGATAGGATTCCCGCATCTTGCTTTCCAACTCCCATGTCATACTTTCTCCGGCAGCTCCTAACCAGACTACTTTTACCAACGCAATATCCTTGCCTCTTAGAGTCTTCATTTCCCGATCCGCGATCTGTACAGGCATCGTCTCCATAGTAAGATTATCTCGTACTTGCACATCATCCATATGGATTACACGAGATGGATCTGGAACATACTTCCGGAGTTGTGACACATGAAACACATCATGTAAATTTGAAAGATTAGGCGGTAAGGCCACTCTATAAGCAACATTTCCAACTCTGTCCGAAATCTGATACGGACCAATAAAACGAGGAGTGAGCTTCTTAGACTTCAAGGCACGCCCAACACCTGTCACAGGCGTAACTCTCAAAAACACATGGTCACCTGCTTGGAATTCTAAATCTTTCCTTCGCTTGTCATGATAACTCTTATGCCTAGTTTGGGAAGATTTAATCTTTTCTCGGATCAACTTCACCTTCTCAGTAGTCTCTCGAACGATTTCAGGTCTAAGCACTACACTTTCTCCAGATTCATGCCAACATAAAGGAGTCCTATATCTCCGACCATATAACGCTTCAAAAGGTGCCATTCCAATACTGGAATGGTAAATGTTATTATAAGTGAACTCGATCAATGGAAGATAAGTATCCCATGAACCTCCCTGCTCAAGAACACAAGCTCTCAACAAATCCTCCAACTACTGAATAGTCCTCTCAGTTTAACCATCCGTCTGAGGGTGATACGCTGAATTCAATCTGAACTTAGAACCCAACGCTTCTTGCAAACTCTTCCAAAAATCAGAAGTAAACCTCGAAGCCCTATCCGACACAATACACAGAGGAGCACCATGCAGCTTTACAATTACGCTAGTATAAATCTCCACCAACTTCGATACTAGGAAACTGATGTTAATAGGAATAAAATGAGCCGACTTCGTAAGCCTATCAACAATCACCCAAATCGAATCGTGTCCTCTTGAAGTATTAGGTAATATCGTCACAAAGTCCATTGAAATGCTATCCCATTTCCATTCTGGAACTTCTAACGGTTGCATCAACCCTGCAGGCTTCTGATGTTCAACTTTCGACTTCTGGCAAGTTAAACATGCGTACACAAAACGGGCTACATCACGTTTCATTCCAGGCCACCAAAACAATTTCTTCAAGTCCTGATACATCTTTGTAGCTCCCGGATGAATACTCAAATTGCTCTAATGACTTTCCTCGAGAATTACTTTCTTCATCTCTGCATCGTCAGGAATACAAATTCGATTTCAGAATCTCAACACACCTTGCGCATCTAACTTGAAATCATCATTCTCAGATTGATCGATTCCAACCATCGAATCTACTAGTTTCACGTCTAACTTCTGAGTTTCCTTGATACTATCCAGAAAATCATTGTTAATCTTCAGCATCCCCAACATCACACTCTGCGGTGTCACTTCGCAAACTAAGCTCATATCCTTGAATTGCTCAATTAATTCTAATTCTTTAACCATCATTTCCGACATATGCAAAGTTTTCTGACTTAGGGCGTCAGCCACAACATTAGCTTTACCTGGATGATAGTTCAAACCGAAATCATAATCTTTTAATAATTCCAACCATCTTCACTGTCTCATATTCAATTCATTCTGATAAAATAAATACTTTAAACTCTTATGGTCACTAAACACTTCAAATTTAGAACCATAAAGATAATGCCTCCAAATCTTCAGTACAAAAACAACTGCAGCAAGTTCTAAATCATGCGTAGGGTAGTTCTTTTCATGAGTTCTCAACTGTCTCGACGCATAAGCAACTACCTTATCATTCTGCATAAGTACACCTCCTAAACCCATCTTAGAAGCATCACAATACACCACAAAAGGTTCTCCTGGATTAGGTAATGTCAAAACCGGAGCCGATGTTAATCTCTTCTTCAATTCCATAAAACTTTCTGCACATTGAATGTCCCACACAAAAGCTCTACCTTTACAAGTCAACTTAGTCAACGGAAGTGCTAACTTATAAATTCCTTCGATAAACCTTCGGTAATAACCGGCTAGTCCCAAAAAGCTTCTAATCTCGGTAGCCGACTTTGGACTTTCCCATTGCAACACATCATCTACTTTAGATGGATCCACAGCAATGCCACTACCGGAAATGACATGACCAAGAAAACTAACCTCCTTTAACCAAAATTCACATTTGGACAGCTTTGCATATAACTTCTTCTCTTTCAAAACTTGCAATACTAGTCTTAAGTGTTCTGCATGATCTCCTTCCGATTTAGAGTAAAGTAATATATCATCAATAAACACCACCACAAACCGATCCAAATAAGTATGAAAGATACGGTTCATGTACTCCATGAATACTCCCGGCGCATTAGTAACACCGAAAGGCATCACTGAATACTCATAATGTCCATAACGCATTCTGAAAGTCGTCTTCTGAATATCTTCATCCTTCACTTTAATCTGATGATAGCCCGACCTCAAATCAATCTTGCTAAACACACGAGCACCTACCAATTGATCCACCAAGTCATCTATTCTAGGAAGCGGATACTTGTTCTTTATCGTCACTTTATTTAATTGTCTGTAATCAACACAGAGCCTCATACTTCCATCTTTCTTCTTTACTAACAACACTGGAGCTCCCCACGACGATACACTTGGCCTCACAAACTTCTTTTCAAGTAAATCCTCCAATTGCTTCTTTAATTCTGACAGTTCAGATGCAGACATCCTGTATGGTGCCATAGACACAGGTTTGGTACCAGGTACAAGGTCAATTGTAAATTCTACTTCTCTTTCTGGCGGTACATCAGGAATTTCGTCAGAGAAAACTTCAGGAAATTCACGCACCACCTACAACTCCTCAATTACAACTCGACTCTCAACCGATAACGACGCCATCACTGAGAACATCTGAGCTCCTTCTTGCATCAACTGCTGTAACTGCTTAAAAGACAACAAACTAGCTTCTTCCTCTTCAGCAGTAGAAAATCTCACTGACTTGTTATAACAATTGATATGAACATAGTTATATTCTAACCAGTTCATTCCCAAGATTACATCCATCCCAGATAACGGCAAACACACTAAATCAACAGTAAAGTCTCTGTCGAAGATCGTCAAAGGACACTTTAAACACACAAGAGAAGTAGTCACCGATCCCTTAGCCAGAATCTCGACGACCATTTCTCCATTCATAGAAGACAACACAAAACCCAATCTTTCAATACATTCAACAGCAATAAAATAATGAGTAGCACCAGTATCAATCATAGTGATTAAAGGAGTACTATTAATAAAACATGTACCTCTGACGAGTCTGTCCTCAGTAGTTGTCTGAGTCCCAGCCAAAGCGAACACTTTCCCACCGGTTTGCGCCTTCTTTGGTTTCTGACACTGACTACCAATGTGTCCTTCTTCACCACAGTTGAAACAAATCATCTCTTTATGCTTGCACTCAGATATATCATGCCCTGTCTTACCACAACAGAAACACCTCTTCACCTCAGCAGTACACAGATTACTCTTATGACCAGGTTTCCCACATTTGAAACAAGTTATGCCAGCAGGAGCATCTCCCCCACTAGTCCTATTGCCATCTGCTACTCTCTGTTTACCTTTTCCAGCTGGAGCATCTTAAGGCTTGCCACGATTCTGTTGGTGCTTGCTCTTCCTCTCATTAATCATCTTATAATGAGCATTGTTATCCTCTTCAAAAATTCAGCAACTATCAATCAAATCAGCAAAAACACGAATCTTCTGATATCCAATTGCCTTCTTGATCTCTGGGCGCAACCCACTCTCAAACTTGATGCATTTTGAAAACTCAGCATTATCATTGTTATAGTGCGGATAAAACTTAGCCAATTCAACAAACTTTGCAGCATAATCAGTAACCGACATGTTTCCTTGCTTAGCTCAAGAAACTCGATTTACTTCTTACCACGAACATCCTCTGGATAATACTTCCTCAGGAACTCTCTTCGGAACACATCCCAAGTGATACCTTCACCTGCAGTTTCCAACCTCTGACGAGTCTCTAGCCACCAATCATCAGCCTCGACTGCTAGCATGTGAGTCCCATATCGAACCTTCTGCGCTGGAGTGCAGTCCATCATACGGAAGATTCTCTCCATCTCTTTCAACCAATCCAACGCTCCATCAGGATCATACTTGCCCTTGAAGGTAGGCGGATTCTCCCTCTGGAAAGTTGCCAAACTACGATATCTAGCATTCTTGTCAGCGTTCGGCTGATTCTGTAAAGCTTGAGCCATTGCTTGCATCGCAGCAGCAATTACAACATCGTTCCTTCCAGCCGTCTCAACTTATCACTACAACATAAACAAAGGTTAGAACTAGTTAACAATACTCGATTGTCAAACAAACTACGACTCGACAACTTGGCCGGACGGACCGACCTGCTCTGATACCACTAATGTAACACCCCATTTCTACCCATCGAATAATATAAAATCAGAGTTTCAAAATTCCAACATACACATGGGATGCTACACATACAACTCATAACAACGGCTTATAATCACATATAACCTGAATATGTAACACATAATTTTAGTCTTTGAAACAAAACAACGTTTATAATTAAGCAGCGAATTCACAAACTTTAACTTAAATGACATAGCAACTTTATCCAGCTTAAAACAACTTCAAATCAACAAATCTTTAAAGAAAACAACTTAAAACTCAGCAACAATACTAAAATCAGCAATAAAAAAACAAGCGTTCATCCCCCCGAGTGTTACGTATCAGAGCGACGACCCCTACTCGAACTAAGGAAGGTAGAAAGCCTTCACTCCGGATTACCTGCAGGATGGCGTATAAACCACCACCATGCACAGAAGGGGTGAGATATCAAACAATATAATCGGGTATATGATAAATAATATATTATTTTAGATTATATAAAAATCACCACTTCACAACATTATAAACAACATCAATCAATGTAAGATACAACAGGAGGACATAAATATGCAACTTTGAGTGTGACTCATAATATGCATGTGGTACCATTGGAGCAAAACTCCCAACTTAGAAATTTGTCAATTAATATTGACGTCAACAAGGTATAAGCCTTCAACTTAAATTCGCCAATCCAGGCCAACTTACCGAGCATCAGCTCCAACTTGATATGCTATGCAATGCGACTCGACTCAATTGTCAAATTAATCAACGTTAATCATTAAATTCAGCACCACAACAATTCAACATTGGCCATAGGCCTACAACTTACTCTTGCCAATAATTTAGAGGCACTTCGACAAGACACAACATCACCTGCAACTCGCAATTTTCAACTAAAGGCACAACACAACGAGGCAACCAAAATATACTACAATTCAACACAAAATCATTCGGCAGTCTTTGATTGAAACGATTAATTAATCTTCTACTATATTACTAACTGCTTTAATATACTAATTCACTGCTACTGCTATATTATTACTCTACTGGTTTGTCACTACTACTGTCATAATACAATTCCTGCTATGTTTACTCACTACTGCCAGATTATTTTTCTACTGATTAACACTACTACTGCTACTAGAGAACCTGCTAATTCATACCCTTGCTGTTATATTTTCTGCTAACTGAAACTAACAATGGTTACCTTAATTTCCTGCTAATTTCTGTTTTCTAGTATCACTTATTTATTTTACTGTTATTGACATACTAATTTTCTGCTAAACCTGCTAATCCTGTTACTAACATTATTATCCTCTTTTTTTTCTAACAATACCTACAAGTGGCTTGCGCCACCGAATCACAAGGAAACAGGTGGCTTGCGCCACCTTAATTCCCTCAACCAAAAGGTGGCTTGCGCCACCATTCTGCATGAAGATAAGGTGGCTTGCGCCACCATCCATACATGCCCCCAGGTGGCTTGCGCCACCATTCCCTTACACATGGGGGTGGCTTGCGCCATCCCAACTTTATTATTATTATTATTATTATTATTATTATTATTATTATTATTATTATTATTATTATTATTATTATTATTATTTTAAAACAAAAATCCTTAATTTCTAATTTCATCATATTTGGTTTCAGTTCTCTCCACTTCACAACCCTCTCCCAAAACAGTTCCAAATTCAATTCTCACAGTACACAGAACGCAATAAAGTTTCAGCTTAAAGCAACATAGACCAATTTTTCTACAACCAATTCATTAATAGCAATCGTATTTCAATATCCACGACAGTCATTACAACACAGATATAGGTAATTCTACAAATCCAACCCCACATATCATTCATCAAATACCCTATTATAGAGTCAGAACCCCACCTTTACCTTGGATTGAAGATCGCTCTAAATCTCCGATCGAATTCCCGTTCTCGCGGTCTCTCCGTGTTCCATTTCCAAACCCTTGTTCCTCTCTTTCGTAACCTCTGTGTTGCAACTGCTACTTCCCTCTTTCTCTTAATTTCCACTTACTGCCACTTCTAATTTTCTTTTTATTTTAAAACCTAATATAATAACTCTAATATTCTAATTGTCTTATTGGGCCACATTCTACACCCCCACTATTACTACTTCTAAGTACAGCCCAAATAATATAATCTATTATTAGTTCTAATATAATATCCACTACTTAATCGGCTTAATTAATCAAATAACAACAATACAACTTAATTTATCTTAATTAAATTAATCCAACTAAAGCCAACACAACTTAAATTAATTAAATTAATTCGACTAAACCGACGTAGCAACTTAGCACAACATTTTCGACAACCAACACAAATCAAACAAATAATATGAAGATATTTAATTAAATAATTAATTAAATAACCGGGCGTTACAAGGAGCACCAGCCCGAGGAGGAAAATGATGTTTAGTTTGCTTAGTGTTGGCCTGCTGTAGCACCCTAAAATTTGCCCTCCTATTTATACCATCAATAAGTGGCTTTTGCTTCCCATACATATGCATTTCCATTAGGTCATTTGCAAACATGCATGTCATTAGGACTCTTAAGACATGGGATCAAAGGATTTTCTGATTATTTGAGGTCTTCCCTATTCAATGGTGATTTGAGATTCTTACACTCCAGTCGAAGAAATGGTTTGAGCTCACAACATCATGAGTATCTCTCTATTAGAATTCATTAAGTATCAAGGCTTTCTTCTGTCAAAATCATCAGGCATCAAGTTCATCTCATTCAAGTTTTCTCAAGAGTATTAGGTAGTTCAGCGTTTCTTATATTTTGTGCGAGTTGGTTGGTATTCATCAATTGAAGATAGTGGTTAGAGTTTCATATCAAAGACATCTTGGTATTTATGGTGCAAGAGATCAAGTTAAGGACTCATTTCATGGTCAAGGCGTTGTTGTTCCCTGCGTTGATTGTTTCTTGTTACTTGTTATGCAAGCTAATATGGATTTGAGATTGAGGTTGGGAGATTAATTGAGAATGCAAGTTTAATTTGTAAAGAATTGATATATGGATTTCTTGAAAGCTAAGATACAAGTTCATTAAACCAAGTCCAATTGTCCGTTCACTTATCCATTTCTATGTCATTATCCATGTCACTTTCTTCTTGTCCATATTCAATATCTTTCTTGTAAATTCATTTTTCAAGTCCATTTACTTAAATCAATCCAATTCCCAATTATTCATGACCAAATACACATCTATTTTTCCAATCCAATTAATCACTTTCAATAACTATATAACCGTTCTTTTTCAAGTCATTAACCATTAAACCATATTTCTTTTCAAATCCATTCTAATCCATACTCATTGTTCATATCCATTTAATTAATCCAATTAAACCCCTTATCCAATAACAAACCATAGCCAGGGGAATTGATTTTAGATTCCAGGATATCAAGTCCCTCTTTTACAAGAAGTTTGTGCAAGAATCAAAGAGAAGTGCTTATAACCAAGGAAAGGATAAAGGGAAAGTTTCGGAAACATTTTGCTGAATCAGAACTTTCGGACTAATGCTGGAGTGCTTAAGTTGTCTCAGAGCACCATTGAGTTTCTTTTCCGATCGATGTTTTAAAGCCTGAGACAAGTTTGATACGGGGAAACTCCTGTTGTTCTTGAATGTGCAGGCAGAAAAAATGCTATTGTAACTATTCTTGGCAACACTGGACATGATGGTGGAAAAATCATTGGCTTCAGAATAGAGCAAGTGATATTGGTACGTGATGATTGTGCTCGGAAGGAAATTTTAGACTATGTTGGGAAGCAAGCTAGGAAATGCAAAACTTGGTTTGTTGTAGGAAATTGAAGATAGAAATATATAACAGAAAACTAACAGAATCAAAACTGAATTCTCTACCAGAAAAATTACACTAGCCCATTTCATAACAAAATAAAACCACCGCAGGGAAAGTTACACCAGAACTTGATTTGGAAATATTACATGGCGCATGAATTATAACAGCAGAAAAATCATATAAAAAAATAAGGAAATTACATCAGCAGCAAAATACAAGAGCACAGATGGGAAGGAAAGGCCCTTAACAGTTCATAATTCAAAATGAACCCTTAACAGAAAAAATACAAAAGATAACAGAAAGGGAATTTGATAACAGTTTACTTCCACTTCTAACCTATGCTAACAAACTTTTTCTCTGGATTCTTCATCTAGAAAACCTCACTCTCCAAACTTGATCCTAATCTTCTCCACGTCATCTTAACCCTGTACAATCTTCAATCTCTCCCATTCAACACACCTTCAAACCCCTCCTTCAACCTTCTGCTCCATCCTTCTTCACCATTCACACTTCAATCCACCTTAACCTTCATCATCTTAACCTTCATCATCTTAACCTTCATCATCGTATCAGCTTCAATTCATCACCACAAACAGTACCTCACAATCACCTCGAACCTTCTGAAATTAGTCATCAAGAGCCTGCAGAAACCAAGAACACAGTCAATTAGCAACAACCGTGATTCAATATCACGCAAGAAATCGTTCAATAACATCACAAGCAAAAGAACTTGCAGTAACAACAATTCACGCGTCGCAGATTCGCAGAAAATTGAAGAAGGAGATCGAGAAATTGTAGAATGCAGATTCGAAATTACTAAGAGCGTACCAAAATAAAGAAAGAGGAAGCAGAAAGCGAAGTGAATCTCATTACCTGAAGCATTACGCATCCGATGTCTTTGTCGGTAATCTCACTCAAAACTTCTATGTTGTGTTTGATTTGTTCTGGTATTTGAGATTTTTTGTTCATCTGTATGTCGCGGCTCATTGGTGATAATCTTGAGCTTGAGCGATTTCATTCGCGACTTGTGAAGCCGAGTTTGGGCGTGGCCGGTGTAACGAGGAAGAGAGTGAGAATTCGTTGGTGATGTAGTGAATCAAGAATCTCTCCGCCGCCGCCGACATGAGGCCATGGCGCGGCGGAGACGGTCATGTTTCGGCATCACTTCTTTGGGGAGAGAAGAACAGAGGCGGATGAAAGGAGAACATGGAGAAAGGGGACGGTGATGGTGGTGCTTCCTCCGTGACGTATATTTTTGACGGTGCTCTGCAGAGTCAGGGATTTTATGCAGATTTTTTTTCCAGCCTGAGGTTTTAGATGGAAACAATAAGTACAAGTGTGATGGATGAGAAAGAAGACGGCGTGAGAAGGAGATGAGGAAGAGAAGAGGAGAGTTGAAGAGGTTGCAGTGGCGCAAGAATGTAGAAGAAGAGGAAGGGTAGCGTTAAAGAAGAGGCACGACTGATGATGTTTTTTTAGGTTAAGTTTTTCACGAGATAGTTGGGCCTAATGTGCAAAGCCCGCTCTCCCAGACATATATTCACACACCCAAAAGCACTGTCTGCGCCCCCCGGTTTGTGGACAAAAATCTTGGGCCTAATGCCAGCTGGCCCATGCGTCTGGTTCTCTTTTCAACCCTATATTTTTCTGCTGCACCCCTGTCTATTTGGCTTTTGTTTTTAGATTATGTTTTTAGAAATTAATTATTTTTTTTTAGAATTGGATTTTAATTTTAGATTAGGTTTGTTAATAGAATTTAATCTCGAATTTAATTGATGATTAACCTTTTAAATTTAGGCTTGAATTGTTAATTAATCCTGAACTTAGTTAGATTTTTCTTAGGAGCTAATGTTGAATTAAATTTCGATTTAACTTTTAACTGTCATTTTGATAAGTTTTGTTCTAGAATTGGATTAAATGTTAATTAGGAGTAGATTTTTAATCCTAGTTTTAATCTCTTTGTAGCTTTGATAAACCATGTGGAGATTTTGTGTAAAATATTTTTCATAACTGTTTGGACTGATGAGATCTCTTGATGAAGATTGTGCTTAGTCCTTGATATCGTTTGGACTGATTCCTGATGTTAATTCTGGGCCTCCTGGTTTATTACCTTTGATGATAATTGCTTATAGTTGATGCTTGTTAGATTCTGACATGTTTTGAATTTGATGTTTAAGACTTGACTGTTGGACCCTCTTACTTATTCGAAGCACTTGACAACTGGATTCTCTTCCACCTTGGAGTATTCTTCCTTCGAGGCTTGAGCTTGTTGCATGCTTTGAAGAAGAAATGGACCTTCTCCGTTAGGTACCACTTGCGCACTTGTATGAAGTATGCTTAGGATTTAACATATTTGCTTACAACTTGTTGTTGAGTGAGGAGTTTTCACTCCTACCTGTATACTTGGCTTGGGTGCTAATTCATTGATACTTTGATGTTGTTTGCTCCCCTGTTTATCTTACTTTGTGATGGACGAAGAGTCACTCAAACTTCCTCATATTTGAGATCACGACATCGTTTTCATCTTTTGGGTTGACGAAGAGTCACTCAACTTCCTCATAGTTGAGATCACGACATCGTCCTTTTCTGGTTATTTTCTTTTAGCCGAGGACGAGGAGTCACTCAGTTTTGTTTTTAGCTGAGATCACGACATCGTCTGAATTGTGATTGAGTTGTCCTGTGTTTACTTGTGTTTGTTCACATGATCCCTTAGGATTCATAGCTCCACTTAATTTCTGATTAAGTTGGAGGTAGGAGAGACATTAGGATCTCAATCCAAGCATGACAACAGTAGGTAGACTTCCCTCCTAATCCTGACCTTAGAATGATATGGTCAATTTCTCATAATTTTCCAAAGCATTTAATCATTTTTCATGGATATTTCAATGTGTGCTTGTTATGTGAATGTATGTCTAGAGCTAGGTTAAGTTTGAGGCTTGCTTGTGGCCACTTTAGGCCAACTTTGAGGACATGTTTGAGCTTATTCATGATGACATTTTGGTGTACCATTGTGATACTTGGTTGTTGCTTTTTGATCATAACCTACATGCTTCATGTGAACCCTAATTGACCACTCGATTGTTGTTCGATGCTTGTTTAAGTATTTGGTTTAATGATACTTTTATGAAACCCTCATTAGGGATCTTTTGTGCCTCTTTTCATACATGTATTAGCATGAGGTAGAGCCTACCCACATTGGTTTATTGGTCATTTCACATGCCTCTAATTGATGTCATACTTTCACATCTTTTGAACATGATTGAGCATTCACCTTTGTTGCTTTGCACGTGAACTTTGGGTATGCCTTATTTGTCCAATGTCTTTGATATTAAAATGTGCCATTTCACATGTTATTTGCCACTGCCATCTATGTGTGAATACTTGATTGTCTTGACTTTATCATTCCTTTTAAATGCTTGAATGCTTTTTGTTGTTAGGGGAGGATTAAGTCTGACCTTGGTGATTACTTGTAGCATCTTTTGAAAGCATGTTGTTATGGTGACTTTGTGGAATCTAAATGATCATTTGGAATATGGATAACATGTATAAATTGACATTAGCATGAGTTATAACCTTGTCACATTTTGGTATAGGTCACTTGATATGATTTAAATGATGTTGCTTCTGTGTGAATGTAAGCTTGATTTGTGCATCAACTTTGACCACTTCCTTAACATCATTTGTGTGCCGTCTTTACTCATTGCTTTTGGGATTAAAATATGAGACATTATAGGTCTTTTACCTCTGATGTGTATGCCTTGAACTTGCCTTGCCATGTTCTTTCATTTCTCTTACTTGAGTGACAAGTTATGCTAATGTTTAAGCTTGGTTTTGTTCTTCACTTGCATCAACTTTGGTGAATGTGTTTGACATGAAATTTTGTGACATTTTGAAGTTGATTTCAAGCATTGAATACATGTCTTCACTTATGACTTAGGTCTTTCACATGCCAAATTTATGCTTGCTTAGTCATTATGTGTTCATAAATGTTTGATACATGATTTATGGTAACATCTTTGTATAGAATTGCCTACTCCTTTGAACATGAATTGGTATGACTTTCATGAGCACTTCTTGACATTTCAAACTTCATTTACATGTCATATGCTACTGCCTTGCATACTTGGATACATGTTTAACTTGGTTTGACTAATCCTTTACTTGCATCACAATTAACATGCCTTGGTGATATAGTTTAGGTGCTAGTTTTGGTATATACTTGTAAAATATTTGGAGATTGGTTTACCATGAGGATGTTGGTGTTGACTAGAGATATTTGCACATTGAATCACATGTTTCACTTCTGACCTAAGTATTTTATGAGTTCATGTTATACTTGTTTACTCATTGTGTAATCATGAATTGGTTGAAACATGATTAAGGTGACATCTTTGTACATAACTTGCAAATCTCTTAAGTATGACTTAAGCTACTTTCATGATCACTTCTCATTACTTCAAGCTTGCATTTGACATGTTTATATCATGAGTGTTACTTGAATAGATGGCTTAGCTTCCATTTGTGGAACTTGTAAACGTTAACCTGACATGGTTTGTGGATGGCAAATATTTGTGGGTTGGTGTAGGATAGAACTTGCATTCTTTATGCTTTCTTAGGACATCGACATGGATATAATTTGGTAGGTTTAGCTACTGCCCCTAGTAGGTTCTCATACCTTTAGGACACTTCTAACCTTGGTTGTTGTTTGATATTCATCCTAGTGTAGTCTTAGGACTCTAGCATAGTCATAATTGCATAGTTTTGCATTTTGCTTTCAACTATTCATTAGTTGAGCTTGGCTTGGAGTTGGTAAGTATTTGTGGTGCTTTACATAGATGTTTACACTCACATGGATTCTTTTTTCATCTTACTTCTCCTTTCTCTTTTCTCTTTGGTGATTGATTAGTTTAATGTTTACTTGTGGCATTCACATGATCCCTTAGGATTCCTAGATCCACTTAATTTCCGATTAAGTTGGAGGTAGGAGAGACATTAGGTTTGCAATCCATGCATGATAACAAGTAGGATAGTCCCTTCTACCTCAAATCTTAGGGCCATTGTGTATGACAACATTAGGGCTTAGTTTCCTTTAGTTGTTTTCTTTGCAACCTTTGAGTCCTTTCTCTTCTCATCTCTAAACAAGTTCAAAATACCTAATAAATACAACGAGTATTGTACGCCATGAGCCTTAAGTACATGGGAAATGAAGAGTGAGAGGCTTCCTTTCACTTTTCTAGAGTGTTTAGCCTGCGTCCCGTCTTGGGTCGATTTACGACGCATTCGATCCTATGTCATAGACTTTAGTGCAATACGTGTTTCGAACTAACTTAAGCCACGTCTATCTAAAAAACACAAACAAAGTTCAAATCATTTTATCCTTCAGGATTAACAGGGTTTCAAATAATTTTCAGAAAAGAGCATGTTACTTCCGTTTTGTCGCAAACAGGCATCGACCCTAACTGCCGAACGCGAACTTAACGTCGCTCATAAAAAACACTTAATGACCTTGTAGGTCGAACTACGACTGCTCTGATTTCCTCTTTCTTGTTAGATTAAGGATACATAGGCACGAGACGACGATGTCTTGGCAGCAACCATCCCCCATAATCCTGTAGTCCTTCGAACTACGTTGACTCTAACTTTCCCATTCCCGAGGGAATATGTAGGCCTAGGACGACGATGTCCTACCGAGTCACCTTTTCTTTTCATCTCCGGTTAGCAGTTAGGATTTAGATAACCCACCCTTTGATTAGAACAACAAGCATGGATCCCATCGAGTACGATGGACGCAAGGGGGTGCTAATACCTTCCTCTTGCGTAACCGACTCCCGAACCCAAACTATGGTTGCGGTGACCATGTCTTTCCCTTTTGAGGTTTTCTTCGGCTGTTTCCTTTCCCTGTGTTGGGATAAATAACGTTTGGTGGCAACTCTTCTATCTTTTTTCGCAGGTTGATTTTCGCAGGTGCGACACCTGCGTGCCGTATTTTGTAATTGAATTTACCTGGCCTGCGCGCCATGGTTTTTGACTTTACCTGGCCTGCGCGCCATGACTTGTAACATTTAAACAATGGGCTTTTCCCGCCATTTGCAATATATTGTTTCTTTTAATGTTATCCTTTTTTGCATTTTGTGTGTGCTATTTGTTGGGTATCTATTTTCCTCGTTGGTGTGTATGCAATATTGTGTTTGCTTGTTTTTATGAAGTAATTAGGGCCTTTGCTCAACATAATTGATCCTCGACTATGCGAAGAACTGGTTGAGTGGTCAGAGTTGGGTTTCGACCTTTGACGAAGCAAAGAGCTCGGTCGAGGTCTTTGCTCCGAGGCCTGAACTTCCCATTGTGAGTTGGGCGTTGTGCCTAATTGGTACGATAACAGCGGAGCTAAGTTTAGGTGTCCACGTCGGATCAAGAGTCTGCTCGCACACACAAGAGCAGGCTCTTGTTTTTTTCTTTCATGTTTAGGAGTTGTGCTTGTACCCTAGCGCGCCCATGTAATTGGGATGTACTTCATTGCGGTCAAACTAGTCACGTCGAAGGCAGTGTTTAACTGTAATATTGTTTGAGCTTTTCAGCATTCCATGGTCGAGCAAGTTCCTCCTTGCGTAGGTTTTCGAGGTAGTAGGTCCCATTTCCCGTTTTCGCGTGGACACGATACGGGCCTTCCCTGTTCGCAGGGAGTTTGCCCTCGCACGAGTCTTTTTGGTTTCTCCGCAGTACTAGGTGTCACAACTGCGAAAAAACAACCGGCAGAAACAGAATAGAAGAGTAGCCACCGAACGTTATTTATCCCAACGCAGGGAAAGGAAACGATCAAAGAAACCTCAAAAGGAAGAAGACATGGTCATCGCAACCATAGTCTGGGTTCGGGAGTCAGTTACACGAGGGGAAGGTATTAGCACCCCACGCGTCTATCGTACTCGATGGGATCCACGCTTATTGTCTAATCAAAGGGTGAGATATCTAAAGCCTACTGCTAAACGGAAACGGGAAGGGAAAAACAAAAACGGACTCACAAGGATTATTGCAATCCTATGCCTACGTATCTTCGTGGATGAACAAAGAATCAGAGTCGACGTAGTTCGACGGACTACGCACAAAAGGGGAAGGTTGCTCGCCAAGATATTGCCGTCTTGTGCCTACTTATTCTTAATCAGATGAGAAAGAGGAAGTCAGAGCAGTCGTAGTTCGGCGTACGAGTCGATGAGTATTTTTTATGAGCGACGATCTCTTTTCTGAAAACGATCTGAAACCCAACAATCCCGAAGGATAAAAATGATTTGAATTTGTTTTGTGTTTTTTAGACAGAAGTGAATTGAAGTTAGTTTGACACTCACATTGCACTAAAGTCTATGACATATGAGCGAATGCGTCGCATGGTCGCCCCCAATGGAACATATGCTAAACACTCAAGAAGAGTGAAGGGAGACCCCTCAATCTTCATTCCTATGTACTTAAGGATCATGGCGCACAATGCTCTTTGCATTTATTAAGTGTTTTAGACTTGTAATGAGATGAGAAGACTCAAAGTTGAAAAGACAAAACACTAAGGGAAATCTATCCTAATGTTATCATGTAATGGTGGCCCTAAGATTGAGGTAAGAAGGGAAGATTCTACCTAATGTTAGCATAGATGGATTAAATCCTCATGTATATCTTAATCCAAGCTTGATCGAAGATTAAATTGGACTAGGGAGTCCTAAGGGAACATGCAACAGCAACCTAAAACCAAGAAAATAAACCAAAAACAGAAGCTACAACAATGCTCGAGCACCTGGACAACGGTAAAATCCAGCCAATACACCAAACAACATTAACAACACATGCATTCAACACACAACAGGTGTAAAAGACAGCAGCAATGCAAACAAGGCAACACGATGGCATTTAACAGCTCATGTACAACATCACAGCAGTGTATTTCTAACATGGCATGATTAGAATATGATTCAAGCATGGCATAATGAACATGCATCAAACATTACACACTCTTCAATCAATCATGATCACAATCACACCACAAACTATGGTAAACAATCCTTGAAAACATCATGAAAGAGTGCACATAATTTGACATTTGAACAATTAACTCAAGCATGCATTCCACAGAATTGAAAGCAAACAAGCATGTGCAACACAACTCCGGCAATGTAAGCAATAATCCACAATCAACATGGTCAAGAAGTGTGTGCAACATGTTCATCGTATCAAGAAAGCAACAATGCAAGCAATGAATATTCATCGATGAAAACCAAAAGTCGCGTGTCGGAAAACCGTGTTCATACAATGGTGTGAGGTGCAACAACATCAAATAAGTTCACAAATGGGCATCACATCAATTCATGAAGATTAAAAGTGGAACGAAATCGAAACATGCTAAAAAATGCACAAAAATCACACTCTGCATCAGTGTTAATCGATTAACCATTTGGAGTGCAATTTGGTTAATCGATTAACAGCTCCAAATACGCAAATACACTGGTAAATTGATTAACCAAAATGAACTGGAATTGGTTAATCGATTAACCCTGTACCAGTAGCAGAAAATTAAGTTGGAAAATCACTTTTCAGCAACACAATCACTCAAGCAATCATCCAAATGGTCATGTAATCAATGATGCACGAAAATTAGGTTCAATCACAATAATCAAACATCATCTAGATCCAACAGTCATGAACAAACATAATCAAATTCAAGCAAGTTGAGTAAATCACAAGCAAAACCATGGATCTAAATTGTATAAGCTGGAATTAAGCTAGATTAAGCATAAATCAGAGAAAAACCAACCTACAAAGCTGAAAATGCTTTGGTATGTGTTGCAAACAGAAATTGGTGAATCAAAGTAAGAAATCCTAAGATCCATGAGCTCCTTGCAAGCAAAAGCTGAAAATCCAAGCAATAAGCTAACAATGTTTCAAAATCATTTCCAAAAGCACCTCTGAAATTCCAGATCTAGATCCAAATGAAAATCACCATTGGAAGACAGCAATGGAGTGGTAATGAGAGGCTTTAGCTTAAGAATTAACAAGTTCTAATGAAGAACTTGTTAATCTCTATGGAAGAGCTCTAAGTGAGGTTGAAAATGGAGGTTGAGAGTGAAAATGTGAGAGAGAATTATGAAAATTGAGAGTGAATTATGAGTGAAAATGATGATTCTCCTTTGAGGTTTGGAATTAATTTGGTTAAATAACCCCGAGGTTAGGAGTTAAGTTTGAGTTTGGAATGAGGTTTAGTGAGTGGAATGGAAGGTGGAGATTTGAATTTGGAAAGGGTATATGGAATTAGAGTGGAAATTAGATGGAAAATAAAATCAAATTAGAATCCTCTCTAGATCCTTCTACTGGTGTGAGAATTTAAATTGGTGATTGAAATGGATACCCCAAACTGCAGCGCTGAAAAAATGAAATATCTGGGCAAATTTGGCCTTGGTTAATTGATTAACCATTTTCAGTACAAAATGTGTTAATCGATTAACACAAGGGAAATTTGAATTCTTGCGACTTTTGGAGGGAAACTTGCATATTCGACTGATTCCGCCTGTTCTGAGCCACGTTGAGCCTCTGAAACTTGTCATTTGATATTGCCACTAAATCATGCCTGAAATATGTTGTGAATTTCTTTCCGCACTCGAAATAGCCTACTGAAAAATAACTGTCCGGTACTAAACCGCTGAATAAAAGGAAATGCCGAAGCTTCTGATACTCAAGTCATACGGTGAGCAAAATAAATGCTCGAAAAGACTCTGAAAGTGCTATGCTTAGCTTTGACTCTAAAATGGCCTTGACCTGAATAGAACTGCTGAGATACGGAGAATAAACCTTGATCCTATGCACGAGAACCGATGCAATGCACAAATACAGATACAAAAATGAAATGAGACATAAGCCAGTTAGAGGTTAGAGAAAGTGAGGTAAAATTTTAGGGGGCTACAACTGCCCCTATTCAATCTTCTTGGGCCTGAAGGTATGAAAGCAAAGGCTTTCAGACAATCCGGATACACGGAGATTGAATACCAAGATAACCACATAAATTTGCAACATGCAACGGGATGGACGATTCCGCTGGGGACAAGTAATAAGAGGTATAAAACCATAACACGGACGGGTGTTGGAAGAACACGGACGAGTGCCAAAGATCAATACGGACTAAGTATTGAAGGAAAGGAACAAAATACAGACGGGTAACTGGGACTAATACAAACGAGTATCAAAAACCACAATGCGAACACGGATGAGTATCGACTATGTTGGGGGTAAATACAGACAAGAGTTAAAACATCAATACATACGAGTACCTAAAAGGAGCCAGAAAGAACACAGACGAGTGTCTAGAATCAATACGGATGAAGTATTGAAGAAAAACAATCAAACACGAACGGGTGCTGAAAAAACACGGACGAGTACCTAAAAGGTTCAAACACGGGCGGGTGCTGAAAGAACACGGACGAGTGTCTAAAAGGTTCAAACACAGACGGGTGCTGAAAGAACATGGACGGGTGTCTAAAAGGTTCAAACACGGACGGGTGCTGAAAGAACAGGAACGGGTGTCTAAAAGGTTCAAACACGGACATGTGCTGAAAGAACACGGACGGGTGTCTAAAAGGTTCAAATACGGACGGGTGCTGAAAGAACACAGATGGGTGTCTAAAAGGTTCAAACACGAACGAATGCTGAAAGAACACAAACGAGTGTATAAAAGGTTCAAATACGGACAGGTGCTGAAAGAACACGGACGGGTGTCTAAAAGGTTCAAACACGGACGGGTGCTGAAAGAACATGGACGGGTGTCTAAAAGGTTCAAACACGGACGGGTGCTGAAAGGACACGGACGTGTGTCTAAAAGGTTCAAACACGGACGGGTGCTGAAAGAACATGGACGGGTGTCTAAAAGGTTCAAACACGGACGGGTGCTGAAAGAACACAGACGGGTGTCTAAAAGGATACGGCGACTTCCTGGGGATTGAAATGCTAACTCGAACACGGACGAGTGTCTAAAATTAATACAGACAAAGTATTGAAGAAATGAAAATGAACACGGACGAGTGTCGAAGCAAAAGAGATCGAACACGGACGGGTGTTGAAAGAACACAGACGGGTGTCTAACTAACGCTAACAACTCTGAGGGGATAATTTGAAAGGCCGCCTGGACGAAGGGGTGAGAAGAAAAGACCATAGGCTACTGATCCTGGCAAACAACTCTGTAGGGGGTACCAGATAGTCTCTTTGGATAACCAAACCCATAACTTGGGGAATAAAGCTGAACGATATCACCTGAGTTACTGCACTTCCTGTTGGGGAAACGCCTGGAAAAAGAGAACCCAAACCTGGCCTATGCTTCGAATGCATATGTTTGAATTTTTCTATGGCGTAATGCTTCATACGAAATGAAAATGCTACGCGTTTGGAGGATGCAATGCAAATGATGCTTATGCTATGCAAAAGAGACACCTCAGCGACATAAACGGTGAAAACGAAGGCAACTCCACCGGGGATGACAAACTAAATTGTCTCCGAGGTCACAAACCCTGCCGAGGAAAATCACACTGAACAACTTTCCTGATTAACAAATCTCTACAGAAGATGAAACCCAAAGAGAGCTTCCCCTCTACTGGGGATAGCAAATAACCTTTGTTGAAGATAGCACCCAAAATCTGATACTTCTTCTCTGCTAGGGGAATTGAGAATGACAACATGCTGAAGATGGAACCCAAAGATCTGATACGGAAGAGGTGCCAATACCAATTGGACTTAAAAACTGATGGGAATGTCAACCATCGTTGAACAAACCATTGCGAGGATTAACACCAAACTCTGCTTGGGGAGAGGAGTCAATAATACCAAACCTGCTGGGGGATATCATTGAACTTAACCTGCTGCTGGAGAAATGACTTTACCCTGCTAGGGATAAAATATATTGTTGTCGACGAGACCACCTTTCCTGACCTGACGAGGACAATAGATATCCAGACTCTCAGGGGAAGATAAAATCTTCATCCGGGAAAAATATCCCATAAGCCTTCTGCTGGAGATATAATATTGTCCACACTGGGGTAATCAGCTTCTGAATGCTTGCTGGGGAATAATAATCAAAATACAACTCTAGTTGGGGAAACAATCTTCTAAACTCTTGCTGGGGGAGAGCGATAAGAAATTTCACCATTCTGCTGAGGGTGATAAAACATCAGTGATTTCTGTTGGGGAGAGCAACTCTACTGAGGAGAAGAGAAGTCAAACGAGCCTCATGTCGGGGGATGTGATGATATGTGAGCCACTGGGAATGACAGTGACAAATACGGTTGAGCTTTTGGTTTAGGCGTGAGGCCAGATTGATGGTGATTAGATTTTTAGGGATTTTATTCTTGGTTGCCAATGAAATTGGACTTTGAAGGTGAACGGCCAGACGAGAACTGGTTTTAAAAAGGGTAGACCACCAGACGAGAACTGGTGACAAAAGATTAAGTTATCAGACGAGAATTGACTTCTTGTTTTTGGTATCAGACGAGAACTGATTTTATGGCTTGCCAGACGAGAATTGGACTTTGAAACGGTGTTACCAGACGAGAACTGGTTAAAAGAATGGGTGACCAGATGAAAATTGGTATTTGGTGAAGGGTTGGCCAGACGGGAACTGGCTTTGAAGTTCTTGACAGATGACAGGCTGTAGGATGAAACCCAATGATAGAGTGCAAGGATATGAAGATTCCCATAGATGGAAGAAAGGTCTCTGCAGCAAGGCTTCTTCAGAAGGCTAAGGTTATTCTTATGAGGTGATGACATGATTCCCCGAAACTTGTTTTAAACTCAACAGTTACTGACGAAATAGAAATTGCTTGAGTAGCTCTGAAAGCAATGAGAGGTTCTGCCCCAGTGTAGGTCAACCTGCCCTAGTCTGGTCCTCGGAAAGGTTTACCTTGAAAGCAGCTTGCCATGAGACGATCTCGAGATGGATTGCCCCATAATTCGCATCATGAAAGGACTTGTCCTCGATTAACTGACTCTTGGAGTAGTTGGCTTCAATTTACCCTGAACGTAGCTTGCCCCATGAACGAGCATTGAAGCAACATAACTTGTGCTGGTTGAACAATGGAGGGATTCGCCCTCAAATCAGAGAACCTTTGGGTGGCTTGCCCCTGATTGGAAATGTCTCTAGATGATTCACTTCTGATCAACCTGTTCTTGAATAATTTGCCCCATAATCAACTGATACTTGAGGACTTGCTTCAGATTGATTGATTATGTACCCATTGGATGTCAATACTCCTGATCCATAGGGCTACAAAGTACACCTGACTCTGATCAACTTTGCTGAATGATCCAGTTTTGTTCGATTTATCCCTGTTGGAATTTCCTCAATGTCAATTACTGACATGCAATTAAACCTGTTCGTTCACAAATGGAAATTTTAATGTGATGCTCATGCAGATTCTAAAAAAATTAATCATTATTAGAATGATGTGATATTGTGTGATAAATGGACCATTAGTCCATACGCAATACTGATTTAGTTAGTGAAAGATATGGTAAGGAGAAGATTAGCAAATCTTGTAGGAGTTAGTTTATGCAACCTTACTGTAGTATGCCTTCAGAATAAACCATGCCTCAATTAGGTCTTTTAAGGGTTGTATCGCGACCTGTTTCGTGGTTATTGAAACAAAGGATGAAAGGCTCAAAGTTTGATTATTACCCACCCCTTCTTCTTGATGATCTCCAGTCCTACGTTCAGTTAACTTGGCACAAGCGCTCACCTTTCAAAAAGTTTATTGAATGGCAGGAGTGATGGTTAAGGAACCCTCAAGGTTTTTCAGAGTGACAATCACTCCTCTCGTCTTTGGTGTCTGGAGTCACACGACGTGCTCTTGCTCGAGGATTTTTCTCTTGTCGTCCTTTTCGCTTTTTATTCTTTTATTTTCCCTAACTTTTGCCTGGACTGATTTTTTTGAAATTTTTTCGATTTTGAAGTCCAGCGGGATGCCCTAATTTTTGCCTAAGTCACTTTTCAAGTTTTCGACTTAGCAGGCTTTCTTTATTTTTTCTTTTCTTTCTTTTTTTTCTTTTGAAACAAGTAGTGTGCCACTGGCTGCCTTGATTTCTCCGAAAGGGTTGTAACTGCCTCATTCCTCGCGGTGAGGGATAACCATTGTGGTTGGTGAGGTACGACCTCTTGAGAGGGATAAGATATGATTGGTCCTCGAATGGGGACACTCCTCTTGAAATTTGAATGCTTGGTCAAATTAACTGACAACTACCCTGCCCCAGGTTAAGATGTGAGGGTTTGAAAGTCCGAGGAAACTCCTACTTCTAGGCTCGAAGTGGCTAACTAGGGACTAACTCCTTATCTCTCCGGTGTTTAGGGGATTTGAAATAATGCCTGTACGTCATCAGCAGGATTTTATCCGAAAGCATACGACCAGCAGTTATGGGTATTCAGTTTTCGTCATCCTCCCTCTAAGTCTTTGCTAAAACAATAATGATAACGAAGTGAGCGAGAGGTGAGTGTGTCCGTGCTTTGCAATAAATGAGACAAATGAGCGTATGCGACATGATTGATTCAGAAAATACATAATCACTTCATTAATATTACAATTCAAAATGACAATGTTTAAAAAAAAGTAGCAATTAACAGGAAAGAAACTACAAATGTAAATGATAAAAATGCCCAAGGATTTCCAATGTTGAGGATGTTTTCTGGTATGGACCACTGGCTTTAGGAGATGACCCTTGAAGTCCTCGAACTCAAATAGATGAGAGGTTGACATGCACCACCAAATTTCCTTCTGTAAAGGATATGTACCCCTTGTCAATCAACTGTTGTACCTTGGCTTGGAAGGCTTTGCAATCTTCGATTGAATGCCCCATGGATCCTCCATGATATGGGGATTGTACCTAGGAGGGTATGGTTCCGGAACAGGCTTCAGAGACTTGGGCTCTACCAATGAGTTTCGAACCAGATTTGGCAGAAGTTGACTGTACGACATAGGAACTGGATGTAGATGAACATTCCTTCTTTCTAAGCTGTTGCGAGGCTTATTCTAATTCTGGCGCTGATTCTGACAACCTCAGCCATAAGCTCGTTGATTTGCATGAGGAGCGCCCCAAGGTTTCTGCCATGGTGCCCTAGGAAATGATTGCTGAGAAGATGAGGAACCAAAAGATTTCACCAGTGCACCCAGAGAATACTCAACAAATGCTTCAGTTTCATTAGCCTGATTGCTTGAGACATCTTGAATTTTTCCACTCTTTAAGCCATTCTCAATATGTTCCCCAATTATCACCAGATCAGAGAAGTTTGATGTCCCACTACCAATCATTTTATCTAGGTATGGTCCTTGCAAAGTATCCATGAATAAGTCAACCAATTCTCTGTCCAGGAGCGGTGATTGCACTCTGGAAGCCAATTCTCTCCATCTTTGAACATACCCTCTGAAGGATTTGTTGTTCTCTAGAGACAAGTCTTGCAACTGCTTCAGAAAAGCCTTAGCTAAGTCCAACCATGATCGGATGTGACCACTCTCTAACTGCATGTACCAACTCAATGATGCTCCACTCAGACTGTCCTAAAAACAGTGTATCATTAGCTTATCGTTGTGAACACACGAAGTCATTCTTCTACAAAACCTCACCAAATGTTGCCTTGGGCAACTATCCCCCTTGTATTTCTCAAACCTCGGTGCCTTGAAACCTGGAGGTAACACTAGGCCGGGTACTAGGCACATATCTGAAGCATCGAGACCAAAAGTATCTTGAACTTCCAAGGCTTTGAGTTTCTCATCCAACACACGATATCTTTCAGCAAACTCAAGAGCTCTCGGGTCCTTAGTTTTCGTCACCGGGACCTCCCTTTGGGAATTCGGCATAGAGACTACAAGACTCTGATGTTTCATAGTATCAAGAGAAGAGGAATGTCCACTTCGGACAACAATCTGTTCATGTAAATTCTGACTCTCAATAGAGAGCTGTACAGACTGAGCTTGAGTAAGATTGTTCACTTGTGGAAGATCCTCATCAGGCAGAAAACCATACAGTGGATTAGTCGTCACAGTAAAACCTGGCGGGAGATCAACATTCTGGAGGTTATTCCTTGACATAACTACCAACGACTTCCAACTTGACCAGAATTTTTAACACTGCTTAACCTTTTTTAAAACACTCTACCGTCTCTCAACAGTCCCTCTTATTCAGAACGAGTACCGGGGAATCAACAGGCTGGTCACAAACAAAATTAGGATGAGAGTTCTAGCTGGTTGAAGAATGATATGTAAAATGATGCAGATGTGTATGCGAATGCAATGCAGTAGACATGGGATCAAAGGTTCCACAAACTCTGAATAACCGTTGCGCTGCTGACTGAATAAATTCAAAATTCTGCTCTGAAGAGAATACCGGAATACTAGAATACCAAAACAATCAGAATACCAGAATATCGGGATGATAAGTCCACACTGATAAGAAAACCTTAAATCCGAGTTGGTTAAAGGTCAAAGTTACCTGTAAACACCCAGCCCCTCTCACATGTGGGTTCTAGAAAAACTGAAGATCCTTATCTTCATGGGCTCTCATGTCGAGAAATGTTGATACGGTGACCATTTATGGTTTGACATCATCATCAATCGAGGAGGCCTCAATTAATTCCCCTAAAAAAGGTCGCCCTATGATAAGTTCCCAGCTTCAGGTCCTCGGATCAAGAAGCATAATGGGTTTGCCATTTTTGGTCTGCCATTATTACCTCTTGGGAGGAATGCCACAACTGAGTCCTCAGGGAATGGTCGCCAGATTCGACAGTTCTCTAGGTTACATTCTATCATCTGCCCCAATGCGCAGGATAGAACATTACCAAAGAAAACCTCGCCTGGATGTGAAATTTTCGTGTATACAAAGTCTGGCCAAATGCCACACAAGTCACACTACTTTCCACTCTAATCCTAGGTGTATACTCAAGCCTAAGTATTGGGCTTATCTCTCATGGAACCAACCCACCCAACAACACAACAACAGTAGAGCAATATGATAACAATAGTTGAAATGCAATAAATGTGGCAAAATACAGTAATATACAACAAATAATGCACAAAAATAAACACCCAAAGAAATAAAATAGACAAGCGCTAGGATTGACTCGCATAGGGAACCAGAGTCCCCAGCAGAATCGCCAGCTGTTTCAACTGCGAAAAAACAACTGGCAGAAACAGAAAAGAAAAGTCGCCACCGAACGTTATTTATCCCAACGCAGGGAAAAGAAACGATCGAGGAAACCTCAAAAGGGAGAAGACATGGTCATCGCAACCATAGTCTGGGTTTGGGAGTCGGTTACGCAAGGGGAAGGTATTAGCAGCCCCACGCGTCCATCGTACTAGATGATATCCATGCTTGTTGTCTAATCAAAGGGTGAGATATCTAAAGGCTACAGCTAAACGGAAACGGGAAGGGAAAAACAAAAATGGACTCGCAAGGATTATCGCAATCCTATGCCTACGTATCTTCATGGACGAACGAAGAATCAGAGTCAATGTAGTTCGTTGGACTACACACTAAACGGGGAAGGTTGCTCGCCAAGACATCACAGTCTTGTGCCTACGTATCCTTAATCGGACGAGAAAGAGGAAGTCAGAGCAGTCGTAGTTCGACGTACGAGTCGACAAGTGTTTTTCATGAGCGGCGAGCTCTTTTCTGAAAATGATTTGAAACCCAACAATCCCGAAGGATAAAAAATATTTGAATTTGTTTTGTGTTTTTTAGACAGAAGTGAATTGAAGTTAGTTTGACACTCACATTGCACTAAAGTCTATGACATAGGAGCGAATGCGTCGCATGGTCGCCCCCGATGGAA
This sequence comes from Lathyrus tuberosus, assembly GCA_022829125.1. Classification (NCBI taxonomy): domain Eukaryota; kingdom Viridiplantae; phylum Streptophyta; class Magnoliopsida; order Fabales; family Fabaceae; genus Lathyrus; species Lathyrus tuberosus. The sequence continues at coordinate 11,651,323 of JALAZF010000102.1, forward strand.
CGTATGCTAAACACTCTAGAAGAGTGAAGGGAGACCCCTCAATCTTCATTTCCTATGTACTTAAGGCTCATGGCGCACAATGCTCGTTGCATTTATTAAGTGTTTTAGACTTGCTATGAGATGAGAAGAGAAGACTCAAAGTTGAAAAGACAAAATACTAAGGGAAATCTATCCTAATGTTATCATACAATGGTGGCCCTAAGATTGAGGTAAGAAGGGAAGATTCTACCTAATGTTAGCATACATGGATTAAATCCTAATGTCTATCCTAATCCAAGCTTGATCGAAGATTAAATTGGACTAGGGAGTCCTAAGGGGACATGCAACAGCAAACTAAAACCAAGAAAATAAACCAAAAATAGAAGCTACAACAGCGCTCGAGCACCTGCACAGCGGTAAAATCCAGCCAATACACCAAACAACATTCAACAGCACATGTATTCAGCACACAACAGGTGTAAAAGACAGCAGTAATGCAAACAATGTAGCACGATGACATTTAACAGCTCATGTACAACATCACAACAGTGTATTTACAACATGGCATGTGTTCGAATATGATTCAAACATGGCATAACGAACATGCATCAAACATTACACACTCTTCAATCAATCATGATCACAATCACACCACAAACTATGGTAAACAATTCTTGAAAACATCATGAAAGAGTGCACATCATTTGACATTTGAACAATTAACTCAAGCATGCATTCCACGGAATTGAAAGAAAACAAGCATGTGCAACACAACTCCAGCAACGTAAGCAATAATCCATAATCAACATATTCTAAAAGTGTGTGCAACATGTTCATTGTATCAAGAAAGCAACAACGCAAGCAATGAATATTCATCGATCAAAACCAAAAGTCGCGTGTCAGAAAACCGTGTTCATACAATGGTGTTGTAGCACGAAGTTTTGTGTGGTTGCGAATCACTATTGGTTTGGGGTACTACGGTTCGATTAATTTTTTATCCTATTGAAGTTGATGAAGGAAGGGAAATAGATGTCTCCAATTAACCCTGCTTGCAAACTGAGTTTAAACAGATGACTGTTGGTTTACAGATGCTATTAAGATTGTGGGTCCCTCTTAGGTTATTTCGCTTAAGAAAACAGTGCTTAGGTTAATGAGAAGAGGTTAGGTTTGATGCTTTTCGATTGATATATGAAGATATAGGATTTTGGGTTTTTGATTAGTATGCTTGCTAAGATTTTTCAATCTTATGCCTATGTATTCACGAAACAGGGAAATCAGAGCGATCGTAGTTCCTCCTATTCTATGGGAGGAAAAAGATATTTGGGTGTCTTGTTCAAAGCCCAAGACGTGAAGCTAAAGGGGTTTGTATCTTGTTCAAAGCCCAAGATGTGAAGCTGAAGGGTCTATTTGTATCTTGTTTAAAGCCCAAGATGTGAAGCTAAAAGGTCCTGGCTGAGAGAGAATTTGTCATCTCTAAAGAGGAGCTGTTGATGTTTGTATGTTGTGAGCAAGGCACAACTTTGATGCTAAAAGGTTGATTGACTCAACCAGAGTTTTCTTTATACAAAGCCTAAGAGGAGGCTAGAAGTTTGACTTTTCCGGGGAAAATGTTCTTTCTGTCTTGTACAAAGCCCAAGATTGAGGCTAAAAAAGGGTGACTGACTCAACAAGAAAGTCTTTTATGTGTCTTGTACAACGCCCAAGATTGAGGCTAAAGGGGGACTGACTCAACAAGAGAGTCTTTTATCTCAACAAGAGAGTGATTATGTGTCTTGTACGAAGCCCAAGACGGAGGCTAAATGGTTGATGACTCAACAAGAGAGTCTTTTATACTCAACAAGAGAGTGTTTTGTATCTCGTACGAAGCCCGAGATGGAGGCAAAAAGTTTGGTGACTCAACAAGAGAATCTCTTATACTCAACAAGAGAGTGATTATGTGTCTTGTATGAAGCCTAAGACAGAAGCTAAATGATTGATGACTCAACAAGAGAATCTTTTATACTAAACAAGAGAGTGTTTTTGTGTCTTGTACGAAGCCCAAGACTGAGGCTAAAAGATTGGTGACTCAACAAGAGAGTCTTTTATACTCAACAAGAGAGTGTTTTTGTGTCTTGTATGAAGCCCAAGACGGAGGCAAAAGGTTTGGTGACTCAACAAGAGAGTCTTTTATACTCAACAAGAGAGTGTTTTTGTGTCTCGTACGAAGCCCAAGACGGAGGCTAAAGGATGGGTGACTCAACAAGAGAGTCTTTTATACTCAACAAGAGAGTGATTTATATCTCGTACGAAGCCCGAGATGGAGGCTAAAAGGTGGGGTGACTCGACAAGAGAGTCTTTTATACTCAACAAGAGAGTGATTTGTATCTCGTACAAAGCCCGAGATGGAGGCTAAAAGGTTAGCTCCGCTGGGGAGAATCATTTGTACAAAGCCCAAGAGGAGGCTATTGTGCTGGTGACTTTTCAGTTGAGTGACAGGTCCGGTGTGTGGGATAAAAGGGAAAATTAGTTCTTATGAAGAGAAAGATTATGAGTAAGGTTATGATCGGAGGATCAGGGTTATATCCTGTTCTTTAAGGAAATGGGAAATCCCAAGGGTATTGAGACTGTTCAAGTCTACTGGTGTTTGAGAAATAGATTCTCAGATAGCGAAGGCACGTTGTATGATGCCTGAGAGAAAGCTGGTATGTTAAGGGATGACGGTCTAGACTCTTTTGAAAGACTGTGCTATTAAGATGACTAGTTTCTGTTCCTATACCTTTAAGAGGCCGCCGGGACAACTTGTATAAAGCCCAAGAGGAGGCAGGAAACTTTTAAGAAGCCGAAGGGACAATTTGTACGAAGCCTAAGAGGAGGCTATCTTCGCTAAGGAAGAATCATTATACAAAGCCTAAGAGGAGGTTGTGAAAACTTCTAAGAAGCCGACGGGTCCTTGTACAATTCCCAAGAGGAGGCGGGGATGCTTTTAAGAAGCCTATGGGTCCCCAAACCCCGAGAAATTCAAGACAGGCTATTCACAAAGAATAGATCAAGCCAGGAAAGTTCGAGAATTTGGAAGAAACTCAAGAGATGCCATTCAAGGAGAAAAGATCATCTCTGGGGAGTTAGAGTTTCTTTGACAATTTCTAAGGGTGACAGCCGAAGAGAAGACTGTACCTGGTGCTCCTATAGGGGATCTAGTTTTGTCTATTTTTAAGAGTGATCAACAGGGCTTTACCTAGTGCTAGACGTAGTTGCCGGGGAAAACTCTAAATAGCTATACTAGTATTACACGGTATATAAAGTTTGTGAAAGAAGACTTACAGTGAGCAGCCCCACAATACTATTATATATATATGAAAGCGGATAAAGAAAGCGGGTAAACACTTACTCGGTTGTAGAGCTTCCATGCTGTTGGGTTAGTTGTTCAACAAAGAAAGATTGAAAACAACAGTATATTTGAATTCAAAATCAAAGGAGAAAGTGCTTTGAAAATGTTGTCGGGGCTTACAGCTCAAGGAGAGGCCCGAGGTTTTATCAGTGTTTGCACTATTGTTTTGAATTTGTACAGGGACTTATACAAGTGACTGAGGCCCGAAAAAGGTTTTCTGTACATAGGGATTAGTCTTACACTCTCTAAAGAGGCCCACAAAGTGTTTAAAGAAAAGGAATGGGGCTTATAACACGAGGGTAGGCCCAAGGTTTTTTGCTTGAAAGCGGCGATCGCGCCGAAGTTTTTGAAAATACATAGAGGGACTTATACAATAAGTGGGGCCCACAATTTTGGTTTCAAAAAGGATTGGGTCTTACACTCTATTAGAGGCCCAAAGTGATTATTTTTATACAAGTGGTGGGGCTAACAGCTCAAGGAGAGGCCCAGGTTTTTTTCTAAAAAAGGCGACGATTGCGCTGAACTTTTTGATGGTATCGGGACTTATACAATACACTGAGGCCCAAAAGGTTTTAGTTTCTAAGAGGGATTGGGTCTTACACTCTATTAGAGGCCCAAAGTGTGTTTGAAAAAGTTTAATGAGGGTTGAATTAATCAAAACCCAATTTATTTTCAAAATGTATTTTAATTGAATAAAAATTCAATTAAAATGACCAAAATTGTTAAGCATGTGAAAAACAAATTGTGATCTTGGATTAATGTTTCAAAAATCAAGTTTTGATCCACAAAATGACTGGAAGTCACTAAAATTTGCAAAATCAAGAAGGAAAAAATATTTTAAATGTCCAAAAACAATTAAAACATTAATTCTTTACAAAAATATCAATTGTATGAAATAAATAATATTTTTGGGATTTTTGGTAAAATAAAATATTTTAACAATTTTGTGAATTATTAAAAAAAGAATCAACTCAAAATCATTAAAACTCAAAGAGAAATTAATTTTTGAATCAATTAAATAAAATCACAAAATTCAAATATTTGAATTTTTGAAAAAGGGCGCCAAGAACATGGCAAGAACACGCGCCCTCCATCTGTTTCTGCAAATTTGCGTTTTCTATCCAATCTCACTGAATACTTGATGATATCATGCAATCTACATATCAATCTACTCGTTTTCACCTCACGATCATGTCTATGGTATTTAATTTCATTTATTTTATGCATGGAATAAGAAATCAAAGAGAAACCTCAAGAACCCTAAATTCTGCATGAAGGTTCAGAAATTCCATACACGATTTATACAAAGCAATTGATTGAGGGTAAATACTCTATGCATGATTATGAACATATGGCCAAATTATTGTGCAGCAAAAAATGCATGGATCATAGAGTTAGAAGAGCTCATGCTTACCTCTTGCAGCTGATGATTGTGTTTTGTGTTAGAGGTGTTACAGCTAGGTTCAAATGACGTGGATAGCTTCCCTAGGTGCCATGGAGTGTGTCTGGATGCTTGGAGTGGATTGAAATGATCTGGAACTTGAGATGGTACCCCAACTTCAAATCTGTCAAGAACTTGAGCAATTGGCTAGTGATTTTGTGATTTTGGTGTTCCAGATGTTATGTGAGTGTTTGGATCACTTCTATATGATGTTTATGAGGTGTGTGTGATTGGTTTGATTGGAATAGCTCTCAAACTCAAAACCCGATAGTGACTTGCCTTAGAAGGCAAAATTGGAAGTGAGAAGGAGATTTTGAGGAAAGCATCTGTTTGATGGCTTTGGTGTACTCAAACTAATCATAAATGAGCTCTATTTATAGTAGAGCATAATGAATGGCAACTGCAGCATAGGTTTGGCCAATGTTGAGCAATGAGAATCCAAGTCTCCTCTAGCCATTGACTAGAGGTTAGGGCACAGGCTGCTGGTTCCCTTAGTCTTGGATAAGTCTTGACTGAATTCAGTTGCAAATGTGTCTGTCCATGCCACCTTGGTGCATCCATTAAATGCTTCAAACCAAAATTGGAGACTTGTCCCTCTTTTAGGGATTTCTAGGTTTGTCATGCTACTTCTTGTTCCAGAGACGTGGGAGGCTTGGGATCAGAGTTGGTTCCTCCTTGGTCTCCCCCTGAGGTGTTCAGATGGATAAGTGTGTTTGTCATTTGCACAAATATGGCAAATCGAGCAAAATGCACAAATCTGCCTAGCTTTGACAATTTTCAGCAAGGCATATTGCCATTGTCATATCTCATGGCTCAAGTGGAATTTGATGGAGTTCTTAGCCATTTTGGAAAGCCCTCATATGATACAACAACTGTTTGATCATAATTGGTTTTGATACCTTTTGGATCCAAGTGAAAAATGCCCCTACATTTGGAAAAAAGTGAAGGCAGATTCTGACTTAGTGAAAATTTCACAAAGTGTTGGAAAAAAGTCACATTTTCACTTTTTGTGATTTTGATCATTCCATAACTTAAAATCCACGAGGAATTGGAATGAGTTGTGTTTGAAGCTTTTGTAGAGGGCCATGAGAGCTACAAATCCAACTTTGAATGGGGGAAAAATGGCCTCGTGGTTTAGGAGTTATGATCCTCCAAAGTTGGTACCCTAGCCACTTTGTTCCATAACTTAGAAAATTTCTAAGTTTTTATGGTTACCCCTTTTACAAGTTATCCCACTTTCTTTGATTTTTCTTGATGAATGATGATTCCAATCATACATTAACATCATTTTGGGGTCAAAGAACCATATTTGTGAAAAATCTCAAAAAGTCAAAGTTTGACTTTTGTGCACAATTGACTTTTTGTTAGATGAACTCCAAATTGTGAAATCCTCTATGAAATCATGTCCTTGACCTAAATCAAACTTGATGGACATGTTCCATAGGTGTTATAGGGTGTATTGAATCATGTCCCAAGGTTTGGGAGCATGCCTGGGTCAAAAGTCAAAGGCACATTTGACTTTTCCCGCGAAACCCTAATTGTGGTTATGATGAACTTGAAACTTGTCAACCAAGCTTCTTGGATTAATCCATTGTTACAAATGGGTCAATGTAGTGTGTTAAAGACCCTCAAATTCTCTCTTGAGGTATTGGCTCATGTTTTGTCCCAAAAGTCAACTTAGGGGTGAATTAGGTCAAGAAACCAAAATTCCTGATTTTTTACTGTATGCATCCCCAGAGGCTAAATTGACTTGATGATTGAGTTTATGATGTCCCTTGGAGCATCTTAGGTTATATTGTGAAGCATTGGCTCATTCCCAGAGGAAAATTTCCATCAGGAGGCCCTGGTCGACCAAAACCCTAATTTGGTGACACTGGCGATCTTGAGGCTTAATCCACTTGGAATACTGCAGCCTTGTGCTTGATCCTTGAAGTGGGAGTCCTCTTGATCCATTGTGGATGTTTGAGAGGTTAAGACAAATTAAAGATCATGTCATTCCTTGATTGATCCTTTGTCTAAGAGCTCTGAGAAGGCTTGAAACCCTTAGTTTGATTGTAGTGAATGCTCACCCATCTTTGGGGAGGCTAAGGAGTATGATGGTTCATCCATATTGTGATGATGATTTGCAAAATGATGGGGAATCTTAGTGGTCAAAATTTGGGGTATGGCAGATGCCCCTATTTAATCTTCTTGGACCCGAAGGTGTGAATGGCGAAGGTATTCGGGCATACGGGGTGTAAGAGGATTAAATATCGGAATACCCGAAATTTTGATGGTGGTCATGAATGGTAGCTTGCACATTCATATTCTTTAGCTAAGCAATGATGCTTAGAAAAGGTAAACTTCCCCTCGATCCTGGTTTCCCACCAAGGAACTGGTCTCAGTTTCTGAAATAAACTTCCCCTCGATCCTGGTTTCCTACCAAGGAACAGGTCTCAGTTTCTGAACTAAACTTCCCCTCGATCCTGGTTTCCTACCAAGGAACTGGTCTCAGTTTCTGATATAAACTTCCCCTCGATCCTGGTTTCCTACCAAGGAACTGGTCTTAGTTTCTTTTGTCAATAAACTTTCTTGACAAGGAACGCTGTTCGTAGCGGTTTTTCTTCAAACTTTTTGCCGAATTTTCCTGGTGAGATGCCATTTGACGGAAAAAGTTTTGATGTCAGACTTGCTGGTGAACCCATCTGTCTGAGTTGCAGAGATGCACAAACTTCTCTGTTTGGAGACGCCATTTGTCGACTCTACTGGGGAAAGCGAGTCTCTTGAGAGACTGCTGTCTGCTTGGGGAATATTACATCATACTTTTCTCGAGGTCTTCTCAGAGAAATTCCATATGATGTACCCCAATTTTGAGGTGCCGATGACTTTGTTAACATTGACTTTCTGGAGAGAAGAACCAATGTGCTACTGAAAGTCTTTAGTTGAGAGACTTTCTCTGGGGATTTTCCTTAATCCGGGAAAGCGACGATATCATCTTCAATGGCGAAGAGTGACATTGGCTGAGGGTTTTCTTGCCTTTTCAGAGGTTCAAGTTATCAAAGAGGTCGAAGACCGTCTCTAATCCAGAAATAAACTGGAGAGAGATTACTTAGATGATTCACTTCCTGACGAGGAAAGAACAGACAACTCTACTGACAAGAGGACTTTTATCACCAAGGGATAAGACCGACTAGAGTGATAGTGATGCAATATGAATATGAATATAAATAAATAATGCATAATGTATCTGTATATGCTGACAAAACTGACGCGACACACATACTAGTAGATGAACACAAATGGATACTCGGCCATTGCGGGGGACGAAGAGGTATCGCTGGTCCAAAAGTAGCAATTCTGCCTTGCTTAGGAGAGATAGTCCCTGTTGGGAGCTATGTTGGTCGGGCTTAGGAGATAAGAACTCTGCCGGGGGTGTCAGATGAAGCACGGTCTCTGACACAGTTGATCCTTCGTTCAGGCGCACTGGTTTAGAAGGAGTACTTTGATTCTGTACTTTGAAGTTCAATTGCTTCTGGAGAAGCGATCGATGTTCTTTTGATGTTCAACAGTCAAAAGAAATTTCCATCTTTATTTAAAAGCAGAAAAAGTTTGACAAGTAAATTCATTTTTGTTTTATTTCAAGAATCGTTAATCATTTTAAAACGTCGTTCTGTAAAGCTAAAACAAATGAGAATTGCAAACAAAAGCACTAGGGCTCAAATTTTATTGATAGGATGGAAATCAGCCAAGCGCGTGATTCCATGGAGTATTTACAAAGTTAGAAAATGGTAATTTATAGGAAAAGGCCTACACTAAAACATAACGACCGCTATCCTTCTACCAACTTTGAATTCGGGACATCCTGAGCTTCTGTCGAAGATGACCTTGACTGGAGTTTTCCTGATGGATGGTATGACTGCCGCTGAAGGACTTGCCCCTGATCAGACGTAGTTACTTGCCATTATCCCTAACTTTTGCCTGGATTGTACTTTGAGATTTCCAACCCACCGGGATGATTTTCGATTATGTCTCTAATTTTTGCCTGGACCGCCCTTTCGGGTATTCAATCCACCGAGACTCCTTTTTTTTTTTTTTTTTTTTTTTTTTTTTAAATTTAGGCGAAGTATTTCTTGACTACGTCAACATTCGTGTGGTAGGCAAATTCTTCTCCGTCCATGGTTGCAAGTCTCAAGGCGCCGCTTGAGAAAGCTTTCTTGACCACATAGGGGCCGTCATAATTCGGGGTCCATTTGCCCCGGGAATCAGTGAGAAACAATTGTATCTTCTTGAGCATGAGGTCTCCTTTCCTGAAGACGCGAGGTCGGACTTTTTTGTTAAACGCCTTCTTCATTCTTTACTGATACAACTGACCGTGGCATAATGCCGTTATTCGTTTCTCCTTGATTAAATTCAGTTCGTCGTGTCGACTTTGACACCATTCATCCTCTGTTAACTTAGATTCCATCAACACCCGGATTGATGGGATCTCTACCTCTATGGGAAGGGCTGCTTCCATGCCATATACTAGAGAGAAAGGGGCTGTCCCTGTTGAAGTGCGAATAGATGTGTGATAACCGTGAAGAGCAAAGGGCAACATCTCGTGCCAATCTTTGTAGGTTACAACCATCTTTTGAATGATCTTCTTGATGTTCTTGTTAGCCGCTTCTACCGCCCCGTTCATTTTGGGTCGGTAGGGAGAGGAGTTATGGTGTTCGATATTGAACTCAACGCACAACTCCTTCATCATCTTATTATTCAAGTTTGATCCATTGTCAATAATGATCTGACTCGGAACACCATAATAGTAGATGAGATTGTTTTTGATAAAGCGGACTACCACTTGTCGGGTTACATTGGCGTATGACGCTGCTTCGACCCACTTGGTGAAATATTCAATGGCTACCAGGATGAACCGATGTCCGTTCGAAGCCTTGGGCTCAATCATGCCAATCATGTCGATTCCCCATATGGAAAAAGGCCACGGGGAAGAGAGAACTTTGAGATGCGTGGGTGGTACATGGATCTTGTCAGCGTATATCTGACACTTATGACACTTCCTCATGTACTTGTAGCAGTCGGATTCCATGGTCACCCAATAGTACCCTGCTCTCAGAATTTTTCTGGCCATTGTGTGTCCGTTGGCATGAGTGCCAAAGGATCCTTCGTGAATTTCCTTCATCAACATGTTTGCTTCTGGTCTGTCTACACATCGGAGCAAGACCATGTCGAAGTTTCTCTTATAGAGTGTATCACCACTCAGGAAGAAGCTGCCTGCCAGCCTTCTAAGGGTTTTTCTGTCCTTTCTGGATGTCCCAAGTGGGTACTCCTGTTTTTGAAGGAAGCATTTGATATCGTGATACCAAGGTTTGTCGTCTATGACTGCTTCAATCGTGAAGATGTAAATGGGCCGTTCAAGGCGCATTATGTCGATCTTAGGTATGTCATTCCATTGACCTACACTAATCATGGAAGAGAGAGTGGCTAATGCATCAGCCATGTGATTCTCTTCACGAGGGATATGATGAAACTCGATTTTGTTGAAGAAGGGTAACAACCTTCTCGCATAATCTTTGTAAGGGATCAATCCTGATTGGTAGGTGTTCCAATCTCCTTTGATCTGATTGATAACCAGGGCTGAATCGCCATATACATCCAAGTTCTTGATGTAACACCCCAATTCTCATCGCGAATAAATAATGCATAAATAAAATCAGAGTAACTAAAAATTTATTTTTCCGACAGAAATAAGGATGTCACATTTAAATAAACAAAACATCATCCCTGCTCATAAATTTGATACATAGCACAAAATAGAATACCCTCAAAGGGGAAACTTTTTCCAACAAAAGGAAAGGTCAATTATGGAATAAAGCGGAAAGATCCATAACTGACTTGTTTTACAAAATAAATCATTTTAGAATCTCTACTATATATACAAAAGTACTACCAAATACATTCAACAATGTATACATATGTATATATAACAGTTCCCCGACTCTCGTGCTACGTATCAGAGCAGACACCAAGATCGACAACAGAACGGAGGGCTAATCTCCACAAAAAGACCTCCAGCAACTCTAATCTGTAATGCCTCATAGAGCATTATAAAACAACAGAAGGGTGAGAAATAACAACTAAAATAAAGATTGCATAATAATATACAAATACATAACAATTCACATGCATAGCTATTCTCACCACAAACACCACATACTAATACATATAACATACCACATATACGTAACATATATCTATTAATCCAACAATATAGCATATATCAAGTACCCAATATACTCACATATTTGCACATAAGGCATACCAAGTCATAACATTTAGAAACACATCACACATCACATAGCACATGTCTACGTATAAACATATTATCCAAAACCAATGCATTTATCACATATGCACATCAAATTACCAATGCTATCACAATCTCAACACATAACAAATCGATGCATAATTTCCACACATAATTAATCAAATCATGATTTTCCACACATAATGCATCCATTCACAATTCTCACACATAATCAATCCATGATTTATGCAAATGCACAGAGACCGACACAACGACTCTATGCAAATGCCATGCGGTACCGACTTCCAACATTTCTCATCACCAGTTCACTCAAGAACTATTGGAACCATCGCTCGTTACTGAGGGTTGCTCAAGTAACACCCCGTCGGGCATACGATGTTCACCCGTCGCTTTAGGTCCCCACATGGGCACACGACATTTATGGATTGCTTTAGGTCCTCTTGGTATAAGGCGCACAATCCGATCGCTTTAGGTCCCCACATGGGCACACGATCGTCTATAACCATCGCTTTAGGTCCCCAATGGGCACACGATGTTATAGCAGATTCCCTCTGGAACCAAATCGTCACTCAGGACGTCACAAGAATGCATATCATGATGCTTGGCATACAAGGACTCATGACAATCAAATGCATCTTCACACATATATGCAACCACCATTCATGCATATATTTCAACTCATCAATTCCATACATTCACAATTCAACAATATGAATTATCTTATCATCAATATTCATGCATTGAAAACCAATTCAAACAATGCATTTCAAACCATAAAGGCCACCAAACAACATACATTGAATTTCACATAAACAATGCATTTCGTCACAAACCACAAACCACAACAATCATACAATCACAATTACTTCCACAAGGGATTCACACCATAAAGGCTACCCACAACACATCATAACAACATACATTGATATTCACTCAAACAATGTATTTTACCACACAACAACATCATTAATCACGCATCGAAGTCTAATCCAAAACGATGCACATATGTGCCATAAGGCCACAAACCATCATCACAACATTTCATCATGTATATTCACATCATATAATAGCACACAAGCTACACGTTACATAACCAAAAGCATATAGCATGATAACACATCAATCGCACACCATTAACGCGATAACAACCCGACAACCCGACTATTTTTCAAAAACACGAATTATTTAAATCATATTTTACCCTCCAAACCATTTTTAATAGAAAGAATATTTTATAAGATTTCCAACGCTTCGAACGGTGGTCAAAACGGACTTACGGATCAAAAGTTACGATCGAAACAATTTTGAAAGAAAAACCTACAGCAGGGCTGACACGGCCACCCGTGTTGTGTGACACGGCCCGTGTCACCCAAAATCCCAAATTTCACCTTTTTTCACGTTTCCACCCTCCATAGTCAGAAGGCTGACACGGCCCCCCGTGTTACGTGACACGGGCCGTGTCAGGGCCCAGAAAATTGCATTTTTATCGTCGGAAGCCTTCCAGACCTCCGATTTCGATTCCGTAAAAAGCTGCGATCTCAGAAATCGACATACTACATTATTTACATCATTAAAAATCCATCTAACAAATTTTCTATTTTTGAAATATTTTGAAACATAATTTTATCAATTTATCCCAACTCCAAACTCGCTCAAAACCACTCGAAAACACACAAATAACCATTCCCGATTAATTCCTATCCTTACCCGATTAAATATCAACCTATGCCAATGTTACCAGACATATCCAAACACTTTCACTCGATCACAACATCAATTTGCACAAAAACATCGATATATATCAAAAACTCAAAAGTTACAAATTCAACACAATTCAATCAAACGATCATACTAAATAACGACCCAACATCACACGACTCTACTACGTGATTTATTCCGACTTTCGTCCGTGAAAACATCGATTTCTAACCATTTTTCTCATTTAGACCTAAAATGAAAACTATAAGAAAATATCCAAAACAATCAAGAAAACATACACATATACATACACAAGCAAGATATAATTGAAACTTCTCACCCTTACCCGATTATTCGCGCTTTAAACGGATGAATTCCTGATTTTCCTTCTTTTTTCCTCTTCTCCCTTTCTTTCCTCTCTTTTCTCTTCTTTTCCTTTTCTTTCTCTTCTTTCTCTTTTCTTTCTATTTCTCTCTCTCTATTTCTATTTATAATATCTAACTACCCAAATGACCAAAATACCCCTACACTCAAATATCTCCCAAACGCTCTCAAAATGCGATAAAACATAAACATACCGATGAAATATATTTCGGGAAATAAAAGTTGAAAAGAAATTATAATTTAATACAATTATTTTATCTATCAGAGAAATTAACCAATTAACTCAATTAGCAGGTAAATACAATAAATTCACACATTTCACAAAATTCACATAAATGAAATAAATAAATACAATTAAACAAATCGGGGCGTTACACTTAATCCTTAAGTCGATCGCTTCCTCGAGACCCATGATACAAGCTTCGAATTCGGCCTCGTTGTTCGTACACTTGAACGTAAGTCTAGCGGTGAAAGGAATGTGGGTACCCTGAGGTGTTATGATGATTGCCCCAATTCCGTTTCCGTAATGATTGACAGCTCCGTCAAAGATTAGTCCCTATTGGGAACCTGTTTCTGGCCCTTCACTGGGTATCGGTTCGTCGCAGTCTTTCATTTTTAGATACATGACATCTTCGTATGGGAAGTCAAATCCGACTGATTCTTGATCGTCAATCAGTTGATGAGCCAAATGATCAGCTAAAACACTTCCTTTAACGGCTTTCTGAGCTTGGTACTCGATGTAGTATTCTGATAACAACATCTGTCAACGGGAAATCCTTCCCGTGAGAGCAGGCTTTTCAAAGACATACTTGATTGGATCCATTTCAGAGATTAACCAAGTAGTGTGACAAATCATATACTGGAGAAGACGTTTGGTTGCCCAAGCCAGAGCACATCAAGTTTTCTCAAGCATAGTGTACCGAGCCTCGTAGTCGGTGAATTTCTTGCTCAGATAGTAAGTGGCAGACTCTTTCCTTTTGGTTTCGTCTTGTTGGCCAAGTACATACCCCATTGAGTCTTCCAAGACTGTTAAGTAGATGATCAGTGGTCTTTCTTCCACTGGAGGTGATAAAATTGGTGGGTTCGACATGTATTCTTTGATACTGTCGAAGGCGGTTTGGCAGTCATCCGTCCAAACGCAGTCCTGATCTTTTTTAAGTAATTTGAAAATCGGCGCACATGTCGCGGTCATGAGGAATATGAATCTGGAGATGTAGTTCAAACATCCCAGGAATCCTCTGAATTGTTTTTCAGTCTTTGGAGAAGGCATTTCTTGAATGGCCTTGACCTTGTCAGGATCAACCTCAATTCCTTTCTGGCTGACGATGAACCCTAAAAGTTTCCCTGAACGAACACCAAAGGTGCACTTGTTGGGGTTCAAGTGGAGTTTGTACTTTCTCAAACGCTCGAATAATTTTGACAGGTGGGTCACATGCTCTTCTTCTGTCTTAGATTTTGCAATCATATCATCGACATATACATCTATTTCTTTGTGTATCATGTCATGAAAAAGAGTAGTCATGTCCCTTTGATAGGTTTCCCCGACGTTCTTCAAACCGAACGACATTACCTTGTAACAAAAGGTACCCCATGGGGTGATGAAGGAGGTTTTCTCCATATCTTTCGGCGCCATTTTTATCTGATTATAGCCCGAGAATCCATCCATGAAGGAGAAAACTTTGAACTTTGCTGTACTGTCTACCAGCATGTCAATGTGTGGTAAAGGAAAGTCGCCCTTTGGACTAGCCTTGTTTAGATCTCTGTAATCGACACACATCCTGACTTTTCCGTCATTTTTCGGAACGGGTACGATGTTGGCTAACCATTGAGGATACTCTGATGTAGCGAGGAAACCCGCGTCAATCTGTTTCTATACTTCCTCTTTGATTTTGATGGCCATGTCTGGATTAGTCCGTCTCAACCTCTGTTTTACTGGCGGACATTCTGACCTTAACGGTAGATGATGTTCCATGATGCTGGTATCCAACCATGGTATATCCTGATAGGACAAAGCGAATACATCGGGAAACTCTTTGAGAAGCTTTATCAAACTTTCTTTGACAGTCGGACTGAGTAGTGCCCCAATCTTGACTTCTTTTCTCTCTTCCTCTGAACCCAAGTTGACCGTTTCCAACGGCTCTTTGTGAGGTTTAATGGACCTTTCCTCTTGTCGGAGTAATCGGGAGATCTCTTCTAGAATTTTGTTGTCATTTTCTTCTTCAGCCTCAAATACCGAGAATGCAAAGTTGGGAGAAGGCATCGGATCGTATGTTTCAATGGGGTTTAAAACAAGCAATCTGCATGACGTGATGATTTTTGTTTAGAAGAGATAGAGAAAATGCAAGAGTGTGTGCAGTGTTTTATTTACTGCTTGTTTTTATTATTTGTTTTGTTTTTTAGGATTACCATTTTCTGAAAAAGCGAAAAGAGAAAACAACAATTAATGCGGAAATTATAGAACGACGTTTATTTATTCATGATTTTGTCGATTCTTGAAACTACAGCCATATAAAACAAAACTCTGTCGCTTTGGGTGAAGCGAAGAGGGATATTTACAGAGAGTGAGCCCTATCAAAACATCCGTTTCACCTGGGCAGGGTGAAAGGTTAAAACAAAGATGGCCATTACTTTGACTTATGAACAATCTTCGGAACATCGACAGCAACCCATTGGCGGCGAACTCCTCGGTGAATCACAAAGTCTGGTATCTTCCTTGATTTGTCTTCAGAAATAACGCTGATTTCTGGTGGAGCAGGATCATTGGAATCTGTCTCCCAGGAAGAGTTGTCGTAGGAGGATTCCTCAGTTGTATTTCGCAGAGTATTTGTGCTCTCAGGTATATCTCCCCATCCAGTTGGCTGGATGTCTTCGAGCCTGATACGAGAGCTTTCGGGAGCAGTGTACTTGACCATGAAGTCGAATTTACCACTCGGTTGTCCCAAGGTGTCCCACACCTCTTTGGAACTAGAGGAGTCATCTCTCTCGATGACGTTGACCTCGGGAAAGACATAGTTGATGAACTCTAGTCCTGCAAAGTTTGCAAATTCGTCCTCGTGCTGGATATTCTCTGAATGACCTGAGTGTTGATCCCATGACATGGTGGGTGTAGGTATTCATTTCAATGATGCTCAGCTGATTTTCATTATTCAGCTGATTTTCTTTCCCCAAGTCCCCTGGGTACGGCTGCCAGATAGGCAGACCATCCATCGTGTCATAATAGTCGTGGTCAAAGTTGTATTTCATCGGAGTGTCTTCCTCTAATGAATTTGGTGGAGCGCGAAATCCTTCTGGATCACAATCTCCGTACATCATCTTGACATCTGACCTCGGTATAAATCTCAGACTTTGTGCCAGAAAGTAAAATGGTGTAGGCACCTCTTCCTGAGACATATAACCATCCTTGTTAAGATAGGATTTCCATTCTTCATCCGTGTCGGAGGAATCTCCCTCGTTGATGGTATGTACTTCTTGAGACACTGGGTGAAGTAAACCTCCACTATGGAAGAAGTTCAGAACGAGATGAAGACTTTCACCATTAGCGGCAGTCTGGGTATAGGTTGCAGAAAAACCAAGACCCTTCTTTTTCTTATTATCGGTAGGAATGATAAGCTGTCCCTATCCTTTTGTGTTGTTATTTTCAATCACCTCGAGAGCATCTTTGTACGAGGAAATCGAGGTTCCTCTTTCTGCCTGCTTATCACTACTCACCAAAAGCGCCTGGAACTGGGTTTCGATTATCTCCTCCGGTTCCACACAGGTGGATAATGACAAGTTACTCATGATCAGGGTCTGTTCTCCACAAATCGTGACGAGTTGTTCGTTCTTGACAAACTTCAGCTTCTGGTGAAGTGTCGAAGTGACTGCCCCAGCCTGGTGTATCCAAGGTCTTCATAATAAGCAACTGTATGTTTCCCGAATGTCCATGACCTGGAAAGTGACTAGGAAAGTGTGAGGACCGATAGTTATAGGAAGGTCGACTTCGCCGATAACCGCTTTCCGAGATCCGTCAAATGCTTTGACAATGACCTCACTGCCTCTCATCAGAGGTCCTTTGAATGATAGTTGCATCAGAGTGGACTTCGGCATAACGTTGAGAGCCGATCCGGTGTCTTCCAGTACGTTGGCTAAGGCATCGTCCTGGCAGTTGACTGTGATATTGAGCGCCATGTTGTGGCTCTTGCCTTCTCCTGGGAATTCCTCATCACTAAACCCCAAGTTGTTGCAGGAAGTGATGTTAGAGACGATGCTATCGAATTATGTATTGACACACCCTGTTCCACAAAGGCCTGCTCTAAGACTTTCTGTAGAGCCTCTCTGTGGGCTTCGGAACTGAGTAAAAGTGACAGCACTGATATCTTTGAAGGAGTTTGTAACAGCTGATCAACAATGTTGTATTCACTCCTTTGGATGAGCTTTAGCATCTCATCATCATTTTTTGAAAGGTCGGGATCACTGGTTTGACCGACTGGCGTATTAGGAACTTCTGTTTGAGGTTCCTTTTCTCTGTTAGGTTCTCCAACTCCTCGGTTGAAGATTCGACCGCTCTGTGTTACTCGACTGATGTCTGCGATATTCACGACGGAGGGTAATGGAATTTCCTTTCCATTCTCAACTGTTGTTGCACCGTATTTGTAAGGGATCGCCTTAGTTGATTCATACGATAATGGTCCCGGTAGATAGATAACTACAGGAGCCTTCTGACTTCTCTGACTGTCGTAAGTGACTTCAATCAATTCCTGGTTTGGGACCTTTGATTCGTCAAGTAGAGGGATGATGGTACAAACATCCTTGGTCCTCTCATGATCAGAAATTACAATAACATCCTTGATTTGATCAGCGAAATAGTCTGGCGTCCAGTTGATAGACCCCAAAACTGAGTATTGTTGAATCTCTTGGCAGTCCAACTGACTCTGAAGAGCTGCTCACAAGAGGTAACATCCTTGATTATTCTCCGAGCAGACTCTACAACACTCGTAATTGTGTGGCGGCACCTGGCCACGCCCGCTTTGAATGCAGTGTAACCTCACTAGATCTGTTTCCATGGATCAGACATTCTGACTTTGATGCCGAGTAGGGTTCCCGTCAACCACACTGATTTGCTGCGTGTCTTCATCCATATAGATTAGAAGCCACCAGTGGTTCAACAAGTGTTGCAAAGTTCTTTGAACGAGAGCGTACCCTTGGTTACTCTCACAACATACTTTACAGCTCAGATAATCATGTGAAGTGAGAAAACCGAGCTGGACTTGCCTGGCGTGTAACTCCACCAAGCTGGTATTCATTAAACGAATATCGAATATTTGAACCATGTTGATCTGATAATGATCCCTATCGTTAAAGTCCTGGATCCACCCAAGATCCATCTGACGCTGTAGGGCCTCTTGTACAAAAGAGCATCCCTGATTATTTGTTGAGCAGATCAGACAGGAATTGTAATTGTGCCGCGACAGATTATGATACTGGCTTTGCCTTGAGTGCATCGCAACCAAGTTGACATTCATTGCTAGAATATTGTGATTCTGAACGATGTTGGAATTCGTATAAACCATGTTAACCCCACGAATTCGGTGTTGTTGGATCCATCCGAGATCCAACTGTTCCTATAGAGAAGATTGCACCACAGAACATCCTTGATTGTCTTTAGATCATATATCACACTGGTGATAGTTATGAGGTGGCACATGGCCGTATCCGCTCTATCTACAATGCATCTTGACCAAGTTGGCCCTTAATAAGAGTACATCATGAATTTGATAGCTTTCGCTAGACTCTCCCTCTATCAAATTAATTGCAGCTTTCTCGTGTTGAGGCAACAGGTTGGTGAGAACATTTGGATTCGTATCCTTGAAAGATAAAACCCTGCTCTTAACAAGCTTTTGCACATCGGATTTGAAACTGAGACAGTTTTCTATGTTATGCCCTGGTCCTCCTTGATGATAAGGGCAAGTCTGATCCGCTTTGAACCAAAAAGGCAGATTTTCCGATATCGTAAGAGGAGCCTTGGATTGGACATGTCCCTTGACCAGTAATAAAGGAAACAGTTCAGCGTACAACACCGGTATAGGATCAAATCCTGGTGGTTGAGTTGTACGGTTGCTGTTGTACGGAGGACGAGCCTGCTGAAGAGACTGTTGTGTCCTTTGCTGAAATTGTTGTGGATTTGGTTGGCTCTGAGCAACCTGAGGTTGATAGGTAGGAACAGGCGCAGAGTTAATAGCAGGAGTTACAGCTGCTACTGGTTGATACCATCGCCTTTGCTTTCCGAGAGAGATATTTCCGATATCCTGCTCTTTTTTCTTAGGGAGAGCACTACCGTATTTTTTAGTATCGCTTGATGATCCAGCGTCCTTAACTAGACTTCCTTCTCGGACGGCTTCCTCGAGACGCACCCCCATACCGACCATTTCGGTAAAGTCACTGGGCGCACTAGCAACCATTCTGTCGTAGTAAAATGAGCTTAAGGTTTTCAAGAAGATTTTTGTCATCTCTTTTTCCTCAAGAGACGGACAAATTTGGGCCGCAATTTCACGCCATCTCTGAGCGTACTCCTTAAAAGTCTCCTTGTTCTTTTGTGACATTGATCTGAGTTAATCTCTGTCTGGTTCCATTTCCAAGTTATGCTTGTATTGCTGAACGAAAGCACCGCCAAGATCTCTAAAAGTGCTGATCTCAGTGCGGTTTAAACCCATGTACCATTTGAGTGCGACACCAGTTAAACTATCTTGGAAATAGTGGATCAATAGCTCTTGGTTTTTTGTCTGAGCTGACATTCGCCGAGCGTACATCACCAAATGGCTTTGAGGGCAAGAGTTGCCCTTGTACTTTTCAAACTCGGGTACTTGGAATTTGTGCGGGACCTTCACATCGGGGACCAAACAAAGGTTTGCGGCGTCCTTTCCAAATAAATTCTGACCGTGAAGGGCCTGCAGTTCTTTCTGCATCTCCAGGAACTATTCCTGGAACTCATCCATTCTGTCGAACATACTTTCTCTCCTTCCAAAAAGTATTATTGGAATTTGTCCTTCTGGGACAGTGTGCACCACAGGGGGCAGTACCGTTACTACGGCAGCGAATCTTGGTGCCTCCCGAAGTTTGTAACCTTCAGGAGTTGTTGATATGCCCCTGGCATATTCGCTTTCCCGAAGTTTGTAACCTTCAGGCCCAACGGCTCCTGCTGAAGTTTCCGGATCTCCAGTGATCGGTGGAATATGTCCTTCTAGGATATAGTTAAGTGGCATGCCCCCGGGACGATCTTTCGGCATTCTATACCTAGGATCATACTTATCCACTATGGGCGTTGATGTGATCTCTGAGATCACAGTCCTTTGTTGCTGCATCTGAGCTTATGCTAGAGCTTGCATGTCGTTATGAAGCTTCCTCAGATCCTCTTTCAGAGTGTCGATACCTTCTCTCAACTCTCTGTTCTCTTCCTCGAGATCATCCATCTTTTTTTGACGATTGGCCCAAGTATTGTACGAATGAGACAGTTTGACTCTAGAATCGAGACGCAAACGTGAGATTCGTAGGTAAGAAGAATGTACTATGTGAGAATGATGAATGCAATGATTAATTGTTCATTTTTTGTTTATTCAAAGTAAACTTTGACAATTAGATTGCAAATATCAAATAGTGGGGAAACCCCGTTTTATTGAATCCAAAGGATTGCGGAAACGGAAATACAGTAATTTACAAAGTGCTGTGAAAGAAAATCTAAGCTAATGGATCCTGAGTCCTCTCTGAGGGGAGCTCAGGTGCTGATTCTGGTACTTTCCTTTTCTTTGACCGGGGCTCTCCGGCCATTGTCGGGTTGTCATTCCTTTGCCAAGTGAAAGGAGCGAGCAAATTCCTCTGGTCTTCTTTATTCTCTACAACATGTTGCTCTAAAATCTCAATCAGAGCATCCTTTTCTTTTAACAGCTGCTGTATTTTCTTGCACCCCACATTGAGAATACGGTACTTGTTCCTCCAAGACCTCTTCTCCTGTTGAACTTTGCTGAGAATAACCTAAAGTTTTTCCGTCTCAGACATAAAATAAAGAGCAATGTCCCTCAATGGAAGAACCTCCTGGCGAGGGTGAGGCATCCTCAGCTTGAGAGCTATGGTTTGTACCCAGTGGAGATAAGGCTCCACCGAGATGCAGTCTGGTTTTCCCAGAGACTCTCGTCCTTTTCTATGAACGTGTTTCCAAGCATGCACTATTTCCGTCTTTAGTGCCCTGTCATTTTCTCCTTGCTTGAAGAAAATACCTTCCAGATGAGCATTACGCGGGATATGCCTCATCGGGTATCCGAACTGACGACAAACTAAAATTGGATGATAATTGATTCCACCCTTAGTTCCTATAAGGGGTACATTTGGGAAATTTCCACAACGTTCGATGATTCTGATCCCGTCATAGATTCGATTGTACCAATCGATGTCAGAGTTGGTAAGAGACATGATTCTCTGCGACCAACGTAAAGTATTCTTTTGATCCCAAAATGCAGCAGACTTGGGTAAGTGGGAAGTGAACCATTTGTATAGCAGGGATACACAGCATGTGATCATTCCTCCACTATACAAATTCCTTAAGTGTACAGAATGATACACATCTGCGAGCAAAGTTGGTACAGGGTTTTCAATCAGAAAAATCTTAATGGCATTGATATCTACAAAGTTATCGATGTTGGGGAACAAAAATAACCCGTAGGTAAGCAAAACGAAGATGCTCTCGAAAGCGGCCACGTTCCCTATACTAGCAAAGAACAGAGCTTTCTTTGTTAAGAACTGGGCTGGCAAACCCTGGATTCCACCCTTAGTGGTCATGTGAGTCCTGACTTCTGACTCGTCCAAAAAGATTGCTCTTGCAATGGTTTGATCCTTTGGAATTTCTTCCAGTCCAGAAAATGGAGCATGATTAGTAATATGTAAATCAGTCAGGTGAGAGTACTCCTCCAGTGTTGGTGCTAGCTGATAATCCGGGAATGTGAAACAGTGATAAATCGGATCGTAGATCTGGATTAGCGTGGACAGGATTCCTTCGATTACATGGACCCTTAATAGAGACAACAGTCCTCCATACTTAGCTCTGAAAGCCTCGTGGTTGGTGATCATTCTCGCCAAACCTCTTAAATCCTCCAACTTTGGAACCTTGAAGGTGTACTTATAAGTTTTCCTTCTACCGAAATCCATTAGCGCAATCTTTTTATCTGACATTTGCAATCATTGTCTTAATTTAGTTTGAAAAAGAGAGACTAGAAGAGAAGATTTTTTTGGTTTTTTTTGATGTTTTTTAATGAATGTATGAATGCAGCACACAAAAACATATAAAAAACATGGGGTCAAAGGGTCGGTGTCATGAAGTCAAGGCTCTACCCCCCCAAATGTTTATACTGGTGATTTTTGTGCCTGTCCGCAAAATCATTGACCCCTCTTGGGATAACAACAACAAGCGGATCGCCAGCGAGCTAATGTATCCTAGAGTGGTCTCAGATTAGGGGAGTATCACGTGATAACTATTTCCGATAGCTTCCACACTATAAAATGGCTTAAGTCTACTAAAAACCTCAGCTTCTCAGATAACCCAGTCGACCACACTACTTTCAACAACCGGAGTCGTATAAGCAATATATCTGCAAAGGGAGTCTCCACTGAGTTTGATGGTCGATCGGGGACTCTTAACTGGAATTCACTCCCAGTAAGATTACCCGCATTGCCATCACCTATCTTAGGTGTATACTCAATCTTTCCACATGCGGCATCACACGCATTCCCATTAGCAGAAAAATAAACACAGATATCAATTAGGAAAAGCAATATATATATTTGTCTTAATCATCCTAGACCTCTAGTCTTATGATCCTACACAGACAATGACCCCCAGCAGAGTCGTCATTTCTATGAAACTTTGAGAACTTAAGGTTTTCTACCTTACAGATTTCTCGGTGTCCCCAGTGAAGTCGCCATTTTTCTGTAGCGCGAAGTTTTGTGTGGTTGCGAATCACTATCGCTTTGGGGTACTACAGTTCGATTCATTTTTTATCCTATTGAAGCTGATGAAGGAAGGGAAATAGATGTCTCCAATTAACCCTGCTTGCAAACTGAGTTTAAACAGATGACTGTTGGTTTACAGATGCTATTAAGATTGTGGGTCCCTCTTAGGTTATTTCGCTTAAGAAAACAGTGTTTAGGGTAATGAGAAGAGGTTAGGTTTGATGCTTTTCGATTGATATATGAAGATATGGGATTTTGGGTTTTTGATTAGTATGCTCGCTAAGATTTTTCAATCTTATGCCTACGTATTCCCGAAACAGGGAAATCAGAGCAATCGTAGTTCCTCCTATTCTATGGGAGGAAAAAGATATTTGGGTGTCTTGTTCAAAGCCCAAGACGTGAAGCTAAAGGGGTTTGTATCTTGTTCAAAGCCCAAGATGTGAAGCTGAAGGGTCTATTTGTATCTTGTTTAAAGCCCAAGATGTGAAGCTAAAAGGTCCTGGCTGAGAGAGAATTTGTCATCTCTAAAGAGGAGCTGTTGATGTTTGTATGTTGTGAGCAAGGTACAACTTTGATGCTAAAAGGTTGATTGACTCAACCGGGGTTTTCTTTATACAAAGCCTAAGAGGAGGCTAGAAGTTTGATTTTTCCGGGGAAAATGTTCTTTCTGTCTTGTACAAAGCCCAAGATTGAGGCTAAAAAAGGGTGACTGACTCAACAAGAAAGTCTTTTATGTGTCTTGTACAACGCCCAAGATTGAGGCTAAAGGGGGACTGACTCAACAAGAGAGTCTTTTATCTCAACAAGAGAGTGATTATGTGTCTTGTACGAAGCCCAAGACGGAGGCTAAAGGGTTGATGACTCAACAAGAGAGTCTTTTATACTCAACAAGAGAGTGTTTTGTATCTCGTACGAAGCCCGAGATGGAGGCAAAAAGTTTGGTGACTCAACAAGAGAATCTCTTATACTCAACAAGAGAGTGATTATGTGTCTTGTATGAAGCCTAAGACAGAAGCTAAATGATTGATGACTCAACAAGAGAATCTTTTATACTAAACAAGAGAGTGTTTTTGTGTCTTGTACGAAGCTCAAGACTGAGGCTAAAAGATTGGTGACTCAACAAGAGAGTCTTTTATACTCTACAAGAGAGTGTTTTTGTGTCTTGTATGAAGCCCAAGACGGAGGCAAAAGGTTTGGTGACTCAACAAGAGAGTCTTTTATACTCAACAAGAGAGTGTTTTTGTGTCTCGTACGAAGCCCAAGACGGAGGCTAAAGGATGGGTGACTCAACAAGAGAGTCTTTTATACTCAACAAGAGAGTGATTTATATCTCGTACGAAGCCCGAGATGGAGGCAAAAAGTTTGGTGACTCAACAAGAGAATCTTTTATACTCAACAAGAGAGTGGTTATGTGTCTTGTACGAAGCCTAAGACGGAGGCTAAAGGATTGATGACTCAACAAGAGAATCTTTTATACTCAACAAGAGAGTGTTTTTGTGTCTTGTACGAAGCCCAAGACAGAGGCTAAAAGATTGGTGACTCAACAAGAGAGTCTTTTAAACTCAACAAGAGAGTGTTTTTGTGTCTTGTACGAAGCCCAAGACGGAGGCAAAAGGTTTGGTGACTCAACAAGAGAGTCTTTTATAATCAACAAGAGAGTGTTTTTGTGTCTTGTATGAAGCCCAATACGGAGGCTAAAGGATGGGTGACTCAACAAGAGAGTCTTTTATACTCAATATGAGACTGATTTGTATCTCGTACGAAGCCCGAGATGGAGGCTAAAAGGTTGGGTGACTCGACAAGAGAGTCTTTTATACTCAACAAGAGAGTGATTTGTATCTCGTACAAAGCCCGAGATGGAGGCTAAAAGGTTAGCTCCGCTGGGGAGAATCAATTGTACAAAGCCCAAGAGGAGGCTATTGTGCTGGTGACTGTTTCAGTTGAGTGACAGGTTCGGTGTGTGGGATAAAAGGGAAAATAAGTTCTTATGAAGAGAAAGATTATGAGTAAGGTTTTGATCGGAGGATCAGGGTTATTTCCAGTTCTTTAAGGAAATGGGAAATCCCAAGGGTATTGAGACTGTTCAAGTCTACTGGTGTTTGAGAAATAGATTCTCAGATAGCGAAGGCACGTTGTATGATGCCTGAGAGAAGGCTGGTATGTTAAGGGATGAAGGTCTAGACTCTTTTGAAAGACTGCGCTATTAATATGACTAGTTTCTATTCCTATACCTTTAAGAGGCCGTCAGGACAATTTGTACAAAGCCCAAGAGGAGGCAGGAAACATTTAAGAAGCCGAAGGGACAATTTGTACGAAGCCCAAGAGGAGGCTATCTTCGCCGAGGAAGAATCATTATACAAAGCCTAAGAGGAGGCTGTGAAAACTTCTAAGAAGCCGACGTGTCCTTGTACAACGCCCAAGAGGAGACGGGGATGCTTTTAAGAAGCCTGTGGGTCCCCAAACCCCGAGAAATTCAAGACAGGCTATTCACAGAGAATAGATCAAGCCAGGAAAGTTCGAGAATTTGGAAGAAACTCAAGAGATGCCATTCAAGGAGAAAAGATCATCTCTGGGGAGTTAGAGTTTCTTTGACAATTTCTAAGGGTGACAGCCAAAGAGAAGACTGTATCTGGTGCTCCTATAGGGGATCTAGTTTTGTCTATTTTTAAGAGTGATCAACAGGGCTTTACCTAGTGCTAGACGTAGTTGCCGGGGAAAACTCTAAATAGCTATACTAGTATTACACGGTATATAAAGTATGAGAAAGAAGACTTACAGTGAGCAGCCCCACAATACAGTTATATATATATATATATATGAAAGCGGATAAAGAAAGCGGGTAAACACTTACTCGGTTGTAGAGCTTCCATGCTGTTGGGTTAGTTGTTCAACAAAGAAAGATTGAAAACAACAGTATATTTGAATTCAAAATCAAAGGAGAAAGTGCTTTGAAAAGGTTGTCGGGGCTTACAGCTCAAGGAGAGGCCCGAGGTTTTATCAGTGTTTGCACTATTGTTTTGAATTTGTACAGGGACTTATACCAGTGACTGAGGCCCGAAAAAGGTTTTCTGTACAAAGGGATGGGTCTTACACTCTCTCAAGAGGCCCACAAAGTGTTTAAAGAAAAGTAATGAGGCTTATAACACGAGGGTAGGCCCAAGGATTTTTGCTTGAAAGCCGCGATCGCGCCGAAGTTTTTGAAAATACACAGAGGGACTTATACAATAAGTGAGGCCCACAATTTTGGTTTCAAAAAGGATTGGGTCTTACACTCTATTAGAGGCCCAAAGTGATTATTTTTATACAAGTGGTGGGGCTTACAGCTCAAGGAGAGGCCCAGGTTTTTTTCTAAAAAAGGCGACGATCGCGCCGAACTTTTTGATGGTATTGGGACTTATACAATACACTGAGGCCCAAAAGGTTTTAGTTTCTAAGAGGGATTGGGTCTTACACTCTGTTAGAGGCCCAAAGTATGTTTGAAAAAGTTTAATCAAGGTTGAATTAATCAAAACCCTAATTTGTTTTCAAAATGTATTTTAATTGAATAAAAATTCAATTAAAATGACCAAAATTGTTAAGCATGTGAAAAAACAAATTGTGATCTTGGATTAATGTTTCAAAAATCAAGTTTTGATCCACAAAATGACTGGAAGTCACTAAAATTTGCAAAATCAAGAAGGAAAAAATATTTTAAATGTCCAAAAACAATTAAAACATTAATTCTTTACAAAAATATCAATTGTATGAAATAAATAATATTTTTGGGATTTTTAGTAAAATAAAATATTTTAACATTTTTGTGAATTATTAAAAAAAGAATCAACTCAAAATCATTAAAACTCAGAGAGAAATTAATGTTTGAATTAATTAAATAAAATCATAAAATTCAAATATTTGAATTTTTGAAAAAGGGCGTCAAGAACATGGCAAGAACACGCGCCCTCCCTCTGTTTCTGCAGATTTGCATTTTCTATCCAATCTCACTGAATACTTGATGATATCATGCAATCTACATATCAATCTACTTGTTTTCACCTCACGATCATGTCTATGGTCTTTAATTTCATTTATTTTAAGCATGGAATAAGAAATCAAAGAGAAACCTCAAGAACCCTAAATTTTGCATGAAGGTTCAGAAATTCCATACACAATTTATACAAAGTAATTGATTGAGGGTAAACACTCTATGCATGATTATGAACATATGGCCAAATTATTGTGCAGCAAAAAAATGCATGGATCATAGAGTTAGAAGAGCTCATGCTTACCTCTTGCAGCTGGTGATCGTGTTTTGTGTTAGAGGTGTTACAGCTAGGTTCCAATGATGTGGATAGCTTCCCTAGGTGCCATGGAGTGTGTCTGGATGCTTGGAGTGGATTGAAATGATCTGGAACTTGAGATGGTACCCTAACTACAAATCTGTCAAGAACTTGAGCAATTGGCTAGTGATTTTGTGATTTTGGTGTTCCAGATGTTATGTGAGTGTTTGGTTCACTTATATATGATGTTTATAAGGTGTGTGTGTGATTGGTTTGATTGGAATAGATCTCAAACTCAAAACCCGATAGTGACTTGCCTTAGAAGGCAAAATTGGAAGTGAGAAGGAGATTTTGAGGAAAGCATCTGTTTGATGGCTTTGATGTACTCAAACTGATCACAAATGAGCCCTATTTATAGTAGAGCGAATGATCCAAAACATAACCTAATATACTCCATGGAACCGCAGGGACCCAATCATCAAGTCAATTTTGCCTCAGGGGATGCATTCATCAAAAATCAGGAATTAGGGTTCTTGACCTAATTCACCCCTAAGTTGACATTTGGGACAAATCATGAGCCAAGACCTCAAGAGAGGGTTTAAGGGTCTCTAATGAACTATATTGATCCATTTAGAACAATGGATTAATCCAAGAAGCTTGAGCAACAAGTCTCGATTTCATCTGCACCACAGTTAGGGTTTTAAGGGAAAAGTCAACTGTAACTTTGACTTTTGATCAGGACATGCTCCCAAGCCCTATGGCATGAATCAATATACCCTATGACACCCATGGAACATGTCCATCAAGTTTGATTTAGGTCAAGGACATGATTTCCTGAAGAATTGCACAGTTTGGAATTCATCTGATAAAAAGTCAACTGTGCACAAAAGTTAACTTTGACTTTTTGAGATTTTTCACCAAAATAATGATGTTAATGTATGATTTGAATCATCATTCATCAAGAAAAATCAAGAAAAGTGGGATAACTTGTAAAAGGGGAAACCATAAAAACTTAAAAAATTTTCTAAGTTAAAAATAAAGTGACAAGGGCACCAACTTTGGAGGATCATAACTCCTAAACCACAAAGCCATTTTTTTCCATCCAAAGATGGATTTGTAGCCCTCATTACCCTCTACAAAAACTTCAACTAGACCTAAGTCCAATTCATTAAGGATTTTGAGTTAGTGAGTGATCAAAATGGCTGAAATGTGAAAATATCACTTTTTCCAACACTTATGAAATTTTCACTAAGTCAGAATCTGCCTTCACTTTTTGCCAAATGTAGAGGGATTTTTCACTTGGATTCAAAAGAGATCAAAACCAAACATGTTCAAACAGTTGTTGTATCATGTAAGGGCTTTCCAAAATGGTCAAGAACATTACCAAATTCAACTTACACCATGAGTTATGACATTGGAAAGTTGCCTTGCTGAAATCTGTCAAAGGCAAGGCAGAATTTGTAACTTTGCTCGATTTGCCAAAATCAGCCAAATTCAAATGCTCCTATCCACTTGGACACATCTGAGGATTGAATCTAAAGGGGACAATCACTGAGCCAAGCCTCCAAAGTCCATGGAACAAGAAATAACATGTTGAACCTAGAATGGCCAAAATAGGGACAAGACTCCAAATTTGGATTGAAGCATTCAATGGAATCATCAAGGTGGCATGGACTGAGCCATTCTCATCTGAAATCAGTCAAGACTTATCCAAGACCAAGGGAACCAAAGCTCTGTGCCCTAACCTCTAGTCAATAGCTAGAGGAGACTTGGATTTTCATTTGCCAACATTGGCCAAACCTACTTACCAGTTGCCATTCACTATTCCTTGCAAAACAAACTTGCTCTACTATAAATAGAGCTCAATTGTGATCAGTTTGAGTACACCAAAGCCATCTAACAGATGCTTTCCTCAAAATCTCTTTCTCTTGGCAAAAATGCCTTTCTTAGCAAGGTAGCTATCGGGTTTTGAGTTTGAGAGCTTTTCCAATCAAACCAATCACTCACACACATCACATACATCATATAGAAGTGATCCAAATACTCACATAACATCTGGAACACTGATTTCAAAAAATCACCAGCCAATTACTCAAGTTCTTGACAGTTTTGCAGTTGAGGTGCCATCTTCAACTCCAAACCATTTCAATCCATTCCAAGCACTCAGACACATCACTTGGTACCTAGGGAAGCTATCCACATCATTGGAACCTAGCTGTAACACCTCCAGCACAAATCACGATCACCAGCTGCAAGTGGTAAGCATGAGCTCTTCTAACTCTATGATCCATGCAATTTTTGCTGCACAATAATTTGGCCATATGTTCATAATCATGCATGGAATGTTTTCCCTCAATTAATTGCATTGTTTGAATCGTGTATCAAAAATCCTGGCCTTCATGCAGAAATTAGGGTTCTTGAGGATTTTTCATGATTTCTTGTTATGTGTTCAATTTAATTGAAATTAATAGACATAGACATGATCGTGAGGTTGAGTCGAGCATAATGCTATATGGATTGCATGTTATAATCAAGTATTCAGGGAGATTGGATAGAAAATGCAAATCAGCCAAACCCAAAACACGCGCGTGTTCTTCAGCTGTTCTTGGCGCCTTTTTTGAATTTTCAAATATTTGAATTTTGTGATTTTTGTTTAATTGATTCAAAAATTAATTTCTCTCTGAGTTTTAATGATTTTGAGTTGATTCTTTTTTTAATAATTCACAAAAATGTTAAAATATTTTATTTTCCCAAAAAATCCCAAAAATATTATTTATTTCATATAATTGATATTTTTGCAAAGAATTAATATTTTAATTGTTTTTGACATTTTAAATATTTTTTCCACATTGATTTTGCAACTTTTAATGCTTTCTAATTATTTTGTAGGTCAATACTTAATTTTTGAAGCATTAATCCAAGATCACAATTTGTTTTTCACATGTTAAACAATTTTGATCATTTTAATTGAATTTTTATTCAATTAAAACACATTTTTGAAAACAAATTAGGGTTTTTGGATTAATTCAACCCTCATAAATCATTTTCAAAACACTTTGGGCCTCTAATAGAGTGTAAGACCCAATCCTTTTTTGACCAAATCATTTTGGGCCTCAGTGCATTGTATAAGTCCCGATACCGTCAAAAACAAACGGCGCAATCGTCGCCTTTTGAAAAATAACCTTTTGGGCCTCTCCTCGAGCTATAAGACCCATTCAAAACTATTGGGCCTCTAATAGAGTGTAAGACCCAACCTCTTTTAACCAAACATTTTGGGCCTCACTTATTGTATAAGTTCCTCCGCGTTAAAAGAAAACCTCGGCGCGATCGCCATTTTTAAACGGAAAAATCATCTGGGCCTACCCTCGTGTTATAATCCCCACTCTTTTTCTTTAAACTTTTTTGGGCCTCTTGAAAGAGTGTAAGACCCATCCCTTTGTACAGAAAAACATTTTGGGCCTCAGTCACTTGTATAAGTCCCTCTGTACAAATTCAAACAGTGCGCTCACTGATAAAACCCTGGGCCTCTCCTTGAGCTGTAAGCCCCAAATCTTTCTTTTTCAAAGCACTTTCTCCTTTGATTTTGAATATACTATTTTTTTCAATCTTTCTTTGTTGAACAACTAACCAAACAGCATGGAAGCTCTACAACCGAGTAAGTGGTTATTGCTTTCATTTACCGCTTTCATATACATATAACTGTATTGTGGGGCTGTTTCACTGTAAGTCTTCTTTCATAAACTCATATCAACTGTGTAATAATAGTATAGATATTTCGAGTTTCCCCGGCAACTACGTCTAGAACTAGGTGTCGCCGTTTCATTTATTCGTAGAAATAGACAACTAGATCCCCAATAGGATCACCAGATACAGTCTTCTCTTCGGCTGTCCTCATTAGGAATTGTCAAGAAACTCTATTCCCAGAGATGAATGTATTCTCCGTGAATGGCATCTTTGAGTTTCTTCCAAATTCTCGAACTTTCCTAACTTGATCTATTCCTTGTGAATAGCTTGCCTTGAATTTCTCGGGGTTTGGGGACCCACAGGCTTCTTAAAAGCATCGGCCTCCTCTTGGGCATCGTACAAGGACCCACAGGCTTCCTAAAAGCAACCCCGCCTCCTCTTGGGCTTAGTATAAGGACCCTACGGCTTCTTAGAAGTATTCACAGCCTTCTCTTAGGCTTCGTATAATGATCTCTTCCTCCGGGAATGATAGCCTCCTCTTGGGCATCGTACAAGGACCGATCGGCTTCTTAAAAGTTTCCAGCCTCCTCTTGGGCTTCGTACAAATTATCCCGACGACCTCCTAGAGGTATAGGAACAAAACTTAGTCACCTTCATAGAACAGTCCTTTCATAGAGTCTACTACCGTTTCTCAAAGCATGGTATAAAAGAGGACACTCTAGACTTGGACAGTCTAATCTCCTTGAGTCTCAAAGACATTCTCAAGTGACCCCTTTGTTAAATAGGAAGGAAACCCGTAGACTCGGACAGTCTCAATACCCTTCGGATTTCTCGATTCCTTAAAGAACAGGAATAACCTGGATCCTTGGATCAAATCCTTGAGTATAGCATTGCTCATATAACAACTGATTTTCTCTTTTAAAATCAGTATGCTGGACCTGTCACTTAACTGAAACAGTAACCACAGCCTCCTCTTGGGCTTTGTACAAAGATTCTCCCCAGTGGAGTCGAACAACGTTTAGCCTCTCTCTCGGGCTTTGTACGAGACACATAAGAGACTCCTTTGTTGAGTCAATCACCCATTTAGCCTCCATCTCGGGCTTTATACGAGATACAAAAAGGTTCTCATTAAACCAAACAAACAACAGCCTCCATCTCGGGCTTCGTACGAGATACAAAAAAAAAACTCTCTTGTTGAGTCAAATAGCCTCCATCTCGGGCTTTATACGAGATACCAAAAGACTACATCGTCGGGTCAAAACCTTTTAGCCTCTCTCTCGGGCTTTGTACGAGACACATATTAGCCTCCTCTTAGGCTTTATATAAGAAAACCACTGGTTAATCCAATTAACCTTTTAGCATCAAAGCTGTGCCTCGTTCACAGTACACAAACATCAACAACTCCTTTATCTAATCGCTGTAAGCGGCAAGCCTCTGGATCATCTACATCCATGCCACTGTCCCTCTTTTAGCATGAGAAATTCCTAAGGAAAGATGGCATTGCTCTACACTGAGTTAAAGTCTTCTCCTTCAGGTTAAAATCCCTATAAAGGAAATTATGGCATTGCCGGATTCACAAATCCCGGTTAAAGTAATTCTCCTTTATAAACAGTTGTGACAGATAAACCCCTCTTTAGAGATGACAAATTCTCTCTAAAGTTGAGACCTTCAGCTTCATATCTTGGGCTTTGAAAAAGATACAAATCACCTTTCGCTTCATGTCTTGGGCTTTGAACAAGACACCAAAACACCCATTTCCTCC
This sequence comes from Lathyrus tuberosus, assembly GCA_022829125.1. NCBI lineage: Eukaryota > Viridiplantae > Streptophyta > Magnoliopsida > Fabales > Fabaceae > Lathyrus > Lathyrus tuberosus. Next base: position 11,684,173 of record JALAZF010000102.1, read on the forward strand.
CATAGAATATGAGGAACTACGAACGCTCTGATTTCCCTGTTTCGATAAACGGGATTACGTAGGCATAAGATTGAAAGAAAAATCTTAGCGAGCACACTAAACAAAAAACCCAAATCCCATACTCTCACATCAAAAAGCATCAGTCCTAACATCCTAATCCTTGTTCCCCGCCAGAAACCTTCTGTCTAGATAAAAAGAAAGAAACCGTATTGGCGAAAATACAAATAACCAGTACAAAGGCCCCCCACACTGATAGCATCCGTAACCTAACAGACCGTTGTTTAAACTCAGTATGCAAAATAGGGTTAATTGGAGACATCTATTTCCCTTCCTTCATCAGCTCACAATAGGATAAAAAATGAATTGACCTGTAGTTTAAGCTCAAACCGCAGAGAGCGACCAGCGCTTAAGAACCGCGTCCAAAATCGCTCGCTACAGAAAAATGGCGCCCACCGTGGGGCCGTTCAAAGTTAGATATAGGCACAGTCTTCCTTTTTATCTCTTGAGTGAATACCACAGATTGGGGCTTCCGCCGGGGAACCCAATTTCTGTCAGGAACTTAAGATTCATAGCTTTAAAGGTCTAGGATGATTAGGAGAAATATATATACCGCTTTTCCTAATTGCTATACGTGTTTATTTTTCTACTAATGGGAATGCGGGTGATGCCGTATGTGGAAAGATTGAGTATACACTTAAGATAAGTGATGGCGACGGGGTCGACCATCAACCTCAGTTGAGGCTGACCAACGCAACCCATTCTCTCACCTAGACAATGGGCCGGTTGTTAAGTCTGAGAAGCTGAGGAGCCAAACCCTTTCGTAGTGCGGAAACTATCGGAAATAGTTGTTACGCGATACTACCCTCATTTGAGGCTGGTGAACTATTCTCGGTGAATGGCACTTACTCTAAGATCGCTCTACAACTCGCTGGCGATCCGCTTGTTGTTTTGCTTTCCTGGGAGGAGCTGAGGATAATGAGTACAAGTACAAAAATCACCCTAGTATAAACCTTTGGGGGATGGGTAGAGCCTTGACTTCATGACAACGACCCTTTGACCCCATGTTTTTTCTATGTTTTTGTGTGCTGCATTCATGCATTCATTTAAAAAACATTAAAACATTGAAAAAAATCTTCTCTTCTAATCTCTCTGTTTTTCAAATTAAACTAAGACTGTGATTGCAAATATCTGAGAAAGGGATTGCACTAATGGATTTCGGTAGAAGGAGAACTCATACGTACACCTTCAAGGTTCCAAAACTAGAGGATTTGAGAAGGTTAGCAAGGATGATCACTAACCCAGAGGCTTTCAAAGCCAAGCACAGAGGTTTGCTACCACTGTTAAGAGTCCATGTGATTGAGGGAATCATGGATGCGCTCATTCAGTTTTATGATCCAGTTTATCACTGTTTCACATTCCCGGATTACCAGCTAGCACCAACGCTGGAGGAGTATTCTCATCTGATCGATTTACACATCACAGATCGAGCTCCATTTTCTGGACTGGAAGAAATTCCAAAGAATCAGACCATTGCAAGAGCAATTCATTTGGACGAGTCTGAGGTTAGGACTCACCTAACTACTAAGGGTGGCATCCAAGGTTTGCCAGCCCAGTTCTTGACAAAGAAAGCCCAGTATTTCGCCAGTATAGGAAACGTGACTGCTTTTGAAAGCAACTTTGTCTTTCTCACCTACGGGTTATTTTTGTTTCCCAACATCAATAACTTCGTTGATATAAACTCCATTAAGGTTTTTCTCATTGGAAACCCTGTGCCGACTTTGCTCGCAGATGCGTATCATTCTGTACACTTGGGAAATTTGTACAGCGGAGGGGAGATCACATGCTGTGTACCTCTGCTTTACAAATGGTTTATCTCTCACTTTCCCAAGTCTGCTGCTTTTTGGGATTGCAAGAGTGCCTTACGTTGGTCGTAGAAGATCATGTCTCTTACCAACTATGATATAGATTGGCGCAATAGGATTTATGAGGGAATTAGAATCATTGACCATTGTGGAAACTTCCCCAACGTACCCCTCATAGGAACTAAAGGAGGAATCAACTACCATCCGGTATTGGTTCACTGTCAATTTGGATACCCGATGAGACACATCCCACTGGGTGTTCATCTGGAAGGTCTTTTCTTCAAGGAAGGACAAAACGACAGAGCACTAAAGATGGAAATAGTGCATGCTTGGAAGCATGTTTATAAGAAAGGACGAGAGTCTCTAGGAAAACTGGACTGTGTCTCGGTGGAGCCTTATCTCCATTGGGTACAAACTAGAGCTCTCAAGCTAAAAATGCCTTATCCTCGTTACAGAATTGTTCCGCCGAAGGAATCTGTCATGTACTTCATGACGGAAACTGAAAAGCTTCCGGTTACTCTCAACAAAGTTCAACGGGAGAGAAGGTCTTGGAAGAACAAGTACCGCACCCTCGACTTAGAGTGCATCAAAATACAGCAATTACTGAAAGAGAAAGATGCTTTGATTGAAATTTTGGAGCAACATGCTGTAGAGAATCAAGATGACCAAAGGAATTTGCTCGCTTCATTCACCTGGCAAAGGAATGACAACCCGACAATGGCCCAAGAGCCCCGGTCAAAGAAAAGGAAGATACCAGAATCAGCACCCAATTTCTCTTCAGAGAGGACTCGGGACCCATTAGCTTAGGTTTCTGTTTCTGCACTTTGTAATCTACTGTAGTTCCGTTTCTGTAATCCTTTGAATTCAATAAAAAGGGGTTTCCCCACCGTTTGATATTTGCAATCTAATTGTCGAAGTTTATTTTTATTAAACCAAAAAACAATTAATATAATCATTGCATTTATGATTCTCACATCGCGTATTCTTCTTACCTACGAATCTCACGTTTGTGTCTCGGTTCTAGAGTCAAACTGTCTCATTCGTATAATACTCGGGCCAATCGTCAGAAAAAGATGGATGATCTTGAGGAAGAAAACAGAGAGTTGAAGGAAGAGATCGACGCTCTGAGAGAGGATATGAGAAAGCTTCGTAACGACATGCAAGCCATGGCAGAAGCTCAGCTACAACGAACTGTGATCTCAGAGATCACCTCAACACCCATAGTGGAGAAGTATGATCCTAGGTATCAGATGCCGAAAGATCGTCCCTGGGGCATGCCTGTTAACTATATCCCGGAAGGATATGTTCCGTCGATCACTGAGGATCAGGGAATCACAACAGAAGCCGCTGGGCCTGAAGGTTACAAACTTCGGGAAAGCAAAGATGCTAGGGGCATACTGAAGACTCCTGAAGGTTACAAACTTCGGGAGACGCCAAGACTCACTACCGTAGTTACGGTACCACCCCCTGTGGTGCACACTATCCCGGAAGGACAGATTCCGCCGATACCTTCTGGTAAGAAGGAAACTATGTTCGATAGAATGGATGAATTCCAGGAACAGTTCCTGGAAATGCAGAAGGAGCTGCAAGCCATTCGCGGTCAGGATCTATTTGGAAAGGACGCCGCAGACCTTTGTCTGGTCCCAAATGTGAAAGTCCCGCACAAATTCCAAGTGCCGAACTTTGAAAAGTACAGGGGTAACTCTTGCCCTCAGAGCCATCTGGTGATGTACGCTCGGCGAATGTCAGCTCAAACGGAGAATCAGGACCTACTGATTCACTACTTCCAGGATAGTTTAACCGGTGCCGCACTCAAATGGTACATGGGTTTAAACCATGCCACGATCAGCACATTCAGAGATCTTGGCACTGCCTTCATCCAACAATATAAATACAATTTGGACATGGCACCCGACAGAGATCAACTCAGATCGATGTCGCAAAAGGACAAGTAAACCTTTAAGGAGTACACTCAAAGGTGGCGTGAAATCGCCGCTCAAATTTGCCCACCTCTTGAGGAAAAAGAGATGACAAAGTTCTTCTTAAAGACCTTAAGCTCATTTTACTATGACCGAATGGTTTCTAGTGCGCCCAGTGACTTCACCGAAATGGTCGGCATGGGCATACGTCTTGAGGAAGCCGTCCGAGAAGGACGTTTGGTAAAAGACGCTGGATCGGCGAGCGGTACTAAAAAATACGGTAGTGCTCTCCCTAAGAAAAAAGATCAAGATATTGGGAAATACTCTCTCAGAAAGCAAAGGCGACATTATCAACCGGTAGTAGCTGTAACTCCTGCTATCAACCCTACGTCTATTCCTACGTATCAACCTCAGGTTGCGCAAAGCCAACCTGACCAACAAAGGACACAACAGACTCTTCAGCAGGCTCGTCCTCCATATAACAACAACCGTACAACACGACCACCAGGATTTGATCCTATACCCGTAACGTACGCGGAGCTGTTTCCATTACTACTGGCTAAGGGGCACATTCAGACTAAGTCCCCTCTTACAGTACCGGAAAATCCGCCTTTTTGGTTTAAGGTGGATCAAACTTGCCCTTACCATCAAGGAGGATCAGGGCATAACATAGAGACTTGCCTTAATTTCAAGTCTGACGTGCAAAAACTTGTTAGGAGCGGGGTCTTATCCTTCAAGGATACAAATCCTAATAGTCTTACGAACCCGCTGCCTCAACACGAGAAGGCTGCAGTCAATTTGATAGAAGGAGAGACTAACGATGTCTATCAAATTCATGATGTACTCTTGTTGAAAACCAATTTGGTCAAGACGCATTGTAGACAGAGTGGATATGTCCAGGTGCCACCACACAACTATGACCGTTGCGGCGTCTGTTCGGAAAGTAACCAAGGGTGTTACTTTGTGAGAGCAGCTCTTCAGGGTCAGGTAGATCGTGGAGAGATTCGCCCATATCTGGGTTCTGGACCCATCAACTGGACGCCGAACTACCTTGCAGAGCAAGTTGAGGATGTTGTCATGATCTCTAGTCATCACAGGACCAGGGATGTTTTTGCCATTATCCCTCTACTTGACGAATCTAAAGTTCCCAACCGGGAACGAATCGAGATCACTTATGATGGTCAGAAAAATCAGAAGGTTCCCATAATCATCTATCTACTGGGACCACTACCGTATGAATCAGCTAAGGCTATCCCTTACAAATACGGTGCAACGATAAGTGAAAATGGAAAGGAAATTCCATTACCCTCCATTGTGAACATTACAGACATCAGTCGAGTAACACGGAGTGGTCGAATCTTCAACCGAGGAGTTGGGGAACATAACAAAGAAAAGGAACTTCAGACGGAAGCTCCCGATCCACCAGTCGGTCAATCCAGTAATCCCGACCTTTCGAAAAATGATGATGAGATGCTGAAGCTCATCCAAAGGAGTGAATACAACATTGTTGATCAACTATTACAGACTCCTTCAAAGATCTCGGTATTATCACTGTTACTCAGTTCAGAAGCCCACAGGGAGGCTCTACAGAAAGTCTTGGAGCAAGCCTTTGTAGAACAAGATGTAACCATCAGACAGTTCGATAGCATTGTCTCTAACATCACTTCCTGCAATAATGTGGGATTTAGTGATGAGGAATTACCTGAAGAGGGTCGCCGTCATAACATGGCGCTCAATATCACAGTTAACTGCCAGGACGATGCTTTAGCCAACGTACTGGTAGACACAGGGTCAACCCTGAATGTTATGCTGAAGTCCACTTTGATGCAATTATCATTCAAAGGCCCTCCGATGAGAGTCAGCGAGGTCGTCGTCAAAGCGTTCAACGGATCCAGAAAAACAGTTATCGGCAAAGTTGATCTTCCCATAACTATCGGTCCTCACACTTTCCAAGTCACTTTCCAGGTCATGGACATCCGGGCAACGTACAATTGTTTATTAGGAAGACCTTGGATACATCAGGCTGGAGCGGTTACTTCGACCCTCCACCAAAAGCTAAAGTTCGTTCAGAACGATCAACTTGTCACAGTCTGTGGAGAACAGGCCTTGCTCGTGAGTAACTTATCATCATCTACTGGTATAGAACCCGAGGAGGTTATTGGAACTCAGTTCCAAGCACTGTCGGTGAGCAAGAACAATCAGTTCAAAGGAGGAACCTCGATTTCCTCATACAAAGATGCTATCAAAGCAGTCGAGAGTACCGATACAACAGGATGGGGACAACTTGTCATTCCTATTGACAATAAAACAAAGAAAGGTCTTGGTTTTTCTGCAACCTGTACCCAGACAGCTGCCAGCGGTGAAAGTCTTCATCCCCTTCAAAATTTCTTCCACAGTGGAGGTTTCCTTCACCTAGTGTCTCAAGCAGTACATGCTATCAATGAGGAAGATCCCTCTGACACAGATGAAGAATGGAAGTCCTATCTTAATATGGACGGTTGTATGTCTCAGGAAGAGGTACCTATGCCTTTTTGCTTTCCCACAGAAAGTCCGAGATTTATACCACGGTCAGACATCGAAATGATATACGGATATTATGATCCAGAAGGATGCCGTGCTCCGCCAAATTCATTAGAGGAGGACACTCTGATGAAAGACAACTTTGACCATGATTACTATGGCCCAATGGGTGGTCTGCCAATGTGGCAACCTTATCCAGGAAACTTGGGGCCGGAAAGTCAGCCGAGTAATGAAAATCAGCTGACCATCATTGAACAGAATACCTGTGTCCCCACCATGTCATGGGATCAACACTCAGGTCATTCAGAAACTACTCAACATGAAGATGAATTTGCAACGTTTGCAGGACTTGAATTCATCAACTATGCTTTTCCTGAGGTCAACGTCATCGAGAGAGATGACTCCTCCAGTTCCAAAGAATTTTGGGACACTCTGGGACAACCGAGTGGAAAATACGACTATATGGTCAGGTACACCGCTCCCGAAAGCTCTCGTATCAGGCTCGAAGATATCCAGCCTACTGGACGGGGAGGTACAGCTGAGATCACAAATGCTATGCAAAATGCAACAGAGGAATTCTCCTACGACAATTCTGCCTGGGAGACAGATTCCAATGATCCCGCTCCACCAGAAATCAGCGTCATTTCTGAAGACAAATCAAGGAAGGTGCCAGACTTTGTGATTCACCGAGGAGTTCGCCGCCAATGGGTTGCTGTCGAGGTTCTGAAGATCGTTCACCAGTTAAAGTAATTGCCATCTTTAACCTTTCACCCTGCCCAGGTGAAACGAATGTTTTGATAGGGCTCGCTTTCTGTAAATATCCCTCTTCGCTTCGCCCAAAGCGACAGAGTTTTGTTTTATAGGGCTGTAGTTTCAAGGATCGACTTGTTCATTAATAAAATAATGTCGTTCTGTAATTTCCGCATTAATTGCTGTTTTCTCTTTTTTCTTTTCTCAGAAAATGCTAATCCTAAAAAACAATTCAATAATAAAAAACAAGCAGTAAAATAAATACACTGTACACACTTGCATTTTCTCTATCTCTTCTAAACACGAATCATCACGTCATGCAGATTGCTTGTTTTAAACCCCGTTGAAACATACGATCCGATGCCTTCTCCCAACTTTGAGTTCCCGGTATTCGAGGCTGAAGAATAAAATGACGACAAAATTCCAGAAGAGATCTCTCGACTACTCAGACAAGAGGAAAGGTCCATTGAACCTCACAAAGAGCCGTTGGAAACGGTAAACTTGGGTTCAGAAAAAGAGAGAAAAGAAATCAAGATTGGGGCACTGCTCAGTCCAAATGCCAAAGAGAGTTTGATAAAGCTTCTCAGAGAATTCCCCGATGTATTCGCTTGGTCCTATCAGGATATGCCAGGGTTGGATACTAGCATTGTGGAACATCACTTACCGTTGAGATCGGAATGTCCGCCAGTGAAGCAAAGGTTGAGACACACTCACTCGGACATGGCCATCAAAATCAAAGAGGAGGTACAGAAACAGATTGATGCGGGTTTCCTCGCCACGTCAGAATATCCTCAATGGTTAGCCAATATCGTACCCGTTCTGAAAAAGGATGGAAAGGTCAGAATGTGTGTCGACTACCGAGATCTGAACAAGGCAAGTCCAAAGGACGACTTTCCTTTACCACACATTGACATGCTGGTGGATAGTACAACAAAATTCAAAGTCTTCTCCTTCATGGATGGATTCTCGGGCTATAACCAGATCAAAATGGCGCCGAAAGACATGGAGAAAACTTCGTTCATTACCCCATGGGGTACCTTTTGTTACAAGGTAATGCCGTTCGGTTTGAAGAACGCCGGGGCAACCTATCAAAGGGCCATGACTACTCTGTTTCATGACATGATACACAAAGAAATTGAAGTGTATGTCGATGATATGATTGCAAAATAAAAAACAGAGAGTGAGCACGTTGAACATCTGTTAAAATTGTTCGAACGTCTAAGAAAATTTAAGCTCCGCTTGAATCCCAACAAGTGCACCTTCGGTGTCCGTTCAGGGAAACTACTAGGGTTTATCGTCAGCCAGAAAGGAATTGAGGTTGATCCTGACAAGGTCAAGGCCATTCAAGAAATGCCTTCTCCGAAAACTGAAAAACAAGTCAGAGGATTCCTGGGACGGTTGAACTACATCTCCAGATTCATATTCCTTATGACCGCCACGTGTGCGCCGATTTTCAAATTATTGAAAAAGAACCAGGATTGCGTTTGGTCAGAAGATTGCCAAACCGCCTTCGACAGTATTAAGGAATATCTGTTGAATCCTCCGATTCTATCACCTCCAGTGGAAGGAAGACCACTGATCATTTACCTCACAGTTCTGGAGGACTCAATGTGATGTGTACTTGGCCAACAAGACGAAACCAAAAGGAAAGACTCTGCCATTTACTATCTAAGCAAGAAATTCATCGACTGCGAGACTCGGTACACGATGCTTGAGAAAACTTGTTACGCTTTGGCTTGGGCAGCCAAACGTCTTCGCCAATACATGATTCGTCATACTACTTGGTTGGTCTCCGAAATGGATCCAATCAAGTACGTTTTTGAAAAGCCTGCTCTCACGGGAAGAATTGCCCGTTGGCAGATGTTATTATCAGAATATGACATAGAGTACCACGCTCAGAAAGCCATTAAAGGGAGTATTTTAGCCGATCATTTGGCTCATCAACCGATTGATGATCAAGAACCAATCGGGTTTGACTTCCCAGACGAAGATGTCATGTATCTAAAAATGAAAGATTGCGATGAACCGTTACCCAGTGAAGGGCCATAACCAGGTTCCCATTGGGGACTTATCTTTGACGGAGCAGTTAATCATTACGGAAATGGAATTGGGGCAATCATTGTTACCCCTCAGTGTACCCACATTCCTTTCACTGCTAGACTTACGTTCAAATGTACGAACAACGAGGCCAAATACGAAGCTTGTGTCATGGGTCTCGAAGAAGCAATTGATTTAAGGATCAAAAACTTGGACGTATATGGCGACTCAGCTCTGGTTATCAATCAGATAAAAGGAGATTGGAACACATACCAATCAGGATTGATTCCTTACAAAGACTATGCAAGAAGGTTGTTACCCTTCTTCAACAGAGTTGAGTTTCATCACATCCCTCGTGAAGAGAATCACATGGCTGATGCCTTAGCCACTCTATCTTCCATTATTAGTGTAGGTCAGAGGAATGACCTACCTAAGATTGACATAATGCGCCTTGAACGGCCCGCCTACATCTTCACGATTGAAGCAGTCATAGACGACAGACCTTGGTATCACGATATCAAATGCTTCCTTCAGAAACAAGAGTACCCATCCGGGGCACTCAGAAAAGACAGGAAAACCCTCAGAAGATTGGCTGGAAACTTCTTCCTGAGCGGTGACACTCTCTATAAGAGAAATTTTGACATGGTCTTGCTCCGATGTGTCGACAGACCAGAAGCAGAAATGCTGATGAAAGAAATTCATGAAGGGTCCTTTGGCATTCATGCCAACGGACATACAATGGCGAGAAAATTTTTGAGAGCAGGGTACTACTGGTTGACCATGGAATCCGACTGCTACAAGTACATGAGGAGGTGTCACAAGTGTCAGATATACTCCGACAAAATTCGTGTACCGCCATCACATCTCAAAGTTCTTTCTTCCCCATGGCCATTTTCCATATGGGGAATCGACATGATCGGCATGATCGAACCTAAGGCTTCAAACAGACATCGGTTCATCCTAGTAGCCATCGACTATTTCACCAAGTGGGTCGAAGCAGCGTCTTTCGCCAATGTAACCCGGCAAGTGGTGGTCCGATTTATCAAAAACAATATCATCTTCCGTTATGGTGTTCCAAGCGAGATCATTACTGATAATGGATCTAACTTGAACAACAAGATGATGAGAGAGTTGTGTGCAGACTTCAAAATCGAACACCATAATTTGTCTCCCTACCGACCCAAGATGAACAGAGCGGTAGAAGCGGCTAACAAGAACATCAAGAAGATCGTTCAAAAGATGGTTGTAACCTACAAAGACTGGCACGAGATGTTACCCTTTGCTCTTCACGGTTATCGCACATCTGTCCGCACTTCAACAGGGGCAACCCCTTTCTCTCTAGTGTATGGCATGGAAGCAGTGCTCCCCATAGAAGTAGAGATCCCGTCAATCCGAGTATTGATGGAAGCCAAGCTCACCGAAGCTGAATGGTGTCAAAGCCGACACGACGAACTGAATCTGATCGAAGAAAAGGGAATCACGGCACTATGCCATGGTCAGCTGTATCAACAGAGAATGAAGAAGGCGTTCGACAAAAAGGTTCGACCTCGCATCTTCAGGAAAGGAGACCTCGTGCTCAAGAAGATACAGTCATTTCTCACTGATTCGCGAGGTAAATGGACTCCGAATTATGATGGCCCCTATGTGGTCACGAAAGCTTTCTCAGGCGGTGCCTTGAGACTTGCAACGATGGACGGAGAGGAATTTGCCTACCCCACAAATGTTGATGTAGTCAAGAAATACTTCGCCTAAACTAAAAAAAAAAAAGTCTCGGTGGATTGAAAATCCGAAAGGGCGGTCCAGGCAAAAGTTAGAGACAGAGAAAAAAATCATCCCGATGGATTGGAAACATCACAGTACAATCCAAGCAAAAGTTAGGGATAGTGGCAAGTAACTATGTTCAACAGAGGCAAGTCCCTCAGCAGCAGCAGTTACACCATCCATCGGAGGAAAACTCCAGTCAAGGTCATCTTCGACAGAAGCTCAGGATGCCCCGAATTCAAAGTTGGTAGAAGGATAGTGGTTGTTATGTTTCAACGTAGCCCTTTTCCCTGTAAATTACCATTTTCAAACTTTGTATATACTCTTTGGAATCATGCGTTTGGCTGATCTCCATCTCATCAATAAAATTTGAGCCCTTGTGCTTTTGTTTGTAATTCTTATTTGTTTTAGCTTTACAGAACGACGTTGTTAACATGATTAACGATTCTTGAAATAAAACAAAAATGAATTTATCTATTAAAACTTTTTCTGCTTTTAAAATAAAGTCGGCAATTTCTTTTGACTGTTGAACATCAAAGGAACATCGGTTGCTTCTCCAGAAGTAAGCGAACTTCAAAGTGCAGAATCAAAGTACTCCTTCTAGGCCTAGTACGCCTGAATGAAGGGATCGACTGTGTCAGAGACCTTGTTTCGTCTGACACACCTCAGCCGAGTTCTTATCTCCTAAGCCCGATCAACACAGCTCCCAATAGGGACCATCTCTCCTAAGCAAGGTGGAATTGCTATTCTGAACCAACGGTACTTCTTCGCCCCACGATGGCCGAGTATCCAGTCGTGTTCACCTGTCGGTTTGTATGTCGCGCCAGTTTTGTCAGCATAAACATACACACATCATGCATTATTGATTTGCATTCACATTTCATATTGCATCACTATCACTCTAGTCGGTCTTGTCCCCTAGTGATAGAAGTTCTCTCAATCGAGTCGTCAGTTCTTGCCTCGTCAGGAAACGCTGCGTCTGAACATTCTCTCTCCTCCAGTTTATTTCTGGATCAGAATTGGCCCTTGACCACTTTGATAACTTGAACCTCTGAAAGACCAGAGAACCTTCGACCGATGTCACTCTTCGCCATTGAAGATGATATCCTTGCTTTCCCAGATTAAGGAAAATCCCCAGAGAAAGCCTCCTAAGCAGAGATTTGGCAGTACAGCTGCCATTCTCCGGAAAACCCACTGATGAAAAGGTCATCGGCACCTCAAAATTAGATCCCATCATATGGAATTTCTCCGGAAAGATCCCGAGAAAAGTATGATGTAAGCCCCAAACGAAAACAGTCTCTCAAGAGACTCGCTTTCCCCAGTAGAATCGACAAATGGCATCTCCAACAGAGAAGTTTGTACACCTCTACAACTCAGACGACTGGGTTCCCCAGCAAGTCTGACATCAAAACTTTTTCCACTTAAATGGCACCTCCCCAGGAAAATTCGGCGAGAAGTTTGAGGAAAACCGCTACGAGTAGCGTCCCTTGTCAGTAAAGTTTATTGACAAAAGAAACTGAGACCAGTTCCTGTGTAGGAAACCAGGATCGAGGGGAAGTTTACATCAGAAACTAAGACCAGTTCTTTGGTAGGAAACCAGGATCGAGGGGAAGTTTAAATAAAAAACTAAGACCAGTTCCTTGGTAGGAAACCAGGATCAAGGGGAAGTTTGTATCAGAAACTGAGACCAGTTCCTTGGTAGGAAGCCAGGATCGAGGGGAAGTTTACCTTTTCTAAGCATCATTGCTTAGCAAAAGAAGATGAATGCGATCTACCATTCATAACCACCATCAAAATTTTGGGTATTCTGATATTTAATCCTCTTGCACCCCGAATGCCCGAAAACCTTCGTCATTCACACCTTCGTGTCCAAGAAGATTAAATAGGGGCATCTGTCATACCCCAAATTTTGACCACTAAGATTTCCCATCATTGTGCAAATCATCATCACAATATGGGTGTATCATTATACCTCATCAGTCTCCCCAAAGATGGGTGAGCATTCACTACAATCAAAATTAGGGTTTTAAGCCCTCTCAGAGCCTTAGACAAAGGATCAATCAAGGAATGACATGATCTTCAACTTGTCTAAACCTCTCAAACATCCACAATGGATCAAGAGGACTCCTACTTCAAGGATTAAGCACAAGGTTGCTCCCTTCTAGGTGGATCAAGCTTCAAGATCGCCAGTGCCACCAAATTAGGGTTTTGGTCGACCAGGGACTCCAGATGGAAATTTTCCTCTGGGCATGAGCCAATGATCCAAAACATAACCTAATATACTCCATGGAACCTCATGGACCCAATCATCAAGTCAATTTTGCCTCAGGGGATGCATTCATCAAAAATCAGGAATTAAGGTTCTTGACCTAATTCACCCCTAAGTTGACATTTGGGACAAATCATGAGCCAAGACCTCAAGAGATAGTTTGAGGGTCTCTAATGAACTATATTGATCCATTTGGAACAATGGATTAATCCAAGAAGCTTGAGCAACAAGTCTCAATTTCATCTGCACCACAGTTAGGGTTTTAAGGGAAAAGTCAACTGTAACTTTGACTTTTGACCAGGACATGCTCCCAAGCCCTATGGCATGCATCAATATACCCTATGACACCCATGGAACATGTCCATCAAGTTTGATTTAGGTCAAGGACATGATTTCCTGAAGAATTGCACAGTTTGGAATTCATTTGATAAAAAGTCAACTGTGCACAAAAGTCAACTTTAACTTTTTGAGATTTTTCACCAAAATGGATTTTTAACCCTAAAATGATGTTAATGTATGATTTTAATCATCATTCATCAAGAAAAATCAAGAAAAGTGGGATAACTTGTAAAAGGGGTAACCATAAAAACTTAGAAAATTTTCTAAGTTAAAAATAAAGTGACAAGGGCACCAACTTTGGAGGATCATAACTCCCAAACCACAAAGCCATTTTTTTTCATCCAAAGATGGATTTGTAGCCCTCATTACCCTCTACAAAAACTTCAACTAGACCTAAGTCCAATTCATTAAGGATTTTGAGTTAGTGAGTGATCAAAATGGCTGAAATGTGAAAATATCACTTTTTCCAACACTTATGAAATTTTCACTAAGTCAGAATCTGCCTTCACTTTTTGCCAAATGTAGAGGGATTTTTCACTTGGATTCAAAAGAGATCAAAACCAAACATGTTCAAACAGTTGTTGTATCATGTAAGGGCTTTCCAAAATGGTCAAGAGCATTACCAAATTCAACTTACACCATGAGTTATGACATTGGAAAGTTGCCTTGCTGAAATCTGTCAAAGGCAAGGCAGAATTTGCAACTTTGCTCGATTTGCCAAAATCAGCCAAATTCAAATGCTCCTATCCACTTGGACACATCTGAGGATTGAATCTAAAGGGGACAATCACTGAGTCAAGCCTCAAAAGTCCATGGAACAAGAAATAGCATGTTGAACCTAGAATGGCCAAAATAGGGACAAGACTCCAAATTTGGATTGAAGCATTCAATGGAAGCATCAAGGTGGCATGGACTGAGCCATTCTCATCTGAAATCAGTCAAGACTTATCCAAGACCAAGGGAACCAAAGCTCTGTGCCCTAACCTCTAGTCAATGGCTAGAGGAGACTTGGATTTTCATTTGCCAACATTGGCCAAACCTACTTACCAGTTTCCATTCACTATTCCTTGCAAAACAAACTTGATCTACTATAAATAGAGCTCAATTGTGATCAGTTTGAGTACACTAAAGCCATCTAACAGATGCTTTCCTCAAAATCTCTTTCTCTTGGCAAAAATGCCTTTCTTAGCAAGGTAGCTATCGGGTTTTGAGTTTGAGAGCTTTTCCAATCAAACCAATCACTCACACACCTCACATACATCATATAGAAGTGATCCAAACACTCACATAACATCTGGAACACTGATTTCACAAAATCACCAGCCAATTACTCAAGTTCTTGACAGTTTTGCAGTTGAGGTGCCATCTTCAACTCCAAACCATTTCAATCCATTCCAAGCACTTAGACACATCACTTGGTACCTAGGGAAGCTATCCATATCATTGGAACCTAGCTGTAACACCTCCAACACAAATCACGATCACCAGCTGCAAGTGGTAAGCATGAGCTCTTCTAACTCTATGATCCATGCAATTTTTGCTGCACAATAATTTGGCCATATGTTCATAATCATGCATGGAATGTTTTCCCTCAATTAATTGCATTGTTTGAATCGTGTATCAAAAATCCTGGCCTTCATGCAGAAATTAGGGTTCTTGAGGATTTCTCATGATTTCTTGTTATGTGTTTAATTTAAATGAAATTAATGGACATAGACATGATCGTGAGGTTGAGACGAGCATAATGATATATGGATTGCATGTTATAATCAAGTATTCAGGGAGATTGGATAGAAAATGCAAATCAGCCAAACCCAGAACACGCGCGTATTCTTCAGCCGTTCTTGGCGCCTTTTTTGAATTTTCAAATATTTGAATTTTGTGATTTTTGTTTAATTGATTCAAAAATTAATTTCTCTCTGAGTTTTAATGATTTTGAGTTGATTCTTTTTTTAATAATTCACAAAAATGTTAAAATATTTTATTTTCCCAAAAAATCCCAAAAATATTATTTATTTCATATAATTGATATTTTTGCAAAGAATTAATATTTTAATTGTTTTTGACATTTTAAATATTTTTTCCACATTGATTTTGCAACTTTTAATGCTTTCTAATTATTTTGTAGGTCAATACTTAGTTTTTGAAGCATTAATCCAAGATCACAATTTGTTTTTCACATGTTTAACAATTTTGATCATTTTAATTGAATTTTTATTCAATTAAAACACATTTTTGAAAACAAATTAGGGTTTTTGGATTAATTCAACCCTCATAAATCATTTTCAAAACACTTTGGGCCTCTAATAGAGTATAAGACCCAATCCTTTTTTGAACAAATCATTTTGGGCCTCAGTGCATTGTATAAGTCCCGATACCGTAAAAAACAAATGGCGCGATGTCGCCTTTTGAAAAATAACCTTTTGGGCCTCTCCTCGAGCTATAAGACCCATTTAAAACTCTTGGGCCTCTAATAGAGTGTAAGACCCAACCCCCTTTTAACCAAACATTTTGGGCCTCACTTATTGTATAAGTCCCTCCGCGTTAAAAGAAAACCTCGGCGCGATCGCCATTTTTAAACGGAAAAATCATCTGGGCCTACCCTCGTGTTATAAGCCCCACTATTTTTCTTTAAACTTTTTTGGGCCTCTTGAAAGAGTGTAAGACCCATCCCTTTGTACAGAAAAACATTTTGGGCCTCAGTCACTTGTATAAGTCCCTCTGTACAAATTCAAACAGTGCGCTCACTAATAAAACCCTGGGCCTCTCCTTGAGCTGTAAGCCCCAAATCTTTCTTTTTCAAAGTACTTTCTCCTTTGATTTTGAATATACTGTTGTTTTCAATCTTTCTTTGTTGAACAACTAACCAAACAACATGGAAGCTCTACAACCGAGTAAGTGGTTATTGCTTTCATTTACCGCTTTCATATACATATAACTGTATTGTGGGGCTGTTTCACTGTAAGTCTTCTTTCATAAACTCATATCATCTGTGTAATAATAGTATAGATATTTCGAGTTTCCCCGGCAACTACGTCTAGAACTAGGTGACGCCGTTTCGTTTATTCGTAGAAATAGACAACTAGATCCCCAATAGGATCACCAGATACAGTCTTCTCTTCGGCTGTCCTCATTAGGAATTGTCAAGAAACTCTATTCCCAGAGATGAATGTATTCTCCGTGAATGGCATCTTTGAGTTTCTTCCAAATTCTTGAACTTTCCTGACTTGATCTATTCCTTGTGAATAGCTTGCCTTGAATTTCTCGGGGTTTGGGGACCCACGGGCTTCTTAAAAGCATCGGCCTCCTCTTGGGCATCGTACAAGGACCCACAGGCTTCCTAAAAGCAACCCCGCCTCCTCTTGGGCTTAGTACAAGGACCCTACGACTTCTTAGAAGTATTCACAGCCTCCTCTTAGGCTTCGTATAATGATCTCTTCCTCCGGGAATGATAGCCTCCTCTTGGGCATCGTACAAGGACCGATCGGCTTCTTAAAAGTTTCCAGCCTCCTCTTGGGCTTCGTACAAATTGTCCCGACGACCTCCTAGAGGTATAGGAACATAACTTAGTCACCTTCATAGAACAGTCCTTTCATAGAGTCTACTACCGTTTCTCAAAGCATGGTATAAAAGAGGACACTCTAGACTTGGACAGTCTAATCTCCTTGAGTCTCAAAGACATTCTTAAGTGACCCCTTCGTTAAATAGGAAGGAAACCCGTAGACTCGGACAGTCTCAATACCCTTTGGATTTCTCGATTCCTTAAAGAACAGGAATAACCTGGATCCTTGGATCAAATCCTTGAGTATAGCATTGCTCATATAAGAACTGATTTTCTCTTTTAAAATCAGTATACTGGACCTGTCACTTAACTGAAACAGTAACCACCGCCTCCTCTTGGGCTTTGTACAAAGATTCTCCCCAGCGGAGTCGAACAACGTTTAGCCTCTCTCTCGGGCTTTGTACGAGACACATAAGAGACTCCTTCGTTGAGTCAATCACCCCTTTAGCCTCCATCTCGGGCTTTATACGAGATACAAAAAGGTTCTCATTAAACCAAACAAACAACAGCCTCCATCTCGGGCTTCGTACGAGATACAAAAAAAAACTCTCTTGTTGAGTCAAATAGCCTCCATCTCGGGCTTTATACGAGATACCAAAAGACTACATCGTCGGGTCAAAACCTTTTAGCCTCTCTCTCGGGCTTTGTACGAGACACATATTAGCCTCCTCTTAGGCTTTATATAAGAAAACCACAGGTTAATCCAATTAACCTTTTAGCATCAAAGATGTGCCTCGTTCACAGTACACAAACATCAACAACTCCTTCATCTAATCGCTGTAAGCGGCAAGCCTCTGGATCATCTACATCCATGCCACTGTCCCTCTTTTAGCATGAGAAATTCCTAAGGAAAGATGGCATTGCTCTACACTG
The DNA here is from genome assembly GCA_022829125.1 of Lathyrus tuberosus. NCBI lineage: Eukaryota > Viridiplantae > Streptophyta > Magnoliopsida > Fabales > Fabaceae > Lathyrus > Lathyrus tuberosus. The sequence goes on from JALAZF010000102.1 coordinate 11,702,065, forward strand.
AGTTAAAGTCTTCTCCTTCAGGTTAAAATCCCTATAAAGGAAATTATGGCATTGCCGGATTCACAAATCCCAGTTAAAGTAATTCTCCTTTATAAACAGTTGTGACAGACAAACCCCTCTTTAGAGATGACAAATTCTCTCTAAAGTTGAGACCTTCAGCTTCATATCTTGGGCTTTGAACAAGATACAAATCACCTTTCGCTTCATGTCTTGGGCTTTGAACAAGACACCAAAACACCCATTTATAGGAGGAACTACGAACGCTCTGATTTCCCTGTTTCGGTAAACGGGAATACGTAGGCATGAGATTGAAAGAAAAATCTTAGCGAGCACACTAAACAATAAACCCAAATCCCATACTCTCACATCAAAAAGCATCAGTCCTAAATCCTAATCGTTGTTCCCCGCCAGAAACCTTCTGTCTAGATAAAAAGAAAGAAACTGTATTGGCAAAAATACAAATAACCAGTACAAAGGCCCCCCACATTGATAGCATCCGTAACCTAACAGACCGCTGTTTAAACTCAGTATGCAAAGCAGGGTTAATTGGAGACATCTATTTCCCTTCCTTCATCAGCTCACAATAGGATAAAAAATGAATCGACCTGTAGTTTAAGCTCAAACCGCAGAGAGCGACCAACGCTTAAGAACCGCGTCCAAAATCGCTCGCTACACAACATAGGTTTGGCCAATGTTGAGCAATGAGAATCCAAGTCTCCTCTAGCCATTGACTAGAGGTTAGGGCACAGGCTGCTGGTTCCCTTAGTCTTGGATAAGTCTTGACTGAATTCAGTTGCAAATGTGTCTGTCCATACCACCTTGGTGCATCCATTAAATGCTTCAATCCAAAATTGGAGTCTTGTCCCTCTTTTAGGGATTTCTAGGTTTGGCATGCTACTTCTTGTTCCAAAGACTTGGGAGACTTGGGATCAGAGTTGGTTCCTCCTTGGTCTCCCCCTGAGGTGTTCAGATGGATAAGTGTGTTTGTCATTTGCACAAATTTGGTAAATCGAGCAAAATGCATAAATCTGCCTAGCTTTGACAGTTTTCAGCAAGGCATATTGCTATTGTCATATCTCATGGCTCAAGTGGAATTTGATGGAGTTCTTGGCCATTTTGGAAAGCCCTCATATGATACAACAACTATTTGATCATAATTGGTTTTGATACCTTTTGGATCCAAGTGAAAAATGCCCCTACATTTGGAAAAAAGTGAAGGCAGATTCCGACTTAGTGAAAATTTCACTAAGTGTTGGAAAAAAGTGACATTTTCAGTTTTTGTGATTTTGATCATTCCATAACTTAAAATCCATTAGGAATTGGAATGAGTTGTGTTTGAAGCTTTTGTAGAGGTCCATGAGAGCTACAAATCCATCTTTGAATGGGGAAAAATGGCCTTGTGGTTTAGGAGTTATGATCCTCCAAAGTTGGTACCCTAGCCACTTTGTTCCATAACTTGGAAAATTTCTATGTTTTTATGGTTACCCCTTTTACAAGTTATCCCACTTTCTTTGATTTTTCTTGATGAATGATGATTCCAATCATACATTAACATCATTTTGGGGGTCAAAGAACCATATTTGTGAAAAATCTCAAAATGTCAAAGTTTGACTTTTGTGCATAGTTGACTTTTTGTTAGATGAACTCCAAACTGTGCAATCCTCTATGAAATCATGTCCTTGACCTAAATCAAACTTGATGGACATGTTCCATAGGTGTTATAGGGTGTATTGAATCATGTCCCAAGGTTTGGGAGCATGCTTGGGTCAAAAGTCAAAGGCACAGTTGACTTTTCCTACAAAACCCTAATTGTGGTTCTGATGAACTTGAAACTTGTGAACCAAGCTTCTTGGATTAATCCATTGTTGCAAATGGATCAATGTAGTGTGTTAGAGACCCTCAAATTCTCTCTTGAGGTCTTGGCTCATGTTTTGTCCCAAAAGTCAACTTAGGGGTGAATTAGGTCAAGAAACCCAAATTCTTGATTTTTTACTGTATGCATCCCCAGAGGCTAAATTAACTTGATGATTGGGTTTATGATGTCCCTTAGATCATCTTAGGTTATATTGTGAAGCATTGGCTCATGCCTAGAGGAAAATTTCCATCTGGAGGCCCTGGTCGACCGAAACCCTAATTTGGTGACACTAGCGATCTTGAGGCTTAATCCATTTGGAATGCTGCAGCCTTATGCTTGATCCTTGAAGTGGGAGTCCTCTTGATCCATTGTGGATGTTTGAGAGGTTAAGACAAGTTGAAGATCATGTCATTCCTTGATTGATCCTTTGTCTAAGAGCTCTGAGAGGGCTTGAAACCCTAAGTTTGATTGTAGTGAATGCTCACCCATCTTTGGGGAGGCTAAGGAGTATGATGGTTCATCCATATTGTGATGATGATTTGCACAATGATGGGGAATCTTAGTGGTCAAAATTTGGGGTATGACAGGTGTGAGGTGCAACAGCATCAAAACAGTTCACAAATAGGCATCACATCAATTCATGAAGATTAAAAGTGGAATGGAATTGAAACATGCTAAAAAATGCACAAAAATCACACTATGCATCAGTGTTAATCGATTAACCATTTACAGTGCAATTTGGTTAATCGATTAACAGCTCCAAATATGCAAAAAATACACTGGTTAATCGATTAACCAAGATGAACTGGAATTGGTTAATCGATTAACCCTGTACCAGTAGCAGAAAATCAAGTTGGAAAACCACTTTTTAGCAGCACAATCACTCAAGCAATCATCCAAATGGTCATGTAATCAATGATGCACGAAAATTAGGTTCAATTACAGCAATCAAACATCATCTAGATCCAACAGTCATGAACAAACATAATAAAATTCAAGCAAGTTGAGTAAATCACAAGCAAAACCAAGGATCTACATTGTATAAGCTGGAATTAAGCTAGATTAAGCATAAATCAAAGAAAAACCAACCTACAAAGCTGAGAAATGCTTTTGTATGTGTTGCAAACAGAAATTGGTGAATCAAAGTAAGAAATCCCAAGATCTATGAGCTCCTTGAAAGAAAAAGCTAAAAATCCAAGCAATAAGCTAACAATGCTTCAAAATCACGTCCAAAAGCACCTCTGAAATTCCAGATCTAGATCCAAACGAAAATCACCAATGGAAGACAACAATGGAGTGGTAATGAGAGGCTTTAGCTCAAGAATTAACAAGTTCCAATGAAGAACTTGTTAATCTCTATGGAAGAGCTCTAAGTGAGGTTGAAAATGGAGGTTGAGAGTGAAAATGTGAGAGAGAATTCTGAAAATTGAGAGTGAATTATGCTTGAAAATGATGATTCTCCTTTGAGGTTTGGAATTAATTTAGTTAAATAACCCTTAGGTTAGGAGTTAAGTTTGGGTTAGGAATGAGGTTTAGTGAGTGGAATGGAAGGTGGAGATTTGAATTTGGAAAGGGAATGTAGAATTAGAGTGGAAATTGGATGGAAAATAAAATCAAATTAGAATCCTCTCTAAATCCTTCTACTGGTGTGAGAATTTAAATTGGTGATTGAAATGGATACCCCAAACTGCAGCGCTAAAAAAAATGAAATATCTGGGAAAATTTGGCCTTGGTTAATCGATTAACCATTTTTAGTACAAAAGGTGTTAATCGATTAACACAAGGGAAATTTGAATTCTTGCGCCTTTTGGAGGGAAACTTGGATATTTGCCTGATTCCGTCTGTTCTGAGCCACGTTGAGCCTCTGAAACTTGTCATTTGATATTGCCACTAAATCATGCCTGAAATATGCTGTGAATTTCTTTCCGCACTCGAAATAGCCTGCTGAAAAATAACTGTCCGTTACTGAACCGCTGAATAAAAGGAAATGCCAGAGCTTCTGATACTCAAGTAATACAGTGAACAAAATAAATGCTCGAAAAGAATTTGAAAGTGCTCTGCTTAGCTTTGTACACTGCTGAAATGGCCTTCACCTGAATAGAATTGCTGAGATACGGAGAATAAACCTTGATCCCATGCACGAGAACCGATACAATGCACAGATGCATATGCAAAAATGAAATGAGACATAAGCCAGTTAGAGGTTAGAGAAAGAGAGGGTAAATTTTGGGGTGCTACACTAGGCTGCCTTCCTGGAATTCTCGCCTAATGACTTTCTTGTCATGTCGAAAATTTATCTTTTGTTTGAGGAAGGCTTCGCAGAGGGATACCCCCGACCGGATTTCTTCGACCAGGTCGAGCTCCTCCCTCAGTGTCTTGTCGTTCATCTCCTCGACCGGAGGGATACCCCCGACCGGATTTCTTCGACCGGATTTCGCGGAGTATATTCCATTTGTAGAAGCAAAGTATATTATGTACCGTGATTTTGGTGAGGGCCTCGGCTTCTATCCACTTCGTGAAGTAGTCGACGCTGACTATCAAATATTTATTCTGGTATGATCCTATGGTGAAGGGCCCGAGGATATCCATCCCCTACCACGCGAAAGGCCAGGGGGCGAGAGTGTTTTGAGCTCGTTGGGAGGCGCCAGGTGCATGTGCCTGTGACGTTGGCACTTTTCGCACTTCTTGACATGCTCCTTCTCGTCCTGCTGCATAGTGAGCCAATAGTATCCTGCTCGTAGAGCTCTATGGGCGAGGGATCATCCGCCGAGGTGTTATGCGTTGATTCTTTCATGGATCTCCTGGAGTATATGTGAGGGATCTTGTATCCCTCGACGCACTTGAGAAGGGGAATTAAGAATCCCCGCCTGTATAACTTGTCCTTGATCAAGACGTTGGGGCAAGCTAGGCGTCTGACTATGCTAGCCTCCTTGGATTCGTCAAAAAAATCACCCGTGTTGATGTACGTGTATACCGGGGTCATCCAGCAGTTGCTGTTGCTGATAGCATTTACGTCGATGGTCGAGGTGAGTTTCTCGATGCTTGGTCGAGAAAGTACCTCCTGGATGACATACTTGTTTCCGCTATTCTTCTTTGTGCTTGCGAGCTTCGACAGGATATCTGCCCTGGTATTGTGTTCGCGAGGAACATGGTTCACCTCCGCGGAGTCGAACTTTTTCATCCTCTCTTTCACCAGGGCTAAGTACTCGACGAGGTTGTCATTTTTGGCCTGGTACTTTCCCCGCACCTGAGAGGCGATAAGCTGGGAGTCGGTAAATATCTTCACCTTCTTCGCGCTGAGGTCCTCTGCTAGGCACAGCCCGACGAGGAAGGCCTTATAGTCGACTTGGTTGTTCGAGGTCGGGAAGGATTGGGTGAGAGAGAACTCAATCAAGATGCCTTCTTCGTTCTCAAGAATGATGTTCGCTCCACTTCCTGTCGAGCTGGATGCCTCGTCGATATAGATGGTCCACTTGCAGGCTCCGTCGGTCGGGGAGATCGGGGCGGTCATTTCCGCGACAAAGTCGGATAACACTTAAGCTTTGAGGGTCTTCCTGATCTCGTACTGGACATCAAACTCAGAGAGCTCGAGCGACCATTTGAGCATCCTACCCGCCATGTCGGGGCGATCGAGCAGCTGCTTCATGGGCAGGTCTGTCCTAACCACAATCGTGTAGGCCAGGAAGTAGTGCCGTAGTCTTCTGGCCGCATTGACGAGGGCCAGAGCGACCTTCTTGATTTTCTGATACCTGAGCTCGGGACCCTGGAGGGATTTACTGGTGAAGTAAATTGGTTTTTGTCTCTCGGGGGTTTCGCGAATGAGAGTCGCGCTGACGGCCTCAATCATGACAACGAGGTACAAATATAAAGTCTTCCCGCTTTCCGGTCGCGATAGAACCGGGGGTTGCGAGAGGACTTGTTTGAGGTGGAGGAGGGTTTGCTCGCACTCCTCGGTCTACTTGAACGTGGCCTCCTTGCGCAAAAGCTTGAAAAATGGGAGTGCCTGTTATGCAGACTTTCCCACGAAGCGGGATAGTGAGGCGAGCATCCCGTTTAAGGATTGGATTTATTTCTTTGAGTTGGCCATTGGGAACTCGGAGAAAGACCTGCACTTATCAGGGTTCACCTCGATTCCCCACTATGTCAAATAGAAGTCGACGAATTTTCCTGCTCAGACACCGAAGGTGCACTTCTCCGAGTTGAATCTCATTATGCATCTCCTCGCCGTATCGAAGAATTTCCAGAGATGAGCAGTGTGGTCGGTTTCTTCTTGTGATTTCACGATCATGTCATCCATATAGACCTCGAGCATGTCCCCGATTTTGCCCCGGAAGACTTTGTTCATCATCCGTTGGTAAGTTGTGCCGGCGTTTTTCAGGCCGAAGGGCCTTACGTTGTAGTAATAATTGGCCGACTCGATCATGAAAGCCATGTACTACTTGTCGGCCTTCGCCATGGGGATTTGACTGTATCCCGAGTATGCATCCATGAATGATAGTAATTGAAAACCTGCAGAATTGTCGATCAGTTTGTTGATGTTAGGCAATGGATATGCATCTTTGGGGCATGCCCTGTTAAGATCGGTATAGTCAACACACATTTTCCATTTTCCATTAGATTTTTTATCTAACACAACGTTAGACAACCATATTATGTACCGGATTTTAGAAATAAAATTTGTCTCTAAGAGGTCTTTTACAGCTTTTTCAGCAGCCTCCGCTTTCTCGGGAGACTGCCTACGCATATGTTATACTATGGCCCTAGCAGCTGAATCTATGGTGAGCTGGTGGCAGGCCATGTCAGGGGCAAGCCCGAGCATCTCTGCAGCGCTCCATGCGAATAGGTCGGGGTCATCGTCGAGGGTGATGAGCTCAAAGTCGGGGAGCCCTGTGCCGATCTTCACGCTCCTGTCGGGGTCGTCGTCGAGGGTTATGAGCTCGAAGTCGCCATCTGATGGAAGTGCGTCGGCTGCTGCTTCGTTCTGCTCCTGCTTGCCGGGGAAGTGGTTGTCGAGGTCGACTGAGTTGATGCGCGACAATGGATTTTGCTCCTCGGCGTGGTTTGGCTTGCTGGAAGTCTTGGGCGTGATGTTGATTGAGTTCATCCCCTTGGTGGCCGCCTCGAAACACCTTATGGCAGCTTCAATATCCCCGTGAAGGGTGACGACACGACCCCTGGCCGTATAATACTTCATCTTTAGGTGGATTGTGGATGGTACAACACTCACCTCGGCCAGGTTTGGCCTTCCCAAAATGCATTGGTATAGAGAGGGGCACTCTATCACCAAGAAGCGAACCTTGACTCTCCTGGCAGTCTCCTCAGATCCGAAAGTGACAAGCAGCTCAACGTAGCCCCATGGCCTCGTGGTGGTTCCGTTGAAGCCCTACAAGTCAGAGCCGACATACAGAATCAGATGGCTCTCGTCGAGCTGGAGAGTGGTTAACTGGTGAGCATACATTATGTCAACCGAGCTCCCTTGTTTGATGAGGATACAATGGACGTCGAAGTTTGCCATCTGGACTCTGATCAGTAGAGGGATGCTGGAATTGGGGGCGCCACCCGATAGCTCCTCGAGGTAGAAGGTGATCAGATTTGAGTTTCCTTTGAACCTGTCGAGGGTGGTGTTTTGCTTCGAGGTTTTTTTAATTAGCTCGTCAAACTTCCTCTTAACCAACCTGACTGAGAGTTTGTTGAACCCTCCGCCGGATATGACCATCACGGCGAGAAAGCTCTCCCATGGGCTAAGAACGGACAAAGGTGTGTTGGACTCATAGGGGAGGTAGAAGTCCTCCGGCCAGGAGACGCACAAAGTGACCTGCATCCCAGTGTCGTCGGAGGGTGGCGTCACCTCCTCGAAATTCTTCGCCTCGCTAGATTCTCGTGGAGGAGCTTTGTTCCTCCTAATGTACTGCTTGAGGTTCTATTCCTTGATCAAGATTTCGATGGCATCCTTGAGATGGATGCAATCTTCTGTGACGTGTCCGTGGCTCCTGTGGAACCTTCAGTACTTGGACTTGTCAACGTTGGGCTTGGGGGGCATCGGTTTTGAAATGCGGACGCTACCTCTTTGGAATTCCGAGTTGATGCACTCGGCCAAGATGCACTCACGGGGAGCAGTGAGTAGCGTGTACTCGGTGAAACAGCCTGCTGGTCCCCTGTGTTCTCGGGAGTCGCGGGGCCTATCTTCTCTTCTTTTCTTTCTGCCACGCTGGGGAGTATTGTACCCCAAATTTTACCCCTTAGATGTCATAACATCTTGCATATCATATAGGTCAATCATATTGCATAACTAACCAATTTATCAGCCTTTACTGTGTTTTGTTTCACTTGTGAATTAGGGTTTGCTTCAAGAGACATCCAAGATTGGCAAACCAGGGTTTTGGATAGATCACTAAACAATCTAGTTATCATACTCCTAAGAGACCTCCTCTCCTCAATAATCCAATGCGATTTGTTTTCATCACAAGTTCTTCCTCAAGGAGCAGGCAAGGTCGTCAGGTCAAGGGTCTGTGTGGTGTGGTTTGTGATTCAGTGGAAGTTTGACCTAATCTTGGTCAAACAAGTGGTTTGCATCAGTATCAGGTTATCAGGCTCTGACAGAGATTCTGAATTAGGGTTTTGGTTCTCATCAGGTCATTGTTCCATCAGTGTATACCCAGAGCGTGAAGATTAAATATTGTTTCAGTTGGATGAGAACTGGTTTTGGTCAGGTTATAGAGCTGTCAGAGGTCAAAGTAGATTTGTGTGCAAGTATTTGGTTATGTAGTTCAGGAGTTGTGGTAGTCAAGTGCAATTATCAAGGTTTAGGTGTTGTTCAAGTGTGGAAGTGCATATCCATTCCCGTAACCGTCTTTTATCCACTTTGTTATTTATCCAGTTTTTCAACTCAGTTTTCATTGACTGTTTTCATTCAATTACCAATTTCTCATAATTCATTTCTAAACCATTTTCAATTATCCACATTTTTATTGCAATTATCCATTTTAAAATCCAATTCATTTTATCAATTTAATCATTTTTCTAATCCATGCCCATTATCCAAGTCATTTTACCCATTTTAAATCTAATTCATCTTTATTTTTCATAAATCCATCCATTACAATCCATCTTGTTTGTTTTCAAACTTCCAATATCATTCATTTTTTTTATAAACCAGTCTTCTCATTTTTTTATATACAAACCCTTGTCCATCCAAATGTCTCTAAGTCCAAGTCCATTTTAATTCACGCAAAAATACCAAAATGAAAACAGCCAAATTCTTGCCACGCTCCAACATTTTGACCAAGACAGCAAAGCTTTCTGCAACATCACTTGTGCAAAAACAATTACATTACCATGCTCCAAGTCTGTTCAAACAACACGTCTGTACCTCAACACCAGCCACTGCTACATGACAGCAACAACACAACCAAGCAATTCCGTAGCAACATCACAACTTGGCTCCAAAACCTGTCCACAACACATTACGCCAGATATAAATCGTATCGTCAAGAAAGTGACAATTCATCCTGCACTCTGCACTGCTCCTACAATAAAACAAAATCAACAGAACAACCTGCAAGGGGGAAAGAGACTCATCAAGTAACAAGAATCAAGAATGTTGGAGGATTGCTTTCGACGGGTTGTGTTAAAAAGGGACCAGAAACTAAAACACAGGGAAGAAAAAATCACCAAGACCTTATTTTCCCTCCGCAGGAATCATCACAACATTTTCCAAAACCCTGTTTTCATTTTTACCACACAAACCTTCCGTTACAACCTCTTCAACCAAAACCTCTTCTCTTTCCATACTTAGAAAGCTACAACAACTTCACCTTACATTCATTCTGAAACGACTCGTCCCCTTAACCTTCTCCAACATTCTTCATCAATAACTCTTCACACAATCGCAATCCTTCCCCATCTTCATAACCATCGATTCATCTCTTTTTCTTAACACCCACAACCCAGAAATCCTTCCTTCATCATAAAGGCTCTGATAAAACTCAAATTCTGTCTGTCATTCCCAAAAACCTCAACAAATCTTCCAAAAGCTAACACAACATCAAGCCCAGATCCTCATCACACACAAAAAAAACCCAAGAAAGAGGGCTAGAAGAGAAAGTGGTACTCAACCACAAACCAACCGAAGCGAAACGGAAATGAGATCGTGAGAAGAGACAAACCATCAACTTGAGTGAGACTCGATCTGAAGCAAAAGTAAGGTGAAGAAGAGAGAGATCTCGCGCAAGGAGGTTGGAACTTGGAACTTGGTCCGCATCGTCATGTTGTCGTTCTAACTTATTTTTTATTTATTTTTATTTGAGAAAAAGGAGGCTGTTGTTGACCGTGTTTTCTAACTGAGAACATTGCCTCGAATCTTGCCTTGTTTTCACTTTAGAATCGGTTGATGTTTAAAAATGGAAGTGGACGTTGATGTTTTTTTGGTTTTGGAGGAATCTAGAAGTTTTTTTTGTGAGTTTCTGGGCCTTTCTACATGACCTGTATTGGTTTTAAACTCCACACCCCAATTTCCGAGCGCACCCCTCTTCTTCTTTTATTGTTTTTCTTGTTTTGTTTTAACATTATTTCAATGAATTATTTTCTAAGTTTTCATGAAAAATGTTTTAGTTTCTCCCAAAATTTTAATTGTTAATTCTTATTTGATTCTTAAGTTTTTCAACTAAAATTCCATTTCCATTTTCAATCTTTAAGGCCAATGATATAAAAACATCATAACTTTGTTGATTATTTCAAATCAATAAGTTTTGATTATACGAGGCCATATTTTTTTTTTAATTTTTATTGGTCAATGAAAGTCTAATCAAAGGATTATCGATTTTTCGATTAAATCTTGATTTGGACGAGACCAACTTTATTCTCATTCCGGTTCCATTTTCTTTATTTTGGGTTAATGATATAACAAACTTCATGGTTTGGTTGGTTTTATTAAATTGACAAAATCTTGATAAACATGAGACCATTTTCTTTCTCGCATTTTCTATTTTTGGTCAATGAAAGTCAAATATCATAGATTATCGATTTATCGATTAAATCTTGATTAAGGCGAGACCGTCACCTTTTCTTTCTATGTGGCACGATTTCATTGGAGAATGATCCTCAATATCATTTCTCCATCGTGTTTTAGCACAAAGATCAATTGCGCAACCTCCTATAGCATGATCTTCCTCATAGATCATGCTACGATGGTTTAGCACTACATGGGACCCTTTTCCCTTAGCTCTTGGAAGTTGAGACTTAGACTTTAGACACATTGAGTTGCTTTGTCTGTATTGGGAAATTTTCTATGTGCAGGATATTTTGTTTTCATCTGAGGTTGGCTATTGTTTGGCTTGCTAGTGGCTCACCAATTCAAAAGAGGAGAATGCCTGTCATGCACTATCTTTTCGGTTAGATCTGTCCATCTCTTTCTATTTGCTTGGTGTCTGTTCTTGGTGTCTGCTTGACGTCTGATTTCATGATACTTTGCCATGCTCATACATGAATGTTTATCTCATATTTTGATATTGTTCATACTTAATTGATGTTTATCCCTTTGAGTTCTTACACTCATTTTATTCATGTAATTTCAATCCTTTTCATTCTTGTTCATAAGAAGTTGCTATACTCCCCTTCCTTCCAAAGGAAAGTCTCTCTATTGACCTCAAAGTCATAGAAAGCTCATTTTCATCTTGGCCTCCTTAGAGCCATCTCTTACCCTTGACCTCATAGTCATTGATGACATCTTTTTCCTTGGCCTCATAGCCATTCATTCTTACAACTTAGAATTAAGTTAGAGTTCTTGGACTCTATGTGGGACCCATCACTTTGAGTATCCACCTTCCCCATCACAACTTAGACTTAGAGAGTTTCTTAAACTCTACATGAGCTCATACTCATTTCCCCTTGGAACTTTGGCCATAGTCAATGGTTCCTCTCTCACCCTTAGTTAGGTGAACTACGATTGCTCTGATTCTTTAGTCAGATACGTAGGCACAAGATGCGACGTCTTGGCGAGTAAACTTAGTGTACATATCCTTTAGGTCTTTACCTTTAGCAGATATCTTAGCAAGCAAACATAACATAACACAAACTAAACAAGAGGTTCCTGTAGAGTACTACAGATACCTAGGGTGCTAATACCTTCCCTTAGTATTACCAACCCCCGAACCTTAGATCTCCCCCCTTTAGGTTTTCTCGATCTTGAACCTCTCATTTGGATAAATCAAAGTCGGTGGTGAACTTCAAAGTTTTACGATGCAAGTTAATTAATAGTTTGTTATCCAATTCTCACCGCAATAGAAATGGCGACTTCACTGGGGACGACATTTGAGGGTTAAGCTCACCTTGTTTTGCTTATGTTATTTATGTTTGTTTGCTATACATGTACATATCTGTATATATATATATATATATATATATATCTGTATACCTGTTTCTGCTTAGGATCTTCTGTGTGCAGGGTGCTACTATTGAGTGGTGAGATAAGTCCTAACCCAGACTTGAGAGCACTTATGATAGGATGATGGTATATTCAAGGAGGCTTTGAGGGAGTCGATTCCTGAAAAAGTCGACTTGAGACACCATCACTCAGTTTAGGCCCTCTTGGGAGTTTAGTCATGTTGAGTGAGTCTATTCGTGAAAATGTGCTACTCTCAACGTAGGTGACATCGATGCTGAGAACCATAGTTATTTCCAAACCCCACTTAAGCCTTTTAGTATGTAGTGCGGTGACCATGAGGGAGTCTATTTTTGAAATGGTTGTCACGCGATACTACACTCAGACGTGATTCTCTTGAGAATTTTATTAATTACCGAGTCATTTGGGAAGTCGATAAAATCCGAAAGATGGGTTGTCGACTCTGGGAACTTTTTAGAACCATATTCTGCAAATGAAAGGATGTGTAGACCATGGCTCCATGCTCGTGATCTCCAAACCTAAACCCCCTCTTGTGTGCTTGTGCGTATTTGTGAATACCTGGATATGTGTGTTTGTGCATACATTTATACATTCATGATAGCCTTTTGGTTTCAAGGAACTCAGACTTTTGTTTCCTTTGTAAAGATCGATAGAGATTATGATTTTAAAAATAAAACTCCTCAGTTTTTCAAAAAATGTTGTAGCTTTCCTTTGAGCTCCTTGAAACCATTTGGCTTGCATTTGCATTTCATGCGTATTCACATCACATTCGCATTTCTCAGTCCTGAGTCTTTTCCTCTGTGTCTGAAGGATGCCTAGCACCTATTCAAGACAATGGCAACCACGAATGGAATTCTGAAAGACCAAGAAGGTTTGAAAGAGGAGGTCAGAATCCTCAAATGCCAGAAGAATTGGGTTCTAAAAACTTTGTAGGCTCTAATGAAGAAAGAGGAGTGTGCTCACCCTGTTACTCCTAGAGAGGTTATCAGTTCGTCATCTCCTGTGGTTCTCCCATACCAAGGATCTGCCTTTGGGAAAACTTCATACCAGCCAACCTTTGGTCTTGGTCTTGCGCCAGAATGTAATCGTCATCAGGTGTCTACCGAAAGGGTGTTCCAACCTCCAACGGTTATTCCTCCTCGAGGTTCCCAAAATCAGAACAAGAAGAAGGGCTCTGTCAAAAGAGGAAAAGTTAACTACCAGCCTATTCCCATGTCGTTAAGCAAACTCTTCCCACTGTTGATGCAGAACAAGTTGGTAACTCCTCGACTTCACAACCCTGTGCCCGGACCGTGGCACAATCCAAACCTGACTTGTGAATTCCACAAGGGGGCCGAAGGGCATGACTTGGATGGTTGCTGAGCCTTAGAATCTATTGTGCAAAATCTGATCCACGACAAAGATTTAATCTTCGAAGTAGATCGTCCAGAGATTGAATGCAAATTCTACACTGGGACAAGGGGGCATCCCATTGAAGAATGCAAAGAGTTCGAAGCGAAACTGCTAAGTCTGCTAAAGATGCCTCAAGAGGGTGGGTCAGATGCCAACGCCTCGACTTTTGAAACAAAAGCCAAAAGACTTGCGAAGCCTCTCACGGTTCTATATCACAAAGAACCAGTGATCGATGGTGAAGGTGTTCTTCCGCGTGGACCCGGAAGCTGAAATCTTTTGAAATCAATTCACCAAAGCTGGCTGTATTTTGTTCATTTCAGTATTTTCAATTTTATTTCCTTCACTTTGAATTTATATTTGCTTATAAGCATTGTTGTACTTTCAAATCGGCAACATTAATGAAATGTTAATGCATCTTTTGATTAAATCCATTCGTTTCACTCATTTACTGTTATATTCATAAAAGAAAAAAAAAGAATATATCTTTGTCTTGTTTCTTTCCCTTTATCAAACTGTTTGTTTAAGCAAAGATTGGGGAGGATGATGAAAACATCATATCCATAACTGTTGTGGTATGCTTTCAATTAAACCTTGCCGATGATGTAAGGCATTGTTTCAATTCCCAAACACTGGAGAAATAAGGAAGATAATCCCTCGTTAACCCTTTGAGCCTAGAAGTAGGAGTTTCTTTCTTCACAAAAAACCCGTGATCTCAACCTTGGGGCAGGGTAGTTCTCAAGTTTAACTTGGTTATGCATTCGAATGCGAGCGCTTCATGCAAGACACCAGTCAGCTCTCTCCAATCAAGTGAACAAATGTACAAGTTGTTCTCGAAGCGACAAATAAGGAAGGATCATGGAGAAATCCTTAATCGAAGGGTGAGCCGAGTCCCTTTCAAGGCAAAATCCAAGAAAGATGGGAAGCCCAAAACTTCGCCTTATACAAGAAGGTTCGTACAACAATCAAGACAAAGAAGAATCTCATAATCTCAATCAAGCAAAGAGGAGGTCTCATAACCTCGATCAAGAAAAAAGGAAGAAGAGGTCTCAAAACCTCAGTGTAGAAAAGAAGAGGTCTCAAAACCTCAGCAATAAAGGATAATCAAATTCTGCAAGGGAGTAATGACTACAAAGGTGTCTGAATCATCATCAACTAGCATTAATCATTCCTAGCCCATAGGAACTTGAATGTATAGCCTAAGTTAACTGAGCGTAGGATTGGAGTTCATCACGAAGATTGGGAGGGACAAATAAACTTTGAGCCTTTATCTTTTGTTTCATAAACCGTGAACCAAGCCACGTTACAACCCTTAAAAGACCTAATTGAGGTAAGGTTGTTTTGAAAAGCATACTACAGCAAGGTTGATTAACCTGACTCCTAATAATCTTTGCTAATTACGCGTGTTGATCACTTCATCTGTCAATGACTAGATCCACCTTTGTTTTTATTTAATCATTCCACCGTGTGTGTTTCATCAATAAACTTTGTTTTCAAAGGCTTGCATGAATGTTGCATTGAAATTGCCAATTTTTAATGAACAATACTTGTTTACAAAATAATTCAATATCAAAGAAATTCCAACAAATACAGCCAGCCAGGGAATTTGACTTGATAAAGGGCTCAGTCTGGGGCATCTCCTCCATAGATCAAGCATCCCAAGAGCTACTAAATCAGGGGCAGAAACTCTTCAAATTCAGGATATTGGGGCAATTCTTCTTGAGGCCATCTTATGACAAGTGTGGACTCCAATGACCCACCAACAGGGGCAAGTTTGTTCCCCAGTCGTCACTACCACAGTCTGAGTACTTTGTTTTGCAAATACAGTTGAGCAGGGGCAGTTATGTCATTTCCCCTTCAAAAGTTTGAAGATATTGAAGTATCTGGTATGCCAATTCTTCTGTAAAATCCTTTTGATTACCTATTAGTTAATCAGGGGCAATCAGGTCGAGATTCGGCAAATCTCTAAAAAATAGTTAGTCAGGGACATCTCCTTCACAGATCAACCAAGCTGACAGGGGCAAGTTTCTTCCCCAGTTGTCGACAACCAATCTGAAGCACAAGTTCAAGGATCGTGTTGTGTAAATACAATTAATCTGGGGCAGTTATGCCGAAATTCATGAACCTCTCCAAGAGTTGGAAGATATTGAAACACCTTGTATGCCAATTCTTCTATAAAATCCTCTTGTCATTTTCTTCTGATGGACCATGTACTCTGGGGCCGATGACGTCTGTTACTAGCTCCCCAGTAAGCTGTCTCTCCAGCTAAATCTTGGAAATTCTCCATGGACTTCCCTCCAATGAAGAAATCAAGCTCATGATGGCAATCCTAGTGAAGTCATAACGCTATACCCCTAGTGGATCACGTTTTCCCCGGAGAAGTTTGTAATCTTGAAGTAGAACCACTGATTCTGCAAGTTCATCCCCAGTAATGGTCCAATCTGATGAGTTTTGGCTGGGTATCCTTATCGAGATGTTTATTTCATCTTCAGTTTCGCTTCCATTTGTCTGTTTTGTCAGCATAAGCATAAGCATGGCATATATGCACTCACATGCATAGCATCTTAGCATCTCTGCTACCCTATTCTGGTGATTACCTGCTTTGTTCCCTTTGGCGTTTATCTCCCCAAGTGACTGGGTTTGTCTATTCTCTCCAATAGAGTTGTCAGCCTTAGGCATGAAGTGCCTATCCATTCTTGAATTCCCCACAGAGTTTTATCCTCGTGGATGATGGTTGGTTCAATTATCTTTTCCACATTTGGATAAGATAAATCCCCATTTGAGTTCATTCCTTAATTGGAGTCTAGTTTGACCGTTTCTTTCTAGCTTGTTCCTAGATTGAACTTTGGTCCCTGGCAGATTAGGTTTTTGAACCTAGTTTGAGCGTGCATTTATTTTTCACTTTTGTCTCGCAGGAAGAATCTTTTTACCGATCCTCGTCTAAGACAAATTTCATTCTCTAGTAGTGTTGTGATATCAACATCTCTTTGGAATTTATACCCAACAACAAATAGCAATCTCTTGGAGAAGCTTGTTTTTCCATGGCGATAAGTGGCAGTCTCTTCTGAGAACCTTATCTATCTTTGGTACTATTCAACCTTGTTGCAATCATAATTGGTATTCCCCAGGAAGTCTAATCTTCATTTATGCAACCCCGGTACCGATCTATCTGATACTTAATCTCCTCATATGGATACCTAAAGTCCAGTAACTGCTGGCATTGTTTATTTTAGGTCAGATGTGAACCTAAACTTCGAGTCAGACGTGAACCCGTTGTTTGAAACCAGGTCAGATGTGAACCTAAACTTCAGGTTATCGTGAACCCGTTGTTTGAAACCAGGTCAGATGTGAACCTAAACTTCAGGTTATCGTGAACCCGTTGTTTGAACCCTGGTCAGATGTGAACCTAAAATTCAGGTTATCGTGAACCCGTTGTTTGAAACTAGGTCAGATGTGAACCTAAACTTCGAGTCAGACGTGAACCCGTTGTTTGAAACCAGGTCAGATGTGAACCTAAACTTTAGGTTATCGTGAACCCGTTGTTTGAAACCAGGTCAGATGTGAACCTAAACTTCAGGTTATCGTGAACTCGTTGTTTGAACCCTCGTCCAATATGAACCTAAACTTCAGGTTATCGTGAACCCGTTGTTTGAAACCAGGTCAGATGTGAACCTAAACTTTGAGTCAGATGTGAACCCGTTGTTTGAAACCAGGTCAGATGTGAACCTAAACTTCTGATCAGATGTGAACCCGTTGTTTAAACCCCGATCCAATATGAACCTAAACCATAATTTAAAATCCAGCTCATACTGGTTTTCCTCATAAAACAAATCATATTGTTATCTCAACCAACTCATATAAGTAACAGAGTCCAATCATGGCTCATTAACCTTATTCCCAATAAAAGTCCAGTCATCTCTCATTATCTGGCACGCAGATATTTTCTCTGGTTTTTTCTTGAAGATCCCGTTTAAACTCTTCAATATAAGAAATCTCCTGGAAATCTCTTGTAGGATGTCTATCCTTTATTTCAAATTGATCCCCAATGGAGATCATGTTTTCTTTCTGGTCTCATGCCCAGTAAGAATGTGTTTCATTTCCCCAGTGTCGTCCGGTCACATATGAACCTGTCGTCCATCTCCCTGGAGCTTTCCCCAGTGGAGAATACCTTTCTGGCTCCAATTTCCAATGAGGACCTGTAGGATTTCCCCCTCGGTTTTATTTTTTCCATCCCAGTGTTGCCTCAGAGTCTCCCCAGTGAGTCTTGTTTTTTTGTTGGTCAGCCTGTATCCCCTTTGACTCTTCCTCGTGGATACTAACCTTTATCCTTCCCCAGTAAGCTCATCTGTGGTTATTTGCTCTTTACCTTTACTGTCTTGTTGGTCTGCATATTTGCACTATCATGATATCATATCATCATACTAGAAGTTCATGGCATGTCAGCATCTGCATGTCCGTCGCCTGTCCTCAGCATCTGCATTCCATCTAAGGGCAAAATTTTTGGTTTGCTATATTTAAATACCTTTTACCTTGATGTCTCGAGGATTTCCATCCCTCGAGCCATCTGGTAAAGCTATTTAAATAGGGGCAACTGTTGTACCCCAAATTTTACCCCTTAGATGTCATAACATCTTGCATATCATATAGGTCAATCATATTGCATAACTAACTAATTTATCAGCCTTTGCTGTGTTTTGTTTCACTTGTGAATCAGGGTTTGCTTCAAGAGACATCCAAGATTGGCAAACCAGGGTTTTGGATAGATCACTAACCAAATAAGTTCTCATACTCCTAAAAGACCTCCTCTCCTCAATAATCCAATGCGATTTGTTTTCATCACAAGTTCTTCCTCAAGGACCAGGAAAAGTCGTCAGGTCAAGGGTCTGTGTGGTGTGGTTTGAGATTCAGTGGAAGTTTGACCTAATCTTGGTCAAACAAGTGGTTTGCATCAGTATCAGGTTATCAGGCTGTGGCAGAGATTCTGAATTAGGGTTTTGGTTCTCATCAGGTCATTGTTCCATCAGTGTACACCCAGAGCGTGAAGATTAAATATTGTTTCGGTTGGATATGAACTGGTTTTGGTCAGGTTATAGAGCTGTCAGAGGTCAAAGTAGATTTGTGTGCAAGTATTTGGTTATGTAGTTCAAGAGTTGTGGTAGTCAAGTGCAATTAGCAAGGTTTAGGTGTTGTTCAAGTGTGGAAGTGCATATCCATTCCCGTAACCGTCTTTTATCCACTTTGTTATTTATCCAGTTTTTCAATTCGGTTTTCATTGACCGTTTTCATTCAATTACCAATTTCTCATAATTCATTTCTAAACCATTTTCAATTATCCACATTTTTATTGCAATTATCCATTTTAAAATCCAATTCATTTTATCCATTTAATCATTTTTCTAATCCATGCCCATTATCCAAGTCATTTTACCCATTTTCAATCTAATTCATCTTTATTTTTCATAAATCCATCCATTACAATCCATCTTGTTTGTTTTCAAATTTCCAATATCATTAGTTTTTTTTTATAAACCAGTCTTCTCTTTTTTTTATATACAAACCCTTGTCCATCCAAATGTCTCTAAGTCCAAGTCCATTTTAATTCACACAAAAATACCAAAATGAAAACAGCCAAATTCTTGCCACGCTCCAACATTTTGACCAAGACAACAAAGCTTTCTACGACATCACTTGTGCAAAAACAATGACAATACCATGCTCCAAGTCTGTTCAAACAACACGCCTGTACCTCAACACCAGCCATTGCTACATGACAGCAGAAACAAAAGGCAAATGAAAAATGAATAAAATAAACCATCTGTAACTTGGCTCCAAAACCTGTCCACAACACATTACGCCAGACATAAACCGTACCGTCAAGAAAGTGACAATTCATCCTGCACTCTGCACTGCTCCTGCAATAAAACAAAATCAACAGAACAACCTGCAAGGGGGAAAGAGACTCATCAAGTAACAAGAATCAAGAATGTTGGAGGATTGCTTTCAAAAAGATAGACGGGTTGTGTTAAAAAGGGACCAGAAATTAAAACACAGGGAAGAAAAAATCACCAAGACCTTATTTTCCCTCCGCCGGAATCATCACAACATTTTCCAAAACCCTGTTTTCATTTTTACCACACAAACCTTCCGTTACAACCTCTTCAACCAAAACCTCTTCTCTTTCCATACTTAGAAAGCTACAACAACTTCACCTTACCTTCATTCTGAAACGACTCGTCCCCTTAACCTTCTCCAACATTCTTCATCAATAACTCTTCACACAATCGTAATCCTTCCCCATCTTCATAACCATCGATTCATCTCTTTTTCTTAACACCCACAACCCAGAAATCCTTCCTTCATCATAAAGGCTCTGATAAAACTCAAATTCTGCCTGTCATTCCCAAAAACCCCAAACAAATCTTCCAAATACTAACACAACATCAAGCCCAGATCGTCATCACACCCAAAACAGACCCAATAAAGAGGGCTAGAAGAGAAAGTGGTACTCAACCACAAACCAATCGAAGCGAAACGGAAATGAGATCGTGAGAAGAGACAAACCATCAACTTGAGTGAGACTCGATCTGAAGCGAAAGCAAGGTGAAGAAGAGAGAGATCTCGCGCAAGGAGGTTGGAACTTGGAACTTGGTCCGCATCGTCATGTTGTCGTTCTAACTTATTTTTTATTTATTTTTATTTGAGAAAAAGGAGGCTGTTGTTGACTGTGTTTTTTAACTGAGAACATTGCCTCGAATCTTGCCTTGTTTTCACTTTAGAATCGGTTGATGTTTAAAATTGGAAGTGGACCTTGATATTTTTTTGGTTTTGGAGGAATCTAGTAGTTTTTTTTGTGAGCTTTTGGGCCTTTCTACATGACCTATATTGGTTTTAAACTCCACACCCCAATTTCCAAGTGCACCCCTCTTCTTCTTTTATGGGTTTTCTTGTTTTGTTTTAACATTATTTCAATGAATTATTTTCTAAGTTTTCATGAAAAAAGTTTTAGTTTCTCCCAAAATTTTAATTGTTAATTCTTATTTGATTCTTAAGTTTTTCAACTAAAATTCCATTTCCATTTTCGATCTTTAGGGCCAATGATATAAAAACATCATAACTTTGTTGATTATTTCAAATCAATAAATTTTGATTATATGAGGCCATATTTTTTTTTTATTTTTATTGGTCAATGAAAGTCTAATCAAAATATTAATGATTTTTCGATTAAATCTTGATTTGGACGAGACCAACTTTATTCTCATTCCAGTTCCATTTTCTTTATTTTGGGTCGATGATATAACAAACTTCATGGTTTGGTTGGTTTTATTAAATCGACAAAATCTTGATAAACATGAGACCATTTTCTTTCTCGCATTTTCTATTTTTGGTCAATGAAAGTCAAATATCATAGATTATCGATTTCTCGATTAAATTTTGATTAAGGCAAGACTGTCACCTTTTCTTTCTGTGTGGCACGATTTCATTGGAGAATGATCCTCAATATCATTTCTCCATCGTGTTTTAGCACAAAGATCAACTGCGCAACCTCCTATAGCATGATCTTCCTCATAGATCGTGCTACGATGGTTTAGCACTACATGGGACCCTTTTCCCTTAACTCTTGGAAGTTGAGACTTAGACTTTAGACCCATTGAGTTGCTTTATCTGTATTGTGAAATTTTCTGTGTGCAGGATATTTTGTTTTCATCTGAGGTTGGCTATTGTTTGGCTAGCTAGTGGCTCACCAATTCAAAAGAGGAGAATGCTTGTCATGCACTATCTTTTTAGTTAGATCTGTCCATCTCTTTCTATTTGCTTGGTGTCTGTTCTTGGTGTCTGCTTGATGTCTGATTTCATGATACTTTGCCATGCTCATACATGAATGTTTATCTCATATTTTTGATATTGTTCATACTTAATTGATGTTTATCCCTTAGATTTCTTACACTCATTTTATTCATGTAATTTCAATCCTTTTCATTCTTGTTCATAAGAAGTTGCTATACTCTTCTTCCTTTTAAAGGAAAGTCTCTCTATTGACCTCAAAGTCATAGAAAGCTTATTTTCATCTTGGCCTCCTTAGAGCCATCTCTTACCCTTGACCTCATAGTCATAGGCAACCTTTGACCTCATAGTCATTAGTGACATCTTTTTCCTTGGCCTCATAGCCATTCAATCTTACAACTTAGAATTAAGTTAGAGTTCTTGGACTCTATGTGGGACCCATCACTTTGAGTATCCACCTTCCCCATCACAACTTAGACTTAGAGAGTTTCTTAAACTCTACATGAGCTCATACTCATTTCCCCTTGGAACTTTGGCTATAGTCAATTGCTCATCTCTCACCCCTAGTTAGGTGAACTACGGTTGCTCTGATTCTTTAGTCAGATACGTAGGCACAAGATGCAACGTCTTGGCGAGCAAACTTAGTGTACATATCCTTTAGGTCTTTACCTTTAGCAGATATCTTAGCAAGCAAACATAACATAACACAAACTAAACAAGAGGTTCCTGTAGAGTACTACAAATACTTAGGGTGCTAATACCTTCCCTTAGTATAACCAACCCCGAACCTAAGATCTCCCCCTTTAGGTTTTCTCGATCTTGAACCTTTCCTTTGGATAAATCAAAGTCGGTGGTGAACTTCAAAGTTTTGCGATGCAAGTTAATTAATAGCTTGTTATCCGATTCTCACCGCAACAGGGAGTAACAAAGTCTTTGTGCCTGGAGACATAGGCACTCTCCTGATTCCGCGAGTTACGGGTGCTGTTGGCGGCCTCCTTCTCCTCGTACTGGATGTATGCCTGGGCCTGGTGGAGGAGTTCGTCCAGTGTGCTGGGCCTTTCGATACCAACTGCCCTGGAGAAATCGCTGCGGGATCGCAGCCCCCACTCGATCAGGTATCTCTTCATACCGTCCGTAGTAGATACTTGGATAGCCTCTCGGTTGAATCTCTCTATATAATCCCGGAGAGATTCGTCTTCCCCTTGAATAATAGCCTCTAAGGACGCCTCCGTCTTTGGATGTCGCCGGGAGGCGGTGAAGTGCCTGGAGAACTGTGTCTTCAGCTCTTTCCAGGAGGTGATGGATTCAGGGTCGAGGCTCTTGTACCACGCCATCACGCCCTTCCTCAGGGTCCTGGGGAAAAGCCTGCACTTTATGGCTCCTCAGATGTTGCGGTAGTCGAGCATCACATCGATGCTCTCAATTATGGCTTTAGATAGACTCGGGGGGTTTCTTCATCCCGACGGGCATGAGAGTCTCCATTATGGCTTTAGACAGTGGACCGCGGGGGTCGTCCTCGTCGCTCCTGATAGGTGATTGCGACAGGGAAGGGTCGTACTGGGGCTCCCGCTGCGGGTGGAGAGCTCATTGGTCGGCTCTTTGGTTTCTCCGTATGCCCGTCAGCTTTGTTTCTCTTGGGAGCCGGAGAGCGTCGCTCTTTCCAGGGAGGACAACGGTCATGCTTCTGGGTAGCCACGGGATGAGGACTTTCCAGTCGCGGATGAAGTCTTGGTTGTCGTGGAGAGGGTCTCTATGACTCATCGTGTTAAAGTCTCTGCGGGGGAGAGGGGGGACGAGTTTCTCATTGTCGCAGGGACGGGCTGCGAGAAACCGGACGACGATGTCTCAGCGGGAGAGAGCGTGATTGTCGTTTTTTTTCCAGCATCCCGATTCGTTCGTTCTGCTGGAAAATCATCAAGTTCGTATGGTTGTTCTTCGCGAACAGGGCCACCATGGTCGGGTCGACGTTGGCCGGCATAGGAATTGGCTGGAAAACAATTGGGTTGTTGAAGCGTTGGGCGACGTTGAAGGCCGCATCGTCGGGGGAGGGAGAAGCAGTGCGCCCATCCTTGGGGACACCCTCATTGACGAGGACAATCACATTGGGATCGTTGTCATCGCCATTGGTGAGGGTGGTGAAGGCTGTTTCATGGACGTTATCATCAATGCGTGGGCTGGCCATGATCGATGGAAGTTGAGATGTGCTTTGCTTCTTTAATTTATGAGGAAGAAAGAACGGGGAAGCAAGAGTTTACCACAGACAGCGGCACTGATCTTACCGGATCAGAAATAGATCAGTAGTCAGCAACACGTCGTGAACTCCTAGTTCGCCGGTGGTGGAGAAGATGAGGGGGTGTACCTGCAAGGAACTCTGATGCTAAAGTAAGTTTCAGCGGGAGAGAGAAAGCAAGTACATAAAATTATAGAATTTAGAATACCTAACCCTCTAGTGAAAGAGGGTATTTATAATGTGCCCCCAGTGTTGGGCCAATGGTTATCTGCATTGGGTTGGA
Organism: Lathyrus tuberosus; assembly: GCA_022829125.1. NCBI lineage: Eukaryota > Viridiplantae > Streptophyta > Magnoliopsida > Fabales > Fabaceae > Lathyrus > Lathyrus tuberosus. The sequence continues at coordinate 11,726,003 of JALAZF010000102.1, forward strand.
TCATTAGGCCCAATACGAATAACTGCCAGGATCTACGTGGCGTAAGGAAGACCAGCACATGGTCTTCGTCCTGGGACAATTGCCCCGTGAACTTCGGAAGGTGAATGACCTGTTCTTTTGGACGCGGGTAATTGGTTGATGATGTGTCCCCGCGTGGGGAGCACGTGGAGACCGTGGGGAGGACGCGTGAGCGCTCCCCGTGCGAGTTGATAAATTGGGCCTTTATTGGGCCCACCCACGAGGGGCTGGGTTGGGTCGTGCCCGACGGTGGGCCAGCCTCTGACCCAATCCAGATCAATAAGTTTAGGCAGAATTCTCAATAAGTCATTAACAATTAGTCTTTGAGTTGTATTTTTCTTGAGAGACTAAATTTAGTCATAATTTTCAAGAAGTCATTGACATTTAGTCTTTGAATTGTATTTCCTTGAGAGACTTGGATATATTCAAAATTCTCAAGAAGTCTTAGACAATTGATTTTTGAGTTGTTGTAATCAGTTTGATTATTGGATTAAGTCTTTATTGAGAATGCGAAATCACTCAGGCGGGTGGATTGGACGTAGCTTAGTTAACAGCGAACCTAAATAAAAATCCAATTCAAACCCCTCATTTCTCGTGTTTCTTGAGTCATCAATGATAACAATAAAGAAATAGTAATAGTCAAATATGTTTTTCACTCGATTCACAGTTTCAGATCAAATACTCGTGGCTCCTCAATATTTTTCTAGACCTGGTAGCTGCATATTCAAGCAAAAGCATTTCTCTTAGTCAAAGAAATTATGTCCATGACGTTTGAGATTATACAAGTTTGTTAGACTGCAAACCTACTTTCAATCTTATTTACCTTAATCAAAAGCTTTCAAACGATGATTGTGATCTCTATCATCATAAACAAAATAGAAAAAACTCATTGGCAGATTCTTATGTACCTAATACAACTTGTAAGGTTTAACCAACCCTTTGCCTTCTTTACAACATACACATTTCTTTTACTCATCCTTTAATCATTGTGATAGTTTATCTTCCATCCAAATTGTCCAAAATCTCACATTTCTTGAAAGAATATTACACGTTTCTCATACTGCACAACTGGATGTCTTCACAATATAATCTTGTAACCTGCAATTTTCAAGTATATGGTCATTAAGTTGAACATGCACTAAAAAAAAAATGCCCTAAACCCACCGTCAATTTTTATTTTTAGAACAAAAAAATATGTTTTACCTATGGAATGTAAAGGACCATCACTAAAACTAGCTTTACTTATTTTTTATTAATAATAATAATAATAATAATAATAATAATAATAATAATAATAATAATAATAATAATAATAATAATAACAACAGGAAGATGAAAATATAAACGTGTATTTTTTGTTTATTTTTTATTTTAATTTAAATTATTTATAAATTAATAAAAACTAATAAAATGAAAGAATATACAAACCACAATATAAATATAACGGTTAATAAAATAGAAGTTGAGGTTTAAAACAAAAACTTAAAAAGAGCATAATTGAAAAAAAATAGGCTACACCAAAACTATTTTTTTTTTAAATAACATGTTTTTCAAAAATAATACTAAAGTAACCATGTTTTTCAAAAAAATAGCAAAGTAACCATGTTTCAAAAAAAAAATTGCACACAAGAGGAGTAGGCAGAGGGTATGGCGCATGCATTCATTTTTTTTACATTGTTGTCATGCATGATGATGAATGCTTATAATGACAGTTAAACGACATAGATAAAAGTCTATTTATCGTAGGTATACCCAAAATACTTATACCTACGACAGTTTACTATAGGTAAAAGTCTATTTTGTGACATATAATTTGTTGTATCTACGAAAAAGTGACGTAGGTGTAAGTATTTCGGTCTATATATACCTACGGTAAATAGACTTGTACCTACGTCTTTTGACAGTCACTATACGCACGCGCCATCATAAAAATGAATGTATGCACATACCTTATGGCTACTCCTCTTATGTGCGATTTTTGTTTGTGTGAAACATGGTTACTTTGGTATTTTTTTGAAAACATGATTACTTTGGTATTTTATTTGAAAAACACGATATTTCTAAAACCAAGTTTTTGCCTATATATATAGTTATATATTAATAATAATAATAATAATAATAATATTAATATATCTCTCAGTGTTTTCCCTCTAAACTCATTCAACACTCTCTCTAAACTTAATTAACGCTTTCTTTGATGGATCATCATGAGGGGAAAACTTTCACATTGGATCAAACACTAACCTAAAGGTCAAAGACTCACCCAAACAAGTGAGAGAGATACCATATATTCACCCAAAACCTTAACGTGTGTCGTACCTCGAAAAATATGATCCTCGCGATGGACGCGGAAAAAACGTTCGAACAGAGTCGCCACCGAACTTTATTCATTCCAAGGAAGGAATAAAAAAATATCGATAAAACCTTTAAAGGATAAGAAAATGGTCATCGCAACCAAATTCTAGGTTCAGGAGTCGATTACGCAAGAGGGAAGATGTTAGCACCCTCTACGTCCGTTGTACTCAACGGGAACCTCTTGATTCGATTCGTGAGAAAGGTTAGCTAGGTTTGTTTATTATCTTATAAGGTAAAAGGATTCGTAAAGGGAAAATGGATGGTTTTTTATTAGGGTGCTCGCCAAGGATTGGGGCCCTTGTGCCTACGTATTCCCTCGTGCAATGGGAAAGTCAGAGCGTTCGTAGTTCGTGGGACTACGGTTGTTGGTTAATTTTATCGAACAAATGCTTAGAGAGAACTAAACATTGTTATTTTTTAAAATACTTTTAATCGCACAGCGGCGAGAAGTTGAATTAATGTGTTGGTGTTTTGATTGGATGACGATCACTCGAAGCTTAAGAAAGGCTCATCGGGCCCAAGTAATCGGGAAAGTGAACCGAAGATCCGAGTCTCTCTCTTTTCACCCTTAATTATGATAGAGTTTTGATTTAGTTAGAGTACGTTAAACATATGACAATTACTCGAAGCTTAAGAAAGGCTCCTCGGGCCCAAGTAATCGGGAGAGTGAGTCAAAGGCTTGACTCTCTCTCTTTTTCATCAAAGTGTTAAGAAAATAGATTGGATTTTGTTTATTGTGAAATAATTTAATGTGGAATCGGGTTAAAAATCTTTTAAAGAAGACAATTGTTCGAACTTAAGAAAGGCTCATCGGGCCCAAACAATTGAGGAGAGGAATCGAAGACTCCATTCCAACTTCCTTTTCATCTTTATTTGAAATATGGTCTAAGTATGATTAAGTTCATTAAGTTAACTTTGGTAAAAATGCTCGATGTTGATCAAGGTTATATTTTGCGTTCGAAACGATTAAAGGTTTGAACTAATGGAAAGGAGGTCCTAATGGTAAAAGGTAAGGTCGATGGCGAGGCAAAAGCGCTCGACTTACAAATAAGTAAGAGGGCTTGATATGTGGATCAAGTATGCTTGAGAATGAGTTGGTGATTAATTGAGTTTGTTTTGAAAAATGCTTGACGTTGGACCAAGCTTGTTTGTTCTTTTGAAAGAAGTTGATTTTAGTCTTGTGTTAGACTACCTAAATGATAAAAAACATTACATCTCATAGGAGAGGGGTACATTTGCTCAAATGGGGGATAATATCAAGCCATAATTAAAGTGAATCAATCACACATATGCATGCAAACAATAGTGTAGAATGTGCAACAAGTATCGTTGTATAAAGCCCAAGAGGAGGCTATGTGAGGTAGATGGCGATCGTGAAAACGATCGACTTACAAGGTATTTGAAAAAGGCTTGACATTAAGTCAAGGTATTAGTTTGAAAATAGTTGGTTTTAACAAGCATATGATGAATGACATAAATGTAATTGTGGCATGATAAAATACATATGAGCAACATGTATAATCACCACACCACAAATCATAAACTAGGTAAAATGGGAAAAGAAGTTAGTCAAGACATGTTAACCTAATTAATAACCTAATGTCTAACTAAAGGAAATAGAAGGGAAAATCACAACTTAATTGTTTTTTAGATTTTTTAGAATTAAACTAGTGAAAATAATTAATCAACAAAATCATAAGTAATCAATTAAATTAAACATAAATATTTAATAAAATTAACTATTAAAGTTAATTAGTATTAAATAAAAAGGTTTAATAGAATTAATTAGGAATTGATTAAGATTAAAAAGATTATTAATGAAAAAGTACTTTTATATTTTTTAGAATTAAAGAAAAGATGGGGTAATTAACCTTACCTAATAAAATAATTATTAATAGAATAGTTAATATTAAAAATGATTAAAAATAAAATAAAATCAAATGATAATAAAATGTTTTTTTTTGGTTTTTTTAGAATTAGTGAAATTGACTTAACATAATTAATTAATAAAGGTGAAGGTGATGTTAGAGAATTGGTGCAATGGTGATGGAGCCATGGATGGAATTTGGCATGAATGAAGGTGATGATTGCAATTTGGATTTTGGACTTCTGAGGCTTGGAATGGAAGTCAGAGCTCTGGCACGAGGATGAAAGATTATGGCCCTAACTTGGAATTTGAAGGTTTTGGCTCAAAGAAAAGTAGTATGACATTTGGTTGTTTTAGGCATAGGCTTTGTAACTTTGTGGAATTTAGGCTTGTAATTTCTTGTAATTCCTTGTAACTTTGAATTCAAGTATTTGAACGTAGTTGCTTTTGCACATTTGAAATTCACTTTGAACTTTCTATTTGGAATACTTAAGTTCTCTTTAGGATTTTTATATTTTTTCAATTGTACCTTAGTACTTTGTGTAAACAATAATGTACCAACTTTGAATCTTGAATTTTTTTGGCATTTGTAGTATTGAATCATGTGATAATCTTGGGATCCATTTGGAATCAAATTGAAAGTTTTCTCTTTGCCTTAAATGTATTTAAGTTGTGACTCATGTCTCTTAGAAGTGGTGAAAACGAAACCTTCCCAATTATGTAGCACACTTTGTACCTTTTCTTCTATTTAAAATGCAATTCTTTTGACATTGAAACCATGCCCTATTCACTTCTTGACTAGTGATGCCATTTGACTTAGTCTTGAGGAGTTTTGAATTCAAACAAAAAATAGTTCTTGATGACATTTGACATAGTCTTGATGACTTGATTCCATATGTAACCATGTATAACCAAACCTTCAAACTACTTACACCTGAGTTCTTTTTAATATCCAACGACAAATTAACCATGCATTTATCTTGTGAATGAAGTCACAATTTTCCTTTATTTCCACCTGAACTTAACAAACTTGAAATGAAAAGTTACTAAACTAAGACAATAAGAAAGACCTATAATCAAAGTAAACACAACCAAGACTTTCATGGCCTATCCTTAGAGGATCATGGCCAAAGGCCAAATGATCACCCAAAGAAATATCACTAAGAAGCACAAATGTTTGGTATAAGAAAATAAAAAAGTATGACAAATTTGGGGTATGACAGATGCCCATACCTAATTGACTTGAACCCGAGGAAATGAACTGCCACAGGGGATCATTTTTAGGGTAGAAGTCAATTAGATACAAGATGACCCTGAAATTTGTCTAATAAAAAAGTAAAATGCAATGCAATGATAAAATATGATATATAAGAAAGGGATAACGGGGTACAAAATGAACAAGATAACTTGAGGTTCTTCGGGTGGTCGAAGCAGTCCCTTATCCACTAAGGCTCTCCGATGATACCAAAGCAGTATCTCTGAACACATGAGATTCTTCAGGTAGTCAAAGCAGTACCTTATCCACTAAGGTTCTCCGATGATACCAAAGCAGTATCTCTGAACACATGAGATTCTTCGGGTGGTCGAAGTAGTACTTATCCACTAAGGTTCTCCGATGATACCAAAGCAGTATCTCTGAACACATGAGATTCTTCGGGTGGTCGAAGCAGTCCCTTATCCACTAAGGTTCTCCAATGAAACTAAAGCAGTATCTCTGAACACATGAGATTCTTCGGGTGGTCAAAGTAGTCCCTTATCCACTAAGTTTCTCCGATGATACCAAAGCAGTATCTCTGAACATATGAGATTCATCGGGTGGTCGAAGCAGTCCCTTATTCACTAAGGTTCTTCGATGATACCAAAGTAGTATCTATGAACACATGAGATTCTTCAGGTAGTCAAAGCAGTCACTTATCTACTAAGGTTCTCCGATGATACCAAAGCAGTATCTCTGAACACATGAGATTCTTCGGGTGGTCGAAGCATTCCCTTATCCACTAAGGTTCTTCACGATGCCAAAGCAGTATCTATGAATAAATGAGATTCTTCGGGTGGTCGGAGCAGTGCCTTATCCATTAAGGTTCTCCAATGATACCAAAGCAGTATCTCTGAACAAATGAGATTCTTCGGGTGGTCGAAGAAGTCCCTTATCCACTAAGGTTCTCTGATGATACCAAAGCAATATCTCTAAACAAATGAGATTCTTTGGGTATTTTGTTTGATCACCATCTAACAAATCTAGATAATATACTATTTCTCTTATAGGATTAATCGCAACCAACACCTAGTGTCCACTGTAAAATAAAACAAAAGTTTAGATGGAAATTTTCTACACAACGTCAAAAAATGAAAATTATAATAAATGAAGTTAAAATGAAAATCCAACCCAATATTATATGGTAAAATAAACAACTTTTATGTATCTTTGTTGGCCATAAATACACCGACTAAGTACTCTTTGATTGGATTTGGATTTTGATCGATTAACTATGCATAGACACAAGTGGGAGATAAGAAAGAGAATATTTATGTCAATTGACGTGGGCACATGAATTTGTCATACAAGAACCTTAAATAAAAACATAATTAACATTAGACTATTCATTGCAATGAGTAAATAAATTGTTAAATTAATTAAATAAAGTTGATTGGAGTACCTGATGTATGAATTGATAACACCGATGCCTAATTCATCATGATGAAAAATATGATCCATATCCTCTTTAGCAATTGTTTCGGTATAAGAAAAACCAAAAATACCTTCCTCCATAGGTATTTCACGAGTACCACCTTCCATCACATCTGTTGTTCCTACATATGTTTCAAGGCACGACCTAAATCGAGAAATAGATGTTTTTTAGGCTCGGTCTTTGCAAGATCCTATTTTTTTGACATGTTTCTAAATTTAGGCTTCTTATTCCTGCTGACATGTTGCAACTCTTGAGCATGAATCTAAATATCATATAAGTTAGGTAATGTATAAGATCATGAAGCTTTTGATTTTAGAGGATATAATTAATATTTTCTATGCACATATATCAATGTACCTCTTTTTTTGATGCAACTAACTCGCTGTGCCGCATAATCCCCTTATCTTTTGATTTGGATTTTTTAGGAGGCTAACATTACCATGTAAATAAAATGCACGTCAATGTAAGAATAACTTACATGGCTCGTAAAACATTTGAATACTCAAAGGTTCATAATGGTTTTCAACATACCTCATCATCTATAAAAATAAGGTTTAACGGCCATGCAACATACGATCCTATTACGTCTCCCACCAATGTTGCATCTGAAACATCGCCAGGTATAGGTAATAGTGCACCCCCCTCTAAAGCAATATCAATCGATACTTTCAAAAATCCAACAGGAAGCTGTTTATGGTGAAGTACATCTCCCAAAGTGTTATGTGCTTTTCCCTTGCCAACCATGCGATAAGTCGGTGACGATAAATAGAGTTGGCAAGGTGAAATGCCCTAAACTAATAATAAATATGAAATTGTTAATGTGTATATATGTTAATTAAAAAATTGTGCTAATTTAATTTCATAATAATATATATAATTACCTCAGGAATTTTCTATTGAAAATTACAATTGATACTATCTTTGTCGCTAGTATCTTTAAACCCTGAACCTCACCTTTCTGACATATAACTTTCTTTATCCTTTTTCAATTCATGAACTTGAGATCTTAATTCTTCCAACAATTATATCACTTGTTTATTGCTAGGACTTTTACTCTTTGGATGCTTATACAAGGATGTTGGAGTGACCCCAAATCCCCTACCCCTCACACGACCGAAATACTCAGGAACATTTAATACTTGACTTAGTATGCTCTTGCAATCCTAGTCTTCAGCTAGAGATAAAGACTGAGATAGATTCTCCTGAAATTCATATGCATATCAAAAAAGATTAGTGGGGATTAAAAAGCATAAATATTATATGTTAATAATCTTTTGATTTAATTAAAGAAATAATGTTATACTTACACATTGCTCAAAAATTTGTTGAACATCTTCCTTAACAACTCCATCCTTACCCACACGAGCAGCCTTCCACAAAACATGTTCCGGAATAGATGTTTCTTCACTTTTCTCCTCTTCTAACTACACATTAAGACAAATAATAAGATCAATTATAACACATGGGGAACAAGTATATCATAGCATTTATATATACTTACTATTATTTGCTGTAAGCGTGCATATCCCAAACACATTTTTTGTATGGATACATGGGTTTTGATGCTCGTTGGCGATTTATGTCACTCACTTTCTGGATAAACAAGTTTAAGTCACATCAGAACACACGTGGAACAAGTATATTATACAATGTTCATGATAAATTAACATTACATGGAAATCTGAGGTTCTTCGTTTGGCTACAAGAGTTTCCCATTCTTTAGGTGAAATCAAGTCTGCATACTTCTTCGAACGTTCTGCTTCAATAAATTTTCGTTGGGCATCCTTAAGAAACTTGTTTGTTAAAAAAGCTCGAAACCCTCTGTGTCTTCTTCCGACCAATTGAAGATAATATTTTTTTCGTTCATCACCAATGTTAAAAGACCTCAACGAAAAAACATACATAGAGTGTGTTAGCATAAGTAATTTAAAGACATAATCCTCAACAAAAACAAATAAAATCACATATGGTACCTTTATCTCACTCCATATTTTTTCTTTAGCGGGTTTCAACAATGGAGTTCTCCAATGATCACAAGTGATTGGAATTTGTGAACGAACAATTGCACCTATGTAACTTGTCAACATTGAACCGTTAGGCTCAACTAGTTGGTTCGTTGTATTCCAATGTACATCATATTTTATTCCTTTATCTCTTGCACGAATGATTCCCTTCATAATAGTTATTCCTCGTGTAATTTCTCTTCCCACATCATGAACTGATTCATTTCCATCATTCTTAGAAGTATCATGTGAGTTTTCCTCGTTACTAGCCATTTGACCTTTAATAAAGAAAACATAAACACAATATAAAAATCCATAATCCATTGAATATATTAAATGACAAATATATAATTTTATTGAATGACACAATATATAATTTTATTGAAAAATACATAATAACATTTTACTAGTACCTTTTCCACTAACATCTCTTTCTTTTCTTGGTTGGAATACGATTTACTTGTCTCTTAACAACGCAGAGGGATGGATTGATCCAAATTCCCTCACTATGATCATTTCTAATATATGATTCACTCACTCTAATATTCTCATCTTGATCATTTCTAATATACGATTCATTCCCTCTAATATATGACTCATTCTCAACATCAATATCACCTTGATCTACAATGTTATCATCAATTACTTCGTTAGATAAAAGCACTATAAATCATTTCATACTTGTCGGATCAGTGACATAGAAAACTTGTTTAGCTTGAGAGGCTAGAATAAAAGGCTCATCTTTGTACCCTATCCTATTAAAATCCACTTGCAAAAATCTTGACTTATCCATTCGTATATTTTCAACCCACTTGCAACCAAATATAGGAATCTGAAACTTCTCATAATCAAACACCCAAATGTGCTCGATAACCCTAAAATATGATAGATTTGCATATTTGGGGTTTAAGTCCTTCACACATGAAATGTGCATTGCTTCAGCTACCACGGTGACACCATTATTTTGCAATAGTACTTTTATCATCTTGTTCTTTGGTATAAAATGTGTATCCATTAATTGTGTATGCGCTATAAGGAAACACATGCAAACTTGGACCATATGCTAAACATCTCAACCTTTGTGTTATTGAAACGGGATCTAAATAAAACTTTGAATAAATATGATTCTTAAACCATGGTATAAAACTACGATTGTGCTCTCATACTATATATCCAATTTTCATTTCTATTCGAATTTAAACCTCAGAGTACATCCTTGTGCATTTCAACATACGGATCAACCTCATTGTCATTGTGCAGAACACACAAATGCACTTGCTCCCGTTCAACCCTTGCTACTGTCACAATTTTATTTCCAATTAACTTTTTTCCTTTTATTCCGAAAATAAGAGATTTGGGGAGTCCAATGGACTGAACATTGGACAAATATTCAGTACAAATATCAATCGCTTCTTCAACAATGTATCATTCAACAATACAACCCTCTTGTCGGCTTCAGTTTTTCACATACCCTTTTAATATCTTCATATAACATTCAACAGGGTACATCCATCTCATATAAGCTGGTCCACACAATTGTGTCTCTTTCACAAGATGAACAACTAGATGTACCATTATGTCAAAAAATGAGGGAGGAAAATACATTTCAAGCTCACACAAAGTAATAACTATTTATTTTTGCAATGTTGGTAAGATCGCAGGATCGATCACCTTACTACAAATTGACCTGAAGAAAAAACACAATTTAGTTATGGCGCTTCTTACTTTTTCTGGCAAAATAGAACATATACCTATTGGTAGAAAATGTTCCATTATAACATGACAATCATGTGTCTTTAAACTCTTTAACTTGAGGTCTTTCATAGACATAAGTCTTCTAATATCTGAAAAGTATCCTTCTGGAACTTTAACTTCACTTAGAAACTTACACAATATTTTTTTTCCTTTCTAGATAGAGTATAAGCAGCAGGTGATAGATATGTTCATTTTCCTTTCATCAAGGTTCCTATTTCATTTCTTATTCATATCGTTATCAAGTCCTTTCTTGCTTTAAGGTCATCCTTAGACTTTCCTTGTATATTGAGTAACGTACCAATAACACTTTCAAATACATTTTTTTTTCAATATGCATAACATCAAGAAAATGTCTTACATACAACGACTTCCAATATGGCAATTCAAAAAAAATTGACCTCTTCTTCCACCCACATTTGACAAGCGTATGTGCAAAAGGCTTGCCCAACTGAGTACTCACATCTTTCAGCTTTTCAAAAATTTGGTCACCTGTCAATGTAGGTGGAGCTCTACCTTGTTCTGGATTTCCATTGAATGCTTTTCTCCACCCACGGTAGTGATGATTAGAATTTAAGAATTTACGATGACCGAGAAAGACATTCTTCTGACAAAATTCCAATCGCGTCCAATCTATTTTTTCTCCACAAATAGGACATGCACATTGACCTTTAATGCTATACCCTGATAGATTGCCGTATGCTGGAAAATCATTAATTGTGCCAAACAACATCGCCCTTAAATTGAAACTTTCTTTCCTATATCCATCATAAACCTCCACATCGTTCTCCCACAAAATCTTTAAATCTTCGATTAAAGGTGTCAAGTATACGTTTATGTCATTCCCTGGTTGTTTAGGCCCAGAAATTAACATAGATAACATCATGTACTTACGCTTCATACATAGCCATGGAGGTAGGTTATAAATCATAATAATCAAAGGCCATGTGGTATGTGCGATACTTTGAAGACCATGTGGGTTCATTCCATCAGTAGATAATGCCAAGCGAAGGTTTCTTGCTTCTTCTCCAAAATCAGGATAATCATTATCAATTTTCATCCACTGTGGAGAATCTACCGGATATCGAAACTTTCCATCTATAATTCTTTCATCTGCATGCCAAGTCAAGTGTTTTGCATCGGTTTCACTATGAAACATGCATCTAAATCTCGGAATTATAGGAAAATACCATAAGACTTTTGCTGGAGACAATTTTTTCTTATATCGAGAGACACCGCATTTAGGGCACTCATTTAACTATGCATATTCATTTCGAAACAAAATGCAATCATTTGGGAAAACATGTATCTTATCATAACTCATGCCAATAGAGCACATTATTCTTTTGGCCTCATAGGTTCGATTAGGAAGAACATTATCCTCTGGAAGCATATCTTTCATAAGGCTAATAACTCTGTGAAACATTTATCCGACCATCCATTGCCCGCTTTTAAGTTGTACAACATTAATACCACACACAATCTTGTGAATTTAGTGCAACCTTTATACAATAGTTTCTCTGCATCGTTTACCAACCTCTCAAACATTTTGGGACAATCTTGAAGACCTTCTTCAAGTGCTTCTGCAATCTCTTCGACTCAATCACAATCGTTGTATCTGTGCCATTGTCGTTTGAAGCATAGGTCGTATTATCCCCCAGTTCAACATTCTTGTTACTTATCTCACCATGTAATATCCAACATGTATAACGTCAATAAATTGCATGCCTCTTTAAATGCGATTCCAACTCAACTGCGTCAATCCGATGCCCATAATAGCAATCTAAGCAAGGACATGTGATTCGACTAGGGTCTTTGGTGTGTTCAACAGCAAACTAAACGAATTCTAATACACAATTCTCGTACTCTTTTGACAATCGATTAGAAGACATCCATTTTTTATCCATGGTTTTACTAAGTAAGCTAAAAAAAACACTAATTATTCATGCAACTATAGCAAAAAAACAACTAATTACCTGTAGAGAAGTCAGCAACTTCTAGAACCACACAATGTAAGATTCTTGGAAACGATCAGAAAGCTGACGGAGGGAGTATGTCTGGAACCGGAGCACAGCCGGAAACAGAGGGAGTTACGAACCAGTGAGCGGAGGTGGAGGGAGTAGCCTTGCGAGATGCTTCAGACGGAGGGGAGATCAGACGGTGGGGGTGGTCGAGCCGAACAGTGAAGGAACGGGAGGGAGGAGATTCACGAGCTTCTTCTTCGTTTCGATCTTTTAGGTTCCACTTGAAATGTCCAGGGAAACGATGGCAGAATGACAGCGGAACGAACGGAGAAAGGCCGGTCGAAAACAAATGGGGAACGACCAGAAGGAGAGTTTCAGAAGTTTTGGAAGTTTTAGGGTTTCCTAACTTGATGAATATTCTAAAGTTCTAGTTGGTACTGTTTAGTATTTAGAAATTAATGACATAAGGCATCGCTTTTTGAAGCGCTTTCTTATGTATTGCCTTTAGCAGCGCTTTTTCATAAAAAGCGCTTTCTATTCTATGGCCTATAGCAGCGCTTTTATGAAGCACTTTCTAAAGAACGTCCTTTAGCAGCGCTTTTCAGAAGTGCTTTCTAAAGTGTGGTCTCTAGCATCGTTTTTTAAAAGCACTCTCGTATGTATGGCCTTTAACAGCGCTTTCTAAAGTTAGTCTTTAGCAACACTTTTTCTCAATTTAGTATATAATTTTAATTTTTTTTGAACTTATACCAACGCTTTGGGAAAAAAGCGATGTCTATGGAGTGCTGCCTAAAACCAGTTTTGGCGTAGTGAGCCATGACAAAAATTTGGTGATGTGTGGCTGTGGCCCCTGGAAGTAAGTAATGTGTTTTCGGTTAAATCTTATTACGATTACATTATTTCTGCTGATAATTCTATGTTGTTTGAGGCACCAATCCTTTCTATCCTAGAGATTTTGTGGAAGACTAACATTCCTTTGAAAATCAAGGTCTTTGTGTGGTGTATGGTCGTAAATAGATTACCGACCAGTATGAATTTAGTGGATAGAGGTATAGTTGTAAATAACCATGACAAGGTTTGTGTTTTGTGTTTCAATGAAGATGAGGATAATGTTCATATTTTCTTCACTTCTTCAAAAGTTCAAATGGTCTGAAAGAAGGTGCTTGATTGAGTTGGCTTGTCATGGATCAATGAAAGGAGTTGTTGCAAACATGCTATGGTGCGGTTCTTGAGATTGGTCGGTAGGTGTAAATTTGAATTGAAGTTTGATTTGGTTCGTTACTTGTTGGTGTATTTGGAGGGTTAGGAATAATATCATTTTTAATGATGAAATTTGTAATGTTGAGTCTATATACCAAAAAATTGTGTTGTATTATTGGAGATGGTTGACTATAGGACTAAACAATAAGTTTAGATGTAGTCTATACGAGTGGAAAAAAATTTCCATTGATTTTTTATAATTTGGTTGAGGTGGATCTTTTATTTAGATGTGAAGTATTTGTTGGATTGAAAATTCCCTTAATCTCCTTTTAATCTAGAGTTCTGCTTATAAAACAATAATCTTATAAGATTTTCTCTTAAAAAAATATCTTTACTTTTCTCACACTTTATATTTTAAATCATTTAGAATTACATGTCTTTTAAATTTCACTTTTTACATTGAACTTTTACATTCATACTCTTTTAATTTAATTGTCATTTTATCCAAAGTTATTTTCTTTCTCAGCAAATTGACCTAGCATTATTTATTTTATCCAATATTAACCATAAAATTTGAATTCAATTTAGAGAATTTTTCATAGCTAACAATAAAAAATGTGAGTCTACCTATTAACTTGTTCAAACTTCTACAATCACATTGATTAAACATTTATTTTTGTTTGAGATTTGATTATTTTTCCTTAAAAAAAGTCCTCGTAAACAAATTAATAGTTAATTTTCACTATCCTAATATTTATTGTCAATTATAAATTAAAAAGATGTAACATAATGAACTTTATTATGGTAAAAATATAATCAATTCAATTAAAATGAATGTGTTCTATAAAAAAAACTAGTAGATTTGTTAAGAAGATTTATATTTAGAGATGATGCAAGGTTTACTATATTTGGAATTTCTCTTTGGAATCTATGGAAAAAAAAAATAGAATTGAATGTGAGCTCCATGTATGAAATTTCTTTCTCTAGTCAAGCTTTGTTTAATTGGTAGTGTCTGGTCTAGGTGTCTTAATAACTTGAGACCAAAACCAAAGATCCTTTCATGATTGAAGGCACCATTGTAATTTGTTTTTGTTTGTTTATATATATATATATATATATATATATATATATATATATATATATATATATATATATATATATATATATATATATATATATATATATATATATATTAAAAAGAAAGAAATAAGGTACTAGAGGTATAAAAGCTACACCTTTATTTATAATAAAGAAAATATACACAAATTTGGGCCATATTACATAATATCCATGCACCATTTAAATAAAAATCTCCTAGATTTATCATACTATAGTAATACAATTACATGAGTATAAAATGTTTTTTTTTTTTGACAACCTAGCCCATTTATGTTTATGATTTTATTACACAAAAGCCAGCTTTAGTCTATATAATTCTTACCTCATTTTTCCAAAAACCTAAAAAAAATGAGGTGAACTTATAACAGAAGTGAGATAATCAAAAGATATTAATTAGTTCACTTAATCAATAATATATTGTTAATTAATAAATTAAAGTTTATTTTATATTAAACCAGCTCAGTTAATAGCCGTGCAGAAACTTCTGAAATTAAAGTCCACTTGAGCCAATCAACTTAGTTAACCCAAAAGTAATAGCCATAGCAATCCAACCTCCAAGCAAGACCCTCAAACAAGACTTCAAAACTGGTGCCTTACCCAACACTGCTCCCAACAAACCAAACACAACCAAAGCAAAACTAACTGCTACCAAAACAACACCTACTCTCAACTTATAATCTTTAATAAAAGATGCTGCAAGAAGTGGCACCATTGCACCAACTGAAAATGCCAAAGCTGAAGCTGCTGCAGCTTGTAAAGGATTTGGCAAACTTTCTTTCTCAATAACAACATCTTCAATATTATTATTACCGTTCTCAATGTTTTTGTCTCTTTTTAATTGAGCTATTTCAATGTCAAGCTGAGAATAAACAGATACAAACTCACCTATTGCCATGCTACATGCCCCGGCTACGAGTCCTGCGAAACCGGACAAGATCATGGCTTTGATGTCTTGTTTCACTGCTCCTACACCCATCATTAGTGACGCCGTTGAAACTAATCCATCGTTAGCTCCTAAAACCGCGGCGCGAAGCCATTGTGATCTTTTCGAGTAATCAAACTCGTCGCTTTCGATCTCGAGTGTCGCATTTTGTTCATGTTCATGGTTATCGTTTGAATGCACAAGTTTTGTTTGGTTGAGAGGTGAATTATTGGATTCCATTAGAGTGTGGAGGACACAAGCTAATGAAGAAGTCTATTTATGGATGAAAAAGTTTTGTGTATGTGTTGAGGGAAATTGGTGGGACAGGCCCACTAATTAAAAGACAAATTCTATATTCACCAAATTCATACAAAATATGTGTATATGTTTTTTTTAATAAATTAAAGTAAATTAACTTTGCCCTCATTTATTAAAGAGGTCATGAAAAGTGGGGTATGATTGAGGATGTGTGTGCTCCAATATGGTGACATTACAAGTTGAAGGATAAATGATCAAATAATGTAACTTCTTTTTGTGCATAAAATATACATATATATGCACTAAATTACTTTGTATTATGGTTTAGCTTTATAATTTCAAAAGACTTGGTCAATGGGCATGGTGAATTATTAGTAGATCAAGTGATTGGGAAAAATAAACATCACGTACTAATATCACTATTTAGCGTATAAGGTAATATGTTTACTTTTCAAACACAGGTAATCATAAATTGGTTAAAGATTAACGATTATGTATGATTTATTTTTTTAAAATACTGCTATGGAGATTCAAATATAGAACTATAAATTGATTAAGAATTAGTAAGAATTAATGTTGAACAATTATAATAAATAAATATGAGTTATATAATTTGTTCACATGGCCTCAAATGCGTTGAATCTGGATAGAATGGATATTAATATGTTTATGGATAGTGTTTCTAAAACAAAACAAAAAAACTTTTACTATGGAGTTTATTCCCTTAGTCATATCAAACAATGTTGTCTGCATCTCTGTAGCATAACTATCTTAGGAAAAATTATAACAGTTGTTGGATTTGTTAAAAAAAAACTACATATGCGTGTACCTCTACGCGATGTTTGAGCAAGCTCGTGAGAGTGAGAAGTTCTGTTGCGGTGGTGGTTTTTGTTTGATTAGAGTAAGTTCAGGAGGGTGACAAACTCTTTTAATGGGATATATTCGGTGAATAATCAGAATGTTTTTCTCAATCCTAAGAGTGAAGTTTTTATAGGGATTCATAGAGCTGAATTTGGGAAGCTCCTAAGTAGGATCTGTTTCCCTTGACTAAAATATCTGTTGACCATTTACTTTTTAGAGAATTGTCGTGGTCATGATTTTTTCATCCAAAAAACATCGTCAAACATGTCATCAATCAGATTAAATTGTTTTTCATATTTTATATGTGATCGACTGTTTGAAACATGTATATTAATAATTTTGGGTACATTATTCTACAAATGTTTGAATGAAAAATTTTACTATTATTTGTGTTAATTTATGAATGAATAATTTTTTTTAAAGACAAAAAAAAATCTCAAAAGGAGAAAAAGTAAAATTTATAAAGTTTTGTTAAAAAAACCAAAACAATCATAAGTTGGTGAAATAGGTGACACGACCCCAAATGTTGCTGCTTTTTCTCTTTGAAAAAACAATATGCTATAATATTTAATATATTGCTCATGGAAACATGAAATGTTGTTCAACTAGCCTCAATATTATATAGCAATAAATTAGGACGAATTAATCAATTGGTAGAAAATGTTCATGAAAGTGTAATATCGCTGCTTTTGTTCACCAAAAGAAGTGCATGATTTTTTTACCAATATGCCACATTTTGAAATGAAAAATACCAAAATATCACATTTTATAAAAAAAATACCAAAATACCACACTTTTAGTTTGGATTCGTCATTCCAATAGACGATCTATTGAAAAAAAAAATAGTGCATGAAATGGTTCGGCCATTGGTTGGCCGAACCATTGAACATCTCTCTCTTTTTTTTTTTTTTTTTTCTTTTTAAATTGAAGTGGGGCCCACACGTCACATGCATGTGATATTTTCATTTCAATGGTTCGGCCGACCAATGGCCGAACCCTTTCATGCAATATTTTTTCTTTAATGAGTCGGTCATTGGAAGGACGAACCCAAACTAAAAGTATGACATTTTGGTATTTTTTTTTTAAAGTGTGGTATTTTGGTATTTTTCATTTCAAAAGGTGACATATTAGTAAAAAAATCGAAGTGCATGCTCTCTTTCACAAAGTTCCTATTGAATCCAACAAGTAATAGTAAAACTAATGATAAGAACAGAAATCGAAAACAAAGTTAAAGTAATGAAAGTGGGAATGAATAATGAAAATCATGATATATATGATAAGCTGTTTTATCCGTACCGACGCCTTGAAGGGAATTAGCATGACTCACATAGGACAAATGTAAAGATTAACCAATATGAAATGGCTTTATTTACACACTTATAAAAAGAGGGTAAAGCATATTATTATTATTATTGTTATTATTATTATTATAATAATAATAATAATAATAAAAATTAGTATAATAATAATAATAATAATTATTATTATTAATATTATTATTATTATTATTAATATAATAATAATGATTATAATACTAATAATAATAATTATTATTATTATTACTATTATTATTATCATTAATAGTATTATAATGATTATAATAATAATAATAATAATAATCATTATTATTATTATTAATAGTATTATTATTATTATTATTAGTATTATACTTATTATTTTTATTATTATTATTATGATAAATATTATTATTATTTTATTATTATAATAATAATAATAATAATAATAATTATTATTATTATTATCATTATTAATATTATAATCATTATTATTATTATTATTATTATTAATAGTATTATAATCATTATAATTATAATACTAATAATAATAGAGATTAATTAGAATACACTGCCAGTGTAAAACCACTTTACACTGACATCCAATTAGAATGAATTATTTTAACACATGAGAAGAGAAAAACATGGAAGAAGTAATTATTAAAATAGTTTAATTATAATTTATTTATTTTTATTTTTAATTTTTTAATTATGTGTCAAAATGATTCATTCTAATTGGATGTCAGTGTAAAGTAGTTTTACACTGACAGTGTATTCCAATTAATCTCATAATAATAATACTTATTATTATTATTATTATTATTAGTATTATACTTATTATTATTATTATTATTATTATTATTATTAATATTAGAATTATTATTATTATTAACATTAATATTATTACTATTATTATTATTATTATTATAACTATTATTATTATTATTTTTTTATTATAAACATTATAATTAATATAATCATTATCATTATAATTATTATAATAATAATAATAATAATAATAATAATTATTATTATTATTATTAATATAATCGTTATAATAATAATAATAATAATAATAATAATAATAATAATTATTATTATTATTATAATAATAATACACTATTACAAAAAATATATTTAAACTTAAGGCGAACATAATTTAATCTCAGTTGCACAGCCCAGGAAACGAGGGCGTCATGAAAACTTGTCCATTTATCCATTTGGTGTAGAAAAACTGAGGGGTAAAGTGTTTTGCACATTGGTTCGATCCTCAACAACTGCATTTTTATTATTTTTTGAATTGGATGACGCACCCCACATTTTCTCTCAATTATCAGGATAATTGAGATAATAAAAAAGTATTATTACCTCGGTTTGTATTATTAATAGAGGGGAAACATTGTTCATTTCTGAAACACAAACATTGTTCCTTTTGCCAATTTCTCAAACAGAAACATTGTTTAAAAAATATTCATTGTTTACACCATTTGTAAAGCCAAAATGGCACATGCCTTATAATTTTACAACAAAACTAAAATAAATGATTTACTAACTAAAGAAATAATCAAAATAGAAAGTCTTGTAGGGCGTCCAAAAGTTCTCTTATGTGATTTGTCACCGGTAGTTAAGCATGTATAATTTGAAAAACATTTGAAACCAATTTGGATCATCAACAACAACAATATTAAATCTTTAGTAAAAAGAATAAAAAAAGCAAAATAAATAAATATATATTATTAAGTGATATAAAATATTAATTTACTTACTAATTTTCTCATATCCACTCTTGATGATCTCGACGAATAACATGTACATCATCTGAATCATTCTCTTCAGATGAGAGACATACATGTGTTGCTAAAGAAGGGGTCTCAAAATTTAAATATTGTTTTTCATCACTATTAGGAATATCTTTTTTCTTGTATAACAATTGATCATCTTGTGTTAGAATAATCATTGACATAAAAAAATTGTTTTACTTGGGATGCCATGATGAATGGTTCATTCATATGATGAATGGTTCAACCATAACCTCACTATTTAGCATGGTACTATGAACATCCTTTTGATTTTGTATAAAATGAAAATTTAGTAATTTCAAACGCACTCCAAGTTATTACATTAAACTTAAGCATATGTGACATCCATTTAATTGTCTCTGATGCACCACTCTCTTTCGAAACCCTTTCATTAAACCAAGTTATGAAAGTTTTGTTATGCTTTGCGAACAACAACTTTTTACTCATCCAGGAGATTTTTTCCTTGATAAAACTTTTGTGAGCGGACAAGTAAGGTTGAACTTCATTAACATTTAAACCTTGAATACCTCTACCATCATATCTTCCATCATGACGAGTTTCGGGAATTTCTATAGTGTTCGCTTCTGACAAATAGTTTGTACAAAACTCAATAGCTTCTTCTGTGATGTACCATTCAATGATTCAAGCTTCCGAATGGTGATGATTATTTGTATACCCTTTAAAGATCTTCATGTATCACTCTACCAGATACATTCATCACTGTAAATAAACTAGACCACAAATTCTAATCTCCCTTACTAGATGAAGAACAAAGTGAACCATAATGTCAAAAAAAGTTAGAGGGAAAACATCTCTAGTTAACACAAGATAATTACATCCTCATGTTCCAACTCATCTAAATTTCTAGGACCAATGAATTTACTACATATTGTGAGTGAAACTTTCCATTAGATGCATTTTACATGATGTCAAAACTATGATACTTTAGCGGTAATGTATATTGGATTGTATCCTCTGATTCTCAATGTGTATCATAACATTAGGAAGCATAAAAACATTTGGAAACAACTTGGAAAAAATATCATGCATGAATTTTTTTTTTTATGAAAATTGCATTATAGGTCGGCACATACATCTACAGGTCGACCTATAGAAAAAGTATTTCATCTATAGGTCGACACATCCATTCCATAGGTCGACACCCATACTGCAATATTAAAGCCGGTACGTTCTGTTCCATGTGCCACCTCTTCAGTTGAACAAGTCGGCACGTGACTTTCATAGATCAGCCTATGAAACAAAAATTTCCAAAAATACATAATTTTCTCATGTCTTTTGCATTTCTTTTGCCTCATAACATTCATGCATATATATACCTGCTACATGCATCATTCTTTTTCAATGATTTTGAAAAAATCATAAACGAAACCTGGAACATACTAAGAGTCATCATCATCTTCAACCTTGGTTTTATGCATACACATAAATAAAGTACACATAATCATTCATAGTTTGGGTGTCATCTAGAATCAAGTTGATAAGGTCCAATTTATATTGTGGTATTGTAAATTGGGTCGAGATCTTAGGGGGGTTTCAAATAAGAAAACCAAAGTGAGGTTTTCCTTCAAGATCAAAGTG
This sequence comes from Lathyrus tuberosus, assembly GCA_022829125.1. NCBI lineage: Eukaryota > Viridiplantae > Streptophyta > Magnoliopsida > Fabales > Fabaceae > Lathyrus > Lathyrus tuberosus. The sequence continues at coordinate 11,747,705 of JALAZF010000102.1, forward strand.
TAGATTTGAATGTTTTAGAAAAGATTACTCAAGTTTGGATTCGAACGAGTGAAGGCTTTGAAGGGCTGCGATTCTTGCAAAGGAGTAGTGTGAGAAGGTGGATCATCTTGGTAAATCTTAGGTTACAACAGGTTGCAATTAAGATTCAATCGAGTGAAGGCTTTGAAGGGTTGCGGTTCTTGCAAAAGAGTAGCGTGAGCTGGTGAATGAAATTAGAATTGTTGGGTGACTTGATCAAGATCAGATCAAGGGAAGAAAAATGGCTAGGATCAACATCAAGCTTATGGGTTGTTTAGTTGGATTGCTACATTTCTCTTGTAAAAATACTATTGCAAAGTACGGTTAATTACATGATCTCAATTCAAATTTAAATTGAGGGCAAATGTACCCATAGCGAGGCCGATTGGGGAACTTCCTAAACAAATCCTTGTGTACCCTCTCTCTCTCTCTCTCTCTCGTTGACATTTCCTGTGCAAATTGTCGTGTTCATTATTTGTGTGATTAATTTGTATGGTGATTTCTTTTGAAAATCATTTGAAAATCATTTTATTGAATTGATCACAATCACTTTGATTGTGATTGGATTTGAAGATCAACAAAATTATACAAAATCTCAAACATAATTGATCGTACACAAGGTGTTTGATAAATTGTTTCAATTGTGTTTTATTTGATTTATCATTGAAAATAAAATTTCTTTTTAGTAGCCTTCTAGTAATTGAGATTATAACATATTGATTAAAGTTTCTTATCATCATCTCTATTTTTTTCACATACGCATATCTAAGCTTTTCATTAGCGTTTTGGTTTAGACAAATCGATCCAAGTTACTTCCGCTAGCAAACAATTTTAAAACTGTTTTCATCGATAATTTTTTTGTGTGGATCTATTCACCCCTTCTAGTTAAGTTCCCTTCCTCTAACAAGTGGTATCACGATCTCCGACTTATTTCGTGCTTCAATACTTGCTTTTCAAAAAATGGCCACCGAACCTAAAGGGGTGTACAATAGAGCACCAATATTCACCGGTGAAAACTATGGCTATTGGAAAGCTTGCACGAGTATCTATGTCAACTCGGTTAACAAAGGTATATGGGATGCCATCATGGACAATCCAAATGAAATTACAATGACCAGTGATGAAGGTGTTACCGTAACTAAACCGGAAGCATGATGGGATGATAATGATAAGAAATTGTGGTCACATGATTGGAAGGAGAAAAATATTCTCACATCTGCTCTTGGTGTTGATGAATATTATTGTGTCTATCATTGTGAGATCGGCAAAGCTATATGGGACGCGTTAGAAGTTTCCGATGAGGGAACTAATGAGGTCAAACAAGCTAGGATCAATACACTAAATCAATAGTTTAAACTATTTCGCATGAAGCATGGTGAATACATTGCCGAAATACAAAAGAGATCCATACATCTTATCAATCGCTTGAAGGCTCTAAGTAATCCTATCTCCAATGATTTTAGCTACTAATAAGGTTTTTATATGTCTTAATAATGATATAGCTACACACGGTTTATTCAAATGTATCTTAGTCTCTTGTATTTCAATAATTACAATATTCGAAATGGCGTGGTTTTGGCGGCGTCTTCCTTTTTAAATTGTGGGAATTGTGCTTCGTTGCATGTTTTTCTTGGTATCCCGATTGGTGTGTATCCAAGGAGGAGGGAGGTGTGGAATCCTTTGGTTGTGAAGATGAGAAATGTAACACCCCGTTTGAATTATCTTGTTCTATAGAATAATTTAATTGTATTGTATGTGTTTTGAATGGTTGAGATAGTAGGGGAGCCTTGGGTATGAGGTAATGTCATTAGAATATTAGATTTTAAGTGAGTGGTGTGGTAGTAATTAACGAGAAGTTGGGGATGTTGGACACAATGAGATTAATAGTATTACAATTAGATTTAATTAAATTAATTTAGTATTAATAATTAATAAGTTAATATTTATTTAAAATAACAATAATAATGGAGAGATAGTATTGCTTTTATTATTATTTTATTGGGTAGTTGGCCTAATGATATATATATATATATATATATATATATATATATATATATATATATATATATATATATATTAGTATTTGATTTTTTAAGTTTGATTTGATATTATAGTAATAATAATAAGATTTAAAAATAAATTAAAAATAAGAGATTTAGTTGGTCTACTTATAAGAAGGCGGGGAGAGAACAGAGAGTGGGGAATATATGTGAAAAAATTGGTAAAGGGAGAGTCAATGCAAGAGGCAAGGGTAGGAAGAAGAAGACTGTTGAATACACTAAACTATCTACATAGCTAGGTTTCTTACTCCACAAGATAGAGTCTAGTTATTAGTTAGTTAGGGAGTTTGTTATAGTAGTTACAAAAGTTAGTTGGTAACTAATCGTTGTGTACTATATAAACTCTATTGTAGTGTATTGTAAAGTTCAGTTGTGGAAATAATAAGCTTCTTCTTCATCTTTCTTTCCATTGTAAGCTTTCATTCTTTGTCTTTAATGGTGTTTTTGTCAAGATTTCACATGGTATCATCGACCTGTGGCTAATCTTTCAATCCCATTCCGCTGCATTCTCCACAACTCTCTTTCTCAATCGTTTCGTTCTTCTTCTCTTGCTTTTTACATCTGTATTCTTTCACCATCGTTTCTCATCATGTCTCATGAAAGTTCATCAAGTTCCTCCACTTCCAGCCATAACAACATCGCAAATTCTAACTCTACCAAGGGTTATCAAAATGACACTCTTAACCCCTACTTCATGCATCCCAATGAGAATCCAACGTTAGTTCTTGTGTCACCTCTATTGAATGCGAGTAACTACCATTCTTGGTCACGTTCAATGACGATGGCTTTACGCTCCAAGAACAAACTTCACTTTATCAATGGCGCTCTTCCTCGACCACCGGATGAAGATCGTGACTCCATAGCTTGGGATAGATGTAATACAATGATCATGTCATGGCTCAATAATTCTGTTGAAGCAGAAATTTCTCAGAGTGTGTTATGGATGGAGACGGCTTCAGGTATATGGCAAGAACTGAAGGATCGGTTTTATCACGGTGATGTGTTCAGAATATCAGAAATTCAAGAAGAAGTTTGCACTCTTAAACAAGGTGAATCTTCTATTTCTTCATATTACACCAAGTTAAAAATGCTTTGGGAAGAACTAGATAATTTTCGTCCCATTCCAACTTGTGAGTGTAGCAATTCTTGCATAGCTATTGAGAAAATGCATAGCTATCGTGATTCAGATCAGGTGATTCGTTTTTTGAAGGGTTTGAATGATACTTATTCTGCTGTTAGATCACAGATTATGTTAATGGATCCACTCCCTAACATTATTAACGTATATTCCTTACTTGTTCAACAAGAAAGACAATTTCTTGTACCAGTTGAAGATGCTAAGCTCCTAGCAGTTCCTACTAATCAATCTCAAGATGGAAACCAATCTCAAGGCAGAGGAAACACTGGTTTTCGTGGTAAAGGATCAAGAGGAGGCAGATCATCATCTGGTCGTGGCAAAAACATGAGGGTATGTACTCATTGTGGAATGACTAATCATACTGTTGATACATGCTTCAAGAAGCATGGTTACCCTCCTCATTGGCAACAACAAGGCAACATAAATAATTGTTCAACTGAACAAAGCAATGCAAATGAAGTTCCATCTATGAATTCTGAGGAGCAATCTAAAGATGTTACTTCTGGTTTTGCTAGTTTCACACCAGCTCAGCACAAGGCCCTCTTAGCATTACTTCAACAATCTTCTAGTGCTCATAGTGTAAATCACATAGTTACACAAAATTCTCCTCATTCAGGTATTCTCTGTACTTTTCCTTCTCAAGCTGCAAATGAATCCTTCATTTTGGATACAGGAGCAACTGATCATGTTTGCTTCTCTAGAAGATTATTTTCATGTCTCACAAAAATACCTGAAATTACTGTCAAACTACCAAATGGTTCATTAGTTTCCACAAGTCATGCTGGCACTATTCATTTTGATGATAATTTTGTGTTAACCAATGTGTTGTTTATGCCACATTTCTCTTTTAATCTCATTTCTGTGCCCAAACTCACTGCTAGCTTAACTTGCCATTTGATTTTTGACAACTCCACATGTTTCATACAGAATACTCTCTCCAAGAAGATGATTGGTCCAGATAAATTGAAAGGAGGACTGTACATACTTCATCAGCCTGCAGTAACCATCCCTTCCACTTCTCATTCCATTGCTAGTATATCAAATGAATTTGTACCACCTGACCATACACCTGATTGTAATATTTGGCATTGGAGACTTGGTCACCCTTCCAATGCCAAACTTATTGAAATAAAGAAAGTTTTCCCTTTTGTTGTTGTTCCACCATCTAACACACCTTGTGATATATGTTTCTATGCCAAATAAAAGAGACTTCCCTTTCCTGATAGTAGTCATAAGTCCAATGATATATTTGATCTTGTTCACATGGATATTTGGGGACCTTTGTCCATCCCCTCTATCAATGGTCATAGGTATTTTCTGACTGTTGTTGATGATAAGAGTCGTTTCACTTGGATATTCCTTATGAAACAAATATCTGAAACTAGCAATTTAATCAAATCCTTTGTATCCATGGCCTTAACCCAACATAACAAAGCTATTAAGTGTATTAGATCTGATAATGGCAGTGAATTTTTAATGGTTGAGTACTACAAATCTCTAGGAATCATACATCACACCTCTTGTGTTGGTACTCCTCAACAAAATGGGATAGTTGAGAGGAAGCATCAACATCTTCTTGCCATCACTAGAGCTCTCTTATTCCAAGCTCATCTTTCAAAACAATTCTGGTCTTATGCTATTAGTCATGCCACCCATATCATAAACAGACTCCCCACACCCTTTTTGAATAACTCTTCACCTTTTCAAATTCTCCACAACAAATTACCCAACCTCAATTCTCTTAAAGTGTTTGGTTGTCTATGCTTTGCCACTACATTATCAGCCCATAGGAAGAAACTTGATCCTAGATCCAGAAAGTGTATCTATCTAGGCATCAAAACTGGAGTAAAAGGTCACATTCTGTTTGACTTGTGTTCCAAGGAACTTTTCCTATCTAGAGATGCTGTATTCTTTGAAAACACTTTCCCTTACAAACAAACCTCTTTAGCCTCTATTCCATCTCCTGCAAACCATCCTACACCTTCAACATATTCAGATTCTATTTTCTTTGATTTCCCATACATAGTTGATAATGATACACAACACAGTCATCCTACTCCTTTACATGAGTCCACCCCACCATCTATTCCTGATATCATATCTTCTAGTTCTATTCCCAACCATTCACCTTCTCCTAATGTGCCTGTTCCTACTCATTCACCTTCTCCTAGTGTGTCTGCTCCATCTTCTGAACATATTCCTCCAGTCAGAAGATCTGATAGAAATACTAAACCTCCCAACTACCTTCAGGACTACTAATGCAATCTGATTGAAAGTACAGTTCAGCCTCCTACTTCAATTGCTGCTCCATTATCCTCTCAGAGTAAGTATCCTTTTTCACATGTTCTGTCTTATAATCGTTTGGCTGCTGCTCACAAACAATATATCTTTCATATGTCTTCCATTTCTGAGCCTCAAACATATGAAGATGCTGTTGAGAATCCAAATTGGAAAGAAGCTATTCAATCTGAATTGCAGGCCCTTCAACAGACAAACACATAGACATTGGTTCCTTTACCTCAGCATAAAAGAGCTATTGGTTGTAGATGGGTTTTTAAACTCAAACAACATGCTGATGGTTCAGTTGAAAGATATAAAGCTCGATTAGTGGCTAAAGGATTCACTCAGACTGAAGGATTAGATTACATGGATACCTTCAGTCCTGTTGTGAAAATGACCACAATCAGAGTTTTTATCACCATTGCTGCTGCTCATCATTGACCACTTTTCCAACTTGATGTTAATACAACCTTTTTACATGGTGATCTCAATGAAGAAGTCTTCATGTTACCTCCTTCTGGTCTGGCTATTTCCCATCCAAATATGGTGTGTAAACTTTAGAAATCTTTGTATGGTTTGAAGCAGGCAAGTGGACAATGGAATACAAAACTCACTGAGACTCTCATTCAATCTGGCTACATCCAGTCCAAGTCAGATTACTCTCTATACACTAAGTCCATTGGATCCCATTTCACAGTGATCCTTGTTTATGTTGATGATTTGGTCTTAGGGGGGACTGACATTGATGAGATAAACAACATTAAGACCCTTCTGCATAATAAATTCAGCATCAAAGATCTAGGTGCTCTAAAGTATTTTCTTGGTTTTGAAGTTAGCAGATCAAGGGAAGGTATCACTCTGTGCCAAAGAAAGTATACATTAGATTTACTACAAGATGTGGGCTTGACTTGAGCCAAACCAAACAACACACCAATGCAACCATATCTTCAGTTACATACAGGTTCTGGAAAGCCTATCTCTGAACCTACTGAATATAGGATATTGGTTGGAAGACTATTGTATTTAACACATTCTAGACCAGAAATATCATATACAGTTAGCAAACTCAGTCAATTCCTGAGCAATCCTACTGATGAGCACATGATGGCTGGTATTCATGTTTTGAAATATCTCAAAGGAACCCCTGGAAAGGGTTTATTCTTCAAATCATCATCCAATCTTACTCTAAAAGGTTTCTCAGATTCAGATTGGGGAGCTTGTCCTGATACTAGGAGATCCACTACAGGTTTCTGTTTTTTTCTTGGTGATTCATTGGTCAGTTGGAAGAGCAAGAAACAAACAGTAGTGTCAAGGTCTTCCTCAGAAGCTGAGTATAGAGCACTTGCCCAAGCAACATGTGAAGGTCAATGGATTTTTTATCTATTAAAGGACTTACATGTTGAGCATACAACTCCTTTCATGATCTATTGTGACAACAAATCAGCTCTCCACATAGCTGCTAATCCGGTTTTCCATGAGAGAACAAAACATATAGAGATCGACTTCCATGTAGTGAGAGATAAGGTGCAGGCTGGAATCGTGCACTTATTGCCTATTACATCAAAAGATCAAGTAGCATATATTTTCACAAAGTCTTTACACATTGGGCCATTCAGTCATTTTCAAAGCAAGCTTGGGATGATTGACATCTACTCCAGCTTGAGGGGGGATGTTGAATACACTAAACTATCTACATAGCTAGGTTTCTTACTCCACAAGATAGAGTCTAGTTATTAGTTAGTTAGGGAGTTTGTTATAGTAGTTACAAAAGTTAGTTGATAACTAATCATTGTGTACTATATAAACTCTATTGTAGTGTATTGTAAAGTTCATTTGTGGAAATAATAAGCTTCTTCTTCATCTTCCTTTCCATTGTAAGCTTTCATTCTTTGTCTTTAATGGTGTTTTTGTCAAGATTTCACAAAGACCACCATTGTAGAAGAGTTTGGAGCTTAATATTCTAAGGTAAGGGGGAAACTATTCCTATAAGGGTGTCTAATCATGAGAGGGTAGTGAGGAATCTTTATCCTCTTAGGTTGGTCTTATGCCATATTATGGTTGTTGTTGATTTATGACCATGATTATGAGGAATGGATTTTAATTATTGTTGCTATAGAAATTGGTATTTGTTAATGATGAATTTTGAATTGTTGCTGAATTTTATTATTGTTGTATGTTAAGGGTTCGAGATGATGATTATGATGATGGTAGGGTATGAAATTGTGATTTTGTTAGTGTGAATATATGAATATGAGTGGCGATTGATATTGTTATGTTTATGATTAAGTTTAAAACCATGGAATATTTTTTGTGATGAGTTTATGGACGTTTTTGGGGTTGAAGAAGATGAAAATCGTGCTGGAAATTTCAGAACAACAACAACATTTTAGTAACGCCTTCGTGAACGGTTTTGATCATAACTTTCAACTTGTAAATCATTTTGGAATGGGTTTGAAGCATTGGGTAGCTGAAATAGAGGGCTATAACTTTGTTTAGGGGATAAATATTTTTGGTTATAATTTGATGGGTGTTTTGGAGTTGAAGAAGATAAAAATCGGGCTAGAAATTTCAGAAAAACAATAAATTTTTAGTCATTTTGATGATATCTTTCAACTCGGAAGTCATTTTGGGATGGAGTTTAAAGCGTTGGGTAGATGAAACAGAGGGTTATAACTTTGCTTCAGGGCTAAAATATTTTTGTTGATGATTTCATTGAAGTTTTTGGGGTTGAAGAAGATGAAAATAGTGCTGGAAATTAAAAAAAACAACTTTTTAGTTTCATGCACGGTTTTGATCATAACTTTTAACTCGTAAATCATTTTGGAATAAGGTTTGAAGTGTTGGGTAACTTAAACAGAGGGCTATAACTTGGTTTCAGAGATAAAATATTTTAAAGGATTTTATTAAAGGTCAGTAGCAGGTGGGAAAAAAGTGTATTAGGTGACGAATATGTACGAGATCCGTATTGACAAATTATTTGATGTGTTGTGAATGATTGGGAGGGTATGTTTGTTTATATTGGTGGTAGTACAGAAGGATGGATTACGTTAAGCATGATTGCAATTGTGTGATCAAGTGTGGATCACTAAATATTATTATAATTGTTGTTTTAATTGCATTATTTCCATGCCATGCATTCATTAATGATTTGTTGAAGGAGATATGCCATAAGTCTGAAGGGGGACGAAAGACTTATCTGGAACTCAGAAGGGCGAGTTTGGGACTTCAAAGGGGGAATCAGGTTCGTATGATGAACCATTGATGAGAATTGGTATGCATCCTATAATTTTGTCAGGTCTCATTACATTGTAATTATGTTGCGCTTGTGCATTTGTTGTGGTGAGAATGTGATTGTGAATGGATGTGATTTATGTGTATAAATACTACTCTCTTAATTATTATACACTGTTTATTATATAAATGAATTCTCACCCCTTTTGTGTTTGTTGTGTCTTTGCTCCCTTAGAGTTCAAACAATCAAGTACATGAGTAGTTGGAGATGTACCTCATGTTGCTATCGGTCGAGTATACTAGTGGAGTTGCTCTGATACATAACACCGATGTCGTACCTCAAAAAATGGGGACGACCTCTTGAAACGCAATCGCACGCCCGCGGGATGGACTTAACAGAGTCGCCACCGATATTTATTTATTCCCATAGAGGGAAAGGGATAATATCGAATAAAACCCCTAAAAGAAAGATAAGAATATGGTCATCGCAACCAATGTCTGAGTTTGGGAGTCGGTTACGCAAGGGGAAGGTATTAGCATCCCTCACGTCCATTGTACTCAACAGAACCATTTAGTCAGGGTCGAATGTATGTTAGCTTAAAGTTTGTTTCTAATCTTCTACTTATTGAGTTGAGAAAGGAGAGATAGAGAAATATTTTTTAGATTTTATGTTAAAGGGGAAGAGAACCTAAAGAGGTTTTTATTATTAGGGTGCTCGACAAGACTTCGCAATCTCGTGCCTATGTATCCTCATAGTGCAATGAGGAAATCAGAGCAATCGTAGTTCGGCGACTACGGTGAAGATAGGAAAAGGTGGGAAAAAGAAAAGGTGGAAAAAAGAAAAGGTGGAATCCAAGAAGGCATTGGATGTAAAGGAAAAAGGAAAAGGTGGAAAAAAGAAAAAGTGAAATCTAAGAAGGCATTGGATGTAAAGGAAAAAGGAAAAGGTAGAAAAAGGAAAAGGTGGCTCGCTAGGATCTCGCAATCCTATGCCTACGTATTCTCAAGATGAACTTGAGAAATCAGAGCGTCCGTAGTTCTGGCTAACTACGGGTGAAAAGCTTGAAAGCAAAGCTTGTGAGGATTGATTGTTTAGGAGAAGAGATTAATGGCTATCTCTTGCGAAAGGATTTGAATGAAGGGTTAAAAATCACAAGAGATTAATGGCTATCTCTTGGAAAAGCTAGTGGCTTAAAAGTGTCTTGAATATGTTTTAAGAATGCAAAAGGGTTATGCCAGAGTGCTAGACTCTAACAGTCCTTTTCATTCAAGATTGGTATGAAAAATGTTTCTTGGACAATGAACATTGATAGTGATCAATGATTCAAGAGTTGCGCCAAGATGCTAGATCTCGACGGCTCTTATTCATCCAAGTTGAAATGAAAAATATTTGATGGACAATGAACTCTTGAAGATAATCAATCGTTCGAAGAGTTGTGCCAAGATGCTAGATCTTGACGACTCTTATTCATCCAAGTTATGATTAAGATTGTTTTGAGGACAACAAGCTTTTAATGATAAAAAAAAGCTCAAAAGGGTTATGTCAAGATGCTAGATCTTAACGGTCCTTATTTGTCCGAATTGATATGAAAGTTGTTTTATGGACAATGAACGCTTGATGAAAATCAATTGCTCGAAGAGTTGTGCCAAGATGCTAGATCTTGACAGCTCTTATTCGTCCAAATCGAGACTTAAAGTTATCTATCGGACAACGAACATTTGATGAAAGTCAATTATTCAAAGAGTTGTGCCAAGATGCTAGATCTTGACGGCCCTTATTCATCCGAGTTAATAAAAATTGCTTAATGAAATGGAAATCGAAATGAAATCGAAATGGTCTCATCTTAATCAAAATTTAATCGAGAAATCGATAATCTATGATGTTTGACTTTCATTGACCGATAAAATAAAAATGAAATATGGCCTCATATTTATCAAGGTTTTTAGTGATTTGAATAAAATCAACCAATCAAGATTTTTATATATCATTGGCCCAAAAGAAATCGAAACGAGACGAAAGAAAGTCAATCAAGAAATCGAAATCCTGAGATCTAGGTAAAAGAATCTAAGTTACAAACTTGCTAAGTTAAAAGTCAAAGAAATTAAAGAAATCGTAGTAATCGAAAATAAACCTTACCAAATAAATTATTTACATAAATCTCAAAAGGCTAATTCACAAAAATAAATAAGAACATGTTTTGAAGTTTTTCTTTTTTAATAACCAAACTAAATAATTCAATAATCCATATTAATAATAAAACATAGTTAAAATATTACTAAATTAAAAGATATTATTATTTTTACAAAAAGAGAAATAATTGATTAGAAGGAATCTAAATAAATTATGAGATATTAAAAATAAAAGTAAAAATAATAATAATAATAATAATCAAGATATACCAAAAAAAAGTGATGGACCAGCAAATGTTAAGGCCCATGGGGCGCTTCAGTTGGTATGAAAATGGGTCATAAGGACCCGACCCGGTTCTGTTAACAAAGGGTCAAACCCTGAAGAACAAACCAGCCGTGTTCACTACAAACACACGCACGGCTTAGAAGAGGATCAAAATGATGAAACTAAATACACGTTCAAGACGAAACATTCAGAAGAACGAAACCATGACTCGAAAATCACACTTCGATCCTCACCTCTCATGTATCTCACGATTCAAACCAACCTAATGTCTCTCTTGTTTTTCACTCGCTCGATCTCTCCTCGTTCTCTCTCCCGCGGCTATGGCAGTGGATCGGTGGTGAATACGTAAGTGTTGCGGTTTTCAGAGTTGAAGCATTTGTTGTTGTTCACGGCGGTGAAAAGGTGATGGTTCTGTGCTATTTCGTAAGGCAAATGTGATTTGGGAAACAGTAGGTTGTGGAAATGGTTGGGAGGATGGGATTCGTCGGTAAGGTATGGAGGAAGTTAGTGAATCGCAGATTAAGGTTGGGCTGAAGATCATTGTTTGTGATTTTTTTCTTCTGTCTTTTTTACTCTGGTTTTGTGGGTGATTTGAATGTGAGATTTTTGAAGTTATGGCTTTTTTGGCGGTGGTTTTTTTTGAAGGTATGAAGACCAAATTCCACCTGTTATTTTTTTCCTCCCCCTACTGCTTTATTCCTCTCCTCTTTTTAAAATCAAATTTCAAACCAACTTTGTCTTGTTGTTGTTAAGTCCCTCTCAATATGCAAGTTATCTAATTCGCAATGTGTTGGTTTAGCAGAGGTAGCAGGCTTTGGCTTTGTGTGGAGGTACGGTGATGTTGCAGCTTGGTTTTGATGTTGCACTTGTTTGTTGTTATTTTGTTTTGGCATATCGTAGCTGTTAGGGGTGGACAATCGGTCGGTTACGGTCGGTTTCGGGCCCAAAACTTAAATCCGATGTAAATCACGGTTTCATTTTTATGGCCCAATTTTGACCGATAAAATTTTGGTTTTCATCGGATTCGGTTAAGTCGGTTTGGCGGTTAAGTCGGATTGGTTTAGTCGGTTTAATATTTATTAGAAAAAATTTATAAAAGTGATTTTTTTTTAATTTTTGTATAAAAAATATTAAATTTTTAGAATAAAACTATTTTTTTAATAAAAATTATTATTACGGAATAATATTTTTAATATTATTTGACATTAATTTTGATCATTATCATACTTTAACCGATAAACTAAATAATATACAAAATTTTATATCACATATCTTGTATTTTTGGTAGTATGCAATGCAATCATCAATTTATAAAAGTGATAGTATCCTGCAACATTATGAATCTCATTTTTATAGTGAGTCATTCATATAGTAATAAAAAAAAAAAAAAATTTAATTAAGTTCAGTCGGTTTCAGTTTTCGTCGGATCCAAAATTAGCATCCGAGCCCGACCGAAGCAACCCTATAATATCCAAATTAAACAACGGAATCAACCCGACACCCGATCCTACTCGACCCATTTGCACAAAAAAGACAACGGGTAGGTCGGTTTCAATCGATCGGTTCAAATTTGTCCACCCCTAATAGCTGTTGTTGTTTGTCTACGCGAGCTCGTACGGTTTTGGCAAGACGTGTTGGTATGCAAGCTGTAGTAGAGTGCTTTGGAGGGTGTGTTGCGATTCGTGGCAGAGAGTTCTTTGGTTCTGTGTGTCTGCAAAGATTTTGAAGTAGCAGGGATGACAGATGTTTCAAGTCCTTTTGAAACTCTTGTAGTGATCTATTTTGCAGAGTGTATAGCGCAAGCTTGTGGTTGTTGCAGAAAAGAGGAAAACATGGGAGCATTGTTGCAGGTTGACAAGTCCCTCTCTTGGTTCTGCAGGATGGTGTGGTACGGTTTGGTTATGCACAGGCTGTAGGATGTGATTTTGTTTTTTTTTATTGTATTATTTTGTGTATTTTGTAAATTTTGAAAGCTAATTAAATTACACTAAATTAAATTAAACTTAAAAAACAAAAACTATAATTATAATTAAAATTGAAATGACAAATAAAATTAAACTAATATTAATAAAATTGAATTAATTATGACCAAAATTAATAAAAATAAAAGTTCAACTAAGCTAAATTTACTAAGTTAGAAATTAAACTATAATTGAAAACTATATAAACTAAATTTAAAAAGGTATAAACTAAATTAAAGAAACACATTGAATTAATTTTAAACAAACTAAGATAATTATCTAAAGAAAAATAAAGTAAAACAAAGAGAAAGTAGCATGGAATGATAAAATCGACTAAAAATGCATAATTAAAGATTTTTAACAAAAAAAAACGAAAAAAGAGACCGATTCATGGTGATATGAAACGATCAGAATCTGAGAATAAAATTTGGGGATGACAACTGAAAAATGGGATGTTTTCTTTATGTTATTTTGTTATGAATCTTTTAATTTAAAGTGATTATTGAACCACTTTTGGTGTGGGTGATTTGTTGAGGTTATGAATGCCATATTTTTGTTTAATTCTGTTGTTTGGACTATAACTTTTTATTAAATAAAGTAACATTTAGACTTAGATATAATTATATTATATTTATTAATTATTGAGTTTGGAAGTAGCGAGTTACATAGTGGTACCAGAGCAGGTCGGTCTGTCCGGCCAGGTGTTATGGTGTTTCAGTAGTGTACGACTAATGTGTGAACACGGTCGAGTCAAATTTCTTCTAATCCTTATTTTTCGTTGTTGTTAAGAATATGGCTGGGAGGAATGATAGTTCTATTGTTGTCACTTTGCAAGCAGTGACTCAAGCTGTGCATAACAACTAGAATTGAGGGAATGATGAGTTCCGCAACTTGCGAAAGTTCCAGAGGAATAACCCACCTACCTTCAAAGGCAGATATGATCCAGATAGAGCGCAGGCTTGGAGGAAGGACATTGACATGATTTTCGGGTTAGGGCGTGCACTGAAGCACAAAAGGTGGAATTTTGTATACATATGGTGGCAGAGGAAACTGATGATTGGTTGGACAATACGTGTCAGAGGTTGGAGGCTACAGGCGATGAAATCACTTGGGCTATATTTAGAAGAGAATTTCTAGAGCGGTACTTTCTAGAGGATGTGCGTGGGAAGAAAGATATCGAGTTTCTGGAGCTAAAACAAGGGAATTCTAATGTTGCTGAGTATGCTTCCAGGTTCAAGGAACTTGTGAAATTTTGTCTACATTATAATGGTGCAGATGCAAAGGCTTAAATGCATTAAGTTCGAAATGGGTTGCGTCTTGAGATCAAGTAGGGCATTGGTTATCAACAGATTCACCGATTTCCAGAACTTGTGAAAAATGTAGGATTTAAGATGAGGACAACAGGGCTCGGTCTGCTCATTATAAAAGTCTGAGTGAGAAGAGGGGAATGCAGTTGAATCGTGGAAAATCGTATAGTGCTCCAGCTGACAAAGGGAAATAGAAGGTTTCAGAGGCTAAGAGGCCAAGTGTGGGTGGGACTTCCGTTCCTATCAAATGCTATAGGTGTGGCGGTGCAGGACATCGCGCCAATGAATGCAAGAGTGATAAAAAGAAGTGTTTCAAATGTGGGAAGCCAAGACACCTTATTGCTAATTGCAAGACTAATGTGCTAACTTGTTACAACTATGGGGAACCTAGTCACATCAGTACCAACTGTCAAAAGACAAAGAAGGCTCAGTCTGGAGCGAAAGTGTTTGTACTGGAAGGATCTTAGACTATCAGTTTCGGCATGTTGATTTGAGGTACATGTTACATTCACAACATTCCTTTGATTACCATTATTGACACGCATGTGACACACTCGTTTATTTCTGTTGACTGTGTGAAAAGATTGAGTCTTGTAGTGTCTACTTTGAGTAGTTGACTAGTTATCAATACTCCAGCTAATGGGAGGTGACTACTTCTTCAATCGACTTGAATTATCCTCTGTCAATCTATGGTAGATACTTTGGTGTAGACTTAATTTGTCTGACACTAAGTGATCTTGATGTCATTCTAGGGATGAACTGGTTGAAATTCAACCATATTCATATCAATTGCTACAACAAGTCAGTACGATTTTTTTCTCCCATTGATGAAGAAGAAGTTAGTTTCATATATGCTAGTCAATTGGAAGAGTTGTTGAAAGACGAAGCTAAGGTGTTTTCAATGTTTGCTTCCTCGTCCGTTGAGAGTCAAATAGTAATTGAAGGGTTACCAGTGGTAAGTGAATTTCCAGAGGTGTTTCCAAATGATATTTCAAATTTACCACCAGAGAGAGAGGTGTAGTTTACTATTGATCTTGTTTCTAGTACTAGACCTGTTTCTATGGAACCTTATAGAATATCAGCATCAGAGTTGGGAGAATTGAAGGATCAGTTGGGAGACTTACTTGAAAAGAACTTTATCAGGCCAAGTGTGTCACCTTGAGGAGCTCCAGTGTTGTTGGTAAATAAGAAGGATGGTAGTATTTGACTATGTGTTAATTATCGGCAGTTGATTAAAGTGACGATTAAAAACAAGTATCCACTTCTGAGAATCGACGATTTGATGGACTTGCTGGTAGGAGCTTGTGTGTTTAGCAAAATTGATTTGATGTCAAGTTATCATCAGATTCGAGTTAATGATGAAGATATTCAGAAGACAATGTTTAGAACTCTATACGGTCATTACAAATATTTAGTGATGCCTTTAAGAGTGTCTAATGCACCTAGTGTGTTTAGGGAGTGTATGAATCACATTTTTCATCCTTATCTTGATCAGTTTGTCGTAGTCTTTATCGACGATACTCTGATTTATTCTAAATTGAATGAAGAACGTGCAGAGCATTTCAGGATTGCATTACAGGTGTTAAAAGAGAATAAGTTGTTTGCAAAGTTATCAAAGTGTGAGTTTTGGTTTCAAGAGGTGATTTTCCTTGAGCATGTTATTTCTGGTAATGGAATTGTAGTGGATCCATACAAAGTAGATGCAGTACTACAATGGGAGGCTCCTAGATCGGTTACAAAGATCATAAGTTTCTTGGGTTTGACAGCTTATTATCGCAGGTTTATCGAAGGATTCTCAAATTTAGCCCTTCTGTTAACTCAGTTGACTCGAAAGGGTCAGGCCTATGTGTGGGATATTCATTATGAAGAGAGCTCCAGAGAGTTAAAGAAAAAGTTAACTACAACTCTAGTTTTGATTTTTCCAGATCATCATGAACCGTTGTAGTATACTGTGACGCTTCTAAAATGGGTTTGGGGATGTGTTGATGTGAGACGGTAGAGTGGTGGCTTATGTTTCCCGACAATTCAGGGTACATGAGAGGAACTATCCTACTCACGATCTAGATTTGGCAGTAGTGGTATTTGTGTTAAAAATTTGGAGACACTATCTATATGGTTCATGATTCGAAGTGTTTAGTGACCATAAGAGTTTAAAGTATTTGTTTGACCAAAAGGAGTTGAATATGAGGCAGAGGAGATGGTTAGAATTTCTGAAGGACTAGTATTTTGGCTTAAATTATCATTCATGTAAAGCCAATGTTGTGGCTGATGCTTTTAGTCGAAAGTCTCTACATAAGTCGGCATAGGTGATTAAAGAGTTGGATCTCATTGATAAATTTAGAGATTTGAGTATGGTTTGTGAATTGACACCATGAAGTGTGATGCTTGGTATATTGAAGGTGAATAATGAATTCCTTAACGAAATTAGGGAGAATCAGAAGCTAGATGTGAAGCTGGTAGATTTATTGTCTCTAGTGAACCCAAACGAAGAAAGTGACTTTAGAGTGGATGAGCATGGAGTACCGAGGTTTTGAGGTAGAGTATGTGTGCCTGGAAATTCTGAGCTGAAGAGGATGATTTTAGAGGAAATTCATAGAAGCAATGTGAGTATTCATCCCGAGGCTACTAAAATGTATCGGGACCTCAAGAAAATATTTTGTTGGCCAGGAATAAAGAGAGATGTGGTGCAGTTTATGTATGCGTATTTGACTTGCTAGAAGTCAAAGGTAGAGTACCAGAAACCTTCGGGTTTAATCCAGCTATTGGATATTCCAGAGTGGAAATGTGATAGTATTTCGATGGACTTCATGATCGGATTACTGAATAATCCAAGAGGGTTTGATGCGATATGGGTGATTGTTGATAGAATGAAGAAATTGGCTCATTTTATTACGACTAATATCAGTTTCCCGTTACAAAATTTGGCTGAGATTTATATCGGGGTAATTGTGAAGTTACATAGTGTCTCATCGAGTATAGTTTTCCGATAGAGACCCACAATTTACATCCAGATTTTAGGGAAGTTTGCAGGAAGATTTGAGTACTAAGCTGAGGTTGAGTTCTGCTTATCATCCGTAGACTGATGGTCAGACAGAAAGAACTATTCAGTCATTGAAGGACTTATTGAAGGCTTGTGTACTCGAACTAGGAGGTACTTAGTATAGTCATCTGCCATTGACCGATTTCTCTTATAATAACAGTTTTCAATTTAGAATTAGAATGACGTCGTTTGAAGAATTGTACGGTCGAAGGTGTAGAACACGTTTGTGTTGGTATGAATGCGGTGAGAGTGATGTACTTGGACCAAAAATTGTTCAGAAAACTACTGAGAAGGGGAAGTTGATCCAAGATAAAACGAAAGCATCACAAAGTAGGCAAAAAAGCTACCATTATAAGAGGAGGAAATATCTAGAATTTAGGGAAGGCAATCATGTGTTCCTAAGAGTCAATTGTTGGACGTGCACTGGAATCAAAGAAGCTTACTCCTAAGTTTATTGGTCCATATCAGATTTCTCGGAGAATTGGAACCGTGGCTTATAGAGTGGCCTTGCCACCCGATATTTTCAATTTGCATGGCGTGTTCCATGTGTCACAACTTTGGAAGTATATTCCTAAACCGACTCATGTTATTAAGATGGATGATAGGCAAGTGAGGGACAACCTTACGGTAGAAGCATTTCCCGTGAGGATTGAGGACCGAGAGTTGAAGAAGCTGAGGGGAAAGGAGATTGCTCAAGTGTGTCATACCCCAAATTTTGACCACCACGATTTCCCATCATTGTGCAAATCATCATCACAATATGGATGAACCATCATGCCTCATCAATCTCCTCAAAGATGGTTGAGCATTTACTACAATCAAAGATTAGGGTTTTTAGCCCTCTTAGAGCATTTAGACAAGGATCAATCAAGAAATGACATGATCTTCAACTTGTCTAACCTCTCAAACACTCACAATGGATCAAGAGGTCTCCCACATCAAGAATCAAGCACCAGATTGCAGCATTCCAAGTGGATCAAGCCTCAGGATCGCCAGTGTCACCAAATTAGGGTTTTGGTCGACCAAGGCCTCCAGATGAAACTTTTCATCTGGACAAGAGCAAGTGCCTCAATGTATGGCCCTATAATCTTAAAAGGATCTCAAGAGCCCACCCACAATGGCAAAATCACCTTGAAGGTACATCTATAAATAAAAAAGGAATTAGGGTTTTGACCTAATTCAACCCTTGAGTTAACTTGTGAAGTGAGACATGGCTTGAAGCTTCAAAATGAACTTCAAAGACCTCGAATACATCATATTGATATATTTACAAGATGTGATTAACTAAAAGAGCTCAAATCATAAGCCACAAGAACTCAAAACCATCTGATCATAAGTTAGGGTTTCTGATGAAAAAAGTCAACCCTACCCTTGACTGTTGACCTACCATTTATCTCAAACCTTGGGGAGGGGTCCAAGATATTCCTAAATACCATTGGAGGCCATCCATGAAGTTTAATTGAGCCCAAGGATTGATTTCACAAAAGAATCACAAAGTCTAAATTTCATCTGATGAAAAAGTCAACTGTACAAAAATCCAAGTTTGACTTTTTCGATTTTTGGTCAACCAAGGTTCCTTAACCCTAAAACAATGTTAATATGTGATTTGAATCATCATTCATCAAGAAAAATCAAAGAAAGTGAGTTAAATTATAAAAGGGGTAACCATAAAAAACTTAGAATTTTTCTAAGTTATGGAACAAAGTGGCTAGGGTACCAACTTCCAAGGACCATAACTTGAGATCCAATCAACCATTTTGGATGGTCCAAAGCTGGATTTGTAGCTCTCATTACATACTTCAAAAGTGTTATCTACATCTCATTCCAATTCTTCATGGATTTTTAGTTATGGAGTGATCAAAGTGGCTAAAAACATGGAAATGACATTTTTCCAACACTTAGTGAAATTTTCACTAAGTTAGAATCTGCCTTATTTTTTCCAAAATGTAGAGGCATTTTTCATTATAATTCAATTTAATTCAAAACCAAAGTTGGACATCATGTTGAAATAGGATATATCAGCTTTCCAAAATGTCCAAGAACTCCATCAAACTCCATCTGAGCTAGAGGTTATGACAGCTGCAACATGCCTTGCTGCAAACTGTTTTGGCAAGGCAGATTTGTGCCTTAGTGCTCGAATTGATCAATTTGGGAAAATTCAAGCATGGTTATCCATCTCCATACCTCAAGGGGGAACAACCAAGGGACAAACACTGATTCATCAGCCTCACAAGTCCATGAATCTATGTTTAGGCATGTTATCCCTAGAATTCAAGATGCTTCAAATATTCAATTTTGTCTCAAAGCATTTAAATGATGCATAGAGGTGGCATTCATCAAGACAATGTTATCCAAGTTCAGTCAAGACTTATCCCTGAACCAAAGAACCTTAGGCCTGTGCTCTAACCTCAAGTCAATGGCTAAAGGAGATTTGAGATTCCATTTGATCACAATTGGCCACAAACCTGTACCAGTTGCCATTCACTATTGCTTGCAAAACAAACTTGCTCCACTATAAATAGAGCTCATTTATGCTCAGTTTGAGTACACCAAAGCACCCAAACTGATGCTTTCCTCAAAATCTCCATTTCACTCTAATTTTGCCTTCTAACTCAAGTCACTATCGGGTTTTGAGTTTGAGAGCAATTCCAACCAAACCAATCACACACACACCTCATAAACATCATATGTGAGTGATCCATAAAACAAAATCACATTTGGAACATCAGGTTCTCAAAATCACCAGCCAATTGCTCAAGTTCTTGACAGATTTGCAGTTGAGGTACCACAACCAGTTCCAGCTCAATTCAATCCACTACAAGCATTCAAACACACTCCTTTGCACCTAAGGAAGCTATCCATATAATTGGAACCTAGATGTAACACCTCCATCACCAAACTCGATCACCAGCTGCAAGAGGTAAGTATGAACTCTTCAAACTCCATGATGCATGCATATTTTACTGCACAATAATTTTGCCACATGTTCATAATCATGTATGGAGTGATAACCCTCAATCAATTGCCATGAATCAACCGTGTATGGAATTTCATTGTGTTCATGCTGAAATTAGGGTTCTTGAGGTTTTCTTCTGATTTCTCACTCAATACTTAATATAAATGCAATTAATCTATATGGTTGTGATCCTTGTTCAAAAGCGAACAAGATTGATACTTGAATCGTGCAAAACCATTGAGAAATCATGGAGAAAAGTGAGAAAATGCAAATCTGCAGAAACAGGGCACGCGGGCAAGAACTTAGTGTTCTTGGCGCCCTTTTTCAAATTTTCAAATATTTGAATATTTCAGTATTTTTGTTAATTGATTAGAAAATTAATTTCTCTCTGATTATTTATGTTTTTGAATTGATTCTTTTTCTAAAAATTCACTAAAATGTTTAAATATTTTATTTTACTAAAAAATCCAATTTATATTATTTATTTAATATAGTTAGAATTTTTGTAATTAATTTTATTTTATTTGTTTTTAAACAATTTTAAATGAAATTCCCACTTTGATCTTTCAAAATCAATTGAATTTTAAACTTTCATATGATTAAACATGATTTTTCAAGATACTTTCCAAAGTGTATAACTTGGTTTTAAATATAATTGTTATTTTGTCATTTATTATTTAAAATTACCTTTGAAAAATAACATTTTATTTAATATTAGGGTTTTCTCTCGATTTTAAATTTTCAAACATCTTTGGGCCTCTAATAGAGTGTAAGACCCAATCCCTTTTTAACCAAAACCATTTTGGGCCTCGGACATTGTATAAGTCCCACTGTATTTTCAAAAATCTCGGCGCGATCGCCAGTTCAAAATCAAATCACCTGGGCCTCTCCCTGAGTTGTAAGCCTCATCACTTGTACAAAAATAAATCTTTGGGCCTTTAATAGAGTGTAAGACCCAAACCTTTGTAAATACGAATCATTTTGGGCATCAGTCATTGTATAAGTCCCACTGTTTTTTCAAAATCACGGCGTGGTCGTCGCCTTTTAAAACAAAATCATCTGGGCCTCCCCTCGTGTTGTAAGTCCCATCTTTTGGGCTTAAACAATATGGAACAAAGAGAAAGGAAGTATTCTCGATGAACCTTTTCTCAGACTGTCACTATTAGAACTTGTCAAAGAAATTCATTTTCCCTAGAGAGGATTAATTCTCGGTGAAACCTCTCTTGAATTTATTTAAACCCCATAACTGTTCATTAAAGAAAGGACTATTCTCGGTGAAACTTTTCTTGAACTCTTCTTAAGTTTGGACCCACGGGCTTCCTAAAAGCACCCCCGCCTCCTCTTGGGCTTTGTACAATGACCCTCCGGTTTCTTAGAAGTTCTCGTGCCTTCTCTTGGGCTTAATACAAGGACCCTGAAGACCTCTTACAGGTATAAGATAGAACTTAGTCATCCTTTGCTAGAACACTCTTTCTTGAGTCAAAAACCTCAGACCAATTTAGGGTTGATTCTCATCCCTTAAAACACCTGCCTTCTCTTGGGCATGATACAAAGATAAAGTCTTCCACACCAGTAGACTTGGATAGTCTAAATATCCTCTTGAGTCTCAAAGACATTCTCAAGTTCCCTACAAACATAGGAGAGACCCCGGTCATTCTGGATCAATCTCCAAAAGAGGTAAAACCTTTGGGTTCAAAAACCCAGTCTCTCTCCTAAAAAGTCCCCCAGCCAGGGTCAGTTTATCATCAGTATAACACTATCAGTACCACAAGGCATCTGATATCTCAAATCTTTTGTAACCCTTAGCAAGAGTTGATTCCCCATTTGGATCTGCCTTGTAATCTCAATAATTCCCAGCAGAAGATAGCCTCTTCTTAGGCTTTGTATAATGATCTTTCCTCAGCATAGCTAGCCTCCTCTTGGGCTTTGTACAAATGATTCTCCCCAGCGAAGCTAACCTTTTTAGACTCTCTTGTTGAGTCAATCACCTTTTTCAGGCTCTCTTGTTGAGTCAATCACTCTCTTGTTGAGTCAACCCTTTTAGCCTCAATCCTGGGCTTTGTACAAGACAGATAAAAACACTCTCTTGTTGAGTCAATCTTTCCAACCTCCTTTTAGGCTTGATATAATGATATCCTATAGCAAAAGTTAGCCTCCTCTTAGGCTTTGTATTATGATTTCTCCAGCTTGTTCAGCCACAATCCTGGGCTTTGTACAGGACAGATAAAAACACTCTCTTATTGAGTCAAACCCTTTTAGCCTCAATCTTGGGATTTGTACAAGATATAAATCTTTATCACCTTCTATTAAGCTTGGGACAAATATCTTCCCCAGCGGAGTCAATTCCTCTCAGCCTTCTTTTAGGCTATGAGAAATAATACCCTAAGTAGAGTCAATCCTCTTTTTAGCCTCAATCTTGGGCTTTGTACAAGACAGATAATACTCTCTAATAGAGTCAAGCTCATTTCAGCCTCAATCTTGGGCTTTGTACAAGACACTTTAAATATCCTCAACGAGTCAGTAAAAATCTCATTTTAGCCCCAATCTTGGGCTTTGTACAAGACATATAAAGATTTCTTTCCCAAAGAGTCAGTTTCTTTCCAGCCTCAATCTTGGGCTTTGTACAAGACACCCTCCCCGACAGAGTCAAAATACCCTTTTTTTAGCCTCAATCTTAGGGTTTGTACAAGACAGACAAAACATTTTCCCCGGAAAAGTCAATCTTTTAGCCTCCTATTAGGCTTTGTATAATAATATCCCCAAAAGATTAAGTCTCTTTTAGCCTCAATCTTGGGCTTTGTACAAGACATATATAAACACTCTTTTGTTGAGTCAGTCATTCCCAGCCTCCTCTTAGGCTTTGTATAAGGACTTCCCTAGTGGAGTTAATCAACCTCTTAGCTTCAACCTTGGGCTTTGATCAAGGCACACAAAAATCAACATCCCCTCAGAGGAAATCAAAATCTCTCTGTAGGAAGTCACTTCTCTGTTTATCACTCATCAAAACAGACATTCAAAACAAACCCTAATCCCAGATAACTGCTATAAGTGGCAAACTTGTTGATTCAAATATCCAAGCTGTCGTCCATCTCTTATCCTGGCAAATCCTCTCTTTCATCTAATTACTGTAAGTGGCAAGCCTCTAGATTATTTACATCCATGCCACTGTCCCTCTCTTAGCATGAGAAATTCCTAAGGAAAAATGACATTGCTCTAAACTGAGTTAAAGTTTTCCCCTTTAGGACAAATCCCCTATAAAGGAAATTATGGCATTGTTGGATTCACATATCCTAGTTAAAGTAACCCTCCTTTATTAACAGTCACCCAATCGTTGTGATAAACAGACAAGATGTCTCCCCTGTAGAGATGACAACTTCTATCTCAGTCAAACCTTTTAGCTTCAATCTTGGGCTTTGAACAAGACACAAATACTCCTTTTAGCTTCAATCTTGGGCTTTGAACAAGACACCAAAACATCATCTTGTCCTCCCATAGAATAGTAGGAACTATGATTGCTCTGATTTCACTATTTCGTTTAAACGGGAATACGTAGGCATAAGATTGTGAAATCTAAGCGAGCATACTAATCAAAAACTCTAGGTCCAGTACCTTCACATACTAATCAAACTTAGGTCCAGTACCTTGCCAAAAACATCGGGAAACCCAAGCATCAACAAAAACTCACACTCTCTCTCATATTTCCCAAGAAACTTTCCCAACCCATTAACGGATAAACACCATCAAGTACAAAGGGAAGCCTAAAGCTAACAACATGTGGATAACCACATTATAGGATGGGTAATTGACAACTCCCCATTGTATAACCTGACCCAGGACCCCCCAATCTCTGTAAGCGTTTGTTCATTTAAGAATTCGCATGCAAGGTTAGTTTTAGATAGCTTCCCTTTCCCTTCCAGCTTCATGGGATAAATAAGAAATCAGAAAGTAGCAACCCCCTCCTCTTCATTGAGGAGAAAACCCAAATTCCGCGATAAGGTGGTCGCGTCACCGACAAAAATCGCGCACTACAGTAAAATGGCGACTCTGCTTGGGAGGGTTTGTCTATATAGGACTAGGATTATAGCTCTTAATAGGTCTAGGATGGTAGTTTTAGGAATGAATATATATATCGTTTTTCCTAATTGATATCCGTGTTTATTCTTTTGCTAATGAAACTGCGGGTGATGCTGCATCTGGATAGTTTGAGTGATACCTAAGATAAGTGATGGTATAGACGGGGGGTCTTATAGGGAGTGATTCCCGAATAAGCGATCCTGGTAGACCATCGAATCAGTGGAGATACCCTTTACGGATTCAATGTCTAAATAACTTCGGTTGTTGAAAGCAGATTGTTCGATTGTGGTATCCTTGAAATTGAGGATTTAGTAGACTGAGACCATGTGACTATTTTGTAGTGCGGAAGCTATCGGAAATAGTTATCACGCGATACTACCCTCCTTTGAGATTACCCTAAGATACTGCAGCTCGCTCGGGTGAACCAGCCTGCTGTTGTTATCCCAAGGGGGGTCTGTAACGCCCCAATTTCGATTATTCCAATTTTTGTTGAGTCCTTTATTTAATTGAATGTTAAATTATTCTATTTATGACTTTGGTGTGATAATATGCTTTTATGCTATGTTATGATGTATTATCTCGTTTGAGAGCGTTTTCGGGAATTTTGGGCTTAAGGGCATTTTGGTCATTTTATAACTATTAATGAGTTAGAGAAAATTAAGGAAGTAATTTGTAGAGGAAATTTATTAGAAAATGAATTAAGTGTAGAAATTGAATTAGAGGAAATATTGTGTGGAAATAGAAAATAAAAGAAAAGAAATAGGAATAAGAGGAAGGAAATAGGAGAGAAAGAGAAAAAGGGGAAATAGAAAGAAAAAGAAGAGAAAGAAAGAGGAAGAGAAGAAAAGAGAGAAAGAGTGGAAATCATCAAGAACAAGAGCTAGATCATTTGGAATCCGGGTAAGGGTTAGAAACATTGTTATCTTGTTTATGTGTGTAGTTATGTATGTGTTTTCTTGTATGTTTGCTTGTCTTCCATAGCTTTTGAGTTTTACGTTGAAAATGAGAATTTTGTGAGAAATCGATACTTTCGCGGTTGGAAATTGACGTAAACGTGGTAGAATGTTTGTTGTCATGATGGGATTGGGTTCTGATTGATATATGTTGTTTTGGAAAATGTTTTGGGTTGAAAATATGGTTTTTGGGTTTTCAACAGCGCTGAAGGATTCTGAGTTTTCGCAGGTTCGCCTAGCGAGCCAATCAGCGAAGGGTAGCGAAGGTTCGCTACGGGTATTCGCCTAGCGAAGGCATGAGCGAAGGTTCGCTAGAGTGTTCGCCTAGCGAACTTTGGGTGTTTTTGGCTCTGTTTGGTTCTGACTTGGTTCGCCAAGTGCTCGCCTAGCGAACTTTGTGTCTGTTTTTAGCTAACAGTTGGTTCGCTGGAACATTCGCCTAGCGAAGGACCTAGCGAATGCTCGCGAGGGAGGTTCGCCTAGCGAACAGTGCTGTTTGTGTAAATTTTTTTTTCTGCATAACTTTTGATCTGTGATTTGGTTTGAGGCGTGGTTTGATGCATTAGAAAGCTTATAAAATGTTTCTTTTTATGAGGATGGTTTTGAGATTATTAGCTGATTAATTATGTAGGGAAGTCAGGAATAGTGTCATTTACCGACTTTTGTCGTTTTAAATGTGTATATTGGTTGTGTAACATACAACGTGGCATTGATATTAATGTGTATGCCTTGTATGATATTGTGTAATGATAATGCATGTGATGACATGTCGTGATGATAAAGTGTGGCCGAAAGGCAAATGAAGGTGATATGTTGTAATTGGTTTTATATGCATGTTTATGATTACATGTATGTGTGAAAATGAATTGCTTACGTGAAGTTCAATGTATGTTAATTGGTGGCCGTATGGCATGAAAATTGCATTGTTGGATTGATTTCTAATGCATGAATAAAGATGGTGAAATAATTCATAATGATGAATTGTATGTGATTGTAAGAGATGAATGCATGACAATGTTTGTATACATGTATGCATTATAAGAATGTCATGAATCATTTTGTATGTGAAGCATAATGATTGCATTCTAGTGTTGAGGGATTCAAAGAGAATTCCGCTATCACATCGTGTGCCTATGTGAGGACCTAAAGCGGTGGTTATAGACGATCGTGTGCCTAAGGTGAGGACCTAAAGCGATCGGATCGTGTGCCTAAGGTGAGGACCTAAAGCGGTCCATAAACGTCGTGTGCCTAAGTGAGGACCTAAAGCGACGGGTGAACATTGTTGGCCCGACGGGGTGTTACTTCGGTAACAAGCAATGGTTCCAATAGTTCCTGAGTGAACTAGTGATGAGTCGGTACCGCATATGTAATTGCATAGAGTCGTTGTGTCGGTCTCTTGCATTTACATGAATCATGATTGCATTGTTATATGTGGAAAGTCATGATTGATTATTTGTGTGGGAAAATGGTGATGTACATTTATGATAAATGTATTGTGCATGTTGGATATGCATTGCTAAATGGTTGATTTTATGATTGAGCTTATGATAAGCCTTTGGGAATTGTTGTGCAATTGTGTTGGATGTAGTGAATTGTAAATGACATGTTTTGTGTATAAACGTATGCATTGTATGAGAATAGGTGATTATGTGCATGAATGATATGCTTGGGTTGTGATATATGTTATATAATGGAATTTGTGAGTCATAGTGTATGTGGTAATAAATGTGTTATGTGTATTGTTAGGATGAAATATATAATTATATGCATCGATATTATGATAATGTTTCTTACCCTTCTGCTGTTTTATAATGCTCTATGAGGCATTGCAGAGTAGGTTGCTGAAGGTTTTTTATGAAGCTTAGGACTTCATTTCTTTTGGTCGGTCGGCTCTGATATGTAGCATCGGGTAGCTAGGATTACATGATTATTTTGTGATACATTTGTATATGTATCTTGACTTGAATTGTTTATGTAAACATGATTCCGTGTTGACAGATAGTATTTGATATATATATATATATATATATATATATATATATATATATATATCTATATATATATGATGTTATTCGGTATTTAGATGTTTCCGCTTTTATTCTAAATATTGAGATGTGGGTGTAAGGACGAAGTTCCTATGTGCAAGTTACCCCACTGTTGCATATCTCTGTTGAACAGGTGTTGATTGTTTTAATTTCACGTATAATGTGACATGCTTCTTTTATGCCATGCTTTGTAATTATACTCTGATGAAATTATTAATATATGCCTAAATGATTAATATGTGATTATTTGGGGGTATAGAAGGGGGTGTTACATTAAGTGGTATCAGAGCCAGTGTCGAGTCAGTTTGTGTCTGTCTTGTTGTTGTTGTTGGTTGAACTGTTGTTTAACCGTGTTGTCGTTGTTGGGAATGATCAGAATATGGCTGGTAGAAACGATAATGCGATGGCTGCTGCTTTGGAAGCAATGGCTAGGGCGGTGCAAGGTGCGCCGAACGTGAATGCTAATGACGAGTTCAGGAAGAATCAACCACCGGTCTTCAAGGGAAGATTTGATCCGGATGGTGCTCAGATATGGTTGAAGGAAATTGAAAGGATATTCCGAGTTATGGACTGTGAGGAAGAGAACAAGGTAAGGCTAGGAACTCACATGCTGAAGGAAGAGGCCGACGATTGGTGGGTCGGTATGCGTCATGTTCTTGAGGTGGATGATGAAGAGATTACTTGGGATTTGTTTCGTACTGAGTTTCTAAGGAAGTATTACCCTGAACATGTTAAGGGAAAGAAGGAGATGGAATTTCTAGAACTAAAGCAAGGTAGTATGTCTGTTGTGGACTATACTGCGAAGTTTGTGGAATTGGTACAATTTCATCCTCACTATGCGGCGATTACTGCCGAGTTTTCCAGATGTGTGAAGTACGAGAATGGTCTACGCCCTGAGATTAAGCAAGCCATTGGTTATCAGAGGATAAGAAGATTTTCCGACTTGGTGGAATGTAGTAGAATCTTCGAGGAAGATAACAAAGCTCGTTCTGCTCACTACAAGAGTATGAATGAGAGAAAAGGGAAACAACAAGCTCGTGGTGGTCCTTATGTGACACCCGTTGATAAGGACAAGCATAAGAGTAACTTTGAGAAGAAGTCGAGTGGAGGGGGTTCTAGTGCTCCGAAATGTTTCAAATGTGGAGAGATTGGTCATAAATCATTGGAATGTAGGAAGACTCTTGAGAAGTGTTCCAACTGTGGAGGCTTGGGGCATGCTTTCGCCGATTGTAGAAGGAACAGGGTGAAGTGTTACAATTGTGGGGAATCAGGTCACATTAGTACTAATTGTGCTAAGCCGAAACAAGCTCAAGCGGGCGGAAAAGTGTTTGCATTGGCGAGTACGGAAACTACTGATGCGGATCGTTATACTACAGGTACTTGTCTTATTAATGGTATGCTTTTAGTTGCTATTGTTATTATCGGAGTGACTCATTCGTTTATTTCACATGAGTAAGCGAAGCGTTTGAATTTTTTGTTTGTTCCTTAGTACCTGATGGGTGTGTGAAACATCGTCAGTACTTTCTGGTTTTTCTGTTCGGTGGTCAGCAGGTGTTAGGATGAGATAAGTGGGGGAGAAGCTGGTACTTCTCCGTGTTTCCTCGGATGTGGAGCGTTAACTCGGTGTGTTGTGGATTGCGAGATCATAAGTGTTATTTGGACAGAGTAGTTTCCGGTTTCAGGAAGGATACAGAGGTAAAATTTATGTCGACTAAGGATTTGTGCCTTAGGAAGTTTTGTGCACGGGATGCAAGAAAGGCTATTATAGTTTAGTGAAGATGGTTTATGCCCCATCATGATTGTTGGCTGTCTATTGACAAATTGAGGAACTGATCACCCTTAATCTATTGTTGATATCAGACGGGAATTGTGTTGGACGGGATAGACGTATCTTTCCGGCTTTAATAGTGAAATGGAATACATTGTTCGGAATTAATGAAGGATTAGGGATTGATTTTGATGAGTTGATGAAGATTTTCATATTTGAAGACGAGACATATTATAAGTTTTAGTATGTTGGGAAGCCATTAAGAGAGTACGATTGAGTATTATTATTGGTTGCTTTCAGAGTTGTTGGTAACAAAAGGAAAAGATGATTGCACGAGATAATGAGCATGCGGTGTATGAAGGAATTTATGAGACTTGGGATGTCAAGGGAAGAAATTGAATATGAATTGTTGAGAAATGAATAAGGTGACGATTGAGAATAAGATAACTAGGATGGTTTGGATCATTTGATGGAAGTAGTGATTTGTTTGGGTCGTGGCTTAGGTTTTCAGCATTTGAGAATTCATGAAAGGATTAGTACTATCGTGGAGTTGGAATTGGTTACGGTTGTGTTGTGTTGGAATTGTAAGTTCCTGGATTGGCTGGAATTTTGGTAAAACAACAAGGTGTTCAATGCTGATGTCATGGTGTTGATGTTGCAGCATTGAGTCTTAGTACTGGGCTGTACTAAGTTGTGAAGGTTAACTATGTTTGATGTCATGGGCTTGATGTCATAACATTGCACTTAACACTGGGCTGTGTTAAGGTTGCTAGTTGCTGAAGTGGATGTCTGATGTCACATCGGTGATGTTGTAACATCAGACCTGCAGAACTGAAGCTAATGACAGCATGGGCTTGTTGTTATTAGGGTCGCGTATTAGCTGGAATTGTGGAGAGTGTTGACTCGTTGGATGAGAATATCTTGGGCTAGATATTTTCTGTTACATGGGAGATTTGATTGCAGGTTTGTTGGAGAATTAAAAGGTGGAAGATTTAAAAAGATTTTGGGGATAAAATCTGTTTTAAAAGATTCAGTTTTTAATTAACAAATCTGATCAAATATTGTGACAAATCCAATCCAAATTCAAGGAGCTATATAAAGCGCACAAGACCAAGGAAGAAGGTACAGAAAATAGATTGAAGATCAAGAGCTGGAGGCTTAGAGTCTAGGGTTTGTTTAGAGTACTTGTAATCACACTATTCTAGGTTTGAATAGGTGTTGAATTTCCTGTCCTCTCTAGAAGCTGTGAAGCAATAGAGAGCTGTTGATTGATCAAAGCTAGGAAGCAAGATCAAGGGATCTCAAAGAGGTTGTTCTTTGAGTGTTTTAGGGGATTGAGTAGTGTTCTCATATCTAAGTGGTTTCTTAGGTAGAAAGTCACTAGTAGAGTATAAGTTTAGGAGATTGTCAACTGGTGTGTTGAGTCTGTAAATTATATCTACAAGTAGTGAATTTCATCCCTGGCTTGGTAGCCCCTAGACGTAGGTAGTTAGACCGAACTGGGTGAACAATTCCTTGTGTTTTTCCTGTTGCTTATTCTGTCCATTATTGCAGAGTGTGTTGTTGTGACATCGCACCTTAACATCACACGTCTGGTACCAGAATTTCAATTGGTATCAAAGCAGGCATCCTGTCTGTCTCTGGGTGAGATCTAGGGAAGTTACTTTCTGGTGAAAGATGGACAAAGAGGTTGGAGGATTTGTCAACAGACCCCCTATCTTGGATGGCTCAAACTATGAGTATTGGAAGCCTAGAATGACTACTTTTTTAAAGTCATTAGACAGCAGAGCTTGGAAGGCTGTCATTAAAGAGTGGAAAGCTCCAGAGGTATGTGAGAAAGATGAGGCTGGTAAGGATAAAGAAGGCACCTCAAAGCCAAAACCTGAAGAAGAGTGGACCAAGGAGGAAGATGAGCTTGCCCTTGGAAATTCCAAAGCTCTAAATGCCATATTCAATGGAGTGGATAAAAATATCTTCAGGTTGATCAATACCTGTGAAGTTGCTAAGGAAGCTTGGGGTATTTTGCAGGCAACACATGAAGGAACATCGAGAGTCAAGATGTCAAGACTTCAGATTTTAACATTAAAATTTGAAAGTCTGAAGATGAAGGATGAGGAGACCATTCATGACTTCCACATGAATGTTCTAGAGCTGGCAAATGCTTCCAGTGCTCTAGGTGAGAAAATATCTGATGAAAAGCTGGTGAGGAAGATTCTTAGATCCCTCCCCAAAAAATACAAGATGAAGATTACTGCTATTGAAGAGTCACAAGACATCAGCAAGATGAGAGTAGATGAGCTCATTGGATCTCTTCAAACCTTTGAGCTTGGGTTGAATGAGGAAGAACCAGAAAAGAAGCCAAAGAATATAGCTCTGGTGTCAAATGATCAAGAGGAAGAAGGGAAAAGTTCTGAATCCCAAGATGACTTATCTCAGGCCATAGCAATGCTGGGAAGACAATTCAACAAAGTGTTAAAAAGGTGGAACAATAGCTACAAGCCTAGGGTCAAGAACAGTTCTTCTGACATCAGTAAGCCTAAAGAGAAAGATGAAAAGAAGCCTGCCCAGGATAAAGGTGTTCAATGCGTGGAATGTGAAGGGTATGGACATATTAAGAAAGAATGTCCCACATTCTTGAAGAAACTGAAGAAGGGGATGTCAGTCTCCTGGTCTGAATCTGATAGTGAAAATGAAGATGAGTCAGCAAGGAATGCTAGAGCCTTAACAGGAACAGTTGTGTCAGATAATGACAGTGATGAAGAAATAACCTATGAGGAACTAGCATCTACTTATCGAGAGCTGTGTTTGAAAAGTGCTGAAATTTGTCAAGAAAACAAGTGTCACAAACAACAGATTGCTCAGCTTGAAAGTGAAAAAGCTGATAGAGAGAACGAAGTTGTACTTGTTAAGTCTCAATTGGAGCAGATGACAAAATTTGTTAGGATGATGAACAGTGGTACTACTAATCTGGATAAAATTCTTCAGTCTGAGAAAGCAGCTGGAGATAAATCAGGAATAGGATATATGGTCAGCACCTCAGGAACAACAAGAGAGATGTCTCAACCTTTGTCTCAATATCAACCCAAGAGACAGAATCCTACCTCAAAGAAGAATAGTCCTCAGTCTCAAGGAGTTAGTCAGCATACATCTCCCCAATTTCACAAGAACTTGGAGACTGCTGGGTGCAATCAGAACAGGGTTCATCATCATAAGAACAGGAATGGAAACAAATTCAACAAAGCTGTTCCTCATTGCTATGGAAGAAGGAAGCCACATCACCATAGTAGACAGCCTAAGAGACAGCATCATCAGTACATGAAAAGACAACTCAACTATGGTATAAGAAGACAAAAGTATGAGTGGCAGTCACAGCCCTATCAAAGCAGAAGAAGATGCTTCTGCTGTGGTAGGATCGGGCATATCCAGTCCTCATGCTTCAAGCTACATGGTTATCCTAATCCTGCTCCTCAACCCAAAGAGGTAAGAACTAAAGTGGTGAAGAAATGGATACCTAAAGTTATCAGCTTGATAGCTCACACCTCCTTAAGGGTTTCTACCAAAGATGACTGGTATTTTGACAGTGGGTGTTCAAGACACATGACTGGAGTAAAGAATCTGCTCGTTGATATGAAACCTCAGACTTCTGGCTACGTGACATTCGGTGATGGAGTCAAAGGGGAGATAAAGGGGATTGGCAAACTAAATTGTACCAATGCTCCCAGACTGGAGAATGTCCTACTTGTTAAAGGACTAGCAGCAAATTTGATTAGTATCAGTCAACTATGTGATCAAGGATTCAAAGTAGACTTCACTAAGTCTGAATGTGTGGTCAAAGATGACAAAGGAGAAGTAATCATGAAGGGAGACAGGTCAAAGGACAATTGCTATCTGTGGGCACCTCAAAACTCTGAGTCATCCACGTGTGTGCTTGCTAAAGAAGATAAAGTCAAAATCTGGCATCAGAGGTTGGGACATCTTCACCTAAAGGGAATGAAAAGAATTATCTCCTCAGAGGCAGTCAGAGGGATTCCCAAACTGAGCATTGAGGAAGGAAAAGTGTGTGGAGACTGTAAAAAAGGAAAGCAGACAAAGATGTCTCATCCGAAGCTTCAACATGACACCACCTCCAAGGTGTTGGAGCTTCTTCATATGGATCTGATGGGACCCATGCAGGTTGAAAGTCTAGGTGGAAAGAGATATGCTTATGTTGTCGTGGATGACTACTCAAGATACACTTGGGTAAATTTCACCAAAGACAAATCTGAAGTGTTTGATGTCTTCAAAGAGCTCTGCCAAAGACTCCAAAGGGAAAAGGAGAGTAAGGTCATCAGAATAAGAAGTGATCATGGAAGAGAGTTTGAGAATAGCAAGTTTGAAGAATTTTGCTCAACTGAAGGAATAAGTCATGAGTTTTCATCACCTATCACACCTCAGCAAAATGGAGTTGTTGAAAGGAAGAACAGAACTATACAAGAATCGGCAAGAGCAATGATTCATGCCAAGAAACTTCCTTATCACTTCTGGGCAGAAGCCATGAACACTGCCTGCTATATTCACAACAGAGTTACCCTAAGAAGAGGGACTTCATCTACTCTGTATGAGCTGTGGAAGGGGAGGAAACCAAATGTCAAATACTTTCATGTATTTGGAAGTAAATGTTATATTCTGACTGATAGGGAGCAAAGAAGAAAACTAGATTCCAAGAGTGATGAAGGAATCTTTTTGGGATACTCTACCAATAGCAGAGCTTATAGAGTCTTCAACTCCAGAACCAAAGTTATGATGGAGTCTATCAATGTTGTGATAGATGATGAAGATAAGCAGGAAGTTGAGGATGTTATAGAAGATGTTGAAACACCTGCTGGTGAAGCATCTCTTGATGTTGAAGAAAGAAATACCTCTCCTGGTACCACTAATGCTGAGCCTGAACAACCTCAGAAAGATCCTTCAATCAGAATCCAGAAGGACCATCCCAAGGAACTAATTATAGGCGATCCAAATTCTGAAGTAAGAACTAGATCTAGAGAAATCATTGCTAGCTCATGCTTTGTTTCCAAAATTGAGCCAAAGAATGTCAAGGAAGCTTTGACAGATGAATTTTGGATAAGTGCCATGCAAGAAGAACTGGAGCAGTTCAGAAGAAATGATGTTTGGGATCTAGTGCCAAGACCAGAAGGGGTGAATGTTATTGGAACAAAATGGATCTTCAAAAACAAGTCAGACGAGCTTGGAGTAGTTACAAGAAACAAAGCTAGACTTGTTGCACAGGGCTATACTCAAGTAGAGGGAGTTGATTTTGATGAGACTTTTGCTCCAGTGGCTAGATTAGAATCCATCAGGCTTCTCGTAGGTGTGGCCTGTAACCTAAGATTCAAGCTGTTCCAAATGGATGTGAAGAGTGCCTTTCTGAATGGCTATCTGAATGAAGAAGTCTATGTTGATCAACCGAAAGGATTCACTGATCCAAACTTCCCCAATCATGTGTTCAAACTGAGGAAAGCTCTATATGGCTTAAAACAAGCTCCAAGGGCATGGTATGAAAGGCTAGCAGAATTCTTAACAGCTAGTGGATATAGAAAGGGAGGGGTAGACAAAACCCTGTTTGTCAAAGAAGAAGGCGGAAAGTTGATGGTAGCCCAAATCTATGTGGATGACATAGTATTTGGGGGAATGTCAGAAGCTATGGTCAAACAGTTTGTTCAACAAATGCAATCTGAATTTGAAATGAGTTTGGTGGGAGAACTCAGCTACTTTCTTGGACTACAAGTCAGACAAATGGAGGACTCTATCTTTATTTCTCAGAGCAAGTATGCTAAGAGTACAGTAAAGAAATTTGGCCTGGATAAAGCAAATCACAAAAGAACTCCTGCTCCTACACATTTGAAGTTATCCAAAGATGAGAATGGAGTGAGTGTGGACCAAAGCTTGTACAGAAGTATGATTGGGAGTTTGCTATACCTCACAGCAAGCAGACCTGACATTTCATTTGCTGTTGGAGTGTGTGCAAGATATCAGTCTGATCCTAAGGTAAGTCACTTAAACCAAGTAAAGAGGATTATGAAATATGTGAATGGGACAAGTGACTATGGGATGTTGTACAGTCATAATACTGGAACTGAGTTAAAAGGATAATGTGATGCTGATTGGGCTGGAAGTGCAGATGATAGGAAAAGCAATTCAGGAGGTTGTTTCTTTCTAGGGAATTATCTGATTTCCTGGTTCAGCAAGAAACAGAACTGTGTGTCTGTCTCAACTGCAGAAGCTGAGTATATAGCAGCAGGAAGTAGTTGCTCTCAGCTGGTGTGGATGAAGCAGATGTTGAGTGAATACAATGTCAAGCAAGATGTTATAACTTTATACTGTGATAATTTGAGTGCCATTAACATCTCTAAAAATCCTATACAGCACAGTAGGACTAAGCACATAGATATAAGACATCACTTCATAAGAGATCTGGTTGAAGATAAAATCGTTACCTTAGAACATGTAGCCACAGAGAATCAACTGGCTGACATATTCACTAAAGCCTTAGATGCAAACCAATTTGAAAGATTAAGAAGCAAATTGGGAATCTGCATTTATGAAGACTAAATTTGCAAAAGGGGTTGTGGGCAGTTGGAGGTTCTGGGCTTGTGTGTAGCCAACTGCCAGGAGATAATTGTCTAATTATGGCTAAAAAGGGGGAGAGTTAAAAATTGCCATAAAGAGAAGAGTAGTTGCTGCTAAAAGAATAAAAATAAAAGGTGTTTAGTTGAAAAGTAATGATGCAGCTGTGGAGGGGGAGTATAGACAGCATAGTTGTAGAGCTGCTAGTGAAGAATTCATAGCAATTAGAGAGTGCAGCAAAGCAGACATCAAGGGGGAGATGTGCTGCACATTGTGAGCTACTGAACAGCTGTGATGCTGGTTCAAGTTTTTGAGGGGGAGCACCAATTGGCTGTTGTCAATAATGAAGATGGTGCTGCAGCAGATCAAGTAATGAAGACTATATGAAGATTGTCAAACTGCTGCAAGTTAAAGTTTCAAAATATTAAAGATATTCCGCTGCTGAAGTCTCTGAAGATGCAGAGATTGTTTTAGCCAAAATTAGCCAAAGGGGGAGATTGTAAGTTCCTGGATTGGCTGGAATTTTGGTAAAACAACAAGGTGTTCAATGCTGATGTCACGGTGTTGATGTTGCAGCATTGAGTCTTAGTACTGGGCTGTACTAAGTTGTGAAGGTTAACTATGTTTGATGTCATGGGCTTGATGTCATAACATTGCACTTAACACTGGGCTGTGTTAAGGTTGCTAGTTGCTGAAGTGGATGTCTGATGTCACATCGGTGATGTTGTAACATCAGACCTGCAGAACTGAAGCTAATGACAGCATGGGCTTGTTGTTATTAGGGTCGCGTATTAGCTGGAATTGTGGAGAGTGTTGACTCGTTGGATGAGAATATCTTGGGCTAGATATTTTCTGTTACATGGGAGATTTGATTGCAGGTTTGTTGGAGAATTAAAAGGTGGAAGATTTAAAAAGATTTTGGGGATAAAATCTGTTTTAAAAGATTCAGTTTTTAATTAACAAATCTGATCAAATATTGTGACAAATCCAATCCAAATTCAAGGAGCTATATAAAACGCACAAGACCAAGGAAGAAGGTACAGAAAACAGATTGAAGATCAAGAGCTGGAGGCTTAGAGTCTAGGGTTTGTTTAGAGTACTTGTAATCACACTATTCTAGGTTTGAATAGGTGTTGAATTTTCTGTCCTCTCTAGAAGCTGTGAAGCAATAGAGAGCTGTTGATTGATCGAAGCTAGGAAGCAAGATCAAGGGATCTCAAAGAGGTTGTTCTTTGAGTGATTTAGGGGATTGAGTAGTGTTCTCATATCTAAGTGGTTTCTTAGGTAGAAAGTCACTAGTAGAGTATAAGTTTGGGAGATTGTCAACTGGTGTGTTGAGTCTGTAAATTATATCTACAAGTAGTGAATTTCATCCCTGGCTTGGTAGCCCCCAGACGTAGGTAGTTAGACCGAACTGGGTGAACAATTCCTTGTGTTTTTCCTGTTGCTTATTCTGTCCATTATTGCAGAGTGTGTTGTTGTGACATCGCACCTTAACATCATACGTCTGGTACCAAAATTTCAGGAATATTGGAAGTATTATCTTTATAATTTTGAAATTCGAAGTGTTTAGTGATTTCGAGGGTATTGAGTACTTGTTTGGTCCGAAGGAATAGAGTATGAGACAAAAAAGACGATTAAGATTCATGGCGAGTTATGAATTTGGTTTGGTTTTGGGAGAGGCAGTTGTTAGGCCTAGTGTGTAAGTCGAAAATCTTTATGTATGTCGGTTTTGATGGCAAGAGAGCTAGAATCGTTGAGCAGTTCAGAGACTTGTACCTAGTGAGAGAGGGTTAGACTTTGGGAGCGAGATTGATGGACTCGATAGTTTTGAGAAATCAGAGTGCGCAGTGGAAGCGTGATGTGATCCATTTTGTATGGATGTGTGAGACTTGTAAGAGTTCATAAGTTGGACATTGGAGACATGTTGGAATGATGAAATTATTGGATGTTCCGGAATGGAAGTGTTAAGTGAAAGGTTTAAATTTGTTTCATGGACTACAATGTAGATCGATGTGTTGGTGATATGTTCGATTGGTGAATCGTAGCATAGATATGTGAACAAGGAGGTTGGTCTTGTGGTTATGTAGGAGTTCATGAATGATGTTGTGTCGTGGAACTTTATGTTCTTGTTTGTGTTGTTGCCTCGTTTCCATGGTGATGGTTTGAGTACGTGTAACTAATTCCTGTGTGGGGAATTAGGGGAGTGTTACCTAGAGTACGGTAACGATCTTGTTGTGTTTTGGTTCTAGAGTGAACCTGTGTGTTGGTATCTTTGTTTTCCTTGAGTTGTGAGTTTGTCGTCAAGTGCATTGTATGGGCTTTGCATCTTGTCGTTGTAGTTGTCGTTGTTGTAGTTAGCAAGTTGGTTTGTC
This sequence comes from Lathyrus tuberosus, assembly GCA_022829125.1. NCBI lineage: Eukaryota > Viridiplantae > Streptophyta > Magnoliopsida > Fabales > Fabaceae > Lathyrus > Lathyrus tuberosus. Next base: position 11,785,933 of record JALAZF010000102.1, read on the forward strand.
AGTTGTGTTATTCGTGGTGTGCCTTTTGTTGGCATGTTAGTTTGTGGGTCGGATGCGAGAGTCGTGTCTGGAGTTGTTCGTCTCGGTATATTTTCGAGGACGAAAATGTCTAAGTGGGGGAGAGTTGTAACGCCCCAATTTCGATTATTCCAATTTTTGTTGAGTCCTTTATTTAATTGAATGTTAAATTATTCTATTTATGACTTTGGTGTGATAATATGCTTTTATGCTATGTTATGATGTATTATCTCGTTTGAGAGCGTTTTCGGGAATTTTGGGCTTAAGGGCATTTTGGTCATTTTATAACTATTAATGAGTTAGAGAAAATTAAGGAAGTAATTTGTAGAGGAAATTTATTAGAAAATGAATTAATTGTAGAAATTGAATTAGAGGAAATATTGTGTGGAAATAGAAAATAAAAGAAAAGAAATAGGAATAAGAGGAAGGAAATAGGAGAGAAAGAGAAAAAGGGGAAATAGAAAGAAAAAGAAGAGAAAGAAAGAGGAAGAGAAGAAAAGAGAGAAAGAGTGGAAATCATCAAGAACAAGAGCTAGATCATTTGGAATCCGGGTAAGGGTTAGAAACATTGTTATCTTGTTTATGTGTGTAGTTATGTATGTGTTTTCTTGTATGTTTGCTTGTCTTCCATAGCTTTTGAGTTTTAGGTTGAAAATGAGAATTTTGTGAGAAATCGATACTTTCGCGGTTGGAAATTGACGTAAACATGGTAGAATGTTTGTTGTCATGATGGGATTGGGTTCTGATTGATATATGTTGTTTTGGAAAATGTTTTGGGTTGAAAATATGGTTTTTGGGTTTTCAACAGCGCTGAAGGATTCTGAGTTTTCGCAGGTTCTCCTAGCGAGCCAATCAGCGAAGGGTAGCGAAGGTTCGCTACGGGTATTCGCCTAGCGAAGGCATGAGCGAAGGTTCGTTAGAGTGTTCGCCTAGCGAACTTTGGGTGTTTTTGGCTCTGTTTGGTTCTGACTTGGTTCGCCAAGTGCTCGCCTAGCGAACTTTGTGTCTGTTTTTAGCTAACAGTTGGTTCGCTGGAACATTCGCCTAGCGAAGGAGCTAGCGAATGCTCGCGAGGGAGGTTCGCCTAGCGAACAGTGCTGTTTGTGTAAATTTTGTTTTCTGCATAACTTTTGATCTGTGATTCGGTTTGAGGCGTGGTTTGATGCATTAGAAAGCTTATAAAATGTTTCTTTTTATGAGGATGGTTTTGAGATTGTTAGCTGATTAATTATGTCAAGAAGTCAGGAATAGTGTCATTTACCGACTTTTGTCGTTTTAAATGTGTATATTGGTTGTGTAACATACAACGTGGCATTGATATTAATGTGTATGCCTTGTATGATATTGTGTAATGATAATGCATGTGATGACATGTCGTGATGATAAAGTGTGGCCGAAAGGCAAATGAAGGTGATATGTTGTAATTGGTTTTATATGCATGTTTATGATTACATGTATGTGTGAAAATGAATTGCTTACGTGAAGTTCAATGTAGGTTAATTGGTGGCCGTATGGCATGAAAATTGCATTGTTGGATTGATTTCTAATGCATGAATAAAGATGGTGAAATAATTCATAATGATGAATTGTATGTGATTGTAAGAGATGAATGCATGACAATGTTTGTATACATGTATGCATTATAAGAATGTCATGAATCATTTTGTATGTGAAGCATAATGATTGCATTCTAGTGTTGAGGGATTCAAAGAGAATTCCGCTATGACATCGTGTGCCTATGTGAGGACCTAAAGCGGTGGTTATAGACGATCGTGTGCCTAAGGTGAGGACCTAAAGCGATCGGATCGTGTGCCTAAGGTGAGGATCTAAAGCGATCCATAAACGTCGTGTGACTAAGTGAGGACCTAAAGCGACGGGTGAACATTGTTGGCCCGACGGGGTGTTACTTCGGTAACAAGCAATGGTTCCAATAGTTCCTGAGTGAACTAGTGATGAGTCGGTACCGCATATGTAATTGCATAGAGTCGTTGTGTCGGTCTCTTGCATTTACATGAATCATGATTGCATTGTTATATGTGGAAAGTCACGATTGATTATTTGTGTGGGAAAATGGTGATGTACATTTATGATAAATGTATTGTGCATGTTGGATATGCATTGCTAAATGGTTGATTTTATGATTGAGCTTATGATAAGCCTTTGGGAATTGTTGTGCAATTGTGTTGGATGTAGTGAATTGTAAATGACATGTTTTGTGTATAAACATATGCATTGTATGAGAATAGGTGATTATGTGCATGAATGATATGCTTGGGTTGTGATATATGTTATATAATGGAATTTGTGAGTCATAGTGTATGTGGTAATAAATGTGTTATGTGTATTGTTAGGATGAAATATATAATTATATGCATCGATATTATGATAATGTTTCTAACCCTTTTGCTATTTTATAATGCTCTATGAGGCATTGCAGAGTAGGTTGCTGAAGGTTTTTTGTGAAGCTTAGGACTTCATTTCTTTTGGTCGGTCGACTCTGATATGTAGCATCGGGTAGCTAGGATTACATGATTATTTTGTGATACATTTGTATATGTATCTTGACTTGAATTGTTTATGTAAACATGATTCCGTGTTGACGGATAGTATTTGATATATATATATATATATATATATATATATATATATATGATGTCATTCGGTATTTAGATGTTTCCGCTTTTATTCTAAATATTGAGATGTGGGTGTAAGGACGAAGTTCCTATGTGCAAGTTACCCCACTGTTGCATATCTCTGTTGAGCAGGTGTTGATTGTTTTAATTTCACGTATAATGTGACATGCTTCTTTTATGCCATGCTTTGTAATTATACTCTGATGAAATTATTAATATATGCCTAAATGATTAATATGTGATTATTTGGGGGTATAGAAGGGGGTGTTACAGGGTCAATGATTTTTGAGGATAGGTACAAAATTCACTAGTACAACCTTTGGGAATGTGTAGAGCCTTGACTCCATGCTCGTAACGCTGAACCTTTGAACCCATGTTTTTTCTATATTTTTGTGTGCTGCATTCATGCATTCGTTTTGTAAGTTCCTGGATTGGCTGGAATTTTGGTAAAACAACAAGGTGTTCAATGCTGATGTCATGGTGTTGATGTTGCAGCATTGAGTCTTAGTACTGGGCTGTACTAAGTTGTGAAGGTTAACTATGTTTGATGTCATGGGCTTGATGTCATAACATTGCACTTAACACTGGGCTGTGTTAAGGTTGCTAGTTGCTGAAGTGGATGTCTGATGTCACATCGGTGATGTTGTAACATCAGACCTGCAGAACTGAAGCTAATGACAGCATGGGCTTGTTGTTATTAGGGTCGCGTATTAGCTGGAATTGTGGAGAGTGTTGACTCGTTGGATGAGAATATCTTGGGCTAGATATTTTCTGTTACATGGGAGATTTGATTGCAGGTTGTTGGAGAATTAAAAGGTGGAAGATTTAAAAAGATTTTGGGGATAAAATCTGTTTTAAAAGATTCAGTTTTTAATTAACAAATCTGATCAAATATTGTGACAAATCCAATCCAAATTCAAGGAGCTATATAAAGCGCACAAGACCAAGGAAGAAGGTACAGAAAACAGATTGAAGATCAAGAGTTGGAGGCTTAGAGTCTAGGGTTTGTTTAGAGTACTTGTAATCACACTATTCTAGGTTTGAATAGGTGTTGAATTTTCTGTCCTCTCTAGAAGCTGTGAAGCAATAGAGAGTTGTTGATTGATCGAAGCTAGGAAGCAAGATCAAGGGATCTCAAAGAGGTTGTTCTTTGAGTGTTTTAGGGGATTGGGTAGTGTTCTCATATCTAAGTGGTTTCTTAGGTAGAAAGTCACTAGTAGAGTATAAGTTTAGGAGATTGTCAACTGGTGTGTTGAGTCTGTAAATTATATCTACAAGTAGTGAATTTCATCCCTGGCTTGGTAGCCCCTAGACGTAGGTAGTTAGACCGAACTGGGTGAACAATTCCTTGTGTTTTCCTGTTGCTTATTCTGTCCATTATTGCAGAGTGTGTTGTTGTGACATCGCACCTTAACATCACACGTCTGGTACCAGAATTTCACGTTTCATTAAAAATACTTTAAACAAAGAAAATTTTCTCTTCTAGTCTCTCTTTTTCAAACTAAACTAAGACAATGATTTCAAATATTAGAAAGAGAGATCGCGTTATGGATTTCAGTAGAAGGAAGACGCACAAGTACACCTTCAAGGTTCCAAAACTAGAGGATTTAAGAGGGTTGGCAAGGATGATCACCAACCCTGATACTTTCAGAGCTAAGTACGGAGGACTGCTGTCTCTGTTAAGGGTCCATGTAATTGAAGGAATACTATCTACGCTGATTCAGTTCTACGATCTGGTCTATCACTGTTTCACATTCTCGGATTATCAGCTAGCACCGACGCTGGAGGAGTACTCTCACCTGACTGATTTACCCATCACTGACCTTTTCTGGACTGGAAGAAATTCCAAAAGATCAAACCATTGCAAGAGCAATCTATTTGGACGAGTCAGAAGTCAGGAATCACATGACCATTAAGGGTGAGATCCAAGGTTTACCAACTAAGTTTTTAATAAAGAAAGATCTGTACTTTGCTAGTATAAGGAACGTGACTGCTTTCGAGAGCGTCTTTGTCTTGCTCACCTACGGGTTATTTCTGTTTCCCAACATTGATGGCTTCGTTGATATCAATGCCATTAAGATCTTTCTAATTGGAAACCTCGTACCAACCTTGCTCGCAGATGCTTATCATTCTGTACATTTAAGGAATTTGTACAGTGGAGGAATGATCACATGCTGTGTACCCCTGCTATACAAATGGTTCACTTCCCACTTGCCCAAATCTTCCGCTTTTTGGGATCATAAGAGTACTCTACGTTGGTCACAGAGAATCATGTCTCTTACCAACTCTGACATAGACTGGTACAATCGAATCTATGACGGGATAAGAATCATTCACCGTTGTGGAAATTTCCCTAATATACCTCTCATAGGAACTAAAGGAGGAATTAACTATCCTCCATTTTTAGTCCGTCGTCAATTCGGATACCCGATGAGACATGTCCCGCGTAATGTTCATCTGGAAGGTCTTTTCTTCAAGGAAGGAGAAAATGACAGGGCACTAAAGGCAGAAATAATGCATGCCTGGAAATATGTTCATAGGAAAGGAAGAGAGTATCTAGGAAAACCAGACTGTATCTCTGTGGAACCATATCTCCACTGGGTACAAACTAGAGCTCTCAAGCTAAGGATGCCTTACCCTTGTCAAGAAGTTCTTCCGTTAAAGGAATCTGTCCTTTATTTCATGTATGATACGGAAAAACTCCAGGTTACTCTCAACAAAGTTCAATGGGAAAAGAAATCTTGGAAGAACAAGTACCGCATTCTCAATGTGGAGTGTGCCAAAATACAACAACTGTTAAAAGAAAAAGATGTTCTGATAGAGATTTTAGAGCAACATGCTGTAGAGAATCAAGACGACCGAAGGAATTTGCTCGCTCCTTTCACTTGGCAAAAGGATGACAACCCGACAACAGCTCAAGAGCCCCGGTCAAAGAAAAGGAAAATACCAGAACTAACACCCGAGTTCTCTTCAGAGAGGACTCAGGATCCATAAGCTTAGACATTTCCTTTTACAGCCCTTTGTAAATTACTGTATTTCCATTTTCGCAATCTTTGAATTCAATAAAACGGGGTTTTCCCACTGTATGATATTTGCAATCCAATTGTTGAAGTTTCTTTTGATTAAACAAAAATTTTAATATATAATCATTGCTTATCATTCATCATTCTCACATAACGCATTCTTCTTACTTACAAATCTCACACCAGTGTCTCGGTTCTAGAGCCAAACTGTCTCATTCGTACAATACTCAGGCTAATCGACAAAAGAAAATGGAGGATCTCGAGGAAGAGAACAGAGAGTTGAGAGAAGAAATCGACACTCTGAAGGAGGATCTGAGGAAACTTCACAATGACATGCAGTCTCTGCCAGCAGCTCAGATACGACAACAAAGGACTGTAATCTCAGAGATCACATCTACGCCCATAGTGGAAAAGTATGATCCTCGGTACAACATTCCTAAAGATCGTCCCTGGGGCATGCCACTCAACTATATCTCGGAAGGATATATTCCGCCGATCACGGAAGATCCAGAAACTGCAGCAGGAACCGCCGGGCCTGAAGGTTACAAACTTCGGGAAAGCGAAGATGCCAGGGGCATGACAGCAACTCCTGAAGGTTACAAACTTCGGGATAAGGAAGCACCAAGAGTCACTGTCGTAATGGCTTTACCATCACCCGTGGTACACACTGTCCCGGAAGGACAGATTCCATAGATACCTTCTGGTGGAAACGAAAGTATGTACGACAGATTGAATGAGTTCCAGGAACAATTCCTGGAGATACAGAAGGAACTGCATGCCATTCGCGGTAAGGATCTATTCGGAAAGGACGCCGCAGGCCTTTGTTTGGTCCCCAATGTGAAAGTTCTGCACAAATTCAAGGTGCCCAAATTTGAGAAATACAAGGGCAACTCTTGCCCTCAAAGTCATTTGGTGATGTACGCTCGAAAGATGTTAACTCAAATAGAGAACCAACAACTACTGATCCATTATTTCCAAGATAGTTTAACCGGTGCCGCACTCAAATGGTACATGGGTTTAAACCGCACCAAGATCGTCACTTTCATAGTTCTTGGCGCTGCCTTCATTCAGCAGTATAAGTATAACCTAGACATGGCACCGGACAGAGATCAACTCAGAGCCATGTCGCAGAAGGACAAGGAAACCTGTAAAGAATATGCTTAGAGATGGCGTGAAATTGCCGCCCAAATTTGTCCACCTCTTGAGGTAAAAGAGATGACAAAAATCTTTTTGAAAACCTTGAGCTAATTTTACTACGACCGAATGGTCGCCAGTGCGCCCAGCGACTTTACTGAAATGGTGAACATGGGAGTTCCCCTTGAAGAAGCAGTCTGAGAAGGATGTCTGGTCAAAGATACTGGACCATCAAGCAGTACCAAAAGATACGGTAGTGCTTTCCCTAAGAAAAAAGAGCAAGATATTGGTAATATCTCTCTCGAAAAGCAAAGGCAACGGTACCAACCAGTAACAACTGTAACTCCTGCTATCAACCCTGTGCCTATTCCAACGTATCAACCTCAGGTTGCTCAGAGCCAACCGAATCAACAACAATATCAACAAAGGACACAACAACCTCTTCAGCAGGCTCGTCCTCAGTACAACAACAACCGTACAACGCGACCACCAGGGTTCGACCCTATACCAATGTTGTACGTAGAACTGTTTCCACTACTACTGGTCAAGGGGCACGTCCAATCCAGGTCTCCTCTTACAGTACTGGAAAATCCTCCATTTTGGTTCAAAGCGGATCAGACTTGCCCTTACCATCAAGGAGGACCAGGGAATAACATACAAAACTATCTCAACTTCAAATCCGATGTGCAAAAGCTTTTCAGGAGCGGGGTCTTATCTTTCAAGGATACAAATCCAAATGTTCAGACGAACCCGTTGCCTCAACACGAGAAAGCTGCAGTCAATTTGATAGAGGAAGGATCTAACCACAACTATCAAATTCATGATGTACTCTTATTGGGAACCAACCGGGTCAAGATGCATTGCAGACAGAGCGGATATGGTCATGTGCCGCCTCATAATTATCACCAGTGTGATATCTGCTCTGAAGATAATCAAGGATGTTCTGTGGTGCAGTCAGCTCCACAGGAGCAAATGGATCTCGGATGGATCCAAGATCACCGAATCCGTGAGGTTAACATGACTTATAAAAATTCCAACATCATTCAAAACCACGACATCCGTGCGATGAATGTCAACTTGGTGGCAATGCACTCAAGGCAAAGCCAGCATCATAATCTGCCACGGTACGATTACGATTCTTGTCTGATCTGCTCGGTAAATAATCAGGGATTCTCTTTTGTACAAGAGGCCCTCCAGCGTCAGATGAATCATGGATGGATCCAGGATTACCGTGATAGAAGTCATTATCTAGTTAACATGATTCAAGTCTTTGATATTCATTTGATGAATACCAGTTTGGTGGAATTACAGGCTAAGCAAGTCCAGCTCGGTTTTCTGACTTCACATGATTATCAAAATTGTAAAGTATGCCATGAGAGTGACCAAGGATGTGCACTTATTCAAAGAATGCTTCAACACTTGTTGAACCACTGGTGGCTTTCGATCTATATGGATAAAGCTACACAACAGATAAGTATGACTGACAGGAACCCTACTAGGCATCAAAGGCAGGATGTTCGATCAAGGGAAACAGATCTAGTAAGGTTACACTACATACAAAGCGGACGTGACCGGGTGCCACCACACAACTATGAGCGCTGTAGAGTTTGCTCAGAGAATAACCAAGGATGCTACCTCGTGCGAGCAGCCCTTCAAAGTCAGTTAGACCACAAAGAGGTTCAACCATGTTCAAGCTCTGGTCCGATCAACATAATGTCAGACTATCTTCCCAATTGAGGCAAAGAAGTTGTCTTAATCCCTAAACGAGAAGTGGACAAAGATGTATGCGTCATAATCCCTTTACTCCATGAATCGAGAGTTCCTCTTGATAGTGGAAAGATTCTCAACCTCGAACCAATTGAGGCCGACTACGATGGTTAGAAAAATCAAAAGGCTCCTGTAGTTATCTATCTGCCGGGACTAGTACCGTACAAATCCGATAAAGCTATCCCTTACAAGTATGGTGCAACACCAATTGAGAATGGAAAGGAAACTCCATTACCCTCCGTCGTGAATATTGCAGACATCAGTCGAGTAACACGGAGCGGTCGGATCTTCAACCGAGGAGTTGGAGAACTCAGCAAAGAAAAGGAACCTCAAACAGAAGTTCCTAATCAACTATTGGGTCAATTCAGTAATCTCGACCTTTCAAAGAACAATGATGAGATGCTGAAGCTCATCCAGAAGAGTGAGTACTACATTGTTGACCAACTGTTGCAAACTCCTTCAAAAATCTCTGTGCTATCTCTTTTACTCAGTTCCGAAGCCCACAGAGAAGGTCTAAAGAAAGTCTTAGAGCAAGCCTTTGTAGAACAAGATGTGACAATAAGACAATTTGACAACATCATCTCCAACATCACTTCCTGTAACAACTTGGGGTTTAGTGATGAAGAATTGTCGAAAGAGGGCCAGAATCATAATATGGCACTCAACATTACAGTCAACTGCCAGGATGATGCTTTAGCCAGCATACTGGTAGACACCGGATCAGCTCTGAATGTTATGCCAAAATCCACTTTAATGCGACTATCATTTCAAGGATCGCTGATGAGAGGCAGTGAGGTCATCGTCAAAGCATTTGACGAATCCTGAAAAACAGTTATCGGCGAAGTCGACCTTCCTATAACTATCAGTCCTCACACTTTCCAAGTCACTTTCCAGGTCATGAACATCCGGGAAGCATACAACTGTTTGTTAGGAAGACCTTGGATACACGAGGCTGGGGCAGTCACTTCGACACTTCACCAGAAGCTGAAGTTCGTCAAGAATGACCAACTAGTCATAGTCTGCGGAGAGCAAACCTTGATCGTGAGTAACTTATCGTCGTCCACTTGTGTAGAACCAGAGGAGGTCATTGGAACTCAGTTCCAAGCACTCTCGGTAAGTAATGCGAATCAATCAGAAAGAGGAACATCGATTTCCTCGTACAAAGATGCTCTCGAAGTAATAAAAAATAACAATGCAAAAGGATAGAGACAGCTTATCATTCCTATGGATAACAAGACAAAGAAAGGTCTTGGTTTTTCTTTAACCTATACCCAGACTGCTACTAACGATGAAAGTTTTCATCCCATTTAGGACTTCTTCCGCAGTGGAGGTTTCCTTCACCCGGTATCTCAAGAGGTACATACCATCAACGAGGGTGACTTTTTCGATATAGATGAAGAGTGGAAGTCCTATCTCAATGAAGACGGTTATATGTCTCAAGGAGATGTGCATACGCCATATTGCTATCACGCACAAAGTCCGAGATATATACCGAGATCAGATGTCAAAATGATATACGAAGATTATGATCCGGAAGGATGCTGTGCTCCACCAAACTCATTAGAAGAGGACACTCTGATGAAAGACAACTTTGACCACGACTATTATGGCCCAATGGATGGCCTGCCTATCTGGCAGCCGTACTCGGGAGACTTGGGGCAAAAGAGTCAGCCCAACGATGCATATCAACTGAGCATTATTGAAAAGAATACATGCGTCCCCACCGAATCATGGGATCATTACTCAGGGCATTCTGAAGATATCCCGTACAATGATGAATTTGTAAAGAGCGCAGGACAAGAGTTCCTTAACTACGCTTTTCCTGAGGTCAACGTCATCGAAAGAGATGACTCCTCCAGTTCTAAAGAAGTGTGGGACACCTTAGGACAACCGAGTGGCAAGTACGACTTCCTGGTCAAGTAACCGCTCCTGAAAGCTCTCGTATCAGGCTCGAAGACATCAACCCACTGGATGGGGAGATTTACCTGAGAGTGCAAGAACTATGCAAGATACAGCTGAAGAATCCTCCAACGATAACTCTGCCTGGGAAACAGATTCCAACAATCCTGCTTCACCAAAAATCAGCGTCATTTCTGAAGACAAGTCAAGAAAGAAGGTACCAGACTTTGTGATTCACCGAGGAGTTCCCCGCCAATGGGTTGCTGTCAACGTTTCGAAAGTCGTTCATAAGTCTAAGTAATTGCCGTCTTTGTCTTAACCTTTCAGCTTACCTAGGTGAAACGGATGTTTTGATAGGGCTCACTTTCTGTAAATGTCTCTCTTCACTTCGCCCAAAGCGACAGAGTTTTGTTTTATAGGGTTGTAGTTTCAAGAATCGACAAAATCATAAATAAAATAACGTCGTTCTGTAATTTCCGCATTTTATTGTTGTTTTCTCTTTTCGTTTTTTTCAGAAAATGGTAATCCTAAAAACAACTCAAATAATAAAAACAAGCATTTTTCAGAAAATACACTGCACACACTCTTGCATTCTCTCTATCTCTCCTAAAAACAATCATCACGTCATGCAGATTGCTTGTTTTAAACCCCATTGAAACATACAATCCAACGCCTTTCCCAACTTTGAATTCCCTGTATTTGAGGCTGAAGAAGAAAATAACGAAGAAATTCAAGAAGAGATCTCCCGATTACTCAGACAAGAGGAAAGGTCCATCGAACCTCACAAAGAGTCATTGGAAACAGTAAACTTGGGTTCAGAAGAAGAGAGGAAAAAAGTCAAGATTGGGGCGCTGCTCAGTCCAACTGTCAAAGAAGGTTTGATAAAGCTTCTCAAAGAATTTCCCGATGTATTCGCTTGGTCCTATCAGGATATGCCAGGGTTGGATACCAGCATCGTGGAACATCATCTACCGTTGAGATCAGAATGTCCGCCGGTAAAACAAAGACTGAGACGGACTCATCCAGACATGGCCATAAAAATCAAAGAGGAAGTAGAGAAATAGATTGACGTGGGTTTCCTCGCCACATTAGAATATCCTCAATGGTTAGCCAACATAGTACCAGTTCCAAAAATGGATGGAAAAGTCAGAATGTGTGTAGACTACAGGGATCTGAAGAAAGCCAGTCTGAAGGATGACTTTCCCTTACCGCACATAGACATGCTGGTAGACAGTACTACAAAGTTCAAAGTCTTCTCCTTCATGGATGAATTCTCGAGCTATAATCAAATCAAAATGGGACTAAAAGATATGGAGAAAACTTCATTCATCACCCCATGGGGCACTTTTTGTTACAAGGTAATGCCGTTCGGTTTGAAGAACACCGGGGCAACCTATCAAAGGGCCATGACTACTCTGTTCCACGACATGATAAACAAAGAAATCGAAGTGTATGTCGATGATATGATTGCCAAATCTAAGACAGAAGAGGAGCATGTGACCCACCTGTCAAAGCTATTCGAGCGTCTGAGAAAGTAGAAACTCCGTTTGAATCCCAACAAATGCACATTCGGTGTCCGTTCAAGGAAACTTTTAGGGTTCATCGTCAGCCAGAAAGTAATTGAGGTTGATCCTGACAAGGTCACGGCCATTCAAGAAATGCCTTCTCCAAAGACTGAAAAACAAGTTAGGGGATTCCTGGGACATTTGAATTACATTTCCAGATTTATATTCCTTATGACCGCGACATGTGCGCCGATCTTCAAATTACTAAAAAAGAATCAGGATTGCGTATGGACAATAGACTGCCAAACCGCATTCGACAGCATCAAGGAATACCTTTTGAACCCACCGATTCTATCACCTCCAGTAGAGGGAAGACCACTGATCATCTACCTAACAATCTTGGAAGACTCCATGGGTTGTGTACTTGGCCAACAAGACGAAACGAAGAGGAAAGAGTCTGCCATTTACTATTTAAGCAAGAAATTTACCGACTGCGAGACTCGGTATACTATGCTTGAGAAAACTTGATGCGCTCTGGCTTGGGCAGCAAAACGTCTTCACTAGTACATGATTTGCCACACTACTTGGTTAATTTCCAAAATAGATTCGATCAAGTACATCTTTGAAAAACCTACTCTCACGGGAAGGATCGCCCGTTGGTAGATGTTGTTATCAGAATACGACGTCGAACACCATAACTCATCTCCCTACCAACCTAAAATGAACAGAGCGGTAGATGCTGCTAACAAGAACATCAAGAAGATCGTTCAAAACATGGTTGTAACCTACAAAGACTGGCACGAGATGCTACCCTATGCTCTTCACGGTTATCGCACATTTGTCCGCACTTCAACAGGGGCCACCCCTTTCTCTCTAGTATATGGCATGGAGGCAGTGCTTTCCATAGAAGTAGAGATCCCATCAATCCGGGTATTGATGGAAGCTAAGTTAACAGAAGCTGAATGGTGTCAAAGTCGACACGATGAACTGAATCTGATCGAAGAAAAGCAAATAACGGCTCTATGCCACGGTCAGTTGTATCAGCAGAGAACAAAGAAAGTGTTTGATAAAAAGGTCCGACCTAGCGTCTTCAGAAATGGAGACCTCGTGCTCAAAAAGATACAATCATTTCTCACTGATTCCCGGGGCAAAGTGACTCCGAATTATGACGGCCTCTATGTGGTGAAGAAAGCCTTCTCAGGCGGCGCCTTGAGACTCGCAACCATGGATGGAGAGGAATTTGCCTACCCCACGAATGTTGACGTAGTCAAGAAATACTTCGCCTAAACAAAAAAAAAACGTCTCGGTGGATTGAAAACCCGAAAGGGCGGTCCAGGCCAAAATTAGAGACATAAGAAAAAAATCATCCCGATGTATTGGAAATCTCAAAGTACAATCCAGGCAAAAGTTAGGGATTAATGGCAAGTAACTACGTCTAACAAAGGGGCAAATCCCCCAGCAGCAGTCATGCCATCCATCAGGAAAACTCCAGTCAAGGTCATCTTCGACAGAAGCTCAGGATGTCCGGAATTCAAATTTGGTAGAAGGAATACAGTCGTTATGTTTCAATGTAGCCCTTTTCCCTTAAATTACCATTTTCTAACTTTGTAAAAACTCTATGGGATCACGCACTTGGATGATTTCCATCCTATCAATAAAAGTTGAGCCCAAGTGCTTTTGTTTTCAATTCTTATTTGTTTTAACTTTACAGAACGACATTTTTACATGATTAACGATTCTTGAAATAAGATAAAAATGAATTTACTGGTCAAATTTTTCTGCTTTTAAAATAAAGATTGCAATTCTTTTGACTGTCGAACATCGAAAGAACATCGATTGCTTCTCCAAAGGCGGTTAAGCTTCAAAGTGCAGAATCAAAGTACTCCTTCTAAACCAGTACGCCTGAACAAAGGATCAACTGTATCAGATGTGATTTTCCCATCTGATATCCTCGGCAGAGTTCTTACCTCCTAAGTCCGACCAACGTTTTTCCCCGCGGGAGCTACTTTTTCCTAAGCAAGGCAGAATTGTTATCTTGAACCAATGATACTTTTCATCCCCTGCAATGGCCGAGTATCCAGTTATGTTCACCCACTAGTCTGTATGTCGTGTCAGTTTTGTCAGCATCAACATACATACATCATGCCTTATTTGAAGGTTCGAGAAAGACACAAGAAAGGGGGGTTTGAATTATGTTTTTCACTCTTAAAAACGTTTCGCCTCTTATCTTTAAAGCACTAAGAGAACATCAGAGTTCATTGAGAGAACTCAGACTTGTGAAGTAGCATTCAGACTTATCAATGCGTAAAGCATATATGACAGGAAGAGTCTGAATAAGATATGCATCATTCAGAACTTGCAGTGCGGAAGCTTATCAGAGTTAGGATGTAAGGTTCTGAGTTGTTAATGTAAGGTTCTGATAATTTTGAGTAAGACATAAACAATAAATCAAAGCATAACCAAGAGTAAAGAACACATGATATATCCTGGTTCACTTGAGCCATTCCCAAGCTAGTCCAGTCCACCCTCCTCAGGTGATTTCGCCTTGATCACAAGGACTTAATCCACTATAACCAATCTCGATTACAGATGCACGGGCAACAGCCGGTGACTAACAACCTGCACAACCGCAACTGTGACTAACCCACAATGAACCGTTCAGGGATTCAACTTAATGAATATAACGAACATTGACCTGCAGGTTCCAATCTTGCAAGATCTACTGCTAGGATTTCACAGCTAAACGTTCAGAGATTCATCTCAACGAATATAACATTTACTGACCCTATTTCAGGATTTTCCACAATGACACCAAGTCATTGTCTTCTCAAGTCTCCGGTCACACTGACCACTCAAGGAATCCTAATTCACATAGAATTAGTTGTTCTGGAGATTCCAAAGATGCTTCTTAACAAGAAGATTACTCCTAAGTTTAAGTACATAAGAACACACAAGTGTTCAAGCAAGATATGAGCAACAGCTCCTTGCTATCTTAAGATTCTACAAAGATGTATGTTGATTTGACAGTTGATGACATCTTGTAGATCTTCTTCTTCTTCGTCTTCTTTGTTGAGCAAGCTTCGAGCAACAACTCCTTACTTCAGATCTTCAATATAGCTCGGACGAAGATGGTGGTTAATGACTTGACTGATTTGCAATGTTGTCTTCTTCATCAACAACTTCTGTTTCAATTGTTGTTGTTTTGTTGGTTTATGATCTTGAGCTTCAACAACAATGGTCGTGTGTAAATGGTGATAGCTTTGGATATTAAGTGTTTCAACGAGAACTCATCTTTGTGGCTATCATTTCATCAACTTTAACTTGCTAGAAGCGCATACTCATTTCCTTTAAATAGCCAAGTAAAATATAGTCGTTAGAGAGCTTTTGGCCATTTGAAAAGAGTCGTTATGCAATGATTAAAGTTGTACTGCCATATCTTCTTTTTACTAAAGAGGTGATGGGATTGGTCTTTTAGAATCGGTGTACAGTCATTGCTAACGGTAACATTTGTCTTCAAATCTTCAGAGGCTTCTGATGGTAATTAATAGAAGCATGAGTAGAGACTTTATAACTGGGTCTTCAGATCTTTCAAGTCTTCCGTCTTCAGAACTTGTCCATTAGGAATCTGTCTTCAGAATCTTTAGCACTTGACCTTTGGAACCATAATCTTCAGAACTCTTCAGTCTTCAGAGTCTTTCTACACTTGGTCTTCAGAGTCTTCAACCATCAGAACTTCAAGTCATTGGAATCTTCAGCACTTCGGTTCTCCAAAAGATTATCTCTTCAAAAGCTTCGCTATCTTCAGAATCATAACCACTCTCAGAGAGCATCCACAAGAGCATTGCAACAACAATATCGACATCCTTGGATCTGACTAATTATGATCAGATACAGAAGCATACTTGCTTCTTGCGACTTGTGTCACACATAGTAACTTTGCATATAATCAATTATGCACATTTGGCTGGTGCTTATTGGATCTGATATCTTCCATGATTATGATCTGCATACAACACACATTAGAACATAAAATGGTTCTTTCACAAATACTATTGTTATCATCAAAACATAGAGACGACTTGCAGAGACAACTCTTTCTCTAACAATCTCCCCCTTTTTTATGATGACAAAACCATGTATTTTGATTGAACATTTTATACAAGGTAATCACCAAAACTAAACATATTCAGAGTCCAGAACAACAGCTCCACTTGAATGTGTTATCCCCAAAATTTTATCTGTGATCATCTAGAATCTCATATGATCCAAAGACTCACAAAATAACAATTTTAGTTACCAGAACAAAGAATACAAAAGGAACACTTCTCTATCTTGTATTTAGAGTTTGACTTTGAACACAAGCCTTCATCTCAGAGCCTTGTTACTGTAACAACTCAGTGGTTCATCAAAGCTTGATTCTTGATCTGATATTAATAGAAGGATAATTTAGTGATCAATCACTGAGAGCAAGAGTTGTCTCTATAAGTCAATCTATGTTTTGATGTTAACAATACGTATTTGTGAAAGAACTATTTTATGTTCTAACATGTGTTGTGTGCAGATCATAATCATAGAAGATATCAGATCCAACAAGCACCAGCTAGATGCGCGTAAACGATTATATGCGAAGTTACTATGTGTGCCACAAGTCGCAAGAAGCAAGAACATGTCTGTATCTGATCATGATCAGTCAGATCCAAGGATGCTGATATTGCTGTTGCAATGCTCTTATGGATGCTCTCTGAAAGTGGTTGAGATTCTGAAGATAGCGAAGCTTCTGAAGAAGATAATCTTCTAGAGAATCGAAATGCTGAAGACTCACATTACTTGAAGCTCTGAAGGCGGAAGGCTCTGAAGATCAAGTGCTGAAGACTCTGAAGACGGATTCCTAATGGATGAGTTCTGAAGTTTTGGAAGACTTGAAGTAGTAAAGGATAATGTTTTTAAAGACAAGTGCTGAAGTTCTGAAGACTGATTCCTAATGGACTTTTTCAAAAGAATGAAGACTTGACGTATCAGATATCCTGTTAAGAAGGCTCTACTCATGCTTCAATAAATTACCATCAGAAGCCTCTGAAGTTTGGAAGCCAAGTGTTACCGCTGTGAACGACTATACACAGTGCTCAAGAAAGATATATCCTGTCACTTCTCCCACAGCAAAAAGGAGATGTGTCAGTATAACTAATTATTACACAACTTCTCTTTTCTAACAGACAACCGTATTTCAACGGCTATATTTTACTAGGCTATTTAAAGAAAGGAGTAAACGCTTCTGAAGGTATCGATTCAGTCCATGATTGGAGAATTGATCAAAGTCATTGCGTGAAGATAGCAACAACGATAAGTTCTCATTGTAACACTTAAACATTCAAAGCTATCACCATTTACACATGACCATTGTTGTTGAAGCTTAAGATCATAAATCAACACAACAACAACAAATTGGAACAGAAGCTGTTGATGAAGAAGACAACATTGCAAATCAGTAAAGTCATCAACCACCTTCTCGTCAGCGCTACATTGAAGATCTGAAGCAAGGAATTGTTGCTCAAAGCTTGCTCAACCAAGAAGACGAAGGAGAAGAAGATCTACAAGATGTCAACAATTGTCAAATCATTATACATCTTTGTAGTTTCTTAAGATAGCAAGGAGATGTTGCTCACATATTGCTTGAACACTGTGTGTTCTTTGTACTTAAACTTAGGAGTAATCTGCTTGTTAAGAAGCATTATTGTAATCTCCTATTAACTAATTCTTGGTGAATTAGGATTCCTTGAGTGGTCAGTGTGACCGGAGACTCGAGAAGACAATGGCGCGATGTCATTGTGGTAAATCCAGAAATAGGGTCAGTAGTGTTATATTCATTGCGATGAATCCCTGAACGTCTAGCTGTTGAAATCCTAGCAGTAGATCTTGCGACATTAGAACCTGCAGGTCAATGTTTGTTATATTCATTAAGTTGAATCCCTGAATGGTTCATTGTGGGTTAGTCACAGCTGCGGTTGTGCATGTTGTTAGTCACCGGTTGTTGCCCGTGCATCTGTAATGGAGATTAATTATAGTGGATTAAGACCTTGTGTTCAAGGAAAAATCACCTGAGGAGGGTGGACTGGATTAGCCTTTGTGGTAAACCAGGATATATCATGTGTTCTCTACTTTTATGCTTAATGTCTTTGTTTATGTTTGTATATTGAGGATCAGAACCTTACATAAGCAAGTCAAAATCTTGCAACTCTGATAAGCTTCCGCTCTGCAAGTTCTGAATGATGCACACAGTGTTCAGACTCTTATTGGTTCTCACGCTCTAAGCATTGCCAAGTTTGAATATAACTTCGCAAGTCAGAGTCTCTCAACGAACTCTGATGTAACGTAAAGTGTCTTATTGACAAGAAGCAAAAAGTTGTTAAAAGAGTAAATACACAATTCAAACCCCCCTTTTCTTGTGTCTTTCTCGTACCTTCAATTGGTATCAGAGCTCCGGTTCTGTTATTGATGGATATCAAACACTTAACAGTGTCAGAAAAAGATCCGGATGCGGTGCGTAGAAATACTCCGGGTGAGATTGAAATCCACTTACAATTTCTGTAACAGTTCAAAAGATGACTGTGTACAAAATTGTAATCAACTGGATTACTTGAGCAAGTCACTGATTCTGGAAGTTTTTGCAGTTGTCAACAACTAAATCTTCCTATCTTAAGGTTTGATGAAGTTTGAAGAATCAGCTGATACGATAGATTCATCAGATAAGAAGTAGTATCTGTTGAATGTTTATCTCAGAAGATACGTGTAAATGAACCACGTATTTTGCTCAAGGTTGAATCATCAGAACACAAGAAGTATTGTTTGCTGAAGATTAATTCTTTATGAGTTTTTGAGATGTTTTCAAGAAACGAATTAGGTTCACCCTTGACTTTCTCGTTTGAAATTCATTCCGAACTTCTTCATGTAAAGAAGAAAGATTGTTGTTCTACGATTTTGAACTTCAGAATGAAGTCTATTGACTTCAGAAAATTGAAGAATTCAAACTCTTAAGAAATGATTCAACATCTGAATCTTGAATGATCTAGAGGTTAAAAGATTCATGAAGAACTGAATATTGTTTTCTTGGTAAGTCATGCAGAAAATTGATAGAATATTCAGGAAGAAGAATTTCAAAGATTCATCAAGCACTTGATCAAGTATGAACTCTTAAGTTTTTACTGAATCAACACAACTAAGTTCTGATGACTTGAGACTATCTCTCAGTTGAATCAAACGTCATTGATCAGATCTCTATCTGATAAGTTTCTCAGAACTTCCTTAGTCCAGAATCAGAAGGTATTAGTCAAAACACTTAAATCTTCTTCTCAAGTCAAAAAGACTTCAGTTGCTGATGTCTTTCAGAATGAAGAAATCAGCTGACACTCCCTTCATAAGTAAATATGATGTTTTAAGCTGGGTCAGCATTGTGAGACCAAGGTGTATCATGCAAACTATGTTTCATGTTGTACATATGCTGGATGATAGTCAGCTCTAAATTTGATATGCATCTGTTTGAAGAAACAATGTCAGAAGATGTCGTGGAAATCAATTCTAGAAGCACATAATTTTAAATGGTTGATGATTATAAATTAATGATCTTCTAGAGAGCTTGATGGAAGCTTGTAGTTCTGACTACGCAGATTTAAAGTCTCTGATTGGTTGTTCTCAGAAGTCAGATGAACAAATCTAAACAAGAAAAGAATGAATCATCTGAAATATGATTCTTATGATCAGAATGTAGGAGATATCTACATTGTTCAAACTCAGAGTTATACATAATTCAGCCAATATCCGGTTGCTATCTCTGAAGGAAGTTGAAGATGAAAGACGATGATCAGGTGGCTCAAATTGGAATGCACTCAATTGTAGTAAGGCAATAAAGTCGACATATTTTACAAAAGAAGAAGATCAGAGTCAGAGTGAAAAAGGACTTAGATAGTCTGAAATGATCTCTGTATCTTTGGGAAATTTGATGAGTATGATTGAACAAGAAGGAAAGGATTTTTGCAGATTGATTCTAGCTCTCTATCTAGTATCAGAAGCTCAGAAAATGATCACGTTCTTCAGGAACCAGAATGCAAGAGAATCTTGAAGAATCCGAGAACCCATAACAGTTCACTCAGAAGTAAGCAGAATCAGAATGACATTGGTTAAAAGCTCAGAAAAGAATGCACTCATAAAAGGTATGACATAGAGATTCCAGATTCATTAGAAAGAAAGATCGGAGTCAAAATGGAATGCATTAAGATAAGTCTGTATTGATCTCAGGTACCATCCTTCTTTCATTTATGACTTATTTAAATTTATGATAACAACCGGAAACACTTTATCAAGTTTTTTGGTTATGCGGAGTTAAGCTTCGTGAGAAGTGATCAGAAATATATTTAGAAAATCTTTTGTCCTTTTCCGTATGTGTCTGCATATGCTTTTTGAAATAGTTAAAGTAAAATAGTCACATATGTAAGATTCTCCTCATCATGTCATTCACTCTGCTTGACCACATCCTATAACCCATAAGTACACTACAACTAGTACTCCTATTCCAGACCTAACTCTCTCTCTCTCTCTCTCTCTCTCTCTCTCTCTCTCTTAGAGTCCCTTTACCTAAACTAGTTAGTCTAAGAAACTATGATGTTCAATTAAATTGAACGACATTCTTTTGATTTTTTAATCTGTCCAAATCTCTACTTGGGAAAATCTCAGCCATCCAAATTTCCTTGATAAACGCATATTGAGTGGTACCCTGACCAAAATAGCTCATCGCCTAGGCAATAACACCTAAACCAGGCATGGTCATATTCTGACAAGTCAGGATTCTCTTTTAGTATTGAAAATAGTAAAAAATCTTTTTGCCTGCATTCTTGGCTATGCGTTGATTAATGATTAATAAATAAAAACCTTGAAACTAGAAAGCGTGTCTTTTGGTCTTCTCTTAGAATTAATGACTTCATAATGCAGTTACTACAACCACCTAACTTTTGCTAAGAATAAAGTGCATGTATATCTCTTTGATCTTCCCTAGAATAACAGACTACTTATCTGTCCTCATTTTTTAGACTACACCTAAGAATTCCAGTCTTCTTAAATCATTCTCAATTGTTGACCCATTCAGTTCAAACTCCTCCATCCATCTATTTTAAGTCATAACATATTCCAAAAGAATTCTCCACTATCTCTCATTCCCAACCTTCCTTTCACCCTAACCGCAATCCAAAATGACTCCAAGAACCTTTTATGGCAATGATGATCTCCTTGAAGTCATCAATGAAAAACGACCAAATCCATTGGATACTGATCATGATTTTCATCTTGGCATTCACTTTCAAAATTGGAATGGATACATACATATGCTAAGAGGTTCAATTTATCCGAACATGTTAAAATCCTTTTGGATCAATGCCTCTGTTAGCGATAATGGTCTGACGATTTCTTCTGACACTTATGGTCTCCCAGTCACCATCAACGCCACAAAAATCTCTGAAGCCATTGACTGTCCACCAGGAGGTGTCACTCCCAACCATACATCCATTCGATGCACCTCCGTTGCTGAAATGTACTACATGTTTGATAGAGGATCTTCCTTTGAACCAACGAAACTTGAAAAACTTTTGCCTATTGCTAGAGGTTAGTTCAAGTTCATCCTAACAAATATTAAACCCCGCAATACAAACAAAGATTTTCTGTATCATGATGACAAGCTTCTCATCATGTGCCTTCTTAGGAGAACTCCTATTGATCTGTCTCAAATAATCTTTGACCATCTCAAAGAATCAATTCTTATGTCAAGACCATTGGATAAATCTTTCATTCCTTACGGAAGAGTCTTATCTGAAGTACTATTCAGAGTAGGAATTGTGCAAGCAATTTACAGAATTTGGTGTGGCCCAGACACTGCTCTGAATAGGAATTTTTGTGAAACCTTTGACAGTAGTTGGTTCTCTTAGGATAAGTTAGTTGCTGTTTGGAACTAGGTTAAGGAATCAGTATGAACTGATTTGTTAAGTATATGTCTGTACTGTTCGTGTTTTGCACTTATGATAAATGAATCAATGCTTCCGTCTGTCTTGTCATTTATACTCACATCTGTATGAAATCCGTTCCTAAAATTTTTATCACTCTCTAAAAGGATTACATTTCTTAAACAATTATACCTCTATCATAAACCTAACAATGATTAGAAATGATGCAAGGTTAACAACATCACCTGTCTTCAAAGATAAGTAGATATTTCAAATTTAAACAAAGATCTCTTAGAAATGAAACTGGCAATTACTCAAGCAAAAGAAAAGCTGCATACCTCAAGAACCGATGATTCTGAAAACTTACTCTCATCTTCCTCATCATCATTAGGCTCTTTTTAGTCTAATCCTTAGGAACGTATCCTCATTAAATCTATGTTTTGATTACCTTGAACCTTTTAGGATTAAGCTCAACCTATGCTTTATATTTTAAAACCATTTTGTGGTTCTGTGTTAAAGGTTGCATCTAAGTATCCATTAATGAAAATAACTAATCTCTAAAGATGTTGATCACTAGAACTGTTCCTTATCATATCAATCTTCGTATGCTTAAATGCTCAGACGCTCTAAACTTTTTGATGATGTAAAAAAGGGGGAGAAATATAATATGATTTTGATTGGAAAGAAAAATCTTAAAACAGAAGAATACAACTCAAACAAGTAATCAATCATATAAAACGCGTTACTACTAACGTTTGTTGTTTGATGTTCAACCAAGGAACTCTGAACAAGTTCACTAGGCATTCTAAGAACAGGTTAAGAAAGAAGAACTCTGTTAGAAGTTCTTATGAACTGTTGGTCATATTATAGAAGTTGTACACTTCGTGAACATGTGTTCAGAATCAGATCTACCCAGTACTGTTCAGAAGTTGAGAACTATCTAAAAGTCAAAGCTTATCTTGATCTCTGTCTCACTTGGTTCAGAAGCTGTAAACTATCTAAGAATATGAGATTTAGAACGTAAAAATCAGAAGAAGAAGTTTCTGAAAGTAGCCAAGACAAAGTCTACATCTCAAGATGCTTATTCAGAAGAACTGTGCAAATCAGAAGTTAAGAACTGTCTGAAGATCCGGAGTGAAGATCCAAGAATAAGTAGTTCTGATGTCTACCAAGAACCAATTAAGAAGAAAATGATTTGGTATCAGACTAAATCAACAAATGGTAATCAGGCTCAGTATACATAAAGATTGGTATCAGACTCAGTCTACAGTAATATCAATTAGAGCTAAGCTGTGAAATGTTTTACATACCTTCATTGGTATCAATCTCAGCACACTAAGGAAATACCCTTCAAGTGGTATGAAAAGAATTCCTTCAGTTGGAATCAAACACAACATACTCTGGTATAACTCAGTATCAGACTAAGATTAAAACATGTGTACGAGTTTCAGAATCAAGTGTTGATTGATCACAATAATTAACCTTCAATTGGTATCTGATCAAAAATCAAGCTTTGATGAACCACTGAGTTGTGATAGTAACAAGGTTCTGAGATGAAGACCTGTGTTCAAAGTCAAACTCTGAAGAAGTCATGATCTTTATTGGTGATTAAAAACTCATATTCCTGAATTACGATTCTGAAGATTCCAATATCTGACTTATGGAAATTAGGGGGAGACTACCCAGAAGATTCAATTACAAAATCTAAAGTCTTCACAAAGTCTGAAACTCAGGGGGAGTTTCTCAAAAGACAGTGTATATCTCTGATGAATAGCGATGCTATGTTGTTCGATAAGAACTATTCTGTTTGTGCTTAAATGAATCTGCTGAAAAGTAGAAATGCTTCAGATGTCTCTGAAGATTATAAGCTCTGATACGACTATAAAGAAACTGAGTTCTGAAGATCTGAAGATGAAAGTTCTGATGAACTAGTCCAGATACTAAAGAATCTCTATTTTCTAATAGACAAGATAGAGAAGTAATCCTTTTCTATTCTTTGTTCTGGCAACTCAAGTTGTTATTATGTATATCTTTGGATCATATAAGATTCTAGATGATCACAGATAAAACTTTGAGGATAACACATTCAGGGGGAGTTGTTGTTCCAGACTCTGAATATGTTTGTTTGGTGATTACCTTGTATAAAATATTCAATCAAAATACTTGGTTTTGTCATCATAAAAAAGGGGGAGATTGTGAGAGAACTATTTTATGTTCTAACGTGTGATGTGTGCAGATCATAATCATAGAAGATATCAGATCCAACAAGCACCAGCCAGATGCGCGTAAATGATTATATGCGAAGTTACTATATGTGACACAAGTCGCAAGAAGCAAGAAAGTGTCTGTATCTGATCATGATCAGTCATATCCAAGGATGCTGATATTGTTGTTGCAATGCTCTTGTGGATGCTCTCTGAAAGTGGTTGAGATTCTGAAGATAGCGAAGCTTCTGAAGAAGATAATCTTCTAGAGAACCGAAGTGCTGAAGACTCTCATGACTTGAAGCTCTGAAGGCGGAAGGCTCTGAAGATCAAGTGCTGAAGACTCTGAAGACAGATTCCTAATGGGTGAGTTCTGAAGTTTCGGAAGACTTGAAGTAGTAAAGGATAATGTTTTTAAAGACAAGTGCTGAAGTTTTGAAGACTGATTCCTAATGGACTTCTTCAAAAGACTGAAGACTTGACGTATCAGATATCCTGTTAAGAAGGCTCTACTCATGCTTTAATAAATTCCCATCAAAAGCCTCTGAAGTTTGGAAGTTAAATGTTACCGTTATAAATGACTGTACACAGTGCTCAAGAAAGATATATCCCGTTACTTCTCCCACAACAAAAAGGAGATGTGTCAGTACAACTAATTATTACACAACGTCTCTTTTCTAATAGCCAACAGTATTTCAACGGCTATATTTTACTGGGCTATTTAAAGAAAGGAGTAAACGCTTCTGAAGGTATCGATTCAGTCCATGAATGGAGAATTGATCAAAGTCATTGTGTGAAGATAGCAACAACGATGAGTTCTCGTTGTAACACTTAAACATTCAAAGCTATCACCATTTACACATGACCATTGTTGTTGAAGCTTAAGATCAGAAATCAACACAACAATAAATTGGAACAGAAGTTGTTGATGAAGAAAACAACATTGCAAATCAGTCAAGTCATCAACCACCTTCTCGTCAGCGCTACATTGAAGATCTGAAGCAAGGAGTTGTTGCTCAAAGCTTGCTCAACCAAGAAGACGAAGAAGAAGAAGATCTACAAGATAACAACTGTCAAATCATTATACATCTCTGTAGTTTCTTAAGATAGCAAGGAGCTGTTGCTCACATCTTCCTTGAACACTTGTGTGTTCTTTGTACTTAAACTTAGGAGTAATCTGCTTGTTAAGAAGCATTATTGTAATCTCCTGTTAACTAATTCTTGGTGAATTAGGATTCCTTGAATGGACAGTGTGACCGGAGACTCGAGAAGACAATGGCGAGATGTCATTGTGGTAAATCCAGAAATAGGGTCAGTAGCGTTATATTCGTTGTGATGAATCCCTGAACGTCTAGCTGTTGAAATCCTAGCAGTAGATCTTGCGAGATTAGAACCTGCAGGTCAATGTTCGTTATATTCATTAAGTTGAATCCCTGAACGGTTCATTGTGGGTTAGTCATAGCTGCGGTTGTGCATGTTGTTAGTCACCGGCTGTTGCCCGTGCATCTGTAATCGAGATTGATTATAGTGGATTAAGACCTTGTGTTCAAGGAGAAATCACCTGAGGAGGGTGGACTGGATTAGCCTTTGTGGTGAACCAGGATATATCATGTGTTCTTTACTCTTATGCTCAATGTCTTTGTTTATGTTTCTATATTGAGGATCAGAACCTTACATAAGCAAGTCAGAACCTTGCAATTCTGACAAGCTTCCGCTCTGCAAGTTCTGAATGATGTACACAGTGTTCAAACTCTTATTGGTTCTCACGCTCTAAGCATTGCCAAGTCTGAATATAACTTCACAAGTCAGAGTCTCTCAACGAAAACTGATGTAATGTAAAGTGTCTTATTGACAAGAAGCGAAAAGTTGTTAAAAGAGTAAATACATAATTCAAACCCCCCATTTCTTGTGTCTTTCTCGTACCTTCACAATCAACGCTTGATTCTGAATCTAATACCAATGTTAATCAAGATTCTTAGTATGACACCAAAGTAGGCTGAGTTTGATACCAACTGAAAGGTATCTTCGTAGTATGCTAAAATTAATACCAATGAAGGTATTTGAAATCATTTCACAGCTTGGCTCTATAGACTAAGTCTGATACTAATCATTATATACTGAGTCTGACTACCAAGTGTAGATTTAGTCTGATACCAAATCATTTTTTTTCTCAATTGAATTCTT
Source organism: Lathyrus tuberosus (assembly GCA_022829125.1). Lineage (NCBI taxonomy): Eukaryota > Viridiplantae > Streptophyta > Magnoliopsida > Fabales > Fabaceae > Lathyrus > Lathyrus tuberosus. Next base: position 11,812,280 of record JALAZF010000102.1, read on the forward strand.
GGTGAAAATTAGAACTTCTTCTCCTTGGATCTTCAATCCAGTTCTTCAGATAGTCTTCGACTTCTGATTTTCTTAGTTCTTCTGAAGAGCATCTTGAGATGTAGACTTTGTTTTGACTGCTTTCAGAGCTTTCCTTCTTCTGATTCTTATGTTCTGAATATCATACTCCCAGACAGCTTGAAGCTTCTGAACCAATTGAACAGAGATCACGATAATTTTGACTTTCAGAAAGTTCTCAACTTCTGAACAGTGTTGGGTAGATCTGATTCTGAACACATGTTCACGAAGTGTATAACTTCGATCATATGAACAAACAGTTCATAAGAACTTTAACAGAGTTCTTCAATTTAACCTGTTCTGTAAGAATGCCTAGTGAACTTGTTCAGAGTTCTTCGGTTAAATATTAAACATTCGTTAGTGGTAGACGCATTATCAATGATTTACTTGTTTGAGTTTTGCATTCTACTATTTCTATCAAAATCATATTTTCTATTTCTCCCCCTTTTTGACATCATCAAAAAGTTTGAGCATATAAGCATTTAGAACATAACCAATATGATAATGAACAGTTTAATAATTTCAAAAGATATTTCATTAAATTCAAAACATAGACTCTTCAAAGTCCTAACTAGTTCAGAGTTAAAAGTTGAATGATTAAGCATTTTAAGTGTTATGAATGTGAAAATGAACATTCATTCCGAAATCAACCTTAAGCATTTTTCATTGATTAATTGATTTGGAACTTATACAGGGAGCAGAGAATCAACACAAAACAACACAAAACGATAATTACATCTAATCAACAAAGCATAACAACGATCAAGGTTTTAAAACTTAATCATCAAAATCTTCAACATTATCCACTCTTTCACATCTGGTTTCGGTCGGTGAAGATCCTAGTCCAAGCCTGCTTATTAATTCCCAGGCCTTTTCTTTCAATATTATTTCAGATAATACCCTTCCATAAGGAATATACGAGTGCATCTGATTTCTTGAGACTTTGATAGAGTGTCTTATGTGGTTGAAAATTGTTTTGGGAAGATCTATCGTTACGTGATGCGTTAGGAGGAAGACAAAAATTTTGTCATCATGCATCATAGTGCCTTTAGCAGTTGCACGAGGACGAAGGTTGGTTAAGGAGAATTTGAACCAGGTTTTTGAAGAAGGAAGAAGCTTCTCAGGGTTGTTTGGTTGATAAGGAACTAAATCTTCAAACAGAACCTTGCACCTTTCCACCATGCTTAAATCAGATTGATAATCATCAATCGTGGCTCCGAAGGAGACATATCTAGTGATTTTCTCTACCGAGGAGACAGAGATAGCGATGGGTGAAAATGGACTTCAGACCATATAGTGTTTCCATCATTACTGACTCTAGCAGAATTCCAGAATTCCTTAACAAGGTCTGGAAAGATGGGACCATTCAGTAGTGAGTAATAGCACTGCCAAGACTGAGCTTGCATGCTTCTTATTATTTCCAAACCATTATCTCTGAGACGAGATAAGTTAGGTCTTTTCTCATAAATAACTTTTAAATTCTCTTTTCTTCCTAAAAAGGTTGGGCCAGTTCTCTAAGAAGCCATCATCTTTGTTGTAGTTCAAATAAGGGTTTCAGGAGGATGATAATTTAGATTTGAGGATGAATTAAGATGAATGAAAGTCCTATTATTTATAGGTGAGTGAGAGTGAATAGTGATGACCGAATCGGTACCAAAGATTTGTGTTTACTATTTCCTAGGAAAGTCATGATTGCCTAGGGTATACTAAAAGGTGTAGATGCATGGGAAAGGAAAACGGAGCAGTTACCTAATTTAATGGGAAATATTAATCGGTTAAGGGTAATAACTACTCTTCTGTGAGTGGCAAACGTGGCTGATGTATTTTAATGATGGTGGTTTCTTGAGTCACTCAAAATCTTTCAAATGTATTTCAAAGGATATATGTATATGAGTTCAATTTTCATGTCAGATTTTGATTTGTTTAATTTCAATATTGAGTAATGAGAGCGTGAGTAAAACATGTCATTAAGATTATGAAACATCTAATAGAAAAGAAAGATACTTCATTAATTAAAACGGTTCACAGACACAATCTTAGCAATTTTTCAGACTTAGATAATTTAAGGACAATTTGACATGAGTACAACAGCTTAGAACAGAAACGATTTAAACTACTACATAACATGCACGTAGCAGACACAATTTAAACGTATATGAGTCTTGGTTTTTCTAGTTACTAAAGACTTCACATTTAGTCTTCAACAAGCAGTTTTCTGGAAGGGTTTCAGGACCATCTTCTGCAATTTTCTCTTTGATCATATCCATAATTCATTCTCTGAAGAAAATCTCATACAAAACTCTTCCATAAGGAATTTAAGACTTTGTGAGGTTTCTGGACTCAGAGATGGATTTCCAAAGATCGTTGAAGATAGTGTGTGGTAGGTTTATCTGAAAGTCATTCATCAGTTAATGAATGAATTGATGGTCATGAAATCTTAGTATGTCATGGTATTCTCCTCTGGGAAGAAAATTTGACAAAAAAAGTTTATACAATGCTTTCAGAATGGGTAGTAAATTTTCAGGATTGGAAGGTTCATATCCGGATTAAATATTATGAAGAAAAGCAAATCTTTTAGCAACAAAGAATTTATCTAAGTCACAGTCAACAGGGATTTCAACATTTTCACATCCAGTTGCTAGAGTGACTGAGAAAGGAGTGATAGTGATGGGTACTTCAAGAACAAAGGAGGTGATATGTCTAGTTTCATGATCAAGGAAAGCATGCTTCCAAAAATCTTTCACTAGGTTTACGTAAATGGGTTTTTCTAACATAGTGGAGTATCTAGTCCATTGTTGAGTATAAAACACATCAGATAGACTGCTAGCAATGTTACTCGAAAGAGGAGGAACATTGATTACAAATTGTTTTTCAGAAGTGATTTTAAGAAGGTCCTGGTTCCCAAGAAAGGTTAGTGGAGGCATGATGGTAGATGAACAACAGAATTTTTGACACTTAAGGTTTTATGATAGTATTAGAAGGACTTGAGTATGAAATCGTTTGATAAGGAGAAGAGATTTATACACATATAACTGGGTAGGATGAGTTGTGCATATCATAGGGATGACATAGATTAAGTACATATCACTTGACTAGGGCTTTTGATTTAATGACGTGACCAGTATTTATAAAGGGAGAGATATTATTTAGATTATGGATAAGATCTTGGAAGTGTTATCACGACAAAAGCTGTCATAGAATGGAGTTACTTATGTCAGACGGAAAATCTTTAGTATGTTTTTAATAGGACCTATGTTCTTAGGGATATATTATGATTGCTTAAGATATGCAATTATGACAGATGTTATAATGAGTGAACACATTATCCAGAGATCTAATCAAAAGATTTTTCTTAGAGGGAGAGAATATCACTAATGTTTTTAATTTTCAGTTTGAATTTTTAGTAGCATTTAATTAGTTATTCATAAGATGAGTCATACCTTGGAGAGTCTGAAATCTTTACCGCAATACTCCATGTGAGCACTTTCCATTTTGACTCTAAGCTTCTGATCATCATCTTTCAGCTTCTGCTTCCTTCAGAGTGAGCTATCAGATACTTGCTGAATCCCGCATTATCTAGGATTTTTGAAGTAGATATCTCCTACATTCTGATTTCAAGAATCATATTTCAGATGATCCATTCTTTTTCTGTTCAGAGCTATTTAACTGACTTCAGAGAATAACAAATCAGAGACTCTGAACTTAATTGTCAGAATGACAAACTTTCATCAAGCATCCTAATTATCAGAAGGTCATTGATTTCTCAGCTTGAACATAAACCATTGAGAGGTTATGTGTTTAGAGAATTGAGTGTTATTTCATAACTACTTCTGACTTTGCTTCTTCGAACAGATGCAGATTATGTTCAGAAACAAGTATCATCAAACACGTGTGTAACACATGACATAGTTTGCATGACATTTCTTGTCTTGCAATGCTGATCTAACTGGTATAGAATTAGTCCATCAAGGAATTGACAGCATATCTGCTTCTGAAATGAATGTCAGCTGATTTCTTCATTCTGAACAACATCAGTGACTTAGATTCTTTTTGACATCGAGTAGATGACTTCTGTCTTTACATTTAGTCAAGCTACTTCTGATTCCAGAATTTATGCAGCATGAACTTCTGAGAGAATTATCAGATAATGATCTGACCAATCATATTTGGTTCAACTGAGATAGAATCTCAAGATAACAGAACTCAATCGTCTGTGTTAATTCAATAAAGACTTAGAATTTATTCTTAATTAAATTCTTGACGAATCATTGGATTTCTTCTTCCTGAATATTCTTTCAGTTTGCTACAAAGCTTTTTAAGAAAACAATATTCAGTTCTTCATTGAATCTTTTAAATTCTTGATTAGTTAAGATTCAGATGTTGAATCATTTCTAAGAGTTTGAATTCTTCAGTTTTCTGACTTCTTCTGCAGACTTCGTTCTGAAGTTCAAACCATAGAACAACAATCTTTCTTCTTTACATGAAGAAATTCTTAACGAGCTTTAAACGAGAAAGTCAAGGGTGGACCTAATCCATTTCTTGAAAACATCTCAAAAACTCATAAAGAAATAATCTTCAGCAAACAAGATTTCTTGTTTTCTGATGATTCAACCTTGAGCGAATACTTGGTTTATCCACACGTATTTTCTAAGATAAGCATTCAACAGATACTACTACTTATCTGATGAGTCTATCTTATCAGCTGATTCTCTAATCTTCAACATGGCTTTAGCGAGGAAGATTCAGTTGTTGACAACTGCGAAACTTCCAGAATCAGTGACTTGCTCAAGTAATCCGATTGATAATAATTTTGAACACAGTCATCTTCTGAGCTGTTACAGAAATTGTAAGTGGATTGAAATCTCACCCAGAGTATTTCTACACACCACATCTGGATCTTTTTCTGACACTATTAAGTGTTTGATATCCATCAATAACAGAACCGAAGCTCTGATACCAATTGAAGGTGCGAGAAAGACACAAGAAACGGGGGGGGGTGGGGGGGGGGGGGGGGGTTGAATTGTGTTTTTCACTCTTAAAAACTTTTCTCCTCTTATCGTCAAAGCACTAAGAGAAAATCAGAGTTCATTGAGAGACTCTAACTTGTGAAGTAGCATTCAGACTTATCAATGCGTAAAGCATATATGACAGGGAGAGTCTGAATAAGATATGCATCATTCAGAACTTGCAGTGCGGAAGCTTATCAGAGTTAGGATGCAAGGTTCTGAGTTGTTTATGTAAGGTTCTGATAATTTTAAGTAAGACATACACAATAAATCAAAGCATAATCAAGAGTAAAGAACACACGATATATCCTGGTTCACTTGAGCCATTCCTAAGCTAGTCCAGTCCACCCTCCTCAGGCGATTTTGCCTTGATCACAAGGACTTAATCCACTATAACCAATCTCGATTACAGATGCACGGGCAACAGTCGGAGACTAACAACCTGCACAACCGCAGCTATGACTAACCCACAATGAACCGTTCAGGGATTCAAATTAATGAATATAGCGAACATTGACCTGCAGGTTCCAATCTCACAAGATCTACTGCTAGGATTTCACAGCTAAACGTTCAGGGATTCGTCTCAACGAATATAACGTTTACTGACCCTATTTCAGGATTTTCCACAATGACACCAATTCATTGTCTTCTCAAGTCTCCGGTCACACTGACCACTCAAGGAATCCTAATTCACATAGAATTAGTTGTTCTGGAGATTACAAAGATGCTTCTTAATAAGCCGATTACTCCTAAGTTTAAGTACATAAGAACACACAAATGTTCAAGCAAGATACGATCTTTAGATTCTACAAAGATGTATGTTGATTTGACAGTTGATGACATCTTGTAGATATTCTCCTTCTTCGTCTTCTTTGTTGAGCAAGCTTCGAGCAAAAACTCCTTGCTTCAGATCTTCAATATTAGCTCAGACGAAGATGGTGGTTGATGACTTGACTGATTTGCAATGTTGTCTTTTTCATCAACAGCTTCTGTTTCAATTGTTGTTGTTTTGTTGGTTTATGATCTTAAGCTTCAACAACAATGGTCGTGTGTAAATGGTGATAGCTTTGGATATTAAGTGTTACAACAAGAACTCATCGTTGTGGTTATCATTCCATCAACTTCAACTTGCTAGAAGCGCATACTCCTTTCCTTTAAATAGCCAAGTAAAATATAGCCGTTGGAGAGCTTTTGGCCTTTTGAAAAGAGTCGTTATGCAATGATTAAAGTTGTACTGCCATATCTTCTTTTTACTGAAGAGGTAATGGGATAGGTCTTTTAGAATCGGTGTACAGTCATTGCTAATGGTAACATTTGTCTTCAAATCTTCAGAGGCTTCTGATGGTAATTAATTGAAGCATGAATAGAGACTTTATAACTGGGTCTTCAGATATTTCAAGTCTTCCATTTTCAGAACTTGTCCATTAGGAATTTGTCTTCAGAATCTTCAGCACTTGACCTTTGGAACCATAATCTTCAGAACTCTTCAGTCTTCATAGTCTTTCTGTACTTGGTCTTCAGAGCCCTCAGCCTTCAGAACTTCAAGTCATTGGAAACTTCAGCACTTCGGTTCTCTAGAAGATTATCTCTTCAGAAGCTTCGCTATCTTCAGAATCATAACCATTCTCAGAGATCATCCATAAGAGCATTGCAACAGCAATATCGGCATCCTTGGATCTGACTGATTATGATCAGATACAGAAGCATACTTGCTTCTTGCGACTTGTGTCACACATAGTAACTTTGCATATAATCAATTATGCACATTTGGCTGGTGCTTGTTGGATCTGATATCTTCCATGATTATGATCTGCACACAACACACATTAGGACATAAAATGGCTCTTTCACAAATACCATTGTTATCATCAAAACATAGAGACGACTTGCAGAGACAACTCTTGCTCTAACATTATTGAATCATATACATATTCATATTGCATCACTATCACTCTAGACGGTCTTATCCCCTAGTGATAAAAGTCCTCTCAATCGAGTTGTCAGTTCTTTCCTTGTCAGGAAATGTTTTGTCTAAACCATCTCTCTTCCCCAGTTTACTTCTGGATTGGAGACGGTCCTTGACCACTTTGATAACTTGAACCTCTGAAATATAAGAAGACGTTCGACAAGCGTCACTCTTCTTCATTTAAGATGATATCTTCACTTTCCCGGATTAAGGAAAATCCCCAGAGAAAACCTTACAACCAAAGACTCTCAACAAAACATTGGTTTTTCTCTCCAGAAAGTCAATGTTAATGAAGTCATCAGCACCTAAAAATTGGATAATGTCATATAGCATTTCTCTGAGAAGATCTCGAGGAAAAGTATGATGTAATATCCCCAAGCAGGAAACAACCTCTCAAGAGACTCGTTTTCCCCAGTAGAGTCAACAAATGGCGTCTCCAAAATAGAGAAGTTTGCACACCTCTACAGCTCAGACGAATGGGTTTCCCCAGAAAGTCTGACATCAAAGCTTTTACCCATCAAATGGCATCTCCCCAGTAAACCCAGCAAGAAGTTTGATGAAAACCGCTATAAATAGCGTCCCTTGCCAAGGAAGTTTATTGACAAAAGAAACTTAGACCAGTTCCGTGGCTGAAGACTAGGATCGAGGGGAAGTTAATGGACAAAAGAAACTGAGACCAGTTCCTTGGCTGAAGACCAAGATCGAGGGGAAGTTTATGGACAAAAGAAACTGAGACCAGTTCCTTGGATGAAGACCAGGATCGAGGGGAAGTTTTTTTACCTTTTCTTAGCATCATTGCTTAGCAAAATAAAATGGACGGGAAAACTGCCATTCATAACTACCATCAAAATTTTGGGTATTCTGATATTTAATCTTCTTGCACCCCGAATGCCCGAATACCTTCGCCATTCACACCTTCGGGTCCAAGAAGATTAAATAGGGGCATCTGTCATACCCCCAAATTTTGACCACCAAGATTTCCCATCATTATGTAAATCATCATCACAATATGGATGAACCATCATGCCTCATCAATCTCCTCAAGATAGTTGAACATTTACTACAATCAAAGATTAGGGTTTTTAGCCCTCTTAGAGCATTTAGACAAGGATCAATCAAGAAATGACATGATCTTCAACTTGTCTAACCTCTCAAACACTCACAATGGATCAAGAGGACTCCCACATCAAGAATCAAGCACTAGATTACAGCATTCCAAATGGATCAAGCCTTAGGATCGCCAGTGTCACCAAATTAGGGTTTTGGTCGACCAAGGCCTCCAGATGAAAATTTTCATCTAGACAAGAGCCAATGCCACAATGTATGGCCCTATAACTTAAAAGGATCTAAAGAGCCCACCCACAATGGCAAAATCACCTTGAAGGCCCATCTATCAAAAAATCAGGAATTAGGGTTTTGACCTAATTCAACCCTTGAGTTAACTTGTGAAGTGAGGCTTGGATTGAAGCTTCAAAATGAACTTCAAAGACCTCAAATACATCATATTGACATGTTTACAAGATGTGATTAACTCAAAGAGCTCAAATCATAAGCCACAAGAACTCAAAACCATCTAATCACAAATTAGGGTTTCTGATAAAAAAGTCAACCCTACCCTTGACTCTAGACCTACCCTTGATCTCAAACCTTGAGGAGGGGTCCAAGATATTCCTAAATACCCTTGGAGGCCATCCATGAAGTTTAATTGAGCCCAAGGATTTATTTCACAAAAGAATCACAAAGTCAAAATTTCATCTGATGAAAAAGTCAACTGTACAAAAATCCAAGTTTGACTTTTTGGATTTTTGGTCAACCAAGGTTCCTTAACCCTAAAACAATGCTAATATGTGATTTGAATCATCATTCATCAAGAAAAATCAAAGAAATGAGTTAACTTGTAAAAGGGGTAACCATAAAAAACTTAGAATTTTTCTAAGTTATGGAACAAAGTGGCTAGGATACCAACTTCCAAGGACCATAACTTAAGATCCAAGCAACCATTTTGGATGGTCCAATGTTGGATTTGTAGCTCTCATTACATACTTCAAAAGTGTTAACTACATCTCATTCCAATTCTTCATGAATTATTAGTTATGGAGTGATCAAAGTGGCTAAAAACATGGAAATGACATTTTTCCAACACTTAGTGAAATTTTCACTAAGTCAGAATCTGCCTTATTTTTTCCAAAATGTAGAGGCATTTTTCATTGTAATTCAAGTTGATTCAAAACCAAAGTTAGACATCATGTTGAAATAGGATATATCAGCTTTCCAAAATGTCCAAGAACTCCATCAAACTGCACCTGAGCTAGAGGTTATGACAGCTGCAACATGCCTTGCTACAAACTATTTTGGCAAGGCATATTTGTGTCTTAGTGCTCGAATTGATCAATTTGGACAAATTCAAGCATGGTTATCCATCTGCACACCTCAAGGGGGAACAACCAAGGGACAAACACTTATTCATTAGCCTCACAAGTCCATGAATCTATGTTTAGGCATGTCATCCCTAGAATTCAAGATGCTTCAAATATACAATTTTGTCTCAAAGCATTTAACTGATGCATAGAGGTGGCATTCATCAAGACAATGTTATCCAAGTTTAGTCAAGACTTATCCCTGAACCAATGAACCTTAGGCCTGTGCTCTAACCTCAAGTCAATGGCTAAAGGAGACTTAAGATTCCATTTGATCACAATTGGCCACAGACCTGTACCAGTTGCCATTCACTATTGCTTGCAAAACAAACTTGCTTCACTATAAATAGAGCTCTTTTGTGCTCAGTTTGAGTACACCAAAGCACCCAAACTGATGCTTTCCTCAAAATCTTCATGTCACTCCAAATTTGCCTTCTAACTCAAGTCACTATCAAGTTTTGAGTTTGAGAACAATTCCAACCAAACCAATCACACACACACCTCATAAACATCATATGTGAGTGATCCATAACACAAAACCACATCTGGAACATCAGATTCTCAAAATCACCAGCCAATTGCTCAAGTTCTTGACAGATTTGCAGTTGAGGTACCACAACCAGTTCCAGCTCAATTCAATCCACTCCAAGCATTCAAACACACTCCTTGGCACCTAAGGAAGCTATCCAGATCATTGGAACCTAGCTATAACACCTCCATCACCAAACTCGATCACCAGCTACAAGAGGTAAGCATGAACTCTTCAAACTCCATGATGCATTCATATTTTACTGCACAATAATTTTGCCACATGTTCATAATCATGTATGGAGTGATAACCCTCAATCAATTGCCATGAATCAATCGTGTATGGAATTTCACTGTGTTCATGCTGAAATTTGGGTTCTTGAGGTTTTCTTCTGATTTCTCACTCAATACTTAATATAAATGCAATTAATCTATATGATTATGATCCTTGTTCAAAAGCGAACAAGATTGGTACTTGAATCGTGCAAAACCATTGAGAAATCATGGACAAAAGTGAGAAAATGAAAGTCTGCAGAAACAGGGCACGCAGGCAAGAACTTAGTGTTCTTGGCGCCCTTTTTCAAATTTTCAAATATTTGAATATTTTGGTATTTTTGTTAATTGATTCAAACATTAATTTCTCTCTGATTATTTATGTTTTTGAATTCATTCTTTTTCTCAAAATTCACTAAAATGTTTAAATATTTTATTTTACAAAAAAATCCAATTTATATTATTTATTTAATATAGTTAGAATTTTTGTAATTAATTTCATTTTATTTGTTTTTAAACAATTTTAAATTAAATTCCCACTTTGATCTTTCAAAATCAATTGAATTTTAAACTTTCATATGATTAAACATGATTTTTCAAGATACCTTCCAAAGTGTATAACTTGTTTTTAAATATACTTGATATTTTGTCATTTATTATTTAAAATTACCTTTGAAAAATAACATTTTATTAAAAATTAGGGTTTTCTCTCGATTTTAAATTTTCAAACATCTTTGGGCCTCTAATATAGTGTAAGACCCAATCGCTTTTTAACCAAAACCATTTTGGGCCTCAGACATTGTATAAGTCCCACTGTATTTTCAAAAATCTCGGCGCGATCGCCAGTTCAAAATTAAATCACCTGGGTCTCTCCCTGAGTGGTAAGCCCCATCACTTGTACAAAAATAAATCTTTAGGCCTCTAATAGAGTGTAAGACCCAATCCTTTGTAAATACAAACCATTTTGGGTCTCAGTCATTGTATAAGTCCCACTGTATTTTCAAAATCACGGCGCTGTCGTCGCCTTTTAAAACAAAACCATTTGGGCCTTCCCTCGTATTGTAAGTCCCATCTTTCTTTGTCAAAACATCTTTAGGCCTCTCCTTGAGTTGTAAGACCCAACCCTTTTGTAAATAAACCTTTTTGGGCCTCAGTCGTTGTATAAGTCCCGATACGATATTCAAAACAACAGTGCGATCACTGTTAAACCTTGGGCCTTTCTTTGAGTATAAGCCCCAACAATCTTTTCAAAAACAACTTCTCTTTTTTATTTAGATTCAAATATACAGTTGTTATCAAAACTTTCTTTAATTTCTTTGAACAACTAACCATACAGCATAGAAGCTTGCTCACCTATAAGTTTTATCAGCTTTCATTTACTCGCTTTCATATATATATATATATATATATATATATATATATATATATATATATATATATATATATATATATATATATATATATAACTGTATTGTGAGAAGCTGCTCCTCTGTAAGTCCTTCTTTCATACCCTTTTAAATACTCATCATATATTAACTGTATATATACTAGTATAGTTATTTAGAGTTTTCCCTGGCAACTAGGTCTAGAACTAGGTAAAGCCAGTTGGTCACTCTTAAATACAGTCAAAACTAGATCCCCATAGGACTTCCAGATACAATCTTGCCTTCTCTTGGGCTTAAATAATATGGAACAAAGAGAAAGGCAGTATTCTCGGTGAACCTTTTCTCAGACTGTCACTATTAGAACTTGTCAAAGAAATTCAGTTTCCCCATAAAGGATTAATTCTCGGTGAAACCTCTCTTGAATTTCTTCAAACCCTAGAACTGTTCATTAAAGAAAGGATTATTCTCGGTGAAACGTTTCTTGATCTCTTCTTAAATTTGGACCCACAGGCTTCCTAAAAGCATCCCTGCCTCCTCTTGGGCTTTGTACAAGGACCCTCCGGCTTCTTAGAAGTTCTCATGCCTTCTCTTGGGCTTAATACAAGGACCCTGAAGACTTATTATAGGTATAAGATAGAACTTAGTCATCCTTTGCTAGAACAGTCTTTCTTGAGTCTAAAACCTCATACCAATTTAGGGTTGATTCTCATCCCTTAAAACACTTGCCTTCTCTTGGGCATGATACAAAGATAAACTCTTCAACACCAGTAGACTTGGACAGTCTAAATCTCCTCTTTAGTCTCAAAGACATTCTCAAGTTCCCTACAAATATAGGAGACACCCCGGTCATTCTGGATCAATTTCCAAAAGAGGTAAAACCCTTGGGTTCATAAACCCAGTCTCTCTCCTAAAAAATCCCCCAGCCAGGGTCAGTTTAATATCAGTATAACACTATCAGAACTTTAAGGCATCTGATATCTCAACTCTTCTATAACCCTTAGCAAGAGTTGATTCCCCATTTGGACCTACCTCGGGATCTCAATAATTCCCAGCAGAAGATAGCCTCCTCTTAGGCTTTGTATAATGATCTTTCCTCGGCATAGCTAGCCTCCTCTTGGGCTTTGTACAAATGATTCTCCCCAGCAGATCTAACCTTTTTAGACTCTCTTGTTGAGTTAATCACCTTTTTCAGACTCTCTTGTTGAGTCAATCACTCTCTTGTTAAGTCAATCCTTTTAGCCTTAATCCCGGGCTTTGTACATGACAGATAAAAACACTCTCTTGTTGAGTCAATCTTTCGAGCCTTCTTTTAGGCTTGATATAATGATTTCCCCTAGCAAAAGTTAGCCTCCTCTCAGGCTTTGTATAATGATTTCTCCAGCTTGTTCAGCCACAATCATGGGCTTTGTATAGGACAGAGAAAAGCACTCTCTTGTTGAGTCAAACCCTTTTAGCCTCAATCTTGGGCTTTGTACAAGATATAAATCTTCATCACCTTCTCTTAAGCTTGGGACAAATATCTTCCCCAGCGGAGTCAATTCCTCTCAGCCTTCTTTTAGGCTATGAGAAATAATACCCTAAGCAGAGTTAACCCTCTTTTCAGCCTCAATCTTGGGCTTTGTACAAGACAGATAATACTCTCTAATAGAGTCAAGCTTTTTTCAGCCTCAATCTTGGGCTTTGTAAAAGAAACTTTAAATATCCTCAACCGAGTCAGTAAAAGTCTTATTTTAGCCCCAATATTAGACTTTATACCAGACAGATTAATATTTCTTTCCCACAGAGTTAGTTTCTTTCCAACCTCAATCTTGGGCTTTGTACAAGACACCCTCCCCGACGGAGTCAAAGTACCCTTTTTTTAGCCTCAATCTTGGGCTTTGTACAAGACAGACAAAACATTTTCCCCGAAAAAGTCAATCTTCTAGCCTCCTCTTAGGCTTTGTATAATGATATCCCCAAAAGAGTCAGACTCTTTTAGCCTCAATCTTGGGCTTTGTACAAGACATATATAAACACTCTTTTGTTGAGTCAGTCATTCCCAACCTCCTCTTAGGCTTTGTATAAGGACTTCCCTAGTGGAGTCAAGTAACCTCTTAGCTTCAACCTTGGGTTTGATCAAGGCACACAAAAATCATCATCCCCTCAGAGGAAATCAAAATCTCTCTATAGGAAGTCAATTCTCTATTTATCACTCATCAAAACAGACATTCAAAACAAACCCTAATTCCAGATAACTGCTATAAGTGGCACACTTGTTAATTCAAATATCCAAGCTGTCGTCCATCTCTTATCCTGGTAAATCCTCTATTTCATCTAATTGCTGTAAGTGGCAAGCCTCAGGATTATTTACATCCATGCCACTGTCCCTCTCTTAGCATGAGAAATTCCTATGGAAAAATTGCATTGCTCTAAACTGAGTTAAAGTTTTTCCCTTCAGGAAAAATCTCCTATAAAGGAAATTATGGCATTGCTGGATTCACATATCCCAGTTAAAGTAACCCTCCTTTATAAACAGTCACCCAATCGTTGTGATAAACACACAAGATGTCTCCCCTTTAGAGATGACAAATTCTGTCTCAGTCAAACCTTTTAGCTTTAATCTTGGGTTTTGCATAAGACACAAATACTCCTTTTAGCTTTAATCTTGGGCTTTGAACAAGACACCAAAACATCATCTTTTCCTCCCATAGAATAGGAGGAACTACGATTGCTCTGATTTTCCTGTTTCGTTTAAACGAGAATATGTAGGCATAAGATTGCAAAATCTTAGCGAGCATACTAATAAAAAACTCTAGGTACATTATCTTCACATACTAATCAAACTTAGGTCCAGTACCTTACCAAAAACATCGGTAAAAATCCGAACATCAACAAAAACTCACTCTCTCTCTCTCTCTCTCTCTCTCTCATATTTCCCAAGTAACTTTCCCAACCCATTAACGGATAAACACCATTAAGTACAAAGCGAAGCCTAAAGCTAACAACCTGTGGATAACCATATATAGGATGGGTAATTGACAACTCCCCATTGTATAACCTAGCCCCGAACCCCCCAATCTCTTTAAGCGTTTTTTCAGATAAGCATTCGCGTGCAAGGTTAGTTTCAGATAGCTTCCCTTTCTCTTCCAGCTTCATGGGATAAATAAGAAATCAGAAAGTAACAACCCCCTCCTCTTCATTGAGGAGAAAACCCAAATTCCGCGATAAGGTGGTCGCGTCACCGACAAAAATCGGGTGCTACATAGTGAAAGTTGTCTAAAGAGGAGTTTCTGGAGGAAATATGACTTAGCAGCTGGAGAGCCGGATGCGAGAAGTATATCCAGAGTTGTTTGTATCAGGCAAATTTTTTAGAACGAAAACATTCTAAGTGGGGGAGAGTTGTAACACCCCATTTGAATTATCTAATTCAATAGAATAATTTAATTATATTGTATGTGTTTTGAATGGTTAAGGTAGTAGGGGAGCCTTGGGTATATGGTAGTGTCCCTAGAATATTAGAATTTTATGTGAGGGGTGTGGTAGTAATTAACGAGAAGTAGGGGGTGTTAGACACAAAGAGATTAATAGGATTACAATTAGATTTAATTAAATTAATTTAGTTGTAAATATAAATAAGTTAATAATTATTTAAAATAAAAATAATAATATAGAGATAATCTTGCTTTTATTATTAATTTATTGGGTAGTTGGCCTAATGATATGATTTAGAATATATATATATATATATATATATATATATATATATATATATATATATATATATATATATATATGTTAGTATTTGATTTAATATCATAGTAATAATAATAATAATAATAATAATAATAAAATTTAAAAATAAATTAAAAATAAGGGATTTAGTTGGTCTACTTATAAGAAGGTTAGGAGAGAACAAAGAGTGGGGAAGATACGTGAAAGAATCGAAAAAGGGAGAGTTAGGGCAAGAGGCAATGGTAGGAAGAAGAAGAAGACCACAATTGTAGAAGAGCTTGGAGCTTAAAATTCTAAGGTATGGGGGAACCATTTCTATAAGGGTGTCTAATCATGAGAGGGTAGTGAGGGGTCATTGCCCTCTTAGGTTTGGTTTATGTCATGTTATGATTTTCGTTGATTTGTGACCATGATTGTGAGGAATGAAGTGTAATTGTTGTGACAATAAAAATTGATATTTGTTGATGATGAATTTGGAATTGTTGCTGAATTTATGTTTGTTGTATTCTAAGGGTTTGGGATGATAATTATGACGATGGTAGGGTATAAAATTGTGAATTTTTGGTGTAATTAAATGAATATGAGTGGTGATTGATCTTGGTATGTTTATAATTGAGTTTAAAACCCTTGAATGTTTTTAGTGATGATTTCATGGACGTTTTTGCGGTTGAAGAAGATGAAAATCATGCTAAAAATTTCAGATAAACAAAAACATTTTAATATCACCTTTGTGCACGGTTTTGATCATAACTTTCAACTCGTAAATAATTTTGGGATGGGATTTGAAGCGTTGGGTAGCTTAAACAAAGGGCTATAGCTTTGTTGTTTGAATAAAATATTTTTTGTGATGATTTCGTGGACTTTTTTGGGGTTGAAGAAGATTACAATCATGCTAGAAATTTCAGGAAACAACAACTTTTTAGTAGTACCTTCGTGCACGGTATTGATCATATTTTTCAACTTGTAAATCATTTTATGATGGGGTTTGAAGATTTGGGTAGATGAAACAGAGGGCTTTAATTTTGTTTCAAGTATAAAATTTATTTTGTGATGATTTCATGGACGTTTTTGGGGTTGTATGAGATGACAATCATGTTGGAAATTTCAGAAAAACAACAACTTTTAGTAACACCTTTGTGCATGTGTTTGATTATACCTTTCAACTCCTAAACCATTTTGGGATGGGATTTAAAGCATTGAGTAAGTTAAACAAATGGATATAACTTTGTTTCAGGGATACAATATTTTTAAAGATTTTATCATAGGTCGTTAGCTGGTTCGAATGAAGTGTATGAGACGACGAATATGGACGAGGTCCACATTGACAACTTATTTGATGTGTTGTGAATGATTGGGAGGGTGTGTTTCATATTGGTGGTATTCTAGAAGGATTGATTACGTTAAGCATGTTTGCAATTGTGTGATCGATTGTAGATCACTAAATATTATTATAATTGTTGTGTTAATTGCATTATTACCATGTCATGCATTCATTGTTGATATGTTGAAGGAGATAAGTCATAGGTCCGAAGGGGGATGAAAGACTTATCCGAAACTTAGAATGGGGAGTTCGGGATTTTGAAGGTGGAATCGAGTTCGTATGATGAACAATTGATGAAAATTGGTACCACATGCACCTTGTAATTGATAACGCGAAAATGTATCGTATATTTTGACTCGATTCGCATGTAATTTAATGTTGTTTTACTTGTTTTTCATATTATTATGCCGTATTATGTTTTTGTTTTAGGTATTTGTCGAATAAGAGCATCCATGCAAGAAAACCGAGAAAAGAGCAAGAAAATGAAGGAAAAGCAGCAAAAATGCAAGTTTTGGCCTCCCCAACTGAATGGCGCTCGCCATTTGCCCCTACAGAGGAGAAAGGCGTTCGCCATGTCTCAAAAAAGGAGGGAAATCACCTTTTGAAGCAATGACGGTCGCCATTAGGCACACGGCGGTCGCCATTATGCGCGGGAGCAGTTTTTCAGTGACAGTTTGGAAGTTTTGCTTGTTTGAATTCAAAATCGACCCAGGCCTTCTTGGAGTCAAATTCCCTCTATAAATACACCCTTGTAGGTCTGCATTTGTAATCCGGAAGTTGCGCGAAAGCGCTGCCGAATTGCATTTTAGAACTTAGGCATATATTTTCAGTTTCAAAGCAACAATTACTCACACTGAGGAATTGCTGCACTTTGTATTTTCTATTTCCTTGTACTGCTGTATCACTTCAAGTATCAATACAAATCTTGTCGCCATTTTCGTATTCGAGTTCAGTTTCATTTACCGTGATTTTTTACAGGTTCTTTATTTACAGCATTATAGTATAGATTATATTCGAATTTGTTTTAACATGATAGTTCCAGAATTTGAATGCTTTAACATGTTAAGGTCAGATTTAATTATGTTCGGTTAATTATAATTAGAGACCGTCGTATGAGGAACGTCGTTCCGACGGGACTCTGTAGGAACCATCGGTATGAAAATATGACTATTCGATATTCTGGTTTTAGTGTCTAAGTTTAATTTAGGTGACTTTGTCGTGAGAGCGAGGGGTTGCTTAACAGTGTTTTGTCACGAGAGTGAGAAATGCATTAAGGCGTGTTTGGTAGAGCGAGAGTTTGAGGTACGCACTGGATAGTAGACACTGAGCATCGATCCTAAACACAGGGAGAGCGCTTTAGGCTTCGTTTAGGCTTTGTTGGTTTTCAAAATGTGTATTTTAATTACTGAGCGAGCAAGAGCAAAATCTTGGGGTCATTAGGCATGGCTTTTGTCAATAGCGCGAGAGTGTGAGACGGAGTCTTTAAGTTGGCATTTCCTACGGAATGATAGTATCGTCATAATCAGTACTCGTATTCTACAAGTCCCTTAGGTGCACGGAAATCATACTTCGGGCTCGTTTTAGTATTATCTTCAAACCGTTAGTAATTAGCGTTTATATTTCCGTTCGTACCTTTTTAATCATTAGCCTTAGCTTTACAAAGCAACGATAGATTACAGTAGGTTGACATTGGTCTCTGTGGGTTCGACAATCTTTTATATTACTTCGATAAATCCTTGCACTTGCGAAGCATCAGTAATATTGTCGGGTCTCATTGCATTGCAATTATGCTATGCTTGTGCATTTGTTGTGGTGAGAATGTGATTATGAATGAATGTGTTTTGTGTGTATAAATACTACTCTTTTAATTATTATACACTGTTTATTATATGAACGAATTTCTCACCCCTTTTGTGTTTATTGTGTCTGTGCTCCCTCAGAATACAGACAATCAGGTACCTAAGTAGTTGAAGATGTACCTCATGTTTCTATCGGTCGAGTCTACTAGTGGAGTTGCTCTGATATGTAACACTGGGGAAAGAGCTATTTTTCGTTATGTTATTTTGTTACGTATCTTTTAATTTAAAGTAATTATTGAATCACTTTTGGTGTGAGTGATTTGTTGAGGCTATGGATGCCATACTTTTGTTTAATTCCACTGTTTGAACTATATTTTTTTAATTAAATGAAGTAATATTCAGACTTCTTGGATTAGTTGAAAAAAAATTTGTCTAGCTAAAAAAGATAGTGGGTTTGGTATCAAGCATTGCAGAAGGTTTAACTTGGCTTTTCTTAGCAAGTAGAAATGGCGCATTCTATCGGAGAAAATATCCATTTGGACTAACATTCTTTCTTGCAGTTATGGGGATACGACAAAAGGTATGTTGGAGGACTCAAATTCATTTTGTCATGAGAAATCTTCCTTATGGTGGTGAGACATTTGCTACATTGGTGAAGCTTTGGATATCAATCAAGAATTGTGGCCTTCTATTTCCTGCGAATTAAGTGATGGAAATTTAATTGATTTTTGGAAGCATCATTGGATTGGTCCGGTCCCGCTATTTAACCAATTTTTCGATATGTTTCTGGGTGACGACAATTCTGTGCAAAAAATTACAGCTTATGGCAGTTAGTGCAATAACGAGTGGAGATGGAACGTTGATAGAATATTGGTTGTAGTTGTCCGTGTGAATGTTGTTGCTTCAGTCAAAGGTAATTCAGCTGCAACAGTCAGAGCTTTTTTCTATTGCTGGTTTTGCTGTTTCAGCAGTCCATCTGCCACTTACGTTATCCTTTGTGCAGCTAGTTCAAACCAGCTTTGATTTGTTTATTTGGTAGAGAAACATCAGAGATTTTTTGATTAATTCAAGCTATCAAAGGACGTGTAATTTATTTGATTAAGATTTGCTTGTTTAAGCGGATTTGACTTTGTTATGAAAAACTAAGGTTACAAGCAAAGTGTTAATTTTTTGTTGAAGACTCTTTTAGAATAGATTACCTTCCAAACTGGTTTAGTCAAGCGCAATATCATTGAAGGTGATCAGAATTTGGTGTGTTCTCTATGTTTCCTTCACATGGAATATATAAATCATCTTTTCTATGCATGCAAGGTTAGCAATTTTTTTTGGGAGAATTTGTGTTATTGGTTGGACATTGAAGGGCATGTGGAGGGTGATTCTTTACTTTTGCGTCTTAGAGCTTTGAGGTCCAAAACAACTAGTAAATACCATCTGCAGGTTCATTGGTTTTTTTATAAGTAAAGTAGATTCATAAGGTGTACAAAAGAGAACACAAGCCTATTTACAATAGAATCAAAACCAGCAAGAAACACTCTATCCTAAGATCACCCTACTAAGCCACTAGGAACAGTTTTGGCACCTTATGTTGGAAAATTAATTCAAGTCAAATGGATCGAGGCTAGAATCGTGAACGAAATCACTTTCCTTAAAAGTATTTCAAGCACTCTCAATTGTCTTAGAGTTGGAACGTAGGAATACCCAGGATAATTCAGTCTTTATCGAATCTGCGCAAGACCGACAAAAATTCGATTATATAGCGAAGAGTTTCTGGAAGTTTGTAAAAGAGAATATTTGGTTTGGGATGTGTTTTATGAATTTCAGAATGATGTATTTATAGGCCATATATGTGTTGTCTCACAAGGTTACGGCCCTTGATGAAACAACACCTTTTAACCAAAAGATGCATTGTTTCCAAACATTGCCTATGTTCATTCTGTAGCAACCTTTCACGAAAAGTTGCTTCTTTTCGAATTTAAAAAATTAATATTCACTTGAAAATTTTCTTGTCATTTTGGAACACAATTAATATTATTAATTATTAATAATTTACAACAATCCCCCAATTGTTCTAATAATGACAAGACCAATTCCAGAAAAGAGAAATAAAGAATGTTAATACAGTTAAGTATCTTTCGATTTAAAACTTAACCTTAGTAAAGACAACACAAAGTCTAGTCGGAATGTTAGGTAGCAATGCTTTTAAAATATTAATCCATGTGAATAGACCGGCGTTACCTCACACACATTCTTTAAGGTTCTTTATGGCCATATGCTTTCCTGTTTCATGAATTTTTCATGAGAAAAACTCCAACTCTCACTTTGAGACGACACCATCTCGAAATTCACATAGGTGAAGTTCATATTGTATCCTTTTCCATGAGACACGTACCCTCGGTATTGAACTTCATTAAGAGTTTAAATAAAAACTCAACCCTTATTTTAAAGGTTAACATTATCACCAAATGTTCGACAAACATCCAAATCAATGACTTGTTGTTACCCGTTGAATCTTGAGGTTAATGTTCTACTAATGTAAGATTGGGTTGCCGCCGTTGTCGGAACTCTTACTCAAGGAGTTTCAACCTCATGCCTCTTGAGGTTGTTTTTACTAAGTCTCTGGCCAGTAGCTTAGTAAATGGATCAAGAAAATTATACCACGATCGTGTATATGTGAATGATTACATCCTTAATCAATTTTCTCATGAAAGAATGTCTAAGTCCTACTTGCTTAGACTTTCCGTTATACAATTTTTTTGTATGCTCTAGTTAAAGTGGTTTGACTACCTCAATGTATCAACACCTTTGAAACATTGTCTTTAGTCAATGAAACTTCCAATAGAAGGTCCCTCAACCATTCAACTTCTTCACAAGCGAAAGCAAGAGCCTCGAACTCTGATTCTATGGTTGAGAGAGTGAATCACATTTGTTTCTTGCTCTTCCAAGAAATTGCACGCTCTGCTAGTGTAAATATCCACCCAAATGCAGATTTATGATATTCAATACTCGATATCCAACTTGCATTGGTATGTCCTTCTAATATGGCACGAAATCTACCATAATGGGGATCAAGATTTTTTAGTTTTTGTTTTCATAAGATAGGCGAAAATCCTAATGATGGCCTTCCACTGCTCATAATTTGGATTGCTAGTAAAATCTACTCATTTTACAAATTGCAAATGCTATGGCGGTACTAGTACATTGCATACACTTACATATTCCAATTGAGGCACAATTCTTCCATCATTCTTTTGAAGTTTGGCACTAGGATCAAATGGAGTGGTCACTTCCTTAAAGCGTAAGTGTTTGAACTTATCAAGCATTTTCTCAACATAGTGTGTTTGGCTAAGTTCATAACCCCCACTATTTCGCGTTTTACTTTGATCCCCAAAATTGTGTAAACTAGTTCAAGATCATTCATCTTGAATGTGGAAGTTAGAAATCCTTTTGTTTCTAAAATTCTATTTATCTCGTTGCTAATGATCAATCATATAAACAACATGGATACAAATGAATATCGCAATATTCTCACACAACTTTGTGTACAAACACTTGTAACAAGAATTAGATGAATAAAGTTTTTAGATAATCATGCATGATGATGCAAGAAGATTTTTATATGAAGTGAGAGATGAAATTATGAGCAATTTAAAGTAGTATAGTATAAATTGCAATGAGTACCTTAGTTACTTGTCTCAAATCTTCACTTGAATTTCTATGTTAAATCTTCTTGATTGACTTCATCATTGATGTTCATGACACTTTTGATCTTTTCTTCTTTGATAATCTTTGTCTTCATCAAAACTGAACTTGATATAGGATATATTCTTCACAATCTCCCCTTTTTTGATGATGAAAAATTCTTTGACTTTGTTTTTTGATAATAATTGAAAATTTTCCCTTTAAGTTGTGTGTCTCCCCTTAATTGGTGAAACTTGCAATGATAGTCAAACTTTTGATGTTATTGTTTCGGTGCTTGTTTTAATCGATACAAGGACTTGACAAGTTTACACGCCTTTTGTTCATTACCAAGAAGTACATAACCTTTTGGTTTCTCCATGAAAATCTCCTCATCGAGATCTCCGTTTTGAAATGTCATTTTGATATTCGTTTCATGAACTATAAGATCATGCAAATAAGCTAATGCAAACGACACTCTAATTTTCGTTGTGCTTGGTGCTAGTGCCTTTGTGTTGAAATAATCAATCTCTTCCTTTGTCTAAAACCATTGGCTATTAATCTAGAATTGTAGGTGTTTAATGTACCATCACACTATGATACTTCCTTCTAAACAAGCGGAGTGAATTGAAGTTATTGCTTTTTTATAAGTCTTAGGATCATCTTCCACTTGAATAGGAATTTTACGAACAAAATTATTATTATTTCCTTCCATTAGATAAAAGAAATAAATTGATTATCAATTTTGTTCAGTCCTAGATCCTTAGCCATTCAGAATTTCTTGCTTATTCTAAGTTCGGGTTGTTTTTCAATAATCCATGAAGAATCTTCCTCACGAGATTTTTCATTAGTGACGAACTTTCGCTTTGTGTTTGAATATTCCGTGGAGAACCTTCCTCACGAGGTTCTTCATTTGTGGGAATTTCAAATTTATCTCAAAATTCCACATCTCAGTATTCAATAGTGATATTAGACTCCAAATTCATAAGTCTTTATAAGTCATGATTTTTGTATGCCTTATAATAATAAATCTCATTGAACACAAACATGTTATTCTCATAAAATTCAAATCAGAATTCAATTGCATAATTTGAATTCATGAACTTTAATAAATTTAATCATTTTGCATAGTATGAAATATGTACATTGTGTCATAATTATTACTCTCCATATGAAATGAAACCAAATGAGACAACCGTTGAAGACAAACATGCATAATAACAATAATACAGTAACAATAGTTATTATATAATTAAAATTGAAATCCTTGTCCAATGTACAACACTCACATATAAATTTCATTTATGAATTATATTATCAAACCATTAATGAAATGGTACATTACTTATAAACATGGTGTGTATTCAATTATATATATTCATGATTCAATATCAAAATAAAATCAAGAAGATTATTAAATTTGCTATCCATATAATCAATGCACATATATATGATAATGAATGGATTAATTCTAACATCAAAGGAATTTATTAGAATAATCATAATTCTAACAAAAATATTAATTTCATTTCCTACGTGTTGAGTTGTAATTCCTAGTGTCGAAGCAGTTTAGCTCGACAGAAACAAGGAGCAGACGAATTGTGATAATGTGTGTGTCAAGTTGTAATAATGTGTCGAAGTGTCGAAGGAGGTTCCTTCACACAGGATTTTCTACTTAGACCTATTTTAGTAATGTTAACTATTTTGGGCTTTTATAGTTTTGGGCATTGGCTTGGGGTGCAATCTAACCTAAATCTATAAATAGGGAGAAACCCTTATTTTTTGTAATAGACTCAGATTTGAGAACTTGTATTCACAGTTTGCAGTTGCAAGTGAAATAACAGAATTTCCACAGTTTGTGGGCAGATAGTTCTCTGCAGAAAATTGTTCATCTTCTCCTCTAATATTTCTCTTTCTTTTCTTTCTTAACCCTTTTCTTTTTCATTGCCATTACGTTTTTTGTTAACAATCTTGAGATCAAGATTGAATAGGAATTCCCTAAAGGTTTTGGGTTAATTCCAACATCTGCTATCTAGAGCTCCGGTTGCGATTCAAGGAAGGAAAATCATGATGGCGATGAACTATCCGAACAGACACTTTCCGACGAGCCTTCCGATTCTCAAGAAAGATAATTATGAGAATTGGTGCAAGCAGATTAAGGTAGTTTTCTATTATCAAGATCTTTGGGATCTTGTGAAGGAAGGAGTAGCACCGCTTGTAGAGAACGTGGCGGATCAAGAAAAAGCTGCACACAAAGAATTGAAGAAGAAAGATTATAAATCTCTCTTTATAATCCATCAATGTGTTGATCCAGATAACTTTGAAAAGTTTAGTGATGTAGAGTCAGCGAAGGAAGCGTGGGAGATTCTTGAAAAGTCGTTTGGAGGTGCAGAGAAGGTAAAAGAGGTGAAGTTACAAACTCACAAGAGAACCTATGAGGTGCTTCAGATGGAAGACAATGAAAGCATAACAAATTTCTTCACCAGAGTTACAAAGCTGGTGAATCAAATCAAGGTATGTGGAGAGGTGTTGACATCAAGATCAGTTGTTGCAAAGATCTTGAGGTCATTGGCTCCAAAGTTCGACCACGTGGTAGTAGGCATAGAAGAGTCGAAAGACTTGTCAGTATTGACAAAGGAAAAACTTCAAGGGATGTTTGAGTCTCATGAACAAAGGATGGCTGAAAGAGCTGCAGGAAAGTCGAAGAGTGATATGGCTTTGTAGATGCAGTCAGAAAAGGAAAGGAAAGGCAAAGGAAGCGGAAATGGTAACAAAGGTAGAGGAAGAAACTGGTCAAATCAGAGAAAATCCTGGAATCAAGGCAACCAAAGAGGTGGTGCTGCATGTAGAGGAAGAGGTGGTGGTCAAAAATCTGACAAAAGTCACATTCAGTGTTTCAATTGTCAGAAGTATGGCCACTATTTTAGTGACTGTCCAGAAAAGAAGAAAATTCAAGAAACTGATGCAAAGATGTTGGAACATGAAGAAGAAGAGACGTTGCTGATGGTCACAACAAGCGATGAAGAATGATTCCAAGATCAGTGGTACTTAGACTCGGGATGCTCATCACACATGACTGGAAGGAAATATTGGTTTGTCAACATGAAGCCCTCATCGAAGAACACAGTGAAGTTTGCAAATGACAACACTCTAACAGCTGAAGGTGTTGGTGATGTTCTGATTATGAGGAAAGAGGTCAACTATTTCCAATGTGTTGTACATACCAGGCAAGAAGAGTAATTTGCTCAGTATAGGGCAGCTGGTCGAAAAGAACTAAAAAGTAGCCGTCGAAGACAAGATGATGAGAGTCCTCGACGCAGGTGGTAGGTTGATCTTGAAGCCTCCAATGTCTCAGAATATGAACTTCAAGATTGAACTCAAGGTGATGGAGCACAAATGCCTAGCAACTGCAGCCAGCAGAGATGAGTGGATATGGCATTTTCGACTAGGCCATCTCAACTTCAATGACATCAGAGAGCTAAAGAGAAGAAATATGGTTTCAGGATTACCAGAAATCGACATTCCAAGTGAAGTCTGTGAAGAGTGTGTTCAGTCGAAATAACACAAGAATAGCTTCAGCAAAGATGCAGGAAGGAAGTCGAAGGCAATTCTGGAAGTCATATACTCTGATGTATGTGGCCCAAACCAGGTGGATTCGATTGGTGGCAACATATACTTTGTCACGTTCATAGATGACTACAGTCGAAAGTTATGGACTTACCTTATCAAGAAGAAAAGTGATGTGATCGAGGTATTTTTCAGATTCAAATCTATGGTCAAAAGACAGAGTGGTCGAAAGTTGAAAATTCTGAGGACTGATGGTGGTGGAGAGTATGTTTCGAAAGAGTTCTATGCATTATGTCAAAAAGAAGGGATTGTGCATGAGGTAGTGCCACCCTGCACTCCACAACAAAGTGGAATTGTAGAACGAAAGAACAGAACCATCATGAACATGGTGAGAAGTATGTTGAATGGAAAACATCTACCCATAGAATTATGGGGAGAAGCGGGTTCGACAGCAACATATATTTTGAACAGATGTCCGACGATGAAGCTTGAAGGAATCACACCACTAGAATGTTGGTCTGGTGTCAAGCCTAGCCTTAGTCACTTGAAGGTGTTTGGATCTATAACACATAGACATGTGCCAGATCAGTTGAGAAGGAAGCTTGATGACAATTTAAATCAGATGATCTTCATAGGATATCATTCGATTGGAGGTTACAAACTGTTCGACCCAGTGAATACGCAGGTAGTGATCAGCAGGGACGTGATCATAGATGAGCTTACAGAATGGGATTGGACTGAGAATGCCAAGAAGGATTCAGTGAGAATCTCTTGTGAAGAACCAGCCACTGAAGTCGAAAGAGAAGTTCGACAAGAACAAGTCAGAGATGAAGCAGGCCCAAGCAGACCTCGACAAACAAGACACATGCCTGCAAGGTTGCAAGAATGTGTAATTACATCAGATGATGTGGTTGATGAAGAGGGTGAGCTGGTACATTATGCTTTCTATGCAGATGTCGAACCAGTCAATGCAGCTGAGGCATTGAAAGATTCGAAGTGGGTGAAAGCAATGAATGAGGAGTTAGAGTCTATCGAAGTCAACAACACCTGGTCA
This sequence comes from Lathyrus tuberosus, assembly GCA_022829125.1. Lineage (NCBI taxonomy): Eukaryota > Viridiplantae > Streptophyta > Magnoliopsida > Fabales > Fabaceae > Lathyrus > Lathyrus tuberosus. The sequence goes on from JALAZF010000102.1 coordinate 11,839,039, forward strand.
CTTGTTGAATTGCCTCAAAGCAAAAAGGCAATTGATGTGAAGTGGGTTTACAAGATGAAGGTGAATCCTAGAGGAGAAGTAACTCGACACAAGGCGAGACTTGTGGCGAAATGATTTCTTCAGAAGGAAGGAATTAATTTTGATGAAGTGTTCGCACCTGTTGCTAGGATCGAAATAATCCGGTTGGTTGTTGGTCTAGCAAATGTGAACAATTGGCACACATGTCAGATGTACGTAAAGTGCGCATTCCTTAATGGCCCCTTAGATGAAGAAGTTTATGTCGCACATCCATCTGGGTATGTGAAACGAGGCGAAGAAGGAAAGGTGTACATGCTGCATAAACCCCTGTACGGACTTAAGCAAGCTCCAAGAGCTTGGAATAAGAAAATCGACAGCTTCTTAAGGGAGAAGGAATTTGTGAAGTGTACGACTGAGCATGGAGTGTATGTAAGGAGAAGCAATAATGAATTGCGTATACTATGCCTCTATGTCGATGACTTGTTGATAAAAGGGAGTTGCAAGAAGGAGATCGAAGATTTCAAACATGACCTAAGTGAGGAGTTTGAAATGTCAGACTTGGGAAATCTCTCATATTTCCTTGGCATCGAATTCTACAAGACTAGTAGAGGTTTGATGATGCGCCAAAGAAGATATGCAGGCAAAATACTCAAGAGATTTGAGATGCAAGATTGCAACCCAACTTCGACTCCAGCTGAAACCAGAATGCAACTGTCGAAGGATTCAGATAAAATGATGTCGACCCAACCCAATATAGAAGAATTATTGGGTCACTTAGATACATTTGTCACACGAGGCCTGACTTAGCATACAGTGTGGGTATGGTAAGTAGATTCACGCAGAAGCCAAAGGTATCACACCTAGCAGCAACGAAGAGGATACTGAGGTATCTGAAATGAACTCTCGACTACGACATTTTGTTTCCGGCAGCTGATAAAGGGAAAGAATGCAAGTTAGTGGGATACACCGACTCTAGCTGGTGTAGTGATGTTGAGGATAGAAAATCCACAGCTGGATATGTGTTTATGTTAGGTGGTGCACCAGTTACTTGGAGTTCGAGAAAGGAGTCAGTAGTGGCATTGTCATCATGCGAAGCAGAATATATAGTTGTTTCTCTTTGTGCATGTCAAGCAACCTGGATGGTGAACTTGGCCGAAGAGATTACAGGGAAGAGTCTTGGAGCAATTACCATGAAGATCGACAACATGTCAGCTATCAACTTGGTGAAGAATCCAATAGCACACGGTCGAAGCAAGCATATTGAAATGAGGTTTTATTATTTTCGAGAGCAGGTAGTAGAAGGGAAGATGAACTTGGAACACTGCAGAACTGAGAATCAGATTGCAGATATCATGACGAAGGGAGTGCAGGTCGACGTTTTCAGAAAACTAAGAGCCATGATGAATGTAGACAGCTTAGACACAATGAATTAGGTGGTGTGTTGAGTTGTAATTCCTTGTGTCGAAGCAGTTTAGCTCGACAGAAACAAGGAGCAGACGAATTGTGATAATGTGTGTGTCAAGTTGTAATAGTGTGTCGAAGTGTCGAAGGAGGTTCCTTCATACAGGATTTCGACTTAGGCCTATATTTTAATAAAGTTAATTATTTTGGGCTTTTATAGTTTTGGGCATTGGATTTGGGTGCAAGCTAACCTAAATCTATAAATAGGGGGAAAGCCTTATTTTTTGTAATTGACTCAGATTTGAGAACTTGTATTCACAGGTTGCAGTTGCAAGTGAAATAACAGAATTTCCACCGTTTGTGGGCAGAGAGTTCTCTGCAGAAAATTGTTCATTTTCTCCTCCAATGTTTCTCTTTCTTTTATTTCGTAACCCTTTTCTTTTTCATTGTCATTGCGTGTTTTGTTAACAATCTTGAGATTAAGATTAAATAGAAATTCCCAAAAGATTTTGGGTTAATTCTAACACTACTAACATTGACCAGCGAGTTATATGAATTATGAACCCTTTTTGAAATGGTATTGTTACTATATGCATATCTAGCATTGACGAACTTTTTTTGAAACGATATTGTTACTATATGCAGAACTTTACCATCAATTATAAAATCTATATATTCATATCAATTATATATTTATTTTAACATAGAGTTACATAAACGTTAATGAAATGTTTTCATTATTTAACGTATAATATGTTTGAATAATCAGCTATGCTATGATGACACTCTTTTCCTACACCATGCAAGTTACACCGTATGTATACATTTGTTTTTGCCTTGCACAGATACCAAAATGAGACAAATAAATTATTAAAAAAATGATATGTATATATTCATAGTATAAAGTACAGTGTAAATGTAAAATGTAGTGTCATGGTATCATTTCTCTTGAATAATTCAATCCAGACAAATTTAAATGCCAAAAGAAATTATTACAATCAAATCGGCTCTCACAAAAATTATTTCATTAATGTTCAAATTATTTTAATATTAGTTAAACATTAAGAAAAATCATGATATTATAATTATGCTCTAATACCAATGATTACTTTAATTCTATTTAAAATTTTGATATTATGATTTTTCCCAATACTTTAATATCTATGAGGAACAATAAAAACATACTTGAATTTTTTTGACAATGTTATTCTTAATTTTTGATACAGAAGTCTCGGTTGCCATTATTTGATCTACTTTTAAAATTGCTGAAAAATTAATTCAAGTCAAATGGACCAAGGCTAGAATCGTGAACGAAATCACTTTCTTTAAAAGTATTTCAAGCACTCTCCATTGTCTTAGAGTTGGAAAGCAGTAATACCCAGGATAATTCAGCCTTTATCGAATCTCCGCAAGTCCGACGAAAATTTGATTATGTAGCGAATAATGTCTGGAATTTTGTACAAGAAAATATTTGTTTTGAGATGTCTTTTCTGAATTCCGGAATGATGTATTTATAGGCCATATATGTGTTGTTTCACAAAGTTGCGACCCTTGATGAAATAACACCTTTTAACCAAAAGATGCATTGTTTCCAAGCATTGCCTATGTTCATTATGTAGCAACCCTTCACGAAATGTTGTTTCTTTTCGAATTCAAAAAATTAATATTCACTTGAAAATTTTCTTGTTATTTTAGAACACACTTAATATTATTAATTATTAATAATTTACAACACCTTATACCATTCATAAAAGTTGCACCTACTCGAATCCTTCGACCAAAACCCCAACCACCATCAAGATAATTGGATAGCCAGCATCATAATGTCTTCAGAGTCTCAGGTTCATTGGTTGTTTGGCCTAACTTTTTTTTGGGTAATTTGGAATTGTAGAAATGTCATTTTATTTAAGAGAGTAGTTTTAAACAATTTTGATATAGGTATGATCAAATTTTTTGGGCATTCCTTAATACACCACTCATGTTTCTTAGACACCACGCGAAATTCTATTTTTGCCCCCAGTTTCCGGATGTGTACATCTGGACGCACCGTTTTTTTTTAAAAACGTTGATTTGTTCCGGATATGCAAATCAGAAAAAATTCCTGATCTGCAGATCCGGAAAAAATATAAAAAAATCTATAAAATCATTTCCTAATCTGCAGATCCGATAAAATAAAAAAAGTTCTATAAAATCATTTCCTGATCTGCAGATCCGGATAAAATCAAAAGTATTCCATAAAATCATTTACTTCTAAATATAATTAAATCAAATATAATTAAAATTAAAATCTAAATGATTAATATGGTATTTACTTCTAAATGATTTTTTTTCAATATAATTAAATCTAATATAATTAAAATCCAATATAATTCAAATTAATATGATTTTTTTTTTCTAAATAATTAATATGGTATTTACTTCTAAATGATTTTTTTTCAATATAATTAAATTCAATATAATTAAATCCAATATAATTAAAATCCAATATAATTAAAATTAATATGACTTTTTTTCTAAATGATTAATATGGTATTTACTTCTAAATGTTTTTTTTTCAATATAATTAAATCCAATATAACTAAATCCAATATAATTAAAATCAAATATAATTAAAATTAATATAATTTTTTTTCTAAATGATTAATATGATATTTACTTCAAAATGATTTTTTTTTCAATATAATGATTTACTTCTATATTGGATTTAATTATATTGGATTTAATTATATTTAGAAGTAAATGATTTTATGGAATACTTTTGATTTTATCCAGATCTGTAGATCAGAAATGATTTTATGGAATTTTTTTGATTTTTTTCGGATCCGCAGATCAAGAATTTTTCCTGATTTGCACATCCGGAACAAATCAACGTTTTAAAAAAAACGGTGCGTTCGGATGTGCACATCCAAAAATTGGGGACAAAAATGAAATTTCGCGTGGTATCTAAGAAACATAAGTGATATATTAAGAAATTGCCAATTTTTTTTGGGAATGACTTGTATCCTTTAATAGATTCAAGAAGGAAAGTTGTTGGATGGATTGGTGTAGCAGTCCAGTTTCTTGTTTTGATTAGTTGTGTTTGTGGAGTGTTCCTTTCTTTGTCTTCTAAGTGTTTTTGTTGTGACTTTTATATTTGGGTTGGACACCCCCTTATGCTCTTTTCAATTGATGTTTTTGCTTAAAAATATAACAGTAGCCAATTGGACGTGGGACACTATATACCTCAAGGTAGAGTCAACACTGGCACATTACTCGCAAAAATAATTGAATAAGTCAACATTTTTCTAGACCACCAATATATGGTTAATATGATAGTTTCATTGATAAATACTACAACTTATAAACTATTTGAGACATACCATGAATCGATGAAATTATTTTATGCAGTTTATCTTTTTTTACTTTAATTTATCTTTTGTGCATTTCTTAAATTAACAGTGAAACACTTTCACAATATCTACTTAACACTCACCAACGAAGAAACATAATTTCATTCTTTATGTAATCATTTAAAGACAATGAAATTTTTTATGAGAGCCATCAACCCAATCTTTAACTAAATTTCACACTCCCTTTTGTCCGTTAGACCCAACCCTGATGATAAAGTCATCATGATTCTATTATATCTAATATGTACATTTTATCCAATAAGGATATTTAGGTTGCTAGATAGTGTCTACTACTAGTATTTAATTTACGTGGACTATAGTGAATGATAATATAGTGTGATATACGTGTGTTAGATTGAACAGATCGAAGAATTAAAGAAGAATGGAATGATGAAGAGGAAAGCACCATAGATAGATTTTCAGATATAAAAGAAAGGAAGAGTAGAGAGATGGACAATTTAAGTAATGGAAGAGAGTGTACATCCCACGTACGAAGACCAACTTTTGTGCATTATATATTTCTTCCAATCAGAGACAGAAACCAAGTCTTGAATGTTTTGCTCTCCAACAACGTAGTTGCATTATTTGGGTCAGCAATGGATGACCAATAAGTGCACAACTCTTTGTCGCATTAAAGCCCTATGTGCTAATGCAAGTCACAAATAAAGTCGCTTTAATTGAATAGTGACATCCATTAAAAAATGGCGCGTTGTGGTTGATGATTTCATGTCAAATAGGTACGTGGTTTTTCTAAATATTTTAGAGTAATAGGTACGTGGTTTTTCTAAATATTTTAAATTTTGTTTTTAATCTCTTAAAATATTTTTTTTAAAGAATGATCTTTTTAAAATTTTCCCCCACACTTTTGGATCCTAATTCTAAAACCGTCGTTAAAATTGTCGCTAAAATTATCGCTAATTCAGTCCCTAAATTAAAAACCGTCGTTAATTTTATCGTAAAGTTGTAAAAACCGTCGCTAAGTTGCAGGAGAGACCAACAATTTAAATTAAAACTTTTATGAAGATCATTCTTTAAAGAAAATATTTTGAGGGACTAAAAAAAAAATTGAAATATTCATGAGTACTATAAACATATTTAACTCTATTTATTAGAATTTTCTCTTAACATCTCAAATAAGTAAGAACTCAAGAATATTTTATATATAAAAATTGAATAATTTATTTAAAAAAAATTTTCGACCAAAAATTAAATTACACAACTACAAATAATATATTTTATGATAGCGATTTCATCACACATAACAAAACACCAATGTATATTATTTATAATTGATATTTTTTTTTCTTTTTAAAAGGAACAATCATATTATGTCAGCTTTAGATGAAAATCGAGGGGTAAACTAATTCAGGATACATGTTTGTAGTTTATGTGTTTAATCCAAAAATAAGTCATTTTCACCTCAGTTTTGTTTACCAGCCGATGTTTGCTTGTAGCGTTTAGTTTCACTTTGAAAATCTATAAGGGACGGATGTTGGACTAGATGCTCAAGCCAATGTGTTCAACATCTTAAATCAGAATTAATAGATTATTGATAAACAAGATGATAAATGACAGGAATAAAAGAACACAAAAAATTGTTAACTCAGCCCAGTACAAACAACACTTATGTCTAGGGGGCTTCCAACCAAAGAAAGGAAATCTACTCTTCAATAGAATTAGTACAAAGTGTCTTAGATGAACAACCCCATGTTAATTTACCCTCTTCTTAATTCTACTCGTGTATTTCTATTTAGGCTTTCCCCTAAATATGAAAACCCCTCTCACTTTCTCTCAATCACTAATCCCAAGTGATCACAACAATAATCAGAATAATTAATGTTGAATTACAACTCAACTAATAAACTAAACTCTATGTCTTTAGATGTGAATGGAGGCGCTAGAGTAGTGCACAAACAATAACAAAAACAAAGACTCAAAGTATAAACCCTAACACACGAATCTTCAATACTTGCACACTTCAAACGTTAGGATTGAGTCTCCTTAAATAGCAACGCAATCTTTTGGGCCTTTCTCCAGTAGGAAATTGATGATGAGATCACATCCATATTTGTAAAGGATTTAGTTTTTATTTGTTTTGAACAACCTCCAAAAAGATTTGATTTAAATTTGAATTCACATTTAAATCTCTAACTGATTTGATTTGATTGTTTTAATCAGCCAAACAAATCTAATAAATGAATTGCTAAAAGATAGCAACAAATTTGATTGAATCCCAATCAGAAAATCACGCTCAAAACATCTACAATATCAGCCTGCTGACAATGGGCAGATGTATCACACATGCTCAAACATTTGGTCTCACATGTGTCCTTTCTTCACCAAAATATCTTCTACACTCCATGTTATTTTTGATAATGCAGCCAGTCCAAAAGGAACAACAATTCTTCCCTTTGGAAAATTTTGGCAAAATAACTCAATCACAACTTACATGATGTGCACTACAAACAAAACATCATAAGCACACCACAAACAAAAACACATAGTAAATAGCAACAACAGTAGAAGTAACACATAAGTAAAGTTGTTACTACAAAAAATATATTAAACATAATGCTCCCATACAACCAAGCACACAATCAATCATGCATGCAGATAAATAGTAGTCAGTAGTCAGTCAATAGTTAGTCAGCACACACCACTACTACTATTACACAATCATTAGAATATCACAGTTCACACACAATCAATAGATAAACTCACATCCAGATGCTCGAGCGTGTGAGCACACATTAGTTAAAAAATGCTCCACAAACACAGTTAGTAGTTTGGTTACTCATAGAGCACACTAATACATCACATTAGTTAAACAACGCTCCACAAACACAGTTAGTAGTTAGGTTACTGTTGGTGCAGTTAAGTGGCAAGCTACAAAAGTTTTTGGAAGTATTTTCCGGAAAATTATCGTGTCCACAGAGATTAGTGTTATTGAACTGTCGTCCGACAATTTAAATTTTATTGAGTTTAGGTTTTAAATGGGTTTAAATTAAATGCGGGAAATAAAACTAATGAATAGAAAAAGAATTCATTCTTGGAGAGTAGTGAACTCTCGGGTTTGCATTTCATCTACCCTATCAAATACTTAAACTTACTACCCAGTTGTACGCAACCTAAATCACTCGTCAACATTATCACGTATCTCTCACACAGAGGTTATCTCTAACACAAAGTGAGACAACGATCGTATTACTCGTGTCGACAATCTCTCAGCACAACACAAACAACACAAAAGCATTAAGTTCCGATAGCCAAGTGAATATTAAGCCTAAATCTATCTCTAGAATATAGAACCTAATAGATGTTCATTCTAAATCCGGATTCAACCCGTCCATGTCTGCAACAACTCAAACCTAAATAAAGAAAGCTATCCTCAACATTAATTTGTAAAATGAGTTTTATACAACACCATGAGCAATAAATATACATATAATCAAGGTAAACTTACATACAAACTCACAACAAATGGAAACTACAAAGGGAAGAGAGAAGAGGAATCAAAATCTCTCGCGGTGTCAATCACGATCCAAGAATCATCCACCCCTAATCGTCGAGTTGCAACCTCCATTGATGCTTTTCTAAGCTCTAAACTATCAAAAATGAAGGTTTGATGAATTGGGAACAAATAGCCCAAAACATAACCTAAAAAAAATGTGTTTTTACCTCTTTAAATGTGTTTCTACCCAGACTAATTCACCCGGCGAAGTAATGGTTTGCCCGACGAGCAAAGGTGGAATTTTTTACTGCTTATGGAACTTTTGGATTGCGTATAGCTCACCCGGCGAGCTTGGGGCGATAGCTGACAGTAACAAAAAAATTCAGCATCTTGTTTTCTTCGTAACTTTCGAACCGTAACTCCGTTTGAGGCCCGATCGGAAGCGTCATAAAGCTTATTCAGTGCTCTATCTAGCAATGACTAAATATAAATGCTTGAATACCTACAAAAATGAGATAAAAACAATTAAAATCAATGATATTTACACGAAAATACTAGTATACACTAAATATACACTTTTACAAAGAAAGTGGGGTTTTATTCAAAGAATTCAATACAAATGAATCTATAAGTGCCACAAAACTACTACTCAAAACAAAACATTTTGGCACTTATCAAACTCTCCCTAACTTAAAACATTGTTTGTCCTCAAACAAAGTCAAACAACTTAAAGAAACAAAAGACGATAATCCAAGAATCACGAATTAATAGGTTTTTTAAAACGGAAAACAAATGTATGGTTCAAATAAAAAACGTACAAGCAAAGTAAACACCTACCACCATCCTACAATGACAACATGAAAATGAAACAAATCCTAAGTACAAAAATCATGCCAAACAATCTAAAATAACACAAGCTGAATCATGAATCACACCTAGCAAAAATTCATCGAGGGATGAAAAACACACAAAGGTGAGGATTTGACACTCAAGCCTAATAGTTGATGTTGATACTATGTCTTCTCTCCCCTTGATTCAAGTCGAATCAAGTGCATCGAACGTGTTGAATAAACCTCAGGTTCCCACTCCTTGTCTGAACAACCCCACTGGTCTCCAAACCTTTCGCTCGGCTGATTTTGATCACACACCATTCAAACCCAAATCTTTATTACACAATCCTTCGGTTACCGCTACTTGATTTAACGAACCCACCATTCTTCAATCCCTTCGCTCGGCTGAATCTGTGAAGTAAAGATCTGTGCAAAAAACTCCAAATCCTCACGATCTTGGAGGACAAAACCTTAACTATTTTATTCAAGAAAAACCCACCGAATACTAAACCCAAACTAGATACACAATCCTACGTTTGGACGTTATCACCTCAATGATGCAAAATATCAACAAAAATTGTTATGTGTAATTGTTGAGAAAATGCAAGAATGAGGATGAAGATGATGAGAGAAAAATTCAGTGTATATTTTTCACTTTTCTTGTTCTATATTGAAATGATGAGACAAAATGTATATATATGATGCCTTGACCAACTAACAAACATAACAGCAATTTGAAGTAAGACAGATCAGAAAAATAGCACTAATTCAGCGAACAGTCGACCTAAGCATTAAGGGGGTCGACCTGAGCACACCCGAATGTAAGACTATGCAGAAAATTAAGTTGTGCATCGACCGAAACAGGGTCCATGCGTCGATGCAAACTTGCTCAAAACATGCAAACTCAAACACTTACAGTATGAGTCGACCAAAGGGTCAACGCGAGCACACCCGAAAGCAAAGGATTGAAAATCAACTTTTATGAGTCGACCTGAGCAGGGCTTTGAGTCGACTCAAACACCCTAAACTTCCAAAAATGAAATTTTGCTCATATTTTGGTCCCCCTAAGCTATGTTTATGCAAACCTAAGTTTCCTAACATGATCAAATGCACACAAAACATATATGAGATGCTCCTGTATGTATAGGCACATGGTTTTGGAATATTTTGTGCATTGTAAAGCATGAATGCAAGCTAAGATGCGATGATACCGTCCAAATTACAAAGTACGAGCTAATACACATTTTAACATCATTAAAATAAGGACTAAGGCACCTTTCCCGTCACACTAGGGTCTTGGGCTTCATCAATATTTGTGGCCTTCATATCAAACTTCTTAGGAAGGGATCTTAGGATTTTTCTAGCCAGCGTTTCTTCAAACATCCTTTCTCCTAATGCAAAAGAGGTGATGGAAATGTCACATAATTTGATGTTGAAGTCAAAAATAGATTCACCTTTATTCATTCGCATATTCTTAAACTTTATAGTGAGGAGTTGCAGCCTTGACATTTGGATAAGTGCCAAAAATATGGTATTTTTAAATTTCTAAAATTTGGAACTTATTGACTTGTTTTGCAAGTTTCTAACATCAAATGTTCAATTTGTGAACATATGGAGTCTGGATATGATAGTAGGAGAATTATGTTTGTTGCTCATGGTCTATATGCATTTGTGCAGGTTTTTGAGCATAGGTCTAACTAATTCACAAAGTAAGGAAAAGCAACAATTACAACCTTGCTAAGCGAGAAACAACGAGCATCCAGCGAGGAGAAATATAGTGTTTTCACAAATCAGAACTCACCTCTCTCGCTAAATCGAACTCCAATGAAGGTTACAAATTCAAAAAGTAGCAATTTCTTCCCAACAAAACCAGGGAGTAAGAAGCGAAAAATATCGATTAGTCAACATACTCTTGCTAAGAGAAATAGGGAGGTTTAGCCAAGGTGGTTTGAGAAGACTTCAGGCTGGCCAAGGAGGTTTGGCTAAGCGAGAACAGTAAAACAAAAAACACTATAAATAGACATCAAATGAGATATTTTTTGGAGTTAGAAAATTTTAGACAAAAACAAAGAGATAGAACCAAGGAAGAGTGAACTTAAAGATTAAGCGGGATACACATCAAGTGTCGATAAAATCACCATTGATGCTCATTCATCTTATTTCTTCTCTTTTATAATCAACCTTACGTGAGACTGAGTAGCTAAATCTTCTTTCTTGTTGGGATTAGATGTAGTTCACTGTAATCTATGTAAGTTTATTAATCATAACTTTATATAACTAGTCATTCATGATTATCGATGTTATCTTTGCTTTACTGTTAACTTTATATATTGGAATTGATAACGAGAAATACAGTTCAAATCATGTTCTAATATAATCATTGGTTTTAAAACCTAAATTCTAAACATAGATTTAGGATTAAACATTTATATTAGGCATCGATTCACATTAGGCATCGAGACACTGCTTTGGAATCCCCGGAGAGCCTTAACTCAGAAGGTACTGCTTCGCACGACCCAAAGAGTCTCATGTTTTGCTGAGATACTGCTTTAACATCCTTGGAGAGCCTTAACTTGTAAGTTACTTGTTGCGGTTAAAATCAGATAACAAGCTATTAATTAACTTGCATCATATTTCTTTTACAAACGACTTTGATTTATCCAAAGGAAAGGTTCAAGATCGTTAGAAAAACCTAAAGGGGGGAGATCTAAAGTTCGGGGGTTGGTTACGCCTAGGGAAGGTATTAGCACCCTAAACGTCCATAGTACTTTACGGGAACCTCTTGTTTTACTTGTTATATCTCACTCGCTTGCTAAGGGTGTTATGCTAAAGGTTGAAAACCCTAGGGGTTTGTTTCTAAGTATACTCGACAAAGCATCGCACCTTGCGCCTACGTATCCTCGGGTGTAGAATCAGAGTATGCGTAGTTCTACTAATTAATGAACTTTTGACTATGGTCAAAGTTCAAAGAGGGAAAATGAGTGCAAGCTCATTCTAGAGTTCAAGAACTCTCTAATTCTAAGTTATAATGATCCTATGATTATGTTTTAGTCAATAGGGAAAGTGAGTATTCATTAGGATGAATATCACCAAGAGTGTAAGAACTCTCTCCTAAGGCTAGTTATAACTTATTGGCTCTTAGGAGGCCAAGAAGTGAAAGTCATCTCCTAAGAGGCTACTAAGGTAAGATGGGGGCTATGACTTTAAGAGTCAATATTAATCACCTTCCTTTGGAATAGGGGGAAAGATAATAGTTGATAAGATACTAAAAGATAACAAGCTAATAATGCAGATATGATGATGCAACAATATATGAATAAATTTATGAGATGAAATAAAGTCAAGATATCAATGAAAAGTGGAATCATACATGTATTAGACAAGGATCAATTATGATATATAGACATAACATAGTATGATGAATAAGAAAGTGCAACAAAGACCCTAATAAACACTTATGATATAATCATGCATAAAGGACTCAAAAATTAATATTTTTACTAATTTCTTTTTATATTTGAAAAATATATTTAATTAGAAAAATATAGCAAAAAGAATGGGACAAAAAGGATAAAAATTAAACAAGTTATGACATTTTTAAAATTGAGCATGAATTTAAAAATAAAGAAAAACAACAAGTGACAAAAATATAAGGAAATGGTGCATCTAGGACTTGAACTCAGGTCCACTCGCCTGCAGCTCAAAACTCACACCACCAGGCCAAGGCGCGTGTTTGGAAGTGTAATGGGAACATAAGTATATATATTAAACAAGCAAAACTCAGTAAAATAAATAAAAGGATTGGGGCGAGGGGGATTCGAACCCCGGTCCTTTAGGGTTCATGAGGCGTAAGAGTTAAGAGTCTTGCCACTGGGGTGGCTATTACATCCGGTATGTAACACCCCCCTAAAATACTTAAACTTTGATGCGCATTGGATTCCAAAGATAGCAAACAACAAGCAAACAAAGCACTGCCCACAACTTACAACAAAACATTCATCACTCAGCAGGTAATAAGCAGTCCAATTTTAGAATGAGCACCAAACGTAATCGATTTTAAACAACAATAAAAACAAGACAAAATCAATGAGCTCATAGCAACAATGACTTGGTATACACTCAAAATACAAAGCTAATTGGATACAAACAGTAGGAAAGTACTCCAACTAACTATAATTCCAACCAAATACAGGACAACCAACATACAGGTAGTGTTGGCTTCAGCTCATGATCATAGTAGAGAGTTGAATTTACAAAGGTAACAAAATAGTTCAGACAACTTACACAAAGTATGAGCAAGGCTAGGCATATCTTAATCATGGAAATTTGAGCTTGCACAACAGGCCATCAGTCATAGAACGTATCAAAGGCAAACAAACACCAAGAGACTAGTGAAAACAAGATAAGCAGCAAATTTCAATTTTAACAAATGAACCAAGTACTAATTATGACTACATATGCGTTTCAAATGTTAAACTTAGATTCACAGAGGGACATGACAAACATAGCCTCCAGGGTAGATTCAGCAGAAGTTCAGATCCACAAAAGTTTAGCATAAAACAAGTTTGGACACAAGTTAATAGTTATAGGCTTACGCATGCTATAATGAACATGATGACAGATGGAATACCAGTAGCATTTTATACAAACAATATTCCAAACAAACAACAGATAGGTAGGTTAGCTGAGCCAAACATCTAGACAGTGCAAAAGTCAAAACAAGAATCCTATAAACCTTCAGTTAAAAAACAAAATCAACATTGTGATGTCTTAAGCACATTGACTGAAAACCAAAACAAACAGCACATACATAGCAATCTCAAAGTTTCAAATAATAGAAACAAATTCATTTCATGAATCCAACCAAAAGGGAAACAGTTGAGCATACTCGGACAACACATTGGTAAACTATATGAGCAAATGAATAACACAGTGCATTTTAACCAAACTTCTGGTTCTTCCCAAAAACATTTTAACCAAACCATGATTCCTACACATGTTGGAGGATCCATCACATTTGAGCATAAACAAAGTAAAGTGATATTAACATTTCTCAATCAAAATGATAAGGCCAGCAGGGTGACCTTTTAAACAAAACAAACTTGGAAAACAGATTTGCTAACTCAAGCACATCAGCAATAGATATGAAATAAGACATAGCTTCAAGTCAAAATAACCTCTACATGTCTAATGAACAAGCAGTAGCAACCTCATAACATTACCACAAGAAAGCAAAAGTACATCATGTCAATGAAGAGCAACATCTAATTATGAACATACAGATAACACAGGGCATACATAAATAGGATTCAAATGTAATACATGATCATGACAAGAATGCTATTAAACGAACATGATAAATAAGAATGAAAAGAGAATGATACCAATTGAAGCTTTGCCTATGACTTAAGTATGCAGACTGCTTCTCCTTCCACAGCAAACTAAAAAATCACTACTCACTTAGCTTGCTCGAGACTTGGAATATTTGAGTGTTTTTTTTTTGAGAAAATTGTTGATGTCGATGAATTGAACCTAAGCCTCTTTATATAGGCAATGATATTGGGCCGGGTCAAGAGAATTCCAACCTTCAAATGTTGGAGGTTAGGGTTTTGGAATTGAAACTTCATATGTTGAACACAAAGGGACAAACGCCCCCTCTCTGATCATGTGCAGATGTTGTAGGGTTGAATCAACAAAATAAGCCTTGCTTCTTGGTTGTCTTCTATGGCAAGCGATATAGGTATAGAGAAAGGAAATCGAAAGCGACATTGCTCTGGCTAGTTTGCAGGGTGTGTAGAGTTGAGCTGAGAATGGAAAGCTTCACGATTGCTTTGTACAAGTTAATTCTTGAGAGCTTGAAGGGGAAACTCTTGGGTGAATTCGAGATTGAAAATGCGCCAAGTTTGTAATTTGAAATGAGCTTGAAGAATTGAAGATGTTTGGAATCGTTTGGAATTATTTTCTTCTGATACAAAACACACACGACCAAGGAAGAAGGAAGTGTTTCAAAACCACGTGCCAAGCTCCTATTGGACATTGCCTATTGTTGAAAAGTCAAAGGAACCGAGCTGGTCTCTCATTGGCTGATAGCTCGGCTCATCCTCCAATCATAACTCTCACAAATTGATTAAATGGACCAATTGAATTGCAACATGGACGCGAATAAGTCTTTTTCTTTTTCTTAAATGAAATAAAAAGGTTAATGATAGTAGTAATTAATTAAGGCTAATTTAACTAAATTAAAATTAAATTACAAGAGATAATTAAATTTAAAAAATGCAAAATTAAATTAAATTAATTGATGATTAATTAAAATTAATAAAACTAAAACAATTTAAAAATATAAATAAAAATTAGAAATAAACCACCTTAAAATTAAATTAAGATAAAATAAATAAAATAAAAACTATTAAAATAAATGCTACATTAGAATAAAACAAATAAAAAATAATAAAATGGAAATTAAAATAAAATACAGAGAAAAATAAATCACACAACATTTAGCAAAAAGATGAGGGTAAAATTTGGGGTACAACAGTTGCCCCTATTTAAATATCTTCACCGGATGACATGAGAGATGAAAATCCTCATGGAATCAAAAGTGAAAGATATTTAAATACAAATAACCGAAAATTTTGCCCTCAGATGCGCAAACATGCAGTGCAACAAACATAATGTTAAGGAAGATGCAAAGATGCAGACACAAAGAGACACCAAAGGACAAACAGGAAGCAAAAATGATTAGCTTCACTAGGGAAAAAGACACACTCTTTCTGAGCATGAAACCAGAAAGAAAAACCTGATCACTGGGGATCAGTCCAAAAGAGACAAACAACCAAGCAAGGACTTCCTAGGGATTTCTTATGCTGAAGAGTTCAAAATGGGATCTTCAAGAAAAGCCAGAAAGACAGAGACAAACTCTGCGCATCAGATAAGAGTCTTGGTAAGGTAAATTGTTCCAAGAAGCTTAGCTTAAAGTTTCAAAAATCAAAGGTAAAGGTTCATGTTCGACTCGATTCGAACAAGAACAAATGAAATAAATATGGATAAACAACGAGCCCACGATAACTCGAGGTTTAGGTCCACTGTTCGACTCGATTCAAATAGGGAAAGTTTTAAAACAAAAAGGCAATGTTTGACTCGATTCAAACAAAGACTCGGTTTAGGTTTGACTCGATTCAAACGAGAACGGTTTTAAAACAAGAGGCAATGTTCGACTCGATTCAAACAAAGACTCGGTTCAGGTTTGACTCGATTCAAATGAGAACGGTTTTAAAACAAAAGGCAATGTTTGACTCAATTCAAACAAAGACTCGGTTCAGGTTTGACTCGATTCAAACAAGAACGGTTTTAAAACAAGAGGCAATGTTCGACTCGATTCAAACAAAGACTCGGTTCTGGTTTGACTCGATTCAAACAAGAACGGTTTTAAAACAAGAGGCAATGTTCGACTCGATTCAAACAAAGACTCGGTTCAGGTTTGACTCGATTCAAACAAGAACGGTTGCAAAAAAAAAGGTAAGACTTCTTGGGGAACAGAAAAGGTGTAAAGATTCAAATCTGGCGCGCAAAAGTCAAGACCGAACAAGCACGACGCAAACAAAGAAAGTCGGGCATGTCTTTACTTCGCTGGGGAAATAAAGACAAACACAAACAACTGACCACAAGCAAATAGAGCACAAAGATGCAAAGATGCTATGGTATGATGCATATGCTATGCTGACGAAACAGACAAAAAGCAAAAACCGAAGATGAAAAACGCCTCGACAAAGGATACCCAGCCAAAACTGGGGATGAAGAAGAGTCAAAAACTTCGCTCGTGAAAAGAGTATTCCACTTGAGGCATAACGTCACGAGGATGACCATCATGAATCTGATTTCTTCACTGGAAAAGAATCCTTGAAAGATTTGTCAAAATTAGCTGAAGTAACAGCTCACTGGGGAGCTAACAAAGTAATTATGCATCCCACTGGCATAATTATCATCTTCAAATCTTATCTGCCCCAGGCTATATGGTCTTTGTCAGAAGACGATACCAAGAGGATTTTATAGAAGAATTAGAATACAAAGTGTTTCAATATCTTCAAACTCTTGAAGAGATCTCGGCGTAACTGCCCCAGATTAAGTGCCTTCACACAACAAAGTCCTTGAACTTGCTTCAAACTGGTTGTTTGACGATTTGGGGAACAAACTTGCCCCTGTCAGCTTGGTTGGTCTGTGACGGAGATGTCGTTGACTTTTAGAGATTTATCGAATCTCGACTTAATTGCCCCTGATTCGCTGATAGATAATCAAAAGGATTTTACAGAAGAATTGGCATACCAGATGCTTCAATGTCTTCAAACTTTTGAAAAGAAATGAACCTAGACATAACTGCCTCTATTCAACTGAATTCGTAATACTCAAACTGTAGTAGAAATGACTGGGGAACAAAATCTTCCCTTGATGATGGGTCACTGCAGTCCACACTTGTCATAAGATGACCTCAAAGAGACTTGCCCCAATATTCTGAATTGCAGAGTTCTGCCCCTGATTCACCAACTCTTGGGATGATGGATTGGCAAACACTCACACTTGGTTGCCCCTGATTGAGTCAAATTTCCTTGGCCGCCGACATTTGTTGGGATTCCTTTGATATTGAATTGTATTGCAAACAAGTATTGTTTGTTGAAAATTGGCAATTTCAATGCAACGTTTTAATGCAAACTTTTGGAAACAAAACTTTTTGACGAAAACACACGCAGTGAAATAATTAGACAATCGAAAACCAAGTGGATCTGGTCATTTACAGAATGACAGATGAAGTGATCAACACACACAAAATAGCAAAGATTATTAGGAGTCAGGTTAGTCAACCTTGCTGTAGTATACTTTCAAAACAACCTTACCTTGATTAGGTTTTTTAAGGGTTGTAACATGTGGTCTGGTTCACGGTTTATGAAACAAAAGATAAAGGCTCAAAGTTTATTTGTCCCACCCAATCTTTGTGATGAACTCCGATCCTAAACTCAGTTAACTCAAGCTATACATTCAAGTTTCCAAAGGTTAGGAAGTCACTTGATTTGAGAGCTGACTGGCGTCTTACACGAAGCGCCTGCATTCAATTGCATAACCAAGTTAAACTGAGAACTACCCTGCCCCAAGGTTGAGATTTAAGGGTTTTTTGTGTAAGGAAAGAAAACTCCTACTTCTAGGCTCGAAGGGTTAACGAGGGATTATCTTCCTTATTTCTCCAGTATTTGGGAATTGAAACAATGCCTTACATCCTTGGCAAGGTTTAATCGGCAGCATACCACAACAATTATGAACACGAGGTTTTCATCATCCTCCCTAATCTTTGTTTAAATATAGATTGATATGGAGTAAAGCAGGGTAAAGATATATTTGTTTTGTGAACACAAGAATAAATGAGTGAAACGAATGGACTTAACCAAAAGATGCACAAACATTTCATTAATATTACCAATTGAAAAGACAACAAAATTAGTAAGCAAATACAAATTCAAAGTGAAGGAAATACAATTGAAAATACCGAAATGAACAAAACACAGCTAGCTTTGGTGGATTGTTTGCAAAAGATTTTAGTTTTCGGGTCCAGATGGGAAAACGTCTTCATCACCAATCACTTGTTCCTTGTGGTATAGAACTTTGAGAGGCCTTGCAACTCCTTGTCTTTTGCTTCAATAGTTGAGACATCAGCGTCTGAAGTACCTTCCCGAGGTTTCAATTTCTTTAGCAGGCTCATCAGTTTCTCTTCGAACTCTTTGCATTCTTTAATGGGATGCCCTATTGTCCCAGTGCGAAATTTGCATTCAGTCTTTGGGCGATCTTCTTCGAAGATTAAGTCCTTGCCATGGATCAGATCTTGCACAAGATGTTCTAAGGCTCGGCAACTGTCCAAGTCATGTCCTTCGGCTCCCTTATGGAATTCACAAGTCAGGTTGGGATTGTACCAAGGTCCTTGCATAGGGGTGAGAAGTCAAGGAGTTACCAGCTTGTTTTGCATCAACAGTGGGAAAAGTTTACTTAACGGCACGGGAATAGGCTGGTGGTTAAGTTTTCCTCTTTTGACAGCACGCTTCTTCTTGTCTTGGGGAGAAACACACGTGGGAGGCTGAAAACCCATTTTTGTAGGCACCTGATGAAGATTCCGTTTGTGTGCAGGAATAGGACCAATGTTCAGCTGGCATGAGGCTTCCTCAAAAACAAATCCTGGGCATGGGAGATCCTTAGGAGATGGCAAAGGAGTGTCCTTGAAAGATAAAATATTTCTTTCCACTAAATCTTTCACAATATGCTTTAAAGCAAAACATCCTTCTAAATCATGGCCTGGTGCACCTTCATGGAATGCACAGTGAGCATTAGGACGGTAAGAAAGCGGGAGCGGATCCGGAGGTGGGTTTGGTGACCTTGTAGTTATTAACCCTTGTTGCACCAAAAAAGGATACAATGTTGTATACGACATCGATATAGGAGGGATCAGAGGTCTACCACCCTGTCTGTCTTGGCGAGAAGTCTGAGTCTGTCGTGGATGAGCGGGAGCGTTGGGCGCTCGTTGATAAATTGGTGATTGAGACACTGATTGATAAACAGAAGCTTGATCGTTGAATATTGGTGTGATGGGATGAATGTGATCCTTCTTTTTCACTAGAGTTTGCAAAGTTTCCAAAACCCAATTCATCTGGCATTGGAGGACTCTGACCTCCTCTTTCAGTTTCTCCTGGTTCTTTAGAATTTCCTTCATCGTTGCCATTGTCCTGAATGCAGGCTAGGTATCCTTGTTGAGTTAGAAAATCAGGGTGACGGGTGCTGAGAACAAGACAACAATAAGACGAAGAAGAATGCACATGCACATGCAAAAAATGCAAATGAGATGCTAATGGAAGCTAAATGCAAGCTAAATGGTGGGCGTAATTCAAGGGACTCAACATTGTATTTTGCAAATTTTAAGGAACACTTTTCTTAGAAGAAAATCTCATTTCATTTCATTGATGATAAAATTTTTGGATTGCAAAAAGAGATGATTACACCTTCAAAAGCCAAAATACAGAGTACGAAATAAAGAAAACTAAGTTCTAAACCATCCAATCAGTCTTCTCCCATCAATCTCATAGCGAGCTTCTAGTTTTCCTTCTGCAACCTCTCATTCTCAACAACGAGCTTGATCAACCGTGACTTCCATGGTCCTGGTGGAGATGATGTGCTAGGAGAAAATAAGTCTCCTTACGCCTTCCTCTTTCTGACAGATTCTTCTTCCTTTCTCCTGAGATTCTTCTGAAGTCCGTTCATCTCAAAATCAAGAATCTGGTATTTGTTCCTCCATGCATTCCTTTCTCGTTCTGCTTGAGCCAGCCGGATCTTCAATTCGTCCTCATTGCTTGTGAAGAAAAGAACAGGATCTCTAGGAGCTAGTGGAATAGGATCATGACGATCATAAGGCATCTTCAACTCAATAGCTCTCTTTTGCACCCACTGAGTGTAGGATTCTGAAGCTAAACACTCAGGTTTTCCCAAAGCAGAGATTCCTCTTGTGTGAACACGACGCCAAGCGTGAGCCATCTTTTCCCTAAGCACAGGGTCCTTATCTTCCTCAAAGAACAAACCTTCCAAATAGATGTTGTTAGGCTTAGCTTCCATAGAGTAACCATGTTGACGACAAGCCAAGGCTGGATTGTAGCTTATGCCTCCTTTTGTACTAAGAAGAGGTACGTTAGCAAATCCTCTACAGCTAACAATCATATCTTTGCCTCTGAGCATTGGGTAGTACCACTCTAGATCGGTGTTGGTGAGAGACATGATCTTTTCTGACCAAAGAAGTCCATCTTGGAGATCCCAAAAGGTCTTAGAGCGGGGTAACTGTGAAATAAACCACTTATACAACAATGTGGCACAGCAGGTTACCATTCCTCCCTTATGAGCAGTCCTCAAATGCACTGAATGGTAGGCGTCAGCAAGTAGGGTTGGAACTGGATTTCCAATGATAAAGATCTTGATTGCATTCATATCAACAAAGTTTTCAATGTTGGGAAACAGAAATAACCCATAGATGAGAAGGGCCATAACAGCTTCATAATCCACCATATTCTTCATGTTAACATAATAACTGGCTTTCTCCACTAGAAACTTGGCAGGCAACCCAAAAAGTCCTCCCTTGACAACCAAGTTAGCCTTGACGTCTGACAACTTGAGGTGAGCAGCCTCTGCAATTTCCTTCTCCTTAGGTGTCTTTTCCAAACCAGAGTAAGGAAGGCTTGGAGTAATGGGAATATCAACCAAAATAGCATACTCCTTAAGCGTAGGCATTAAATGATAATCCGGAAAGGTGAAACAATGGTACATGGGATCATAGAACTGCATAAGAGTAGGGAACATCCCATCTACCATCTTTGACTTCATCAGAGAGAAAATCTTCCCATACTTGTCTCGGAACGTTGTTGATTCATTGATTGGCTTACCCATATTCTTCAAATCGTCCAATTTTGGACTGATGAAGGTGTACTTCTTTGTTTTCCTTTATTCAAAATCCATCCTATAAAGTTTGCAAGACAAAGTTGAATTCCTTGAATATACACAATGCATATGATGCAAGGATGAATGCAACAAACACACATAGACAGATAAGCACAAAGCATATAAGGAAACCTAAGTTCAAGGTCACAAGCATGGAGCCAAAGGTCTACCCATCCCAAAAGGTGTGTACTATGGGTTTTCCAACGATAGAACAGGGTTCTTACAAGTTCCCAGAGTCGACAACCCATCTTTCAGATTTTAACAATTTCCCAGATGACTTGGTAATCAATAAAATTCTCAAGAGGATCTTGTCTGAGTGTAGTATCGCGTAACAACCAATTCAGAAATAGACTCCATCATGGTCACCGCACTACATCCTAAAAAGGCTTAGTGGGGTTTAGTAACTACGGTTCTCAATATCATGGGCTCCTAGGTCGAGAGTAGCACATTTTCACGAACGGATTCGTTCAACATAACTAGACTCTCAAGAGGGCCTCAACTGAGTGATGGTGTTCTCAATTCAACTTTTCAGGATTCGACTCCCTCAAAGCCTCCTTGAATACCACCGTCCTATCCTAATTGCACTCAAATCCGGGTATAGGATTCATCTCACTACTCAATAACCCGAACCAAGAGATAACTCAAGCACAACATATATACAGGCAATTAAACAGATATACACAAATATAGTAAGCAAAAATAAGTAAAATAAGCAAAATAAGATGGGCTTAACCCTCAAAGATAAAGGAGTATATGTTCCCCAGCAGAGTCGCCATTCCTGTTGCGGTGAAAATTGGATAACAAGCTATTAATTAACTTGCATCATATTTCTTTTACAACCGAATTTGATTTATCCAAAGGAAAGGTTCAAGATCGTTAGAAAAACCTAAAGGGGGGAGATCTAAAGTTCGGGGGTTGGTTACGCCTAGGGAAGGTATTAACACCCTAAACGTCCGTAGTACTCTAAGGGAACCTCTTGTTTTACTTGTTATATATCACTCGCTTGCTAAGGGTGTTATGCTAAAGGTTGAAAACCCTAAGGGTTTGTTTCTAAGTATACTCGACAAAGCATCACACCTTGCGCCTACGTATCCTCGGGTGTAGAATCAGAGTATGCGTAGTTCTACTAATTAATGAACTTTTGACTATGGTCAAAGTTCAAAGAGGGAAAATGAGTGCAAGCTCATTCTAGAGTTCAAGAACTCTCTAATTCTAAGTTATAATGATCCTATGATTATGTTTTATTCAATAGGGAAAGTGAGTATTCATTAGGATGAATATCACCAAGAGTGTAAGAACTTTCTCCTAAGGCTAGTTATAACTTATTGGCTCTTAGGAGGCCAAGAAGTGAAAGTCATCTCCTAAGAGGCTACTAAGGTAAGATGGGGGCTATGACTTTAAGAGTCAATATTAATCACCTTCCTTTGGAATAGGGGGAAAGATAATAGTTGATAAGATACTAAAAGATAACAAGCTAATAATGCAGATATGATGATGCAACAATACATGAATAAATTTATGAGATGAAATAAAGTCAAGATATCAATGCAAAGTGGAATCATACATGTATTAGACAAGGATTAATTATGATATGTAGACATAACATGGTATGATGAATAAGAAAGTGCAACAAAGACCCTAATAAACACTTATGATCTAATCATGCATAAAGGCCTAAAAAATTATTATTTTTACTAATTTCTTTTTATATTTGAAAAATAGATTTAATTAGAAAAAATATAGCAAAAAGAATGGGATAAAAAGGATAAAAATTAAACAAGTTATGACATTTTAAAAATTGAGCATAAATTTAAAAATAAAGAAAAACAACAAGTGACAAAAATATAAGGAAATGGTGCATCTAGGACTTGAACTCAGGTCCACTCGCCTACAGCTCAAAACTCACACCACCGGGCCAAGGCGCGCATTTGGAAGTGTAATGGGAATATAAGTATATATATTAAACAAGCGAAACTCAGTAAAATAAATAAAAGGACTGGGACGAGGGGGATTCGAACCCCGATCCTTTAGGGTTCATGAGGCGTAAGAGTTAAGAGTCTTGCCACTAGGGTGCTCTTACATCCGGTATGTAACACCCCCCTAAAATACTTAAACTTTGATGCGCATTGGATTCCAAAGATAGCAAACAACAAGCAAACAAAGCACTGCCCACAACTTACAACCAAACATTCATCACTCAACAGGTAATAAGCAGTCCAATTTTAGAATGAGCACCAAACGTAATCGATTTTAAACAACAATAAAAACAAGACAAAATCAATGAGCTCATAGCAACAATGACTTGGTATACACTCAAAATACAAAGCTAATTGGATACAAACAGTAGGAAAGTACTCCAACTAACTATAATTCCAACTAAATACAGGATAACCAACATACAGGAAGTGTTTGCTTCAGCTCATCATCATAGCAGAGAGTTGAATTTACAAAGGTAACAAAATAGCTCAGACAACTTACACAAAGTATGAGCAAGGCTAGGCATATCTTAATCATGGAAATTTGAGCTTGCACAACAGGCCATCAGTCATAGAACATAGCAAAGGCAAACAAACACCAAGAGACTAGTGAAAACAAGATAAGCAGCAAATTTCAATTTTAACAAATGAACCAAGTACTAATTATGACTACATATGCGTTTCAAATGTTAAACTTAGATTCACAGAGGGACATGACAAACATAGCCTCCAGGGTAGATTCAGCAGAAGTTCAGATCCACAAAAGTTTAGCATAAAACAAATTTGGACACAAGTTAATAGTTATAGGCTTAAGCATGCTATGATGAACATGATGACAGATGGAATACCAGTAGCATTTTATACAAACAATATTCCAAACAAACAACAGATAGGTAGGTTAGCTGAGCCAAACATCTAGACAGTGTAAAAGTCAAAATAAGAATCCTATAAACCTTCAGTTAAAAAACAAAATCAACATTGTGATGTCTAAAGCACATTGATTGAAAACCAAAACAAACAGCACATACATAGCAATCTCAAAGTATCAATAAATAGAAACAAATTCATTTCATGAATCCAACCAAAAGGGAAACAGTTGAGCATACTCGAACAACACATTGGTAAACTATATGAGCAAATGAATAGCACAGTGCATAACAGGAGGTATACATTCATTGACACCTACTTTAGACACAGGGTACAAAGCAGGAAAACAGCTTAGAGCAAGATTCAATGGTTACCAAACATCTGGTTCTTCCCAAAAACATTTTAACCAAACCATGATTCCTACACATGTTGGAGGATCCATCACATTTGAGCATAAACAAAGTAAAGTGATATTAACATTTCTCAATGAAAATGATAAGGCCAGCAGGGTGACCTTTTAAACAAAACAAACTTGGAAAAAAAATTTGCTAACTCAAGCACATCAGCAATAGATATGAAATAAGACATAGCTTCAAGTCAAAATAACCTCTACATGTCTAATGAACAAGCAGTAGCAACCTCATAACATTACCACAAGAAAGCAAAAGTACATCATGTCAATGAAGAGCAACATCTAATTATGAACATACAGATAACACAGGGCATACATAAATAGGATTCAAATGTAATACATGATCAAGACAAGAATGCTATTAAATGAACATGATAAATAAGAATGAAAAGAGAATGATACCAATTGAAGCTTTGCCTATGACTTAAGTATGCAGACTGCTTCTCCTTCCACAGCAAACTCAAAAATCAATACTCACTTAGCTTGCTCGAGACTTGGAATATTTGAGTGTTTTTTTTTTTGAGAAAATTGTTGATGTCGATGAACTGAACCTAAGCCTCTTTATATAGGCAATGATATTGGGCCGGGTCAAGAGAATTCCAACCTTCAAATGTTGGAGGTTAGGGTTTTGGAATTGAAACTTCATATGTTGAACTCAAAGGGACAAACGCTCCCTCTCGGATCATGTGCAGATGTTGCAGGGTTGAATCAACAAAATAGGCCTTGCTTCTTGGTTCTCTTCTGTGGCAAGCGATATAGGTATAGAGAAAGGAAATCGAAAGCGACATTGCTCTGGCTGGTTCGCAGGGTGTGCAGAGTTGAGCTGAGAATGGAAAGCTTCACGATTGCTTTGTACAAGTTAATTCTTGAGAGCTTGAAGGGGAAACTCTTGGGTGAATTCGAGATTGAAAATGCGCCAAGTTTGTAATTTGAAATGAGCTTGAATAATTGAAGATGTTTGGAATCGCTTGGAATTATTTTCTTCTAATACAAAACACACACGACCAAGGAAGAATGAAGTGTTTCAAAACCACGTGCCAAGCTCCTATTGGACATTGCTTAGTGTTGAAAAGTTAAAGGAACCGAGCTGGTCTCTCATTGGCTGATAGCATAACTCATCCTCCAATCATAACTCTCACAAATTGATTAAATGGACCAATTGAATGGCAACATGTACGCGGATAAGTCTTTTTCTTTTTCTTAAATGAAATAAAAAGGTTAATGATAGTAGTAATTAATTAAGGCTAATTTAACTAAATTAGAATTAAATTACAAGAGATAATTAAATTTAAAAAATGCAAAATTAAATTAAATTAATTGATGATTAATTAAAATTAATAAAACTAAAACAATTTTAAAATATAAATAAAAATTAGAAATAAACCACTTTAAAATTAAATTAAGATAAAATAAATAAAATAAAAACTATTAAAATAAATGCTACATTAGAATAAAACTAATAAAAAATAATAAAATGGAAATTGAAATAAAATACAGAGAAAAATAAATCACACAATATTTAGCAAAAAGATGAGGGTAAAATTTGGGGTAAAACATTACTGCTTCTCATGATCTAGAAAGTCTCATGCTCTCGTTTGAGATACTGCTCTAGTTGCCTTAGAGAATCTTAGATGCGATTGAGGTATCATTCCCTATGTAGGAATATATCGATCAATAAGATACTAATTAATTGGTTTAGAGAATCTCATTTTCCCGTTTGCAGAGATACTACTCTGAATATCCCTGAAGATCCTTAATCAATAAGGTACCGCTTTATGCGATACGGAGAATCCCATTTCTTTGTTTAGCTACTCTAAAATGTCCTAGAGGAGATTATGTGACGCCCCAAATAATTATAATATTTATTTAATTAAATTATTATGATTATTCGGTGTTTTGGTGCTTTGTGATGATTTGTGACGTTGATGAATTTATGTGGTGCTGTGGGGTAGCCTTGGGTTAAGAGAACATTGAGACCTCTTAGAAGTAGTAATTAATTGGATTATTTTATTAATAATAATATTAGAATAATTTGAGTAATTAGAATATTATTTAGATTATTATTATTATTGCTAATTAAAATAATTAGGAGACCATTAAGGGTAAGACGATAATGTTGAGGGGATTATTGGAGGATAATACGGTAAACCGTAATTAAGGCCCAAAACATAGGATTAACAAAAGAAAAATAGGGATTATGAGAATTAGTTTTGTGCAACCCTAAGAAGTGTTTAGAGAGCTGAGGAAAGGAGGCTAGAACGAGGAATCAACTGTAGAACCCCGAAAAATGAAGAATCTCTGCTGGAAATTCGAGGTATGGGGGTAATTCGGGTTAATATGTTTGATATGGGTTTAAGGTAGAGGTAATTGTGTGTTTTCGTTTTTGATGAATTTGTGCTAAAATCTGTGATGATTTTCGTAACTCTGTATGTGTATGAACTCTGTTGCGAATCTGATATGTGCTGCTATAATTGATGTTGAATCTGTATGAATGATTGTTGATGTTGTGATGAAATTGTGGGTAACCAGATCTGAAAATAAAACTTGATATTAACCAGTTTCAGACATAATAATTAGGAGAAATTGATGTAGGCAAAGAAGTAGGATGAAAAACATAGATCTGTGATGAATCGAAGCTAGTTTGAGTATAATTTTGGTAGATCGAAAGTGCTTAAATGATGAAGTTTGCGTTCGGATGCGAAATCTGAGTTTTGGGGGTAGTTTTGGTGATACGCGTAATGGGGGAAGTATTACGCGTAATGAGGGGACTTCCCAGGGTGATACGCGTAACGTACGCACCTATCCCCAAGGGCTGGCACGGCCCTCTGCTAGTATGCGTAGCGTACGCATATGGGATGGTGGGCAATACGCGTAAGAGGAGGCGTTACGCGTATTGGAGACTGGGAAAAAGGGGAATACGCGTAAGGGGAGATGTTTACGCGTATGGGATTGGGAAAAGTGCCTTACACGTATGGACTAGCCATTACGCGTATGGGGTGGCGTGAAAATGTGCCATACGCGTTATAGGGTGGTCCTTACGCATATGGGCAGGGCTGTAGGCAGAATTTCCCGTTTTTACGATTTCTGTCCCGATTTCGCCTGTGACGTGGTTTCTTTGAGATGTAGAGCTATGATGAGGTAATAAGACATTAGTAATCTAGTAAAAATGATGAACGGGATAAAAATCAGGGATTTTATGTGATGAACCTAATATTACGAATTGTGAAGTCTAATGACGAGCTTTGACGAGTGCATATTGGTGATATATAATGATGTTTGTTTGATGATTCATGAATGATGATGTAATTATGACGATGTTTATTATGACGATTTGCATCATGCCTTCATGGCATAGTTGTGACTTCGGTCCATTTGGTGGCTTCAATCCCATTGTGTGGGTTGGAGTGTTTTATGACGTGCTCTGGTTCTTGTGTAGAATCGTTCCTATTGGTGGGGATCTTTGGAGGGTGATGATCTAGTGTCCATCGATTATGACGAGTTGGTACCACATGCATGAGTCTATGATGTTGCATTGCATATTTTGTGGCATTGCATTATATTGATGTGATTGATGTGTTCTTGACGTTGTGAATGACTTGATGATGTTGTTGCTTGTGCTTTATCTTTCACTTATATCTTATATATTGATTTCGTGATTACTCACCCTGCCTGTTTTAATGTTGCCTCCACGCGGGTAATGTGCAGGTGATCAAGCTTAACTCCTTTGGCGCATGAAGATTTATTTTCGAAGCATTTTTTATTTTCTCCGTCGATTAGAGGGTCTTGCTCTGATATGTAACATTGGGTCGAGACGTTTGAGTCGAACGATTACGTTCTTTTGGTTTGGTGGACATGATGTTTTTCATGAGTTTTATTTGAGAAGTTTTGAATTATAAAAGTGTTTCGTTTAAACTTTAGTTTTCGCTGCGTGGTGTTTATTTAAATTATGATGGTAAAACCCGTGTTACAGGACAGGTGGAAATTTGATGATTTTTGACGATATGTGATGCCCTTTTAGGGACATTACACTGATTTAATTGTTATTTTATTCGTGATGTTTGTTGGGTAAGAAAAGGGTGTTACATTAGTGGTATCAGAGCAGGTCGGTTCGTCCGGCCAGGTTTTTACTTGATGTCAGTCCCCTGTCAGGCGACAAGTGTGTGTACACTGGTGATGATTTGTTTCTTCTAACATTGTTGGTGGTGTGCTGGATGGCTGGAAGAAATGATCGTGCTATTGCTGATGCGTTGGAATCAGTTGTTCAAGTAGTGACTCAACTCAATCCGAATGGTGGAGTTCCAGATGAGTTTCGTGCTTTGGGGAAGTTTAAGAGGAACAATCCACCGACTTTTATTGGTACTCATGATCCAGAAGTGCACACAAATGGCTGAAGGCAATTGAGAAGATCTTCCGGGTGATGGGGTGTACTGACGCGCAACAAGTTCAGTTTGGAATGCATATGCTGGAAGAAGAGGCCGAGGATGGTGGGATAACACCCGTCAGAGACTGGAAGATGTTGGCACTGCGATAACCTGGGTTGTATCCAAGTAGGAGTTTCTGGGAAATTATTTTCCAGAGGATGCTCGCGGCAAGAGAGAGGTGGAATTCCTTGAGTTGAAGCAAGGAGACATGAATATGGCAGAGTATGCTGCAAAGTTCGAGACGCTGGTGAAGTTCTGTCCTCACTACAACCGTGCTGATATTGAGATGTCCAAGTGTCTCAAGTTCGAGAATGGGCTGAGACCAGAAATCAAGCAGAGTATTAGATACTAACAGATTCACAGGTTTGCTGAGCTGGTGGATAAGAGTAGGATCTACGACGAGGATAGCCGAGCTCGATCTGCTCACTGCAAGCAGTTGAGTGAGAAGAAAGGGCAGTACAAGGGGAAGCCTTATACGACTTCAGCTGACAAAGGGAAGTAGAAGGCTTCAGATGGGAAAAATACAAGTGGGGGAGCAGCTCCCGCTTCTGGGAAGTGTTACAAGTGTGGCGAGCAAGGCCACCGTGCTGATGGTTGCACCAATAATGTGTTGAGGTGCTACTGATGTGGTAAGAAGGGTCATAGAGCTACTTATTGCAAAGATGATGGTCCAACCTATTTCAATTATGGGGAGAAGGTTCACATCAGTACCCAGTGTTAGAAGCTGAAGAAGACTGCCACTGCAGCTCAGACCGCTGGAAGAGTGTTTGCTTTGAGTGGTGCAGAAGCGCCAGAGAAGGACAACCTGATTCGAGGTACGTGCTTTATTAATAATATAGAGCTGGTTGCTACTATTGATACTGGTGCTACTCATTCATTTATCTTGCTTGAATATGCTAATAGATTGGGTTTGAAGTTATCTGATATGAATAGTAACATGGTAATATAGACTCTAGCTAATGGTTCTGTTACTACTACCTTTGTGTGTTTGAGATGTCCGGTGACGATTTTTTAGAAGAGTTTTGTGATGGATTTGGTGTGCCTACCCTTTCACCAAATCGATGTAATCTTTAGAATGAACTGGTTGGAGTTCAACCGTGTTTATATCAATTGTTATAACAAGACTGTAGAGTTTCCTGAGTTTGGTGATGGTGGGGAGTTGATGTTCTTGTTTGCTAAGCAAGTAGACGAACTTCTGGAAGACGAAGCCTTGGTGTTTGAAATGTTTGCATCGTTGCAAATTGATCGTGAAGCTGCAGGTGTGGAGTTGCCTATTTTCTGTGAATTTTCAGAGGTGTTTTCAGACGACATCAGTGATTTGCCTCCATAACGTGAAGTAGAGTTTGCAGTGGACTTGGTACCAGGTACGAGTCTGGTGTCAATGGCTCCTTACCGGATGTCCGCTTCTGAGTTAAGTGTATTGAAGAAACAGTTGGAAGAGCTCCTTGATAAGAGATTTGTTCGACCAAGTGTTTCTCCGTGGGGTGCTCTTGTGCTGCTAGTGAAGAAGAAAGATGGAAGTAGGAGGTTGTTTGTTGATTATCGGCAGTTAAATAAAGTGACGATCAAGAATAAATATCCACTTTCGATAATCGACGATTTGATGGATCAGTTAGTGGGTGCCTGTGTGTTTAGCAAGATTAATTTGAGGTCGGGTTATCATCAGATTTGTGTTAAACCTGACGACATTCCGAAGACATCTTTTAGGACGAGGTATGGTCATTATGAATAACTGTGATGCCATTTGGAGTGTCCAACGCACCTGGTGTGTTCATGGAGTATATGAATCGGATTTTCCATGAGTATTTAGATTAGTTTGTTGTGGGTTTCATTGATGATATTTTGATATATTCTAAATCGGAAGAAGAGCATGCTGAGCATTTGAGGACTGTGTTGCAAGTATTGAAGGAGAAGAAGTTATATGCCAAGCTGTTGAAGTGTGAGTTTTGGTTGAAGGAAGTGAGTTTCCTTGGTCATGTGAGATTGATGCTGTATTACAGTGGGAGATTCCAAAGTCTGCTACTGAAATTCAAAGTTTTCTGGGATTGGCGGGCTATTACCGCAAGTTTATTGAAGGTTTTTCTAAGTTGGCATTACCTTTGACTCAGTTGACTCGAAAGGGGCAAGCTTTTGTGTGGGATGTAGCTTGTGAGGAGAGTTTTGTGGAACTGAAGAAGAGATTGACTAGTGCTCCAGTGTTGATTTTACCTAATCCAAATGAATCTTTTGTAGTGTACTGTGATGCATCGAAGATGGGTCTTGGAGGAGTATTGATGTAGAATGGGCAAGTTGTTGCTTATGCTTCCAGGCAACTGAGGGTTCATGAAGTGAATTAACCAACCCATGACTTAGAGTTGGCAGATGTAGTATTTGTGTTGAAAATTTGGAGACATTATCTGTTTGGCTCTAAATTCGAAGTGTTCAGCGACCATAAGAGCTTGAAGTATCTGTTTAATCAGAAATAGCTGAATATAAGGCAGAGAAGGTGGTTGGAATTGTTGAAGGATTATGACTTTGATTTGAATTACCATCCTGGTAAAGCAAATGTAGTGGCCGACGAATTAAGTAGAAAGTCATTGCATATGTCGATGCTCATGATGAAAAAGTTGGAGTTACTTTAATAGTTCTGAGATTTGAGTTTGGTATGTGAAGCAACTCTCGACAGTGTGAAGTTGGGAATGTTGAAGTTGACGAGTGGTATTCTGGAAGAGATCAGAGTGGGACAACAATCTGACTTGAATTTGGTTGACCAGTGGACATCGATTAATCAAGATAACGGAGGTGAATTCCGGATTGGCGAGAATGGTGTAATGATGTTTAGAGACAGGGTGTGTGTCCCAGATGTTCCAGAAGTTAAGAAGAGCATTCTTGAAGAAGGACATCAAAGTAGGTTGAGTATTCATGCTACGATGATGTACCAGGATTTGAAAAAGCTATTTTGGTGGCCAGGTATGAAGAAGGATATTGTGGAGTTTGTTTATGCGTGCTTGACTTGTCAGAAGTCGAAGATTGAGCATCAGAAGCCTTTAGGTATGATGCAATCATTGAATATTCCAGAGTGGAAATAGGATAGTATTTCCACGGATTTTGTGTCGGGATTGCCAAGGACTGCTAAGGGAAATGATTCGATTTGGGTGATTGTGGATAGATTAACTAAATCGACTCATTTCTTGCCGATGAAGATTAATCATTCTATGCAGAAGTTAGCTGAGATGTATATTGAGGAGATTGTGAAGTTGCATGGTATACCTTCGAGTATTGTGTTGGATAGAGACCCGAGATTTACATCGAGGTCATGGAAGAGTTTGCAAGATGCTTTGGGCACTAAGTTGAGGATGAGTTCAACATATCATCCGCAGACGGGTGGTCAGACAGAAAGGACTATCCAATCTTTAGAGGATTTGTTGAGGGAATGTGTGTTTGATCACAGAGGATCTTGGGATAACCATTTACCGTTGATTGAGTTCACGTACAATAATAGTTTTCATGCTAGTATTGGAATGGCGCCCTATGAAGCGTTGTATGGAAGAAGATGTAGGACTCCCTTGTGTTGGTATGAATCGCGCGAGAGTGATGTACTCTGACTGGAAATTGTGCAAGAGACGACGGAGAAGATTAGGATGATCCAAGAAAGGATGAAAGTTTCGCAGAGTCGTTAGAAGAGTTACCAAGATAAGAGGGGTAAGGTACTTGAATTCCAAGAGGGAGATCACGTGTTTTTGAGGGTGAGGCCAGTGACTGGTGTGGGTCGAGCTTTGAAGTCTAGAAAGCTCACTCCACGTTTTATTGGTCCTTACCAAATCTTATAGAGTATAGGAGAGGTGGCCTATCAGATTGCTTTACTGTCGACGCTTGCGAATTTGCACGAAGTGTTCCACGTGTCTCATTTGAGGAAGTACATTCCAGATCCGTCGCATGTGATTCAGATGGATGATATACAGGTGAGGGATAATCTGATCTTGGAAGCACTACCTATGCAGATTGATGGTCGTGAGATGAAGCAACTGCGGGGTAAAGACATAGCTTTGGTGAAGGTGTTGTAGGGTGGACCAGCGGGCGAAAGTTGGACTTGGGAGCGTGAAGATCAGATGAAGGAGTCGTATCCGACTCTGTTCCCTTCAGGTAATTTTCGAGGGCGAAAATTCTTTAAGTGGGGGAGAGTTGTAACGCCCCAAATAATTATAATATTTATTTAATTAAATTATTATAATTATTCGGTGTTTTGGTGCTTTGTGATGATTTTTGACGTTGATGAACTTGTGTGGTGCTGTGGGGTAGCCTTGGGTTAAGAGAACATTGAGACCTCTTAGAAGTAGTAATTAATTGGATTATTTTATTAATAATAATATTAGAATAATTTGAGTAATTAGAATGTTATTTAGATTATTATTATTATTGTTAATTAAAATAATTAGGAGACCATTAAGGGTAAGACGGTAATGTTGAGGGGATAAGTGGAGGATAATACGGTAAATTGTAATTAAGGCCCAAAACATAGGATTAACAAAAGAAAAATATGGATTATGAGAATTAGTTTTGTGTAACCCTAAGAAGTGATTAGAGAGCTGAGAAAAAGAGGCTAGAACGAGGAATCAACCGTAGAACCCTGGAAAATGAAGAACCTCTGCTGGAAATTCGAGGTATGGGGGGTAATCCGGGTTAATATGTTTAATATGGGTTTAAGGTAGAGGTAATTGTGTGCTTTCGTTTCTGATGAATTTGTGCTGAAATCTGTGATGATTTTCGTAACTCTGTATGTGTATGAACTCTGTTGAGAATCTGATATGTGCTGCTATAATTGATGTTGAATCTGTGTGAATGATTGTTGATGTTGTGATGAACTTGTGGGTAACCAGATCTGAAAATAGAACTTGATATTAACCAGTTTCAGACTTAATAATTAGGAGAAATTGATGTAGGTAAAGAAGTAGGATGAAAAACATAGATCTGTGATGAATCGAAGCCAGTTTGGGTCTGATTTTGGTAGATCGAAGGTGCTGGAATGAGGAAGTTTGCGTTCGGATGCGAAATCTGGGTTTTAGGGGTAGTTCTGGTGATACGCGTAATGGGGGAAGTATTACGCGTAATGAGGGGACTTCCCAAGGTGATACGTGTAACGTACGCACCCGTCCCCAAGGACTGGCGCGACCCTCTACTAGTACACGTAGCGTACGCGGATGGGATGGTGGCCAATACGCGTAAGAGGAGGCATTATGCGTATTGGAGACTAGGAAAAAGGGGAATACGCGTTAGGT
Organism: Lathyrus tuberosus; assembly: GCA_022829125.1. Lineage (NCBI taxonomy): Eukaryota > Viridiplantae > Streptophyta > Magnoliopsida > Fabales > Fabaceae > Lathyrus > Lathyrus tuberosus. The sequence continues at coordinate 11,873,569 of JALAZF010000102.1, forward strand.
GAGATTCTTACGCTTATGGGATTGGGAAAAGTGCCTTACGTGTATAGGCTAGCCATTACGCGTAAGGGGAGATCTGAAGAAGAATGGAGAGGAAAATCGTCTCTGTTGGTACGCGTATGGTACGCATAAGGGGTGGCGTGAAAATGCGCCATACGCTTAACAGGGTGGTCTTTACGCGTATGGGCAGGGCTGTAGGCATAATTTTCTGTTTTTACAATTTTTGTCACGATTTCGCCTGTGACGTTGTTTCTTTGAGACGTAGGTAATAAGACATTAGTAATCTAGTAATAATGATGAACGGGATAAAAATCGAGGATTTTATGTGATGAACCTAATATGACGAATTGTGAAGTCTAATGACGAGCTTTAACGAGTGCGTATTGGTGATATATAATGATGTATGTTTGATGATTCATGAATGATGATGCAATTATGACTATTTTATGATGATGTTTATTATGACGATTTGCATCATGCATTCATGGCATAGTTAGGACTTCGGTCCATTTGGTGGCTTCAATCCCATTGTGTGGATTGGAGTGTTTTTTGATGTGCTCCGGTTCTTGTGTAGAATTGATCCTATTGGTGGGGATCTTTGGAGGGTGATAGCCAAATTTCCATCGATTATGGCGAGTTGGTACCACATGCATGAGTCTATGATGTTGCATTGCATATTGTGTGGCATTGCATTATATTGATGTGTTCTTGACGTTGTGAATGACTTGATGATGTTGTTGCTTGTGCTTTATCTTTCACTTATATCTTATATATTGATTTCGTGATTACTCACCCTACCTGTTTGAATGTTGCATCCACGTGGGTAACGTGCAGGTGATCAGGCTTAGCTCCTTTGGCACATGAAGATTTATTTTTGAAGCATTTTTTATTTTCTCCGTCGATTAGAGGGTCTTGCTCTGATATGTAACATCGGGTCGGGACGTTTGTGTCGAACGATTACGTTTTTTTGGTTTGGTGGACATGATGTTTTTCATGAGTTTTATTTGAGAAGTTTTGAATTATAAAAGTGTTTCTTTTAAACTTGATTTTCCGTTGCGTGGTGTTTATTTAAATTATGATGGTAAAACCCGTGTTACGGGACATGTGGATATTTGATGATTTTTGACGATATGTGATGCCCTTTTGGGGACTTTACTCTGATTTAATTGTCGTTTTCTTCGTGATGTTTGTTGGGTAGAAAAAGAGTGTTACAGATTAGGTTATAAGGTATTGCTTCACGCGAGTTGGAGAATTTCATCTCCTGCACTAAGATACTGCTTTGGTGATCCAAAGAATCTCTAATATCTTGTTCAATTTTACATCTTGCTACCCCATTCTTACATTTCTCATTGCATTGTATTTCAATTTCTTGTTAGAAAAATTTCAGGGTTTTCTTGTATCTAATTGACTTCTACCCTAAGAATGAACCTCATGCAGCAAATCATTTTCTCGGTTTCAAGACAATTAGATAGGGGCATATGTCATACCCGTAATTTGTTATACCCTTTTAATTTTTCTTATACCAAGCATTTTTGTTGCTTAATTATATTTTTTTAAGTGATCATCTGGCATTTGACCATGTTCCTCTAAAATCAGGTCATGAGGGTTAGTTTGCGCCTATTTTAATTGTTTGACAACAGCTGTCTCTTGCAAGTCTTGGTGGAAATAAGAGTGTGTGGTCTCACTCAAGACCTTCACATGGTTGATTGATTGATAAAAGGGATTCAAGTGTGTAACATCCTAATTTTCCATACTCTAAATAATATATCTGATTAGATTTGATATTTTAACATCGCTAATTATTAAAATCTAAATATTGAAACTAACACCTATAATAATTAGTTTATCAATTAATTACCCTTTATTTTTATTATTAATATTATTACTCAATTTGAATATCATCGTTTCATTTTACAAACTAAACTTTGAAGTTGAAATTAATACTTAAAAATACTTAACTTTAATTTAATTAATTATTCATATTATTTTTATTATTATTATTTTTGTTGTTTTGTTATTATTATTATTTGATTTTATTTTATTTGAATATTATCATTTTACTTTACAAACTAATTAGTAAATAAAATATTCTAAGTTAATAATAATTATCCTTGTTGTCATCATTATTATTTTTATTATTATTATAATTTCATTTTTTTATAAAAGAAATATATATCTCCTTTTTTTATTAATATCATAAATGATATTATGTCATGAAACATTAAGATATCAAGCTCCCATACATTTCTCATAAATTATTTTCACAAAGTCATACTAGAACATCTAAAGAACTATTGATGTAAGACTAGTAAATATTTGATAAAGACATATTTACTAGCAAGAGTTGAAAAGTTAGAAGGTATGGGCAAAAGAAGACACATTTATGTTATTTTAATATTTTACAACTAGTATAAATAAGGGTTTTTCCCACCCCATTTTCATTCACTCATTCACAAATCTTCTTTCTTACCTCTTTAATTCTTCCTTCTCTAGTTTCTTCATATAACAATATTAGTTTTAGTTATCGAGGTTCTCATTGTGTCGGTTCGTAACTTTTAGAGTTATTTGTGGTAAAAGTTCTTCTAAAGTTTCAAAGGAGTTTTATACGACAAAGTTCTACCCAAATCATTTTCATAAGTAACCAGTAAGCCGTTATAATGTCCATTTTATTTTAATTATATTATTTTAATTATGTTATTTATATAAAGGTTATTTTAAAATTTCTATGCAAATTCCATTTAAACGTCGAGATATTGAACTTATAAAGTCCAAAATTAATTGTATCATTTTAAGTCGTTCTAATGCCCAAGTATTATTATAATTTAAGTGTTATTAGGAATATACTCTTGATAATTTTCTAAAACCAACAAATCCAAACGGAGGTATAGTCTAATTTATATTTGAATTTAATAATTATTTAAATATAATGGAAGTTATTATTAAATATTTTAATAAATATATATATTACAAGTTGTAACAGAATTATGTTTAATTAACCATAAACTATATATCTAATAATTTTATAAATTTCGTACAATTCAACGGTTATCGTAAATTAGGTTCTTGGCAAAGATCGGAGAAAACGCTCGTGGACTTTCAACAACGCTCAACAACAAAAAGTGGGGGCAAGATTTCGTATACGTTGGAACGGTTAGCATAAAATAGCTTAATATATATGTGCGTAGTGGTGACCCAAGCCCTACTAGCGGATAAATAAGTAAGGAGAGCCTATTCTCGAATAATTATTTTCACGAATCAGTGAGCGAGGTTACGTCGGCCTTAATTATTTATCATAGGAATAATCTATGACAATTTGAGGTTGTATTGTGCTTGCATTGTTTGATTAATTGTCTAAATGGTTTATTTTATTTATACTTGAAGGATTGTGATTGTTAGACTAAGAATAATGATTTATTTAGGAGAGAACAACATTATTATATATTAAGTATTAGATCCCCAATAACATATGGGAAGTTGGATACGTTGAGTAGTTGTATTTGGTTGGATTTTGGCTAAGGAAAGACTTGGTCGACTATGTCCTTTACGGTCCACCTCTCTTACTTGGGAAGTCAACTATAAAATTATTCATTGTACAAACTGAACTGATTATGTAGAGATAATGATCATGCCAAGAAGAAATACGACAAGACATGTGACGGAGTTGGCACTCAACCTATGTATCTAGATAATAAGTATAACCTTAAGGGTTGATACGATATTTCCCAAGTATTAACTTAATACTTACGGTTAAGAGTTGCCACAAGATAATTGAGTGATCATATAGACTTGCATTGAGGAATGTGTAAGTCCACTGCCATGCGGTATGGAACGCACGAGGTTAATTGATCTACTACAATCCCGACGGGGATTACTATCTATGTATGCTAGGCAAGGCAAGGTTCTTGGCCTGAATTCTCAGGGATGATCGACTTATAACACTTAGACTCCACGTGAAGTTAGGTGGCGTAACTCTTGGTAATTGGGAGTACGTTGGTGGCATGTGGTCTTGTGATATCTGATCTTGGTAAATGGGATATATATCATTGACAGCGTTTAGTGGCCTGAGTCAGCATATAGTTCAGGGATGCATTAGAATCAATAGAGATAAAGTATATATAATTATGGGTTAAATATACGCTTGTTTGAATAATTGTGGTTGCCATATATATTATTATTTTACACATTCATTCCCACTTTTAAACTTGTACATAAATCTTAGCCCTGTGTCCTTTTTGTTTTGCATTTTGGGTTAATTTATGACGATCAGACAACGAGCTCAAATCTTGCTTACTTCCCGACAGTTCAGAAGGAAAGGATATGAAGTGACGTGGAGATGGGTTACTATAACATCTAGATTGGGAGTTGTTAGCGTTTTGTCAAACACTGGTCATATCCCTACTACTACAGTCAGTATAAGTGTCAGTCTTGTTGTACTTAGGAGGTCCTTTTTGTTATGCTTTCTTTTTTTGTTTCCTTTGTGTACTTTTATTTTATGTTTTATCTATGTGGCAAGTCCACTAGTCTTAACTATGTCAAACTCTATGTAAAATATATTTGAAGCATATGTATGTGAAGCAATACGTTTTTAATTAATTCAGTCTTATTATTTAAAAGTTTCAAATTTTCTGTATTTTTATTAAAGGTTTCATTAGAATTTCACTAATGGGACATATATTGTCTCATTTAATGATATCAGAGCTGGTCGATTCAGCTCAGACCGTAAGTGTCTAGAATTATACTGACTGTATCAAGTTGGATTCCAAACTAGATGATAATGTTTCTTCTGTGCATTGAGTCTTCATCTTGAGAGCCTTCTAGTACAGTGATCTTGGAAGTGTCTTTAACACACTTAACTTTTTCCTCCCCCTAATGGTCACAAACCCAACGGTAACGTAACAGACACTTCACAAAATTCACTCTATAAATACTTCAAACCCATTCATTATTTTCATATCAAGTTCAGAATATTTATCTATACCTTTCAAATGGCTAAATGTTTTCTTTTGTTCATCACTCTTCTTGTCATTATCCTTTTTATTATTGGTATTATCAAGCATGAAGAATTAGGTAAAGATTTCGTAGCAATAATGATAATTATAGTTTTACCATTATTAGTCTTAACTTGGTTTACAAATTGAGGTTTTTGAATGAGACATGGTCATGGTTTTTGTAATCATTGTTATTGAATAAATTGATACCTTTTTATTATGTTTTCCCGAATTCTAGATATAATCATGTCTAAAGCATTAATTCAACATTTTAGACATAACTATCCCTTTCTTGTGAGAGACTTGACAAAAATCCTTATCGATGAATCATTCATTAGGATATAAATATACATAATTTTTATGTTCTTTATGTCTTGTGAATGATTGAACCTAATAACTTATCCTTTTCAGGAAGTTATGGTTCAGAACGTCAGAAACGTGAGGCGTGGTAGGAGTGCTGGTAGAGGCACTATTAGAGGTGTACGTAGGAATATGAGTGATAAAGTTACTCCCTAAGGAGCACCTACCATTCCCACGGGATGAGAAGATCATTCCCAAACTGGAACGAACTCTCAAGCTAATACTCGAGATGTTCGTGAACTTGCTGCAGCTGTGTTAGTTCAGACACAACAAAATGCTCAAATCCTGCAAATCACTCGAGATCATCAACTTTTTTCAACAACAACAAAGGGAAATTGTGCATGAAGATACGGGATTGAACTCATTTCTGAAAGGAAAACCACCACAGTTTGGTGGTGACTTTAATCCGGAGGGTGCTGAGAAAGGGTTGCAAGAGATAGAGAAGATATTTTCTTTCACTCACTGTAGAGAGAATACAAGGGTCGATTATGCAACATGCATGCTGCCAGGAGATGCTGAAGCTTGGTGGAGAGGAAAACCTAGATTGTTGGAAGAGGAAGGTAGAGAGATCAACTGGATCTTGTTCAAAGAAGAATTTCTGGGGAAGTATTTTCCAAAGTTATGTAAGAAAGAGAAGGAGAGAGAATTTCAGAACCTGCATCAAGATGTGATGACAGTAGGAGAGTATACTAGGAAGTTTGAATCCTTGCTAAAGTATTCTGAGTTTTACCACTTGCATCCAAGGGAAGAATGGATGTGTGAAAAGTATCAAGATGGATTGAAATATGATATCCAGAGGGCATTTTTACCTCTGCATATTGTGTGCTTTTGTGAGCTGACAGAAAGGTGTCTGGAGTTGGAAGGAATTGACAATAGGAAGAATCAATATGGATTAGGAGGACCAACTCGAAACAACAATCACAAGGGCCACTTTAACCGAGGCCATGGAAGAAGGACCCAACAAGGGGGTAGGCCATATCAAAGGCCTACACCTTATCATAACCAGGATTCTAGGAGGTTAATGTTCAAGTGTTACAGTTGTGGAGGGCCACATCTTAACAAAGATAGTCCAAATAGAAATATTGGAGCGTATTTTCGTTGTGGTCAGAAAGGCCACTTTCTCAAAGATTGTCCTTAAGAAAAAAAATCAACCAATAGACCAGAAGAGCGGTCTAATAAACAATAACAATGTAGGAAAAGCAAGGAATAGAGGCCCAAGTGTTGGTCAGAGACCTTAGAATCACAATAAGCCAACCAATAGAAGAGTATTTGCAATTAGAGGAGCTGAGATCTCAAAGTCAGTTGGGTTAATTCAAGGTATGTGTTTAATTAGAGATAAACTAGTATCAGTATTATTCAATTCAGGAGCTACACATTCTTTTATATCTACATCTTGTGCTGAATTTTTGGGATTTGAAATTGTTGATATCAGCTATAAGTTGAACATTACAACTCCCTCGGGAGAAAGAATGGTAACTTGTTCAGTCTATGTAGACTGCCCAATAATCTTAGAAAATAGAAGATTCTTAGTAGATCTTGTGGTACTCCCGCTACAAGACCTAGATATCATCTTAGGAATGGATTGGTTATCAGCCAACGATGTAAACTTGGGATGCAAGAAGAAAATTTTTACGTTTGGAGAAGATAGTGGAGAAGTTAGCAAGGTTGAAACTCTCACTCAAAAATTTATGATGTTATTCTCCATGTCAGTAGGAGAAACCCCTAGTGTTGAAAATTTTCCAGTAGTTTGTGAATTCCCGAAAGTCTTTCTAGAAGATGTTCCAGGTTTACCACCGGTTAGGGAAGTGGAGTTTGTTATAGACTTGGTTCCAGTCACAGGACCAATTTCTATTTCTCCTTGTCGAATGTCACCTTCAGAGCTTGCTGAGTTAAAGAAACAATTAGACGAGATGTTAGAGAAGGAATTTATTAGACCAAGTGTATCGCCATGGGGAGCTCCAATCTTGTTTGTGAAGAAGAATGATGGTTCTTCGAGACTTTATGTAGATTACAGACAGCTTAATAAAGCTACTATGAAAAACAAGTATCCTTTACCTAGAATCGACGACTTGATGGATCAGTTGAAGGGAGCATCAGTATTCTTGAAGATTAACTTGAAGTCTGGATATCATCAGATCAGGGTGAAGGAGGATGATATTCCAAAAACAGCTTTTAGATCACGTTATGGACACTATGAGTACTTAGTTATGCCATTTAGTTTGACTAATGCTCCTGCAATATTCATGGATTACATGAATAGAATCTTTAGGTCATACTTAGATCAATTTGTTGTAGTTTTCATTGATTACATTTTGATTTATTCTAAGAATGAAGTAGAGCACGAAGGACATTTGAGAATTGTGCTACAGATATTAAAGGACCGTCAATTGTATGCGAAATTCTCAAAATGTTAATTTTAGTTGAAGGAGGTTCTAAGTTTTCTTGGACTAGCTAGATATTATCGGAGGTTCATTGAAGGATTTTTAAAGATCGCTTTGCCTATGACTCAGTTAACGAGGAAAGCTAAAAACTTTGAATGGACTAAAGAGTGCGAAGAAAGTTTTCAGAAGTTAAAGGAAAGATTGACTTCATCACCAATACTCATCTTACCAGATCCATCAGGACAATTTGGTGTGTATTGTGATGCATCATATCAAGGTCTTGGTTGTGTGTTGATGCAAGAAAGGAAGGTTGTAGCTTATGCATCAAGACAGTTGAAGGTGCATGAGAGGAACTACCCGACTCATGATCTAGAGTTAGCAGAAATTGTGTTCGCCTTAAATATTTGGAGGTATTATCTTTATGGATCAAAGTTCACCGTGTTAAGTGATCACAAAAGCCTAAAGTATTTATTTGATCAGAAGGATCTAAACGTGAGACAAAGACGTTGGATGGAATTCTTGAAGGACTATGATTTTGAGTTGCAGTATCATCCAGGAAAGGCCCATGTTGTTGCAGACGCTTTGAGTCGAAAGAAACTTCATGTATCTACAATGATGTTGAGGGAAGAAGAGTTGATTAATCAATTTGTGGATTTAAACTTAGGAGTACATCACAATGAGGGAAGTATATTCATAGGTGTTGTTGTCGTGTCTAATGAATTTATGAAATGAATCAAGGATGAACAACAACTTGATGACCATCTAATGAACCTAAAGGAAATTATAAGAGATGGTCAAAATGGAGATTTTAACTTAAAGAGTGATGGAATCCTAAGGTTTAGAGAAAGGATGTGTGTACCTTAAAACCAGGATATTCTAAAGTTGATTTTGGAAGAGGGCCACAAAAGTAAGATGAGTTTTCACTAGGAGCCACAAAGATGTATCAAAACTTGAAGAAAATGTTTTGGTGGTTTGGAATGAAGAAGCATATAGCAGAATATGTTCAAAGTTGTTTGGTATGTCAGAAGGCAAAGATTGAACATCAGAAGCCAGCCGGACTGCTTCAACCTTTAGACATTCCAGAGTGGAACTGGGACGGAATAGCTATAGATTTTGTACCCACTTTGCCTAAGACTCAGAAGCAGCATGATGTAATTTGGGTATTCATTGATAGGTTGACAAAGAGTGCACATTTCATTCCCATCAACCATATGTTTAAATTGGAGAGACTAGCTCAGGTATATGTAAAGGAAATTGTTAGATTGCATGGGATACTGTTGTACCCCAAATTTTACCCCTTAGATGTCATAACACCTTGCACTCATATGTAGACTTCAATCATATGTGCATTGTTAACTAACCACTTCATTTTGCAAGTTGTTTCTTTTTATTGTGGAAGATAGGGTTTACACAAAGAGGTCAAGGTCTCCTAAGCCAAGCTCCCACATGTTCAAGATCTCCTAAGACATCTTTTGGCCCCAAATGCAACCATTTGAACTTACATGCCTCCAAGGAATTTTATTCAACAGGAAATCAAGTGTGTTTGACTCCTTTTACAAGTGCTTTGAGCCATAAGTTCACCATGCCTCAAATTAGGGTTTTTGACCGAGGATTTTGATTCTTAAGAGCTTGATCCCAAAATGAAGCATCCAAGTCTCATCTCAATTATCTTTGGTCATGAAAGTTGTAGAGGTTTTCTTTTCTAGCATTTCTTTTGAGTGCTAGAATTCTCCATTTGGATAAATATTCACCAATTTACAATATCCCAAAGCTGGTGCCATGGGAAGGTTAAGTTTCATAACTTAGAATTTTCTTAGTTTGTTTTTTGACATATTCATGGACAAGTCTTGTTCCTCATTTTTCTCATAGACATGTGTTTTGTTTCAAGTTGAATTGAACATGAAATCTTTCTCCCATCTTTTTCCTAGTTTCCATTGGATCCAAAATTTTGTCATTTGAATCAAAGATCATGAAGTTATGTGGATCTAAAGTGGTGTTCACGTTTGGTTCAATAACAAGGCACTATACATAATTCACTTCATTTGTCATGCCTCATGTTATTTTTTTTTTACATCTGAGATACCTTGCGTGTAATGCACCCCTTTTTTTAGTCTCTAAATTTTACCTTTTAAGCTCATCATCCCATGACATAACCAAAAGAGCTTTTGAACACCACATTAGATTAGTGAAATAAATGACCCAGCATTAAAAAAAATTGTCCCCATGATGCGTAGGGATACATAATCCTCAATCCCACCTATTAACTTTTTCACTCTCTCTCATATGACACAACAAAAATAGTTTTTGGAATATATGTTGAAGAATGAAAACAACAGACCTGCACTTTATCCTCCACTGCTTTTGTTCAGCATATGAAGCATTGTGTTCTCCAAGGTTAACTAGGTACAAAGACTGAAGGAAGGTCCATGCAAACCCAAATTTTTTCTCCTATGAACAAAGCATATGTCCACTGTATCTCCAAGACTCGGACCAAACTTCTTAGGCTATAAAAGGAGAGCACTTCTTCTTTGTTCATCACGAAGAAAATACCAGAAAATATCTCAAAAATCTGTCTACCTCTCCATCCCATAATCTTGCAAGTAACCTTCAAAAAATACTTGCAAGAAACTTACCCTTTTTCATTTCCCGTCAAACACTTGTTCACCAACAAAAAAACAACATCAGAACACTCACACGTATCATCCAAAATCACTAGCAACTTTTGATTTTTCTGGGTAACTAAAAGAGGGTTAAAATAGTTCTGTAGCAGCTGGAAATTTGAGGGAGAAGGAGCTTATCCTTTTTTTTTTCAGAACTCGTACCTGTGAAGAGGCAGTGGAGCTTCTCCACTAGGTAACACTCACTCTCTGTTACTCCATTTCCAAAATGCCATGATCATTGCTTCATATTGTTATCATATTAATGTCTGACTCTTGAATAAATATTGTAAATCATAATGTGAACTTGTTTGATGTATCGTGAACTAGGTTCGTGATTTGTGTCTGAAAACTGAACAAAGAAAGGTTGTGATGACGCCTGCCATTCCTTAATGTGGCACTGACTATGAAACACGGCGCCTGCCATGAAGATGTGTGGTGCTGGCCATGAGGGAGTGTGGCATTGGCCATGAAACATGGCGCCTGTCATGAGAGATGTGTGGCACTTGCCATGCTTTAGATGGCGGCTGCCATACTGTTAGTGTTTAACTTAGTTTTTTTTATAATTTCACTTCTCATAGTCATTTTATTTTATTGTTTATTTCTAAAAATCTCAAAACAAAAATACGCATGACTTTACATTTAATTCTTGGACCTTTTTGTGAAAAATCATCAACTTTTTTCTTAAAGACCTTTGAGAATTTTCTTTGGAGTGTTCTGTGGCATTTGAGATATTTGTTTGAGAGTTGTTCCTTGACTTGGATAAGGTTATTCTATTAGGATGTTGTCTATACGTCTTGGCCTTTGTTGCTAAGTCTCATAGCTTTGACATGTCTCTGATTTCAAATTTGAGGATGTTATCTTTGCCTTACTTATATGCTCACTTATCCATGTTTTTTCCATGTTCATACTTGGAAGTTTATTTCATATATTGATTAATGTTTACTATCTTTGAATCCTTGAACTCATTTTGTTCAATTTCTTTTCCTTTCAATCCCTTGTTATTCCCCCTCCTTCTAAAGGAAAGTCTCTCTATTAACCTCAAAGTCATAGATAGCTCATTATCTTCCCTTGACCTCATAGTCATAGGATTCCCTTTTGACCTCATAGTCATAAGTAACTTCTCCCTGTTAAATTAGCATTAGGCTTAGAGTCGCCATCATGTAGGTGTCTTGCTGTCAGACCCTACCTCCCCTTGGAACTTTGACCACGGTAGAGAGTACCTCACCCCCATTGAGGCGTAGGCACTAGATGCAATGTCTTGACGAGCATACTTATTGTATATACCCCTACTTCTTTACCTTAGCATATTTCCCTTAGCAAGCAAACATTAACATAACACAAATACTAACAAGAGGTTCCTGTAGAGTACTACAGATATCTAGGATGCTAACACCTTCCCTAGGTATAATCAACCCCCAAACCTTAGATCTCTTAGTTGTGTCTTTACACGGCGCACTAAGGGTTTTTCTTCGATCTTTACCCTTTCCTTTGGATAAATCAAAGCTCGGTGGTGAATTTCAAAGATTTGTGTTTCAAGTTAATTCAATGGCTTGATATCCGATTCTCACCGCAACAGAAATGGCAACTTCACTGGGGACAATCTCCGCTAAGAGGGTTAAGCCTATCTTGTTTGTATTTTTGTTATCTTACATGTTTGCTTGCTTGTACATTTGTATATTCATATCTGTATATATGCCTGTTGTGCTTGGGTTTTTCAGTGTGCAGGGTTGCTACTATTGAGTGGTGAGATAAGTCCTAACCCGGACTTAAGAGCACTTATGATAGGATGATGGTATATTCAAGGAGACTTTGAGGGAGTCGATTCTCGAAAAAGTTGACTTGATACACCATCACTTAGTTGAGGCCCTCTTGAGAGTTTAGTCATTTTGAACGAGTCTATTCTTTAAAACGTTACTACTCTCGACCTAGGTGCCCGTGAAACTGATGACCATTAGTTACCTTTAACCCACTTGGCCTTTTTAGGATGTAGTACGGTGACCATGAGGGAGTATATTCCTAAAATGGTTGTCACGCGATACTACACTCAGACGAGATTCTCTTGAGAATATTATTGACTACCGAGACATTCAGGAAATCGATAATATCCAAGAGATGGGTTGTTAACTCTAGGAACTCTTTAGAACCCTTTTCTAAGGATACAATAACCCTAGTACACACCCTGTGGCTAGTTCTTTACCCAAACTCCATGTTGTGATCTCGAACCCTTGATCCTGTTGCATGTGTTTGCATCGCATTGCATATCATTTGCATCTTTGCATGATTCATTGCATGCGTCTGTTTGTACAGTTACTCATCTCCAGCTATCTCTATATTCCAGAGTCTGTCTGTGAGTCGTCTAGCTGATTCCTCGACATCAATACAGGACTAGAGCTAATTTCAGACGCAGAATGTCAAGAACAATCATCTACCAGGCACGGTAAGTGAAGCTTCAGTCGACTTCAGCCCAGCTACTTCCCAAAGACAGACCAACTCATCCATGTTGTTGACTAGTCCTTAGGCCATGATTCTTATTGTTTGTATTTTCCTTTGTTTTGTACTAGTTGTTTGCTTCCAAATTAAGTTTGTACTTTCATGTTAATGAAATAAGCATTTGCAACTTTTTGATTCAATTCATTTGTGTTTGCTATTTACTTCTTAATGCTTTCTCTTTCAAGAAAAATAAAATAAATTCTCTTTTCCACTTTCTTTTGATTATGCAAAGATTGGAGGGAGGATGATGAAAACATTATATCCATAATTGATGTGGTATGCTTCCAGTTAAACTTTGCTAACGATGTAAGACATTGTTTCAATCCCTAAACACTGGAGAAATAAGAAAGATAATCCCTCATTAACCACTTCGAGCCTAGAAGTAGGAGTTTTTCTTTCCTTACAAAAAAACCCTTAAATCTCAACCTCGGGGCAGGGTATTCTCAGTTTAACTTGGTTTTGCATTCGAATACAAGGGCTTAATGCAAAACGCCAGTCAGCTCTCTCAAGTCAAATGAATAAATGTTGTACAAGTTGTATGACAACGAAGACAAGAAGAGGTCTCAAAACCTCAGCAAATGACAAAGAAGAGATCTCATAACCTCAACGAAGACAAGAAGAGGTCTCAAAACCTCAGCAATAAAGGACAATCAAATGTTGTAAAGGAGTAGTGACTACCAAGGTGTCTGAATCATCATCAACTATCATCATATCAACTCCTAGCCTATGGGAATCTGAATGTATATCCTGTGTTAACTGAGCTTAGGATTAAAGTTCATCACGAAGATTGGGTGGGTACAAATAAACTTTGAGCCTTTATCCTTTGTTTCATAAACCGTGAACCAGTCCACGTTAAAACCCTCAAAAGACCTAACTGAAGCAAGGTAATTTTGAAAGCATACTACAGCAAGGTTGCATAAACTGACTCCCAAAGATCTTTGCAAATCATTTGTTCTGGGCATTACACCTTTTGCTTAGACTTTTCTACTTTGAGTGTCTTGAACCGCCGTGTTCTGACCAATGATTCATTTGTTTTGCATCTTCTAAAAATAATTCTGATTTCTAAAGTTGCATGACTTTTCTTTAAAATTAGCGTGTTTGTACAAATACTTTTGCTTGCAAACTGGCTATCCTCTCAAGGAATTTTCAAACAATTAAGAAACTTGGTTGGTGATCCTATCAGGGGAAAGTTCTTTGCAAATCCTGTTGAAGAATCAGTTCAAGATTTGTTGTTCAGGGGCAAGTCCTTCTCAGAATTGGTTCATCCTGAAGATTTTTCAAGACTCATACTGGGGCAAGCATTCCAAGAGCACTATGAAATAGTCATTACAGAATCAGACAAACTGAAGCAATGATCCGTTCATCTGCAACAGTCAGCTAATCTGGGGCAATTTACTTGAGGAATCCCCAAGCAACTATCCATCCTTCCTACAAGGATCATCAATTTGATACATTTTACCAGTGTGGTAAATGTGTGTTCAGCAGTAGCATCTCTAGTCCCCAAGCAATGGCAGTGATCTCCGTATTGAGGAATCAGCCTTCCAGTCTTGTCTTCTTACCAAAATAGTCGAGCCGTGTTGTTAGCATCTGCATTTGTATTTGATTATATATCATCTGCATAATTCATTTACATATGAATATCATGAGTGCTTCATCCTCATTTGCATTTCTCCCGAGGTCGTGTCGTTATTCGCGTCTTACCTTGTGGTCAAAGTCCAACTTACTTGGCGCCTACCAAAATGTTTCATGTCCTCCCATTCAGTGTCATTCCTGAATGTTGTGGTTTCCTTGTGCATCTAGTCCTGTAGTTAGATGTTTGTCTTCTTTCATTCCAGTCCTATTCCTGGATCCTTATAATCTTTCACTCCAGTGCCATTCCTGGATGTCTGCCTCTTTTGATCTCCAGTGCCATTCCTCAATATCTTTATCCTCTTAATTCTCCCAGTGCTATTCTGGGAAGTTTTGCCTCTCTTCTGTAATCCCCATCAAATTTTTTTTGGATATCTTTCAGTGTCATTCCTGAAAGTCTTATCTTTTCATTTAGTGCTATTCCTAGATGAGTTTTCTCCTTTGCATTCAGTGCCATTACTGGATGTCTTTCTCACTATCATTCGATGTCATTCTTGAATATAGTGATTTGCCTTTACTTTCAGTGCCATTCCTGAAAGTTCCTTCTCATTCATTCAATGCTTTCTTGGATACTGTGATTCCTTGCGTCCAATGCTTTCTTGGATTTCTACTTTTTTCACATTCATCTAAAGCCATTATTAGATGTTGTGGTTTCTTTGTATCAAATGCTTCTTAGATCCTTACCTTTCTCACGTTTATCTGATGCTTTCTCAAATATTGTGATTTGTACCTTTCATTCAAAGCTATTATTGGATGATTGGTTTTCTTTTATCCAATGCTTTCTTGGATTTCACCTTTTATCTCATTCTCATCTTATGCCTTCTCAGATATTATGAGTTTACCTTTCATTCAAAGCCATTATTGGATGTCTGGTGTCTTTTTATCCAATGTTTTCTTGGGTATATCTTTGTTCACATCCTTTCAAGGTTTTCTTGGATTTTGTGATTCCTTTCATCCAATGCTTTCTTGGATTTTGGGTTTCTTTTTATCCAATGCTTTCTTGGGTATCTCTTTGCTCACATTCATCCAATGCTTTCTTGGATTTTGTGATTATTTTCATCCAATGATTTCTTGGATCTCTACCTTTCCCACGTTTATCTGATGTTTTCTCAGATATTATGATTGGTACCTTTCATTCAAAGCCATTATTGGATGATTGTGTCTTTACATCCAATGCCTTCTTGGATTACCCTTTTTATCTCATTCTCATCTGATGCTTTCTCAGATATTATGAGTTTACCCTTCATTCAAAGCCATTATTGGATGACTGGTTTCTTTTCATCCAATGCCTTCTTGGATTACCCTTTTTATCTCATTGTCATCTGATGCCTTCTCAGATATTATGAGTTTTCCTTTCATCTAAAGCCATTATTGGATGTCTGGTTTCTTCGCATTCAATGTCATTCTTAAATGTAGTCTTGTTCATAGTCATCTAAGGCCATTAGTAGATATTGTGATTATACCTTTCATTCAGAGCCATTATTGGATGTCTGGTTTCTTTACGTCTGATGCCTTCTCAGATATTATGAGTTTACCTTTCATTCAAAGCCATTATTGGATGTCTGGTTTGTTTTCATCCAATGCCTTCTTGGATTACCCTTTTATCTCACTTTCATCTGATGCCTTCTCAGATATTGTGATTATACCTTTCATTCAAAGCCATTATTGGATAACCAGTTTCTTTGCATCCAATGCTTTCTTGGATACATTATTTGCTCACTTTTATCTAAAGTCATTAGTAGATATTGTGATTATACCTTTCATTCAAAGCCATTATTGGATGACTGGTTTCTTTTCATCCAATGCCTTCTTGGATTACCCTTTTATCTCATTCTCATCTGATGCCTTCTCAGATATTATGATTTGTACCTTTCATTCAAAGCCATTATTGGATGACTGGTTTCTTTGCATCCAATGCTTTCTTGGATCCTTGCTTTGTTCACTTTTATCTAAAGCCATTATTAGATATTGTGATTGTACCTTTCATTCAAAGCTATTTTTGGATGTCTGGCTTCTTTTACCATCCGATGCTCTTCCAGATGTGCCTTTTGTAACGCCCCGTTTTGCCAATTTTATTTTATTGAGTCTTTTGATTATTTTATTATTATTTTATTTTATTTTCGACTTTTATGTGAAAATATGTTATTTTTCGTCGTGATTATATTTTATCGCGTTTCGGGAACATTTGCGGGATATTTGAGTGTGGGGGTATTTTGGACATTTCATAGATATTTTTACTAAGTTAGACTAGAAAAGAAAATAGAAAAGGGAAAGAAAGAAAAATAGAGAGAAAGAAAGAAGAAAGAAGGAAAAAGGGAAGAAAAGAGGAGAAGAGAGAAAAGAGAGAAATTGGAGAAAAGCTTGGGAAATCAAGAGAACAAGTTCTAGGAATCGATTAATCGGGTAAGGGTGCGAAACTCGATTATACTATGATTGTGTATGATTATGTATGTTTGTGTGAAAGTTTTGTTGTTTTTTTTCAAATATAGGTCGAAATGAGATAAACGAGTAGAAATCGAGGATTTCACGGTCGGAAATCGATATAAACTGTATTGTATGATCACACTATGTGTATGAATAATCGTTGATGTTTGTTTTGCTGTTGGAATTGAATTTGGGTGAAAAATGGGATTTTTGGGGTGGATTCTCGAAGGGGGTTTTTTTTCTGAAAATCGCAGAGCCCGCTCAGCGCGCTCTTGAAAAAATGTAACCTCACCAGGCAGGAGCGAGCGCGCTCAGCGCGCTCACGGACCCGCTCAGCGCGGTCTGGGACTTCAAAATTTTATCTGTTTTCTAAAATTTCGTAACTTTTGATCCGTAACTCGGATCGGGACGTTCTTTATACCGTTGAAAAGCTTATGAAATGTTCTATCTAATAAAAATGGGTTTTGAGGATTGTTAGCCGATTAAATTATGTCGGGAAATGTGAATAGTGTCGGTTATCGATTTTTGTCATTTTAATGGTGTGTAATTGACGTGTATTATGCCGTATGTTGTTGTTTTGTACGTGAGATGACTTATGTGCTGCTGTAATGATGCTTTGTGGCCGAAAGGTAAGAAAATGCTAAGTGTGGTATTTGATAAATGTGCATGATTATGAATGTGTGTATGGATGCAATGTGAATGTCATGAGTCATTGTATGCCAAGCATCATGATGTGCATTGTTGAATGTCCTGAGTGACGGTTTGATTCCCGAGGGGAATATGCTATAACATCGTGTGCCTCGAAAATATGAGGCGCTGCCTGAGGACCTAAAGCGGTGGTTATAGACGATTGTGGGCTCCTTTGGAGACTTAAAGCAATCCTTAACGTCGTGTGCCTCGAAAATATGAGGCGATGCCTGAGGACCTAAAGCGACGGGTGAACATCGTAGGCCCGACGGGGAGTTACTTGAGATTCTCAGTAACGAGCGATGGTTCCAATAGTTCCTGAGTGAACTGATGATGAGACATGAGACATTGGAAGTCGGTACCGCATGGCATGTGCATAGAGTCGTTGTGTCGGTCTATGTGCATTGCATAAATCATGAATTAATTGTGTGTGAATTTGTGAATGTGATTGATGATTGTATGGTATATGTGTGGTGTGTAATGGTATTCGATGCTTGAGAATTGTGCGGTATTATGTTATATGTGGTTGTGGTGAGAATGTGTTACTTGTACATTTTTGTGTTTATATATATAATTTTATTCAATTATATTATGGTTGTTTTTCTCACCCTTCTGCTGTTTTATAACGCTCTATGAGGCGTTGCAGATTAGAGCTGCTGGAGGTATTCCTTTTTGTGAAGCGTTGCGTCTTCATTATTTTGGTCGGTCGGCTCTGATATGTGACTCCGGGTAGTTAGGGTGGCCGCGTGCTATTATTTTGTATATCTGATGATATATTTTGGTTGTACATATGCTACCTGATGTATGACAAACTGTTTATATGTGTATATGTATATATGTTAATCAGATTTTAGATTTTCCGCTTTAATTCTAATTTCTGAAAAGTGGGTGTAAGGAACAAAGTTTCCTCTGTATGATTGCTACCCCACAGTTGCATATCTTTATGGGCAGGTGTTGCATGTTATGTGTATGTTTGGTTACTTTGATGTGATTCCCCTTTCTATGCCGTATTTCAAATATACTCTGACGAATTTTCAAATTTTCTTTTACCGCCTTAATTGCGTGTTTTTGGGGGTATTAGATTGGGGGCGTCACATTAAGTGGTATCAGAGCCAGTCCGTGTCAGTTGTGTCGTTTGTGCCTGTTGTGTCTGGCATATTGGGCGAGTTGTGTTGAGCGAGTTGTTGTTTAACCATAGTTTCTGTTTTGGACGAACATAATATGGCTGGTCGTAATGATGCTGCTTTGGCTGCAGCGATGGAGGCGATGGCACGAGCTGTGCAGGGGGCACCGAATGCTGCCGGAAATGATGAGTTTAGAAAGAATAAGCCGCCGGTTTTTAAAGGGAAACATGATCCGGATGGTGCACAGTTGTGGTTGAAAGAGATTGAGAGGATTTTCAGGGTAATGGATTGTGACGATGATGATAAGGTGAGGTTAGGCACTCATATGTTACATGAAGAGGCTGACGAATGGTGGATCAGTACTCGTCAGGTGTTGGAAGCTGAGGAGGAGGAAGAAGAGATTACTTGGGAAGTGTTTAGCCGAGAGTTTCTGAGGAAGTATTTTCCCGAGGATGTCCGAGGAAAGAAGGAGATTGAGTTTTTGGAACTAAAACAAGGTAATTTGTCTGTTGTTGAATATACTGCTAAGTTTGTGGAACTTGTGCAGTTTTATCCTCACTATGTGGAAGCGACTGCTGAATTTTCAAAGTGTGTAAAGTATGAAAGTGGGTTGCGTCCTGAGATAAAGCAGGCTATTGGATATCAGAGGATTCGAAGGTTTGCTGATTTGGTGGAATGCTGTAGGATTTATGATGAAGATAGTAAGGCTCGTTCTGCTCACTATAAAAGTGTAAGTGACAGAAAAGGGAAGCAACAGTTCCGTGGTGGTCCGTATGTATCACCGGCTGATAAAGGTAAACAAAGGGGTAATTTTGATCGAAGGTCAAGTGGAGGAGGTATGTCTAATGCTCCTAGGTATTTTAAATGTGGTGAATTGGGTCATCGCCAGCATGAATGTAGGAGGAATGTGATTAAGTGTTCTAATTGTGGCGGTGAAGGGCATGTTGTAGCGGATTGTAAAAAGAAGAATGTGGTGAAATGTTACAATTGTGGGGAACTTGGTCACATTAGCTCGAAGTGTCCGAATCAGAAGAAAGCTCAGACTAGTGGGAAAGTGTTTTCATTGGCGGGAACTCAGACTTCCAGTGCTGATCGTCTGATAAGAGGTACTTGCTTTATTAATAACACGCCTTTAATTGCTATTATTGATACTGGAGCGACTCATTCGTTTATTTTTTCTGAGTGCGTAGAACGTTTGAATCTTGGGTTGTCTTCGATGGATGGTGAGATGGTTATTGATACTTCAGCGATGGGGTCAGTAACTACTTCTTTGGTGAGTTTGAGTTGTCCTTTGACCATTTATGGTAAAGACTTTGCGATGGATTTGGTGTGTTTACCGTTGAAAGGTTTAGATGTGGTGTTGGGAATGAACTGGTTGCAATTCAATCGGGTGCACATTGATTGTTATCATAAGCTTGTAAGGTTTCCTTCTCTTGAGGAAGATGAAGACTCGAGTTTCTTGTCTACCAAAGAGTTGAAGAAACTTTTGGCGGATGAAGCTCAGTTGTTTGGATTATTTGCATCTTTGACTGTGGATAGTCAAGTTTCTCTTGAAGTGTTTCCTGTTGTGTGCGAATTTCCTGAGGTGTTTCCTGTTGATATTTCAGATGTACCGCCAGAGAGAGAAGTTGAATTTTCTATTGATCTAGTTCCTGGTACTAGACCTGTTTCTATGGCACCTTATAGAATGTCGGCGTCCGAATTGGTGGAGTTGAAAAAGCAGTTAAATGAGTTGTTGGAAAAGAGGTTCGTGAGGCCAACTGTGTCTCCTTGGGGTGCTCCAGTTTTGTTAGTGAAAAAGAAAGATGGGAGTATGCGATTATGTATTGATTATCGCCAGTTAAACAAAGTGACGATTAAGAACAAATATCCGCTTCCAAGGATTGATGATCTGATGGATCAGTTGGTTGGTGCTTGTGTATTTAGTAAGATTGATTTGAGATCGGGTTATCATCAGATAAGGGTGAAAGAAGAGGATATTCAGAATACGACCTTTAGAACACGGTACGGTCATTATGAATATTCGGTGATGCCGTTCGGGGTTTCTAATGCGCCTGGTGTGTTTATGGAATACATGAATCGGATTTTCCACGAGCATTTGGATCGTTTTGTGGTGGTGTTTATTGATGATATTTTAATCTATTCTAAGTCTCGGGAAGAACATGCAGAGCATTTGCGTATTGTTTTGCAGGTTTTGAAGGAAAGGAAGCTTTTTGCCAAATTGTCCAAGTGTGAATTCTGGTTGTCTGAGGTGAGTTTTCTTGGGCACGTAATTTCGGGTAATGGTATTGCTGTGGATCCATCTAAAGTAGAAGCAGTTCTACAATGGGAGGCTCCTAGATCCGTTACTGAAATTCGAAGGTTTTTGGGTTTGGCTGGTTATTACCGGAGGTTCATTGAAGGTTTTTCTAAGCTAGCTCTTCCTTTGACGCAGTTGACTTGTAAGGGCAAAGCATTCATTTGGGATATTCAATGTGAAGAGAGTTTTTGTGAGCTGAAGAGAAGATTGACGACAGCTCCGATTCTTATTTTACCTAATCCTAATGAACCATTTGTTGTGTATTGCGATGCTTTTTTAATTGGTTTGGGTGGTGTTCTGATGCAGGAAGGTAAAGTTGTAGCTTATGCTTCAAGGCAATTAAGAGTTCATGAGAAAAACTATCCTACTCATGATCTTGAATTAGCGGTTGTGGTTTTTGTGTTGAAGATATGGAGGCACTATCTCTATGGTGCAAGGTTCGAGGTCTTTAGTGATCATAAAAGCTTGAAATATTTATTTGATCAGAAAGAGTTGAACATGAGGCAGCGGAGATGGTTGGAATTCTTGAAAGACTACGACTTTGGCTTAAATTACCATCCTGGTAAAGCTAATGTGGTAGCCGATGCATTGAGCCGGAAATCGTTGCATATGTCCGCATTGATGGTGAAAGAGTTGGAACTTTTGGAATCGTTTAGAGATTTGAGTTTGGTTTGTGAAGTGACATCGGTTAGTGTAAGGCTTGGAATGTTGAAAGTTACTAATGAATTTTTGTTGTCGGTAAGTGAGAAACAGAAGTTGGATTTGAAATTCGTTGATTTGATGAATGAGAATGTGGATTTCAAGGTTGATAATTTTGGTGTTTTGAGGTTTCGTGGTCGTATTTGTATTCCTGATGATGCGGAGTTGAAAAGAATGATTTTGGAGGAAGGACACCGAAGTAACTTAAGTATTCATCCGGGAGCGAATAAGATGTACCAAGATTTGAAGAAGATTTTCTGGTGGTCTGGTTTGAAAAGAGATGTGGCTCAGTTTGTGTATGCATATTTGACTTGTCAGAAATCGAAAGTGGAACATTTGAGACCTAGTGGTTTGTTGCAATCGTTGGATATTCCTGAGTGGAAATGGGATAGCATTTCGATGGATTTTGTAACAGGATTGCCGAATACGCAAAGAGGTCATAATGCTATTTGGGTGATTGTTGACAGGCTGACTAAATCGGCGCATTTTATTCCGATTGACATCAGTTTTTCTTTGGAACGGTTAGCTGAGATCTATATCAGTGTGGTTGTGAAATTGCATGGGGTTCCTTTAAGTATTGTTTCTGATCGAGATCCTAGGTTTATATCGAGATTTTGGGAAAGTTTACAGAAGGCTTTGGGTTCTAGACTGAGGTTGAGTTCGGCTTATCATCCGCAGACGGATGGTCAGACCGAAAGAACTATTCAGTCGTTGGAGGATTTGTTGAGAGCGTGTGTTTTGGAACAAGGTGGTGCGTGGGACGGTTATCTTGCATTGGTTGAGTTCACGTATAATAACAGTTTCCATTCTAGTATTGGAATGGCACCTTTTGAGGCTTTATATGGACGAAGATGTAGAACGCCGTTGTGTTGGCACGAAACAGGTGAAAGTTCGGTGGTTGGACCGGATTTAGTGCAACAAACGACGGAAAAGGTAAAGTTTATTCGTGAGAAAATGAAGGCTTCTCAGGATAGGCAAAAGAGTTATCATGATCGGAGACGGAAGGATCTTGAGTTTCAAGAGGGTGATCACGTATTTCTGAGAGTTACGCCGGTAACGGGTGTTGGTCGTGCTTTGAAATCTAAGAAGCTTACTTCTCGATTTATTGGTCCTTACCAGATATCTGTGAGAGTTGGTGTTGTAGCGTATCGTGCGGCGTTACCGCCGAATCTGTCGAATTTGCATGACGTTTTTCATGTTTCACAGCTTCGGAAGTATGTTCCGGACCCTTCACATGTTATTCCAATGGACGAGGTTGAGGTAAGAGATAACCTTACGGTCGAGACTTTACCAGTTAGGATTTTGGATCGCGAGGTGAAGCGGTTGAGGGGCAAAGAGATTGCACTTACGAAAGTGGCGTGGGGAGGCGCTGCTGAGGGAAATTTGACGTGGGAGTTGGAGAGTAGGATGCGGGAGTCGTATCCAGAGTTGTTTGTATCAGGTAAGATTTTCGAGGACGAAAATTTCTAAGTGGGGGAGAATTGTAACGCCCCGTTTTGCCAATTTTATTTTATTGAGTCTTTTGATTATTTTATTATTATTTTATTTTATTTTCGACTTTTATGTGAAAATATGTTATTTTTCGTCGTGATTATATTTTATCGCGTTTCGGGAACATTTGCGGGATATTTGAGTGGGGGGGTATTTTGGACATTTCATAGATATTTTTACTAAGTTAGACTAGAAAAGAAAATAGAAAAGGGAAAGAAAGAAAAATAGAGAGAAAGAAAGAAGGAAAAAGGGAAGAAAAGAGGAGAAGAGAGAAAAGAGAGAAATTGGAGAAAAGCTTGGGAAATCAAGAGAACAAGTTCTAGGAATCAATTAATCGGGTAAGGGTGCGAAACTCGATTATACTATGATTGTGTATGATTATGTATGTTTGTGTGGAAGTTTTGTTGTTTTTTTTCAAATATAGGTCGAAATGAGATAAACGAGTAGAAATCGAGGTTTTCACGGTCGGAAATCGATATAAACTGTATTGTATGATCACACTGTGTGTATGAATAATCGTTGATGTTTGTTTTGCTGTTGGAATTGAATTTGGGTGAAAAATGGGATTTTTGGGGTGGATTCTCGAAGGGGGTTTTTTTCTGAAAATCGCAGAGCCTGCTCAGCTCGCAGATGCCCGCTCAGCGCGCTCTTGAAAAAATGTAACCTCACCAGGCAGGAGCGAGCGCGCTCAGCGCGCTCACGGACCCGCTCAGCGCGGTCTGGGACTTCAAAATTTTATCTGTTTTCTAAAATTCCGTAACTTTTGATCCGTAACTCGGATCGGGACGTTCTTTATACCGTTGGAAAGCTTATGAAATGTTCTATCTAATAAAAATGGGTTTTGAGGATTGTTAGCTGATTAAATTATGTCGGGAAATGTGAATAGTGTCGGTTATCGATTTTTGTCATTTTAATGGTGTGGAATTGACGTGTATTATGCCGTATGTTGTTGTTTTGTACGTGAGATGACTTATGTGTTGCTGTAATGATGCTTTGTGGCCGAAAGGTAAGAAAATGCTAAGTGTGGTATTTGATAAATGTGCATGATTATGAATGTGTGTATGGATGCAATGTGAATGTCATGAGTCATTGTATGCCAAGCATCATGATGTGCATTGTTGAACGTCCTGAGTGACGGTTTGATTCCCGAGGGGAATATGCTATAACATCGTGTGCCTCGAAAATATGAGGCGCTGCCTGAGGACCTAAAGCGGTGGTTATAGACGATTGTGGGCTCCTTTGGAGACTTAAAGCAATCCTTAACGTCGTGTGCCTCGAAAATATGAGGCGATGCCTGAGGACCTAAAGCGACGGGTGAACATCGTAGGCCCGACGGGGAGTTACTTGAGATTCTCAGTAACGAGCGATGGTTCCAATAGTTCCTGAGTGAACTGATGATGAGACATGAGACATTGGAAGTCGGTACCGCATGGCATGTGCATAGAGTCGTTGTGTCGGTCTATGTGCATTGCATAAATCATGAATTAATTGTGTGTGAATTTATGAATGTGATTGATGATTGTATGGTATATGTGTGGTGTGTAATGGTATTTGATGCTTGAGAATTGTGCGGTATTATGTTATATGTGGTTGTGGTGAGAATGTGTTACTTGTACATTTTTGTGTTTATATATATAATTTTATTCAATTATATTATGGTTGTTTTTCTCACCCTTCTGCTGTTTTATAACGCTCTATGAGGCGTTGCAGATTAGAGCTGCTGGAGGTATTCCTTTTTGTGAAGCGTTGCGTCTTCATTATTTTGGTCGGTCGGCTCTGATATGTGACTCCGGGTAGTTAGGGTGGCCGCGTGCTATTATTTTGTATATCTGATGATATATTTTGGTTGTACATATGCTACCTGATGTATGACAAACTGTTTATATGTGTATATGTATATATGTTAATCAGATTTTAGATTTTCCGCTTTAATTCTAATTTCTGAAAAGTGGGTGTAAGGAACAAAGTTTCCTCTGTATGATTGCTACCCCACAGTTGCATATCTTTATGGGCAGGTGTTGCATGTTATGTGTATGTTTGGTTACTTTGATGTGATTCCCCTTTCTATGCCGTATTTCAAATATACTCTGACGAATTTTCGAATTTTCTTTTACCGCCTTAATTGCGTGTTTTTGGGGGTATTAGATTGGGGGCGTCACACCTTTCTCTTTCTAATGATCTTCCAGTTTAACTCTTTGTTACCTGATTCCCCAGTGGAGACCGTCTTTCCGGTGCTGCTTCCATTGAGGATTTTGTGTTATCTTTTCTTTCTAAAGTATCAGCCGATCACGCTTGAATCAGTTGCTCCATCACCTTATATTTCCCCCCAGTTTTATTTCAGTTTCCCCAGTGTTGATGTCATCCCCAGTGAGTGATTGCTCATTGTGTGGACTTTGTCCCTGTCTGCTTTCATTTTTGTCTGCAATTTGCATTTACCTTTCTATCATTTTCATCATATTAGAGTCATGGCATGTCAGCATTTACATGTATGTTACCTGTCCTTAGCATCTGCATTCCATCTAAGGGCAAAATTTTCGGTTTGCTATATTTAAATACCTTTCGCCTTGATGTCCCGAGGATTTTCATTCCTCGTGCCATCCGGTAAAGCTATTCAAATAGGGGCAACTGTTGTACCCCAAATTTTACCCCTTAGATGTCATAACATCTTGCACTCATATGTAGACTTCAATCCTATGTGCATTGTTAACTAACCACTTCATTTTGCAAGTGTTTCTTTTTATTGTGGAAGATAGGATTTACACAAAGAGGACAAGGTCTCCTAAGCCAAGCTCCCACATGTTCAAGGTCTCCTAAGACATCTTTTGGCCCTAAATGCAACCATTTGAACTTACATGCATCCAAGGAATTTTATTCAACATGAAATCAAGCATGTTTGACTCCTTTTACAAGTGCTTTGAGCCATAAGTTCACCATGCCTAAAATTAGGGTTTTTGACCGAGGATTTTGAGTCTTAAGAGCTTGATCCCAAAATGAAACATCCAAGTCTCATCTCAATTATCTTTGGCCATGAAAGTTGTAGAGGTTTTCTTTTCTAGCATTTCTTTTGAGTGCTAGAATTCTCCATTTGGATAGATATTCACCAATTTACAATATCCCAAAGTTGGTGTCATGGGAAGGTTAAGTTTCATAACTTAGAATTTTCTAAGTTTGTTTTTTGACATATTCATGGACAAGTCGTGTTCCTTATTTTTCTCATAGACATGTGTTTTGTTTCAAGTTGAATTAAACATGAAATCTTTCTCCCATCTTTTTCCTAGTTTCCATTGGATCCAAAATTTTGTCATTTGAATCAAAGGTCATGAAGTTATGTGGATCTAAAGTGGTGTTCACGTTTGGTTCAGCAACAAGGCATTATACATAATTCACTTCATTTGTCATGCCTCATGTTATTTTAAAAAAAAAAATCTGAGATACCTTGCGTGTAATGCACCCCTTTTGTGAGTCTCAAAATTTTACCTTTTTAAGCTCATCATCCCATGACATAACCAAAAGAGCTTTTGAACACCACATTGGATTAGTGAAATAAATGACCCAGCATGAAAAAAAATTGTCCCCATGAATTGTAGGGATCTATAATCCTCAATCTCAACTATTACCTTATTCACTCTCTCTCATATGACACAACAAAAAGAGTTTTTGGAATATATGTTGAAGAATGAAGACAACAGACCTGCACCTTATCCTCCGCTGCTTTTGTTTAGCATATGAAGCATTGTGTTCTCCAAGGTTGACTAGGTACAAAGACTGAAGGAAGGTCCATGCAAACCCTAATTTTTTCTCCTATGAACAAAGCATATGTCCGCTGTATCTCCAAGACTCGGACCAAACTTCTCAGGCTATAAAAAGAGAGCACTTCTTCTTTGTTCATCACAAAGAAAATACTAGAAAATATCTCAAAAATCCCTCTACCTCTCCATCCCATAATCTTGCAAGTAACCTTCCAAAAATACTTGCAAGGAACTTATCCTGTTTCATTTCCTGTCAAACACTTGTTCACCAACAAAAACACAACATCAGAACACTCACGCGTATCATCCAAAATCACTAGCAACTTGTGATTTTTCTGGGTAACTAAAAGAGGGTTAGAATAGTTCTGTAGCAACTGGCAATTTGAGGGAGAAGGAGCTCATCCATTTTTTTTCCAGAACTCGTACCTGTGAAGAGGCAGTGGACCTTCCCCACTAGGTAACACTCACTCTCTCTTACTCAGTTTCCAAAATACCATGATCATTCCTTCATACTGTTATCATGTTAATGTCTAATTCTTGAATAAATATTGTAAATCATAATGTGAACTTGTTTGATGTATCGTGAACTGGGTTCGTGATTTGTGTTTGAAAACCGAACAAAGAAAGGTTGTGACGGCGCCTGCCATGCCTTAATGTGGCATTATCCTTGAAACATGGTGCCTGCCATGCCTTAATGTGGCACTGGCCATGAAACATGGCGCCTTCCATGAAGATGTGTGGCGCTGGCCATGAGGGAGTGTGGCACTAGCCATGAAACATGGCACCTGCCATGAGAGATGTGTGGTACTTGCCATGCTTTAGATGACGACTGCCACACTGTTAGTGTTTAACTTAGTTTTTTTTTAATAATTTCACTTCTCATCGTCATTTTATTTTCTTGTTTATTTCTAAAAATTTCAAAACAAAAATACGCTTGACCTTACATTTAATTCTTGGACCTTTTTGTGAAAAATCATCAACTTTTTTCTTAAAGACCTTTGAGAATTTTCTTTGGAGTGTTCTGTGGCATATGAGATATTTGTTTGAGAGTTGTTCCTTGACTTGGATAAGGTCATTCTGTTAGGATGTTGTATGTACGTCTTGGCCTTTGTTGCTAAGTCTCATAGCTTTGACATGTCTCTGATTTCAAACTTTGAGGATGTTATTTTTGCCTTACTTATATGCTCACTTATCCATGTTTGCCATGTTCGTACTTGGAAGTTTATTTCATATATTGATTAATGTTTACTATCTTTGAATCCTTGAACACATTTTGTTCAATTTCTTTTCCTTTCAATCCCTTGTTATTCCCCCTCCTTCCAAAGGAAAGTCTCTCTATTGACCTCAAAGTCATAGATAGCTCATTATCTTCCCTTGACCTCATAGTCATAGGATTCCCTCTTGACCTCATAGTCATAAGTAACTTCTCCCTGTTAACTTTGCTTTAGGCTTGGAGTCGCCACACTCCATGTAGGTGTCTTGCCGTCAGACCCTACCTCCCCTTAGAACTTTGACCACGGTCAAGAGTTCCTCACCCCAATAGAGGGGAACTACGAATGCTCTGATTCCATTCCCGTCAGTATACATAGGCACGAGATGCGATGTCTTGACGAGTATACTTATTGTTTATACCCCTAGGTCTTTACCTTATCACATTTCCCTTAGCAATCAAACATTAACATAACACAAATACTAACAAGAGGTTCCTGTAGAGTATTGTAGATATCTTGAATGCTAACACCTTCCCTAGGTATAATCAACTCCTGAACCTTAGATCTCTTAGCTGTGTCTTTACATAGCGCACTTAGGGTTTTTCTTCAATCTTTACCTTTTCCTTTGGATAAATCAAAGCTCGGTGGTGAATTTCAAAGATTTGTGATTCAAGTTAATTCAATAGCTTGATATCCGATTCTCACCGTAACAGATACCTTAAAGTATAATTAGTGATATAGATCCCAGATTTACATCAAATTTTTGGCATCAGCTACATTTAGAGTTAGGAACCAAACTGAGGTTAAGTTCAGCTTATCATCCCCAAACAGATGGCCAGTCTGAAAGGACGATTCAGTCGTTAGAGGATCTGTTGAGAACTTGTGCTCTTGAACACAAAGGAAGTTGGGATGAGTTCTTACCATTGATTGAGTTTACTTACAACAATAGCTTTCACTAAAGTATCGACATGGCTCCATATGAAGCATTGTATGGATGAAAGTGTCGTACACCTTTATGTTGGTATGAAGTTGGAGAAAATAAAATATTGGGTTCAGAATTCGTGCAATAAACGATAGATCAGGTTAAGCTTATTAGAGATAAAATGAAGGCTGCACAGGATCGTCAAAAAATTTATAGTGATAAGAGGAGAAGACCTTTAGAATTTGAGGCAGGAGATCACGTGTTCATTAGGGTAACTCCTAGAGCGGGAATTGCACGAGCAATCAAAACTAGGAAGTTAACACCAAGGTTTGTCGGGCCTTTTCAAATTCTACGGCGGATTGGACCTGTAGCGTACCACATTGCTTTACCACCAAACCTGTCTAATCTTCATGATGTATTCTATGTATCACAACTGAGGAAGTATTATCCTGACCTTTCACATGTCGTTGAACCTGAAACTGTGGAACTTAAAGATAACTTGGAATATGAGGCTTTACCTGTCAAGATTTTAGATCATCGAATTAAGGAACTTCATGGAAAGCAGATACCATTGGTTAGAGTTGTGTGGGATGATGTAACTGGTGATTCTACTTCGGAAAGGGAAGAAGACATGCGTCAGAAGTATCCACATATGTTTTAGGTACGCTAAATTTCGAGGACGAAATTTCTTTGAAGGGGGTGGTAATGTAACATCCTAAATTTCCATACTTTAAATAATATATCTGATTAGATTTGAGATTTTAACATCGCTAATTATTATAGTCAAAATATTGAAACTAGCACCTATAATAATTAGTTTATCAATTGACTACCCTTTATTTTTATTATTAATATTATTATTCAATTTCAATATCATCGTTTCATTTTACAAACTAAACTTTGAAGTTGAAATTAATACTTAAAAATACTTAACTTTAATTTAATTAATTATTCATATTATTTTTATTATTATTATTGTTGTTGTTTTGTTATTATTATTATTATTATTATTATTATTATTATTATTATTATTATTATTATTTGGTTTTATTTTATTCGAATATTATCGTTTTACTCTACAAATTAATTATTAAATAAAATGTTCTTAAATTAATAATAATTATCCTTGTTGTCATTATTATTATTTTTATTATTATTATCATTTCATTTTTTTATAAAAGAAATATATATCTCTTTTTTTTTAATATCATAAATGATATTATGTCATGAAACAATAAGATATCAAGCTCTCATACCTTTCTCATAAATTATTTTCACAAAGTCATACTAGAACATCTAAAGAACTATTGATGTAATACTAGTAAATATTTGATAAAGACATATTTACTAGCAAGAGTTGAAAAGTTAGAAGGTATGGGAAAAAGAAGACACATTTATGTTATTTTAATATTTTACAACTAGTATAAATAGGGGTCTTTCCCACCCTATTTTCATTCACTCATTCACAAATCTTCTTTCTTACCTCTTTATTTCTTTCCTTCTCTAGTTTCTTCATATAACAATATTAGTTTTAGTTATCGAGGTTCTCACTGTGTCGGTTCATAACCTTTAGAGTTATTTTGTGGTAAAAGTTCTTCTAAAGTTTCAAAGGAGTTTTATACGTCAAAGTTGTTAGCGGAACAATCGAGAGGGTCAACGAGGGAGCATTTATTATTAGGGACACACCTTTGTGAGAGACACACCACATACTCACCCAAAACCTTAAGGTGATAGTTGTGTGGGTTCTCTCACTTATATAGTGTTCAATCTTCTCTTTTCTAATCAATTTGGGACTTCTTCCTCACACTTGATTCTCAACAAAAGTTATGCCCAAATCATTTTCATAAGTAACCGGTAAGCCGTTATAATGTCCATTTTATTTTAATTATATTATTTTAATTATGTTATTTATATAAAGGTTATTTTAAAACTTCTATGCAAATTCCATTTAGACGTCGAGATAGTGAACATATAAAGTCAAAAATAAATTTGACCATTTTAAGTCGTTATAATGCCCAAGTATTATTATAATTCAAGTGTTATTAGGAATATACTCTTGATAGTTTTCTAAAACAAACAAATCCAAACGGAGCTATAGTCTAATTTATATTCGAATTTAATAATTATTTAAATATAATGGAAGTTATTATTAAATATTTTAATAAATAAATATTACAAGTTGTAACAGAATTATGTTTAATTAACCATAAATTATATCTCTAATAATTTTATAAATTTCGTACAATTCAACAGTTATCGTAAATTAGGTTCTTGGCAAAGATTGGAGAAAACGCTCGTGGACTTTCAACAACGCTCAATAACAAAAAGTGTGGGCAAGATTTCGTATACGTTGGGACGGTTAGTGTAAAATAGCTTAATATATATGTGCGTTGTGGTGACCCAAGCCCTACTAGCAATAAATAAGTAAGGAGAGCCTATTCTCGAATAATTATTTACATGAATCAGTGAGCGAGGTTACGCCGACCTTAATTATTTATCATAGGAATAATCTATGACAAATTGAGGTTGTATTGTGCTTGCATTGTTTGATTAATTGTCTAAATTATTTATTTTATTTATACTTGAATGATTGTGATTGTTAGACTAAGAGTAATGATCTATTAAGGAGAGAACAACATTACTAGATATTAAGTATTAGATCCCCAATAACATAAGGGAAGTTGGATACATTGAGTAGTTGTATTCAGTTGGATTCTGGCTAAGGAAAGACTTGGTCGACTATGTCCTTTACGGTCCACCTCTCTTACCTGGGAAGTCAACTATATAATTATTCATTGTACAAACTGAACTGATTATGTAGAGATAAGGATCATGCCAAGAAGAAATACAACAAGACATGTGGCGGAGTTGGCACTCAACCTATGTATCTAGATAATAAGTATAACCGTAAGGGTTGATACGATATTTCCCAAACATTAACTTAGTAATTATGGTTGAGAGTTGCCACAAGGTAATTTAGTGATCATATAAACTTGCATTGAGGAATGTGTAAGTCCACTGCCGTGCGGTATGGGACACACGAGGTTGATTGGTCGCCTACAATCCCGACGAGGATTACTATCTATGCATGCTAGGCAAGGCAAGGTCCTTGGCCTGAATTCTCAAGGATGATCGACTTATAACACCTAGACTCCACGTGAAGTTAGGTGATGTAGCTCTTGGTAATTGGGAGTACGTTGGTGGCATGTGGTATTGTGATATCTGATCTTGGTAAATGGGATAGATATCATTGACAGCGTTTAGTGGCCTGAGTCAGCATATAATTATTGGTTAAATATACACTTGTTTAAATAATTGTGGTTGCCATATATATATTATTAGTTTACACATTCATTCCCACTTTTAAACTTGTACATAAATCTTAGCCTTGTGTCCTTTTTGTTTTGCATTTTGGGTTAATCTATACGATCAGACAATGAGCTCGAATCTTGCTTACTTCCCGACAGTTCAGAAGGAAAGGATATGAAGTAACGTGGAGATGGGTTACTATAACATCTAGATTGGGAGTTGTTAGCGTTTTGTCAAACGCTGATCATATCCCGACTACTACAGTCAGTATAAGTGTCAGTCTTGTTGGACTTAGGAGGTCCTTTTTGTTATGCTTTCTTTTGGTTTCCTTTATGTACTTTTATTTTATGTTTTATCTATGTGGCAAGTCCACTAGTCTTAACAATGTCAAGCTCTATGTAAAATATGTTTGAAGCATATGCATGTGAAGCAATACGTTTTTAATTAATTCAGTCTTATTATTTAAAAGTTTCAAATTTTCTATATTTTTATTAAAGGTTTCATTAGAATTTCACTAATGGGACATAGGTTGTCTCAAAGTGCAAACTGTGTGTACATGATCATTGGTTGGAAATTAGCATTAATACAAGATTCGATTTCTAAGAGTGCATTTCTAAGTCCAAATTGATTACAAAAGGTTCCATCTGAGTTCACATTAGATATATGATTTAAGGCTAAGAATGTCAAGGTTTATTTCTTGTCCAAAGGAGGATGGCATGGAAGAAGAGTGCAAAAATGATGGAATTTCAAGGTATATTTAGTACAAAGTTCAAAAGTGCAAAAATTCGAATTGTCCCAAAGAGAAAAGAATGATCAAATTGTTTCTTTGAGCCAAGCCATGATTTAATTTGTTTCAAGTTTAAGTTATGTGATCCAAATTAGTCAAGCATTGATCAATTAGTTTCCAAGCCATATGATCAACTTATTTTCAAGCCATAAGATTAAGATGTGATCACTTTTACATGCTTAATTCATGTTTTAAGGACAACAAGGGAATTCCAGTTTGAAGTGTCTAATTCAATTACAAACATATAATTCAAGTTTTTGCCAAGAACTAAGTACACAAATTGAAATTAAGAGGATAAGATCAATTTAAGTTCAAGTGTACAAGTCATCATACCAATACTCAAGGTTACAAAACAAGTTCAAGATATTCCAAAAAAGAATCAAAGGTCAAAATACATGTTACAAGTAATTGGAATGGAAAGTTCAACAAACAATTTCATTTTTGAATACAAATTCTTGTTACAAGTTACAAGGTTCATTCCACAATTAATGATAAAGATAACATTCTAATCCTATAATGCCTAAGGGACTAAATGCCAGTTGCATGAGCTAAAGTTGAGGCCTTGAAATTCTGTTATACCCGTGCCAAGACCAAGTCTTCTTACCATATCCTTTGTCCCAAGCTTAAAAAAAAAAGACTTTGAATTCTTCATGCCAAGTTTACTTCCATTCCAAGTCTTCATTCATGTCAAACCTCCATTGTCCAAGATGCCAAGTTTCACCATTTCCTCATCCAAACTCATGCCAAACACATCATCATACCAAGGTTAAGTACATGAAAATCAATACAAATCATTAGTTAGTACACAATTCAAAAGCAAGAACATGTACAATTCCAAAACAAATTACAAGACTAAAGCCATACAAATACATTGCAAGACTAAGGCCATACAAATACATGGTGGCAGTAATGAGAAATTTCTTTGACACAAATGTACAAGGCATACAAAGG
Organism: Lathyrus tuberosus; assembly: GCA_022829125.1. Lineage (NCBI taxonomy): Eukaryota > Viridiplantae > Streptophyta > Magnoliopsida > Fabales > Fabaceae > Lathyrus > Lathyrus tuberosus. Next base: position 11,907,727 of record JALAZF010000102.1, read on the forward strand.
GTACACAATGTCAGCCATGACAGTACATGTTACACACGATTTTCAAGGACAATGCAGATAAATTCAAAACAAGCAAATATCATAGCAGCAAGCAGTCACATGTCAGCAACAATAAATATCATTTTAATGCCACACCAAAACCATAAATAACACCATGTGCACATCAAAAAAATTTCACAAATATCACAATCATGGAGGGGACCACAACCTTCTAGAATGACAGAAAAAACAAAGTAGCAAATACCACAATCCCATGAAATCAACACTCATTTCCACTGACTCTAGCAGATTATTTAGAAAGCTACACCTTATCCTCCCTCATAACCAATTTTCTCACGTACCAAATTCATAACCTCACACGTACCTCATCCTACATATATTTCCAACACTATTCATTTCATAGACACATAGAAAACACATAGCAGAAAAACCCAAAAAGTTTCTACTCTAAAACCCTAAATTCACTAAAGTTATATTTCAAAGGTTTATTGAGTCTCACATCGATATTCAAACAAACCTGAGCTGAAAAAGCCACTCAGAGAAGCTAATCACACGCAAAGAAGCTGACAAAAGAAGTAAAAGAAGGAGATTAAAGAAAGATTTGGAGCCAAGCATACGTGAATACGTTCTGAAGCTCCTCTGAAGAGATCTTCAAGATGTAGTTCTTTTGAGCTCTCTTTCTCTTCAAATCTGAACCTTCTTGCTTAAGTTTTTGTTGTTGTATGTTCTTTAAGCTACATATTTTCTCTTTATTGCTTTGATTTGCATGATTCTGGTTTGTTTGGGAGCTAGGTTTTAATTGCGAACAAGGTTGATTTGAATATTTGGGTGGGCTTTAGCAAAATCTGAGGTCAGATATGAGAAGAAGATAGAAAAAAATGAAGGGTCAGTGTATAAGCTTTTAGGTTAGGGGGTGGTGTTGTCGGAGAAAACAACGGCGGCCGCCGTTGGCCACCGTCTTCTCTGGCCGGCAAATCTAGGTTTCCAGTGGTTGGTTTTGTTGCATAACTTAAATGCATTGAGAGAGAGAGAGAGAGAGAGAGAGAGAGAGAGAGAGAGAGAAATGAAATGTGACTCATTCCCTTTTTTTCTTGTTTAAACATACCCTTGTTGTGTGTGTGTGTGCTGGTCGCTAATGTGGGTGACAAGTGTCCCCCACCATGACACTTGTCACTGAAGGTGGCCTTCCCTCATAATCCTATGTTTTCCCTTTCCATCCATACCATGTTCCATAATCTTCCCACTTTTAATCTTGAGTCCCGTAGTTGACTTTGTGGTGCATCAACGCCCTTGATGCATTTCTGAGGTCAACCCAGTTAACCAGAGTACACGGTGGACTCCTCCTCATCGTGGGATTTCAAGAATTTGGGCCTAGGTGATTTGTTATATTCAACCCCCTGATTTACTTCTTTAACAAGGCCCGTTTAGATTTTAGGTTTTTTCTTTTATTTATTATTTTCTTTCCTTTTTTATTTATTTATGTTATTTCTTTTTTTGTCTATTTTCTATTTTATTTGTTTTATATTTTATATTATATATTCTCAAAACCCAAAAAATATTTTTTTAATTAATTTTATCAAACATTTTCATTTAATACTAATTAATCAATTTAAGGATTAATTTTATTAAATGTTTAGGTTTAATTTAGTTAATTTCTTTTTGTTAATTTCTTTAGACATTAAAAATGCAAAAATATATAATTGTTAATTACTTTAAATGTTCTTATTTAATATTGATTAATTAGATTATTAATTACTCTTACTAAATATTTATATTTAATTTGATTTATAATTTTGCCCATTTTGCTTGATTTTATTTCATTTGTGTAATGCTTGAATATATTCTTTGCTTATACATTTGTACATATGCTTTTTACTTATGCCATTATGCTTTTTGTAAGACCCGTATATTTTAGTCCGTATGATATTATGATGTTTTATCATTTTAATCTGTTTTTCTACTAAATTTGGAGTAGCGAGCAGATTATACCCGATATTTTTAGGGGTTCCGGTGGTGGATCAGTTTGACCCATATGTTTTCTTTTGAGAAATCGATCAGACTTTTAAAGTGGCGAGGATTATAACTGATTTCAAATATTTTTATGGTATCAGAAATTCTGAAAATGTGGCTCTGTTGATGTTTTGTGAAAACGAGAAAAATATAGCCGTCGTTTTAATTTTCAGGGACTCCGAGTGTGGTCGGAAATTTTAAATAGGAGTTTATTTATCGTAGGAAATGAAAATTTAATCCCATTTTATTTTTCTAAGCGGCGTAGAAAATTTATTTGTTCGGAATAATTATTTTGTCGAAAATAATGTTGTGTTTTATTTTAAAGATGACAGTAGAATTTTTCCGTTTTCGGAAAAGTTATTCGGGAGTGTTTTACGGCTCGTCTGTGAGCGAACGAGGAGACCGAACGAATTAACGGGTTTAATTGTATAGTAAGGCGGCAAATTACTATCATGATATTTTATTTGGAGGCGGCAGAAAAATTGCACGTGGGAGAGAGAGAGCGTGATGCTGATTTTGAAAAAACTATATAATGGTAACTTGTTTCATTTTTCTTCTTTTTGGATATCTCTCTCTCGCCTAGCATGGAAGGAAAAAAATAGTGAGTGTTCTTTAAGTTTTTTTCATGTTTATTATTTATTTTATTTTAGTATTAAATTATGTGGTTAGTTTTGGTAAATTTTTACACCGATAGAATATCCCTTATTTACAGTTTTGAGTTAGAAATTATTATTACCGATCACGGAAAATATTTTCTATCCGATTATCGGATTATATTTTTAGAAAAAAAAAATATTTGGTACCGATTTAATTTATCTGTGGGTATATTATTTGGTTTATTATTATTATGTTTTATTAATTAATGATTTATTTATTATATTGGTTTTTGAAAAAAAAAAAAAAAAAAAGAGTGAAATAAAGGAATAGTGGGTGGTGGGACCCACCCTTCATATTTGTGTTTATGTGTGACGATCGTCACTATTTTTGTGTGACGGGCGCCATGCCCATTTTCTGTGCTGGGCGTCCGCTGTTTTTACTTCCGGTCTCGTAATTTTCATTCCGTTTGATATTTTTTTATCCCGTTTTTTAATTGAAAATATATTTATTTATCTTTATTTATATACTTTTAGATAATTATTTTATTTTTTCGAAATTTTCCGGATACGTTCGGAATAGTATGTTAAAGTACGATCTGTGCCGATTTTTGGTACCGTTGAAAAAAACTGTTAACTAGTTTTGTGTCGAAATATTTTTAGATCCAAAATAATTTATTGTGATTGGAAAACTATTATTTATTCTAAATTTTAATTTAGAATATTATTGAAATTGGAATATTAGTTAGTATTTTATTTGTTTAATTAATTTTATTTAAGGTATGATTAAAGTATTTTGATACAAGGAGATCATTAAATTTTATATTGGTGAAATAAATATTTTGGTTATTTATTTGGTATTTATGGGATATTAGGTGGTTTTATTTTGGGGTTAAAATCTTATTTTGGTGATTTATATATTTCGGTTTCGCTGAATTTATTTATAGTGCGAGAAAAATAATTTGACGCAATTGTTGGTTCAAATAAAAGAATTTAAATTAGTTGTGGAAAATTTTCCTTGAGTTTGATATTTATTCTTTTAAGAGAAAAACTAATTTCTTCCTTATTTGAAAAAATGTATTTTATGAAGCGATTCGGTTAGAAACCAGTGTCGTAACCAAAACCTGATTGAGTAGGGTAGCGACCAAGACCCAACCTTGTTGTAGGATATATCCGAGTGGTTTTAACATAAGTCCTTTGTGTATTATAAAGGTTTACAGTGGGATCCGATTAGGAGGTTTCATCGTGAGGGACGAATTGATATTTCGTAGCGTAAGTGGGTTGAGTTGGAAGCTTGCTCAGGTAAGGGCACTTTCTAACGATATTATATGTGATTGAATGCATGTGTGGTTGTATTCATGATTGTGTGCCCTTATGGGGATGTGTGATGATTGTGTGCCCAGTTGGGGATATGTGGTTATATACATGATTGTGTGCCTAGTTGGGGATATGTGGTTATATACATGATTGTGTGCCCAGTTGGGGATGTGTGTTTATGCTATGATGCTAAACTTGTGATGTGCATTCATATGATTTGTGATAAATATATGATTTGCTGTTGATGTGTATGTCGAGGAGGACAACACGAGGTGTGTCTGAGCCACCTGTTGGTAATGAGAATTATTCATATGATTTGTGATAAATATATGAATTGCGATTGATGTGTATGTCGAGGAGGACAACACGAAGTGTGTCTGAGCCACCTGTTGGTACTGAGAATTGTTCATATGATCTGTGATAGATATATGAACTGAATTGTGAATTGTGACTTTACATTTTGTGATTTTACATATTGTGTTTATATAAACTGTTGCATTTGCATGTGTGAGTTCATGCATACCATAGTTGCGTGTAGGCAGTTGGCGCCGAATGGGCCAGGGTGATGGGTTCTGAATCATCACCTAATCCCGAAGGGAATTCTACTGCACCAGGTGATGTGACTGAGCCGTCATCGATCCTTTGAGATTAAATTGAGTCAGGAGAATGCGAGGGAGGCAACTCCGGGTGTTTGCAAGGGCAACACTTTTGTGTCTGCGAGGCAGCACGGTTAGTGAGGACCCAAGGGGGTATCACGACTCTCTGCGGAGAGGTTAAATTCCGGAATTCATGCATGGTGAGGGTACCCGACGAATTGGGACCACCAAATTCATATAGGTCTGCATTTAGGATGTGTGTGCATTGCATTTATGTGTTAAATTCAATGTTTGTGCATTGCATTTGTGTGTTAAATTAAATGTGTGTGCATTGCATTTGTGTGTTAAATTAAATGTTTGTGCATTGCCTTGGTGTGTTAAATTAAATGTGTGATTGTTACATATATCATACTGTCACCTCATTTATGTTGCTCTGCATATCACATTGTCATCTTATTCATGTTGCTATGTATATCATGTTCTGCTGGCATGTGTGTATTCTTCCATATATGTTGTTTTTAGATCGTGACCCTCTACTATTATTATGATGTGGCTAACGACCACCCAGGTTTAGAAGGGGTGATAGTTAAGGTATCCAGGTGTTGTGAAGGCTTGTAAGATGCGGTGTCTTGGGGCTAGGAATTCAAGATCAGCTTAGGGTCATGCTTTGAGGTTGTCCATGTTGTTGTTGCTGTTATTATTAAAGCTGAGTGCTTATTTTTATGTGTATGGACAAATATTTATACTAGTGGGTATTACGCTGGTCCTATGTATGGAAAAGACTTAGATCGAAAGCTCGTACTCTGATTAATCATTTTTATTATTTTCCTGAAAAGACAGTTGTCAATATTATGTATGGCATTCAAAAAAAAAAAATACACTCCCGCTGTTAAAAATCGGGGTGTTACATTTGTGGTATCAGAGCTTTGGTCTAAGATTTTCATGGGGTTGTGAGTCGGGTGTCCTAAGCTGATCAAGTGTCGGGTTTAGTGGGAGTAAATGTGTGGAGTCCTATGTGTTGTGTGGTTTGTGTCTTGAGTCCAGCAGGTTATGTGCCTAGGTAATCTTTTGTTTCTTAACTGAAGTTGAGGTCTCCCATAATACTTCAGTAAGAAGCTTAGTTAAACCCCTTGAGCATTTGTCGACGTTGGTCGACATGTGTCTCCGTTTTCTTTAAAGGTAGTGAGCTAGTGGTGGTGAGATTGAATCGAGTGAGAACTACAAGGTTTTTCTACAGTAATGCTATGGATGAGAGGTTTTGTTTGTTCTTATCACTCCGAGGTGTTGAGTAGGGGTGAGTGGAAGTCAAGGTTTCAAAGGATTCTAAGTAAGGACTTGATTTGGAGGACCTATTGAGAGAAAAATGATTGGATGTTCATTCCGGTGAGTTCCGAATGAGAGGAGATGCAGGTTATGGACTATGAAAAAGGTGATATTTCTTTGGAATCAAAGAGCAGTTATAGATGTCGTTTGGAGACAATTACTATACTTGGAGATTAATGGGACATCTTCTCCAGAAAGAAAGCGGGTTGCACGTTGAAAGTGGCCGAAACCTAGGAAAGTTGGAGGAAGGTTATACGAGTGGTAGGTGCTTGAGGGTTTAATTTGGTTTCTTAAGCTAGGTTAGATAGGTAACTAAATACCGTAAGGAGGAATCATGTGATGTTAAAAGGAAGGAAACCAAGTATCACATGGATAAGTTTTAGTGGAAGTGACCATCAGTGGAGTTGTCATCGGAAAAATTAGAAGTAGGAGTTTGGGAGAGAAAGGGTATTACGGTTCTAGGAGAAAAAGGTAGAAGATAGTACCATGGATCTAAGTAATCATATGAGTAAAGTAGAGAAGTGCTAAAGCAATTCAAGTATGGGGGACATGGTTTTGCTAGAAATATCATACCGCGGGTAGACAATGGGTTGTTAGAAGAGTGATAAGACGCTGAAAGTTAATATCTGGAAGGACACAGAGCCATGTATGAAGAATTAATGAATGGAGTTATATGATGTAACAAGTATATGGATTTCGTGAAGATCAGAGTTTAGATTTGGATTTAGGGATCAAACATGAGAATAAAGAAAAGTTAGCAAAGGAATTTTGATTGGGTAGTTGCTCTTTAAAAGTCAAGCGTTAAGATTTGAGATAAGTGCTCAGTGACTAAATGGAGGAGTAAGATATGTCTGTTTTGGAAGGATGATTCTTGTAGAGTGTTAGATCGTAGGGTGATAATGTTGGTTGATACCTTAGAAAAAGCTAGGATTGAATAAGAAACTGAGGAGTGAAGGGATGTGTCCTGATGTTTAGCAAGAACTTCTGCGAAAGAGGATCGGGTTGTGTTATAAAAGGATATTATGACCATTGGATAGTCATAAGCAATTGAAGACAGATAGAACAACGAAGAGTAGGTTGGATAGGACGAACATTGATTTGGAACAAGGATATTTAGATTGGGTAAAGGAGAGTAAAGATGTGGGTTGAAGTTGACAAGATAGAGGTCATGGTAGGTTGGGAAACGACTATAAGCGTTTGGTTGCTAAGATTTTTGAAGTTGGAAACTCCTAGATGTTATAAGAGGATCTAGAATAAGGGACTTTGGAGTTGCAGTATCGTAAAGGTGGTTACAAAGGAAGAATAAGGTTGTATGCAAGCAAGAAAGTGCTCAGGTAACACAGATTTTTTTTATAAGAAGGTTGACTACCTCGTTGCTTAGGAAGGACTACCAAGGATATGGCCCAAATGGAAATGGGAAGGATACTAAGCATTTCCTTAAGAGTGTATGCTATAGATGATGGGGTTGCGCTCGGACGTAAAGTTGATATTTAAGAAGCGGTATAAGTGGTAAGAGAATAATCCTGCGGTTGGAAATTTTGATATCACATGGTTAATGAGTAGTGTATTAGTGACTAGATTGGTGGTTATATTCAGAATTAGGATGATGGAGTTACTAAGTGAAAAGCCTGTTGGAGATTCCACATGAGACATGAGAAGTTTGGACGAGGCTAAGTACCTTATGTCATTGATGAACGAATAAATGGAGTGAAAAGATTGGTTTTGGGAAATAGGCGTTAAAACAAAGTGTGAGAGGAACGGTTAGAGAGGTGGATTAGGGCGATTTAGAATTCGTGCAAGAAATGACCTCGCCCATGAACCGGAAAAAGTAATGGTAAATGTATGCTTAAGAGTTGAAGGTACAACTAGATTGGGTCACCTAAGGTGCATTGGGTATATTCGGAAGTAGATAGGATTAAACATTTGTCTATTCGGACGAATCAAGGATGAAGTGGAAATGTTTGGCGGAGACTAGTAAGGCTTGGATTCATTGTACTTGTTATAATGAAGACTAGAGAAGCATAATGGAAAATAGGCACTGAGAAATTATTGGACATCAGAGGTTGACATCGAGAACAGTTTAACAACAGAAGATGAGATAGAGGAACAATAAAAAATGGTTTGATTGATGAGCTCTTTGAGGAAGAAGGAATTTGATTGTAAGAGAAAAAGAAACAAAATGGATTTTTGGGAAGCTGGTGTAGGATGATACGAGAGACGTGGGATGTCAAATGGGGATAGCTAATGAAGAGGATCATTCATGTTAAGGCATACGAGAGTAAGCTAAGTGAGGATTTGGAAATAAGGTAGTTGTGTTAGAAGGTGACCAAAGAGTGTAAGACTGGTGAAGAGGAAATTTGGGTGTTGTTGATGGCAGAGTTGGCACGAGAAAGAAAATTTAGGGAAGTTGCAATCACCAATCGGACGTTGGGATGGTAATATTAAGATGGTGATTGGAATGAATTTGGACGGGAACGTATATTGGTCGCCATAATTATGAGATTAAAGGAATGACTAAGGATTTATGGACATTGAGGAAAATGTGGAGTTCTTTACTTAGATGACTACATCGTTTGGAGTATAATAGGTGGAATTGGTACTCGGGTATTAGCTGTTACTGTTTTGGAGGATACTCAATGGTTGTTCCGAGCTAGTGAGTGTGAGAGAAACCGTAACTTGTTTTGGGGAAATTGTGTCTCACTTTAGAGAGTGAAGTAACAGGAACTTGGGGGAACCATTTAGGAAACATCGAAGCGATTATTGGACCCTTGTGTCTTGCATAAAATTGAGAACAGGATGAGAAGAACACTATTGTAGTTGGTAACGATGGTTTATTCCACCATCATGGTTGTCGCCTACCTATTGACAAATTGAGGAACTGATCATCCTTAATCTGTTGTTGATAGTAGCCAAGATTGTATTGAATGGAATGAATGATTCTTGCCGGCTTAGATAGTGTGCGGTTTTAGCGTTGCGTCCAGAGTCCGAGTCACTGTGACTTTGTAGAGGGTTGCAATAGGTGCGCGGTCGTTCTGATGAGTGTGTTCGTGATAAATTGGTAAGTTGTTACATTTACCTCGAGTTTCGAGGACGAAACTCCTTTTTGGTGGGTAGTAATGTAAGACCCATATATTTTAGTCCGTATGATATTATGATGTTTTATCATTTTAATCTGTTTTTCTACTAAATTTGGAGTAGCGAGCAGATTATACCCGATATTTTTAGGGGTTCCGGTGGTGGATCAATTTGACCCATATGTTTTCTTTTGAGAAATCGATCAGACTTTTAAATTGGCGAGGATTATAACTGATTTCAGATATTTTTATGGTATCGGAAATTCTGAAAATGTGGCTCTGTTGATGTTTTGTGAAAACGAGAAAAATATAGCCGTCGTTTTAATTTTCAGGGACTCCGAGTGTGGTCGGAAATTTTAAATAGGAGTTTATTTATCGTCGGAAATGAAAATTTAATCCCATTTTATTTTTCTAAGCGGCGTAGAAAATTTATTTGTTCGGAATAATTATTTTGTCGAAAATAATGTTGTGTTTTATTTTAAAGATGACAGTAGAATTTTTCCGTTTTCGGAAAAGTTATTCGAGAGTGTTTTACGACTCGTCTGTGAGCGAACGAGGAGACCGAACGAATTAACGGGTTTAATTGTATAGTAAGGCGGCAAATTACTATCATGATATTTTATTTGGAGGCGGCAGAAAAATTGCACGTGAGAGAGAGAGAGAGAGTGATGCTGATTTTGAAAAAACTATATAATGGTAACTTGTTTCATTTTTCTTCTTTTTGGATATCTCTCTCTCGCCTAGCATGGAAGGAAAAAAACAGTGAGTGTTCTTTAAGTTTTTTTCATGTTAATTATCTATTTTATTTTAGTATTAAATTATGTGGTTGATTTTGGTAAATTTTTACACCGATAGAATATCCCCTATTTACAGTTTTGAGTTAGAAATTATTATTACCGGTCACGGAAAATATTTTCTATCCGATTATCGGATTATATTTTTAGAAAAAAAAAATATTTGGTACCGATTTAATTTATCTGTGGGTATATTATTTGGTTTATTATTATTATGTTTTATTAATTAATGATTTATTTATTATATTGGTTTTTGAAAGAAAAAAAAAAGAGTGAAATAAAGGAATAGTGGGTGGTGGGATCCACCCTTCATATTTGTGTTTATGTGTGACGATCGTCACTATTTTTGTGTGACGGGCGCCATGCCCATTTTTTGTGCTGGGCGTCCCGCTGTTTTTACTTCCGGTCTCGTAATTTTCATTCCGTTTGATATTTTTTTATCCCGTTTTTTTAACTGAAAGTATATTTATTTATCTTTATTTATATATTTTTAGATAATTATTTTATTTTTTCGGAATTTTCCAGATACGTTCGGAATAGTATGTTAAAGTATGATCTGTGCCGATTTTTGGTACCGTTGAAAAAAACTGTTAACTAGTTTTGTGTCGAAATATTTTTAGATCCAAAATAATTGATTGTGATTGAAAAACTATTATTTATTCTAAATTTTAATTTAGAATATTATTGAAATTGGAATATTAGTTAGTATTTTATTTGTTTAATTAATTTTATTTAAGGTATGATTAAAGTATTTTGATACAAGGAGATCATTAAATTTTATATTGGTGAAATAAATATTTTGGTTATTTATTTGGTATTTATGGGATATTATGTGGTTTTATTTTGGGGTTAAAATCTTATTTTGGTGATTTATATATTTCGGTTTCGCTGAATTTATTTATAGAGAAAAACTTAGTTGTGGAAAATTTTCCTTGAGTTTGATATTTATTCTTTTAAGAGAAAAACTAATTTCTTCCTTATTTGAAAAAATGTATTTTATGAAGCGATTCGGTTAGAAACCAGTGTCGTAACCAAAACCTGATTGAGTAGGGTAGCGACCAAGACCCAACCTTGTTGTAGGATATATCCGAGTGGTTTTAACATAAGTCCTTTGTGTATTATAAAGGTTTACAGTGGGATCCGATTAGGAGGTTTCATCGTGAGGGACGAATTGATCTTTCGTAGCGTAAGTGGGTTGAGTTGGAAGCTTGCTCAGGTAAGGGCACTTTCTAACGATATTATATGTGATTGAATGCATGTGTGGTTGTATTCATGATTGTGTGCCCTTATGGGGATGTGTGATGATTGTGTGCCCAGTTGGGGATATGTGGTTATATACATGATTGTGTGCCTAGTTGGGGATATGTGGTTATATACATGATTGTGTGCCCAGTTGGGGATGTGTGTTTATGCTATGATGCTAAACTTGTGATGTGCATTCATATGATTTGTGATAAATATATGATTTGCTGTTGATGTGTATGTCGAGGAGGACAACACGAGGTGTGTCTGAGCCACCTGTGGTAATGAGAATTATTCATATGATTTGTGATAAATATATGAATTGCGATTGATGTGTATGTCGAGGAGGACAACACGAGGTGTGTCTGAGCCACCTGTTGGTACTGAGAATTGTTCATATGATCTGTGATAGATATATGAACTGAATTGTGAATTGTGACTTTACATTTTGTGATTTTACATATTGTGTTTATATAAACTGTTGCATTTGCATGTGTGAGTTCATGCATACCATAGTTGCGTGTAGGTAGTTGGCGCCGAATGGGCCAGGGTGATGGGTTCTGAATCATCACCTAATCCCGAAGGGAATTCTACTGCACCAGGTGATGTGACTGAGCCGTCATCGATCCTTTGAGATCAAATTGAGTCAGGAGAATGCGAGGGAGGCAACTCCGGGTGTTTGCAAGGGCAACACTTTTGTGTCTGCGAGGCAGCACGGTTAGTGAGGACCCAATGGGGTATCACGACTCTCTGCGGAGAGGTTAAATTCCGGAATTCATGCATGGTGAGGGTACCCGACGAATTGGGACCACCAAATTCATATAGGTCTGCATTTAGGATGTGTGTGCATTGCATTTGTGTGTTAAATTCAATGTTTGTGCATTGCATTTGTGTGTTAAATTAAATGTGTGTGCATTGCATTTGTGTGTTAAATTAAATGTTTGTGCATTGCCTTGGTGTGTTAAATGAAATGTTGTGATTGTTACATATATCATACTGTCACCTCATTTATGTTGCTCTGCATATCACATTGTCATCTTATTCATGTTGCTATGTATATCATGTTCTGCTGGCATGTGTGTATTCTTCCATATATGTTGTTTTTAGATCGTGACCCTCTACTATTATTATGATGTGGCTAACGACCACCCAGGTTTAGAAGGGGTGATAGTTAAGGTATCCAGGTGTTGTGAAGGCTTGTAAGATACGGTGTCTTGGGGCTAGGAATTCAAGATCAGCATAGGGTCATGCTTTGAGGTTGTCCATGTTGTTGTTACTGTTATTATTAAAGCTGAGTGCTTATTTTTATGTGTATGGACAAATATTTATACTAGTGGGTATTACGCTGGTCCTATGTATGGAAAAGACTTAGATCGAAAGCTCGTACTCTGATTAATCATTTTTATTATTTTCCTGAAAAGACAGTTGTCAATATTATGTATGGCATTCAAAAAAAAAATACACTCCCGCTGTTAAAAATCGGGGTGTTACACTTTTAATTTTATTTCTCATATGCATGTTCAAACATTTTCTAACTATTTTTTTTATTTAATATCAAGCCCTTTTAAACACCCTTGTAAGTCGATCGTTTTCACGATCGCCATCGACCTCACATGGCCTCCTCTTGGGCTTTCATACAACGAGATTTGATTTACATTCCCCACTCGTATTTGCATGCATTTGGTGTGATGGATTTATTTTGCTATGGTTTGGTATAATCCCTAATTGAGAAAATGTATCCCCACTCTCATAATGTGTAATGTTTGTTATTGCTTTCTCTTTATTTGCCTTCGCTTAGGTAGTCTTAACGCAAGAATAAAATCAACCCATTTTTCAAAAGAACACAAATAAGATTGATCCAACGTCAAGCATTTTTCAAAACAAATTCAATAGGACTTTCCACAACCATTAACCTATTCACTACTACAGAAAACACATATAATCACACTCGCGTTACTACGGATATTCAATCAACCGTTGTAATATGTGATATTTAGGCGCATGCATTTTTAAAATTTTATTTAACCACCTATAACCACGGTTGATTTAACACCCGTGGAGAAAAGGGGCGTATGGTCATGGGGTTCAAATCCCAGCACTAGCATTTTTGGTTATTTACTTATTTTTTAAAAATGCTGACAGACCTTTCATCACGGGTATTTAAATCAACCCTGGTTATAGGTGACAGACCTTTCACCAAGGGTATTTAAATCAATTGTGGTTATAGGTGGCGCCTTCTTTTCTTTTTAAGATATATATAACGCTCTTAGTTCATTCACTTTTGCCCTAGACGTGCTTAGACAAACTTCATCTTCTGCCTCCAACCTTCTTCCATTTAGGAAACCTTATTCATCCACTAAAACAAACTTGAAAACATCATTTCTTTCACAAACGAAACTCAGAAACATTTCTTCCATTAAGGTGTTATAGTTCATTCCTGTTTAACGATTCTACAGGTAAAATGTTACTGTTTAACGATTCTATTTTTTTATTGTTGTTCGTGTTGTTGTTCTTGTTGTTCTTGTTGTTGTTCTTATTATTCTTGTTGTTATTCTTATTTTTGTTCTTGTTGTTGTTCATGTTGTTGTTCTTTTTGTTGTTATTGTTCTTGTTATTGTTCTTGTTGTCCATTGTTGCTCTTGTTGTTTTTGTTGTTATTCTTATTTTTGTTCTTGTTGTTGTTATTGTTCTTGTTATTGTTCTTGTTGTTCTTGTAGTTCTTGTTATTGGTGTTTTTTATGTTATTGTTCTTGTTGTTCTTATTGTTCTTGTTCTTGTTATTCTTGTTCTTGTTCTTCTTGTTCTTGTTCTTTTTTTTTTGTTCTTGTTCTTGTTATTATTGTTGTTGTTATTGTTCTCATTGTTCTTGTCGTTCTTGTTGTTGTTTTTGTTGTTCTTATTGTTCTTGTTGTTATTGTTATTGTTGTTGCTCTTGTTCTTCTTGTTATTGTTCTTATTATTCTTGTTAATCTTGTTGTGTTAAAATATGTAATATTATATATTATGATAAAAGTTATAAATGTAGTCAGGTAAAACATGTGGCAAAAAAAATGCTGACAGGCCTTTCACAACGGGTATTTAAAACAAGTCTGATTATAGGTAACACACTTTTTAAGTTTTCTACAACAGTCATAAGATCGTGATTGTAAGTAACACATATGTAACCACACGCTACGTAACAACGACCGGTCCTACGTGATAATATGTCTTTTTTCACCGTTGTTATATGTATTTTTTGTAGTAGTGATTCCAAAAGCATACTTGATCGACATATCAAGTTCCATTACCTTTTTGTAAGTCGATTGCTTTATGCATCGCCATCAACCTTTCCCGATACCCATTAGGGCCTCCTTTCCATTAGTTCAAACCTTTACACCATTTTGAACTCAAATTCAAACTTAGATCAACATCGATTATTTTATCTAAATTAATCTAACTTAATAATACTTAGACCTTATTTCATTGAAATATTAAAAGGGAGCTAGTCTCAAGCCTTCGATTCTTCTCCTCAATTGTTTGGGTACTAGGAGCCTTCCTTACTATTCAAACAATTGTCTTCTCTAAAAGATTCTTAATCCGATTCAAATTTCAATCAGTTTCACAATTACTTAAACGAAAAGGAAGAGTCTAGAGCCTTCTATTCACTTCTCGAGTGCTTGAATACAAGGAGCCTTCCTTGGCCATTTAAGAACTCGTCGTTCTTTAAAACACTAATCCTTTACTTAAACACTATATCTTTAAAGGTGAAAAGGGAGATGGTATGGAGCCTTCGATTCGTCTCCTCGACTATTTGGGTACTATGAGCCTTCCTTACTATTCAAACAATTGTCATCCCTAAAACGAACTAACAATCGTAGTCCCACGAACTACAGACCCTCTGATTCTTCATTTCACAATAAAGATACGTAGGCACAAAGGCCTCATTCCTTAGCAAGCACCCTAAGAAAAAACCACTCATTTCCCTTTAGCTAACTAAAATCTTTTCCCACATTTCACATTATTCTCTTAGAAGAAAACAAATAACATTAGATAACATTCAATCACAAATTAGATTAAGAGGTTCCCGTTTAGTACAATAGACGTGATGGGTGCTAATACCTTCCCCTTGCGTAATTGACTCCCGAACCTAGAATTTGGTTGTGATGACCACTTTATTATCTTAAAGGTTTTATCGATATTTTTATATTCCTTCTTGGAATGAATAAAGTTCGGTGGCGACTCTTTTTGAACTAAATTGTTTTTACGTCCATCGCGAAGGATTGTATTTTTTGAGGTACGACAGATGGCGACTCTGCTAGGGATTATTTCTCCATGCAAGAGATTCAAGCCTAACTTAGTTTGATTTGTGTGAATGTTAGCTTCGCTTGTTTGTTTTATTCCCGTTCATTTTCTCTTATTTCTTGTTTGATTGTTTATTATCTACTTGCTTAATTATCTATATTCTATTGTGACACTGTTGGGGTTTTTTCATTATTGGTGCTTTGTGAGATAGGCTCCCTACCCGAGTCTGAGAAAAACCCTAGTATTAGGATGGTGGTTGTGTAGTAGAGGCCCGCGAGGAGCTTTCTGTCATACCCCAAATTTTGACCACTAAGATTTCCCATCATTGTGCAAATCATTACCACAATATGGATGAACCATCATGCCTCATCAATCTCCTCAAAGATGATTGAGCATTCACTATAAGCAAGAATTAGGGTTTTAGGCCCTCTCCGGGCACTTAGACAAAGGATCAATCAAGGAATGACATTATCTTCAACTTGTCTAAACTCTCCAACACACATAAAGGATCAAGAGGACTCCCACATCAAGAATCAAGCATATGGTTGCAACATTCCAAGTGGATCAAGCCTTAAGATCGACAGTGTCACCAAATTAGGGTTTTGGTCGACCAAGGCCTCCAGGTGGAAATTTTCCTCTGGGCATGAGCCAATGCTTCAAAACATAACTCAAGATACTCCAGGGGACCTCATGAACCCAATCATCAAGTCAATTTTGCCTCAGGGGATGCATTCACAAAAAATCAGGAATTAGGGTTTCTTGACCTAATTCACCCCTAAGTTGACTTTTGGGACAAAACATGAGCCAAGACCTCAAGATATGATTTGAGGGTCTCCAATACACTACATTGATCCATTTGCAACAATGGATTGATCCAAGAAGCTTTATCTACAAGTTCCAATTTCATCAGGACCACAAGTAGGATTTTGAGGAAAAAGTCAACTGTGCCTTTGACTTTTGACCAGGACATGATTCAATACACCCAATAACACCTATGGAATGTACCCATTAGGTTTGATTTAGGTCAAGGACTTGATTTCACAAAGGATCGCACAGTTTGGATTTCATCCGATAAAAAGTCAACCGCGCACAAAGTCAAGTTTGACTTTTTGGAATTTTTCACAATTATGGTTCTTTAACCCTAAAACAATGTTAATATGTATTTGGAATCATCATTCATCAAGAAAAATCAAATAAAGTGAGTTAACTTGTAAAAGGGGTAACCATAAAAAAAACTTAGAATTTTTCTAAATTATGGAACAAAGTGGCTAGGGTACCAACTTCCAAGGACTTGAGATCCAAGCAACCATTTTGGATGTTCTAAAGCTGGATTTGTAGATCTCATGGCATAATTTAAAAGTGTTGACTACAGCTCATTCCAATTCCTCATGGTTTTTAGTTATGGAGTGATCAAAATGGCTGAAAACCCAAAAGTGACATTTTTCCAACACTTAGTGAAATTTTCACTAAGTTAGAATCTGCCTTATTTTTTCCAAAATGTAGTGGCATTTTTCCTTATAATTAAAGTTGGTTCAAAATTAAAGTTGGACATCATGTTGAAATAGGATATGTCAGCTTTCCAAAATGACCAAGAACTCCATCAAATTCCATCTGAGCTAGGAGTTATGACAGCTGCAACATGCCTTGCTGCAAACTGTCTTGGCAAGGCAGATTTGTGCATTAGTGCTCGAATTGCTCAAATTGTGCAACTTCAAGCATGGTTATCCATCTGCACACCTTATTGATCCATAAGCCTCCCAAGTCTTTAGAACTACATATAGGTTTGGCACCCCTAAAAGCTAAAGATGCCTCAAGACTCCAATTTTATTTTGAGGCATTCAATGGATGCTTAGAGGTGGCATGTATCAGAACAAAGATGAACACTTCAGTCAAGACTTATCCTTGAATCAGAGAACCATAGGCCTGTGCTCTAATCTTAAGTCAATGGCTAGAGGAGACTTGAGATTTCATTTGATCCATATTCGCCAAAGGCCTGCTGCAGTTGCCATTCCCTATTCCTTGCAAAACAAACTTGACACACTATAAATAGACCTCATTTCTGATCAGCTTGAGTACACCAAAGGCCTATAACACTTGCCTTTCTCAAAATCACACTCTCACTTCCAAAAATGCCTTCTAATGCAAGTTACTATCGGGTTTTGAATTAGAAAATGTTTCCAACCAAACCAATCACACACACACACCTCATAAACATCATATGTGAGCTGATCAAACAGTCAACCAACAACTGGAACACCAATTTCACAAAATCACCAGCCATCTACACAAGCTTTTGTCATATTTGTAGTTGAGATATCAAATCAAGTTCCAGCTCAATTCAATCCACTCCAAGCATTCAGACACACTCCATAGCACCTAGGGAAGTTGTCCACATTATTGGAACCAAGCTGTAACACCTCCAACCTAGAACTCGATCACCAGCTGCAAGAGGTAAGCCTCAACTTGGTCATCTAATGATTCATGCATATTTCCTCGCACAATATTTTTTCCAAATGTTCATAATCATGTATAGAGTGTTTCCCCTCAATTGATTGCTTTGTATGAATCATGTATGGAATTTCTTAGCCTTTATGCAGAATTTAGGGTTCTTGAGGTTTTTCTTTGATTTCTTATTCCATGCTTAAAATAAATGAAATTAAAGACCATAGACATGATCGTGAGGTGAAAACGAGTAAATTGATATGTGGATTGTGTGATTTCATCAAGTATTCAGTGAGATTGATGAGAAAATGCAAATCTGGGCAAAACAGAGCACGCGGGCAAAACCAAGGTGTTCTTGGCGCCCTTTTTCAAACTTTCAAATATTTGAATTTTTGTGATTTTATTTAATTGATTCAAAAATTAATTTCTCTCTGAATTTTAATGATTTTGAGTTGATTCTTTTTTTAATAATTCACAAAAATGTTAAAATCTTTTATTTTACAAAAATTTCCCAAAAATATTATTTATTTCATATACTTGATATTTTTCCAAAGAATTAATTTTTATTTGTTTTTTAACATTTAAAATATTTTTTCCTTCTTGATTTTCCAAACTTAAATGGTTTTTAATCATTTTGTGGATAAAAACATGATTGTTGAAACATTGATCCAAGATCACCACTCATTTTTCACATGTTTTCAATAATTTTTATTAATTTTTAAAGAAAATTAATTCCATTTTTAAACAAAATTAGGGTTTTGATTAATTCCACCTTCATCAATCTTTTTCAAACACTCATGGGCCTCTAATAGAGTGTAAGACCCAACCCTTTTTGTACATAAACAATTTTGGGCCTTAGACGTTGTATAAGTCCCAACACATTTCCAAAAAAATCTCGGCGCGATCGCCAAGTCAAAATCAAATCATTTGGGCCTACCCTCGTGTTGTAAGTCCCATTTCTTTTCTTTATGACACCTTTTAGGCCTCTCCTTGAGTTGTAAGACCCAACCCTTTTGTAAATAAACCTCGTTGGGCCTCAGTCGTTGTATAAGTCCCGATACGATATTCAAAACAACGGTGCGATAACTGTTAAAACCTTGGGCCTCTCTTTGAGTATAAGCCCCACAATCTTTTCAAAAACAATTTCCCTTTTGATTTAGATTCAATATACATGATATTCTCAAAACTTTCTTTAATTTCTTTGAATAACTAACAATACAACATCGAAGCTTGCTCACCTGTAAGTTTTAAACAACTTTCATTTACTCGCTTTGATATATATAATTGTATTGTGGGAAACTGCGCATGGTTAGTCTTTTTTCATACCCTTTTAAATACTTGTCATATATCATCTGTATATATACTAGTATAGTTATTTAGAGTTTTCCCCAACAACTAGGTCTAGAACTAGGTAAAGCCCTGTTGGTCACTCTTAAATACAAACAAAACTAGATCCCCATAGGATTACCAGATACAGTTTTGCCTTCTCTTGGGCTTAAACAATATGGAACAAAGAGAAGATAGTATTCTTCATGAACCTTTTCTCAGGCTATCACCCCTAGAAATTGTCAAAGAAATTCTACTCCCCAGAGTTAATATATTCTCGGTGAATAGCATCTCTTGAGTTTCTTCAAATCACAGAACTTTCACTAAATGATCTATTCTCGGTGAATAGCATTTCTTGAAATTTTCTTTATTTGGGACCCATGGGCTTCCTACAAGCATCATTGCCTCCTCCTGGGCTTTATAAAAGGACCCTTCGGCTTCTTAGAAGTTCTCATGCCTTCTCTTAGGCTTAATCCAAGGACCCTGACGACCTCTTAAAGGTATAAGACAGAACTTAGTCATCCTTTGATAGAGCAGTCTTTCCAGTGTCAAAATCTCAGACCAATTTAGGGTTGATTCTCATCCCTTAATACCCATGCCTCCTCTTGGGCATCATACAAAAGATAAAACTCTTCCACACTAGTAGACTTGGACAGTCTAATCCCGTTGAGTCTCAAAGACATTCTCAAGTTTCTTACAAATATAGGAAGAAACCCCCGGCTCTCTGGATCAATCTCTAATAGAAACCCAACCTCTCTCTTAAGAGTTCCCCAACCAGGGTCAGCTTATCCCAAATCAGAACTTCAAGGTCTCTGATATCTCAACTCTTCTATAATCCTCAGCAAGAGTTGATTCCCCATTTGGACCTGCCTCGGGATCTTAACAATCCCCGGCAAAAGTTAGCCTCATCTTAGGCTTTTGTATTATGATTTTTCCTTAGTAAAGTCAGCCTCCTCTTGGGCTTTGTACAAAGATTCTCCCCAACAGAGCTAACCTTTTCAGACTCTCTTGTTGAGTCCATCACTTTTCCAGACTCTCTTGTTGAGTCAATCAACTTTCAGACTCTCTTGTTGAGTCAATCACCTTTTAAGACTCTCTTGTTGAGTCAACCTTTTTTAGCCTCAATCTTGGGCTTTGTACAAGACAGATAAAAGCGCTCTCTTGTTGAGTCAAACTCCTTTAGCCTCAATCTTGGGCTTTGTACAATACATAAATCTCCATCTCTTGAGCTTGAGACATATATCTTCCCTAGTAGAATCATTTCCTCCCAGCCTTCCTCTAGGCTTTGAGGAATGATCTTCCCCAAGAAGAATCAAACTCATTTCAGCCTCAATCTTGGGCTTTGTACAAGACACATAAAAATATCCTCACCAAATTCAGTTAAAATTTCAGCCTCAGTCTTGGGCTTTGTACAAGACACATACAAACCTCCCCGGCGGAGTCAAAATCCTTTTAGCCTCAATCTTGGGCTTTGTACAAGACATATAAAATATTTTCCCCCGAAAAAGTCAAACTTCTAGCCTCCTCTTAGGCTTTGTATAATGATATCCCCACAGAGTCAGTCTCTTTTTGCCTCAATCTTGGGCTTTGTACAAGACACCAATATATACAATCTCTTGTTAAGTTGGTCTTATCCAGCCTCCTCTTAGGCTTTGTATAAAAACTTCCCCTAGTGGAATCAATCAACCTCTTAGCTTCAACCTTGGGCTTCGATCAAGGCACACAAAAATCAACAATCCCTCTTTAGAGATGGCAAGTTCTCTCTCAGTCAAACTTTTTTAGCTTCAATCTTGGGCTTTAAACAAGACACAAACAAAACCCTTTAGCTTCAATCTTGGGCTTTGAACAAGACACCAAAACATCTTTTTCCTCCCATAGATAGGGGGAACTACGATTGCTCTGATTTCCCTGTTTCGTTTAAACGGGAATACGTAGGCATAAGATTGAAAAATCTTAGCAAGCATACTAAATCAAAAACCATAGGTCAAGTACCTTCATATCAAGCAAAACTTAGGTCTAGTACCTTACCAAAAACATCGGGAACACCCGAACATCAACATCAACTCACTCTCTCATACTTTCCCAAGAAACTTTCCCAACCCATTAACAGATAAACACCATCAATTACAAAGCGAAACCTAAAGCTAATATCCTGTAGATAACCACATATAGGATGGGTAATTAACAACTCCCCATTGTATAACCTGACCCCGGACCCCCAATCTCTTTTAAGCGTTTGTTCAGTTAAACATTCGCGTGCAAGGTTAGTTTTAGAAAGCTCCCCTTTCCCTTCCAGCTTCATGGGATAAATAAGAAATCAGAAAGTAACACCCCTTCCTACCATTACGGTGAGGAAAACCCAGCGATAAGGTGGTCGCGTCACTGACAAAAATTGCTCGCTACAGAAAAATGGCGACTCTGCTTGGGAGTCATTGACTGTATAGGAATAGGCTGTTGCTCTTAAGAGGTCTAGGATGTTAGTTTTAGGATATATATATATATATATATCGCTTTTCCTAATTGATATCCGTGTTTATTTTTCTGCTAATGGGACTGTGGGTGATGCCGCATCTGGAAAGTTTGAGTGACACCTAAGATAAGTGACGGCACTAGATGGGTAATCTTACAGGGAGTGACTCCCGGATAAGAGACCCCGGTGGACCATCGAATCAGTGGAGAGACGCTTTACGGATTCAATGCCTATACGACTTTGGTTGTTGAAAGCAGATTGTTCGATTGTGGTATTCTAAGAAACTGAGGATTTAGTAGGCTTAAACCATGTTACTATTTTGTAGTGCGGAAGTTATCGGAAATAGTTATCACGCGATACTACCCTCATTTGAGATTACTCTAAGATACTGCAGCTCGTTCGGGTGAACCAGCCTGCTATTGTTATCCCAAGAGGGGTCAATGATTTTGAGGACAGGTACAAAAAATCACCAGTACAACCTTTGGGGATGGGTAGAGCCGTGACTTCATGACACCAAACCTTTGACCCCATGTTTTTTCTATGTTTTTGTGTGATGCATTCATGCATTCATTTCATTAAAAACATTAAAACAAAGAAAAATTTTCTCTTCTAGTCTCTCTTTTTTCAAATTAAACTGAGACAACGATTGCAAATGTCAGAAAAAAAAGGGAAAGATTGCGTTATGGATTTCGGTAGAAGGAAGACTCACAAGTACACCTTCAAGGTTCCAAAATTAGAGGATTTGAGAGGGTTGGCAAGGATGATCACCAACCCTGATGATTTCAGAGCTAAGTATGGAGAACTGCTGTCTCTGTTAAGGGTCCATGTAATCGAAGGAATCCTGGCTACGCTCATTCAGTTCTACGATCCGGTTTATCACTATTTCACATTCCCGGATTATCAACTAGCACCAACACTGGAGGAGTACTCTCATCTGACTGATTTACCCATCACTGACCAAGCTCCCTTTTCTGGACTGGAAGAAATTCCGAAGGATCAAATCATTGCAAGGGCAATCTATTTGGACGAATCAGAAGTCAGGACTCACATGACCACTAAGGGTGGAATCCAGGGTTTGTAAGCCATGTTTTTGATAAAGAAAGCTCTGTACTTTGCTAGTATAGGGAACGTAACTGCTTTTGAGAGCGTCTTTGTTCTGCTCACCTACAGGTTATTTCTGTTTCCCAACATTGATGACTTCATTGATATCAATGCCATTAAGATTTTTCTGATTGGAAACCCTGTACCGACCTTGCTCGCAGATGCTTATCATTCTGTACACTTAAGGAATTTGTATAGCGGAGGAATGATCATATGCTGTGTACCCCTGCTATACATATGGTTTACTTCCCATCTACCAAAGTATGCCGCTTTTTGGGATCATTAGAGTACTTTACGTTGGTCGCAGAGAATCATGTCTCTTACCAACTCCGACATAGATTGGTACAATCGGATCTATGACGGGATAAGAATCATTGGCCGTTGTGGAAACTTCCCTAACGTACCCCTAATAGGAACTAAAGGAGGAATCAACTATCATCCAGTTTTAGTTCGTCGTCAATTTGGATACCCGATGAGGCATGTCCCACGTAATGTTCATCTGGAAGGTATTTTCTTCAAGGAAGGAGAAAATGACAGAGCACTAAGGACAGAAAGAGTGCATGCTTGGAAACATGTTCACAGGAGAGGAAAAGATTCTCTAGGAAAACCAGACTGTGTCTCGGTGGAACCTTATCTCCACTGGGTACAAACTAGAGCTCTCAAGCTGAGGATGCCTTACCCTCGTCAAGAAGTTCTTCCGTTAAAGGAGTCTGTCCTTTATTTTATGTCCGATACGGAAAAACTTCAGGTTACTCTCAACAAAGTTCAACAGGAGAAGAAGTCTTGGAAGAACAAGTACCGCATTCTCAACGTGTAGTGCAAGAAAATACAGTAACTGTTAAAAGAAAAAGATGCTCTGGTCGAGATTTTAGAGCAACATGTTGTAGAGAATCAAGAAGACCAAAGGAGTTTGCTCGCTCCTTTCACTTGGCAAAGGAATATCACCCCGACAACGGCTCAAGTGCCCCAGTCCAAGAAAAGGAAAATACCAGAACCAGCACCTGAGCCCTCCTCAGAGAGGACTCAGGATCCATTAGCTTAGACATTTCCTTTTACAACACTATGTAAATTACTCTATTTCCATTTCCGCAATCTTTGAATTCAATAAAATGGGGTTTCCATTGTATGATATTTGCAATCCAATTGTTGAAGTTTCTTTTGATTAAACAAAAAAAATTAATATAATCATTGCATATCATTCATCATTCTCTCATAACGCATTCTTCTTCCCTTTGAATCTCACGTTTCTGTCTCGATTCTACAGTCAAACTGTCTCATTCGTACAATACTCGGGCCAGTCAACAAAAGAAAATGGATAATTTCGAGGAAGAGAACAGAGAGTTGAGAGAAGAAATCGACGCTCTGAAAGAAGATCTGAGGAAACTTCACAATGATATGCAAGCTCTGGAAGCAGCTCAGATATAAAGGACTGTGATCTCAGAGATCACATCGACGCCCATAGTGGAGAAGTATGATCCTCGGTATAACATGCCTAAAGATCGTCCCTGGGGCATGCCTATTAACTATATCCCTGAAGGATATATTCCGCCGATCACTGAAGATCCGGAAACTACAGCAGGAACCGCTGGGCCTGAAGGTTATAAACTTCGGGAAAACGAAGATGCCAGGGACATGACAACAACTCCTGAAGGTTACAAACTTCGGGAAGCACCAAAATTCACTGCCGTAATGACTGTACCCCCACCCGTGGTACACACTGTTCCGGAAGGGTAGATTCCACAGATACCTTCTGTTGGAAATGAAAGTATGGGCGATAAAATGAGGGAATTCCAGGAACAGTTCCTGGAGATGCAGAAAGAACTGCAAGCCATTCGCAGTCATGATTTATTTGGAAAGGACGTCGCAGACCTTTGTTTGGTCCCAAATGTGAAAGTTCCACACAAATTCAAGGTGCCCGAATTTGAAAAGTACAAGGGTAACTTTTGCCCTCAAAGTCATTTGGTGATGTACGCTCGTTGGATGTTCACACAGACAGAGAACCAACAGCTACTAATCCACTATTTCCAGGATAGTTTAACCGGTGCCATGCTCAGATGGTACATGGGATTAAACCGCACTAAGATCGTCACTTTCAGAGATCTTGGCACTGCCTTTGTTCAACAATATAAGTATAACCTAGACATGGCACTGGACATAGATTAACTCAGAGCCATGTCGTAGAAGGATAAGGAAACCTTCAAGGAATATACTCAGAGATAGCGTGAAATTTCTGCTCAGATTTGTCCACCTCTTGAGGAAAAAGATATGACAAAGATCTTTTTGAAAACCTTGAGCTCATTTTACTACGACAGAATGGTCGCCAGTGCGCCCAGCGATTTCACTAAGATGGTAGGCATGGGAGTTCGTCTTGAAGAAGCAGTTCGAGAAGGATGTCTGGTCAAAGATGTCGGACCATCAAGCAGTACCAAAAGATACGGTAGTGCTCTCCCTAAGAAAAAAGAGCAAGATATTGATAATATATCTCTCAGAAAGCAAAGGCGACGGTACCAACCAGTAGTAGCTGTAACTCCTACTATTAACCCTGCGCCTGTTCAAACGTATCAACCTCCGGTTGCTCAGAGTCAACCGATTCAACAACAATATCAGCAAAGGACACAATAGCCTCTCCAGCATGCTCGTCCTCAATACAACAACAACCGTACAACGCGACCACCAGGGTTCGACCCTATACCAATGTTGTACGCAGAACTGTTCCCACTACTACTGGTCAAGGGGCACGTCCAAACCAGGTCTCCTCTTACAGTACTGAAAAATCAGCTTTTTTGGTTCAAAGCGGATCAGACTTGCTCTTACCATCAAGGAGGACCAGGGCATAACATAGAAAATTGTCTCAGCTTCAAATCCGATGTTCAGAAGCTTGTTATGAGCGGGGTGTTATCCTTCAAGGATACAAATCCTAATGTTCAAACAAACCCGCTGCCTCAACACGAGAAAGCTGCAATAAATTTGATAGAAGAAGAGGCTAAGCACAGTTATCAAATTTACGATGTCTCTTATTGGGGACCAACCTATTCAAGATGCATTGCAAACAAAGCGGGTACGGTCACGTACCACCTCATAATTATCACAGGTGTGATATCTGCTCTAAAAACAATCAAGGATGTTCTGTGGTGCAATCAACTTGGTGCAATGCACTCAAGGCAAAGCCAACATTATAATCTGCCACGACACGATTACGATTCCTGTCCTATCAGCTCAAAAAATGATCAGGGATGCTCTTTTGTACAAGAGGCCCTCCAGCATCAGATGGATCTTGGATGGATTCAGGATTACCGCGATAGAAGCTATTATCAAGTGAATATGATTCAAATCTTTGATATTCTTTTGATGAATACCAGCTTGGTGGAGTTACGTGCTACACAAGTCCAACTCGATTTTCTGACTTCGCATAATTATCAGAACTATACAGTATACCGTGAGAGCGGCCAAGGATGTGCTCTCGTTCAAAGAACTTTACAACACTTGTTAAACCACTGGTGGCTTCCGATCTATTTAGACGAAGACACACAACAAGTCAGCATGATTAACGGGAACCCTACTAGGCATCAAAGTCAGGATGTCCGATCAATGGAAACAGACCTAGTAAGGTTACACTACATATAAAGCGGATGTTGCCAGGTGCCTCCACATAACTATGAGCGTTGTAGAGTTTGCTCTGAAGATAATCAAGGATGTTACCTCGTGCGAGCAGCCCTTCAAAGTCAGTTGGACCACAAAGAGATTCGACTGTGTCCAAGTTCTGGGTCAATCAACTTGATGCTCGACTATTTCACTGATCAGATCAAAGATGTTGTCGTAATCTCTGATCATAAGAGGACCAACGATGTTTGTACCATAATCCCTCTACTTGACGAATCAAGAATTCATTTGGACAGTAGAAAAGTTCCCAACCAGGAACTGATTGAAATTACTTACAATGATCAAAAGAATCAGAAGGCTCCTGTAGTTATCTATCTGCCAGGACCGCTACCGTATGAATCAACTAAGGTTATCCCTTACAAATACGGTGTAACTACAATTGAGAATGGAAAGGAAACTCCATTATGTAGCGAGCAATTTTTGTCAGTGACGCGACCACCTTATCGCTGAAGTTTGGGTTTTCCTCCTCGAGGAGAAAGGGTGCTACTTTCTGATTTCTTATTTATCCCATGAAGCTGGAAGGGAAAGGGAAGCTATCTAAAACTAACCTTGCATGCGAATAATTAACTGAACAATCACTTTAAAGAGATTGGGGGGTCTGGGGTCAGGTTATACAATGGGTAGTTGTCAATTACCCATCCTATATATGGTTATCCACAGGATATTAGCTTTAAGGTTTCGCTTTGTAATTGATGGTGTTTATCTGGTAATGGGTTAGGAAAGTTTCTTGGGAAAGTATGACAGGGAGAGTGAGTTTTAGTTGATGTTCGGGTTTTTCCTGATGTTTTTGGTAAGGTACTGGACCTAAGTTTTGATTTATATGAAGGTATTGGACCTAGAGTTTTTTATTAATATGCTCGCTAAGATTTCACAATCTTATGCCTACGTATTCCCATTTAAACGAAACTGGGAAATCAGAGCAATCGTAGTTCCTCCTATTCTAAGGGAGGAAAAAGATATTTGGTGTCTTGTTCAAAGCCCAAGATTGAAGCTAAAGGGTTTATTTGTGTCTTGTTCAAAGCCCAAGATTGAAGCTAAAAGGTTTGACAGAGAGAGGATTTGTCATCTCTAAAGAGGGATTAGACTTCCTCTGAGGGGATTGTTGATTTTTGTGTGCCTTGATCAAAGCCCAAGGTTGAAGCTAAGAGATTGATTGACTCCACTAGGGAAGTCCTTATACAAAGCCTAAGAGGAGGCTGGGAATGACTGACTCAACAAGGGAGCGTTTAAATAGGTATCTTGTACAAAGCCTAAGATTGAGGCAAAAAAGAGACTGACTCTTTTGGGGATATCATTATTCAAAGCCTAAGAGGAGGCTAAAAGCTTGACTTTTCCGTGGAAAATGTTCTTTCTGTCTTGTACAAAACCCAAGATTGAGGCTAAGAGGGATTTTTGACTCCGCCGGGGAGTTTTGTATGTGTCTTGTACAAAGCCCAAGATAGAGGGTGAAATGAGAAATTTAATCGACTCGGCTGAGGATATTTTAGGTATCTTGTACAAAGCCCAAGACGGAGGCTAAAAGGTTTTGACTCTGCAGGAGAGTATTACCTATCTTGTACAAAGCCCAAGATTGAGGCTAAAATGAGTTTTGATTCTGCTTGGGAATTGATTTCTCAAAGTCTAAAGGAAGGCTGGGAGGAAATAACTCCGCTGGGGAATATGTTTGTCCCCAAGCTTAAGAGAAGGTTATGAAATTTTACATCTCGTACAAAGCCCAAGATTGAGGCAAAAAAGAGTTTGACTCAACAAGAGAATGCTTTTATCTGTCTCGTACAAAGCCCGAGATAGAAGCTAAAGGGTTGACTCAACAAGAGAGTACTAAAAAGTGATTGTCTCAACAAGAGAGTCTGAGACGGTGATTGACTCAACAAGAGAGTCTGAAAATTGACTAACTCAATAAGAGATTCTGAAAAGGTGATTAACTCAACAAGAGAATCTGAAAAGGTTAGCTCCGCAGGGGAGAATCATTTGTACAAAGCCCAAGAGGAGGTTGAAAGTTGAGGAAAGATCATTATACAAAGCCTAAGAGGAGGCTATGTTTCTGCAGGGGATTCTTGAGATCCCGAGGCAGGTCCAAATGGGGAATTAACTCTTGCAGGGGAATGCAGAGGAATTGGTAGATCAGAAACCTTGAGGTTTTGATTTGAGATAATGTTATACTGATGATAAACTGACCCTAGTTGGGGAATTTTAGGAGAGAGACGGGGTTTTAGAACTCACAAGTTTAAATCTTGCTAGAGATTAATCCAGAATCCGAGGTTTCTCCTCTGTTTTGTAGGGAACCTAAGAATGTCTTTGAGACTCAAGGGTATATAGACTGTCCAAGTCTACTGGGTGGAAGAGTTTTATCTTTTGTATGATGCCCAAGAGGAGGCCGACTCTTTTAAGGGATGAGTATCAACCTTAAAATTAGTCTGAGGGTTTTGACTCCTTTTTAGAAAGAAAGCTTTAACGAAGGATGACTAAATTCTGTCCTATACCTTTAAGAGGTCTTCAGGGTCCTTGTATTAATCTCAAGAGAAGGCATGAGAACTTCTAAGAAGCCGAAGGGTCCTTATACAAAGCCTAAGAGGAGGCGGGGATGCTTTTTGGAAACCTGTGGGTCCCAAACCAAGAAAAGTTCAATAAATTCTATTCACCGAGAATAGATCATTTAGTGAAAATTCTACGGTTTGAAGAAAATCAAGAGATGCTATTCACCAATAATAGATCAACTCTAGGGAGTAGAATTTCTTTGACAATTTCTAGGGGTGACAGTCTGAGAAAAGGTTCACGAAGAATACTGGCTTTCTCTTTGTTCCATATTGTTTAAGCCCAAGAGAAGGCAAGACTGTATCTGGAAATCCTATGGGGATCTAGTTTTGTTTGTATTTAAGAGTGACCAATATGGCTTTACTTAGTTCTAGACCTAGTTATCGGGGGAAAACTCTAAATAACTATACAAGTATATATACAGTTGATATATGACAAGTATTTAAAAGGGTATGAAAGAAGACTAATCATGTGCAGCTTCCCACAATACAGTTATATATATATATATATATATATATATATATATATATATATATATATATATATATATATATATATATATATATATATATATATATATATATATTTGACATGTATTTAAAAGAGATGAAAGAAGACTAACCGTGCGCAGCTTTCCACAATACAGTTATATATCTATATTAAAGCGAGTAAATGAAAGCTGTTAAAACTTATAGGTGAGCGAGCTTCCATGCTGTATTGTTAGTTGTTCAGAGAAATTAAAGAAAGTTTTGATAACAACTGTATATTTGAACCTAAATCAAAAGGGAAGTTGTTTTAATAAGATTGTACTGGGACTTATACAACGACTGAGGCCCAATAGGTTTTCTATACAAAGGCATGGGTCTTACAACTCAAGGATAGGCCCAAAGATTATTTAAAGAAAAGAAATGGGATTTACAACACGAGGGTAGGCCCAGTTGAAAATAGTTTGAAAACGACGATCTCGTCGGAGTTTCTGAAACTGTATCGGGACTTATACGATACACTGAGGCCCAAAAATGGTTTTGGTTAAAAGGGGATTGGGTATTACAATCTATTAGAGGCCCAAAGTTTATTTTTGTACAAGAGATGGGGCTTACAACTCAGGGAGAGGCACAAATGATTTTGAAAAGGCGACGATCGCGCCGTTGTTTTGAAAATGTACAAAGGAACTTATACAATATGTGAGGCCCAAAATGGTTTTATTTAAAAAGGGATGGGACTTACACTCTATTAGAGGCCCAAGAGTTTTTAAAATGAACAAAGATGGGTCTTATAGCTCAAGGAGAAGCCCAGTTGGTTTTGTTAAAAAGGCGACGATTGCGCCGAACTTTTGAAAATATACAGAGGGACTTATACAATGTGTGAGGCCCAAAATGTTTATTAACAAAAAGGGGTTGGGTCTTACACTCTATTAGAGGCCCAAATTGTTTTTGTACAAGTGATGGGGCTTACAACTCAAGGAGAGACCCAATGAGTTTTTTTGTTTGAAAAATGGCGATCGCGCTAAGATTTTTTATTGTGTCGGGACTTATACAATATCTGAGGCCCAAAATGGTTTATGTACAAAAAGGGTTTGGGTCTTACACTCTATTAGAGGTCCAAGAGTGTTTGAAAATGTTTGATAAATATCAAAATCAAAGAAACCCTAATTTCATTTTCTTTTAAAAGTAATTATTTAAAGAAAATCAATAAAAATGATAAAAATACCAAATAGGTTTAAATAAACTACTTGTGATTTTTGGTTAAGGCTTGAAAAATGAGGTTTTAATCACAAGATGGTTTAGAACTCATTTGATTTTGATTTTCAAGATAAAAATTCACTTTTAAAATGTTTAAAAACAATAAAAACGAATTTATTCAAAAAAATACCAACTATATTAAATAAATAATATAAATATGATCTTTTTGTGGAATGAAATATTTTAACATTTTTGTGATTTTTTGCAAAAAGAACCAAACAAAAATCATTAAAATTGAAGGAGAAATTAATTTTCCAAATCATTTAAAATATAACAAAATATATTAAAAAATGGAAAAAAGTGGTAAAAAGAGGATCTGGGGCGAGGGGGATTCGAACCCCAGACCTCTTAGGTGCAATGCACGCCTTCTACCACTGGGGTGGTGATACATCCGTGTATCAAAACCACCCCATGAATATATGAGGCATGCCTTGTTTTTGGCCTGGCCAAGGCAAGGCAAGGCAAGGTTTTGGCCAAAAACGTGAAGGTTGTAACTTTCTCATTTCTCCATGGATTGGGGCAAATTTTAGGTCTATCCTGCCTAGAATTTCACAAGGATTCCAATGGTGGTGTTGTTTTTTCAGATGAGGTCCCTATTTCAAAACCCGATGGTGTTCTTGAAATAGGCCTATAATTGCATTTTCTATGCTACCTCTTGTTACAGGCATGAATTACATGATGAATTGGTTCAAACACAACATATATAACATGTATGAGATGTGCATGATCAGTGGACTTCAAAGCAATGCATATTTCAAAGAGTTCAAGTTGTGATGCTTACCTCTTTAGGATCTTTTTGGTCTATCTGCCAAGTTTCTTGTGCCAGAAGTAATTTGATGCTTTAGACACTCTCAATTGATCCCTTGGAAGCTTTTAGAATGGTTAGAACCAGCTGGAATCCTCAGGAACAAGTTTGAGCTCTTTCTTGCAAAAGGGGCAAAAGTGACCAATATGGAAACTCTCTCAAATGGTGTTCCAGATGTAGGGAACCATTTAGGACAGTTCAAGGATGATATTTGGAGTGTGTTTGAGGTCTTATCTGGTTTTGAAAGTGACTGAATCAAGACATGGCTTGAAAAATGCAAAAAAGTCCAATTTAGAGGTTTTGAGAGGGGACTTTGTGATTTTGGTATTACATGTCATATATGAGTGTTTGGACAACTTAGATATTACATATTGGATGTGTTTGGATTATGAGCTATGGTGGAAATGCTCACTAACTCAAAAAATCAGAGTTACCTTGCAAAAGAAGGCATTTTGGCCTAGAGAAAGGGATTTTGAGGAAAGCATCAGTTTGGTTGCTTTGGTGTACTCAAACTGAGCACAAATGAGCTCTATTTATAGTAGAGCAAGTTTGTTTTGCAAGCAATAGTGTGTGGCAAATACAGCAGGCTGTTGGCCAATGGTGATCAAATGGAATCTCAAGTCTCCTCTAGCCATTGACTAGAGGTTAGGGCACGGGCCCATGGTTCTTTGATTCTGAGCTTATCCTTGACTCATTCAGTTAGGAATGTGTCAGTCCATTCCACCTTGGTGTATCCATTAAATGCATTGCAACAAAATTGGAATCTTGGCACCTTTTTAGCTATTTTAGGTTTGGCATGCTACTTGTAGATTCTTGGACTTTGGAGGCTTGGAGATCAGATCATCCCCCCTTGGATTTGATCCTCAGATGTGTCCAAATTGATGAC
This sequence comes from Lathyrus tuberosus, assembly GCA_022829125.1. Classification (NCBI taxonomy): domain Eukaryota; kingdom Viridiplantae; phylum Streptophyta; class Magnoliopsida; order Fabales; family Fabaceae; genus Lathyrus; species Lathyrus tuberosus. Next base: position 11,939,921 of record JALAZF010000102.1, read on the forward strand.
AAGGCTTGGATTTATCAGATTTGGACAAATCGAGTAAAATGCACAAAATCTACCAAATTTGTCTTGAAAAAATCAGTTCATGATGCCATGTTCAAAGGGTTATATCTCCTTGCTCAAATGGAAATTAGAGATGATCTGGTACTTGTTGGAAAGCCCTCATGGCATACTTCAACTTTGATGTCCAACCCAAGACCTGGTTTGGCTTGGATCAAGGTGAAAACTGCCCCTACATTTTGGAAAAAGTCAGGCAGATTCTGACTTAGTGAAAATTTCACTAAGTGTTGGAAAAATGTGATTTTCATGTTTTCAGCCATTTTGATCATTCCATAACTAAAAATCCATGAAGGATTGGAATGAGATGTAGTTGACACTTTTAAAGTATGCCATGAGAGTTACAAATCCATCTTTGGACCATCCAAAATGGTTGCTTGGATCTCAAGTTATGATCCTTGGAAGTTGGTACCCTAGCCACTTTGTTTCATAACTTAGAAAAATTCTAAGTTTTTTATGGTTACCCCTTTTACAAGTTTACACATTTTATTTGGTTTTTCTTGATGAATGATGATCCCAATCACACATTAACATCATTTTAGGGTTAAGGAACCTTGTTTGACCAAAAGATCAAAAAGGTTAAACTTTGACTTTTTGTACAGTTGACTTTTTCAACAGATGAAATCTAAACTGTGCGATCCTCTATGAAATCAAGTCCTTGACCTAAATCAAACTTAATGGATGGATTCCATAGGTGTTATAGGGTGTATTGACTTATGTCCCAAAGTTTGGGAGCATGTCTTGGTCAAAAGTAAAAGTTACAGTTGACTTTTTCCTCAAAACCCTAATTGTGGTCCTGATGAAATTGAAACTTGTAGATCAAGCTTCTTGGATCAATCCATTGTTACAAATGGACCAATGTGGTGTATTAGAGACCCTCAAACCATGTCTTGGGGTCTTGGCTCATGTTTTGTCCCAAAAGTCAACTTAGGGGTGAATTAGGTCAAGAAACCCTAATTCCTAATTTTTGGTGAATGCATCCCCTGAGGCTAAATTGAATTGATGATTGGGTCCATGAGATCCCTTGGAGTATCTTGAGTTATGTTTTTAAGCATTGGATCATGACCAGAGGAAAATTTCCACCTGGAGGCCCTGGTCGACCAAAACCCTAATTTGGTGACATTGGCGATCTTGAGGCTTGATCCACCTGGAATGTTGCAACTTTGTGCTTGATTCTTGATGTGGGAGTCCTCTTGATCCCTTGTGGGTATTTGAGAGGTTAGAAAAGTTGAAGATCATGTCATTTCTTGATTGATCCTTTGTCTAAGTGCTCTGAGAGGGCTTGAAACCCTAATTCTTGATTGTAGTGGATGCTCAATCCTCTTTGAGGAGATTGATGAGGCATGCAAGTACATCCATATTGTGATGATGATTTGCACAATGATAGGAAATATTAGTGGTCAAAATTTGGGGTATGACACATTACCCTCCGTCGTGAATATTGCAGACATCAGTCGAGTAACACGGAGCGGTCGTATCATCAACCGAGGAGTTGAAGAACCCATCAGAGAAAAGGAACCTCAGGTAGATGTTCCTGATCAACCAATCGGTAAGTCCGGTGATCCCGACCTTTTAAAGAACAATGATGAGATGCTGAAGCTCATCCAGAAGAGCGAATACAACATTGTTGATCAAGTGTTACAAACTCCTTCAAAAATCTTTGTGTTATCACTTTACTCAGTTCCGAAGCTCACAGGGAAGCTCTACAGAAAGTCTTAGAGTAGGCCTTTATGGAACAGGATGTAACAATAAGATAATTCGACAGCATCATCTCCAACATCACTTCCTGTGACAACTTGGGATTGAGTGATGAGGAACTGCCGGAAGAGGGCCCAAATCATAATATGGCACTCAATATTATAGTCAACTTCCAGGACGATGCTTTAGCCAGCGTACTGGTAGACACCGGATCAACTCTAAACGTGATGTCAAAGTCCACTCTAATGCGACTATCATTCAAAGGATCTTCAATAAGAGGCAGTGAGGTCATCGTCAAAGCATTTGATGGATCACAAAAAATAGTTATCGGCGAAGTCGACCTTCCCATAACTATTGGTCCTCACACTTTCCTAGTCACTTTCCAGGTCATGAACATCCGGGAAGCATACAGTTGTTTGTTAGGAAGACCTTGGATACACAAAGTTGGGGCAGTCACTTCAACACTTCACCAGAAGCTGAAGTTTATCAAGAACGACCAACTAGTCACAGTCTGCAGAGACCAAGCCTTGATCGTGAGTAACCTATCGTCATCCACTTATGTGGAACCAAAGGAGGTTATGGAAACCCAGTTCCAGGCACTTTCGGTGAGCCACGACAACCAATCAGAAGGAGGAACGTCGATTTCCTCGTACAAAGATGCTCTCGAAGCAATCAGAAGTAACAATACCAAAGGATGGGGACAACTTGTCATTCCTACTGACAATAAGAAAAAGAAAGGTCTTGGTTTTTCTTCAAATTGTGCCCAGACAGCTACCAACGATGAAAGTCTTCATCCCATTCAAAACTTCTTCCATAGTGGAGGTTTTCTTCACCCAGTGTCTCAAGAAGTACATACCATCAACAAGGGTGATTCCTCCGATACAGATGAAGAGTGGAAGTCCAATCTTAATGAGGACGATTATATGTCTCGGGAAGAGGTGCCTACACCATTTTGCTTTCCCGTACAGAGTCCGAGATATATACCAAGGTCAGACGTCAAGATGATATATGGAGATTGTGATCTAGAATGATGTCGTGCTCCACCCAACTCATTAGAGGAGGACACTCTGATGAAAGACAACTTTGACCACAACTATTATGGCCCAATGGATGGCCTTCCTATCTGGAAGTCGTACCCAAGAGACTCAGGGCAAAAGAGTCAGCCCAACGATGCATATCAGCTGAGCATCATTGAAAAGAATACCTGTGTCCCCACCGAATTATGGGATCATTACTCAGGGCATTCTGAAGATATCCCGTACAACGATGAATTTGCAAAGAGAGTAGGACAATAGTTCCTTAACTATGCTTTTTCCGAGGTCAACGTCATCGAAAGGGATGACTCCTCTAGTTCCAAAGAAGTGTGGGACACCCTGGGACAACCGAGTGGAAAATACGACTTCTTGGTCAAGTACACCGCTCCTGAAAGCTCTCGTATTAGGCTCGAAGACATCCAACCAACTGGATGGGTAGATCCACCTGAGAGAACAAATACTGTGTAAGATACAATGGAAGAGGTCGCCTACGACAACTCTCCTTGGGAAACAAATTCCAACAATCCCGCTCCGCTAGAATTCAGTGTTATTTTTGAAGACAAATCAGGAAGGAAAGTACCAGACTTTGTGATTCACCGAGGAGTTCGCCGCCAATGGGTTGCTGTGAACGTTCCGAAAGTCGTTCATAAGTTGAAGTAATTGCCGTCTTTACTTTAACCTTTCACCCTACCCAGGTAAAACAGATGTTTTTATAGGGCTCACTTTCTGTAAATGTCTCTCTTCGCTTCGCCCAAAGCGACAGTGTTTTGTTTTATAGGGTTGTAGTTTCAAGAATCGACAAGATCATAAATAAAATAACGCCGTTATGTAATTTTCGCATTTATTGTTGTTTTCTCTTTTCGCCTTTTCAGAAAATGGTAATCCTAAAAAATAACTCGAATAATAAAAATAAGCAGTAAAAAAACAATACACTGCACACACTCTTGCATTCTCTCTATCTCTTTTAAAACAAATCATCATGTCATGCAGATTACTTGTTTTAAACCCCATTGAAACATATGATCCAATGCCTTCTCCCAACTTTGAATTCCCGGTATTTGAGGCTGAAAAAGAAAATGACGAAGAAATTCCATAAGAGATCTCCCGATTACTCAGACAAGAGGAAAGGTACATTAAACCTTAAAAAGAGCCGTTGGAAACGGTCAACTTGGGTTCAGAAGAAGAGAGAAAAGAAGTCAAGATTAGGGCACTGCTCAGTCTGATTGTCAAAGAAAGTTTGATAAAGCTTCTCAAAGAGTTTCCCGATGTGTTTGCTTGGTCTTACCAGGACATGCCAAGGTTGGATACCAGCATCGTGGAGCATCATCTACTGTTAAGGTCAGAATGTCCGTCAGTAAAACAAAGGTTGAGAGGGACTCACCCAGATATGGCCATCAAAATCAAAGAGGAAATATAGAAACAGATTGACCCAGGTTTCCTCGCCACATCAGAATATCCTCAATGGTTAGCCAACATAGTCCCAGTTCAGAAAATGGACGAAAAGGTCAGGATGTGTGTAGACTACAGGGATGTGAACAAAGCCAGTCCAAAGGATGACTTTCCCTTACCACACATAGACATGCTAGTAGACAATACATCAAAATTCAAAGTATTCTCCTTCATGGATGGATTCTCGGGCTATAATCAGATAAAAATGGCGCCGAAAGACATGGAGAAAACTTTGTTCATTACCCCATGAGGTACCTTTTGTTACAAGGTAATGTCGTTCGGTTTGAAGAACGCCGGGGCAACCTATCAAAGGGCCATGACTACTCTATTTCATGACATGATACACAAATAAATCGAGGTATATGTCGATGATATGATTGCCAAATCTAAAACAGAGGAGGAGCATGTGGCCCATCTGTCAAAGTTATTCGAGCGGTTGAGAAAGTACAAACTCCTCTTAAATCCCAATAAGTGCACATTCGGTGTTCGTTTAGGGAAATTGCTAGGATTCATCGTCAGCCAGAAAGGAATTGAGGTTGATCCTGACAAAGTCAAGGTCTTTCAAGAAATTCCTTCTCCAAAGACTGAAAAACAAGTTAGGGGATTCATGGGACATTTGAATTATATTTATAGATTCATATTCCTCATGACTGTGACATGTGTGTCAATTTTCAAATTACTCAAAATGAATCAGGACTGCGTTTGGACAGAAGACTGCCAAACCGTCTTCGATAGTATCAAGGAATACCTGTCGAATCCACCGATTCTATCACCTCCAGTGGAAGGAAGACCACTGATCATATACCTAACAGTCTTGGAAGACTCAATGGGTTGTGTACTTGGCCAACAAGACGAAACCAAAAGGAAAGAGTCTGCCATCTACTATTGGAGCAAGAAATTCACCGATTGCGAGACTCTGTACACTATGCTTGAGAAAACTTGTTACGCTGTGGCTTGGGCAGCCAAACGTCTTCCCCAGTACATGATTCGTCACATTACTTGGTTCATCTCTGAGATGGATCTAATCAAGTACGCATTTGAAAAGCATGCTCTCACGGGAAGGATTGCCCATTGGCATATGCTGTTATCAGAATACGACATCGAGTACCATGCTCAGGAAGCTGTTAAGGGAAGTGTTTTAGCCGATCATTTGGCTCATCAACCGATTGACGATCATGAATCAGTCAGGTTTGACTTCCCAGACGAAGATGTCATGTATTTGAAAATGAAAGATTGTGATGAACCACTACCCAGTGAAGGGCCAGAACCAGGTTCCCAATGGGGACTAATCTTTGACGGAGTTGTTAATCATTATGGAAACGAAATTGGGGCAATCATCATAACACCTCAGGGTACCCACATTCCTTTCACTGCCCGACTAACATTCAAGTGTACAAACAACGAGGCCGAATACGAAGCTTGTATCATGGGTCTCGAAGAAGCGGTCAACTTAAGGATCAAGAACTTGAATGTATATGGCGACTCAACCTTGGTTATCAATCATATCAAAGGAGATTAGAACACATACCAATAGGGATTGATTCCTTACAAAGATTATGCGAGAAGGTTAATCGAGTTTCATCACATCCCTCGTGAAGAGAATCACATGGATGATGCATTAGCCACTCTCTCTTCCATGATTAGTGTAGGTTAATGGAATGACATACCTAAGATCGGCATAATGCGTCTAGAACGGCCCGCGTACATCTTCACGATCGAAGCAGTCATAGACGGCAAACCTTGGTATCACGATATCAAATGCTTCCTTCAGAAACAAGAATACCCACCTGGGGCATCTAGAAAAGACAGAAAGACCCTCAGAAGGCTAGCAGGCAGCTTCTTCATGAGCGGTGATACACTCTATAAGAGAAACTTTGACATGGTCTTGCTTCGATGTGTAGACAGACCAGAAGTAAACATGCTGATAAAAGAAATTCACGAAGGGCCCTTTGGCACTCATGCTAACGGACACACAATGGCAAGAAAAATTCTGAGAGCAGGGTACTATTGGTTGATAATGGAATCCGATTGCTACAAGTACATAAGGAAGTGTCACAAGTGTCAGATATACTCAGACAAAATCCATGTACCGCCAACACATCTCAAAGTCCTTTCTTCCCCATGGCCTTTTTCCATATGGGGGATCGACATGATTGGCATGATCGAACCCAAAGCTTCGAACAGAAATCGGTTCACCCTGGTGGCCATTGATTACTTCACCAAGTGGGTCGAAGCAGCGTCATACGCTAATGTAACCCTACAAGTGGTGGTCCGATTTACCAAAAATAATATCATCTGCCGTTATGGTGTTCCTAGCCAGATCATTACTGATAATGGATCTAACTTGAACAATAAGATGATGAAGGAGTTGTGTGCTAAATTCAAAATTGAACACCATAACTCATATCCCTACCGACCTAAGATGAATGGAGCGGTAGAAGCGGCTAACGAGAACATCAAGAAGATTGTTCAAAAGATGGTTGTAACCTACAGAGACTGGCACGAGATGCAACCCTTTGATCTTCACGGTTATCGTACATCTGTCCGCACTTTAATCGGGGCAACCCCTTTCTCTCTAGTATATGGCATGGAAGCAGTGCTCCCCATAGAAGTAGAGATCCCATCAATCCGGGTATTGATGGAAACTAAGCTAACAGAGACCGAATGGTGTCAAAGTCGACACAATGAACTGAATCTGATCGAAGAGAAGCGAATAACGACACTATGCCATGGTCAGTTGTATCAGCAAAGAATGAAGAAGGCATTTGACAAAAAGGTCTGACCTCGCGTCTTCAGGAAAGGAGATCTCGTGCTCAAGAAGATACAATCATTTCTCACTGATTCCCGGGGCAAATGGACTTCGAATTATAACAGCCCTTATGTGGTCAAGAAAGCCTTCTCAGGCGGCACCTTGAGACTCGCAACCATGGATGGAATGGAATTTGCCTACCCCACAAATGTTGACGTAGTTAAGAAATACTTCGCCTAAATAAAAAAAATAATAATAGAAAAAAACGTCTCGGTGGATTGAAAACCCGAAAGGGCGGTCCAGGAAAAAATTAGAGACGTGATCAAAAATCATCCCGATGGATTGGAAATCTCAAAGTACAATCCAGGCAAAAGTTAGGGATATTGGCAAGTAACTACTTCCAACAAAGGGGCAAGTCCCCCAACGGCAGTCATGCCATCCATCAGGAAAACTCCAGTCAAGGTCATCTTCGACGGAAGCTTAGGATGCCTAGAATTCATAGTTGGTAGAAGAATAGTGGTCGTTATGTTTCAATGTAGCCCTTTTCCCTTAAATTACCATTTTCTAAACTTTGTAAATACTCTGTGCAATCACGTGCTTGGCTGATTTCCATCCTATCAATAAAATTTGAACCCTAGTGCTTTTGTTTGCAATTCTTATTTGTTTTAGCTTTACAGAACGACATTTTAATATGATCAACGATTCTTGAAATAAAACAAAAATGAATTTACTTGTCAAATTTTTCTGCTTTTAAAATAAAGATAACAATTCTTTTAACTGTTGAACATCGAAAGAACATCGCTACACTTCTCCGAAGGTGATTGAACCTCAAAGTGCAGAATCAAAGTACTCATTCTAAGCCTGTATGCCTGAATAAAGGATCAGCTGTGTTAGATGCGAATATTCCGTCCGACATCTCCGACCGAGTTCTTATCTTCTAAGCCCGACCAACGGTTTTCCTCACAGGGACTATCTCTCCTAAGCAAGGCAGAATTATTATCTTGGACCGAACGGTATTTCTTTATCCCCTGTAGTGGCCGAGTATCCAGTTGGGTTCATCTATTAGTCTGTATGTCGTGTCACTTTTGTCAACATAAACATACATACATCATGCATTATTGATTTGCATTCATATTCATATTGCATCACTATCACTTTATTCAGTCTTAACTCTAAGTGGTAAAGTCCTCTCGTCAATCGAGTTATCAGTTCTTTCCTCGTCAGGAAGCTAATCATATAAGGCATCTCTCCCCAGTTTATTTCTGGGATGGAGACGGTCCTCGGCCACTTTGATAACTTGATCCTCTAAAAAGCAGGAAGGCATTCGATAAACGTCACTATTCACCATTGAAGATGATATCTTCGCTTTCCCGGATTAAGGAAAATCCCCAAAGAAAGCCTCTTAATCAAAGATTCGGCAGTACAGTAGTTTTTCTCCGAAAAATTTTCTGACGAAAAGGTCATCAGCACCTCAAAATTGGATTACATCACATGGCATTTCTCCGAGAAGATCTCTAGAAAAATTATGATGTAATATCCCCAGGCGGGAAACAGTCTCTAAAGAGACTCGTTTTCCCCAGTAGAGTCGACAAATAGTGTCTCCAGCGGAGAAATTTGTGCACCTCTACAACTCAAACGAATGGGTTCCCCAGCAAGTCTGACATCAAAACTTTTTCCATCAAATGGCATCTCCCCAAGAAAATTCGGTGAGAAGTTTGAGGAAGACCGCTACGAATAGAGTCCCTTGTCAAGAAAGTTTATTGACAAAAGAAACTGAGACCAGTTCCTTGGTAGGAAACCAGTATTGAGGGGAAGTTTATATCAGAAACTGAGACCAATTCCTTGGTAGGAAACCAGGATCGAGGGGAAGTTATATCAGAAACTGAGACCAGTTCCTTGGCTGAAGACCAAGATCGAGGGGAAGTTTATATCAGAAACTGAGACCAGTTCCTTGGTAGGAAACTAGGATCGAAGGGAAGTTTATTTCAAAAGAAAACTGAGACCAGTTCCTTGGCTGAAGACCAGGATCGAGAGGAAGTTTACCTTTTCTAAGCATCATTACTTAGAAAAAGAATATGGATGAGCAAGCTGCCATTCATAACCACCATCAAAATTTCGGGTAATCTGATATTTAATCCTCTTATACCCCGAATGCCCGAATACCTTCGCCATTCACACCTTCGGGTCCAAGAAGATTAAATAGGGGCATCTGTCATACCCCAAATTTTGACCACTAAGATTTCCCATCATTGTGCAAATCATTACCACAATATGGATGAACCATCATGCCTCATCAATCTCCTCAAAGATGATTGAGCATTCACTATAAGCAAGAATTAGGGTTTTAGGCCCTCTCAGAGCACTTAGACAAAGGATCAATCAAGGAATTACATGATCTTCAATTTTTCTAAACTCTCCAACACACATAAAGGATCAAGAGGACTCCCACATCAAGAATCAAGCACAAGGTTGCAACAATCCAAGTGGATCAAGCCTCAAGATCGACAGTGTCACCAAATTAGGGTTTTGGTCGACCAAGGCCTCCAGGTGGAAATTTTCCTCTGGGGATGATCCAATTCTTCAAAACATAACTCAAGATACTCCAAGGGACCTCATGGACCCAATCATCAAGTCAATTTTGCTTCAGGGGATGCATTCACAAAAAATCAGGAATTAGGGTTTCTTGACGTAATTCACCCCTAAGTTGACTTTTGGGACAAAACATGAGCCAAGACCTTAAGACATGATTTAAGGGTCTCCAACACACTACATTGATCCATTTTCAACAATGGATTAATTCAAGAAGCTTGATCTACAAGTTTCAATTTCATCAGGACCACAGTTAGGGTTTCATGGAAAAAGTCAATTGTGCCTCTGACTTTTGACCAGGACATGCTCCCAAACCTTGGGACATGATTCAATACACCCTATAACACCTATGGAATGTACCCGTTAGGTTTGATTTAGGTCAAGGACTTGATTTCACAAAGGATCGCACAGTTTGGATTTCATCCGATAAAAAGTCAACCGTGCATAAAGTCAAGTTTGACTTTTTGGAATTTTTCACAATTATGGTTCGTTAACCCTAAAACAATGTTAATATGTATTTGAATCATCATTCATCAAGAAAAATCAAATAAAGTGAGTTAACTTGTAAAAGGGGTAACCATAAAAAAACTTAGAATTTTTCTAAGTTATGGAACAAAATGGCTTGGGTACCAACTTCCAAGGACCATAACTTGAGATCCAAGCAACCATTTTGGATGGTCAAAAGCTGGATTTGTAGATCTCATGGCATACTTTAAAAGTGTCAACTATAGCTTATTCCAATTCCTCATGGATTTTTAGTTATGGAGTGATTAAAATGGCTGAAAACCCAAAAGTGACATTTTTCCAACACTTAGTGAAATTTTCACTAAGTCAGAATCTGTCTTATTTTTTCCCAAATGTAGAGGCATTTTTCATTGTAATTAAAGTTGGTTCAAAATAAAAGTTGGACATCATGTTGAAATAGGATATGTCAGCTTTCCAAAATGACCAAGAACTCCATCAAATTCCACCTGAGCTAGGAGTTATGACAGCTGCAACATGCCTTACTGCAAACTGTCTTGGCAAGGAAGATTTGTGCATTAGTGCTCGAATTGCTCAAATTGTGCAACTTCAAGCATGGTTATCCATCTGCACACCTCAAGGGGGAACAACCAAGGGACAAGCACTGATCCATAAGCCTCCCACGTCTTTGGAACTACATATAGGTTTGACACCCCTAAAAGCGAAAGATGCCTCAACACTCCAATTTTGTTTTGAGGCATTCAATGGATGCTTAGAGGTGGCATGTATCAGAACAAAGATGAACATTTCAGTCAAGCCTTATCCTTGAATCATAGAATCATAGGCCTGTGCTCTAATCTCAAGTCAATGGCTAGAGGAGACTTGAGATTCCATTTGATCCACATTGGCCAAAGGCCTGCTGCAGTTGCCATTCCCTATTCCTTGAAACACAAACTTGACACACTATAAATAGACCTCATTTCTGATCAGTTTGAGTACACCAATGGCCTATAACACTTGCCTTTCTCAAAATCACACTCTCACTTCCAAAAATGCCTTCTAATGCAAGTTACTATCGGGTTTTGAATTAGAAAGTGTTTCCAACCAAACCAATCACACACACACACACACCACATAAACATCACATGTGAGCTGATCAAACACTAAACCAATAACTGGAACACCAATTTCACAAAATCATCAGCCATCTGCACAAGCTTTTGACTGATTTGCAGTTGAGATGCCAAATCAAGTTCCAGCTCAATTCAATCCACTCCAAGCATTCAGACACACACCATAGCACCTAGGGAAGCTGTCCACATCATTGGAACCAAGCTGTAACACCTCCAACCTAGAACTCGATCACCAGCTGTAAGAGGTAAGCCTCAACTTGGTCATCTCATGATTCATGCATATTTCCTCGCACAATAATTTTGCCATATGTGCATAATCATGTATAGAGTGTTTCCCGTCAATTGATTGCTTTGTATGAATCATGTATGTAATTTTTTATCCTTCATGCAGAAATTAGGGTTCTTGAGGTTTCTCTTTGATTTCTTATTCCATGCTTAAAATAAATGAAATTAAAGACCATAGACATGATCGTGAGGTGAAAACGAGTAGATTGATATATGGATTGTGTGATTTCATCAAGTATTCAGTGAGATTGAAGAGAAAATGTAAATCTGGGAGAAACATATCACGCGGGCAAAACCAAGGTGTTCTTGGCGCCCTTTTTCAAACTTTCAAATATTTGAATTTTTGTGATTTTATTTAATTGATTCAAAAATTAATTTCTCTCTGAATTTTAATGATTTTGAGTTGATTCGTTTTTAATAATTCACAAAAATGTTAAAATTTTTTATTTTACAAAAATTTCCCAAAAATATTATTTATTTCATATACTTGATATTTTTGCGAAGAATTAATTTTTATTTGTTTTTTAACATTTAAAATATTTTTTCCTTCTTGATTTTCCAAACTTAAATTGTTTTTAATCATTTTGTGGATAAAAACATGATTTTTGAAACATTGATCCAAGATCACCCCTCATTTTTCCCATGTTTTCAATAATTTTTATTAATTTTTAAACAAAATTAATTCCATTTTTAAACAAAATTAGGGTTTTGATTAATTCCACTCTCATCAATCTTTTTCAAACACTCATGGGCCTCTAATAGAGTGTAAGACCCAACCCTTTTTGTACATAAACAATTTTGGGCCTCAGACGTTGTATAAGTCCCAACACATTTCCAAAAAAATCTCGGCGCGATCGCCAGTTCAAAATCAAATCATCTGGGCCTACCCTCGTGTTGTAAGTCCCATTTCTTTTCTTTTAAAACACCTTTTGGGCCTCTCCTTGAGTTGTAAGACCCAACCCTTTTGTAAATAAACCTCTTTGGGCCTCATTCGTTGTATAAGTCCATATACGATATTCAAAACAACGGTGCGACCACTGTTAAAACCTTGGGCCTCTCTTTGAGTATAAGCCCCACAATCTTTTCAAAAACAATTTCCCTTTTGATTTAGATTCAATATACATGATATTCTAAAAACGTTCTTTAATTTCTTTGAACAACTAACAATACAACATGGAAGCTTGCTCGCCTGTAAGTTTTAAACAGCTTTCATTTACTCGCTTTGATATATATAACTGTATTGTGGGTAGCGGCGCATAGTTAGTCTTCTTTCATACCCTTTTAAATACTTGTCATATATCATCTGTATATATACTAGTATAGTTATTTAGAGTTTTTCCCGGCAACTAGGTCTAGAACTAGGTAAAGCCCTCACTACTACAAAACGCGTAAACAACGACGCCATGCTCACAACGCTTCATCCCTACACCGTTGTAACATATCTAAACTAAGGCGCGGTTGTATTTTATTTGTTTATTGAATAAAACTTATCTGTATATAACAACGGTTGATAAACCAACCGTGGTGATTATCTGTATATAACAACGGTTGATAAATCAACTGTGGTGATACCTTCAAGCTTTCATGTGTTCGAACCTCGGCGCATTTATATATATTATTCCTTTTATGTTAAAGCGCGCCTTTACTTTTTTATTTACTTTTAATTAAAAAAATTAAAAGTTATGACTACGAATGTTTATATACACCGTTGTGATATATTTTGTATGTTTTTTTAATTTTTAATTCTAAAAATAACTCTGGCGCTTTAATATGAAATTTCATTATGTAAATAATATATTATAACGGTGTAAATTCTTGACCGTCGCAGTAGTGTTTCAATAGTCTCCAAACTAGCTAGTCTCATTGTCTCTTCAGTATCCTTTTTTCCATTGAAAATAGAAACCAGACGAAACGTTACACGATTTCAACCCTAAACCCTAACCTTCAATACTGTAAAACAATACACGATTCCACCAAAGATTGCATCATCAGTATCCATTTGTTGTCATTTTCGTCATCATCGTCACGATAGTGAAGAAAATAGAAGATTACGCACATACCAACATCGTCGTCATCATCGTCACCGTCGAGAAAGAAGATAACAACAACATCGTCGTTGTCGTAAGGAAGGAAGACAACAACAACACCAACACCAACATCGTTTACTTCGTCGTCACGTTTAGGGTACGTAAAATATTTTCCCCATGCATCTATAGTAAACTCTTTTGCCATTGTTGTTCATGTTGTTGTTGTTGTTTTTGAACTTAGATGTCGACCTTGTCGAGTTCTTCATCAGAAACCAGCGAAGAAACTCAAACAAATGAAAGGTTAGCCAATGAAACTCAAACAACTGAAAGTCAAACGAAAAGATCACAAAGAGGTGTCACAATGATGCCCCAATTCACATCAGTCCGCAACTCATCTGGTGTAAAAATTCCGATCGAGTTTGATTCGCACTACAGATTAGTGGATTGTCCACATTACGCTACTTTTAGGAGTTATGTTGCGTTCCTTGTACGTATCAAAGTCGGTATACTGATTGATGATTAGAGAGAAGTGGATGGTAATGTCAAAGACAACATATGGACAGACGTTAAGGTATTTCATACTATAATTTTCATCTATTTGATATCACTACCTATAGTTTCTAATTCATACTTATATATTGATTTAATGTAGTTGAATTTTGAGTTTACCGATGACTCAAAATTGAAAAGAAAGTGGATAAATTATGCCGGTGTTTGTTGGAGGGGATTTAAGTCACGGCTCATGGCTGACTACATTACGAAGCCTAAGAGCGGTCTTCAACCTCCATGGATTCAGTATAGTTTTTTATCGAAGAAGGTGTGGCACAAGTTTACGAAGAAACGTCGTTCTGAGGAATTCAAGGTTAGTACTAGTCTTATGTAACCTATAATGTTATGCATGAATTATAGATACTAATCATTCACATTTTTCACTATCTTAATAACAGGCTAAAAGCGAAGTAGGAATTCAGAACAAGGCGAAAAACATGTACCGCCATAGATTATCTCGTGGGGGTTACAGGAAACTTGAGAAGAGGATCCTGCAGGAAAAACTACAAGAAGGAGGAGATGGTGACATTCCATCTCCACCTTCAAGACATGAGAAATGGAAGAGGGCTTGATTAAGACCTAATGGAGAGTACACCTATGAGGCTTCAAGAGTAGTTGCTGAGAAAATTGTAAGTATATGTTTTGTTTAAATGTGTTTGCTTATGTAAATTGCTCATGAGTTGTTATTTAAATGCGTTTGCTTATGTAAGTTGCTCATGTTGTGTAGGATAACTTGGTTGTGGAGGCCCGTGAAGGCACATTTGTTCCGGAAGCACGACATGACATATTAGTCGAAGCTATCGGAACAGCTGAGCATGGAGGCCGTGTCTGTGGTGTTGAGGATGGTTTCGGCTTGAGGTCATACTTTGGATCTCAAAGAAGAAGCACCGAAACCGCTGAATTTCTTGCTCAACGGTAAAAGATTGATAATGTTGAGAAGCAATTGGCGGAGCAAAGGAGGCTGTTTGAGGAGGAGAGGGAAAAAAGGGAGAAAGAAGTGGAAAGGTTACAAGAGATGTATTCGGTATGTGTCGTAAATCGCGCTTATTTTTGTATGATATATATTATATGTTCTAATTGAATATATTGTGCTTATTTTTGTTTTATGTTCTAATTGAATGTTATGATGTATAGATTAAGTGAAAGCCTCGAACAACGAACTAATGAAGATCGTCGTTGCGTTGGTGATGATCAAACTCCAAGTAGAAGTGTCGTAAATCACGCTTCTACAAAAGGGAGTAATTGTACAACCCCTCCCCCACCTGTAGATAACCGCAATGGGATATTGGACCCTAGTCCAAATGAAATAACAAGTTTATACTACTACATTTCAATAACAGACCTTACGCAAGCTCTCCCGCTAGAACATTGCCCAAAATTGGATTTAGTGTATTACACTCCTAAAGATGTGAGGGATTTTCTCGCAGGATATAAGTGGCTTGACATATCTATTTTGCAAGTTTGGTGCACGTAAGTATATAGTAGAATATACATGTCATTATAGAACATTATAATTTTTTGTATTTTCTCCCTTAATTTATTCATTTTCTTTGACCATTTAGGTACATTCACCGTGTTTGTATAGAATTGAATAAATCAAGTACCTATGGAATCTTGGACCCAAGTTTTATTGCTTGGGCGTATAATGAAAAAAATGTCAGAGAAAACTACTTGAAAAGCCGGCTAAATGACGGAGGAAAAGAATGTTACCTTGCACCATTCCTATGTAGGTTAGTATTGTTGTAATTTATTTCTATATTCTATATTTAGTTTTGTTTTAGTAACAACTAATAATATATATATATATATATATATATATATATATATATATATATATATATTCTCGCGTTCATTCAGTGGTCATTGGCAATTGATCGTAATATCGTTTAGGACAAATACGGTGACATTACTGTGTTCCTTGCACGATCCACTCCACAAACCAATGAAAGATCTTGTATTAACGTAAGTGTCTTTGTTTAATATCATTTTCTTTGGCATTAATTGTAATTAGTTTATCATGTAATATGTTTAATTCAATTTTCAATGTGCAGTATTGTGGAGAAAGTTAATATATTGAGGAATGTTAGAAAAAAGCCCACATACCTTGCTCCTAAAGTAAGTGGCCCGATTACCTATTTATTTCATTTACATTCATGCATGTGTGGTTGTATTCATGTTTTTATATTCATGTAATTTGTAGATGAGGAAACAACGCGGGAGTTACGAGTGTGGGTATTTTATCATGAAACACATGTTAAACATCGTCCTTGTCGGCACTGTTGATTCATGGGATACGGTAATATATGCCATAAAATGTTTACATATATTAATATATAAGTTGACTATTGAATTATTATCATGCATGATATATCTTCAATTTTTTGCTCTTATGTAGATGTTTAACGGCGAAACCCCATTCCCTCTTGAGGACTTTGTGGATCTTCGTAAACGTTGGGCGTATATCCACAATGAGCTTAAGGGTTCTGCTCCTGCTGTATGATATATCAGCAAAATTTTTTGATGCACATATTTTTTGCTTTTGATGCACATAATGTGAACAATAGTTTTGGCTTTTGATGCACATAATGAAATCAATAATATTGGCTTTTGATTTAAACAATGTTAGCAGTTTAATTCTCTGATTCATTTAGCTTTTGATGTAAATTTCTTTTGATGTAAATTCTCTGATTCATTTATAAGGATAAAATATAGGAAGAATTGTGTTTGATGCACATATTGTGTTTGCATGTAAATAGAAGCTGTTTTGACAGGATAAATTATGGGAATAATTTGATACGCAGATAAATTTTATATTTAAAACAGTCTGTTTTTGGCAGCGGTTATAAACCTATCCGTAGTAGTATGTCAAACGCTAATATAAATAAAAAAATGTTGTTGCTGAGAATCGAACCAGATCACAGTTTAGTATATCACAACGGTTGACTAAACTAACCGTCGTGAAATGGTGCGCGCATACTGGAATACAACAACGTTTCCTAGGACCGTGATTGTACGTACCTCATATACAACAACACTCTACATAACAACGCCTTCGCCCCCGTCATTATATGTCATTTCTAACTGTTGTTAAATGGATTTTTCGTAGTAGTGCCTGTTGGTCACTCTTAAATATAAACAAAACTAGATCCCCATAGGATTACCGGACACAGTCTTGCCTTCTCTTGGGCTTAAACAATATGGAACAAAGAGAAAGGCAATATTCTTCGTGAACCTTTTCTCAAGCTTTCACCCCTAGAAATTGTCAAAGAAATTCTACTCCCCAGAGTTGATCTATTCTCGGTGAATAGCATCTCTTGAGTTTCTTCAAATCACAGAACTTTCACTAAATGATCTATTCTCGATGAATAGAATTTCTTGAACTTTTCTTGATTTAGGACCCAAGGGCTTCCTACAAGCATCCCCGCCTCCTCTTGGGCTTTAAACAAGGACCCTTCGGCTTCTTAGAAATTCTCATGCCTTCTCTTGGGCTTAATCCAAGGACCTTGATGACCTCTTAAAGGTATAAGACAGAACTTAGTCATCCTTTGATAGAGCAGTCTTTCTAGTGTCAAAATCTCAGACCAATTTAGGGTTGATTCTCATCCCTTAATACCCATGCCTCCTCTTGGGCATCATACAAAAGATAAAACTCTTCCACACTAGTAGACTTGGAAAGTCTAATCCCCTTGAGTCTCAAAGGCATTCTCAAGTTCCTTACAAATATATGAAGAAACCACGGGCTCTCTGGATCAATCTCCAACAAAAACCCAGCCTCTCTCTTAAGAGTTCCCCAACCAAGGTCAGCTTATCCCAAATCAGAACCTCAAGGTCTCTGATATCTCAGCTCTTCTATAATCCTCAGCAAGAGTTGGTTCCCCATTTGGATCTGCCTCGGGATTTTAACAATCCCCCGCAAAAGTTAGCCTCCTCTTAGGCTTTGTATAATGATTTTTGCTCAGTAAAGTCAGGCTTTTCTTAGGCTTTGTACAAATATTCTCCCCAGCGGAGCTAACCTTTTCAGACTCTCTTGTTGAGTCCATCACTTTTCCAAACTCTCTTGTTGAGTCAATCAACTTTTAGACTCTCTTGTTGAGTCAATCACCTTTTCAGACTCTCTTATTGAGTAAACCTTTTTTAGCTTCAATCTTGGGCTTTGTACAAGACAGATAAAAGCGCTCTCTTGTTGAGTCAAACCCTTTTAGCCTCAATCTTGGGCTTTGTACAAGACATAAATTTCCCTCTCTTGAGCTTGGGACAGATATCTTCCTTAGCAGAATCATTTCCTCCCAGCCTTCCTCTAGGCTTTGAGGAATGATCTTCCCCAAGAAGAGTCAAACTCAAATTCAGCCTCAATCTTCGGCTTTGTACAAGACACATAAAAATATCCTCACCAAAGTCAATTAAAATTTCAGCCTCAATCTTGGGCTTTGTACAAAACACATACAAACCACCCAGACGGAGTCAAAATCTTTTTAGCCTCAATCTTGGGCTTTGTACAAGACAGATAGAACATTTTCCCCCAGAAAAGTCAAACTTCTAGCCTCCTCTTAGGCTTTGTATAATGATATCCCCACAGAGTCAGTCTCTTTTTTGCCTCAATCGTGGGCTTTGTACAAGACACCAATATATACACTCTCTTGTTGAGTCGGTCTTATCCAGCCTCTTCTTAGGCTTTGTATAAAAAATTTCCCTAATGGAGTCAATCAACCTCTTAGCTTCAACCTTGGGCTTCGATCAAGGCACACAAAAATCAACAATCCCTCTTTAGAGATGACAAGTTCTCTCTCAGTCAAACTTTTTTAGCTTCAATCTTGGGCTTTGAACAAGACACAAACAAAACCCTTTAGCTTCAATCTTGGGCTTTGAATAAGACACCAAAACATCTTTTTCCTCCCATAGAATAGGGGGAACTACGATTGCTCTGATTTCCCTGTTTCGTTTAAACGGGAATACGTAGGCATAAGATTGCGAAATCTTAGCGAGCATACTAAATCAAAAACCCTAGGTCCAGTACCTTCATATCAAGCAAAACTTAGGTCTAGTACCTTACCAAAAACATCGGGAACACCCGAACATCAACATCAACTCACTCACTCATACTTTCCCAAGAAACTTTCCCAACCCATTAACAGATAAACACCATCAATTACAAAGCGAAACCTAAAGCTAATATCCTGTGGATAACCACATATAGGATGGGTAATTGATAACTCCCCATTGTATAACCTGACCCCGGACCCCCCAATCTCTTTTAAGCATTTGTTCATTTAAACATTCGCGTGCAAGGTTAGTTTTAGATAGCTTCCCTTTCCCTTCCAGCTTCATGGGATAAATAAGAAATCAGAAAGTATCACCCCTTCCTACCATTGCGGTGAGGAAAACCCATCGATAAGGTGGTCGCGTCACCGACAAAAATTGCTCGCTACACCTTCCTCATTGGGACGATACAAAGACCTCGCTTAGAGTAGATCCTCTTGGAGATGTTATTGTCTGACGAGCCTTCTTCAAGGCGATAATGTTTTCAAGTTAGATCGATGACTCTAAGGACCTTTTAACCCATTCCATGGTGGTTGTGTAGTGTTAACTCATGAGGAGCCTTCCTTGTTGGGTTGATACGAAAGCCTTAATCATATGAGATACCTTAAAAGTATAATTATCCTGACAGTGATATTTTCAACCTCGGTCTATGACTATGAGATACCTTTTTAGAAACCTTGGACTCGATGGTTGTGTAGTAGAGACTCACGAGGAGCCTTCCTCGTTGAGACGATACGAAAACCTCACCTAGAAGAGATCATTCCAAGGAGGTTATTGTCTAATGAGCCTTCGTCATGGAAATGATATCCTTGAGAAGGATCCATGACTCTAGGCACCTACCCATTTTAGAGCCTACCCATGGGGTTCCAATAATCAGAGATACATATTGTCATGCTTCAACTTCAGAATGGATTATACATGTGGACCTGAAGCCTTTCATAAGCATTTCATGCTCATATCATAACATTCACATTTTTGGTTTCCAGGGAATCTAAGAATTATGTTACATGAATTCATAAATCATGGGATCAAACACTAGAAGCACTTGCACCTACAGATTCAAGAAGCCCAAGTTGGATGGTTTGCGTGATCTAGTTTCTCGTCTACCTACTGTGTTCAAAATCAAATTTGGGAGAGACTATGGCAAGCTAATCCATATTCTAAATCAAAAGGTGGACCACCGAGCGCTTATTACTCTGGCTCAATTCTACGACTCACTATTGAGATGTTTTACATTTCAAGACTTTCAGATGGCACCAACCTTGGAAGATTTTGAGGGTTTGTTTGGCATTGCTATGAAGAGTAAGTTGTTATTTATGGGGGTGGATGCGTCTCTGAAAGATGAAGTTATATCCAGTGCTTTCCACATGCACAAGAAGGATGTTACTGCTAATTGGAATACCAAAGAAGGTGTCAAGGGGTTCCCGCTTAATTATCTTATTAAGAAAGCAGATACCCTTATAGAAGCTCAGAGTTGGGATTTAGTTTTGAGTTATAGCATGAGAAATCAAGATTTGAGAGGTTTCTTGTAAAAAGGGCAAAGTTTGGTTCTTGAAATTTTCTAAGTGTGGTGGAATTTGGTCCTTGCGTGAACTTTGAAGAGTCATAACTTTCAAACTACACATCCAATTTTTGTGGTCCAAAGCTCAAATTGAATCTCTCATCATGAACTTTAAAATGTATTAAAGGGTCCTTCTCCAAAAAGGCTTGGTTTTTAAGTTAGGAAGCTTGGAAGTTCAAGACAATTTAATACTTAGTGAAATTTCACTCTTTTTGCCCTAGTTTGCAGCCAACCTCAAGCCCATTTTTCATCATGATCCCTTTGGATTTAGAACTTGGAGTGAACATGAACATTGTAGAGCATACTTGGGGCTTTCCAAAAAGTACTAGAACACCCCAATCCAATGTGTGAGCTGAGAGATTCGAAACCTTGAAGTTGAGGGTTTGAAACTTGATTTACATGCCTTTCCACTTGGTGAACTTGTTGCAAAACCAATTCCTTGCCACACAATCTTACATTTCAGACGTGTTTGCTTGCAAATCTTCATTTGTTCAGAAGATTTCATGAATTTGGGAGCAATATCCAACAAATTTAAGCTTTATCCACTTGACATTTCTATTTATGGCATAAAGGGAGGACTTCCATTTTGGAAAAGCATGGCTTTATGCAAAGTCAGCTTCTTGAGCCTCTAAACTGTTCCTTCTGCACTAGAACTTTTCCTTACATCATGATACAGTATTTGAACCTCCTAACAACTCTAGAAAGGTTGGTACAATGTCTTGGAACTCTTGAAGCATCTTGGCAAAGTCCACTTGCATTTCAACCAAAATGCAACTAAACCAAAACCAAGTCCATTACATTTCAGCAAACTGACTTCCTCTCAATCTTTGCCTATAAATAGGACCTCATTCCACACTTCAAAACACACACAAAAACCTAATACAAACACTCAATCAAGGCTAGAGAAACCAGTTCTTGCATTTATCCACCCTTTGTGCCAAGAAACCACACTTTGCACAAATCATGCCAAAACCATTTCCAAACAACAAACCACTGAACCAATCACTCTAACACATCACAAAACATATGTTAGAGCTGTTCAAACTCTCACCACCATCAAAACCCTCTCAAACCAGAAAGCCAACTCTCAAACTTTAGAAAGGTTGACTTTCTGCACATTTCAAGAACAGACCTTGTTACCTCCATTTCCAAACATCCTAATACTTCAAACACCTTCCATAAAACATGTTTGAAGTGTTACAGGCTTGATTCATCAACTGTAACATCATTTGTCCTAAGTTCACTTTTGACAACTTTGGCCATTTGTTCAAGAAGGATCCATACCTTATTCCAGTAAGTCTCTTTGATCTCCAAACATCTAAAACGGATCAAGAAGGTGTGTGGAAGTTGTTTAAATCATTGGTTTCTTGCTGGAGCTTTTGTTTTGAGAATTGCATATTGAGCTACAAAAGGTAAGTCTCACTTCAAACTACAACTCTTTGAAATATGATTATCTTTGATGTACATTGAGCATGATCAGTTTATGTATGTTGTGTTTGACATGTTTGACTCATTTATTGTGGTATAACATGATTGTGTTGAGCTGTACCTCAGAAAATACAAATAGAAGCATTGTTTAGGAACCCTTGTCGTGTTTTAAGTTAGAAACATTTTTATCAAAAACCAACTGTACCATTGGATTCCTTGTTGAAAATCACGCAAGTTTGGTTTTTACATCTTCCATTTTCATGGAGTATTAAGAGAACTAGGTTTCCTTTTGCAAGTGTATGTTTCTAGGTCACCAACCTTGCCAAACCCAGCCATGGCGCCATTCTGGCCACTAGGAACTTGTATCATATATTATTCATTAGGTGTAAATTCATAAGTGGATGTAACAGGCCACCCCAGTGGCTCAACCTTTGCCTTGTCGTGTATTGTAACTGCCATGTCTTGGGTTTGATCCTTGTTTATCACCCTTTTAGCCATTTTCTGTGCTTCTCTTTTTTAATAGGCATTTATGGTTGTTTTCATATTTATTTTAGCATGCGTGTTATATTGACAAGCCATTCACATGGCTCAGCTGGTTAGATGTTTTAACCTGAACCCCAAGGGAGTGGGTTCAACTCCCATCAAGGCCCTTTCCCTATCTTTTTATCACTTAGTTTTTATTTCTTTTCTCAAACTCCAAAATTTCATAACTTCTTCAATTTTAGGATTTTTCAATCCATTCTTTTTGCATTATTTTTTTATTTTGTTGTATATTTTATTATGACATTTAAAATCTCCAAAATATTTATTTTTAGGGCTTTTATTCATATGTGAAATATAAGTTTTCTTTTAAGGTAACTTAGAATAGTCTTGACTTTTAGGGTTTTAATATTTGATCCCCCTTCCCTTTTAGGACTTGTATAGGTTTGTCTTAACATATTAAGACCACTTCCCATGTCTTAGACTTGTGTATAGTTGTAAGTTTTGGTTTTAGGTACACTTGTAAGTGCATTTGTTTACTTTAGAATGTATGAACTTGTGTCATCCCCATTGAAGTCTTAGATAGGTCTTTACCTTCAAATTAGGACTCCCCGTCATGTATATATGACATCAATGTAGATACAAACCATCAACTTAGGTTATATCATGTATATTTGTGTTTAGATCTCCCTTTCATAAAAGTGGGCCTTAGAATAACATAAGTGATACCTTCCCCTTGACACAAATTTTAGGTCAAAGACTTTCCCCTTTGTAGGTCATCACCTACTTGTTTAAGATGTTTAGACTTATATCATGTTCCCTTTAGGTATTTATCTTGTTCATTGATGAATGATCCTTGTGTGATACTTGTACACTTTTAAGATACTTGCCTTGAATGTCATCACATTCACCATCCATGTGATATATCCATGTATTTTTGCCATCATTAAAGTGTGAATATCATTGTTAACTTTATTAAGTTATCCCCTTTTAATGAGGCTAGCTTGTTAGCTCTCCTCCTTAACCCTCTTTGTTCCCCTCCTTCCAAAGGAAAGTCTCTCTATTGACTTTAATGTCATAGATAGCTCATTACCTCTTGGCCTCATTAGAGCCATCTTCTACCCTTGGCCTCATTAGAGCCATTCCTTTCCCTTGACCTTATTAGGATCAATCCCTTGGCCTCATTAGAGCCACTTCCCTCTTGACCTAGTTAGGCTTCCTTCTCTTGTAAGCACTATCATCATAGATATTTACTCCCCTTCCTTGGCCTCATTAGAGCCACTTACCTTACAACTTAGGATTCACCTAGGGTTCTTCAACTCTATGTGAGCATCATCATAATGATGTTCCTTTTCCCTTTGGCCTTATTAGAGCCATTCACCCCTTTAACTTAGAATTAGGACAGAGTTCTTCAACTCTATGTGATTCTCATCATCATGAGAATTCACTTCCCTTTTGACTTTGTTCAAGGTCAACTTCTTAGACTAGTCTTTCAACTCAGACTTAGAGAGTTATTTAACTCTATATGAGTATCATACTCATTCCCCTTGGTACTTTGACCATAGTCAATGGTTCCTTGTTGAGGTGAACTACAGATGCTCTGATTCCATCCTTATTAGGATATGTAGGCACGGGATGCGACGTCTTAGCGAGCATACTTAGTGTATATACCATTAGGTTTTTACCTTTAGCTCCTTGGTCTTCATCATAGGTCTTTACCTTACCCTTAGCAGATTCATTAGCAAGCAAACCTTAACGTAACACAAATATAAACAAGAGGTTCCTGTAGAGTACTTCAGATACCTAGGATGCTAACACCTTCCCTAGGTATAACCAACCCCCGAACCTTAGATCTCTTAGCCGTGTATTTACATAGTGCACTTAGGGTTTTCTTCGATCGTTACCCTATCCCTTGGATAAATCATAGCTCGGTGGCGAATTTCAAAGATGTGTGATTCAAGTTAATTAATAGCTTGGTATCCTATTCTCACCGCAACACTAAGCCTACTCATGTCCCGATTAAGGAAGCTGAAGAGTTGAAGGCTACCATAGCTAACTTTGTAAAAGAGAATGAAGAGCTGGAAGCAAAACTTCACCGTGTCACAGAAGAGAAAAACAAGATGAAGTGGGAGATTAACCGAAAGAGTAATCAACTTGGAGCAATCGAAGAGAAAGTTAAAGAGGAGGAACATAAAAGGAAAAAGACTAAGGTGTGTATTGATCAGGTCGATAGTCGATTCAGTAACCTTCAAGAAGAATTGAAGCGTGCTTGGAGTGAATGCCACAAGAATGAGGATTGGTGGCTTCGTGCAACTCAAGAAACCAAGAGGATAAGAGATAAACTTTGAGCTGAAGTTAAGGAGCTCATTGCTTCTCTACGCCATTCAAGGGCAAAAGAAGCAAGGGAGCATCATCTCAAAGAGATAGCCATACAAGCTTCTCAAACTACACCTGAAGCATGGGAACAGATTTGCAGAGATTTAGGTGATGCCAAGAGAAGTGCTGATTATTGGAAGAATCAGTTTGATGCTTTAATCAAAGATAGAAAGTCGTTGATAGCAGAAAGAGAAGAGATGGCTCACCATTATGAGGCTTATGAGCAATCTACACTCTTCCTGAAGAACGACCGAGATATGTATTGCACGAAGCTTGATGGTTTGGACGAATTTTGTAACTTGTTGGCCAAGGATTTAACTTGGAAGCTCATAGATGCTATGGATGCTATAGATGGAGATACCACCCCTCTTGCCATATGTGACTTCCTTTGCCTCTGCAAGGCAATGATGAAGAGTTTTAAAGAAGAGCTAGAGGAGCGTGAAGCCTGAAGGCCAAAAGTTTGATGATTGTTTTACTTTGTAACTTTTTTATTATGAGTTGTACTTGACATTGAGTTACTATGACTTTGTATTACGCACTTTCCATATTAATGAATGAATATGTTTTGGTTTGATTCATACTTTTTTGTTATATCCTTAGTATTTATGAAGAAACTAATGACTAATTAAAATGATTCCCTAAAAAAAATGCATATCATTCGCATGCATCATCTCATTTCATGACCCTAAAGCTCATAAACTCTACCATTTTTCCTCCAGACAATTTGACTACCAACATCGGTACCAGACACGCCAGAATTACAACATGATGCTGGAATAAATTAAAGCCAATTAAATGACGATGAGGTCTGACATCAACTCTCTTCGAGGGAAGATGGACCAACTGTCAGATGTTATGCTGACACTGGCGCAAAAGGAAGACGTTTTTGAGGCTGCTGCTGAGGCTAAGAAGCTCGCCAATCAAGTTTTCTCGTCATGAGTGACCAAGGAGGGTGATATCCATGTTTCTTGTGATCAACATAGATCCTCCATAATTTTCTGTTGCAACTGCTCAACGTGGATCTGTGGCTGACGTTGATAAGCAGTATGATGCTTTTTATATACCTCCACCAGTTATACCTGTTGTTGTAGACATGCCTGAACTTACTGTTGAAAGGTTTCGTACCTTAGAGAAGTAGGTCAAAGCTATCGAGGGAACCAATATCTTTGGGTCGTCTACTGAAAACATGAGACTTGTCTCGAATTTAGTCATCCTGGCCAAGTTCAAAACACCTGATTTTGAGAAGTATAAAGGCTATACTTGTCCAAGAAGCCATCTACTTATGTACTTCAGAAAAATGGCTGCCCACACTGATCATGAAAATCTACTTATCCATTGTTTCCAAGACATTTTAAGTGGCACATCGTTGAAGTGGTATATGAGCTTGGAGCAGAGACAAATTCAGAGCTAGGAAGATTTAGCTGATACTTTTATCCACCAATATAAGTATAACTTGGATATGGCACCTGATCGCATGCAACTTCAGAGCATGTCGATGAAAGAAAAAGAATCCTTCAAGGATTATGCCCAGCGATGGAGGGAGTTGGATGTTCACATAGAGCCACCATTGTCTGGGAAGGAAATGACTGGAATCTTTGTGAATACTTTGAAAGACCCATTCTATGGTAGATTAGTGAGTAGTGAAGCCCTGGATTTACTGGTCTGGTTACTATTGGTGATCTTGTTGAGCAAGGTTTGAAGAAAAGAAAAAGCAAGGCTAGTATTAGAGCATCTAATGCATCAAAGAAGCCTTACTCTAACTTCCAGAAAAAGAAAGAGGGGAGACTAATGTTGTGATGAGGGGAATGAGAGGTAGAGTACCTCAGAATATTTCGTACCAACAGATGGCTGCAAATGCCCAAGTTCCATACCAGCCACCTACTCAATAACAAGCGTATCAACAACAACCATATTAATAGGCTCCTACACAACAGCCTCAACAATACCAATAGAATGCCTAAACACAACGACAGTTCTGTCAAAGAGCTTCGAGAAGGCATATTGATCCGGTACCTGTACTATATAATCAGATACTCCTTTACCTGTTACAAGGGGGATTATTCACTTTGAGGGATCTATGTCCAGCCACCTTTCCTTACCCACCTGGGTACGATGCCAATGCTCATTGCGAGTTTCACAAAGGTGCGCTTGGTCATACCATTGAAAACTGCTATGCTTTCCAAAATTATGTCCAGGATTTGGTAGAATCCAAGGACTTAACCTTCTTTCCTAGAGGTCCTAATGTGAACAACAATCCCATGCCCACGCATGGAGGTCTAACTATTAATGCTTTAGAAGAAGATGACGAACAAGAGTTGATCCTGAAAGTTGAAGACATTCAGACCCCTATTGCTGTGATAGGGAAACAATTGAAAAAGTGTGGGTTAATATCTTTAAATGATGAAGCTAACGATCCAACTGATGAAGATGTTACAAAGCATATGTAAGAGCTCCTAGATCAGGGTATAATCCAAGTGGGATGACATGGTAAAAGAAAGAAGGTGAAGACTGTGTCTATAATTGATATCCCTTATGATACTACACAAGCTCAAACTATTGTCACCTCAATGGTCATTCAATATTCTGCTTTATTCCCATATGAAAGGGATCCAGTAGTTCCGAGGAATTACGAGCCCAAAGCTTTTAAGCAAGGGCAAGAGGATAGACCTTTGAATGTTAACGAGCAAAATGTGACCTCCATTGAAGGTCCAGGCGAAAAAACTCGTAGTGGTCGATTATTCGCGCCAAAGACTGTTGAAGCACATGTCAATGCTAAGGGGAAAGAAGTTGCAAAACAAATTATAATTCCTATTCCTGGAACAAAATCACAAGAAGAACCCTCGTCACCAAAGGTTGCATTCACATAGAAAGAAGCTGAAGAATTTTTGAAGATCATCATGAAAAGCGACTATAAAGTAGTCGATCAACTGAATCAGACGCCAACCAAAATATCCAAGTTGTCTCTATTGCTCAGTTCCGAGGCGCATAAAACTTCTCTGTTGAAGGTCTTGAGCGCATCTCGTATTACAAAATATATTACTGTGGCTCAATTTAATGATGTAATAGCCAATGTGACCACTGGTAACTTCCTTGGATTCAATGATGACGAGTTGACTGCTGAAAAGAAGAATCACAACAAGGCTCTGCATATCTTAATAAGATGTGTGGACACATTGTTATCAAGAGTTTTAGTGAACAATGGGTCATCCCTGAACATGATCCCTAAGACTACTCTGGTGAAGCTGCCTCTAGAACGGATTGGCATGAAGCCCAATACTCTAATTGTGAAGGCATTTGATGGCTCCAGACGAGCAGTCATAGAAGAAGTGGATCTACCCATCAAAATAGGACTAACTTTTTTCACCATCACTTTTTAAGTGATGGATATCCACCCAAAATGTAGTTGCCTGCTTGGGAGACCCAGGATATAGGCTACGGGCGCAGTGAATTCCACCCTACACCAAAAGTTGAAATTTATCACCAATCATAAAATAGTTGTGATTGGGGGAGAGGAAGACATTCTAGTGAGCAACTTAACGTCTTTTCACTATATTAATGTTTAAGGTGAGATTGTTGAAACACCATTCTAGTCATGTGAAGTGGTAAGTGTGCTAACAGTGAAACGTGTGCTTGATCAACAAGAACCAGAAACATACATGGCCTCCTGGAAAGGAGTCAAAGCTATGATAGAAAATGGACAATCTAGGTTTCCAGTGGTTGGTTTTATTGCAGAGTTTAAATGCGTTGAGAGAGAGACAGACAGATAGACAGACAGACAGAGACAGGGAGATTTCATTAAGGAGAGAGAGTGAAAAATCAAAATAAGACTCATTCCCTTTTTTTTTTGTTTAAACACACCCTTGTTGTGTGTGTGTGTGTGTGTTGGCCGCTGAGGTGGGTGACAAGTGTCCCCCACCATGGCACTTGTCACCGGAGGTGGCCTTCCCTCATAATCATGTGTGTTCCATTTCCATCCATACCATGCGCCATCATTTTCCCACCCTTGATCTTGAGTCAGTAGTTCAGTTTGTGGTGCATCAACGCCCCTGATGCATTTATAAGGTCAACCCAGTTGACCGGAGTCCACGGTTAACTCCTCCTCAGCGTGGGCTTTCAGGAATTTGGGCATGGGTGATTTGTGCTATTCACCCTCTTTATTTACTTCTTTAACAAGGCCCATTTAGATTTTAGGTTTTTTTCCTTTTATTTTATTATTTTCTTTTCTTTTATTTCTTTTTTATCTCTTTACTGTTTTATTTGATTTATATTTTATATTATATATTTTAAAAACTCAAAAAATATTTTTTAATTAATTTTATTAAACATTTACATTTAATACTAATTAATCAACTTAAGGATTAATTTTATTAAATGTTTAGGTTTAATTTAGTTAATTTCTTTAAACATTAAAAATCCAAAAATATATAATTGTTAATTACTTTAAATGTTTTTATTTAATATTGATTAATTAATCTTACTAAATATATATATTTAATTTGATTTATATTTTTACCATTTTTGTTTGATTTTATTTCATTTGTGTAATGCTTGACTATATTTTATGCTTATACATTTGTTCATACGCATTTTACGTATGCCATAATGCTTTTTAATTTCATTCCTCATATGCATGTTCAAACCTTTCCTAACTAATTTCTTGATTTAATATCAAGCCCTTTTAAACACCCTTGTAAGTCGATCTTTTTCACGATCCCCGTCGACCTCACATAGCCTCCTCTTGGGCTTTCATACAACGAGATTTGATTTACATTCCCCACTTGTATTTGCAAGCATTTGGTGTAATGGATTTACTTTGCTATGGCTTGGTATAATCCCCATTTGAGAAAATGTATCCCCACCCCCATAATGTGTAATGTTTGTTATTGCTTTCTCTTTATTTGCCTCCGCTTAAGTAGTCTTAACGCAAGAATAAAATCAACCCAT
This sequence comes from Lathyrus tuberosus, assembly GCA_022829125.1. NCBI lineage: Eukaryota > Viridiplantae > Streptophyta > Magnoliopsida > Fabales > Fabaceae > Lathyrus > Lathyrus tuberosus. The sequence goes on from JALAZF010000102.1 coordinate 11,969,773, forward strand.
TTTTTAAAAGAACATAAATAAGCTTGATCCAACGTCAAGAATTTTTCAAAACAAAGTTAATAAGACTTTCTATAACCATTAACCTATTCCAAAAGCATACTTGATCCACATATTAAGTTCTATTATCTTTTTGTAAGTCGATTGCTTTATGCATCCCCATCAACCTTGCCCAATACCCATTAGGACCTCCTTTCCATTAGTTCAAACTCTTACACCGTTTTGAACGAAAATTTAAACCTCGACCAACATCGAGTATTTTATCTAAATTAATCTATCTTAATAATACTTAGACCTTATTTCATTGAAAGATGAAAATGGAGCTTGTTCCGAGCCTTCGATTCTTCTCCTCACAATTACTTAAACGAAAAGGAAGAGTCTAGAGCCTTCTATTCTCTTCTCGAGTGCTTGAATACAAGGACCCTTCCTTGGCCATTTAAGAACTCGTCGTTCTTTAAAATACTAAACCTTTACTTAAACACTATGTCTTTAAAGGTTAAAAGGGAGATGGTCTGGAGCCTTCGATTCCTCTCCTCGACTGTTTGTATACTAGGAGCCTTCCTTAGTATTCAAACAATTGTCATCCCTAAAACGAACTAATAATCGTAGCCCCACTAACTACGAACACTCTGATTCTTCATTTCACAATGAAGATACGTAGGCACAAAGACCCCAATCCTTGGCGAGCACCCTAATAAAAACCCATTCATTTCCCTTTAGCAAACTAAACTCTTTTCCCTTACATTTTGCATTATTCTCTTAGAAGAAAACAAATAACATTAGCTAACATTCAATCACAAATCTGACTAAGAGGTTCCCGTTGAGTACAACGGACGTGAGGGGTGTTAAAACCTTCCCCTTGCGTAATAGACTCCCGAACCTTGAATTTGGTTGCGATGACCATTTTCTTATCTTAAAGGTTTTATCGATATTTTCCTATTCCTTCTTGGAATGAATAAAGTTCGATGGCGACTCTGTTCGAACTAAAAATTTTCCGCGTATCGTGAAGGATCATTTTTAGTACAAACTGTCTTAGATGAACAACCCAATGTTCAATGCCCCTATTCTTAATTCTACCTTCCCATTTCTATTTAGGATCCCGCTAAATATGAGAAACCCTCTCACTTTATCTTAATCACTAATCTTAAGTGATCACAATAATAATCAGAATAATGAATGTTGAATTACAACTTAACTAACAAACCAAACTTTATGCCTTTAGATATGAATAAAGGCGCTAGAGTGGTGCAAAAAAAACAACAAAAACAAAGACTCAAAGTATAAACTCTAACACACAAATCTTTAATACTTTACACTTTAAACATTAGGTTTGAGTCTCCCTAAATTGAAATGCAATCTTCTGGGTTTTTCTCCAATGGGAAATTGATGATGAAATCACGTCTAGATATGTAGAGGATTTAGTTTTTTCAATTGGTTTTCAATAACATCTAAATCATTTTGATTTAAATTTGAATTCACACTTAAATCTCTGACTTATTTGATTTGATCATTTTAATTATCCAAAAGATCTAATAATTACATTGCTAAAAGATAATAATAAATCTTAATAAGTCCCAATCAGAAAATCATGCTCAAAATAACTACAACATTAGTTTGCTGACAAGGGCTGCATTTTGCACATGTGCTGGAACATTTGGTCCCACATGTGTCCTTTCTTCACCAAAACATCTTGTACACTCCATTGTTTTGCATAATGCAGCCCATCCAAAAGGAAAAACACACTTGCCTAAAAAACATATTAAAATAACTCACACAAAATTCGAACGAAAGCCCTAAATAGCGAGATCCCTAAACTCATATCACACTCCAACTTTTGAAAAAGCAAGGAAATACGAAGATGATATGTGTTTAGGGCTAATGTTTGATACTTTCCTAAATGAAAGACCGAAATCATTTCTTTCACTTCTTCATCATAGATCTGGCATATCAAACATCACTACTCATGTTACATTAATATTGTTGTTGTTATTGTTGTTGTTAATGTTGTTGTTATTGTTGTTCTCGTTGTTGTTGTTGGTTGTTCATGTTTGTTGTTTTTGTTTTTGTTTATTGTTGTTGAGACCTAAAACCCAAGAGATATTTATTTTTTTGTTGTTGTTGTTGAGACCCCAAACCTTAGAGGTTTAATTTTATTTGTTTTGTTTATACTGATATTGATGTTATATGTTGTTGTTTTTATTGAGATAACTACGTTATATTTTTATTGAGTTTGATATTCACTACTACAAATAACACATGTCATGTCAAACGCGAAATGGATATCACCTCGATAACAATGCAGAAGTAACGAAGAGTGACATGAAAAGTGGGAACTTTACCCCTCGAATTATATATAGCTGAGGGGCTAGTTTAAATGGTCATTGGTTCGAACCCCAACAATGGTCTTTTTGTATTTTCAAACGAGCACCATATACCTCTTGGTTTATCGATAAAACTGAGGGGAATATATATATATATATACATTGTTTAAATAGAATATTAATAAATTAATTTGGTTACAAACTATATTGTTTACACAGAATATTACATTGTTTATATAGAATATTAAAGTAAAAATGTTTTCTTCATCGTCATCGTTGTCGGTAAAGAACAAATGCGGGATATTGTGAGGAAGATTAAATGTTGAATGAAATATATTCTCTATGGCTTTTGCATTCATTTGTTTCTTACATAAAACAATAAAAAAAGTTTGATAATGTCATACCCCAAATTTGTCCTACCTGTATATAATTCTCATCTGTATCCCATCCACTGACAATTAAAAATCCAAAAAAATCTGTTGTCTTCAACCTCATCTCTCTTTTATTTTTATCCATTTTCATTTCAAGTCATATCTAACTTTTAACCATTTTTTATCTTCCATCCAATTTAATATCCACTTTTTTTTTTCTATCCACTTCCATATCCATTTCTATTTTTTTTATTTTTTATTTTTTTTTGTCATTTTCTCATTATTTTTATTCATTTATTTTGGGTCAATGAAAACCAAACATCGACGATTTGTCGATTTCTCGACTTAATCTCGATAAAAGTGAGACCTTTATTCTTTTTCCTATATTTTTTCGATTTAATTTCATTTTTGTCATTTTCTCATTAATTTTATTCATTTTGTGGGTCTATGAAAACCAAACATCGACGATTTGTCAATTTCTCGACTTAATCTCGATAAAGGTGGGACCTTTATTCTTTTTCCTATTTATTTCGATTTTATTTTTATTCATTTTGGGTCCATGAAAACTAAATATCGATCGATTTATCGATTTCTCGATTAAATCTCGATAAAGGTGAGACCTTTATTCTTTTTCCTATACACTTTCGATTTTATAATTTTTATTTTATTCATGTTGGGTCCATGAAAACTAAATATCGATCGATTTATCGATTTCTCGATTAAATCTCGATAAAGGTGAGACCTTTATTCTTTGTATTCATTTTCTCGATTTAATTTCTTAATTGTCACTTTATATTTCTTTGATTTTCACTTTTGGTCAATGAAAGTCAAAAAAATCGTTGATTATCGATTTATCGATTAAATCGTGATTAAGACGAGACCAACTCAAATTTTATGTCAATATTATATCTTGTCCATTTTATCTCAATTATTGTGTTATTCTTATTCATATCCATATTATATTCATATTCATGTTTATCTAATCATTTTTATTTGTTCAAACGCTTACTTCCCGATTAAAATACTCAACACATATTCAAATCATTTTCTTAATTAAATTGCGAAAGAATTGAATTCTTGAGGTCTAGCACTTCTTGGGTTCTTGAGTGACCACCATTGGGGCGCACGCCTTGGGTGGTGTGTCATTCGACCTTTCGCTCCTAAAACACTCGTCTTAACTATTTGGACAAAGGAATGCCATTGGAGTCTAGCATTCCACATGGTACTTTCGTTGTTCATCAAACAATATTTCATATATCAATTGAATGAAAAAGGTGTCGTTGGGATCTAGTATCCCAATAATGCCCCAATTAATTGGTTGCGAGGCCGACGTCCCGTTTATCGAATAATCGTCATTCTCCCTAAAAGACTTAACAAACCAAACCATTTCCAAACCAATTCTCGAGTCGTCGTCGAGCCACTCTTCAAAACATTCTCGTAAGTCGAGTGCCTTTTGCCTCGTCGTCAAATGCACACTTGCATTGTTCGTAGGATTTGTTACTAGGAGCACCCCTAGGGACTAGTATCGATTCTCACCTCTTTTCTCACCCAATTCAATTCGATCTTTTTCAAACCGTTTTCTTAATCAACTAACGAAAGGAGGATATTCTTAGAATCTAGCATTCCTTGGATCTTCGAATGAATAGCTCTTGAGGCACGCCCCTTGGGTTGTTATTCATTCACCCTTTCGTCTTAAAACACTTAATCTTTATCGAACATTTTTGCAATCAATCACAAAAGAACTGAGTTCTTGGAGTCTCGCATTCCTTGGATTCTTGAGTGTCTGCTCTCGAGGCACGCCCCTTGGGTTGTATGTTATTCAATCTTTCGTCTCCTAAAATTCAAACACTAACCCCTCTCTTTTCGTGGGCGTACCACGAACTACGACTGCTCTGATTATTTATTCTCATCCGAATAAAGATACGTAGGCACAAGATTGCGATGATCTTGGCGAGTTACCTTCCCTCCATCTTTCGTCTTCCCTTTATCCCTTCCCGTAGTCGAACTGCGATTGCTCTGATTTCTCATTCTCGTCCGAATGAACATACGTAGGCCCGAGGTCGCGATGATCTTGCCGGGTCACCCTATCCTAAAACCACCTCATTTCCCCTTAGTATCTTTTCCCTTTATCTTATCGTTTCGTATATATCGTTGAGAAGAAAACAAATAAGCTTAGATAATGCATTCCTCACAAATCGAACTAAGAGGTTCCCGTTGAGTACAACGGACGTGAGGGGGTGCGCGTACCTTCCCCTCACGTAACTGACTCCCGAACCCAAAATGTGGTTGCGACGACCATGTTCTTATCTTTCTCTTTAAAGGTTTTCTCGATATTTTCCTTTCCCTCTTTTGGGATAAATAAAGTTCGGTGGCGACTCTGTCGAACCGTTTTCCGCGCCTTTCGCGTGAAGGGTCGTGTCTTCAATGAAGCGATTTTTCGAGGTGCGACAGATAATAAAATAAATATTCAGTTATATGATTATTTAAGAACATAAACCTTGAACCCATGATAATTTTCTGCTCTTGCAATCTATCATATAAATTTTTGGCAAAGTAAATACAATTTTGCCAACCACATATTAAATAAACCTAAATTTTTTCTGCTCTTGCAATCTATCACATTGATAATTTTACTTTGTAAAATATCATGGCGCTCTAATTAAACATATAGGGTTTTACAACAACGTTTGGGTTTCTTGTGTGTATCATACGAGTTGAACTAATTAAGAGTTCAGAAAGAAAAAAAACTTTAGAAGGTAAAAATATGTCCCTCAATCATTTGTCAAGCAAGGGAGTCGGAAGGTCAAGCAAGGGAGAAGCTGAAGACGAGGAGGAATGGACAAGGGTCAAGGGTAAGAAATCGTTTGGTTCGAGTAGAAGATTGGACACTAAAGGATCACCAAAGGAGAAGATTCTTAAGGAGTCTTTGACAGTATTTTTCACAGAGTTCCCAGAGAAATACAGAGCTAAGGATCTCTATTTGATCTTTGAAAAACTCGGAGAAGTAGTGATATCACCCAAGAAGGATAAGTTGGGTAGACAGTTCAGTTTCGTTAGATTTTTCGAGGTCGGAGACGCAAGAAGTTTGGTTCTGAAGATGGATAACTTGTTTATAGAAGGCCAAAAAGTACATGCAAACCTTCCTAGGTTTCAGAGGGTAGTTGATAGAGCATTTCTAGAGTCGAAGAATCAAAAGGGTGACAGGTCAAAGGCGGAAGATAAATATTTTTTCCAAAAATCTAGTAGGAAAGTATATCATAACAGCTTCAGCAAAGGTGGTAAATCTTTTGCAGATGTAACTAGGGAGTCTAACTTTGTTTGTGATAGGATAAAGGTAAGGAAAGAGATGGTCGAAATTTGTTTTTTGAGGTTTCTAAGGAAGGTTTATCCAGGTTCGAAAAGGTGTACGTCGGAAAATTCCTGAATCCAGGTGCCACCTACAACGTGCAGAGAATTTTCCAGTCAGAAGTTTATTTTGCTTTGAAGGTGACCCCTTTAGGGGCAAACCTTTGCCTCCTGGAAGAGGATGAAAAAGGTGAAACGGATGCCCTTATTGAAGGTGCAAAGGATTGGCTTAGACAATGGTTTTCAGAAGTGACTGAGTGGAAAGAAGGTGTGATCGATATGGAAAGGCTAACATGGCTTCGTTGTTACGGGATACAGTGCCATGCTTGGTCTTCTTCTTTCTTCGAGTTACTAGCTTCAAAGGTGGGGAAGTTTATCTATTGTGACGTGGGCTCTGAAGATTTTTCGAAACTTGACGTGGCTAGTATCATGATAAGGACTTCTTGTGGTATACTTATCAACGAGTTGTTTCAAGGTAACATTAATGGTATGGTATACAAAATTAGAGTGGTGGAGGAGACCCTAGGACAATCTTCAAAGGTGGTTAAGAAAGAATAATCCCAAGAGAGTACCGGATCGGAACCTTCGTTCACAGACGGTGGGCAATGGTGGGAAGAAGAAGAAGGAACGTGTGGAAGAAGTGTAGCAGGGGTTGATGAGGTTTTTTGAGATGAAGTTGTTGATGTGACTTGTCAGAGAGATTCTATAGAAAAGGAGTTTTTTGTTCCTACTAAATTTGACAACGTAAAGGAGTCAATTCACAAAAGAAGAAAAAGGTTCTGGAGGAGTCATTATTAGCTGAGCAACCTTTTCCTGGGTCCGTAGGTTTTGGCGAATGGGAGATAGGCAATAGGGTTGCTGGCACGCCTGCTGTAGAGATAAATGTTGTGGACCCCATTGAACACCTTTCTGCGAATTTAAGTGTTCCTACTTGCAGAATAAATTGTGATGTTAGTTTTGATGGGCTAGTTAAAAACCAAAAGGCTAAGGCCCATAAGAAGTTGTCCAAGGTGGGTTGAAGAAAAAAGACTTCGAAGTTGAAGGTTCTGTAATTAGAAGATAGTTCGTCTGAAAGCATTTATGAGTTCTCAGAGGCCCAATCCCTTTCTTCGGTTCAAGTTGGGAAAATCAGTAGTAAGGAGGCTTTGATATCATTAGAAGAGATTTCTAGTAGCTTGAAGAGTAAATCAAGGGAGAGGGATGCCTCTTTGATCTCTATTCCTGTTCAATCATTTTCAAAAAGAGCTTGCAAGGATAGGAAGAATCAGAAGACAGAGAGGTTGTTGGCGTCAGAAGGGGGGAAGAAACTCGTTGCTTCTCAGTGACTGACTCTGAGGTAAACCAAGGGAATCTCAGATTCTGGAAGAAGATGGACTCCAAAGTTTCAAAAAAGGTATGGGATATCATTTCTACTCTAGGAATTGTAGGCGAAGGTAATCAGGGGAAATATGTTGATCAAATCTCTAGGATGAAGGATAGGGATAAAATTGGCAAGAGTAAGAGGGAGAATAAACAAGGGGTTAATCCATGAATATGTTATCGCTGAATTTGAGGGGGGGAGGTAATGTGACAAAGAGGAGGAGGATGGCTCATCTAATTCAATCGGGCAAAGATGACATTTGTTTCTTACAAGAAACCAAGTTGAATAATTTGGATGCTGGAACTATTTTTTCTTTCAGGGGAAAAGATTAGGTGGAGTGGTCAGAAAGGGGATCGGTCGGTCTTTCAGGAGGCTTACTGATTTTATTGAAGAAAAATTCTCTTAAGCTTTCTTTCAGTTTTGCTGGTCCTGGTTTCATAGGTTTTAACGCTGAATAGAAAGGGATAGACATTTTCCTAGTCAATGTTTATTCTCCTTGTTATTTTGGCTTTAAAAAAGGAGCTTTGGAGAGATTTAGTGGAGAGAAAGAGGAAGTTTAATCGGGGGAGTGAATCGCAGGAGGTGATTTCAATGCGGTTTCTAATAGATGCGAGAGAAGAGGCAAATGCTCTAATGGTAGAAGTTATGAATTGGAAGGTTTTTGTAAATTCATAGCAGATATTAATTGTATTGATGTTCCCTTAATTGGAGGTAAGTATACGTAGATTAACAGATCTGGTTCGGCTTCGAGCAGAATTGACAGGTTCTTGGTATCTGAAGAGCTTGCAGATAAATGGAATGTTGTGGGTCAATTTGTTGGAGCCAGAGATATTTCATATCGTTGTCCTATTTGGCTCAAAGCGAACATTGTGGATTGGGGTCCGAAGCCTTTCAAATTTAAAAATGGTTGGCTCTCTCACAAGGATTTCATGAATTTTGTTAAAGCGATTTGGAAGTCGTTCAAGATTTTGGGCAGAGGTAATTTTGTGTTAAAAGAGAAACTGAAAAGGCTCAAGGAACATTTGAAGAGGTGGAATAAGGAGGTTTATGGTTGGGTCGGCTTAAAAATTAATCAAGCGATTTCAGATTTGAACGATCTTGACTCTGAAGTTGCAAGTGCAGTAGGTCCAAACCATGTTGAGCTGGTCGAGAAAAGGGTTTCTGCGTCAAATCTTGTGTGGAACAGTTTATGTTTGAAAGAGGCTCTACTGCGACAGATGTCTCGTGCTCTATGGCTCAAAGAAAGTGATAACAACTTGAGGTTCTTCCACTGTGTTATGGAAGGAAGGTATAAAAGAAACTTCTTATCCTTTATAGATACTGACAATGGTAGAAAGGAAGATGTCCTGGGCGTAAGATTGAAGGTCACTAGGTATTTCAGAGTCAATTTTCAGGAGGAGGCCTATTCTAGGCCTGTTCTTGATGGTGTTCATATGGGGAGACTGTCAGAATCAGATAGAAGAGTCTTAGAGGTTCAGTTTTCTTACGAGGAAATTAAGGATGCGGTTTGGAACTATGAAGGATCAAAAAGTCCAGAACCTACGGTTATTCGCTTAGTTTCTTATAGAATTGTTGGGAGATTGTTAAGGAGGATGTGGTGAGATTTGTTAATAATTTTCATTCTAATTCTACTCTTTCTAAGGCTGCTACTTCATCGTTCCTTATGTTAGTTCCGAAGATCAAAACCCCTATTCTTCTGAGTAACTATAGGCCTATTTGTCTGGTCAATATTTTCCAGAAAATCCTCTCGAAGGTGTTAGCGAACCGGTTGAATAAAGTCATTGGTAGTGTTGTTTCTAAAGATCAAACGGCTTTTGTGTAAGGCAGAAACATGCTAGACAGTGTGGTGGTTTTTAATGAGATTATAGATTATGCGAAACGTTTCAAGAAAGAATATTTTGTAATGAAGGCGGATTTCGAAAGGGCTTACGATTGTGTAAGTTGGAATTTCTTAAGATACTTACTTCGAAAGATGAATTTTGGTAGTTATTGGCAGAATTGGCGAAAGTCCTAGAAGAAGATTCATGTGGAAGCAGGTTATTGAAGGTCTTAGGAAAAGGTAGCTATTTGGAAAGGAAAACATCTCACTACAGGGGGCAGGGTGACTTTAATCAATGCGGTTTTGAACGCCATTCCCTCGTTTACCTTATAGTTTTATTAGGCTCCGGCTTGCGTCATTAAGAAGATAATAAAGATCCAATCAAACTTTTTGTGGGGAGGATGCGAGTCGAAGAAGGTTATACACTGGGTCAGTTGGAAGAAGGTTTTTCGTCCTAAAGAAAGTGGAGGGCTTGGCATCAAGGATGTGTCTCAGTAAAACAGGGCGCTGATGTTGAAGTGGAAGTGGCGTTGTATGACGGAACCGGATGCGACTTGGGCAGGGATTTTGAAGTACAGATACGACATGAATTTTAATACTTTAGGAAATGCTATTCTTCTGTTGGATGGAAATAGACTTAGTAAAGTTGACTCTATTTGGTGGAGTGACTTGATGTTAATCGGGACTGGTAAAAATAGTAATGAAGATTTATTCGGCAAATCTGTTAGAGGTCTATTAGGTGATGGTGGCACCATTCAGATTTGGCAGAGCATTTGGCTGGGAGACTCTCCTCTTAAGGAGGTTTTCCAAATTTATTTCTCTCTTTTCAGAACCAGTTTGGTTGAATGCGGGATTACGGTTGTGCTGTTGGCTCTGGTTGGATGTGGAGCTGTCTGATTCCTTCTTTTTCCGCTGGTTTAATCGAGTTCATTGAATTTCAGGAGATTGAGAAGACCCTTTCAAGCGTGGCCATGGATACTTGAAAGTCGGATGGGTTGTTGTGGGTAGGTGGAGAGGATACGGATTTTTTTGTTCGCGACTGTTATTTCAAGTTGATGCATGACCAGTCGTTGCAACCGTTGAATGACGATGTGAAGGCAGCTTCGACAATGTTATGGAGCGCAAAACTCCCATCTAGGATTCAGATTTTCACTTGGAGAGTATTGTGGGATAGAATCGCTTCAAAACATCAACTGGGGAAAAGAGGTGTTATCGAGGAGGGTTCTGGATTGATCTGTGGAGGGTGTGAAACTAAGGTTGAAACATCTTTTCATATGTTCTTTGATTGTTCCTTTGCTTTCAATGTTTAGAGAGGGATAAAGTTATGGCTGGGAGTTAAACTACTGCAAATTTTTTTATCAATTTTGAGAATTCTTTGAAGAAGGTTTGTCGTAGAAGTGTAGGATTCATCATTTGTGTTTTTACTGTATGGAGCATTTGGAGATGCCGTGATAATAATGTCTTCAGTAATGCTCATTATAGTGCTTTAGAAGCTCTTAATAACGTTAAGTACTTGACTTGGAGATGGTTAATTTTTGTTTCAGTTTTAAGCCAAGATTGCTGTTATCAGGACTGGTATATTTCTCCAGTTAACTGTGTAATCCGAAGGCGTTAATCGGGTGATTCGTTCTGTGTAGCTCTCGTTCTTGGTCGTTGTTGGTTCTGGTCGCGCATTGCTTGCTGTCAGTGGCTATTTAGAGGTGGTTTTGAGTGTGGTTGATGTTCTTTATATTGTAGCTTGTTGGGAGATCTTTTTTTGCTTTGTGTTTTTTCTGCAGTGGTTTTTTCCTTCTGGTTTTGTTGCTGCAGTTTAGGAGTTTTTTGGCAGCTTTTATTTTGGCCCTGTTTTCTATGTTTTTTGGTTCTATTGGCCTTTTAGGTGCCTTTGTTCTGGTTTTGTGAACTCTGGTTGTATTAGCATTTCTTATGCCTTCTTTCTTTAGTTCAATAAAATCTCTTGCCTATTAAAAAAAATCAAATATGTTATATTTAGAATGCTTTTATAATGAGGGTTTCACGAGGATCATTAATGACAGTGTCTTGACTATTAATACTCATTAAATGGACGATAAAGATTTGTTTAAGGACAGTGACGAAACTGAATAAACACGCTTATAATTTACTTTAGTTATTACTCAAAATCGAGGTAAAATGTGTTTCTTTTTATATAAAAAATAATAAAATATGTTCCAACCCAAGCCACATACCTCTCGGTTGCAGATAAAAACTAATAGAAAAAAAGTTGCAGATTAAAACAATCAATTAATCCATTAACAATCCAATAAATCTTCTTAAAAAAATTCAATTCAATTCATCAATTAAGGATAAAATTCTTCTGATTAATCCATTAACCTCTTTATAATGGACGTATATCCATCCATAAAAAATGTTTATATTTTAAATTTTATAAAACTATTTTTTCAAAATAATTTTTTTCAATAATTTTTCTCTATTTCTCTCAAAATCCATAACGAGTCTTTTAAATAATTGTTTTTATTAATTTCTCTCTATTAAATTTCTCTCTGTATAATTAACAAAAACTAAAAGTAGTAAAATATAATAATTCACTTTCTTAAAAAAATATTTGTAATCAATAATTAACGTGCAGTAATGTAATATAAAGTAATTGTATAAAATAGTAACAATAATAACAACACCTTAATAATTAACATGCAATAATACTAATGAATAATGAATGTGTATAAACTAATGGTAAAAGGCATTAAATGGAAAAGATTGGTTCAACAACTACTATGATCGAAATTAAATAAATTTAGATAGTAAAATCATTAATCTGATTTTGGTCATTAAAATTAACTTTCCGATAAAAGAAAATATCAATAAATTCTCAATACTATATTTTGAATCATACTGCTAAAAAAATTATCTCAAATAAAATGTAAAAACAATAAAACTGTAGTATAAAAATACGAAAGCAATTCAGAAAATAAAATAGATTTTTTTAATTATAATAGTTTTTATAAAAAAATACGAGAGAAAATTATGTTTTTTTTAATTATTTTTAATAATATATAATTTTTTAAATAATAAAATATTTTTTATTATAAAAATGATCCAATAAATTTAAAAAATTTAGTAAATGAATTGGATCAATTCATATTTTAATAAGATGGATTGAATCCAATCTATTAATTAATTTTATGAGTAATTGATAGATTCGATAGATTTTTTATTAGAATTATTGAATAAATTTTTACTTAATAGATCTAATTGCTACCCTACTCATATTGGTATCACTTATGTTACTAACTCTAAGCACTTCAGTACAAAATCTAATGAATGAGAAAACATAACCTGCTTAAGCAAAGCATTGAGCATGATGGAAATAGAATATCTGATTAAAAAGAAACAACGTAAAAAAAACCAACAAAAATCAGAACATATCTAGTCCTAACAAAAGACTCCCACACTAACCTGACTCCTAAAACTCCACCAAATTACAAAAGAAGAACATGTTTTTTAACAGAATTCACATGCTCCCTATCATTCCTGCCCTTAAGTTCTAAACATGGAAAAAAAAAAGAAAAATAGCAAGGAAAAGTATGGGATATTTCAGCTATAAAAATCAAGTGACATCTTTAACCAATGGTAAAAATTACCAAAATGTTTCTTGGATGTGCTTAAGGACCTCCACCTCCAAGATGTTTGTATGATCCCCATAAACATTTCCTTAAGTTCCGCGACGTAATCGTTGAAAATCACTTGATTTCTATACCTCCAAATACTCCAACAGGAGATGAGCCAAAAGAAACATGACGGCTTGCTCAGTCCTGGATGGTTTGCCCAGTGTAGGAATGTTTCAGAGCAGTTTATTCCTTCATTATAATGTACACCTAACCAAGTCTCTATCTCTTTCCAAAGTTGTTTCGATTTGGGACAATTAAGGAAGATATGAGTTGTATCTTCCATGACTTGGAAGCAAAACACACAAGCCATTTGGTGATGGTCTGTTATGATACCTCTGTTAACGAGATTGTCGCGTGTCGGTAACATGTTTAAGCGCAATCTCCAGCCAAATATCTTAATCTTCAAGGGAACACCAACTTTCCAAAGCTTGTCTATTGCCTCCTTTGTTATGCTGTCTATCACTACTTCTTCCGTGTTCTTAGACAGGATTTTAAATAACCTTGTTTCACACTGTATTTATTATCATTTCCTTTTGGCCAGATGCTCAAATCTTCCTCATTAGCATCGATGTCCACCTCATTTAACAGTTGATACAAATCTGTTACGGTATCATCGCCTTCTTCCACCAAAAATACTTGCTTACCAAGTAAATCCCACAACCATCTATTTTCACTCCAAACAACGGTGGTGCTTGATACATTCCATGACTAATAAAATATGAATAATGGGTGAAGTTTTTTTAGGATGTGAATCACCTTATTTCAAGAGTAGGTTTTTTTATATTTATTCTAAATTATAGTTTTTGAATTGAATCTAATCTAATGATTAAATGTGTCTTTTACTTAATTGTCCATTAAATTATATTCAATTCAAAGACTATGATTTGTAGTAAGTTAAAAAAACTTACTTTTAGAGTAAATTGATTTCCACTTATATATATATATATATATATATATATATATATATATATATATATATATATATATATATATAAATTAAAGGTAGTGCACTGTCAGTGTAAACTAGTTTTACACCTTCATCCAATAGAATTATAACATTCTTCCATGTCATATCAATATTTTACAATTAAACGTGTGACTTGGCAGGATACACGTCTGTGATTGGTTGACAGTGTAAAAATATTTTACACTGTCAGTGCATATTCTTTTATATATATATGTATAGCCAACCCCGAAAATTTGGAGGCCCTAGTCAAATTTTAAAAATTGATCACGATAAAAAGGAAGGTAAATTTTTTTAAAAAAAATAATTTATTTAAATAGTAAAAGTGTAGATACTAAGAGTTGAACCATGTGCCTTTAAATCAAAAACAAGTTTTTTTTACCATTATGTCAACTAGCTTACATTACAAATAAAATTCAACAACTAATATTTATATATTTATTTCAGATTTATAACTTATAAAAAATAATTTGGAGGCCCCTATTTTTTGAAGGCCCTGGGCTGTAGGCCGCCTTACCCGTGCCCAAGACCGGCCATATATATATACCACATAATCTGATGGAGAATGAATATCAACATAAACTAAATCTTGTACTAAAGCAAAAAAGAGGTAAGAAGGTTAATGAGGAAGCTCAAAATCGCGGAGTTAATGGAAAGTTGAAAGAAATTATGGCATGTCAAAACTCACAAAATGTCTTCTTAGAATCTATTAGAAGATGTATTATCATAAAAATATTCCAGATTCAGCATAAGAAAGCATACACTTAGTTGTGGGTGCAGGAACAGTTGTTTATTGATGATATTTCTCTCTGAAATCCCACGTTGATTTTTTTTTTAACAAATATGATTATATTTATATACTTTATTTGTACAAGGCTAATTGTTATATTAGTTTTTTTTTTTTTTTTTTTTAGTGTTTTTTAATGCACCACCCAAGTTTCTTAAGCACCATGTGAAATTATTTTTTTGCCTCCTAATTCCGGATGTGCACATCCAGACGCACCGGAACCTTAAAAATTAAGAACTTTTACCGGATGTACATATCCGGTGTATATCCGGGTCTGTATATCCGGACAATATTCTGAAATATTTAAAGCTGCATGATCACTCCCCCCTTCCCATAATCAACCTTCTTCTTCCACACTCACTCAAAAAACCCTATTTCATCAATCCCATTTCTCACTCAAAAAGTTCAAATTTTTGGTGCAACAAATCAAAGGGAGTAAGGAAACACTGAATTTCAGGTAAACATTAAATTTCATCCACTACATTGCTCACATTATCAATCTACATTTTTTGGAAAATAAGTTACGCTACTTCCGGATGTGCACATCCAGAACAAATTGAGCATGAACATTTCCGGATATGCAGATCCGGAAACATGCATGAGCCAATTAATTTAAGTTTTCAGCATTTTTGAATAAATCTTATTTATACATATTAATGGTTCTATTCTTGTTTATAAATAGAGATGGTGCATCCCGATAACATGGCAAAAGAATTAGTTGCGCCGATTTCCTCGAAAGATGAAGGTATGCTCGTAAAGTCGGTTGATGTCGGCGGTGACTTTAACAACAAGCAAGACTTTGATGATCGTGAAAGCATGATTGCATACATTCGTAGGACGGCTATTGAGCTCGGCTTCGGTGTAAATATCGGGAGATCGGATAATGGGTCGGATAGAAGAAAAGCTTTTGTAATTTTAGGGTGCGAAAGAAGCGGAAAATATCAAGCACCTCTACGGAAGTTAAAGAAAGACGAGACCGGTACTAGAAGATGTGAGTGCCCTTTTAAGATTGGTGGTTACATGTTAGTTTCCAAGAAATGGAGATTTACCGTTCGTTGTGGTATACATAACCACGAAATGTGCTCAAAGCTACAAGGTCATCCAAGTGTATGCCGGCTCAAGGCGAAAGAGAAGACATGTATAGCCGACATGACCTTGAACCTTGTCCAACCGAAGAATATACTTGCGACGTTGAAACGGAAAGAACCCGAAAATGTTGCAAACATAAAGCAAGTGTATAACATTCGGTATCAAACGAACAAGGCAATTAGGGGAGATAGGAGTGAGATGCAACAACTGTTGAAAGTGTTGGAGGACAACGTTTACGTGTCTCGGTACAGATATCGCGATGATGGAATTACGGTCCGAGATATTTTTTGGACTCATCCGGATTCCATCAAGTTGTTCAACACGTTCTCGACAGTGCTCATTCTCGATAGCACCTACAAGACAAACAAGTATCGTCTTCCATTGTTTGAGATGGTTGGCGTTACATCTACGGATAAGACATATGTCGTCGGCTTTGCCTTTTTGGAGTGTGAGAAAGAGGACAATTTCACGTGGGCGTTGGAGACGTGTCGGTCACTTTTGAAGAAACATGTTCAAATGCCAAAAGCAATTGTTACGGACCGCGACAACGCCTTGATGAATGCGGTTGCAAAGGTCTTTCCTTCTTCCAATGCACTACTTTGTCGATTTCACATAACAAAGAATGTGCGAAGTCGGGTTAAAACCGCGGTGGGTGCGAAGCAAGTGGAGTCGGAAGACGGAAAAGTGGTCAAGTCGGGTGTCATTATAGAGAAAATTATGGATGCATGGACTCATATTCTAAATTCTTCCACAACGGAATTATATGCCGATTCGATCATTAAATTCCAGAAAGTGTGTGAACGGTACCCCGCTTTGTTGAAATATGTTGAATCCACCATTCTTGATCAAGTGAAAGAAAAGATTGTTTGTGCGTGGACCGATAACGTACGACATCTTGGAAACACTACCACCAATAGAGTTGAGTCGGCACATGCCACTTTGAAGAATTGGTTGAGAAATAGCAAGGGGGATTTATGTCGGGATTGGGACTCCGTGCATCTAATGATCAAAAACCAACACAATGAGATACAAACCACTTTCGGTCGGAGCATCACAGTTTTGGAACATCGGTTTAAAGGTAACTTCCTCTACTCTCGATTGATCGGCAACATGTCTCGGGCGGGCTTGGGCTATGTTTTTCACGAGGCCAACCGAGCCGAAACGGTAGGTTCCGATAGTGCAAAGTGTGGTTGCACTATTGTGAAAACCTACGGTCTTCCTTGTGCTTGTGCCATTGCTAAAAAGTTGAAACTAGGTGACCCAATACAAATTGACGAAGTTTGCCCTCATTGGATGAGACTTAGTTTTGATGATGATGCTTGTAAGGAAGGAGATAAACCCGATATCTCTATTTTGGCCGAATTGGAAGCGATTCAAAAGAGATTTTCGAAGGCCGACGACAATATGAAGCTACACCTCAAAGAAGAGTTGAGGAAGATTGCCTTCCTCGAAACAACCGCAATGATACCTCCGTCTCAACCGGTTAAGACAAAGGGTGCTCCGAAGAAGTTGAAGCCTACACCAAATGACAACTCAACAACTCGGTATCCTTCGTATTATGAGCACGTTGACCAAATCTTTCCGGAGTCTCCGACTCCTAAATCTCTACGAAGTGTCGTGAAAGGAGCTCGCATTTCCAAACCGGCTCCGACACCGATTCCACGAGATGCGACTCCGACTCCAACTACATGTATGATTTCCTTTATTGACGAGATGCCGGTTTTTATGCACAAGCATATCGACGGTATAATCGATGTTGTAGGGGATGGTAATTGCGGTTACCGAGCCGTGTCGGCTATACTCGGTAAAGGAGAGGAAGGCCATGCACTTGTACGTCATCAACTTATCCTAGAGTTGGAGACGCATAAAGAAGCATACTTGCGTCTATATGGAAATCAAGAAAATTACAACAAGGTTCACGAGTCACTTGTTCCGTGGTTGAGTGGTCCGGCACCGGTATCGAAATGGATGAGCTTCCCCGAGATGGGTCATCTTATAGCATGCGCCTACGATATGGTGTGTATCGACTTGACGAGATACGGATTTTCGGAAACCTTTTTCCCACTACACACCGCACCTCCGTCGAATCCAAATGATCGTATCATGTGTATCGGATGGCTTGCGAAATCAAGACATTTCGTACAAGTTATCTTGAAACCCGGATGCCCGATGCCACCTAAATCACCGCAATGGGCGACGCATGCAACCGCAATTGCCGAGTCTTGGCCGGATAATTTTGTCGAAAGGCAGCTTGAATTCGAAAGATTGCACGCAATTGAAAAGGCATCAAATGCGGAAAAATCGAAAGTTCTAGCTCCAATAGATTTAGACGGAGAATTTTGCTTTAACTCTTTTGTATAAGCATACGACACAATGTACATTATTGAAGTGAAATATATTGTATTTTTATCCATATGTCTTTTTAATACACTTACGAATTTTATTGCACTGCATAAGCTGCTCAATTCTGGTTTAAAATTGTATCAGTAAAACATTCTGATTTGCAGATCCGGACAACTTCCGGATGTGCACATCCGGAAGTAATATTGGTAGGGTTTGCCCGGATTTGCACATCCGGAACTAACTTGGGCAGAAATAACTTTACCCTAACTTTTCTATAAATTAGGGGTTTCATTTGATATCTTTCACAAAACCTCAAAATGTCTCAATTGTATCAAATCAAATTCCGTTGGTATGCCGCAAGTGTCTCCTTCACCGACGGCAAAACACGCGGTCAAAAGTTTACGATAACGAGAGACATCCCCCTCGACCAAATCATTGACGACATCGAACATCTCCTACCTTACGGAGACAAACGGAAGGTTGCGAAGCTTCAGTATCGTTCACCTTCGGTTGACAACAAAGGGAACGTCGCTTACATCCTTGTTGAGCTCAAGAACCAAGACGATGTTAGAGCGATGTGGCAAACTTATTTGGGTTACGAGGAACAATTCCCGATCGAGTTCGAGGCGACCGTCAAAATCCGAAGAACGGTCGGTGACATCTTAGAGATGTGCAAGCGTCCACCGGGTTATTGATCTTGTAATATTTAAATTTCTGTCGATCCCATGCCAATTTTCTCAATGTAATCCCGATTTTATTTTATGAATGTGAGAAACATTTCTGGTTTTGGTGTTCTGCTTCAGCATTTGTTCCGGATTTGCAAATAAGATCTTTTACCGGATGTGCACATCCGGGAAAAAATGTAAATTTTAAAAAAATTGGTGCGTCCGGATGTGCACATCCGGAATAAAGGGGCAAAACCGAAAATTCAGTTGGTGCCTAAGAAACAAGGGTGGTGTAATAAGAAATACTCCTTTTTTTTAGCATTTAACTTGTCATCTTCATCGGACCTGATATCCCCAAATTCAATTAATAGACAATATTAATCTTGAAATGTTTTTATTTATTTTCAAAATCTACCAAATATTTGCGGAAATTTCAAATTGTTTGAACCATATTGAAAATTTCAAATTCTCTACTGAAAAATTCTAAAATCAATTAGAATTTTATCGAAAATTTTAAATTTGTGTGCAAATCAGTTGAATTTGTAGATTCAATTTCAGAACTTTTGGTATTTTTAAATACATGTTTTTCCGAAATTTTCAGAATTTCCGATACTTTCATATGCATTTTTCCGGAAAGTTTAGCATTTCCGACACTTTAAAAAAATAGATTTTTTTCGTAAATTTCATTATTTCTAGTAAAATAAGGAAAATTTCAAAATTTTCGAAATTTAACTACTTTTTTTTTTTTTGCAGTGAAATACAGGGGAAATGACATTACTATTGCAGGCAGATCACAGATAGAGCGACAACCCAAGTTAAGGCTGCTGAGGCTGAGTCTTCCAAGCTAAGGGTTGGACGAGTAGTTCCAACCGGTTCACACTGGAAACGGTTAGTTGAGTAGGGAAGTTCTGCGCACCCCATAGCACATGACGTCGAGCGGTGAGATCAGACAAGCAGATCAAAGATGATGTTGAGGCTGCTCATGCTCAGGAGGTGTAGGTTCAAGATGTTCATGACCCAACGGTTGAGACAGATGTGATACATGTTGCTATTGAGGTTGCTTCTGAGGTGGCAGATGAGGCGGACCAACCAGATGCCCCTATTACAGACACTACGCCAAAATTACTCTTTGGCAGCACTACATAGGCAGCGCTTTATTACAAAAGCGCTGCTATAAGTTAAAAAATTTAGAAAACACGGAAACTGTTCACTTAGAAAAATAAAAACGCGTATAAATATAAGACCATAGACAGCACTTTTGAGGAAAGCGCTTTCTAAGGTCTTATAAATTAAAAAAAAAAAATTAAAGGAAAATATTAGACAGCGCTTTACTCAAAAGCGTTGTCTAAGGTCTTATAAATTAAAAAAAAATAAAATCAAAAGCGCTGTCTAAGGCCCATATGAGACAGCGCTTTCAAAAGCGCTTTCTAAGGCCCACCTTAGACAGCGCTTTCATTCAAAGCGCTGTCTAAGGTCTTTTTAATTAAAATAAAGATTGAAACTGTATCAGATTAAAATAAAGATGGCGGAAGAACCACAATATGCCCTAAAACGTAAATACGAAGACCAACCCACCGCCACCGACATTGAAATCGAAGTCGCAAACGCTAAACAGCGAGCTCAAGAAGTCGCCGCTCGGCTCCTCAGTGTCACCGGTGGCGCTCCTCCACTTTCTTTCTATCCTAAACGTTCCAAGTCTGATAACGGTGCTCCGCAGTCTGGATTCGATTCTTACGATTTGAAGCCGCAATATTCAGCTGGTTCTTATGGTGGTTCTAGTAAGAAGATTGAGATACCTAATGGGAGGGTTGGGGTTCTTATTGGGAAAGGAGGTGAAACTATTAAGTATCTTCAGTTGCAGTCTGGGGCTAAGATTCAGGTTACTCGGGATATGGATGCGGATCCTAATTCTACTACGAGGATGGTTGAGCTTACGGGGACTTTTGATGCTGTTGCTTCTGCTGAGAAACTCATCAATGAAGTCCTTGCTGAGGTTTGTTTTCAATTTATATCAAGTAGTAGATTTTGTAGTAGAAACTCATCAATGAAACTCATCAATGTAGTCTGTTAATGAAATATCACTGATAAGAGATGTTTTGAACAGATTTTGTAACTTTAGTATGAATTTTTTCATGAATGAATTTGCTTGAATGATATTCAAATTCGAATGGCTTTAATTGTAACCTGTTAATGAAGCATCATTGATGATAGTTGTTTTCTACTATTTTTTTTTACTGTAATAGGTAGTGTTTTTTATGATAACTTGCTCAATTGATATTCAAATGGGCGTAAGTGTAAGCTGTTAATGGAACATCACTGATAAGAGTTGCTTCTTTACTAGGCTGAAGCTGGGGCTTCTGCCGGTGGTACTAGACGGATGGCTGCACAATCTGGGGGTGATGAGTTTTCGATGCAAATCCCAAACAATAAGGTGTGCAAAGTTGCTCGAAATATGTGCACGCATGTACTTTCTACAGTGTTTTGTTTATAGTTGATTTGGTTTCTTAGGTCGGCCTTATAATTGGTAAAGGAGGAGAAACAATTAAGAGTTAGAGTGAAATCGAGCATCGGAAGAGATGGGAGGAGGACACGGCCACGGCGGTACAACCTACAAAGGCGTAACCATTCATCAACCTAAGCGCTGGCACACCGTCACCGGCAAAGGCTCGTGCGATGTCATGTGGTATGTTCATCATCTTCTCTTTCCATCCCTTACCCTAATTTCTCAATTTCGTTAATCGATTTCTCGATATTCATCTTTTTGTTTAAATTAATTGTTTTTGTTATGTTTTGGGTGATGTACAGGGCAAAGCAAGATGCTCCTGTTGTACTGGTAACACTCAACAATTTTCATTGTAAATTATTGTGTATAATGTTATTTCAGTTTTTTTGATTGATTTATTCGATTTTACCTCAGGGCTGGAGGCATCCCTGGGAGGGTCATGATGATCACGGAAGCGACCATTAATTTTCTTAGGTACTTCTGGTCTTAATAATTGGTTATTGCATGGTTTACAATTCAATTTTAGTAGGTTAGGCACGTAATTTTTAATGTTAGATACATTGGCGATACACGATTCAAGTCATATATCAAATGAAAAATGACATGTGTTCGCTGAACCAAGTTTAGGTAGTGATTTGTTAGAATGAATCGGGATTCAAGATGATATTTTTATGTCCTAGTTGCCACACACTAGAGATTCGTATGAATTGGGTTCAATTCAGTTTCCAATCAAGATACGACTCTAATGTCTCATTAAGACGCTTATAACCATGATTTATACACCTAATGCATCTAGGACTAGAAAGGTTTGGCAGATGGAGCCGGTGACGTTTCAAATTTTGGGTTATTTTATATTAGAGTTTCACACGATGATCCGGTTCCCTTTTTATGTTATACCTGATTTAACCGCTTAGTCAGTACTTTTAAATTATTATTTGTTGGCTTGCCTCCTGGGATTATGTTATGTAATACTAATTGATGATTTAGTACTTACTGTATCTTGCTTCTTCCAAGGACTTATACTAAACTTCTACAAAACGGCTTTTGTGTATTTGATAAGAAATGGTATTGTTCACTGTCATCGATTTTCATATGGTGTGCCTTTTTTGATGAAGCAAGCACAATTAAGTTTTATCCCTCTTCATTTCAACATGTACAAAAGAGTGGTTTTTAATTCATTCCTATTTAGTAAAGAACGTGTACTGTATATGAGATGATTTGTACAGAGAAGAATTTGAATATTGATATTCTCTACAAAAAAAAAGATCTTGCATACTGGTGATAACATATGGATTGATTTCTTGTGGCAGGCTGCATCTACAAAAACAGGAACATCAGAAGTTGAAGAATCTGTGTTCCTGAATGCGCGTTAATCAAATGGTTACTTTGTTTCATTCAATAAATTGTGGCTATAAAAGTTTTTTTACATGATTCCATGAACATAGCTATGTTTGAGCACCTTACTTGTTAACTTGGATGAAGGTTTATGGTAGTTGTTGTTTAGACTATGTTTTGTGCGAGAACTTTATGTTAATATATTGAATTTGTGTCAACTATGACAAGGTTGTGCATGTGAGTTAATAACAACACAATACTACAGTACATTATGTGTAGAATTGTCATTGAATCAATCCTACTCGGTTGGACAACATACCCGGTTATGAAAAAATGTATTGACACGTAAGTGAGATTGTTCTAAATATGAATGTGTATATTTATTTGTTTGTTTATTTATTTATGTGAATTGTTCTAAATATTCATTTATATTTTATTAGCGTTATACAAGCTTTCCGAGCACTACGAGATGACCAAGTACCAAAGAGGAGAGTCAACCCCATTACATGGAATACAGTGAAGGTATATTAATTATCACATGTTTTATTATATTAGTGATGCTACTTGATAAAACTTAGGATTTATCCATATTTTCTTTTCATTTGTAGTATCCTCGGCAACGTAATGAAATAGATTGCGGATATTTCATGTTGAGGTTTATGAGAGACACTCTTTTTTTGGATCGAATAGAGATTCCATCCGATGTATGTATTTCTAACTTATGAGTTATTTTAATATTTAACACATATCTCTCATATAATGAAATAGTTAAAACTAAATCAAACTATGTTATATTATTATGTAGTACTTTGAAGAATGCAAGTGTGCTCATTACTCAGTTTCTCAATTGGATGAAATTAAAGAGGATTGATGTCAATACATTATGGAGCTCGGAATTTTATCAGGTATAATATTGTACTCTTACTTTAATTGATGAGAATTTAAATATGTGTAACTTTCTAACTATAGACATTGTTGATGTATTCTTTTAATTGAATTACAATCTTTGTGTTCTTTCAGGACCTATGTAGATTTGAAGCAATGCTTTGGTTGGATGCAAAAGTACTAGTATAAGTAATATGTACATTTGTAGAAAAAATGTAATGATTTGTAATTATAAATTGGTGTGTATATATATATATATATATATTGGTTTGAATTGCCAATTGTTTTGGATATATAATTTTGGTGTAAATTGGTACATTTAAATAGGCCAAATTGGATTGATTTGAATCTCCAAATTGTGGTATTTTTCTGGAAAAAAATTGGTTGAAAAACAGGTCAAATTCTGGTTGAAAAACCTGGTAAAAATTGTGCTTTTAAAAAATTTATATACAAATTTTCGTATATCTTAGACAGCGCTTTACACTAAAAGCGCTGTCTAAGGTGGGGCTTAGAAAGCGTTGTCTAATGGTACCATAGACAGCGCTTTTCATTAAATATACCCCCCTTTAGACAGCGCTTTTGGTATTACCCAAAACGCTGTCTAAACCTTTAGCAGCGCAGGTTTAGACAGCGCTTAAAAGCGCTGTCTAAGGTCAAAAAAAGCGCTGTCTAAGGTCTTGTTTGGCGTAGTGAGATGAGGTGGTCCAGCCAGATGCCCCTGTTATTAATAAGTTGGTTGTCACAGATAAGGGTGTCAACGGGGCAGAGAATATGTGGAGGATGCGTCCCCGTTCCCCGCGCGTCCCCCAATTTTTCCCCATCCCCATCCGCGATCCCCACCACGGGGGAATATTTTTCCCCATCCCCATCCCCACGGATCCCCACGGTATCCACGAAGATCCACAAATTTCAAATTTCAAATTTCAAATCACTTTAGAAACATATTGAAAAAAGAGACAAAGAGAGTATCAAAATTTGAAAAAAACAGATAGAGAGAGTGTAAATACCACAATGATGATTATTGTTGCGTTGATGAGAAATTTAGAATAAACAAAAGAGAGTGATAGTTGTGATGATGATGAGAACAGAGGAGAGGAGGAATGGAGAAGACAAATAGTTTTGAGAAAAAAACTCTTCTAAGACGAAGAAGAAGAAGAATAAGAGACGTTTAACATTGTAATTTGTATATGCATCGTTCACTTTTCTAGGATTAGTAAATAAAATCTTCACTAATGACTAATAAGTAATGACTCTTTATTTCCCAATAATATAATAACTTTTTTTATAAAAAAATGTACAGTTACATAATTATTATATTTTATATAATATTATAAATATAAAGAGAATAATTAATAATATGGTCGGATTCAGGGAATCCACGGGGCAGAGGGTATTTCCCCGATCCCCGCCCCGAAGTTTCATCGGGGCAATTTTTACCTCCATCCCCGTCCCCGTGGAGGAAAAAAACTCTGACTTCGGAGCTCCGAAAAGATAATCCCCACGGGGATCCCCGTTAACAGATGCAAATTGACATCCCTAGTCACATATCTGGTCCCTTATGCTACTGCTGACATAGAGGTTACGACTCCGTCAACGGAGCTGTCTGTGCACACATATGGAGCATTCCCAGCAGGACCCATTGACCGATCGATGCTTACTAAGTATGGTGACCATGTGGCATACCAACTATGGTAGGGAGAGGTATATATTTTATGTTTAACTTTAATTTATTCATTATTGTTCCATGAAAGCTAACTACTAATGTTTTTAAAATATGTTTGTTACAGAACCGTCCCACGTTGAAGGTGACATCATACATGCCGAAGATGAAGAACATCCCCAAGACTCTTATGCATGAGCAGGTCAAAAGAATTGTACATGATTTTGGTCTCCTCTCATTTTCCAACTACTCACTTACCATGCTATTACGTATATTATTTGGTCTCTTGAGCAAGTTAGACATTATTGTTATTTTTATGTATTATTTGTATATTATTTGTATATTACGTGTAACACACTCAGACATCTACACAAAACTTTTTATTAGATAACGTTTTGGATCTTCAATTGATGCAAGATGAAAATAATTTAACATTTGACAAAGGATTACATAACTTGAACATAACTTAATAAAATGATAATAAATAAGAAAACCTAAACACTACCAGATGATTCTGGACGTTTCATCATCTTAATGATTTCGTTGGCAGATCTTGAAATCTTCGCATCTAACTCAATCAACCCATTTGTTAGCCTACGGAGAAATGATCTCCACATAACCGCCACATCTTCATCGGTCTTCAACTCAATAAGGTTGTATTTCATCCTTCCATTAGTATCAATCCAATCTTCACGAAACTCGATCTTTCTCACCTTTCTGTTATCAGAATCAGTCAAAAACTCATTCACCTTGGATGTCAATGCGGTGAGAGATGTGGTGTTATCCGGAAGCCGAAATTCTTCGCGAGGTGAAGTTTCGTTGAAATACACTTCTGCCTTAATCTAAATTTGAGGAAGAGGAATTTTGAGATGGTCGGTGTAATCACAGCCGTCCAAAACTGTCGGTAAAATCCTAACCGTTTAAAATATCATGAAATTAAACTATTAGAAATTTCACTTTGGTTGAAATTTCTGGTAAAACATGGTACTTTTAACATTTCTGATAAAAT
Organism: Lathyrus tuberosus; assembly: GCA_022829125.1. Lineage (NCBI taxonomy): Eukaryota > Viridiplantae > Streptophyta > Magnoliopsida > Fabales > Fabaceae > Lathyrus > Lathyrus tuberosus. The sequence continues at coordinate 11,995,873 of JALAZF010000102.1, forward strand.
TGCAGACTCTTGGACTTTTCAGAATTTTCGATAAATTCTAAATACACTACTGAAAATTTTGTTGGTGGTGGAAATTTTGAATTGGCTATCGAAAATTTTGTAGCGAATTTGTTTTAAATTTTTAGCAGGGACACTTATGAAATTATGAAATTATTGTGGGGAGGTGTCATGTACATCTGAGGGTGACAAGTTAAATGCTCCAGCTTTTTGGATTGATGTCGTAATGAAATGGGCTTTTGGCCCAAAAATTTATATTCAAAACTTTAATTATTTCATTTTTTAAAAAATTAATTAAAATTATTAACTATAATTATTAATTTATTTTGTAAAAAATTATTAATTAATAAATTATCCTACTTTTCATTGCAACATCATTAAAAATAAATTATGTATCCTAGCCATCACTGTCAAGTCTTCAAAAATATAGGGGATAAAAAAAATCCCAATTAAGAAAAGTAAATTTGAAGGATCAAAAAGTTGAGCTTTGAAATAAGAGGCTAAAAATATTTTAAAAACCTAAATAGAATGACCAAAAGTGCATTTAAACCTTTTTAATTTTTAAAAATTATTTTTTGAATCAATTTTAAAAACTAGTTTTGAAGAAAAAATAAAATAAAATATGTTTGGTAATTTTATTTTTAAAAACTATTTTAAAGTTGTACAATATTATAAATGTGTCATTAGTTAAAAGTGTGTCATATATTCTTCTTTTTCCGGCTTCACAATTTTAAAACAAAAAGTCAAAACAACTATAACCTATTATAGTTTTTTCTTTTTTAAAATTTTCGAATAGAGAATATTTTTCAAAAATAGTTTTGTAAAATTAGACTATCAAATAAATTTTATTATTTTTATATTTTAAAAACTAAAAAATAATTTTAGAAAGTCAAATCAAACATGTCTAATTCTCTCAAATTTTGGGAGGTCTAATAATTTTTCATAATCAGTGGTGGGTAAAGCCCATTTCACTTTGTTTTTTAAGTTTTATTTATGCTTCATATTAGTTTTGATATATCTTTACAATTTTATTAAATTGAAATTTATTTTTCAAATTGTAAATATAACATAATGTTAAGAAAAAAAGAATGTTAAGAAAAAAAAGGTAATTCAAGTAGGACGTAATCGATTACTTTAGACCTGTACCCGATTAGCACGTACGCCTTCTAGTAGCTTTCCATAACTGACTACCACATTTGTGCAATAGGCCACATTTGTGCAATAGGTTTACCACCTAAGTCAGTGAATTTTGAGTAATTAGTTATGAGTCCGTAGAAACCAGGTATCACTAGTCAAATTTTGGTTTTTGATTAAGTTGGTTAGTTGTAATGTTGTGAAATGATGTATATGTACCCCATTTTGGGTTGTTAATGATAATGCCACTATTTTCTACCGTATTCTCTCTAATTTTCTCACCCTCTCCACATTGCTCACATTATTCATTATTCTTTCTTGTGATTTTTTTCTCCAATATTTTGCATCAAGAGTATGGTTCTTTGATCAAATACTTAGTGTACGAAAATGCTTTTAATCTTCAATGAATGTATTCCTACAAACACTACTACAAAATATATCTTTTGTAACACTATATTAATACGGCCATTGAAACAACCGTAGCAATTTCTCATTTTCGCGTTCATGGATTTTTTATTATTTTAATGTAAGACATTTCATCACGGTCTTTAATAACAACTGCCGTGATAGATAAGATATACTTTCTTCGATTTCCATCACTAAGAATTTTTTATATTTTTTGTTACAAAAAGGGCTTGTCCATATAGTCTTATAAATATATTAATATTAAAATACTTATTACCACAGTTAATACCAAAAACCGTTGTGAATAGTAATTACATATATAAGCGAAGTTATCAAACTTTCACACAGAATAGCCGTCACTCTTAAAAGAAAACCCAACATCTCTCTCTTCCACATGCAGTGAACTCATACTCATAAGCTTCTTCCACTCAATATGAATCAAAATTCTAAAGATTTATCTAACCAATCTAGTAGGAGCATGTCTATCAAATAAATTGAGGTTCCTAAGATGCTGGTGATATGATGCAGTCTTGTTTAAATAAGGCCAATGAAGCATTAGATGTTAGGAATAACATCACCATTGTTGAACCTTCTAGTGGGACACCTGACACTAAGAAGATAATGATTACTAATTTGAATCCTGAGAATATATGAAATATATAAGTTATTGTTGAAGAACTAATGGAATCAAGTGACTCACAGTCAAATGAAGACTGTGATAACTTCTTGGATTCAATTAGGCATGAAGAGTGAAGGCTTTAATGAAAAGGGAGCTCCTTATCTTGAAGATTTAGTTTTTCTTTCAGTTTGATGACCTTTGTATTTGGGCATATTTTATTTCTATTTGTAAAGGCTCTATAGCCTCACTGAACTTATGTACAATAACAGATCTAATGCTTGTGCATCTTTAGATGTTGTTCTAGTTGTTATTCTCATGTCTTGGCTATGTATGTGCTAACCTACTAAGGTCTTAATAACAACTGCCTGAATTTGTTATTATTTTTTTGAAAGACATTTCAACTCAGTCCTTAATAACAACCCTTGTGATAGATGATAGGTTACTTACTTTGATTCCCAACACCAACAATTTTTTTTATATTTTTCGTTATAAAAAGAGCTTGTCCTTATAGTTTAATAAATATAATAATATGAAAATACTTATTACCATAATTATTACTAGAAAGCGTTATGAATAATACTTACATTTTAATACGATTTTTGTTAACAACTGTGATGATAAGTTTCACACACACATTTCTAAGCGAAGTTATGAAGCTTTTGTACAAAATATTCGTCACTCTCAAAATAAAACTCTATCATCTCTCTCTTCCACATGCATCGAAATCGTCCTCATTAGCTTCTTAATACTAAAAGGTACTCAAGCGTATAAACTCATTAGGTAGTCAAGTTCATACGCTTTATCATTCTTCTTCTTCTTCTTCATCTTCTTCATAATCTTTCTTCCATGTTATTCATATGCTTTCTTCCATCTTTCTATATAGGTTCTTCCATTTTTCTTTTATTTTTCATATGCTTTCATTTGGAAAGATTTTCGTGTTTTCATTTGGCAGAAAGCTTAGGGTTTAGGGTTAGGGTTTTCATTTGGCATGATTTTCGTGTTTTTTGGGTTATCTTTAGTTGAATCTTTATTTTTAAAATGGATATCACTTACCATATATGTTCCATGTATGACACTAGTTCTTAAAAATCTAAAAATCTTTGTTACCATATTTGCTCCATGAAATGATCTCTGTTTTCGTGTTCTTCTTAAAAATCTAATTTATGTCTAGGTCAATTTTATTACACTTAAGACGTGAGTTCAATATAGACATCACTATATTAGACATTACTTGGATTTCCGTTTATGTTAAAACATATTGTTAATGTCATGCTAGTTTATGTTTCTAAAACAGGTTAACATGTTGTTTGTAGGATTATAATGTCATGCTAGTTTATGTTTCCAAATCAGGTTAACATGATAATGTACATTTTGAATTGTAGGTGTAGCTCGCAAATTTTTTGTGTTGCTATGAAGAAAAAATACAATGAGGACAAAACTAATATGAAAGTTGATGACTCGTGTGTGTCGCTACTCAAAAAATAAACGACGTGAGGCGAAAAGACACAGAGTCGCCATCGAACTTTATTCATCCCAAAAGGGGAAGGGAGAACATTGAGAAAACCCTAAGAAGAAAAGGATAATTATGGGTTCAGAAGCCGGTTATGCGAAGGGAAGGTATTAGCAGTCCCCACATCCATCGTACTCGATGGGAACCATTCGCTTGTCATATGTACAAGGATGTTGCTAAGGATATTGCTTTCTAAGAGTGTTATAAAAGGGGAAGAGAAAGGTAAGAAACAAAGATGATGAGGGAAAATAAACAAAAGAAAGGTGGGAAAAAGAAAAGGTGGCTCGCCAAGACTTCACTATCTTGTGCCTATGTATCTCCATTAACCAATGAAGAATCAGAGCGTCCGTAGTTCGGAGGACTACGGGTAAGAAAAATGGGAAGTTTGCTCACTAGGATCTCACAATCCTATGCCTACGTACCCTCATAGTGCAATGAGAAAGTCAGAGAAATCGTAGTTTGGAACTACGATTTGTTAGTGCTTTTATGGATGATGCAAACGTTCGTGTTCTAGCAGTTAGGTGTATTGTCGCTCGCTCGTGGAGTCTTATGCATTACCTATTTGCGGTAGAACGGAAGTAACATATCCTCTTTGAAAAGGATTAAGTTTTTGCCGCCAAGGCAAGATGCCACATTTGATTTGTTGAAGGTTGAATTTAGGGTTGAAATATGTCCTCGGATAGGAACCCCTGCGGGTAGTACCCAATTCTTTATCTTAAATGATTTGTTTTGAAAATGGCGTGGCAAATATAGTTGCGTCTTCGTATTGAAAGACGAGTATCAAGACCACACACTCTAAAGTGAGTATCCTAATACTTGGAGAGGAAGAGGTCTTCACTTAATCCCCTCTCTTTAGTTCAATACATAGAGAATCTTATTCTCTTATTTAAAGATGTTTTATTTTGGATGGTAAGTGCTTTATGATAGTGAACCTTAAAGATAATGTCAAGCACTCGGGATAGGACAAGGCCTTCGCCTAACCATTCCACAACCATCCAAGTTTATTGACAAAAAGTTTGAAAATGCACTTGGTACAAGACCAAGGTTTTTAGACTCAAGGAGACAAAAGAAAGAGAGGAAAGGTATGAAATGAAAGGGTGGTGAATAGATCAAGGTAGGTTGATGGCGATGTGCAAGACAATTGACTTACAAGGGTGAAATACATACAAAGTTAATGTGGGGTTTAGTGGAATCTTATATGTATTTAAATGTCAGGTCATTTTTTTCAAACTCATTAACTTGAAAAAAATGACCTGATGTTGAATCAAGTCTTATTTGCCCTTTATTTTGAAATCGTGTTCTAACTTAGTTCATTTTATCTTTCTTAACAAGCAAGCAAGCATAAAAAACACTAAACTATTACATTACTTAGGGGGAGATGGATACATAATGGCCACCAAAAGGGGAAAAGATATGTAAAGTATGGAGAGGTAAGAGAAATGCATCAAATATGAGAGAAACTTGACATCAAGAATATAACTTAAGCAACCAAGGCAAGAAGAATCACTCAAACCACTTAAGAAAGGCAAACAATTATGCAAGACAAAACATGTTTCAAAAATGGAATCAAGGTAATAAAAAGGCATACAAATAAATAATCATGCACACTTCAAACATCTACACATGCTCAAGGGAGTCACACAACAGAACTCAAACATTTAGGCAACAAAAACAAACCATTAGTGCATAAGCATACATGCTTTGAGAAGTTATCCAATCATCAATGATGAACGGGCCAAGACAATGTGAAATAAGTAAGATGAAAGACAAATAAGGTCAAACTTTATATCACATCATGTTCAAACTATTTCAAAAATGAATAAATATGCACAAAACCAATCAACATGAATCAATACAATGTATTGGCATTTGTCCACAATTATCTCATGACAACAAAGCAACAATGACCAAGCATATATCACTAGAGTATGAATCCAAGAGGAGGCAGTAGCATACACATAGTTAACAATCCAAAATCAAACCCATGATATAAAAGAAGAAACATTAATCACCATGTTCAAAACATGTATCAAAACTAGGTATGCAAGAACTATTGCCATCTTCACAGGAAGGTAAACATCCAAGTAAGGTGCAAGGAACAAATGATCAAGTAATGAACATCAAAACATGAAGGTAAGAAGCTCAAACATTTTAACCAAGGCATACAAGAGTCATTGGCATCAAATGATCATACAAGAAAACAAAATCAAGAAACTAGGTCAAGAACATCCAAGAATCATGATCTACACATCATTAACTTGAAGCAACAATAAAAAAAAAAGTTAAATGATTCAATAAATTCAAATTAAAAGTTCAAACTCAAGGTAAAGTACTCAAGAGTAAGTGAGGAATAGATCCCTAAGAGAAAATCACCCTGGCATACTAAAATCAAATCAACAAAGTCAACATATGCCACTAATCGAGCAAGAATCGAAGGCCGAATTAATCCACAAGAAAATAATCCACAATGCATCATCCAAGCACCAAAACCACATTCAAATATTGCTCATACATATATCAAAATATGTTGGAAAAATTGGTTCAAGAAGACAATCAAAAGGCAACAAGTATACAAACCTTAGTTCAAGGTTAAAATGGTAAAAGACTTCCACAATTTAATTCAAAATAAAATAGAAAAATTAAATAAAAATTATAAAAAAAATATCTTAAGATGCTAAACAATTTGAAAAATATTTGTATGGATTTTTAATAACAAAGAAAGTTAGAAATAAAATTGAAATAAAAAATGAAATAAAACAAGTTAAAAGAAAAGACAGGGGGTGCATCCAGCAAGAACAATTAGTTCAAAGTGGTAACTGGGCCCAAATGTGGGGTGCAGAAAGCAAAGCAGACCCACTTGACATTAATTCAAAACAAAATAAAATAAAAACTGAAAAATTAAAAACATGTAACAAAAGTATGTAACATGTATCAATTGGTCATGATATTTTAAGTGACTAAAAGACAAAATAGGAAGCGAACAAAAAACTTCATCTTCCCCACTCAACACACCATACGTCAGACCACCCTCCCCCCAAAACCAGTCCGCCGAAAGTGTGCCCTAGCCACCATGAATGCTCCCTAGACTAGTGTCGGCCGCCGCCGGTGGTGCTTCGTGAAATGCCTACCCCACTCAAAATTTTGTGTTGATTCAAAAATGGCCTCAAAAACCTCTAATATCCCCTCTAAAACCAAGAAAACAAGCCATGAAAGTAATACACACAAATTACAACTTCAACAAATCAAGACAACATGGCTACTAACTTCAAGGGTTTTTTGTGTAGATTTCAAATATGTGAATAGTTTCTAAAAACAATCATTAAAACCTTACGAACTCAAGCAATAAAGTGAGCATTCAAAAATGAAACATCACATATTTATGCACAAACAGAGCCTACACAAGATAGGACTTTAGCTCATGTTTCAACATGCTTCTAACAACCAAATGAACCTAAAATTATGCACAACAAAATTGAAATGAGTTCAAGTTGTTACCTAACGGAGAAGCTCCATTGGCTCTTTGAATCTTGAGCAAAACTTAGAGAAAAATACTCTTTCTCCTTCTAGAGACCTCAATGATGATGGATAAATCAAAAGAAGGAAGAAAACTTATAGTAAAATCCAAAAACAAAAATGGATGCTCTTGAGAGAGAGAGGGAGAGAGAGAGAGAGAGAGAGAGAGAGAGAGAGAGAGAGATCTTTGGCTCTGAAATTCTGAAAATGAAGCTTCCTCCCCACTTCTTAGGGTTTTTAGAGTATTTATACGATGGATTGTGGTGATTTTTGAGGCCCAAGCCAAAGGATGAGTTGTTTGGAAACTTTTGGCCAAAATTCGCTTTTGGCAGCACTACAAAGAAAGCGCTTTTATCAAAAAGCGCTACTATAAGTTTTGAAAAAAATTCGCTAAAAAAAATACTGCTAAAGGCCGTACATAGACCCCACCTTAGAAAGCGCTTTTTCAAAAGTGCTGTTAAAGGTATAACCTTAAAAAGTGCTTTTAAAAAGCGTTGCTAAAGGGTAACCTTAGAAAGTGCTTTTGAAAAGCGTTGCTAAAGTCCTTAAATTGGCCCCACATTTGAAAGCGCTTTCTGAAAGCGCTGCTATAGGCCAATGAAAAGAAAGCGCTTACTAAGGAAAAAGCGCTGCTAAATCTAGCACCTAAGAAAGCACTTTCCAGAAGCGCTGCCTTAGGTCATTTAATAATTAAAAAATAAAAACACGCTTATTTTCAGAAGAGCCATAATCATTTTTTCTAATCGTTTTCACTCCTTTCTCTCTCGCGACTGTTCTTCCTTTCTCCTTCCTCCTTTCTCTGAACGCCACTGAACTTTCTCCGACCGGCGTCATTCTCCGACCGCCACTGTACTTTCTCCGACCGCGATCATTCTCTCTCGCGTATGCTATTTTCGTTTTCGTTGAAACAAGAAGAAGAAGAAGAAGAAGAAGAAGAAGAAGATGCAGAAAATGAAGGAGAAGTAGAGGTATGTACCATTTTCGTTCTTTCTCGCCATTGTTGTTGTTGAATGTTGCTTCTATTATTGTTGTTGATAAAATGTTGGTTCTGTAGTTATTGTTGATACAATGTTGATAAAATGTGGTTCTGTATTTTCTGAATGTGGTTCTGTTGTTGTTGATACAATGTTGGTTCTGTTGTTGTTGATATAATGTTGGTTAGAATATTTGTCGTTTCGTAACTCTCACACCAAGTGTTCGGTGAAATGCTTGAACCAAGTTTAAAATGCAGTTCGGTTATGAGCTTTTAAGTTAGTTGTGTAGTTAGTTTGAAACGGTTAGCATGAAAATATTGAAAAATCTGTTTTGTGAAATTGTTGTATGTGGAGTGTAGTATGCTTTCACTAGTGTGTACAACGTGTTTCCTTTTCAAATTATTACTGTTCACCATTTTTTTACCAGATGAAGCAATGTCTTCCTAATTTATTGATTGATAGAAGAGTGACAGAAGTGTTTATCTATTAAAAAAGCACTTAATACAACAGATAAAAAATTTAAAATAGTATCCTCTTTATTCCAAGATGAGTGTCCTATTCTTTGAAAATGAAAATGAAATTGTTGAAATTAATTGATTCTTGAGACTTTGACTTGCTTCTCCGATATATCTTGGTTGTCCTATTATATACTAAATTTGTCCTGTTATATTTGGCATACACCATCAATTCTAACTTAGTGAATTTGCTATAGGGGTTACTTGTGAAGAGTGAAAGTCTGATTGTTTCCAAGAATCTTACACTATGTTGGTCCAGAAGCTGTTGACTTCCCTACAGGTAAATAGATTTTATTTTGTTGTTGTTTAGCTTAATTAGTAAAACCATGGATAAGAAATGGGTTTCTTCAAGTCGATTGTCGAAAGAGTATGAGAATGGGGTATCAGAATTCGTTAAGTTTGCTGTTGCGCATGCCAAAGACCCAGTCGAATGACATGTCCTTGCTTGGAATGCTGTCATGGGAGTCGGGTTGACGCGGTTCAGTTGACATCGCATTTAATGAGGCATGGAATTGATCGAAGTTATACATGTTTGAATTTGCATGGTGAGAAAAGTAACGGGAATGTTGATTCGGGGGATAATACGACCTATGCTTCAAACGACAATTGCACAGATACATACGATTGTGATCGAGTTGAAGAGATTGCAGAAGCACTTGAAGAAGATCTTAAGGATTGTCCCAAAATGTTTGAGAGGTTGGTAAGCGATGCAGAGAAACCGTTGTATAATGGTTGCGTTAAATTCACAAGATTGTCTGCAGTATTAAAGTTGTACAACGTAAAGGCGGGCAATGGATGGTCGGATAAAAGTTTCACAGAGTTATTAGCCCTTATGAAAGATATGCTTCCAGAGGATAATGTTCTTCCCAATCGAACATATGAGGCAAAAAAGATGTTGTGCTCTATTGGCATGAGCTATGATAAGATACATGCCTGTCCAAACGATTGTGTTTTGTTTTGAAATAAGTATGCAACGTTAAATGAGTGTCCTAAATGCGGTGTATCTCGATATAAGAAAAAGTTGTCTCCAGCAAAAGTCTTATAGTATTTTCCTATAATTCAGAGATTTAGACGCATGTTTCGTAGTGAAACCGATGTAAGACACTTGACTTGGCATGCAGATGAAAGAATTATTGATGGAAAGTTTCGACATCCGGCAGATTCACCACAGTGGATAAAAATTGATAATGATTATCCTGAATTTGGAAAAGAAGCAGGAAACCTTCGCTTGGCATTATCTACAGATGGAATGAACCCACACGGTCTTCAAAGTATCTCACATAGCACATGACCTGTGATTATTGTGATTTATAACCTACCTCCATGGCTATGTATGAAGCGTAAGTACATGATGTTTCATTCTAATATTTGTATCTTTTTCATTCTAATCTTTGTTATGATACTTGATAAAACAAGACAACTATATATTCTTATTTGTTTTTATTTTGTTAGAGCAATACAAGTATAGATTACGGTTATTACGTTTTGAGGTTTATGAGAGAAATTCTTCATTTGGATCAAATAGAGACTCCAATCATGGTATGGATTTATAACTTAGGATTTATTTTAATATTTATCGAATATTTCATATAATTTATTACTTTTAACTAAATCATGCATGTTATGTTTTATTATGTAGTACTTTGATGAATACAAGTGTGCTCATTACTCGAAAGATAAATTAGAAGAAATCAAGGAGGAATTGTGTGAATACTTTATTGAGAAAAGAATCATATAAGGTATGAAAGTTGTTGTGTTGATTTATATCAAATGGTTTATGTGTTGAATTATAATGGTGTATATATTTTGGATTATAATGGTATATAATGCCTATGTTGAATAAAAGCTTGTTTGTTAAATAAAGGCTCAATGGTTGAAATATAAGGCCTATGTGTTGAAATAAAGAGTTGTTGAATATCATATAATGCCTATGTGTTTGAAATAAAGGCTTGAATTATATAGGTTTATGGTATTATTTCCAAAAATATGCTTTCTAAAAAAGAAAGAATAGGCAGCGCAACGCTTCCTAAATTCTGATTTATAAAAAAGTGCTTTTAAAAGCACAATTTACGTGAAGAAAAGACAGCGCTTTTTAGAAAAAGCGCTGCCTATAGTTCACAATAGAAAGCGCTTTCCATTAAAACCGCTGCCTTAAAGTGAAATAAAAAATACATTAGACAGCGCTTCAAAAAGCGCTGTCTAAAGGGGGACAATAGAAAGCGCTTTTTCCTGAAAAAGCGCTGCCTAAAGATGTCAATAGAAAGCATAAAAGGCCAGAAAAAGCGCTGCTAAAGGCCCACTTTAGACAACGCTTTTTCTAGAAAAAGTGCTGCTAAAGGCCCACTTTAGAAAGCACTTTTCCAAAAAAAGCGCAGCTAAAGGCCCACTTTAGACAGCGCTTTTCTAGAAAAAGCGCTGCTAAAGGCCCACTTTAGAAAGCGTTTTTCCAGAAAAAACGCTGCTAAAGGCCTACATAAGGCAGCGCTTTTGCATAAAACAAAAGCGTTGTCTTTACCTATAGCAGCGCCACCTTAGACAGCGCTTTTAAGCACTGTTAAAAGCCAAAAAAAGTGTTGTCTTTTCCCTTCCGTGGCATAGTGTATGCACAGAATGAGGAATTTCATACTTAGAAAAATTCTAAGAAACCCTAATTTTGCAACCTTTCTTGATTTTATGATCATCCTTCATCAATCCTCATTATGTCATTAAAAATGGCTTGAAATGTCCTTATTTAGCCAAAAAAAACTCAAAGGTTGACTTTTGTAGGGCCACAGTTGACTTTCTAATAAGATGAATTCCATGCTTCCCTCTGCTCACTTGGAGAACTCTTGATATGGCTTATAATGAACCAAGAGGCTTGTATGGATGCTTTGAGGTGTAATTTGAACCATGGGGACATGTCTTGCCCAAGAATTCCCTCATAGGTATCTTTGCCCAGAAACCCTAATTGCTTGGTGAACATGTGATCTTGTTGAGACACTTTGAGATGTGTGTGGACCTTGCCCAAGAATTCCCTCATAGGTATCTCTGCTCTCACTTCAACTTCATCCTCCTTTCTTTGTGGATTCCATTATGAGACAAGTAAATCATTTTTTCGTCTTCATTCTCCACAAATCTCTTCAATAAAAGGTAAGTTTGTGAAATATTTTATGAGTTAATATGTTGTTTTTGTTCAAAATATTTACCTCATTTTTTAGTTCCCATTGAGTTTATTATATCATTTGTAGATTGCTTGTATCACTAACCCCTCACTAAAATGCATTTATTTAAATTGATTTAGAAAATGATAATATGAAAATTAGGTTATATTTGAAAATCAACTTAGATCAATCAATGTTTTTTGAATTACATGCATCTTGTAATTCATCTCTCATTCTTTAACATATAGAATTTGGCTCAATGCCCCTAGTTCTTCAAAGCAACTATTCATTTTCTTCTATTTTATATTGCAAAACATAAAATTTGTTAAGAAAATTTAGAATCATCTTTGTCACTGTCATCATAATAATAATCATCATCGATTAAAATAATGATGATGATAATGATGATGATGACTCGAAATTAGTCAACAAATTGATGCTTTGCAAAATAAACTATAAGAAAATGAACCATTTCTTTGAAGAACTTGGGGCATTGAACCAAATTTTATATGTTAAAGAGTGAGAGATGAATAACATGATGCATGTAATTCGAAAAAATAGTCGAACGTCTAAGTTGTTTTTCAAATAATAATTTAATTTTTCATATTATTATCTTCTAAAACTGTTTGAATGGTTGTATATGTTTATTAAGGGGTAAGGAAAAACAAGAAATCCACATATTTTATAATAAACTCATATATATACCACCATGGTTGGAATATATAACTGTGGTGAAATGTTAATTTTATTTGCGCTTTAATTAAATTATTGCTGCTGGGTTTTGAACCCATGACCTATATATATCACAACAGTTATTTAATATAACCATTGTGATAGGTAGCACGCTACCTAGTTTATCACAACAATCAAACGCCCGTGATGGAAAATAGCATACTTATAACCACGCCCTACGTCACAATGGTTGGTTATCCGTTGTGGTATCCCTTTTCCAACCGTTGTGAGAAGTGTTTTCCGTGGTAGTGAAATCTTCCAATTCTCGATGCGAAGAATTATGATAAGTGATGAAAACTGATCGTACCTGATCAAAAAGTAGATTAGTGGCCAACAAACGTCGTGAGCTCCGCTACTCCGGTGGTGATGAGACGGTGGGGGGGGGGTTGTACCTGCAAGGCACTCCGATGCCAAAGTCAGGAATGGAGCAAGCAAGTACATAAAGTGAGAGTAAGAATGAGAATAGAATACCTGACCCTCTCGTGAGACAGGGTATTTATATTGTGCCCCCAGCGCTGGGCTAACGGTCGTCTGCACTGGGTTAGGTCGCTAGGCCCAATGCAGATAACTACCAGGGCTTACGTGGCGTAGGAAAGACCAGCACGTGGCCTTCCCCCTGGATTAACTGCCCTTAGATCTCTGGAGAGTGGGTAGACTAGCTCTTTCGGAGGTGGGTAGTTACCTAATGATGTGTCTTTTGGAGCGGTGAAGAGGCAAGCAAAAATATTATTTTCGGAAGAATTCCCTCCGGGATTTATGTCGCGTCCACAGAGATCGGTGCTATTGAACTGCCATTCATCCATTTAAATGTTAATGAGTTTGGGTTAAAATGGGTTTAAAGTAAATGCAAAAAAGTAAACATTAACACAAAAAGAATTCATTCTTCAGAGAGAAGAAACTTGTCAGGCATGCACATAATCGACTCGTCACAAACTTAAACTTACTGACCAGCTATACTCAACCTACAATACTCCTCATTATCATCCAGCATCACTCACAACAATGTCCATCTCTGACACACTGAGCTGAGAGAACAACCGTGTTACCCTCGTCAACACTCTCACACCCGACTCAAGATACGGAGGCATTAAGCTTCGACACCCATAAAGATTGTTAGCTCTAAATCTATCTGTAGCATCCAGAAACTAACAGATAATCATCCCTAATCAAAGTTTGCGATGTTTATCTCTAGCACAACCCAAACCCCGAGCATAAAGCAAAAATCAAGGATAATCACTGTTAAAGATTTGTAAAGCGGATTTTATACAACGTCATGGGCGATAAATATACATAAGATCAAAGTAAATACATATACAACAACCCAACAAAGAAGAAATACACAAAGAAGAAAAGAAATAAACCAAACATCTCGCGGTTTGTCAACGCCGATCGATGAGAAATCCACCCCGGATCATCCGTATGCAAGCTTCATTGTTGTTTTCTAAGCTAATACAACTGAAAAATGAGTTTGATGGAGTTGGGAGCAAAAATCCCCAAAACCATAACCTAAAAAATGAATGAAATGACTTAAATATCATTTTAAAATCTGTCAAGTTTGCAAAGCGAACTTTTATTCGCAAAGCGAACTTCAAAATTTGGCGCTTGATGCCTCAGGAACAGTTAAACCGCCTCTACGATTCTGCCAAAGTTCGCAATGCGAACTTTTATTCGCAAAGTGAATATTCGCTGGAAAGTTCGCAATGCGGACTTTGGTCCCTTTTTCTACTGCCAAAAGTCTGGGAGCATTCGCTGGGAAGTTCGCAAAGTGAACTTGACAACACACCAACCCTTGTTTTGACCACAACTTCTGAACCGTAACTCGGATTGATGCACGGTCGGAAGCATTGGAAAGCTTATTCAATGATCTTTATGAATATAAAAAGATATCCTTGCTTGAATACCTGAAAAAATGATAGAAAATCAATTAAACTCAATGATATTTACACGATATGCAATATATACACTATAATATAAAGTAAACGTATTTACAAACGAAGCGGGGTTTATTCGTACGATATTATAAAAAAGTATCGATAAGTGCAACAAAAATTATATACAAAAATAGCTACAATTTGCACTTATCAAACTTTCCCCAACTTAAACTTGTTTGTCCTCAAACAAGAATTAAGCAAACTTAAAAACACAAAAGCAATAACCAAAGAATGATGAATCAACAAGTTTTGAAAAACGGAAGCAAATGTATGGTTCAGATGAAAAATGGTATGCACAAAGTAAATACTTACCACTAAACTACGACGATAACATAGTCACGAAAAAATGTAAAATACAAAAATCATGCCAAACATCCTAAAACAACACAAGTTGAAACGTGAATCACACCTAACTTAGATGAAAAACACAAAATGAGGTACTTTTCACTCACGCAATAATCTTACAAATAAAAGACTAAATTATGCATTCATCCAAAAATTCACATTGAACATACAAAGGCAAGAATCACAAGGGCTTTCACAGTTGTACCGTGGTCGGGTAAACAAACAAGGGGCAATTTCTAAAGGTAATTGAAACAAAAACTTGCCTAAACCTAAGGGAGTGATCAACTCACAAAGACTCAAACACAAAATTCCAATCAACTTCTTCCAAAATCCCAAGTGTTACACAAAACACAATACTTATTTAACACAATTATATGAACTCTTTTTGTTTCCTTTCTCAAGGATTTTCTTTTTCTTTTCTTTTCTTTTCTTTTCTTTTTCATATTTTTCTCTTTTTTCTTTTCTTTTTCAACCTCATAGAAACCAACCAATGAGTAAACAATCATTTTTCCCCAACTTGAATTCAACCACATCATCATGTGAATACTCCCTACTTTCTAAGGCAAGGTAAAAATTCATACAACAACACAAAGTTGAGGTTTCAAGAAAAAACAATCAATCAAAATCCATACAAAAAGTGAATTCAATACTCATAGACAAGCATTAAGTTCAAACAACATGGATAATGATAGAAAGACACAAAGGGGTTTAACAAATGCTCACACACTCACAGGGTGAATTGACTATTTAGCTAGGTAGTTGTGCTCAAAATGAAACAAAATGCCTTGATCCTTTTCATGCTTTCATATAATCAACACAAACAAAAGATTAAGCATAATAAAATCCAGTTAGAACAAGAATGTTGTCACTCCGCGCATATATGAACAATGGAAAGCTACCTCACAAAAAGGGTGGGAACTAAAGTGATTCACATCAAGAACAAGTATACAAAAGAATGAATGGCATGGAAGTTTGAAAAATGCCTAAGTATCATGAATATGCTAAAGTCTAGAAAGCAATAAACACATACCTTGGACGTGTACAAATCTTAACAATATCATTACCATACATCCGCAAGTTGAAACGATCAAACTTGGAACATCACCTTAAATTCCCTCAAGCTACTCAAAACAAGCTTTTAGGCAAACACAAAAACTATTAATATAAACAAACTAAAAGACCGGAAGAAAATGGATTAAACAAGTTGTAAAGTGATGATTTGAGAATTTTACGAACAATCCGAGTACAACTTGTTTAATGAATGTTCACCACAGTACCTAAGCTAGAATGAAAAAGTAATAACGAAACAAAAAAAATGATTAAACATGCTTGTTTTACGTCGTAAGCTTGACACCTTTACCGTGCTTAGCTAGTAACTTCCTCCCTTCATGCCATGGTGATGCCTCACCGCGCAAATCAAAAGCAAGTGTCCTAACCAAACATTTGAACAAACGTTACGAGAACAAAATGTATACAACACTTGAACAAACATAATGGAAAATAAAAGCAAAAAAAGTATTTATACAAGCATATATACAATATAAATATTATGTACAAAGCTCCAAAACATCGAAATTATCGCAATGCTATTCAATATCAAAACCAATCCCCGGCAACGGCGCCATTTTGTTAGAGCGGTAAAGCGGAAATCAAAAATATTATTTTCGGAAGAATTCCCTCCGGGATTTATGTTGTGTCCACAAAGATCGGTGCTATTGAACTATCGTTCGACCATTTAAATGTTAATGATTTTGGGTTAAAATGGGTTTAAAGTAAATGCAGAAAAGTAAACATTAACACAAAAAGAATTCATTCTTCAAAGAGAAGAAACATGTCAGGCATGCACATAATCGACTCGTCACAAACTTAAACATACCGACCAGCTATACTCAACCTACAATACTCCTCAATACTATCCAGCATCGCTCACAACAGTGTCCATCTCTGACACACTGAGTTGAGAGAACAATCGTGTTACCCTCGTCGACACTCTCGCACCCGACTCAAGATACGGAGGCATTAAGCTTCGACACCCATAAAGATTGTTAGATCTAAATCTATCTCTAGCATCCAGAAACTAACAAATAATCATCCCTAATCAAAGTTTACGATGTTTATCTCTAACATAACCCCAACCCCGAGCATAAAGCAAAAATCAAGGATAATCACCGATAAAGATTTGTAAAGCGGATTTTATACAACGCCATGGGCGATAAATATACATAAGATCAAAGTAAATACATCTACAACAACCCAACAAAGAAGAAATACACAAAGAAGAAAAGAAATAAACCAAACATCTCGCGGTTTGTCAACGCCGATCGATGAGAAATCCACCCCGGATCATCCGTATGCAAGCTTCAATGTTGTTTTCTAAGCTAATACTGCTGAAAAATGAGTTTGATGGAGTTGGGAGCAAAAATCCCCAAAACCATAACCTAAAAAATGAATGAAATGACTTAAATATCATTTCAAAATCTGTCAAGTTCGCAAAGCGAACTTCAAAATTTGGCACCTGATGCCTCAGGAACAGTTAAACCGCCTTTGCGATTCTGCAAAAGTTCGCAATGCGAACTTTTATTCGCTGGAAAGTTCGCAATGCGAACTTTGGTCCCTTTTTCTACTGCCAAAAGTCTGGGAGCATTCGCTGGGAAGTTCGCAAAGCGAACTTGACAACACACCAGCCCTTGTTTTAACCACAACTTCTGAACCGTAACTCGGATTGATGCACGGTCGGAAGCGTTGGAAAGATTATTCAATGCTCTTTATGAATATGACAAGATATACTTGCTTGAATACCTATAAAAATGAGATAAAATCAATTAAAATCAATGATATTTACACGATACGCAATATATACACTATAATGTAAAGTAAACGTATTTACAAACAAAGCGGGGTTTATTTGTATGATATTAACAAAAAGTATCGATAAGTGCAACAAAACTTATATACAAAAATAGATATAATTTGCACTTATCAGTGTCCCCGCGGGGGCAGCACGTGGAGCACGCGGGGGGAGGATGTTCGCTCTCTCCCCTGTCCATATAGTGTCAGCTCGACGATGATGAGATCTGGACGTGCCCGACGAGGAAGATGATTGAGCCTCAATGGGATGCGTAGCATGATATTGGGTTGGGCCTGACCGACTGATGGGCAGGCGCTGGCCCAGTCCAGAATAGGAGCCCCCCAAGTCGTCGCTCCGAAGTGTCGGAGTAATGACTTAAGAGGCAGCCCATTCGTCGAGGACTGGTTTAGTAGGGCAGTATGCCCGAAGTGCCAAGCTGATGGGAAATGTAGACGGTCAGGCGCATGGATGTTCGCGGGCAAGAGCTATGGGGACTGATGTTCTTCTGTCATTCGAAAGGTTATTTATGGTCGACTCTGTGGGGAGATGAAAGGAGACGGACACGCTTATCCCGCGGGCACACAGGGAAGCAAAACGACGTACGTGGGGCCTTGAGTACCACGTGTCACTCGTCATCAATGCCTAGGGCGGTTAGGACCCTAGGCAGGACGCCTCGAGTCCTGTGACCACCCTATAAATAGATTCGAGTTCGTGACATTTGTGCGTTTCCACTCTCTCCGCTCACCACTCTCTATCTCTTTATCTTCAGCTTCCATCGCCGTCCTTCCACCGTAACCCTCCGTACCGGGGATTCCCAACCGCCGTTTCAAGTAAGTTTCTGGTTCCTTCTTTCTATTTTATGTTTTCTACAGTGGTTTCTCTGGTGAACTGATGAAGTTCCCGGGGAGGCCATGAAGTTTCCGGTGAAAACGGAGGGGCCTCTCTAGATTTCTAGTGAATGCCCCGGGGACTGGGATGAATCTCCCAAGGACCTGAAGAAGGTCCCGGGGACCCATGATGAATCCCCCAAGGACATTGTATGAAGGAGTCGGGGACCTGATGAAGGTCCCGGGGATGTTTGGTGAATCCCTTGAGGACGTTTGATGAATCCCCCGAGGACGTCCGATGAATGCTTCGGGGATATGGGATGAAGGTCCTGAGTATACCTACGAGTGACCTTGAGCTTCACGTCGCGATTCTTTGCTCCCACAGGGAGGTCCAAGGGGTGAGCACCCTCAGTAATCGTGGTCGGAGGGATGCTTCCACAGCGCGGGACGTTCCCGAGGAAGGCTCTGGTCGGGGATGTTTTCTGAGCAGTTCCCTATATCCTTTCTTCGCCCTTTCACTTGATTTGCGGTGGAAGGGTGAATTTGATCTGGACTATCAAATTCACCAATTCCCTTTGCTTTTCAGGTAAAATGGCGACCATGGTCGCGGGAATCATAGAGACCGACGATGAGCCTGACTCCCCATTGGCGTTGATCACCGGTGAGGAGGAGCGGCCACCAGAAGACTGGGCTGGCGAGGAGCCTCTGGGCGTCTCATCTCTGTTTTCTACGGACTCCCATGATGCCTTCGCCACTGTCGAGAATCGCTGTGAGGGCTCCTCGAAGAACTGGCTGGTGTACAAACCTCTAACATACCACCGCATCTGTTCGAGATTCAAAGGAATGAGATTCCCTCTGTATGATTTTACTTTCGACGAGGCGGGTCGGCGCCTGCCCTTCAGTGGTTTCCAGCAAGAGGTGTTCACTTGGTTGCACCTGGAACCTTCGCAACTTCACCCCAACACTCTCACCTTCATCCGCGCATTCGAGCTCGTCTGCCAGCACCTCGGTATCGGGGCGACCATACATTTGTTCTTCCGTATATTCCACCTACAGCGGTAGACGATTGATGGAAGGCACGGTTGGGTATCCTTCAAATAAGTGAGCAGGATATTTCGGACTTATATGGACTTTGTCCGCCACTTCAAGTCCCGGTATTATGTCGGAAAGCTTATCTCATTCAAGGTTGTGGAGATAGTGTACAACCAAGTGTTCAAAGAAATAGACGGGCAGCGGGTGGAAGTCCTCGAGGAGAAGTTCCCCTTGTAGTGGACAAAGGAGCACTTCAAGAAAGGCACAGACAACTATATATTCATCCCGGGCGCACTAGCCGAAGAGGATTGGATGGACTACCAGGAGATAGTCAAGTTCATATCCGGTTTTAAACCTGCACAGCTCGTGACTCCGGACGGGAAATTTATCTGTGACGACAATGGGGAGATCTTAGAGGAGGCTCGGTTGATTAATACGAGGGTCCTCCTCGAGACATTTTCCGACGAGGACGCCTTCGAGCTGTTAGGTGGCGAGCAACTCCTTGGCTTGACTCCCTTGTATATTTTTGTTTTCGGTCCACTGACATGCTTTTATTTTTGCTTTGCAGGTAAAATGTCAAGCATGGAGGAGCATGTTAAGAAGTTAGCATATGCTCGAGGTTCGAAGAAGGGCAGAAAGGGATGAGTCGATCAGATCCGACAGCAACGCTCAGGCTTTATCCCGGCATCCGGAGACTCCTCCAGCTCCCCTCAGTGCAGCCAATCTCCTAATTCGTAGGGGTCCCCGAAAAGACAGCCAACTAGCAAACAGGTGCATGTCGATCTTATTGAGAGCCCTTCGAGCGAGAAGTTTGTGCTCCTTCCTTGTCACTTGAGGCCTAATTTCTTCTCAGGGGCCAACTCTCCGGCCGTTAGTGCATCTGAAGCCCAGGCTATCTTAGACGCAGACCGGGTTTCGAGGAGAAAAGCCTTGGCGGAGGACATGGCCGCGATGATGCAGGTTTTTATAACAACCCTGGTCCTGAACGATGATACCTGTCCATCTGCGGAGCTGACCAAAATGCAGGATAGTTTCAAGTCAGTTGAGGCCGAGATGAAGAAGCTGGGCAAGGACCCTGCGGAGTGTAAAAAGAAGAATAAAGCCCAGGTAGAGCTGCAGGGGCAGTTGGAGGGGAAGTTGAAGAACACTGCTGAGGAGAGGAAAAATCTCCTGGCGAGAATCACTGAGCTGGAGAAAGCTGCCAGACCTGCTGAAGAGGAAACTGAGGATGACAAATTGCTGACCTCTCGGGACAAATTGATCTCAAAGTTATCGAGGTAGGCTTTGCTAACGCCATGAAGTAGCTCCGGATCATGAATCCCGACGTTCAGCTCATCACTGAGGGGACTGGCCCTTACCATGGGGTGGTCGAAGGTCAGATTGTCTCGCCTGAGCCTGAGGAGGATGAAGACGATGAGACTATGGCGGACGAGCAGCCTGAGGAAAACACAGCTATTTAGTTTTTCTTGTTTGTTTTGTTTGGCCTGCATGCCAGTTTTATTTTATTTAGTTCGGCATGCGTGCCGTGATTTTGTATCGACTTCTGCCCAGCCTGCGCGCCAGGGGCTTATGACATATTTGTATGTACTTTAAACAATGGGCTTCTGCCCGACTTAATGCTTCGTCTTTCCTTTATCTGTGTGTGTGTGGTGTTTGTATGTTGATGATATATTTGTTTCATTTTTATCTAAGTAATTGGGGGTTTCTCTTGACTTTGTTGGTCCTCGATAGTGCAGGGAACTGGTCGAGTGGTCGGAGTCATATTCCGACCTTCAACGAGGCTAAGAGCTCGATCGAGGTCTTAGCTTCGTGGCGTGGGCTTCCCATCGCGAGCTGGGTGCCCTGCCAAACTAGTACGACAACAGTGGACCTCGGTTGAGGTGTCCCCATCGGATCAAGGGTCTTCGTGCACACATAACGCTGGCCCTTGTCTTCTTGTCTCGAGGAAGGGAGTCGCACTTGTACCTTAGTGTGCCCCCGTAGTCGCGACGTGGATGGGTCGCGGGCAGTGTTTAACTGTAATACTGTTAAAGCTTTTCAGCATTCCATGGTCGAGCAAGTTCCTCCCCGTGTAGATTTTCGAGGTAGTAGGCTCCTGTCCCCATTTTTACGCGGACGCGGTAGGGGCCATTCCAGTTCGCGACGAGCTTGCCTTCTCGGGAATCTTTCTGGTTACTTCGTAGGACGAGGGTTCCTACCTGAAAATCACATTTAATAACTTTGTTGTTATAACGTAAAGTTATCTTCTGTTTGAGTGCGGCTTCACGGAGGGACGCACCCGACCTTATCTCTTCAACAAAGTTGAGCTCCTCTCGGAGGGCCTCATCGTTCGTCTCCTTGTCGAGGGGAAACTCCGTTCTTCTTGAGGGTTCAATTATTTCCACAGGGATCACCGCCTCAGTTCCGTAGGTCAATCGAAAGGGGGTCTCCCCGGTAGTGGAGTGCGGGGTTGTTTTGTACGCCCAGTGGACGCTGTGTAGCTCCTAGACCCATCTTTTCTTGGCGTCGTCCAGTCTCCTTTTCAGACCTCGGAGGATCACCCTGTTCGCGGCTTCATCCTGACCGTTTGTTTGTGGGTTCTCGACCAAGCTGAAGTGTTACTTCGTGCCCAGCTTCGCAACGAAGTCCTGAAAGTTCTTATCAGTGAATTACGTCCCATTGCCGGTGAAAATTGCCTGAGGCACGCCAAACCGGGCAAAGTATGTTCCTCTTGTAGAAATGTAGTATGTTGTGGGCCGTGATTTTGGCCAGGGCTTCAGCCTCGATCCATTCTGTGAAGTAATCAACGACGACGATCAGGTACTTATTTTGGTACGACCCCACGACGAAGGGCCCGAGGATATCCATCCCCACCATGCAAACGACCATGGAGACGAGAGTGTTTTGAGCTTGCTGGGAGGGGCCAGGTGCATGTCCCCGTGTTGTTGGCATATGTCGCACTTCTTGACATATTCCTTGGCGTCCTGCTGTATGGTGGGCCGGTAGTACCCTGCTCGTAATGTTTTACGGGCCAGTGATCGTCCACCGAGATGTTGCGCGTTAATCTCCTCATGGATCTCCTAGAGTATGCTGGGGACCTTGGACTCCTTGGTGCACCTGAGAAGAGGGATCGAGAAGCTTCCCCGGTATAATTTGTCTTAGACTATGGTATAGGAGCAGGCACGTCGCCTACAACTCCGGCGTCTTTGGGGTCGTCGGGTAGTTTACCCGTGCTAAGGTACTAGTACACCGGGGTCATCCAACTATGGCCGTCTCCAATGGTGTTCACATCAGCCGCGTGGATGGTTTTCTTGATGCTCGGACGCGAGAGCACCTCCTGAATGACGTATTTGTTCCTACCTTTCTTCTTTGTGCTTGCGAGCTTCGATAGAATGTCTGCTCGGGTATTGTGTTCGCGCGGGATGTGATTCACTTCCGCCAAGGAGAGACTTTTCATTGTTTTCTTCACTAGAGCCAAGTATTCGATGAGGTTGTCGTTCTTGGCTTGGTATTCTCCCCGTACCCGGGAGGCCACGAGCTGGGAGTCGATGAATATTTTGACCTCTTTGGCACTGAGGTCCTCAGCTAAGCGTAACCCGGCGAGAAAAGCCTTGTATTCAGCCTGATTATTTGATGTCGGGAAAGACAACGTGAGGGAGACTTTGATCAAGATACCTTCCCCATTTTCAAGGATGATGCCTGCTCTGCTACCTGTCGAGCTGGATGCCCTGTCGACGTAGATCGTCCACTTTTGGGATCCATTGGTCGGAGGCTTTGGGAAGGCCATTTCTACCACGAAGTCGGCCAGCACCTGAGGCTTCAGGGCCTTTCTCCCCTTATATTAGATGTCAAACTCGGCGAGTTCGAGCGACCATCTGAGAATCCTCCCCTCCATGTCCGGTCGGCCGAGGAGTTGTCTCGCAGGTTACTCGGTCCTCACCACGATCGTGTGGGCCAAGAAGTAGTGTCGTAGCCTTCTGGCCGCGATGACGAGGGCCAGAGCGACTTTTTCGATCTGCTGGTACCTAAGTTTCGGACCTTGGAGGGCTTTGCTGGTGAAGTAAATCGGCTTCTGCCTATCGGGAGTTTCCCGGATTAGGACCGTGCTGACTGCTTCGCTCGTGATGGCGAGGTATAGGAATAACGTCTCCCCGCCATCTGGTCACGAGAGAACCGGGGGTTGCGAAAGGACTTGTTTGAGGTGAAGGAGCGCCTGCTCGCATTCCTCGGTTCATTTGAACGTGGCTTTCTGGTGTAAAAGCTTGAAAAATGGGAGTGTGTACTGTGCCGACTAGGCCACGAAGTGGGAAAGTAAGGTCAGCATCCCATTCAGCAATTATATCAACTTCTTCGAGTTCGGTGTCGGGATCTCGGAGAATGTCCTGCACTTGTCGGGGTTTACCTCGATTCCTCTTACTGTGAGGTAGAAGCCGAGGAATTTGCCCGCTCGGACGCCGAAGGTGCGTTTCTCAGGGTTGAACCTCATCCCGCATTTCCTCGCCGTGTCAAAGACCTTTTTGAGATGGGCAGCGTGGTTGATTTCTTCTCTAGATTTGACGATCATGTCGTCCATGTAGACCTCGAGCATGTCGCCGATCTCTCCCCGGAAGACTTTGTTCATCATCCGCTGGTAGGTCGTGCCAGTGCTCTTCAAATCGAAGGGCATCACGTTGTAGTAGTAATTGCCTGACTCGGTCATGAAGGTGGCGTGCTCCTTGTCGGCCTTGGCCATGGGGATCTGATTGTACCTCGAGTAGGTGTCCATGACAGACAATAGTTTGAAACCTGCAGAATTGTCGATCATCTGGTCGATGTTAAGCAATGGATAAGAATCTTTTGGGCACCCCCGATTAAGATCAGTATAGTCAACGCACATCCTCCATTTTCCATTATTTTTCTTGACAAGTACAACGTTGGACAGCCAGGTTGTATACCTGGCCTCTGAAATGAAATTTTCCACTAACACGTCTCTTACAGCTTTTTCAGTAGCCTCCGCTTTCTCGGGAGACTGCCTACGCCTACGTTGCACTATAGCCCTAGCGGCTAGATCTACAGTGAGTTGGTGACAGGCCACCTCTAGGTCAAGGTTGGGCATCTCTGACGCGCTCCACGCGAACAAATTAGCGTTCTCCCGGAGGCATGCCTTCAACTATTTCTTTGCCAGGTCGGGGAGCCCGGTACCAAGCTTCACGTTCCTATCTGGATCATCTCCTAGGGTGACAAGCTCGAAGTCTCCGTCTGGGATGGGGCGCACTGGGTGGAGAGGCTGCCAGTTGCCTTCAGCTAAGAGGTCGTTGTCCGCTGCTCCCTCTTCTTCTTGCTCGTCGGGGAAACGATTGTCGAGGTCCACCTTGTTGACGAGCGGGAGTGGCTTCTGCACTGCGTCCGGGGTTGACTTCTCTCCGGTCTTGGGCTTGACATTGATCGAGCTTAGACCCTTGGTTGCAGCTTCGAAGTACCTCCTTGCAGCTTTGATATCCCCGTGGATGGTGACGACCCGACCTCGGATGGTGTAGTACTTCATCTTCAGGATACACTGTAGATGGTACCACTGCGAGCTCGGCCAGAGTTGTCCTCCCTATGATGCACTGGTACAAGGAAGAACAGTCCACTACTAGGAAGTGGGTCTTGACTTGTCGGGCAGTCTCATCACTCCCAAAAGTAACCATCAGCTCAACATAACCCTATGTCCTGGTGGTCGTGCAGTTGAAACCCTGGAGATCTGAGCCAACGTAGGGGGTCAGATGCCTTTCATCGAGCTGGAGGGTCTCGAAGAGGTGAGCGTACATGATGTCCACCGAACTCCCTTAGTCGACTAGGATTCTGCGAATGTCAAAGTTTGCCATCTGCGCCCGGGTCAGGAGAGGGATGGTGGAGTTGGGCACGCCACCTGGCAGTTCCTCGAGGTAGAAGGTGATGGGGTTCGACTTCCCTTGCACCTTCTCAAAGGTGGTAGTCTGTGCCGAGCTCACGGATTCTAGCTTGTCTAACTTCCGCTTGATTGACCGACAGAGACATTGTTGAAGCCCCCGCCGGATATCACCATTGTCGTGGGGAAACTTTCCCACGGGTTGCGATCGGTCATAGGGTCCTCGGGGGGAAGACTCTCCCAGGGGCTATGAGCGATCGCGGGGATCTCGGGCTCATGGGGGACGTAAAAGTCCTCTGGTCTGGTGATACTCAGAGCAACTTGCAGTCCGCTCTCTTTGATGGAAGGTGCCGTCCCCTCGACCCATTGCGTTTCCCGGGCATCCTGTCTGGGGGGGGGGGGGGGGTCATTCCTCCTCGTATACTGCTTGAGGTGCCCCTCCTTGATCAAAATTTCTATCGCATCCTTGAGGTGGATGCAGTCCTCAGTGACATGCTCATGGCTCCTATGGAACCTGCAGTACTTGGACTTGTCAACATTAGCTTTGGGGGGTGCCGACTTTGGAAAGCGGACACTCCTTTCTGGAATTCCGAGTTGGCGAACTCGGCCAGAATTCACTCGCGGGGTGCAGTAAGTGGTGTGTAGTCCGTGAACCGGCCAGCTGGGCCTCTTGATTCACGAGAGTCCCTATGATGGTCTTCTCTTCTTCTATCACCCCCTCGTCGGGGAGCGGTAGAGTCTTCTTGCCTGGAGCTTCGGGGCCCTCTTGGTGCCGCGAGTCATTGGCACATTGGGCAGCCTCAGTCTCCTCGTACTGAATGTATGCTTGGGCCTTGTAGAGGAGCTCTTCCAAGTTGCGGGGCCTCTGGATGCCCACATCCTTGGCAAACACAGTGCGAGGTCGTAATCCTCGCTCGATTAGGAACTTCTTTATGTCGTCGGTAGTGGCTACCTCGACGGCTTCCCGGTTGAATCTCTCGATGTAATCTCTGAGAGATTCATCCCTCCCTTGAAGGATGGCTTCCAGGGAGGAATGCCTGTGAAATGCCTAGAGAAGTGTCTCTTCATTCCTTCTAAGCAGTGATGGACTCCGGTGCGAGGCTTTTGTACCAC
Source organism: Lathyrus tuberosus (assembly GCA_022829125.1). Classification (NCBI taxonomy): domain Eukaryota; kingdom Viridiplantae; phylum Streptophyta; class Magnoliopsida; order Fabales; family Fabaceae; genus Lathyrus; species Lathyrus tuberosus. The sequence continues at coordinate 12,022,356 of JALAZF010000102.1, forward strand.
GCCATGGCACCTTTTTGGAGGGGGGTCGGGAAGCGCCTGCACTTGATAGCTCCCCAGACATTCCTATAGTCGAGCATAGCCTCGAAGCTCTCGACGTGGTCGTCCGGGTCGACAGTGCAATCGTACGTCATCAAAGGTGGGGGCTTCTCCATCCCGACGGGTATAGGTGTATCCATAATCTCGTTGGACAGAGGTGTACGCTGGTTGTCTTCGTCACTTTTAACTAGTGACTGCGAAGGGGAGTGATCGCCATAATCGCGCCTGTTTCGTTGGGAAGGACTCCTTGGTCGGCTCTTTGGCTTTTCGCCGTCAGCTATGCTCCTCTTTTGGACATAGGAGCGTCGTTGTTCCTTCCGAGTAGGGGAGAGATTGCGTTTCTGGACGACCACAAGCTGGGGTCGTTCCAGGCGTGTGTGGCATCCTGTAGGTTGGATGGAAGGAGTCCGAGAGTCGACCTGCAATGTCCTCCGTTTGGGAGGAGAAGGGCTGTGAGATGTGGGACGACGATATCTCTACGGGGGAGAGCGTTGTTGTCGCTCTATTTCGAACGCTTCTATCCGCACGTTCTGCTGGGAGATCAACAGGTAGGTCTGATTGACCAGTGCAAACAGGGCCACTGTGTTTAGGTCAGCATTTGGCGGTGCGGGGACAGGCTGGTAGATAGCTGGGCTGCTGTCATGTTGGGCGGCGTTGTATGTCGTGTCATCAGAGGAGGGGGAGGCAGTACGCCCATCCCTCTCGTCACCTTCTTCGACGTTAACGACCACATTGGGCTCGTGGTCGTCTCCGTTGTTGAACTGTACGAAGGAGGTGTCCGGAGTCTTGGCCTCAGGTCGAGGGTTGGCCATGATTGTCAGAAAATTAAAGTTACTTTGGTTTTACGAGGAGAAAAACGGGGAAGCAATGGTCCCCGCATTCGGCGCCACTGATCGTACCTGATCAGAAAGTAGATTAGTGGCCAGCAAACGCCGTGAGCTCCACTACTCCGGTGGTGATGAGATGGTGGGGGTGGGGGTTGTACCTGCAAGGTACTCCGATGCCAAAGTCAGGAATGAAGCAAGCAAGTACAGAAAGTGAGAGTAAGAATGAGAATAGAATACTTGACCCTCTCTAACGAGAGGGTATTTAGATTGTGTCCCCCAGCGCTGGGCCAACGGTCGTCTGCACTAGGTTGGGTCGCTAGGCCCAATGCAGATAACTTCCAGGGCTTACGTGGCATAGGGAAGACCAGCACATGGCCTTCGCCCTGGATTAACTTCCCCTAGATCTCCGGAGAGTGGGTAGACCAACTCTTTCGGAGGTGGGTAGTTACCCGATGACGTGTCCCCGCGGGGGGAGCACGTGGAGCACGCGGGGGGAGGATGTTCGCTCTCTCCTCGGTCCATATAGTGTCTGCTCGACGATGATGGGATCTGGACATTCCCGACGAGGAAGAGGATTGGGCCTCAATGGGCTGTGTAGCATGATATTAGATTGGGCCTACCAGACTAATGGGCAGGCGTTGGCCCAGTCCAGAACAAAAATGTATGAAGGTCTTATTAGGTTATTAAGATGTTCTTGAAGTTATCTAGAATAATGTCATTCTTATGTTTCATGACCGGTGGTTTTCCAGTCATTTTTACTTATTTTTAGCTAATACATGCTAGAAAAGTTGAAACGGGTGTTCCATCACTTTTCGTAGATAATTGGAGGATTTTTATATTAATTTATTGTAAAATAACTTGAAAAGTTCCTACGTATTTTATGTAAATTTGGAACTTACCAAGAACCTGCTATAGATAGACCTCAGTTTGATAGTGTAATATTCTACTCACTTTTCAGATGTTTCTTATGGGATCCTTTTAGTTTCTAGGAGCTTGATGTGGCAGTGTCTCAGTGTGAGGGATATAAACATTTAAGTACAAATGGTCTTAACTTCTCTCTTTTTTTTTTTTTAATTTTAATATTTTAGAACCTCTTTATAGTTGATATAGGGACCATGTTAGATCAATTTCATCATTCTGCATCTTTACCTCGTAGGTTTTCTTCTTACTTTATGACTTTGATCCCCAAGGTTAACTCCCTCTTTCACCTTGGATTCTAGAATGACAATAAAATGATATGAAGAACTCAAGAAAGAACACAAGAAGCAAAAGGAGGGTAAATTGCTAAGTGTAACACCCTTTTCTACCCCACAAATACACGACAAATTACACAAATTATCAGAGTAAAAATACCTCAGAAGGGTGCACATTTTCTCAATAAACTCAAAATAAAACATTTGCTCCGTAATCACGGGTTTTCCTCAAAATATTCAAAAGCCATCAAATTAGCAGCGGAACCACCATAACCACAATAATCCAAAATCAAAAGGGTTTCTAATAAAAACCATAATCATTAAAAAATAACAACAAAATAACAACTCAACATGGTTCGACTCAACGACCCAACCCGATGTTACAATATCAGATCAAGACCCTCTACATTGACCAAAAGCAAAGTAAACTCCAAAAGTCCTCGAAGCCATCCACAGCTAAGCCTGATCACTTGCACGTTACCCACGTGGAGGCAACATTCAAACAGACAGGGTGAGTAATCACAATTCATTATAATCAGTATAAAAATAGGATATGCATAAAATGACGTCATTATCATATTCAACATCATCAGGGACATCACAAAGGAAAACATAAAAAATCACGATATCACAAATCACATCAATGCCAAATAAATGCAATGCACAACAAGACTCATGCATGTGGTACCAATTCGTCAAAGTCGATGGACACTAGGCCATCACCTTCCAAAGATCCCCGTCAATAGGATCGATTCTACACAAGAACCGGAGCACGTCAAAATTACCTCACATCCACACAATGAAATTGAAGCCACCATAGACCGAAGTCTTGAATGCTATGAATGCATGATACACAACATCATTATCATCATCATCAATAAAAGTCATTATGTGCATCAACATTCATCAAAATCTCATGTTAATCATATCATCATTTATTCATCAAAACATCATAAATCAGCATCTCATATTCATCAATATAATCATGGTAATTCATCAGAATAATCACGGCTCAAAACATCAAGACAACACAAGAATCATAAAACAAATTCGCGAACAGCAGGCGTTCGCTAGAAAGTTTGCTTTGCGAACTTATTCGCTTTGGTGTTCGCCTAGCGAGCTGCCAGCGAACTCCAAAATGCCATACAAAAACCAGAGGAATCCCCATTCTGTCTCTCCCTCACTACCTCTATTTGCCTAGCAAAGTTATTCACTAGGAAGATTGCTTTGCGAACTTAAAATCATTTTTAAAATTTCATCCCAGTATCTTAAACAACGTCATCGCGCATTCGCTGCGCTGTTCGCCCAGCGAGTCTGGGGCGAGTATTCGCTTTGCGAGGTCGCAATTTCATGCAATCGCTGCTACGCATCAGTAGCATATCAGACCCCAAAAACCTTACGAGTTCAACCTCATTTACCCCAAGAACACCCCCAAAACGTCCCTAAGGCATTAAGGCAAGAAAGACACAAAACCTACGGCTATTAGGCCGATTTATTACACTATCTTAAGCTTCAATTTCACATAAACCTTCACAAACCCAATTACCTTCATAACTTCCATAAATCCCTTTTCCTACGAGTTCGAAACAACATAAAGAGGGAAATTAGCCTCGAAGGCCTACTTTTATCTGATTCAATCTAACCCTTCATATTCATCATCAATCCACAAAAACAACACCTAAATCATCAATTTACTCATAAACCCACAAACCCACATAATACTCAAAAATTAGATTTAAACACTTCGAATTCCTATATTGAAAACAATGAAAGACAATACTCCCCATACCTTAGACTGTTGATTCCAAGTTTTCTTTCTTGAGTTCTTGGAAACCTTCTCGAATCCTATGCTTTTCCCCTTTCCTCAGAGCTCTGGCCTTTTTCCTTCTTTTCACGGTCTAACAAAATGAATCTTATTCCTCTAAAATTCTCTTTTTGTTAAACCTAACCCTTGGGCTTCTAAAATGGGCTTTCCCAATATTATCCTCACTAACTCCTCCTTAAAAGTCCAATTTACCCTTAATCCTTCTAATATTATTTAAATAAATAATAATACAATATATTCCATATTATATACTATTATTTAAATAAATAACCAAAGCTCCACAAAATACCATCATCAACACAAACCACAATATTCACAAAAGTCATGAATATTATATTTAAATAAATTAAATAAATATTCTTACAGATTTGAGGTGTTACAACTCTCCCCCACTTAAAGAATTTTTGCCCTCGAAAATTACCTCAAGGAAATAGATTTGGATACGACTCCCTCATCTGATCTTCACGTTCCCAAGTCCAACTTTCGCCAGCTGGTCCACCCCAAAACACCTTCACCAAAGCTATATCTTTACCCCGCAGTTGCTTCATCTCTCAAAGGTCAATCCATATTGGTAATGCTTCCACTGTCATGCTATCATTCACTTGTACATCATCCATCTGAATCACATGCGACGGATCCGGAATGTACTTCCTCAACTAAGACACATGGAGCACGTCATGCAAATTCGCAAGTGACGTCGATAAAGCAATTCGATAGGCTACCTCTCCTATCCTCTGCAAGATTTGATATGGACCAATAAAACGTGGAGTGAGCTTTCTAGACTTCAAATCTCGACCCACACCAGTCACTGGCTTCACCTTCAAAAATACGTGATCTCCCTCTTGGAATTCAAGTGTCTTCCTTCTCTTATCATGGTAGCTCTTCTGGCGACTCTGTGACACTCTCATCCTTTCTTAGATCATCTTAATCTTCTCAGTCATCTCTTGCATAATCTCAGGTCCGAGTACAAGACTCTCGCCCGACTCATACCAACACAAAGGAGTCCTACACCTTCTCCCATACAAAGATTCATAGGGCGCCATTCCAATACTAGCATAAAAACTGTTATTGTATGTGAACTCAATCAACGGTAAATGGCTATCCCAAGCTCCTCCGTGATCCAACACACAAGCCCTCAACAAATCCTCTAAGGATTGAATAGTCCTTTCTGTCTGACCGTCCGTCTGCGGATGATAGGCAAAACTCATCCTCAACTTAGTACCCAAAGCATCTTGCAAACTCTTCCAGAACCTAGATGTAAATCTCGGGTCTCTATCCGACACAATACTCGAAGGTATCCCATGGAACTTCAAGATCTCTTCAATGTATATTTCGGCTAACTTCTGCATAGAATGATTAATCTTCATCGACAAGAAATGAGCCGATTTAGTTAATCTATCCACGATCACCCAAATTGAATCATTCCCTTTTGACGTCCTCGGAAACCCCGACACAAAGTCCATGGAAATGCTATCCCACTTACATTCTGAAATATTCAACGGCTATATCATACCTAAAGGCTTCTGATGCTCAATCTTCGACTTCTGACATATCAAGCACGTATAAACGAACTCCGCAATATCCTTCTTCATCCCGGCCACCAAAACAACTTTTTTAAATCCTGGTACATCTTCGTAGCACCGGGATGAATACTCAACCTACTTCGGTGTCCTTCTTCTAGAACACTCTTCTTGATTTCTGGAACATCTGGAACACATACTCTATCTCGGAACCTTATCACACCATCCTCATCAATCCATAATTCTCCTCCATTATCTTGGTTAATCAAAGTCAACCGGTCAACAAACTTTAAGTCAGATTGTTGTCTCACTCTGATTTCTTCCAAAATACCACTAGTCAACTTCAACATTCCCAACTTCACACCGTCAGAGGTCTCTTCACACACCAAGCTCAAATCTCGGAATTGCTCAATTAATTCAAATTCTTTCTTCATAAACATCGACATATGCAATGACTTCCTGCTCAATGCATCAACCACTACATTTGCTTTGCCCAGATGATAACTCAAGTCAAAATCGAAATCCTTCAATAATTCTAACTACCTTCTCTGCCTCAAATTCAATTCTTTCTGATCAAATAAGTACTTCAGACTTTTATGATCACTGAACACTTCAAACCTAGAGCCAAACAGATAATGTTTCCAAATCTTTAACACAAACACAACAGCGGCCAATTCTAAGTCATGTGTAGGATAATTCCTCTCATGAACTCGCAATTGTCTTGAAGCATAAGCAACAACTTGTCCATTCTGCATCAATACTCCCCCAAAACCCATCTTCGACGCATCACAATACACCACAAAATATTCGCTCGGATTAGGCAAGATCAACACTGGAGCGGTCGTCAACCTCTTCTTCAATTCCACAAAACTCTCTTTGTAAGCTACATCCCACACAAAAGCTTGACCCTTTCGAGTCAATTGAGTCAAAGGTAATGCCAACTTAGAAAAGCCTTCGATAAACTTGCGGTAATAACCCGCTAATCCCATAAAACTTCGTATCTCGGTAGCAGACTTCGGAGTCTCCCACTGTAACACAACATCAATCTTAGAAGGATCAATAGCAATCCCACCACTTGAAATCACGTGGCCAAGGAAACTCACTTCCTTCAACCAAAACTCACACTTCGACAGCTTTGCATACAACTTCTTCTCCTTCAGTACTTGCAACACAGTTCTCAAATGCTTAGCATGTTCTTCTTCAGATCTAGAATATATCAAGATATCATCGATAAACACCACCACAAACTTCTCCAAAAACTCATGAAAGATCCGATTCATGTACTCCATGAACACACCAGATGCATTGGATACACCAAATGGCATCACAGTGTATTCATAGTGACCATACCTCGTCCTGAAAGCCGTCTTCGGGATATCATCAGGCTTAACACGAATTTGATGATAACCAGACCTCAAATCAATCTTACTGAACACACAAGCGTCTACCAGCTGATCCATTAAATCATCAATTCTCGGGAGCGAATACTTATTCTTGATAGTCACCTTATTCAATTGCCGATAATCAACACACAACCTCATGCTACCATCTTTCTTCTTTACTAGCAACACAGGGGCACCCCACGGAGAAACACTCGGTCGAACAAACTTCTTCTCAAGCAACTCTTCTAGTTGTTTCTTCAATTCACTTAACTCAGAAGCTGACATCCGATAAGGAACCATAGACACTGGACTCGTACCTGGTATTAAGTCCACTGCAAACTCTACTTCACGTTCTGGACACAAATCACTTATGTCATCCGGAAACACATCTGGAAATTCACACAAAATAGGTAAGTCGACACTTGCAGCTTCACAATCAATCTGCAACAATGCAAACATTGCAAACACCAGAGCTTCGTCTTTCATAAGTTCGTCTACTTGCCTAGCAGACAAGAACATTAACTCTCCACTATCACCAAACTCAGGAAACTCCACAGTCTTATTATAACAGTTGATATGAACATGTTTGAACTCCAACCAGTTCATTCCAAAGATTACATCAATTTGGTGCAAGGGTAAGCACACCAAATCCATCAAACAACTCTTCCCAAAAATCGTCAAAGGACATCTCAAACACACAAGGGTAGTAGTAACAGAACAATTAGCTGGAGTTTCTATTACCATATTCCCATTCATATTAGACAACTTCAAACCTAATCTATTAGCACATTCAACCGATATAAAATAATGAGTAACACCAGTATCAATAATAGCAACCAACTCGATATTATTAATAAAACAAGTACCTCGAACCGGGTTGTCCTTCTCTGGCACTTCTGTACCACTCAAAGCAAACACTCTGCCACTGGTCTGAGCAGTAGTAGCAGTCTTCTTCGGTTTCTGACACTGGGCACTGATGTGACCTTTCTCACCACAATTAAAATATGTTGGACCATCATCTTTGTAGTCGGTAGCTCTATGACCGTTCTTGACACATCTGTAGCACCTCAACACGCTATTGGTGCACACATCAGCACGGTGGCCTTACTCGTCACACTTATAAAACTTCCCAGAAGCGGGAGCTGCTCCCCAACTTGTGTTTTTCCCTAAGAAGCCTTCTGCTTCCCTTTGTCAGCTGAAGTTATATAAGGCTTCCCCCTATACTGCCCTTTCTTCTCACTCAACTGCTTGTAGTGAGCAGATCGAGCTCGGCTATCCTCATCGTAGATTCTGCTCTTGTCCACCAACTCAGCATACCTGCAGATTTGTTGATACCCAATACCCTGCTTAATTTCTGATCTCAGTCCATTCTCGAACTTAAGACACTTGGACATCTCAGTATCAGCACAGTTGTAGTGCGGACAGTACTTCACCAGTGCCTCGAACTTCGCTGCATACTCCGTCACAGTCATGTCTCCTTGCTTCAGCTTAAGGAATTCCACTTCTCTCTTGCCATGAGCATCCTCTGGAAAATAATTTCCCAGAAACTCCTGCTTAAACACAACCCAGGTTATCACAGTGCCAACATCTGCGAGTCTCTGACGGGTGTTATCCCACCAATCCTCAGCCTCTTTTAATAGCTTATACGTTCCAAACAGAACTTGTTGCTCGTCAGTACACCCCATCACCCGGAAGATCTTCTCGATCGCCTTCAGCCACTTGTGTGAACATGGTGGATCATGAGTACCCACAAAAGTCGGTGGATTGTTTCTCTGAAACTTCCCCAAAGCACGAAACTCATCTAGAACTCCACCATTCAGATTGAGCTGAGCCACTACTTGAGCAACCGATTCCAACGCATCAGCAATAGCACAATCATTTCTTCTAGCCATCATGTACACCACTAACAAGGTTAAAAGGAACAAAACATCGACAGTGTACACACACTCGTCGACTGACAGGGGACTGACATCAAGTAAAACCTGGCCGGATAGACCGACGTGCTCTGATACCACTAATATAACACCCTTTTCTGAAGGTGTGAAAATCACAAGAAAGGGGAGGGGGTTGAATTGGTTTTTCAAAATAAATTCTTTTCTTTTATACTAACCCTTTTTATCAACTCTTTAACTTATGAATGATAATCTTAATGAAACTTAAAAGAGATAACACGGTATGTTATACTAGTTCACTTGAGAATTCCTCAAGTTAATCTAGTCCACCCGCCAAGGTAATTTTGCCTCTCTCAATTGAGGTCTTAATCCACTAATCAAATAGATTAATACAATGCACAAGCCAAAATGTTGGTGACTAACAACAACCTCTAAAACTCTCAAGTTCTAGACTTCTCAAGAGATCTAACCACACTGGTCTCTCTTAAGGAACAACCTCTAAGACTCTCACTAGTCCTAGACTTCTCAAGAAATCTAACCTCACCAGGTTTTTCTCAAGGAACTTCAAACAACAGCTTGAAAAAGAATTTATTTACAAGGTATTTCTTCTAGCACAAGTTGAATATGTAAACTCTTTTACAGCACAGAAAATGACTTCTTGAATGATAATAGCAAAAGTAACCGTTGCAAAGTAATCATGACTATTGACGACGGTTTGGTAGAAACGTGAGGACAGATAAAACCTTTTGTGTCCTTGTCGCGGCCGGCTAAAAATATCGAGTCGCCATCATATTTTTTATGGGAAATAAATGATAAACCTAAGATTCTAATCCCAAGGGCAGAGATTCCTAAGGTTCGGGAGTCGGTTAAGTGAGGGGAAGGTGTTAGGCACCCCTCACTTCCATTGTACTCAATGGGATCCTCCTTAGATTTTAGGGTATGCTTGTTTGTTTGTCTAAATTATTTATTTACAAAAAAATCCCAAGTTTTTTATTAGTTATACTCGCTAGGGTTTAAAACCCTATGCCTACGTACCTTCAATTTTGAAGGATCAGAGTAACCGTAGTTCACCTCCCCTATTCCTACCCCCTAATCTTATTCCTAATCCTAATCCCAAATCCAATCCACTATTTATACTCTTGGATAAAAAGTTCTAACCCCCAAATCTATTATTTATACTCCTGGATAAGGAGTTCTATCCCTTTATCTATATTTATACTCCTAGATATGGAGTTCTATCCCTTAATCCTCAACCCTTTATTTATACTCTCGGAGGAAGAGTTTTATCCCAAATCTATTGTTTATACTCATAGATAAGGAGTTTTATCCCTTAATCTATATTTATACTCCCAGATAAGGAGTTTTATCCCTTAATCCCAATCCATTTGTTTATACTCTCGGAGGAAGAGTTTTATCCCAAAATCCTTGTCCATTGTTTATACTCTCGGACGGAGAGTTTTATCCCTAATAACCTTATCCATTATTTATACTCTCGGACGGAGAGTTTTATCCCTTAATCCCTTGGCCTTTATTTATACTCTTGAAACCTAAGAGTTTTATCCCTATATCCCATCCCTTATTTAGGCTCTCGGACCAAGAGCTTTATCCCTCGTTTTGAAACCTTTGAAAACCTTTCAACATCTCTTAAAATAAATTCCTAAATTTTCATAAAAAAGAAATAGAGAGAAAAACCAAGATATCATTATATTAAACATAGTAAAATTAGTCCCTAAATCACCCCAATTTCCAAAATATAATTTCCAAATATAATCCCAAAAATGAAAAAAAAAAAATTTAATCCCAAAAATTAAATTAAATCTAATTTTATTTTATTTTTATCCCAAACCCAATTTTATCCCAATTTAAAAACTATTTTTTTTCCAAATAAATCCTAAACCTAATTTTTTATCCAAAATATACCATCCTCAAGAAAATTGAGAAACAAAATTTAATTATAAAAACTTTCACTAGAAAAACAAATTAAATATATAAACTATCTATAAAAAACAAATCAAAAAATTAATACAAAAAAATAAAAATAAAAATAAAATAAAAATTTAATTATTTATCCTAACACTAATAACCCAAAAATCCTATTTTTAAATCCTAATTAAAAATTAAATCCTAATTAATTGATTAAATGAAGTAATCAACTTAATCAATTAAATTAATACCCAGTGGGTGCTAAACTAAACAGAATATTCACTGGGCTCGTAAAGTGGGGTGTTAGTAGTAATCTGGGCGCAAGGCCCAGTTACTAACCCAGACCTGAAAGGAGAAAAAACAAAAAAACAAGAGTCTATGATGGAGAGAGTTTGACTTTGACTCTCTCTTGGACGTTTGATCGTGATCCTATGGACCAAGGGGTATCCAATCGCAGCCTTTGATTTCAAATCTTTAAACTAAGTAATTTGAACGCACGACTCAGATTCAAAGTTATCGTGCACTCTCAAAACCAAGCTCACACGGGACACCAGTTGACCCCCAACGGTCAACTTAATCTTGCAGTCTGGAGAGCGCCACTTGGCGTAAATCCAAGGTCCCATTTCCCTCAGACTGCCTCTCATTTTCACTCCTCTTTCTCTCTCTAACTCACTTCGTCTCTCTCTAACTCACTACACTCTCTCGCTTCTCTCTTTTCTACCGTCGCCGGTATGGCCTTCCGGCCACCACGCCACCCTCCCAACCACCCTAAACCCCAGATTTCGGTTGAATGCCACCGGAAAATTCAAACCCTTATGAACTCTAACCCCCATTAAACCCAGATCCCTCTAGTTCTTTAGGGTTCGTCAGGAACCCTAAGAACCCTAACCCATCACATTCATCCCAAACCCAGGTTTCCCATGAACCCCAAGAACCCTAAGGGTTCTCTGAAGAACCCTAACCTACCCAGATAAACCCTAACCCCAACCTTAAGAACCCTAACCCTATTTTAAACCCTGAAACTCACAAATCGCGACAAACAACAACAAAACCCAACGATCAAACAAGCGGAAACCAAAAGAAGAGCTAAGTTTCGTTACCTCCCCCTGCCGTGTCCAAATTATGCTGCTACCTTTCCCTTATTTCTATATTCCTCGCGGATTCTTTCGATTTCTCTACTAATCCTCTTTGTGTTTCCGTTTGCAGGTTTAGCTCAAGGAATTTTAGGGTTCTAATGATGAATCCTAAGTCCCTTTTTCGTGAAAGAGCTTTCAGTAATGGGTGGGGCGAATTCGTAGCAGCCGTTCGTTAGCTTAGGGTTTTCTCCCTTCTAAATTCTGAATTGCTTAGTTTGTATAGATGATTTTTTTAGGTTTTAGAATTAATTTGATTAGATTTCAATTAGGAAACTTTGAATACGATTGGGTTCAATTTGATTGTAATTTTTTGATTTGGTTTGTAATTTTGATTTGATTTGTAATTTTGGATCCAGTTTTGATGTAATTTGAGATTTGATAAGATCTTCTGTTGTAATTTACTCAAAAAAAATTTAATGAAATTGATTCAATATGATCTGATTTTTGTCTTTGATTCTGCCTTTCCAATTTTCAGCGTGGATCTAGGGTTTGTGATGGGGAAGAAGAAGGCCCATTCTGGGTCAACTATTTTGTCCGAAATAAATATAAAATAAAATAAATAAAATAACATAAAAAATAATAATAATAATAAGATATATAATTACATAAATAAGTATAAAATGAAAACGGGACTTCTATCATCAATGACCTACTTAATTAGTAATAATAAAAATAAATTAACCATCATAAAAATAAAATACTAATGATAATTCTTCAGCAACCGAATTAAAAACATGATTAATAATAATCATAAAAACCCTTAATATATAACACAAACTAATTATTAATAAAAACCACATCACTAGGCAAATAAATATTTAATAAAAATGATATAAATAAATAATTCTAAAGAGTAATATCTGGTTATCATCTAAAAACCCTAAATCTAAAAATTAATTCTAAAATAAACTTTCAATTCACTCTACAATAATAAAACCTCTCAAATGATAAGTTCTAAATGAAATCCCCATTAAAATTTAAAAACTTTACTTCCTACTGTACTTTTTATTTTTAATTGAACCAAAATTCTAGATCTTATCTTAAAACTTTTTAAATCCTGACTAAAAAATAAAAAGCCCCTTACATAATCCCAAACCCAAAATAGGCCCAAAAGTACTAACAAACCCCCCCAAAGGCCCAAATGACTCTGAATGACACCCCCTAGCAGCACAAAGATCCTTAAAAAGATGAAAAAAACACCGGTCAAAATTTAGGGTGCTACAGCTGCCCCTATTTAATCGTCTTCGAATCAGAAAGCTGAAGTCGATACGTCTTTTTCTTTTGAAGAGGAGATGATTAAATACAAGAAGGACCCTAATTTTGACCACTGAGTTAGATAAGTACTACGCTGACTATCCTGAGATCCTTAGTGAAATATCCGATTAAACCCCTTTAACCCCGAAAGTAATTATAATCCTGTGTCATGTATGCATGTTTAAAAGTATGTATGCTTTTATGCATGATGCATTATTTGGGCTAACACCTCTTTTATGATATGCAGTGCATGTGTTTACGGAAACCAAATATTCTGTAACATTCCGACTTCCCGACCCTTAAACCCTTGACTCCTTTGATGAGTGGAACAAGTCCTATGTTCTTGGAGATGCGTATCATTCCTTTAGAGAAACTTCCATAATGACTGAATCATGACCGTTAATATGTAGACCCTGTGTTTAACTTGGAAGAAATATGATCCCTTTACTGTTTCCAAATCGAAGTAAAATACCTTTTCTTTTTCTTTTTTTTGAAAGCTTTTGATTATGCCCAATGTTTCAACGCATTATTCTATAATTATTCAGCATTTCGTAATCAAGCGGAATAATTGGAAAGAAAAGAAAATTTTATTGATAGAAAAATGGACCCATGAACAGGAAATAGTACATAAGGAAAGTAATCCTCATAAGGAGGAATTACTATAAATCTACAAGATGAAAAAAATGGCAATACGAAAAAGCAAATTTATCTATGTCCCTATTGAATTCAAACACCAGCTAATATCCCCAAGTCTCCGAGACCATGACACTTCGCTTCTAAAGATGACGACTGGATTGATCATTCCTTTCTGAATCCTCGTTGTGTGACCGTGAGTGCTATCAGTCATATGCCTTTTGGATATCCTTAATTTTTCCTGGACTGCTCTTTTCGAGTCTTAGTCCACCAGGATGATATACCATTTTTTTCAACTAAGCCCCCCATTAGGGTTTTCGACTTGTCGGGTATCATTTTTTATTCAAGTCCCTAATTTTTGCCTGGATTGCTCTTTCAAGTTTTCAATCCACCGGGATGCCCTAATTTTTGCCTAAGCCGCCCTTTAGGGTTTTCGACTTAGCGGGCTTTTATCCTCTTTTTCTAGGCATAGTATTTTTTGACTGAATCGGAATTCACCGGTCGCGGTAAATCCGCTCCATCCACAGTAGTCAACATTAAAGCTCCACCAGAGAAGGCGCTCTTTACGACATATGGTCCTTCATAGTTTGGGGCCCATTTGCCACGAGGATCTTTATAGATAGGTAGCACTTTCCTCAACACCAAGTCTCCTTCTTCGAATAGGCGAGGACGAACTTTCTTGTCGAATGCCTTTTTGAGTCTTCATTGATATAATTGACCATGATATACAACAGCCATACGCTTCTCCTCTATGAGATTCAGTTGATTAAATCTATTTTGTACCCACTCCGCTTCATCCAGCTTAGTCTCCATTATGACCCTAAGTGAAGGAATTTCTACTTCAATAGGGAGTACCACTTCTATGCCATATACCAAGGAAAAAGGAGTAGCTTCTGTCGAAGTACGAACTGAGGTTCTGTAGCCATGTAGTGCGAAAGGGAGCATTTCGTGCCAATCTTTGCAGGTCTTCACCATTTTCTGGATAATCTTCTTGATGTTCTTATTGGCTGCTTCTACCGCGCCATTCATCTTCGAGCGATAAGGCAATGAGTTATGGTGATCGATTTTGAAACTCTCGCATAGCTTATCCGCCACTTTGTTATTTAGATTGAGCCCATTATCTGTGATGATCTTGTTAGGAACCCCATAGCGACAGATTATCTCTTTCTTGATGAATCATGCTATTACTTGCTGTCATACCACAAATTTTGACCACTAAGATTTCCCATCATTGTGAAAATCATCATCACAATATGGAGGAACCATCATACTTCATCAGTCTCCCCAAAGATGGGTGAGCACCCACTACAATCAAAATTAGGGTTTCAAGCCCTCTCTGAGTGCTTAGACAAAGGATCAATCAAGGAATGACATGATCTTCAACTTGTCTAACCTCTCAAACATCCACAATGGATCAAAAGGATCCCCACTTCAAGGATTAAACACAAGGCTGCTCCCTTCTAGATGGATCAAGTCTCAAGATTGACAGTGTCACCAAATTAGGGTTTTGGTCGACCAGGGCCTCCAGATGGAAATTTTTCATCTGGGCACAAGCCAATGATCCAAAACCTAACCTAATATGCTCCAAGGGACATCATAAACCCAATCATCAAGTCAGTTTGACCTCAGGGGATGCATACATAAAAAATCAGGAATTAGGGTTTCTTGACCTAATTCACCCCTAAGTTGACTTTTGAGACAAATCATGAGCCAAGACCTCAAGAGAGGGTTTGAGGATCTCTAATGAACTATATTGATCCATTTGGAACAATGGATTAATCCAAGAAGCTTGAGCAACAAGTCTCAATTTCATCTGCACCACAATTAGGGTTTCGCGGGAAAAGTCAACTGTAACTTTGACTTTTGACCAGGACATGCTCCCAAGCCCTAGGACATGAACCAATATACCCTATAACACCCATGGAACATGTCCATCAAGTTTGATTTAGGTCAAGGACACGATTTCCTGAAGAATTGCACAGCTTGGAATTCATCTGATAAAAAGTCAACTGTGCACAAAAGTCAACTTTGACTTTTTGAGATTTTTCACCAAAATGGATTTTTAACCCTAAAATGATGTTAATGTATGATTTGAATCATCATTCATCAAGAAAAATCAAGAAAAGTTGGATAACTTGTAAAAGGGGTAACCATAAAACTTAGAAATTTTTCTAAGTCATGAAAAAGTGCCACTAATGCACCAACTTTGGAGGACCATAACTCCTAAACCACAAGGCCATTGTGCCCCATTCAAAGCTTGATTTGTAGATCACATTGCCCTCTACAAAAGCTTCATACTGACCTATGTCCAAATTCCTCATGGATTTTGAGTTATGAAGTGATCAAAATCAAGAGAAAACACTTTGTTCCAACACTTAGTGAAAATTTCACTAAGTCAGATTTTGCCTTACTTTTGGCCAAATGTAGGGGGATTTTTCACTTGGATTCAAAAGATATAAAAACCAAACATGTTCAAACAGTTGTTGTATCATGTAAGGGCTTTCCAAAATGGTCAAGAACATTACCAAATTCAACTTACACCATGAGATATGACATTGGCAAGTTGCCTTGCTGAAATCTGTCAAAGGCAAGGCAGAATTTGCAATTTTGCTCGATTTGCCAAAATCAGCCAAATTCAAATGCTCCTATCCACTTGGACACGTCTGAGGATTGAATCTAAAGGGGACAATCACTGAGCCAAGCCTCCAAAGTCCATGGAACAAGAAATAACATGTTGAACCTAGAATGGCCAAAATAGGGACAAGACTCCAAATTTGGATTGAAGCACTCAATGGAAGCATCAAGGTGGCAAGGACTGAGCCATTCTCATCTGAAATCAGTCAAGACTTATCCAAGACCAAGGGAACCAAAGCTCTGTGCCCTAACCTCTAGTCAATGGCTAGAGGAGACTTGGATTTTCATTTGCCAACATTGGCCAAACCTACTTAGCAGTTGCCATTCACTATTCCTTGCAAAACATACTTGCTCTACTATAAATAGAGCTCAATTGTGTTCAGTTTAAGTACACCAAAGGCCTACAACACTTGCCTTTCTCAAAATCTCTTTCTCTTGGCAAAAATGCCTTTCTTAGCAAGGTAACTATCGGGTTTTAAGCTAGAGGGCAATTCCACTCAAATCAATCACTCACACACCTCATATACATCACATATGAGCTGATCAAACACTTAAACAACAACTGGAACATTGATTTCTCAGAATCACCAGTCAATTGCTCAAGGTTTTAACCAAAGTGCAGTTGAGATGCCATGAAGTGATCCAACCAATTTCCATCAAGTCCAAGCATTCAAACACACTCCATAGCACCTAGGGAAGCTGTTCAGATCATCACAACACAACTGTAACACCTCCTACACAAATCACGATCACCAGCTGCAAGTGGTAAGCATGAGCTCTTCTAACTCTGATCCATGCAATTTTTGCTGCACAATAATTTGGTCATATGTTCATAATCATGCATGGAATGTTTTCCCTCAATTAATTGCTTTGTTTGAATCGTGTATCAAAAATCCTAGCATTCATGCAGAAATTAGGGTTCTTGAGGTTTCTTCGTGATTTCATGTTTTATGTTTAATTTAAATGAAATTAAGTGTTATAGACATGATTGTAAGGTTGAAACGAGTTGATTGGTATGTGGATTGCATGATATGGTTAAGTATTCAGTGAGATTGGATGGAAAACGCAAATCTGGGAAACTCAGAACACGCGCGTGTTCTTGGTGTGTTCTTGGCGCCATTTTCAGAAATTTGAATATTTGAATTTTGTGATTTTTGTTTAATTGATTCAAAAATTAATTTCTCTCTAAGTTTTAATGATTTTGAGTTGATTCTTTTTTTAATAATTCACAAAAATATTAAAATATTTTATTTTATCAAAAAATCCCAAAAATATTATTTATTTCATATAAGTGATATTTTTGCAAAGAATTAATATTTTAATTATTTTTGACATTTTAAATATTTTTTCCACATTGATTCTGCAACTTTTAATGCTTTCTAATTATTTTTTAGGTCAATACTTAATTTTTGAAGCATTAATCCAAGATCACAATTTGTTTTTCATATGTTAAACAATTTTGATCATTTTAATTGAATTTTTATTCAATTAAATACATTTTTGAAAACAAATTAGGGTTTTTGGATTAATTCAACCCTCATAAATCATTTTCAAAACACTTTGGGCCTCTAATAGAGTGTAAGACCCAATCCTTTTTTGACCAAATCATTTTTGGGCCTCAGTGCATTGTATAAGTCCCGATACCGTAAAAAACAAACGACACGATCGTCGCCTTTTGAAAAATAACATTTTGGGCCTCTCCTTGAGCTATAAGACCCATTCAAAACTTTTTGGGCCTCTAATAGAGTGTAAGACCCAATCCCCTTTTAGCCAAAAATCTTTGGGCCTCACTTATTGTATAAGTCCCTCTGCGTTAAAAGGAAATCTCGGCGCGACCGCCATTTTTAACGAAAAATCAACTGGGCCTACCCTCGTGTTATAAGCCCCACTCTTTTTCTTTAAGACTTTTTGGGCCTCTTGAGAGAGTGTAAGACCCATCCCTTTGTACAGAAAACAATTTTTGGGCCACAGTCACTTGTATAAGTCCCTCTGTACAAATTCAAACAGTGCGCTCACTGATAAAACCCTGGGGCTCTCCTTGAGCTGTAAGCCCCAAATCTTTCTTTTTCAAAGCACTTTCTCCTTTGATTTTGAATATACTGTTGTTTTCAATCTTTCTTTGTTGAACAACTAACCAAACAGCATGGAAGCTCTACAACCGAGTAAGTGGTTATTGCTTTCATTTACCGCTTTCATATACATATAACTGTATTGTGGGGCTGTTTCACTGTAAGTCTTCTTTCATAAACCCATATCAACTGTGTAATAATAGTATAGATATTTCGAGTTTCCCCGGCAACTACGTCTAGAACTAGGTGACGCCGTTTCGTTTATTCGTAGAAATAGACAACTAGATCCCCAATAGGATCACCAGATACAGTCTTCTCTTTGGCTGTCCACATTAGGAATTGTCAAGAAACTCTATTCCCAGAGATGAATGTATTCTCTGTGAATGGCATCTTTGAGTTTCTTCCAAATTCTCGAACTTTCCTGACTTGATCTATTCCTCGTGAATAGCTTGCCTTGAATTTCTCGGGGTTTGGGGACCCATCGGCTTCTTAAAAGCATCCGCCTCCTCTTGGGCATAATACAAGGACCCCACGGGCTTCCTAAAAGCAACCCCGCCTCCTCTTGGGCTTAATACAAGGACCCTATGGCTTCTTAGAAGTACTCACAGCCTCCTCTTAGGCTTCGTATAATGATCTCTTCCTCTGGGAATGATAGCATCCTCTTGGGCATCGTACAAGGACCGATCGACTTCTTAAAAGTTTCCAGCCTCGTCTTGGGCTTCGTACAAATTGTCCCGACGACCTCCTAAAGGTATAGGAACAGAACTTAGTCATCTGCATAGAACAGTCCTTTCAAAGAGTCTACTACTATTTCTCAAAGCATAGTACAAAAGATGAAACTCTAGACTTGGACAGTCTAATCTCCTTGAGTCTCAAAGTCATTCTTAAGTGACCCCTTCGTTAAATAGGAAGAAAACCCGTAGACTCGGACAGTCTCAATACCCTTCGGATTTCTCGCTTCCTTAAAGAACAGGAATAACCTGGATCCTTGAATCAAATCCATGAGTACAATGTTGCTCATATAAGAACTGATTTTCTCTTTAAAATCAGTATACTGGACCTGTCACTTAACTGAAACAGTAACCATAGCCTCCTCTTGGGCTTTGTATAATGATTCTCCCCAGTGGAGTCAAACAACGTTTAGCCTCTCTCTCGGGCTTTGTACGAGACACATAAGAGACTCCCTCGTTGAGTCCATCATCCCTTTCGCCTCCATCTCGGGCTTTATACGAGATACAAAAAGGTTCATATTGAGCCAAACAAATTTTAGCCTCCATCTCGGGCTTCGTACGAGATACAAAAACTCTCTTGTTGAAACAAATAGCCTCAATCTCGGGCTTTATACGAGATACCAAAAGACTTCATCGTCGAGTCAAAAACCTTTTAGCCTCTCTCTCGGGCTTTGTACGAGACACATATTAGCCTCCTCTTAGGCTTTATATAAGAAAACCACTGGTTAATCCATTTAACCTTTTAGCATCAAAGTGTGCCTCGTTCATAGTACACAAACATCAACAACTCCTTCCCCTCCATCTAACTGCTGTAAGCGGCAAGCCTCTGGATCATTTACATCCATGCCACTGTCCCTCTTTTAGCATGAGAAATTCCTAAGGAAAGATGGCATTACTCTACACTGAGTTAAAGTCTTCTCCTTCAGGTTAAAATCCCCTTTAAAGGAAATTATGGCATTGCTGGATTCACATATCCCGGTTAAAGTAATTCTCCTTTATAAATAGTCATAACAGACGAACCCCTCTTTAGAGATGACAAATTCTATCTAAGGTCAACACTTTTAGCTTCACATCTTGGGCTTTGAACAAGATACAAACAGACTTTTAGCTTCACATCTTGGGCTTTGAACAAGATACAAACTACCTTTCGCTTCACGTCTTGGGCTTTGAACAAGACACCAAAACACCATTTCCTCCCATAGAATAGGAGGAACTACGAACGCTCTGATTTCCCTGTTTCGGTAAACGGGAATACGTAGGCATAAGATTGAAAGAAAAATCTTAGCGAGCACACTAAACAAAAACCCAAAATCCCATACTCTCATGTATCTATCAAAAGCATCAGTCCTAACATCCTAATCCTTGTTCCCCGCTAGAAAATCCTAGAAAGAGAGAAAACCGTATTGGCAAAAATACAAATAACCAGTACAAAGGCCCCCCACATTGATAGCATTCATAACCTAACAGACCGTTGTTTAAACTCAGTATGCAAAGCAGGGTTAATTGGAGACATCTATTTCCCTTCCTTCATCAGCTTTAATAGGATAAAAAATGAATCGACCTGTAGTTAAAACTCAACCGCAGAGAGCGACCAACGCTTAAGAACCGCGTCCAAAATCGCTCGCTACAGAAAAATGGCACCCACCGCGGGGCCTGTCTCTCTTTTTCTCCTTTTCATCTCTTGTGTGAAAACCACAGATGGGGGCTTCCGCCGGGGAACCCATTTTCTGTTAGGAACTTAGGATTCATAGCTTTAAAGGTCTAGGATGATTAGGACAAAAATATATATTGCTTTTCCTAATTGCTATACGTGTTTATTTTTCTGCTAATGGGAATGCGTGTGATGCCGCATGTGGAAAGATTGAGTATACACTTAAGATAAGTGATGGCGACGAGGTCGACCATCAACCTCAGTGGAGGCTGACCAATGCAACCCATTCTCTCACCTAGACAATGGGGCGATTGTTAAGTCTGAGAAGCTGAGAAGCGAAACCCTTTCGTAGTGCGGAAACTATCGGAAATAGTTGTTACGCGATACTACCCTCATTTGAGGCTGGTGATCTATTCTCGGTGAATGGCACTTACTCTAAGATTGCTCTACAACTCGTTGGCGATCCGCTTGTTGTTTTGCTTTCCTGGGAGGAGCTGATGATAATGAGTACAGGTACAAAAATCACCTTAGTATAAACCTTTGGGGATGGGTAGAGCCTTGACTTCATGACAACGACCCTTTGACCCCATGTTTTTTCTATGTTTTTGTGTGCTGCATTCATGCATTCATTTAAAAAACATTAAAAAAAAATTTCTCTTCTAGTCTCTCTGTTTTTCAAATTAAACTAAGACCGTGATTGCAAATATCAGAGAAAAGGATTGCACTAATGGATTTCGGTAGAAGGAGAACTCACCAGTATACCTTCAAGGTTCCAAAACTAGAGGATTTGAGAAGGTTAACGAGGATGATCACTAACCCTGAGGCTTTCAGAGCCAAGCACGGAGCTCTGCTACCATTGTTAAGAGTCCATGTGATTGAGGGAATCATGGATGCGCTCATTCAGTTTTATGATCCAGTTTATCACTGTTTCACATTCCCGGATTACCAGTTAGCACCAACGCTGGAGGAGTATTCTCATCTGATTGATCTGCACATTACTGATCGAGCTCCATTTTCTGGACTGGAAGAAATTCCAAAGAATCAGACCATTGCGAGAGCAATTCATTTGGACGAGTCTGAGGTCAGGACTCACCTAACCACTAAGGGTGGCATCCAAGGTTTGCCAGCCCAGTTCTTGACAAAGAAAGCCCTATATTTTGCCAGTATAGGAAACGTGATTGCTTTTGAAAGCGTCTTTGTCTTGCTCACCTACGGGTTATTTTTGTTTCCCAACATCAATAACTTCGTCGATATCAACTCCATTAAGGTTTTTCTCATTGGAAACCCTGTGCCGACTTTGCTCGCAGATGCGTATCATTCTGTACACTTGGGAAATTTGTACAGCAGAGGGGAGATCACATGCTGTGTACCTCTGCTTTACAAATGGTTTATCTCTCACTTGCCCAAGTCTGCTGCTTTTTGGGATTGCAAGAGTGCCTTACGTTGGTCGCAGAAGATCATGTCTCTTACTAACTCTGATATAGATTGGTGTAATAGGATCTATGATGGAATCAGAATCATTGACCATTGTGGAAACTTCCCCAACGTACCCCTTATAGGAACTAAGGGAGGAATCAATTATCATCCCGTTCTCGTTCATCGTCAATTTGGATACCCGATGAGACACATTCCACGGGGTGTTCATCTGGAAGGTCTTTTCTTCAAAGAAGGAGAAAATGACAGAGCACTAAAGATGGAAATAGTGCACGCTTGGAAACAGGTTCATAAGAAAGGACGAGAGTCTCTAGAAAAACCGGACTGTGTCTCGGTGGAGCCTTATCTCCATTGGGTACAAACTAGAGCTCTCAAGCTAAAGATGCCTTACCCTCGTTACGGGATTCTTCCGCCGAGGGAATCTGTCATGTACTTCATGACTGAGACTGAAAAGCTTCAGGTTACTCTCAATAAAGTTTAAAAGGAGAGAAGGTCTTGGAAGAACAAGTACCGCACCCTCGATGTAGAGTGCATCAAAATACAACAATTACTGAAAGAGAAAGACGCTTTGATTGAGATTTTGGAGCAACATGCTGTAGAGAATCAAGATGACCAAAGGAATTTGCTCGCTCCTTTCACTTGACAATGGAATGACAACCCGACAACGGCCCAAGAGCCCCGGTCAAAGAAAAGGAAAGTACCGGAGTCAGCACCCGATTTCTCTCCAGAGAGGACTCGGGACCCATTAGCTTAGGTTTCTGTTTCCGCACCTTGTAATCTACTGTATTTCCATTTCTGTAATCCTTTGAATTCAATAAAAATGGGTTTCCCCACCGTTTGATATTTGCAATCTAATTGTCGAAGTTTATTTTGACTAAACCATAAACAATTAATATAATCATTGCATTCATCATTCTCACATCACGTATTCTTCTTCCCTACGAATCTCACGTTTGTGTCTCGATTCTAGAGTCAAACTGTCTCATTCGTATAATACTCGGGCCAATCGTCAGAAAAAGATGGATGATCTTGAGGAAGAAAACAGAGAGTTGAAAGAAGAGATCGACGCTCTGAGAGAGGATATGAGAAAGCTTCGTAACGACATGCAAGCCATGGCAGAAGCTCAGCTACAAAGAACTGTGATCTTAGAGATCACCTCAACGCCCATCGTGGAGAAGTATGATCCTAGGTATCAAATGCCGAAAGATCATCCTTGGGGTATGCCTGTTAACTATATCCCGGAAGGATATGTTCCGCCGATCACTGAAGATCAGGGAATCTCAACAGAAGCCACTGGTCCTGAAGGTTACAAACTTTGGGAAATGCCAAGATTTACTGCCGTAGTCACACTGAAGACTCCTGAAGGTTACAAACTTCGGGAAATGCCAAGATTTACTGCCGTAGTCACGGTACCACCCCCTGTGGTGCACACTGTCCCGAAAGGACAGATTCCACAGACACCTTCTGGTAAGAAGGAAACTATGTTTGACAGAATGGAGGAATTCCAAGAGCAGTTCCTGGAAATGAAGAAGGAACTGCAAGCCATTCGCGGTCAGGATCTATTTGGAAAGGATGCCGCAGATCTCTGCTTGGTCCCAAATGTGAAAGTCCCGCACAAATTTCAAGTGCCCGACTTTGAAAAATACAAGGGTAACTCTTGCCCTCAAAGCCATCTGGTGATGTACGCTCGGCGGATGTCAGCTCAGACGGAGAATCAGGACCTACTGATTCACTACTTTCAGGATAGTTTAACCGGTGCCGCACTCAAATGGTACATGGGTTTAAACCGTACTACGATTAGTACATTCAGAGATCTTGGTACTGCCTTCATCCAATAATACAAATACAATTTTGACATGGCACCCGACAGAGATAAACTCAGATCGATGTCACAAAAGGACAAGGAAACCTTTAAGGAGTACGCTCAAAGGTGGCGAGAGATTGCCGCTCAAATTTGTCCACCTCTTGAGGAAAAAGAGATGACAAAGATCTTCTTAAAGACCTTAAGCTCATTTTTCTATGACCGAATGGTTGCCAGTGCACCCAGTGATTTCACCGAGATGGTGGGCATGGGCGTACGTCTTGAGGAAGCCGTCCGAGAAGTGCGTTTGGTAAAAGACACTGGATCGACGAGCGGTACTAAAAAATACGGTAGTGCTCTCCCAAAGAAAAAAGAGCAAGATATTCGGAATATCTCTCTCGGAAATCAAAGGCGACGTTATCAACCGGTAGCAGCCGTGACTCCTGCTATCAACCCTGCGTCAATTCCTACGTATCAACCTCAGGTTGCGTAGAGCCAACCTGACCAACAAAGGACACAACATCCTCTTCAGCAGGCTCGTCCTCCATATAACAACAACCGTACAACACGGCCAACAGGATTTGATCCTATACCCGTAACATACACAGAGTTGTTTCCGTTACTACTGGCTAAGGGGCACATTCAGACTAAGTCCCCGCTTACAGTACCGGAAAATCCGCCTTTTTGGTTTAAGGTGGATCAAACTTGCCCTTATCATCAAGGGGGATCAGGGCATAACATAGAGACTTGTCTCAATTTCTAGTCCGACGTGCAAAAACTTGTTAGGAACGGGGTCTTATACTTCAAGGATACAAATCCTAATGTTCTCACAAACCCGCTGCCTCAACATGAGAAGGATGCAGTCAATCTCATTGAGAAAGAGACTAACAATGTCTATCAAATTCACGATGTACTCTTGTTAAAGACCAATCTGGTCAAGATGCATTGTAGACAGAGTAAATATGGCCATGTGCCACCTCATAATTATCACCAGTGTGATATCTGCTCTAAAGACAACCAAGGATGTCCTGTAGTGCAAGCAGCTCTATAGGAACAGATGGATCTCGGATGGATCCAAGAGCACCGAGTTCGTGGAGTTAACATGGTCTACACGAATTCCAACGTCATTCAGAACCACGACATATGTACAATGAATGTCAACTTGGTGGCGATGCACTCAAGGCAAAGCCAATATCATAATCTGCCGCAGCACGATTACAGTTCTTGTCTGATTTGCTCGGTAAACAAACAGGGATGCTCTTTCATACAGGAGGCCCTCCAGCGTCAGATGGATCTTGGATGGATCCAAGACTACCATGATAGGAACTCCTATCAGATCAACATGGTTCAGATCTTCGATATTCGCTTGATGAATACCAACCTGGTAGAGTTACATGCTGAACAGGTCTGACTCAGATTCTTAATATCACATGACTATCAAAGCTGTAAAGTGGGTTGCGAAAATGATCGAGGTTGTACCCTTGTCCAGGAGGCACTCCAGCACTTGTTAAATCACTGGTGGATGCCAATTTATATGGATGAAGATACTCAGCAAATTAGTATCAGTAACAGGAATCCTACTCGGCATCAGAGTCAGGATGTCCGATCAGTGGAAGCTAACCTAGTGAGGTTACATTGTATTCAAAGTGGGCGTGGCCAGGTGCCACCACACAACTATGAACGTTGCGGCGTCTGTTTGGAAAGTAACCAAGGGTGTTACTTTGTGAGAGTAGCTCTTCAGGGTCAGGTGGATCGTGGAGAGATTTGTCCATATCCGGGTTCTGGACCCATCAACTGGACGCCAAACTACCTTACCGATCAAGTCGAGGACGTTGTCACAATCTCTGGTCATCACAGGACCAGGGATGTTTTTGCCATTATTCCTCTACTTGACGAATCTAAAGTTCCCAACCGGGAATGGATCGAGATTACTTATGATGGTCAGAAAAAATCATAAGGCTCCCGTAGTCATCTATCTGCCGGGACCATTACCGTATGAATCAACTAAGGCTATCCCTTACAAATACGGTGCAATGACAATTGAAAATGGAAAGGAAATTCCATTACCTTCCGTCGTGAATATTGCAGACATCAGTCGTGTAACACGGAGTGGTCGAATCTTCAACCGAGGGGTTGGGGAACCTAACAAAGAAAAGGAACTTCAGACAGAAGCTCCCGATCCACCAGTCGGTCAATCCAGTAATCCCGACCTTTCAAAAAACAATGATGAGATGCTGAAGCTCATCCAAAGGAGTGAATTTAACATTGTTGATCAGCTGTTACAGACTCCTTCAAAGATCTCGGTATTATCACTGTTACTCAGTTCAGAAGCCCACAAGGAGGCTCTACAGAAAGTCTTGGAGCAAGCCTTTGTGGAACAGGATGTAACAATCAGACAATTCAATAGCATTGTCTCTAACATCACTTCCTGCAATAATTTGGGATTTAGTGATGAGGAATTACCTGAAGAGGGTCGTCGTCATAACATGGCGCTCAACATTACAGTTAACTGGCAGGACGATGCTTTAGCCAGCGTACTGGTAGACACAGGGTCAGCCCTGAATGTTATGCCAAAGTCCACTTTGATACAATTATCATTCAAAGGCCCTCCGATGAGAATTAGCGAGGTCGTCGTCAAAGCGTTCGACGGATCCAGAAAAACAGTTATCGGCGAAGTTGATCTTCCCATAACTATCGGTCCTCACACTTTCCAAGTCACTTTCCAGGTCATGGACATCCGAGAAACATACAGTTGTTTATTAGGAAGACCTTGGATACATCAAGCTGGAGCGGTCACTTCGACCCTTCACCAAAAGCTAAAGTTCGTTCAGAATGGCCAACTCATCACAGTCTGTGGAGAACAGGCCTTGCTCGTAAGTAACTTATCATCATCTACTTGTGTAGAACCCGAGGAGGTTATTGGAACTCAGTTCCAAGCACTATCGGTAAGCAAGGACAATCAGTTTAAAGGAGGAACCTCGATTTCCTCATACAAAGATGCTATCAAAGTGGTCGAGAGTACCGATACAACAGGATGGGGACAACTTGTCGTTCCTACTAGCAATACAACAAAGAAGGGTCTTGGTTTTTCTGCAACCTGTACCCAGACAACTGCTAATGATGAAAGTCTTCATCCCCTTCAAAACTTCTTCCACAGTGGAGGTTTCCTCCACCCAGTGCCTCAGGCAGTACATGCTATCAATGAGGAGGATTCCTCTGATACGGGGGAAGAATGGAAGTCCTATCTTAACGAGGACAGTTATATATCTCAGGAAGAGGTGCCTACGCCAGATGTCGAAATGATATATGGAGATTGTGATCCGAAAGGATGCTGTGCTCCGGCAAACTCATTAGAGGAGGACACTCTGATGAAAGACAATTTTGACCACAATTACTATGGCCCAATGGATGGTCTGCTAATGTGGCAACCTTACCCAGGAAACTTGGGGCCGGAAAGTCAGCCGAGTAATGAAACTCAGCTGAGCATCATTGAACAGAATACCTGTGTCCCCACCATGTCATGGGATCAACACTCAGGTCATTCAGAAACTACTCAACATGAAGATGAATTTGCAACGTTTGCAGGACTTGAATTCATCAACTATGCTTTTCTCGAGGTCAACATCATTGAGAGGGATGACTCCTCCAGTTCCAAAGAAGTGTGGGACACCTTGGGACAACCGAGTGGAAATACGACTATATGGTCAAGTACACTGCGCCCGAAAGCTCTCGTATCAGGCTCGAAGATATCCAGCCTACTGGATGGGGAGATACAGCTGAGAGCATAAATACTATGCAAAATGCAACTGAGGAATCCTCCTACGACAATTCTGCCTGGGAGACAGATTCCAATGATCCTGCTCCACCAGAAATCAGCGTTATTTCTGAAGACAAATCAAGGAAGGTACCAGACTTTGTGATTCACCGAGGAGTTCACCGCCAATGGGTTGCCATTGAGGTTCCGAAGATCGTTCATCAGTCAAAGTAATTGCCATCTTTAACCTTTCACCCTGCCCAGGTGAAACAGATGTTTTGATAGGGCTCGCTTTCTGTAAATTTTCCCTCTTCGCTTCGCCCAAAGCGACAGAGTTTTGCTTTATAGGGCTGTAGTTTCAAGATTCGACTTGTTCATTAATAAAATAACGTCGTTCTGTAAATTCCGCATTAATTGCTATTTTCTCTTTTTGCTTTTTCACAAAATGGTAATCCTAAAAAACAATTCAAATAAAAACAAGCAGTAAAATAAAACACTGCACACACTTGCATTTTCTCTATCTCTTCTAAACACGAATCATCACGTCATGCAGATTGCTTGTTTTAAACCCAGTTGAAACATACGATCCGATGCCTTCTCCCAACTTTGAGTTCCCGGTATTCAAGGCTGAAGAAGAAAATGACGACAAAATTCCAGAAGAGATCTCTCGACTACTCAGACAAGAGGAAAGGTCCATTGAACCTCACAAAGAGCCGTTGGAAACGGTAAATGTGGGTTCGGAAAAAGAGAGAAAGGAAATCAGGATTGGGGCACTGCTCAGTCCAACTGCCAGAGAGGGTTTGATAAAGCTTCTCAGAGAATTTCCCGATGTATTCGCTTGGTCCTATCAGGATATGCCAGGGTTGGATACCAGCATTGTGGAACATCACTTACCATTGAGATCGGAATGTCCACCAGTAAAGCAGAGGTTGAGATGGACTCATCCGGACATGGCCATCAAAATCAAAGAGGAGGTACAGCAACAGATTGACGCGGTTTTCCTCGCTACATCTGAATATTCTCAATGGTTAGCCAACATTGTACCTGTTCCCAAAAAGGATGGAAAGGTCAGAATGTGTGTCGATTATAGTACAGCAAAGTTCAAAGTATTCTCCTTCATGGATGGATTCTCGGGCTATAACCAGATCAAAATGGCGCCGAAAGACATGGAGAAAACTTCGTTCATTACCCCATGGGGTACCTTTTGTTACAAGGTAATGTCGTTCGGTTTGAAGAACGTCGGGGCAACCTATCAAAGGACCATGACTACTCTTTTTCATGACATGATACACAAAGAAATCGAAGTGTATGTCGATGATATGATTGCAAAATCTAAAACAGAGAGTGAACACGTTGAACATCTGTCAAAATTGGTCTAACGTTTAAGAAAGTTCAAGCTCCGCTTGAATCCCAACAAGTGCACCTTCGGTGTCCGTTCAGGGAAACTACTAGGGTTCATCGTCAGCCAGAAAGGAATTGAGGTTGATCCTGACAAGGTCAAGGCCATTCAAGAAATGCCTTCTCCGAAAACTGAAAAACAAGTCAGAGGATTCCTGGGACGTTTGAACTACATCTCCAGATTCATATTCCTCATGACCGCCACGTGTGCGCCGATTTTCAAATTACTCAAAAAGAACCAGGATTGCATTTGGTCAGAAGATTGCCAAACCGCCTTCGACAGTATTAAGGAATATCTGTTGAATCCTCCGATTCTATCACCTCCAGTGGAAGAAAGACCACTGATTATCTACCTCACAGTCCTAGAGGACTCAATGGGATATGTACTTGGCCAACAAGACGAAACCAAAAGGAAAGAGTCTGCCATCTACTATCTAAGCAAGAAATTCACCGACTGCGAAACTCGGTACAGGATGCTTGAGAAAACTTGCTGTGCTTTGGCTTGGGCAGCCAAACGTCTTCGCCAATACATGATTTGTCATACTACTTGGTTAATCTCAGAAATGGATCCAATCAAGTACGTCTTCAAAAAACCTGCTCTCACGGGAAGGATTGCCCGCTGGCAGATGTTATTATCAGAATATGACATAGAGTACCACGCTCAGAAAGCCGTTAAAGGAAGTATTTTAGCCGATCATTTGGCTCATCAACCGATTGACGATCAAGAATCAATCGGGTTTGACTTCCCAGACGAAGATGTCATGTATCTAAAAATGAAAGATTGCGATGAACCGTTACCCAGTGAAGGGCCAGAACCAGGTTCCCAGTGGGGACTTATCTTTGACGGAGCCGTTAATCATTACGGAAACGGAATTGGGGCAATCATTGTTACCCCTCAGGGTACCCACATTCCTTTCACCGCCAGACTTACGTTCAAATGTACGAACAACGAGGCCGAATACGAAGCTTGTATCATGGGTCTCGAAGAAGCAATTGATTTAAGGATCAAAAACTTGGACGTATACGGCGACTCAGCCTTGGTTATCAATCAGATAAAAGGAGATTGGAACACATACCAATCAGGATTGATCCCTTACAAAGACTATGCAAGAAGGTTACTACCTTTCTTCAGCAGAGTTGAGTTTCATCACATCCCTCGAGAGGAGAATCACATGGCTGATGCATTAGCCACTATCTCTTCCATGATTAGTGTAGGTCAATGGAACGACTTACCTAAGATCGACATAATGCGCCTTGAACGGCCCGCTTACGTCTTCGCAATTGAAGCAGTCATAGACGACAAACCTTGGTATCATGATATCAAATGCTTCCTTCAGAAACAAGAGTACCCACCTGGGACACTCAGAAAAGAAAGAAAAACCCTCAGAAGATTGGCTGGAAACTTCTTCCTGAGCGGGGACACTCTCTATAAGAGAAATTTTGACATGGTCTTGCTCCGATGCATAGACAGACCAGAAGCAGACATGCTTATGAAAGAAATTCACGAAGAATCCTTTGGCACTCATGCCAACGGACACACAATGGGGAGAAAAATTCTAAGAGCAGGGTACTATTGGTTGACAATGGAATCCGACTGCTACAAGTACATGAGGAGGTGCCACAAGTGTCAGATATACTCCGACAAAATTCATGTACCGCCATCACATATCAAAGTTCTCTCTTCCCCGTGGCCTTTTTCCATATAGAGAATCGACATGATTGGCTTGATAGAACCTAAGGCTTCAAACGGACATCGGTTTATCCTAGTAGCCATTGACTATTTCACCAAGTGGGTCGGAGCAGCGTCGTACGCTAATGTAACCTGACAAGTGGTGGTCCGATTTATCAAAAACAATATCATCTGCCGTTATGGTGTTCCAAGCGAGATCATTACTGATAATGGATCTAACTTGAACAATAAGATGATGAAGGAGTTGCGCGCAGAGTTCAAGATCGAACATCATAACTCATCTCCCTACCGACCCAAGATGAACGGAGCGGTAGAAGCGGCTAACAAGAACATCAAGAAGATCGTTCAAAAGATGGTTGTAACCTATAAAGATTGGCACGAGATGCTACCCTTTGCTCTTCACGGTTATCGCACCTCTGTCCGCACTTCAACAGGGGCTACCCCTTTCTCTCTAGTATATGGCATGGAAGCAGTGCTCCCCATAGAAGTAGAGATCCCGTCAATCCGAGTATTGATGGAAGCTAAGCTCACCGAAGCTGAATGGTGTCAAAGTCGACACGACGAACTGAATCTGATAGAAGAAAAGCGAATAACGGCACTATGCAACGGTCAGTTGTATCAACAGAGAATGAAGAGGATGTTTGACAAAAAGGTCCGACCTCGTGTTTTCAGAAAAGGAGACCTTGTGCTAAAAAAGATACAATCATTTCTCACTGATTCGCGAGGCAAGTGGACCCCGAACTATGACGGTCCCTATGTGGTCAAGAAAGCTTTCTCAGGCGGCACCTTGAGACTTGCAACCATGGACGGAGAGGAATTTGCCTACCCCACAAATGTTGATGTAGTCAAGAAATACTTCGCCTAAACTAAAAAAAAAACGTCTCGGTGGATTGAAAACCCGAAAGGGCTGTCTAGGCAGAAGTTAGAGACATAAAAAGAAAAAATCATCCCGATGGATTGGAAACATCACAGTACAATCCAGGCAAAAGTTAGGGATAATGGCAAGTAACTATGTTCAATAGAGGCAAGTCCCTCAGTAGCAGCAGTTATACCATCCATTGGAGGAAAACTCCAGTCAAGGTCATCTTCGATAGAAGCTCAGGATGTCCCGAATTCAAAGTTGGTAGAAGAATAGTGGTCGTTACGTTTCAACGTAGGCCTTTTCCCTGTAAGTTACCATTTTCAAACTTTGTATATACTCTTTGGAATCACGCGTTTGGCTGATCTCCATCTCATCAATAAAATTTGAGCCCTTGTGCTTTTGTTTGTAATTCTTATTTGTTTTAGCTTTACAGAACGACATTGTTAACATGATTAACGATTCTTGAAATAAAACAAAAAATGAATTTACTTGTTAAAATTTTTCTGCTTTTAAAATAAAGTCGGCAATTTCTTTTGACTGTTGAATATCAAAGGAACATCAACCGCTTCTTCAGAAGTAAGCGAACTTCAAAGTGCAGAATCAAAGTACTCCTTCTAACCCAGTACACCTGAATGAAGGGATCAACTGTGTCAGAGACCTTGTTTTGTCTGACACGCCTCGGCCGAGTTCTTATCTCCTAAGCCCGACCAACATAGCTCCCAACAGGGACTATCTCTCCTAAGCAAGGTGGAATTGCTATTCTGAACCAACGGTACTTCTTCGCCCCGCGATGGCCGAGTATCCAGTCATGTTCACCTGTCAGTTTGTATGTCGCGTCAGTTTTGTCAGCATAAACATGCACACATCATGCATTATTGATTTGCATTCACATTTCATATTGCATCACTATCACTCTAGTCAGTCTTGTCCCCTTGTGATAGAAGTTTTCTCAATCGAGTCGTCAGTTCTTGCCTCGTCAGGAAACGCTGCGTCTGAACATTCTCTCTCCTCCAGTTTTATTTCTGGAATGAAGTTAGGTCCTCGACCACTTTGATAACTTGAACCTCTGAAAAACCAGAGAAGCCCTTAGTTAACACCACTCTTCGCCATTGAAGATGATATCCTTGCTTTCCCGGATTAAGGAAAATCCACAGAGAAAGCCTCCTAATCGAAGATTCGGCAGTACGGCAGTTTTTCTCCGAAAAACCCGCTGATGAAAAGGTCATCGGCACCTCAAAATTGGATCACATCATATGGCATTTCTCCGAGAAGATCTCCGAGAAAAGTATGATGTAAAGACCCCAAACGAATGCAATCTCTCAAGGGACTCGCATTCCCTAAGTAGAGTCGACAAATGGCGTCTCCGACAGAGAAGTTTGTGCACCTCTACAACTCAGACGACTGGGTTCCCCAACAAGTCTGACATCAAAACTTTTTCCACTCAAATGGCATCTCCCCAGGAAAATTCGGCGAGAAGTTTGAAGGAAAACCGCTACTAATAGCGTCCCTTGTCAATTAAGTTTATTGACAAAAGAAACTAAGACCAGTTCCTCGGTAGGAAACCAGGATCGAGGGGAAGTTTACAAAGGAAACTAAGACCAGTTCCTCGGTAGGAAACCAGGATCGAGGGGAAGTTTACAAAGGAAACTAAGACCAGTTCCTTGGAAGGAAACCAGAATCGAGGGGAGGTTTATTTCAGAAACTAAGACCAGTTCCTTGGTAGGAAACCAGGATCGAGGGGAGGTTTATTTCAAAGGAAAACTGAGACCAGCTCCTTGGCTGAAGACCAGGATCGAGGGGAAGTTTACCTTTTCTAAGCATCATTGCTTAGCAAAAGAAGATGAATGTGTAAGCTATCATTCATAACCACCATCAAAATTTCGGGTATTCCGATATTTAATCCTCTTGCACCCCGAATGCCCGAATACCTTCGTCATTCGCACCTTCGTGTCTAAGAAGATTAAATAGGGGCATCTGTCATACCCCAAATTTTGACCACTAAGATTTCCCATCATTGTGAAAATCATCATCACAATATGGAGGAACCATCATACTTCATCAGTCTCCCCAAAGATGGGTGAGCACCCACTACAATCAAAATTAGGGTTTCAAGCCTTCTCTGAGTGCTTAGACAAAGGATCAATCAAGGAATGACATGATCTTCAACTTGTCTAACCTCTCAAACATCCACAATGGATCAAAAGGATCCCCACTTCAAGGATTAAGCACAAGGCTGCTCCCTTCTAGGTGGATCAAGTCTCAAGATTGACAGTGTCACCAAATTAGGGTTTTGGTCGACCAGGGCCTCCAGATGGAAATTTTTCATCTGGGCACAAGCCAATGATCCAAAACCTAACCTAATATGCTCCAAGGGACATCATAAACCCAATCATCAAGTCAATTTGACCTCAGGGGATGCATACATCAAAAATCAGGAATTAGGGTTTCTTGACCTAATTCACCCCTAAGTTGACTTTTGAGACAAATCATGAGCCAAGACCTCAAGAGAGGGTTTGAGGGTCTCTAATGAACTATATTGATCCATTTGGAACAATGGATTAATCCAAGAAGCTTGAGCAACAAGTCTCAATTTCATCTGCACCACAATTAGGGTTTCGCGGGAAAAGTCAACTGTAACTTTGACTTTTGACCAGGACATGCTCCCAAGCCCTAGGACATGAACCAATATACCCTATAACACCCATGGAACATGTCCATCAAGTTTGATTTAGGTCAAGGACATGATTTCCTGAAGAATTGCACAGTTTGGAATTCATCTGATAAAAAGTCAACTGTGCACAAAAGTCAACTTTGACTTTTTGAGATTTTTCACCAAAATGGATTTTTAACCCTAAAATGATGTTAATGTATGATTTGAATCATCATTCATCAAGAAAAATCAAGAAAAGTTGGATAACTTGTAAAAGGGGTAACCATAAAACTTAGAAATTTTTCTAAGTCATGAAAAAGTGCCACTAATGCACCAACTTTGGAGGACCATAACTCCTAAACCACAAGGCCATTGTGCCCCATTCAAAGCTTGATTTGTAGATCACATTGCTCTCTACAAAAGCTTCATACTGACCTATGTCCAAATTCCTCATGGATTTTGAGTTATGGAGTGATCAAAATCAAGAGAAAACACTTTGTTCCAACACTTAGTGAAAATTTCACTAAGTCAGATTTTGCCTTACTTTTTGCCAAATGTAGGGGGATTTTTCACTTGGATTCAAAAGAGATCAAAACCAAACATGTTCAAACAGTTGTTGTATCATGTAAGGGCTTTCCAAAATGGTCAAGAACATTACCAAATTCAACTTACACCATGAAATATGACATTGGCAAGTTGCCTTGCTGAAATCTGTCAAAGGCAAGGCAGAATTTGCAATTTTGCTCAATTTGCCAAAATCAGCCAAATTCAAATGGTCCTATCCACTTGGACACATCTGAGGATTGAATCTAAAGGGGACAATTACTGAGCCAAGCCTCCAAAGTCCATGGAACAAGAAATAACATGTTGAACCTAGAATGGCCAAAATAGGGACAAGACTCCAAATTTGGATTGAAGCATTCAATGGAAGCATCAAGGTGGCATGGACTGAGCCATTCTCATCTGAAATCAGTCAAGACTTATCCAAGACCAAGGGAACCAAAGCTCTGTGCCCTAACCTCTAGTCAATGGCTAGAGGAGACTTGGATTTTCATTTGCCAACATTGGCCAAACCTACTTAGAAGTTGCCATTCACTATTCCTTGCAAAACAAACTTGCTCTACTATAAATAGAGCTCAATTGTATTTAGTTTAAGTACACCAAAGGCCTACAACACTTGCCTTTCTCAAAATCTCTTTCTCTTGGCAAAAATGCCTTTCTTAGCAAGGTAACTATCGGGTTTTGAGCTAGAGGACAATTTCACTCAAACCAATCACTCACACACCTCATATACATCACATATGAGCTGATCAAACACTTAAACAACAACTGGAACATTGATTTCTCAGAATCACCAGTCAATTGCTCAAGGTTTTAACCAAAGTGCAGTTGAGATGCCATGAAGTGATCCAGCCAATTTCCATCAAGTCCAAGCATTCAAACACACTCCATAGCACCTAGGGAAGCTGTTCAGATCATCACAACACAACTGTAACACCTCCTACACAAATCACGATCACCAGTTGCAAGTGGTAAGCATGAGCTCTTCTAACTCTATGATCCATGCAATTTTTGCTGCGCAATAATTTGGCCATATGTTCATAATCATGCATGGAATATTTTCCCTCAATTAATTGCTTTGTTTGAATCGTGTATCAAAATCCTAGCATTCATGCAGAAATTAGGGTTCTTGAGGTTTCTTCGTGATTTCATGTTTTATGTTTAATTTAAATGAAATTAAGTGTTATAGACATGATCGTGAGGTTGAAACAAGTTGATTGGTATGTGGATTGCATGATATGGTTAAGTATTCAGTGAGATTGGATGGAAAACGTAAATCTGGGAAACTCAGAACACGCGCGTGTTCTTGGCGCCATTTTCAGAAATTTGAATATTTGAATTTTATGATTTTTGTTTAATTGATTAAAAAATTAATTTCTCTCTGAGTTTTAATGATTTTGAGTTGATTCTTTTTTTAATAATTCACAAAAATGTTAAAGTATTTTATTTTATCAAAAAATCCCAAAAATATTATTTATTTCATATAATTGATATTTTTGCAAAGAATTAATATTTTAATTGTTTTTGACATTTTAAATATTTTTTCCACATTGATTCTGCAACTTTTAATGCTTTCTAATTATTTTGTAGGTCAATACTTAATTTTTGAAGCATTAATCAAAGATCACAATTTGTTTTTCATATGTTAAACAATTTTGATCATTTTAATTGAATTTTTATTCAATTAAATACATTTTTGAAAACAAATTAGGGTTTTTGGATTAATTCAACCCTCATAAATCATTTTCAAAACATTTTGGGCCTCTAATAGAGTGTAAGACCCAATCCTTTTTTGACCAAATCATTTTTGGGCCTCATTGCATTGCATAAGTCCCGATACCGTAAAAAACAAACGGCACGATCGTCGCCTTTTGAAAAATAACATTTTGGGCCTCTCCTTGAGCTATAAGACCCATTCAAAACTTTTTGGACCTCTAATAGAGTGTAAGACCCAATCCCCTTTTAGCCAAAAAACTTTGGGCCTCACTTATTGTATAAGTCCCTCTGCGTTAAAAGGAAATCTCGGCGCGACCGCCATTTTTAACGAAAAATCAACTGGGCCTACCCTCGTGTTATAAGCCCCACTCTTTTTCTTTAAGACTTTTTGGGCCTCTTGAGAGAGTGTAAGACCCATCCCTTTGTACAGAAAATAATTTTTGGGCCACAGTCACTTGTATAAGTCCCTCTGTACAAATTCAAACAGTGCGCTCACTGATAAAACCCTGGGCCTCTCCTTGAGCTGTAAGCCCCAAATCTTTCTTTTTCAAAGCACTTTCTCCTTTGATTTTGAATATACTGTTGTTTTCAATCTTTCTTTGTTGAACAACTAACCAAACAGCATGGAAGCTCTACAACCGAGTAAGTGGTTATTGCTTTCATTTACCGCTTTCATATACATATAACTGTATTGTGGGGATGTTTCACCGTAAGTCTTCTTTCCTAAACTCATATCAACTGTGTAATAATAGTATAGATATTTCTGAGTTTCCCCGGCAACTACGTTTAGAACTAGGTGACGCCATTTCGTTTATTCGTAGAAATAGACAACTAGATCCCCAATAGGATCACCAGATACAGTCTTCTCTTTGGCTGTCCTCATTAGAAATTGTCAAGAAACTCTATTCCCAGAGATGAATGTATTCTCCGTGAATGGCATCTTTGAGTTTCTTCCAAATTCTCGAACTTTCCTGACTTGATCTATTCCTCGTGAATAGCTTGCCTTGAATTTCTCGGGGTTTGGGGACCCATCGGCTTCTTAAAAGCATCCGCCTCCTCTTGGGCATAATACAAGGACCCCACGGGCTTCCTAAAAGCAACCCCGCCTCCTCTTGGGCTTAATACAAGGACCCTACGGCTTCTTAGAAGTACTCACAGCCTCCTCTTAGGCTTCGTATAATGATCTCTTCCTCTGGGAATGATAGCCTCCTCTTGGGCATCGTACAAGGACCGATCGGCTTCTTAAAAGTTTCCAGCCTCGTCTTGGGCTTCGTACAAATTGTCCCGACGGCCTCCTAAAGGTATAGGAACAGAACTTAGTCATCTGCATAGAACAGTCCTTTCAAAGAGTCTACTACTATTTCTCAAAGCATAGTACAAAAGATGAAACTCTAGACTTGGACAGTCTAATCTCCTTGAGTCTCAAAGTCATTCTCAAGTGACCCCTTCGTTAAATAGGAAGAAAACCCGTAGACTCGGACAGTCTCAATACCCTTCGGATTTCTCGCTTCCTTAAAGAACAGGAATAACCTGGATCCTTGAATCAAATCCATGAGTACAGTGTTGCTCATATAAGAACTGATTTTCTCTTTAAAATCAGTATACTGGACCTGTCACTTAACTGAAACAATAACCATAGCCTCCTCTTGGGCTTTGTACAATGATTCTCCCCAGCGGAGTCAAACAACGTTTAGCCTCTCTCTCGGGCTTTGTACGAGACACATAAGAGACTCCCTCGTTGAGTCCATCATCCCTTTCGCCTCCATCTCGGGCTTTATACGAGATACAAAAAGGTTCATATTGAGCCAAACAAATTTTAGCCTCCATCTCGGGCTTCGTACGAGATACAAAAACTCTCTTGTTGAAACAAATAGCCTCAATCTCGGGCTTTATACGAGATACCAAAAGACTTCATCGTCGAGTCAAAAACCTTTTAGCCTCTCTCTCGGGCTTTGTACGAGACACATATTAGCCTCCTCTTAGGCTTTATATAAGAAAACCACTGGTTAATCCATTTAACCTTTTAGCATCAAAGTGTGCCTCGTTCATAGTACACAAACATCAACAACTCCTTCCCCTCCATCTATCTGCTGTAAGCGGCAAGCCTCTGGATCATCTACATCCATGCCACTGTCCCTCTTTTAGCATGAGAAATTCCTAAGGAAAGATGGCATTACTCTACACTGAGTTAAAGTCTTCTCCTTCTGGTTAAAATCCCCTTTAAAGGAAATTATGGCATTGCTGGATTCACATATCCCGGTTAAAGTAATTCTCCTTTATAAATAGTCATAACAGACGAACCCCTCTTTAGAGATGACAAATTCTATCTAAGGTCAACACTTTTAGCTTCACATCTTGGGCTTTGAACAAGATACAAACAGACTTTTAGCTTCACATCTTGGGCTTTGAACAAGATACAAACTACCTTTCGCTTCACGTCTTGGGCTTTGAACAAGACACCAAAACACCATTTCCTCCCATAGAATAGGAGGAACTACGAACGCTCTGATTTCCCTGTTTCGGTAAACGGGAATACGTAGGCATAAGATTGAAAGAAAAATCTTAACGAGCACACTAAACAAAAACCCAAAATCCCATACTCTCATGTATCTATCAAAAGCATCAGTCCTAACATCCTAATCCTTGTTCCCCGCCAGAAAATCCTAGAAAGAGAGAAAACCGTATTGGCGAAAATACAAATAACCAGTACAAAGCCCCCCCACATTGATAGCATTCGTAACCTAACAGACCGCTGTTTAAACTTAGTATGCAAAGCCGGGTTAATTGGAGACATCTATTTCCCTTCCTTCATCAGCTTTAATGGGATAAAAAATGAATCGACCTGTAGTTAAAACTCAACCGCAGAGAGCGACCAGCGCTTAAGAACCGCGTCCAAAATCGCTCGCTACACTTGCCTTGTCACATTAGTGTAGGAAGTAGCCTCTACCCATTTGGTGAAGTAGTCGATAGCAACTAGAATGAACCGGTGTCCATTTGATGCCTTTGGCTCGATCATCCCTATTATGTCTATCCCCCACATAGAGAAAGGCCACGAAGCAGTTAAGACATTCAGAGGAGTTGGTGGCACGTGAATTTTATCTGCGTAGATTTGACACTTGTGGCACTTCTTGACATATTTAAAGCAGTCTGATTCCATAGTCAACCAATAGTACCCTGCTCGAAGAATCTTCTTAGCCATTGCATGAGTTCCGAAGGATCTTTCATGTATTTCTTTGATAAGCATGTCCTGTTCATGTCCATCTAAACACCGGAGCAACACCATGTCATGATTCTTTTTATACAGTACTTCTCCGTCCAGGAAAAACTGGGTAACCAGTCTTCTAAGCATTTTCTTATCCCCACTTGAGGCATCTGCAGGATATTCTTGTTTTTGGAGGAATTGCTTGATATCATGAAACCACAGTTTATCATCTACTTCAGCTTCCACTGCTGCACAATAAGCTGGTTCATCTAGGCGATTGATTCTTATAGCTGGTGCTTCGTTATACCATTTGACCTTGAACATGGATGCTAAAGTTGCTAGAGCATATGCCAATTGATTCTCATCTCGAGGGATATGTTGGAAAGTGATTACATCGAAGTAAGTGATCATCTTCCAGACACAGTCTCGATATCGAGTTA
The DNA here is from genome assembly GCA_022829125.1 of Lathyrus tuberosus. Classification (NCBI taxonomy): domain Eukaryota; kingdom Viridiplantae; phylum Streptophyta; class Magnoliopsida; order Fabales; family Fabaceae; genus Lathyrus; species Lathyrus tuberosus. The sequence continues at coordinate 12,062,570 of JALAZF010000102.1, forward strand.
GTTTAGCATTAAGTGTCCTGCATTCCCCCTTGACCTGATTGATGACAAGAGCCGAATCTCCATAGACTTCTAAGATCTTAATTCCAAGGTTAATGGTTTCGCTGATTCCCAAGATACACGCCTCGTATTCCGCCATATTATTGGTACACGTGAAGCATATTCTCGCAGTAAAAGGTATGTGGAATCCTGTTGGAGAAGTTATAACAACCCCTACCCCATGTCCTTCCGCATTTGAGGCTCCATCGAATATAAGCTTCCACCGAGATCCGGGCTCAGGCCCTTCTTAGGAATCTGCGATATCATCATCTCTTACAGCCATCACATCCTCGCCGGGGAAGTCAAATTGCATAGGTTGATAGTCGTCTACTGGTTGATGAGCGAGATGATCGGCTAACACGCTCTCTTTTATGGCCTTTTGGGTAACATACTGGATGTCATATTCAGTCAGTAACATCTGCCACCGAGCTACTCTCCCAGTCACTGCAGGCTTCTCGAATATATATTTGATGGGGTCCATTCTAGATATCAATAAAGTAGTATGGCACACCATGTATTATCTTAATCGGCGAGCGGCCCATACCAGAGCGCAACAGGTCTTCTCCAAGAGTGAGTATCTGGATTCACAATCAGTGAATTTCTTACTCAAGTAATAAATTGCGTGCTCTTTTCTCCCTGTTTCGTCTTGTTGTCTGAGTACACAACCCATCGAGTTGTCAAGCACCGTTAGGTACATTATGAGCGGTCTTCCAGGTACTGGTGGCACCAATATGGGTGGTTCTTGCAAATATTCTTTAATTCGATTGAAGGCCTTTTGACAGTTTTCACCCCACTCGAGGGTTTGATCTTTCCTCAACATCTTGAAGATTAGCTCACAAGTAGCAGTAAGGTAGGAGATAAACCTAGCGATGTAATTTAATCTCCCCAAGAATCTACGTACTTCTTTTTCTGTCCTTGGAGCTGGCATTTCTTGAATGGCCTTCACTTTATCGGGGCCCACTTCTATACCTCTTTGACTGAATATGAACCCCAACAACTTCCTAGATCTGACCCCAAAAGTACACTTTGCAGGATTTAGTCGTAGCTTAAACTTCCTCAGCCGTTCAAACAACTTTTGTAAATTGACTATGTGCTCTTCCTCAGTTTATGATTTAGGGATCATATCATCTACGTAAACCTCTATTTCCTTGTGCATCATGTCGTGAAAAAGAGTTACCATTGCCCTTTGATAAGTTGCCCCAGCGTTCTTTAACCCGAAGGGCATTACCTTGTAACAAAAGGTTTCCCAAGGTGTAATAAAAGTGGTCTTTTCCATATCAAAAGGGGACATCTTGATCTGATTATATCCGGAAAACCCGTCCATGAATGAGAAGACTGAGAATTGAGCAGTGTTATCCACCAAAACGTCAATGTGGGGTAGTGGAAAATCATCTTTAAGACTTGCTCTATTGAGATCTCGATAGTCTACACACATCCTGACCTTTCCATCCTTCTTTGGCACGGGCACAATATTGGCCACCCATTATGGATACTTTACCGCTGCTAAGAACCCGACGTCAAACTGCTTTTTAACTTCTTCCTTGATTTTGAGAGTCATATCAGGTCTGGTTCGCCTTAACTTTTGTTTAACCGGTGGGCATTCGGGTTTGAGCGGTAGCTTATGTTCAACAATGTCCGTATCCAACCCAGGCATATCTTGGTAAGACCAAGCGAACACATCTACATACTCTTGTATCAATTTGGTCAACTTTTCCTTTACGTCCCTGTTTAAAGAAGCACCAACTTTAACCTCCTTTTTGTCCTCTTCAACTCCCATATCGATCACATCCACTGGTTCCTGATAAGGTTGTATCACTTTGTCCTCTTGCTTTAATAGTCTGGCCAACTCTTCAAGAAGTTCACAATCGTCCTCATCACCCTCTTCCGCTTGGTTAATCGGGAACTCGGAGTTGTAAGGAATTATAGCAGTGTCGTTTTCAATAGGTTCATTTTTAAATCTGCATGAGGGAGATTTTTATCGTTTATTATTTTTCTGAATTGATGGGAATGTAAGTACTGGAAAAAGAAGTGTACTGCCATTTTGAAAAAAGGAGTAAATATGAAAGAAAAAGATCTTGATTAAAAACAAAAATGCGATTTTATTATTAAATAATTCAAAGAAACAAAAGGTGGCCCTACAAAGCTTGTCCATTTGCCTTGGGCATAACAAAGGACTTATTATTATTTTAAAGAAAAGTAAATTACTTCGAAAGAGAAATCATCTCAGGAATCTCGATGGCCCTCCAATTGTTGAGAACTGTATCTGGTGAGCAATGGCACACCCAATCTGGTATCCCTCTATTTTCCTCTTCAATTGCAGTCACTTGATCTTCATCTCTGAATCTGGCATTATGGAAAGTTTCTTCGAGAGGAGGAAATGTCATCTGACGAGACTTCTGAACCCATTTATTAGCTGGTTTGTAACCCAGCCCGAACCGGTCCTTCTTTTCGGGTACCTCTATCACCTTGCCCCAGCCCCTAGCATCCCCATTCTGGATTAAGGCTGTGATCCTTTTTGGCCTTTCCTCTTGTCGAACGACTTGCTTACGACTGACCTTTGTAACCTCCAAAGCTTGGAAAGGTATTTCAAATGTCTCCCCATCCACTTCTATGTATCTGAATGACGAGAGATGGCTGACAAACATGTCTTCCTCCCCATCAACAATTATTAATTTGTCCCCAGATATGAACTTCAATTTCTGATGAAGTGTGGAAGTAACTGCGCCCGCAGCATGAATCCATGGTCGTCCTAGAAGACAAGTGTAAGAGGGATTGATGTCCATGACTTGGAAAGTGATCATGAAGGTATGTGATCCCACCATTGTAGGTATGTCCACCTCCCCAATTACCATTCTTTTTGAACCGTCGAAAGCCCTAACAATCAGGGAACTAGTCTTCATAAAGGTCCTTACAGATGTTAATTTCATAAGGGTAACCTTAGGCATGACATTTTGGGCAGACCCTGTGTCCACTAGCACCCTTGAGAGAATAGTGTCTTGACATTTGACTGATATATGCAAGGCCTTATTATGTGCTTGCCCCTCGGGAGGTAATTCCTCACTACTGAAACCCAGACAGGTGTTGGCGGCGATATTGGCGACTACCTCGTCGAACTGAATCACTGATATATCCTTGGTGACATGGGCTTCATTCAGGACCTTCAGCAGGGATTCCCTATGTGCCTCCGAGCATAACAACAAGGATAGAATGGAGATCTTGGACGGTGTTTGATTTAGTTGGTCCACCACCCTATAATCACTTTACTTTATGATTCTAAAAAATTCCTCGGCGTCTTCTTGAGATATACCTTTCTTGGAAGACCCCTCACCTGTATTTGTGGTTTCCTTCCCCTTTGAACTTTCGGGGGTATCCTTCTTAGGTTGTTCCGAGGAGTATACTCTTCCACTACGGGTCATCCCTCCAATACCAGCTATGTTAGTAACAACTGGTGATGGTATTATAGTCTTTCCTCCCACGGATGCAGTGATGTCATATTTCCAAGGTACGATCTTAGTGCTTTCATACGGAAATGGTGCTGGAACATGGAAAGTGATAGGGCCTTCTGACTTTGCAGGCACTGAAGCTTTGACTGGTGTAGGAACAGGTATCTGAATTGGTGTTCGTGCAGGTACTGGAATTGATATCTGAATAGGAGCCTGTGCAGGCCTTGAAACTGGTATTTGAATGGGTTCCTGTGCAGGTCTGGGAATTGGTATTTGAATAGGCACTTGTGCAGACCTTGGAACTGGTATTTGAATAGGAGTCGCAACTCCTCTTTTCTGGTATGGAATCTCAGAAGGTACTTGCCCCTGGGATTCTAAGGCAGCCACCTCATTCATATTCCTTAAGTACCCAATTTGTACTATCCCTTGGTCCATTAACTGTTGGAGGACCTCCTTCATCTTCTTAAAATTATTGGGATCAGACGCGCAATCCTTGCAGTCACCGTGCAGCCTTTCAAACTCCTCGTACCCAATTAATACTTCCCTTACTTTCGTCATAGGGGTATTTACTTATTCTACCCCTCTGATTAGGACATTCTCTCCAGTCCCTCAATGGAGTTAACAGTTGGTCCAGCGTTCCCTGGGAAAGGATTATCTCCTACATTTGGATTGTCATAACTGAAGTTAATGACCTTCTGATCCAGTAAATCTTGAACCCTAAACTTGAAGGCTAAACACTTTTCAGTCGTATGCCCTGGCGATCCGGCATGATAATCACATATAGCATTAGCATCATACCCTCGAGGAGGAGGCGCAAGAGGGGGCCTTAACGGCTTAATTTCTACCAATCCATTTTGGATTAGCATTGGCAGGATCTGAGTATAGGTAGTGGGTATAGGGTCAAAGTCCTTCCATGGTCTCATTTGTTCCCTTCGGGGATACTTCTATTGTTGCTGATTTTGCGGAAGTGGCGCCCTTGGCTGCTGGATTTGGAGCGTAGGAGCCGCTTGACTAGAGGCCGTAGCCGCCACGTAAGGGTTATAAGGTACTTGAGTATACCTATCAGCGGCATTGGCCTCCTTCTTTGAGCTATTTCCAGAGTACCTTTTGTTGTTATGTTGACTGGAAGACGGCTTTCCAATCTTTCTGCTTTTTAATCCATTCTCGATCCTTTCCCCAATGATAACTAAATCCGCAAATCCAATTGAGACTGGCCCAATCATCTTTTTGTAGTATAACCCTTGCAATGTTCCCATGAACATATCTACCAGCTCACTTTCCAGCAACGGAGGTTGCACATGAGAGGCTAGTTCCCTCCATCTTTGGGCGTATTCCTTAAGAGTGTGTTTGGATGAGGTAATTGAGAATTTTTAAGAAATTTAAAATTCTAAGTAATTCAAATGATTCAATTGAAATTCATTCATTTTTAAATTTTTTTGTTTGGATGGAGTATTAAAATGATTCATTGTTAAATTTTGGGGTCATTTTTATAAATTTTAAAACTTTTGGGTCAAATTTTAAATATTTAAAATAGGGACCAGTTTGCAATTTTTGAAAATTTGAAGGAACCAATTTGTAAAATTTGAAAATTATTAGGGACTTATTTGCAATTTTTTGAAAATTTTCGGGGTGACTTTGAAATTTTCATAAAATATGAGGACCATCTTGCTAAATTTGTAAAATTAATAACAAACAATTTAACATTTGCATTATATAGAGTGAAGAAGCAATTTGAAATTCCTTACTTTTTGGTGTCAATTTAAATTCCTTAAATTTAACATGAACAAAATACTTCATAAATTTACATCATTTTAACAATTCTCCATATTTTTTATCCAAATAATGGATTTTGAGTAAGTCATTTTAAATTCCCTCAAAAAATTACTTTCCCTCATTAAAATACTTCATCCAAACACAGTGTAAAAGATTCATTCCCTTTTTGGGGCATGTTTTGTGATTGCATGCGATTAGGCGCCATGTCCGCATTATATTGGTACTGCTTCAAAAAGGCGCTTGCAAGGTCTTCCCAAGTCTTAATGTGAGCCCTCTCCAATTGCATATACCAGTCCAAGGACGCCCCACTAAGGCTATCTTGGAAAGTGTGTATCATCAGCTTCTCATTCTTAGCATGGGCACCCATCTTTCGGGCGAACATCCGGATGTGATTTTTTGGGCAACTAACCCCTTTATACTTCTCGAAGTCAGGTGCCTTAAACTTAGGAGGTATGACCACATCGGATACCAGACACATTTCCAAAGCATCAACCCCAAAGACCTTGGATCCTTCCACAACCCTTAATCGCTCTTCAATTATCTTATACTTTTCATCTGCTCCTCTTCCTTCCATGGCAGCCAGTTTGATTTCACAAACTACCTGCCTGGAATCTTCCTCTCCATATTGGAGGTGCCAGTCATCAGAGACCTCACGAGTGACAGGTATTTGTATAGGTCGTAATTCTCCATTATGCTCGGGTGGAGGAACAGACCCTACAGGAGGCTGAGTGTTAGTCTTCCCTTTACTAGCCTCTAATGCTTCACGTTCCAAGTCAGCCACAAATCCCAAGAGAGGATTATTATCTTCATACTGAGGAGGAGGGGTAGGGACACTCCTGCGGTTACTAGCCTCGATGTCTCTTGCTATCAGATTCTGAATAGCTCGAGTCAGTTGGTCGATTTTGTCCTTCATTTCCTCCACATTTCCTTTGACAGCATCCACATCTCCCTTTAGAGCAGCGTGGTTCAGTTCCATTTGTTCCATAGCTTTCTTTTGGTGAGCACGGGTGTTGGGTCGAGACGTCAGATTGTTGCGATGATTCTGAGAGAAGATATTGAAAAATGATTTCCGTTTGATGTTTTTTTTAATTATGTTATGCATGCATGAATGTATGAGTATGCAGAAATTATTTTTATTTCAGGAATCTTAAACTTTTATTTATTAAGAGTAAAACCAAGTGTAACACCTCAAAATTTGCCCTCATGTTTTAGCTATAACTGGCTTATGTTTCATTGCATGCTTTGCATTATCATCTTTGCATATCATTGGCCTTCGCATGGGATCAAGGTATTTCAGTCAAATCAAAGGAGTCTTGAGCCTCAAGAGATCTTAATTGATTCAAGCTTGTCAAGAAATCTCAAATGAATTACATTCTCCTAAACAGTGCAAAATTAGGGTTTTGGGGAAAAAGTCAGTGCAAGTGAATTTTGAGCCAAAGTTTATTTTCAAAGTTTTCCATATGCTCTCAATTGTCCAAGGATGAAGTATTGCCCATTGGTTCATTTCATAAGATCTTCAATTGAACAATTGGTTGAGAATCAGTCAGATTGGGTAAAGTCAACTGTGCAGAGGAAAAAGTCAACTCCTAACTTTTTGAGGTCAAAATCTTGTTCCTTATGTCAAATATGCTCATTGATGAAGATTTGATCAAGAAATGTCAAGAGATTCACAAGAAATCCAAAGATATTAAAAGTTACCAAAAATAAAATTAAGGTAACCATTTATGGCAAGTTTTGGCAAGGTGAGCACCCAACTTTAGGGCATTCTTTCTTCATGTTCCAAGCTTCAAACGCAAAGGTTATGGAGGCCTATCAAAAGTTCACATTTCAAGCTTCAAAACCATAACAAGAACAGGTCCATTGGATCAAAATTGAGAGAGATATGATCAATTAAAGTTGAGACAAATCAAGGCAAATTGGCAAGTCATGACCAGTCAGCACGCCTGCATTTCAACAAACACCTGATGTGCATGCAGTGTCCAAGTTCCAAGGCCAATTACTCTATTATGGAGGCTTCAAATCAAAAAGTGCTCAACATCAAACTTGTTCCCCTCAACATCAAACTTGTTCCCCTCAATTCCCTTTATAACTTTCATGTTGGAAGTTTTTTCAGTTGATCAATACATCAAGAGTTATTGCAAGATGAAGTAAGGCTGATACAAAGATGTTTTTGCTAGCATAAGGGCATATGTCACGCAGGCTATGGTCGGGACAAACTCAATTATACTCCTTCATGTTCATGGACATTTTTTAGTGTGTTCTAGGCATCTAATCCAAATGAATCAAGCTCCAATCTTGTTGTCCTCCATCTCCTCTTTTCGAAGACCCCAAGATTCACCATTTTAATCCCATGACCATGAAGATATTCTTGCACAAAGTCATCATCCTGCCATGTGTTTTTCTTCATTGCCAAGTAAACCAAACCAAGACCAAACCTTGTTCTTTCTTGTTCATCATGCGCATGCATTAGCCATCATAGTCAGTTTGCTATTTTAAACCAAACAAAGGCTCTTACATGCCATACTGCTCATGTACCATACATGCCATAAGTGTTCAAACAAAAAGAGAGGAAAAAGAAACTTGTAGGACAAGTTGCTGCAAGTTCAGGGCTCCATCACCACCTTCCATCATGAATTCACCATAAGATATCATGCTCCCTCCATATTAAACTAAACCCGTGCACACTTCCTTCTTCCACTTCTCACTCTCTTTTCCATTTCAAATTCACTCAACTCCCTTCAACTAACTTCAATCCCTAAACCATGGTTCTAACTGTTAACCAAGGTGGTTAACAGTTAACTCAACATATAAAAGGAAACTCTAACAGAATTGGAAGGGATTGGTTCATTCTACACTTTTCACCAAATTTTCACACTCTCTCTCTCTCTGAGATTTCTCTCTCTCTCAAAGCTTCATCTTCATCCATTATCTCTGCACATTGCTCCATTCTTCTTCATCAAGAATCAAGGAAGCATTGAGGCAACCACTGCATCCTCCATTTCCACTTCAATCTTCATCTTCATCAGTGGATTTTCAAGGAATTTAAGGTCTCATTAAGCCTTTATTTGGCCAGACAAGGTTCAAGTGCATACGGATTCTCCTCTCTGGTTTTCTTGTGCTCAAAGAATCATCTCACTTCAGGTTTTCTTTCTATTCTTTTCATGAGTTTTGAACTTATTTAACCTTCTTTTTGCATGATTGGAGCTCAATAGGAGCAATGTGAAACCTCTGGCTAGTTGATAGGCACCTTAGGTGCTTAGTTTGAAATCTTAGGGCAAACTTTGAACCTTCGATTCTCTCTGCAAGTGAGTTGTTTATGATTTTTTATGCTGGATCCATGATCTACATGACTTAAGGAACATTTTGATATACGATTTGTCAATTTCTGATGACCTGAAAAGTTTGGCACGATGGTGATTGGCCGGAGAAGATGACCGGAGTCTTCTCTGGCCGGTGGTGTGTTGTTCAGCCATGAACCCTAACTCATTTTCCAGGTTATAACATAGCCACACGATTGCTTTGATCCAATGCACCAAAACGCGCCAACGCATTAATGAAACCACCTCCCCTGCACGTGCTTCAATTTCTGAATATTTTTTGAATTGTGTGATTCCATATGCATGCTTCATCCTTGCTTAACGTGTGCTTGCATTGTGAATCATGTGATGTGCTTACTTGCCTGATCATCTTGACCTGACTAGATCCTAGGGCTATTGTTGAGTCAAAATTTTGACTGATCCACATGGTATGGACCTCCTCTGAGAGCGTGTTATTGGATTGGGCTGGCTTTGGTATTCACACCCCACACTACTGAGCCCAAAGCACAATTTAACATGGCTTTTGCTTTCGTTGCACCCCCTAGCAATTTCTCTTTGTTTTTATTTTATTTTTATGATTGTTTCATTTTTAATTTTTAAAAATACTCCCAAGCATCTAAAAATTCTAAAAAAATTCATGAAATATTATAAGACATTTAAATAATTTTGACATATTTTATTTTATGGTTTTTATCATATTTTGACATGTTTCCATGAATTTTCTTTTAATTTCTTTTGTTTGTGCATCTATCCATGATACATACTTCATTTCTAATTTGTTTGAATTAGTTTTGTGTTGAATTTTCACCTGATATTTGATACATGCATCCATGATATATTGATGCCTCTCATATTTTTTTCATAGATTTTTAGGCCATTTTTAATTGACTTTTGGATGCTATCTTTAGCCATTTGCTTATGTGATCTGTATGACATTGTGAAGCATCTTTGAGCATGTTTCTTAATGACTTTTGAGCCACCCTCTTGGGACATGTTTGTACAATATTTTTACCTCAAATGACTTGAATATTCCAGTTTTATTGAGCCTCTAACACCACTTTTGATCCATTTTTAAAAGCATGTTTGTTTGTATGGATGGTAGAAGGTTTGTTCTAGGGCTTTAATATGCATTGTGTACAATCTTTTTGAACAATTGTTGAGACCTTTTAATCCATGTTGCATGAACATTATACGTCACTTTTCTCATGTTATAGTTCACTCAAAGTTCATCCTTACATGACTTGTAAGCACATTTTTTAACTTGAAATGTGTTGTGTAATTGTGCATTCTCACTTGACCTTCTTTGAGCACATGTTTGTATCAACTTTTGTATGGTCTTGCAAATTTACTTTGAACATGATTCACTTCTATTTGCAATCATCCTCAACCATATTCCATGACCTATAATTGCACATTGACATGTTTCTTAAGTTCATTAACTTTTGCATGTTTGTTTGACCTTGTTTGCACATACTTGCTTCTACCTTTGAACATGTGTCAACATGATACTTGTGTGAAATTTGTCCATACATTCTTGACTTCTAAATGTCATCTCCAATGTCATATGCTAATGACTTGCATTCATATTACATGATTGTTCATCTTACATCTTCATTTCTTACTTGCATTACAAGTAAGCTTTATTGTTGGAACTTGAATGATGTTTACTCCTACTTCTTCCTACTTGATCAATGTTTGCATTTATGATTTGCATGCTATCTTAATGACATCTCCATGCCTTAATAAATATCATTCACTTCTGACTTTGGTGCTTGCATATGCATTTATTCATGTTCATGATTCATTTGCATTCATCTTGCATAATTTGTGCATAACTTGTAATGGTATGAACTTTTGATGCATAGTTTGACATTGTTTGAATTCATTTGGCATGTTTACTTTAGTAGGACACATTGACATGTACCTACTGACCTTGGGAGGTTCCTTAAACCTTAGGACTCTTCCCTTTTGGTTTAACACTTGTATGCTTCTTAGGCTGTCTTAAGACAATTTGCATTGCTTGCTTTACTTTTTGACACTTGTTTTCATTACTTGTAATCATTTGGTACTAACCTTTTATGTAGGGGTAGAGGTAAGGTGTTTAAACATGTGGATGGTTATCCATGTTCATCTCTTCTTTCATCTCTCATCTATCTTACTTGTCTTTTCCTTTTGTGAATAGTATGATACAATGCTTTGTGTATAACTTTCTCACGCCCTTTGGGATCCTAGCTCATCCTTAATTTTTGATTAAGGTGAGGTAGGATAAGCATTAGGTATTGCTATCCCTCTCTTCTCTTTAGACTTAGGTTCTTAAACCTCCCCTTAAGGCCACCTTTGCATGATAACATTAGGAACAAGCTAGTTTCCCCTAAGTGTTTTCTTCTTTGAGTCTTCTATTCTCATCTCATAACCTTTCTAAAACATCTAATAAAGGTTAACGGGTATTGCGCATGAGCCTTATATATGGGAAGTGAGGTATAGGGGAACACCCCTTCATTCTTCTAAGGTACTTAGTGTACGTCCAGTTGGGGACGATATGTGACGTATTCGTTCCTATGTTGTAGACTTGGGTGCAATGCAAGTTTTAAACAAACTTCAATCCACTTCTTGTCTAAAAAACACAAAACAAACTCAAGCCTTTTTATCCTTCGGGATTGTTAAGTTTCAAACTTTTTTCAGAAAAGAGCACGTTATTTTCCGTTTTGTCGCAAACAGACATTGACCCTAACTGCCGGACGCGAACTTAACGTCGCTCATAAAAAACACTCAGACCTTGTTAGGTCGAACTATGACTGCTCTGATTTCCTCTCTCTGGTTAGATTGAGGATACGTAGGCACAAGACGGTGATGTCTTGGTGAGGAACCTCCCCCTAGTTCGTGTCCGAACTATGTTGACTCTGACTTTCCCATTGCACAAGGGAATACGTAGGCCTAGGACTCCGACGATGTCCTACCGAGTCACTTCTTTTTCTTTTCTCCCCCATTTCTTTGCTCTTTTCTGTTCCAGTTCCTTTTCCTTTCCAGTAGCAGTGGAGCTCCAGATGACGACACCCTTTGATTAAGACAACAAGCGTGGATCCCATCGAGTACGATGGATGCGTGGGGGTGCTAATACCTTCCCCTCGCGTAACCGACTCCCATACCCATTTCTCTTGGTCGCGATGACCATGCTTTTCCTTTCCCTCAGGTTTACGCAGTGTTTCCTTTCCCTCTCTTGGGATAAATACACATTGCTGGCGACTCTGTTTTCGCGCCACTTTCGCGTTTGTACCTGGATGAAAATCCCGGAAGCGACAACTGGTGACTCTGCTGGGAATAGGTTGACCTCTTGCTGGTCCATCCCCTATGCGAGTCAATCCTAGCGCTTGTCTGTTTTTATTTCATTGGGTGTTTATTGTGGTCTTGTATTTTATTGTGCATTATTGTATTACTATATTACTATTTTACTGTTTTACTGTATTTACCGCATTTATGGCATGGCATTTCATTATTATGCTGGACTGTGCTGTGCTGTACTGGATTTTTCTGTTTGGTGGGCAGGGTGATCTGAGAGATAAGCCCACTACCCAGGCTTGAGCATACACATAGGTATTAGAGTGGGTGGACGTGACGCTCCCGTGGTGTTGGCCACGTGCGGGTGTTCACGAGACCCACAACCAGACGAGGCTCTATCAGGAGATATCTGCTACTGTATGTTGGTACAGGCCAGTAGTTATTCTCTTGAGGAACTGTCGACTCTGGTGACCATTCCCAAGGACTCAGTTGCGGCACTCCTCCCGAGATGTGATAATGGCAGACAAGAAATGGCAAACCCATTATGCATTCTTGATCCGAGGACCCAATGCTGGGAACTTGCTATAGGATATCCTTTTTTAGGGGAATCAGTTAAGGCCTCCTCGATTGATGATAATGGCAAACCAGAAATGGTGAACGTATCATCATTTCTCGACCTAAGAGTTTGTGATATTGAGGATCCTTGCCTTTCTAGTACCTACATGGGAGAGGGGCGGGTTATTTGCAGGTTTGCAAGTAACCTTGACGTTTAGTATACCCGATACTTTGGATTTCTTATCAGGATTTCTTATTAGTATGAACTTATCAATGTGGTTACTCTGGTGTTCTGGGTATTTCGTGCAAAGCCTTGAGATTATTCAGTTTGTTCAGTGCAGCCAGCTTGTATGGATACCTTGATCCCATGCTTTGCATTGCATTTCATTTTTCTGACATTCATATTTTTGCATTTCCAGGTAGTATTTGATCTTTTGATTCCAGTCAACGGGCAATCATCAGGATGGACACTAAGAAGAGTAAGAAGAATATCATTGTTTACAAGTTCCCGAAGATCACTCTTGGTCAGATTGGCAGTTTACAGGATATGGTCGGTCCGGAAGTGTTAGGAATGTTCAAAGAGAAATATGGTTGGATCTTATCTTTCGCTCGTAACATCAGTGAGTATGAATACAATGGCTTGCACACCTTGATGCAGTTCTATGATCCTTCCCTGAGATGCTTCGTGTTGCCAGACTATGTATTGGTCCCTACTTTAGAGGAGTACTCAAGCATTCTGGGGATTTCCATTAAAGAAGGTGTTCCTTTCTGTGCTTCCAAGGCAGACCTTGATTTCAAAGCTGTGGTTGTTGCTCTTTATTTGAGCAAATCAACTTTGGAAGCTGACATCACCAACAAGGGAAAGTCCCGTGGCTATCACTTGGCGTACTTGGTAAAGCAGGCTCAAGAAGCGGCTAAGGAGAAGAGGTGGACAGCTTTCAATGCAATACTGACTCTTTGTGTATATGGCATTGTCCTTTTTCCTAATGAATCTGAGTTTGTTGATACAGATGCTATCCGAATCTTTACAACTCAGAATCCAGTGCCGACCTTGTTAGGAGATCTTCACTATGCCTTGTTCAACAGGAATGAGAAGAGACGAGGCGCGATAGTTCATTATTGTGCATCTCTTTTCTATAAGTGGTTTGCAAACCGTTTACCCCGGTCGGGTGCTTTCGTGGATACTAGGACTTCTCTGGATTGGAGTAAACGTCTGATGGGTCTAGCTGCTAAGGATATTGTTTGGGTGGATCGAGGATTGCTTGGCAAAGACATTTTGCATAGTTGTGGTGAGTACCCTAACGTACCTTTGATAGGGAGAAAAGGGGGTATTAATTACAATCCTTCTTTGGCTATCAGGCAGTTTGGATATGCTCTGAAAGATTCTCCGGTTGAAAAAGATTTGAAAGATTCTTTGTATTTTCATGTAGCCGATGGTTTAGCTGTGGCGCAGAAGGCTTCCGAAGCATGGCTCAGTAGACAAAAGAAAGGAAAAGTCGCTTTGGGCAAACCCAATAATCAAGCTTTCTCTCCGTATGTAGACTGAATAAAGAAGAGAGTGGAAGAGTTCTACTTACCTTTTGATTGGGCGTCTCCCTTGTATCCTGAGATTGTGGAGGAGAGGCTCACTGTACCCTTTGAAGAATTCGATAAGTAGCGAGAATTGGTGCATGATTTGAGGATGGAGAATGCTGGTATGAGTAGTCAGTTGCAAGGTGCTTTACATGACAACCGACAATTGAAATGGAAAGTTTAAGATGTGACAGAGCACCTAGAAGAGAAGGAGAAGGATCTCACTGACAGAGCTCAGTACTTCAGAAAAGTCAGTATGGCTGCTGAAGCCTCTGGCAAGGCCTACAGGAAAAACAAGAAGCTCTTGACCGAGACTGAAGCGAAGCTTGCCACGTATCAGGAAATGTGGGAATAGCTCAAGATTGAGAATGGGGAATTGAAAGAAGAACTTCAGAAAATGAAGGCAGATAAAAAGCATTTCTCTGGTAAGTGGAAAGAAGCTCAGAAGGAAATTAAAGAGCTCAAGGTGCAAGCCGAAGTCAAGAGGTCAAGGCGCGAAGGTAACAATGTTGAAGAACAGATTGCTAGGCTGAATCAAGATATTGATAAGAGAAACAGATTGATCAAAGGGCTGATAGAGCGACCTACTCATCCAGACACTGTGGATCTTCTTGAGGAAGTTGAAGCCAGCTTGTTTGGAATTAATTTGTAGTGATCTTGTTGTTATATTTTGTCGGGGTTACCATCAGGATTGTTGATGGAATCACCTTGTATCAGACTCGTCTGTATGAATTCTTATGACATGATATAAAATTCTTGGTTTAATCATGAATGTATCAATAGATCTCAGTTTTTGAAAAGATGTGCTTCCTTTGTGATAGTTCTACAATATTTCTGGGTTCGGATTTATTTTCCGATATTGTGTCTAATCCCTTGATCGATTTCAAAGAATGGAATCAAAGCAGATACATCCTAGGAATGTTTAAATATGATGTTTGCATTTGCATTTGCATAACCATAATCATTTTGCATTTTGCATAGCAGGTTTATCTCTGGTTTTCTTATCGTGTTCTTCCGCAGGCAGGATTGCTGACCAGTAGATTCATCGGTATTCTACCAGATCCAATCAAAGGAGAGCAATGGAACAGATGCAGGCTGAGATGGCTGCCATGCAGGCTGCATGGGCCAGTTCATGGAATTAATGCAAGGCGTTGCACAGGGGCAGGAGCAGCTCAGAACCCTTGTTCAACCCCTGGTGGCAAGAGTTGACGAGGATGGTGTTCTTCATGGCGGCCTTCATAATGATGTTATTCCTCCGGGCGGAGGTGTTGGGGGTAATGGTATTCCTATTGGTCCTCCGGGCGGAGGTGCTCTCATTCCTTCTATTGTGATTACTCCGGGCGGAGGAGAGTAGGTTGTGATTCCTTCTGTTGTAGGGGGAGGAAATAGTGTATGTGTTGTGCATGGTCGACGATATGATGACCAACAGGATGACATATTTTCTGAGCAAGGCGGGGATGCTGGTGTTCCCCCGATTGTGGATGATCAGAGGATCCGATTGATTGAAGAACAGCTGAAAGGGGTTGTGAATCAGAACTCTACGGGTATAGATTTGGATGATCTTGGGCTGGTCCCCGGTGTCGTAATTCCGCACAAGTTTCAGGTCCCCACCTTCGAGAAATACAATGGTACTACTTGCCCAAAGACTCACGTCCGGGCGTACGCAAGGAAGATGGCCGCATACTCTAGTGATGAGAAATTACTGATGCATTTCTTCTAGGATAGCCTGTCAGGGGCATCTTTGGAGTGGTATATGCAATTGGAGAGATGTAACGTCCGCAACTGGAGAAAGCTGGTAGAGGCTTTTGTCAAGCACTGCCAATATAACAATGATATGGCTCCCAATAAGACTCAGCTGCAGAGTATGTCTCAGAAGAAAAATGAAAACTTCAAGGAATACGCCCAGATGTGGCGTGAACTGGCAGTGAGGGTACAACCTCCCATGTTGGAGAAGGAGATGCTGAATATGTTCATGGCTACCTTGCCAGGTCATTATTACGAGAAGCTGCTGCCTTGCATGTCAGGAAAGTTTGCTGATCTGATATTGGTTGGGGAAATTTTGGAAAGTGGAATTAAAACTGAGAAGGTGTCGGGCAGTGATGGGTCTTCTTCTAGTGGAGGGAAGAAACCTTATGTGAATTACAAGAAAAAAGAGGAAGCGAATGCTGTTTCTTCATACCGCGGTAAGAAAAAGCAGCGTCAGAATTATAATCAGCAGGTGGCCTCAGTAACTATTCCTACAACACTTCCACCTCAACAGCAAAATCAGGCTCCTCGCCAATATCAGCCCAGGCCTAAGCAGAATAGGCACTTTGATACTCTACCTTTGCCTTATTCCCAGTTGTTTCAGCATTTGATGCAGTTGCAGTTAATTCAGAAGAGGACTTTGGCTTCTATTACTGGCAATCCACCTCCGGGTTACAATCCCAATGCCCACTGTGAATTTCATTCTGGGGCACCCGGACATCACATTGAGGACTGTAAAGCTTTTAAGCATAAAGTCCAAGATTTAGTGGATTCGAAGGCCATCAACTTCTCCAACGACGTGCCAAATGTCATTCAAAACCCAATGCCGAACCATGATGGGCCGAGGGTTAACGCTGTTATAGAAGAGGGTGGATCTTTGAATTTGGTTCTAGACGTGAATGAATTGAACACTCCTTTGTTGGTAGTGAAAGAGAGACTACTGAAGGGTGGGGTATTCATTGGTTGTGATAAAAGTTGTTCAGAGTGTATGGTGCAAACAAATGGTTGTGATCTATTGAGATCAGATATTCAGAAGCTGATTAATGAAGGTCGGTTACAGTTCGATAGGTGCGATCAGAAGAAGGAAGTTATTGGCAGAAAAAATGAGATTGCCACTGTTACTATCCCTTTCAAGACGGTAATTATTTCAGCGTCGGCAAGACCAGCGCCGGTCATTATTACGACTCCTAGGCCCGTTCCGTATAAGAGCACAAAGGCTGTCCCTGGAACTATGGTGCTGAAGTGTTCATTAACGGGCATAAGCAAGAGTTGATGGGTACATCAGTGATGAACTCCAGTTCTGAAAGTAATGATGAAGCAGGAGCTATTACCCGGAGTGGTAGAGTCCTTATCCCATCTGATGATCAGGCTGGTGGTTCTAGACCAGACAAAGGAAAGCAGGTTATGGATAATTCTGTGCAGACACCGGTAGTGAATGATTCCACATCAAAGCCAGGTGACAACTCATTCTCCAAGAATGTAGAAGAGTTTATGAGGCTAATTCGGAAAAGCGACTACAAAATTGTTGACCAGCTGCACCAAACTCCGTCCAAGATATCCATATTATCTCTTCTACTGTGTTCTGAGGCGCATCGAAACACACTGTTGAAGGTATTAAATGCTGCGTATGTACCCCAGGAGATCTCAATTAATCAGCTGGAGGGGGTATTGGCTCATGTTAATGCAGGAAATGGCTTGGGATTTACTGAGTTTGATTTGACTCCAGCTAGGAGAAATCATAATAATGCTTTGCACATTTCGGTTGAGTGTCGAGGATCGTTATTGTCGCATGTACTCATTAACACTGGGTCATCTTTGAATATTTTATCGAAGAAAACACTGATGTAGTTGGACACTCATGGGTTAATCTGCACACCAAGTGATTTGGTGGTGCGTGTATTTGACGGTTCCAAGAGATCTGTCTTCGGGGAAATTGTGCTGCCAATTAAGGTTAGCCCGGAGGTTTTTGATGCTACCTTCTATATCATAGACATTCAGCCTGCTTACAGTTGTTTACTGGGTCGTCCATGGATTCATAGTGCTGGGGTTGTGACATCCACATTGCATTAGAAACTGAAGTATATGGTAGACGGACACGTAGTGACGGTTTGCAGAGAAGAGGATATCATGATAAGTCACCTATCTACTTTCAAATATGTGGAGGTAGATGGCGAAATACATGAGACTTTATGTCAGGGTTTTGAAGCGGTGAAGATCCCCGAAGAGACTCTTAAGGAAGTCAGCCAATCTGAAATGGTTAAGCATGTAGTGGTATATCAGCCAGAGGTCTCCATGTCTTCCTTCAAGGATGCACGTGCTATGGTAGAAGCCGGCGGTTCACAGAAATGGGGTCAAGTTATCGAGGTCCAGAAAAAGTAGAATACTTACGGGCTAGGATATAAGCCACCCAGGCGTCCTGAGGATCCTCCCAAGTTTTATGGTCCGGTCCGTTTCACCAAAGCTGGTGTGTTCCTTGATAGAATCAATGCTATTGATGAAGAAGGGGATAGCGATTGCGATATGGATAATTGGTTCCGCCCCTGTATTCCAGGTCAAAGTCTTTGCAACTGTCATCAGGGAAAGCCATTCAAGTGACCGGCCCAGTGTAATTGCCTTTGTTTTTCTGTTATGACAATCCTACGTTCTGCCCAAGGCGTAGTGATTCTTGTTTGTAGGGCTTGAATATTTTGTGTGTTTTCTTTATCATTAATAAAGGACGTTTTTCACATTCAAATATTTTGATCCCTGTCTTTCTGTTTTTAATTTTTGCATTAGATCACATCAAAATGGCAATGTGTTTTTGTTTGTTGGTTGCATTCATAATAAACATAAATCATCAATCATGCAGGTTTCCTTGTTCAGATACCACCAATCATGATTCAGCTATGGCCCGGTATGATTTCGACAATCCCATTTATCAGGCTGAAGAAGAGGCTGATGAAGATTGTGACTTGCCTGAGGAATTGGCCAAACTGTTGAAACAGAAGGAAATGGTCATTGTACCTCATCAGGAGGAGATTGAGATTGTTAACTTGGGAACCGAGGACGCAAAGAAAGAAGTAAAGATTGGGGTTGCTTTGGAAGACAGTGTAAAGGGAAGGTTGATTGAAATGCTTTAAAAGTATGTTGATATCTTCGCCTAGTCTTACCAAGACATGCCCGGGCTTGACACTGACATCGTGGTACACCGGCTGCCGCTCAAAGAGGGATGTACTCCGGTTAAGCAGAAGCTGAGAAGGACGAAACCAGAGATGTCTGTCAAGATTAAAGAAGAGGTTCAGAAATAGATAGATGCTGGATTTCTGGCTGTGACAAGTTATCCTCCGTGGGTTGCTAACATTGTGCCTGTACCTAAGAAGGATGGAAAGGTCAGGATGTGTGTTGACTACAGAGATTTGAATAGAGCAAGCCCGAAAGATGATTTCCCGCTTCCCCACATTGACGTGTTAGTGGACAACATTGCTCAATACTCTGTATTTTCCTTCATGGATGCCTTCTCTGGGTATAACCAAATCAAAATGGCCCTAGAGGATATGGAGAAGACGACGTTTATAACACCGTGGGGAACATTCTGTTACAAGGTAATGCCCTTTGGATTGAAAAATGCTGGGGCAACCTATCAGCGAGCAATGGTGACTCTCTTTCATGATATGATTCACAAAGAGATCGAGGTCTATGTTGATGACATGATTACGAAGTTACAAACGGAGGAAGAGCATCTGGTGAATCTTCAGAAATTGTTTGAAAGGTTGATAAAGTTCAGACTGAGGTTGAATCCGAACAAGTGCACCTTCGGGGTGAGATCTGGAAAATTACTGGGGTTTATTGTTAGCGAAAAAGGTATCGAGGTTGATCCTGCTAAAGTAAAAGCCATACAAGAAATTCCTGAACCGAGAACAGAAAAAGAGGTTCATGGTTTCCTAGGGAGGTTGAACTACATTGCTAGATTCATCTCTCATCTTACGGCCACGTGTGAACCAATATTAAAATTATTAAGAAAAGATAAAGAGGTCAGGTGGAACGAAAATTGTCAAAAGGCGTTTGAAAAAATAAAAGAATATTTGCAGGAACCTCCGGTCCTTTTGCCGCCAGTGCCAGGAAGGCCATTAATTATGTATCTTACGGTTCTTGAGAATTCAATGGGGTGTGTGCTCGGTCAACACGATGAGTCAGGTAGAAAAGAGCATGCCATCTACTACCTGAGTAAAAAGTTCACTAATTGTGAGTCAAGGTATTCAATGCTGGAAAAAACATGTTGTGCACTCGCTTGGGCCGCTAAGCGTTTGAGGCAGTATATGTTAAACCACACAACCCTCTTGATTTCGAAGATGGATCCGATCAAGTATGTGTTTGAAAAGCAGGTTCTTTCTGGAAGAATAGCCCGTTGGTAGATGGTTTTGACAGAATACGATATTCAATATGTTTCCCAAAAGACCATTAAGGGAAGTGTTTTGTCAGAATATCTTGCTGAACAACCAATTGAGGATTATCAACCAATGAAGTTTGAATTTCCAGATGAATATATCATGTTTCTGAAATGAAAGACTGTGAGGAGCCTTTGTATGATGAAGGACCTGAAATTGGATCCCAATGGAAGCTGGTCTTTGATGGGGCTGTTAATTAATACGGTAACGGAATCGGGGCAATCATTACGACTCCACAGGGTTCTCATATACCCTTCACTGCCTGATTAACGTTCATATGCACCAACAATGAGGCGGAGTATGAAGCATGCATCATGGGGTTAGAAGAAGCGATTGATTTGAGACTAAAGAACCTCGATGTTTATGGTGATTCCGCGTTGGTAGTTAATCAGATTACAGGTGAATGGGAAACTCGTCAAGCGATTTTGGTGCCTTATAACAACTATGCCAGAAGGTTGTTACCTTTCTTTGACTGAGTCAATTTCCATCACATACCCCGGTTGGAGAATCAGATGGCAGATGCGTTGGCAACGTTGTCTTTGATGTATCAGGTGAATCGTTGGAATGAAACTCCTTCAATCAAAATCATGCGTCTCGATAGACCAGCTTTTGTGTTTGCGGTGGAAGGTGTATCAGATGGAAAACCTTGGTATCATGATATTAAGGTTTTTCTGAAGAGTCAAGAGTATCCCGAAGGTGCGTCAACCAAAGATAAGAAAACTCTGAGGAGGTTGGCAGGGAACTTCTTTTTGAATAAAGACGGTGTGCTGTACAAGAGGAACTTTGACATGGTCTTGCTACGCTGTGTTGATGAACACGAGGCAAGCCTAGTAATGGAAGAAGTTCATGAGGGTTCTTTTGGTACCCATGCCAACGGGCATGCTATGGCTAGAAAGCTGTTGAGAGCGGGGTATTACTGGATGACTATGGAGTCTGATTGTTTTAAATACGCCCGGAAATGTCACAAATGCCAGATTTATGCAGATAAGGTGTATGTGCCGCCTACTCCTCTGAATGTGTTGTCATCACCTTGGCCCTTTGCCATGTGGGGCATTGATATGATCGGAAAGTTTGAGCCAACTACTTCCAATGGGCATCGTTTCATTTTGGTTGCCATTGATTACTTCACGAAGTGGGTAGAAGCAGCCTTGTATGCCAACGTCACCAGACAAGTGGTAGCCAAGTTTATCAAGAAGGACATCATCTGCCGGTATGGAGTCCCGGAGAGAATCATTACTGATAATGGTTCAAATTTGAATAACAAGATGATGAAGGAGCTATGTCAGAGCTTTAAGATTGAACATCACAATTCTTCTCCCTATCGTCCGAAGATGAATGGGGCTGTTGAGGCAGCAAACAAGAATATCAAGAAGATTATACAGAAGATGGTGGTAACGTATAAAGACTGGCATGAGATGTTGCCTTATGCTTTACATGGTTATCGTACTTCGGTGCGTACATCAACTGGGGCAACTCCTTTCTCATTGGTATATGGTATGGAAGCAGTTCTACCAGTAGAGGTTGAGATTCCTTCTTTGATAATTTTGGCAGATGTGAAGATTGACGAAGCTGAATGGGTGCGTTCCAGATTGAATCAGCTAAACCTTATCGAGGAAAAGAGATTGGCAGTCATCGCACATGGTCGGTTGTATCAGAGCAGGATGAAGAAAGCCTTTAATCAGAAGGTGCATCCTCGGTGTTTTTAAGCTGGTGAATTGGTTTTGAAAAGGATCCTTCCTCCTCAAACAGATCGTAGGGGAAAATGGACTCCAAACTACGAAGGGCCATATGTAGTAAGACAGGTTTTCTCTGCTGGAGCCTTATTACTCTCAACTATGGACGGCGAAGATTTTACGTCCTCTGTGAACGCAGACGTAGTTAAAAAAATACTTTGCATAAAAGAGACCCGCTGGACATAAAAAGAAGATCCAGGCAAAAAAAGGGCATCCTGGCGAACCATAAAAAGAAAAGGTTCGGGCAAAAATTAGGGATAAAAAGAAAAGAAAAAATAACCCGCAAAGTTGAAAACCTGAAAAGGCAACTTTGGAAAAAATGGGTATCCCGGTGGATTGAAAACCCGAAAAGGGCGATCCAGGCAAAAGTTAGGGATTTGAAAGCAAGAGGCTATGATCTGCGTTCGATCTGTGAACACCTTTGATACTTGGAAGTTTCTAAGGAAAAGAATCAGTCCAGTCAATCTCTTCAAAGGTTAAAGCATCTGCGGATAAAAGAGCCATATCAGGTCATAGTTGGATTGAATCATGGTGGATATCTGTTCCCCACATTGCCGACATGTGTATTTTCTTTTACTTCTTTTGTGCAATTACCTCTTTTCAGGAATTGCTTCCGGATGTAAATGCCTATTTACAGGCCAATTCATTCAATAAAATTTTCATTTTCATTCAAAGAGCTTTCCATTTGTGTTTTTACTTTTACTGTTTTTGTTTGTGAAAACGTCCGATACTTTTGATAAACATTGCATGCGAAAATGTTAAGCTTTACGAAGCGTATCGAAAAATAGTGGAAATTGCTCAGACAACAGTCATTAGGATGGTAATCTATACTGACATTTTGCATATACTGTTGATTTTGTTTGCAGGGTAGCAGGATTTCTCCCCAGTAGAGATATTCTCCTCAGCATTGAAAGTTCATCCTCCTCAGCGGGTTGTCGCTCTCCCCAGCCAGAGTACAGAGGATTATTTCCCCAACTAGAGTTGTGATTGTTTACTCTCTTAGCGAGCAGCCAGAAGTTGATACTTCTGCATCCCCAGCAAGAGCCTGATGGAATATCTTCTTTGGACAAAGATGTTATTTCCCCACAGGGTCTGAGCACCCATTTTTCCTCAGCTAGTCAGGAAATGTTTTTCTCATCAGCAACGGTATAATCTAATCCCCAACAGATGAGTAAGCTAGATGGTATCCTCTAGCCGAGCTGATGTCGTCAATCACCATTCCTTAAGCAGGTGGGCTAATAGTGGCTGATATTCCCCAGTAGGGTGAAGATAAGGACATCTCCCAACAGCAGGTTAAGTTCAGTAATATCCCCAAGCAGGTTCTGTATTATTGGCTTGTCTCCCCAAGCAGAGTTCGGTGGTGATTTTCATAGTGGTTTGATCAACATCGGTTGATATCCCCAATAGGTCTTAAGTCCAATTGTTATTGGCATCCTTCAGATCCAGGTTTTGAGTTCTATCTTCGGTAGAAGTCATTGGTAATCCCCAGGAAGAAAATTCTCTTTGGGTTCCACCTTCAATATTCGTTTTTATCCATCCCCCAACAGAGTGGAATTTCTCTCGGAGTTTTTCATCTCCAGCAGAGTTTGTGATCAGGAAGTCATTCAGTGAAATCTTATTCAGCAGGGTCTTTCAATTCAGAGGACAATTTAGTTTGTTATCCCCGGTGGAGTTGCCTTCGTCTTCAGCATTTATTTTGTTGGAGCACCTCTTGTGCATTGCATAAGCATTCTTGCATGGCATCCTCCCAAACGCGTAGCATTTTCATTTCGTATGGAGCATTACGCCATAGAAAAATTCAAACATATGCATTTGAAGCATAAACCCGGTTTGATATCTTTTTCCAGATTCTTCCCCCAGCAGAAAGAGATGTAATTTAGGAGATGTTGCTTAACATTACACCGCAACCAATGGATTCGTCCTTCTTATTGGTTATTCCTTCCTATACTCCCCTACAGAGTTGTCTGTTTAGATTTCTCTTTCCCCAGCGGAGTCATCTGTGAAGATCTGTTGATTCTACTAACCTTTGTTTGAGAGTCTACCTTCGGCTTAGTCTTTCTTCGAATGTCCACCTCCGGCTTGGCCTTTCTTTTTCGAGTCCACCTTTGGCTTGGTCTCGTATTTGTTGTTAGAAATTCCACCTCCGGCTTGGTCTTTCTTTTCGAGTCCACCTTTGGCTTGGTCTCGTATTGTTGGGTTTAAAAGTCCACCTTCGGTTTGGCCTTTCTTTTCGAGTCTACCTTCGGCTTGGTCTCGTATTCCTTTATTGGAAAGTCGACCTTCGGCATAGTCTTTCTTTGAAAGTCCACCTTCGGTTTGGCCTTTCTTTTTCGAGTCTACCTTCGGCTTGGTCTTGTATTCCTTTGTTGGAAAGTCTACCTTCGGCATAGTCTTTCTTTGAAAGTCCACCTTCGGCTTGGCCTTTCTTTTCGAGTTCGCCTTCGGTCGTCCTCATATCCATTGTTTGAGAGTCTACCTTCGGCTTAGTCTTTCTTCGAAAGTCCACCTCCGGCTTGGTCTTTCTTTTCGAGTCCACCTTTGGCTTGGTCTCGTTTTTGTTGTTAGAAATTCCACCTCCGGCTTGGTCTTTCTTTTCGAGTCCACCTTTGGCTTGGTCTCGTATTGTTGGGTTTGAAAGTCCACCTTCGGTTTGGCCTTCCTTTTTCGAGTCTACCTTCGGCTTGGTCTCGTATTCCTTTGTTGGAAAGTCTACCTTTGGCATAGTCTTTCTTTGAAAGTCCAACTTTGGTTGGGTTTTTATTTTTGAGTTCACCTTCGGCCGCCCTCGTATCCTTTGTTGAAAAGTCTACCTTCGGCATAATCTTTCTTTGAAAGTCCACCTTTGGTTTGGCCTTTCTTTTTCGAGTCCGCCTTCGGCCGTTCTCGTTTCACTTTCGTTGATTAGCTCGCCTTCGGCCGGTCTTGTCTTCCTCCCCAGCATAGTCCGCTTCGGCCAGTCTTCCTTTTTGAGTTCGCCTTCGGCCGTCCTCGTGTTGTTCTGTTTGATAGCCCGCCTTCGGCTGGTCTACCTTTGTTTGAAATTCCATCTTTGGCTGGTATTTCTTTTCGAGTTCACCTTCAGCCAACCTCGTGTTATTTTGTTTGTTAGCCCGCCTTCGGCTGGTCTACCTTTGTTTGAAATTCCATCTTCGGCTGGTATTTCTTTTCGAGTTCGCCTTCGGTCGTCCTCGTGTTGTTCTGGTTGTTAGCCCGCCTTCGGCTGGTCTACATTTGTTTGAAATTCCATCTTCGGCTGGTATTTCTTTTCGAGTTCACCTTCGGCTGTCCTCGTGTTATTCTGGTTGTTAGCCCGCCTTCGGCCGGTCTACCTTTTCGAGTTCGCCTTCGGCCGTCCTCGTATTATCTTATCCCCCAACAGAATTCGCCTTCGGCTGGTGTTTCTTTTCGAGTTCGCCTTCGGTCGTTCTCGTAAACACTCTATTTCATTACCCCCACAGCTTGTAAATTTCTAGGTTATTTTGCTATTCAAACCCCAGGTATCCTGATTGTTTGAAAGTCGTTGCTATCATACCCTCGGATCTAAGAAGTTTGAATAGGGGCAGCTGTAACACCTCAAAATTTGCCCTCATGTTTTAGCTTTAACTGGCTTATGTTTCATTGCATTCTTTGCATTATCATCTTTGCATATCATTGACCTTAGCATGGGATCAAGGTATTTCAGTCAAATCAAAGGAGTCTTGAGCCTCAAGAGATCTTAATTGATTCAAGCTTGTCAAGAAATCTCAAATGAATTACATTCTCCTAAACAGTGCAAAATTAGGGTTTTGGGGAAAAAGTCAGTGCAAGTGAATTTTTGAGCCAAGTTTGTTTTCAAGTTTTTCCATATGCTCTCAATTGTCCAAGGATGAAGTATTGCCCATTGGTTCATTTCAAAAGATCTTGAATTGAACAATTGGTTGAGAATAAGTCAGATTGGGGAAAAGTCAACTATGCAGAGGAAAAAGTCAACTCCTGACTTTTTGAGGTCAAAATCTTGTTCCTCATGTCAAATATTCTCATTGATGAAGATTTGATCAAGAAATGTCAAGAGATTCACAAGAAATCCAAAGATATGAAAATTTGCCAAAAATAGAAATTAGGGTTTCCATTTATGGCAAGTTTTGGCAAGGTGAGCACCCAACTTTAGGGCATTTTTTCTCCATGTTCCAAGCTTCAAACTCAAAGGTTATGGAGGCCTATCAAAAGTTCACATTTCAAGCTTCAAAACCATACCAAGAACAGGTCAATTGGATCAGAATTGAGAGAGATATGATCAATTAAAGTTGAGACAAATCAAGGCAAATTGGCAAGTCATAACCAGTCAGCACGCCTGCATTTCAACAAACACCTGATGTGCATGTAGTGTCCAAGTTCCAAGGACAATTACTCTATGATGGAGGCTTCAAATCAAAAAGTGCTCAACATCAAACTTGTTCCCCTCAATTCCCTCTACAACTTTCATGTTGGAAGTTTTTTCAGTTGATCAATACATCAAGAGTTATTGCAAGATGAAGTGAGGCTGATACAAAGATGTTTTTGCTAGCAAAAGGGCATATGTCACGCAGGCTATGGTCGGGCAAAACTCAGTTATACTCCTTCATGTTCATGGACATTTTTGAGTGTGTTCTAGGCATCTAATCGAAATGAATCAAACTCCAATCTTGTTGTCCTCCATCTCCTCTTTTCAAAGACCCCAAGATTCACCATTTTAATCCCATGACCATGAAGATATTCTTGCACAAATTCATCATCCTGCCATGTGTTTTTCTTCATTTCCAAGTAAACCAAACCAAGACCAAACCTTGTTCTTTCTTGTTCATCATGCGCATGCATTAGCCATCACATGTCAGTTTGCTATTTTAAACCAAACAAAGGCTCTTACATGCCATGCTGCTCATGTACCATACATGCCATAAGTGTTCAAACAAAAATAAAGGAAAAAGAAACTTGTAGGACAAGTTGCTGCAAGTTCAGGGCTCCATCACCACCTTCCATCATGAATTCACCATAAGATATCATGCTCCCTTCATATTGAACTAAACCCGTGCACACTTCCTTCTTCCACTTCTCACTCTCTTTTCCATTTCAAATTTACTCAACTCCTTTCAACTAACTTCAATCCCTAAACCATGGTTCTAACTATTAACCAAGGTGGTTAACAGTTAACTCAACATATAAAAGGAAACTCTAATAGAATTGGAAGGGATTGGTTCATTCTACAATTTTCACCAAATTTTCACACTCTCTCTCTCTGAGATTTATCTCTCTCGAAGCTTCATCTTCATCCATTCTCTCTGCACATTGCTCCATTCTTCTTCATCAAGAATCAAGGAAGCATTGAGGCAACCACTGCATCCTCCATTTCCACTTCAATATTCATCTTCATCAGTGGATTTTCAAGGAATTTAAGGTCTCATTAAGCCTTTATTTGGTCAGACAAGGTTCAAGTGCATACGGATTCTCCTCTCTGGTTTTCTTGTGCTCAAAGAACCATCTCACTTCAGGTTTTCTTTCTATTCTTTTCATGAGTTTTGAACTAATTTAAACTTGTTTTTGCATGATTGGAGCTCAATAGGAGCAATGTGAAACCTCCGGCTAGTTGATAGGCACCTTAGGTGCTTAGTTTTAAATCTTAGGGCAAACTTTGAACCTTCGATTCTCTCTGCATGTGAGTTGTTTATGATTTTTGATGCTGGATCCATGATCTACATGACTTAAGGAACATTTTGATATACGATTTGTCAATTTCTGATGACCTAAAAAGTTTGGCACGGTGGTGATTGGCCGGAGAAGATGACCGGAGTCTTCTCCGGCCGGTGGTGTGTTCTTCAGCCATGAACCCTAACTCATTTGCCAGGTAATAACATAGCCACACGATTGCTTTGATCCAATGCACCAAAACGCGCCAACGCATTAATGAAACCACCTACCCTGCACGTGCTTCAATTTTTGAATAGTTTTTGAATTGTGTGATTCCATATGCATGCTTCATCCTTGCTTAACGTGTGCTTGCATTGTGAATCATGTGATGTGCTTACTTGCCTGATCATCTTGACCTGACTAGATCCTAGGGCTATTGTTGAGTCAAACTTTTGACTGATCCACATGGTATGGACCTCCTCTGAGAGTGTGTTATTAGATTGGGCTGGCTTTGCTATTCACACCCCACACTACTGAGCCCAAAGCACAATTTAACTTGGCTTTTGCTTTCGTTGCACCCCCTAGCAATTTCTCTTTGTTTTTATTTTATTTTTATGATTGTTTCATTTTTTATTTTTAAAAATACTTCCAAGCATCTAAAAATTCCACAAAAATTCATGAAGCATTATAAGACATTTAAATAATTTTGACATATTTTATTTTCTGGTCTTTATCATATTTTGACATGTTTCCATGAATATGCTTTTAATTTCTTTTGTTTGTGCATCTATCCATGATACATACTTCATTTCTAATTTGTTTGAATTAGTTTTGTGTTGAATTTTCACCTGATATTTGATACATGCGTCCATGATATATTGATGCCTCTCATATTTTTGTTCATAGATTTTTAGGTCATTTTTAATTGACTTTTGGATGCTATCTTTGAGCCATTTGCTTGTGTGATTTATATGATATTGTGAAGCATCTTTGAGCATGTTTCTTAATGACTTTTAAGCCACCCTCTTGGGAAATGTTTGCACACTGTTTGTACCTCAAATGACTTGAATATTCCAATTTTATTGAGCCTCTAACACCACTTTTGATCCATTTTTAAAAGCATGTTTGTTTGTGTGGATAGTAGACGGTTTGTGCTAGGGCTTTAATATGTATTGTGTACAATCTTTTTGGACAATTGTTGAGACCTTTTAATCTAGTTGCATGAAAATTATAGGTCACTTTTCTCATGTTATATTTCACTCAAAGTTCATCCTTACATGACTTGTATGCACATGTTTTAACTTGAAATGTGTTGTGTAATTGTGCATTCTCACTTGACCTTCTTTGAGCATATGTTTGTATCAACTTTTGTATGGTCTTGCACATTTACTTTAAACATGATTCACTTCTGTTTGCAATCATCCTCAACCATATTCCCTGACCTATAACTGCACAATGACATGTTTCTTAAGTTCATTAACTTTTGCATGTTTGTTTGACCTTGTTTGCACATACTTGCTTCTACCTTTGAACATGTGTCAACATGATACTTGTGTGAACTTTATGCATACATTCTTGACTTCTAAATGTCATCTCCAATGTCATATGCTACTTACTTGCATTCATATTACATGATTATTCGTCTTACATCTTCATTTCTTACTTGCATTACAAGTATGCTTTATTGTTGGAACTTGAATGGTGTTGACTCCTACTTCTTCCTACTTGATCAATGCTTGCATTTATGATTTGCATGATATCTTAATGACATCTCCATGCCTTAATAAATTTCATTCACTTCTGACTTTGGTGCTTGCATGTGTATTTATTCATGTTCATGATTCATTTGCATTCATCTTGCATAGTTTGTGCATAACTTGTAATGGTATGAACTTTTGATGCATAGTTTGACATTGTTTGAATTCATTTGGCATGTTTACTTTAGTAGGAAACATTGACATGTACCTACTGACCTTGGGAGGTTCCTTAACCCTTAGGACTCTTCCCTTTTGGTTTAACACTTGTATGTTTCTTAGGTTGTCTTCTTAAGACAATTTGCATTGCTTGCTTTACTTTTTGACACTTGTTTTCATTACTTGTAATCATTTGCTACTAACCTTTTATGTAGGGGCAGAGGTAAGGTGTTTGAACATGTGGATGGTTATCCATGTTCTTCTCTTCTTTCATTTCTCATCTATCTTACTTGTCTTTTCCTTTTGTGAATAACATGATATAATGCTTTGTGTATAACTTTCTCACACCTTTTGGGATCCTAGCTCATCCTTAATTTTTTATTAAGGTGAGGTAGGATAAGCATTAGGTATTGCTATCCCTCTCTTCTCTTTAGACTTAGGTTCTTAAACCTCCCCTTAGGGCCACCTTTGCATGATAACATTAGGAACAAGCTAGTTTCCCCTTAGTGTTTTCTTCTTTGAGTCTTCTATTCTCATCTCATAACCTTTCTAAAACATTTAATAAAGGTTAACGGGTATTGCACATGAGCCTTATATATGGGAAGTGAGGTATGGGGGAACATCCCTTCATTCTTCTAGGGTACTTAGTGTACGTCTAGTTGGGGACGATATGCGACGTATTCGTTCCTATGTTGTAGACTTGGGTGCAATGCAAGTTTTAAACAAACTTCAATCCACTTCTTGTCTAAAAAACACAAAACAAACTCAAGCCTTTTTATCCTACGGGATTGTTAAGTTTCAAACTTTTTTCAGAAAAGAGCACGTTATTTTCAGTTTTGTCGCAAACAGGCATTGACCCTAACTGCCGGACGCGAACTTAACGTCGCTCATAAAAAACACTCATACCTTATTAGGTCGAACTACAACTGCTCTGATTTCCTCTCTCTGGTTAGATTAAGGATACGTAGGCACAAGACGACGATGTCTTAGAGAGCAACCTCCTCTCTAGTTCGTGTCCGAACTACGTTGACTCTGACTTTCCCATTGCACAAGGGAATACGTAGGCCTAGGACTCCGACGATGTCCTACCGAGTCACTTCTTTTTCTTTTCTCCCCCGTTTCTTCGCTCATTTTCGTTCCTGTTCCTTTTCCTTTCCAGTAGTAGTGGAGCTCCAGATGACGATACCCTTTGATTAAGACAACAAGCGTGGATCCCATCGAGTACGATGGACGTGTGGGGGTGCTAATACCTTCCCCTCGCGTAACCGACTCCCTTACCCATTTCTCTTGGTCGTGATGACCATGCTTTTCCTTTCCCTCAGGTTTACGCAGTGTTTCCTTTCCCTCTCTTGGGATAAATACACATTGCTGGCGACTCTGTTTCCGCGCCAATTTCGCGTTTGTACCTGGATGAAAATCCCGGGAGCGACACCAAGGATAATGGAATAAAAAATACTTTTATTCATGAAAAGAGAGTACTAGGGTCAAAGCCCCATTTATTATATAAGGAAAACCAAACTAGGAATAAACCCTTAAATTATTCATAACTGAAAACCAAACGTAAGAAGTCATTACATAGAAAAGCTAAATCCTCCTCCTAATTCTTGCCCTTAACTCCTCTACCATATCATGACAAAGTGCAAGAAAATCGGCGATCTCTTTTACTGGCTTGAAGATATCAGCCATGTACTCAGCCTCTTTTAAACTTCGAGGGATCTCGTGGATTAGATCATTGGATAGTAAGACCAACTTCTGATACCTTTCTCGATAATATGCCTCATCTCTTTGTAACTTTGTCAATATTCCTCTATCCTCCTCAGTGGTTTACTCTAATTGTTGGTTATGTTCTTCAATATAGGTGCCCCACTCTCTAAGTTCTTCGTAAGACTCCTCAAGCTCCTCGTATAGTCTTCTAAGCTCTCGGTTTTCTTCCTAAGTTTCCCTCCATTCTTCTGGTCGTAGGGTAAGAAGTTCTTCAGCTGATATCATTCGCACAGTTGCATCTAAGGCTTGCCTTTTTCTCTCGAGAAGAGCGGTAGCCAAGCTTTGGACTTCAGCTTCTAGGTTATGGATACGCCTATCACATCCCTCCTTGAATTCTCTTTGCGTTGATGTCATCCAAATGTCCCTCCACTCATCCCTTTGACGCCAGGCTCTATGTAACTCATCCTTGTGAGCCTTAAGACGTGAACTCATAGCTTGATGGCCGGCGTAAGCTTGTTCCTTCTTCTCTTCCTCTATTTGGGCTATCCCCTTATTGATCCTTAATTGCTCCATAACTTCATTGAGACTCCTTCTCAATTGGATGCTTTCTCCAGTGGCTTGGTAAAATTTACTTTCCTATTCTTATTTTTCGTTTTTCAATTGTGAAATAGTCTCTTTGAGTCTTTCACTTTCTTCTATGGAGATTACAGAAGGTGGGGGAACCCTTGGATTAATAGGACGATCCAGAGTAAAAGGCAACTTCACTATGCTCACCCTTTCTTTCATCCATTGTATATACGGTACCATAGATTCTTCCCTTGGTCTTTTAAGACTGCTCTTCCCTTTGATACTCTGCCTCCAAGCCTGAGCAATATTTAGAACATCAGGGATGATTTCCAGTTACATTTTGTAGGATGAAGCCTTCTAACAACCTATCCTCTGGCTTGTAGGCCAATGGAGGCCCCAATTGCCTTATTGCTAAGATAGAATTGTAACTTATGCACCCTCTCGATCCTATCAAGCATACATTAGGAAAATCCCCACAGCTTAGGATCACGTCGTCTCGATGGAGTATTTGAGGGAACCACAAGATGTCTTTATCAACAAGAGATACCAAATATTGAGACCAAGCATAGGCTTTCATTTTTTTCATATCCTTTAAGTCCCTCACTAGGTGAGAGCACAACCATTTGTACAATAACTGAGGGCAACATAGCAGAGCCCCTCCCTTTCTTTCAAACTTTTGGTGAAGGGTAAAGTATATATCAGCGAGGAGAGCCGGTGTAGGATCTTCTTCTCCAACAGTTACAGCCAAGAATAAATTAATGGCAGTGATGTCGACGAAGTTCTTCGTGATCGGGAATAAAACCAACCCAAAGATAAGGAGTACCATGATAGTGTCCATGGCTACCCAATTTTTGCAGGCAGCGAAATGACTGGCTTTCTTCTCCTGGAACCCTTTAGAAAACCCATGAAAGTCTTCTTGAACCCTTAAGCCAGCTTGCAAGTTTTCTTCATGGATATGAAAACAGCTTGCCATTTCTTTGAAGGAATGGCGATACCCTAAAGTCTTGAATGGACCTTTGTTTCTCTTGGGGAGACCCAGTATCCTACGAACTTCTTCTAGAGTGGGGGTTATTTGAAAGTCTTGAAACTGGAAGCACCTTAGTTCTGTGTCGTAAAACTGAGCCAAGGCGGTTAGACCCTCTTCTTGAATAGCAGTAGTGACAAGATCCAATATATCCCCATACTTACGAATCAGGGGCTTCTCCTTTTCTGAGGTAACCCCATAACATAAGCTTTTAAGCCCTCTATGTCAGACGTTCTTACTCTGATTGTGATAGTTTTCCTTTTCCCGAATTCCATTGCCTTTGACTTTAACCCTTTTTTTTTTGAAAATATTTAAGATTCCTGTGACATGACAATGCAAAAAAGAATTTATGAGGATGATGAATGCAAATTTTATATACTTTGATTAGAGTAAGGTAATATGCAAGCATGCCCTAGTAAAGGTAGGCTCCCTATGATAGGTTAGATCTATGTTTTGTCTACCCAATCCCCTCACATGTAGGACATAAAGTTTGGACAGCATAACGACCCTATAATATACAGACTATACCCTTGATTTACCATGAGAAGGAGCAAGCCTTCCTATGGTAATCCTTCGGGATAAGTCTCATATGGGTAGGACCCTAGTAACAGCCCTTGAGGGTTGCATACATAGGGTCTCCATGAGTTGCCAAAGGGTAGGCTAAAAGTTCTCAGAGTCTCGGACCACATCCAAATCATTCTCTACGTTAGGGGTTAGCCCTTTCATGAGGATACCTTTGGAAGGATCTATTCTGAGTGTGGCATCAATGAATTGTTGGGGATGTCACATTCCCCCCAAAACATTTCCGTTCCACGTCCTAATCTAGGGTTATACTCTAAGCTTAGGCTTTAGCTTCACACATCATTTTCCCCAATCCAATGCATGATGACAAAATAAAACAAAAAAGATCAAATAAAATAAATAAACAAATATATAAAATAAAACCTGAGAAAAAAAAGAAAAAAAACCATAAACACCCCAGGCAAACAAACAAAACCCTAAAGCCTAAAGTTAGGAGGGACTCTCTTTAGGGAGGTATCCCCAGCAGAGTCGCCAGCTGTCGCGGCCGGCTAAAAATATCGAGTCGCCATCATATTTTTTAAGGGAAATAAATGATAAACCTAAGATCCTAATCCCAAGGGCAGAGATTCCTAAGGTTCGGGAGTCGGTTAAGTGAGGGGAAGGTGTTAGGCACCCCTCACTTCCATTGTACTCAATGGGATCCTCCTTAGATTTTAGGGTATGCTTGTTTGTTTGTCTAAATTATTTATTTATAAAAAAATCCCAAGTTTTTTATTAGTTATACTCGCTAGGATTTACAACCCTATGCCTACGTACCTTCAATTTTGAAGGATCAGAGTAACCGTAGTTCACCTCCCCTATTCCTACCCCCTAATCCTATTCCTAATCCTAATCCCAAATCAAATCCACTATTTATACTCTTGGATAAAGAGTTCTAACCCCCAAATCTATTATTTATACTCCTCGATAAAGAGTTATATCCCTTTATTATATTTATACTCCTAGATATGGAGTTCTATCCCTTAATCCTTAACCCTTTATTTATACTCTCGGAGGAAGAGTTCTATCCCAAATCTATTGTTTATACTCCTAGATAAGGAGTTTTATCCCTTAATCTATATTTATACTCCTAGATAAGGAGTTCTATGCCTTAATCCCAATCTATTTGTTTATACTCCCGGAGGAAGAGTTTTATCCCAAAATCCTTGTCCATTGTTTATACTCTCGAACATAGAGTTTTATCCCTAATAACCTTATCCATTATTTATACTTTCGGACGGAGAGTTTTATCCCTTAATCCCTTATCCCTTGGCCTTTATTTATACTCTTGGAACCTAAGAGTTTTATCTCTATATCCCATCCCTTATTTAGGCTCTCGGACCAAGAGCTTTATCCCTTGTTTTGAAACCTTTGAAAACCTTTCAACATCCCTTAAAATAAATTCCTAAATTTTCATAAAAAAGAAATAGAGAGAAAAACCAAGATATCATTACATTAAACATAGTAAAATTAGTCCCTAAATCACCCCAATTTCCAAAATATAATTTCCAAATATAATCCCAAAAATGAAAAAAAAAAGAATTTAATCCCAAAAATTAAATTAAATCTAATTTTATTTTATTTTTATCCCAAGCCCAATTTTATCCCAATTTAAAAACTAACTTTTTCCAAATAAATCCTAAACCTAATTTTTTATCCAAAATATACCATCCTCAAGAAAATTGAGAAACAAAATTTAATTATAAAAACTTTCACTAAAAAAACAAATTAAATATATAAACTATCTATAAAAAACAAATCCAAAAATTAATACAAAAAAAAATTTTAAAAAATAAAAATTTAATTATTTAACCTAACACTAATAACCTAAAAATCCTATTTTTAAATCCTAATTAATTGATTAAATGAAGTAATAAACTTAATCAATTAAATTAATACCCAGGGGGTGCTAAACTAAACAGATTATTCACTGGGCTCGTAAAGTGGGTGTTAGTAGTAATCTGGGCGCAAGGCCCAGTTACTAACCCAGACCTGAAAGGAGAAAAAAAAACAAGAGTCCATGATGGAGAGAGTCTGACTTTGACTCTCTCCTAGACATTTGATCGTGATCCTATGGACCAAGGGGTATCCAATCACAGCCTTTGATTTCAAATCTCCAAACCAAGTAATCTGAACGCACGGCTCAGATTCAAAGTTATCGTGCACTCTCAAAACCAAGCTCACACGGGACACCAATTGACCACCAATGGTCAACTTAATCTTGCAGTCTGGAGAGCACCACTTGGCGTAAATCCAAGGTCGCACGGAGGGAGTATATAACTCCCATTTCCCTCAGACTTCCTCTTATTTTCACTCCTCTTTCTCTCTCTAACTCACTCCGTCTCTCTCTAACTCACTCCACTCTCTCGCTTCTCTCTTTCCTACCGTCGTCGGTATGGCCTTCCGGCCACCGCGCTACCCTCCCAACCACCCTAAACCCCAGATTTCGGTTGAATGCCACCGGAAAATTCAAACCCTTATAAACCCTAACCCCCATTGAACCCAGATCCCTCTAGTTCTTTAGGGTTCGCCAGGAACCCTAAGAACCCTAACCCCCGACATTCATCCCAAACCCAGGTATCCCATGAACCCCAAGAACCCTAAGGGTTCTCTGAAGAACCCTAACCTACCCAGATAAACCCTAACCCCAACCTTAAGAACCCTAACCCTATTTTAAACCCAGAAACCCACAAATCGTGACAAACAACAACAAAACCCAATGATCAAACAAGAGGAAACCAAAAAAAGAGCTAAGTTTCGGTACCTCCCCCTGCCGTGTCCAAATTACGCTGCTACCTTTCCCTTCTTTCTTTATTCCTCGCGGATTCTTTCGATCTCTCTACTAATCCTCTATGTGTTTCTGTTTGCAGGTTTAGCTCAAGGAATTTTAGGGTTCTAATGATGAACCCTAAGTCCCTTTTTCGTGAAAGAGCTTTCAGTAATGGGTGGGGCGATTTCGTAGCAGCCGTTCGTTAGCTTAGGGTTTTCTCCCTTCTGAATTCTGAATTGCTTAGTTTATATAGATGACTTTTTTAAGTTTTAGAATTAATTTGATTAGATTTCAATTAGGAAAGTTTGAATCCGATTGGGTTCAATTTGATTGTAATTTTTTGATTTGGTTTGTAATTTTGATTTGATTTGTAATTTTGGATCCAGTTTTGATGTAATTTGAGATTTGATAAGATCTTCTGTTGTAATTTACCAAAAAAAAATTTAATGAAATTGATTCAATATGATCTGATTTTTGTCTTTGATTTTGCCTTTCCAATTTTCAGCGTGGATCTAGGGTTTGTGATGGGGAAGAAGAAGGCCCATTATGGGTCAACTATTTTGACCGAAATAAATAAAAAATAAAATAAATAAAATAACATAAAAATAATAATAATAATAATAATAATAATAATAAGATAGATAATTACATAAGTAAATATAAAATGAAAACGAGACTTCTATCATCAATGACCTACTTAATTAGTAATAATAAAAATAAATTAACCATTATAAAAATAAAATACTAATGATAATTCTTCAGCAACCGAATTAAAAACATGATTAATAATAATCATAAAAACCCTTAATTTATAACACGAACTAATTATTAATAAAAACCACATCACTAGGCAAATAAATATTTAATAAAAATGATACAAATAAATAATTCTAAAGAGTAATATCTGGTTATCATCTAAAAACCCTAAATCTAAAAATTAATTCTAAAATAAACTTTCAATTCACTCTACAATAATAAAACTTCTCAAATGATAAATTCTAAATGAAATCCCCATTAAAATTTAAAAACTTTACTTCCTAATATACTTTTTAGTTTTAATTGAAGCAAAATTCTAGATCTTATCTTAAAATTTTTTAAATCCTGACTAAAAAATAAAAAGCCCCTTACATAATCCCAAACCCAAAATAGGCCCAAAAGTACTAACAACCCCCCCCCCCCCCCCCCCCAAAGGCCCAAATGACTCTGAATGACACCCCCTAGCAGCACAAAGATCCTTAAAAAGACGAAAAAAGATCGGTCAAAATTTAGGGTGCTACAGTCCTGTCTTGTCAGTATATCTTCGTTGGCACTATTACCAAGAAATTTTCATTTGAACTTTTGCACAGTTACCAAGATATCTTTGTTTGAACTTCGTTGCTTAGTCTTCTGATCTTTTTAACTTCATAGGCTTCTGCGAGCATGAGTAAGAAGGGAAAACGTAGCTCGGTTCTTTAAGATCTTCAAGTCTTGGAGTCCTCAGAGCTGTGCCTTTGAGTCTTTAGCACTTGATCTTCAGAACCTTGTTCGCTTAGAATGTTGTCATCATATCTTCAGAGGCTTCTGATGGTATTTAGTTGAAGCATGAGTAGAGTCTATAGTTGAGTCTTCAGAACTTTTATCTAAAGGTCATAAATCTTCAGCATTTAGACTTCGTTCATCAGAACCCCAGTCTTCATATTTACAGAACTTGTTCTCTTTATATAATATATCAGAGTCTACGATCTTCAGATTCTTCTGAAGTGATTTAGTACATCAAGTAAAACGCGTAGGCGAAGTATTCTCTTGTAAACAATATATTCACGCCATTATTACGGAAGCAGAACCTGTTTGTTAGATTCTCGCAAATAACAAACATTAGACTTATAAAATTGTTCATAAAAACATACTTGTTTGATATCATCAAAACTCAGAGGTATTAATGCAGAACCAACTCTTGTTCTTACAATCTCCCCATTTTTGATGATGACAAAACTATGTATTTTGATGACACAATTTTGTACATAATACAAGGGTAATCGAAATAAGAAGGTTAAGAAATACTTATTCTTCACATGAGATACTCCCCTTGATTCTCAGACTGGGTGAAGATTAAATTTTCTGACTTGTGAATTTTTCGTGATGGACTCCTCCTGATTAAGAAAATCAGATACTGAAATCTTCATAGTCTTGATTTATTTATATATTTGATCCTTAAGAGTTTGACACGAACTCAGAACTAGATCAGAATTCCTAAAAAGAGGGACAAAAAAAACATCTAACAGAAATAACAATTTACTGGTTAGAATGTTAACAGCTTGTTCTTCAGAGATTGACTATAAGAACCAAAAATTCGCATTCATAACTTCTCCCCCTTTTTGTCATAATCAAAAAACTTCGTGAACAAAGGGTGAAAAACAAAGTCCTAAATTCTAAAAACATAGAATCAAAATGAAACAAGGAAAAGGTTAGGTGCTTCCAGAGGACATTTTGTTCAAAATCTTTTGAAGTAGGTTCTGAACATTTGCATTGACAACCTTATGTTCTGCAAAGTTTTCTCTGAAAATCTGTTGTTCTCCTCTGATTTCTTTAATTGCGTTTTCCAAATACACCACATCAGATTCAGGTGAGGAAACAACTAAGGCATCTAGCTTAGCTCTTTCTATAGCTTTAGCTTCTTTTGCCAGCCTTGCTTCTTCTTCAGCACGAAGTCTTGCTTCTTCAGCAGCCTTTTCTTCAGCCTCTCTTTGCTTAGTCACTAGAAGATTGAATTTTCTTTTTCTTTCCTCAGTCTCTTCTCTTGCTTTCACTAGTTCAACTCCAACAGCATTAGCAGCTTTAGAGAACGTAGATATCATTGCAAATTCAGAATCTAACCACTTCTGAAATGCGTCCCAAGAATTTATAAGCTCCATAGGCTTGTCACTTGTCCTGGTCTCTACCAGTAGCTTTGCTACTTTCTCCAACGCCTTTTCGTGAAATTTTCTAATACATTCATCAATGGTTTTTGGAGGGGGTCTTTCATAGATGACCAAGGCCAGGTTGGATTCAACAGAACTTGTTTCAGAGTTGGGTTCATCAGATGAAGCAATTTCAGGTTGAGTGGTTCAGGATTTGGAGATGGAGGATCAGAGTGTTGGATTGAGGATTCAGCAATGATTTTCTGATGAAAAGCGTAGGACATCGGTGAGACAGATATATCTGGCTGGATGATTAAGGTGGTTGTTGATGAAGTGTATGTAGGAATGGCTTCTAATTGGATAGGTGTACTGATTGATGGAAAGGAAATTTGTGGAATTACATGAATAGAGATTGGTGGTGGTGGAATTGAAAAAGATGGTGACTTGAAGCTGACTTGTGGATTTGAGGTGGGAATGTAGGTAGCTTATTGAGACGATGATGAAATAATGACAGGTTCAGCATTAACTGTTGAAACAGAGGAAGTGATGGCGGACTTACTAGCTCTTTTAGATTGAGAATCTTGAGCAGAAATCTTGGAGGTCTCTGACTTGTTATCCTTCTTCTTTTTCTTGGGTTCAGGATCCTCTTCAATTAGCTTCCTTTTTCCTTTACTGGGCTCAACTTCTTTAATTATGACCTTAGACACGTCTTGTCCTTCTTTTTACATTATAGCAATAAGTCCAACAATAATTTCCTTGTTTTCACAGCTGTCAAAAGAGGGATAGTCTTTCACCTGAACTCTGCTTTGTATTACACTTTCATGAGGGATAATAGTAGGTTTAAGTTGAACATCTTTGATTATGTTCATATTTTTCAGGTTATTCTCATTTAAAGACTCTCCAATGCATGGATCCAAATATTCTGTATATCTGGCTTCTTTAATTAGATAATCCACTAGCCTGCTTTCAACAAAAATGTCGGAGAGCAATCTACCGAAAGGAATGTAGATTGGAATCTTCTTTGTAGGTGAAGCCGTTGTTCTGGACTTGCACACTTTGTCTCTTAGATAGGAAAACAGGATGAATGGCGAATTCATTTTCTTCTTTTTGTGTAAACAGTACAACATGTTCCTTTGAGTAGTATTAAAGTAGTCTGCAGAACTCTTCAGAGGTCTTGGGTTGATACAACCAAGAATGATCTTGTGCCACATTCTCAGTTTATCATGCAAGTCTACACTTTTATAATCTGTTTTCTTAGATTGATAGTTTGTAAAGATTTCCTTGCTAATGGCAATGTCAGATTTTTCGAGCTTTCCATAGACTCGTTTCCCTTCCAAGAACTTCATTCCTAGAAGATTTGAAATCGATTTTTCAGTAATGATAATCTTTTTTTCCATGACAAAGGAGACGACATGAAAATCGTCAGTATCAGCCATTCTCCAGAATTCTTTTACAAGGGATTCATAGATATGACCTTTAAGCCTTTCAAAGTAGTTATTCCATCCTTGAGATTGGAGTTCAGCAGAAAGATTAACCCCATTGCTTGCAAGATTCTGGAAATCCACACGCAGTTCCTTGAGAACAGTTAGTTCGTCCGCAGGATATACACACGTAACTGCTGCATTTCTTTGAGTAACATGGTTTTCATCAATCTTCGGAGGAGACGATGAAGTCGACGCAACAGTTGCAGTGGTTGCGGAGGTGATAGCAGGCGCGACTAATGAAGATGATGACCCTTTCGAAGGATTCAAAGATGCTTCTGTTTCTTTGAAGAAATTGACAGTTTCTTGTTGAATGTTATTCATCATGATGAAGTTTGTGATTGATCGGAATGAGAACAATGAGCAGTTGAGAGAGAGAAGGAAGCGATTTGGGGGTTTTAGGGTTTCTTAAAGTGTGGAAGTGAATGTGAGGTAGTGTGAGTAGATTTATAAAGTGTTTTTGAAATTTGAAAAGTTAAAATAAAGTATTGGGAGTTAGGAATGAACGCAATTATGATTTTAAATCAATTCTAAGAGAGATTATTGTTCATTGTGTACTTTAAAATAGATGTAATGATTTGGATATAACCTAGGTTACACGCGTTAATCATTTTCTAATTCAAGTGACACGTTTTAATATTCTCAGAATCTGGACAACTCAAGAGTTTCCATCAGATCAGAGACAATTCTGACCGAAGTAGCCTCTGATAACTAAGATTAAACAAGTGTAAAAAATATCTTATTTCTTCAGACTTTAACTAAACACATCTGATTCTAAAACGATCTTACTCTGGACAAAAATCCATTTTTAGATCGTCAGAATAAATTGAAATCTATCTTCAGCCAAGGGTTTTGTAAAAATGTCTGCCCATTGATGGTCTGTATCGATGAATTTTAAACATAGAGTTCCCTTCTGAACATAGTCTCTAATAAAGTGATGTTTAATTTCTATGTGCTTAGCCCTAGAATGCAAGATTGGATTTTTACTTAAACAGAAAGAAGCAGTATTATCACAATAGATATGGATGTTACTCTCATGTATCAGATAATATTCTAGCTAATTTTTCATCCAGAGCATCTGCGTACTGTATAGAGAAGCGGAAATGTACTCTGCTTCTGCTGTAGAGAGAGCAATTGTAGATTTCCTCTTGCTTAACCATGAGATCAGATTTTTCCCTAGAAACTGACAGTTTCCAGATGTGCTTTTTCTTTCCAATCGGTCTCCAACATAGTCTGCATCATAATAACCAGATAGAGTGTACTATGATGTTTTCTCATACATCAAGCCAAGGTTAGTAGTTTCTTTCAGATACCTTAGAATTCTTTTAACAACAGTTAAATGAGATTCTCTGGGATCTAATTGAAATCTAGCACACAGATGAACGCTGAATAAAATATCAGGTCTAGAAGTAGTTAAATACAAAAGAGATCCTATCATACCATGATATGTCTTCTGACAAACTTTACCATTTGTTTCTGCTTTCTCCATGGCGCATGTTGGGTGCATTGGAG
This sequence comes from Lathyrus tuberosus, assembly GCA_022829125.1. Taxonomy (NCBI): domain Eukaryota; kingdom Viridiplantae; phylum Streptophyta; class Magnoliopsida; order Fabales; family Fabaceae; genus Lathyrus; species Lathyrus tuberosus. The sequence goes on from JALAZF010000102.1 coordinate 12,104,493, forward strand.
TTTTTGCTATCTTACAATCTATCATGTTGAATTTCTTCAGAAGTTCTTTTGTGTACTTACTTTGATGAATGTAAGTAGCCTCTGGTTTCTGATCAATTTGAATTCCCAAAAAGAACTTCAACTCGCCCATAAGACTCATTTCAAATTCTGCTTGCATCAATTTTGAAAACTCCTCGCATAGAGAGGGATTAGCAGAACCAAAAATAATATCATTAACATAAATTTGAACTATGAGTATATCATTTTTGTATGATTTACAGAAGAGAGTGGTGTCAACCTTGCCTCTGGTGAAGTTATTTTCTAAAAGAAAACTGCTCAATCTGTCGTACCAAGCTCTGGGAGCTTGTTTCAGACCATAGAGAGATTTTTTGAGTTTAAAAATGAAATCTAATTTTTCTGAGTTTTCAAATCTAGGAGGTTGTTTGACATAAACTTATTCTGATATATAACCATTCAAAAATGCACTCTTAACATCCATTTGATATAAGATGGTGTTATGATTTACTGAAAAGGAAATTAACAGGCGTATAGCTTCTAGTCTAGCGACTGGAGCAAAGGTTTCATTGTAATCTATCCCTTCTTGTTGACTTTAACCTTGTTCAAAAAGTCGTGCCTTGTTCCTGAAAACCTCACCTTTTCCATTGAGCTTTTTTCTGAATACCCATTTAGTCCCAATTACATGGACATCTTTAGATTTTGGGACAAGATCCCATTCATCATTATTTCAAAACTGGTTAAGTTCTTCTTCCATGGCCAGAACCCAGTCCTTGTCCATAAGAGCTTCATCAACTGTTGTTGGCTCAATTAACGACACCAATCCCAAAAGCGTTTCTTCAGAGGGTTTGAAAGCTGATCTGGTTCTGATGGGGGCGTCCTTGCTACCCAGAATTAGTTCTTCAGGATGTGAAGTTGAGATTCTCCTTTTCTTTTGTTGTGGAGTATTAGACGATACATCAATGATATTGAGAGTAGGAACTTCTTGAGTTTTAACTTCTTCTTCTTTTTCTTTAGGTTCTGAAAAGCTGATTTCCAAATCTGCAAACTTTTCAACTAGCTTTGACTTTTCAGGGTCAAGCTTATCATCGAATCTGAGATGAATTGATTCTTCCACAATTCGTGATTCTGTGTTATAAACTTTGTAGCCTCTAGAGTGTTCAGAGTATCCTAACAGCAGACACTTCTGTGCTTTGGAATCAGACTTGCCAAGATTTTCTTTAGTGTTTAACATAAAACAGATACACCCAAAAGGGTGAAAATAAGAGATGTTGGGAATTTTATTCTTCCAAAATTCATAGGGAGTTTTACTCAAAATAGGTGTTATGGAGATTCTATTTTGAATATAACATGCTGTGTTGACTGCCTCTGCCCAAAAGTGCTCAGCCATGTCAAATTCTTGGATCATGGTACGAGCCATTTCCTGTAAAGTTCTGTTCTTTCTTTCTACAACTCCATTTTGTTGTGGAGTTATAGGACAAGAAAAATCATGAGATATCCCATGCGAATCAAAAAGTTTTTCAAAATCTTTGTTTTCAAATTCTCCACCATGATCACTTCTGACCTTGACGATTTTGCAATTCTATTCGTTTTGCACTTGGGTACAGAAGGAAGTAAACACAGAATGTGACTCATTCTTGTGTCTTAAGAACTTTACCCATGTCCAACGACTGTAATCATCAACGATGACTAGTCCGTATGGTCTAGAGGTAGAAACAATAATCTTTGCTTTAAAAGAAATTTTTGAAAACTTGCCTTTCTGACGTGCTTCACAAAGAGCATCTGAAGAGTACTTCAGATTTGGCAAACCTCTGACAAGTCCAAGCTAACATGACCCAGACGTCCGTGCCAGACCCATTGCTCTTCATTGACAGACAGAAGACACTTTACATTTTGATGTTTTAAATTTGATAATTTGATTTTGTAAGTATTGTTCTTCCTCTTACCATTGAACAGAACAGATTAATCCTTCTGACTAATAGCCTTACAAGACGTTTGATTGGAAATAACATCATAACCATTGTCACTAAGTTAGCTAATTGACAAAAAACTATGCATTAGACCTTCAACTAAAAGAACATTATTTATAGAAGGAATTTTACCATTACCAACAGTTCCGGAGCCAATGATTCTTTCCTTCTGATTTCCTCTGAAACTGATGACACCTCCAGGCTTAAGTTTCAGATCTTGGAACATATGCCTTTATCCCGTCATGTGTCGCGAGCATCCACTGTCCAGGTACCATGACTGGTGTTTCAGTGGCACCATTAAGGATATCTGCAACATAAATTATCTTATTCTTAGGTACCCATTTTGTGGGTCCTTTCACATTAGCCTTTCTAGAGGTCCTGACACCTTTGGATTTTCGTGCAGCAAGATAATTGTGCGGTATTTGTGCATAATTTCTGAGTTTGGAAGTTTTCTTCCATGTCTGTGTTTGTGATATAACAGACTTAGAACATTCTGGTTCTGGACATTTTAGTTTAGTATCAGCACGCCCAAAATTTTTAGATAGAGGTATTAGTTTGATATTCTTGGTTTCATCATATGGTTGTGATGGTCCTGAATATCCTAGACCTTTATTTCCATTTCTGCTAACTCCATAGATCATTGAAGTCATTTTGCTTCTATCGATGCTTTTAGCAAGGAAGTGCTGAAAAGGTATGTCATATCTGACAACTTCATTAGTGAGAGTTTTATCAGACGTGATCTCTTCCTCTAACTTAGATACTTTACTTTTTAAAGCAGTATTTGATTTTTCTAAGAAGAATAATTTTTCGTTTAATTCAAAAATGGTTTGTTTGCTTTTAGTAAGATCCTCGGAGGGAACCATAAAAGTCTTTTTCAGAGTTTTGTGTTTTCTTAGAAGAAGTTGATACCTATCCATAAGTTCAGATAATCCTATTTCAAGTTCAGAACGAGATAAGGAAGAAAGTACTTCTCTGCCATCATCAGAGTTTGATAGTTCTTCTTCTGATAGAACTTTGTTCGTGCTGGTCTTAGCCATGAATGCTACATTGGCATGTTCTCCGTCAGAATCTTCTTCTGACTCTGAATCATCCCAAGTTGCCATAAGACCCTTTTTAGCTTTTCTAGGTTTTCCATCTTTCTTGAACTTTGGACAATCATTCTTGATATGTCCAGGTTCCTTGCATTCAAAACACGTAACTTCTCTTCCATAAGCTTTCTTTTGACCATGTATAGACTCAGATCTTCTTCTTGGTCCTATGAACTTATTCCTTCTGTATTTCCACTGTTGGCTTATCTTCTTTGATATGAGAGATAGTTCATCTTCGTCTGAATCTTCTTCAGATTCTTCAGATTCTTCCACTGCTTGATAAGCCTTTTTCTTTTCAGATTTAGCCTTTAGAGTAATAGATTTACTTTTCTTCTGAGGTTCATCTCCTTGAAGTTCTATTTCATGACTCCTTAAAGAACTAATTAGTTCCTCAAGACTTATGTTGTTCAAATCCTTTGCTAGTTTCAAAATTGTTACCATTGGTCTCCATTTGACAGGCAGACTTCTGATAATCTTCTTGACATGATTAGCAGTAGAATAACCTTTGTCCAGAACTTTGAGTCCTGCAACAAGCATCTGGAATCTTGAAAACATAGTTTCCACAGATTCATCGTCTTCCATTCTAAAGACCTCATATTTCTGGATTAGTGCAAGAGCCTTTGTCTCTTTGACTTGAGCGTTGCCTTCATGAGTCATTCGGAGAGAATAAAAAATAGACTTTGCAGTTTCTTTGTTTGTGATCTTTTCATATTCCGTATATGAAATTGCATTTAATAGAATCGTTTTTGCTCTGTGATAATTATTGTAAGTCTTCTATTGAGCACCTGTTAATGCACTTCTGGCAATCTTTTTGCCCTCAGAATCTATAGGGTGACTGTAGCCATCAACTACTAGATCCCATAGATCTAAGTCAAAAGCCAGAAAGTAACTTTCAATTCTGTCTTTCCAATAGTCAAAATTTTCCCCATCAAAGATATGAGGTTTTGCACTATAAGAATCTCTTTCATTTGCACTAATATTTGATTCAGGTGCAGCCATTGTTTTTCACACTTGGATCGGTACTCTGATGCCAATTGAAGGTGTGAAAAACACAAGAAAGGGGGGGGGGTTGAATTGGTTTTTCAAAATAAATTCTTTTCTTTTATACTAACCCCTTTTTATCAACTCTTTAACTTATGAATGATAATCTTAATGAAACTTAAAAGAGATAACACGGTATGCTATACTAGTTCACTTGAGAATTCCTCAAGTTAATCTAGTCCACCTGCCAAGGTGATTTCGCCTCTCTCAATCGAGGTCTTAATCCACTAATCAAACATATTAATACAATGCACAAGCCAAAATACTGGTGACTAACAACAACCTCTAAAACTCTCAAGTTCTAGACTTCTCAAGAGATCTAACCATACTGGTCTCTCTTAAGGAACAACCTCTAAGACTCTCACTAGTCCTAAACTTCTCAAGAAATCTAACATCACCAGGTTCTTCTCAAGGAACTTCAAACAATAGTTTAAAAAAGAATTTGTTTACAAGGTATTGCTTCTAGCATAAGCTGAATATGTAAACTATTTTACAGCACAGAAAATGACTTCTTGAATGATAATAGCAAAATAGAGCGTATTTTAATCGAAGAAGTTATTGTCATTCTTTGAGTCTTCAAGTCCTTTTATAGCCGAGTAAAAGTAAGCGTTGCAAAGTAATCATGACTATTGACGGCGGTTTGATAGAAACGTGGGGACAGATAAAACGTTTTGTCTCCTGTCTTGTCAGTATATCTTCGTTGGCACTGTTACCAAGAAATATTCATTTGAACTTTTGCACATTTACCAAGATATCTTCGTTTGAACTTTGTTGCTTAGTCTTCTAATCTTCTTAACTTTAAGGGCTTCTGCGAGCATGAGTAAGAAGGGAAAACATAGCTCGGTTCTTTAAGATCTTCAAGTCTTGGAGTCCTCAGAGCTGCGCCTTTGGAGTCTTTAGCACTTGATCTTCAGAACCTTGTTCGCTTAGAATGTTGTCATCATATCTTCAGAGGCTTCTGATGGTATTTAGTTGAAGCATGAGTAGAGTCTATAGTTGAGTCTTTAGAACCTTTATCTAAAGAGCATAAATCTTCAGCATTTGGACTTTGTTCATCAGAACCCCAGTCTTCATATTTATAGAACTTGTTCTCTTTATATAATATATCAGAGTCTACGATCTTCAGATTCTTCTGAAGTGATTTAGTACATCAAGTAAAGCGTGTAGGCAAGGTATTCTCTTTTAAACAACATATTCACGCCATTTTAACGGAAGCAGAACCTGTTTGTTAGATTCTCACAAATAACAAACATTAGACTTATAAAATTGTTCATACAAACATACTTGTTTGATATCATCAAAACTCAGAGGTATTAATGCAAAACCAACTCTTGTTCTTACATTTTCTACCCCCACAAATACACGACAAAATACACAAATTATCAGAGTAAAAATCACCTCAGAAGGGTGCACATTTTCTCAATAAACTCAAAATAAAACATTTGCTCCGTAAACACGGGTTTTCCTTAAAATATTCAAAAGCCATCAAATTAGCAGCGGAACCACCATAACCACAATAATCCAAAATCAAAAAGGTTTCTAATAAAAACCATAATCATTCAAAAATAACAACAAAATAAAAACTCAACATGGTTCGACTCAACGACCTAACCCGATGTTACAATATCAGAGCAAGACCCTCTACATCGACCAAAACCAAAGTAAACTCCAAAAGTCCTCGAAGGCATCCACAGCTAATTCTGATCACCTGCACGTTACCCACGTGGAGGCAACATTCAAACAGACAGGGTGAGTAATCACAATTCATTATAATTAGTATAAAAACAGGATATGCATAAAATGGCGTCATTATCATATAAAACATCATTAGGGACATCACAGAGGAAAACATCAAAAATCATGATATCACAAATCACATCAATGCCAAATAAATTCAGTGCATAACAAGACTCATGCATGTGGTACCAATTCTTCAAAGTCGATGGACACTAGGCCATCACCCTCCAAAGATCCCCGTCAATAGGACCGATTCTACACAAGAACCGGAGCACGTCAATATTACCTCACATCCACACAATGGGGTTGAAGCCACCATAAACCGAAGTTTGGAATGCTATGAATGCATGATACACAACATCATTATCATCATCATCAATAAAAGTCTTTATGTGCATCATCATTCATCAAAATCTCATGTTAATCATATCATCATTTATTCATCAAAACATCATAAATCAGCATCTCATAATCATCAATATAATCATGGTAATTAATCAGAATAATCATGGCTCAAAACATCAAGACAACACAAGAATCATAAACAAATTCGCGAATAGCAGGTGTTCGCTAGAAAGTTTGCTTTGCGAACTTGTTTGCCTAGCAAGCTGCCAGCGAACCCCAAAATCCCATACAAAAACCAGAGGAATCCCCATTTTGTCTCTCCCTTGCTACCTCTATTCGCCTAACGAAGTTATTCGCTGGGAAGTTCGCTTTGCGAACTTAAAATCATTTTTAAAATTTCATCCCAGTATCTCAAACAACGTCATCGCGCATTCGCTGCGTTGTTCGCCCCACCGAGTCTGGGGCAAGTATTCACTTTGCGAAGGATTCCTTTGCTTTGCGAGGTCGCGATTTCCTGCAATCGCTGCTACGCATCAGTAGCATATCAGACCCCAAAAACCTTATGGGTTCAACCTCATTTTCCCCAAAAACACCCCCAAAACATCCCTAAGGAATTAAGGCAACAAGCACACCAAACCTACGACTATTAGGCCGATTTATTGCACTATCCTAAGCTTCAATTTCACATAAACCTTCACAAACCCAATTACCTTCATAACTTCCATAAATCCCTTTCCCTACGAGGTCGAAACAACATCAACAGGGAAATTAGCCTTGAAGGCCTACTTTAATCCGATTCAATCTAACCCTTCATATTCATCATAAATCCACAAAAATAACACCTAAATCATCAATTTACTCATAAACCCACAAACCCACATAAACTCAAAAATCAGCTTTAAACACATCGAATTTCTATATTAAAAACAATGAAAGGAAATACTCTTCATACCTTAGATTGTCGATTCCAAGCTTTCTTTCTTGAGTTCTTGGAAATCTTCTCGAATCCTAGGCTTTTCCCCCTTTCCTCAGAGCTCTGGCCTTTTTCCTTCTTTTTACGGTCTAACAAAATGAATCTTATTCCTTTAAAACTCTCTTTTTGTGAAAGCTCCTGTGGTTTGACTAAATTTTGGTAAAACACATTGATGATAAAGATGAAGAAATCTGGACTGAACAAAGATGTCGAAGAAGATGTCTTAACCTGAAGTCATGACATCCTGAAGTACATCACTGATTTTGCAAGTGTTAAATCTGTAACAAATCAGCCAAGAGTTAATGTGCATGGATCAAGGACTGAAGATTGAAGCCCAAGGAAGCTGAAGCCTATAAATAGAAGACTTAGACCTAGGTTTTGGAACGCCTTTGTATGCCTTTTGTAACCTTGTTTTATTGCGTAAGAAACAAGGGTTTAGGGTTTTGAGAGTCGTTGGCTCTCTAGGTTGTAAGTCTCCTTTTGTATCAGTAGATGCATTGTGGCAGATATAAGTGTCGCACAGATCCATAAGCCTTGAGGTATTAGATTGTGTATTGTTCTTGGATGAAGCTTTTAAGCAAATCCGAGTTAGCTTGTTTGTCAAGAAAGCTTGACAGATTTCTGTATTGACAGGGATGATGTAGAAATCACAGTTGGTGATTAAGGGAAGTGAGTGGGGTATCTCATATCAGAGTTGTAAACCTTTGAGTTTAGCTTTGGTAAAGATGTTCATTGGGTAGATGTTAGGTATAAAGTTGTAAACGGAGGAGTTTAGCTTTGTAACAGTTCTACAGATAGTGAAGTCTTCTTCCTGGATTAGTATCCCCCAGATGTAGGTGAGTTGCACCGAACTGGGTTAACAAATGTTGTGTTCTTTATCATTCTGCAGATTTACGTTTTCTGTTAGGGTTCATGATAAACATGTTGGATCAGATGTCGTGACATCTGTGATTGTGCAGCTCTGATATTCAAGGTATCAGTCTGTCGTTGCGCCTCTGAGTTTAAATGATTATGTAGCACAATGTCTTGACATGTGTTAGGACATTTACTGTCTACATATGCCAGAATTTTAATTGGTATTAGAGCAGGCATCCTGTCTGGTTTTGGATGAGATCTATGGGAGATACTTTCTGGCGTTTAAACAAGGAGGAGTTTGAAGATCAGATTGTAGCGTGCGATTTATGTCGGTGACGCGACCACCTTATCACCATGGGTTTCTCCTCACCGCAATGGTAGGAGTGGGGTGCTACTTTCTGATTTCTTATTTATCCTATGAAGCCGGAAAGGAAAGGGAAGCTATCTAAAACTAACCTTACACGCAAATGTTTAACTGAACAAATGCTTAAAGAGATTCGGGGAATTCGGGGTCAGGTTATTCAATGGGGAGTTGTCAATTATCCATCCTATATGTGGTTATCCACAGGTTGTTAGCAATTTTCCTTACTACTTTCTACTTACTGGCGTTTGTCTGTTATGGGTTGGGAAAGTTTCTCCTTCGGGAGTGTTTGAGAGAGAGAGTTTTTGTTTGATTTTGGGTTTTCCGATGTTTTTGGATGAGTGTGTGAAGGTACTGGACCTAAAGTTTTTGATTGGTATGCTCGCTAAGATTTCACAATCTTATGCCTACATATTCCCGTTAAAGAAAACAGGGAAATCAGAGCAATCGTAGTTCCTCCTATTCTATGGGAGGAAAAAGATGTTTTGGTGTCTTGTTCAAAGCCCAAGATTGAAGCTAAACGAGTATTTGTGTCTTGTTCAAAGCCCAAGATTGAAGCTAAAAGGTTTGACTGAGAGATAATTTGCCATCTCTAAAGGAGATACATCTCGTCTGTTTATCACAACTGTTGGGTGACTAATTATAAAGGAGAATTACTTTAACTAGGATGTGAGAATCCAGCAATGCCATAATTCCCTTTATAGGGGATTTGTCCTGAAGGAGAAAAATTTAACTCAGTTTTGAGCAATGCCATTTTTCCTTAGGAATCTTTCATGCTAAGAGAGGGACAGTGGCGTGGATGTAAATAATCCAGAGGCTTGCCACTTACAGCAATTAGATGAAAGAGAGGATTTACCAGGATAAGAGACGGACGACAGCTTAGATTTTTGAATCAACAAGTGTGCCACTTATAGCAGTTATCTGGGATTAAAGTTTATTTTGAATGTCTGTCTTGATGTGTGATATACAGAGAAATGTCTTCCTATAGAGAGTTTTTTATTTCCTCTGAAGGGATGTTGATTTTTGTATGTTCCTTGATCAAAGCCCAAGGTTGAAGCTAAGAGATTGATTGACTCCACTGGGGAAGTCTTTATACAAAGCCTAAGAAGAGGCTGGAAAAGATTGACTTAACAAGAGAGTGTTTATCTGTCTTGTGCAAAGCCCAAGATTGAGGCTAAAAGAGATTTGACTCTTTTGGGGATATCATTATATAAAGCCTAAGAGGAGGCTGAAAGAGACTTTTCCGGGAAAATATTTTGTCTGTCTTGTACAAAGCCCAAGAGTGAGGCTAAAAAGGGTTTTTGATTCCACTAGGGAATATTTGTATGTGTCATGTACAAAGCCCAAGATTGAGGCTAAAGGGAAAACTGACTCTATTGGTGAGAGGTTTTATCTGTCTTGTACAAAACCCAAGTTTATGGTTGAAAGAAAATTGACTCTGTGAGAGAGTATGATTTGTCTTGTACAAAGCCCAAGATTGAGGCTAAAAGATATTTGACTCTGCTTAGGGAGATTTATATGGTGTCTTGTACAAAGCCCAAGATTGAGGATAAAAGATATTTGACTGACTCAGCTGAAGATATTTATGGGTGTCTTGTATAAAGCCCAAGATTGAGGCTGAAAAGATGATTGACTCAACAAGAGAGTGTTTATGTGGGTGTCTTGTACAAAGCCCAAGATTGAGGCTGACTTTTGCTGAGGAAAAGAATGATCATTATACAAAGCCTAAGAGGAGGCTGAAAATGATTGACTCAACAAGAGAGTGCTTTTAGGTGATTGACTCAACAAGAGAGTGCTGAAAAAATCTTTATACAAAGCCTAAGAGGAGGCTATTTTCTGCTGAGGATTATTGGGATCCAGAAGCAGGTCCATGTCGGGGAATCAACTCTTACTGAGGGTTTACAGAAGAGTTGAGGTATCAGATGCCTTGAGGTTCTGATAAAGGTTTATTGATAGTGATTTGACCCTAGCTGGGGAAATTTAGGATGAAAGACTGAGTTTTAGATCCTGTGAGGGTTTTAACTCTACTATAGATTTGTTAAATGACCAGAGTTTTTTCCTGTGTTTGTAGGGAACTTGAGAATGTCTTTGAGATCCAAAAGGAGATTAGACTATCCAAGTCTACTGGTATGGAAGAGTTTATTTTTGTATGATGCCCAAGAGGAGGCAGATGTTATAAGGGGGGGTGAGAATAAACCCTTAATTGGTTTGAGGTTTTGACTCTTCAGAAAGACTGCTCTAACAAAGGATGACTAGGTTCTGCCCTATACCTTTAAGAGGTCGCCAGGGTCCTTGTATTAAGCCCAAGAGAGGGCATGAGAACTTCTAAGAAGCCGGAGGGTCCTTGTACAAAGCTCAAGAGGAGGTGGGGATGCTTTTAGGAAGCCTATGGGTCCAAACTTAAGAAGAGTTCAAGAAAAGTTTCACTGAGAATAATCTTTTCTTTAGTGAACAGGTCTAGGGTTTGAAGAAATTCAAGAGAGGTTTCACCGAGAATTAATCCTCTCTGGGGGAAAATGAATTTCTTTGACAATTTTCTAATAGTGACAGTCTGAGAAAAGTTTCACCGGGAATAATGCCTTTCTCTTTGTTCCATATTTATAAGCCCAAGAGGAGGCAAGACTGTATCTGGAATTCCTATGGGGAACTAGTTTTGACTGTGCTGAAAGAGTGATTGTTGGCTTTATCTAGTTCTAGACCTAATTGTCGGGGAAAACTCTAAGCAGATAATATACAGGTATATATATATATATATATACATATATGAAATATATACTCTATGTAAAAAGAGGGTAGGAGGACTTACAGGTGAGCAAGCTTCCAGCACAAACAAATATATATATATATATATATATATGTGTGTGTGTGTGTGTGTGCGCAAGTATGTAAAAGAAAGCTAATAAAACTTACAGGTGAGCAAGCTTCCATGTTAACAACTGTATGGTTAGTTGTTCAAGAAATTAAAGAAAGTTTTGATAACAACTATGACTTTGAACCTAAATCAAAAAGGAAAGTTGTTTTTGAAAAGAAGATTGGGGCTTATACTCAAGGAGAGGCCCATGGAAAGACAGTGATTGCACCGTCGTTTTTGAAAACTGTACTGGGACTTATACAATGACTGATGCCCAAAATTATTTATGTACAAAAGAGGGTTGGGTCTTACACTCTATTAGAGGCCCAAAGTGTATTTTAAAAAGAAAGATGGGACTTACAACACAAGGAGAGACTCAGATGGTTTTTGTTTAAAAGGCGACATTTGCGCCGAGATTTTTAAAATCGTATCGGGACTTATACAATGACTGAGGCCCAAAATGGTTTCCTGTACAAAGGGGTTGGGTCTTACACTCTATTAGAGGCCCAAAGTGTTTTGAAAAAGATTTGTGAGGGTGAAAATAATCAAAACCCTAATTTGATTTTAAAATGTATTTTAATAAAATAAAAATTCAATTAAAATGATCAAAATTATCAAACATGTGTGAAAAACAAGTTGTGATCTTGGATTAATGTTTGAAAAATCATGTTTCATTCATAGAATGATTTGAAAATCATTTGAATTCGCAAAATCAAGAGAAAGAAATATTTTTAAATGTTTAAAAACAAATAAAAACACAATTCTTTACAAAAATACCAAATATATGAAATAAATAATATTTTTGTGAAATTTTTGTAGAATAAAATATTTTAACATTTTTGGGAATTTTTAAAAAAAGAACCAATCAAAACTAATTAAAATTGAGATTGAAATTAATTTTGGAATTAATTAATAAAAACCATGAAAAATGTGAAAAATAGAAAAAATATGAGAAATGGCAAAATGGTCTGGGTGGGTGTTGAACCCACGGCCTGCCAAACAAACACACATGCGTGCTACCACTGGGGTGGTGATACATCTGTGTATCAAAACCACCCCATGAATATATATGGGATGCCTTGTTTTAGGCCTGGCCAAGGCGCCATGGTTTGGACCTTGCCCAAGGCAATGCCTGATTTTTGCCTCTTGCGTGAAGGCTCTAACTTCCTCATTTCTCCATGGATTGGGACAAAATTTATATGTATCCTGCCTAGAATTTCATGAGGAACCCAATGGTGCCCTTGTAATTTTTAGAAAATGTTTCCATTTTAAAATCCGATAGTGATTTCAAAATAGGCCTAAATTTGCATGTTCTATGCTATCTCATCATACAGGCAGTAATAGCATGGTAAATTAGCTCAAACACAACATATATGATATGTATGAGAGGTCCATGATTAATGGACCTCGAAGCAATGCATGATTTAAAGAGTTCAAGTTGTGATGCACTTACCTCTTGAAGCTTATTGTGCTATCTGTCAAGTTCCTTGTGCTAGAAGTAATTCAATGCTTTGAACACTCTTGATTGATCCCTTAGAAGCTTTTAGGATGATAAAAACCAGTTGGAATCCTCAGGAACAAGAATTGGCTCTTTCTTGCAAAAGGGGAAAAAGTGACCAAGATAGTAACTCTCTTAAATGGGGTTCCAGATGAGGGAAACCAATTGGGACAGTTTGAGGATGATATTTGGAGTGTGTTTGGATCATGAGCTGTGGTGGAATTTCTCTCTAACTCAAAAACTCAGAGATGACTTGCAAAGAAGGCATTTTGGCCTAAAGAGAGAGATTTTAAGGAAAGCATCAGTTGTAGTGCTTTGGGGCACTCAAACTGATCACAAATGAGCTATATTTATAGTAGAGCAAGTTTGTTTTGGCATCAATAATGAATGGCAACTTGGACAATCCCTTGGCCAATTGTAGCATAAAGGCATCTTTAGTCTCCTATAGCCATTGACTTGAGGTTAGGGCACAGGCCTATGGTCCTTTGAATGCTTGGAAACAAAATTGGAGTCTTTGAGCTTTTTAGCCTTTTTAGGGCACTTATGGCTACATGTAGTTCCTTGGATTTGGGAGGCTTGTGGATCAGATCTTTTCTCTTGGATGTTATCCTATGATGTGTCCAAATGGATGACAAGGCTTGGAGTTGTCCAAATTAGCTAACTCGAGCAAAATGCACAAAATCTGCCTTGTAAAAATCAGTTCATGATGCCATGTTCCAAGGGTTGTATCTCCCTACTCAAATTGAATTTGGAGATGATCTGGTACTTGTTTGGAAAGCCCTCATGGAATACTTCAACTTTGATGTTCACCAATGGACCTAGTTTAATTTGGATCAAGGTGAAAAATGCCCCTACATTTTGGAAAAAGTAAGGCATATTCTGACTTATTGAAAGTTTCACTAAGTGTTGGAAGAGTGGTCATTTTCATGTTTTTGTGATTTTGATCAATCCATAACTCAAAATCCATGAGGATTTGGAATCTCTTGTAGTTGACACTTTTAAAGTATGTCAGATGGACTTTCATTTGAGCTTTTAATGGGAGAAAAAGGCCTTGTGATTTAGGAGTTATGACCTTGCAAAGTTGGTACAAAATCACTTTTGTTCCATAACTTAGAAAAATTTTCGTTTCTCATGATTGCCCCTTTTGCAAGAAACCTCACTTTTCTTGATTTTTCTTGATGGATGATGATCAACATCATATATTAACATTGTTTTTGACTTAGGGGAACCATATTTGTGGAAAATTCCAAAAAGTCAAACTTGATTTTGTGTACAGTTGACTTGTTGTCAGATGAAATCCAAATTGTGTGATTCTTTGTGCAATCAAGTCCTTGACCTAATTCAAACCTAATGGATGGATTCCATAGGTGTTTTAGGGTGTATTGAATCATGTCCCAAGGTTTGGGAGCATGTCTTGGTCAAAAGTCAAAGATACAGTTGACTTTTTCTTTTAAACCCTAATTGTGGTCCAGATGAAATTGAAACTTGTCAATCAAGTTTCTAGGGTTAATCCATTATTGTAAATGGATCAATATGGTGTATTTGAGGCCCTCAAATAATGTATTGAGTTCTAGGCTCATGTTTTGCTCCAAAAGTCAACTTAGGGGTGAATTAGGTCAAGAAACCCTAATTCTTGATTTTTTTGTGAATGCATCCCCTGAGGCTAAATTGACTTGATGATTGGATCCATGAGGTCCCTTTGAGCTTCTTGGATCATGTTTTGAAGTATTGGCTCATTCCCATAGGAAAAATTCCATCTGGAGGCCTTGGTCGACCAAAACCCTAATTTGGTGACACCGGCGATCTTGAGGCATTATCCACTTGGAATGTTGCAACTTTATGCTTGATTCTTGATGTGGGAGTCCTTTTGATCCCTTATGGGTGTTTGAGAGGTTTAGACAAGTTGAATATCATGTCATTTCTTGATTGATCCTTTGTCTAAGTGCTCTGAGAGGGCTTAAAATCCTAATTCTTGATTATGGTGAATGCTCACCCATCTTTGAGGAGATTGATGAGGCATGATGGTACATCCATATTGTGGTAATGATCTTCACAATGATGGGAAATATTAGTGGTCAAAATTTGGGGTATGACACAGATCAATCAACTCATACATACTCAAGGGTATTAATGGATGAGATGGATGTTCTGGATCGAAGGGAGCAACCTGGAGGTTGTTCATGTTGCTGAGGAGGTTCTACAACAACTACAGGAGAAGTCGCTAGTTCTCTTGTTATGGTGTCTTATAAGATGTTCTGACATCTTATTAGGGCAAGCAAGATCTGTTCCTTGGTGGTTCCGCTGCATGTGTTTCTGATGGAAGAGCTTTAGAATTATGGGATTCTGGAGTTGTTACTGAAGACAGTTGGGGGAAGATATCTGTATTATTTTATTCCAAAGTCGGGAGCGATGGAATGAAGGGAGTTGTTGGTAGATATCTGGTATGGTTACTTGGTACTTGAAGCTTGGTTTCTTGATGCAGTTGAAGTCAGTTGAAGAGGAGAGGAGTTGAGTGTAAGTTTATCAAGTTCTTTCTCTGGGAGTTTGATAAAATTTTTATCAGCTAGGTTGTCAAAGATACTTGAGAATTCTCTCAAATCCACTCATAAAGGCATCTAAGTCGTGCATCTGGAGTCTTCTAGTTATTCTTCTGACTAGAAGGTGTTTCTTTGAAACACAATCTGAAGAAAGTGGAGGTGATTTATTTTCACCATCCAAAAATAGCAAGGAAGGATTCATCTCTCTTGACCCTAAGAGTGGATTTAATCTGATTGAAGTGTTCAGAAATGTTGAGGTAAATAAGATTTGTTCAGAGAAAGTCTTAGTCACTTGAGTCAAGGGTGACAGCACTGGTATCTAAACATTGTTTGTCAAAGAAGATACTTGCAAAAGATTGAATACTTTATAAGTGTTCATGAAGTGATCTGGTGGAGCTTAGCTACAACAGTGAAGAAGGGTTACTGGACAAGGATTTAAGATCAATTGCTATTTGTGGACTCCATGCGTATTTAATTGATTATCCTTGAAAGTCAAGATTGCTGATGTTCAACGAGATGTTGGAACATCTCATCATCAGAGTTTGTTCAGAATCATGGGAGGGGTACTGCATACGCTTTAGCATCTGTTTTAGTCTTAGGTGGTGACCTAAGAATGGGCTTCAGTCGGGTGTGATAGAAGCATGTGTTCTCTGGAGAGTTTCCTGGCAAGAAACTGGTCTAGACTTTGATGCTATTGAAGATGAAGATGAATACATCATAATATTGATGGTTATAGCTTAAATCAGTTTATTTCTGATCTAGGTGCTTTGGAGCATGTATCTTGCTCTTCTTGGAAGTCAAAGTTAAGTGCCAGTTATCTCTGACTTTCTACAATCTTCTTTACTAAGGAAAGTGGCATTCTTTGGTTTGGCTATGGCGTAGCCTTGGACTACTTATCTTCTGAAGACTCAGACGTGGCAGGTGTGATGTCTTTGGAGTTTTAAAGTAGGATGGAGGTTGTCTACTTAAACTTGGTGTTGAATCAAGTCTATGATAGCATGGAACTCTTGTTCTGCAAAGGGAGGAGGTTCTTCTAAGTGGCAGAAGGAGGAGCTAAATTCAGCATTTGGACGTCGTATCATAATGTTCTGACATCTAGCTTAACATCAGAGTCTCAGCTGGTGATGTGGCACATCAGCTTAAGATAAGGTGATCTACAGGAGAATGGAATTTATGGATGCTTCAAAAAGGTATATCTCATGCAGTTTGCAGGAGCTGTGGATGGGAAGATGTTACATGTCTAAAGGCTTGGTGGATCCAAGATGTCTTGCTATGGGGCAAGTAGTTCATGTGACTTGAAGATCTGATTTCATTGGTGGATCAGTGTATCTTGTGGGAATTCTGAAGAAGAGTGAGATTAATCAAAAGGTGGCATTTGGTTGGTTTCATAGTGTGCATTCAAGCAGGATGCTTGAAACTGATTACTCTTATTCAGAAGACTAGTTAGTTGAAAATATAAGGAGATTCTGGTTCTCTTGGAGCTTGTGGTAGAAGTTCTGGATTGAGGATGGAAGTATACCTTCTTTTGGTGGATGAGAGTTTATTTCTCTCTGGGTTTCTGAAGCTTTCTTTGTTCAAGTTGGTGGCGCAGTGTTGTGTGAAGATCTTCAGTGTGGATTACTATACTGACAGTAAGTCCAGTGGTGGAGCATATCAAGAACCATGGTGTGTGGTGTCTATGATATGGGGAAGATGTCCTAACTGATGTTAGAACATTTTTGGGTTGTCCTTGGTGGAGGATTCTTAAGTTCTGGTCTAGGAACTTGTTGGCTACATCATGTCTAAGGAGTATCTATCTTGTCATACAGGAGAATGATGGAGTAGAAGAAATGCCTTAGGAGTATGGTGTGGAGAATACTGGAGTGGATCATGGGTTGATTGCATGAAGGTCTGGATTCTGATGCGTTCAGAAGTGGATATTCACCAGAAGATCAGAAGTATTCCAGGTTATCATACGGGAGAATGATAAGGAATGACTGTCTTGGATTATGGGGTGTCTATCTCAGTTGCTGGCCTTGGTAAGGTCACTGGAAAATCTTGCGTAGGGGATACTGCCCCTGGCTGCAAGTCATGCTAGTAGTGGATCAGTTTGGTAGTTTTGAAGTTCTAGAGTATGCATACGATATCTGACATCGTTATAACAAACTAAGGGGCCATGTGCGTCTCTTTGAGGAATGTGAAGCATTCTGATTTAATTGGTTTGTGCCTCAAGCAGCTAGAGGTCTATACATGAGAATTCAAGAGGAGTTAGTGTGGTGTGTAGATGGTTGTAGGAATAGGGGGATCAATGGGACTTTGATCTTAAGCCAAGATTTTGTTATGGTAGGATGGTTATCCTATTATTTCCTCACGGGTAGCATGATGGTGATCATGTGTGAGTGATTATTGGTTCTTGTCAGAAGAAGCAATAAGAGAGTTGATGATTGTGTTTAGCAGGTGGCTTGAACTGAGGGTGCACTCTTGAAGACATGAAGATGCGTCTTATGTTTTCCATTCATCAGCTTAGGTGTTTTGTGGAGGAGCACTGGTTGCCTTAGATAGGGGGAGTTGCTCCTTGATCTAAGATGTATTACTGCGGGGGTGTAGTGGAAGTTCCAGCCTGTATTGTGCGTCAAGCAAGCTGTGATTATATGTCCATCCTGGGAGGATGAGATGTCAAGAAGGATGTCTTGACATTTTGTATTGTTGCAAGTTGGGGGAGACTTGGCAGTGCAAGTTACATGGTTCTTATTGGATGCTTAAGAATCATTGGTTGAGTCTGGGGGAATTTATTTTTTTCTGCAGACTGTGATCACAAAACTGTGAGGATATTGGTCAATACAGAAGTTTTCTTGGTGGACAGTGTCTGACATGATGTCAGAACATTGTTAAATACATGCTTCAAGAGTAATTGGTTTTTTGGTCGGTGGGCCTTGGATTGTGGAGAACATGTGCGTACTAAACCTGTTCATCGTTACTTGCATTATTGTTGGACGGTTATCTTGAAGAAGAAAAAGTCAAAGCATTCTTGGTCGGTGCACATTGGGTTTTGGTGAAGTTACCTTCTTGAATTTATGACCTCATTTAATTGTCCTTCATTTATTTCTTGGTTCGTATCTTTCAAAGGAAATTTCTGGGGTATTTAAAGGAGTCCTTGGATCAGGCTGTGTGGTATGTTCCAAATGTCTTTTGTTCAAGTCTGGATAAGTATTGGTTGGGTATGGGAATGTCTTGGTTTCTTTTGCCAATTTTTGGCTAAAAAGGAGGAGTATGGGTCACTAGGTCAGGGGAGGCATGGGTTGTTCTTGCAGTTGCTTTGTAAGGATGATAAACAAGATGTTCTAACATCCTGTCTGTGTGTCAGTTTCCTTTATGTTTTGTGACTTGAGTTATGAATCAAGTTGTGTCTTGTGACCTGAGTTACATGCTTTATGTACTTAGATTCAAGAAGACTATGACTGATCTCTGGAGGGGGAGTGTGTTTGAAAAGAATGTCCTTTGTTCTTTCGTTTCAAACGTCCTACTAGTTTCTTTAGAAGTTTCTATTGCCTGGACATTTTTCAAATTCCCTCATTCCGGTTTACTACTTTCCTCAAATGTGGCAGTACCGTCTCATTGGTTAAGGGGGAGGCTGATTTATCTTCTTCCTCATGCACACCAACATAGACTCGGTTTACACAGTATTCCAATCATATCCGCCACTCAGGGTGAAGAGACATTCAACAAGTGTTTTAGCCAAAATTTGTCAAAAGGGGGAGATTGAAAGCTCCTGTGGTTTGACTAAATTTTGGTAAAACACATTGATGATAAAGATGAAGAAACTTGGACTGAACAAAGATGTCGAAAAAGATGTCTTAACCTGAAGTCTTGACATCCTGAAGTACAACACTGATTTAATAAGTGTTAAATCTGTAACAAATCAGCCAAGAGTTAATGTGCATGGATCAAGGACAGAAGATTGAAGCCCAAGGAAGCTGAAGCCTATAAATAGAAGACTTAGACCTCGATTTTGGAACGCCTTTGTACGCCTTTTGTAACCTTGTTTTCTTGCGTAAGAAACAAGGGTTTAGGGTTTTGAGAGTCGTTGGCTCTCTAGGTTGTAAGTCTCCCTTTGTATCAGTTGATGCATTGTGGCAGATATAGGTGTCACACAGATCCATAAACCTTGAGGTATTAGATTGTGTATTATTCTTGGATGAAGCTTTTAAGAAAATCCGAGTTAGCTTGTTTGTTAAGAAAGCTTGACAGATTTTTGTATTGACAGGGATGATGTAGAAATCACAGTTGGTGATTAAGGGAAGTGAGTGGGGTATCTCATATCAGAGTTATAAATGTTTGAGTTTAGCTTCGGTAAAGATGTTCATTGGGTTGATGTTAGGTATAAAGTTGTATACGGGGGAGTTTAGCTTTGTAACAGTTCTACAGATAGTGAAGTCTTCTTCCTGGATTGGTATCCCCCGGATGTAGGTGAGTTGCACCGAACTGGGTTAACAATTGCTGTGTTCTTTATCATTCTGAAGATTTACGTTTTCTGTTAGGGTTCATGATAAACATGTTGGATCAGATGTCGTGACATCTGTGATTGTGCAGTTCTGATATTCAAGGTATCAGTCTGCTGTTGCGCCTCTGAGTTTAAATGATTATATAGCACAATGTCTTGACATGTGTTAGGACATCTGTTGTCTGCATATGCCAGAATTTCATTTTGTTAAACCTAACCCTTGGGCTTCTAAAATGGGCTTTCCCAATATTATCCTCACTAACTCCTCCTTAAAAGTTCAATTTACCCTTAATCCTTCTAATATTATTTAAATAAATAATAATACAATATATTCCATATTATATACTATTATTTAAATAAGTAACCAAAGCTCCACAAAATACCATCATTAACACAAACCACCAAAATTCACAAAAATCATGAATATTATATTTAAGTAAATTAAATAAATATTCTTACAGATTTTGGGTGTTACACTATGCCATGGAAAAATTATGAACACATTATCTAATCGTCTTTATGATCTCTACAGAGACACCCAATCTTCCATGGAAATTCAAAAAGCACTCAAGTTCAAATTAAAAGAAGAAGAGAAGGTACTAAAAAAATTTGATTTCTAAATATTTTAATTTTAAAATATGTTAGATTTAATGCTCATTCTTGTACAAGTACACGAGTTATGGGTTCTCATAAAAAAACTAAAGGCTATAAAGATAGACATTTCTAAGGCTTTCCAAGTTGGCACAATTATTGCAAAATTACCATCTTCACAGGAAAGATATAGGAAAAAATTGTTGCATAACTTTGAGGACATCTCACTAGGAAAACTCTATAAACATCTTCAAATAAAAAAGGAATCGAAATATAGAGAGAAATTCGAGGTCGTTGGAAATTCTAATGCCAATGCAGTGAGCGTAAAAGTCAAGAAGAAACATGATGGTATCAAGGACCATCTTGGACCTAAGAAGGAAAAAAATAAGTTTAAGAATTCTGGCGAACCAAAGGGCCCCAAAGACAGGTTTTATGTATGTGACAAAATATATCATTATGCACGAGATTACAAGCAAATGGTAACATAATTGCTACTGTGAGGATACAATAATATTGAGTGATACTAATGCTCATTTTGTTTTGTCTTCTTTTGTTCAGATACGACAATATTAGAAGAAGATAGTTTAGTGATTTGGGGTCGTCATTGGGGAAGAAGGAGTCAGTTTAGTGGAAAGACTTATGTGGGGTGGGGACAGATAACGATCATTCAACTTGGTTTATTGATTCTATCAGTTACAGACTCGGTAAAGGAGTTTTTTTCACTTTTGGCACAACAGATGGGTGGGTCACGAACCTCTGTATTGTTATTTTCCTTCCCTTTTCATGTTCGCGGATTATGGAAACCCGTGTATTAATAAGAATTGGTATTCGCTGCATGATATTTGGTTTTGGGCAGTGGCAATGCAGACCGGGGCCCTTGTGCAGGCCACTACTGATTCAATGGAAGATATTTTGGGCTTGCTGCAGCAGTTGCATGTGATTCATGGAGAACATGATCGATTTGTGTGGTGGCGTAATTCTGCAGGTTTTTCGGTTGTAAATTATTATAATAGGATTTTTACTTGTTGTCATAGCGGAACTATTTTGGATGGAGTTGTTTTGAATGCCTTAAAGTGTTTATGGCGGACTAAAGTGCCTAGTAAGGTCCTGATTTTTTGGTGGAGATTGATATTGAATCGTCTTCCAACTAGATCAAACTTAGAGCGTAGAGGTATCTTGATTAGTTCTCCCCACTTGTTATGCCCTCTTTGTGGTGGGGAGTGTGAGGATTCCAACCACTTATTTAGTGTTTGCCCGATTTTGGTTGGTTGGTGAACTCAAACCATCGGTTAGATTCACATTTCTCTAGCTTTTGTTTCGTTGAATATAAATGATTGTTTGCTTGCGCTTGAAGAAGAGGTAGATTCGATCTATAATGTGAAGCTTGGTTAGACATTCAGTTAAGATATTTGTTGGACCATTTGGTTTTGTTGGAATTCTATTATCTTTAATGGTGGATCTTTGGTTAAGTTTGATGAGTTAGGATGATTAAACGGTTGTCGTGGGATTGGGCGATGGTCGAGCAAAAGATGGGTGGTTTGTATTCTTGGACCGAGTGGTGTGTCACTCTGGCCTCAGCTTTTGGTTAGTTTGTTTCTGTCCATAGGAGTGATGGTGTTTTTTCCTTGTAATTGTTTGGGTTGTGCACCCCTTGTGCCATTTTAATTCAATTTGCTTATAAAAAACACATGAATGCATTGAAATAATTTTTTTTTTTGCTTTCAGTAATCAATATTTCTCTGTCTCTATCATTCTCTCTATTGTAGGTTTCGATACTCATAAAATTTTAACAATGAACCTAATTAACCATGTCAATATGAAATTTCCAACTTTATATGCAGTCAAACTGGTTTTTGTTTATTCATTTCAAACTCTTCATTTCTATTTTGAGATTCTTTACTTCCATTGAAACACATATATAATGCAATATGAACTACATCAAAAATGGCAACAAGGAGGTATTGTTGACTCTTCCCTTCCATATTTTAATTTTACTTATATAAGTGACAAGTATTTTAGGACAAATAATTTTTATAAATGCAACAATTATTTTGTGGCAGATGAACTACTACAATTTATAGTTTACAAATGCATATTAGCAAAAACATTTTAATACCAAAATAATACATAATGTAATATATTTTAATAGATATTAAATGTTTCATCATATAAATAATTTATAGTAAAATCAAACTTACACAAAAACAACAATGTTAATATTTTTACGCTTTAGCGAATAAAAAAAGCGGACATATGTCTGAACGCTAGTACTTGTAAGAACAAAACCATAAGTCTATTTCGTGTATGTGACGTATCAAAACCAAAAACAACTTCAAAAAAAATACATGATCAAAGACCATGTTTTTCTTATGAAATTGAAATGCTTAATGACAAAGTAAAAGAAGTTAATTCCTAAAATCATGTGAACCTGGTCAAATGTGTCTCTCTTTTAATTATACTTCATTACATTATAAAGAAAATCTTTTACGATTCATAAACAAAAATTATTAATTTTAATAATAAAAATAATATTATTTATTAAAATAAATATTAATTACAACTAAGGAAATGAGAATTAGTAAATAAAAAAAGTATTGTAAAAATAAAACAGATTTGAAATGAACATTACCAAACAGGAGGGATGGACTAAGGTTCTAGAGAGAAAGACACAAACAAATCAGACTAGACAATCGTTGTGGACCGATAGAGGAGGAAAAGGAGTGGGAGAAGGAGAAACTTTTGCTTTATTTTTCTTTACAGAATTCCCGAAAACTATTGAGGCTAATGAGATATTTGAGGTTTTCAAAAATTACGACATTGTATTGGAAGTTTAAATACCATGTAGAAGAGATAAAGGGGGAGAAGATACGGATACGTGAGGTTTAGAAACGTGGAGGAAACAAGGATATTGGCTCCTAAGCTTGATAGCAACCAGATCTTGGGGAAGAAGGTCTTTGCCAACGTGCTAGGGTTCTAACGTGGTGTCTCGGTAAATAAGATACATCCAAGGAAGGAGGTGATGGAGGGTAGGGGGCGGGGAGGCGTGCATGCAAGGAGTAACTGGAGCAATACATATTAGGGCAAATCGTATGCACAAGTTATGAGGAACGGTTTCACAGTAGAACAAACGAAGCGTAGGGAGATCCAGAATATTAGAAGGAACGATAAATGGAAAACTCCTTTTAAAGAAGTAAGACCAAGGTTCACACATCTACAGTTTAACATAGAAAACGAGGAGTTACTTAGGTTTGAAAAAGCATTTGTAGGGGAGATGGAGAAAGTAGGGAACACGTATAACGTTCAAATGGCATTACAGGCTGAAGGTTATCTCAACATCAAAGCAAAACCCATGGGAGAAAATTTATATCTACTAGAAAATTGTGAGAAGGGTGTTGTTGGGGTACTAGTAGAGGAAGACGTAGATTGGATTTCGAAGTGGTTTGTCAATGTTCATCCTTGGTTACAAGAAGATAAGGATAACGAAAGATTAACATGGATGAAGTGTTATGGTCTCCCATGCCATGCTTGGTTCCCAAGATTCTTTAAGTTTATCTCAAGTATGATGAGGGAATATGTGTTAATGATAAAGATACAGAGCAACACATAAAATTTGATGTAGCACGATTTCTAATCAAAATGAAATTTGCTATTGATCTCAGCGAATGCATCAATATTGAAATAAATGGAAAGATTTTCATAATAAAATTAGTTGAGGATTACCATGGACCTAAACGGATAGTGGTTCTAAATGAGGGTTCGGGAGAGGAGGTATCTGATGAATCCGAGTCGGATGGGGGAGGAGGCACGTGGGAACCAAGCGACGATGAGGAGGAATGGGAAATAAGGGAACTAGGATCGAGGAGAAACCAGGAAGTTGGAAATGTAGCTGCAGATCCTAGTACACAGTGTAATGAGATTACGAATGCATTGGGTAATCCACAGGAGAACGTGTGCACAGGTGTTGAAAATAGGGAGGGTCTTTTGGGGGAAGTAGCACTATTCAATGAAAAAAAGTTTCTTGGACATGATGAGGGTGAAAAAAAAGAAGAAAGGTGGATCATAAACATTTAATGATCCAATTACTGAGAATACTTTGAATCGACAATGCCTTGTAGTAGATCTGAACCTAGATGCTAGTGTGGATATTGAAGTGGTGAAGGAAAATAATCCTGAGAAGGACCGTATTGCTAAGGTGGATAAAAATAATGTGCTGGAAAAGGCTATTGTCCCAAGCACTTGGGCCGACCCAATTAATGAAAATTCATATCCAATTTCATGCACCCAAGTTGAGCCAACTAGAACCATCAAGTAGGTCTAAAGCTGGTAAAAAAGAAGTTGATTAAGGAAATCTATGAGATTATCAAAATCCCATTCTCACCATCCTATTTCTCAGCCCTGCTTCACTCTTCTTTTCAACCGCAGGCTCCTCTAGATCGTGATCTTCTTCAATCGTGTCCGTTTCAAAGTTCTCCAGAGGTTAAAGATTCGACATCCGAGTATTCTATGGGAACAGTACTTTGTTGTGATTCCTTAACTGACACATATGTAATTCAAGGAAATTCCAAAATTAGAAAAACCATTGACGATGTTCCTGCAAAGGTCTGGTAAACTATAAAGAAACTAGGCATTGAAGGAGATGAGGATGATGAATTATTTGAGGGAGTCATAAGAGAAATGGAAGCATGTGATAGAACGTTATTTGAAGCAAAGAAAGAGGCTGCAACAAGGGTGCCATGAATCTTGTAACTTTCAATGTAAGAGGGTGTGGTAGTCCGCTTAAGAGGAGGCAAATCTGCTAAATATTAAATAAAGGCAATGCAGATGTGTGTATGATTTAGGAAACAAAGGTCTAGAGAATGGAGGTTAGTAAAATTCATAGTATGTGGTGGCATAGTGATTTAGATTGGTGTGCTATAAATTTCATGGGGAAATCAGGAGGTATTATTACGATATGGAGGAAAAGAGTCTGTATTCCTATATCAAGTTTTAGAGGAAAGAGATATCTGGGTATAAATGTTGATTGAAAGGGAGTAAACTTTTACTTAGTGAATGTGTGCTCATCATGCTATTTGGCGGAAAAGAGAAGGATGTGGTATGAGTTGCTATAATGTAAATTGAAGTTTCCTAAAGGAGGGTGGGTGTTAGGAGGTTATTTTAATGCTGTTAAAAGTAGGGAGGAAATGAAAGGTAAGGGAAGATCTAATATGGTGAAAATGGAAGAAATTTCTTCATTCATAGATGTTATGGAGGTTGTAGACGTACCGGTGTTAGGAAATCGTTTCACCTGGATTAACTTGAATGGTAGAAGTAAAAGTAGATTGGATAGAATTCTTATATCTGAAGATATGATCAATCTTTGGAGTGTCATGGTGCAAACTGTGGGGGATAGGGATGTATCTGATCATATACCAATTTGGATAAATTCTAACAAAGGTGAATTGGGGTCCAAAACCCTTCAAGGTATTTAATTGTTGATTTGAGCATCATAACTTTCTAGAATTTGTAAAGGAAAATTGGTATTCGATTGAAATTTCTAGGACTGTCGCGTTCGTTCTCAAGGAAAAGGTCAAATTCATGAATAGAGGAAGGTGTAGTCAAGCTAAATAAAATTGGTTGGAACAGGGTAGTTTTCGGTTGGGTTGACTTGAAAATAGAGAAAGGTGTAGTCAAGATGAATAAAATTGAGGCAGATATGGTGAATATAGATGGGTCGTGTACTAAAGTGGAAATTCAAAAGAGATGTACAACGCAGGTTGAGGTGTGGAACAAGCTCCAAGTCAAGGAAAACATCATTAAGAAAAAAGCAAGGATTAAGTGGGTTCAGAAGGGAGACCTTAATACGAAATACGTCCATGTTACACTAAAGTCACGGAATAGGAGAAATTATGTTGTAGCAGTAAAATAAGGGGGGGTTGGGTAGAAGATGTGGTATCGGTAAAGAAAGGGATTAAGGAATTCTTTGAGTTGCGTTTCTAAAGTGTAAATTTCTAGCGCCACAAAATGGATCTTACTGATATTACAAAACTGAGTGAAGATGAGAAGGAGAGCTTGGAGATACCTTTCTCGGTAGAAGAAGTTTTAGAAGCAGTGCAAGGGTGTGATGGGAGCAAAAGTCCGGGCTGGATGGGTACAATCTTGAATTCTTCAAGAGATGTTGGGAAATGGTAGGAGGAGATGTTGTCAAGTGTGTACAAGAATTCAACAGGACAACATGTTTACCTAAGGCGTTAATTTCTCCGTTTATAGCTTTGGTTCTGAAGGTGGATGATCCACAAAGTTTGGAGGAGTATAGGCCTATCAGTTTAATAGGAAGTATTCATAAAGTGATTTCTAAGTCGCAAGAGTAATTGGGAAACTTGTTTCAAAGTCGCAAACATCATTTGTTCCGAATAGACAACTACTTGACAGAGTTGTTGTAGCAAGTGAAATCTTATATTTTGCAAGAAGGATGAAGAAGAGTTGTTTGATGTTTAAGGTCGATTTCACACAAGCGTATAATTGTGTGGAATGGGATTTTCTGGAAATGGTGATGACTGCTACGGGGTTTACTAATAAATGGCTAAAGTGGATTAAAGGTGTGGTATACAATAACTTCATGTCAATTTCGGTAAACAATAGTACGACGGAGTACTTTAAGGAGTCTAGAGGGTTAAAACAAGGCGACCTTCTATCACCTTTTCTTTTTTCAATGGTTGTGGAAGGACTACCTACATTAGTCAGGAGGGCGACAAGTTTGAATATTCTTAGAGATTTCAAAATAAACGAGGTAGTATCTTATAGTTTATTGCAACTTGTGGATGATACCATCTTAATTTGTGATGGTGATTGGTCAAATTTATGGGGGTTGAAGGATATTCTTCGTAGTTTCAAATTGGCATCGTTGTTGAAGATTAACTTTATGAAGATTTGTCTTTTTGGTGTGGGTATTGATGAGCAGTTCATGATGGTAGCATAAATTTTCTTAGCTTGCAGGCCTGGCCGCCTTCCTTTCAAATTCTTGGGCATAACTATAGGAGGCAATCATAGAAGATTGGCTTTTTCGAATCCAGTGATTGATTGCATAAAGGCTCGTTCATCCTCATGGAAAGGTAGAATGCTCTCAATGGGGGAAAGATTAACTCTGATCACATCTGTACTTACAAACCTTCCACTGCATCATCTCTCCTTCTTTAAAGCACCAGCCAAAGTCGTATCAGCTATTATTGCAATACAACAGAAGTTTTTGTGGGAAGGGAATGATGACAGCAAAAGTATGGCTTGGGTAAGGTGGGAATCGATATGCAAAAAAAAAAAAAAAAGCGGGGGTCTTGAATCAAGCATGTTGGATTATTCAACTCATCTTTACTATCAAAGTGGTCTTGGAGGTGTTTGAATGAACCAAAAGAATTGTGGAAGGGAATTCTTGAAGCACAATATGGAAACATGGGGTGCATAATTTTGAGGATTTAGTATGCTTGTACAGGTAAAAAGGAATCACAGTGGTGGAGGGATATATTGGCAGCGGGAGGAATCATGAAAGGAGTAGCTTTCAAAAGATGAATAGCTTGTAAACTTGGGAAGGGCTGCGATATTCCATTTTGGTCTGCAAGGTGGATTGGAAACAATAACTTATTGACTCTTTTCCCTTCCATGAACGAAGTGTCGACAAAGAAGTTTGGAGCGATAAGCGAAATGGGAATTTGAGAAGGGTCAGGCTGGAGTTGGGATTTTGGAATAGATGATACGAAGGGAGTACTTGACCTCATGCAGATGCAGGAAGGAGTAGCCCCGACGAGAGATGCCCTGGAAAAGTTTGTTTGGCGTTGTGAGCCTTTAAACGACTTTACTATTAAAAGTTGTTACAATGCCTTGCTGCAAACTGCTATAAATAATGAGGTGGAGGAGAATTCCTTGTTACTATTGAAACTCATTTGGCAAACAAGGATTCCTTTGAAAGTTAAGTTGTTTGGGTGGAGATTGATTCTTGACAGATTGCCCACTAGGATGAATTTAATGCGAACACAGGTTATCACCGACAATCAAAAAAAGGTTTGCGTCTTTTGCTTTATGGACGAGGAGGAGATGGATCATACTTTCTTTACATGCCCAAGAATTAAGGCAGTGTGGAATATGGTGATAGATTGGATAGGCATCCAAAGAATATAAGAGGAAGATTGATGTAATCATTTGTTGACTTAGTTACTTAGGCTAGTGGTGAAATGTAGAATTTCGTCTGTGAGATTGATTTGACTAGTAGCTTGTTGGAGTTTTTGGGAGGCTAGATATCCAGTATTGTTTAATGATAAAATTGGGAATCCAGTTCTTATTTTCCATAGAATTGTTTCGTTGTCTTAGCGATGGTTGAAACCTGCTTCTTCTCGAGCGTTTAAGTGTAGTTACTACGAGTAATTTAAATGGCCAAGTAATTTTTTGTAGGGTGTTTATATATTTGTTAATATTGTAAATTTGTTAATGTGATTGTGGGTTGGTATACCCCGAATACCCGTATGAATATATGTTGCTTAAAGAATAGTATTATTCTTTTAGTGCACCACTATATATATATATATATATATATATGTATATATATATATATATATATATATATATATATATATATATATATATATATTACTTCGTTTATGTTTATAAATTTATAAGAGATCATTTTGTTGGAAAAATCAAACATAAAAAAAAAAGAGAACACAAAAACATACATAAATGAAAAAAAGAGAATAACATTATTAAAAAATTATTATAATATTTAGACTAAATTAGCAATTGTTTTTTCAATATTTTCAAAATTAAGCATAACGTGTGAAAAAACCTTCATGAAAACTGCCTTAACACTTGAGTGAAGGAGGTTTTAGAAGAGCTGTCACAAGTGATGTCTCGCAAATTAAAAATTTTTTTTTCTTGAGTGTATCATCAACTACCTCCAAAAATCAATTACATTCACACTCTTTAATGTAAATATTTAACAACACTTCAATATCTGTAAATATAAGAAAAAAATTTAAATAAAATTTAAAATATTTTAGCATTGCATTTTAAAATAAAAAATTTGAATTTATTATATCAACTAGTATTCTCTCTTGTTTTAAAAAAATTAAATAATGTATAATAGAAAACGTAAAAGTTACTCTCTCTATCTTGAAAAAAAAATTATCTATAAAGATATACACTGACATCCAATTAAAATGAATAATTTTGACACATGAGAAGAGAAAAACATGGAAAAATTAGTTATTAAAATAGTTTAATTATAATTTATTTATTTTTACACATAATTTCATAATTATGTGTAAAAATAATTCATTTTAATTGGATGTCAGTGTAAAGTAGTTTTACCCTGACAGTATATTCCAATTAATCTCTATTAATTAATATCAATACATTTTCTGAAAATATCAAAAATTCAAAATTTAATATATATATATATATATATATATATATATATATAATTTTAAATAAATTTATTTTTAAAATATAAATATCAATTACTCTTCCATTTTTCCTCATTAACAAGAGTAAATTTTGAAAATAGTTTTGTTTTTTAATAAAAAAAAGAATAAAAATTATACACAATAAACAAACTACAAGGGTATTAAGCTAGATTGAGAAGTCTAATAAAGGCCATGAATATGAACGTTATGTTTTCCATGTTCACTCGTAAATATTGAAATGTTTCGTACTAAAATAAAAGCCTGAAATCTTGATGAAAGAAACCTATACTTTCCTGGTATTACTGAATAACCGAAAGATACAAACAAAATTTAGTAATTGTTTGATAAATTAATTTGTCGCCAATTTAGTCAAACATCCGTTATAAATTTGAGTGCAAGTAAGTGCAAGTTCACATCAACCAAGTTCAGGTTTTTATCAGCATTCAACTTAAACCAAATCAGAAGCAAGGAAATGGATCGGAACATCATCGGAGCTACTCCTGCTACAGCGGAGAACCACCACCACACTTCCAATTCTGCTATCACCGGCGATTTCGATGAAATGTTGGATAACTTGCTCCGGCTGGATCTCAGTGAGTTCGACTTCAGCCTCTTTGACATCCCATTACCGCTTTCATCACAGCAGCCAGTAACTGGTGAGATGCCTGTCGATCCGGTTCCTGCACCTGCGCAGCAGCCACAGCTTCCGAGCATCTCAGAGGTATCTGATAATGTCAATTTGGTCGAACAGAATAGTGCCCTACCTGCATGTGGCGGAAACCGTGGTGGAGAGAGTGTATTAGGCCACCGTCGTGACAGCAACCGTGTTTGTCTTGCCAGCGGGTCCTCAGCAACATCGTCTTATAAGAAGAGGTCGGTTATACCTCCGGAAAAGCTTGCGGAACTTGAAGTTGCTGATCCCAAAAAAGCACAGAGGTTTGCAAAACTGTATTATTATTTTTAATTATATTTTATTTATTTTTAATTTGTTTCAATTGTGATACATAACCAAATTATGCGATGTAAATGCTTGGATCATGTAGAATTATTGCCAATAGGATTTCTGCTAAAATATCCAAGGAGAAGAAAAAGAACTATGAAAAAGAGTTGGAAAAGAGAGTTCAATTACTTCAAATTAGAGCGGATAATGCAACTGCGGAGCGGATGATGGCGATGGTAAAAATCTAATCGTAAATTCATTTTTAAAGATCTACATATTAAAATCTTTCTTACATGGCAACCAAGTTATGCAATTAAATGTACACATAAGATATGGAAAAGGAATCATGATCAAAAGGAATATGATTTTCATTTCTAGGGTTTGTTAAAAGTATTAATTAATAAATATCTCATGTGATGTAGAATGAAGCTATGAAATTAGCTGCTGAGTACAAGAGAATCAAAAACCTCATACAGTCTAAATTACAGCATCAAGAACAGCAAAGAGGTATTTTTTTCCCTAGTCATTTCACATTCAATTTAATAATGGATAGTAGTAGAAAGAATAACTATGTGTATCACTTTCCTAAATTTAAAGCATTAATTAATTTAAGATTTTTATATTATAAACACTTTTTGTACTTGCAGCTGTCATTGAATTGATGAAGGAAGAAGCAAATATCCTTGAGATGCAAATTCATGAAATGAATACAGCAATGGCTGATTTATCTTTTGGTGAACCGGCCTCTCAATCCCAGCTTCAGGTTCCTCATCAGCCAGAACTCTACATACCGCCACAGCCACCTCTGGTTCCTCCTCCACCATCTTCATTTGGCGAGCCTTTACTTCCTCCTCTGCCATCTTCCTTTGGCGAGCCTTTACTTCCCCCTCCACCATCTCCGTTTGGCGAGCCTTTAGTTCCTCCTCCTCCATCTTCCTTTGGCGATCCTTTACTTCCTCCTGTACCATCTCCGTTTGGCGAGCTTTTAGTTCCTCCTCCGTTATCTCCCTTTGGTGAGCCGTTAGTTCCTCCTCCGCAATCTCCCTTTGGTGAGCCTTTTAGTGAGCATTTTATTGGCGGCGACTTTTCAAACAATCCTTGGAACTAGTATAATTTTGGAGGTGGGGGTGATTATCATTCATCGCCAGTAACATTGGTGTATTAGGATGTATGGGTGAAGCTTGTGAAAGACGTCTTTTCTGATGCACTTTGTTGGAGAATATCCGGAGTGTTGAGCATGAATATAAACTAAACATTAGAACTTGTTTTTATCTCGAAACTTTACATTATTATGCATTTTTAGGTTTAATTATATAATCTTCTTTATTAATAACAAAAGGATTTTTATTTTTAAAAACAATAGTTCTCTTTCCCCATCTCTTTAATTTTTGAACGTAAATTACGTTTGTGATTGTTCAATTGATCGATAAAAATTCTGTTATAGTATAGTACAAAAAAACTGATTTGAAAACATTGCACAATCATTTTAGATTGTGCTTGGTAAAAATTATGCACTACATTACATAGAAGTTATAGCTTGGAGTGTTTCGCACTCCAAGTGCTCTATAAATTGAACGCTTACAAGGTGTTTGATAAATTGTCAATTTGGTTTAATTTTGTATTGGTCATTGGAAATTGCATAGCATTGAGTGTTGTTGGTAAATTGATTAATAGTAAAAGTCGTGATTCAATTTTTTTATCGAGCCTATTGTTCCATTTGGCTTACGCATATCCGGTCCTTTCGGTAACCAGTTCGTTTAGACGATATAGTCCTCAGCCGCTTCCGCAAACAATTTTTTAAAAATCAAATTTAAGCGCTGACTCTCCATTAAAAAGTAGTGATCTATTCAACCCCTTCTAGATCAAATCTCGTCGTCTAACAAGTGGCATCAGGAGCCCCAGTTAATCTAGTGCTTCAAGTATAACTTTTTAGAAAATGGCAAACGAACCGAAAAGGGCTTACAATAGAGCACCGGTTTTTAACGGTGAGAACTATAGTTACTGAAAGGATTGTATGCGTGTGCATATCAATTTTATTGATATGAAGGTATGGAGCGTTATACAAAATGGTCAAATGGAAGTTACCATGACCAATGCATATAATGTGGTAGTACCTAAGCCGGAAGCACAATGGAATGAAGAAGATGAGAAAAAGTACAACTACGATTGGAAAGCTAGAAATATTCTGATCTCCTCATTGGGTGTTGATGAGTATTATAGAGTTTTACATTGTACGAGTGCTAAAGCTATGCGGGTGATAAGTGCAAAATGTAACTATTTTTGTATATTAGTTTTGTTGCACTTATCGATACTTTTTGGTTAATATCGTTCGAATAAACCCCAATTTTTTTATAAATACGTTTACTTTACATTTTAGTGTATATATTGCGTATCGTGTAAATATCATTGATTTTAATTGATTTTCTCTCATTTTTGTAGGTATTCAAGCAATAACATTTTTTCATTGTTGTATAGAGCATTGAATAAGCTTTCCAACGCTTCTGACCGTGCCTCAATCCGAGTTACGGTTCAGAAGTTGTGGTCAAAATAAGAACTGGTTTGCTGTTAAGTTTGCTTTGCGAACTTTCCAGCGAATGTTCGCCAGAAAGTTTGCTTTGCGAACTTCCCAGCGAACGAGACAGTAGAAAAATGGACCAAAGTTAGCAAAGAGAACTTCCCAGCGAATGTTCGTCCAGAGTCGGTTTAACTGTTCCGTAGGCACTTAAGTGCCACTTTTTGAGGCTCGCTTTGCGAGTAAAACGTTCGCTAAGCGAACGTGACAGATTTTGTAATACTATAAGTTCATTTTCAGTCATTTTTTAGGTTATGTTTTGGGGTATTTGTTCCCAATTCATCAAACCTTCATTCTTTGTAGTTTAGATCTTAGAAAAGCATCAATGGTGGTTGCAACTCGACGATTGGAGGCGGATGATTCTTGGATCGTGATTAACACCGCGAGAGGTTTTGATTCCTCTTCTCTCTTCCCTTTGTAGTTTCCATTGTTGTGGGTTTGTATGTACGTTTACCTTGATAGTATGTATATTTATTGCTCATGGCTTTGTATGCGAGCTATTTTACAAATCTCTATTGGTGTTATCCTTGTTTTAATCGCTTTATGCATGGATTTGAGTTGTGGTAGACATATCCTCCTTGAATCCGGAATTAGGATGAACATTTATTAGGTTCTTGACTCTAGAGATAGATTGAGGCTTAATATTCACTTGAGTATCGATTCTTGATGCTTCTGTGTGGTCGAGTTGCGTGAGACATCACCTCCGAGGCGATGCGGTTATTCTCTCAACTTTGCATTAGACATAACCTTTGTTGTGAGCGATATGTGATAATGTAGACGTGCGATTTAGGTTGCGTGCAAATGAGTAGTAAGTTTGAGTATTTGATACGTGAGAGGTTTAATTATATAATCTTCTTTATTAATAACAAAAGGATTTTTATTTTTAAAAACAATAGTACAATGAGTATTCTCACTATTTGAAATCCATAATAGCACGAACCTCAGAAACTTGTACTTATTTCATGAATCAACCAATAAGATTTTCCAAGATGATGACATTTTTAGAGAGAGAAAACATTTTTTTTTTCCGATAAGCAACGATATATTCAAAACGGTATCCTAGGTGTACACCAAATCAATTACAATTACAATGAAACAAAGACCCAAAACAACAACCAATTCATCAAACCCACAACAACCCCTTTACAAAAAATCTAATGGAGATTTCCAATAA
This sequence comes from Lathyrus tuberosus, assembly GCA_022829125.1. Lineage (NCBI taxonomy): Eukaryota > Viridiplantae > Streptophyta > Magnoliopsida > Fabales > Fabaceae > Lathyrus > Lathyrus tuberosus. Next base: position 12,138,925 of record JALAZF010000102.1, read on the forward strand.
AATCATTGAATATCATTGAATACCACTCATACTAACTACAAATTAGTTTATTATAATTCCAATATTCACTCCATCTCCAAGAATTTTGAATCACCTTAAGACTAATATCAACATGATTTCCAATCAAATCATTGAATATCACTTGGTTGTGTGTCCACCAAATCGTCCAACAAGTTGAAAGCGAAATAATACAAGCATTTGCCTTGGAACATTTTCCCACCATACACACAAACCACTCCAACAAATGTTCACAAACGATGTTACTTGCTATCCATGGAATTCCCACCCACTCCTCTATCTTCCTCCATACCAATCGAATGCATGGGCAAGAACAAAAAACATGATTGTTGTCTTCAGCATGGTTGAAACAGAAAACACAAATAGTGCCATGCGAATTAGAGATTATACCCCTGGACGCCAATTTTGTATCTAATAGGAAACCTGTTAACCAACAAACTTCACCCAAAAATTCTGACTTTAAGAGGGAATTTAGTTTGCCACAATACCTCCATTGCAGTCTTGGGAATAATATTTATAATAGGAAACTCCCCCATCGTCTTCAGCGTCTCATAACATGTTTACACCTTTAATGACTTGCATGTTTCACGTCTCTATGCAAATGTATCTGTCACCTCTCTAACTGGTTTGACACCATATAACAGGTTCATCAATGCGTTATGTTCTACCAGCATTTCTTCTAGAAATTCCTGTAAACAGAAACCCAAGTTCCACATCCAATCACCACCATCCCAAGCCCCGATTTCACTAAAAGAAGCAGTTTTGGAATTGTACATGACATAGAGACCATGAAAAAGCAAAGATAAAGGGTTTTGATCAATCCAGCAACCATTCCAAAAGGATATCAGACATCCCTCGCCAAGTTTGCACGAAATTTGACGAGTAAAACCACCAGTAGACATGTCATCACCAATAATCATTAAATCTTTCCACCATAGTGAGTCCGTCTTTGAATCTTTTGGTTCTTTTTTTAGCAAAATTATGCTAGCCAAACAACCATATCTACAGCCGAGGATGTTATGCCAGATTGGCACATGTTCTTTGATAAAATCCCATAACCATTTTGATAGCAATGCTAGGTTGAAGGCTGCTAAGTCCTTGATACCCAACCCCCCCCCCCCCCCCCCAATAACTCTTAGGTGAACAAATGATTTTCCAACCAACCCAAGCAATGCCATATTTCTCCAGCGAACCATCCCATAGGAACTTTATTTGTTACTATCAATTCTTTCACAACTTTGGAAGGTGCTCTAAAGAAGGAAAGATGATGGACTGGAAGATTAGTAAGCATATAATTGATAAGGGTAACTCTACCTCTAATAGAAAGAAGCCTTGTGAAATTGTTGAAGAAGTTGAAAAAAAATTAATGATAAGGAGTTAGTTGAAAAGGAAGAAGTAGAAAAGAAGTTAAGAGAGGAGAGGAAGAAAAAAAGTATGAATGGAAAGGAGCATGAGAGTGAAGTTCCAATGAAAAAGTTTCCATATCCAAATGCTCATATGAAAAAAGACAATGAGAAGCATTATGCTAGATTCTTGGACATATTTAGCCGGTTGCAAATAAGCATTCCATTTTCTGAGGCTCTAGAACAAATGCCAAAGTATGCAAAATTCATGAAGGACATACTTACAAAGAAGAAGAGGTATACGGATAAAGAAACTATGGCGCTCAATGCAAATTGTAGTCCTATCGTCCAAAGCATTCTTTCGGAGAAGGAAGGAGATATGGGAAGAGTAGCTCTACCTATAACCATAGGTAGTGATTTCAAGTGTAAAGCTTTGGTCGATATAGGTGTTAGTATTAACTTGATTCCTTTATCCATGGTTAAAAGACTCGAGAACATGGAGATGAAATCAACCAACATGACTTTGCAACTAGCAGACAAGTCAAGGACTCATTCACATGGTGTTGTTGAAGACGTGTTATTGAAAGTTAAAGAATTCTTATTTCAGGTTGATTTCATAGTCATGGACATGGAAGAAGATGAGGATACACCAATAATCCTTGGAAGACCCTTCATGAAGACCACAAGAATGTTAATTGATGTTGATGAAGGCATCATAAAGGTGGGGACTAGTGGGGAAGAGGTGTGTTTTACACTTTTAAAAGGTGTGGTGTATTCAAGTCTATTGGAAGATGATTATCATGTGAGAAAGAAAGACGCAAGAGTTGCATCAAAGAAAAAGAAGGATAAAGAGGCTACAGTGGCAATGATGAAGTCTTGTTAGGATGTTTTATTCTTGAAGAAAATTGGAAGAAAAACTGGTCATGAAAATGGATGAAAACCTTTGTGTTGGGAGGTTTGATCCGGCTGCTTTTAGTTTCTTTGTGCATTCGTGTCTTCATCTTCGGACCGTCGAGCTCAAACAATGTTAAACAAAGCACTTGTTGGGAGACACCCTAACATTGTAAGTATTTACTAATTTTTTTGGTTAGTTTGAATTTAATCGGGTGGCTAAAAGTCGGGAAAACCCTGTCCAAGACCACACTTGAGTGGCCTTGCTTCACTTTGCGCTCTTAACGCGGTCACGTATGCTGGCCAACTTAAGTGTGAACCTGAGTGGGTGTGTGTGTTTAAGTGGGCCTTGTTTGTGAAAGGGGCAGAATGCATTTTTGGAAGTTAAACACAAACTTTTCAATCTCCCATTCATTTCCTTATATTTCCTTCTCACCTTTGCACTTCCTAACACAAACACTTCTCACAAGCTCTTTCTTGCACAAGTTCTCTAAAGTTACAAATTTTCTCTCTTTTTCATCTCATTGCTCTACTTCCAGGTTTGTTCATATTCATTGTTGTTATTGCTTTAGACAACAAATGTTGTTAGGGTTTGGTGTGATTGAGTAGGATCTGACATTACTTAGGGTTCGTTTCTGTGGAACTGATTTTGTGAAATCTTAGGGTGGAATGATAGGATTTTATTGTTTTTCTAGGTTTTCACTTTAAACATTGTAGTTAGAATTGCATGCTGTTAAAATCACTTTGATTCAATATTATGTTGTGTATGTGTGTTGTTGGAATGTTGTTTAGGTGTTAATTAGAATAGTTTGAGGGTGGTTGCAAAGGGATTTTTCCCAAATGGTTGCAACCACTCTTAGCGCGCTCTGAGCTTGCTAAACGCGCTCACCTTTACCCTGTTTCTGGATTCGGTCTATTTCTTGCTCTTTATGTTGTTTTTGGTGCATATTTGATGTTGAGTTGATTAATGATATTTGAAGATTTTGAGGGAGCAGGTTGACTGCAGAGGCATTTTTGCCTGCATGCACAACCGCACTTAGTGGGCTTAAACCGCGCTTAGCGCGCTCACCTGGGATCAAAAATTTTATTTTATATAATCTCTTGCCTGATTGCGTGTTTTGTGATGACGTACGGTTACATGTGAATTATTTTGATTTTTTGGGTTGGTTGTTTGATGTTTTTAATGTTGTTTGGTCTAATTATTTTGTAGATGGCTCCAAGGAGCTGAGCAAGAGACACGTTACCTTGAGTTGACTCAAAGGAGTATTTGGCCAAAGAGGATTTTCAAGATAAACCTTCAAGGTAACTATAGAGGCTGCCTCAATATCATTGAGAACCATGGCTGACAAACCTTGCTTACTCCACCCACCCGGCTGAATTATGAGATCATTCGTGAAGTCTACGCGAATGCTATTCCGGTTGAGGGTCAGGTATACTCTTTCATGACCTTTGTACGAGATTCGAGAGCCATATGTAGATCATTATTTCCCTTCTTCAGAGGAGTTTATGGCTTTTGTTGATATACCAGAGGACAGGCCATTCCATTTTTCAAGGGAGCAGGTTCTGCCAGAGCCACCGCAACAGCAAACACAGGTACCCCATGCAGGCATGGCTCAGGATGATGCTGGTATGGATGATGCTGTAGATGATGATGATGATGACAGTGGAGAGATCAAGTGGAAGATGGGATCTTATTCTAGTAGTGAGAAGGAGTGATGTTTTAATGGGTTTGATCTGATTTTATTTTTATTATTATGTTTTATGTTTGAGTTGTTAAGACTTGGTTTGCTTTATGTTTTCTTGTTTCTTTCAGAGATTTTGTACCATCTTGTTAAGGATGAAGGATTGATTTTGTGTCATTCTTTTTAGGATGAGGCTTTGTGAGCTTATGTTGTTGCACCATATTTTGGGTGTCGCATTTTATTCTATTATAAGTGTGTTTTACTAGGTTGAGTAGTATACAGTTGTTTAGTTTAGTAGATTTTTTTTTTTGTTTTTTTGTTGTTTGTTCCTAAGATCAAGAACGTGAAGGAACCTTGTGATTAATGTCAAGATTGATGAATTGACATACAATTTAGTGGTGATGATATGCTTGATTAAAGGTACAGTTGCAAGGTACATATTTACCGCTTTCTAAACTTAGCATGAATATGAAACTTATGATTTCTGCAATACATGATACTATGAATTCTTTAGAAATACTTGTTCAATTGTAAATCACGTAGAACATATCCTTTGTGAGGAAGCTTCCATTGTATAATATATGTGGGAAATCGACATCCATGTTTAACTCGTTCTTATTATGTTTAAATCATGCATGCGTGTTGATTTGTGTGAAAGGAAGAAAAGGATCAAGGCAATTTTTTTGTATTTTTAGAAAAGCCACTTGAACAAATAGAATGATAAATCTACCTTGTGAGTAAGCGAGCATTTGTTAGCCCCATTGAGCCTTTCTATCAAGATTCGTTTGGATAATTGAATCATGTAAATATTGTACATGAAAAATAATTGAATTTTGGAATGGATCTTGATTTTTGTGAAATCTTTGAACCTCAACTTTTAAGTACGATTGCTTTTGTTGTTCCTTGCCTTAGATGTGTGAGAGCATTCTTAACACCATATTTTGGATGTATTCAAAATTGGGAGGAAGAAGTAGATTGATGTATTGTGAAAAATAAAGTGGTTGTAAATAATGAAAGAGCTTGAAAAAGAAGCAATGAAAAAGAAAGAAAATTAGGCATGAATTGCCAACAAATGAGCTCAAGGTTGTAATGATGCATCAAAGAAAAGAAAACAGGAGGGTTAAGGTCTTGGATTGTGTATGAATGTGAGAATTAAGAGGGCAAGGTGTCTTACACTCAATCTTTATTTTAATGATGTCAAAACATGTACTAGCTCGTAGTATGTAATTTGGACGGTATCATCTCATCATAGTCGGCATTCGTATTTCACAATGCATAAATAGTCAATAATCATGTGTCCAAACATATAGGAAGAGTCTTATACATCTTTTATATATGTGTGATCATGCTATGTGTCATAGGTATGCATTTACATGGCCTAGGTAGAAGAAAACATGTTCAAAAACTATTTTTTGTGAGTTTTCGAAGTTTGAGTTGACCCAAACCATGCTTTGGTCGACTCATGAAATGTGAATTTTGTTACATATCCCACGGGTCAGCTCGCATACTAGAGCCATTTCTTTATCGTGTACTTTCATCAGCCATGCATCGACGCATGGCCCTGTGGTGGTCGACACAAGGTGTTCAAACTTGCAGAGTCTAGCTCACGGGTCAGCGCAGGCTGACCCTCACAAATGTTTACGCTGACCCTAACAAATGTTTGGTCGACTCTTCGCTAAATGTGAGCTATTTTTATGGTCATTCTAAGTCTAAAAAAGCTGTTACTTTTGGTAGTCGGTCCTAGCATCATATGTATACTTTGTTCCTCATTTTTTACAAGACAACAAGAAAAGGTGAAAGATTTACACTAAAAGTTTTCTCTCATCATCTTCATCCTCATTCTTGCATTTTCTCAACTAATACACATAACCATTTTTGTTGATCTCTTGCATCATTGAGGTGATGACGTCCAAACATAGGAGTGTATCTTGTTTGGGGTGAGTTTTTTAGTGGGTTTTTTCTTGAATAAAACCTATAGGGTTTTGTCCTCCAAGATTAATTGGATTTAGGGTTTTTTGGTACAGATCTTTGTGTGCATTGAATTTAGCCGAGCGAAGGTGATTGTAGAATGGCGGGTTCTGTCAATCTAGTAGTGTCAACCGGAGGATTGTGCAATAAAGGTTTGGGATCGAACGGTGTGTGAATTGAAATCATCCGAGCAAGGGTGATTGATGAGCGGTGTGTTCATTCAATCTAGTAGCAGTAAACGGAGGTTTATTCAACACATTCGAGACTTCTCTTGAGTGTGTGATATCTAAGGCTTCTCTTGTAAAAATAATTTGCAACAAGATTATAGATATCTCAATTCTAGATTTTGAATTGGGGGCAGACGTACCCGAAGTGATGACGAAAGGGGAATTGCCTAAACAAACTTGGTGTCGTTTTCTCTTTCCCCATCTCTTTAATTTTCGAACTGTTTATGTTTGTGATTGTTCAATTGATCGATAAAAATTCTGTTATAGTATAGTATAGAAAAACAGATTTGAAAACATTGCACAATCATTTTGGGTTGTGCTTGGTAAAAATTCTGCACTACCTTACATAGAAGTTATAGCTTGGAGTGTTTCACACTCCAAGTGCTCGATAAATTAAACGCTTACAAGGTGTTTGATAAATTGTCAATTTGGTTTAATTTTGTATTGGTCATTGGAAATTGCATAACATTGAGTGTTGTTGGTAAATTGATTAATAGTAAAAGTTGTGATTCAATTTTCTTATCGAGTCTATTGTTCCATTTGGCTTACGCATATCCGGTCCTTTCGGTAACCGGTTCGTTTAGATGATATAGTCCTCGGCCGCTTCTGCAAACAATTTTTTAAAAATCAAATTTAAGTGCAGACTCTCCATTAAAAAGTAGTGATCTATTCAACCCCCCTTCTAGATCAATTCCCGTCGTCTAACAAGTGGTATCAGGAGCACTAGTTAATCTAGTGCTTCAAGTATAACTTTTTAGAAAATGGCAAACGAACCGAAATGGGCTTACAATAGAGCACCGATTTTTAACGGTGAAAACTATAGTTACTGGAAGGATTGTATGCGTGTGCATATCAATTCTATTGATAGGAAGGTATGGAGCGTTATACAAAATGGTCCAATGGAAGTTACCATGACCAATGCGGATAACGTGGTAGTACCTAAGCCGGAAGCACAATGGAATGAAGAAGATGAGAAAAAGTACAACTACGATTGGAAAGCAAGAAATATTCTGATCTCCTCATTGGGTGTTGATGAGTATTATAGAGTTTTACATTGTACGAGTGCTAAAGCTATGTGGGACGCGTTACAAGGTACCCATGAGGAAACTAACGATGTCAAGATAGCTAGAATCAATACTTTGACACAAGAGTTCGACCTCTTTCACATGAAGCAAGGGGAAACCATTTCCGACATGCAAAAGAGGTTCACCCATTTAATCAATAGACTTAACTTACTTAGTAGAACAATTTCCAATGTCGTTGCTACTAATAAAATTTTGAGGTGTCTTACTAGGGATTAGCAACCAAAGGTGACCGCCATAAAAGAAGCCAACGACCTCATGACGTTAGACATCACAACTTTATTTGGGAAGCTCGAGGAACATGAGAAAATGCTCATTAGTCTTGACCAATTTGAAAAAAGAGAGAAGAAGGAAAAGACCAAGACCAAAGATGCAGAAAAGAAGTCAATAGCTCTAAAGGCTTCTAGTTCAAAGTCCTCCGCAAATGAGCTAAGCGAGAGTGAATCTAGTGATGATGAACAAGAAGATTCGAATGAAGATATGGGATTATTTATGAAGCGATACAATCGCTATATAAAGAAAAATGGTTTTCAACATTCAGAAAAGAACCTCGTCAACTTTAGAAAACAATCAAGGTCTTTCAAGAATGAAGATAAAAAGAGTGGAAAAACTAAAGGGTCCTGCTATAACTGTGGAAAAGTCGGCCACTATAAGCTGGATTGTCCATTGTTGAAGAAGGACAAAGGAAAGGATAAAATTCGTCAAGGGAAGAAACAAGGTAAACCTAGAAGAGCCTATATCGCTTGGGAAAGCGATAGTGAATCATCTAGTGACGAGAGTTCAAGTGACAAAGAAAAGTCCGTTAACCTTTGCCTTTCCGCTCACCAAAGGAAAAAGAACAAAAAGGTAAGACATGCTAAATATGATAACTCTAATACAATGTCTTATTCTGAATTACAACATGTTTTTTATACTCTACACCATGAAGCTAAGGAAGCCTTTAAACGTTTATCATCAAACAAACAAATATTTTCTCATTTGGAGCAAAATATCTCTGATTCCGAAAAGGAATTAGAGGCTCTCAAAAAGTCTATGGTGGAAGTAACAAAAGTAGATGTTGAGGAAGACAAGAGTAAATGGTTAAATTTTGGTTGTGATACTTGTCATATTTGGCAAAAAGAGGTTAGAACTCTAAAGGCCAAACTTGACAAGGCTCTAGAACCAAAGATCACTTTTGCTATTGATAGATCACATTTTAAGAAAAGCATGATTAATCCATATCAAAAATACACTTATGTGATTAGAGATCAACCTAGCAAAAGTGATTCTCATGTTAACCTTACTTGATTGTATTGTTGCAAAAGGGGTCATACCATTGCAAAATATCGTTTTAGGAGGTTTTTAGTTCCTAAAGGCGTTTATGAATGATTGCCCAAATGCAATCCTATTTTCACTCACAACCAAGGACCCAATAAGAATTGGGTACCTATTTCCCTTGATTGATTGTGTAGGTACAACGTCTTGAGACCACGAAAAAAAGATGGGTTCTTGAGAGTGGCTGCTCAAGACATATGACGCGAGACATATCTCTTTTCATCGACTTCGTGGCAAAGAAAAAGGGATTTGTTACCTACGGGGACAACAATAAATAGTCAATACTCGGCAAAGGTAGTGTAGGTAATCCCTCTTCTACTATTATCTCAGACGTGCTTCTTGTTGAGGGTCTTAAATACAACCTATTAAGCATTAGTCAATTATGTGACAAGAATTATAAAGTATCATTTTCAAAAGATTGTTGCATAATCGAGAATAGTGATAAAAATGATGTGTTTAAAGGCCTGAGGGTAAATAACGTCTATATGCTAGACTTGAATGAGGTATCGTTGAGTAGCGACAAGTGTCTAGTCACCATGAGTGAAGATTCATGGTTATGGCATAGACGTTTGGCGCATGTCAATTTTTATTTGCTTAATAAAATAGTTTCTAAAGACCTAGTAACCGACTTACCCAAAATTAAGTTCACAAAGGATCACTTATGTGATGCGTGTCAAATGGGGAAGCAAACAAGGATCTCGTTTAAGTTTAAAAACATTGTTTCAACCACGAGACCCCTTGAGCTCCTCCATATGTACCTCTTTGGACCATCTAAGATTAAGAGCCTAGGTGGTAACTATTATGGTTTTGTGATTGTCGATGACTATTCTAGGTTTTTCTGGACTATTTTCTTAGCAAGCAAGAGCGATACTTTTTCGGCTTTTGAGAAATTTGCCAAGTAATCTCAAAATAAATTGAACACAAACATTGTATCAATTAGAAGTGATCATGAAGGTGAGTTCGAAAATCATCTTTTTGAAGCATTTTGCGATAGCCATGAGATTGATCATAATTTTTCCGCACCACATACCCCTCAACAAAACGGGGTTGTGGAATGTAAAAATAGAATTTTGGAAGAATTGGGAAGGACTATGATCAATGAGAGTGGCCTTCCAAAATACTTTTGGGCCGATGCCATTAGTACGACTTGTTACGTTTTGAATAGGGTGCTTATCCGTCATATTCTAAACAAAACACCGTATGAGCTTTTAAAAGGGAGGAAGCCCAATGTATCTCACCTTCACGTTTTTGGTTGTAAGTGTTTCGTGTTGAATAATGGTAAAGAGACACTTGGTAAGGTTGATGCTAAGGCCGACGAAGGTATCTTTCTTGGATACTCTCAGTCTAGTACGGCATATAGGGTTTACAATATGAGGTTACTTATTGTTGAGGAGTTTGTACATGTTACTTTTGATGAGTCTTATCCGAAAAATGTTAGAAAAGGTACTTCTTTTCATGGTGCAGGTGTATCTTCAGAAGACATACTCAAAGACACTGATAAAGGGACTGATCAACCTGAAGCAGTGCATGTTGAGGAGGAAAAAGATCACCAACCTGTGAAGAGTGAGGAGGATCATCCGACTAATAAAGATGACCTTCCTCCAGGTTAGAAGTCTTCCAAAGACCATCCCATCGACAACATTCTCGGTGATATTTTAAAGGGAGCAACAACTCGATCCAAGCTAAGTAACTTCTGTTATTACTCCGCTTTCGTTTCGCAAGTTGAGCCTAAAAACTCAAAAGAGGCCTTACTCGATGAACATTAGCTTTTGTCAATGCAAGATGAGTTAAATCAATTTAAAAGAAATGAGGTTTGGGACCTTGTCCCTCCTCCACGAGGCCATCAAGTAATCGGCACCCGATGGGTGTTTAAGAATAAGCTCGACGAAAATGGAGTTATAACTAGAAATAAAGCGCGCTTAGTTGCGCAAAGGTATAACTAAGAGGAAGTCATAAACTATGAGGAAACTTATGCGCTTGTTGCCCGACTCGAGGCTATACGTCTGTTACTTGCCTACGCATGTGCGAAAAACTTCAAATTATTTCAAATGGATGTGAAAAGTGCTTTTCTAAATGGTTACATTAATGAAAAGGTTTATGTAGCCCAATCTCCTGGATTTGAATCCCATGAGTATCCTGATCATGTTTACAAGCTCAAACGCACTTTGTACGATCTCAAACAATCCCCTAGGGCTTGGTATGAGCGTCGTAGCAAATTTCTACTTGATCATGGGTACTTTAGAGGGAAGGTTGACACAACCCTCTTTATTAAACGTCAAGGAAAACACCAAATTTTGGTACAAGTATATGTAGACGATATTATATTTGGTTCTAGTAACATAAATATGGTCAACGAGTTTTCTATGTTAATGCAGGGAGAGTTCGAGATGAGCATGATGGGGGAGCTAAACTATTTCCTCGGATTGCAAATCAAGCAACTTGAAGAAGGGACATTCGTGAGCCAGATGAAGTATTGTCTTGAGCTACTCAAGCGCTTCGACATGGCTAGCTCAAAGGCTATGACACTCCAATGCCTACTTGCATCAACTTGAGTCGGGATGAGAATGGTAAGGATGTAGATGTGAAGAGATATAGAGGTATTATTGGCTCTCTTCTCTATCTTACCGTATCCCGACAAGACATCATGTTTAGTGTCTGCATGTGTGGTAGATACCAATCGTGTCCCAAGGAATCTCATTTAAAAGTCGTAAAGCGCATACTTATATACCTTTACGGTACTCCAAAGTACGGGCTTTTGTATTCCTATGGAAGCGATTGCTCTTTGGTTGGCTATTCCAATTCTGACTTTGCAGGTTGTAAATCGGATAGGAAAAGCACGAGTGGTACTTGTCACTTTTTCTCAAATTCCTTAGTGAATTGGCATAGCAAAAAACAAGTCTTCGTTGCTTTGTCAACATCAGAGGCGGAATACATTGCGGCCAATAGTTATTGTGCTCAAGTCTTGTGGTTTAAGCAACAATTACAAGACTTCAATGTTAAACTTGAACGTATTCCTATTTTGTGTGACAATACAAGTGCCATTAACCTGACCAAAAACCCGGTATTACATTCTCGCACGAAACATATAAAAATACGCCATCATTTGCTTAGGGATCATATAGAGAAAGGTCATGTGGTATTTGAGCCTGTTGATTCTAAGAATCAAATTGCGGATATTTTCACCAAACCTCTTACGACGGAGCCTTTCTTTAATATCCGTAGGGAACTTGGTGTTCTCGATATCTCGGATCGCGTTTGAATGTGTATATATGATTGCATGCTATATACGATTGCTTGTCTATATTTTTCTTTGACTAACAATATTAAAAAGATTAAGCTATATGTCAGGGCATCTATCATTAATCGTCGGAGGTAATATCGTTCCTTTTTAGATTACTACTCTTGATCAATTATATGTGTAACCTATTGTGCCAAAATATGGATTAGATTGATGTTTATTTCATGTTTAGATGTAATTTTGATCTATTTTTTAAGTTTGGTATGTGTGTGGCTTGTTATTTATCTCTACTTGATGCATAAAGTACTCAAAATGTGCATTTTCCATGTTTTAACTATTTGAGTCAACTGAAACATAGCATGGGTCAAGTCATGATTGTCAACATTTCTCACATTATGTAGCGGGTTAGCGCAGGTCGACCCTTTGGTCGATGCAACTTTTTGAATTTTGAAATTATGCATTTTCGTTCAGTATGCGTCGACGCACACCTGGTTTGGTCGGCGCATCACTGACAGAATCTGAAAAATTTTTCTTGGGAAAGCGCCCTCCTCCTCATGTGTAAGAAATATTGACCCACTTAATTGTCTGTTACATTTTCCAAGTATCATCATCATCATACATTGCATCTAAACATTTTCCTCATTCTTCTCCTCTCCTTCAACCTTTTAAGAACCCTAGAAAACCTATTACAAATAGTTCCTAAAAAATACAAGATTTCCACAATTAAAAGGTATTCAAGGGTTTTCTCATCATAAAATCAAGGTTTCCAACACTGTTCATCATCATCATCGAGGTTCGAACATTGTTCATCATCATCAAGGGTTTCGTGCACTGTTCATCTGTTTCAAAAAGGGTGTATTTCAATGGCTTCCACAAGAATCACTGGAAATAGAACATCAATAGCTTCTACTTTAAGAGCTGGTACGTCTCAACCAAGGTCTAATATGCTGGTAACCGCTCTTTCTCTGTTATTTGAAAATTTGACTGAGAATTACAATAAGAATTTTCATAACCGGTCCATTGTCAAGCAATTTGCTTATTATCCTTTAAGAGTTGAGCGTTTGCGTTTGACTGAAGTTATTGAATTACTGAACTTTCAAGAGTTTGACGATTTCTTGGAGTGTGATACCAAGTACAATGAGGACTTGGTTAAGCTGTTCTACGCAGGAATTCAGGGTAAGTTTGAAGTTTCTGCTATTAAATACGAGATGGGTGGTAGAATTTACTCGGTTAATGCAACTTTCTGGAAGAGTTTGATCAATATAGATCCACAAGCATCTCCTCATCCTAAAGTTACTGATTCTAAGTGTTTTGATGGAAAGGATTTCAAAACTGCTTTAAACTCTATGCTGCGAAATCCTTATCCTGACAACATTTTAAATAGTGATCTGTTTCCCAAGACGCTTACAACTGGGCATTTGAAGACTGTTGATAGGATCCTACAGTGGATCGTTGCTCACATCCTCCATCCCAAGAAGGGAGGATACTCCAGGGTTGATCAGGCTAAAGTTCATCTGATCTATTTGCTAAAAAATAAGAAACGTATTGACTGACCTCATTATATTACAAGTCGGATGTTTACTCTCTGTGACTCAAGTCGAGGTACGGCCTTGTGCTATGCATCATTTATTCAATGTATTGTGAATAAGGATGAAGTGGTAGTTCAAAGTATTACGTATATGTCATTGACCTTTGATCAAGAGTTTGGCCAGAAAACACTCACCATGATGGGATACTTCTGGGATAATCAAGAGAAACAATACAAGTTTCGGCATAAAACTACACATTCAGGTGTTTAATATGTTGACGAGGATGAAGACAAAGATGAAGAAGTAAATGAGCAAGAAAAAGAAGCAGTAGATGAAATGCAAACAGGTGACCATAATACGGAAGAGGACAATGCTGAGTGGATGGGTCACTCTCCTTCTCAAGATCCCTATACAAATCAGGGATGGGGTGAGTGGCAACATACTGGATAGACTTTACTTGGTTTATCCTATATTCCTCCAACCAATGAGTGGCATGAAGAAGAGTATTACATTCCTACTCCTACACCGTAACCGCAACAAAACAATGATGAAGTCCTAGAAATGCTGAGATCAATGCAGCTTCAGTAACAAACCTTCATGACTGCTCAGGAAGAGAGGCACACTGCTCTCACAAATGAGTTACAAGCTCTGAATCAGAACTTTAATCGGTTTGCCTCTGCAGTGATGACACGATTTGACACACTGGCTACAACTGCTGAAAGTCATACTCGTTGTTTGACTAACAGTTTTAATACTCTTAACCGGGTTGTTTTAGAGCTTACCGAGCGTTTGGATGAACAGCCATCTAATCCACCTCTAGACGATTACTTCAAAGGAAGGGGCATCCAATTCAGGGGGAGGAGACCTTAAGGACTAGGATGTTTAGTTTAGTGCATGACATACTTTGCTTTATTTTAAATAACTATTATATGTTTTGGATTTGATTTTGTACTTTCTATGACTTGGAGTTTGTTGGCATTTTTTTAGTTATGTAATGTACTTTGAGTTTCTATATATGCCACTTTTTTTTATTTATCCATATTATCTCTGCATTAACATCATTATATGTGGATGTGTGTTAATGTATCTTGGGTGCAAATTGATGAGTGTATTTATATGTATGTAGTATGTTTTTCTTTGACCATGTATTTCTCTATTTTTTTTATGTTGGCAAAGGGGGAGAAGGGTATCTACAAGCAAAAGCAGCATCAAATTGAATTTTAGAAGAATGTACAAAGTTAGGGGGAGGATGAGTTTCAAATTACAAGACAAGCTAAAGAAGTTTTGCCATCATCAAAAAGGGGGAGTATGTGAGGGCAAGGTGTCTTACACTCAATCTTTGTTTTAATGATGTCAAAATATGTACTAGCTCGTAGTATGTAATTTGGACGGTATCATCTCATCATAGTCGGCATCCGTATTTCACAATGCATAAATAGTCAATAATCATGTGTCCAAACATATAGGAAGAGTCTTATACATCTGTTATATGTGTGTGATCATGCTATGTGTCATAGGTATGCATTAACATGGCCTAGGTAGAAGAAAACATGTTCAAAAACTAATTTTTGTGAGTTTTCAAAGTTTGAGTCGACCCAAACCATGCTTTGGTCGACTCATGAAATGTGAATTTTGTTACATATCCCACGGGTCAGCTCACGTCGACCCATCGGTCGACGCATACTGGATCTTTTTCTTTATCGTGTATTTTCATCAGGCATGCGTCGACGCATGGCCCTGTGGCAGTCGACGCAGGGTGTTCAAACTTGTAGAGTCTAGCTCACGGGTCAGCGCAGGCTGACCCTCACAAATGTTTGGCCGACTCTTCACTAAATGTGAGCTATTTTTCTGGTCTTTCTAAGTTTCAAAAAGCTCTTACTTTTAGTAGTTGGTCCTAGCATCATATATATATATACTTTGTTCCTCATTTTTTAAAAGACAACAATAAAAAGTGAAAGATTTACAATGAAATTTTTCTGTCATCATCTTCATCCTTATTCTTGCATTTTCTCAACAAATACACATAACCATTTTTATTGATCTCTTGCATCATTGAGGTGATAACGTCCAAACATAGAAGTGTATCTTGTTTGGGGTGAGTTTTTCAGTGGGTTTTTTCTTGAATAAAACCTCTAGGGTTTTGTCCTCCAAGATCAATTAGATTTGGGGTTTTTTGGTACAGATCTTTGTGTGCATTGAATTCAGCCGAGCGAAGGTGATTGAAGAACGGTGAGTTCTGTCAATCTAGTAGCATCAATCGAAGGATTGTGCAATAAAGGTTTGGGATCGAACGGTGTGTGAATTGAAATCAGCCGATCGAAGGTTATTGAAGACCGGTGTGTTCATTAAATCTAGTAGCGGTAAACAGAGGTTTATTCAACACGTTCGAGGCACTTGATTTGACTCGAATCAAGGGAAGAGAAGACATAGTATCAACATCAACGAAATTTCTTGAGTGTGTGATAGCTAAGGCTTCTCTTGTAAAAACAATTTGCAACAAGATTATAGATATCTCAATTCTAGATTTAGAATTGGGGGCATACGTACCCAAAGCGAGGACGAAAGGGGAACTGCCTAAACAAACATGGTGTCGTTTTCTCTTTCCCTATCTTTTTAATTTTCGAATTGTATACGCTTGTGATTGTTCAATTTATCGATAAAAATTTTGTTATAGTATAGTACATAAAAACTTATTTGAAAATATTGCACAATCATTTTGGATTGTTCTTGGTAAAAATTCTGCACTAACTTACATAGAAGTTATAGCTTGGAGTGTTTCGCATTCCAAGTGCTCGATAAATTGAACGCTTACAAGGTGTTTGATAAATTGTCAATTTGGTTTAATTTTTTATTAGTCATTGGAAATTGCATAACATTGAGTGTTGTTGGTAAATTGATTAATAGTAAAAGTTGTGATTCAATTTTTTTATCGAGCCTATCGTTCCATTTGGCTTACACATATCCGGTCCTTTCGGTAACCGGTTCGTTTAGACGATATAGTCCTCGGCCGCTTCCGCAAACAATTTTTTAAAAATAAAATTTAAGATCCGACTCTCCATTAAAAAGTAGTGATCTATTCAACCCCCCTTCTAGATCAATTGTCGTCGTCTAACAAGAATTGAATGCTCTCATAGGATTAGGTATTTTTGTTTCAATGAATTTAATAAATGACCCTTCCTTGAAGCCCAAGCTAAATTACAACCTTTGAAGTCTTTGTGATTCCTTCTTTTATACTCATTAATTAATTTTGTTTGTTGAAGGAATAATTCGATCCGGATGTTTGCAAGATTGTTTGGTGAGTGATAAAACCTCATAATGTTTTCATCCCTTGATGAATGTGTGCTTAGGTGTGATTCATGTCGGAATTGTATTGCTTTAGAAGTTTTGATTTGTGTTTTGCACTTAAAAATAATTTCATCTCCATGATTTATTTTGAGTGTGGTAAGTTTATCTTGTTTGTACTTTTACTTTTTGAACCATGAAATTGTCGTTGTTCTAACTTGTTGATTCTGATTTCTTGTGCATTGCTTTGGGTTCGTTTATGTTTGGCAAACTTTTGTTTGAGGACAAACAAAATAATAAGTTGGGGAGAGTTGTTAAGGTCCAAATTGTGCATATTTTTTATAGTATTTTGTGGCCCTTCCGATTGTTTCTTTGTTATTTTAGTAGTAAATCCATATGTTTTAGTGTAAATATGCAAGTTTTCGATTATGCATGTAAATATCTTGAATTGTGATTATTTTGATGCTTTTTTATAGTTTTTCTTACCCGATTTGATGCTTGGAGCATTTGGATGATGAAAAGAAGTTTTGAAGTGAACGTTTTCAGTAAATTGACGGCAAATCGCGCTTAGTGCGTTTTTCAGGGCGGGATCAACGTGCTTTTGGGACCAAATCCAGTAGATAATTAAGGCTAACCGCGCTTAGCACTCTCTCTTGAAATTTTCCGCCATTGAACTGATCACGCTAAGCGCGCTCTGATGGCGCTTAGTGCGGTGCCACTTATAGGCACCTTGTTGGACTTGTATAAATGGACACTTGTGAGATATTTTGGGGAGACACTTCATTTTCTTCATTTTCAGATTTTGTTAAGATATTTTAGGGTTTGAAGCTTAGAAATTCCAAGAGAAGTAAAAATCAAAACTTTGAAGCATCAATCTTCGATCTTTCGACTTTGATGCTAGTAAAGCTTTCCTTCTTACTTATCGATCAAGCTACCATGGTGATGGCTAGCTAAACATATTTTGTGTCAAGATTAGAGGTAGCTAAACATCTTTCAATATGGTATCCATTAATACAAATAGCTTTAAAATTTAATAAATTTTTATGAGATTTAGAGAAATATAATGCATTCTCAATATGTCATTTTGTTCCTCCACATAACAACACATTAGCGCTTCTGGAGCCTTCAGTTATTTTTAAAGTTCCAGATATAGTACTGACATAATTTTTTTGCTTCACCAAATAAGAGAAATATTTTGTATCCTTAAAAAGTGTGAGAAGTTGCACTATCAATGAGACAAATATCTTCATTATACGTATTAGTGTCAATATTCATTCTTCAAAATTTTGGAGCTATGTGTTGTTAACGTGTTATAAAGTTAATCAAAAACAATATAATATAAGAGTAGAGATGTATGAGAGAACGAGAAGAGACATAGAAATATTGTATTATTCTTTTTAAATCTCTTTTAAATTCCAACATGAATCTTATTTATAGAATACTAATATACAAACATATTACTAAATATCAATAATAACAATTAACTCGTATGAGTCAAGGAATACATAAATAGTAGAAAATGAAAATTCACATCATATTAAATATTATTCATAACAAATTATTCAATATTTATGTATCTTACTTTTGCATCTCTAATACAAATAAATCTTAAATGATAAACAGAGGTGACACATAAGTTATTTAAAAATAAATGTTGAGCAAAGAAATGTATGTGACTACCAACCCAATAATTAAGCTAACTATTTCATCAACATAGCATACAATTTAGCTAATACTTTTTTGATAACTTGTGTAACGAATAAGCACAATTTTTAGAACCATCATTGTTAGCAATGCATGGAGATTGAACTTGTCCATCTTTATATCAAACATGTAGTTTTTGGACAAATTCACGAACAAATGTGTCAAGAATTTCAATAGTAACATGCTTCAACACTACCACATATGCAATATTTTCATTGTTTGCCAAATTCCATCTACGAGTAAAGTTATCATCTAAAGGTCTCTCAAAAACAACTATGTTGCTATACTCATTTAACATTGCACCAATTCCAGCACCACGTAGTTGATTTAGTAAGTAGCGTGCTTTGAATATACATTTATGCACTTCATTCTCCAGTCCTGTTAAACCCTTTTTTTAGAGCATACCAAAGGAAGATTGGAGCATGTCCACAACGACTACCTGTGATTGTGGCATCTCTTGAAGAAATGATGTCAACATCTCTTGAAAGTACATTCATGTATTTCAAACGAGTTATCAAAACACCACAAGGTGATGGATATTCTAAAAACTTATGGCCTGAAATAGTTATGCTGCCAATATGTTTTTGGAAGCTAATCCTTAGAGCCTAGCGAATCTCAAAAACAATATTTTAGAATAAGCCACAATCAAGAAATAGAAAAATATCTATATGTTTAGATTGAAGAAATGATGTTACTCACTTGTTTCATAAAAGGCAACATGATTTCATAAAGAGCTCCATCACAGTGAATGTAGAATAGAATGTTAATATTTTCATCTTTTCTTGCCTTTACAAGTCAAGTGAGAATTAACACTTAACATCACTGGAGTTAAAACTTGAAGAAACAAGACAGGGTCAATTGAATTTTTCATGTAAGAAAGTTCAAAGCATTGATGAAAGCAGTTTACTAACTTGTTGTAACCACCAACAACACCCCACTATGATCAACATCATGATGATAATGTTGTTTCTTTAATATATGATTTCAAATTTACATGTTTCAATCATGAATGTATGGAAAACGAGTTAGCCTTGGGGGGTTTGGTTTAAAGTTCTAATCTTAGGATTAGGGACCTTCCTCCCCCTGGGGTGAAGGCATTTTCTTCCATTTGCTTCTTTCTGATTTGTAGGTCATCTGTACTGGTGAGTTGTGGGTGTTTATCCGTTCTTAGATAAGGTAAGCAAGTAGTAAGTAAGTAGTAGCTTTGGTTTTTAATATAAAACATGGGGATAAATGAGAATAACTGGGTTGAGGTGAGGAGAAGGAATGTGCAGCAGAATAAGATACGATGCACTGTTTGGACTGATAGGAGTGGGAAGGGTTTGGAGAAAAATGAAGATTTAGCCTCGTTATTTTTCATGGAATTCCCGGATGATTTTGGGGCTAAAGAGATGTTTGGTGTGTTTAAGGATTATGGTATTGTTTGGGAGGTGTTCATTCCAGCACGAATGGATAAGAGAGGTAAAAGATTTGGTTTCGTTAGGTTTAGAAAAGTAAATGATGTGAGAACCTTGGCTGTAATGTTGGATAGTATTCTTATCAGGGGAACAAAGTTATTTGCAAATTTTCCAAAATATAACAGGACAATCATGCCTCAGAATTCCAAACCACAAGCATCTAGGCCCGATATGAGGAATGATCGGCATTATAGAGGCATGGTTGGAGGTGGGAGAGGGAACATGAGTGTTAATACGGATGGTGGTCATAGTAGAAGATACAAGAAAGCTAATTTGGTAGGTAGCCAAAGTAGAAGATCGTACGCTCAAGTTGTGAATGGTCTAAAACAAAGGAAATTGGTTGAGTCAAGACCTACTTTTGCTCATCTTCAGTTTAAGATTGATGAAGTGGATATGGGATGATTTAGAAAGGCTTACGTCGAAGTTGTTAGTAGAGTTGGGGATACCTATAACATCCAACAGGCTCTGAGTATGGAAGGATATTTCACAATAAAAGCAACACCCTTGGGAGTAACCTTATGTCTGTTGGAAGAATCTAATCAAGGGGAAATTCAGAGTTTGGTCGGGTCTGAGGAGAAGTGGTGTAGAAAATGGTTTGACGATATTCATCCATGGTCTCCCGAAGATGTGGACAACGAAAGATTAACGTGGTTAAAATGCTTCGGATTGCCGTGCCATGCCTGGTGCCCCAAGTTCTTCAAATTTATTTCTGGGTGTGTTGGTGAATATATTTCTTCTGATGATGACACAGAGAAACACAAAAGACTAGATGTGGCAAGATTCCTCATCAAAACAAAATTTTCCACGACTTTAAGTGAGGTTTTTAATGTTGAGATTAATGGAAATATATTCTGTATTAAATTATTCGAGGATTTTCACGGGCCAAAATAGATTACAACTACTAGTAATGGTTCAAGTGATAACTCTTCTGATGAGTTTGATGGGTCGGGGACCGAGAATGACGGTGGAGGTGATGATGAAGAAGATGAAAGGGTGGAGGAAACAAAACCTATGGGGGTGAGAGAGGAGATCCAAAAAGAGCGTGAAATCCAAGGGGAAAGTGACAGGAGGGAGTCTGATCATTCTAGTCTTCAAACTAGTATTAGGGAGGAGGAGGAGCAGGGCAGAAAAAGATGTGACAAGGATGATGCACAGGTTTTGTTGGGTTACAAGGTTTTTCATGATGTTGTTGATGAGTCGTTGTCTGAAGATGGAAAGGTATGGCCTGAAAAGAATCAAAAAGCATTAACGGCTAGTAGGCCCTATTTGTCTTTTGAGAATGCAGGTGGTTTTGTTCTAGAAGTTATTAGCAATTCTGAAGTGGACAAGGCTGGTAAATTGGGGTGTGGGCCTGGTAGTGGAATTAGTTTAAGCCCATTAAAGGTGGTTGGCAACGTGGATGGCCCACTCACTTATCCTATTGTGACTACTGCACCAAAGTTGGGGTCTAAGACCAAAAAGTCAAAACCTTTAAAGGAAATTTACGATAACATAAAAATTCCTTTCGCCCCTTCGTATTATTCTTCTTTACTTTTGAGTGACAAGAAGGCTAATGCTGATAAGGTGGACTATGGAATGGTTAATTCTGGAGCAGGTGTGATAAGTGGGACCAAGGATTCGAGTTCTATTTTCTCTGGAGGTTCAATTCTCTATTGCGAAGTGGTTAGCGATGGTGACGTAATTCAGGGTAATAAGAGAATTTGTGGGTCTGAGGACAATGTTTCTGTGAAGGTTTGAAAAATGATTAAAGCCATGGGGGTGGAGGGCCATGAGGAGGATGAGTATTTTGAAAGCGTAATCAGGAATTTGGAAGATAGAGATCGCAGGGTTTTTGAAGACACGAAGGGGGTGGAAATTAGGTTACCATGAATGTGATGTCTTTTAATATCAGAGGGTATGGATCTTCGGTAAAAAAACGGAGACTCAGGCAATTATTAGTTAATGAAAGTATAGATATGTACTTTTTACAGGAAAGGAAGTTGCAATTGACAACGGATAAGGATGTAATAAAGTTGTGGGGGAGAAATAATTGTGGTTGGTCTGCTATGGATTCAGTTGGGTTCTCAGGGGGTCTTATTTCTATGTGGAATACTGATTCTGTGAATGTGTTCTATAGCTTTAAAGGGGTTGGTTTCTTGGGGGTCAGTTTCTTGAAGAAAGATGTGTATTTCTATCTTGTGAACGTGTATGCTCCGTGCAGAATCGCTGATAAAAGAAGGTTATGGGAGGAATTAATTAAGATCAAACGGAGGCTTCCCAAGGGTGAATGGCTGGTGGGGGTGATTTCAACGCCGTCAAGGAGGAGGATGAAAGGAAAGGATTGGTTAAGGCAATTTTGTCAGAATTAAATGAATTTTCAGGTTTTATTGATACTATAGAGCTAATAGACTTATCGGCAGTTGGGCACTAGTTCACTTGGGTGAAGTCCAATGGTAAGTCTAGCAGCATACTGGATAGACTGTTATTATCCGAGGGATTGATTCGTGAATGGAAGGTGGTGGCGCAATATGTTGGCAATCGAGACGTGTTCGATCATAGACCTATATGGTTGAAATGTAATAACAATAATTGGGGGCCTAAACCCTTCAAAATATTTGTGTGTTGGCTTGGACATCCGGATTTCATGGATTTTATTAAGCAGGAGTGGTCTGCTATTTCAGTTTCGGGAAGCAAAGCTCAGGTTTTGGCCAATAAGTTCAGACTTCTTCGTGAAAAGATAAGGTGGTGGAACAAGAATATATTTGACTGGGTGGACCTTAAAATCGACAATGCTATTGTATCGTTAAACTGTTTGGAAGAGGGATTAGTTTGTGACAGTGGCAATGGGAACCAAGGTTTATTTCAGGAGAGAACTCAAGTAATATCTGATTTGTGGAGTAATTTGAGGATCAAGGAAAGCATGTTGTGGCAGAAATCTCGAACTAATTGGTTGAAGGAAGGTGATATAAACTCGAAGTATTTCCATGCTGTTTTAAATGCGAGATATAGAAGGAATTTCATTCCTTGTGTTAAGATAGGGGAGCATATGGTTGAAGATGTTGTGTCAATGAAGAAGGTTATTTTCAAAGCTTTTTCTTTAAGGTACTGGAAACCAGATTGCAATAGGCCATTGCTTAATCTTAAGGATTGTTCTAAGCTGAATATGGCTGATAGGGTAATGTTAGATGATATGTTTACTGAAGATGAAATATTTAAAGCAATAAGTCATTGTGATGGCACTAACAATCCAGGCCCTGACGGGTTTAACCTGGATTTTTTAAAACGTTGCTGGAATGTGGTTGGGGCAGATGTTGTGGGATGCATTCAGGAGTTTCATGAGTCCGTTGTACTCTCTAAGACTTTGGTGTCGTCCTTCATTGCGTTAATTCCGAAGAACAATAACCCTCAAGGACTTGACGAGTATCGTCCAATAAGTCTTGTTGGATGTATTTATAAAGTGATATCTAAGATTTTGTCTGCAAGATTGGGCAAGGTAATTGGGAAGCTCGTTTCAGGTTGTCAAACGTCATTCATCCCCGGTAGACAGATTTTAGACGGAGTGCTGGCTATTAATGAGATTATTGATTTGGCAACTCGAAGAAAGAGAAGTTGTTTGTTGTTTAAGGTTGATTTTGTGCAGGCTTGCGATTGTGTAGATTGGGAGTTTATGATTCGAATTATGGAAGCTATGAATTTTAGTGACAAATGGTTGAAGTGGATTAAAGGAGGCGTTTGTAGCATTTTCATGTCTGTCATTGTGAATGGTGGGACGGCGACTGATTTTAGAGCCACAAGGGGGCTAAAACAAGGTGACCCTTTATCTCCTTATTTGTTTGCAATCGTGGCAGAAGGTATTGCTTGTTTAGTGCAGAGGGCTATTTCGAATCTCTTGTATTCTGGTTTTAGATTGAATGAGGATGATGATTTCAAATTAGTTCAGTTTGCAGATGACACCATCCTTGTTTGTAAGGAGGATTGGGATAATGTGTAGGGTATAAAAGCAATCCTTAGAGCTTTTGACCTTGTGTCGGGGCTACATATTAATTTTTGGAAGAGCTGCTTATATGGTGTAAGTGTATCTGATGATTTTCTGAGTACTGCAGCACAATTCCTGTTATGCAGGGAAGGTAGGTTACCGTTCAAGTTCTTGGGATTACAAGTGGGAGGGAATCATAGGAGGTTCAAGTTTTGGAAACCGGTTATTGATTGTTTTAAAGCTAGGCTTTCGTTGTGGCATGGGAGGACGTTGTCCATTGGGGGCCGCGTAACGCTTTTAAACTCTATTCTTACTAATCTCCCGGTGTATCACCTGTCGTTCTACCTTGCCCCTCTTACAGTAATTAAACAACTCAAATCCATTCAATGACGGTTTCTTTGGTCTGGTTCAGCGGAGGCAAGGTCAATCGCTTGGGTGCGTTGGAAAGACGTGTGCAAGCCTAAGGAGTCGGGAGGTTTAGGAGTTAAAGATATCCAGGTTTTTAATAGGGTGTTGTTGATGAAATGGGTGTCGAGGCTGGTCTCGGAGGAGGACTATATATGGAAACAGGTCTTGGTCGAAAAATATGGCTGCAACAGGAAAATTTTTTGTTTACTGCAGGATATTGGTTTGAACCGTTATAAATCGTTGTGGTGGCGAGATTTATTGAAGCTTGGGTCCTTAGTGAATTCCTATTCATTCCTCAGTTTAGTTACTTGGAATTTGGGGATGGGGGATTTCGTTTCGTTTTGGCATGCCAGGTGGATTGATAAGACACCTCTTTGCATCTCATTTCCAGACCTGTACATTTCGTCTGGTATGCAATTCGGATCGGTAAAGGATCATGGAGTTTGGGTTCATGGTGCGTGGGAGTGGCGCATAGTCTTTAATTTACAGTCCTGGAATGATGTTTTACAGCAGCAACGTGATGCATTGATGGATATTTTGCAAGAGAGAATTCCAATTCAGTATGCGGTTGATGTTTGTCATTGGCCAAGCACCATAAACAATGTTTTTTCTGTCAAAACATGTTATAACATGTTGCTGCAGAATCAGGTGTCTCTTGGGGTGGCTATTATTTCCAAGATCGTCTTCGATATTTTGTGGCAATCGATGATTCCAATGAAGGTAAAGCTTTTTGGCTGGCGTCTTCTATTGGATATACTTCCTACTCGTTATAATTTGGCGGCCAGGGCGGTAATCTCCAATCCTCATGACTTAGTTTGTGTCTTTTGTTTTAATGACATTGAATCGATCGACCATATTATGGTGACCTGCCCAAAGATTAGGAGTGTTTGGATCGCTATTTTGGATTGGTAAGGAGTTGATAGGGTTTATTCCTTTGACTGTAGAAATCTTTTCATGGAGTGGTTTGTGATTTTGGTTACACGTTCGTCTAAATGCAAGGCTAATTTAGTATGGTTTTCTGTTTGTATGAACATTTGGTGGGCTAGAAACCAAATTATATTCAACGATGGTATTGCTCGAGAAATTGACCTTGTGCATAGAATCATGAAGATGGCGTGGTTATGGTTAACTATAGGTTCTCCTAAGGATTTTGTATGTTCCTTCTATGATTGGTCTAAACACCCATTAGATTTTTTATGATGGTTTGTTTGTGGGATTGGATTTGTATTCTATTGTTGTAAGGGTTTCTGATGTGTTTTGTAGTGTGTTGACAATGGGTTGCATACTTGCTCCCTTCCTTTTTAATGAAAGGTTTTTTTGCTTATCAATAAAAAAAAACAGTGAATGTAGAGTTGATCATTAGTAAATCCACATTTATCAAGTGTTTTAATTACAAGATCAAGATCATTAATACCTCCTTTCAAAGTTGTCCTACAACAAAAGTAATCATTTAAGTTTAGAACAAATCATATTCTTTTCCATTTTGTATTAGCTATATTTTTGAACAGGTGTGAAATTAATAAATAAGTTTATAATTTAACATAAATTAAATATTCATCTTGATCTTTAAAACTATTAAATAGTCAATTTAATTGTTTATAAAAAAAGAAATATGGTAACATTGCAAGGCCAAGTACGATCTTTACTTTGTTGATGGAATGCTAAAATAGGCTGATGACAAAAGACAAAGTGACTCAATATGGGATTCCTACTGATGGACTTTGTGTATTCTATAGTGAGCAGAAAAGTTGCACCCACCTCTTCTTCGAATGTTCCCATTTATACCAGCTCTGGCACCAAATCCTGCCGCAGTTTCACGTTCAATTTCCATAACAGAGGAGTGTGAAAATGCATTGGCTCATCAAGGCTGTAACGCCCCAGTTTTGTCAGTTTTTATTTAATTGAGTCGTTTTGATTATTTTATTATTATTTTATTTTATTTTCGACTTTTATCTGAAAATATGTTATTTTTCTATGTTGTGATATTTTATCGGGTTTTGGGAACATTTGCGAGATATTTGAGTATGGGGGTATTTTGGTCATTTCATAATATATTTCATTAAGATAGTAAGAATAGAAAATAGAAAGAGAGAAAAAGGGAGAGAAAGAAAAGGAGAAGAAAGAAAAAGAGGAGAAAAGAGAATAAGAAGAGAAATAGTGAGAAAATCTTGGGAAATCAAAGAAATCAACTCCTAGAATCGATTTAATCGGGTAAGGGTGCGAAACTCAGTTATTGTATGCTTGTATATGATTATGTATGTGTATTTGTGGTTGATATTGGATTGAATTGGAAGAATTTAGTAAAACCCATATTATGTGAAATTGATTAGAAATCGATTAAATGTGTTGGAAATCATGTTTTTAGTGTTCATTATTGTTGGTACATGATAGATACATGTTGTTATACATTGTATTGGTAATTTTCTGGGTGTAGGTGGAAATTGGAGGATTTTGGGTTGAGAAAACGCAGAACTTTGTTCTGCAGAATTTTTCTGGTTTTTCCAGGTCATACGCGTATGGGGCATGTTCATACGCGTATGGACCTTGGCAATACGCGTAACGTGGGCGTGTTTTGGGCCAATACGCGTATGGGATGTTATTTTGCTCGGCCATCTGCCCATTTGCGTAAGGTACGCATAACATTTCAAGGCAATACGCGTACGAGGTTGGGCATTACGCGTACGGACTTTTACACGTGAACTTTGGGAAAAATGAGTCTCTGCCCATACGCGTATGGCTCAGGGCAATACGCGTATGGACAGGACAATTGCAAAATGGGACTTTTCAAGTTTTCGTTTTTCTTTCGTAACTTGGGTTCTGTTTATCCGATTTTTACATTCTTGGTATCGTTGTGTAGCTATTGAGCTGTACTTTCTTATTTTGATGATTTGGAAATTGTTAGCCGATTTAATTATGTCAGAAATCAGGAATAGTGTCGGTTGTCGACTTTTGTCGTTATAATTGTGCGTAATTAATGTGTATTATGCAAGGTGCTGTTGTATGATGTAAATGTATGTGTTTAGATGGTGTTGTGATGATTTGGGGCCGTATGGCAATTAAATGCATTGTTTTGGGCATAAGTGCAAAGTGTGATTTTGTTGATGTAGATGAATGCATGTATGTGTGCATAGTAATGTCATGAGTCATTATATGCCAAGCATTATGATATGCATTGTTGTGACGTCCTGAGTGACGGTTTGATTCCAGAGAGAATCTGCTATAACATCGTGAGCCTTAAAAATAAGAGATATGAATAGCCTTAAAAATAAGAGGACCGAAAGCGATGGTTATAGACGATCGTGTGCCCGTGTGGGGTGTGAGCGACGGGGGACATCGTATGCCCGACAGGGAGTTACAGTGATGTAACGAGTTATGATTCCAGCAGAGTTCCTGAGTGAACTAGTGATGAGAAATAATGGAAGTCGGTACCGCATGTGCATATGCATAGAGTCGTGGTATCAGTCTCTTGCATTTGCATAAGTCATTAATGAGTTGTTTATGTGTGGAATTGTGGATGAATTTATTATATGGATATGTGTTGGTGATAATTGTATTGTGTATGGTTGGTATACCTTGGTGATGGAAATAGGAATTATACCTCGTGTTGTATTGTGTTTGAATTATGGTGTGAGTTGTGGTGAGAACCGTATATAGGTCTATTTTTGGAGTTATATATAATTGTGTGCAATTATATGATGATTGTTTTTCTCACCCTTCTGCTGTTTTATAATGCTCTATGAGGCATTGTAGATTAGAGTTGCTGGAGGTCTTTTTGTGAAGCTTAGGACTTCATTCTTTTGTCGGTCGGCTCTGATATGTGACACCGGGTAGTTAGGGAGACCGTGTGTGATATTTGTATACTATGTATATATATCTTTTGGACTTTTGCATGTACAACTTGATGTATGACAAACTTTTCATGATATATATATATATATATATATATATATATGATATTCAGTTTTAGATTTTCCGCTTTTATTCTAAAATCTGAAATGTGGGTGTAAGGAACTGAGTTCCTCTGTTGATTGCTACCCCACTGTTGCATATCTTTATGAGCAGGTGTTGTATGTTTGTTTCAAAATAATGTGATTCCTCCGTCTATGCCATGATGATTTAAATATACTCTGACGAAATTTTGAATTTTCTTTTACTGCTTTATTTGATTAGGGGTATAGATTGGGGGTGTTACAAAGGCTACCCGTGGCAAAGGAATCAAGGCAAAGTTAATTAAGTGCTCGGTGGCTGAAGTAATCTATCATATTTAGTCTATTAAAAATAAGTGTGTTTTCAAAAATGGGACCAAGGATGAATTGAGTAGTGGCAAAATAAAAAAAATTGTGATGATATGATTAGAGCTGAGACTAACAAGAAAGTTTTAGATTACTGCAATAGGGCTTAATAGTTTGTCATTTCATTGTTGTAGTTGGTTTTGTAGTCTTTGTGTTGCCAGGATCTTTTTGATCGGCTTGTAATACTTTGTTTTTGGGTATTAATAAATTTGCTTATTCCAAAAAAAAAAAAAGTTAATTTAATTCTTAATTTATTGTTAATAAAATCTATATAATTAATAACAAAAATCATTAAAAAATGTACTCCATTTAAAAATATACTTCATTTGTCCCAATTTAATTAATACTACATTAATAGAAGGGTAATAATTAAAATAAGTAAAGGTTAAAAAAATATTTTTAATATTGAAAATAATATATTTTTACAATTTGTTGCTAAATAGAAATTTGGACAATGCTTATTATTTTACGGTATCTAATAAAGATCAATTAATTTCACTGTCATTCAATTTCATATCATTTAATATCATAATAGTTATTTTATTGATTTTGACAATAAATAATTTTATGGCTAAAATTTTTTGTAAGAGTGTTTAGTTAGCCAATATTCTGATTTGATTAAATATTTTTATAACTAATAAATTTCAATTAGCAGTTATAAAAAATTTTAAATTTTAAAAAAGAAAATAATATATAAGAAGTTTATAGAATATTTAAAGCCAATAACAATGTACAATACAAGTTTTATAAGTGATTAACTCTTTTATTACTATTTTATTATTTATATATTTTATAATGGTCTATTCCCAATTTATTTTAATGTGGACACATTACTTTGTGTATTAATTAAATAAAAAAACAGTTCAAATAAAAAAATTACATCTAAATATTAAATCAACCACGTTATTAAATTTTAATATTTATGTAAATTAACATCGATATTAAATTAACAACAATATTTGGTTTGTTTATACCATAGAATCATCATTACAATATTGATAATTTTGTAATACTCTATGTAAATTAACCTGTTTGATTTTATTTTAAAATAGGTTTTACTAGATCTCCAAAAAAAAAAGAATTTTAAAAAAATTATAACTTTTAAATTTAAATAAGATTTTTCATTCTTAAGAAAAATTGATGGGAAAAATAAATTATTGATTGAAAAAAAATAAAATAGTCCATTTTTTTCAATTAGATAAATATGTTTATATTATTATACAGGAAATTTGAAAAAAGTATGATTGAGTAAGAAATAAAATACTAGTAAGAATTAACATTTAACATATAATACTGATTAATGTGTAGTTAATTTTGTTTAATTATTTTTTGTAGTTAATTTTGTGTAATTATTTTTTACAGTACATATTATTATAATAAGTAAGAATTAACATATTAGCAAGAAGAAAATTAACATTTAATATTTAATAAATAATAATAATAATAATTAATGTACATATCAAAAATAATTTATAAAAAATTGTTTATAACTTATTACATTCACCATTTATGAATAATATTTGTTTATTATAATTTATTATTTATATAAGTATTGTCTTTGTGGCTCTATGTCCCACATTTAAATACAATTGTAAAATATAATACTTTATAAATTAAAGTTGATTGGCAATTGATGTAATAGAAGATATTGAAAATTAGAAACTATTTAATGCATTGAAGAAAACAAATATGTGTAACATATCGGATCCCACAGATATGCGGCGAACGCACAAGTTATTATATATTTTTGTATAATTAAAAAAATAAAAATAAAAATATTTAAAATAATGTATAAATCTAAACACGGACAAAATGTATTTACTTATGTTACTAATAATTATTTATACAATTAAAATAATATTTACAAATACTATGTTATTAGTTGATATTTATAAAACTAAATGTTTGTATAAATATTTTTATAAATAATGTCAAAACAAAATTAATATTTACATACGAGAAAATATACCATTGATCTAAATATTTATATATATGAGAAAAATATATTTATGCTCCAAATATAAATATAAAATATATTTTTTTTAAATAATAAACTTTTTTGGTCAAATAATTTTTTTTCTTCTGTTTTTTATATTATTATTACATTTTAAAAATAAATGTGCTTAACATATCAATCTCCGAGCGAACGCACGAGTATCCACACCAATACCCGTGAGAAAGCATGAGTTATTACATTTTTTTACCATTAAAGAAAATAAAAGTAAATATATTTAAAATAATATATAAATTCAAACACGAGAAAAATGTGTTGTTTTCAAATTATTTATATTACTAATATTTTAATTTTGAAATTATTTTTAATTTAAAAGACAATATTTTTTAAGATAATATATGGAAAAGTGAGTTATATATTATTGATGTAGTCATTTCACTAATACATGTTATTAATGACAAATTTTATTTTTAAATTAATGAGTGAATATTAATTTTTTTTTGTAAATGCGGAATAAGTGTATTTATCAAAATATTTTTGTAAATAATATCAAAATCAAAATAATATTACATACAAAAAAATATACTGAACATCCAAATATTTTTATATATGAAAAAATTATATTTATGATCTATATATAAATAAAAATATTTTTTCTTTTAAAAATAATAAACTTTTTTGATATATATATATATATATATATATATATATATATATATATTGTTCCGGACTGGGCCGCGGTCTGCCCAACCGTCGAGCAGGCCCAATTCAGTAATGGGCCGCCCCAGCATGATCCTTCCAATGGCCAGTGTCGAGCACAACTTCGCAGGGACGAGGACCCCGCGTGTCCTCCCCTCGCTAGCCACCTAGCAAACACCTATGTCGGGCACAAGCTTATAGTCGGGGAGAACCTCGCTATCCTCGACCTCTACGTGCTCCTCCCCGCGAGGACACGTTCTTTTGTAACTCCTCACTCCCGAAGGAATCGATCTGCCATACTTCCGGAGATTTAGGGACCGTTGCACCAAGGCGAAGACCACGTGCTGGTCTTCTCTACGCCACGTAAGCCCTGACAGTTACTTGGATTGGGCCTTACAATCCAGCCCAGTGCAAGTAACCGTTGGCCCCACGCTGGGGGCTCTCTATAAATACCCTCTCATTTGAGAGGGTCGGGTTACAATACATTCTAACTCTCACACCTGTTCTTCTGTACTTGCCTTTCTCTGACCGTTATCTTACTTGAGCGTCGGAGTACCTTGCGAGTACACCCCCCGGTCGTCTTTCAACATCACCGGAGCTGAAGTCCATACGACGTTGCTGGCCACTGAATAACTATCTGATCAGGTACGATAAGTGACGCCGTCTGTGGGAACTCTTGCTTCCCCGTTTTTCCTTCAACGATAAACTAAAGCAATCCTTTCGTTCATCACCAGCATGGCCAACAACCCGTCTGCGAACAAAGCTCTAGACACCGTCCTCGCGTAACTCGAGAACAGAAACCACGGCGAGGACGTTGCTGCCCTCAACGTCGAGCAAGGCGACGTGAGAGACGGGTAAACCGCCTCCCCCGACTCCCAAGACACGGCTTACGACACCGCCCGGCAGGACGACCAACAAGCCGTCTTTCAGCCAGTTGCTCCTCTGCCTAATGCGGATTCGAGCACCGTGGCCATATTTGCCTTGGTCAATCAGACCAACCAGCTGATCGCGCACCAAAATCTCAGAATTGAAGCACTCGAGCGAGGGCGGGCACGGAGATCTTCCCCGTGAAGACATCGCCGTCCACCTTCGCCTCGCCGTTCTCCTTCCCCACGAAGGACTCATTCAGAAGAATCTCAAACCCCCTCGCCGGTGCGCGAGGGCCGTCGGCCACGTCTCGAACGCCCCCAGCCGGCGATCTCCCAGAAGCGCCATCGTTCCCTGCCTCGAAAGGAACCTAGGCCCTCCTCAACTATCAAGAAGACCAAGACCACCGAGGAAAGGGCGAGGAAACGTTCAAGGAATTCCCCTCCACGACAAGGACCTGGTCGACATCACCGATCCCCTTCAAGGTCCCCAGCCGGAAGCGACGACGACGACCAGAGGACCCCCTATCATGGGAGATCATGGATGCCCCAATTCCTGCGGGCATGGAGAAACCCCCACCACTGGGAAGCTACGACGGCCTGGCCGACCCAGACGATCACGTCGAAAGTTTCGAAGCCATGCTCGACTTCAGAAACGTCAGGGGGGCCATTAAGTGCAGGCTTTTCCCCACGACCTTACAGAAGGGCGCCATAACTTGGTACAAAGGTCTGGCACCCGGTTCGATCACATCCTGGAAGTAGTTAAGGCAACGCTTCACCAAGCACTTCACAGCATCTCGTCGGCACCCAAAGACGGAGGCCGCCCTAGAGAGCATCTTCCAGGGGAAGAACGAATCTCTCAGGAACTACATTGAGAGATTTAACAGGGAAGCTGTCGAGGTTCATACGACCGACGACATGAAGAAGTATTTAATCATCCACGGACTATGTTTTGGATCTGATTTTTCCAAGTCCGTGGGCCTCGGCAGACCTCCTCCAACGAGCTCAGTCGTACATCGAGCTCGAGGAGTCAGAGGCAGCACAGATCACCCTTGAGTCGAGGCACAAGGAAGGCCCCCACAGCCACAAAGAAGACTCTCCTCCCCGACGCGGGGGAGAAAGGAAGAAGGAAGGCCGCCCCAGGGACTCCCGCGAACAGAAAGGACCAGCTGGCCTGTTCACGGAGTACACGCCGCTTAACGCTCCCCGCTCGCGAATCTTCTCTGAGTGCTCCAACTCGGAATTTCTAAAAGGAGGCATCCACTTTTCGAAGCCGACTCCCCCCAAATCAAACATGGACAAGTCCAAGTACTGCAGGTTCCACCGGAGCCACGGACATGTCACAGAAGACTGCATCCATCTCAAAGATGCAATTGAGATCCTGATCAAGGAAGAACACTTAAAGAAGTACGCCCAGAAGAATGATGCTCCTCGTCCCAGTTCCCAGGAAGCCCAAAACGTCGAGGAGACGACAACTCCTCCTGACAAGAGTCGGCTCCAGGTCGCCCTCAGCGTCACTCGACCCGAAGACTTTTTCGTCCCCGGAGACATTGAGGGCCAGGAAGCAGTTCGCGACATGTGGGCGAACTTCCCCCACGAGGAGCCCATCGCTGCCCATAGCATATGGGAAGGCTTCCCTAAGACAATGGTCATCTCCGGGGTGGTTACGAGAAGTTATCTGTCGGGTCGATCAAGCAGAAATTTGACGAACTGGAGTCCGCAACGTCAGCGAATACCACAACTCTCAAGAAGGTGCAAGGGAAATCAAACCCTATCACCTTCTACCTCGAAGAGCTTCCCGGCGGAGCGCCCAACGCCACTATCCCCCTCCTGGTCAGGGCACAGATGGCGAATTTTAATGTTCGAAGGATCCTTGTCGACCAGGGCAGCTCGATCGATATCATGTACGCTTATCTGTTCAGTACTTTCCAGCTCGATGAGAGACATCTGACCCCGTACGTCGGTTCAGATCTGCAGGGGTTCAACGGCACCACCACCAGACCATGGGGCTACGTTGAGTTGATGGTCACATTCGGGGCCGAAGACACTGCCCGACAAGTGAAGACCCGTTTCCTAGTGGTCGAATGTCCATCCCTCTACAACTGCATCCTCGGGAGGACCACCCTGGCCAAACTTACAGCGGTGCCATCAACGGTCCACCTCAAGATGAAGTACTACACGGCCAGGGGACAGGTAGTTACGATGCACGGGGACATAGACGCGGCCAGGAGGTGCTTCGACATTGCCATCAAAGGCATGAGTTCCATCGGCACCATGCCCAAGACCAGAGCAAAGTCATCCCCGGACACCGAACAGAGGCCTCTCCCGCGCGTCAATGCGGTCGACCTCGACAGTAGGTTCCTTGGCGAACCCGATGAAGAGGGGCAGAAGACCTCGACCTCCAGGCAGAAAACAACAGGTAGCCTCTCTACCCAATGCGCCCCATCCCTGACGGAGACTTCAAGCTCATCGCCCTCGAGGACGATCCAGACCGTAACGTGAAGATTGGCACCGGACTCCCCGACTTGGCTAAGAAGCAGCTGAAGACATGCCTCCGGGAGAACGCTGACCTATTCGCGTGGAGCGCCTCTGAAATTCCTGGCCTCGACCCCGAGGTGGCTTACCATCAGCTCGCAGTAGATTCAGCCGCTAGGGCCATAGTTCAACGTAGGCGTAGGCAGTCTCCCGAAAAATGGAGGCTGCTGAAAAAGCTGTAAAAGACCTCCTAGAGGCGAATTTTATTTCGGAGGCCAGGAACACGAGCTGGCTGTCCAACGTTGTACTTGTCAAAAAGAATAATGGAAAATGGAGGATGTGTGTTGATTATACCGACTTTAACCTGGCTTTCCCGAAAGACTGTTATTCTTTTCCTAACATCGACCAGTTGGTCGACAATTCTGCAGGTTACAAGCTATTGTCCTTCATGGACGCCTACTCGGGGTACAACCAAATCCCCATGGATAAGGCCGACAAACAGCACACGGCCTTCATAACCGAGTCAGGCAATTACTACTACAACGTAATGCCCTTCGGACTCAAGAACACCGGCGCAACCTACCAACGGATGATGAACAAGGTTTTCCGGGGAGAAATCGGCGACATACTCGAGTTCTACATGGATGACATGATCGTTAAGTCCGAAGAAGAAGTCGACCACGCCACGCACCTCAAGAAGGTGTTCGACACAGCGAGAAGATGTCGTATGAGGTTCAATCCCGATAAATGCACCTTCGGCGTCCGGGCAGGTAAGTTCGTCGGCTTCTACCTCACGGAGCGAGGAATCGAGGCCAACCCCGACAAGTGTAGGGCTTTCTCCGAGATCCCAACTCCGAACTCGAAGAAGTCAATACAGTCACTGAACGGGATACTCACCGCCCTCTCCCGCTTCGTCGCCAAGTCTGCGCAATACGCACTCCCATTTTTCAAACTTCTTCGACAAAAAGCGACGTTTGAATGAAGCGAGGAGTGTGAGCAGGCGCTCCTCCACCTAAAACAAGTCCTATCGCAACCCCCGATCCTCTCACGGCCTGAGAACGGGGAGACACTGTTCTTGTATCTCGCAATCACGAGTGAAGCAGTCAGCGCTGTCCTCATTCGGGAAACCCTGGACGGACAGAAACCGATTTACTTCAAGAGCAATGCCCTCCAAGGCCCCGAGCTCAGGTATCAGCAGATAGAGAAAGTCGCCCTGGCCCTCGTCACTGCGGCCAGGAGGCTACGCCATTACTTCCTAGCCCACACTGTCGTCGTATGGACTGAACAGCCTATAGGGTAACTCCTTGGACGACCAGATATGGCGGGGAGGATGCTCAGGTGGTCGCTCGAACTCGCCGAGTTTGACATCCAATACGAGGGAAGGAAAGCCCTGAAGGCTCAGGTATTGGCCGACTTTGTGGCAGAGATGACCGTCCCAGAACCTTCGACCAACGGATCCCAAAAATGGACGATCTATGTCGACGGAGCGTCCAGCCCGAAGGGAAGCGGGGCGGGCATTATCCTCGAAAATGAGGAAGGCATCCTGATCGAGGTATCCCTCGAACTATCCTTCCCGACGTTGAACAACCAAGCAGAGTACGAGGCTTTCCTCGCCGGGCTTCTGCTGGCCGAGGACCTCGGCGCCAAGGAGGTCAAAATCTTCATCGACTCCCAGCTCATGGCCTCGCAGGTCCGAGGAGAGTACCAGGCCAAGAACGACAGCCTCATCGAATACTTAACCTTGGTGAAAGAAAAGATGAAAAAATTCACCTCCTTGGAAGTAACCCACATCCCCCGCGAGCACAATACCCGAGCAGATGTCTTGTCCAAATTGGCAAGCACAAAGAAGAAGGGCGGAAACAAATTTGTCATACAAGAAGTGCTTTCCCGCCCAAGCATCGACAAACCCGTTCCGGCGATGGATGTGAATGCCATTGGGGACAATAATTGTTGGATGACCCCGATATACGAGTACCTCACGACGGGCAGACTGCCCGAAGATCCCAAGGAAACAGGGATGGCCAAGCGGCGGGCGTGCTCATACACGATAGTCGAGGATAAGCTATACCGGCGAGGGTTTTCTATCCCCCTCCTCAGGTGCGTCGAGGAGACCAAGGTCCCCGGCATACTCCAGGAAATCCATGAGGGAATCAATACACAACACCTCGGCGGGCGATCGTTAGCCCGTAAGGCACTTCGAGCAGGGTATTACTGGCCCACCATGCAACATGACGCCAAGGAACACGTCAAGAAGTGCGATAGATGCCAGCGGAATGGGGACATGCACCTCGCGCCCCCTAACGAGCTCAAAACATTGTCCTCCCCGTGGTCGTTCGCGTGGTGGGGAATGGATATCCTCGGACCCTTCGTCGTGGGATCGTATCAGAACAAGTACCTCATTGTCGGGGTGGATTATTTTACGAAATGGATCGAGGCAGAAGCATTGGCCAAAATCACGGCCTTCAACATACTACGTTTCTACAAGAGGAACATCCTCGCCCGATTCGGCGTGCCCTAAGCTATTGTCACCGACAACAGAACACAGTTCACCGACAGGAACTTCCAAGACTTCGTCACCAAACTAGGCACAAAGCAACACTTCACGTCGGTCGAGCACCTGCAAACGAATGGGCAGGCTGAGGCTGCAAATAGAGTAATCCTCCGAGGATTGAAACGTCGATTAGGCGACGCTAAACAACGGTGGGTCGAGGAGCTACACAACGTCTTCTGGGTCTACCGAACAACCCCACATTCCACGACCAGGGATACCCCCTTTCATCTGACCTACAGAATGGAAGCGGTGATCCCCGTGGAGATAAGGGAGCCCTTGAGGAGGACGGAAGCCCCCCTCGTCAGAGACGCAAACAACAAAGCCCTGAGGGAAGAACTCGATTTTATCGAGGAGACACGTTCGGGCGCTTCACTCCGAGAAGCTTCACTTAAACAAAAGATAACTTTACGTTATAACGACAAAGTTATCAAGCGTGATTTTCAGGTAGACACCCTCGTCCTACAAAGGAACCAGAAAAATTCGCGAGAAGGTAAACTCGCCGCGACCTGGGAGGGCCCGTACCGCGTGCGCGCGAAAATGGGGACAGGAGTCTACTTCCTTGAAAATCTGCACGGGGAAGAACTCGCTCGATCATGGAACGATGAGAAGCTTAAACAGTACTACAGTTAAGTACTTCCCGCGACACACTAGCATCACCGTTACGGGGACGTACTAAGGTACAAGCGCGACACCCTTATATAAAACACGATGATCAAGGGCGGCGTTGCGTGTGTGTGACCGCTTTGATTCGACGAGGACACCTTGATCGAGCGCCTTCGTCGTCGTACCAATTAGGCAGAACACCTAGCTCGCGATGGGACGTTCACTCCACGAAGCTAAGACCTCGACCGAGCTCTTAGCCTCGGTGAAGGTCGGAATACACTTCCGGCCACTCGACCAGCTCTCCACGCAGTCGAGGAATATCAAAGTCGAGAAAGCCCCAAAATCCCTATAACTTAGACAAAAGCAAACAAAGTATAGCAAATACAATAACATCACACACGTACAAACATCGCACGCGCAGATACGCTAAAATCAATGCATTAACCGGGCATAAACCCATCGTACAAATATTACAAAGTATCAAAAAACCCTCGGCTCGCAGGCCGGGCAACGATCATCACAAATGACACGCAGGCTAAACAAAAGACCAAAAAAGCAGTGGCACGCAGGCCGAACAAGCAAAGGAACTAAACACCGATCTCCGCCTCGAGCCGGTCAGCGTTCTCCCCGTCCTCCTCCTCTGGCAGGTCCAACTTACCATCGACCACACGAAGAAACGGGTTAATTATGTCGAGCGCAAGCGGGACACCTGGATTTTCGGCTTCGACCTGCTCCACAGCATTTTTGAAACCTATCTCAAGAGCCTCCAAACTGTCTTGCTGAAGCTCCTGAATCTTAGCGATCAAATCCGCACGGCTGGAAAAACCTTTTTCCTCGACCGACTCGTTTTTTGCAGGGCGGGCAGCATCTTCCAACTTAGCAATTCTGGTTCGAAGGCGGTCCCGCTCCTCTTAAGCCACCTTCAGCGCATTATTGGCCTGGTTCAGCTCGTCGCGGACACGGGCATGTTCCTCGCACTTGGTCTGGGCCTCTCGCAAGTCAACCTCAATTTTTTCCTTCTCCTTCTCAAGGGCAGTGTATTCATCTTTTATCTTCTGCAGTTCAGAGGCAGAGGGGGTCCCTTCGCTTAATATCAAGGTCGTCTCAAAGACTCGAATCATCGCTGCCAGGTCCTTGACAAGCGCCTCTTTCCTGGCCGCTCCATCCATTTCCAGAACTGCATTCACCTCGGCCGCAGTGACGACGGGAGGGCTTCCCCCGAAGAAGTTCCGCTGAAGATGGCAGGCGGACAGAAGAAACTTCCCCGTGGTGGCGGGCTCCTCGAGGTCCACGAGGACGGGTCCCTCAGTCCTCGCCCTTTTGGCAGGGGTGCGCTCCGGAGGGGGAGACTGGCTGCAATGTGGGGAAGACGAGCTGCTCGTCGTTCCGATCGGCACCGCTGTCTGGATAACGTCTAGAACCCGGCCCTTAGCTCGTTTGGGAACTCCCTCAGCAGCCAGCTTCATGATGCGCTCGGTGGCGTTCGACATTTGAGCTACAAGGGAAAACATGACACAAGTTAGCACAAGGAAACAATACTAAGTGCACACACGAACAGAACAATTGGTTCCTACCTAAAAACCTCTTGGCCTCATCGGGGGACTTGCACTCAAGGAGAGCCTTGGTGTTTATATAACGGGCCTCGGTCTTAACCCTTCCCAGGGAGTCGAGGATAGACTTTCCATCCCTGGTTATACACACCGCCCGACTGAAGCCGGCGACGTACGCGACCAACTTTGCATACGCTTCTTTGTCCTCCTCCGACAGCTCGCCAGGTTTCACGAGGTATTCGTCTGTACCAAGCGCGAAGTGCGCATCCTCCCACTCCAGGGGACACTTGGACACAAACCTCTCCTCCCCGGAACTGTCGGTCACGATGTCATAAAGCGTGCCCACAGCATCGTACGTCGCGAGCATGACATAGTATAACCTATCTTTGAAATTCCTAATCGAATCCGAGTACGCTTTGAACAGGTTCCTCGGCTGTTTGAAGGAGACCCAACTATGTCGCCCCTGGTCCGTTGAACGTTGGAAGTGGAAGACGCAGAAAAAGAGCGTGAGGGTGGTCCCGACATTGAGGTAGTCGCACACAATCTCGAATGCCCGCATGAAGGCGAGCGCATTAGGGTGGAGCTGAGACGGCGCCAGGTGCATCCGGTTGAACACCCTCACCTGAAAGCTGTTGAAGGGGAGACGAATACCGGCCTCTTTAAAGGCAAACTCCTACATGGGAAACCTTAACCCACAGTAATTCGAGCAGATACGGTGGTGTGCCCGAGGCTAAAAAACTGTCCACTTCGCCTGCTCGCCCTCAGGGAAGTCCTCGACGAAGAGGAAAGCGTCCGTGTCGTCAGCAGCGAAACGTGATTTTATGCGTAGAGGCTCCTTGCGGCCCATTCGACGGTCGAATGCATGAGCTTCTCCCCAGGGATCTGCGCGGGTCAGTCCACGTCGGGTTCATTGTCTATCTGCATAATCCCTGGAAGCCTCACGACCATTTTTTACCTGAAAAGCAGAGGAAATAGGTGAATTCGTTGGCCACGACCAAATCCACCCTTCCACCGCCGATCAAGTGAAAGGGCAGCGAGAGCACTGGAGATGCTCGGGACACGGCGAACTACCCGAGATCGTTACCCCCGGACCTTCTTCAGGTCTCTGATCCTCTCACCTCTCTTCCCCAGGACACTCATCGCATATCCTTGGGATATTCATCGCATATCCTCGGGATATTCATCGGGTCCTCGGGATATTCATCCCAATCCTCGGTAGTTGAGAGTGGACCGGAATAGCAAAAACAGCGGCGGTGGTGTACGACGGTGGAGCAGCGGCGGTGAATAGAAGAGAAATCCGGAGCGAAAAAGGTGGGAA
The DNA here is from genome assembly GCA_022829125.1 of Lathyrus tuberosus. NCBI lineage: Eukaryota > Viridiplantae > Streptophyta > Magnoliopsida > Fabales > Fabaceae > Lathyrus > Lathyrus tuberosus. Next base: position 12,179,331 of record JALAZF010000102.1, read on the forward strand.
CGTGGAAATGGCACGAACTCAACCCTTTTATAGGCCCCTCACAGGACTTGAGGAGTCCCTAGGCTTTTGAGTGCCCTAGGCCTAGCCGCCCCTAGGCATTAATGACAGACGACACGTGGCACACGCGTTCCCATGTTTACCTCTTCACCTGCCTTGCTCCTCGACCTCCCAACCGCCCGTCTTCCACGCGTCACCACCCTCGCGAGTCGAGCAGAGCCTCAGATACCTACCCGCTTAAAATCCCGTGCTCGTGGCCTCTTCGCTGCATTTAGCTCGAAGACACTTCATCATCGCCACCCGTACGGCAGAAGGTACCGAGGGAATTCGAACGACGAGACTTGCGTCGAGCCAATCAAAAAGACATTACTACGACATCTCGGAGCAACGACTTGGGGGGCTCCTGTTCCAGACTGGGCCGCGGTCTGTCCAACCGTCGAGCAGGCCCAATTCAGTAATGGGTTGGCCCATCATGATCCTTCCAATGGCCAGTGCCGAGCACAGCTTCGCAGGGACGAGGACCCCGCGTGTCCTCCCCTCGCTAGCCACCTAGCAAACACCTATGTCGGGCACAAGCTTATAGTCGGGGAGAACCTCGCTATCCTCGACCTCTACGTGCTTCTCCCTGCAAGGACACGTTCTTTTGTAACTCCCCACTTCCGAAGGAATCGGTCTGCCCTACTTCTGGAGATTTAGGGACCGTTGCACCAGGGCGAAGACCACGTGCTGGTCTTCACTATGTCACGTAAACCCTGGCAGTTACTTGGATTGGGTCTTGCAATCCAGCCCAGTGCAAGTAACCGTTGGCCCCGCGCTGGGGGCTCTCTATAAATACCCTCTCATTTGAGAGGGTCAGGTTACAATACATTCTAACTCTCACACCTATTCTTCTGTACTTGCCTTTCTTTGACCGTTATCTTACTTGAGCGTCGGAGTACCTTGCAGGTACACCCCCCCCCCCCCCCCCCCCGGCCGTCTTTCAACATCACCGGAGCTGAAGTCCATACGACGTTGTTGGCCACTGAATAACTGTCTGATCCAGGTACGATCATATACATATATATATATATATATATATATATATATATATATATATATATATATATTTACCTTCTTATTATATTTTAAAAACAAAAGAGTATCCTTATGCTAATAGTATCCTAATAGTTAAAATAAAAGGAGAATACCTATGTTTAAATTGATAATGGTTGGTTTGTCCTTGTTGGCAAGTAGAGAAGCCTCTAGTTCAACACAATCAATTTCACCAGATATCAAAGAGCCAATCTTCACACATTGCATTCTATACATTCTAGCTATTTTGAATATTGAATAATGTGAATCTTCAGATGTATATAGGATTCCATCTGGAAGTTTCTCTCTCCTGTATTCAAATATATAAATCAGAACCTACTAAAATATATTTCCTATTTGTTTTAGCAAGTCGTGGATTGAAAAACTAACCCTACTAAAATTCCATGAAGATTGCCTTCGGTTCCACTAGAAGTAACATCCCAAGTACTCATTCTTTTCTATTTCCCATAGTTTACCAAACCAATCAAGCACACTAACTTCAAATTTCATTGAATTTAGAGAGAAACTGCTTCCAAGAAATGGATCTCCAGCATTGTTCAAGTGAAATTGAAACAATGGTGCTAATGCGTCATAGTTGAAGTCTTGGTTCGTAGGGTACCCTTCAACATATAGAAACAATATATTTTGTGTTATGATATTAAATAAGTAAACACTATCTTAACATAGAAAAATGAAGCACCTACCTATGTTACGCAAGCTGTAGTTGGTTATAGTCTGTGCATAGCTTGAAATGAGTGCATCCAAATGAGTATCTGTTTCACCAATGCACTGAGTGATAGCAAATCTATTACTGTTGTTTTCATCAACATTTTCATGTCTTTCTTCTTCTCTTGAGAGCTTATTAGCATCATCAATGAAAGTCACTGCCATGTTGTTTCCTTCTACACTCTCCATTATATGTTTGCAGATGTCGTAAGAAAGGGAGAACAAGGGAAGGGATGAGATTTAGAGTTTGAGGATAAGGCAGAAGTCTTGGAGAGATTCAAAAGTGCATATGTAGGAAGAGTGTTGGAACCTAGTATGACTTTCAACATTCAGAGATTCTTTCACTCTGAAGGTTATTTCGGGGTTAAGGTTACTCCATTGGGAGCAAACCTCTGTCTTATGGAGGAAAACGATTCAAGAGAAGTGGAGGAGTTGTTAAATAGTGCAAAGTCTTGGTTAGATCAGTGGTTCAGTGAAGTCAAGAAATGGGAGTGCAGCGACGTAGACCCTGAGAGATTAACGTGGGACAAAATCTATGGTGTTCCATGCCATGCATGGTCTGTCAGTTTTTTCGGGTTCTTGGCATCTAAGGTAAGGAAATACGTAAGTTGCGAAGAAGACTCTTTGAATTTTTCCAGAAAGGACGTGGCAAGCGTGATGATCAAAACCACATATGGGAAGACGATTGATGAAGTTCTGAAAGTTGCCATTAAAGGTCACATATTTAGAGTTAGGATGGTGGAAGAGACTAAGGTTTCAGAAGCCCTCCAATTTCTAAACACGAGGTTTTGTCCTCGGAGTCAGATTTAGAGGAATCTATTGATTCGTTGAATAAGGACTGTTCCCGTTGGTAGAGTTCAGGGGAGGAGAACAGAGGAGGAGAGAAAGAAGAAGATGAAGCAGAAGTTGGTGACAGACATGTCTTTGCTACGAGCATACCTAAGTCTAAGGGGGTAGTGGTAAGGACACTTTTTCCTATTCTGGATCCTATAATAGTGTGTCAGACAGAAACCCCAATAAGTTAAGTGAAGGGCTCGAGGCTCTAACATTGAGGTATCAGAAAGGTATTGATGGCAAAGAGCAAAAAGGGGATGAGAAGTCAACATCAGTATTTATTAAGGAAGGTACTAAAGGTGAGACAAACGAAAGGACTGAGAAGAAAGAGCGCTTAATTAACTTATCTTCTAAGTCAACTGGTAGAGGGTTGTCTTTTGATGGTCAGTTGAAGGCCGAAGTTCTTTCTAAGGCCCAAAAGACTGTGTCTGGTGTTGGAGTAAGTTGACCATCCAAAGCCCATTTCAGGGTTAACGAGTTGACACCTTTAGTGGCTGAATCCTCTAGTGTGGGGAAGGTTATGTATGTTGGGCTTGCTTCTGTAATCCCTTCAGTGGATTTGATCGATAAGAGGAAGGTTTCAAGGTTGATACACAATGAAGAAATTTCAGAAGATCCAATAGAAGAGTTCCAAGTCACTTCTGAGCAAGGAGGCGGTGAGAGGAGGGGTGGTCATGAAGAAGGCAGGGAAGATGAAAAACTGTTATCTAGATGTCACTCGGTCACTGATTCAGAGGTGATGGAGGGGAATAAGATATTCTGGGAGAAGCTTGATAGTAATGTTTCCAATAGAGTCAGGGAGATGTTGGTAACTCTGGGGGTAAGCGAAGGTAAAGAAGGTTACGACTTAGAGAAAGGAGTGAGTATTTTGGAAAGGAGAGATGAAGAAGGAAAGGGAAAGAGGGTGGCTAACTCTGGTGATTTTGTCATTGACTTCCAAGACAACCCTGTGTTAACTAAGGCAGGTGCTTCTTCGTTCGTAACTCTGGTGGCTAAAAAGAAGAATCCTCAAGATCTTAGGAGCTATAAACTAATCTGCGTTGTCAACTGCTATCAAAAAATCCTGTCTAAGCTGCTTGTAGGGAGATTGAGAAAAGTTGTTAGCTCCCTGGTGTCACCGGAACAACGTCCTTTGTGCAGGGTAGATGCATTTTTGATGGAGTCATGGTTGCAAACGAGGTCCTGGACTTAGCTAAACGAAGAAATAGGAGTTGTATGTTGCTTAAGTTGGACTTTGAGATGGCCTATTGTCGCTCCCGGGATTTTCATCCTAGTACAAACGCGAAAGTGGCACCGAAACAGAGTCGCCAGCAATGTGTATTTATCCCGAGAGGGAAAGGAAACACCGCGTAAACCTGAAGGGAAGGAGAAAAGCATGGTCTTACGACCAAGAGAACTGGATTCGGGAGTCGGTTACGCGAGAGGAAGGTATTAGCACCCCCTCGCGTCCATCGTACCCGATGGGATCCACGCTTGCTTGTCTCGATCAAAGGGTGATAGAAAAGGATACTGGAAGAGGAACTGAAAGAAAGAAAGGAAAAGGAACAAGAAACAAATGTAGGGAAAATAAAAGAAGTGCTCGAATGGGCCCTACCCCACTGCCTACGTATCTCATCGGGAGCATGAGAATCAGAGCGACGTAGTTCCCCTAACTAGGGATAGATTGTTTGTATTTTTTAGGGAACGGCTGACGTTCTAGCTCAGGTGTTGCAGGCTCGCTGGTCCGAGTGCGTTACCATCTTGCAAGATAACGAGTAGGAAGCACGTTCGTACATCGAGAATGAGTGAGATGAGAAAAGAACTCCCGAAGGAAAGACGTAATTGTTTGTTTTTGTCTTTTAGAAATTTTTTCCATTTATTTGCATATGACAGTGTATCTGAATCTTAGTCATTGGAATGTGTACATTCTCACATTCCAAGATGGAATGAGCAAGAAGACACACTAAGAGCGAAGAAGACCCCCACACTTAGTTCCAATCGTCAAGGTTCAAACACACTAGCATACTTGTGTTTATTAAGTGTTTTTGTTGATTAAGAAATGAAGAAGTGTTTTTTATTATTTGTACCTTCAACAAGCATTGCATTCAAGTCCCTCATACAAGATCGAATGTTTAACACATTGACCCAAGATGGGCTATAATGCTATACATTCTAAGATTATAAGAGAAAACCCCTTTATAATCTTTTCTTTATATGAAAGGCCTAAATGCAATAAATGCTTACCTTTATTAGATGTTTTGGATTTTCTTTAAGAGATGAGAAGAGAGACTCAAGAGAGGAGAAAAGGTAAAACCTATGTGGACTAAGACTCAATCCTAATTGAAGATTAAAGGGAGTGATCCTAATGGTTTGTGAGGTTTCAACCTAAAGTCTAAAGAAAGAATGAATTAAACAATTCACTTCTAAAGTAGAAGATGAATTGTAATTCACAAAGGGAAAGTGATGGGTTATTAAAAGAAAGCACATAAGTGCTTAACAAAACACAAAATGGAATTGTAAAAGAGATGAAAGGAAAGAAATTTGAATGTGGATTCCTTATCCACACTCAATTGCAACTTACCAAAGCCCCTACATGGTTAGTAAACATGTATACAAGTATAGGAAGCAAAAAACATTTAATGCACCATAAAACTCAAAAGAATTAGATGAGACATCAAATCCTATAACCACAACCAGAATGTTCATCATATGGAAAACAAATGATTATTATCATGCAAGTCCAAGTGGATAGGCAACAAACATCATCCATGGCATTAGAACATGCTACCATAAGAAAAGGGAGAATGAAAGATGAAAGGAAAAAGAAGAAATGTGCATAAATGGAACATGTAATCCATGGATCATAATTGAAATGAAATGAAAAATGATTCACAAACATCTCACAAGTATTCATGCATGACACATCAAAACATTTAAGAAGTGATAGAAGAAGTAGAATTGAAATGGAAGTTCCAAACAAAGGAAAGTGCAAACACAACATGTTAAAGGTGCACAAGGTTCAAATGATAACCAACATGCAAAGATGACATATGATATGTATCAATGACCTATAATGTCAAGAGTGTAGTTCACAAAATAGGCAAATGATCATGCAAGTATGTACAAAAGAAAACATGTAAACATGCACAAAAGATTACAATGATGTGACATGTTATAATGCTTTAAATGAAATGCATCAAACAAAAATCAAATGGCCTTAGGAAAATTAAGCAAGCATGGTTTAAAGATACACAGGTCAGAAGTGAATCATATACCAAAGTAGCATACAAGAAATCAAGGCAAAATGATGTCAAACAATGCATTTAGGTCAAATAGACATATCATACAAAGTAGCACAAAAATGAACACCAAACATGCCATAACCTAACCTAAAAAATCAAATAAAAAACACTTAACATACCTCAAGATGATAATGACTCAATGCAAAAAGAAGAGCATCAAAACAATTTTTAATGATCAAGAACAAAATTAAACAAGATCATGAACCACATTAAGAATGCACACCAAAGAAATTCAAAGAAAATTATGGAGCAGGGGTAAAAAGGTCATAAAATCAGAAAATAAAATCACCAAAAATTTTCTAAATGTTTTAATGATGCTCATGAATTTTTGTGGAATTTTATAATGCCATTTGGTATTTTTAAAAATTAAAAAGCAAACGTGTAAAATAAAAAATGAAATGCAAAATGAATGGGGGTGCATGCATAGTAATTATTCAGTTCAAAATCATTGGGCCTTAAGATGCAAGGGTGTGAATAGCAATTTGGTCTAGGTCCATCAAACGCGTGGAACATAATAACTAGCATGGAGTTTCAGTCAAAGCAAGTCAAAGCAAGGAAAACCCTTGGATCAGGTCAAGTCAACAGCCAAGTCAAAGTATACAAGATCAACACACACGCGTGAGGGAACGCATTAGTTAGCATGCACCGCGCCACAAAACATTTAAATGAAAATCAGAAAAAAATCACGTGAGGAGCACACTCTTTTTAATGTGCTGGCATGTTTGGGAACGCACGATCATGAACAATCAACGGACAAGATTAAAACTGGAAGAAAACCCTAGCTTTCAAGACTACCGGCCGGAGAGGGACTTCCGGTCACCTTCTCCGGCGAATCACCACCGTCTGCAACTTAAATCTTCTCAGAATTTCGCAAGCAATGTACCAAAATGAAGAGGAAGTAACACTCATCATGAATTTACCAACGAAATCACCAAACCATTCACATACAGCAAGAAACAAGCATGAACATGTTGCCCTAAATTTTTGGATCTAAGCTTCTAAGAAGCTCTATCAACTAGCCGGAGTTCAAATGCTTCTATTAAGCTCAAATCATCATGAAAACAATAAAATAAACAAGTAAACGTGAGAGAAGAGTTTGTAAGCTTCGGAACCTGATCTTGCAGTTCTTGTAGAGTCTGAGAAAACCAGAGGAAATGCTTGCTTCTTCCTTAAGCTTCACTTGGCCAAATAAAGGCTTTGATGAAGATGATGATTCAGTGGAGAAGAAATGAGATCCAAGCTCCAAAATCAGTTGCTCTTTGGTGAAGTTGAGAGAGAATCATAGAAGATTTAGGAGGAGGATGAACAATGTGAACTCAAAGATTCCTTGCAATGGTGACGTTGAGAGTAGAGCAGAGAGAGTTTTTGGAGAGAATGTGGAAAAATGAAGCTCAAAATGAAATTAGAGAGTGAGGTTTGGTTTTATAGTAAACTCTAACCATGGTTTAATGAGTGAGTTAACTGAGTTATGTGGAGTTAAGTGAGTCATCCCTAACTAACTGAGTCAAGTTAGTTAGGGAGAGCCATGATATGGTGTGGCTGGTTCATAATGTGTTACCATGTTCTTGCTGCTAAACTTCTATAGCAAGCTTCCAACCTTTCCCTTTTCATGTATGACTCGAGCAAGTGTGTAAAGAGTGCAGGCATGTGTTGGTCTCAATGAGGAAGCAAACATACAACTTCTGTCATGTATTTGATGTGTGCTTGAACCAAAATTATGCAGCAAGTCATCATTGTAACAGTGGGTGTTTGAGAATGGAATTCTCCATGTTCATGGCATGAAACTGTATGGTTTTGGAATCAATGAAAAGAGGGATCATAATAGAACAACTTTGGTATGAAAAATGAGTTGACATAATGCTTGGGAAAGGTTGAAAAATGACTTGAAACACAAAGGTTTGGAAACTAGTTATGGACGAGGAAATGAGGTTGGTTGGCAAGGTGTGCATGGCATGGATTTTCAGCAAGATCATCACAACTTGGACTCAACATAACTTCTTGACCTTTGATCAAATGAAAAAAACATGAACACCAATCTTAAAGATCTCATATAGAGGAACAACTTTCATGTTGAAAGATTTTTCATTTGAGGCCTCTAACCATGAGTAATTGATCTAAACATTTGGCCTACCATGTGTTTGTGAAAATGACACGCGCGTGACCTGAAAATTGACCAAGCTGACTTGCATTTTGCCCTAGTTTTCCCCAACTTTGATCATCCATATCTCACTCAATTTTTATCCAATGGAGATGTTCTACACATGTATTTGAAGCTTGAAACAAGATCTTTTGTTATGGACGAGTGGAATTTTCATTTGATGCCCCAATTTTAAATGGCCTTGGCTCAAACTCTGATGCAAAATGGTCAAAACTTGCTATATTTAGTAACCCTTCTTCATCCAAAAATGGCAACTTTCCACATCTTGATTTTTTCATGATTCCTTTGGAGTTTCTTGACCAAATTTTGTACATTGGACATATGTAACGTGAATTTCATGATTTTGGGCTCAAAAATTCAAGAGTTGACTTTTTCTTCTGATTATTTGACTTGGCCCCAAATTTCCTGATTTTTGATCTTTTTTCCAATTGAACCACTTCTTAAACCAATTGAGAGGTAATTTTCCATACACATACACTTAAGAACATGTAGAATACCATGACATCAAGTTTTGTCCAAAAAATCAAAGATTCCCTGATTTAATGGGAAACCCTAGTTTTGGTGCCCACCTCCTAGGAGAAAAATGTGCAGTCCTCAATTTCAAATTCCTCAGAGTATGTTGTGTATCCTCTTAAAGGCTGATGATATATGCCATTTGAGGATGATTTTGGATCAATGAGCTATCTCTTTTGAGGGTTTTCCTTCAGTTTTTTGAACCTCTTGCATAGTGAAAGATGTAGTGCTTCAATCTCCTATTGAATCTCACTTTCTTGAGGTGTTGGATGGTCAATTGAGATAATATGATACATGAAAGACTTCTTGGCTTGCCTTGAGGCAACTTGACTGACCTTTTTGTGCTTTGAATGATCCCTTGATTGTCCACCTTCCACCTGATCACATGCCCTGATGGTAAGAAGGATGCTATGCTTCATTTTTCTATGTTAAATGCAATGCAATGCTAATGAGATGGATATGATATTGTAAATGATAATGCTATGCTATGATGACAAAGAGGGAGAGCAAATTTTGGGGTATTACAGCTGCCCCTATTCAAGCGTTGTAGACCTGAATGCCTGGAAGCAATTGCTTTCGGACTTTCAAGGTATATAGCGATTGAATACCAAATATAACCAAAAATTTGCTCTGGATGATGAGGAAAAAACTCCCCCGCCATTGCTGGATTGAATCTTCAATGAAACATTGTCGGAGAAATCTGTCTTTTGAACGACACCAGACGACTACTGGCTCGCCGCATTACTGGTAAACTTTAACAATGTCTTTTATGCAATTCTAGACGACTACTGGCCTGCCACGCTACTGGTGGACTTTGATAACGTCTTTTGTACAATGCCAGACGACTACTGGCTTGCCACACTACTGGTGGACTTTGCAGCTTCGTGCCACCCGAAGACGGACTTTTGCCAATCCACTGTTGGACTTTTAGAATTCGCCACCCTTAGATGGACCTTTCGCCAATCCACTGTTGGACTTTTGCCACCCGAAGACGGACTTTTGCCAATCCACTGTTGGACTTTTGCCACCCGAAGACGGACTTTTGCCAATCCACTGTTGGAATTTTAGCTGCTTTGCCACCCGAAGATGGACTTTTGCCAATCCACTGTTGGACTCTTGCCACCCGAAGACGGACTTTTGCCAATCCACTGTTGGACTTTTGCCACCCGAAGACGGACTTTTGCCAATCCACTGTTGGACTTTAAGAATTTGCCACCCTTAGATGGACCTTTTGCCAATCTACGGTTGAACTTTGCTAACGTCTTTTAACAATGCCAGACGACTACTGGCTTGCCACACTACGGGTGGACTTTCGCAAAATTCCAATACTGGGTTACACTCTGCATCCGTGTCAGACATCTCTGCAGACTTTGCTGAGGAACAATGATCCATGACTTGACTTTAGAGGTTCCTGAGAGGATAGTATCTCTGTTGGAGAATGAATGAACAATCCGTCTGCTTCGAATTGTCAAGTTTGCCAAAAATAAATTGGACTTGAAGAATAATAAATCTGCCAGTAATCACTTCATCTGCTGGGGGAATGAATTCTAGTCACAGCGATTCCGCTGGGGATGAGAATTTCTTTGCATGGCGTCTTGCTAAGGAAGAAAAGTCATAAAAAAACTCTGCTTGGGGATCTATCCAATCCAAGACCCTTTGTAGGGGTTATCCACCTTCTGACCCGGCTGGGGAAAGACTGTACCATCCTTGTTGAGGAATAGATTCTGCCGATCTTATAAACCTCTGCGGGGAGAACAACAACTCAGCTGGGGAGTATTGCTGACAAGATTTCGTTAGGGATGACGAGTTTATAACAAACTCTGCTGGAGGAAACTGCTTTAAAACGTCTCGTGCTGGGGAATGCCTTTTGAAAGGATTTTACAGAAGACCAACTGTCCTCAAACTCTACTAGGGATGATCAACACTTCATGCTGGGGAAACAAACATGCCCCATGCTTGGACAAACCAACAATTTGTCCCCGAAGAGGATGTCATAAGAGGATTTTACAGAAGATTTAGCCTCTTCAAACTCCTGCGACTTCGCTGGGGATAATGACCATCAGTTTCGGCATCGACGAGACCACTCTTTTGGGGAACTTGTGACCGTTATCGACACAGAAAAACTTGTAGCTGTTGGAAGTACTGTATGAGAGAATCGACTTAATAAGATACAACGGTACCTAGTTGAACTTAATTCAATGATACCGAACCGTTATGAACGACCGTCGACCGAGCGATGAACGCCGACCTCCTTACCCGTAATTGCCCCAGTCTTTTGCGTGGGGTAATTGATTACTGGTCTTGTGCTTAAAATCATCTGCACCTGCTACCTGCAACAAAAGAATATGCACACATGCCCCGAATATTGCGTGGCTAGAATCCATCATCCGGGAGTATTCAACATTCAAAGTAATTTCAAATGTTTTTTCTGCGCATGTTATTGCAAGGCCGCCATGTTTTCAAATGCAATGTTTTATCAAAAATTAGGACGTTTTTGCAAACAAAGCAATAAAACAAAAAAAGAAAGTTTTTTATTGAAATTCAATTTATTGACTGAGAGCCCAGAATAGGCAATTACATTAGGAAGCAATCCTTGGAAAGAGGTGATCGCTGAAAATTGAGAAAAGAAGCTATCCTAACGGCAATGTGAAAACGGCATTCCACTGAGTTTCCATTCTGCTATGACCAGTATGTCTTCAAAACTCCCCGACCTTGCCTTCTGAGGAATGATCAGACTGATTCCTATCTTTCAGAATGTCAGTTGTTCAAACGGTAATGGGTACAGATAACTCAGACTGTAGTCATTCGCTTAAATCCCTCTTTTGCGTGGACCGCCCTTTCAGGTTTTCGATCCACCAGGATACCCTTTTTTTGCCTAAGTTGCCCTTTCGGGTTTTCAACTTACCGGGTGTACAATTTTTTCAATTATATCCCTAATTTTTGCCCGAACCTTATTCTGTTTTTGGTTCGCCGGGATGCCCTTTTTTGCCTGGATTTTTTATTTTTATTATCCAGCGAGGCTATTCATGCGAAGTATTTTTTGACTACGTCCTAGTTGACAGGGGATGAAAAGTCTTCGCCATCCATGGTTGTAAGCAATAAGGCTCCGCCCAAAAAGACCTTTTTAACCACGAATGGACCTTCATAGTTAGGAGTCCACTTGCCCCTGTGATCTGTATTGGGAGGAAGGATCCTTTTGAGTACCACATCTCCGACTTTGTAAACCCGAGGACGCACCTTTTGGTCAAATGCCTGCTTCATTCTGCGCTGGTATAATTGCCCTTGACATACAGCCGCCAATCGCTTTTCCTCAATAAGGCTCAGCTGATCAAATCTTGCTCGTACCCATTCAGCCTCATCTAGCTTAACGTCCATCATGACTCTGAGGGACGGAATCTCCACTTCAACCGGTAGCACTGCCTCCATACCATATACAAGTGAGAATAGGGTTGCCCCAGTGGACGTGCGTACCGACGTTCGATATCCATGCAAAGCCAATGGTAACATCTCATGCCAATCTTTGTACGTGACAACCATCTTCTGCACAATCTTCTTGATATTTTTGTTGGCCGCTTCGACCGCGCCATTCATCTTTGGGCGGTACGGAGAAGAATTGTGATGTTTGATTTTGAAGTCACGGCATAACTCAGCCATCATCTTGTTATTCAAATTAGAACCATTATCAGTAATGATTTTTTCGGGAACTCCATATCGGCAAATGATATCCCGTTTTAAGAAACGAGCTACCACTTGTTTTGTAACATTGGCATAGGATGCAGCTTCAACCCATTTGGTGAAGTAATCAATTGCCACCAAGATGAAACGATGACCGTTAGAAGCTGTAGGCTCAATCTTTCCGATCATATCAATGCCCCACATGGCAAACGACCAAGGCGACGACATGATACTCAACGGATTTGGAGGCACATGCACTTTGTCTGCATAGATTTGGCATTTATGGCATTTGCGGGCATATTTGCAACAATCTGACTCCATAGTCAACCAATAATATCCCGATCTTAACAACTTTTTAGCCATTGCATGCCCTCCGGCATGGGTACCGAAAGAGCCTTCGTGCACTTCAATCATCAACAGGTCTGCTTCGTGTCCATCCACACATCTAAGAAGGACCGTGTCAAAATTTCTCTTATACAGCACGCCATCTTTGTTCAAGAAGAAACTACCAGCTAGCCTTCTCAACGTTTTCCTGTCTTTGGACGATGCCCCGGGCGGGTACTCTTGATTGCTCAAGAAGCATTTAATATCATGGTAACAAGGCTTGTCATCGGACGTTGCATCGACCGCAAACACAAATGCAGGTCTGTCAAGGCGGGATACCTCAATCTTAGGTACATGGTTCCATCCTTGCACTTTGATCATGGAAGACAAAGTGGCCAAGGCATCAGCGAACCTATTCTCATCTCGAGAAATATGGTACAGTTTCACTGTTGTGAAAAATGTCAGCAATCTCCTTGTATAATCTCTATACGGCACTAGATTTGCTTGGTGCGTGTACCAACTCCCTTTCACTTGATTGATTACCAAAACTGAATCACCGAATATACAAGGGTTTTAATCCGTAGATTAACCGCCTCCTCGATCCCCATTATACAAGCTTCGTACTCTGCTTCATTGTTGGTGCATCCGAAAGTTATTCGGGCAGTGAAAGGCATATGAACACCTTCCGGCGTGATAAGAACTGCTCCAACTCCGTACCCATTCATATTGACAGCCCCATCAAACATCAGACTCCATTTGGATTCAGGGTCTGGCCCCTCCTCCGGGAGTGGTTCCTCGCAGTCTTTAGCTTTGAGAAACATGATGTCCTCATCAGGGAAGTCAAATTTCATGGGTTGGTAATCATCAATCGGCTGTTGCGCAAGATAATCGGACAAGATACTTCCTTTGATGGCCTTTTGGGAAGTATACTGGATATCATACTCTGTCAAAACCATTTGCCACCGTGCAACTTTGCCTGTCAGTGCTGGTTTCTCGAAAATGTACTTGATAGGATCCATTTTTGAAATCAACAAGGTTGTATGCCTGACCATATATTGCCTCAATCGCTTAGCGGCCCATGCAAGTGCACAGCATGTCTTTTCAAGCATGGAGTACCGGGACTCACACTCATTGAACTTTTTGCTCAGGTAGTAGATAGCATGCTCCTTCCTACCTGTCTCGTCATGTTGACCGAGAACACAACCCATGGAACCTTCAAGCACTGTTAGATACATTATCAGCGGTCTCCCTTCAACTGGAGGCATTAGAATCGGAGGTTCCTGCAAGTATTCTTTTATCTTATCGAATGCCAATTGGCAATCGTCATTCCACCTGACCGTTTGATCTTTCCTTAACAATTTAAATATTGGTTCACACGTGGCTGTTAGGTGAGATATGAACCTTGCAATGTAGTTCAATCTACCCAAGAAACCACGAACCTCTTTTTCTGTTCTTGGTTCAGGCATTTCTTGTATTGCTTTCACCTTGGCAGGATCAACCTCAATTCCTCTTTCGCTCACAATGAAACCCAGCAACTTTCCAGAACGCACCCCAAACGTGCACTTGTTTGGATTTAATCTCAGACGGAACTTTCTCAACCTTTCAAATAGCTTATTCAGGTTAATCAGATGTTCCTCTTCTGTTCTCGACTTGGCAATCATATCATCTACATAACATTCGATCTCCTTATGAATCAAGTCATGAAACAATGTTACCATCGCCCGCTGGTACGTTGCCCCTGCATTTTTCAACCCAAAAGGCATTACTTTATAGCAATATGTACCCCAAGGAGTAATGAACGTGGTCTTCTCCATATCTTCAGGTGCCATCTTGATCTGGTTGTACCCGGAGAAACCGTCCATAAATGAGAACACTGAAAACTGAGCTGTATTATCGACCAGCACATCAATATGAGGTAGTGGAAAATCATCTTTCGGGCTAGCTTTATTAAGATCTCGATAATCCACACACATTCTCACTTTTCCATCTTTCTTCGGTACTGGCACGATGTTGGCTACCCACGGAGGATATTTAGTCACAGCAAGAAACCCAGCATCCCTCTGCTTCTGAACTTCCTCCTTAATCTTTAAAGCCATGTCGGGATGAGTCCGACGAAGTTTCTGCTTGACGGGCGGACATTCTTCTCTCAATGGTAGCCTGTGCACCACAATATCCGTATCCAACCCTGGCATGTCTTGATACGACCAGGCGAAGATGTCAACATACTCGCGCAACATTTCAGTCAAAGTTTTCTTCACATCTGCTTGCAAGCTGGCACCAATCCTGATCTCTTTCTTGGCATCCTTGGAACCAATATTGATGATTTCTACAGTCTCCTGGTGAGGCTGGATGACCCTTTCCTCTTGTTTCAACAATCTGGCCAATTCTTCAGGGAGTTCACAATCTTTCTCATCCCCTTCTTCGGCTTGATAAATCGGATTGTCAAAGTCATACATAGCCATATCAAAATCGTTATCAGTGGTATCCGGAGGATCAAGTCTGCATGAGCGGGTTCATGCCTTATTTTAGAATTTATTTTTAAGCAAAACAAAAGAAAATGAAACATTGCCATTTTATTTTTTTTTGTGCAAAAATAAAAACTGAAAGACAGAGAACAAAATTTGATTGCAAAACGTCCTTTATTAATGATTAAAAATTTCAAATGCAACCAGGGTGGCCCTACAAATGAATTTATACGCCTTGGGCAGAGCGCAAGATTTTGACATGCATTATGGTTAGAAAAAAACAAAGAAAAATTACTCTGTCTGAAGAGTAACCCGGATGACTTCTTCAACGGACCAGTTCTGCACTCGTTGTCCCGGAGCATGAGGGCGTACCCAGTTGTCCAGGTCACAATCACTGTCAACACTATCCTCTGTGGTCGCGCAAGACTGGTCCGTGTAGATAATTCCCCCACTATTGAAAGTAATAGGTCCCCTGCTCCCCGCATCTGAAGTTGTAGAGGGATGATAACCAATACCAAATTTGTCTTCCTTCATTGGGGTCTCTATCAACCTGTCCCAACCTTGGGCGTTGCCTGCCCTGACGACTTCGACAGCTTGTTTGTAAGATGAAATGGAGGTACCGGCCCCAATTGGTACAGAAGAAGACTCAGGTGCATCGTCAATATTGACCGCTTCAAATGATTGGCACATCATCTCATGAATTTCCCCATCCATTTCAACGTACTTGAACGTGGATAAGTGACTGACAAAGATGTCTTCTTCACCGCACACCGTCACAACCTGCCCTTCAAACTCATACTTCAACTTTTGGTGTAAAGTGGAAGTAACAGCCCCGGCTCCGTGAATCCAAGGGCGTCCCAATAGGCAGCTATATGCAGGTTGTATGTCCATTACATGGAACGTGGATTTGAATACCTGTGGTCCAATTTGTACGGGCAATTCCACCTCACCGAACACAGATCGTCTAGTCCCATCGAATGCTCTGACCACCAATTCACTAGGCCTTAAGATCAAACCATCAACTTCCAGCTTCATTAATGCCTTCTTGGGCAAGACGTTAAGTGATGAACCAGTGTCTACCAGTACATGAGACAACACTGCGCCCTTACACTCCATCGTGATATGCAAAGCCTTATTGTGGTTTCTTCCTTCAACAGTCAAATCTCTACTTGTAAAGCCCAAGCCATGGCTAACATTAACATTGGAGATTACGCCCTCGAGCTGATTAACAGTAATTTCTTGTGGCACGTATGCACTCTTCAATACTTTCAACAACGCCTGTCAATGCGCATCAGAGCACATCAATAGTGACAAGATTGAAATCTTTGAAGGGGTCTGATTCAGTTGGTCCACAATCCTATAATCGCTTTTCTTGATTATCTTCATGAATTCTTCCATCTCCTTATCAAAAGTAATCTTTGTCTCTGCTTCAGGTGTAAGCGCATTTCCAACCACCTGTTTACCCTTAGCCTTTGCTGCAGCTTCTGCCTCTTTATCACTTCTCAAGGTTTGGGGAGCGAACAACCTTCCGCTTCTTGTAAAGCCCCCTACACCCCCTACATTATCAATATTTGGGCTGACTGACGACTCAACTTCCTGCTTTTTACCTTCATAATACACATCTGCCCCATAGTGCCATGGGATAGCCTTCGTAGATGTGAACGGAATTGGTCCTGGCACTGTGATAGTGACAGGACTGGGCCTTTCTTGCGCAACGCTCGCCACGGGAACTGCATTGACCGGCATTTGAATCTCAGCGGGAGTATAATAGATGGTCACGGTTGATACCTCATCAGTGTCTTTCACGACTCTGTCGAACTGTAGACATCCTTCATCGATCAGATTCTGTAAACCCATCTTCAACTTATCACAGCCATTCTCCTGATTCATACACTCAGAACAATCTTGATTACAGCCCGGGAACACCTGTCCCTTCAATAAACGATCTTTTACAACCAACAAAGAAGTTTTCACTTGATGGATGTCTGCCGCCAAATTCAACCTCCTCCCATCTTCAATAGCGTATACATTTGCTGCACTATGATCAGGCATGGGATGCTGAGTAATATTAGGAGCGGGAGAGAAATTGATGGCTTTAGCATCAATCAAATCTTGTACTTTATGATGGAAAGCCCAGCATTTTTCAATGGAGTGCCCCTGAGCACCTGAGTGGAACTCACAACGAGCATTAGCATCGAAGTTAGGTGGCAGGTTTCCAGCAACCGGAGCTTTCATAGTACGGAGTTATACCAACTTTAACTCGAGTAGCCAGGGCAACAGCGCGGCATAAGTCATAGGGAGAGGATCCATCTTACGATCCCTCTGCCTAGCCCTTTGCTGGAAAAAAGGTTGTTGCTGTTGCTGCTGAGCTTGTTGTTGGGGTTGTTATTTCTGAACAGACGGTGTGGGGATTGTTACAGCATCTACCTGATAATAAGCTTGAGAACGCCCTCTGCCTCGTCCTCTAAACACAGCATTCGTATCACCTTCTCTTCTTTTCTGGTTACCAGCAAACGGCTTCTTCGTCCCCGAAGAGCCAGCCCCACTCACATCTTGGATCTTTCCAAGCTTTAACAGACTTTCTATTCTTTCTCCCGCAATCACGATATCAGCAAATCCAGTTGACGGACAAGCAGCTAATCTATCAAGATAGGCCCCTTGCAAGGTGCCCATAAACATATATGCCATTTCTCTGTCTGACAAGGGAGGTTGAACCTGTGCAGCCATTTCCCTCCACCTCTGTGCATATTCTTTGAAACTCTCCTTGGCATTTTGTGACAACCCTTGCAATTGAGTGCGGTTGGGTGTAACACCCCTTCTATACCCCGTACAAAAACGGAATAAACTAATCTTATAAATAAAACATCAGAGCAAAGAATAATTCATTTAGATATAAACAGAGATGTCACATCAACGTGAACTAAAACAACCTGCTCATATAGATATATAACACCTGGATAGTTTTTATAAACAAAGGAACTCCGTTCCAAAATATCAGCATTCAGTTACAGAATTAAAGCGGAACATCCATAACTGATGTCATCACAAAATATAAGTATGTCATATACATATTCATACAAGGCCACTATATACAAGCTAAAAGAAACATCTACACTCGAACCCCGACTACCCGTGTTACATATCAGAGCCGACGGAACGACAAAAAGATGAAGACACTAATCTTCGCAAAAGACCTCCAGCATCTAATCTGCAATGCCATTACAGCATTAAACCACAGCAGAAGGGTGAGAAACAGGATTATAATATAATTGCATATCATTATATAGCACTTAGCAAAATATGCACAATTATTCTCACCACACAAATACGATACTTGTAAACAACACAAGACATATTAAACTCATTTCACACATCAATCACATAAGCATATACATTAACACAATGCATAACAAATCCTTCTCAAAATTCAACACATAAACATTCATGTAATGAATTATGCAAATGCACAGAGACCGACACAACGACTCTACGCATGCGGTACCAATCCGACCTTGTAATTCATTAGTCCCCCAGGAACTCTTGGAATCATCGCTCGTTACATAGAGTAACTCCCCGTCGGGCCTACGATGTTCCCCGTCGCTATAAACCATTATTTCAGGGCGTAAGACGATAAAACTGATTCATCTATGAATCTTCCAATGCAAGAATGCATATCATGATACTTGACACATTAATGACTCATGCCAACATCAACTGCTCATGCATTAACAATAATCATGTATTTCAAGTACATATAAAGTAATGCACACAATTGCCCAAAATGGCCACAAACACCAATATACCATTCCACAACATCAAATTCCCATCAAAGAATCATCACACAAGCCATCTCATAACATATCATAATATGTCTTACAATATTGAAAAATAACTCAAAATTCCATTATTCGGTTTTTCGAAAAAGTCGGCTAAAAGTCGGCCAAAACTAATATTTTCTATCATCATCAAAAAGTACTCATCGACAGCTTCGATTCGGTATAAAGAACTCTTAAATACGATAAACGGTTAACAAGATATGAATATTTAAAAATAATGCGAAAGCGTAAACCGGACGCCCGACACTACGAAACGGTTCGTAAAAACTGTACCGATTGGACCAAGTTCAGACCCCAAAACTATTTTTCCTAGAAAGAACATCTCGTTAGCTTCCCAACGCTTCGAACGGGGGTTAAAACCGACTTACGGTTCAAGAGATATGAATTTCCGAAGTTTCCCCGACAAACCAGAATTTATGGTTCAGCACAGTATGTATCGATACATAGGCTTATGTATCGACGCATAGAGACCACATGTATCGATACATAGCACGCATGTGTCGACGCATGTGTAGTGAAAATGTTGTTTTTCCCAATTTTCGCAGTATGTATCGATGCATAAGGGTTATGTATCGATACATAAACCATTTCGTATCGATACATAGCTGTTATGTATCGATTCATAACTCTGTTTTTCTCAAAAAATCAGATTTCTCAAATTTCTCCCTTGCTGCCACTTTTCTGAAATGCCCGGAAATTCGACTAAATCGAACATTTTCACCGAAACGAACATATACGGGCAACCACCAAATACATAAGAACCATTTAGAACACATAAACGAAATTTCTACGACGTTCGATTTTTCGATTAAATTTCAACCTTTCAAAAACCAGAATTTTCAAACATCACCAAATCGAATAAAAAGCACGCTATACGACGACCTAACCTTACTCGATACAACTACGTAATTTATTTGGAATTCTAACCGCGAAAACATCGGTTTTTATCGATTTCCTACAATTCGACCTAAACGGACAAAATAACGGAAACATAACGAAAACTAACCAAAACATAACCAAACTTCATGAAACTTTAAACAGCAGCTCACATACATATAACCAACCAACACATGTATTTATACGACTTTTCGACCGTAAAAACATTGGTTTCTATCGATTTCGTCCAATACGGCATAAACGGAAACATATGGAAAACCAACCAAAACATCCACACAAAACATACATAATCATACACAATCAATATAATAACTGAGTTTCGCACCCTTACCGATTTAATCGTGTTCTAGAAAGTCGGGAGATTGATTTCTTCCTTTACAAGTTTTTCCTCTCTTTTCTTCTTTCTCTTCTCTTTTGGGTAACTCTTACTAATTTCTTCTTTTTCTTCTTTTTCTAAACTTATACTAACTATTTTCTTTTATATTTTCTTAACTTAAAAATTCTAAACATTTCTAATAAATATCTAAACTAACTATTATTAACTAACACTATTAATTATGAAATATGTCTAATACCCTCTATTCCAATTTTCCCCGCAAACTCTCAAAAACGGTAAAAATACACAATGTGCAAAAATAACATATATTCACACCAATTAGCAATTAACATAAATATTGCTCAATTAAAAATAAAGACTCGACCAATTAACACCAAAAAGCACGGGAAAAGGAAATATTAAAAACGGACCGTTACAACCCTCCTCCACTTTAGAAATTTTCGTCCTCGAAAATATTACCTGATTCAAACAACTCCGGATACGACTCCCGCATCCGACTTTCCAATTCCCAAGTCAAATTGCCCTCAGCAGCGCCTCCCCACGCCACTTTCACAAGTGCAATCTCCTTGCCTCTTAACCTTTTCAACTCGCGATCTAAAATCCTCACCGGTAAAACCTCAACCGTAAGATTATCTCTTACCTCAACCTCGTCCATCGGAATCACATGAGACGGATCTGGAACATACTTCCGTAGCTGTGAAACATGGAAAACATCATGTAGATTCGAAAGATTCGGTGGCAATGCTATCCTGTAAGCCACTGCACCAACTCTTTCGGATATCTGATATGGACCAATAAAACGTGAAGTAAGCTTCCTCGACTTCAAAGCACGTCCAACACCAGTCACCGGAGAAACCCTCAAAAACACATGATTACCCGCTTGAAACTCAAGATCTCTTTTCCTTTTATCATGATAACTCTTTTGCCTACTCTGAGAAGCTTTCATCTTCTCCCGAATAAGTTTCACCTTTTCCGTCGTTTGTTGAACTAACTCAGGTCCAACTACTGCACTTTCACCAGATTCATGCCAACACAAAGGTGTTCGACATCTTCTTCCATAAAGTGCCTCAAAAGGTGCCATTCCGATACTAGAATGGAAACTGTTATTATACGTAAACTCGATCAATGGAAGAAAACTGTCCCAAACTCTACCTTGCTCAAGAACACAAGATCTCAGTAAATCTTCCAATGACTGAATTGTTCTCTCCGTCTGACCATCAGTCTGCGGATGATAAGCAGAACTCAATCTCAGCTTAGAACCTAACGCCTTTTGCAAACTTTCCCAAAATCTGGAAGTAAACCTTGGATCACGATCAGAAACAATACTCAACGGGACGCCATGCAACTTCACAATCCCACGGATATAAATCTCAGCCAAACGCTCCATAGAATAACTGATATCAATCGGAATGAAATGCGCCGATTTAGTCAGTCTATCAACGATCACCCAAATAGCATTATGCCCACTCGGAGAATTAGGCAAACCCGTCACAAAATCCATCGATATACTATCCCATTTCCACTCAGGAATATCCAACGGTTGCATTAATCCTGCAGGCCTTTGATGTTCTACCTTTGACTTCTGACAAGTCAAACACACATACACAAATTGAGCCATATCTCTTTTCAAACCAGACCACCAAAAGATCCTCTTCAAATCTTGGTACATCTTATTAGCACCAGGATGTATACTCATACTACTCCGGTGTCCTTCCTCAAGAATCATCTTTTTCAACTCTGCATCATCCGGTATACAAATTCTACCACGGAATCTCAAAATACCCTGATCATCCACTTTAAAGTCACCGTTCACTTCTTGATTTCCAACAAGCAACAAATCAACAAGTTTCAAGTCCAACTTCTGTTTCTCTATAACAGACAACAGAAAATCATTAGTGATCTTTAACATACCAAGCTTCACACTCTCTTGTGAAAGCTCACAAACCAAACTCAAGTCTCGAAATTGTTCCAGAAGTTCCCACTCTTTCACCATCAAGGCTGATATACGCAAAGATTTCCGACTCAAAGCATCAGCTACCACATTAGCCTTACCAGGATGGTAATTCAAGCTAAAGTCATAGTCCTTCAGAAGTTCCAACCATCTCCGTTGCCTCATATTTAACTCTTTCTGATCAAACAAGTACTTTAAACTTTTATGATCACTAAAGACTTCGAATCTAGCACCGTAGAGATAATGCCTCCAAATCTTTAATACAAAAACCATCGCAGCTAATTCCAAATCGTGAGTAGGGTAATTCTTCTCATGAACTCGTAACTGCCTCGAAGCATAAGCAACCACCTTACCATCTTGCATCAAAACACCACCTAGACCAATTAGAGATGCATCACAATACACAACGAACGATTCATTAGGATTCGGTAAGATCAAAATCGGAGCTGTAGTCAATCTCTTCTTCAGTTCGTTGAAACTTTCTTCACATTGAATATCCCAAATAAATGCCTTACCCTTACAAGTAAGTTGAGTCAACGGAAGTGCCAACTTGGAAAAACCTTCGATAAACCTCCGGTAATATCCAGCCAAACCCAGAAAACTTCGAATTTCAGTAACAGATCTAGGAGCCTCCCATTGTAGAACTGCCTCTACTTTGGATGGATCCACAGCAATACCATTACCTGAAATCACATGCCCAAGAAAACTCACTTCTGACAACCAGAACTCACACTTGGACAACTTAGCAAAAAGTCTCTTCTCCTTCAGAATCTGCAACACAATTCGCAAATGCTCCGCATGTTCTTCCTGAGACTTAGAATAAATCAAAATGTCATCAATAAAAACAACAACAAAATGATCTAAATGCTCATGGAATATACGATTCATATACTCCATAAACACACCCGGCGCATTAGAAACCCCGAACGGCATCACAGAAAACTCGTAGTGTCCGTATCGTGTCCTAAAGGCCGTCTTCTGAATATCCTCCTCTTTAACCCGAATCTGATGGTATCCTGACCTCAAATCAATCTTACTAAACACACTTGCATCCACTAGTTGATCCATCAAGTCATCGATCCTTGGAAGTGGATACTTGTTCTTAATCGTCACTTTATTCAACTGCCGATAATCAATACACAAACGCATACTTCCATCTTTCTTTTTTACCAACAAAACAGGAGCACCCCAAGGTGATACACTAGGCCTTACAAACCTCTTTTCCAACAACTCATGCAATTGTCTTTTCAACTCCACCAACTCAGATGCTGACATCCGATATGGTGCCATAGATACAGGTCTAGTACCAGGAACTAGGTCTATAGAAAACTCCACCTCTCTTTCTGGCGGCACATCTGAAAAATCATCCGGAAACACCTCCTGAAAATCACACACAATAGGAAAACTTCCAATTGCAACTTGACTCTCCACAGACAACGATGCAAACAATCCAAACAACTGAGCTTCCTCCGCCAAAAGTTTCTTCAACTCTTTGGTAGATAAGAAACCAGATTCCCTTTCTTCTTCAAGAGAAGGAAATCTCACCCGCTTAAGATAACAATCAAGATGAACACGATTGAACTCTAACCAGTTCATTCCCAGAATCACATCCAAACCCTTCAATGGCAAACATACCAAGTCCATCACAAAATCTCTACCAAAAATTGTCAAAGGACAACTTAAACAAACGAAAGAAGTAGTTACCGACCCCGAAGTTGGAGTATCGATAACCATCTCTCCACCCATCTTAGACAACACCAAATTCAAACGTTTCGCACAATCAAACGAAATAAACGAATGAGTCGCTCCAGTATCAATAATAGCAATTAAAAGATTACTATTAATAAAACAAGTACCTCTGATCAAACGATCTGCATTAGTAGGCTGAGCTCCCGCCAATGCAAATACTTTCCCTCTAGGTTGAGCTTGCTTCGGTTTCGTGCACCTTGTACTAACATGACCAACTTCCCCACAATTATAACATGTAACCCCATTCTTCCTCCTACAATCAGCAGCCACATGACCCTTTAAACCACAATTAGAACACTTATCCACATTATTCATATTCCTCTTACATTCCGATATACGATGACCTAAACCACCACAATTGTAGCATTTCACAGCAGAATTCATTCCTCCACCACTAGGCTTCCTATCAAAAGTAAACTTCTGTTTCCCTTTATCAACAGGGGTAGCATAAGGCCTACCTCTGAACTGCCCCTTTCCTTTCTTATCATTCAGATTCTTGTAATGAGTAGCACGCGCTTTGCTATCCTCATCAAAAATCCGACTCTTGTTCACCAACACTGAAAACTGTCTTATCTCCTGATAACCGATACCCTGCTTGATTTCTGGCCTCAAGCCATTCACAAACTTCAAACACTTTGACCTCTCAGAACCAGCCGTATTACAATTAGGACAGAACTTCACAAGTTCCTCAAACTTAGCAGCATAATCCGCAACAGAGGAATTATCCTGCTTCAGTTCAAGAAATTCAATTTCCTTTTTACCTCTCTCATCTTCTGGAAAATACTTTTCAAGAAAAGCATCTTTGAACACAGCCCATGTAACCACTATCTCATCCTCCTCAAACCTCTGAGAAGCATTCGCCCACCAGTCTTCAGCTTCCTTTTCCAACATATGAGTACCAAACTGCACCTTCTGATCCTCGGAACACCTAATGAAACGGAAGATCTTCTCAATCTTCTTCAGCCAAATCTGTGCTCCCTCAGGATCATGAGTACCCTTGAAGCTCGGTGGATTATTCTTCTGAAACTTATCCATACTACGCGATTCCTCGTCCGCCGCAGCATTGGGTAAATTCTGCATCGCTTGCGCCATAGCTTGCATGGCCGCAGTCATAGCAGCAGCACCTCTTCCAGCCATAATCTGAACGTTCCCAACGATAGCAAATTATGGTTAAACAACCACTCAACAGAGTGCAACAGTCCAACAACGACACAAAGACACAGTCGGACAGACCAAACAGACACTGGCTCTGATACCACTTAATGTAACACCCCTTCTATACCCCGTACAAAAACGGAATAAACTAATCTTATAAATAAAACATCAGAGCAAAGAATAATTCATTTAGATATAAACAGAGATGTCACATCAACGTGAACTAAAACAACCTGCTCATATAGATATATAACACCTGGATAGTTTTTATAAACAAAGGAACTCCGTTCCAAAATATCAGCATTCAGTTACAGAATTAAAGCGGAACATCCATAACTGATGTCATCACAAAATATAAGTATGTCATATACATATTCATACAAGGCCACTATATACAAGCTAAAAGAAACATCTACACTCGAACCCCGACTACCCGTGTTACATATCAGAGCCGACGGAACGA
This sequence comes from Lathyrus tuberosus, assembly GCA_022829125.1. NCBI lineage: Eukaryota > Viridiplantae > Streptophyta > Magnoliopsida > Fabales > Fabaceae > Lathyrus > Lathyrus tuberosus. The sequence continues at coordinate 12,204,763 of JALAZF010000102.1, forward strand.
CAAAAAGATGAAGACACTAATCTTCGCAAAAGACCTCCAGCGTCTAATCTGCAATGCCATTACAGCATTAAACCACAGCAGAAGGGTGAGAAACAGGATTATAATATAATTGCATATCATTATATAGCACTTAGCAAAATATGCACAATTATTCTCACCACACAAATACGATACTTGTAAACAACACAAGACATATTAAACCCATTTCACACATCAATCACATAAGCATATACATTAACACAATGCATAACAAATCCTTCTCAAAATTCAACACATAAACATTCATGTAATGAATTATGCAAATGCACAGAGACCGACACAACGACTCTACGCATGCGGTACCAATCCAACCTTGTAATTCATTAGTCCCCCAGGAACTCTTGGAATCATCGCTCGTTACATAGAGTAACTCCCCGTCGGGCCTACGATGTTCCCCGTCGCTATAAACCATTATTTCAGGGCGTACGACGTTTATGGATTGCTTTCGACCACTATTTCAAGGCGCACAATCCGATTGCCATAGTCCACTATTTCAGGGCGCACAATCATTTGTGATTAATCGCTTCTACCATTATTTCAGGGCGCACAATCATTTGTGATTAATCGCTTCTACCATTATTTCAGGGCGTAAGACGATAAAACTGATTCATCTATGAATCTTCCAATGCAAGAATGCATATCATGATACTTGACACATTAATGACTCATGCCAACATCAACTGCTCATGCATTAACAATAATCATGTATTTCAAGTACATATAAAGTAATGCACACAATTGCCCAAAATGGCCACAAACACCAATATACCATTCCACAACATCAAATTCCCATCAAAGAATCATCACACAAGCCATCTCATAACATATCATAATATGTCTTACAATATTGAAAAATAACTCAAAATTCCATTATTCGGTTTTTCGAAAAAGTCGGCTAAAAGTCGGCCAAAACTAATATTTTCTATCATCATCAAAAAGTACTCATCGACAGCTTCGATTCGGTATAAAGAACTCTTAAATACGATAAACGGTTAACAAGATATGAATATTTAAAAATAATGCGAAAGCGTAAACCGGACGCCCGACACTACGAAACGGTTCGTAAAAACTGTACCGATTGGACCAAGTTCAGACCCCAAAACTATTTTTCCTAGAAAGAACATCTCGTTAGCTTCCCAACGCTTCGAACGGGGGTTAAAACCGACTTACGGTTCAAGAGATATGAATTTCCGAAGTTTCCCCGACAAACCAGAATTTATGGTTCAGCACAGTATGTATCGATACATAGGCTTATGTATCGACGCATAGAGACCACATGTATCGATACATAACACGCATGTGTCGACGCATGTGTAGTGAAAATGTTGTTTTTCCCAATTTTCGCAGTATGTATAGATGCATAAGGGTTATGTATCGATACATAAACCATTTCGTATCGATACATAGCTGTTATGTATCGATTCATAACTCTGTTTTTCTCAAAAAATCAGATTTCTCAAATTTCTCCCTTGCTGCCACTTTTCCGAAATGCCCGGAAATTCGACTAAATCGAACATTTTCACCGAAACGAACATATACGCGCAACCACCAAATACATAAGAACCATTTAGAACACATAAACGAAATTTCTACGACGTTCGATTTTTCGATTAAATTTCAACCTTTCAAAAACCAGAATTTTTAAACATCACCAAATCGAATAAAAAGCACGCTATACGACGACCTAACCTTACTCGATACAACTACGTAATTTATTTGGAATTCTAACCGCGAAAACATCGGTTTTTATCGATTTCCTACAATTCGACCTAAACGGACAAAATAACGGAAACATAACGAAAACTAACCAAAACATAACCAAACTTCATGAAACTTTAAACAGTAGCTCACATACATATAACCAACCAACACATGTATTTATACGACTTTTCGACCGTAAAAACATTGGTTTCTATCGATTTCGTCCAATACGGCATAAACGGAAACATATGGAAAACCAACCAAAACATCCACACAAAACATACATAATCATACACAATCAATATAATAACTGAGTTTCGCACCCTTACCGATTTAATCGTGTTCTAGAAAGTCGGGAGATTGATTTCTTCCTTTACAAGTTTTTCCTCTCTTTTCTTCTTTCTCTTCTCTTTTGGGTAACTCTTACTAATTTCTTCTTTTTCTTCTTTTTCTAAACTTATACTAACTATTTTCTTTTATATTTTCTTAACTTAAAAATTCTAAACATTTCTAATAAATATCTAAACTAACTATTATTAACTAACACTATTAATTATGAAATATGTCTAATACCCTCTATTCCAATTTTCCCCGCAAACTCTCAAAAACGGTAAAAATACACAATGTGCAAAAATAACATATATTCACACCAATTAGCAATTAACATAAATATTGCTCAATTAAAAATAAAGACTCGACCAATTAACACCAAAAAGCACGGGAAAAGGAAATATTAAAAACGGACCGTTACATTGGGCGCCATGTCGATATTGTACTGGTATTGCTTCAGGAACGCTTCTGCCAGATCTTTCCAACTCTTCACAGCAGCTCTATTCAACTTCATATACCAGGTCAAGGACGCTCCAGCCAAACTGTCCTGAAAATAATGCATCCATAGCTTCTCGTCCTCTGTATGGGATGAAATCTTCCCAAAGTAAGCTTGAAGATGCGTTTGGGGACACGCATTGCCGTGATACTTATCAAAAGTGGGAGGCTTGAATTTAGGAGGAATTCTGACTCCTGGGACCAGCCCCAAGCTAGTAACATCAATACCCATAGAGTTCTTGCATTCTATGGCCCTGATCTTTTCTGCTAACTCATCATACCTTCGATCACCGTGATTACCCACATCTGCATCCAGCAGAGTAAATTGGTCTTCCAGAGGATCTTCAAGAGTAACACCAGCATGCCTACCATTTCCATTACCCCGATTGTTACCACCAGGAGGAGGGTTGCCACTGGGAGGAAGAATGCCATGTCCCTGTGAATTGTCATGCTGATCACCTTCGAGCCCATTGTCTGGACGCTCGACCAGAAGCCTCAATCTCTCCTGATTTTGTGCCATGCCAGTCATGAGGGCCATGAACTGGTCCATACGCGCCCTCATTTCAGCCAAATCACTTTGCACTTGATCCATGATTCTTACTTGATTTCTTCGCGTTGAATATCGGTGAATATAATTCTCAGCTATACTGCCTGAAACCAAATAAAGGTTAGAGACCCTGCAACGAGTACCTGAAAAGCAAGTAACATAAATGCAGAATGATATACAATGCCATGCAATGTTATGTTTATCATTTCCAAAGTGCTTTACACCCTGATTCCAATCCAAACCACAGAAATCTGAAGACCAGAAATCGTGATATAAAGAGACGTGTCGTGGTCATGTACTCATGTACAGATATCTGATAAAGAGTAATTCTGAATAAACTGCTCATACTTATTCAACAAAGTATTCCAGTATTTAAGAAAGGCTCATCCGCCAATGCAATATAAGGAAAAAATGGATCCATCAACAAGCCTGATGGTAACCATTAACAACAAAATACAGGGAAAAAAACATCAGTCTGACAACTCCACATCCTTCAGCTTATCACTTGAATACTTGATCTCCTCAAAAAGTATACGGGTACGCCGGTGATTCGGATTTTCAATCATTTCTTTGATCAAGACATCCCTTTTCTCAAGAGCTTCAGTTAAAGAACTCATATGCAGCATCAGAGCTTCGTCATCACACACTCCTTTGTGTCTCTTTATGCCAGCTTGCATCTTGAGTATCTCTCTTTCTATCATGGCTTCTTCAATCTCTTTCTTGGTATTCTTCAGCTGGCTTCTAGCTTCTTCTAACTGTTATTGACTTTTACCGAGACTTTCCCGATACTTTCTCCTCTGCTCATGTGCCTTTTTAAGCTCCTCGTCTTTAATTTTCGACTGATCCTTTAACTCGGCATTTTCAATTCTGACTTCATCCCAAGCTTGACGAAGTTGAGCTAATGAATCCTTGCTTCGGGCTAAAGCCTGTTTTGTAATCTTGTGAGCCTGACTAGTGTCATCTGCTCCCAAAGTAAGTTTCCGAAAGTACCGAGCTCGGTCATCAAAATCTTCCTCTTTGTCAGCCAAGGTTTTTTCCGCTTTCAATGCTCTCTTTTCCAACTCTTTGTTGTCAGCTAGAGCTTTCTGAAGACATCTGCTCATTCCAGAATTCTCTATCTGCTGCTCTCTAACCATTTTCTTCCACTTCTCACATTCTTCAATAGCCACCATGGTGGGTTGTTCTGGCTGTACTGAACATAAAAGAGGTCCCCTTGAAAAGGGTAAAAGCAATTCCTTTACTTTCGTCTCAATCCATCTGTCATATTCAGGATAAGACCTACAATCTCCTTTCCCAAAAACTGCTTTTCCAATTTTATGCTTATCTTTCCAAGCCTTTACTACTTCTACCACCTTCGCATCTTTAGTTCCTGTAAAGAATAACGATTCTTCCACATCTTGCTCTGTAGGAGGATCCCTGGAAGCATACCCAAACTGTCGGATGGCCAAAACTGGATTATAATTGATCCCTCCTTTTCTGCCAATCAAAGGTACATTTGGAAAATTTCCGCATCTTGTGACAAGCTCTATTCTCAACAACCGGTGGTCAAACCATACAATGTTATCAGAAGTTAAACCCATCAATCGTTTAGACCATTTCGCCACATCTTTGGTTTCCACAAAGGCACCTGTCTGAGGCAAATGTTTGAAAAACCAATGACTCAGCAGTGGAGTACAACAACTAATAGATCCTCCCCTTCTTTTTTCGTTCTTATAGTGTGCAGAATGATAAAAATCTCCTAACAAAGTAGGGACTGGATTTTTAAAAACGAAAACTCTTGTTGCTTGCATATCGACGAAGTCTTGCTGATTAGGAAAGAGAACTAGGCCATATATGCAGAGAGCCAGAATGGAATTGTAAACCGTCCAATTTTTAGCACTTGCAGCCTCTTGGGCTTGTCCAGACAGAAATTCTAAATGAAATCCGCTAACTCCATTTTTACTGCTCACACCACTCTTTACCACTGCCTGATCCATTTGTAACGCAGCAGCAATTTCTTTTACGCTAGGGGAACTACCAGAGAAGAATGGTATTGCCGGCGTGATCGGAATTCCCAAAATAAATGAGAATTCTTCCAGTGTTGGCATCAAAATATAATTTGGGAAGAGAAAGCATCTCAACGAAGGCTCGTAGAACTGCAGCAGAGTGTGCAAAGCATCATGTTCATACTTGGTGATTGTACGGACCATCCCAACCAAATTCCCGTAGCTCTTCTGAAACCTATCAAGAATACCCGGACCAGCCATATCTATAACTTTGAGCAATGAATCCAAGACAGTATCTGGAAACTTGTAAGACACATTGTTCTTTCTCTCGGCAACGATCTCTGTTGAACCCATGGATTGGAATCAGAAACGTATTATGCACCTGAAAATGACAAACATAACTGTTATGATATGATAATGCAATGCAAAAGGGCATGTGATCAGGTAATCAAGTGTCTGTGTCTGTATTGAACTGTGTCCACTGTGTCTCTGTACTGAATCTGGCAATATCTGAGATGAACACTTAAATCACTGTCATAGGATACAATGTCTGAAATCATCATAGAATCACAAGTAAAGTAGGTAGGAGGCTGGGTTTCCTGCAAACCTGTAAACATCCCGCCCGTATTCACATGTGGTTCTTAGAAAATAAGGCTTGTCAGCTTCGGAGGTTTGAGAAGCAATAGCACATTCAGCCCGTAGGATACAATGCTATGCCAATCAAAGAGGTCGTCCGCTGACTCCCCTTAGAAAATAAAAGTCATCCTATGCAAGTTCCAAAGTGGGCCCTTGGGTGCGAATGGGTTTGCCACAGAATGTGGTCTGCCACTGTCACCGCTAAAGAGGGATGTTTCCACTAAGGTCCTCATGATCGGTCACTAGAGTCTACAGCTCTATAGATCTACATCCTGGAATGCGCAAGATGCGCATGCCACGACGTGTCCCAAGATAGCCTCGTCTAGGTGTGAATTTCGTGAACACCCAACGCACTCCAAACGGCACGTAGGTCCCACTACTCTCCACTCTAATTCTAAGTGTATACTCAAGCCTGTGTAATGGGCTTATCTCTCAGAAATCCCATCCCGCCAAACAGACAAAACAGTGCAGCACAATATAATATATGATATGTAATGCTAAAATGCAGTAAATACCGTAAAGTAAATAAACAGCAAAATAAAGCACAACAGAAAACACCCAATGAAAGAAAAGCAAACAAGCGCTAGGATTGACTCGCTTAGGATGGACCAGCAATAGGTCAACCTTTCCCCAGCAGAGTCGCCAGCTGTCGCTCCCGGGATTTTCATCCTAGTACAAACGCGAAAGTGGCACCGAAACAGAGTCGCCAGCAATGTGTATTTATCCCGAGAGGGAAAGGAAACACCGCGTAAACCTGAAGGGAAGGAGAAAAGCATGGTCTTACGACCAAGAGAACTGGATTCGGGAGTCGGTTACGCGAGAGGAAGGTATTAGCACCCCCTCGCGTCCATCGTACCCGATGGGATCCACGCTTGCTTGTCTCGATCAAAGGGTGATAGAAAAGGATACTGGAAGAGGAACTGAAAGAAAGAAAGGAAAAGGAACAAGAAACAAATGTAGGGAAAATAAAAGAAGTGCTCGAATGGGCCCTACCCCACTGCCTACGTATCTCATCGGGAGCATGAGAATCAGAGCGACGTAGTTCCCCTAACTAGGGATGGATTGTTTGTATTTTTTAGGGAACGGCTGACGTTCTAGCTCAGGTGTTGCAGGCTCGCTGGTCCGAGTGCGTTACCATCTTGCAAGAGAACGAGTAGGAAGCACGTTCGTACATCGAGAATGAGTGAGATGAGAAAAGAACTCCCGAAGGAAAGACGTAATTGTTTGTTTTTGTCTTTTAGAAATTTTTTCCATTTATTTGCATATGACAGTGTATCTGAATCTTAGTCATTGGAATGTGTACATTCTCACATTCCAAGATGGAATGAGCAAGAAGACACACTAAGAGCGAAGAAGACCCCCACACTTAGTTCCAATCGTCAAGGTTCAAACACACTAGCATACTTGTGTTTATTAAGTGTTTTTGTTGATTAAGAAATGAAGAAGTGTTTTTTATTATTTGTACCTTCAACAAGCATTGCATTCAAGTCCCTCATACAAGATCGAATGTTTAACACATTGACCCAAGATGGGCTATAATGCTATACATTCTAAGATTATAAGAGAAAACCCCTTTATAATCTTTTCTTTATATGAAAGGCCTAAATGCAATAAATGCTTACCTTTATTAGATGTTTTGGATTTTCTTTAAGAGATGAGAAGAGAGACTCAAGAGAGGAGAAAAGGTAAAACCTATGTGGACTAAGACTCAATCCTAATTGAAGATTAAAGGGAGTGATCCTAATGGTTTGTGAGGTTTCAACCTAAAGTCTAAAGAAAGAATGAATTAAACAATTCACTTCTAAAGTAGAAGATGAATTGTAATTCACAAAGGGAAAGTGATGGGTTATTAAAAGAAAGCACATAAGTGCTTAACAAAACACAAAATGGAATTGTAAAAGAGATGAAAGGAAAGAAATTTGAATGTGGATTCCTTATCCACACTCAATTGCAACTTACCAAAGCCCCTACATGGTTAGTAAACATGTATACAAGTATAGGAAGCAAAAAACATTTAATGCACCATAAAACTCAAAAGAATTAGATGAGACATCAAATCCTATAACCACAACCAGAATGTTCATCATATGGAAAACAAATGATTATTATCATGCAAGTCCAAGTGGATAGGCAACAAACATCATCCATGGCATTAGAACATGCTACCATAAGAAAAGGGAGAATGAAAGATGAAAGGAAAAAGAAGAAATGTGCATAAATGGAACATGTAATCCATGGATCAGAATTGAAATGAAATGAAAAATGATTCACAAACATCTCACAAGTATTCATGCATGACACATCAAAACATTTAAGAAGTGATAGAAGAAGTAGAATTGAAATGGAAGTTCCAAACAAAGGAAAGTGCAAACACAACATGTTAAAGGTGCACAAGGTTCAAATGATAACCAACATGCAAAGATGACATATGATATGTATCAATGACCTATAATGTCAAGAGTGTAGTTCACAAAATAGGCAAATGATCATGCAAGTATGTACAAAAGAAAACATGTAAACATGCACAAAAGATTACAATGATGTGACATGTTATAATGCTTTAAATGAAATGCATCAAAAAAAAATCAAATGGCCTTAGGAAAATTAAGCAAGCATGGTTTAAAGATACACAGTTCAGAAGTGAATCATATACCAAAGTAGCATACAAGAAATAAAGGCAAAATGATGTCAAACAATGCATTTAGGTCAAATAGACATATCATACAAAGTAGCACAAAAATGAACACCAAACATGCCATAACCTAACCTAAAAAATCAAATAAAAAACACTTAACATACCTCAAGATGATAATGACTCAATGCAAAAAGAAGAGCATCAAAACAATTTTTAATGATCAAGAACAAAATTAAACAAGATCATGTACCACATTAAGAATGCACACCAAAGAAATTCAAAGAAAATTATGGAGCAGGGGTAAAAAGGTCATAAAATCAGAAAATAAAATCACCAAAAATTTTCTAAATGTTTTAATGATTCTCATGAATTTTTGTGGAATTTTATAATGCCATTTGGTATTTTTAAAAATTAAAAAGCAAACGTGTAAAATAAAAAATGAAATGCAAAATGAATGGGGGTGCATGCATAGTAATTATTCAGTTCAAAATCATTGGGCCTTAAGATGCAAGGGTGTGAATAGCAATTTGGTCTAGGTCCATCAAACGCGTGGAACATAATAACTAGCATGGAGTTTCAGTCAAAGCAAGTCAAAGCAAGGAAAACCCTTGGATCAGGTCAAGTCAACAGCCAAGTCAAAGTATACAAGATCAACACACACGCGTGAGGGAACGCATTAGTTAGCATGCACCGCGCCACAAAACATTTAAATGAAAATCAGAAAAAAATCACGTGAGGAGCACACTCTTTTTAATGTGCTGGCATGTTTGGGAACGCACGATCATGAACAATCAACGGACAAGATTAAAACTGGAAGAAAACCCTAGCTTTCAAGACTACCGGCCGGAGAGGGACTTCCGGTCACCTTCTCCGGCGAATCACCACCGTCTGCAACTTAAATCTTCTCAGAATTTCGCAAGCAATGTACCAAAATGAAGAGGAAGTAACACTCATCATGAATTTACCAACGAAATCACCAAACCATTCACATACAGCAAGAAACAAGCATGAACATGTTGCCCTAAATTTTTGGATCTAAGCTTCTAAGAAGCTCTATCAACTAGCCGGAGTTCAAATGCTTCTATTAAGCTCAAATCATCATGAAAACAACAAAATAAACAAGTAAACGTGAGAGAAGAGTTTGTAAGCTTCGGAACCTGATCTTGCAGTTCTTGTAGAGTCTGAGAAAACCAGAGGAAATGTTTGCTTCTTCCTTAAGCTTCACTTGGCCAAATAAAGGCTTTGATGAAGATGATGATTCAGTGGAGAAGAAATGAGATCCAAGCTCCAAAATCAGTTGCTCTTTGGTGAAGTTGAGAGAGAATCATAGAAGATTTAGGAGGAGGATGAACAATGTGAACTCGAAGATTCCTTGCAATGGTGATGTTGAGAGTAGAGCAGAGAGAGTTTTTGGAGAGAATGTGGAAAAATGAAGCTCAAAATGAAATTAGAGAGTGAGGTTTGGTTTTATAGTAAACTCTAACCATGGTTTAATGAGTGAGTTAACTGAGTTATGTGGAGTTAAGTGAGTCATCCCTAACTAACTGAGTCAAGTTAGTTAGGGAGAGCCATGATATGGTGTGGCTGGTTCATAATGTGTTACCATGTTCTTGCTGCTAAACTTCTATAGCAAGCTTCCAACCTTTCCCTTTTCATGTATGACTCGAGCAAGTGTGTAAAGAGTGCAGGCATGTGTTGGTCTCAATGAGGAAGCAAATATACAACTTCTGTCATGTATTTGATGTGTGCTTGAACCAAAATTATGCAGCAAGTCATCATTGTAACAGTGGGTGTTTGAGAATGGAATTCTCCATGTTCATGGCATGAAACTGTATGGTTTTGGAATCAATGAAAAGAGGGATCATAATAGAACAACTTTGGTATGAAAAATGAGTTGACATAATGCTTGGGAAAGGTTGAAAAATGACTTGAAACACAAAGGTTTGGAAACTAGTTATGGACGAGGAAATGAGGTTGGTTGGCAAGGTGTGCATGGCATGGATTTTCAGCAAGATCATCACAACTTGGACTCAACATAACTTCTTGACCTTTGATCAAATGAAAAAAACATGAACACCAATCTTAAAGATCTCACATAGAGGAACAACTTTCATGTTGAAAGATTTTTCATTTGAGGCCTCTAACCATGAGTAATTGATCTAAACATTTGGCCCACCATGTGTTTGTGAAAATGACACGCGCGTGACCTGAAAATTGACCAAGCTGACTTGCATTTTGCCCTTGTTTTCCCCAACTTTGATCATCCATATCTCACTCAATTTTTATCCAATGGAGATGTTCTACACATGGATTTGAAGCTTGAAACGAGATCTTTTGTTATGGCCGAGTGGAATTTTCATTTGATGCCCCAATTTTAAATGGCCTTGGCTCAAACTCTGATGCAAAATGGTCAAAACTTGCTATATTTAGTAACCCTTCTTCATCCAAAAATGGCAACTTTCCACATCTTGATTTTTTCATGATTCCTTTGGAGTTTCTTGACCAAATTTTGTACATTGGACATATGTAACATGAATTTCATGATTTTGGGCTCAAAAAGTCAAGAGTTGACTTTTTCTTCTGATAATTTGACTTGGCCCCAAACTTCCTGATTTTTTATCTTTTTTCCAATTGAACCACTTCTTAAACCAATTGAGAGGCAATTTTCCATACACATACACTTAAGAACATGTAGAATACCATGACATCAAGTTTTGTCCAAAAAATCAAAGATTCCCTGATTTAATGGGAAACCCTAGTTTTGGTGCCCACCTCCTAGGAGAAAAATGTGCAGTCCTCAATTTCAAATTCCTCAGAGTATGTTGTGTATCCTCTTAAAGGCTGATGATATATGCCATTTGAGGATGATTTTGGATCAATGAGCTATCTCTTTTGAGGGTTTTCCTTCAGTTTTTTGAACCTCTTACATAGTGAAAGATGTAGTGCTTCAATCTCCTATTGAATCTCACTTTCTTGAGGTGTTGGATGGTCAATTGAGATAATATGATACATGAAAGACTTCTTGGCTTGCCTTGAGGCAACTTGACTGACCTTTTTGTGCTTTGAATGATCCCTTGATTGTCCACCTTCCACCTGATCACATGCCCTGATGGTAAGAAGGATGATATGCTTCATTTTTCTATGTTAAATGCAATGCAATGCTAATGAGATGGATATGATATTGTAAATGATAATGCTATGCTATAATGACAAAGAGGGAGAGCAAATTTTGGGGTATTACACCTATGACTGTGTGTCATGGAATTTTCTTATTGATTTGCTGAGAAAGATGAATTTTGGTATCAAGTGGATTTCGTGGATTCAAGCGCCTGTGTGTAGAGCTTATATGTCCATTTTGGTTAATGGGAGCGCAACTAAGGACTTCGTTGTTGAGAAAGGTCTTCGTTAAGGAGACCCATTGTCTCTCTTCCTATTCATCTTGGTTATGGAGGTTCTAAATTACTTGATCAAGACGGTGGAGAATACTAGTTTATTTGAAGGATTTAAAGTGTCTTCTGATATTAGCCTTAGCATTGCCAGTTTGCAGATGACTCCTTGATGTTGGGAGAAGCCACTTCGAGTAACCTCTGGTGTTTGAAGGCAGTATTGCGTGGATTTAAGTTGCTAACAAGTCTCAAAGTGAATTTCTTGAAAAGTAGGATTGGTGGCGTCAATTTGAGTAAGAATTTCTGTCTGGTGCTTCTAACTTTCTTCACTGTGATATTTTGAGATTTCCTTTTTCTTTCCTTGGAGTTTTTGTTGGTGAGAGTCTTATGAGGATACATCTTTGGCAGAGTGTGATTGAGAAGGTTAGGAATAGGTTTGCTGACTGGAAAGGTAGAAACATGTCAATTGGAGAAAGGCTTGTCCTGATTAAATCTATTATTAATGCATTGTCGTTATATGCGTTCTCTTTCTACAAGGTCCCTGCAGCTGTTTTGAAGACCCTGCAGAGTATCCAGAGCAGGTTCTTGTAGGGAGGTAGTGAATTAAAGAAGAAGATACATTGGGTTGATTGGAATTCCATTTGTATGCCTATTGAGATGGGAGGTCTGGGTATCAAGGACCTATCTTGTTTCAATGTTGCTCTTTTATTAAAATGAAAATGGAGACTGTTAAGGGCAAATGATAGTGTTTGGAAGGGGTTGTTGGTAAGTAGATATGGGAAGGATATTTCTCTTAGTATTAACAGTTAAGATGGGGAGAAGGGCAAAAACAAAGATTCTATATGGTGGAGGGATTTGATGGGGATTGGTTATGATAGGGAGGCAAAGAGGAACTATTTTGTGGAGAACTTGAAGTGTATATTGGGGAATGGGAAAAATATCTCCTTCTGGCACAGCAGTTGAATGTTAGATGCTCCTTTGAAGGATATATTTCCTAATTTATTTTTGTTTGCTAGATACTCGTAGGGGTCGGTGGAGGAGCATGGCAAATGGTGTAAGGGAGAATGGAGTTGGAACCTTTGTTCCAGCCAGTTCTCTAGTGATATTGTTATGGCTAGAGAGAGGAGTGATTTGTTAGATTTGCTGGAAGAATGTAAGCCTTGCAAGGATGCTGAAGACGTCTTTATATGGAATTCAGGGCATAATCCTAGTTTGTCTTCAAATTGTGAATTTTCTGTTAGTTCTTGTTACAAAAGTATGCATCATGCTAAAAATGCTAGTAGATTGGATACTGTCAGCTTATCAGGTCTGAGGAAAATTTGGAAAATGAAGGCTCCCTTGAAAGTAATCATCTTTTTGTGGAAAGTCTTGAGGAATAAAGTTGTTGTGAAAGATCTTTTGGGTAGGAGGAATATTTGGGTTTCTGATGGAAATATGGGGTGCAACAGATGTGGTAATCAAGAGGAGAGTGCCAATCATGTGTTCTTTGATTTCTCTGTGGCTGTTGCGGTTTGGAAGGGCGTAGAGAAATGGCTTGGTATTCAATCTGTTTGTAAAACTAGTTGCATTGAGTCGTTGTTGGATTTCAACAGAGTTGTTTCGAAAGAAACAAGTAATAAAAGCGATTTGGTTGTTTGGGCGGCAACATTGTGGTACTTATGGTATGGAAGGAATTGCTCCATTTTCAATAACAAGATGGTGTCGGTTACAGATATGCTGAATTCCATTAAGTATTTCAGCTGGAGTTGGATTTCTAATTTCAATTTTTCTTTTAAGTCTTCTTTTTATGAATGGTATACAGTGTCATTGATTTGTATTAAAAGAGTCTGTATTGTTCCCTTGTAAGTAGGTTGCTTCACCCCTTGTGCAGCTTTTATTATCAATCTATCTTATTGCTTTCTAAAAAAAAATATATTTCCCTGTAATATAATGTGTGACCAAATTATATATATTAATACATAGAGTAGTAATATGTTTACATTTTCAAATCTTCTCTACACATTAACACGGTTTTTCAAACTATAAAGGTGTAAGTGTAACTAGATATTTTTCTAAACTGATAGAGATAAGATGATAAGAATTGATATAACTATTCATAGCTAAAACATCTGCCCAGCATACACACAACATTTATAACGTTTATTTGTAAATTTTTTAAGGTAGCGCTTTTTTCATAAAATATCATTTTCTTAAAATTCTATTTCAAAAGTTATAATTTTTAGAAATATTAATATTATTTTTGTTAGGGGAGATTTTTATTATGGAGTTTTGTAAGAGACACATTATATATTAACTCAAAATCTTAGAGTGATAGCTATATGGATTCTCCCACTTATAAATATTCAAATCTTCATATTTATAGTCAATGTAGAACTATTACACATACTATTCACATTTGTTATACTTAACACTCCTCCTCAAATGTGAGTCTATCCACAATACTCCCTCTTAAGCAAAAACTCTTTTCTAATTCCACATACACTTATACTGTTGTCGTTACTCTTCAACGAAACAGTGTTGGATCAAAAATTAAAATTCAAAAAAATATTTATAATATTTATTTAATTTAAAAATTATAAAACTAAAAGTAAAAATACACGGGAATAGCATGGAAAAGTTGTTATTAGTTCAATTTTGTTCTCATGAAAACAAATTGGATTCTCAACCATTAAATATAAGAATAATTATGACAAAATTATATAAGAATAATTATGAAAAAATTATTTATAACAATATTCTTTAAAATAAAAAATATTTGAATATAATTTTTAAAAACTTAAAACAAACTTAAGAAATTATTACATTTTCAATATAACATTTCTGAAAATGAAATTTTAATTCTTGAAACAAACTCACCATAGCATTTATGAGTTTTGGTATGGTAAGTAATTTAGTGAAAAATTGATTTAAAAATTTAATTTATTTTAAAATAAAATAATCTAAAATTAAATAACAATTTTTTGATTGATAAATGAGTATCTATCCAACTAAATTTAAGGATATCAAAAGGTATCTCTTAAGAGGTTGTTTCCTCTTCTTATTTTATTGGCTTTATGATGGTTACTTTTCTTCTTGTAATGTCAGTAATATAAATGCTTTGTTGGCATGTTGCTTTTGTCCACATTTATTGGTTTCACATGGAGTGAGGTTGTGATTACAATTATTGAGACTGATGCAATGTAAATATTGATCCAAAGGTATTTGAACTTATAGGATTTATTTTCAAACAGTTTAGTGGATAGAATTAACTATTTAAAAATGAATAAATAAAATATTGCAGATTTGGAATTTACATTCTTATAATTAATATCTTTGTATAACTATTATCTGAGTTTGATTTAAAGAAATGATGATAAGATTTTTAATTTCATAAATGTAAAAGTAAATTTAGGAAATTTTAATTTTTAACAAGTACAACTTAATAATTATTGTTTTTTTATAAGTAAACTCATTAATACGAGATTAAGGAAATCTCAGACCAACAAACTACAACCACCAATATACTCTAAATATTAAAGAAAATCGAACGGAACCTTAAATCAATCGTACAACGAGCACTGCAAGGATCAACCAGTTCCACGAAGAAATTTTTATATCGATAACAATTTCCTCAACAACAAACAAGGCGTCATTAAATAAAATGTTATTTCTGACATTCCACAAAAACCAGCAAGTTATGAACCAAATAGAGTTGTTCTTCTCCGCTTTACTCTGACCTTTAAGGCTCGAATTCCACACTTTAACATGACGACTGCTACAGGTTTCGGAGATAAAATCTATATCCACCCACTCGCAAATCTTGTTCCACACGGATATAGACTTGAAGCAAGAAAAGAACAAATGAGATGCATCCTCTAATTGACGGAAACAAAACACACATACCTTATCGTGTTCGTCGACAATTAACCTTCTCGCCACCAAATTAATTCTGGTAGGCAATCTATCTAACGCCGTCCTCCAGCTGAAAACTTGCACTTTCGATGGTAAGATCGTCTTCCAAAGAAGATCCAAGAACTCTGCACACTCAATCTCAATGTCATTAACAGCTGCAGAATTCGCCAAGGACAGGTAAAGAGAGTTGACAGTGAACTTCCTAGAATCATGGAGAGACCAACCCCACTCATCCCGGACCTCTTTAAAAACCGAGTGGGAGCCCAACAAATTGCAGCAATCCAAGCTTTCTTATTCTGAGATGATAGCAGAATTATCCAAGAAATCAAAGAGTTTCCAGCGCCATTCCCCTCCAACCCAATCACCCAAATCATTGATAGCCAAATCCTTCCTACTACAAGCCTTAAACAAACTGGGATATCTCGCTTTCAACGGAATATCTCCGATCCACAACGCCTGCCAGAACGCCACTCCTGAACCGTCACCAATAGAGCAATCCATGAATTTGCAAAAATTATCATCGGAGTCGGAAACCGAAATCGACAAAAGATCCTTCATCCACATTGAATCTGTCTTCAATTTACCAATGTCGGGATACGATTGCACTTTAACGCCTAAAGCTCCATATCTAATAGTGGGGCTCTCCCTCCAAATTTCGCTCCCCCCACTATGAACCTTCCATAACCACTTTGCGAGAAGAGCTCGATTAAATCTACCAACATGCTTTATACCTAGACCACCCAACTCCTTCGGCTTACAAACAGAATTCTAAGAAACCCAGGAAACATATCCATCGTTAGAATTCCCAGCCCACAAGAACCTTCGCTGAATTGCAATGAACTCCTTCACCACACTCTTAGGAGCTTTGTAGAATGCCAGATGATGAAGAGGAAGATTTACAAGAACTGAGTTAATAAGGGACACTCTTCCCCCCATAGACAAATTCCTCCCAGTCCATTTAGACAATCTATTCCTCATGCACGACAAAACCGGATTCCAGAAGGAGCAGCGGTGATGGCTGCCTCCAACCGTCAGACCAAGGAAACTGAACGGAAGTCTACCAGAATTACAATTGAGGAACATTTCAGCAGCCGAGAGGAAGGTAGAGTCAACTCCCACACCAAAAAGACAACTTTTAGAGAAATTAATCTTAAGGCCAGAACTCAATTCGAGCGCACGCAATATAGTCTTGAATGCCCAGATATTAGTGAACGAACCATCTCCAATTAACAGCGTGTCGTCAGCGAACTGAAGCAAGCTAACAGTAGAATGACCCTGAATTTTGAAATGAGACAGCATGTTATGCCTTGCAACAGTTCTCACCAGACTTGCCAAACCCTCTGCGACAATAGCGAATAAGAACGGAGCAAGAGGATCGCCCTGCTTCAAACCCCTACCAGCCTTGAAATCTTTCGAAGGGCTACCATTGATAAGAATCGACACGAAACTGTTAAACACTGAACCACGAATCCATTTAAGCCAATTACTACCAAATCCCATCTTAATAAGCATGTCTTTAAGATACGACCAGTCAACGCAATCATACGCCTTAGCAAAGTCGACTTTAAGGAAGATGCAATCCTTCTTGAACTTCTTAGCATAATCTGCAATTTCACTAGCCAACAAAACACCATCGAAAATCTGACGGCCCAGGATAAAGGCAGTTTGGGAAGGGGAGATAAGCTTATGAATAACCTTACCCAATCTACCAGCAAGCATCTTAGAAATAATCTTCAGAATACAACTGACAAGGCTAATAGGCCTAAAATCTTGAAATCGTTGAGGATTATTCACCTTCGGCACTAACGATATGAAAGAAGAAGCGAACAACTTAGGGAGATAACCTGTTTGAAAAAACTCCAGGATGCAATTCGAAAAATCCTCTCAAACTATACTCCAACAAGTTTTAATGAACATAAAATTTAAACCGTCAACTCCGAGGCACTTGTTGCCGTCGCAGCTAAACATTGCAACTCTAACATCTTCTGCACTAAAATCCGCTTCAAGGAAAACTTTATCAGCCTCTTCAAGACTGGCTGCCAGAACTGACTCGCTCCTAAACTTAACCTGATTAAGCTTCTGGTATCTTTCCTCAAAGAACATGCAGGCTTCCGTCTTAATTGCCTCAGGATCTTCCACAATATTGTCTCCCACAGCATCAGCATAAATACAATTCGACCGATTCCTCGATTTTAAGGAATTGTGAAAGTACTTCGTGTTTAGGTCCCCATCTTGAAGCCATCTCACCCGCGATTTCTGAGCCAACATACTCTCTTTTAACCTCAAATTCTTCCACAACTCCTCCTGAATTCTCAGACTTTCCTTAACTGAGTCTTCATTATGTTGAGCTAGATCTGTTTCACTAAGCAACTCAAAGTGGTTAAGCTGTTGAACATTTTCTTCAATCTTTAATTCGAGCCAACCGAAGACATTAATATTCCACTTTCGCAAATCAACTTTAAGGGCCTGAAGCTTCTTGATCAGCTTGTTACAATGAGAACCTGGAAAATGATAAGAATCCCAGGAATTCTTCACAAATGACATAAAGTCCTTATGAGAAAACCAACAGTTGAAAGTCCTAAACGGTTTAGGACCCCAATTGACATTGTTAGACTTTATCCACACTGGACGATGATCTGACACGTCTCTGGTTCCAATCACTTGATTCTTCAAGGATAGCAGAGAAATCGTAAAATCATCAGCCAGAATTCTATCCAGTCTGCTTCTACTCCTACCATTAGAATTAAACCACATAAACCGATTGCCAACAACTGGGAGATCAATTAGATTCATGTCCTCTATGAAATAGCTAAACTCCTTCATCTCACTACTACTGCTAGCACTGACTCCTTTCTTCTTCTCCCCGTTAACCACTACATTGAAATCCCCACCCACGATCCACCCACCTCCGGGGAATTTACCCTTAGCTTCGATAAGGTCCCTCCACAATCTCTTTTTCTCAATAAAACCACACGGGGAATAAACATTGACCACCGTTAAACTTTGATTATTCCACGAGAATTGAATACCCAAAAACCCGTCACCACTGAAACTAGAGACAGCTGAGATAGTTCTACTATTCCACAAAGTAAGAATACCTCCAGATCTACCTAGAGAGTTAGAGGCAGACCACTCCACATCAAAATTCCTCCAGATACTGTTAACGAGAGCTGAATCCATCTCCATAACTTTCGTTTTCTGAAGAAGACATAAATCTGCCTTTCCTTTCAGAAGAGTTTGCGAAATTCGCCTCCTCTTCAAAGAACTGCGGCACCCACGGACGTTGTAGGAAACAATATTCATGGATCATGAATAGCTACAACCTTCTTAACTGATCTCGCTTCTTTATCTTCTCTATCCAACTTCCGCAGAATACCTTCTAATCCTACTTCATCCACTTCTCCTTGTAGACCAAGCTTCTTCAAAGACTTACTCATATTAGAAGGAATATCATCGAGAGCCCTAAGACATCTCAAGTTCCCTCTTTCCACATCAGTGTCTGTAATGGATTCACAACACAGTAGAGAATTACTAGACTCAATCTGAGTGCCTCTGTCCACCTTCTTCTTTCGTGACTCCCTATTTGGAATGGATACGTGGTCCTTCAAGGACGAGTGTAACAAAGATAAAAAATAGGAAGTTGAGTGAGGAATCTTGATACAGTTGTACACCTCATGAATGG
Source organism: Lathyrus tuberosus (assembly GCA_022829125.1). NCBI lineage: Eukaryota > Viridiplantae > Streptophyta > Magnoliopsida > Fabales > Fabaceae > Lathyrus > Lathyrus tuberosus. The sequence goes on from JALAZF010000102.1 coordinate 12,224,090, forward strand.
ACTTTTTCGTTTTAACTTTACCCCAATTTGATGGCCCAACCACGCCTCCTGGGGGCCCATAAATTGGATTAGGCAGCCCCAAGTCCACAACCAACTCTCCAAGGTTACAAGAGACATTTCTAACTTGGTTACCTATTGTAGCATCCGTACAGTTATCATCCCTATATCCAGCTGGCTTTACTTATTTTTCCTTTTCACATAAAACTCTGCACAGAATAGTGTTATCTCTGCTATCTTCAGACTGAACCTTATCGAGCTCAAAATGAGTCTTCCCAATGCCCACTTGGGTCCCACCTCCTGAAGCACTTGTCCCTAGGCTTTCACCAATAAATGAAACGTTGTCAGAGTATAAGCACCCATCGTCTGACCCTTGAGTTCTAAGGGAAAAGTCTCCAACAACTGGCTCAACCTTCGAGAAACCAGACTCCTCACTTTCTTCCTCTTCAAAATTATCCCACGCGCCTTCAAATTCTGAGGGAGTAGAGGATTCAAAATCTTCTGAGTTAATCACCTCGTCTTCCTCTTCAAACAAAGAATCAACTCTACCACGCGAAAGATCTTCAGAAATGGATATATTGTAATATTGGCTATTCACTTCCACTCTAATCTTCATGTCTAATATAAGACCAAGGTTAGTTTTGATAAGTAACGTTGCAGAATCGAGACAACCCTTACTCCTTGTTATATCATCACACTTGATGAATGTTCCCAAACTAGACAAGAGCAGACGAAAATTGTTATCACACCAAGCAATACAAGGTAATCCACGACACTTAACCCACACAAACCTATCTCTGTCAACCACCTCCATGGACCAAAGGCGAATTTCTTTGAACCAAACCTCCAGCCAATCTCTAGATTCCTCCACGAACTCTTCAATGTCTCCACCAGACACATCCTCCAATAGACACATTGAGGCTCCGAGAGGAGTAGCCTTAATGTTGAAATAACCTTCCTCGTTAAACACCCTCTGAATGTTAAAAGCATTTCCATCCTCCATGACCACTCCCACTCTCATCCGTTTAAGTCTCTCCATCCAGGCATCATCCACCTCTAAAGAAACGCAAGAGTCACCACCTAGTCCCTTCCCTTTATCCTCAGACACCACTCCAGACACCACATTAGCAAACGTCCTATCAATACGATTAGCATTAGTATTCTCGTACCTTCTAACATGAGTTTGTTGATAGACATTATTCTTCGGATTGAATATGGGGATATTGACGAAAATCTTCTTACCTTCTAAAGTAATGTTATCGTGATTACAGGAAAGAATACGCGAATCGTGGACTTTCCGAAACTTTGCAAATCCAAACCTTTTACCACGTTTGTCTCTCCGAGCCGAAACGAAAACTTCTGATATAACTCCGTGAACCTTGAATACCTCAAAGAGATCTTTTGCGTTCATATGCTCAGGAAACTCAGTTACGAAAAAAGAAGTTGTAGTTTCCCCATTAGTTGCTCCTCTACCGTTGTTCTCCTTCCACATAGAAAAACCACCTCTGAGACCCTTGCCATTTTCCTACTAACCCTCTCCCAAGCCATAGAAGTTGCATGCAGACCGAAAAACGAAACTACCTAGAAAGCGAACTACCCTAGACACACCTCAATCCCGACCCAATGGAAACAGAAGGAATACCAAGGCCCCTAAACCCGAAAGCTAGGAATTTAAGCCGAAGATAGACCTATTGCTTCACTGAATCGGAACCAAGAGACGAAATCTTAGACAAGATCTTCATCGACAGGAGCAAGAATTGTTGAAATTGTTTGATATAGATATTAATGTTGTCACACATACAATCGTGGTCAGACGTCATTGCAAAAGATTATCGAGTTTGCAATTTAAATTCATAATCACTATGGAGATGACAGTATGATTTTGATCAAATGTCCTAAAACAAACGAATTTAATTTTTATTTTATAATTTCATACTGATAAAACTTAAATAAAAATTGATTGACGTCTTAACTTTTATTTTATAATTTCATAAATATAAAATTTAAATAAAAGTTGATTGATGTCTTAATTTTATTTTTTAATTTCATAAATATAAAACATAAATAAAAGTTGATTGACATTTGATACAGACTATGTTTATATGTTAAAGAATATTTGTATATAAATTTCACATTGAATATATATATATATATATATATATATATATATATATATATATATATATATATATATATATATATATATATATATATATATGAATCAAACTCTAGTTTTGATAGGGATAACTTCATGTTTTGATAAAGGTTTAACATTTAGTTGAAGTCTGTTCAGATGTTGATCCTGTATGTAAGGATTGTTAGCATGTCGAATTATGTCTTACTTGTAAGCTCAATTTTAAGTTAGCTTGTAAGCTAAGTTAACTTAGTAGTATATAAATAAATTAATTCTCTCAAGTTGTTGAGAGAGGTTAATTGTTGTTATTCAATTGTAATCTTTGAACCCTTATTGATTAAGTGAATAGTAAAACAATTTAACCAATTCCAATTCTTCTTCTTCCTTCTTCTCTCTCTTTCGTAAAAATTAATAGAGTTTCTTGTATTTGTTCAAAAACTCAATCTTTCTCATATTTTGATTTGTTCATAAGGACATCAATTCACAACAAAATGGTGCGGTGAGCGTGGAGGAGAAGATGTTGTCAATTGAAATTTTCTGGAACATACAACACATGATGGTGATTCTTATGTCTCAACATCAAAGTATAAAGTCATGACAGATGTTTTGACATCTTCAGACTGACAGAACAATTTATCCAATTGTGAATATGCAAAATTTTAAATGCAGAAAGATAAATAACACGGTCAATTGGTAACCCAGTTCGGTGCAACATCACCTACATCTAGTGGCATCCAAGCTAGGAAGGAAATCCACTATGATAGAATTAGTTCAAAGCTAAACTCCCTCGTTGACAACTTTTCGCCTAATCACTACCTTGTGCTACTTCTACCTAGAAATCACCATCTAGATATGAGATCCCCCTCTCACTTCCTAACAAGCAATCATAATCCCAATGACCATGCCTCGAGAAACCAAAAAGAAAGATGTATCCTCTTTCTACTACAATACTAGGTCAAGACTCTTGACCAAGAACAATACTCGGTTTTGCTTCAAAGCTTCAACCAAGAATAATACTCAACCCCTTTGCTTAAAAGCTTTTGAGTGAGAGCAACATACAATAAACAATATGTCTACCATAATGTATCAAAAGATAGAAAGGGTGACTTACAAAGTCACACGAGACTGTTAAACCTAACACTACAAAATCTCCACTTATTTTTAAATAAGTGAAAGTCGTCAATACATTAAGTTTAGATCTTCTTCAAATAGTCTTCAGACCTACTGGACTTGGGCTTCTTGAGGCGTAATTCATCAGGAATCAACTTGAAATCACAAGCACAATTTCCTGCACAAAAATAAGAACAAAATACAAAGTTTCCTAAAAGGCTCAACGACCATTTTTCAGAAAACCATCACAATCTGTCAAAATAGAAGTTCCTAAAATATCCTTCCTTGGATAGCGCATACGTGTGAAAAAGAACATACTCAAAGATCACACTCAAATTACCAAAATAGCCATGCCCTAACTATCTGGTATAACATGTCCTGGAACATGTCACAACATCATGTAGAACATGATGTCTGACTATCATGGCAAGAACAACAGGTTCAAAATCTTGCTAACAACATATTATTTTACCAAAATGCATCCAATCCAAAAGTCACAGAACTTACAATCTCCCCGTTTGGAAAATTTTGGCTAAAACAACTGTGAGGCCAAGGTGTCTTACACTCAATCTTTATTTTAATAATGTCAAAACATGTACTAGCTCGTAGTATGTAATTTGGACGATATCATCTCATCATAGTCGGCATCCGTATTTCACAATTTATAAACAATCAATAATCATGTGTCCAAACATATAGGAAGAGTCTTATACATCTGTTATATGTGTGTGATCATGCTATGTGTCATAGAAATGCATTAACGTGGCTTAGGTAGATGAAAACATGTGCAAAAACCAATTTTTGGGAGTTTTTCATAGTTTGAGTCGGCCCAAACCATGCTTTGGTCGACTCATGAAATGTTAATTTTGGTACATTTCCCACGGGTTAGCTCTCGCCGACCCACCGGTCGACGCATACTGGAGCCATTTCTTTATTGTGTACTTTCATCGGCCTTGCGTCGACGCATGATCCTGTGGCGGTCGACGCAAGGTACTCAAACTTGCACAGTCTAGCCCACGGGTCAGCGCAGGCTGACCCTCATAGAAGTTTGGTCGACTCTTCGCTAAATGTGGGTCATTTTTCTGATTTTTCTAAGTTTCAAAGTGCTGCATTTTTTGTTGTTGGTCCTAGCATCATATATATACTTTGTTCCTCATTTTTTACAAAACAACAAGAAAAAGTGAAAGATTTACACTGAAAGTTTTCTCTCATCATCTTCATCCCCATTCTTGCATTTTCTCAACAAATACACATAACCATTTTTGTTGATCTTTTGCATCATGAGGTGATAACGTCCAAACATAGGAGTGTATCTTGTTTGGGGTGAGTTTTTCAGTGGGTTTTTTCTTGAATAAAACCTCTAGGGATTTGTCCTCCAAGATCAATTGGATTTAGGGGTTTTTGGTTCAGATCTTTGTGTGCATTGAATTTAGCCAAGCGAAGGTGATTGAAGAACATTGGGTTATGTCAATCTAGTAGCATCAACAGGAGGATTGTGGAAGAAAGTTTTGGGGATCGAATTGTGTGTAGATTGGAATCAGCTGAGCGAAGGTGATTGAAGACCGGTGTGTTCATTCAATCTAGTAGCGGTAACACATGATGGTGATTCTGATGTCTCAACATCAAAGTACAAATTCATGACAGATGTTTTGACATCTTCATACTGACAGAACAATTTATCCAAATGTAAATATACAGAATTTTAAATGCAGAAAGATAAATAACACAGTCAATTGGTAGGTTGATAGCAATGCTAGGTTGAAGGCTGATAAGTCCTTGATACCCAACCCCCCTTAACTCTTAGGTGAACAAATAATTTTCCAACCAACCCAAGCAATGCCACATTTCTCTAGCGAACCATCCCATAGGAACTTTCTTTGTATTGCTATCAATTCTTTCACAACTTTGGAAGGTGCTCTAAAGAAGGAAAGATGATGGACTGGAAGATTAGTAAGCATGTAATTGATAAGGGTAACTCTACCTCCAATAGAAATTAGCCTCATGAAATTGTGGAAGAAGTTGAAAAAAAATAATGATAAGGAGTTTGTTAAAAAGGAAGAAGTAGAAAAGAAGTTAAGAGAGGAGAAGAAGAAAAAAAGTAAGAATGAAAAGGAGCATAGGAGTGAAGTTCCAATGAAAAAGTTGCTATATCCAAATGCTCATACGAAAAAAGACAATGAGAAGCATTATGCTAGATTCTTGGACATATTTAGCTAGTTGCAAATAAGCATTCCATTTTCCGAGGCTCTAGAACAAATGGCAAAATATGCAAAATTCATGAAGGACATACTTAAAAAGAAGAAGAGGTATACGGATAAAGAAACCATGGCGCTCAATGCAAATTGTAGTCCTATCGTCAAAAGCATTCTTCTGGAAAAAGAAGGATATCTGGGAAGAGTAGCTCTACCTATAACCATAGGTAGTGATTTCAAGTGTAAAGCTTTGGTCGATATGGGTGTTGGTGTAAGCCCTAGAGGCCAATACTTTTGGTACTTGTATCAAAATATTTATTAATAATAAAAGGCATTTCTTTATTATGTTTGTTTTTCCAAAGTGATAAAGTCCCTAGAATAGCTAGTTCATTTAATGAAATATTAAGTGTGACTTAATCATGAGATTCCATTAAACATAAGGACACTATTCTTAAAGTATCCGTAGTCGAGATTTAATGTGAAATGGGATAACCTTAAAGCATTAAGACTATTATGTAAATAGACTGATGATCACATCTCATGGATCATGGATAAGGAGTTATCAAGTCTTAACATAGGTATGAATATTAGGAGTAATATTTATACTGGATTGACCCACTATGAGAGTACTACATAGAATATTATGCAAAGTGTCATAAGTTACTCTCATGGTGATAGTGGTGTATACCACCCTTCGACCTGAAACCACTATGGACCCTAGATGTAGAGTCAAGTACTTTAGTGCTGATCAAACATTGTTCGTAATTGGATGACTATAAAGACAGTTGATGGGTACTTCATAAAGCATGCTGAGGGACATGAGTGACCTAGATGGAATTTGCCCATCCTGCATAACAGAATAAATGTCTAAGGGCTCAATATTGAACTGAACAAGGATGACACGGTATATGCCTTGTGTTTAATATAGACATAAGGGCAAAAGGGTAATTGTACACACAAGCACTATCACAAAAGGTTTTATCAGATCACATGACAATTTCGTGACTTGGGTAGCAGTGATGTGTTGCTAGATAATGCTCACTATTTATTATGTTAAATGCATGATTTAATATAATTACCAACGTCACGAAATCCTACAGGGTCACACACATAAGGACGGTTTGATAAAAGGTAGAGTAAATAAGGCACACCATAAGGTACGGTGTACTTAAGTAAATATGTAACACCGTAAGGTACGGTGCACTTAAGTGGAATACAAATTCTGGTAAGGTACCGCGTGCTTAAGTGATATACGATACATCATAAGATATGGTGTGCGTGCACTTAAGTGGGCTTTTTAGCTTGCAGCCTACACAAGTGGTTCTATAAATATAACCCTTGTGCAGAAGCATAAACACTTGATGAAAATTCAGTTGTGAAACCCTAGCCGTATTTTCCTTCTCTCTCTCTCACTCAAAGCCTTCAATCGTAGCAGCTAGCACTGAGACTGAAGGAAGCTATTCGTGTGGACTGAGTAGATGCGTTGTTCATCGTACATCGCTCGTGATCATTCCTTTGATTCTGAATCAAAGGTTTCATCGCCACAAGAGGTAACCATCCTATCATTGATCATGATCTTTCGTAAGGATCGCTAAAGGGAATTTTCAATTTCCGCAGCGTTTTGAATCACAATTTCCCTTCAATGGGTGCTAGTATTAACTTGATTCCTTTATCTGTGGTCAAAAGACTCGAGAACATGGAGATGTAATCAACCAACATGACTTTGCAACTAGCGGACAAGTCAAGGACTCATCCACATGGTGTTGTTGAAGACGTGTTATTGAAAGTTAAAGAATTCTTATTTCAGGTTGATTTCGTAGTCATGGATGAAAGCACCTTTGATTTGACAAAGTTTTGGTAAAACACATTGATGATAAAGATGAATAAATCTGGACTGAACAGAGATGTTGAAGAAGATGTCATGACATCTTGAAGTACTGTACTGATTTGGCAAGTGTCAATCTGTAACAAATCAGCCTAGAAATAATGCGCATGGATCAAGGATAAAAAAAGGCTGAAGCCCAAGGAAGCAGAAGCCTATAAATAGAAGACTTAGACCTAGTTTTTTGTACGCCTGAGTACGCCTGTTGTAACCTTGTTTTCTTGCGTAAGAAACAAGGTTTTAGGGTTTTGAAAGTCGTTGGCTTTCTAGGTTGTAAGTCTCCCTTTGTATCAGTTGATACACTGTGGTAGATATAGGTGTCACACATATCCATAAGCCTTGAGGTATTGGATTTTGTATTGTTCTTGGATGAAGCTTTTAAGCAAATCCGAGTTAGCTTGTTTGTCAAGTATGCTTGACAGATTTCTGTATTGATAGGGATGATGTAGAAATCACAGTTGGTGATTAAGGGAAGTAAGTGGGGTATCTCGTATCAGGGTTCTAAACATTTGAGTTTAACCTTGGTAAAGATGTTCATGGGGTAGATGTTAGGGATAAAGTTGTAAACGTGGGAGTTTAACTTTGTAACAGTCTACACAATAGTGAAGTCTTCTTCCTGGATTGGTATCCCCTAGATATAGGTGAAGTGCACCGAACTGGGTTAACAATTACTGTGTTCTTTATCATTTTGCAGATTTACATTTTTTGTTAGGGTTCATGATAAACATGTTGGATCAGATGTCGTGACATCTGTGAGGATGCAGGTCTGATATTCAAGGTATCAGTCTGCGGTTGCGCCTCCAAGTTTAAAATATTATGTAGCACAATGTCTTGACATGTGTTAGGACATCTGATGTCTGCATAGGCAGAATTTCAATGGACATGGAAGAAGATGAGGATACACCAATAATCCTTGGAAGACCCTTCATGAAGACCACAAGAATGTTAATTGATGTTGATGAAGGCATAATGAAGGTGGGGACTAGTGAGGAGGAGGTGTGTTTTACACTTTTAAAAGGTGTGGTGTATTCAAGTCTATTGGAAGATGATTATCATGTGAGAAAGGAAGATACAAGAGTTGCATCAATGAAAAAGAAGGATGAAGATGCTAAAGTGGAAACGATGAAGTCTTGTTGGGATTTTTCATTCTTGAAGAAAATTGGAAGAAAAACTGGTCATGAAAATGCATGAAGACCTTTGTGTTGGGTGGTTTGATTCGGTTGCTTTTAGTTTCTTTGTGCGTTTGTGTCTTCATCTTCGGACTGTTGAGCTCGAACGACGTTAAACAAAGCACTTGTTAGGAGAGCCCTATCCAAGACCACACTTGAATGACCTTGATTCACTTTGCGCTCTTAACGCGGTCACGTGTGCTGGCCAACTCAAGTGTAGGCCTGAGTGGGTGTGTATTTAAGTGGGCCTTGTTTGTGAAAGGGGCTGAATGCGTTTTTGGAAGTTAAACACTCAAAATTTTCAATCTCCCACTTAATTCCTTATATTTCCTTCTCACCCTTGCACTTCCTAACACAAACACCTCTCATAAGCTCTCTCTTGCACAAATTTTCTAAAGTTACAAATTTTCTTTCTTTTTCATCTCGTTGCTCTACTTCCATGTCTATTCATATTCATTGTTGTTATTGCTTTAGACAATAAATGTTGTTAGGGTTTAGTGTGATTGAGTAGGATCTGACATTACTTAGGGTTCGTTTGTGTGGAACTGATTTTGTGAAATCTTAGGGTGGAATTATAGGATTGTATTTTTTTTCTATGTTTTCAGTTTAAACATTGTAGTTAGAATTGCATGTTGTTAAAATCACTTTGATTCAATATTATGTTGTGTATGTGTGCTGTTGGAATGTTGTTTGGGTGTTAATTAGAATAGTTTGAGGGTGGTTGTAAAGGGATTTTTCGCAAATTTTTGCAACCCGCTTAGCGCGCTCACCTTTACCCTGTTTCTGGATTCGGTCTCTTTCTTGCTCTTTATGTTGTTTTTGGTGCATATTTATTGTTTATTTGATTAATAATATTTGAAGATTGTGAGAGGGCAGGTTGGATGCAGAGACATTTTTGCCTGCATGCACAACCACGCTTAGTGCGTTTAAACCGCGCTTAGCGCGCTCACATGGGATAAAAAATTCTATTTTATATAATCTCTTGCCTGATTGCGTGTTTTGTGATGACGTACGGTTACATGTGAATTATTCTGAATTTTTGGGCTGGTTGTTTGATGTTTTTAGTGTTGTTTGGTCTAATTATTTTGCAGATGGCTCCAAAGCGTACCCGTTTCACTGTTGGCCAGTCTTCTTAGTAGAGGCAAGAGCTAGCTGCGTATGACGCAAGTAAATTCCTAGGAGCTGTGCAAGAGGCGCATTACCTTGAGCTGACTCGAAGAAGTATTCAGGATAAACCCTTAAGGTAACTATAGTGGTTGTCTCAATATCATTGAGAATCATGGCTGGCAAACCTTGCTTACTCCACCCACCCGGATGAATTATGAGATTATTTGTGAATTCTACGTGAATGCTATTCTGGTTGAGGGTCGGGTATACTCTTTCATGACCTTTGTGCGAGATTCGAGAGCCACGTGTAGATCATCATTTTCCTTCTTCAGAGGATTTTAGGGCTTTTGTTGATATGCCGAAGGATAGGCCATTTCATTTTTCAAGGGAGCAGGTTCCGCCAGAGCCACCGCAGCAGCAAACGTAGGTACCTCATGCAGGCATGGCTCAGGATGATGTTGGTATGGATGATGCTATAGATGAAGATGATGATGACAGTGGAGAGTCCGAGTGGGAGATGGGCTCTACTTCTAGTAGTGAGGAGGAGTGATGAGTTGATGGGTTTGGTCTGATTTTATTTTTATTATTATGTTTTATGTTTGAGTTGTTAAGACTTGGTTTGCTTTTATGTTTTCTTGTTTCTTTTGAAGATTTTGTACCATCTTGTTAAGGATGAAAGATTGATTTTGTGACATCTTTTTTAGGATGAGGTTTTGTGAACTTATGCTGTTGCACCATATTTTGGGTGTCGCATTTTATTTTATGATAAATATGTTTTACTATGTTGAGTAGTACACAATTGTTTAGTTTAGTGGATTTTTTTTTTGTTTTTTTGCTGTTTGTTCCTAAGATCAAGAACTTGAAGGAACCTTGTGATTAATGTCAAGATTGATGAATCGACATACAATTGAGTGGTGATTATATGCTTGATTATAGGTACAGTTGCAAGGTACATATTTATCGTTTTGTAAACTTAGCATGAATATGAAACTTGTGATTTGCAAAACATGATATTATGAATTCTTTAGAAATACTTGTTCAATTGTGAATCACGTAGAACATAGCCTTTGTGAGGAAGCTTCCATTGTATAATATATGCAGAAAACCGACATCCATGTTTAACTCGTTCTTATTATGTTTAAATCATGAATGTGTGTTGATTTGTGTAAAAGGAACAAAATGATCAAGGCAATTTTTTTTTGTATTTTGAGAAAAGCCACTTGAACAAATAGAATGATCAATCTACCTTGTGAGTAAGCGAGCATTTTTTAGCCCCATTGAGCCTTTCTATCAAGATTCGTGTGGATAATTGAATCGTGTAAATATTGTACATGAAAAATAATTGAATTTTGGAATGAATCTTGATTTTTGTGAAATCTTTGAACCTCAACCTTTAAGTACGGTTGCTTTTGTTGTTCCTTGCCTTAGATGTGTGAGAGCATTCTTAACACCATATTTTGGATGTATTCAAAGTTGGGGAGAAAGAAGTAGATTGATGTATTGTGAAAAATAAAGTAGCTGTAAATAATGAAAGAGCTTGAAATAGAAGCAATGAAAAAGAAAGAAAATTGGGCATGAATTGCCAGCAAATGAGCTCAAGGTTGTAATGATGAATCAAAGAAAAGAAAACAAGAGGATTAAGGTCTTAGATTGTGTATGAATGTGAGAATGGAATGCTCTCATAGGATTAGGCATTTTTGTTTAAATGGCCCTTCCTTGAAGCCCAAGCCAAATTACAACCTTTGAAGTCTTTGTGATTCCTTATTTTATACTCATTAATGCATTTTGTTTGTTGAAGGCATAATTCGATCCGGATGTTTGCAAGATTGTTTGGTGAGTGATAAAACCTCATAATGTTTTCATCCCTTGATGAATGTGTGCTTAGGTGTGATTCATGTCGGAATTGTATTGCTTTAGAAGTTTTGATTTGTCTTTTGCACTTAGCAATAGTTTCATCTCCATGATTTGTTTTGAGTATAGTAAGTTTATCTTGTTTGTACTTTTACTTTTTGAACCTTGAAATTGTTGTTGTTCTAACTTGTTGATTCCGATTTCTTGTGCATTGCTTTAGGTTCGTTTATGTTTGGTAAACTTTTGTTTGAGGACAAACAAAATAATAAGTTGGGGAGAGTTGTTAAGGGCCAAATTGTGCATATTTTTTATAGTATTTTGTGGCCCTTCCAATTGTTTCTTCGTTATTTTAGTAGTAAATCCATATGTTTTAGTGTAAATATGCAAGTTTTCAATTAAGCATGTAAATATCTTGAATTGTGATCATTTTGGTGCTTTTTGATAGGTTTTCTTACTTGATTTGATGCTTGGAGCATTTGAATGATGAAAAGAAGTTTTGAAGTAAACGTTTTCGGCAAATTGACGGTAAATCGCGCGTAGTGTGTTTTCCAGTGCGGGATCAACGAGCTTTTGGGACCAAAGCTAGTAGCTAATAAAGGCTAACCGCGCTTAGCGCGTTCTGACCGCACTTAGCACGCTCTCTTGAAATTTTCCGCCATTGAACTGATGGCGCTAAGTGCACTCTGATGGCGCTTAGTGCAGTGCCACTTATAGGCACCTTTTTGGACTTGTATAAATGGACACTTGTGAGATATTTTGTGGAGACACTTCATTTTCTTCACTTTTCAGATTTTGTTAAGAGATTTTAGGGTTTGAAGCTTAGAAATTCCAAGAGAAGTAAAAATCAAAACTTTGAAGCATCAATCTTCGATCTTTCGACTTTGATGCTAGTAAAGCTTTCCTTCTTACTTATCGATCAAGCTACCATGGTGATGACTAGCTAAACATCTTTTGTGTCAAGATTAGAGATAGCTAAACATCTTTCAATATAGTATCCATTAATACAAATAACTTTAAAATTTAATAAATTTTTATGAGATTTATAGAAATATAATGCATTCTCAATATGTCATTTTGTTCCTCCACATAACAACACATTAGCTATTCTGGAGCCTTCAATTATTTTTAATGTTTCAGATATAGTACTGACATAACTTTTTTGCTTCACCAAATAAGAGAAATATTTTGTATCTGTAAAAAATGTGTGAGAAGTTTCACTATCAATGAGACAAATATCTTCATTATACGTGTTAGTGTCAATATTCATTCTTCAAAATTTTGGAGCTTTGTGTTGTTAACGTGTTATAAAGTTAATAAAAAACAATATAATATAAGATAGAGATGTATGCGAGAACGAGAAGAGACATAGAAATATTGTATTATTCTTTTTAAATATTTTTTAAATTCCAACATGAATCTTATTTATAGAATATTAATATACAAACATATTACTAAATATCAATAATAACAATTAACTCGTATAAGTCAAGGAATACATAAATAGTAAAAGAATGAAAATTCACAACCCTAATATTAAATATTATTCATAACAAATTATTCAATATTTATGTATCTGACTTTTGCATCTCTAATACAAATAAATCTTAAAAGATAAACAGAGGTGAAACATAAGTTATTTAAAAATAAATGTTGAGCAAAGAAATGTATGTGACTACCAACCCAATAATTAAGCTAACTATTTCGTCAACATAACATACAATTTAGCTAATACTTTTTTTGATAATTGTGTAAAGAACAAGCACAATTTTTAGAACCAACATTGTTAGCAATGCATGGAGGTTGAACTTGTCCATCTTTATACCAAACATGTCGTTTTTGGACAAATTCACGAACAAATGTGTCAAGCATATCAATAGTAACATGCTTTAAAACTACCACATGTGCAATATTTTCATTGCTTGCCAAATTCCATCTACGAGTAAAGTTGTCATCTAAAGGTCTCTCAAAAACAACTATGTTGCTATACTCATTTAACATTGCACCAATTCCAGCACCACATAGTTGATTTAGTAAGTAGCGTGCTTTGAATATACATTTATGCACTTCATTCTCAAGTCCTGTTAAACCCTTTTTTTTGAGAGAATACCAAAGGAAGATTGGAGCATGTCCACAACGACTACCTGTGATTGTGGCATCTCTTGAAGCAATGATGTCAACATCTCTTGAAAGTGCATTCATGTGTTTCAAACGAGTTATCAAAACACCGCAAGGTGATGGACATCCTAAAAACTTATGGCCTGAAATAGTTATGCTGCCAATAGGTTTCTTGAAGCTAATCCTTAGAGCCTAGCGAATCTCAAAAACAATATTTTAGAATAAGTCACAATCAAGAAATAGAAAAATATCTATATGTTTAGATTGAAGAAATGATGTTACTCACTTGTTTCATAAAAGGCAACATGATTCCATAAAGAGCTCCATCACAGTGAATGTAAAATTGATCATTAGTAAATCCACATTTATCAAGTGTTTTAATTACAAGATCAAGATCATCGATACCTCCTTTCAAAGTTGTCCCTACAACAAAAGTAATAATTTAAGTTTAGAATAAATCATATTCTTTTCCATTTTGTATTAGCTACATTTTTGAACAGGTGTGAAATTAATAAATAAGTTTATAATTTAACATAAATTAAATATTCAACTTGATCTTTAAAACTATTAAATAATCAATTTAATTGTTTATAAAAAAAGAAATATGGTAACATTGCAAGGCCAAAGGCGATCTTTACTTTGTGGATGACATGCCAATATAAGTTGATGACAAAAGACAAAGTGACCCAATATGGGATTCCTACTGATGGAATTTGTGTATTCTGTACTGAGCATGAAAGTTGCACCCACCTCTTCTTCGAATGTGCCCATGTATACCAACTTTGGCACCAAATCTTACAGCAGTTTCACGTTCAACTTCCAAGACAGAGGAGTGTGAAAATGCCTTGGCTCATCAAGGCTACCCGTGGTAAAGGAATCAAGGCAAAGTTAATTAAGTGTTTGGTGGCTGAAGTATTCTATCATATTTGGTCTTTTAGAAATAAGTGTGTTTTCCAAAATGGGACCATGGATAAATTGAGTAGTGGCAAAATAAAAAAAAAGGTGATGATATGATTAGAGTTGAGACTAACAAGAAAGTTATAGATTATTGCAATAGGGCTTAATAGTTTGTCATTTCATTGTTGTAGTTGGTTTTGTAGTCTTTGTGTTGCCTGTTTGATTGGCTTGTAATACTTTGTTTTTGGGTATTAATATATTTTCTTATTCAAAAAAAAAGAAATAGTTAATTTAATTCTTAATTTGTTGTTAATAAAATCTATATAATTAATAACAAAAATCATTAAAAAAAGGTACTCCATTTAAAAATATACTTCATTTGTCCTAAGTTAATTAATACTATATTAATAGAAGGGTAATAATTAAAATAAGTAAAGGTTAAAAAATATATATTTTTAATGTTGAAAATAATATATTTTTATAATTTGTTGATAAATAGAAATTTGGACAATGCTTATTATTTTACGGTATCTAACAAAGGTCAATTAATTTCACTGTCATTCAATTTCATACTCCTTTCGGTCACAATTATAAGCCAAAATAACTACTTTCACACGTATTAAAAAAGTTAGTTAAGTGTAATTAATTTTCTTGATTTCATACAATCAGAGTAAAATTTACGATAATATCCTTAGTTTATTTGATGAATCAACTTTCAACATTAAATGCTTTTGAATTAAATTAAGGGTATAATAGTAATACAAGTATTAATTAGTCTAAAATTTAATGACTTTTGCTTATAATAGTGACCAAGATTTAAGGAGTTTTTTTTTTTTTTAATAATAGTGACCGGAGGGAGTGTCATTTAATATCATAATAGTTATTTTATTAATTTTGACGATAAATAATTTTTTGGCTAAAAATTTGTGTAAGCGAATTTAGTTAGCCAATATTTTGATTTGATTAAATATTTTTATAACTAATAATTTTTAATTAGCAGTTTTAAAAAATTTTAAATTTTGAAAAAGAAAATTATATATAAGAAAATAGTGTCCTATGACACAATACAAGTTTTAAAAATATTTAAAGCCAATAAAAATGTACAATATAAGTTTTATAAGTGATTAACTCTTTAATTACTATTTTATTATTCATATATTTTATAATGGTCTAATTCCAATTTATTTTAATGTGGACACATTACTTTGTGTATTAATTAAATAAAAAAACAGTTCAAATAAAAAAATTACATCAAAATATTAAATTAACCACGTTATTAAATTTTAATATTTATGTAAATTAACAACGATATTAAATTAACAATAATATTTGGTTTGTTTATACATAGAATCATCATTACAATATTGATAATTTTGTAAATTAACTTATTTGATTTTAATTTAAAATAGGTTTTACTAGATCTCCCAAAAAAAAAGAATTTAAAAAAAATTATAACTTTTAAATTTAAATACTAAGAAAAATTGATGGGAAAAATAAATTATTGATTGAAAAAAAATAAATAGTGCATTTTTTTTTTCAATTAGATAAATATATTTATATTATTATACAGGATATTTGAAAAAAAGCATGATTGAGTAAGAAATAAAATATTAGTAAGAATTAACATTTAACATAAAACACTGATTAATGTGTAGTTAATTTTGTTTAATTATTTTTTGTTGTTAATTTTGTGTAATTATTTTTTACCGTACATATTATTATAATAAGTAAGGATTAACATACTAGCAAGAATTAACATTCAATATTTAATTAATAAATAATAATAATAATAATAATAATAATTAATGTGCGTATCAAAAATAATTTATAAAAAACTGTTTATAACTTATTATATTCATCATTTGTGAATAATATTTGTTTATTATAAGAGATTAATTGGAATACACTGTCAGTGTAAAATTATTTTACACTGTCATTCAATTAGAATTAGTTATTTTGACACATGAGAAGAGAGAAACAAGGAAGAAGTGGTTATTAAAATGATTTATTTATAATGTAATTTGTTTTATTTTTAATTTCATAAATATGTGTCAAAATAATTAATTTTAATTGGATGACCGTGTAAAGTAGTTTTACACTGACAGTGTATTCCAATTAATCTCTTATTATAATTTATTATTTATATAAGTATTGTATTTGTGGCTCTATATCCCACATTTAAATACAATCGTAAAATATAATATTTTATAAATTAGAGTTGATTGGCAATTGATGCAATAGAAGATATTGAAAATTAGAAACTATTTAATGCATTGAAGAAAACAAATATGTGTAACACATCAGATCGCACAGATATGCAGACTAGAATCCGTGCGAACGCACAAATTATTATATTTTGTGTATAATTTTAAAAAATAAAAATAAAAATATTTAAAATAATGTATAAATCTAAACACGGACAAAATATATTTATTTATGTTACTAATAATTATTTATACAATTAAAATAATATTTATAAATACTATGTTGTTAGTTGATATTTATAAAACTAAATATTTGCATAAATATTTTTATAAATAATGTCAAAACAAAATTAATATTTACATATGAGAAAATATACCGTTGATCCAAATATTTATATATATGGGAAAAATATATTTATGCTCCAAATATAAATAAAAAAAAATATTTTTTTAAATAATAAACTTATTTGGTCAAATAATTTTTCTTCTTCTGTTTTTTACATTATTATTACATTTTAAAAACAAATGTGCGTAACATACCAGTCTCCGAGCGAACGCACTAGTATCCACACCAATACCCGTGAGAACGCATGAATTATTACATTTTTTTACCATTAAAGAAAATAAATGTACATATATTTTAAATAATGTATGAATTCAAACACGACAAAAATGTGTTGTTTTTAAATTATTTATATTACTAATATTTTTATTTTAAAATTATTTTTTAATTTTAAAGACAATATTTTTTAAGATAATATATGAAAAAGTGAGTTATATATTATTGATATAGTCATTTCACTAATATATGTTATTAATGACAAATGTTATTTTTAAATTAATGAGTAAATATTAATTTATTTTGGTAAATGAGAAATAAGTTTTTTTTATCAAAATATTTTTGTAAATAATATCAAAATTAAAATAATATTATACATACAAAAAAATATACTGATCATCTAAATATTTTTATATATGAAAAAAATATATTTATGATCTATATATAAATAAAAATATATTTTTCTTTTAAAAATAATAAATTCTTTTGATAAAAAATATTTATTTTTCTTTTTTTACATTCTTATTGTATTTTAAAAACAAATGAGTATATTTGTGCTAACAGTATCCTAATAGTTAAAATAAAAGGAGAATACCTATGTTTAAATTGATAATGGCTGGTTTGTCCTTGTTGGCAAGTAGAGAAGCCTCTAGTTCAACACAATCAATTTCACCAGAGATCAAAGAGCCAATCTTCACACATTGCATTCTATACATTCTAGCTATTTTGAATATTGAATAATGTGAATCTTCAGATGTATATAGGATTCCATCGGGAAGTTTCTCTCTCCTGTATTCAAATATATAAATCAGAACCTACTAAAATATATTTCCTATTTGTTTTAGCAAGTCATCGTGGATTGAAAAACTAACCCTACTAAAATTCCATGAAGATTGCCTTCGGTTCCACCCGAAGTAACGTATCCCCAGTACTCATTCTTCTCTATTTCCCATAATTTAGCGAACCAATCAAGCACACTAACTTCAAATTTCATTGAATTTAGAGAGAAACTGCTTCCAAGAAATGGATCTCCAGCATTGTTCAAGTGAAATTGAAACAATGGTGCTAATGCCTCATAGTTGAAGTCTTGGTTCGTAGGGTACCCTTCAATATATAGAAACAGTATATTTTGTGTTATGATATTAAATAAGTAAACACTATATTAACATAGAAAAATGAAGCACCTACCTAAGTTACGCAAGCTGTAGTTGGTTAGAGTCCGTGCATAGCTTGAAATGAGTGCATCCAAATGAGTATCGGTTTCACCAATGCACTTAGTGATAGCAAGTCTCTCACTGTTGTTTTCATCAACATTTTCAGGTCTCTCTTCTTCTCTTGAGAGCTTTTCAGCATCATGAAGACAAGCCACTGTCACTGCCATGTTGTTTTCTCCTAGACTCTCCATTATATATTTCCCTGTAATATAATATGTGTGACCTATATATTTTCAAACTTTAAAGGTGTAAGTGTAACTAGATATTTTTCTGAACTGATAGAGATAAGATGATAAGAATTGATATAACTATTCATAGTCAGAACATCTGCCCAGCATACACACAACATTTATAACGTTTATTTGTAAATTTTTTAAGGTAGCGTTTTTTTATAAAATATCATTTTCTTAAAATTCTATTCTAAAAATTATAATTTTTAGAAATATTAATATTATTTTTGTTAGGGGAGATTTTTACTAGGGAGCTTTGTAAGAGACACACCATATTAGTATATGAGTTATTCCACTTATAAATACTTAAGTCTTCACATTTGTAGTTAATGTGAAACTATTACACATACTACTCACATTTATTATACTTAACAATTACTCTCAAGTGTGAGTCTATCCACAATACTTTTTCAATACTCCCTCTTAAGCAAAAGCTCTTTTCTACTTCCACATACGGTTGTTGATACTCTTCAACGAAACAATGTTTATAATATTTATTTAATTGAAAAAGTTGTAATTAGTTAAATTTTGTTCTCATAAAAACAAATTGGATTCTCAACCATTAAATATAAGAATAATTATGACAAAATTATATAAGAATAATTATGACAAAAGTTATTTATAACAATATTTCTTAAAATAAAAAACATTTGAATATTATTTTTAAAAACTTGAAACAAACTTAAGAAAATTATTACATTTTCAATATAACATTTCTGAAAATAAAATTTTAATTTTGAAACAAACTCACCATAACATTTATGAGTGTTGGTATGAATAAGTAATTTAGTGAAAAATTGATTTAAAATTTTAATTTATTTTAAAATAAAATAAAATAAAATAATCTAACATTAAATGACAATTTTTTGAATGATAAATGAGTATCTATCCAAATAAATTTAAGGATATCAAAGGGTATCTCTTAAGAGGTTGTTTCCTCTTCTTATTTTATTGGCTTTATGATGGTTACTTTTCTTCTTGTAATGTCGGTAATATAATTGCTTTGTTGGCATGTTGCTTTTGTCCACCGTTACTGGTTTCACATGGAGTGAGGTTGTGATTACAATTATTGAAACTGATGCAATGTAAATATTGATCCAAAGTTATTTGAACTTATAGGATTTATTTTCAAACAGTTTAGTGGATAGAACTAAATATTTAAAAATGAATAAATAAAATATTGTAGATTTGGAATTTACATTATTATAATTAATATTTTTGTATAACTATTATCTGAGTTGATTTAACAAAATAATAATAAGATTTTTCATTACATTAAGGAATAAGAAAGGAAAGTTATGAAATTTTAATTTTTAACAAGTACAACTCGATAATTATTCTTGAAATTGTTTGATGTAGATTTAAATGTTGCCGCACATACAATTGTGGTCAGACATCGTTGCAAAGACTATTGGGTTTAAAATTTAAAATCATAATTATTATGGAAATGACAGTATGATTTTGATCAAATGTTCTAAAACAAACGAATTTAATTTTTATTTATAATTTCATAATGATAAAACTTAAATAAAAATTAATTGAACTCTTAAGTTCCAAGTCCCTGAAGAGCTGCTCTTAAAGGTTATTTGGCAAACTTAGGTTCCCTTAAAAATTAAAATATTCGGTTGGAGAATGATCTCGCTCTTAAAGGTATTGTCGTTTTCTCCCATGATAAAGTATGTGTTTTGTGCTTCCATGATAATGAGGATGTTGCTCATGTATTCCTTAAGTGTCCTAAAGCGCTTCAGCTTTGGAACAAGATAGCGGGCTGACTTGGCTATTCGCCGGTGCCGGCTAATTCTATCACCGAGCATGCTTTACGTTGGTTTTTGACGTTGTACGATAAGGGTAAGGATGATATGAGTTGTTATGTTTGGATTATCGCTTCTTGGTGTTTATGGAACACAAGAAACAACATTATCTTCAACGATGCTATTTTTGACGCGGAGACCATTTTCAATAATGTTGTTACTCTCTCGTGAAAATGGTTGGAGATTGGGCGTAAAAGATGTTATTTTTATGATTTGATGAAACATCCTATAGATCTCTTGTAATTTAAGGTTTCCGCTTTTCATCTTGTTTGATAGGCTTTTTGTAATGGGTTGGAGAATCTATTTTTCTCCCTTTTAATCCTAATTGCTTATCAAAAAAAAAATTAAATAAAAATTGATTGATGTCTTAATTTTATTTTTTAATTTCATAAATATAAAATATAAATAAAAGTTTATTGATCTCTGATAGAGTGTGTATTTATATGTTAAAGAAAATTTGAATATAAATTCTACATGGAATATATAGGTATTTGAACCAAACTCTAGTTTTGATAGGGATAATTTTATGGTTTGACAAAGGTTTAACATTTAGTTGAAGTCTGTTCACATGCTGATCCTGTATGTTAGGATTGTTAGCACGTCGAATTAGACCTTACTTGTAAGTCCAGTTGTTAAGTCAGTTTGTAGCCTAAGTTAGCTTAGTAGTATATAAATAAATTAGTTCTCTCAGGTTGTTAAGAGAGACTAATTATCGTTATTCAATTGTAATTTTTGAACCCTTATTATGTAAGTGAATAGTAAAGCAGTTTTAACCAATTTCAGTTCTTCTTCTTCCTTCTTGTCTCTCTTTTGTAAAAACTAATTGAGTTTATTGTATTTGTTCAAAAACTCAATCTTTCTCATATTTTAATTTGTTCTTGAGAACATCAATTCACAACAAACTAGTGCGGTGAGCATGGAGGAGAAGATGTCAACAAAGTATAAGATTAAGAAATTCATAGGTGTGAATGATTTCGGTTTGTGGCGCTTGAAGATGCATTCCCTGCTGGTTCAACAAGGCTTGTTAGAAGCGTTGAAAGGATCAGAGAAGATGGATGTTGTTGTAACGGAAAAAGAGAAGACGACGATGATTGAGAAAG
Organism: Lathyrus tuberosus; assembly: GCA_022829125.1. NCBI lineage: Eukaryota > Viridiplantae > Streptophyta > Magnoliopsida > Fabales > Fabaceae > Lathyrus > Lathyrus tuberosus. Next base: position 12,245,662 of record JALAZF010000102.1, read on the forward strand.
CCCATATTATGTTAGAACAAGATTTGTTCATGACAAGTATTCCTTAAGGTTTTGATGATAACAAAGTATTAAAATAACAATGGTATTATCTAATGTGCGTTCTAAGTATGCAGGTTCCAAAGCTTAAAGAATAATCTATTCAAAATCTGATATAAAGACGCATTTGAGAGAAACTGAGTTATTGGCTTCTGGTTGTTCAAAACTAGAGAACGTTCTTTAAGTGAAGACTGATAATACAGGTTTGCGTAGACTCTGAAGAAGGTATCAGCATCAGAAGAGCAATATATTATATCTACACTTATTGAATGAATCAGCTTCTGGCGATCATTTTAAACCAGTGACAAAGTTAAGTTATTAGTATTGCATAAAGCAGGCTACGATGTCAAATCAGTTTGTCAGCTAGAGTCTGTGCTCACAAGGCTCAAGAAGAGTTGACATGCTTTATAGATATCTACTCTAAACAAATCTATAGTACAAGATCACAAGGAAGACGTTATGGTTAAAAGAGTTACATAATGGATAAAGATCGTTTGGTGTATCTATCTTCAACGTCTCTTGTACTATGGAGTAACAAATACACTTGTACAAGTTATCTCTTCCAACGGCTGAAATTCTGCAACTGCTATATAAGTAGCTGAAGATTCAATCTGGATTTTCAACAAGGAACAAGGAACGGGGAAAATAAAGAAAGAGAACAAAGAAGAAAAAAAGTGTTTCATGTTTCTATCAGAATGGAAGAATAACAAGATCAATAATGGCAATACAATCGATCATACAGAATTTATGTTATTTGTTATAAATTTTACAAAGCCTTAAGATTTCTTAAACATTGAATATCTTAGAAATTTTATGTGATGTTGTTGCACCCCAAATTTTACCCTCAGTTTTTGCCAGTTGGTGTTATTATTTTCTCTATTTATTCTAACTTTATAATCATTTTAGTTTTTTATTATTTTATTCGTATTTAAGTTAACCTTAATTTAAGTTAATTTTTAAAGATATAGTTTAATTAACTAGATTAATTTAATTTAGTCTATTTTCTAATTATTTAATTAGGATATTAAATAGTTTTATTATTATAAATTAATATAAAAAAACATTAAAACAAGTTACAGAGTTTTTCCTAAGTGATGTTTTTTCTTTCCAAAGGGAGCTTCAAGTTATGTTCATAATCCTTTGATTAGTATATATGTGCTAAAAATCATTGACAATTGGTGATGAGTGGCGCTTGGAGATGTGCATTTTGCTTTAAGAGATAGGTAGGAATAGCGTTCCACATGAATCCAGCAAGCAGAGTAGGTTGTGGTCCCTCAAGAGTACCAATCAAATATTGGGAAATAATAAAGGAATTAAATCCACTCAGGTTGAAACTAAGTCTACTTAAGACATAATATTGGGACTGCCTGAATCATTCCAAGATCCTAGAGTGTTCATGATACCCCGTCTCGTTTAATGTTTAAAATTAAAGCAGAGCCTAAAAACCTTAAGTGAATAATTTGAGTCTTGATACAACATAGAAAGTTACAGGAAATATTATGATGGTTTCACCCATGCCTCAGTTGATTAAAGGCTTTTTGAGAAAATTACAAGATGATTTCTAGAACAACATACAACTGACGGACCATTCAAAAGAGTTGGAATGTTGTAGTTGTTTCTTTAAACCGCAGGCTTCACATTACTTCTTCGCGAGACTTGTACGAATGAAATGTGCATTACTCTGTCACGAGCAAGCTCTCATTTGACATTATATAGTTGTGGCAATTTGTTTCTGTCAGCTTTCTAGTCTTGTCCCGTGGATGAAACTTGCTTCAAAATGCTTTAAAGCCACCGCCATTGTTGGTACAAACAGAAATTCGCAATTTAAGCATAATTGGCACCATCACCCATTGAAAGCTCATTCAAAACAAGATCAAGAAAGTAGGATCATCACCAAGTGAAACCAAGCATCCCAAACTAAAAAGGATCAACTTCATGATCCCTCAGACACGGTTTCATCAATAACCAACGACAGTGCAATAAAAGAAGAAGTTTAAAACATAAGTCACTATAACAGTGCAAATTTACCATCAAGAAGAGGTGCCTATTATCAACCTTAAGCAAGTCCAGATTTTACCAAAAGGAACATGGAAAGGAAGTTTCGATAATGACAGATTCAGTACCAAGCAAAGCTTAATCGTATCATATAACATAAGCTGTTCAACAAACATGTGCATCAATAATAAAGATTAAATTCAGAGTTTAGTGGTAATTCTAATAGCAGCAAGTTGTCTTACTCTCATTAGGATCCACTCACTAATCTATCTGGTTTTATCATATGTGTGGGACCCTCTGAACCTTTGCCTCACTACAGTCAGGGCAAGTTGGCAGCTGCTACAAACCTCTGCCACAATTTTGAAGCTGAGACATTAAAATATTGAAGTTATTATGGATCAAGTTGACATAAGAACTTGCAAAACACACCAACACACCAAGTCACAGCCATAACATAACTAATACCTGCAAAAGGCACTGCACCCGACTGTGATGGACTTTCACCAAAATAGCACCTGCAGCAAAACTCCAACTCTACTACTCCTCTGTCACCAATCTGCTGAGCAAAACCAAGACCTGCAACACAACAACCAATATTGGAGAAGGACTTCACAACAACGGTCAAGAGAAATTCAAATTTTGAAATTCAAAGAGAGGTGGAGCCTTAGCTATAAAAAAGGAAGGACTCATCAGAAAGAGGGGGGGTTCAAAAAGACAAAACAATCTTCCAGCTCAAAAACAATCTCAGTTCAACCAAATTCAAAAACCAGAAACCAAGTTCAAACCTGAACCAAGAAAAGTCACACGTATATACAGAAGAGCTCACATAAAAAAAAATCCATATACGCCACAGTGGAAGGTTCACACACCTCCATTCGCAGAGGCTAATCTCACAATCATTACATACCCCAACAGCAGATGAAGATGGGCGAGCAACAGCGAGAATAACAGAGCTTTTGTTATAGCAAATCTGCACGAGCAAATGTACGCGAATTGAGGAAATACGCAGACAAGAAACAATACTGACATTAACAAAACATTGACACAAGTTCAGACGCAAATAAGATTCACGTCAACACACGCAAAGAAGGGGACGAACCTGTCGGAGGAGCTCACTTCACCGTGCTGGAATCGGAACTCGTCGGACTAGCTCCGGTTATGTGAGTTTTTCTTGAATTTCTTCTTTTTTTTTTACCGTTTCAATCCTTGTGTTATGCTGATTAAAATCCACTTGATAATTGTTTGAGCTTGTACTCCATGGCTGTTTTATTTTATAATTGTTAGAGCTTTTGGGTAGAATTTGAAATGCTCGATCTGCCACCAAATAGTACGAACCATATTCATCATTCATATCCAACAAAGTTCCAAAACCTCCATCTTCAATCCTCAACCGAAAACCACATCCAATGCTCTCTCAATCTCCCTGAACACCTTCCACCTATCTCTGTCCACAACACCAAATCAACTCGACCCATCTCCTTCCCCCAACCCAGTTTTCCATTGCCAAAGTCAAACCCAGGAAAGAATCAGAAGAGAGAAATGAGGATGGAAACGATTTTTGAAATCAAACCAATTGAACCTGAGATGACGAACCTGAAAACGAACCAACGCGGACATAGAGTTTGAGACGAGTTAGCGAACAAGGTCGGAGAGTTTTTTACTATTGTTCGCTTTGTTCTTTTGTTTTGTTCACCGTCATCTTCACGCGATCCTCTGCGACGAACATTTTCCGGTGACCATTTAGGGTTTGAAGACGGCTTGTTTCAGAGAAGGAGTGCTGAGAGGCGTGAGAGAGAGTTTGAGTCTTTTGATTGTATTTGCACTTTTTATGCCTATGCGGATTTGTTCCTATCTCCATGTGCACGTGTTTATTTTTGGTTGAACTGATCTGAAATACGGTGACATGTGGCACCGTTATAACCATTAGATATCCATTATCTTTGGATCCAGTATACCCCTTCCCTTTGAACCTCACGGTGTACCTTCGATCCAGGCAGTTGGTTTAGTAAGTTTTTTTTTGAATCAACGGTTGGTGACTGAGTGTGCACGGGAGGGTCTCATTAACTTTCCCCATGGAATCCACGGTCCAAGTACTTTTGGGCTGGGGTTTGCAAATCGTTATCGCCACCCCCTCTCATTTAGGCCCAGAGTTGCACAACACGATTTCAGTTTATTTCCCGCTTTGCTAATGTCCCCCCCCTGCGTGGGTTGTGTTTTCTTTATATTATTTTCTCTTTTAAATATTTTCCTTTCATTTCAAATATTTTTCTAAAACTTGTATTTTATTTAAAACTTTTTCCTTATTTCAAAACTCCAAAAATATTTTATCTTTATTTTAATTTTAATTGTCAAATTATTTCTTATTTGTTTAAGTAAACTTAATTATTAATATGTGATTTATTTTAATTCTCTCTTGCTTATTTAAGCTTAATAATTAACATGTGATTTATTTCTAATTGTTTCTTAATTATTCAAATTTAAATTGTTTTCTAACTGCTTCTTAACTAGACTAATTGTTAGTTTTATTTATGAAGCACCTTTGTTGATCATTTGAGTGTTTACTTCACTAATGGTTTGTTTAAGTGTTGAATTAATCCATCCATGTTTAACTTATCATGTATTTGACTTTAATACGAATGTTATTCTTCTTCAATTGTAAACCTTGCTTAATATCATTCTATATGTTTGTCTTCCTAAAGATTGAAGCATATTGATGTGTTCTTTTAATCATTCTATATGTTTGTCTTCCTAAAGATTGAAGCATATTGATGTACTCTAGTAATCATGTTCATCTTATCCATATCTTTGTCATAAACATATTGCCATCCTCATGCTTATGTTGTTTTTATCTACTATATCAATGTTATAGTTTTATATTTATTGTTATTATCAAGTGTTTTTTCCCCTTGTTCCAAAGGAAGGTGAATAGTGTTGACTCTTAAAGTCATTTCCCCCATCTTAACCTAAGTAACCTCTTAGGAAGAAACCTTATTTCTAGGCCTCATCAGAGCCATAGAAATTATAACTAGCTTTAGGAGAGAGTTCCTCAACTCTTAGTGATATTCATCATAATGAATTCATCACTTTCCCCTCCTAACTAAACTTCAACATAGGTCCATTTCAACTAGAGCTAGAGAGTTCCTAAACTCTACAATGAGCTTGTACTCATTTCCCCTCTGAATGTTGACCATAGTCAATAACTCAGTAGAAGTAGAACTACGCATACTCTGATTCTATTCCCGAGGATACGTAGGCGTAAAGTGCGATGCTTTATCGAGTATACTAGATACTGACCCCTAGGGTTTTCAGCCTTTAGCATAGAACCTTTAGCAAACATAACATAACATTTAACAAGAGGTTCCCGTAGAGTACTACGGACGTTTAGGGTGCTAATACCTTCCCTAGGCGTAACCAACCCCCGAACCTTAGATCTCTCCCCTTTAGGTTTTTCTAACGATCTTGAACCTTTCATTTGGATAAATCAAAGTCGGTTGTAAAAGAAATATGATGCAAATTAATTAATAATTTGTTATCCGATTTTCACCGCAACAGATGTGATATTTGTTATGGTTATTTCCCTGTACCTCTGATTGTATGTCAAGTACGCCTTGTTCTCTATTCTGTTAAACAAGTTATTTATTAGTTTAGATAAAGTCTCTTGCTATGTGCTTGAGCATCAAAGTCTCTTGTTGTGAGGTTGAGCCAAGTAAGTCTCTTGTTATGTGCCTGAGCATTGAAGTCTTAATCAGTTATTGATTAAGCAAGGAAGTCTTGGACTGCAGGTATAAGTAGAAGTCTTGAATTCATGGAATCTGAGCAGGGAAGTCTTTTACTCGAGCAGTATAAGCAGAAGTCTTGAACCTAAGGGGTTTAAGCAAGGAAGTATTGGATTCATGGAATCTAAGCAGGAAGTCTTGAATCCATGGGATTTAAGCAGGAAGTCTTAAACCCGAGGGGTTTATGCAAGAAGTCATGGGCTAAGGGTCTAAGCAGGAAGTCTTGAATCCATGGGATTTAAGCAGGAAGTCTTGAACCTGAGGGGTTTAAGCAGGAAGTCTCGTGCTGAGGGTATGAGCAGAAATGTCTTATGCTTGAGGGCATAAGAAATTGTCATAATGATTTAATTATAGTGAAAAATCTCTTGTGTTGTAATGGGACTATACTACTCTCAGTTGGGATGGACCAGGATAAATCTTGGTGTGTTTTGTTGTTATTTATTTTCTTCTAATATTATTCTGCTGCAACTTAACATCAGAATATGAACATTGTTTAGAATTTGAACTCTATTCAGAAGCAAAGCAAAAATGATGAACACAATTCAAACTCTCCCTTCTTGTGTATTTTTCTCACCTTCAGTTGGCATCAGAGCATGGTATGTGCATAACACTTAACACTAGTGCAGACAAAGATCCAATGAGAAAAATATGCTTTCATTTCTGTATAAAAAGAAGGTCGTCAAAGATGAAGAAATAAATCAAAAAGCAACTAGTCTCTCTATCAATGGTGTTATCCTTTTGAGAAGATAGTTCAATATTTTTTGCTTTAGAACAAGTCAGAAAAACTTCATCAAAACAAGATGGGGATTCAGAATCAGAAAACCTATCCAGGTAAGTTCTATTACTTGTTGTTTATCTTCAAGCATGATATTTTGTATAAAGTTTATTGACATGTATAGTTTTTATACAATACTCAGCTACTTTGGAGGATATTAGCTAAAGAACTTTCAGACTTGTAAAATTGGTATTCTCACCATTTGTGATAATACCAGTGCTATGATGAATCAAATAAATCTCTTTAAACATTCTCGAATCAAGCTCACTTACCACTGGTCAGAAGAAATTAGTATATGTTATGTTCTTCAGTGAACTGACAATTGAGATACAACTCGTAATACTGTTTGAGTTAAATAGATGGTAAAAATTGTGAACATAGTAATTGCTTAATTCTGAATGAAGAATCTGAATCAAATATTAGTTAGATGATGTCTTAGTCAAAGATTGGATAACAAACTTTTGATAAAATATAACCTCTGAAAAATCGTTGTTTCTGAAACTTGCATAGAGAAATCTTTGCTTCATAAATGCACAGAGTGGAAAATCCTTTGACACCTGTCCCCCTTTTTACACCTGTCTAAAATGTCTTCAGCACGCTTGAAATTATTTGTGTTTTGAATTTTAAGGGGAATGAATTTATTTAAATACTTTTATGTTTAAGTCTCTTTAATGTTATTTAATTTTCTCAACACCTTTTCAACAATCACAACCTTTATCAATGTCCATTTTGTGTCTTTTCTGTAAGCCCTAGAAAAATCCTAAAACCTCATCAATGGAATCCTCCTCAACTCCTCCCTTAGATGTTAATTCAATGCAAAAGTTTAAGATCAAATCGAAGACTATGTTGCTTGACAAAGATGAATTAAAGTTTCTCATTGAGCAAGTGGAAGATTTTGATAGTTTTGCTGTAAATGGTTGTCCACTGGAAAGTCACTTTGAGTTTCAAGGATGGATGAACTTCTTTGATATTCTAAATGGACCAACTTACCCAACTCTGGTAAAAGATTTCTAGGTTAGAGCATAAGTATACGATGAGTATTCAGCACATGATGAAGAGTGAATTGTTGTGGAAAAAGACAAAAGTTTGAAAGGGAAATCAAGAACAGAAATGGGTCTAAAGGAATTCAAATGTGTGGAAATAATATATGTTGTAATGGGTCTGGATATCTCCATAACTCAAGAGAACATTGCTCAGCTAATTGGGGCTGAAAATAAAGGAATGGTGATAAACAATAAAAAGGATAAAGGAGATTATGCCAGGGATATTAAGAAGGATCTCTTTGAAAAGTAACATGATTTTGGAAAAGTGAAGAACATGCATCTCAAGCAGAAGTTGTTGTTCAAAATTCTTATTGGTTGCTTAATTCCTCATAAGGGAAGTTTAGATTAAATCTCATGGGATCATAAGATGTTTCTTTGGTATTTGTGTACCAATCAACGATTGAATCTTCCTGGTTACATTTTTCATCACCTATGTGAATCCATCAAGGACTATCAATGCAAAATGATTAAAATATTGATGAAATTTGGATGATGCTTACGGAAGTGTTCTATTTGCAACAGTTTTAGCTCACATGAAGGAAAGAAGGAAGAAGGATATTATAATGATTACCAATCCTATAAGAATCAGGAAAGGTAAAAGAAGAGCTTTTCTAGAAGATTATCCATTGTCGACCAAGGAAGATAATCGGATGTCATTAAATTTCTTCTTAAAGAAGCTAAAAGGGAGTATGGTGTAACTATAAAACGTGATCAACTTCCTGATAAGTGTCCTGATGCTTATTGTCTTAGAGGAAGAAGAAAAGAAGATAAATCACTTCTGATGAAGATGAAGAATCAAATACTTCTATACCTGCCAAGAAGAAACTACCGGGAGATGCTTAAAAAGTATTTCCAAAGGAGGAAGAAAGAATTGCTCAGAAAGCTGGAAGAAAAATGATCTGTACAATGCCAAGAAAGCTCTACAACTTAAAGTTGAAGAACTCATTAAAACTATTGAGATTCGTCCTACCAAGACTAGAGGAGGGGGATCTAACAGTAATTTAAATATGGAGAATGAAATGTATGCATAAAAGAAAAGGAAATTGGTGAAATTAAGTTAGTTAGAAGAAGAAAAAGAAGCAATGACGTCTTAAGTCTCAAAGAAAGTTGACAATTTCATGACAGTACTTGTCAATAGAAGTATGGAAGTTTTATCTAAGGAGCCGTTTAAAAGAATTCGTGTTGATGATTCAATGAAGGTTACTAAGATAAGAGCATGGAGGTTTTAAAAGAACAACTAGGAGAAAAACATGAGTCTATCCTAAATTCTTCTAAAGTTGCTAAGATAACCCAAAAGTTTGTTAAGATTAACCAAAAGGATACAAATGTTGCTCGAGCCTGTGAAGATCATCCTGGTGCTAAGGAAGCAGAAGAAAATACTCCAAAAGAAGTAATGGAAGTTGTGTTTATAGAAAAAAGATGGTGGATCTAGGAATTAGTTGAATGAGAGCCCTGCTGCAAGTGGCAAAGAGGTGGAAGCTGCAGTAGAACTTGTTTCATTAGCAGCAGGATCAAGTATTGAGGCTGAACCAGTTAATAACTTTAATCTTAATTTTTCACTAAGAAAGTCACCATCACCATCACCTGCTAAATCCAACCAAACCTCTATCTTGGCCATACAACCTTATAAATCAATCATCTCTAAAAGTACTTAATTTTTTGTTATTTCAAAGATCCCTCTATGTTATTTCTTTGATTATGTGGTTGGCATTTATTTTGCTAAAACTATTCTAGCAGCAAGATGTTGAAACAAGATGTTCTAATTTACTGCATTCAACATGTCGGATAAAAATGTCCCATCCTGGATCATAGGACATCGCGTCTCTTATTGGATTAAAAGGAAGATTTTGTTAGTTGTTATTTGTTACTGAATATTCTGTGAATATTTAGTTATCCTATGTGGCGTCCAAAGTAAATTGAGTTGAGTTTTTGTGTTGGCTTTCGGATTTTCACTACTTTCTAAATATGGAGACATATTAGGAAATATTAGATTGAAGACCAATTTTCTTGGAGTTTATATTGCAGAATTATGTGCAGTCTCTCAGCTGCGTTTTGAAGCCCAACCCAGTCCAGATTTAATGCTATATATTGACTGGTGTAAACCTAGTTTAGCTGTGGAACTTATGTGTGTTTTTGTTAGGGTTTTTTATTGTTAATTGTGAGCCTAACTGGTATCATTCTGATAACAGTATAAGGACTGGTTTTGTGTTGTAAGTTCTGTCAGTTGCTCATAAGATTTTAAGCATTGAGTTTCTTGTGTGTCAGTTCTCATAAGCTTTGAAGTATTGAGAATTGTGTGTTTTTGAAAGTGTGTCCTTCGTTCTGTTACTTGTGTTGAAAGGAACCAGTCATGGTTTGTGATTGAAGAGGGATTTGAGGGGGGCCTCATACCTAGGTGAGTCTTAGGTAGAAGTCATAGGAAGGGTAGTGATTAAGTGAACGGATTGTAACCGGGTGTGGTTGCTGTGTGATCTGTGAATTGATACTATCGTATATTGATTTAGTCCCTTGCTTGGTAACCCCCAGAGTAGGAGTGTTGATCCAAACTGGGTAAACATATCACTGTGTTCTTTACTTTCTACACTATTATTTTTATTGTTATCTTGTTCATTGTGTTGGATATCCGTGTCTCAACATCTGTGTAGGACATCTGATATCTGTGCTAGAATTTCAATTGGTATCAGAGCTTGCACCCTAGTTTGTTTCTGGGTGAGATTCGAGGAAGGTACTTTCTGGTGCAATGGACAAGGAAGAGGGATTTTTGAACAAACCACCTCTGCTTGATGGTTCCAACTATGACTATTGGAAACCAAGGATGATAGCATTCATCAAATCCATGGATGATCAAGCATGGAAAGCTGTTATCAAAGGATGGGAACCCCGAAAGGTTAGAGACCGAGAAGGTAATCCTACTGATGTGGTGAAGGAAGAGGAAGACTGGGATGATGCAGACTACAAAAGGTCTTTGGGAAATTCCAAAGCCATGAATGCCTTATTTAATGGTGTTAACAAAAATATTTTCAGGTTGATTGAACATTGCACCATTGCAAAAGAGGCTTGGCAGATCTTGAAGGTTACTCATGAAGGAACTTAAAAGGTGGAGATGTCAAAACTTCAGCTTCTCACTACCAAGTTTGAGAATTTGAAGATGAAGGAAGATGAGAGCATTCATGATTTTCACATGAACATTATTGAGATAGCTAATGCTTCAAGTTCTCTAGGTGAAAAGATGTCTGATAGCAAACTGGTCAGAAAAATCCTCAGATCTCTACCTAAGAGATTTGACATGAAAGTGACTGCTATAGAGGAAGCTCAGGACATAGATAAGATGAAAGTTGATGAACTTGTGGGATCACTTCAAACATTTGAATTGGGGATCAGTGAAAAGTCTGAAAAGAAGAAGAGTATAGCTTTTGTGTCAAAGGCTGGTGATTCAGAAGATGAAAGTAATCTGGACAGAGATAAAGGCCTTTCAGAAGACCTGGTGTTACTTGGCAAACAATTCAACAAAGTGTTCAGAAGGATAGATTGGAAGTCAAGATAAAATGTTAGGGACAAGTCATTCGACATCAGCAAAAACCAGAATCCTGGGAGAAATTCCAGAACTGAAGAAAATTTCAACCAAGGGAAAGGAGCTCAGTGTCATGAGTGTGAAGGTTTTGGGCACATAAAATCTGAATGTCCCACTTATCTCAAGAGGCAAAAGAAGGGGTTATCAGTTTCATGGTCAGAAGATGACTCTGAAACTGAAATTGATGAGAAGTCTGGAAAGATGGTTACAGCATTAACAGGTGTGTGTGAGTCTGATGAAGATTCAGTTAGTGAAGAACTTACCTTTGAAGAGCTGGCTGCTTTCTATAAGGATTTATGCATTAAAAGTGAAGAAGTATGTCAGCAGAGAGAATAACAAAAGAGAGTTATTGCTCATCTAAAAGCTGAAAAGGTAGAGCATTTATCTATTATCTCTAATATAAAAAGTGAAGTGGTTATACTGAATTCAAAATTGAACAATGTGATTAAGACTGTCAGAATGCTCAATATTAGCTCTGATGTGCTTGATGAGATTCTTAAGTCAGGGAGAGATGTTGGAAATGTTAGTGGTCTTGGGTTTGAAAGTTCAAGTGAGATAGACAAAGGAAAATGGCCTGAAGTGACACTTGCTTAATCTAAGAAAGAATTGAAGACGCCAAATAACACGTTGCAACATCCTCACAGACATCAGAAGAATTTCACAAGAAGAAAGAATCAAAGATGGAGATGTCACTATTGTGGAAGGTTTGGCCATATAAAACCCTTCTGTTACAAATTATATGGCTACCCCAAAATTGGGTTACAGTCTAGTAGAGAACAGAATTGGGTTGGAGCAAAGAAGGTGTGGACTCCCAAGAATGCTGTGGAAGAACACATAGCTCATAAGTCTTTCAGAGTCTCTACAAGGGAAAAGTGGTACTTTGATAGTGGTTGTTCTAGGCACATGACTGGTGTCAAGGGATGTTTGTCAGATGTTAAGTCTCATTCTATTAACTATGTGACCTTTGGTAATGGATCAAAATGGAAAGTAATGGGTGTTGGAAAATTGGACTGTACAGGACAACCCAACTTGGAGGAGGTGTTACTTGTTGAAGGCTTAGATGCAAACTTGATAAGCATAAGTCAACTATGTGATCAGGGTCTCAGGGTCAACTTTACCAATTCTGAATGTCTGATAACAAATGAGAAGGGTAAGGTTGTCATGAAAGGCGAGAGAGCATCAGATAATTGTTATTTGTGGAGTTCTGAAAGCACTGCAATATGCTTGGAAACTAAGAAAGCTATTGGAAAGAATACTGAGTTAAAATAGGTGCTGATCAATTATAAAGCAACTCAAAATGTTAGCATGTTAAACTGTGATAATCTAAATAGAACCAATCCGAATAAGATTAAACTTAGTGAGGCCGGTGAATATGTCAACGCAGAAAATTTAAAAGGGAAGTTTGATGAATGCACATATGAGGCGTTAAAGCGATTACTGTTAGTCTCGTGGGGGAATCAGGTATTCAAAGTTTGTGACTGCCGCGCTTCTCTGGGCCCACTTCTCAAAAATATAAATAGGCGGGCAAAAACACTCTACCTACATCAAACATATTGTACTAAAAATTCTCCTACCCTTTCTCTCTAAAGTTTACGAGCTTTAGGGTTTTCTCTTAACATCCTCATATTGTGCTTTGTGATCAATCGAAAATGTCTCAACATCATGCATCAGAATCCGTGCATGGTTCTTCTGATAACTCAGGATCTCCTCGGACCAATGCTGGAGATGATGAACCACTTCGAATGATCGATCTCTCAAATCTTGTGCTTGATATTGCTCCTTTGAACGTAGCACCTGCTGATCCTAAAGGAAAACGACAAGTTTCTTCTTCAATGGATGCCAATAATCCTGGTAAGAAGTCTAAACCTTTTTCCTCTAGGAAGAAAGTTCACTCGATGACTAGTTTATATGTAGACCAAATAAGCCCTAGAAAAATTTTGTCTGAAAAAGGGTCTAAGTCTGGTTTGATTGAAAAGAAGAACGCTACTGAATCATGTGGTATAAACAAGAATCCTACTGATGTAATCAGAAAAGATGAGGAACTTAGGAAGTTTGTTGCCATGGTTTTGAGTGAAGTTGATACAAATGTTGTGTCTGATGTTCCAACATCCTTGACAGGAAATGCCAATCCAAATGGCAGCCCTACAGATAGGACTGATGATGTTGTACCTATTCATGTGGGTCACGAAAGAAGGAGTAAAAAGAAAGCTGATGTAGTTATTAATGTTGATGATCTCCCTTCTGATGAGGAACCCATTGCAGGGATGTTAAGGAGAATTAAGAGGAGAAGAGAGAGAAATGTTATGATGGAAGGTTCAAATTCTGCAAAATTGCAGAGAGAGTCTCGAAGTGTGGATAGTACCAAGGGAAAAGTTCGAGCTGGGCCTCCTAAACAATGGAGTAAGGTTGTTGTTCCAACAAAGAAGAGAAAAGTCACTGTTCATAGTGAGTCTGAATATGAGGTTGCAATAGATGTTCAAGATATCATTGGTGTGAAAAACTCTACATGCAAAAAGACCTATGCTGGTGGTTCTATGAGGAATGCAGATAGATGGAGAGTTGTGGATCAAAGGAGGATTGCCTTGGAGAGAGAGCTAGGTAAGGATTTCCATAAATACAAAGAAATCATGGATCTTATTGCAGCTGCTGGGTTGATGAAAACTGTGTCCAAGATAGGACCCTGCTATGAAAAACTAGTCAAGGAGTTTGTTGTGAATATTCCTGAAGATTGTGATGATAACAGAGTAAAAAATTCATAAAAGTGTCTGTGAGAGGAAAAGTTGTCACTTTTTCTCCTGGAGTAATCAATAACTTTCTGGGCAGGTGTGAAGAACCCCAGCCTGAGTTAGAGGTCACAGACAACGAAGTGTGTAAGGAGATTACAGGTGGTTGTATTAAACACTGGCCAAATGAAGAAAAGTTGTCCTATGGAAAACTGAGTGTTAAATATGCTATTCTCCATAGGATTGCTGTTATGAATTGGGTACCTACCAATCATACATCTACTATTTCCTCCATACTTGGTAGGTTCATTTATGCTATTGGTAAAATAGTTTCTTTTGATTTTGGGACATACATCTTTGAACAAATCTTGAAGCAAGCAAGTTCAACTGCTGTCAAGATGCCTATTTGCTTTCCATCCCTGATTTGTGGTGTTATCTTAGATCAGTTTCCTAACCTTTTGTTAAGCAGTGACAGTGCACTCAAAAGAAAATCTCACATGTCCCTACACTACAAGTTACTTGGTGGGGCACATGTTTCAGACATTGTTGAGACATCTTCTCAAACTTTTAGCCCTGCTACCTTTGATGATGAAGTTATTGCACAGCTGCAAGAAACGTGCAAGGAACTGGAAGATTCCATCAGAAAAGACACTGCTAGGAAGTCCAAACTTGAACAGTTAATTAAAACTTTCATGGAGAAAAAGAATGTTTTTGCTGGAACAGTTGGTAAAGACCAAGATAACAAGGAAACTACTGAAGGTGATGCCTCTGGTGCTGACCACAGGATATCTAAAGATAATACCTTTGTTGCTGATATTGAAACCAGTGGATCTGATAGAGAGAGTGCACAGGGTTCAGATGACTCTGTATCTGGGAGTGGTGATATTGATGCTGAGACTGATGGAGAAGGTGAAGAAATTGAGGAATCTGGGTCAGTTGAAGATGATGATGGTGCTGCAGAATAACACATTTTTCTCTTCTTTTTGCTTATTTTGTTGTTGTTGGTGTTGTAATGACTGAACTCCTAGGATGATTATATCTCTGTCTCTCCTTCTGAACATTATCAATTGCTATATTATGTTTAGAACTGTTCTACTTGCCTTTTTCATATTTATGGCTAAAAAGGGGGAGTAGTGTGCTTGTGATGTGCTTGTGCTGGTGCCGCAGTTGAGGGGGGGAATGTTGTTGTGTTTCTGCAGTTGAGGGGGAGTTTTTTTTTGTGAATTTTTGCTGTTATGCTGTGTTTTTCGCTGCTGTCTCTGATATTTTTGTTTTGCTTGATTTATCTTTGCAAGATTGTTTGTTGTGTAGTTTTAGCCAAAATAAGCCAAAGGGGGAGATTGTTATTTCTTTGATTATGTGGTTGGCATTTATTTTGCTAAAACTATTCTAGCAGCAAGATGTTGAAACAAGATGCTCTAATTTACTGTATTCAACATGTCGGATAAAGATGTCCCATCCTGGATCATAGGACATCGCGTCTGTTATTGGATTAAAAGGAAGATTCTGTTAGTTGTTATTTGTTACTAAATATTCTGTGAATATTTAGTTATCCTATGTGGGGTCCAAAGTAAATTGAGTTGAGTTTTTGTGTTTGTTTTCGGATTTTCACTACTTTCTAAATATGGAGATATATTAGGAAATATTATATTGAAGACCTATTTTCTTGGAGTTTATATTGCAGAATTATGTGCAGTCTCTCAGCTGGGTTTTGAAGCCCAACCCAGTCCAGATTTAATGCTATATATTGACTGGTGTAAACCTAGTTTAGGTGTGGAACTTACGTGTATTTTTGTTAGGGTTTTTGATTGTTAATTGTGAGCCTAACTGGTATCATTCTGATAACAGTATAAGGACTGGTTTTGTGTTGTAAGCTCTGTCAGTTACTCATAAGCTTTTAAGCATTGAGTTTCTTGTGTGTCAGTTCTCATAAGCTTTGAAGTATTGAGAATTGTGTGTTTTTGAAAGTGTGTCCTTCGTTCTGTTACTTGTGTTAAAAGGAACCAGTCACGGTTTATGATTGAAGAGGGATTTGAGGAGGGCCTCATACCTAGGTGAGTCTTAGGTAGAAGTCATAGGAAAGGTAGTGATCAAGTGAGGGATTGTAACCGGGTGTGGTTACTGTGTGATCTGTGAATTGATACTATCGTATATTGATTTCGTCCCTGGCTTGGTAGCCCCTAGAATAGGAGTGTTGATCCGAACTAGGTAAACATATCACTGTGTTCTTTACTTTTTGCACTGTTATTTTTATTGTTATCTTGTTCATTGTGTTGGATTTCCGTGTCTCAACATCTGTGTAGGACATCTGATATCTGTGCCAGAATTTCACTCTAGACAAAACATTAAACAATAGTATTCCATCACATGATCGACCCCTCAACCAAACCAATCAATATAATCCGAATACTAGCATTCAAGTATACTCACCTTCACTAAAACCTATTGAATCTGAGAGTGCTTTGGATGTTACGCCTTTTAATATTGTGTCAGCCTCACACAATTCCACCAAATCCATTACAAATCAACAAATACAAAATCATCTTAATGATGAAACTAATTATGTTGAATCTGATCTAAAGCTAGAGGACAATAACCAAGCTCAACCCTTTCCATCAAAGCATCAAGAAACACTCAATAATCATCTCCATCAAACCATGCTTTAGGCAAATAAAACTCTGTTAAATCTTTTGAAGAAAATCTACATGAAATAAACTTACCCAAGCCATCTCAGCATATGACCAACTATCAGCCTCTACCTAACCATGTACTTTCTCAATTAGAAGTTTTTAGCACTGGGTTATATAACGAGGCAAAAGCAATAATGGAAGAAGGGTTCACTTCTATTTATCATGTGGCTTATGATGCAAGATGGGAAACCTTCAGAAAGTCTGTTAACTCAGTCATTCAAAGTCTGGAGAATTTCTCTTATAAGGAATTTGCAACATCTAGCCAGAATCATCTTCTCAATCTCGAAGCTAAGGTAGCTTCAATTGCTGGATGTTAAGAGTTGATGAAAATTCAGACAACTAGTAACCAACTTTTAGTGGATGCTTAATTCACGTCTATTGTTTCTAGGCAGGAAGAAATTGGTTTTGATCTCATGACTGTCATGGAATTATTGAAGAAGCCTTAGGTCTAGGATGTAGAACCTGTTTATTTGTTTAATGACATGCTTTTGAACCTGTTATATTTTAGTTTATTTAATCAAGTTGTTCATTATACATATTTCATCCGTTAAATACTTTATATTTCTCTCTTGATTTAATGAAACTTTCTTTTCCTGGATTAAATAATTGGAAACTAAAAAAGGGAAACTTCATTGGAATTAAAAATTACATGAGAGTAAATAAGACATCACAATCAATTAGTCTATCCCTAGTCTTTTTTGTTGCTTTAGTCATCTTTCTCAGTGTTACAAACAAATTCCTTCCATGTTTGTCCTGCTTCCTCATCTTTAGAAGAAGGATCGCCATCCTCAATGAAAGAATCCTTATGAACCTTTCTAAGCTCTTTCAACCCTGAAGTATGTGCTCTGTAGGCAGCCAATATGGTTTGAACACCTTCCTCTTCCTTTAGTTTCTGTTTCTCTTTTGCCACATCAGCATGAAGTTTTGCAGAAAGTTCCTTGATTTCCAAAAGTTTCTCTCTTGCTGCTTCAGCCTTCATCAGCAAATCTAACTCTCTTGCAAAATCTTGTTTTTTACTCTTGTGAGGAATTTGGTTATAAGATTTTCTCTTCATAACTAAGTTTCGCTTTAAATATTTCTCTGAATTGGATGAATTCTTGAGGAAACTATGTCGATAAGCTTTTATAATGTGTCTTAAGTAGTCATTGATGTAAAAGTATGGAATCCTTGCACCAATAAAAACTGGTCTTGTAATCACGATGCTCTGTTTGACTCTGACTACTCTAAAAACATATAAAGTATCTTTGACCATCTCGAGACAATGCGTTTTCTTTTATATATTTGCTTTAAATTACATATTCTCCTATCCTTTTCTCTTTTTTGTTTAAATCTTTTTTATGTGACAAATGGGGGAGAAAGATATAGAAGTATTTAATAAAAATCTAAACCCTTCAGAATTCAAAAGTTGTTCATTTATATTTATGTTCTTTGTTTTACTAGGGAGATATATTTTAGTTTTTTTTAATATAGAACTTAGGGGGAGCTTACAAACCTCAACCTTTGGATTATTAGACTCAGGGGGAGCTTACAAACCTCAGACTCTGATGTTGCCAAGAAAATTAAAATAGCCCAAAATTGTTTTCAAATACTTATGTTTGTCATCATAAATAACGGGGAGATTATTAGAACAAGATTTGTTTATGACAAGTATTCCTTAAGGTTTTGATGATAACAAAGTATTAACAAAACAATTCTATCAATGTGTGTTCTAAGTACGTAGGTGCCAAAGCTTAAAGAATAATCTATTCAGAATCTGATATAAGGACACATTTGAGAGAAGCTGAGTTATTGGCTTCAGGTGGTTCATAACTGAAGAATGTTCTTTAAGTGAAGACTGATAATATAGATTTGCGTAGAATCTAAAGTTGAAGGTATCAACATCCTAAGAGCATATATTATATCTACACTCATTGAATGAATCAACTTCTGGTGATCATTATGAACCAGTGACAAAGTTAAGTTATCCGTACTGCATAAAGCAAGCAACAATGTCAAATCAGTTTGTCAACTAGAGTTTGTGTTCACAAGGCTCAAGAAGAGATGACATGCTTTACGAATATCTACTCTCAACGAATCTATAGTACAAGATCACAAGGAAGACGATATGGTTAAAATAGTTACATAATAGATAAAGATCTTTTGGTGTATCTATCTTCAATGTCTCTTGTACTATAGAGTTACAAACACACTTGTACAAGTTATCTCTTCCAACGGCTATCATTATGTAAATGCTATATAAATAGATGAAGATTCAATCTGGATTTTCAACATGGAACAAGGTACAAGGAAAATCAAGAAAAAGAGCCAAAAATAAAAGAAACGTTCCACGTTTTATCAGAATGGAAGAATAACAAAGTCAACAATGGCAACACAATCGAGTTTGTAGGATTTCTATTTTTTGTTGTAAATTGTGCAAAGCCTTAAGATTTATTAAACATTGAATATCTTATAAATCTTAAGTGTTATGATCTTTTTAATGTTTATTTCCCTATACCTCTGATTGTATGTCAAGTACACCTTGTTCTCTATTATGCTAAACATGTTATTTAGTAGTTTAGATAAAGTCTCTTGCTATGTGCTTGAGCATCAAAGTCTCTTGGTGTGAGCTTGAGCTAAGTAAGTCTCTTTTTATGTGCTTAAGCATTCAAGTCTTGATCAGTTGTTGATTAAGCAAGGAAGTCTTGGATTGCAGGTCTAAGCAGAAATCTTGGATTCGTGGAATCTGAGCAAGGAAGTCTTGTACTCGAGGAGTATAAGAAGAATTCTTGGACCTGAGGGGTTTAAGCAATGAAGTCTTGCATTCGATGAATCTAAGCAGAAAGTCTTGAATTTGTGGGATTTAAGCAGGAAGTCTTGAACCTGAGGTTTTTAAGCAGGAAGTCTTGGGCTGAGGGTCTAAGTAAGAAGTCTTGAATCTGTGGGATTTAAGCAGGAAGTCTTAAACTTGAGGGGTTTAAGCAGGAATTCTCGGGCTAAGGTTATGAGCAGAAAAGTCTTATGCTTGAGGGCATAAGAAACTGTAATCATGATTTGATTATAGTGAAAAATCTATTGTGTTGCATGGGGACTGGACTACTCTCTGTTGGAGGAACCAGGATAAATCTCTGTGTATTCTATTGTTATTTATTTTCTTCTGTTATTATTCTGCTGCAACTTAAAATCAGAATCTCAACATGGTTTAGAATCTGAACTATGTTCAGAAGCAAAGCAAAAACGATGAACACAATTCAACCCCCCTTCTTATTTATTTTTCTCACCTTCATATTGCAATCATATTGAGCCTTGGTGATAAGATTTTCTGACAAGTATCAAAGGAGAAGAAGGCATCTGGTGTGTGGATGAAACTCGATGTTCTGTACATGACAAAATTGTTGGTCAATCGCTTATACCTAAAGCAAGCTTTGTATTCGTTTAATATGAGTAAAAACAAATTCTTAGCTGAGAATCTGGATATCTTCAATAAGTTTATCCTTGATCTTTAAAATATTGAGGTCAAGATTGATGATGAGATCAAACATTGCTCCTGTTGTATGCTTTACCTAAGTCTCATGGTCATTTCAAAGAAACTCTCTTGTATATAAGAAATTCGTTGACCATTGAAGAAGTTCAATCAGCCTTGTACTCTAAGGACTTAAATGAATGAATGGAGCATAAACCATCTTCTGTTGGTGAAGGATTGTCCATCAAAGGAAAATTCTTGAAGAAAGATGGTAGATTTGAGAAGAAAAAGGGTAAGGGTTTTTACAAAATTCTTATGGTGGTAATACTTCTGCAATTAGGTGTTACCATTTTAAGAATGAGGGTCATACAAGAAAGGTGTTCCCTGATCGACTGAATAATCATGGTGGAAAAGATAATGGTAATGCAGCCATTGTGCAAGATGGCTAAACATTTGATTTCGCTTTATCACTTTGATTCAGGACTTATAAATTGACCACATGAACATTTAGCAACACGGAATAACAGTAAGTATTATTAATCTAGTTAGAACTTAGAGTTTAATACATTCTTAATTTTAATTTCTTCGCTATTACAGAAGTGTAAAAATTTAGGTTAACAAAGCAAATTACAAAAAATTCAACAACCTCCCTTACCTACATCTCCTTGTTGAAACCAAAACCAAATAAAATTTTAGCATCACAATTGTTTGCAGTTGATACATCCATAGCTTTCATTCGTTCATAAACTCGTTCAAGTGTTTCACCGCTGCTATCATCCTAAACAGAAATTATTCAAGCGCGAAGTCGTCTATAAAAGCAAAGCATTTTTGACCAATTTCAGCATTATACTTTGTTATCTCCCCAACACTTGTGGAATAGCTAATTTCCACACCAAACTCAATGCCAGAAGTACCAATTATCGCAAAAAAATCAATAGCAGGGTTGCAATTTAAATAAACAGCAGTAGTAAAACCATGGAGATATTGAACCTCAGTCTATATAAAACAAAATACATAATCATCAAAATGTCAAAGTATAAAATGCTATGATTATTTTCCAATACCAAATCCAATCTCATATACCAAACAGTCATCTGTACCATGCTGAATTTGTAATAAGGTAATCGAATAGAAGCAACGAGTTTCACATAAAGTATGTATCAACTTCAAATACATGATGAATTCAACCAAAATTTACTTCAACTTTAATAATTAAATATTTTCAACACTTGAGGAAAAATTTCTAAGCAAAGCAGAAAAATATAACTTAATTTAAAATCTACTTAAGGAAAAATTCAGAGAGTACATACACTTTATTCACTATCAACTTTGAAATGAAGAGTATTATTTTTATGTTTCTTTTGAGCAGCAACATCAACATCTCCACGGGAAAGCTATTCTACAATAATGTTGACTTCAAATCCTGAAATTATTATAAATAAATAATAATTAATAAAAAATTACAATTACTACTAATAAAATAATTAACTTTGATGCAATGCAGCGGGTATGAGATCCTTATATCTAACTATAAATCTGTTATGTCAGTAATGTTTATCCTAATCTAGGGGGAGGGGGTGAGAATATGATCAAAGTCAACAATACATATTAGGGTATGAAACTCAAAAACTTAAAACATGTAAACACGTAAAACGAATATGCTTTTGTAGAGAAGAGAATTGATCTACTTCTTTATCAAATTGTGAAAAAGTCACACAACAACCATTTCGAATCTAATCACAACCACACTCGCCGTTAGAAACGCGTTGGTGCCACTACAAATCTACCACCGTGAAACTACACACCATTGTAAAACCGTCGGAAGCGCCATAGTTGTTGTCGTCTTGTCGATTAGGAAGAATTGCAAAGAATGCTCAAACCAATAGAGTCTAACATGAAACCCGAGTGAATATTGAACTAATTGTGGAAAGGAAAAATGAATAGTGAAGGTCATACCTATTAACAGAGAAAGGAAGATATTCTGCTGGAGAATGAAGAAATCCTTTGGAGAAGAAGATATGTAAAGCCAAGAAATTAAGAGAGAGAGAGAGAGAGAGAGAGAGAGAGATTGAGAGAGAGAGAGAGAGAGAAAGAGATAGGGTTTCTAAAACCCCATTGAATGTGTGTGTATGTGTGTGTGTGAGAGAGAGAGAGAGAGATAGGGTTTCTAAAAACCCATTGAATGTGTGTGTGTGTGTGTGTGTGTGTGTGTGTGTGTATGTGTGTGTGAGAGAGAGAGAGAGTGAGAGAGAGAGAGAGAGAGAGAGAAGCCCTATTCAAGTACAACAGTGATCTGATGATACATTAGTAGAAGAGAAAAGTTGAAAAAGCTGGATTGGATAGGTTGGTTTGGAATCAAATAGACTAAAATCCTATTCTCATCATTGCATAAGTGAAAGAAAGTAGAAAGAATAGAAACCAAATCGGTTCAATTTGCTAGTTTGGTTCAAAAATGAAAGTTTTAGACCAAATTTGCCCCCATTTTGGGGATGTTTTAAAATTAGAGGGAAGGACATACATGATATTTCTACAACATGTAATTTTCGAATATTATAGATAAATTTTTATGAGACTTAAAGGAATATAATGCATTCTCAACGTGTAATTTTGTTACTCCACATAACAACACATTAGCTCTTCTGGAGCCTTCAAGTGTTTTTTAAGTTCAAGATATAGTAATGCATCACTTTTCTCTTCACCAAATAAGAGAAATATCTTTTATCCTAAAAAGTGTGTGAGTAGTTGTATTATCAATGAGACAAATATATTCATTATATGTTTCAATGTCAAAATTTATTCTTTGAAATTTTGAAGCTTTATGTTTATAACTTATTATAAAATTAATCAAAAACAATATAATATGAGAGTATAGATGAATGTGTGTGAGAGAGAGAGATTGTATTATTCTTTTTATATATCAGTTTACATTGCAACATGAGTCCTATTTATAAAGCATTGATATACAAACATATTACTAAATATTAATTATAACAATTAACTCACAGGAGTCAAGGAATACATAAAGAGTAGGAAAATGAAAATTCAAATCCATATTAAATATTATTCATAACAAATTATTAAATATTTATGTATCTGACTTTTGCATCTCTAATACAAATAAATCTCAAAAGGTAAACATAGGTGACACTTAAATTATTTAAAAATAAATGTTGAACAAAGAAATGTACGTGACTATCGACCCAATAATTGAGCTAACTATTTCATTAACATAACATACAGTTTAGCTAACACTTTCTTGATAATTTGTGTATCGAACAAGCACAATTTCTAGAACCAACATCGTTTGCAATGCATGGAAGCTGAACTTGTCCATCTCTATACCAAACATATCATTTTTGGACAAATTCACGAACAAAGGTGTCAAGTATTTCAATAGTAACATGCTTTAACACTACCATATGTGCAATATTTTTATTGCTTGACAAATTTCATCTACGAGTAAAGTTATCATCTAAAGGTCTCTAAAAACCAACTATGTTGCTATACTCATTTAACATTGCAACAATGACGGTTTTCTTCACGGAGTACCCAGAACACTTTAGAGGCAAGGATCTCTATGAGGTATTTGCTGACTACGGGCCGATCGATGAAGTCGTAATTTCACCTAAAAAGGACAAGAGATGGAGAAAATGCGGTTTCGTGAGACTCTTCGAAGTAAAGGATGTGAGAAGGTTGATTTTGAAGTTGGATAGTATGGTGCTTGAAGGTATTAAACTTCATGCTAACTTACCTAGATTCAAGAGAGAAGTAGAGAAAGTTTTTAAGGATGAGATGTGCTCCAAAAGGCAAGTGCCTAAGCAGGAAGATCGAGGGATTAAGTTTGATGTTAGAGGGTCTAACCCCAACCTTGGAGGAGGTAGAACGTTTATTGATGTAATGAGAAAGGACACAAAACTGCGAGCAGAATCCAATCATGATGTCAATGTAGGCCATCAACTTGAGTTTGAAATTGGAAAAGAAGAGCTTAGGAGTTTTGAGAAAGGGTACGTGGGGAAAGTGTTGAATCCAGGAGCGACGTATAACATGCAAAGGATCTTTCATTCTGAAAGATATTTTGCATTGAAAGTGACATTTTTGGGTGTTAACCTGTGCTTGCTGGAAGAAGATGAGGTAGGTGAGTTGGAAGCTCTAGTTGAGGATGCGAAAGACTGGCTGGGCCAATGGTTTGCTGAGGTGACTAAGTGGAAAGAAGGTGTGGTGGATAAGGAACGCCTTACGTGGTTGCGGTGCTACGGAATCCCTTGCAAAGCTTGGTCAGTGCAGTTCTTCGAATTTTTAGCTGAGAAAGTTGGGAAGTTCGTCTGTTACGAAGAGAGCTCTAATGACTTTTCGAAAATGGACGTTGCTAGCTTTATGGTGAGAACAACATGCAGCATGCTGATCAATGAAGTGTTCCGTGTTAGGATTAACGATGTGTTGTTCAGAATCAGAGTGTTAGAAGAAACGCTTGGACCATCTACGAAGGTGGTGAAGAATGTTAGTTCCCGCTCTTCATCAGCGTCTGATTCCCAGTCTTTTTGTGAAGATAAATGGTGGGAAGAGGACGACGGGAAGCCCATCGGTGATGTGGGTGGCGAAGAGGAGGTAGTTGGTGAGTCTTTCGATGATGTGACTTTTCATGGGGCAGTCAAGGAAAAGGATTATGCCAATGGCTTGCTAGTTGCCTTAGACTCCTTACAGTTAACATCAAATAGAAAGGTGGTAGGTGGCAAGTCCTATGTTGTTGCTTCCTAAAAGGGTTCAGAAAAAGCTGGTAAAGGTGCATGGATTTTTTACCTAAGAGAGACAGGTGGCAAAGCAAATTCAATAGATGGTAAGGGTCCCACGGATGCAAAGGCGTCAAATGCTGTTTGTCTGGACTTTGTTAATGCAGATAGTAGGCATTTAGTTTTGTTGGACACGGCCCAAGTTTCTAAATCCCATTTTAAATGTGTGAAGACGGGACGTAAGGGCAGGTTCAGGAAGAAAGGTAGCCCTTTTTCAGAGGGAGAGGAATCTAATATCATCTCATTGTTCTCAGGGGATACTATCAAATCGCTTCAACAACCTTTGAATTCTAACTCTCTTTCTCCTCTTATCCAAGGCAAAGAAGCGATAGGTTTAAGAGAATCCCTCTGTTCGCTGCCGCAAATTCTATTCATATGCCCTCAACTCAGGCTCCTCTAAGCGTAGAAATGAGGGTTAGCAAAGGGTCGACTGTGGCAGTGAAGAAGAAGGTCAGTGATGAAGGGACGGAGGAATCCAGATGCTTCTCAGTGACAGACTCAGAGGTTCTTCAAGGTAACCGTAGGTTTTAGAAAGAAATGTATTCGAATGTATCCGAAAAGGTATGGCAAATCATTTCTTCACTAGGCATTACTGGTGTTGATAGTTCTGAAGTTTATCAAGAGCAGATTAGCCAAATAGAGATTAGGGACAAGGAAGAGAAAAGTAAGAGGGAGTTATCAAAGAATGTTACCAAATGAATGTGATTTCGTTCAACATTAGAGGGGGTAGGTCAGTGGTTAAGAGAAAGAGAGTGGCTCACATCATTCAATTGGGTAAGGCTGATATCTATTTTCTACAAGAAACTATGTTGAGTAATTTAGACGTTTCTGTTGTGTATTCATTTTGGGATAATGAAGAGGTGGAGTGGACCTAATTAAGTTCAGTCAGAGCATCGGGGGGCTTGTTGATTCTGTGGAGGAAGAATACTCTAAAGCTTTCCTATAGCTTTAGGGGAAGTAGTTTTGTTGGCCTGAATGCGGAGTGGAAGAGGTAGGATCTTTTCTTTGTTAACGTGTATTTGCCTTGTAGTGTCGAGGGGAAGAAGTCTCTTTAGAGTGAATTAGTTGAGGTGAAAAGGAAATTTAATAGGTGGATTGGCTGATTGGGGGGACTTCAACGTCGTGGCTAGAACTTATGAAAGAAAAGGTATTCGAGGTAGGATCAGGTCAGGCGAGATGGAGGCTTTTTGTGAATTTATTGCAGAGCTCGATTGTATCGATGTTCCTATTTCAGGAGGAAAATTCACTTGGTTCAATAGTTCTGGGAAGACCATGAGCAGAATTGATAGATTCCTTATCTCGGACAGGTTAGCAGAGAAGTGGCAGATTATGAGTCAATCCGTTGACGCAAGGGACATTTCGGATCATTCTCCGATTTGGTTAAAAGCTTGTAAGGAGGATCGGTGGCCGAAGCCGTTTAAGTTCATCAACAGTTGGTTTTCTTACAAGGGCGCAGTCGATTTTATCAAAGATGAATGGAACAAATTCACGGTTACGGGTAGAGGAGATTTCGTGTTGAAGGAAAAACTCAGGTTGTTGAAGTTAAGTTTGAGGAGGTGGAATGTTGAGGTTTTTAGATGGGTTGATTTGAAGATAGATAAGGCGGTTGATACTTTGAATGACCTTGACGTCGAAGCTGCTGATTTCGTAGGTGCGGAACCAAACCAGTTAGCGGATAAAAGGGCGTTAGAAATGAAAGAGGTGTGGAACAGCATTGGTATGAAAGAGAGCATGCTCAGGCAGAAATCGAGGGCTCTTTGGTTAAAGGATGGTGACAGAAACTCCAGCTTTTGTTAATACTGCTCATGGTAGAATAGCAATGAAAGAGGTGTGGAACAGCATTGCGTGCTAGGAAAAGGAGGAATCACATTGCTTTTGTTAATACTGCTCATGGTAGAATAGAGACAGTGTAAGAGGTTAAAAATGAAGTGTGCTTGTTTTTCGGAGATAATTTGTTCTAAGAACACTGCTTGAATTCACATTAGAGATCAACCAAATGCCACTATTTGGTTAATCTCAGTTTTCTTCAGAGCTCCAGAAAATCTTTTGATCCACCAATGAAACCTAATCTTCAAGTTACATATCCTACTTGCTCCATAGCAAGGCATCTTAGATACACCAAGACTTGGACCTGTAACATCTACTTCTTCTCGCAGCTCCCGTAAACTGCATGAGATAGACCCTTTTGAAGCATTAATTCCATTTATTTCTGAGAAGATCAGCTTATCTTACGATGATGCGCCACAACATCAACTGAGACCTTGAAGTTCAGCTTGATGTCAGAACATCTTACAAGACATCTAGCTGGAGAGTTCAGTCCTTCATTCTGCCACTTAGAAGAACCTCCTCCCTATAACAGAACAAGAGTTCCATGTTCTCATAGACTTGATTAATGATATCAAGTTAGAGTAGACAACCTCCATGTTGCTTTACTGTACTACAACAACCACTTCATCTTCGGAGAAACCAAACATGCCAAAGCTTGATTCTTCAGAAGAGATTAGTCACACAAGATCTTTACAAAAGGAATCCCGCTTTCCTTAAGTAGAGACTACTTCAGAGAGTCAGAGATAACTGCCACTTATCCTTGACCTCCAAGATGAGCAAGATCACATGCTCCTATGCACCTAGATCATAAATAAACTTACCTAAGAAACATGTCTTCGTCTTCACTTCCATCAGCACCACATTTTAGATAAGCCTCCTGTCACGAAACTTCCTAGTCTGATTATGTGACTTTGCAACACCAGAATAAATACAGATCCTATCACATACATGGATGGTACCAAGATTATCAGTAAAAACTCCTTTGCTCCAGAGATTCACTCCTTGAATCAACAAGATACTGCATAAACTTCATTGTCATGATGTTTCAACATCTGATAGAACATCAGTTCCGTATCTTGACTGTATCCATTCTCTAAAGAACAGATCCTTGACAAGATGCAACTAGAGATCTTGCACTTCCTGATGTACCAGCTTGTCACCAGTAATCTTGTACTCTGCAAAATACAAGGATAATCCATTAATACCCTTGAGTATGTTCGAGTGAATGATCTGATCTCTCAAACTCCTCCTTGTTTAAAGAGCCAGAAAGTATCTCCCAAGATCTCATCCAGAACTAGACATGATGCCTGCTCTGATACCAATTGAAATTCTGGCATAGCAGATAGCAGATGCCCTAACACATGTCACGACATTGTTCTCTGCATAACTTTAAAACAAGATCAGAACAAACAAGCTAATATTTAGAATATCAGCAACAACAGCAAGACAAATGTTTCGACATCTGTTACAACATGTTAATCAAAATTGAACTATAAATTGCATAATGATAAACAACACAGAATATGATGACCCAATTCGGTGCAAATCACCTACATCTGGGGGCTACCAAGCCAGGAAGAAGAATCCAATATCAGTAGTATAGTTTTATGTAAACAACCTCTGGTTTACCTATAACTACCCAATGACAATTTTATCATTAGAAGTCAGATCTAATTGATAAGACAAACCCATCTCACTCCCTAAATCATAACCTGTGATTATCTAACAGTTATAGTCACAATAACTGTATCATCCTACTTGAAAGACACCTCTTTCAATACAAAGTTCAGTCGAGCATTCTCGACTAACAACACAACTTGGATTTGCTTCAAAGCTTCATCCAAAAACAATACACGATTCATTACCTACAGGTTTCTGAATCTGTATAAACATCTATGTCTACCACAGTGTATCAAACTGATATAGAGGGAGATTTACAACACAGGAAAGCCAACGACTTTCAAAACCCTAAACCCTATTTTCTACTTTACAAGTATTACAATAGGATTCCTAAGTCTCTGTCGCTCTCTCTCTCTCTCTCTCTCTTTTCTGCCCTAGGACTTGGTCTTCTTTTATAGGCTTCTGTCTTCCTTGGGCTTCAAATGATCTGTTGGCTGATTCCTTGATCCACTACTGTGATCGCTCCTTGAATCTTGCAACAGATTTAAAATCTGCTATATTTGTCCAGATGTCGAGTCTTCATGCTGGGACATTTCATTCAACATCTTTGTTTTCTAGAAGAATTCTTCATGTTTGATCATCTTGTTCTTCACCAAGTTTTAACCAAAATTTAGTCAAACCATAAGAGCTTTCATCTCTAATCATTTTTTATGCAAGTTGTAGATAGAAAAACCAACCCTACTAAAATGTCATGAAGATTGCCTTCTGTTCCACCAGAAGTGACATATCCCAAGTACTCATTCTTCTCTATTTCCCATAGTTTAGTGAAACAATCAAGCACACTAACTTCAAATTTCATTGAATTTAGAGAGATACTGCTTCCAAGAAATGGATCTCCAGCATTATTCTAGTGAAATTGAAACAATGGTGTTAATGCCTCATAGTTGAAGTCTTGATTAGTAGGGTACCCTTCAATATATAGAAACAATATATTTTATGTTATAATCTTAAATAAGTAAACTCTAAATTAAGATAAAAAAATGAAGCACCTACCTAAGTTTCGCAAGTTGTAATTGGTTAGAGTGTGTGCATAGTGAGAAATGAGTGAATCCAAATGAGTATCTGTTTCACCAATGCACTGAGTGATAGCAAGCCTGACATTGTTATTTTCATCAACATTTACATGCCTCTCTTCTTCTCTGGAGAACTTATTAGATATTGGAAATTATGGATGATCAATGCCTATGAGAGTGTTCCTATATGATAAGAAGTATACAATCGGCACTTGAGCACTTAGGCATGACACATTGGAGCAATCGAGCTACTCGCGCCGTTATACGGTGGCGCCGATGGCGCTCTGGCGGTCAACATGCAACGACTTCATTTTAATTATTGCTCTTGGTTTTGTTTGTTGCTTAAAGTTTTAATTTTGAATTCGAAATATGCAACACTTTATGAAGTGGTGCATAATGTAACCATAAGCGAACCATTGTAAACTTATGCTGAAAATGTGTTGTTTCATCAAGAATTGCAACCTTGTGAAACAACACATGCATGGACAATAAATACATTATTCAAATTCGAAAATCATAACAAAAAGACTGTACATCCTCTTCACATAATTCCAAACACTCTTCCATGCATTCGAATTTTCACCAGTCTTGTGCAGATTCAATTAGAAGGCTGAATTATACTGAGTATTCTTGCGTTCCATTTAATGTCAACAGAGACTTCCGTTTCAAGCATCAACAGAGTCTTGTGCATGATTCTACCCTCGGTCCATTTATTTAAATTAATTTTCTAACAATCTTAAAAGTAGTTTGAAATAATGTCAACAGAGACTTCCGTTTCAAGCATCAAAGGATAATCTGCTATGTCATAGACATATTCTAAACACAAGAATTTATATCATAAATTCGGGTACATTTTATTGTTTTTCATAAATATTATAGCACTATAAAAAATAATAATATTAGAGTTTTGGGTTAAGTAGTCTATTGGTCCATGTAAGTAAGCGAGTTTTTGAATTTGGCTCCTGTTTTTTTTTTCTGAGTCCCTATATCTCACTTTTGTGTTGGCGTTAGTCTCTGAGGTTAGAATTTTGTTTTTTTTTTTTTTAAAGTAACTGGACTAACGGTGCACGCGTGACAATGTTGACTTGGTTAACAACGCTAACGTGGCAAGTTTTTTTTTCTCCATATTTTTTAATATTTATTATTCCACGTCAGCTTTTTTATTATTGTTTTTTTGTTTTGATGTTAAATCCTAAAATACAAAGTTTATAAAATGGTCTTACAAAGAGTTAAACTCATGACCATAGCATTTACATGATAATACATAACCACTAAGCCACTTATGTTTCATATTTCATATTTGACATGCATATGTATATTTAATACTTCAACTATTTAATATTTCATATTTCATATTTCAACAAATAAACTAAATAATTTTAATATTAATAGTTGTAATATTTTATAAATTTATTATTTAATAAATTAAATTATTATAATATTAATATCTATTATATATGCATTACAAATGAATATAATTGCACTATTGCGCATGAATATAATTGCATTCAATGAATATAATTGTCTCTTATTCTTGGTTTGTTGTTCGGTCCTTTATGACTTTGTGTTTATTCATCTAATTTTAGTTTAATAAAGTTCTCTTTATTATATATATATATATAGAGAGAGAGAGAGAACGTATCATATGAGAATGTAATTTTTATGTGAGAACATGAGAATGAATCTGAACCATTAGATTTTAAAATAAATGGTGGAGATTATGTGTCACTTTTTTTTTCTCTCTCCTCCTTAATTTATTTTAATAATAGAGGAGAGAGAAAAACAAAAGTCACACGTAATCTTCACCATTTATTTTAAAATCTAATGATTCAAATTCATTTTCATGTTCTTATATAAAAGTGTCGTTTTTATAGGATATGAACTATATATATATATATATATATATATATATATATATATATATATATATATATATATATATATATATATATATATATATATATATATATATATATATATATATAATTGCAGTATTAATATATTAATATATTAATAATAAGTTTATATATTAAATATAAATGCAGTATTATTTATAAAATAAATATAATTGTAGTATTAATATATTAGTTGCTGTATTAATATGTTTTGAATAATATAAAATAATAATTTATAATAATGGCTGTATTATAATAAGTATTAATATGTTTTGAATAATATATTAATAATAATTTACATTTTTAATTTATTTTAAAATAATATAAAATAAAAATAATCTAATATTGAATAACAATTTTTTGATTGATAAATGAGTATCTATCCAAATAAATTTAAAGGATATCAAAGTGTACATTTTAAGAGGTTGCTTCCTCTTCTTATTTTATTGGAGTTATGATGGTTATTTTTCTTCTTGTAATGTCAGTAATATGTTTGCTTTGTTGGCATTTTGCTTTTGTCCACCATTACTTGTTTCGCATGGAGTGGGGGTTGTGATCACATTTATTGAGAATGTTGCAATGTAAATATTGATCCAAAGGTATTTGAATTGCTAAGATTTTTTTAAAGTAGTTTAGTGGATATTATTTAAACATGAATAAATAACATATTGCATATTTGAATTGACATTTTTATAATTGATATCTTCATACATTTACTATCTAAGCTGAATTAACAGAATAATAATACAAAAATTCATTAAAGTTATGAATTTTAATTTTTGACGAGTACAACTAAAAAAGTATTGTTGAAATTGTTTGATGTAGATTTTAATGTTGTCGCACATACAATTGTGGTCAGTTGCAAAGACTATTTGGTTTTGCAATGTGAAATCATAATCACCATGGAGATGACAGTATGATTTTGATCAAATGTTCTAAAATAAACTAATTTAATTTTTATTTTATAATTTCATAATTATAAAACTTAAATAAAAATTGATTGATTTCTTAACTTTTATTTTATAATTTCATAAATATAAATTTTAAATAAATTAATGCTTTAATTTTTATTTTTTTATTTCATAAATATAAAATGTAAAGAAAAATTGATTGATCTCTGATAGAGTCTGTGTTTATTTGTTAAAAAATATTTGAATATAAATTCCACATCGGCTATAGCATGTTAATATATATATATATATATATATATATATATATATATATATATATATATATATATATATATATATAAAATACAATTTCGTAGTGTTATTCTGACATAGTTTATCCAAACATCTCTCTGATCGCATTGTCCGTACGTAGCCCTACCACCAGCACCGTTTCTCCATTAACACCACCTCCCTCTGATCTGTTCCCACTGGTCTTTCCTGCGATCATTTGTCCCTTTCGTCCTCACCGCCTTCAACATATTTGTCTCCTATAAGACGACACAAATATGGAGACTCATCCTCCCAAGGTGGAAACCCCGACACCACCTCCATCAATCCTCTGCCAAACCGGAATTTTATTTTCTCTCGTTGTTTCCAACATTAGAAATAATATTCTTATTATGCTTGACATGGAAACTGATTGCTACGACACATGGACGAAGATATTTCTCGTTCATGCTCGCTTTCATCGGGTCCTGCATCATATTGCGCCTTCAGACAAAAACATCCACCACCTGTCATTGAACCCAAGTATGACTAGTGGGCCACCTTGGGTGCAATTGTGCTTCACTGGATCTATTCCACTATTTATGTTGACTTGCTAACCATCGTCATGGAACCTGGATCCACAACTTTGGATGCTTGGAAGCGTTTGACCGACCTCTTTCAGGATAATCAGAATGCACGTGTTGTCACTCTTGAGTAGGAATTCTCTGGAGTTTGCATTGAGACTTTTTCAAATGTATCTGCTTATTCTCAACGTCTGAACATGCTTTCTGAACAATTACGAAATGTCAGTGCTCTTGTGAACAATTACCGTTTGGTCCTTCAGCTCATCTTCGACCTTACTAATACCTATTGTGATGTTGCCACATAGATTCGAAAAAATAATCTAGTCCCCTCTTTTCATCAGGCATGCACGTTCCATGCTCACATTAGAAGAAGTCGATTTAGCTAAGATGACGGCCACTGAGTCTCATGTCGCTTATCTTACCACCCAGTAGTGTCCTTATGAAGACTCATTCTAGAGCACTAACCATTGCTCTGGCAACCGCTCGCATCCTTGCAACAATTAGAATCGGGGTGGAAATCGTCATAACCATGGTGTCCTCGTGGTAGAAGCACACAGAGTTCTCCTCCTTGGCCCCAGAAAAAATTGAAGCACCAATATCCCCCTTACTAGCACCGGGGTTGGATCCAACACGTGGGCCATGCCTCTGTGCTCGTATCCTACTTCTCAGTTGACTCGGCCTTTTTCTCTTCCTTGTCAACATGGCATTTTTGTCTAGTGTCCTCAGGCTTACGCTGCCATGACCTCATCAGCACCCACTAACACCACAACTAATATGCACACCATGTTTCTCACTCCTCCAAACAACAAATGGTATTTGGACACATGTGTCTCTTCCCACATAGCGGTGTCACAAGGTAATCTCTCGTCTTATTCTAATTTGAGTCACTTAAATCACAAACAATTTTTTGGTAGAGGACAAGGCATTCCAGTTTAGGTATTTGGACACGCAACCCTGTTGAAGCGGTAAAGCAGCAAGCAAAAATTAATTAAGTACCCATTTTTGTCATCTCCACAGGGATCGGTGTGAGAAAGAATGTCGTTCAATGGTCTCTACATTTCTAAGCTTATGGTGCAAAAGTTTTGGTTTAAAAGATTTAAGGAACCAAAATTAAAGGCAGAAAATGTAAAGACGGAAAATTTAAAGTAAAGACTAAATTATAAATGGAGCTTTGTTGGGATTGGATCTTATCAATTGATAACATATGCATTTTTCTAATCATTTTATACATAAATCACTTGTTCGTCTAATATCATCAAGTATCACTCACGACATACATATCCTCTCAGGCCCCGCATGTTGTGAGTGATTTTATACCGATCAATAATTGCTCTCGCACATTACTAATCAATACAAAGTATTTAAAACCTACATGAATGTTAAGCCTACATCCATTTCTGGCATCTAGACCCAACAGATATTACTATTACATCCATATCAAACTAATGGAGTAATTCACATACAAAGCAATGATCAGAATACATACATATGACTAATCCTTTTTACATGCATTCAACTAATTGGCCAAATGTATGTGAATATCGTTCTTCATCACTATTATCACGCATCCTCGCAATACCGCATCGATCCTACTCATGCTATTCATGTTAATAATCAACACAATACAATAAAAGATACAATGAATATCAACTCATAAAACCATGTCAAAAGTTTACTAATTGATAGATGAAAATCCAAGATCAAGGATTAGAAATAGGTTTTGTCAATACCCACAAATAAGCAATCAAAGATAATCAACAATAGAGAATCAAAACTAGTTCACAAACATATATTAGATGAAATACATAAGGTATCAAAAGATTACATTTGTCGCTCCCAGGATTTTCATCCAGGTACAAACGCGAAAGTGGCGCGGAAAACAGAGTCGCCAGCCATAGCCTGGGTTCGGGAGTCGGTTACGCAAGGGGAAGGTGCTAGCACCCCACGCGTCCATCGTACTCGATGGGATCCACGCTTGTTGTCTACTCTAAAGGTGAGTTATCCTAACATCTATGGCTGTACTAAAATAGGGAAGGGAAAAACTAAGACAGACTCGGTAGGACGTAGTCGTCCTAGGCCTACGTACCCCCTTTGTGCAATGGGGAATTCAGAGTCAACGTAGTCCGGACTAAGTTCTTTTGGTGTTTTTTATGAGCGACATTAAGTTCGTGTCCGGCAGTTAGGGTCGATGCCTGTTTGCGACTCAGACAGAAAGTAGCGTGCCCTTTTTGAAAGTAGCCTTTAGTTTGACGATCCCGAAGGACAAAAAGGTTTGAAGTTCGTTTGTATTTTTTAGGACAGAAGTGACTTGAGTTAGTTCATAACTCAACTTGAACCAAAGTCTATGACACGGGAGCGAATGCGTCGCATGGTCGCCCCCAATGGGACGTATGCTCAACACTCTAGAAGAGAGAAGGGGGACCCCTCAATCTTCATTTCCTATGTTTAAGGCTTGTGTGCAAGGCAAATTGACCTTATTAAGTATCTTAGAGATGTTATGAGATAAGAAGAGGGACTCGAAAGAAAAGAAAAACGCTACGGGGAGAATTTATCCTAATGTTATCATGCAAAGATGGCCCTAAAAGGAGGTTTGACAACATCCTAAGCCTAAAGAAAAGAAAATATGAGAGAAAGAAAGAATGAGGGTGAACATGGATAACCATCCACACTCTCAAATTACTTACCTCTACCTCTGCATAAAAGGTTAGTGCAAAACAGACATAAGTAACAATAAGACAAATGAAACCCAAGCAAGCCACAAACCAAAGAGAAATGGTTACAAACCAAAGAAAACTCATCCAAGTCAGAATGTGGATGACCTAAACATGTGCCTAAACATGCTATGCAAATGTCACATGAGGCATGCAAACAGATATCCAAACATCAAACATCAATAGAAGAAGAAGGTAGCATATAAGTGAAACATGTTCGAGTATGAAGCATGAATAGCATATGACGTGAATGAATGCAAAGCTCCAAGGTCAGAAACATACATCAAATGAAATGTAAATGAATGATATGGCAGGGCATACACAAACCAAACATAAATCATGAAGAGACACAGATGAGAAGAAGTGAGAATATGAAACACAAAGAGGCATGTAAATCAAACATTGAACATATGCACAAAGTATGCAACAACCTCACACCAATGACATATAATGGCAATCAAGTGACCTATAACAATTCAAACATGGTTTATGAAGTCAAAGAAACAATCCCAAAACAATGGCACAAGTGCCTTCTCAAACAAGTAATCAGACATGATCAAGGATGTGCATACAAGAAGACCTCAAACAAAGAGCAATCACATAATTATCAAAACACCTTCTAAAATTACCAAATTAATTATCAAAATAGCTCAACCAGAAACAAACAACATGTCAAAAACTCATGCCAAAATTCCCCAGATAGGTCACCCAAACAATTATGCAAAGTTCAGACAAGAAACATGACTCAATATGCAAAAGAGGAGGACTAAAATGCAATATGAAATGATTTTAAAAATGTGAGAAAAATGTTTTAATGCAATTCAATGTGTTGATGAAACAATTCAAAAAGAATGAGTTCAAAATGTTTTATGGATGATGAGAAATAAAATAAACAAGTTAGAGTATGCATGTATGGAATAAATTCAAAAGAAAATAAACAAATAATTATTTCAGAGGCTAAAAATAAAATAAAAATAAAAAATAAAATTTGGTAAAATTTTATAAAATGCCAAATGTGCTTCATGAATTTTTTGGTGATTTTTGGATGCAAATATATATTTTTTAAAATTAAAAATGAATTAATGCAAATTAAATAAAATAAAAGAAAAAATAAGATAAGTGGGGGTGCAACCAGCAGCTTATTCACGTTGGAAATTGAAATGGACCAAGTAAAGGGGGTGTGGATATCAAGCCCACACCACAAACCCCATCAGCGAAAAATTAAAAAAAAAACAAAGAAGAAACACGTGGAACCCAGTCAACCCTAGGACTCACCATCAGCCATGGGATCAATCTAACGTCATACAATTGGTCAACCAAAGTCCAAGTAATCATGATGAATGGTATAGATCCACACGCCCATCTTAATAATGGTGCACGTTCACACACGCAAGTATTCAGAAAATAAATGAAATAAAAAATGGCACGTGGTAAGGCACATGATATCATTAATGTGATGTCAATCTAATGGCCAATGGATTCAATCAACGTCCCAGATTAAATCATCAAGTCAAAAATTTAATAAAATGAATGGCTCAGACTTGTGGAACATGGTAATTAACGTAGAATAGCACACACGCAAGCAGCAAAATAAAAACAAAATTTTAACAACGTGGCACATAGTGGATCGTTAGATCAAAAGCATCAACGGCTGGGAACCCGTCTTCCACCTTGGAACCCTAGCCAGCCAGAGATCAAAACCAGACACTGGAGCCCTAGCTCCGGTCGTCATCTCCGGTGACCACCACCCCCAAAATCCCCAGAAATCACTCACGAGTATATCTAACTGATCAGAAAAATATGAGGATTAAGAATATCACATCAAAAATCCTAAACAAACAACATACAAGGAGAATCGAGTGAAACAAAGTATGGGTCCAAAACTTAAATCTCACCATATGCACATAATACACGTCTAAACTTAAAATAAAACACATCAGAGTCATCAGCAACAACCACAGATCATTATGCATATTTAAAAGTAGAGTTTTAAGATCATGCAAATTGACCCTAACCTGAGATTATGCAATCCGTGTCCTTATTGTTAGCTCCAGATGATGATTGCTTTGTGCTCTATGGATTCCAAGGATGAATATGGTGAAAGAAGTTTTGGAAAAACTCTTCTAGATTGTGAGATTCGAAGCAATGAAGTTTTAGGGTTCAAACTTTGGTTCTCCTCAAAATCACGTGTTTCTTTTCATGAGTCTATGATTTTTTTGCTTAAATATCTAGGGTTAATCCACTGATAATCACTTGGGCCTTGTTAATTCCTCACTTAATGAGTTTTGGGTGATTTTGTAAATTTGCATAATGTGAAATACACCCTCCTCCATGCATGCACACCCAAGCCTCTTATGATGGATCACTTATGTTTCAATTGCTAATCACACCTGTATGGAATTTGGGCCTTGAGATGTCTTGGTTCATGAGTTTTTAATGATCTTGCAATTTTGCATAAAGGGAAATAAGTGATGAATAAGCCATGGATCCACTTGATTCAAAGGCCAAAAATGATCCTTATGGATTGTTCTTTGATGTTAGAATGTGGCTTGAAACAAAGGAATCAATTATAAGTCACTATGTCCTAAAATACAAAAGTTGTGAAAATGGAACCATAAGGAAACCCTAAAAACCACCTTGCCTTCTTTTGATCATAACTTGAGTTTAACAAATGATATGGAGGCCATCAAGTACTTGTTGGAAAGGGGAGAAAAAGATCTTCAACTTTCATGTTTGAGGAAAATTCATTTGAAGCTTCTTTGATGATGAAAAGTCAAGTTGAAAGTAGTGTAAGAACTTGCCCAAAATGGAAACTTTCAAATTATAGGTCATTTCCATATTTAGTAACTTTTCCACAAACTCTTGATTCTTGATGAATGGTATGGAACTTGACCCTTTGAAGAACATCTTCTCCTCTTGAACTGCCTCAGGCACCTTGACCCCATTCTAAGAACCAATGATATGCACATATGATAATGCAAAAATGAAATGAAACACAAGCCAGTTAGTACTTAAAGTAAGGAGAGCAAATTTTGGGGTGCTACAGCTGCCCCTATTCAATCAACTTGGTCCTGAAGGTATGATAGCAACGGCTGTCATGCGTTCAAAGGATTCACGGGTATTGAATACCAAAGAACCCAGAAATTTGCAATCCTCAAAGGAGGGACGACTCCACTGGAGAACCAGCCATAAATGTTGTACTGTCACAACACGGACGAGTGCTAGCTATGATGGGGATAAAGTGAAATAAACTATCCCAGATTATGTCATCTCTGCTGATAAAGAGAACTGACAAAGGAATCTCGAAATATGCCATCCCTGCTGATAAAGGGAATTGACGAAGGAAATCTTCAAAAGATTGCTATCCCTGCTGATAAAGAGAACTAACAAAACAAATGTCATCCCTGCTGTTAAAGGGAACTGACGAAGAAAATCTTCAAAAGAATACTATCTCTGCTGATAAAGAGAACTAGCAAAATAAATGCCATCCCTGCTGATAAAGGGAACTGACGAAGAAAATTTTCAAAAGATTGTTATCTCTGCTGATAAAGAGAACTAGCAAAATAAATGTCATCCCTGCTGATAAAGGGAACTGACGAAGAACATCTTCAAAAGATTGTTATCTCTGCTGATAAAGAGAACTAGCAAAATAAATGTCATCCCTGCTGATAAAGAGAACTGACGAAGAAAATCTTCAAAAGATTGCTATCTCTGCTGATAAAGAGAACTAGCAAAATAAATGTCATCCCTGCTGATAAAGGGAACTGACGAAAAAAATCTTCAAAAGATTTCTATCTCTGCTGATAAAGAGAACTAGCAAAATAAAAGTCATCCCTGCTGATAAAGGGAATTGACGAAGTAAATCTTCAAAAGATTGCTATCTCTGCTGATAAAGAGAACTAGAAAAATAAATGTCATCCCTGCTGATAAAGGGAACTGACAAAGAAAATTTTCAAAAGATTGTTGTCTCTGCTGATAAAGAGAACTAGCAAAATAAATGTCATCCCTGCTGATAAAGGGAACTGACGAAGAAAATCTTCAAAAGATTGCTATCTCTGCTGATAAAGAGAACTAGCAAAATATATGTCATCCCAGCTGATAAAGGGAACTGACGAAGAAAATCTTTAAAAGATTGCTATCCCTGCTGATAAAGAGAACTAGCAAAACAAATGCCATCCCTGCTGATAAAGGGAATTGACAAAGGAAATCTTCAAAAGATTGTTATCCCTGCTGATAAAGAGAACTAGCAAAACAAATGACATCCCTGCTGATAAAGGGAACTGACGAAGAAAATCTTCAAAAGAATATTATCTCTGCTGATAAAGAAAACTAGCAAAATAAATGCCATCCCTGCTGATAAAGGGAACTGACGAAGAAAATTTTCAAAAGATTGCTATCTCTGCTGATAAAGAGAACTAGCAAAATAAATGTCATCCCTGCTGATAAAGGGAACTGACGAAGAACATCTTCAAAAGATTGTTATCTCTGCTGATAAAGAGAACTAGCAAAATAAATGTCATCCCTGCTGATAAAGGGAACTGACGAAGAAAATCTTCAAAAGATTGTTATCTCTGCTGATAAAGAGAACTAGCAAAATAAATGTCATCCCTGCTGATAAAGGGAACTGACGAAGAAAATCTTCAAAAGATTTCTATCCCTGCTGATAAAGAGAACTAGCAAAATAAATGTCATCCCTGCTGATAAAGGGAATTGACGAAGTAAATCTTCAAAAGATTGCTATCTCTGCTGATAAAGAGAACTAGCAAAATAAATGCCATCCCTGCTGATAAAGGGAACTGACGAAGAAAATTTTCAAAAGATTGATGTCTCTGCTGATAAAGAGAACTAGCAAAATAAATGTCATCCCTGCTGATAAAGGGAACTGACGAAGAAAATCTTCAAAAGATTGCTATCTCTGCTGATAAAGAGAACTAGCAAAATAAATGTCATCCCTGCTGATAAAGGGAAACTGGCCAGCAAAATATGTCAAGCAAGAACTGACTACCAGGTGAGAACGGGATTTCACAAAAGAGAAATGCCAAACAAAGGCAAACTCCCAACCGACTCAAAATCCACAGGCAAGATGACTCCGCTGGGGAAGGAGAAGTCTAAATAAAAGACTCTGTCGGGGAGCACAAGTATGAGGAACGCGTCCCTCCAGGATCTCCTGAGTCATGCCATCTCTGCTGAGAAAGAGAACTGGCAAAGAAAGTATCAAACCTGGCTTATGCTTCGAATGCAAATGTTTGAATTTTGGCGTAATGCTCCATACGAAATGGAAATGCTACGCGTTTGAGGGTGTAATGCAAATGCTGATGATATGCAAAAGGGGCCCCTCCAGCAAAATAAATGCTGGAGAGAAGAGACCAATTCAGCTGGGGATGACAAAAATAAATTGTCCTCTGAATCCATGAACTCTGCTAAGAAGGATCACACTGACCGACTCTTTGGATCAGCAACTTCTGCTGGGGATGAAATCCCAAAAGAACATCCACACTACCGGGGATTACACGTGACCTCTACTGAAGGTAACATCCAAAACCTGAGATTTCTCCTCTACTGGGGGAGTTGAGAATGAATGCCAATGACAGAACCAGAAGTCAGTTGCTAAGGATTGTTAATAATCAATGGGCTTAGAACCTGCTGGGGATGCCAGCCCATAACACCATCCTGCTTAGGGAAAACAGTCCATAATACCATCCTGCCTGGGGAATACTGCTGAACTTAGCCTGTTGAAGGGGCAAATGACATTATCCTCACCTTGCTGGGGATTAGAACATAACGTTGTCGGTGAAAGCGCGCTCCCTGACTGGCTGGGGAAAGTGGACACCCTGATTTTGTGGGGAGACAACGTCCTGATCCAGAGAACAAATTCCTCGAGTCTCCTGCTGGGGAAAGTCTGCTCTGCTGAGGAAAGTGCAATCTCAATGCTGGGGAAAGTAAACTGCTGGGGGAGTACAATCCTGTTGCCATCCAATCCTGACTTGTTTCTAAGGTCATAAACGGCCCTTTGAACTTTCCACTTGCCCCAGACCACCAGGTCTAATGGAAGAAATCATCTCAAGAGGATTTTATAGAGGACCGAACGTTGGCACTGCCCAAGGGTCTTCAAACTCTTAGAGAGATTTATCAGGTCTCGACACAACTGCCCCAGACTTCATAATCCATGAAGTACATTACCTCGAAAGGATTCGTAATGAAATGAAAATATTCTGTCCCAGTATTCTGAACTTTGAAGAGGTGTTTTCAATTAACCATTTTCAGGAGTGGACAATTTCTCATGCTCTAAAGGTGCCCTGCCCTAAGTCTCGAAGGAACTTTTCCCCTGACTGATCTTACCGAGATTTGTCAAATTGACCTGATTGCCCCTGTTTGGCTGCTTTAGGGGGAGTTTTCAACATGACTGCTCCAGATTAGCTGCATCTCATCACCATTTATCGGAAACCCCCCAGGCCGCGCACAGTTTCTTGGCCACATACCCCTTGACATGATTGTCCTTCGGAGTTTTCACCATCCCAACTTGGCAGGATCAAGCTTCTTGACTGACGTTCACTGTGTAATCTTCCTTGATGCTTAGGCACATGTAGGCAAGCAGAACAAGTTTATTATGAGAATGATAATTCTAATGCAACACTCATGTTAACCTTGAAGTTTTATTGAAAATGCGTCGCCAAGCCCTGTGAATGAATCACTAGCTGGGATGCGACCTTGATTTTGAATGGCAAAACAATGCGCACATGCAATACCAACAAATCTTATTAGCACAACTCATAGGAGTCAGGAACGTTGTCCTATTGAAGTACACCTTTAGAATAAACCCTGTTTCAATTAGGACTTTTAAGGGTTGTAACGTGGCCTGGTTCACGGTTTCAGAAAAAAGGATTTATGGCTCAAAATTTATCGGCGCCCACCCACTCTTCGTGATGTTCTCCAGCCCTATGTTCAGTTAATCTGACACAAACGCTCATCTCTCAAAAGCTTTATGATCTTTAAGGGACCCACGCATCTGATAGTTCGACACCCGATGAGGTTTTGGAGTAACAGTCACCCCTTTTTATCTTTTGTGTCTGTAATCACACAAATTTGTTCTTATCGAGGATTTTCTCTTGTAATGCTTTTCGCTTTTTCTTTCTTTTGCTCTTTTTTTTTTTTTTGATCCCTAATTTTTTGCCTGGACTGACTCTTTTGAGTTTTTTTCGATTTTGAAGTCCAGCGGGATGCCCTGACTTTTGCCTAAGTCACTTGTTTACAAGTTTCGACTTAGCGGGCTTTTTTTTTATTCCCTTTTTTTAACAAAGCGTGTGACACTGGTTGTCTTACTTGCTTGAAAGGGTGTGACTGCCTCACTCCTTAGTTGTTGATGGATAACCATCGTGGTTTCACATCTCTTGGCCTCTTGACGGTGGGATAGAAGGTAATGGTTCCTCGGATGCACACTCTCCTTGAAATTTGAACGCTCGGTCAAACTAACTGACGCCTACCCTGCCCCTGGGTTAAGTATGTGGGTTTTTTCGTACGAAAGAAACTCCTACTTCAAGGCTCAAAAGGGGTTAACGAGGGTCTATCTCCCTTATATCTCCAGTGTTTAGGGGTTTAAAACAATGCATGTACATCCTCAACAGGGTTCTATCCTTGAACATACAACCAGAGATTTTGCGTTTTCGTCTCATCATCCTCCCTCGAGAGTTCTAGACAAGAAAATTGGTATTGCAGTGCATATAAACATTTAAGAGTGAACACGAATGGATTACTTTAAGAAAAACATGCTCATTGTATTATGATTGTCATTCAAAAAACAAACAAGTTTCTACATGCATACAATGCTTTAACAAGAAATGAAAAACTACAAATGAAAATGCAGTAAAGAAACTGAAGATCGCCATCGTTGAGGAGACTTGGCTCAGTCTGGACTTATTATTTCTGATGATGTCTTCGCAACCTCGAGTGCTCACTCTGATAAAGAACCTTTAATCCAAAGGGGTACCATCTGGCATGATGACCTTTGAGTCGATCAAGTCTTGCACCTTGTGCTGGAATGCATCACAATTATCAATTGTATGCCCAAACATTCCCGAGTGGAACTCGCACCTAGCATTCATATCAAAGTCCGGAGGAATAGGGTACGGTACCGGCGTGGTACTCCTCGTTTGAATCAGAGAGTTCTTGAGCAAGCGAGCGAGCAACTGACTATAAGGAATAGGAATAGGATCAAATATCCTCTTGGGCCTTCTTGGTCCAAATT
Source organism: Lathyrus tuberosus (assembly GCA_022829125.1). NCBI lineage: Eukaryota > Viridiplantae > Streptophyta > Magnoliopsida > Fabales > Fabaceae > Lathyrus > Lathyrus tuberosus. Next base: position 12,289,606 of record JALAZF010000102.1, read on the forward strand.
GCCTCTGCTGCAGATGATTTTGCGGCTGCTGCTGATTTGGGTACCTCACCTGCGCTTGCAGTTCCCTTTCCACATTTGGCTGAGGCACAAATAAAGATTGCTAATGTAGAGCTTCTGCGGCAAAAGGTTGTGGAGAAAGTCCATGACATGAGGTGGATCCTGCAAAGAGGGGAGGAGTCTCCACTTCCTTTGCGACAATTTGAGTAAAATTACCTTGTATGCTCACGCAGCCCGACGTGAATTCAATTGCCCCTGCATCAATTAAATCCTGGACTTGGTGCTGAAAGGCCCTACATTTCTCCATAGTATGCCCTGGTGCCCCAGAATGGAAATCACAATGGGCTCTTGCATTGTAGCCTGGTGGGGGATTACTAGTGAGAGGAGCCAAAGTCCTTTTCTGTACCAGTTACAACTGAAGGAGATGCTGCAATAGTTGAGAATATGGCATAGGGAGTGGATGAAAAACTCTTTCAGGCTGCTTCGGTCTCTGTGCACACTTTTTATTCTTAGGCTTATCTTGGGAGACACGACCTGGTTGCGGTTGGGAAAGTCCTGGAACTTCAGCTTGTGGAAGAGATTCACGAGGCAATCCATGATTAAATCCTAAAGAGATGGGAGGAGTAAGGACCTCTGTTGTGAAAGCGAGCACATGACTGTTTTCCTTCTTTAACACTGTTTTCAAAATTTCCGTGACCAAACCCAACTGAGCCTTCATCTGATTGACCTCCTCCTTCAGCATCTTCTGCTCCTGGGACATGACCAGCATGTCTTCCCCAAATTTCCTCATCTGAACCTTCATTTCAAGCATCTCTGGACGGAGTTGTTCCATGGCTATCCTTTGGTTATCGCAGACTGAGTAGAATACCGATGAACTGGCTGATCAATCCTGACTGAGGAGGAGAACAAAATAAGAACACCAGAGATAAACACCTGTTATGCAAAATGATTATGAATATGCAAATGCAAATGAACATGTTTGAATATTCGCAGGGCGATCCACCCCTTGATTCCAGTTTAACAACAAGATAGAACGGAACTTCTGCTCATGTATTAAGAAAACCAGAGGATAACCAATTGTCGACAATCACAACCCAAAATAATAAGTCTGAACACAATAATCATAGATCCCAACCAACAAGCCTGGTGGTGATCCAAATACAATAAAAGAAGATAGAAAACTACAGCATGTCATCAAAGTCTACAAGTGCCAAACCCCCTCATCCATTATGCTTTTTGCTCCAGTCTTGAATTTCCTTGAACAGCTTTTTGGTGTCGGGATGCTTCGGTCTCTGAATTAGCTCTTGAATGAGAACATCTCTCCTATGCATGATCCTTTTCAAGTATCGGCAATGCAACTCCCAAGCATCTTCTTCGAAAACACCATCCATGCTAGGACCCTCATTTCTAGGTCTCTTCACTTCAGCTTGGATCTTCAGTTCCTCTATGGAGGCTATGGCTTCATTGAGTCGACCCTCGACTGCTTGTCTCTGGAATACCCCTGATAGGATCTCAGCGTCCTTTTCCTTGAGCTTCAACTTCAATTGATCAATCTGAGCTAGATAATCATCTTCCTTTCGCTTATTCTCATCCATTGCAGTGTCTCGGTGAGCATTGAACCTGTGAATTTTCAACAAAGCCTTGGTCAATTTCTCCTTCTTAGACTTGAGAACCTTAGTGATACCCTCTAGAGCTTGCTTCATCCTTTGTCTGGATGTGACCTTGTCAGCTAGCTCATTTTCTTCCTTAGCGAGAAGCTTTGTCTTTAACTCGGCGATGTGAACAGCTTCAACCCGCTCATGTTTCAACTGATAAATCTCTCTTCGTAGCTCACTGTTTTCTTCTCGCAGCTTTTCTTTTTCAGCCCACAACTTGTTAAGCTTCTCTATCTCAACTGTGGTAGGAGGCTCAATCAGCAAGGGGTAAGATGGTGGTTCTTTGGAGAATGGCAAAAGCTCCTCCCCCGCCCTTTTCTGGATCCAATCTTCATACGCAGGAAATGTTCTGTTGTTGCTCTTCCCAAAAGAAGTCTTCCCCTTCTTATGACGATCTTCCCAAGTATTTGCAGCTTCTCTTAACAGTTCTGGATTGATTTCCCCACTCAGATATAGAGATTTTTAGACATCCTCGTCTTTTGGTGGCTCTTTCAAGGCATACCCGAATTGCCTAATAGTAAGAATAGGGTTGTAGTTAATTCCCCATTTCCTTCCTATTAGAGGCACATTTGGGAGACCTCCACAACTAATCATGATATCTTGGCCCAACAAGTCACGGTTAACCCAAATTAGATTATCTGCCCTCAAGCCCATCAATCTTTTGGACCAATCCAATGTTCCTTGAGTATCTACAAATGCCCCAGATTTGGGAAGACGATCACCAAACCATTTGTAGAAGACTGGCGCACAAAAATAAAGGGGTCATCCCCTCCTCTTCTCGTTCTTATAATGCACTGAATAATACAGATCTCCAAGCAAAGTAGGTATCGGATTCTTCATGGTAAATATCTGGACAGCGTGCATGTCCACAAAATCCTTCATACTTGGAAACAACACCATTCCATAGACACACATAGCCAAGATGGCGTTGAAAACTGACCAACATCTAGCTTTAGCATACACAGCAGCCTGTTATATAAAAAATTTCACATGAAAGCCTTTACACCCTCCCTTACTAGCAACGTTATTTTTCAACAAAGACAAATCCAAATGCAAAGCCTCAGAAACCTTTCCCAAATCAGGAAGTTCTTTAGAAGGATAAAAATGAGCCTCTTCTTTAATAGAAACATCCAGAATGAGAGCAAATTCCTCCAATGTCGGAGCCAAAAGATAATCAGTGAATAGGAAACAACGCAGGTGAGGGTCATAGAATTGCACCAGAGTGTACAAAGCCCTATACTCGTATTCAGTGATGTTGCGAGCAAAATCCAGAATTCTTTCATACTCTCCTCTAAAGTCTGCCAATACCTCATGCTCTGCCATAGACACAATCTTGTGAACAGGATCCAGAATAAGTGATGGGAACTTGTACATTATGATGTTCTTTCTCTTCTCAGTACTCATCCTTAATAGTCTTCAAAAACCAGAATCAAAGTTAAGATGCAGCCCTGTAAATGAATAAACATGTTAGGATGCAAAATGACGATGCAAATGCACACATGGGATCAAGAATGCCACACAGACTGGACAACTGCTGCACTGAACAACTGTATAATCTCAAAGGATCTGCCCAAATACCCAGAATACCAAAATAACCATAGTACCAAACTGATAAATCTGTTGATCAGAAAACCGGGTATGCTGAAGGTCAAGGTTACCTGCAAACCTGTAAACACCCTGCCCTCTCACATGTGGGTACTAGAAAGCCGAGGATCCTCAATATCACGGGCTCTCAGGTCGAGAAATGATGATACGTTCACCATTTCTAGTTTGGCATCATCACCAATCGAGGAGGCCTCAATTGATTCCCCTCAAAAAGAAAAAATCATATGGCAAGTCCTCAGTTTCGGCACTGAGGTCGAGAAGCAATAGTACATTCATCCCTCGGGGTACAGTACTATCGCCAAACGAGGAGTGCTTCCACTGATTCTTTTCCAAAAGGAAACCCTATAGCAAGTTCCCAGCATTGGGTCCTCGGATCGACATGTGTAATGGGTTTACCATTTTTGGTCTGCCATTATCACGTCTCTGGAGGAGTGTCGTTACTGAATCCTCGGGAATGGCCGCCAGAGTCGACAGTTTTCCAAGTTACATTCAATCATCTGCACCAATGCGCAAGATAAAACATTACCAAAGAAAGCCTCTACTGGATGTGGAGTTTTCATGTATACTACGTCTGGCCAAATGCCACACAAGTCACACTACTTGCCACACTAATCCTATGTGTATGCTCAAGCCTGGGTATTGGGCTTATCTCTCAGAAACCCCAACCCGCCAAACAGAAGAACAGTGCGGCAGATGATAATAATATTCAATGCAAAAAATACGGTAAAAAAATACAACAAATAAAGCAAAACAAAAACAAAAACACCCAAAGAGAACCAAAAAAAACAAGCGCTAGGACCGACTCGCTTAGGGATGGACCAACATAGGTCAACCAGACTCCCCAGCAGAGTCGCCAGCTGTCTCTCCCAGAATTTTCATCCAGGTACAAACGCGAAAGTGGCGCGGAAAACAGAGTCTCCAGCCATGTATATTCATCCCAAGAGAGGGAAAGGGAACACCGCATAAACCTGAGGAAGATGGAAAGGAATGGTCATCGCAACCATAGCCTGGGTTCAGGAGTCGGTTACGCGAGGGGAAGGTGCTAGCACCCCACGCGCCCATCGTACTCGATGGGATCCACGCTTGTTGTCTACTCTAAGGGTGAGTTATCCTAACATCTATGGCTGTACTAAAACGGGGAAGGGAAAAACTAAGACAGACTCGGTAGGACGTCGTCGTCCTAGGCCTACGTACCCCCTTTGTGCAATGGGGAATTCAGAGTCAACGTAGTTCGGACCAAGTTTTTTTGGTGTTTTTTATGAGCGACGTTAAGTTCGCGTCTGGCAGTTAGGGTCGATGCCTGTTTGCGACTCAGACGAAAAGTAGCGTGCCCTTTTTGAAAGTAGCCTTTAGTTTGACGATCCCAAAGGACAAAAAGGTTTGAAGTTCGTTTGTATTTTTTAGAACATAAGCGACTTGAGTTAGTTCATAACTCAACTTGAACCAAAGTCTATGACACGGGAGCGAATGCGTTGCATGGTCGCCCCCAATGGGACGTATGCTTAACACTCTAGAAGAGAGAAAGGGGACCCCTCAATCTTCATTTCCTATGTTTAAGGCTCGTGTGCAAGGCAAGTTGACCTTATTAAGTATCTTAGAGATGTTATGAGATGAGAAGAGGGACTCGAAAGAGAAGAAAAATGCTACGGGGAGAATCTATCCTAATGTTATCATGCAAAGATGGCCCTAAGGGGAGGTTTGACAACAACCTAAGCCTAAAGAAAAGAAAAGATGGGAAAAAGAAATAATGAGGGTGAACATGGATAACCATCCACACTCTCAAATTACTTACCTCTACCTCTGCATAAAAGGTTAGTGCAAAACAGACATAAGTAACAATAAGACAAATGAAACCCAAGCAAGCCACAAACCAAAGAGAAATGGTTACAAACCAAAGAAAACTCATCCAAGTCAGAATGTGGATGACCTAAACATGTGCCTAAACATGCTATGCAAATGTCACATGAGGCATGCAAACAGATATCCAAACATCAAACATCAATAGAAGAAGAAGGTAGCATATAAGTGAAACATGTTCGAGTATGAAGCATGAATAGCATATGACGTGAATGAATGCAAAGCTCCAAGGTCAGAAACATACATCAAATGAAATGTAAATGAATGATATGGCAGGGCATACACAAACCAAACATAAATCATGAAGAGACACAGATGAGAAGAAGTGAGAATATGAAACACAAAGAGGCATGTAAATCAAACATTGAACATATGCACAAAGTATGCAACAACCTCACACCAATGGCATATAATGGCAATCAAGTGACCTATAACAATTCAAACATGGTTTATGAAGTCAAAGAAACAATCCCAAAACAATGGCACAGGTGCCTTCTCAAACAAGTAATCAGACATGATCAAGGATGTGCATACAAGAAGACCTCAAACAAAGATCAATCACATAATTATCAAAACACCTTCTAAAATTACCAAATTAATTATCAAAATAGCTCAACCAGAAACAAACAACATGTCAAAAACTCATGCCAAAATTCCCCAGATAGGTCACCCAAACAATTATGCAAAGTTCAGACAAGAAACATGACTCAATATGCAAAAGAGGAGGACTAAAATGCAATATGAAATTATTTTTAAAATGTGAGAAAATTTTTTTAATGCAATTCAATGTGTTGATGAAACAATTCAAAAAGAATGAGTTCAAAATGATTTATGGATGATGAGAAATAAAATAAACAAGTTAGAGTATGCATGTATGGAATAAATTCAAAAGAAAATAAACAAATAATTATTTCAGATGCTAAAAATAAAAAAAATAAAAAAAAAAATGGTAAAATTTTATAAAATGCCAAATGTGCTTCATGAATTTTTTGGTGATTTTTGGATGCAAATATATATTTTTAAAAATTAAAAATGAATTAATGCAAATTAAATAAAATAAAAGAAAAAATAAGATAAGTGGGGATGCAACCAGCAGCTTATTCACGTTGGAAATTGAAATGGACCAAGTAAAGGGGGTGTGGATATCAAGCCCACACCACAAAGCCCATCAGCGAAAAATAAAAAAACAAAGAAGAAACACGTGGAACCCAGTCAACCCTAGGACTCACCATCAGCCATGGGATCAATCTAACGTCACACAATTGGTCAACCAAAGTCCAAGTAATCATGATGAATGGTATAGATCCACACGCCCATCTTAATAATGGTGCACGTTCACACACGCAAGTATTCAGAAAATAAATGAAATAAAAAATGGCACGTGGTAAGGCACATGATATCATTAATGTGCTGTCAATCTAATGGCCAATGGATTCAATCAACGTCTCAGATTAAATCATCAAGTCAAAAATTTAATAAAATGAATGTCTCAGACTTGTGGAACATGGTAATTAACGTAGAATAGCACACACGCAAGCAGCAAAATAAAAACAAAATTTTAACAACGTGGCAGATAGTGGATCATTAGATCAAAAGCATCAACGGCTGGGAACCCGTCTTCCACCTTGGAACCCTAGCCGGCCGGAGATCAAAACCAGACGTCGGAGCCCTAGCTCCGGTCGTCATCTCCGGTGACCACCACCCCCAAAATCCCCAGAATTCACTCACGAGTATATCAAACTGATCAGAAAAATATGAGGATTAAGAATATCACATCAAAAATCCCAAACAAACAACATACAAGGAGAATCGAGCGAATCAAAGTATGGGTCCAAAACTTAAATCTCACCATATACACATAATACACGTCTAAACTTAAAATAAAACACATCAGAGTCATCAGCAACAATCACAGATCATTATGCATATTTAAAAGTAGAGTTTTAAGATCATGCAAATTGACCCTAACCAGAGATTATGCAATACGTATCCTTATTGTTAGCTCCAGATGATGATTGCTTTGTGCTCTATGGATTCCAAGGATGAAGATGGTGAAAGAAGTTTTGGAAAAACTCTTTTGGATTGTGAGATTCGAAGCAATGAAGTTTTAGGGTTCAAACTTTGGTTCTCCTCAAAATCACGTGTTTCTTTTCATGAGTCTATGATTTTTTGCTTAAATATCTAGGGTTAATCCACTGATAATCACTTGGGCCTTGTTAATTCCTCACTTAATGAGTTTTGGGTGATTTTGGAAATTTGCATAATGTGAAATACACCCTCCTCCATGCATGCACACCCAAGCCTCTTATGATGGATCACTTATGTTTCAATTGCTAATCACACCTGTATGGAATTTGGGCCTTGAGATGTCTTGGTTCATGAGTTTTTAATGATCTTGCAATTTTGCATAAAGGGAAATAAGTGATGAATAAGACATGGATCCACTTGATTCAAAGGCCAAAAATGATCCTTATGGATTGTTCTTTGATGTTAGAATGTGGCTTGAAACAAAGGAATCAATTATAGGTCACTATGTCCCAACATACAAAAGTTGTGAAAATGGAACCATAAGGAAACCCTAAAAACCACCTTGCCTTCTTTTGATCATAACTTGAGTTTCACAAATGATATGGAGACCATCTAGTACTTGTTGGAAATGGGAGAAAAAGATCTTCAACTTTCATGTTTTAGGAAAATTCATTTGAAGTTTCTTTGATGATGAAAAGTTAAGTTGAAAGTAGTGTAAGAACTTGCCCAAAATGGAAACTTTCAAATTATAGGTCATTTCCATATTTAATAACTTTTGCACAAACTCTTGATTCTTGATGAATGATATGGAACTTGACCCTTTGAAGAACATCTTCTCCTCTTGAACTTCCTCAGGCACCTTGACCCCATGCTAAGAACCAATGATATGCACATATGATAATGCAAAAATGAAATGAAACACAAGCCATTTAGTACTTAAAGTAAGGAGAGCAAATTTTGGGGTGCTACAACATCCAAACCCCAACAAGAGATCAAAAACCTTACCTTCTCCCTCTTAGGGTTTGAGTTTCTCTCTCTAAAATATTCTTGAAATGAAGAGATAAAGTTCTGATGTTAAAATTACAAGTTATTTCTAAAAATTGATGAAAAGTACTTATATAATACATTCTGAATGTGTCATGTTCGCCCTGCGAACTTTTATTCGACCAGCGAACATCAAAAAGGCACCTGATGTGCCTCAGGAACAATTAAACCGCCTCTGCGATTCTGCATAAGTTCACAATGCGAATAATTATTTGCAAAGTGAACATTCGCTGGAAAGTTCGCAATGCGAACTTTGGTGCCTTTTCTTACTGCCCAAGTTTGGGAGTATTCGTTGGGAAGTTCGCAAAGTAAACATTTGCTGGAAAGTTTGCAAAGCGAACTTTCTGAAGTATTTTCATTTCCTTTGACAACTTGCATCTCTTTTCTCGTGTCTTACTTCTTTGATGTTTTAATGCCTTTTTCTGCACAATAACACACAAATTACAAGTACCAAAGGTATTTTCACAATAATTGAAGAATCACACTAGAACATGAATTAAATCTATGAAAACATGAGAATTGAGTTGAAAAGTGCCAAGAAAGATGGTTCAATTTAAGTCAAAATTTGAACTTAACAAACCCTACCTACACTACTATGGAAAAGCCACACCACAACGTTTGGAAAAGGGTTACCACAACGACTGACCAACCGTTGTGAGGAAATGGGTGATTGTACGTCTGATACTTTCCACCACGGTCATGAGACCATGATAATAAGGCATCACGCGCACTACCTATCACAACAGTTACTTATATCAACCGTTGTGATATATACATTTAGGTACTCAGTTCGAAACCCATCGCAACAATTTATTTGGAAAGTAAATAACATTTCATCACGGATAAAATATATAACCGTTGTTGAAAGTACCTGTTAGGTGTCAAGAAATGCTTGTTTTTATATCCAAATTTGACACCTTTAAGCTCTTTTTATTGCTTTAATCAGAAAATAACTTATCTATTAAGCAATTCTTGCATTTTTTGTGAACATTAGATAGTTAGATGTGTTTGTTAATTTTGTAGTGAAAATATGTCAACAGGTTGCAGTTCGTTGCGGAAGAAAACTCGAAGAAACGAAAAATGCGCGGGTCTGCAAAATTTAGATGCTTCACCAGGTGAGCATGAAGAGAAGGAAGGTTGCTTCGCCCGGCGAAGCAGCAGCGAGAGGAAATGTATTTTGAAAGTCCAATTCCAGTAGCTAGAGGACTTGGCTCGCTGGGTAATTCGCCCAGAGAAAATGGATTCGCTCAGCGAGGAAGAGGAGAGAGATTTAATTAAATTCAATTCTAGTTCCAGTAGCTCACAGGTTTGGTTCGCTGGGTGATTCGCCCAGTGAAGAAATGTAGCGCCCGACGAAGGTAGATATTTTCTGATGGACCAGCTGGCACTGTAGCTGTCACGTGGCCTCATTTGAGGGCTTAGCCCAGCGAAAAAATGCTTTCGCCCAGCGAATTTTCCTGGGCTGAAAGTAGTATTTAAGTAGTTTTGAAGATATTTTGTGATAAAACACCTTTTGAAAGAATCATTGTAACCTAGAAACACATTTGGAGCTTAAAAACTTCATCTTTTATTATTTTTCTTAGAATCCAAAGCTTTTATGCTTCAATCCTTGATCTATTGAAGATTGATGCAACAAAAGCTTTGTCCATTACTTGTTAATCAAGCTACCATGACAATGGGTAGCTAAACAACTCTTGTGTCAAGATTAGTGGTAGGTAATCCTTCATTATGTATGTATTGATCTTGATTGTAGTGTGTGAACTTTGTTGATGATAAATATAGAGGAAAAAATTTGTTTGTATGGTTTATATTTTGTTTTAGTTTATGATTGAGAAATATGTTCTAAAACTTGACCTAAGTTTCAATCCATCAACAATCATGAGGCTAGAGATGGTTTTGAAAGTTGATGTTCATAAATATTGATCTTGAATGTTATCGTATTGATAGTTGGAGTGAGAGATCATCTAAGGATCAATATGGTAAATCCCACAACAAGTGTTAGAGATAAACTTGTTGAGAGGATATGTGGTTATATTCATCGTTAACAAGTTCACATCCTTTTTCGAGTAAATACGTACGAAACGGATTATCGGACCCAAATCTTGACATGCTTTTACCAAATCTTTAAAACCAATTTCTTTATCGTTGATTACTAAATTCTTATGTAAACGATCCGATACAAAACAACCAAACTCTTTGTTATTTTAAAAGTTTAAAACGATTTCGACTATAGAACGACGACAATACACATATAATCCTTGTGGATACGATAAAACACCCCCCGAAATACTTTTCAACAAAATGGCGCCATTGCCGGGTGTTGCAGTGAAAATTGGATAACAAGCTATTAATTAACTTGCATCATATTTCTTTTACAACCGACTTTGATTTATCCAAAGGAAAGGTTCAAGATCGTTTGAAAACCTAAAGGGGAGAGATCTAAGGTTCGGGGGTTAGTTATACAAAGGGAAGGTATTAACACCCTAAGTATTTGTAGTACTCTACAGGAACCTCTTGTTAATGTTATCTTATGTTTGCTAAAGGTTCTATGCTAAAGGTTAAAACCCTAGGGTTTAGTATCTAAGTATACTCGACATAGCATCGCACTTTGCGCCTACGTATCCTCGGGAGTAGAATCAGAGTATGCGTAGTTCTACTTCTACTGAATGATTGACTGTGGTCAATATTAAGAGGGGAAATGAGTACAAGCTCATTGTAGAGTTTAAGAACTCTCTAAATCTAGTTGTAATGGACCTATGTTATGTTTTAGTCAGTGGGAAAAGTGGTGATTCATTATGATGAATATCACTTAGAGTTTAAGAACTCTCTCCTAAAGCTAGTTGTGATTTCTATGGCTCTGATGAGGCCAAGAAATGAAGTTTTCTCCTAAGAGGTTACTTAAGGTTAAGGTGGGAGGTCATGACTTTAGGAGTCAACATGTTTAACCTTCCTTTGGAATGGGGGAAAAGATAACAGTTGTAAAGATCCTAAATGATAACAAGTTAAATCAAATATGATGAGATGAAAGACATGAATAGGATGATATGAAATAAAATAGAAATAGTCTTGTCTTAATCATGATTTAATCGAGAAATCGATGATCAATGATTCTTGACTTTCATCGACTAAAAAGTAAAGAAACTGAAATAAAAAGAGAGTGGTCTCATGTTGATCAAAGTTTTGTCAACTCAATGAAATCAACCAAACCATGAGGTTTGTTATGTCATCGACCAAAATAAAGGAAGCAGGATCGAAATGAAAATAAAATCGGTCTTGTCTAAATCAAGATTTAATCGATAAATCGATAACCTTGATTCTTTGACTTTCATTGACCAACAAAAATAAATAAAAAGTAGCCTCACATTTATCAAGACTTTAATGATTTGAAATGATCAAAGTCAAGATTTGTGTAACGTCATCGGCCTAAATAAAGATTACGAAATAAAAATAAGGTTGATCTCGTCTTAATCAAGATTTAAATCGAAAAATCGATAATCTTGATTTTTTTGACTTTCATCGACCAAAATAGAATCGGACTAAAAAACAAGTTAGTCTCGTTTAAATCAAGATTTAATCGACAAATCGATAATCTTAGATTTTTAACTTTCATCGACCAAAAAGATGAATAAAAAGTGGCCTCCTAAAAATTTAGACTTTTAGTGATTTAGAGATAATCAACAAAGTCAAAATTTATATGATATCATTGGCCAAAATAAAAAAGAAATTGAACAAAAATTTAAAAATAATTAGATAAAAGAAGAATTAAGAGTTAATAGTTTAAAAATCAATAAAAATCTTAAAACATTAGGCCAAGAACAAAGATAGGGGTGCAACGACCCATGGGAATCATTATGGGCCTGAAGCCCATTCATCTTTTAGCAGACCAAAGGATAAAAAAAAAAAAAGAGAAATTGTATGGGTCTCACGGCCCACATACCAAAACCAATAAGAAAACAATTGTTACGTCGTGGGTCAAAGAAAAACCCAATACCACAAGGCGCAGATGAAAGGAGTGTAGCGGATCAAATAAGAAAAGGAAAAAAAGAACAAAATAAAACACTGTCATCATCAACAACGTTATCATCATCAAAAGGGAACCAATCCTCTTCTTAAAACCACACGTTGAAAAACTCTTCTTCTCAGAACAAATTAAAAGGAAAACAGGGCCATGGAAACCGAAGCAGCATCAGATCAAAGCGAAACAAGTGGGAATAACGAACGCAATCTACTTCAACCCTCAACTCGTCCGCGCAATGTTTTCGATTAATCCAAGTTTGGTTTTTTTGCTTGGATCCATTTCAAACTCTCATTTCCATCTCTTTCTGGATCTATTTCGGGTTTCGATTTATGAAAGGGTTCGTGATTTGAGTAAAAAAGTTAGGGTCTGGGTTTTGTTTGAAAATCGAAAGAAGGTTTTGCGAAGGGGTGGATATATGTCGCAGAGACGGGTTTTGGACGGAATCTGTGAGGTTGCGTGAAAGAGGTGGCGTCGTTTGGTTATTCGGAAATGGAGGTCGAAGGATGATTCAGGATGGTTGGTGATTGTATTGTTTGTGAATGATGTTGTGGTTGAAGGTCCAGTTCCGATTTCCCCCAAGTTGAAGGTTCAGTTCCGATTTTTTTAGGTTGAAGGTGATATGAGGTTGTTGGTTCGTTTATGGTTAACGTCTGGAAAATGGAAGAGAAAATCTGGTGGTGGTGGGTTAATTGAAGATGATGATGAGGTGCAGAGTCCGTGAAAGAGAAGGCTGAATAGTTGCAGATTGTTGCTTGTTGTTGAGGTTGATGTGGTTTGGTTTGTTGAAGGATGTTGTTGTTCATTGGAGATATGGTGGTGTGTTTGGAAAAAAGGAAGAAGAAGTTCCAAGCTGAGGGGAGGTTTTATGTTGCTGTTGGCTTCTTTTTGTTTGAGTGTTCTTTGAATCTCCGCCCCCTTCTTCTGCCCTCTTCATCTACCTTTTAAAAGAACTCATTTCTTCAATTTTAATTTGAATTTATGATCGTTGTTGACTTGTCTTTTTCACTGCAGATGGAGCGTACGGTTTGCGTCTTCGTACCAGCAGGTTTACGTTGATATTGCAGAGCTCTTGCAAACGTTGTGGAATTTTATTTGTTTGGAATCAAAGGTTGTAATGTGAATGACTGAAGCCATTGGGCTTTTGGAACGTCTTGTAATGGACTTGGTGTAAAAAGAAAATGCATGGGGTTTGAAAAGTCAACACACAAACTTGATTCTAATTGGCTAATGGTTAATGAATTCTTCCAATAGAAACATGAATTAGACACGGTGGACATAACAGAATAATAATGGAAAAGGAAAAATATTTTTCTTTCTTTTAAATTAAATTATAATATGACTAATAACAATAATAAAAATAAAACTAATTAATAACCTAATTTAAATTAGTAAAAAAAATAAATTAATAATTAATCTAATTAATGAAATCAATTTCTTAAAATTGAGCTAAATTGAGATTAATTTAAATTAATAAGAAATAGGACAATAAAATATAAATAAAATAAAAATGAACCATATTGAAATTAGGTTAAAATAAAAAACAAATGAAACACCAAAAATAAATACTAAATTAAAATATAGAGAAAAACATCAACTAGCAAAAAAATGAGGGTAAAATTTGGGGTACAACACCGGGGATTGTTGTTTGTTATTGCAAGCATCGCAATAGTTGTTAAGTTTTATGCTTGTATAACTTTTTATTGTGCTTGTTAATTTGTTTGGCTAAGTGTGTAGTCTCTGTTTATGCGAGGGAAGTTACCCGCATATCAACTTCTTTTCGATCCTGAGATTGAAAGAACTGCGCGTAAGTTAAATAGCAAAACAAGGCGGCGGAGGCAACTTGCTAAGGAAAGACGAGAACGAGGAGAAAGTTCAACTTTGACACCAATACCACAGTTGACACCAATCATGGTTGTTCCACCACCACCAACACCACCACCTCCTTCAACACCTTGTGCACATAGTCCAAGGCACACAACTCAGTTCTCACACAATGCCCACAATGGGAGGTATTCAGAAATGAAGATGGGTATCCTCGCTCTTCTATACAAGAATCCATTTACTCATTTGACCAAATTCTATGAAATTGCGGGTGCGACTGGAGCCCTAGAAGCTGAAGAAGAATTTTTGTTTAAGAGACTATTTCCGCATTCCCTAATTGGGAATGAAAAAGAATGGTACCTTGACCAATCAACTGCTATTATGAAGGACTAGAACATGTTAGAAGAGAAGTTCTTGGAACCATTTTTTCCTCACAATCGTTTCATGGAAGTAAAAACAGCGATTGTGGTTTTCTCACAAGGTGGGAATGAGTCTCTCAACGAAGCTTGGGAGAGATTCAAGTCCATGCTTAGAAAATGCAAAGGGCACAGTTTTGATGAGCTCACGCAGGTGCATATTTTCATAAATGCTCTTCAAATAGTTCATAAAACATTGTTGGATGCTACCGCGGGCGGATCTTTAATGACTAAAAGCCCTGACGAAGTCATTTCTATCATTGACAAGATGGCACTAACGACCATCAAGGGAATCACAACCGTGGCCAATTAAAAAAAACCGGGAGTGCTAGAGTTGGGGACAAATGATGTAATTCTTGCTCAAAACAAATTGCTATCTCAACAAGTTGAGTTGTTAACGCAACAAATGTCAAAGCTCCCTCAACAGATTAAAGAGATGCAAGATTTACCAAACAAAAATATGCAAATAGAGGTGTGTGAGCTATGTAAAGGAGATCACCCCACCGGCTATTATCCTCCTTGTCCTCCGGTTGATGAAGAAGCAAATTACATGAATAATCAAAATCAACAAAGGCAATAACAACCTTATCAAAATCAACAAGGTTATCAAAGGCAACAATAACCTTATCAAAATCAACAAGGATACCGACAAAATCCGTATCAACCCGCACAACCTCAAGGTGGGAGTTCCAAGCTTGAAGAAACTCTAAACCAATTCATTCAAATGTCCATGGCTAACCAAAAGTCAAATGAACAATCAATCAAAAATCTCGAGAATCAATTTGGGCAACTTGCAAAACAAATGGCAGATCAACAATTGGGGCCACCTTTTTCTGCCAATACTCAAACCAACCCAAAGGAGCATTGCAAAGCTATTATTACTAGGAGTGGGAGAGAGTTGGGAGAAGGAGAAAAAATGAGAAAAATGTTGATGAAATAATTGAGGAGGTTGTAGGGGAGGAAAAAGATAGCGATGTTGTAGTTGAAAAGAATGATAAGGAAGAAGTTAAAAATAAAGATGAGAAGTTTGTTGAAAAAGATAACCTTGAGAAAGAAAAGATAGAAGAAAAAAAGAGAATAGTCAAAAAGGTGAAGGAGATAGTGAATCCTATTCCTATCCAAAATCTACCTTACCCTCATGTGCCCACAAAGAAAGACAATGAAAGGCATTACACTCGTTTCATGGACATATTCAAACAATTGCAAATCAACATTCCGTTTTCCAGAGCACTTGAGCAAATGCCGAAATATGCTAAGTTTATGAAAGATATTCTTACAAAGAAGCGAAGATATTCGGAGCTGGAAACCATTTTCCTTGATGCAAGTTGTAGTGCTATAATATAAAGAACTCTACCAAAGAAAGAAGTCGATCCGGGGCGTGTTACTTTGTTGGTAACAATTGGTGATGTGTATGTTGGCAAAGGCTTAATTGATTTGGGCTCAAGCATTAACTTAATTCCATTGTCTATTGTGAATAGGCTTGGGAACATTGAAAGGAAAGTAATTCAGATGACATTACAATTGGCTGACAAATCTACAACTCATCCTCATGGATTGGCTCAAGATGTATTGGTTAAGGTTGATAAGTTTTTCTTTTCGGTTAACTTTATTATGATTGATATGGAGGAAGACGAAGATGCTCCATTGATTCTTGGAGGCCCTTTTATGAATATCGTTCGAATGATGATTGATGTTGATGACATCCTTATGAAAGTAAGAGTTCAAAATGAAGAAGTGTGCTTTAATCTTTTTGAAGCAATAAAGCATTCTCAAGATAAACATGATAGTTTCTGTATTGATGCAACGGAAGAAGCCATAATGGAAGTCTCAAAGCAAGTTCATATAGTATCTCCCTTGGAAAGAGCTCTTGATGACTCATTTGAAATATTTTCCGATGAGGAAGAAAGGGCACTTGAAGAGTGCTTGAAGGAACTTGAATCTTTAAAAGAGTTACAACCATCGGAAAGCGAAATGGAAGTGTTGAAGAAAGAGGCGAGTGATGATAAGTCTCAACTTGAATTAAAGGTGTTGCCTTCTAATTTGAAGTATGTGTTCCTTGATGATGTTTGTAACAAACCAGTTATCATTAGCAACATTTTGACCAACAAAGAGGAAGACCGTTTGATTCAAGTTTTGAAGAAGAATCAACAAGCTATAGGTTGGGTTCTTTCCGTTCTAAAGGGAATTATTCCGGGCTATTGCATGCACAAGATCTTAATGGAAGAGGACTTCAAGGCGGTAGCTTAACCTAAACGCCGTTTGAATCCTACGATGAAGGAAGTGGTGAGAAAGGAAGTTGTTAAGCTATTGGATGCCAGAATGATTTACCCGATATCCGATAGTCCATGGGTGAGTCATGTGCAAGTTGTGCCCAAGAGGGAGGAATGACCGTTATTAGAAATGAGAAAAATGAATTGATTCCGACGAGAATTGTAACGGGTTGGAGAATGTGTATCGACTATCGGAGGCTTAATATCGCTACTAGAAAAAGATCATTTTCCACTCCCGTTTATGGATCAAATGCTTGAGAGATTGTCAGGTCAAGAGTTTTATTGCTTCCTAGATGGCTATTCTGGTTATAACCAAATCTCGGTTGATCCAGAAGACCACGTGAAGACGGTGTTCACTTGTCCCTTTGGAATTTTTGCTTACTGGAGGATGCCTTTTGGCTTGTGCAACGCACCGACAACATTCCAACAGTGTGTACAAGCCATTTTTTTCGACATTATTGAGAAAACAATGGAAGTGTTCATGGACGACTTCTCCGTGTTCGGAGCGTCTTTTGATCTATGTTTAAAAAATTTGGAGATCGTTCTCGATTGGTGCGTGGAAACAAACTTGGTACTAAATTGGGAGAAGTGCAACTTCATGGTAACGGACGGGATTGTGCTTGGCCACAAAGTCTCCTTTAAAGTCCTTGAAGTGGATCAAGCTAAAATTGAAGTGATCGAGAAGTTGCCACATTCAACCAATGTCAAAAGAATTTGAAGTTTTCTAGGCCATGCGGGCTTTTATAGGCGGTTCATTAAAGACTTCTCCAAAGTTGTAAGACCTTTGAGTAATTTACTCAACAAAGATAAGTCTTTCTTCTTTGATGATGAATGTTTAAATGCCTTTCAAATTTTAAAAGAAAAACTCATCACCGCACCCATAATCGTTGCTCCTAATTGGACTTTAAATTTTGTATTAATGTGTGATGCTAGCATTATGCCGTTAGTGCGGTGCTTGGGAAAAGAAAGACTAAAAGTTTTCATGCCATACATTACGCGAGTAAAGTTCTAAATGAGGCACAAGTGAATTATGCCACCACAGAAAAAGAATTACTCGTTATTGTGTATGCTCTCGAGAAATTTCGGTCTTACTTGATTGGTTAGAAAGTTGTAGTCTACACTGACAACTTGACCATTAAATATCTGCTTACCAAGCCGGATTCAAAGCGAAGGCTAATCTGGTGGATCCTTTTGTTACAAGAGTTTTATTTCGAAATCCATGACAAGAAGGGTTCTGAAAACTTGGTAGCGGATCATTTATCCTGGTTGGTCAATGAAGAGGTAACACATCGAGAAAATGAGGTCCGAGAAGAGTTTCCGGATGAAAAAAATTTTCGAGTACAAGTTAGACCTTGGTTCGCAGATTTTGCTAACCAAAAAGCAACCAGATTTATACAGGAGGACCTAACTTGGAACCAAAGACGAAAATTCTTATAGGATGCTAACTTTTATGTTTACGATGAGCCATATTTGTTTAAGTTAGGAGGTGATAATTTGTGGAGAAGGTGTGCCACTCTTGATGAAGCTAAAAGTATCCTTTGGCATTGTCACAACTCGCCATATGGAGGGCATTACAATGGTTTAAGAATGACAACAAAAGTCCTCCAATCGGGATTTTATTGGCCAACATTGTTTAAAGATGCAAACCTCCATGCGAAAAGTTGTGACACATGCCAAAGAAGTGGCGGGATTGGAAAAAGAAATGAAATGCCCTTGCAAACAATTTTGGAAGTCGAGGTTTTTGATTGTTACCCCACCTTTTTCAAACGAGTATATATTGGTTGCGGTTGACTATGTTTCCAAGTGGGTGGAAGCAGTTTCGTCACCGAGGGCCGATGGCAAAACAGTGATAAATTTTTTAAAGAAAAACATATTCTCCCGTTTTGGCACCCCTCGTGTGTTAATTAGTCATGGAGGATCGCATTTTTGCAATGCACCGCTCGAAAAGGTCTTAGAGCATTACGGTGTAAAGGATAAGTTTACAAATCCTTACCACCCGCAAACCAATGGTCAGGCCGAAGTGTCAAATAGCGAGGTAAAACGGATTTTAGAAAAGACTGTATCAAGCTCGCGAAAGGATTGGTCGCAAAAGTTGGATGAGGCTTTGTGGGCGTATGGCAGTGCTTACAAAGCTCCAATCGGTTTAACTCCTTTTCAAAAGGTTTATGGCAAGACATGTCATTTACTAGTTGAATTGGAGCACAAAGCTCTTTGGGCATTGAAACTGTTAAATTTTGATCTGAGCTTGACCGGCGAAAAAAGGAAGGTTCAATTACACGAATTAGAAGAAATGAGGAATAATGTGTACCATTCGAGCAAGCTCTATAAGGAGAAAGTAAAAGGATATCATGAAAAAAGGGTTTCTCATAAAGAATTTTAGGTCGGCCAGATGGTTCTTTTATTCAATTCCCGTTTGAAACTCTTTCCAGGAAAATGGAAGTCCAAATGTTCTGGACCATTTTTAATTATGGATGTCAAGAACTATGGTGCCATAGTGATAGAGGACTTGCAAAAGAAGGAAAGTTGGACTGTAAATGGCCAACGGCTGAAAATCTATCTCAGAGGAGAAATTGATTGAGAAAATTGTGCAGTGTTTCTGGATGATCATTGAGATCATCTTGGACCGTCGAGCTCAAACGACGTTAAACAAAGCGCTTGTTGGGAGGCACCCCAACATTGTAAGTATTTACACTGCTTTTATGTTGAAATTATGTTTGAAAGTATGTTTGAAAATGTAGTGATGTTGTAGAGTTGACAGCCCTCACCAAAACAAAATTTTTCTGTTTCTAGTGTAGTTCGCCCGACGAACATGAAGCTTCGTCCGGCGAAGCTTGTTTTCCTGGCCTTCGCTTCTGCGTGGCTGGGAGAAACAAGCCGAGGTGGAAAGTGAAATTCAAGGGACCACTGTGTTTTCAAAAGAAAAAGAGGGGATAAATAAAAAAAATTGATAAGATTGTGTCCCCACTATAAAAGGGTTTGTGGTCCACTTTAGTTCTTTTCCTCATTTGGTATTTTTCTCTCTCACCACAAACTAAAACCCTAAGTCTCCCTCTTGCAACTCCTTGTCCCTTTCAATTTCTATCAACTCTCAAATCGGTTTCAAGGTTTGTCTTTAATGGTTTGTTTTTGTTAAGATTCTTCCTCTTAATTTTTGTAGTAGAAGCATGTAGTTAAGGTTTACTTTTGGAAATTTAGATTTAGGAGTAGTAATAGTAAATCTCTTTGCATGTTGTTGTTGTTACTTTGTTTGTCTTGTGATATGTGTGAGAACTATGAAGAAGATGCGGGTAAAAGCAAAACTATGTTTTATTTTTCAAGAAGCTGTGTTCGCAGGTTTTCGCCTGACGAGCATGCAACGAAGCTTGACTTCTGCTTCTCCCGGCGAAGCAGTGGCGAGACACCATTCTCAGTTCTGCTTGGTTCTTACTGTTCTAACTCATTTTATTTTCATTTGTTTGTTATTCTAACGTAATTCCTGCTATTGTGTTGGGTTGTTTTCTTTTGTTCTGTCTTGCAGATGGCTTGAAGAATGAAACCCACCGCTGCCAAGAAACAAAAGGGAGTTGCAAGTGGATCTGCTACTCTAGCTGAGTATGATCAACGTCGTTTTCTGAGTGTTGCGCATGCAGCTAGAATAGCTAGCCTAGAGGGAAGGCACATCATTTCGGAATGAAAATTCATCCTTAATCACGAGGGTGACTACCGCAGGGTTTAGGCTATTTTCGAAAGTAAAAAATGGGGACCTTTGCTGAACCCGGTGGATCGTGTCAGTTACAAATTGGCAAGAGAGTTTTATGCAAATGCATTGCAGTCGGAGGGAGAACACTTCATGTTCCAAACCTTTGTCAGGGGAAAAGAAATTTTCTTTAGCCGTGATGAAATCAACAATTTATGGGGTAAGCCGTGCACTTTTGGAATTCTGGAAAAATATGCATTCACTCAGTTGCTCAAGCAGCCTCTTGACCATGAAAAAATTTCAAGTTCAATTTTATATTCGGGAAAGAGTGTTGAGTTGAACGATAGGGGTGAGTCTATCCAGTATAACAGAGAGGATATGACTCCAGAGGCTCAGGCTATTCTGCTTTTGCTTTCGTACAATGTTAGGCCAACACTGTATAGGTCCTCTGTACCTCTCGAGACCGGCTTACTCATGTACTGCATTATGGAGAATTTGGAAGTTGACATTGCTCAGGTTATAGCAAATGAAATGAAAATTTTTGTGGAAAATACAAGGAGGCCTGGAGTTCACTCTGTTGCACCAATAATTTTTCCATGCCTTGCTCATTCTCTTTGCAACAAAAAGTGGGTCCTTGAACTGAATGTTGTGAATGAAAAAAGGAGAGGGCTCATTGATGATGATTATATAGATAGATATTGCAAAGGAAAGTTGGCTGCAAGTAAGAAAAAGAAGAGATGGGTTGTTGGCGAAACTTCTCAGGCTCAATCAAATGAGCCAACTGAGCCCATGGATTTCTCTACTTGGGACCCTAGGATGAGGGTTGCTTTCAATTACTCATGGGACATGGGCGCATTAATTAACAGGTCTAACGAATTTAATTTCAATTGTATGCAACAGATTTATCTGTACCAAACAAACCCCATGGAGGTCACCGGTTTCCTTCAAGGGAGGACTTCAACGATTATGCAAATTGGCCTGGGGACAGGCGTCCTTTCTTTTCGGAGGGGGCAGGTACAGTTGGAGCTACTGGTGGTGATGATGTTGCTGGAAATGTTGTTGGTGATGATGCCGATGTGGACATGAGAGATGATTTTGATGAGTTTGGAGGATAGACTTCAAAGTGAAGGAATATTTTATTTTATTGCTTTTGTCATTTAATTTCAGTTTTTAAGAAGTGGTTTAGTTTGTTCTTCGCTTAGGCGAGAATTTTATGAATTTTGATGTATGCCGGAAGGGCAAAGTACATTTTGGGTGTGAAAACACCAAGTTAGTAATGATAATTCTGTTTTAAGTGTTTATTTGGCTAGTACAAAGTTTTTGTTTTAGTTTGCCTTTGATGTTTGGAAAGTAAATTGTTGGCACAAGAAGTTTGAAAAAAATGAAAAGGAGACCATATTGCCTTTATGCATGTGGTGATGATAAGCTTCTTGGCATGAGCACAATCAAGGTGTGAAATTGATTTTGTAGAATCATAATGTGAATGTGAAATTTATACCTTTTGAAAAATTGGTCAATGCAAAGTTTTGTAAACTCATGGTCATTTTGAATCATTTAGGACATTACTACAAATGTGAGTTGCCTCCATTGTTCACAAATTCTAGAGGGATTCGAGTAGTCGTTGTTTAAATCGAATAGTTTATGTTTAATCTTGCTTGTTTGTTTTGAAATTGTGGAAACATAAAAATGATCAAGACAATGTTTGAGCACTTTGAGTATAACCACCATTCCAAAAACACCTCAAGTCACCTTGGGAGTGTGTGCGTATTTGAAACCTCTTTTGAGCCTAAAAGATTTTTTTTATGAATCATGAACCCGAATTTTAACCCGTTTTGAAGAGAATTTGAGCTAAGTTTATGGCAATGTTGAAGTTGGGGAGAATGATTTATTTTGAAAAGAGAAAAAGGATTTGGTGATATAATGCATTCTAAGACAAAGAAATCCAAAAAAAAAAAAGAGAAGAAAGAAAAAAAACAAAAAGCACAAAAAGAAAAGAAAATCAAAAGAAGAGAATGCATTGTGAAATAAAGGAATAAGGAGTGAACAAGAATGAAAATTTTGAAAAAGAAATGCTCTTCATAGTTTTTACGCTTTCTTGTTTCAATGACCGTGTACATATGTCCCTTGTTTTTAACCCTGGCCAAGTTACAACAGATAAAAGTCCTTTTGTGATCTTTGTTTCCATAGTTTTTATGAATTGTAAGATGATTGCATAAATTGTTTTGGATGTGGCACGATTACTTATGAGTGTGTTTTGTCCCTTTTAAATAATATTGTGCATAATGCGTGTGAATATTTAGGTGATTCAATTCGAGCCTGAGGGTACTTGATGTTGCATTGTATAATTTTATGATTAGGATTTGAGTCATATTCATGTTTTGATCCAATGAGTGCTTAGAAGTAGCTTGTGCGTATAAATTGCTGAGTTTGAATCATGCGTGCTATCGGTTGTTTGGGTATGTGAAAGCTTTTCTTGTGATTTTCGTAAAATTTCTTTGATTGAGGGCAAACAAAGATACAAGTTTGGGAGAGTTTGTTAGATGTCAAGAAATGGTTGTTTTTATATCCAAATTAGACACCTTTAAGCTCTTTTTATTGCTTTAATCAGAAAATAACTTATCTATTAAGCAATTCTTGCATTTTTTGTGAACATTAGATAGTTTGATGTGTTTGTTAATTTTGTAGTGAAAATATGTCAAAAGGTTGCACTTCGTTGCGGAAGAAAACTCGAAGAAACAAAAAATGCGCGGGTCTGCAAATTTTAGATGCTTCGCCTGGCGAGCATGAAGCGGAGGAAGGTTGCTTTGCCCGACGAAGCAACAGCGAGAGGAAATGTATTTTGAAAGTCCAATTCCAGTAGCTAGAGGACTTGGCTCGGTGAGTAATTTGCCCGACGAAAATGGATTCGCCCGGCGAGGAAGAGGCGAGAGATTTAATTAAATTCAATTCAAGTTCCAGTAGCTCACAGGTTTAGTTAGTTGGGTGATTCGCCCAACGAATTTGAATTCGCCCAGCAAAGAAATGTAGTGTCCGGCGAAGGTAGATACTTTCTGATGGACCAGTTGGCACTGTAGCTGTCACGTGGCCTCATTTGAGGGCTTCGCCCGACGGAAAAAGGCACTCGCCCGGCGAATTTGCCTAGGCTGAAAGTAGTATTTAGGTAGTTTTGAAGATATTTTGTGATTGAACACGTTTTGAAAGAATCATTGTAACCTAGAAACACATTTGGAGCTTAAAAACTTCATCTTTTATTATTTTTCTTAGAATCCAAAACTTTTATGCTTCAATCCTTGATCCATTGAAGATTGATGCAACAAAAGCTTTGTCCATTACTTGTTGATCAAGCTACCATGACAATGGGTAGCTAAACAACTCTTGTGTCAAGATCAGTGGTAGGTAATCATTCATTTTTTATGTCTTGATCTTGATTATAGTGTGTGAACTTTGTTGATGATAAATATAGAGGAAAAACTTTGTTTGTATGGTTTATATTTTGTTTTAGTTCATGATTGAGAAATGTGTTCTAAAACTTGACCTAAGTTTCAATCCATCAACAATCATGAGGCTAGAGATAGTTTTGAAAGTTGATGTTCATAAATATTGATCTTGAATGTTATAATATTGATAGTTGAAGTGAGAGATCATCTAAGGATCAATATGGTAAATCCCACAACAAGTGTTAGAGATAAACTTATTGAAAGGACATGTGGTTATATTAATCGTTAACAAGTTCACATCCTTTATCGAGTAAATACGTACGAAACGGAATATCAGACTCAAATCTTGACATGTTTTTACCAAATCTTTAAAACCAATTTCTTTACCGTTGATTACTAAATTCTTATGCAAACGATCTGATACAAAAACAACCAAACTCTTTGTTACTTTAAAATTTTAAAATGATTTCGACTATAGAACGGCGAAAATACACATACAATCCCTGTGGATACGATAAAACACCCCCCGAAATACTTTTCAACAGTACCCAAATTTTATTATATAATATGTAAATTTCTTGTTTTTCCATACACCTCACTAAAGAAATACAACCTTTCGAATTGATGAAGAAGTATATAATCTGAAAATTAAACTATTCTTGAAAACCAACTTAAACAAACCAATGTTTTTCAAATTTCATGTGTCTCATCATTCATTTCCCGCTCTTTAACATATAGAATGTGGTTCAATGGTCTAAGTCCTTCATGGCATCTATTCCTTCTATTCTAGTTTAATTTGAATAACATCAATTATTGGCTAAATCTACCTCATCATCGTCGCTAATCATCATAATTGTTATGATGACTTATCATCATAACAATCATGATCATAAGCGACGACGATGAGGTAGACTTACCTAATAAATTGTTGCTATTCAAATTAGACTATAAGAGAAGATATATATGTAATGAAGGAATCAGGTCATTGAACCATATTCTATATGCTAAACAGCATAAGATGAATGATGAGACACATGCAATTCGGAAAACGTTGGTTTATATAAGTTGATTCTCAAATACAATTTAATTTTCAGATTATAAGTTTCTATGTCAATTTAAATGAAATGTATTTTCAGTGAAGGGTTTGTGAAACAAACAATCTACATAGCATATAATAAACTCAACTTCATCTACTATGCAACCTGCATAAGAATTTAAAGAACAATACATTGCTAAGTCACAAGAAGCTTCTTTTTTGTGACTTAACAATGTTTTGTTCTTGTTCTAAAAACATTATTCAATAACAACATACAACAACATTTATCAACAACATAATAACATACAACAAAATAAACAAAATAAGGTTCAAGAATGCAAGATATAAACAACAACAACAACAACAACAACAACAACAACAACAATAATAACAAATTATGAAGTTCTGAGAACATTAATCAACAACAACAATATACAACAACACAAGATATAATAAAATGTTTCAAGAACGCTCCTTTTTTGAATCTAATCGTGGAACTGAAATAAATTATGAAGTTCATCTAGTTTATGATGCTATGAAAAAGAAGTACAAGGTGAATGAAGTTTACATAATAACTTCATACTTGTATTTTTTCATAACAACACAAACCATATGTACTATAGCCAAAGTATGTGCTTTGTTAAGGCGGTGAAGATGAATCTTAAAAAATGAGAACATTCACCAAATGAAAAAATGAGAACTCATTTTTAACAAGAAACATAAACAAAATTGAAGCATAAGTTTAATGAATGAACCTCAAGGTAGTGAATGGTGAAGAGGAATCTGAAGGTTGAAGTATGTTTAAATAGTGACATGGATGTTAGGGTTATACTATGAGAGAGAATACTGAAATATGTTAGGGTTTTCTTTTGAGAGAAACAATTGTTATGTACTAAATGACAAATACTTTTGATTATATATTAAAAATATCACTTTGCATCATGGTTGACAAGAAAAATTGTGATGCAATGATTAGATTTTTCACCACGATTGTTTTAGAAAACCGTGGTAATAATTAAAAATATTTAATTAAAAAATAAAAAATTTTATAGGCGCATGAAACTTAAGATATCAACATGAAATTTGAATTTTGATAAAAAAAACAAGAACAACCTTTGCTCTTCTCAAAAGAGATAAATGGCTATAATGATTGAAAATTTTCTTCATTTCTCAAGATGGTCACACGTTATTCAAGAATATCAACCATTATAAGTAATCATTACAAGCATTAAATCACCAGATATTTCATCTTCAACCTCTTCTATAAATGTACACTTTCATATACTGAATTTTCCCATCTTCAACATATTCTTCTTAACTTCCTATAGCAACATGAGTACTCCATCTAAGAAGGCTAAGAATATTATCTCAACAGAAGTCGCTGTTGAGAACAAAACCATCACCATAGTACAACACCATCAACAGTCAACTAAGGAGGTCCGATCATTTGGGTCGACTGCTGTTAGGGATGCACTGAGGGTGAGGAAGGCCAAGAAGAAGAAGAAGATAATGATGATGAAGAAGAAGAAGAGAAAGGTGCCGAGGAAGATTGTTTACTATGACTCGGGTGAGGGTAGTGAGGAGTGAGACGTAGATTAGGAAGATTCCTGTAGTGCTAGAGGATATTGTTTTGATGTGAAAAAATTTATGTAATCCAAGAATCTTGTACTCTTTCCTTTTGATCAATGAAACTATGAAGAAAAACTAAAGCATATCGAAAACCTAAAGCATATTCATAACAATAAAACAACTCTAATGAATCTGGTTCGCTGGTTCGCTAGTTCACTTAGGGCATGTTATGAATGAAATAATGAATCTGTTTTGTTTTAAATTTATCAGGAAAATCTTTGACCACGGTTGTTATATCCAACCATAGTGAAATGTTGATCTTATTACAACGGTTGAAAAGTAAAACCGTGGTTAAATAGTTTTCAATTTTTTATTTATTTATGAACTTAAGTGACACGCGTTTTTTTTATTAGGCAAAAGTGGAAAAAATGTTGTGGTTAGGGTTCGAAGTTTGTAACACTTACTTTATCATCACGGTTATTTATCTCAATCGTGATTAAAAAACTTTCAAAAAAATAAAAAATATATCAAGCGAATTCAGTTTGCGATATTACAACGGTGGAAGGTATAACTGTAGTAATATTATGTTACCGAAGATGTATTTTGTACTAGTGCCACCTCCCATAAACACAAGCCATTGAACCTTACCCATGTTTTTCACACACCACAAATTGTCAAAATTTTGATTTTTGTGTGATAACTCATTACCGACAATAATATTTCTATTTCTTTTTATCTTTTTGGTTTTTCGGTAAATGACTTTAAGACGGGGACTCCACTCATGAAATGCGATGGCCTTGGGTATCTCTATCAAGCTACCACTTCCTACCTATTTGTTGGTCTTGCTTACAGTCTTTGGAACAGTCGTCTCAGACATCCCAATTCTTCAACTTTGCAGTCTCTTCATAACAATAAGTTCATTAGTTATAAACCTTTGAATTCTATCATAGTTTGCACTTCTTGTGTGTATGGAAAACATGTTAGGTTGCCTTTTGTTTCCTCCAATAATGTTATTGTGACACCCTTTAATATTTTGCATAGTGATTTATTGACATCATCTATTTTTAGTTCAACTGGTCATTGGTATTACATTTTATTTTTGGATGATTTATTTTATTTTATGTGGACGTTTCCTCCAACCAACAAATCTCAAGTTTTTGAAATGTTCACTTATCTCTCAAATCAAATTCGCACATAATTTTCTCAATATGTCAAATGTTTTTTTTAATATGATAACGGGAAAGAATATGACAATACATCTTTTCATGATAATTAGGTTGATAATGGTCTCATTTTTCGCTTCTCTTGCCCTCACACTTCATCACAAAATGACAAGACAGAGCAAAAAATATGCACTATTAGTAACATGATTTGCACTCTTCTCACTCATGCATTCACTCCTCCCTCATTTTGGCATCATGCGCTTCAAATGTCTAATATATCTTCTACCCAACTTCTATATCATCGTGATCTCTCTTACACACATCTTTGCGTCTTTGATTGTCTTTGTTAGCCATTATTTCCCTCCACTATACCATCAAAAAATTACAACCTCGCTTGACTCTGTGTGTTTTCTTAAGGTATCCTTCACCGTATAAATACAGTAAAATATGCTTTAGTGTAAGTGTTGATGTAAAAGATGGTCTAAAACATATAATTATTCTTAAAATATATAAATCAGGATCTATTTATCTCTAAATATGTCGTTAAGTGTTGAAAACATCCCATTTGGTGACTAATATACTTTTTCCACTTTTTTTTTATAGCAAGTTGTAGATAGAAACCTGACCCTACTAAAATGCCATGAAGATTGCCTTCGGTTCCACAGCATACTCATTCTTACCTTTTTTTTATAATCCACACTCATTCTTACCTATTTCCCATAGTTTAGCAAACCAATCAAGCACACTAACTTCACATTTCATTGAATTTAGAGAGAACCTGCTTCCAAAAAATGGATCACCAGCATTATTCAAGTGAAATTGAAACAATGGTGCTAATGCCTCATAACTGAAGTCTTGTTTCGTAGGGTACCCTTTGATATAATATAATTATGTATAGAATTAAGATATATAGAAACACTATATTTTGTGTTGTGATATTAAATAAGTAAATTCTAAATTAAGATAGAAAAATGAAGTACCTACCTAAGTTATGCAAGTTGTAGTTGGTTAGCGAGAAATCAGTGCATCCGAATGAGTATCTGTTTCACCAATGCACTGAGTGATAGCAAATCTGTTACTGTTGTTTTCATCAACATTTTCATGTCTCTCTTCTTCTCTTGAGAGCTTATTAGCATCATGAATGTAAGTCACTGTCACTTCCATAATGTTTCCTACACTCTCCATTATATATTTCCCTGTAATATAATATGTGTGACCTAAGTGTATATATTAATACATAAAGGAATGATATATGTTTACACTTTCAAATCTTCTACATTCATTTAACACGTGTATAGACTAAATGCTTTTTTAAAGAAATGTTAAATGGGTGTATAAGAATTGAAATCATTACTCGCTCATAGCCAAAACATCTTCCCATCACATGCATACAGCATATACGTGCCAACTATTCATCATTTATAACATGTATTTTTATGAGGTAGTTTCTTATCATGGGTTGTCAGTATTAATGGGCCTGGTCCCACCTTATTTTGTTGGCTCTACGCTTGTTTTTCTTCTTTCCAGACTTGCGTGCTTTCTTGTAAGACAATTTCTTTTCTCACCCTTACGGTGTGGGTCGCACATTTGAAAATTCAAAAATATCTTTTGATTTTTTTGAAAATGTATATCCGGACGTACCAAACTTTATTTGTTTTAAAATTTAATTCGGAGATACATCTGCGAATATTTATGGAGTAAATTCAGAGATGTATCCCATAAATCTTTTCTGCATGTTTTTTGAGCAGAAACGTTGTCTTAAGCTTATACTCTTTTTTAATCCAAAGTCATTTTAATTTGACTAACATCGGCATTATTAGATTCAATCATTAGTAAACACGAATATCGTAGAACAAGTTAATGTGTTTATTAAAAAAACATTCAATCATATTACAAACATTGTTCTCAAAGTATGGAAAAAGTACAAAAACACCCCACAAAACAAATAAAAGCATACTCTATTGTGTTTTCCTAATTCTAACCTCCTGGCTCATCCTTTAGCGCTAGTAACCCAAGGCATTCAGTACCTCTGTAAGAATGGAACGTGCTAGGGCAACGACATCATTGTCACCACTCTAAAACAGTCAGACTCCATGTCCTCACTCGTAATCTACATAATATTTTGCCATATCGACAACACATCAATGGCATGGTCATCTCTAGCCTCCTCATTCTCCAGGATATCCTCATGAGCAGTCTTAGGTGGACGTTGAGCGTCTGATGTCATGACAGAGTATGACACAGTATAAAAGCAAGTCATGTAACCATCCACATATGACCACTGACTTGCGGCCTCCCAAATAAATGACCATCGTCTTCTGGACTTCATTACGTTTGATCAGGGAATGATCAAGTAACCACCCCCTGATGGGAAAGTGTGGAAGGAAAATAACATCATTCAAGGTGATGGTCAACTCGCCAATCAGGAAGTGGAAAAATGACGTTTCCTTATGTCATCTCTCACCAAAAGCCTACTGCATCCGATGGATAATGGTCTTGTACCTGGAGTAACACTGTCCTGCAAGACCAGAGTATTTGATGACACTCTAGAACCAATAATCCTTAGGCTAATAAAGCTCAATAATCTTTCTGCTCTGATTATGCTTCATAATCTTTTTGGTCTGGTTAAAACATATAAATAACAATCGTTAACAAAAATACCTATATAGCCCAGACATGCCCAACAATATGATCTCTATAGACTATCAATAAGGAGGTGTCAAGGGGCCCTCCTAGAAAAGAGTCTGCAAGTGGAGGACCACCATCTTGTGCAGCAGCACGGGCTTTCTCCCGGACTACGTGATTAGGGGAGACGTACCCCTGGGATGACGACTCTTGTGACAAGAGGATCCAAGAAGTTGATGCTTCCTCCTCATCAGACCTAGGGACGGTTCCTTGCCTAACTCTGGCCTACTCACTATGAAACATGTCTCTCTCATGTCAAACGGACGCGTGTTGGGTTTCACGGCCAAGTTTCAGTTTGTCGTCGTTTGTAGCCATTCTCCTAAAATAATACGAGAAAAAGACATTAATTTGCATCCAATACAGTTTTGAATATGCATCTTCGTAAAACTCGTGTCAGGAAGAGTGACGGTGATTGAAAGATGTGTGACCTATGTTAGTTTTACTGAGACCCCATAATTGACGCCACTGTACTGGTCAAAAAGTACAGGGTGTGTGTGTTCCTCTGCAAGGACAAGGAGACTCAGATATCTTAATAGGTATATAATACGTTAGGGTAGTCAGGGCTTGCTCACGGTGGCGAAAAGTCACGTGGGGTGGTTTTTGAGGCTATGAAAGAATTAATCACAAATTAAAATTTAAAGTCATAAATTAAAAATTAAAATCACATATTAAAAATTAATAAATATAATTAAGATATAATTATCAATTGATAAATACAATCACAAATTAAAAAAGAAAAAGAAATTACCAATTGCAACATAAGAAAAATTAATAATTGAAAAAAACAAGATATCTTAAATTTTATTTTGGTTTTATATTTTTTCTTTATCAAAATTGATTTGTCTTATTTATTCACCTCTTGTATTATCCTAAAAATTTCCTTTTCTTTTAGTTTGCTTAAAAATCAAAGAAATTTAGAAATACTCTAAGGAGGATCAAACCCACGACCCTACTATAATACCTTTACATAAAAGGATCATCAAATCTACCGCTCGGCTACCAAATTTATTGATAAAAGCTTTCATCCATTTATTTATATAATATTAATTTTGATACATAATTTCAAAAAGACGAGGCCCTCCAAATTTGGAGGCCCCGTGCTAAGACCCTTGTTGCACCTGCACAGGGACGACCATGGCTGCAATCCAAATCATTCACTCATCCTGCATGGCAATTTCCTTTTAAGAGACAAGTTCAACCATCAAAAATGGCTTGCCAAGAACTCTACCAAAACTATCCTAACATGTCTCAGCCGATCTGCAACTAATAAGTAATAACCACGGTTGACAAGCTACTACACGGTGCAAGAATATATACAAACCAGTTTCATCTTGTTGTGAATTGATGTTGTCAAGAACAAACCAAAATATGAGAAAAAAATTTGAGTTTCTTTAACAAACACAAGAAACCCTATTAGGTTTTACAAAAGAGGGAGAATAAGGAAGAAGAAGAATAGGAATTGGTTAAATTTGTTTTTTCTATTCACTTTCTCAATAAGGATTCAAAGATTACAAGTAAATACCAACAATTAACCTCTCTCAACAAACTGAGAGAACTAGTCTATTTATAGACTGAAATTTTGGTATAGTAGATCACGAAGATGTCTAACAGGATGTCGGGACACTTGATCTCTACTTCTCAATGACAAGAACAAGGACAATAACAATGCAGAAAGTAAAGAAAACACGCAGCAATTGTTAACCCAGTTTGATGCAACTCACCTATGTCTAGGGGCTTCCAAGCCAGGAATGAAATCCACTAAGCAGTATTAGTTCAAAGCTAAACACCTCCATTTACAACTTGTCACCTAATCACTACCCGTGCTATATTTCTACCTAAGACACTCATAGGTATGAGACCTTTCTCAATTCCCTTTCAATCACAGCAGTGACTGAACAATTACAACTCAATAAAACAGTCCAACTCAAGTATTCACACAATACAAGATAGGCTCACAAAATACAAACCCTAAACAAACTAGGCAACAATGTGTTTTCCATGTTTTTCCTAGGTTAAATCCATCTTATTTATAACCATAAACAAGACTGGATTTGGGCTTTAGAAATGCAGCAATTCTGCTCCACAGAATCTGCAACTAATTCTCCTCTAGAATAGTTTCTTCAATCCTAAGTTTCCTAAAGTGTCTCCACACTTAGAAACAACATCTTCAAATTAGAATCAGAATCTCTGATTCCTCAATCTTGGACGCCACCTAGGAAAAACAAATAATCCCATAATAATCTAAAATCTAGAATAACATAATTAAACCTGAAAAGTAACAGACAAAGATGTCGAATCATCATGATAGGACATCTTGTCCAACATCTTGATCTTCAGTTAGCTCTTCATGTTAGGACATCTTATCCAACATCTTACTGTCAAGTTAGTTTTACCAAAATCGATGCCAACGACAAAGGCTTGGACTCATCAATCTCCCCCCTTTGGCAGATTTTGGCTAAAACTATCTAAAAGAAACTTGCAGATAGAAAACCACAGTTCGAGGCCAAGAAACAAAACATCAGAACATCAACAGTGGAAAAACATCAAACAACTTACCTCCCCCTCAACCAGTTCCTAATTCTGCAAGCAGCAGTGTAGCATCCTCCCCCTAAATGGTTAGCAGCATCAGCAGTGTTTAGCAGACAATGGTTAGTAAAGTTAGTATTACTCCCCCTTTTTAGCAATAATAGAACAAAGGCAGATAAACTAACTAAATAACCAAGCAAAAGCATAAAGTATTAGAGTACAAAACAAGCACATAAAGTGCCAAACATAATCCTGATCATTAAGCCCTTACATAACCATAAAAAAATAAAAAGAAAACAACATTCAGCAGTCATCTTCAGTTTCCTCATCATCATCTTTGAAATTCTGGTATCAGACGTGTGATATTAAGGTGCGATGTCACAACAACACACTCTGCACAATGGACAGTCAATAACAGTAACAAATTAACACAAGGAATTGTTCACCCAGTTCGGTCTAACTACCTACGTCTGGGGGCTACCAAGCCAGGGATAAAATTCACTACTTGTAGGATTAATTTACATACTCAACAGCCCAGTTGACAATCTCCTAAACTTAATTCCTACTAGTGACTTTCTACCTAAGAAACCACTTAGATATGAGAACACTACTCAATCCCTAAAACACTCAAAGAACAACCTCTTTGAGAAACCTTGATCCTGCTTCACAGCTTTGATCAAGTTACACAACTCTCTTTGCTTAACAGCTTTAGAGAGGACAGAACACAACTCACCAATTCACACTAGAATGGTGTATACAAAAATACGCACAAAGATAATGTTTAACCTCCAGTTAAAGCTCCCTATCTTCTGTCTGTTTTCTGTACCTTTTCCTTTGGTCTTGTGCGCTTTATATAGCTCCTTGAATTGGTCTTGGACCTCCTACAATATCTGCCCTGATTTGTTATTTAAAACTGAATATTTAAAATAGATTTTCTCCTAAAATCTTTTTAAATCTTCAACCTTTTAAATCTCCTACAAATCTGCACCAGATCTCCTATGCAGCAGAAAATATCTATCCCAAGATATTCGCATCCAATGAGACAGCTTGCTCTCCACAATTCCAACTAACACGCAACCCTAACAACATCACCTGATGTTATTAATTCTGCAGATCTAATGTCACAACATCGCCTATGTGACATCAGACATCCAACTTTAGCAAATTAAATACTTAACACAGCCCAGTGTTAAGACTCAATGTTGCAACATCAGTACCTAGACATCAACATTGAATATACTTTGTTTTACCAAAATTCCAGCCAATCCAAGAACTAAGAATCTCCCCCTTTGGCTAATTTTGGCTAAAACAATCTCTGCACTCTGCACCTTCAGAGACTTCAGCAGCGGAAAAAAACTTCAATCAATAATCTTGAAACTCCAAGCAGCAGCATCAGCAGTAACATCTTTTCTTCACACAACTCTGCTGCTCACATAAAAACTTCAGCATATATCATTATGCTGCAAACCAGTTACAATCTTCAAACAGCTGCACATATTTCATTATTAGCAGCAATGAGCACTCCCCCTCAATGCAACAACCAGCATAGTAGTTGTCAATAACTCCCCCTTAATCCTTTGACATTTGTACTTTTGGCTATCTTTCCTTGGCTACTTCTCCCCCTTTTTAGCCACAATTAGACAAGCTTCAAACAAAAGCCCTCTTAACTACAGTTAGTACGCCCTAACTCTCATTGTTAGCCTCACAGTTAGCAACCAGGCAAAACAAATCATAGAATGGAAAACATAAAAAGTGCATAGAACAGCACAATATTCAAATAACATAACCGGCACATTAAGTGCTGAAACAAAAAAAAACTAAAACTACTAGACGCAACAGCAAATAAGCTAGTCTTCATTTGAACTAGATCAAACTCCAGGATTCTCTTCCTCCTCCCCTGAGCTATCGACACTGGCATTATCACACTCATCACTCTTATCAACCTCATCATCCTCAGAGCCATGAACATTGTTCTCATTATTTTCTTCAGGAACATCATCACCACTGTTTAGTTCTAACTGCTGGATCAGCTTTTCAAGTCTCTCTTTTCTAACCTGACTGGTACTGATGACTGCATCAAGGTCTTTGCACATGGTCTTTAATTCTTTGATCAGTTCAGCCTTTGTAGTCTTCTTCTTGACTTCAGCAGTTGATGTTAGAACAATGTCTGGAACATGATGTCCAGAAAACAGTTTAGGGTGTAGGGACAAGGTTGTCATCCTCTGGCAAGCTATGTCTGAGCTTGTTAAAGTCTCAGGTTGCTGATCTAAAATGATTCCATACACCACATAGGGGAATGCTATTGGTAATTTGACAGCATTGGTTTCAGCATGTTTTACCACTTGGTTAAAGATGTAGCTTCCAAAGTCAAATTTCATTTTCTTTCCAACCGCATAGATAAACTTTCCAAGTCCAACAGCAATTGTTGTTTTATGGTTGGTTGGTACCCAGTTCGCTGCACCAATCCTGTGAAGAACGGCATACTTAATGTTGAGCTTGCTAGTCTTCAGCTTCCCTTTCAATGGCCAAACCTTCACTTGTCCAGCAGTAATCTCCTTGCAGATATCGTTATCAGTAGACTCAAGATCACTTCATTCTCCATCATGTCTACCTAGATATTTGTTGATGATGCTAGGAGAAAAATTGATGCACTTCCCTCTAACAAAGACTTTCATGAAGTATGTGCTTCTCTTGTCATTAATGTTGATAGATATGTTAACAATAAACTCTTTGACAAGCCCATCATAACATTTTGGAAGAGCAGTCACAATCTTAGCCAGACCAGCAGCATTTATCAGTTCCATAATTTCTTCCATTCCCAAAGCTTCTTTTCCAAGTTCCCT
Organism: Lathyrus tuberosus; assembly: GCA_022829125.1. Taxonomy (NCBI): domain Eukaryota; kingdom Viridiplantae; phylum Streptophyta; class Magnoliopsida; order Fabales; family Fabaceae; genus Lathyrus; species Lathyrus tuberosus. The sequence continues at coordinate 12,325,252 of JALAZF010000102.1, forward strand.
TTCCAAGGCTAATATTCTCTGACAAACAAACTTCCACATAGATGCACTACTGGCATAATGGAAGGATATGTTGTCCACTGGCACTTCCGGGACCTTATCAGAGATTCTTTTTAAAATGGTTTTTCTGATAGGCGTGATGTCCTGAACATCATAGTCAGACTCTGAATGTTCCATAGCCTTCCTTTTTCTAGGATTTACTTTCACTTTACTCCAAGTTTTTGTAGGTCCAACAGCAATGTTCTTCTTTTTATCATCAGATGACCTCTTAGGAGAGGATTCAACCTTCTTTTCCTTCCTAGATTTTAACCTTTTTGCAATACTTGGGATAGCTCTTGCTATCACTTCATCATCTGATAGATCATCTACATTGATCACAACAACAGAAGGGGGTTCAGCAGATGTTCTAACATTCTCCTCAACATTTGTCTCTTCATGCATGTCTTTACTCTGATCAGCATCTTCAATAGCAGTTATTGCAAGTTGTTGAAGACTTGACTTATCTACTTGCGCTCTATCTTTCTCAGCTGGCATCTGATTCAGAGGAATTGAACTTCCTTTAACAGGGATGCCTTTGTCCATAATTTTTGAGGTAAGATTACCCATCCTTTTATCTACATCAAACTTCCCTTTAATAGACTGAGAAGTTGATGATTTTGGCACAGGTTTGTCCCCAAATAACACACTAGTAACAACTTTCTTTGTTTCATGATTCTTAAAGATAGTAGCAGGTCTCTTAGGAGTCAGTTTAGTGGGTCTCGAAGTACCTGATTCAGGAAGAATGGTTGAGAGGGGCTCAATGTCCATAGGATCGGATGTTGAACCTTCGTTAGTGGAAACCCTAGCTCTTCCTTTTATGGAACTCTGACACTCAAATTTCTTGGATGGAGACTCCATGAATCCTTTCAGCGAGGGTTGATTCTTGAAGGAGAAGAAGTTAATTTGTTGCGAGAACATGGCTTTGAAGAAGCGTGATGTTGCAGCACCAGAAAATGGGGGTCTAAGGCAAGGAGCTTGATTTGGAGTGTCAATGACTTTCTCCCTTCATACAACCTTTCCTTTTAAACTTTTAAAAGGTTTTTTATTCATTAATTCTGATTGCCCTTCCAGCATCCTGACGTCATAGTCTGATGTTATAACATCAACTTGAGCATCATTAGTTGAATTACTCTCGGGAGAAATCCACTGATAGCAGTTATCTTTGGTTTTGACACCCTTCATAACAACTTGATTTTGCTCATCAGAAACCACACACTCATCTTTGGTGTAGTTAACTTTGTACCCTTCATCACACAATTGGCTTATGCTGATCAAATTTGCATTTAGACCATTGACAAATAGAACATTATCAAGTTCAGGTCTACCATCACCTTCCACTTTTCCAACTCCTGCAACTACACCTTTCTTGCCATTCCCAAATATAACCTCATGAGAGGGACAATGACTAACTTCAACTATCAGAGTTCTGAATCCATTCATATGCTTTGAACATCCACTGTCAAAGTACCACGTATCCTTATCAACCTGGCTACCTGAGGTGTGGGCTAAAAGACATTTCACCTTCTCCTTAGGAACCCATTGTTTAGCAACTTTAGGTCTGACCTGCTTGGGTTTGCTTTGAGGAGCAGATTGTGGATAACCATGCAATTTAAAACAAGAGTACTGCATATGTCCAAACCTTCCGCAATAGAAGCATCTTACTCTGTCATCTCTAAAGTGGTTAAATCTTTTTTGCCACTTTGATGATAATGATGTGGTTGTCACCCATAATGTCTTCTTCTTCCATAATTGGAATATCTTCTTCTGTACTGAGGATGCTGTCTTCTAGGCTGTCTCCTATGGTGATGAGGCTTTCTTCTTCCATAGTAATAAGGCACAGCATGGTTGTATTCATTTCCATACCAGATTTCCTGATGTTGAGACACCTGATGAGACATGTCCTGTTTGAACCTTGCAGCTTACATGCTCTTGTGATATTGGGGAGGCATATACTGACTAGCTCCTTAAGGCTGCATCTTTCTCTGATGGGGACTATTCTTTTTCTCAACATTCTGAGGCTGGACAACCTTCTTACGGGTAGGATCCTGTCTCTTTGTTTGAGACCTTGGTTGGGACACCTCCTCCTGTGCTCCTGAAGTGCTTGCTTCAGCAAAAATCTTTTTCTCAGCCACAAATCCTATACCTGATTTATCACCTGCATCCTTTTCAGTCTGAAGGATCTTATTAAGTGTGTCTGTACCACAGCTCAGCATCCTAACAGACTTGGTCATATGATCAAGGTGAGCTTTAACCAGTACAACTTCATTTTCCAGATCAGCTTTTTCATTCTCAAGCTGAGCAATCTGTTGCTTGTGGCACTTGTTTTCTTGACAAATCTCAGCACTTTTTAAACACAGCTCTTGATAAGTAGATGCTAACTCCTCATAAGTTATTTCTCCATCACTAGAATCATCATCTGAAACAACAGCTCCTGTTAAAGCTCTAACATGCTTTGCTGACTCACCTTCACTTTCACTATCAGAGTCAGACCAGGAAACTGTCATGCCCTTCTTCTGCTTTTTCAAGAAGGTGGGACATTCTTTCTTGACATGTCCATACCCTTCACACTCAAAGCACTGAACTCCTTTATCTTGGGCAGTTTTCTCTTCATCCTTCTCTTTTGACTTGCTGGTGTCAGAAGGTATGTTCTTGACATTAGGCCTGGAGTTATTATTCATTCTCTTGAACACTTGGTTAAACTGTCTTCCCAACATAACTAGGGCCTGAGATAGATCCTCCTGGGATTCAGAACTCTTTCCTTTTTCTTCTTCATCATTTGACACCAGGGCTATACTCTTTGGCTTCTTTTCTGGTTCTTCCTCATTCAACCCAAGCTCAAAAGTTTGAAGAGATCCAATGAGCTCATCAACCCTCATCTGGCTGATGTCTTGTGCTTCTTCAATGGCAGTCACATTCATCTTGTACCTCTTAGGAAGTGACCTAAGAATCTTCCTTATAAGCTTTTCATCTGACATCTTTTCACCAAGAGCACTGGAAGCATTAGCTAGCTCAAGAACACTCATGTGGAAGTCATGAATAGTCTCATCTTCCTTCATCTTCAGGCCTTCAAATTTTGATGTTAAAAGCTGAAGTCTTGACATCTTAACTCTAGATGTTCCTTCATGTGTAGCCTGCAAAATATCCCACGCTTCCTTAGCAACTTCACAGGTATTGATTAACCTGAAGATATTCTTATCCACTCCATGGAAGATTGCATTTAGAGCTTTGGAATTTCCAAGGGCAATCTCATCTTCTTCCTTGGTCCACTCTTCTTCAGGTTTTGGCTTTGAGGTGCCTTCTTTATCTTTGCCAGCATCATCCTTCTCACACATGACAGGTGCTTTCCACTCTTTAATAATGTCCTTCCAACCCCTGCTGTCCAAGGATTTTAAGAAAGTGGTCATCCTTGGCTTCCAATAGTCATAATTGGATCCATCCAAAATAGGGGGTCTGTTACGAATCCTCCAACTTCTTTGTCCATCTTTACACCAGAAAGTATCTTCCCTAAATCTTACCCAGAGACAGACAGGATGCCTGCTCTGATACCAATTGAAATTCTGGTATCAGACGTGTGATGTTAAGGTGCGATGTCACAACAACACACTCTACACAATGGACAGTCAATAACAGTAACAAATTAACACAAGGAATTGTTCACCTAGTTCGGTCTAACTACCTACGTCTGGGGGCTACCAAGCCAGGGATGAAATTCACTACTTGTAGAATTAATTTACAGACTCAACAACCCAGTTGACAATCTCCTAAACTTAATTCCTACTAGTGACTTTCTACCTAAGAAACCACTTAGATATGAGAACACTACTCAATCCCTAAAACACTCAAAGAACAACCTCTTTGAGAAACCTTGATCCTGCTTCACAGCTTTGATCAAGTTACACAACTCTCTTTGCTTAACAGCTTTAGAGAGGACATAACACAACTCACCAATTCACACTAGAATGGTGTATACAAAAATACACACAAAGACAATGTTTAACCTCCAGTTAAAGCTCCCTATCTTCTGTTTGTTTTCTGTACCTTTTCCTTTGGTCTTGTGCGCTTTATATAGCTCCTTGAATTGGTCTTGGACCTCCTAAAATATCTTCCCTGATTTGTTATTTAAAACAGATTTTCTCCTAAAATATTTTTAAATCTTCAAGCTTTTAAATCTCCTACAAATCTGCACCAGATCTCCTATGCAGCAGAAAATATCTATCCCAAGATATTCGCATTCAATGAGACAGCTTGCTCTCCACAATTCCAGCTAACACGCAACCCTAACAACATCACCTGATGTTATTAATTCTGCAGATCTAATGTCACAACATCGCCTATGTGACATCAGACATCCAACTTCAGCAAATTAAATACTTAACACAACCCAGTGTTAAGACTTAATGTTGCAACATCAGTACCTAGACATCAACATTGAATATACTTTGTTTTACCAAAATTCCAGCCAATCCAAGAACTAATAATCTTCCTCTTCTTCATCACCACCAGGATCATCATCAGCAGTAACCTATTCAGTAACATCATAAGTACTCACCTCATTATTGCCACCAGCATTCTTCTCAGCACCACCAGTGTCAGCTTCAGTGTCCTTGTCTTGCTCAGCAGTCAAGGCCTGTATTAACTGCTCAAGTTTAGCCTTTCTAGCTGCACTAGACTTGATGATGGAATCAAGATTTTTGCGGGTCTCCTTCAACTGAGCATTGGTTTCCTCCTTTGAAGTTGTTGGAGCAGATGTTGGAGCAGACGTTGAAGCAATATCAGGGACATGACTTCCAGCAAACAGCTTATAATGTAATGTCAAGGGAGATTCCCTTTTCATTGCATGATCTTCAATTTGAGGGTCTATTGATCTTCTTAGAAACCTATTAATCATAGTGAAGGAGAATGTCAAAACATTTCTTCTGACATACACTCTCCTATAGTCTTCGTTGGTTGCATCATTACAGCCTTCAGGAATGTTTACTACAAATTCCTAGACCAGCCTCTCATAGCAAGACCCAAGTTTAGTGACTGTCTTCAACAGCCCTGCGTCCTCAATCAGTTTCACCACCTCTTGGAATTCTAGGGCATTATTCCCCAGTTCCCTTTCCAGAGCTACTCTTCTTTGGTACACATATGGCCACCTCTCCACATTTTCAGAACCATGGAAGGGGACATTGTCCAAGGGAACTTTAGGAAGAACAACAACCTTCTTCTTAGAAACTGGCTTCTTTGCACGCATGATGTCTTGGACATCTTCTGCAACATCATAGTCTGACTCAGTATCAGACTCGTCCTTTCTCTTTTTTGACACAATAGCGACCTTGCTACAATGTTTATGAGGTTCAACCACAGATTTCTTAGTTCTTCTGATAAGGGTGTTTTCAGTATCCACACCCTTACCTTTTCTACTCTTCAATCTCTTGGCCACACCCGGGTGGAGACTCTTGGCAATGATTTCATCATCAGAAGGCAAGTCATCAACATTGATAACCTTATCAGCAACCTCTCCCTTAGATGCCTATTCCTGAGATTCTTCTACATATGGAGATGTTTCATCATCTGTTCCAACATCTCTTACAACAGAATCAGCAAGGGTGTGAAGGTTCCCTTCCGACATTTCATGACCATCTCCTTCATCAATATCCTCATCAACATCCTTCTCAGTCACCACTTCCGGTTCACCAACCAGAGTAGAAGTAGTGGGAAGTATCTGAGCCAGAGGTCTAGTGATTCCAGCAACATTCATCCGATCCCCTAGACTTATGACCTTATCCACTATTTTTCCAATCCTCTCATCCGTGTTAAAATTTTCTTTTTCCTTCCTAGGGTTAGAAAAAGTACTAGAGGTATTTGAGGGATTACTTGGGGGAATGTTCTTAGATCTTCTTACAGTCAGTTTATCATGCTTGCATGGCACCACATCCAAGGGGACATCATCAATGGCATCTTCAGCAGATAACTCTTCAGACCTACCTCTAGCCGCTGATGAAGACACGTTTTCATTCTTGGCTATTCCTCTAGAAGAGCGTTGTTGAGATATCTTGCAGCACTTGAATGCAGAAATTTGTCTTTCTCAAATGAAGAAGTTTGTGGGAGATGATGCAGTATGGGGCAAACGTGTGCACCAACGGTTTAGGTAAATTTGAAATGATTGTTTTTGAAACCATACATACCCTTGAATAATGTTTCCACAAACTAAATTTTCTAAACCTTTCAGTAAGCAAAACCCTAATTTTCCCCTTAATATCTAGACATGATTTTTGATATCACCAGTGAAGCTCAAGTTGTCACAGAATAATGTCCCAACATCTTATGTAACATTATGCCCAACCAATACCTGTCTTATTCTTATGAACTGAGAGCAACTAATCCCTGTTGCTATGCCTTCAGCTTCTGTAGTTGAGTCATTAATGACAACATAAGCACACCTTCTTCCTTCAAAATTGTCAACCATAGAGACCCTATGAAGAAGGTCCTGAATCCTTGAGATAGTCTGATGTTGCAACATCCTGTGCGACATCTTAGTTAACCTTTCACTCTGTCATTTATCAATGTTCAGTTCTGAGGAAGGTTTCTGATGTTTCCCATTTGACTTTGATGAGCATTCTGTCTGTAAAAAAGTCCATACATAGCAATTATATTTTGATCTTGCACCCTTCATGATAAATTTATCTTTATCATTCATAACCAAACATTCAAATTTGGTAAAGTTGATATTTAGACCTTGGTCACAAAGTTGACTGATACTAATTAAATTAGCAGTCAGACCCTCAACAAGCAGCACATTGTCAAGTCTAGGTTTCCCAGCATGGTCCAATTTTCGAACTCCTTTAATTTTTCCTTTGGACCCATCTCCAAAAGTGACATAATTGGAGGCATGTGGTTCTATATTCACCAAATATTTCTTGACACCAGTCATATGTCTTGAACACCCACTGTCAAAGTACCACTTCTCTTCTGCAGAGCCTCTTAGAGAGGAATTGTCTATTTAGGGATGGCAGGCAGACCCAAACCCGCGGGGCCTACCCGAACCCGAGTCAACGGGTGAAAATCCGAGTTGACTGGGTTTGGGTTCGGGTTCGGGTGCGACCAGATATTTCGGGTGCGGGTTTGGGTAGTGTGAAACCTGCGCCCGAAACCCGAAACCACACCCGCTATATATATATGATTGTGTTCTGTATTTGAACAAGAACAACTATATATATATATATATATATATATATAATTTCAAATAATTTCAATGTTGTTGTTGTATTTTTGTGTTTTTGCTACGGATTCGGGTTTGGGTGGAAAAACCCAAACCCAACGGCTGTGGGCATGGGTGTTATTTTGCCACCCGAATAGCTTTTGGGTTTGGGTTCGGGTTCGGGTCCGGGTGGTGATTTCGGGTGCGGGTTTGGGTAGTGTGAAACCCGCACCCGACCCGACCCGTTGCCATCCCTAGGTCTATTAGAGCCATAAACTCATTCTTGGGACTCCACTTCTTTCCTGTTTTACCAGCTTGCATCTTTCTAGATTGAGAACCAGACTTGGGATAGCCATGTAACTTGTAGCAGTAGGATTTAATATGACCATTCTTACCATAATGATGACATTTCCAGTCTTACTTATTTTTGCCTGAAGTATCTTTCTGATGTCTAAGATGATGTTGAGACATCCCTTTTGACATTTTCTGAGTCTATCTTCTTTTGGGTTAAGCATAACTAGATTTTGGCTCCTTTCTTTTGCTCATAACAACTTGATCATTGTAACCAAGTCCTCTAATATCTCCAGCAACCCTTCCAAAATGAAGGATCTCATCTAGCACATCAGAACTGTTGTTGAGCATTCTAACAGTTTTGGTTATATTGTCAAGTTTGGAGTTGAGCAATACAACTTCCTCCTTTAGATCAGAGATGATGTCAAGGTGCCTCAATGTTTCAGCCTTAAGCCACATAATAACACCATGTTGATCCTCTCCTAGCTGACAAACTTCTGCACTTATGGTGTACAGCTCCCTATAGGAGTTGACCAGATCATTATATGAAAGTTCTCCAATATTAGATTCTATATCATAGTCAAATACCCCTGTAAGAGCAGAAACCTGTTTAGGTGATTCTTCATCACTTGTAGAATCATCTTCTGACCATAATGTAGTCAAGCCTTTCTTTTCTTTTTTGAGAAATATAGGATACTCAGATTTAATGTATCCAACACCCTCACATTCATAGCACTTGATTCCTTTCCATTTGCCTGCTTTCTCTTCACTTTTGGACTTTCTTCCAAAATCTATCCTTTTGTGGTTGTCAGATGACTGAGTCTTGACATTTGGCCTTGACTCTCCTTCCATCCTCTTCAGTAATTAATTGTACTATTTTCCGAGGAGCACAACAGCCTTAGACAATCCTTCCTTTGTCTTGCCTTCATCTTGATTAGACACCAAGGCTAAACTTTTCTTTTTCTCAGTTTTCTTATTCAAAGCCATCTCAAAAGTTTGTAGAGAACCCATGAGTTCATCTACCTTCAGGGTATTTATATCTTAAGCTTCTTCGATGGTTGTCACCTTCATTTTAAACTTCTTGGGAAGAGATCTCAGAAGTTTCTGGACTAACTTGGCTTCTGGAATCTTTTCTCCAAGATCACTTGAAGTATTGGCAATGCCCACAATGTTCATATGAAAATCTTGTATACTTTCATCCTCTTTCATCCTCAAGTTCTCAAACTTGGCGGTGAAAAGTTGAAGCCTTGAGGACTTTACCCTAGAGGTTCCTTCATGAGCAGTTTTCAGAATCTCCCAAGTATCCTTGGTAATAGTACAATTTTTTATCAGCCTAAGATGTTCTTGTCAACACCATTGAACAGGGCATTCAAGGCTTTGGAGTTACCTTGAGCAAGCTTATCATCTTCATCATCCCAGTCTTCCTCAAGCTTCAACTCATCAGTGATCTTCCCATCCTTATCTTTGGCCTTTGGTGGGTCCCACCCTTTGACCATATACTTCCAAGCTTTACCGTCCATAGACTTGATGAATGCCACCATGCACACTTTCCAATATTCATAATTAGAACCATCAAGAATGGGTGGTCTATTCAAAATTCGTCCTTCTTTATCCATTAAACCAAAAAGTATCGTCCCTGAATCTCACCCAGATGCAGAGCAGGATGTCTGCTCTGATACCAATTGAAATTCTGGTATAGAAGATCACAAAGATGTCTAACAAGATGTCGAGACACTTGATCTCTGCTTCTCAATGACAAGAACAATGACAATAACATAATGCAAAAAGTAAAGAAAACACGCAGCAGTTGTTAACCCAGATCAGTGCAACTCACCTATGTTTGGGGGCTTCCAAGCCAGGAATGAAATCCACTAAGCAGTATTAGTTCAAAGCTAAACACCTCCGTTTACAACTTGTCACCTAATCACTACCCGTGCTATATTTCTACCTAAGACACTCCTAGGTATGAGACCCTTCTCAATTCCCTTTCAATCACAGTAGTGACTGAACAATTACAACTCAATAAAACAGTCCAACTCAAGTATTCACACAATACAAGAGAGGCACACAAAATACAAACCCTAAACACACTAGGCAACAATGTATTTTCCACGCTTTTCCTAGGTTAAATCCATCCTATTTATAACCATAAACAAGACTGGATTTGGACTTCAAAAACGTAGCAATTCGGCTCCACAGAATCTACAACTAATTCTCCTCTAGAATAGTTTCTTCAATCCTAAGTTTCCTAAAGTGTCTCCACACTTAGAAACAACAACTTCAAATTAGAATCAGAATCTCTGATTCCTCAATCTTGGACGCCACCTAGGAAAAACAAATAATCCCATAATAATCTAAAATCTGGAATAACATAATTAAACCTAAAAAGTAACAGACAAGGATGTTGAATTATCATGATAGGATATCTTGTCCAACATCTTGATCTTCAGTTAGTTCTTCATATTAGGACATCTTATTCAACATCTTACTGTCAAGTTAGTTACCAAAATTGATGCCAACCACAAAGGCTTGGACTCATCATAGACTACTAAGTTAACTTAGAATACAAGCTAACTTAACAATTGGGCTTAGAAGCAAGGCCCAATTCGAAATACTAACATAAATTACAAGTCAATATATTTTGACATTATGCTCAAACAAACTTCAACTATAGTATACATAACTCCTGTCGAACGATGAAGCTACCCTTGTCGACACTAGAGTTCGATCCAAATACCACAAATATCCACCTTGGAACAAACTCTATAATAAGGGAACAAACTAGGTTTCATCATGCAGCTTTATAAACTGCATACAGTGGTCGAACTGGCTCCTAGTGAAACCAATGTGTGTCATGAACTTGTCGAATCTGAAGGTGAGAAAAAGTACACAAGAAGGGGGGTTGATTCGTGTTTTCCGTTTTCTTAATTTGTGTCTGAACAGAGTTCAGAATCTAAACTGGTATGTAGATTTTGGTTATACTTAGCAGCAGAATGTTAACAGAAGCAAATAAATAATAGCAGAAGACACAAAGATTTAAACTGGTTCCTCCCAAATGAGAGTAGTCCAGTCCCCTTTCTTCACAAGATATTTTCACTATAACCAAATCATGATTATAATCGCTCATGCATTCTGTATAAGACTTTTACAATGCTCAGACCCTAAGTCCGAGACTTCTTGCTTAAACCCCTAAGGCTCAAGACTTCTTTGCTCAAGTCCTACAGACCAAAGACTTCCTTTCTTAGACCCTCAGCCTAAGATTTTCCTGCTCAAGCCCCTTAGGCTCGAGACTTCCTACTCAGACTGCAGCCTAAGACTTTCCTGCTCGGCTCCCTCAGACTCGAGATTTCCTGCTCAAGTCCCTTTGGCCCAAGACCTCCTACTTAAACCTCTCAGGTTCAAGACTTCTGCTTAGACAACATCCTAAGACTTTCCTGATTAAGCCCCTTAGGCTCAAGACTTCTGCTCAGACCCTCTATCCGAGACTTCCTTACTTAGGTTCCACGAGCCCAAAACTTTTGCTCAATCAATAAACTTTGTTGTACCCCAAATTTTGCCCTCAGATATTCTGATCATTTGCACATCATTTTAAGTTCATTTTATTTTACTACTTATTTATTTTTATTCATCTATTTATTTCTTAATTAAATGATTTTAATTAATTTAATTTTGTTTAGTTAAATCAGATTTTTATTATATTTTATCTTTTTGTATTTTATTTATTTATTTCCTTTTAATTTTATTCTTTTATTCTTTTTATTCTATTTTTGACAAAACTCCATATTTAAGTTTTAGGGTACGTTTTGATTGTATTACATGTTAGTGTAAATAGCATTGCATGCATGCTCTGATTCAGCGGTCCCTACCATGCCATCTCTTTTTCACATAAGAAGGAAAGACATATCTGCACATAGAAAAGACATATACTACACACATATACCATTTTGTTACAATATAGTTTGTTTGGTAACTAGTACAAAAAACAAAAGGACGATAGCAGAGAGACTTGCTAGAAAGTATCTTTGACTCTTCACCAAAACCCACCCCATATCCTTCTATCTCCTTACTTTGAATTGAAAAAGAAAAAGAGAAACTACTACATTACAAAAACCATCGTACCCTCATTATCTGACCTCATTATCTTTCCACCCCACAAAAAAAAATACAAGAACCTCTTCTCCATCAGTTTGATAAGATTCTCACACTGCTAAGAGCCTGTGTTTTTGTGTGTCATGTAAGCACAACACCTCCATAACCATTCAACTTTACACAAACTCCATAAAAAATTCTCACTTCAATCACCTACACAAAACCAAAAAAAAACATCGTCTCCGCAAAATGATATTCATGCTCACTCATCTTCACAACCTCAAACCTTCTTCTTCATATGAAATAGCAATGTGAATGATAATATCATATTCATCCACGACATCCTCTAAACCACCTGCACATGCCATACAATCTTCATATTTTTTTTTAAATAAAACAAAAACCTTCATTTCTCTCCTTCGTTACACACCACAATAATAAAAAACCACCCCTTCTCCTTTAATAAGCGAATCCTTTAGAAGATAACAAACAAACCTAACTAACTTTCTCACGAATCGAATCAAGAGGTTCCCGTTGAGTACAACGGACGTAGAGGGTACTAATACCTTCCCTCTTGCGTAACCGACTCCCGAACCTGAATTTGGTTGCGATGACCATTTTCTTATCCCTTTAAAGGTTTTATCGATATTTTCCTATTCCTTCCTTGGAATGAATAAAGTTTGGTGGCGACTCTGTTTCGAACAGTTTTTTCCGCATCCATCGCGAGGATCGTATTTTTCGAGGTACGACAGATAGCGACTTCACTGGGGATTACTGAAGGATTCAGTCTCACCGGCTTGATTACTCGAGACATCTTGGAATTGTTTAGCTTTGAGGTAACTCTCGACGCGTTCTCCTACTATTATAAGGTCAGAGAAGCTTGAGAATGAACTGCCAGTCATTCTTTCAAGATAGGTGGCATGCAGACTGTCCAAGAACATGTCAATCAATTCTTTGTCCAAGAGTGGTGGTTGTACCCTAGTTGCCAACTCTCTCCACCGCTGTGCATAATCCTTAATGGATTCACCGCTCTTCTGAGATAGGCTTTGCAGCTGCGTGCGACTGGGGGCCATGTCCAAATTGTACTCATATTGCTTTAGGAAAACATTGGATAAGTCTTTCCATGATTGGATACAGCTTCTTTCTAAATCTATGTACCAATTCAAAGATGCACCACTTAAACTGTCTTGAAAACAGTAAATCATCAACTTGTCTTCGCGGACATGAGAAGTCATCTTTCGGCAGAACATTACCAAATGATGTTTCGGGCAACTGAGACCAGCGTACTTCTCGAAGTTGGGTACTTTGAATTTTGGAGGAATTACTAAGTCTAGCACTAGGCACATATCAACAGCATCAAGCCCAAAAATATCGCGTGTTTTTATAGCTTGAACTTTCTCTTCGAGGGCACAAAACCTTTTCTCCATGGAATCAGTCAGCGACATCATCTGAGACTGAGCAGGGATGTTCACTCGTGGAGGATGACTTACAAACTTGATTAAGATTCCAATGCTCTAGCATATAGCAGGAGACTTACATGGCTCAAGCATCGTGGAGAGAGACTTGGATTTGCTTAATCAATCTACTTGATTTAGACTTTCATTGCTCTAGCACATAGCATGAGACTTACATGGCTCAAGCATCTTGGCGAGAGATTTGGATCTAAACTCCTAAACAACATGTTCAGTAGAATAGAGAACAAGGTGTACTTGATACAAATATCAGAGGTACAGGAAAATTACCATAACAAATACCTAAAGCTCTTAAGATTTCTAAGATATTCAATGAGTGAGAAATCTTAAGGCTTTTACAATTACAACCTACAATAGAAATTCTTCATAACCAATTGTGTTGATAATTGCTGATCTTGATACTCCTCATCATGTTTATCCTTGTTAAATATTCAGTTTTAACTTTTAGCTACTTATATAGCATTTGCAGAAGACTAGCCGTTGGAGAGATAACTTGATCAAGTGTCTTTGCTTTTTCCATAGTACAAGAGATGTTGAAGATAGATACACCAAAAGATCTTAATCCATTGTGTATCGTGTTTAACCATTGAGTATTCAAAGAGATCATGTACTGTAGATCCGTTGAGAGTAGATATTAGTAAAGCATGACTACTTTTCATGAGCCTTGTGAACTAAGGCTCTAGCTGAAAAACTGATTTGACAATGCAGCTTGCTTTCTGCAGTACGAATAGCTTCATCCTTATTACTAACTCTGAATGATCACCATAAGCTAATTTACATTCACCAAGTGTAGATACAATAATTTTGCTTCTTCTGATGCTGAGACCTTCAGCTTTAGAGTCTATGTCAGACATCACTTGGAAAGTGTTCTTCAGATTCTGCACCACCATAAGCTAGCAATTCAGCTTCTCTCAAGTGTGCCATTATATAGCAGATTATGAATATATATTTACAAGTATTAAAACCTGCATACATGAAACACACATCACATATAACCATTGTTCTTTTAATATTTTGTTATCATCAAAACCCAAGGAATATATGTCATGAATGTTGTACCCCAAAATTTTCCCTTGATTCATTGATTCGTCTGCATATCATCCTAGGTCAATCATTCGTGCATAACTAATCATCTTATTTATACTTCGTTTGTTTGTTTTGTTTGTGAAATTAGGTTTGCTGCAGAAAGTTCTAGATCATCCCTATGGGTCTTTTAAATTTAAAATTACAATGGCATGCACCATTTGAGGGTTTTCAAAGCAAAGCATTCGCCGTATTTATTCATGATTGCAAAGCAATTCTTCGCAAAACCAAGGACTTATGGATCGAGTTGTTAAGGAGAGTGAGCATGTTGTGGGAATTCATTTCACTCAAGGAACGTTTTATCTTTCAACCACTTGTGGCTTACGAGTTAGTGTGAATTAAGGAATTAAAGTTGTTTGGGGTATCAATCCAGACAACTCTACCGTTCAAAACTCGTACAAATGGATTAAAATTATTAACATTTCGTTCGGAAGAAGGTGCGTGTGAATCACTTGGAAGAGTAAGGTTACATATTTCAAGCCATTCGTGATTTAAAGGCGTACATCACTATGTCTTTATTCATCATCATTCAAGTTATGAGGTCTACTTTAATTCAAAGGTGGTTTCTAAAGTCGTAGTATAATAAGATCCGTCCAAGATTTTTCAAGAACTTCACATGTTTAAGGTTAATGTGTCGTCCCGAAGTTTAAAGTTCACGTATGACCAAGTCATTACCAAGTGTGGCTATTGGCATCAAAACTCCAAGTCGTGCAAATCTCAAGTAATGCTAAATTTGAATTTCATTACTTTCGCAAATAAACACAAGTGCTACTACAAGGTTAATATCAAGTAACAAAGAAATCAATTTCAAATGCTAAACTCCAGCTACAAGTCTTGGTTACATAGTCATTTCCATCACCATATTATCAAGAAGGATTGGCCTGATATGTCCAAAGGAGGTTTCCTACAATGGCCTCCATGTTTATCTAAGCTTCATATGGAGTAAAGGGCATGACGGTCATGAAGCTGTCAGCCTTGCTAGTTTTCCATCGATCTATAGAAGGATATTATTAAATCAATTATTGTTTTCAAAAGCAACAAAAAGAAAGGCAGACTTCAAAAGGCATCACGCAAACCGCTGGGTTCAGGAGTAGTTGTGTTAACAGACATGAGAATATTAATATATTAAAAGTCCCAGCATTAATTCAGTAGTACTAAGACATCCTCACATTCAAGAGGCTCCTTACACTGCAGATTATCCCAGGCTACGAATTGTGAATTGAAACATTACAAATGAACAAAGCTCGTAAGCTCTTACAAAGCTCAAAATAAAAAAGAAAATCACTTTGAACATGACAAAGCAATTGAATGCCTTCTCCTATTATATGGTGTCTAAGCTATTGGAGATACTTCTTGACGACGAAGGAAATTCAGAAACCTTGATGTTACAGCGTCGGTGCATTAAATTCAAACTTGGATTCTTCTATAAAGGCTGAATGTTTTGGAGCTTCACATGTCAAACTTTATGGCAGTAGTACGGGGTATTCCGGTTACCATAACAACATACGAACTTGTTGAAATATACTGTGGACTTACGGCAGCTCGTTTACCTATGTCGTCACCCACGCTTCAAAGGACAATTGCGTGTTTCCTACTTCCCCTGCAAATAAAGAAGATCATCATGAACAGCAACAACTCATACAGGATCATCGGATATATTTCAAATAGCAGGATTAATCCACAAACAGAGTTTGTTCCAAACATAAGTGATTGAAAATGGAAAGGAATTTGATAAGTTTGCCAAGTAGAGATCAGGTTTATAGCAACCTATGTTTCTTTCCATGACCGGTACCAAGCATAATTAAACATGATTCAAGAGATTTCAAAAACATACTAAACATTAAAGAACCATGGCTGCACCTGCAAATCAAAACCCAATCGAAATGAGAAACTTCATGTCCTGATTTATCAAGAATCAATAACCACTAATCATGTGTTTAATTGAAGTGGCATGAGAATCATGAAATCATTATAAAGAAATTATGTCAAGTTTGTGAAACAGACAAGACATACACCTCTTGCTCTCACCCATGATGCTAATGTTTAACATTTAAGAAGCCTTTGGAAGGAGAGATAATACCTATGATGTTCTTCTTCACTGTGTAGGGATATTTCACTTGCCAAGACGCCCTTTCAACTCTGCGGTCTTTCCATACACTCTAGCAATCGAATGCAACTCCCACATAATCGTCGGTCCAGCACCAGAATAAACCGAATAGGAATAAGTTCTAACTGTCATCAAGGATTCATTCAGCAAACTCTACACCTGAACCTGAAGGAGATTCAAATTGTTAACATTTCCAAAAGACAAGGTTTGAAACTCCTGAACTCAGAATCAGACACACATCATTACTCACAGAACATATTCCGGACATCATCAAAACCTTCCAAAAATGCATCAGACAATATTTCAAAACTTTCCAAAATCATCTCCAACATATTCAGACAGATTTGAGGCAAAAAGGGAAATAATTTTAACAGCATCAATCAGAATCAGACAACATTTTCCAACTTCCAAAAACAAAACCAACAACAGCTTTCTAAAACCACAACAGCATGTGCTAGACAGATTTCAAAAAGTTTCCTAAGTGGACAAAACATGTTCGAACACCAAATTAAAGAGCGTTCAATTGCTTCTTGGTGTATTGGTTGGCCTATATATAACCACATTCAAACGCACTTGAGAGGGGTGAACCAGAGAAATCATTTCATCACAAGCCATCTCATATCAGCTTTGCACAAACACATTCAAGTTCAATACGCAGCCAATTTCACAAGCCATAAAACCTTCACCAAATTATCACGGCTCAAAAACAATTCGCATATCAAGACCGACCAAACACCAGTCAAAGAACCCTAATTATTGTTTGATCGCGAGAGATGAGAGAGCAGGTAGCGGCGAGAAGTTAGGGTTTCAAAGAACCCTAATTATTGAGAGGAAAGATAACGAGGGAAACAGATCCAGTGACTTTGAAGCGGGAAAGTCACATGACTTTGGATCAATTTTGTCCATTCGATTAATTGTGTGCATCTGATTTTGACACCTGTATTGCCTTTTATATTTTCAAAAGCATATGCTCCATTTTCTTCTTCATCTCATTGTCTAGCACCTCTTCCTATTTTTTCCTTTTTCCATGGTTGTCGAACGTCACTGCTTCCGCCGCTGTAACCCATTAATGTTGATCTCGGCTAAAGTTGATTGGTTATGTTTTTGTTATGTTTTCTCAATGGTTCACAGTTCAGCAAAGCAGTGATGGTGAACGAAGGGATGGGGCGGTGGGGTTTGGGGTAGGAACTAGGCAACAGGGATAAAGGGATTATTTTTCAACTATTTAAAAAAAAAAACAGCACACGTGTCAGAACCTGGTGTGTGGGATTGATCTAATGGATAAAATCAGCTCAAAGGCACATGCCTTTCCCGCGTCAAAGTCACACGATCCATTCCCGATAACGAGAGAGAGAGAAGCGTAATTGAGTTTGTATGAGGTCCTCCGTTTCGTTTTTATATGGCTAAAATACAGTTTTGGTTCCCCTGTTTTTTAAAATTCACAGTTTTGGTCCTTCTGTTTTTTTTTTAACAGTTTTGGTCCCTCACCCCAATTTTTGCCCAAAAAAAGTGATGAACAGTAATTTGTCCGTACATGCCCGTACATGAACAGTACACGTCCGTACATGAACAGTGAGGGGTGGGGGACCAAAACTGTTAAAAAAAAAACAGGGGAACCAAAACTGTGAATTTTGAAAATCAGGGAAACCAAAACTGTATTTTAGCCATTTTTTATTTTAACCTCTCACTTTTTTTTTTAAACCATACTTTTTTTTTTGTTTTTTTAAAACAAATAGTTTGTTAATCTAATTATATAACTAAACTTTTTTTTATAACTAATCTGTTTTTTAAAAGTTTTTAATTAGTAAAACCTTTTATATTAGAAACTATTTTTATTTAAATACTAAAATTAAAACTCTTTTAATCAATAATTAAATCCTTTTTTTATAAAAAACCTTTAACCTTTTAACAATGTATTTTCTTTTTAAAACATCACCTTTTTCATAATAAATAATTTCTAAACTAATAAAACCTCTTCCTTTATTAAAATATTAAATTTAAAACTTTTAATTTATAAGAAAATTTCTTTAAGAATTTTTTTCTTTCCTCTAAGTATTTTTTGATTAACTTTAAAACTAAAAAATAAAAATTATTTAAAATTAAAATCCTTGTAATTAATAGGGTGAACCTTTAACTTTGTTAAAATTAATAATTATCTTTAAGCATAATTCTAAAAAAATAAAATAAACCTTTTATCAATAAACCTTAAAAATAAATCAACTCTTTTCTTAGCAAATCGCTCCCTATTAGAATCCATCTCTCGCGCATGAGTGAATCGTATGCATGTATGTTTATTTATCTTGTCTCTGCTCGATATCATGCCTTTGTATGCTTACCTCTATTTGATGTTTGCTCTTGATTGTTTTCTAAACCCTTTTAAAATATAAAATACTCTCGATCCAACGTCGAGTCCTTTTCCTACCCCCCTTGTAAGTCGATTGTTTTCGAGCATCGCCATCGACCTTTGGTCACCATACACTATACTAGCTCACCCTTTGCTAGTGCGCACAAACTAATGTAAGTTAGTCGTCCCCTTAATTCCAAATGAAAGGTTATTAATATTGACTCAAACGTCATAAGACTAACTTTAGAACCCTTGGCCTTAGGATTCGGAGTCGCCGTACTCCACGTCTCGCCGTAGACACTTAGTACCCTAGCCTTAGGATTGGAGTCGCCGTACTCCACGTAAATGTTCCGCCGCGAATATTTACAATCCTACCCCTCCACAACCACATAGAACTTTAGAGTCGCCACACTCTATGTAATGTTTTGCCATAGACATTACCTCCCCTTGGAACCTTGACCACGTCAAGAAGTACCTTGTAACACCCCAAAATTTGCCCTCTTACTTTTAGCGCTAACTGGTTTATGTTTCTTTTCATTTGCATTAGCATTGCTGCATTTGCATGTTTCTTTGAGCATGGGATCAGGGCATTTTCTTCAGCAGTACAAGATGTTCTCAGCACCGGTTTGATCTTTATCGGCAGTTAAGGCCAAGCATTTAATTCTCAAAGTCTTTTTGAGCATTTATTTTGCTCATTAAGTGATTTGAAGATCAACAGTTCCGGCAGTCAAATTTTGATCAACAATTCAGCACCGAACAGTAGTCTCAGCAATTTAATCGGGGCCCGAAAAATATTTCACGGCATGTTTCAAGTGCACTCAAGTAGTGAGGTCCAAAGACAAGTTTCAGAGGCATATTGTGGTTCAGAACAGGTGGAATCAAGTCCGTCTCCATTTTCCCTCCTTTTGGCGCCAAGCAGAAAATTCAAATTTTCCTCATGGTAACCGGTTACTCACCAGAGGGTAACCGGTTAACCAGTGTAATTTTTGCCCAGAATCCGCATTTTTCAGCACTGCAGAATTTTCAAATCATTTTAGTGGTCATGTGCATTGCTTGTGCCTACGTGGGAAGGATCTAGAACAGCTTCTTTTCATCATTTTCCACCCAAATTTTCCATTTCCACTCATCAATTTCCACCCCCAATTCCACACTTCACTTCCTAACCCATTTTCACCTCATTTTCCACTCACTCCAAACCCAAGCCAAATTCCTAAGCTAGAGGATATTTAAGCTCACTCATTCCAAACCAAGAGGGGACCTAGATCATTTTCACTCTCCAATTTTCAGAATTCTTTCAATTCTCTCAACTTTTCTCTCATTTTCCAAAACCCTCACTCAAAGTTTCATCATCAAAGTTCATCAAATTTCACCTTGAATTTGTTGGTCTTGAAACTACACCACCATCCATTCACCAATTCTTGAAAGAATCTTGGATTTGCTACTGTTTTGGAGTGTGGAATCACTTTTGGAGCAGCTTTTCATTATTTGAGTTGTTCTAGCTTGGATCTTGGTTGTTCTTGCTTGGATCTTGAAGTTCATCATATAGATCTTTGGTTTTCTTGCTTGGATTCACCAATTTTCGTGCTCAACAATCACCAAGGCAAATCTCAGCCTTGTAGGTTGGTTTTCCTTAGATCTATGCTTGATTTTGCTTAATTTCAACTTATGCAATGTAGATCTTTGGTTTGTGATGTGATTTCATCCATTTGCTTGATTTGATTTGTGATCTTGTTGTTTGATTGATGAAAGTGATGTTTGATTGCTGTGATTGGACTTAATTCTCGTGCATTGTTGATTACATGATCATTGGATATGATTGCATAAGTGGTTTGATGCTGAAAAGTGCTTTTGAAACAGATTTTTTTGACTGTTGTCCCAGAGTAACCGGTTACTCACCGTTTGTTAACTGGTTACTCTGTGTATTTTTGCGTAAATAGTCTGATTTTCAACTAAGTAACCGGTTACTTGCCGTTTGTTAACCGGTTACTCTGGGACAGAATGTATATTTTAGTGCATTTTCTTGGTTGTTTGAGATCCGATGCATGCCTAAACTTCATGGACTGATATGTTGATGATTTGTGGATTATTCTTGAGCTGTTGCACCTCACACTATTGCATGAACACATTTCTCCGACACGCGATGCTTGGATTTCATCATTTATGTGTATGTTTGCGTTGTTGAACACTTGATGCTATGAACGTATACGCACTCACTTGTTGATCATGTTTATTGTACATTGCTGCTGGATTGATGATGATTGTGCATACTTACTTGTATCCAATTTCATGATGTGCATATTTGATTCATTTGATCATATGTTATATGTTGCATTCTTCCATGATGCTTGCAAGGTTATTCAACATGGTGTGTGGTTTATTTATGATCATGATCAATTGAACGATGTATGTTGTTTAATGTACGTTTGCTCTGCCTTGATTGAATCGTATTCAAATGTGGTGCATGTTGTCCTGATTTCACATCTGAGTTTTGCATAAAGTGTTGTCATATGTGCTGTCCATGTGTACATGTATGCTGTTTGACCTTTTTACATCTGTTTTCATGCTGAGTTTCATGCTGTTGAATGTTGTTTGGTGTATGTGTATGATTGCATTGCTGTTCTGAAGCAAGTGTGTTGTTGTAGGTGTTGTACCTCTCTTTTTACTCATTTCACTCCCTCGAGTCTCAAGACTTGTTCAAGTCTTGGACTCCTTTCCCCTTAGAGCTACCTAGTCCAACTTAATTTCGATTAAGCTTGGAGTAGGATTAGCATTAGGTTTTAGGTAGTCGTCTTTCCTAAGCCTCACTAACCATAGGGTCTCTTTTGCATGATAGAGTTTCCTCCGGGTCGTCTCTCTTCTCATCTCAAAACTTCTTCAAAACACGTAATAAAAGTTAACGTGTATTGCGCTTGAGCCTTCTATGTGGGAAGTGGGGAATGAGGGGTTTCCCCTCATTCTTCTAGGATACCTAGTGTACGTCCTGTTGGGGACGATGCGCGAAGTATTCGTTCCTATATTTAAGACTTGGGTTCAATGCAAGTTACGAAACAACTTAAAAGACACTTCTGTCTAAAAAACACAAAACCAATTCAAATCTTTTTTATCCTTCGGGATCGTTGGGTTTCAAACTTATTTTCAGAAAAGAGCTCGTCGCTCATGTAAAAAACGTTTACCCATCCGTGGTCGTACCCACGAACTACGTTAGCTCTGAGTCCTCTTTCTCGTCTGATTGAGGATACGTAGGCACAAGACAGCGATGTCTTGGCGAGCACCCTTCACCCATTCCGACCTCGTTAGGTCAAACTACGTTGACTTTGACTTTCCCATTACACTGAGGGAGTACGTAGGCCTAGGGCATCGCATATGTCCTACCGAGTCCGTCTTAGTCACCCCCATCCCCGTTTTCTTTTGTTCAGCCATAGATATTAGGATAGCTCACCCTCCGTTTAGACAACAAGCGTGGATCCCATTGAGTACGATGGATGCGTGGGGTGTTAACACCTTCCCTTCGCATAACCGACTCCCGAGCCCTGACTATGGTTGCGATGACCATGTCCTTCCCCTTTTTTCTTCAGGTTTACGCAGTGTTTCCTTTCCCTCTCTCGGGATAAATACACATTGTTGGCGACTCTGTGTTTTCTGCACCACTCTCACGTTTGTACCTTGGATACAAATCCTCGAGAACGACAGCTGGCGACTCTGCTGGGGAAAAAATGACCTCTTGCTGGTCCATCCCCTTTAGCGAGTCGATCCTAGCGCTTGTTTGTTTGTTTTCGTTGGGTGTTTATTTTTTGTGCTTTATTATGTTGTATAATACTGTTTTACAGCTTTTATTTCATTGCATCATTTCATAATATTCTGTACTGTGCTGGCTGGTTTTCTGTTTGGCGGGTTGGGATGTTCTGAGAGATAAGCCCACTACCCAGGCTTGAGCATACACACATGTTTTAGAGTGGATAGTCGTGACGCTTGCATGGGGGTGGCCATGTATTGTCGTTCATGAGACCCACAACCAGACGAGGTTCTATCAGGAGCTATCTGCTACTGTGCGTTAGTACAGGCCAGTAGGTATTCTCTTGAGGGATTGTAGACTCTGGAGACCATTCCCGAAGACTCAGTTGCGGCACTCCTCCCGAGATGTGACAGTGGCAGACCACGTTCTGTGGCAAACCCATTGCACATTCTTGATCCGAGGACCCAATGCTGGGAACTTGCTATAGGATGTCCTTTTTGAAAAAGAATCAGTGGAGGCACTCCTCGATTGGCGATAGTATTGTATCCTGAGGGATGAATGTACTATTACTTCTTGACCTCAGTGCCTGAAGCTGAGGATCTTTCATTTTTGTGAATCAGTTGAGGCCTCCTTGATTGGTGATGATGCCAAACCAGAAATGGTGAACGTATCATCATGTCTTGACCTGAGAGCCCGGGATACTGAGGATCTTAGTACCCACATGTGAGAGGGGCGGGTTGTTTACAGGTTTGCAGGTAACCGTGACTTTCTACCTACCTGGTATTTTTGGATTCTTTGTCTCTACATTCGTATCGGTGTGGTTAGTCTGTTATTCTGGTTTGTTCTGGGAGTTTGTACGGAGCCTTAAGATTGTCCAGCAAGTTCAACACAGATACTTGATGCCTTAATCCCATGCTTTGCATTGCATTTCATTTTTCGCTGACATTCATATTTTTGCATTTCCAGGTTATATCCGATCCTGTGATTCCAATCAGAGGGCAGTATTAGGGATGGATGTTTCAAGAGGTAAGAAGGATATTATTATCTACAAGTTTCTCAAGCCGACAATAGGTCCCCTCACTATCCTGAAGGGAATGGCGAGTCCTGAGGTATTGAGTGCTTTCGAAGAGAAGTATGGGTGGATTCTATCTTTTGTTCGCAACATCGACGATTATGAGTTTCGAGGTCTTCATACTCTGATGCAGTTCTATGACCCTCCACTAAGATGTTTTTTGTTCCCGGATTATTTGTTCGTACCTACCTTGGAGGAATATTCTAACATGCTAGGGATTGCTATCAAGGAAGTCCCTCCCTTATTTGGTTCAAAGGGAGATCTGGATTGTGGGAAATTGGCCGGTGCTCTTTATTTGAGCAAGTCAGAGTTAGAAGCCAACATCTCTAACAAAGGAAAGATATGTGGTTTCAAGTTGGTGTATTTAACGAAGAAGGCTTAGAAAGCAGCAGAAGATAAAGAATGGGTTTTTTTCAATGCACTGTTAGCTCTTTGTGTTTATGGTATTGTGTTGTTCCCCAATGAGCCTGATTTTGTTGATGAGGATGCTATCAGGATATTCATGATAAGAAATTATGTGCCAAACCTGTTGGGAGATCTCCATTATGCCTTATACAACAGGAATGAGAAGAAGAGAGGAAAAATGGTTCATTGTTGCGCTTCATTGTTTTATAAATGGTTCGCAAGTCGTCTACCTCAATCTGGTGCTTTCGTTAATTCCAAGGATTCTCTAGAGTGGAGTCAGCGCTTGATGGGATTGGTCAGTAAAAACATCGTGTGGATAAATCAAGGATTTCTTGGCAAAGATATTATTCACAGTTGTGGTAAGTACCCTAATGTTCCATTGATAGGGAGAAAGGGAGGAATTAACTATAACCCTTCTTTGGCCGTCAGATAATTTGGCTATGCTCTGGTAGGTCCGCCTATTAAGAGAGATGTAGAAGAATCATTGTATTTCCACTCATCTGAAGGTTTGGAAGAGGCGCTGAGAGCTTCTGAAGCTTGGGGTAGTATACTGAAGAAAGGAAATGTCGTTCTGGGAAAACCTAACAATCAGGTTTTCCTTCCCTATGTGGATTGGATAAAACAGAGAGTTGAGGAGTGCTACTTGCCTTTTGATCGAGCACCTATGTTGTACCCAGAAAGTGTGGAGGAAAGACTTACTGTGCCTATTGAAGAGTTCAACAAGCAACAGAAGTTGGTGCGCGAATTGAGAGCAGAGAATTCTGGTATGAGTAGTCAGTTGCAAGGAGTTTTGCAGGACAACTTAGAGCTGAAGTGGCAAGTTAAAGAGTTGACTGAGCATTTGAAGAAGGCAGAAAATGATTTGGACAGCAGAATTTAGCATTTCAAGAAGATTAGCATGGTAGCAGAGACATCAAGCAAAACCACCAGGACAACTAAGAAGCTTTTGGCTAAGACTGAAACTAAACTGGATGGTTATCAAGAGATGTGGAGTGAGAACCAAGTCGAAAACGAGGAGTTAAACAAAGAGCTGCAAGAGGCAAAAGAAAAGGGAAAGGATTTCTTCATCAAATGGAAAGAATCCCAAAAGGAGATTGAAGAGCTCAAAGTGCAAGCCAGAATCAAGAAGGCGAAACATGAAGGTAGCAACGCTGAAGGGCAGATTACAACGCTGAACCAAGAGATTGAAAAAAGGAACAAGTTAATCAAAGGGCTGATCACACGACCTGCACATCCTGACACTTTGAATCTTCTTGAAGAAGTGGAAGCTAGTCTGTTTGGGGTCGAATTGTAGTTGTTGTGTATCTGTTTTTTTTTTGTTACCATCAGGATTGTTGATGGAATCACCGTTGGTTACAATTGACTTTGCTGAATGAATTCTCGATAATAGAATGTTTGATTCAGCTATTTGTGCCTTGGTGGTTTTTATTTGAAAATGTGGTTTGTTTTCCTTGGTTTAATTCTGCGGTATTACTGAGTTCGGATTTATTTTCCGATGAAGTGTCTGATCCCTAGCCCGGTTTCAAAGATTGGAATCAAAGGATATGCCTTGGAAATGTTTAAATATGTTTGTTTGCATTTGCATCTCATAATCATGATCATTTCCGCATAACAGGTTTATCTCTGGTCTTCTTATGTTCTCCTTTTTTCAGACAGGATTGCCGATCAACCGGTTCATTGGTATTCTACCCGGCTTAATCAGAGAAGAGTGATTGACAAGATTCAAGCTGATATGGCTGCTATGCAGGCACGCATCGACCAGATCATGGAAATGATGCAAGGGGTTGTGCAGAGCCAACAGGACTTCAGAACTCTAGTTCAACCTTTGGTGGCGCAGGTTGATGAGAATGGTGTTTTATACGGTGGTTTTCTTAACCGTAATATCCCTCCGGGCGGAGGTGGTGCTGGTAACAGTGTTCATATTCCTGGTGCTACAGGACAGGGTGTGATTCCTTCAGTGGTCAGAGGAGGAAGTACTATTCAGGAAATCCATGGCCATCATTTTGATGACCAGCAGGATGATGTTTTCTCGGTCAGAAGCTTAGAGGCTGGTCTTCCTGTGGTCAGTGATGAAAGGATCCGGTTAATTGAGGAGCAACTAAAAAGGGTTGTGGATCAGAATGGTCTGGGGATGGATTTGGACGATCTAGGGTTGGTTCCCGATGTTGTCATTCCACGCAAGTTTCAGATTCCTACACTGGAGAAGTATAATGGTACTACCAGCCCAAGAACTCATGTGAGGGCGTACACAAGGAAGATGGCTGCTCATGCCAAGGACGAGAAGCTGATGATGCACTTTTTCCAGGATAGCCTGTCTGGGGCATCTTTGGAATGGTATATGCAGCTAGAAAGGAAAGATGTTCGTACTTGGAGAGAGTTAGCTGGAGCTTTTATCAAGCATTACCAATACAACACAGACATGGCTCCCAACAGAACTCAGCTGCAGAGCATGTCCCAAAAGAAATATGAAAGTTTCAAGGAATACGCGCAGAGGTGGCACGAATTGGCGGCAAGAGTACAACCACCAATGTTGGAAAAAGAAATGTTGGACATGTTTATGGACACGCTGCCGAAGCACTATTATGAGAAGTTGTTGCCTTGTTCGCTAGGCAAGTTTGCAGATCTGTTCATGGTTGGAGAAAAGTTAGAAATTGGAATCAGGGCTGGAAAAGTTTCTAGTAATGATGGATCATCCTCTGGGCAGGGGAAGAAGCCGTTTGCTAGCTATAAGAAGAAAGAAGAGGCCAATGTTGTATCATCCTACAGAGGAAAGGGGAAACAGCGCCAAAACTGTAACCAACAAGTAGCATCGGTAACAATCCCTGCAGTGTTACCACAGCAGCAAAGGAACAATTCTAATCAGTATCAGAACAGGCAGCCTGGCCAGTATCAGAATCGACAAAGGAATGCAGAGAGGCATTTTGAGCAGCCGCCCATGTCATATGCTCAGTTGTTACAACACTTCTTACAATTGCATTTAGTTGAGCTTCGTACCCTGGCTTCACCAACAGGGGAACTTCCACGAGGCTATGATGCTAACACACATTGCAATTTTCATTCTGGTGCTCCTGGGCACAATGTGTAAAAGTGTAGAGCATTCCATCATAAGATGCAGGATCTTGTGGATTCCAAGGCTATTAATTTTTTGAACGATGGGCCCAATGTTATCCAAAACCCAATGCCTAATCATAATGGGTCGAGGGTCAATGCAGTGATAGAGGAATGTGAAGCCTTAAATCTGATCATGGACGTAGGAGAATTGAAGACTCTGTTGGCTGTGGTGAAGAACAGGTTACTAAAGGGTGGCGTATATCCTGGTTATGACGAGAACTGTAACAGTCGGGCCGGGACTCCCCCACAAACACCACAGACACTATTACTCACAAGCCAAATCACTAGCCCCCTTCACTACTAGTGTTTTTGTCTCCCGTGGGAATCGAACCGCGTACCTGGGGATAAGTACCAAGTTCATTGCATTCCCACTAATTGTAACACCCTTTTACCCAAAGAATGTTCACGATAATGATACTTAAGTAAATCAGAGTAAAATCACCAAAAAGGGTGCCACATGCTTCATAAAAACATCATAATAAACTTCCTGCTCTGTAACATGGGTTTTCAAACATTTATAATAATAATTTCTTCGATAACATCAATAAATAAAATTCAAACTTCGCAGTGGAATCATAGTCTCAAAATAACTTCATTTATTTAATCAAACATAAAGACCTTTTATTCACTGTCAAAAGTCGTCGTTAAATAAATTCAACATGTAGAAAACTCATAAAATATGTTTTATAAAACAACACAACTTCAACTCAAGCGTTCCCCACCCGATGTTACATATCAGAGCAAGACACCTCTATTATTAACGGAAATAGAGTAAAATAACTCCAAAACTAATCTTGATCACCTGCAAGTTACCCATCATAGAGGCAACATTTCCAAGCAGGCAGGGTGAGTATTTACAATTCATTATAAAAGATATAAAGAAAAGAATACTAATAGGGCAGCAACAACAACATCATGATATCCTCAATAAAACACACATATTAATCAACAATCAACCCATACACATGCAATGCCACTTAGAATGAAATACAACTTCATCGGAAACATGCATGTGGTACCAATTCAATCATGTGATGGACACTAGGCCATCAACCCTCTACAAGGGAGCACAACATAATCATCACGTGATGGACACTGGCCATCAACCCTCCACAAGGGAGTACAACATAATCACTCCAATCTGCACAATAGGATTGAAGCCAACAACAATGGAGCTAAGTCCCAACATAGTATGCCATGAATGCCATGATGCAACAACATCTACATAATCAACAAACTCCTCAAATTGCATCCGCATTCATGTAATCATTAATCATAATCATCATAAAGCATATATAGATCAAATATGCACATCATCGACTCCTTCATCATCACAACATCATAACCATCATAATATAACATCACAACTTTATTTTCAACATCAAAACATCATAATGCATCTCTCACCATAATAATTCCAACATAATTCTCTTACCCCGTGTATATATTTAACACGCACATCATTAAACAATCATCATAGATCACATAAACACATAACAACAACTTCACAACAACTTCATAGCATCACTAAGATAGTCATTCAAGTAGAACATCATAGCATATCATCATACAAGACATTTGCTTACATTTCACAAAAACGGCATAACTCGACACATTCAAAAGACATGTCCATGCGTCGAATAGCTGGAATTCTGGTACTAAAAATATTTCTAAGATAAATTAAGTTAACTCAGCTTTCCAATGATCTGAACCACGCATCAATCGGATACTCACAGCTCAAGTTATGAATTTTTAAAGTTTTTCAACAAACACAGACACTAACATCTTACACTGACACCATAAAGCCTCATTAGAACCTAGTTAATTTTAATTCCAGGACTTGAAACCATTTTTACAAGAAAGTACACTGTATTAGCTTTCCACAGGTTTGAACGGCGAGTCAAACGGACACCCGAGGCTCAAGATACAAATTTTTGAAGTTCTTAAACAAATCTATCCCACGGTAATCGGTTACTGCATTAGGGTAACTGGTTACTCTGTTACAGAATCACTTTTCTGCTGTATTTTTGTGCGAAAAATCACTTATTTAAGCCATCCCAACATCCCCAGACATCATTTATCATAGAACTCAGATTTCTACATCAGTATACAACAATACACATTCATTAGAAACTCTTATAACACTAAAAACCACAATTCAACCAAGCAATTTGCACAATTCGAGCATTTTTATTATCACCGACACGTAACTCCAACTTTTCACCGGAAACACCAAACAATCAACAAACACATGGATAAAAACCCAACAATTTATCTACCCTCATACGTACATCATTCTAAATCAAAACATACATCCTAAATTCATCACTTTCTATCTATTTCATCAAGAATTCATCATAAACCCAAAACCCCATAATACCCCAACTTATCTATATTCAGATTTTTACATCAATCATAATGAAAGTTATACTCCCCATACCTTGTAATTGATTTTTTATGAATTCTTTCTCTTGAGTTCTGCAGCAATCCCTCCAGAGCCCTAGCTTTCTCCCTCTTTTTCCTCAGAGCACTTCTCACAAAAGTTAAGATCAATCAGAATAACTTCTCACTTTTATTTTCTTATTAAGTCCAAATACCCCTAATAATGGTTTCCCAATTATATCCTCACTTATCCTTTACAAAAGACCACCTTGCCCTTATTATTACTCATCTTATTTAAAATAATAATAATCTAAATAATGTAGCTCAATTGGTAGTGGGAATGCATTGAACGTGGTACTTATCCCCAGGTACGCGGTTCGATTCCCACAGGAGGCAAAAACTCTACTAGTGAGGGGGTAGAGAAGATCGTGAGGTGGCAGTGTCGGGATCGCCTTGGGAGGGGCCCGGGCTGTTACAAAAAAATGCGCTTTTTTTGTAACAGCCGGGCCGGGACTCCCCCACAGACACCATAGACATTATTACTCACAAGCCAAATCACTAGCCCCCTTCACTACTAGTGTTTTTCCCTCCCGTGGGAATCGAACCGCGTACTTGGGGATAAGTACCACGTTCAATGCATTCCCACTACCAATTGAGCTACTAGCTCAATTGGTAGTGGGAATGCATTAAACGTGGTACTTATCCCCAGGTACGCGGTTCGATTCCCACGGGAGGCAAAAACACTAGTAGTGAAGGGGGCTAGTGATTTGGCTTGTGAGTAATAGTGTCTGTGGTGTCTGTGGGGGAGTCCCGGCCCGACTGTTACACCATGACTACTCTCTTTCATGACATGATACACAAGGAAATCGAGGCATATGTCGATGATATGATCGCCAAATCCAAAACAGAGGAGGAGCATGTGACCCACCTGTCAAAACTATTCGAGCGGCTGAGAAAGTACAAACTCCGCTTGAATCCCAACAAGTGCACCTTCGATGTCCGTTCAGGGAAACTCTTAGGGTTCATCGTCAGCCAGAAAGGAATTGAGGTTGATCCTGACAAGGTCAAGGCCATTCAAGAAATGCCTTCTCCAAAGACTGAAAAACAAGTCAGGGGATTCCTGGGACGTTTGAACTACATCTCCAGATTCATATTCCTCATGACCGCGACATGTGCGCCGATTTTCAAATTACTTAAATAGAACCAGGACTGCGTTTGGACAAAAGACTGTCAAACCACCTTCGACAGTATCAAGGAATACCTGTTGAATCCGCCGATTCTATCACCTCTAGTGGAAGGAAGACCACTGATCATCTACCTCACAGTCCTAGAGGACTCGATAGGATGTGTACTTTGCCAGCAAGACGAAACCAAAAGAAAAGAGTCTTCCATCTACTATTTAAGCAAGAAATTCACCGACTGTGGGACTCGGTACACTATGGTTGAGAAAACTTGCTGTGCTCTGGCTTAGGCAGCCAAACGTCTTCACCAGTATATGATTCGTCACACTACTTGGTTAGTCTCCGAAATGGATCCGATCAAGTATGTCTTTAGAAAGCCTGCTCTCACGGGAAGGATTGCCCGTTGGCAGATGTTGTTATCAGAATACGACATTGAGTACCATGCTCAAAAAGCCGTTAAAGGAAGTATTTTAGCCGATCATTTGGCTCATCAACCGATTGACGATCAAGAATCAACCGGGTTTAACTTCCCAGATGAAGATGTCATGTATCTAAAAATGAAATATTGCGATGAACCGCTACCCAGTGAAGGGCCAGAACCAGGTTCCCAGTGGAGACTAATTTTTGACGAAGCTGTCAATCATTATGGAAATGGAATTAGGGCAATTATCATAACACCTCAGGGTACTCACATTCCTTTCACTACCAGACTAACATCCAAGTGTACAAACAACGAGGCCGAATACGAAGCTTGTATCATGGGTCTCGAAGAAGCGATCGATTTGAGAATCAAAAACTTGGATGTTTATGGCGACTCAGTCCTGGTTATCAATCAGATCAAAGGAGATTAGAACACATACCAATTAGGACTGATTCCTTACAAGGATTATGCAAGAAGGTTATTACCTTTCTTCGACAGAATCGAGTTTCATCATATCCCTTGTGAAGAGAATCACATGGCTGATGCCTTGGCCACTCTCTCTTCCATGATTAGTGTAGGTCAATGGAACGACTTACCTAAGATTGACATAATGCGCCTTGAGAGGCCCGCTTACATCTTCACGATTAAAGCAGTCATAGACGACAAACCTTGGTATCACGATATCAAATGCTTCCTTCAGAAATAAGAGTACCCACCTGGGGAACTAAGGAAGGACAGAAAGACCCTCAGAAGGCTGGCTGGTAGTTTCTTTCTGAGTGGTGATACTCTCTATAAGAGAAATTTTGACATGGTCTTGCTTCGATGTGTAGACAGACCAGAAGCAGACACGCTGATAAAAGAAATTCACGAAGGATCCTTTGGCACTCATGCCAACGGACACACAATGGCGAGAAAAATTCTGAGAGCAGGGTACTACTGGTTGACCATGGAATCCGACTGCTAAAAGTACATGAGGAAGTGTCACAAGTGTCAGATATACTCGGACAAAATTCATGTACCGCCAACGTATCTCAAAGTTCTTTCTTCCCCATGGCCTTTTTCCATATGGGGAATCGGCATGATTGGCATGATTGAACCCAAGGATTCAAATGGACATCGGTTCATTCTGGTAGCCATCGATTACTTCACCAAGTGGGTCAAAGTAGCATCATACGCCAATGTAACCCGATAAGTGGTGGCCCGATTTATCAAAAACAATCTCATCTGCCGTTATGGTGTTCCGAGCCAGATCATTATCGATAATGGATCTAACTTGAACAATAAGATGATGAAAGAGTTATGCACAGATTTCAAGATCGAACACCATAACTCATCTCCCTACCAACCCAAGATAAACGGAGCGGTAGAAGCGGCTAACAAGAACATCAAGAAGATCGTTCAAAAGATGGTTGTAACCTACAAAGACTGGCACGAGATGCTACCCTTTGCTCTCCACGGTTATCGAACATCTGTCCGGACTTCAACAGGGGCAACCACTTTCTCTCTAGTATATGGCATGGAAGCAGTGCTTCCCATAGAAGTAGAGATCTCATCAATCCGAGTATTGATGGAAGCTAAGCTAACAGAAGCTGAATGGTGTCAAAGTCGACACGACGAACTGAATCTGATAGAAGAAAAGAGAATCACGACACTATGCCACGGTCAGTTGTATCAACAGAGAATAAAGAAGGCATTTGACAAAAAGGTTTGACCTCGCGTCTTCAGGAAAGAAGACCTTGTGCTCAAAAAGATACAATCATTTCTCACTGATTCTTAGGGCAAGTGGACTCCGAATTATGACGGCCCCTATGTGGTCAAGAAAGCCTTCTCAGGCGGCGCCTTGAGACCCAAAACCATGGATGGAGAAGAATTTGCCTACCCCACAAATGTTGACGTAGTCAAGAAATACTTCGCCTAAAAAAAGAAGAAGAAAAAACGTCTCGGTGGATTGAAAACCCGAAAGGACATTCCAGGCAAAAATTAGAGACATAATCAAAAATCATCCCGGTGGATTGGAAATCTCAAAGTACAATCCAAGAAAAAGTTAGGGATAATGGCAAGTAACTACGTCCAACAGGGGCAAATCTCCCCAGGAGTTACACCATCCATCAAAAAACTCGAGTCAAGGTCATCTTCGACAGAAGCTCAGGATGTCCAGAGTTCAAAGTTGGTAGAAGGATAGTGGTCGTTATGTTTCAATGCAGCCTTTTTCCCTTAAATTACCATTTTCTAACTTTGTAAATACTCTATGGAATCATGCGTTTGGCTGATTTCCATCCTATCAATAAAATTTGAGCCCTTGTACTTTTGTTTGCAATTCTTATTTGTTTTAGCTTTATAGAACGACGTTTTTAACATGATTAACGATTCTTGAAATAAAACAAAAATGAATTTACTTGTCAAATTTTTTCTGCTTTTTAATAAAGATGGCAATTTTTTTTTACTGTTGAACATCGAAAGAACATCGATCGCTTCTCCAGAAGTAAGCGAGCTTCAAAGTGCAGAATCAAAGTACTCCTTCTAAACCAGTGCGCCTGAATGAAGGATGAGTTGTATCAGATACGACTGTCCCGTCTGACACCCTCGGGCGAGTTCTTATCTCCTAAGCCCGACCAACATAGCTCCCAACAGGGACTATCTCTCCTAAGCAAGGCAGAATTGCTACTTTTGGACCAGTGATACCTCTTCGTCCCCCGCGGTGGCCGAGTATCTAGTTGTGTTCATCTACTAGCCTGTATGTCGCGTCAGTTTTGTCAGTATAAACATACATACATCATGCATTGTTGATTTACATTCATATTCATATTGCATCACTATCACTCTAGTCGGTCTTGTCCCCTAGTGATAAAAGTTCTCTCAATTGAGTTGTCAGTTCTTTCCTCGTCAGGAAGTGAACCATCTAAACAATCTCGCCTCCAGTATATTTCTGGGATAAAGTTGGTCCTCGGCCACTTTGATAACTTGAACCTCTGAAAGACCTGAGAACCCTCGACAAAAGTCACTCTTCGCCATTGAAGATGATATTTTCGCTTTCCCGGATTAAGGAAAATCCCTAGAGAAAGCCTCTTAATCAGAGATTCAACAATGCAGCAGTTTTTCTCCGAAAAAACCGCTGATGAAAAGGTCATCAACACCTCAAGATTGGATCACATCATATGGCATTTCTCCGAGAAGATCCCGAGAAAAGTATGATGTAACACCCCAAGCAGAAGACAGTCTCTCAAGAGACTCGTTTTCCCCGATAGAATTGACAAATGGCGTCTGCAATAGGGAAGTTTGTACACCTCTACAATTCAGATGACTGGGTTCCCCAGCAAGTTTGACATCAAAATTTTTTCTATCAAATGGCATCTCCCCAGGAAAATTCAGCGAGAAGTTTGAGGAAAATCTCTACACACAGCGTCCCTTGTCAAGAAAGTTTATTGACAAAAGAAACTGAGACCAGTTCCTTGGTAGGAAACCAGGATCGAGGGGAAGTTTATTTCAGAAACTTATACCAGTTCCTTGGTAGGAAACCAGGATCGAGGGGAAGTTTATTAAAGAAACTTAGACCAGTTCCTTGGTAGGAAACCAGGATCGAGGGGAAGTTTATTAAAGAAACTTAGACCAGTTTCTTGGTAGGAAACCACGAGCGAGGGGAAGCTTATTTCAGAAATTGAGACCAGTTCCTTGGTAAAAAACCAGGATCGAGGGGAAGTTTACTTCAGAAACTAAGACCAGTTCCTTGGTAGGAAACCAGGATCGAGGGGAAGTTTACATCAGAAACTTAGACCAGTTCCTTGGTAGGAAACCAGGATCGAGGGGAAGTTTATTTCAAAAGAAAACTAAGACCAGTTCCTTGGATGAAGACCAGGATCGAGGGGAAGTTTTTACCTTTTCTAAGCATCACTGCTTAGCAATAGAAGAAGGATGCGTGAACTACCATTCATAAACACCATCAAAATTTCGGGTATTCCGATATTTAATCCTCTTGTACCTAGAATGCCCGAATACCTTCGCCATTCACACCTTCGGGTCCAAGAAGATTAAATAGGGGCATCTGTCATACCCCAAATTTTGACCACTAAGATTTCCCATCATTGGGCAAATCATCATCACAATATGGGTAAACCATCACGCCTCATTAGTCTCCCCAAAGATGGGTGAGCATTCACTACAAACAATAATTAGGGTTTCAAGCCCTCTCTGAGTTTTAGACAAAGGATCAATCAAGGAATGACATAATCTTTAACCTGTCTAATCTCTCAAACATCTACAATGGATCAAGAGGACTCCCACAGCAAGAATCAAGCACAAGGTTGCAGCATTCTAAGTGGATCAAGCCTCAAGATCGCCAGTGTCACCAAATTAGCGTTTGGTCGACCAAGGCCTCCAGACTGAAATTTTCCTCTGGGCATGAGCCAATGCTTCAAAGCATAACCTAAGATGCTCTATGGAACATCATGGACCCAATCATCAAGTCAATTTAACCTCAGGGGACGCATTCATAAAAAATCAGGAATTAGGGTTTCTTGACCTAATTCACCCCTAAGTTGACTTTTGGGACAAATCATGAGCCAAGACCTCAAGAGATGATTTGAGGGTCTCTAATAAACCACATTTGTCCATTTGCAACAATGGATTGGTCTAAGAAGCTTGAGCAACAAGTTTTAATCTCATCAGAACCACAATTAGGGTTTCGCGGGAAAAGTCAACTGTGCATTTGACTTTTGACCCAGGCATGCTCCCAAACCTTGGGACATGATTCAATACACCCTATAACACCTATGAAATCAATCCATTAAGTTTTATTTAGGTCAAAGACTTGATTTCATAGAGGATCGCGCAGTTTGGAGTTCATCTGATAAAAAGTCAACTGTGCACAAAAGTCAACTTTGACTTTTTGACATTTTTCACAATTATGGTTCTTTGACCCTAAAATGATGTTAATGTGTGGTTGTAATCATCATTCATCAAGGAAAATCAAGAAAAGTAGGATAACTTGTAAAAGAGGTAACCATAAAAACTTAGAAAATTTTCTAAGTTATGGAACAAAGTGGCTAGGGTACCAACTTTGGAGGATCATAACTCCTAAACCACAAGGCCATATTTCCCCATTCAAAGCTGGATTTGTAGCTCTCATGGCACTCTACAAAAGCTTCAAACACAACTATTGTGGTGAGAATCAGATAACAAGCTTTTAATTAACTTGCATCGTATTTCTTTGAATTCACCACCGACTTTGATTTATCCAAGGGAAAGGTTCAAGATCGAAAAAAAACCTGAAGGGGGGAGATCTATGGTTCGGGGGTTGGTTATACTAAGGGAAGATATTAGCACCCTTAATATCTGTAGTATCCTACAGGAACCTCTTGCTTAGTTTGTGTTATGTTATGTTTGCTTGCTAAAAATCTAAGCTAAGGTAAAGACCTAATGGTATGTACACTAAGTTTGCTCACCAAGACGTCGCATCTTGTGCCTACGTATCATGACGGGAGTGGAATCAGAGTAACCGTAGTTCGCCTAACAAAAGGATGAATGAGGAACCATTGACTATGGCCAAAGTTCCAAGGGGAAATGAGTATGAGCTCATTTTAGAGTTCACGATAACTCTCTAAATCTAAGTTATAGGGGGAAAGTGAGTTCTCATGATGGTGAGAATCACATAGAGTTCAAAACTCTAACCTATTGCTAAGTTATGATTCCATGGCTCTCATGAGGCCAAGAAAAGGAATAAGCTCTTATGAGGCTAAGGTAGGGTTGTTGTTTAGTGACTCATGAGTCAATTTAGGAGGACTTTCCTTTGGAATAGGAGAAGATAACAGTTTTTACATATTATGAAAATAGAGGGTTTACATGACTTATATGAAAATATAACAAGACATAAACAAGATATTAGGGTGGCATAAAGTCACAACATCATGCAAGGTTGAAATTAAATACATTAGACACTGCTTAAACAAAAAAAATAAAGATAACATAATAAGATGAATAAAATAGTGCAATAAAACCCTAAAAGATACTTCCAATTCAACATGAATAAAGGCCATCAAGATTAAATATTTTCATCAATTTCTTTTTATATTCAACAAGTGAATTCAATTAGAAACGATTGGCAAAAAGAATGGAAGAAAAAGGATAGAAAATAATTAAGTTATGAAGGTTTGAAATGTGGTGCATAAACAAAAAGAAACAAGACAACATGTGGTAAAAATAAATGGAAAGGCCTCCCCTAGGTATTGAACCCAGGACCATGCGTATTCAGCCTAAAACCAAGGCCAACCGAACCATGCGCGTGTTCTGAACATATAATGGTAGTAGTGACATATATGTAAAGCGAGGCGAATTTTGAAAATAAAAATAAAAGGACTGGTGCGAGGGGGATTCGAACCCCAGTCCTAAGGGGAAAAGGCGAGTGTGCATGTGTGTGCTTGCCACTGGGGTGGCTGTTTCATCTGTTATAAAACATGACTTAATAAACATATAAGCCTTCATGCACGCATAGACCAAAGGAAACCAAGAAACCAAACTCAAACAACATTCAGTTCTAATGGAACACGCCATGCCATTCATCACTCAAACAATTATCAATACGAAAGGACATAGACATAAGGTTAAAACCTCAACATTATGAGTTGCCAAACAGGTGAATAACCAAGCAATGTTAACTACACAAACCGAGTATCCATGCAAGCTCTCACTTTGGTAAATGCAAACACACATCAAAGTATTGAACATAGGGTGTGACAGATTCAAATACAAGTTATCAAACATGTATTGCATAAAGGTTCAATCAAACACATTCATTGAAATTCATGGAAAAAAACATGACTTGGACGCCTCTAAACAAACATTCATATGGTTGATTAATCCATGTGCAAGAAAACCAAAAGAAACAAGAGGGCCGCATCATTCACTTGAGGTATCAAATGAAAATAGCATGATGATATATTAGACATGATGAAATCAGTTTTAATGACATGCTTTAATGTTTAACAGCAGCTCAATCATGTTAATATGAGTGTTAATAGGATGATGGCAACAAAGTAAAACATCAACAAGAACAAGCAGTCAATGCAGATAAACAAATGAGTCATTTAGAGTAGTTCTGGTTCATAGAGTAATAAACTCAAAGGATCAAATGCACCTACTAATGCTAGTATACTAGTCAAATAACAAGATTCATATGTCATGATACATTGTGGCTATTAAACAAGGCAAGCAGGCAAACTTTAGAATAGATAGCATACAAGGCATGGGAATAATTCATATATCAAAGCCAGATTATAGATACACCAATTAAACACAATGTCAAGGAAAGTTTGCATTTAATAACATGATGGTGGAAGACATAGGTTCATGGCATTTTGGATACACAAAGTTATCATGAAGCATAAACATAATTTGTACACATCAAATAACAGTTGAGCAAGAATACCACATATAATCAACATCCTGATAGTCAAAGGCCATACATGTATTCAGGACAAAACAAGACACAAGACATGACAGCATAGCAATAAGTTTACTCAAGTAATGTCATTCAAAACAGGCAGTGGCATATGGCATGGTGAAAGCAAATACTGGTTGTGCTAACATATAATGGATACAAAAATAAACTTAAAGGCATGGATCAAAACCAGTTCTGATTCGAGGCAAAGGGCAATCCAATGGTCATGAAGTATAGACATATCAAATGTTCAAGTATTATCAGTAACATTCAAAACAAACATTTAGACAGTTAGGTATAGCAAAGACTCAGGGCAATGCAGAGTAAAACTTAAGAAAGAAAGTGCATATGGTTCTATGGTAATAAGCATGGGGTACCAAGACAAATGCCTTAAGAGGTTTAGCAATCGAAATCAACCAAGGTTACATGGCAGAAAAGCACATATCATGTTTGAACATTTAAAGCTTGCACATAAATTGGAGATACCAAACTGACAGCATGTGGCACATGGACAAAACCAGTTTTAAGCATGGCAAGGCATATCTAACATGGATTCTAGGTTTACAAACTAGTCACAAGTCACAGAGACCGCAAAGCAAATAGGGCATATTATGTACCAAAGATTGGTGGAACAATGATAAACATGCTTGGTAAAAGATTTCTGAACCTATATCATAGCAGCAAGTAAACATTCAGAGTGCATTTAGTTATTTAATTCTAACAAGCCATCAGTTTTAGATGAATCAATTTCAAGCATACCAATAAATAACCAAGTCATGAGATAATGCACAAATCCAAAAAATGATGAAGTGTTTACAAGCACATGGTTAGAACAAAACTTAACTTAAAAGCTAGCAACAGGTCTCAAGTTAAACAAGTCAAACACCAAGTATTATAGCAATTCAAACACCAAACATCAAGCACATAAATCAACAAAGATCAAGCCATGGCAGAGTGGTGCATATCAAGATGTAGATAAACACATGAATACCAAAAGTATCAACACCTAAACACAACAAGCATCAACAATAACAAAGTTTTGGATACAAAACATGGCCATGAGCTTAAGTGTACAAAATGATCATAAATTGATGATGACAGAAAGAGGACACCAGTGGCATTTAATGAAAGCAACTTAGCAACATTTAATCAAACATTACATATAGTAACAAACAGTGATGGATAGGTTCATCAACCATAAAACACATGAGCATCTCAGAATAAGTATTGAACTAAAATTCAAAGATCTCAACTCTTAATAACATCCAAGCATCAAGACATACATAGGTAAGTTAGCATTTCTATCCATTTTGACAGTATAACACCAATATGAAACCTTATAAACTTACAGCCAGTTAATGAACAAAACCAATGCATTATCATTATGATGATGTCTCAGGCATAATAACTTAGAACAAAAAGCAGCATACATGTCTATCTCAATATATCAGCAAAGCAACCAAAACTATCCTATTTCATGATATCGAGCCATGGACAGAAAGTGCATATTCAAATACATATTGGCATATTATAGATGAGTGAAAAGCAACATAAAGCATATTACAAATAGTTATGATGAGATATGATATGATGATATCAGTTGAGCATGGATATTAAAACATGGAAATGGAAAATGTAGTTACCAAGTGGAGTAATGTCCACTACACCTTCAAGTTTGCTGAATTCTCTCCTTTCTGAACTGGCGAGACTCCAAAGCAACCCTTCTCCTTTTTCTTACTCGTGGAATTCAAAAACTCAGAGACTTTTTTGAGTATTTTGAGAGAATTGTTGGTATTCATCAAGTGCTGGGATGACCTCCTTTTATAGGCTGGGCAGATTGGCTTTGGTTTTTTGAGACCAATGGACAAACACATGTATGCTGAGTAAATAATTAGGGTTTGCAACGGCCTCTTTTCAAATTCAAATCCGGTCAATCCTTGGAGATAAAAACGCTTCCTCTACTGCACAAGGACCTCAGAGATGCAGGGCATGTTTCATAATTTTGTGTATTGCTTAAAAACCTCGTTCTTTGTTGTCATAAGGGTGAGTATCAAATGAGGAAATGGTTGGGATTTCACGAAAATTTCTACAGGCGAGGGCAGTCCTTATGCTGAACCAAGTAAATCTTCAGAGTAACTTTTAATGAACCCGGGCATGAAAGCTCAAAAGGGAAATGGTGGGAGATTTCAAAAGATGAATTAACGTGCCAAGGATTATGAGCTGTAGTAATTTGTTTGCGTTGAACTGGATACGATTTATCTTGGAATGAATTTTCTTCTTTTCTCTATTGAAACACGAAGCCATGAAGGAAGAGAGGAGAACGTTTTGGTCACTTTGCTCCATGCCAAGCCACGCGCCAGCCTCTCATCGGCTGAGGGAATGGAGTTGAAAAGTCAAAGCTATAGTGCACGAATCCTATTGGTCACCAGCAAGTGATTCTTCTTGCCTCCAATTGTATTTTTGTAACATTGATTTTGTAACATTGATGGGTTTATGAGATGGGCTTAAGAATAAATGTTTTTAAGACTTGGTTTTCTCTTCTTTTTTGGTTAGCAAAATAAAAAGAAAATGTTTTGAAAAAAAAATGACTTAGAAAAGAAAATAAATAAAAGAAGAAGTGAATTTTGAGTAGGTGAAATGGTTATGGTTTAGGAAACTTGATATTGACGAATAGAAATGAAATTGGATAAAAATTTGGTTAATGGATGACTATTGAAATTGGTTTGGAATTAAGAATAACAATTGAAGAGGGAACATGAGGATGAATAAAGTGGATAAAAATTGTTATGGAGAAGGTTATGGAGATATCTCTTTGAACATGAGAAACTTGCTTGATTCAGTGTTCCATCCAAAATCTTGACTGATCAACCCTTGAATCCTCTTGAAATAAAACCTAATTCACAAAACAAACACAAACGAAACTTGGTAAATGGGTTAGTTATGCAATATGATTGACCTAAGATGACATGCAAAAAGATCAATGGATCTAAGGGTAATATTTGGGGTACAACAATTACCCCTATTTAAATATCTTCACCGGATGACATGAGAGATGAAAAATCCTCATGAAATCCTGGTGAAAGATATTTAAATACAGATAACCGAAAATTTTGCCCTTAGATGCAAAGATATGCAATGCTACTAATATGATGATATGATGCCATGATAGTGCAAAGATGCAGACAAAACGAGACACCAAAAGACAAAAAGAAAGAAAACAAACACATGTGAGCCCAAAGGGGAAGGATGAAGGTTAGTATCCATGAGGAAACTCATTGAGGATACAGGCTAACCAACAAAAAAAGACTCACTGGGGAGACTCCAAGGAAACACTAGGGATGAAAAAAAAGAAACCGAGGGAAAACCCATAGGTCCTTACTGGAGATAGAAGCCAGAAAGGTATTCTCCACTAGGGAAAGATCCAGGGAGATGGGCGATAGGTTCATAAGTGACCTGACGACATTGGGGAAAATAAGACGCATTCTTACTGGGCATGAAACCAGAAAGAATACATGATCCCCACTGGGGATCAGTTTGAAATAAAAGGATAGACACTCGCTAAAAGATTTTCTGGTATTTTCTTATACTGAAGAGTTTAAACGGGATCTTCAAGAAAAGCCAGAAAAGACAGAGACAAGCTCTGTGTACCAGATGATGAGAAGACAACTGGAGTTTAAAGGGGAACCAGGTTAATGATTCATGAACGAGTTGGATTTTGAATACTAGCATGAGCTGGATTTTGTTTTGGTTTAGGTTCATACTTGACCTGGTTTCAAACAACGGGTTCACGATAACCTGAATTTTAGGTTCACATCTGACCTGGTTTCAAACAACGGGTTCACGATAACCTGAAGTTTAGGTTCACATCTGACCTGGTTTCAAACAACGGGTTCACGATAACCTGAAGTTTAGGTTCACATCTGACCTGGTTTCAAACAACGGGTTCACGATAACCTGAATTTTAGGTTCACATCTGACCTGGTTTCAAACAACGGGTTCACGATAACCTGAAGTTTAGGTTCACATCTGACCTGGTTTCAAACAATGGGTTCACGATAACCTAAAGTTTAGGTTCACATCTAACCTGGTTTCAAACAACGGGTTCACGATAACCTGAAGTTTAGGTTCACATCTGACCTGAAATAAACAATGCCAGCAGTTACTGGACTTTAGGTATCCAAATAAGGTGATTAAGTATCAGATAGATCGGTACCGGGTTTGCAAGTTAGACTTCATGGGGAATACTGCGCAAAGAGTCAAAATTTGGCGCTCAAAGGTGAAGATCGGACGCAAGCAAAACAAAGACAAAGATCCAAAGACCAGCAAAAAGGGAAAAAGAGAGAGAGATAAGGACTAAACAAACGAAACACCCAAATGCAAAGATGCTCAATG
Source organism: Lathyrus tuberosus (assembly GCA_022829125.1). Classification (NCBI taxonomy): domain Eukaryota; kingdom Viridiplantae; phylum Streptophyta; class Magnoliopsida; order Fabales; family Fabaceae; genus Lathyrus; species Lathyrus tuberosus. Next base: position 12,367,983 of record JALAZF010000102.1, read on the forward strand.
CTATGGTATGATGCAAATGCTTAATGATATGCAAGAAACAACAGACGACAGATTACAGATTAGAAACAGTGAAAGGAAAGACTCCGCGTCCACAACAAAGAATCACACTGAAATCTGAAAAGTAGACAGTCTTGAAGCCAATGTGAGAACATCCTTATTTCGCTGGGGAGTCATATTTCAACAAACATCTGTGGAGATAATGGTGAGAAATCCTTTGTATTAGTGGTCAACCATTATTTGGAAATGTGTAATTCAGGGAAGTATTGTCAATCCTCTTTTAGTAACAAAGAAAGGCGAATTCAACGTTTTCAAAACATTTTCCGCTTTTAAAACTGTTATTAATGAATAAGTGAAGTTTTGCATAATAAGGAAAATATCAGAGTAATGATAAATGTCAAACAAAGAAAGGCTCAAAAATATGATTTCATTAGAATGGTAACTTGCCAATAGTGAAGTTCCATGGATCATTACAATTGAAAAATGGCAATTTGGGAAAGGATTACATCATATTCAATGACCACTACCATCCCTAATGACTAAAAATCCTAGAATTCTTTGCTGCTGATGAGGACAAATGGGCCTAGATTTTCTTAATGCAGTTTTGGATGTAGGTGACAACCCCTTCTGATACAACGAGACGCCTTTGTCCCTAACTTTCGCCTAGGCCGCCCTTTCAAGTTTTCGACTTAGCATGTTTTTCAGGCGTAATATTTTCGTACTGAGTCAGCATTTACAGGGTGTGCGAGTCGTTCACCATCCATTATTGTGAGGAGTAAAGAACCTCCTGAGAACACAGTCTTTACCACAAATGGACCCTCGTAGTTGGGTGACCATTTTCCGCGAGCATCCCTTTGAGATGGCAGGATTTTCTTGAGTACAAGCGCTCCTTCTCGAAATTTCCAAACACGGACCTTCTTGTTAAATGCCCATAACTTGGTAGATGACCAAGGCAGAATCACCCATAACTTCAAGAATATTGATTCCAAGATCAATTGTAGCTTCTAGACCCAAAATACATGCTCCGTACTCGGCAATATTGTTCGTGCATCCAAAGTCCAACCTTGCTGTGAAAGGAGTATAACCGCCATCGGGGTTTATCAATACAACACCTACACCATGTCCTTTGAAATTGGAAGAACCATCAAACATCATCTTCCATTTAGAACCGGGCTCAGAACCTTCATCAGGGGCGGGCTCTTCACAATCTTTTACTACCATGATGTCTTCATCCGGGAAATCAAACTTGAGAGGTTCATAATTTTCCACAGGCTGATCTGCAAGGTATTCTAATAAAACGCTTCCATTGATAGCCTTCTGAGGAACATATTGGATATCATATTCTGACAATAGCATATGCCAACGGGCAAGTCTTCCTGTTTGAGCAGGCTTCTCAAAGATGTACTTTATCGGATCCATTTTCGAGATCAACAAAGTAGTGTGACATATCAAATACTGCCTCAAACGTCTTGCAGCCCATGCTAAAGCACAACAGGTTTTCTCAAGCAGTGAATAACGGCTTTCGCTATCAACGAACTTCTTACTTAAGTAATAGATGGCATGCTCTTTGTGACTAGTTTCATCACGTTGGCCCAATACACAACCCATGGATCCTGATAAAACAGTCATGTACATAATGAGAGGCCTTCCAGGAACAGGAGGAATCAAAATAGGTGGTTCTTGTAAATAGTTCTTAAGTTTTTCAAAAGCTTGTTGACAATCAGAATTCCACTCTACAGTCTGATCTTTGCGGAGCAATTTGAAGATCGGTTCGTAAATAGGAGTCATATTGGAGATGAATCTGGATATATAGTTCAAACGACCCAGAAAGCCTCTCACTTGAGATTCGGTCTGCGGAGCTGGCATCTCTTGAATAGCTCGGACCTTGTCAGGATATACTTCAATTCCTCTTTGACTGACGATAAAACCAAGCAACTTTCCTGACCTGACACCAAAAGTACATTTGGCCGGATTCAACTTCAACTGATATTTTTGGAGTCTTTTGAATAACTTTAAGAGATGGTCCAAATGTTCCTCCTCACTCTGATATTTAGCAATCATATCATCCACATATACTTCAATTTCCTTGTGGATCATGTCATGGAATAAGGTCACCATAGCCCTCTGATAGGTTGCCCCTGCGTTTTCAAACCAAAGGGCATGACTTTGTAGCAGTAGGTTCCCCATGGGGTGATAAATGTAGTTTTATCCATGTCAGCTGGGTCCATTCTAATTTGATTGTAACCGGAGAAACCGTTCATGAAGGAGAAAACTGCAAACTTGGCTGTATTATCCACAAGAGTGTCGATGTGCGGTAGAGGAAAATCATCCTTGGGACTAGCTTTGTTGAGATCCCTGTAATCTACGCACATTCGCACTTTACCATTTTTCTTCATAACTGGCAGGATGTTGGCTACCCACTCCGGATATTTCGAAACTGCCAAGAATCCTGCATCCAGTTGTTTCTTAACCTCATCTCTGATTTGGAGAGCCATATGAGGTCTACTTCTACGGAGCTTCTGTTTCACAGGCGGACATTCAGGCTTGAGTGGTAGCTTATGAACTACTATGTCTGTATCTAAGCCAGGCATGTCTTGATAAGACCAAGGAAACACATCTACATATTCTTCCAAAAGTAGTACTAGCCGTCGTCTGATTTCTGCCCCAAGTGTTACCCCAATCTTGACCTCTTTCCTCTGTAGAATTAACAACAGCAGGCTGTGATGTTGTTAGGGTTTGCGTGTTAGCTGGAATTGTGGAGAGCAAGCTATCTCATTGGATGCGAATATCTTGGGATAGATATTTTCTGCTGCATAGGAGATCTGTTGCAGATTTGTAGGAGATTTAAAAGGTTGAAGATTTAAAAAGATTTTAGGAGAAAATTTGTTTTAAATATTCAGTTTTAAATAAAAAATCTGGTCAGATATTGTAGCAAGTCCAAGACCAATTCAAGGAGCTATATAAAGCGCACAAGACCAAAGGAAAAGGTACAGAAATACTGAGAGAAGATCAAGAGCAGAGGCTGAGTGTCTTGAGTATTTTGTACGAGTTGTATAACCAGAATTCTAGGGTGAATTGCTGTGTCGTATTCTGTCCTCTCTTAGAAGCTGTGAAGCAATAGAGAGTTGTAACTTGATCAAAGCTGTGAAGTAAGATCAAGGGTTCTCAAAGAGGTTGTTCTTTGAGTGTTTTAGGGATTGAGTAGTGTTCTCATATCTAAGTGGGTTCTTAGGTAGAAAGTCACTAGTAGGGATTAAGTTTAGGAGATTGTTAACTGGGTTGTTGAGTCTGTAAATTAATTCTATAAGTAGTGAATTTCATCCCTGGCTTGGTAGCCCCCAGACGTAGGTAGTTAGACCGAACTGGGTGAACAATTCTTGGTGTTATTTTGCTGTTTATTCTGTCCATTGTGCAGAGTGTGTTATTGTGACATCACACCTTAACATCACACGTCTGATACCAGAATTTCAATTGGTATCAGAGCAGGCATCCTGTCTGTCTCTGGGTGAGATCTAGGGAAGTTACTTTCTGGTGTAAAGATGGACAAAGAAGTTGGAGGATTCGTCAACAGACCCCCTATTTTAGATGGATCCAATTATGACTATTGGAAGCCAAGGATGACCACTTTCTTAAAATCCTTGGACAGCAGGGCTTGGAAGGCTGTTATTAAAGAGTGGAAAGCACCTGTTGTGTGTGAAAAAGATGATGCTGGCAAAGACAAAGATGGCACCTCAAAGCCAAAGCCTGAAGAAGAATGGACCAAGGAAGAAGATGAGCTCGCCCTTGGAAATTCTAAAGCTATAAATGTAATCTTCAATGGAGTGGATAAGAATATCTTTAGGTTAATCAATACCTGTGAAGTTGCTACGGAAGCGTGGGATATTTTTCAGGCTACACATGAAGGAACATCTAGAGTTAAGATGTCAAGACTTCAGATTTTAACATCAAAATTTGAAAACCTGAAGATGAAGGACGATGAGACTATTCATGACTTCCACATGAATGTTATGGAGCTGGCTAATGCATCCAGTGCTCTTGGTGAGAAAATGTCAGATGAAAAGCTTGTACGGAAGATCCTTAGGTCCCTTCCTAAGAAGTATAAGATGAAGGTAACTGCCATTGAAGAATCACAACACATCAGCAAGATGAGAGTTGATGAGCTCATTGGATCTCTTCAAACTTTTGAGCTTGGGTTGAATGAGGAAGAACCAGAAAAGAAGCCAAAGTGTATAGCCTTGGTGTCAAATGATGAAGAAGAAAAAGGAAAGAGTTCTGAATCCCAGGAGGATTTATCTCAGGCCATAGTTATGTTGGGAAGACAGTTCACCAAAGTATTTAAGAGAATGAATAATAACGCCAGGCCTAATGTCAAGAACATATCTTCTGACATCAGCAGGTCAAAAGAGAAGGATGAAGAGAAAACTGCCCAAGATAAAGGAGTTCAGTGCTTTGAGTGTGAAGGATATGGGCATGTTAAGAAAGAATGTCCCACCTTCTTGAAAAAGCAGAAGAAGGGCATGACAGTTTCCTGGTCTGACTCTGATAATGAAAGTAAAGGTGAGTCAGCAAAGCATGTTAGAGCTTTAACAGGAGCTATTGTTTCTGATGATGATTCTAGTGATGGAGAAATAACTTATGAGGAGTTAGCATCTACCTATCAAGAGCTGTGTGTAAAAAGTGCTAAGATTTGTCAAGAAAACAAGTGCCACAAGCAACAGATTGCTCAGCTTGAGAATGAAAAAGCTGATCTGGAAAATGAAGTTGTACTGGTTAAAGCTCACCTTGATCATATTACCAAGTCTGTTAGGATGCTGAGCTATGGTATAGATACTCTTGATAAGATCCTTCAGTCAGAAAAAGCTGCTGGAGACAAAGCTGGGATAGGTTATGTGGCTGAGGATAAGGGAACTTCAGAAGAAAGCACTTCAGGTTCAAAGAAGGAAGTGTCATAACTTTTGTCTCAACATCAGCCAAAGAAGCAGGATCCTACCCCTAAGAAAGCTGATGTTTCACAACCTAAGAAGATTGAGAAGAAGACTGGTCCTAATCAGAAGAGAAAGCAGCCACAAGGAGCTAGTCAGTATATGCCCCCACAATACCACAAGAGCATGCAAGCTGCTCAGTTCAAACAACACATGTCTCAACATCAGGGGTATGGTTACACCAATGTTGTTCCTCATATCTATGGAAGAAGAAAGCCACACCATCATGAGAGACAATCCAGGAAACAACATTCTCAACCATCTTATGGAAGAAGATACCAGCATAATAGAAGGCAGGCCAGTTATGGTAGGAGGAGACCACATTATGGATGGCAGCCTAAGCAATCTCATCATGGCAGAAGATTCAGAGATGAAAGGGTGGGATGCTTTTATTGTGGAAGGTTTGGACATATGCAGTACTCTTGCTACAAGTTGCATGGATACCCTCAGCCTCAAAACAGATGGAGAGAGTACAGGCCCAAAGTTGTTAAACAATGGGTACCTAAGGAAAAGGTGAAGTGCTTATTGGCTCACATGGCTGACAAAGAGTTTAAAGAAGGAACATGGTATTTTGACAATGGGTGTTCCAAACACATGTCTGGATGTTGATCCATGTTTGCTGAAGTCAGTCATTGTCCCTCTCATGAGGTTATGTTTGGCAATGGAGAAAAAGGTGTTGTTGCAGGAGTTGGGAAAGTGAAAGGTGATGGTAGACCTGAACTTGACAATGTTCTGTTTGTCAGTGGTTTAAAGGCTAATTTGATTAGCATAAGCCAGTTGTGTGATGAAGGTTACAAGGTAAACTACACCAAAGATGAGTGTGTGGTTTCTGATGAGCATAATCAGGTTGTTATGAAGGGTGCCAGAACCAAAGATAACTGCTATCAGTGGATTTCTCTTGAAGGTAGTTCAACTAATGATGTTCAGGTCAATGTTATAACATCAGACTATACGCTGAAAGGTCACTCAGAGCTAACAAGTTCTGATGTGAATCCTTTTAAATTTTTAAAAGGAAAGTCTTTATGGAGGGAAAACATTAGTGATTGGTCTTTAAGAGGTACTCAAAATCAGGCGCCTTACCATATTGATTCTACATCAAGATTTATCAAAAGGTTCTCATCTCAACGATTCGTCTCCCTCAACATAATAGAAAAACCCTCTCTAAACCTAGTCTGTTGCAAAGGAACGATGTCTTCCCCATCCAAAAACTCTGGTTCTCAAAGAACTGCACATGTACGAACTAGGGTTTCCTCGGACAAAGAGCTGGTTGACAAAGAACACATTCCTATGGCGCTTCCCGAGTCAGGTAACTCTAAACCCCCTACCAAGATGAATAGAACTGAAACTGGGTCATCATCCTCTCATGCGGTTGAGGAGAAGTATGATGTAGACATACATTTGGAGCAGATTGCCACCAAAATCCTTGAGAAGGGAATACGTGTGAAAGGGATTTCTGTCCCTTTAAGGCAAGTGCCTACTGAACAGGTGGACTCTCAAAGTGAGGACAAAAATCTTCAAAGACTGACCTTGTCTGTGAGTCAAGAAGCTGAAGGAGAAGATCTTGATGATACTGATGTGATCTTTGATGTTAGAACATCGTCCCCTAGGAAAGAAAGTCAGAGGAGTAAAGGGAAGGATCAGGTTGAGGTTATAGATGTTGATGACTCATCTGATAATGAAGATATGGTCAAGGATAAGAAAAGGACTTCAGTCGCAGACTTTCCCAAGTCATGGAGCAACGTTGACAGGTCTGGCAAGAAGAGGAGAATCAGGGAAGAATCAGATTCAGAGTGTGATGTTCAAGACATCAACCCTGTGATGAAAGGAGCTGCTGATCATGTACCTGATAACATCTCATTCCACTGTGCCAGAAGTGCATCCATGTGGAACTGTGTGAGCCAACGAAGGATAGCTCTGGAAAGAGAGCTAGTAGGTGATGAATTAGAGTCTACTGAAATTATAGACTTAATTAAGTTTGCTGGTCTCACAAGGACTGTGTCAGGATTGTCCAGTTGCTATGATAGACTGGTCAGAGAATTTATAGTGAATATCCCTGAGTCTATTGATGACAGGAAAAGCCTAACCTTCAGAAGAGTTACCATCAGCGGTAAATGTGTCTGGTTCTCTCCTAAGGTGATCAATGCCTACTTAGGAAGATGTGAGGACGATGATCGAGAATTAGAAGTGTCTAATAATACTGTCTGCAAAGAGATCACAGCTGGTCAGGTTGAAGTTTGCCCTTCAAGAGGAAAGTTATCAGCAAGTTTATTGAGTGTGAAATATGCTCTACTTCATAGAATAGGTGCGGCTAACTGGGTTCCCACTAACCACACGACCTCTGTTTCTGCTGGACTGGGAAAATTGGTTTATGCCATTGGAACAAAGAAACTTATTGATTATGGCTCTTACATCTATAATCAGACTATCAAGCACGCTGCAACAAGAGCTGTGAAATTGCCTATTGCATTTCCATCCCTCATTTGTGGGATAATTCTGTCTCAGCATCCTGGGATTCTTAATTAGGATGATAGTGTGAGTAGAAGGAAGCCTGGATTGTCGTTTCATCAGAAGCTGTTTAAAGGAAGACATGTGGCTGATAATGTCAAAGCATCTGCCTCAACATCTACTAATCATGCTCAAGTCAAGACTGAAATGATTTCTGAACTGGAGAAAGCCTGCAAAGAACTAGAGGAAGTCATCTGAGTAAACATTGAAAGGAAGGACAAGTTAAAAAAATTACTCATGTCCCTGAAGATGAAGGAAAAAGAAAGTGAGAGTGTAGTTGCTGATAAGACAGATGAGTCTGACAATGACAGTCCAAAAGAAGATGAAGAAGATGATTATCTCAGCTCAGATGATTAATGCTTGTATTAGGTCTCTTGATTAGTAGTTTTAGTTTATTTTCTGTCTTTGTTTCAGCACTTAATGTGCTTGGTTATGTAACTTGAATATTGTGCTGCTATATGCACTGGTTATGTTTTTCTATCTAAGATTTGTTTTGCCTGATTTCTAACTGTGAGGCTAACAATGAGAGCTAGGGTATACTAACTGTAGTTATTAGAGCTTGCCTAATTGGGGCTAAAAAGGAGGAGAAGTAGCCAAGGAAAGAAAGCCAAAGGTAAATGATTGTCTAAAGCTGTCAAAGGAGCTGAGGTGCTGTTAAAGGAAGATGCAGTTATTGAGGGGGAGTTTAGACTAAGCTAGTGAAGATTTGTGCAGCCAAGCAGACATCAAGGGGGAGAAGTGCTGCACATTGTGAGCTACTGAACAGCTGTGATGCTGGTTCATATTTTTTAGGGGGAGCGCAAATTGGCTGTTGCTAATAATGAAGATGGTGCTGCAGCAGATCAAGTGATGAAGACTATGAAAATTGTCAAACTGCTACTGATGAAGGTTTCAAATTATTGATTAAAGTTGTTTCCGCTGCTAAAGTCTCTGAAGGTGCAGAGTGCAGAGTTTGTTTTAGCCAAAATTAGCCAAAGGGGGAGATTGTTAGTTCTTGGATTGGCTGGAATTTTGGTAAAACAAAGTATATTCAATGTTGATGTCAAGGTGGTGATGTTGAAACATTGAAGTTTAACACTGGGCTGTGTTAAGTGTGTAATTGCTGAAGTTGGATGTCTGATGTCACATGGCGATGTTGTAACATCAGATCTGCAGAATTAACAACAGCAGGCTGTGATGTTGTTAGGGTTTGCGTGTTAGCTGGAATTGTGGAGAGCAAGCTGTCTCATTGGATGCGAATATCTTGGGATAGATATTTTCTGCTGCATAGGAGATCTGTTGCAGATTTGTAGGAGATTTAAAAGGTTGAAGATTTAAAAAGATTTTAGGAGAAAATTTGTTTTAAATATTCAGTTTTAAATAAAAAATCTGGTCAGATATTGTAGCAAGTCCAAGACCAATTCAAGGAGCTATATAAAGCACACAAGACCAAAGGAAAAGGTACAGAAATACAGAGAGAAGATCAAGAGCAGAGGCTGAATGTCTTGAGTATTTTGTACGAGTTGTATAACCAGAATTCTAGGGTGAATTGCTGTGTCGTATTCTGTCCTCTCTTAGAAGCTGTGAAGCAATAGAGAGTTGTAACTTAATCAAAGCTGTGAAGTAAGATCAAGGGTTCTCAAAGAGGTTGTTCTTTGAGTGTTTTAGGGATTGAGTAGTGTTCTCATCTCTAAGTGGGTTCTTAGGTAGAAAGTCACTAGTAGGGATTAAGTTTAGGAGATTGTCAACTGGGTTGTTAAGTCTGTAAATTAATTCTACAAGTAGTGAATTTCATCCCTGGCTTGGTAGCCCCCAGACGTAGGTAGTTAGACCGAACTGGGTGAACAATTCTTGGTGTTATTTTGGTGTTTATTCTGTCCATTGTGCAGAGTGTGTTGTTGTGACATCACACCTTAACATCACACGTCTGATACCAGAATTTCAATGACGTCAACTTTTTCTTCATGCGGCTGAAGATCCGTGTACTGATAGTCACACATTTCTGCCAAATCATCGGGGACCTCATAATCCTCCTCTTCCTCAGCTTGATAAATAGGCGAATCAAAGTCAATAGTGGGAGTAGGGTCATTGAATACAACGGGTTTGGGATTTACTCTGCATGATGGAGGGATTTATTTATTAAAATGCACAAACAAGAACGTAAGAAGAAGAAGTTTGTAGTTTTGAAAAGATTGCCATTTTTCTCAAAGCAAAAACAAGAACAAAGACAAAGAATTTTAACAAAATAATCAGTTTCATTGATTAAGATTTAAAAGCAGTGGCCCATACAAAATAATCTGATAGCCTCGGGCAAGGCTGCGGAATTGAAAACCTCAATAAAAGCAAACAAATTACTCTGGCATAGGGTACAAAGTAGGGATCTCAATAGCTTCCCAATTACTTAAAGCGGCGTCACTCCAAAACACCAAGTGGTTGATATCTTTGTCTTCAGTGTCTTCAATGATGGCATGGACTTGCTTTCCTCCACTGACGAACACCTCTTGAACGGTCCTTGGTCTCCCCCTTGTTGGAGCAGCTTTTCCCTCAAGAGTTGGTTTGTAACCCAACCCTTGGTACTTCTCTCTTTCTGGGACTTCAACGATCTTGCCCCAACCTTCGGGTACTCCTCCTCGTAAAGCAGATTGAATGCTTTTGAAGGAAGCAAAAGATGGACAACCGAAGGCCACTAGTTCCTTATCATCAAGCATAACGGCATTTGCTATTTCAAGAGCCTGGAAAGAGGTTTCCAAAGCATCTTTATCCGCTTCAATATAACGAAATGAGGATAGATTACTAACCATTAGGTCTTCTTCCCCGTGTATAATAACCAATTTATCTTCGGCCAAGAACTTTATCTTCTGATGCAGAGTAGAGGTTATAGAGCCAGCCTCATGGATCCATGGTCTACCCAACAAACAACTGTAGGCAGGGTTGATGTCCAAGATCTGAAAAAGGATATTGAATACTTGAGGACCAATCAAGACAGGTAGCTCAATCTCACCCATCACCGATCTTCTTGAGCCATCAAAGACTTTAACAATGAGTGAAGTGGGTCTCATTATAACTCCTTGGTAAGATAACTTCTCAAGAGTTCTTTTTGGCAAAACATTCAAGGATGAACGGGTATCTACAAGAACCCTGGCCATCGTATCCTTTTGACATTTCACTGATACATGTAAGGCGAGGTTATGATTCCTTTCTGCTCGAGGTAACTCCTCGTCACTGAAGATAAGAGTGTTACAAGCTGTAATGTTGGCAACGACATGGTCGAACTGTCCAGCTGTTATATCTTGGGCCACGTGTGCCTGAGCCAATACCTTATGCAAAGCTGATCTATGAACAGGTGAATTAACTAATAGAGACAAGATCGAAATCTTGGATGGGGTCTGATGGAGCTGATCTATCACCCTGTAATCACTCCTCTTGATAATCCTTAGGAGCTCTTCATCTTCTTCTTTAGAAATTACCTCTTTTCCTTTGTCTCTAGACAGTGTGGGGACAACAGTTTCTTTGGGTGTAGTTTCTTTGAAAGAAGGAGTGTATACTCTACCTCTTCGGGTCATCTTCCCAGTTCCAACTATGTTGGTCACTTCTTCAACAGTAGTTCCCACCTCTTTCCTTGGAACTACGTCTTCAACAGCGATTCCCACCTCTTTCCTTGGAATCACGTCTTCTCGTCTTTTGTTGCTCATGACATTCTCATAGAGCCATGGTACAACCTTGGTCCCTCTGAACCTAAATGGAGTAGGTTGTCAACTGTCACATTGCTTGGAATGATTAACAGTGGAAGCATTAATTGATCCAGAATTATTGAAAACTGGTATTGGTTTATTAAATACAGGAACTATAGACCCAGACTTAGGTATGTTGGACCCGGATACTTGCCCTCTTGGCTTCGGTAGGTTAAACACAGGTTCGATTACTGCAACTTTATTCTCCTTTTCTTTGCTGAATACCTGCAGGAACCCTTCATTGATCAAATACTGAACATCGTCTTGGACTAAACGGCAACCTTTGATACTGACATTACATTCTTCACAGTCATCATGGCAAACTTTAACTAACCCAGCTTTAAACAACTTAGCATGAGAGGCCTTGATAGGAGTTTTGATCTTTGTTGCATCCAAAACCAATATCTCATCCTTTTCATCTTCAATGGCATTAGTAGCCCCATGAGTAGGCAAAGGATTGTTTTTCACATTCGGTTGATTATCAGCAAATGAAAGGATATTCTTCTCCATCAATCCCTTCACTATATTTTTCAACGCTAAACAGCCCTCCAAATTGTGACCAGCCCCTCCTTGATGAAAAACGCAATTCGCATTTGGATTGAAGAATGGCATAGACTTCTCAGTTGGTGGTCCCAAAGGTCTAGTAATGATCAGCCCTTGATCCACTAAGGAAGGGTAAAGCTCCATATATGACATCGGTATAGGTGGAAACGCTGGCTTTCCCCCTTGCCTTTTGTGAGGAGAATTCTGCTGTAGAACCTGTTGCCTTGGTTGTTGATAATTATGGATTTTAGGCCATTGCTAATAGGCTATTTGTTGATAAGTTGGCGCCTGCTGCGGTGCTTGGTGGTTGAAAGTAGGCGTAACAGCAGGAATGTAGGGTTGCTAAGCATGCTGCATTTGGTAGAAATGATTTTGAGAGAAGTTTGGACTCGGCTGTTGCTGGTACATTGGCTGTTTCCATCGAGGGCTTTGTTTCTTTCCTGCCATGATGACATTAGTTTCCCCTTCCTTCTTTTTGTGAGAATGACTAGGAGACTTCTTAGTACTGATGCCAGTTGAACTGCTCGGAGAACTGATTACCTTTCCACTCTTTAATCCTGCCTCCACCTTCACGCCAACTGCAACAATATCAGCGAAACTAGAACTGACACTGCTAATCATTCTCTCATAAAATTCAGGCTTTACTGTGTCTACAAACCAATCAGCCAACTCCTTCTCGGTCAAGGGCGGTTCAACCTGAGATGTCGTTTCTCTCCATTGCTGTGCATATTCTTTGAAGGATTCAGTACTGCTTTGGGCCATACTCAATAACTGCCTGCGGTCAGGAGCCAGATCCAAATTGTACTTGTAGTGTTTTATAAAAGCATTAGTCACATCCTGGAAACAATGGACTTGGGACTGGTCTAGGCTTAAATACCACTTAGCAGCAGCGCCCTTTAAACTGTCTTGAAAATAATGGATCATTAGTTTGTCATTACATACATGCGCGGCCATTCTTCGATAATACATGATCAGATGAGACTTAGGACATGTGGCCCCTGAGTACAACTCAAAATTTGGCAATTTAAACTTGGGTGGAATCACCAAGTCTGAAACCAAGCACACATCCTTAATGTCAGTGCTAAATGCATTACTTAACTCCATCGCCTTTATTTTTCTCGGCATTGTCTCGAAACTCTCTCTCAATTTCTCGTGTCGGTCATCCCCTTCTTCTGACACATCAACATAATCGTAAGGATGATGGTTTTGGAAAACCGGATGCACCTGTGTTTGTACTGCTGGTGGAGCAAAAGTTGGAATAGCTTGTAGAGTCTCATTGACCAGAGGAACTATTTACTGAGTAGACAAAGGAACTGTAGCATGGATAAAATCAATGGGCATACCCAAAGTGTGGTTCATGACAGGGACGATAGGAGGTTCTACCGTTGTAGTGATGATTTCGGAGACTACAGTGGCCTGGGTGTCCATTTTTACTCTCATGACGTTCATAGCCTCGAGGATTTGTCCCATCCCTCCTCGTATCTCATTCAATTCGTTGTGGACTCTATCCATTTCTCTATATGCTTCTGACATCTTTAATCGAGCTTGGGCCCGAGTGTTGTAGTTGTGTCTGGGATTCAGTGTGACGATTTCTGGAGAGAACACGGTGACATGAGATAAAGACAAGGAAAATGCACATGATGATGCAAATGAGGATGCAAATGTAAATGCAAGCTAAACTATCAAGAAACCAAAGAAAATTTTGCAAATAATGTAGACAATAGAATCTTTAACAAAATAAACTTCTTCATTCAAGAATCTGGTGAGCATTACATTAGGAGCAGTGTGCCCTCATACTCCAAGTACATAAGTAGAAATACATCAATACGAAAGGGAACATTAACAACAAAGGAAATAACGATAGTAACATAAAAAAAAACTAAGGATTGGATCCACTGGTTGATGATCTCTCTCCTCCATTAATCAATCTCATCAATTTACTGATACGTTCTTTTGTCTATTCTCTCGCAAGAACCAGATCTCCTAAAGCTTCTGCCATCCTCTGCTTTGCCTTTGAGGGTGATTCAAGACGAGGAAGTGGCTTCCTTATCAAGCGGGCTATGTTACAAGACCATTACAAGTGGGCCTCAGTGACTGGGCATTCAGCTTTCCATAGTTGTCTGTTAATTTGGCGCCAGGCGCACTCCAATCGCATCTTCATCTCAAACCCTTCCTTTTCATCATAAAACATCATCTGCATATCCTCATCATCTGGAATTCCCTCCTTCAGATGACCCAGCTGACGGCGGGCAAGGACAGGGTTGTAATTGATACAACCGTTCCTCCCTATAAGGGGCACATTAGGGCAATCCCCAGAGCTATGAATTATAATAATTCCTTCTTCAGTTGAATCATACCATTTAATGTCGGTATGCTTCAATTCCATCAACTTTTTGGACTAGCTCTTGTAGTCCTCAACCTCCCAAAAGGTCGGTGTCTTCGGCAAATAGGTTTTAAACCACTTATAGAAAAGAGCCACGCAACAGACGATTTGCCCACAACCTCTTGTATACCTGGTTTGAATGGCGTGGTAGACATCGGCTAGCAGTGTTGGGACCGGATTGTTGATTGTGAAGATTTGAATGGCTTGATCATCCACAAAGTTTTTGGCATTTGGAAACAGAAACAAACCGTATATCGTCAGAGCGAGGGTTGATTCAAACAAAGCCTCATTTCCTCTGTTCTTGAAGTAAAAAGCCTTTTCCAGCAAAAATTGGGCGGGCAGTTTGCGCTTTCCTCCTTTGTTAGTCAGATTAGTCTGGATGTCAGACAATCTGATCCTGGTTGTTCTGGCGATGTCTCTGGCAGAGGGCATCCCTTCGATCCCAGAGAAGATGGGAGCTTCTCTGACAGGAATCCCTATCATGGCAGAGAATTCCTCTAGGGTTGGCACCAACTGGAATTCTGGGAACACGAAACAGCGGTATGCAGGATGATACAACTGGACCAAAACTTCAAGGGGCCCTACAGTCACTGATACTCTCATCAGTGGAATGATACACCCATATCTATCAGCGAAGGCTGACTAGTCTTCAACCATCTCTCCCAACCACAACAACCGCTCCAACTCTGGGAGTTCAAAGAAATAAGGCCAGACTCTTTTTCCTGCAGCATCCATTTCTACAAAATCTGCAAAACAAAATTAGTATCTTGATAGTTTAGCAAAGAATGCAAAATGCAATGCAACGTTTCATGGAATTCAGACACTTGCAGAATATCAAGAGATATCAAAAGACCTCATTCTCATTAATAAAAAAGGTGAATTACAAGAGTTGATACACTTCCAAGAACCCTAAACATGAAGCTAAATAAAAGCTAGAAAATCCTAAAGAGATTCTCCTAAGAGTCTCATGTTGAGTCTTCTGATTTCTTTCTCCATCTGGTCCCTTTCTGTGACGAGGTTGTTGATGATGGATTTCCAAGAAGGAGGCTGAGTGTTAGAGGAGCTTGGATCTTCCTGGGCTTTTCTCTTCTTGCATGAAAGTAACTCTTCGTTCTTGGCCTGTAGTTATTTCTGGAGTTCCAGGTTTTCTTCAACCACCACTTGATATTTGAGTTTCCAGGCTTCCTACGACCGTTGGGCTTGTCTTAAAGAAATCTCCAGCTCTTCCTCCTTTGACATAAAGTATAAAACAGGCTCATTCTTCAAAGCAATTGGTTCCTGCTTCTTGTAGGGCATCTTTAACTCAATGGCTCTTCTTCGGATCCATTGGAGGTAGGGTTCCAATGACACACAATTAGATTTTCCCAAAGAACTCCTTCCTCTTTTACGCTTGCTACCCCAAGCATCTAAGATCAACTTCTTCTTCTCTTCGTTCTTGTCATATTCTTCAAAGTAGATGTTTTCCAAATGAACACTAAGAGGTTTATCCTCCAAAGGGTACCCCAATTGGCGTCGTGCCAATACAGGGTTATAGTTAATTCCACCTCTAATGCCAAGGAGAGGCACATTGCCATAGTTTCCACAGCTATCTGTAATCAAAATTACATCATACACCCGATTATACCAGTCAATATCTGCATGGGAGAGTGCCATAATTCTCTGGGACCACCATCCTTTCTTGGAATCCCAGAATGCGTCTGCCTTCGGTAGATGCGAAATAAACCATCTATACAACATGAGGACACAACAAGTAATTTGTCCGTTACCATGAGCATTTCTCGTATGGACTGAGTAATAAGCTTCAACAAGTAGGGTATGTACTGGATTTTGTTTCAAGAAGATTTTGATTGCATTCAGATCCACAAAGTTGTCAATACTCGGAAACAAGAAAAGTTCATAGATGAGTAATGCAAAAACAGCTTCAAAGGCATCCCGGTTGGAGTGTTTAGCAAAGTAACGAGCCTTTTCAAACAAAAACTTAGCAGTTAACCCAAAAGTTCCTCCCTTGGAAGTTAAATTGCTTTTGATGTCAACTAACTCCAAATGAGTTTTCTTAGCTATCTCTTCCTCTTTAGGATTTTTTTCGAAGATAGGAAATGGGGAATCGTCCTTGATAGATAAACCAATTATCTGAGAGTGCTCCTCAAGGGTAGGTAAGAGTTGATAGTCAGGAAACGTGAAGCAGTGATACTTTGGGTCGTAAAACTGAAGCAGAGTTGAGAGGAGTCCTTCATCGATATCTTTCTTTAATAAGATCCACAACTTCCCATATCTGTCTTTGAATCCCTCAGGGTCTGTTAGTAAATCTCCTAATCTCCTTAGGTCATCCAATTTTGGACTCTTGAAAGTGTATTTGATGGTATTCCTTCTTGAGCTGTCCATGACATCCCTCTGATATTTCACAAAAAGAGAAGTATGAGTTCCATGAAACTGATGTGACATGAATGCTTATGATGTATAAATGCAAAGCACACACAAAGATACACACAAATCACTAATGTACATAAGTAAAGGGTATAGGTTTGAGCATGGAGCCATGGTTTACCCTTCCCATTGGTATGTACTACTAGTTTTTATCTGTTGAACAGGGTTCTAAGAAGTTCCCAGAGTCGACAACCCATCCTTCGAATTTTATCGACTTCCCAAATGACTTGGTAATCAATAAAATTCT
Source organism: Lathyrus tuberosus (assembly GCA_022829125.1). NCBI lineage: Eukaryota > Viridiplantae > Streptophyta > Magnoliopsida > Fabales > Fabaceae > Lathyrus > Lathyrus tuberosus. Next base: position 12,384,774 of record JALAZF010000102.1, read on the forward strand.
CAAGAGAATCTCGTCTGAGTGTAGTATCGCGTGACAAGCATTTCAGAAATAGACTCCATCATGGTCACCGCACTACATCCTAAAAGGCCAAGTGGGGTTTGGAAACTACGGTCCTCAATATCAAGGGCACCTAGGTCGAGAGTAGCACGTTTTCACGAATAGACTCGTTCAACATGACTAGACTCTCAAGAGGGCCTCAACTGAGTGATGGTGTCTCAAGTCAAAATTTTCAAGAATCGACTCCCTCAAAGCCTCCTTGAATATACCATCGTCCTATCATAAGTGCTCTCAAATCTGGGTTAGGACTTATCTCACCACTCAAAAGTACCATGCCAACAAAAGATCTCAAGCAAAGCACATATACAGGTAGTCATACAGATATGTACAAACATAGCAAACAAGCATAAATAATACAAGCAAAAACAAGGTGGGCTTAACCCTCGAAAAAGTCCCCAGTGAAGTTGCCATTTCTGTTGCGGTGAGAATCGGATAACAAGCTATTAATTAACTTGCATCGCATTTCTTTGAATTCACCACTGACTTTGATTTATCCAAGGGAAAGGTTCAAGATCGGAAAAAAAACTGAAGGGGGGAGATCTAAGGTTCGGGGGTTGGTTATACTAAGGGAAGGTATTAGCACCCTTAATATCTGTAGTATCCTACAGGAACCTCTTGCTTAGTTTGTGTTATGTTATGTTTGCTTGCTAAAAATCTAAGCTAAGGTAAAGACCTAATGGTATGTACACTAAGTTTGCTCGCCAAGACGTCGCATCTTGTGCCTACGTATCCTGACGGGAGTGGAATCAGAGTAACAGTAGTTCACCTAACTAAAGGATGAATGAGGAACCATTGACTATGGCCAAAGTTCTAAGGGGAAATGAGTATGAGCTCATTTTAGATTTCACGATAACTCTCTAAATCTAAGCTATAGGGGGAAAGTGAGTTCTCATGATGGTGAGAATCACATAGAGTTCAAAACTCTAACCTATTGCTAAGTTATGATTCCATGGCTCTCATGAGGCCAAGAAAATGGGATAAGCTCTTATGAGGCTAAGGTAGGGTTGTTGTTTAGTGACTCATGAGTCAATTTAGGAGGACTTTCCTTTGGAATAGGAGAAGATAACAGTTTTTACATATTATGAAAATAGAGGGTTTACATGACTTATATGAAAATATAACAAGACATAAACAAGATATTAGGGTGGCATAAAGTCACAACATCATGCAAGGTTGAAATTAAATACATTAGACATTGCTTAAATAAAATAAATAAAGTTAACATAATAAGATGAATAAATAGTGCAATAAAACCCTAAAAGATACTTCCAATTTCAACATGAATAAAGGCCATTAAGATTAAATATTTTCATCAATTTCTTTTTATATTCAACAAGTGAATTCTATTAGAAACGATTGGCAAAAAGAATGGAAGAAAAAGGATAGAAAATAATTAAGTTACGAAGGTTTGAAATGTGGTGCATAAACCAAAAGAAATAAGACAACATGTGGTAAAAATAAATGGAAAGGCCTCCCCTAGGTATTGAACCCAGGACCATGCGTATTCAGCCTAAAACCAAAGCCTACCGAACCATGCGCGGGTTCTGAACATATAATGGTAGCAGTGACATATATGTAAAGCGAGGCAAATTTTGAAAATTAAAATAAAAGGACTGGGTTGAGGGGGATTCGAACCCCAGTCCTAAGGGTCAAAGGTGAGTGTGCATGTGTGTGCTTGCCACTAGGGTGGCTGTTTCATCTGTTATAAAACATGACTTAATAAACATATAAGCCTTCATACACGCATAGACCAAAGGAAACCAAGCAACCAAACTCAAACAACATCCAGTCTAATGGAACATGCCATGCCATTCATCACTCAAACAATTATCAATACGAAAGGACAGAGACATAAGATTAAAACCTCAACATTATGAGTTGCCAAACAGGTGAAAAACCAAGCAATGTTAACTACACAAACTGAGTATCCATGCAAGCTCTCACTTTGGTAAATGCAAACACACATCAAAGTATTGAACATAGGGTGCGATAAATTCAAATACAAGTTATCAAACATGTATTGTATAAAGTGTTAGTTCTTGTGATTGGCTGAAATTTTGGTAAAACAATGTTAATGTCATGGTTGATGTTTCAACATGAGCTTCTAACATTTGTGTTATGTTTTATTTAACATTCTGGTTTTGTTGTAAGGGTTGCAGTTGTGTGCTGATGTTAAACCCGATGCCGTGACATCAGTTGTGAACATCAGTCTGAGATGATGTATTAGGGTTGCGCGTGTTTCTGGTTTTAATTAGATATTCTGCTGAAGAGAATCAGAGATTGCAGGTGAATATCATGGGTTATATATATTCTGTTGCAATCAGTTATGAAGAAGATTAGTTTGTTGCTAATTTAATGCAAAAATATATGGAGAATAATTAGAGTTAATTATGAAGAGCTGATTTAAGATTTAATTGAAGATCTATTTAGTAGCAGAATCTTTTGCAGATTTGTAGCAGAATATTTGTTGTGAATTAAAGGCCCAAATCCAGTTGGGAAAAAGTTATAAATATAATGCTTGTAATCTAGAATAGGCACGGGTCCAAGATGTAGATCATTAGGGCTTTGTCTAAGTGAACCACTCGGGTTGTGAGATGGTTACTGTGGTCTAACTCAGAAACCTGTAGGTAATGAGTTTTGTATTGTTCTTGGAGGAAGCTTTGAAGCAACTCCAAGGTGTGTCATGGAAGTGTGACTTCTACTTTTCTGTGTTTGAAAAGTTGATGGCAATCAAGCTGTTGATGCAGTGGCGGAGATGTTGACTGCTAGACATCATTGCGATGATTGGGAGTGAGATGGAGTCTCTTATTTAGGGAGGACTTAGATATAAGGGTCATTGGGTAATGATTAAATTAGGTAGATTGTCAACTGGTTTATTGAGTCTGTAATTAATTCTACTAATAGTGGACTTCCTTCCTGGCTTGGTATGCCCCCAGATGTAGGTTGTTAGACCGAACTGGGTGAATAATTCTTGTGTGCTATTCTGTGTTTTTACTGTCTTGTCCATACTGCAGATATTGATGTTGTGACATCACACTTAACATCACATATCTGAGACCAGAATTTCAATTGGTATCAGAGCAGGCATCCTGTCTATTTCTGGATGAGATCTAGGGAAGATACTTTTTGGTTCATGAGCAAGGAAGATAGTTTTGCTGAGTTATGGACTTGGTCAATTGTTTGTATGATCCCTTGAAGTGAAGGATGGACTATTCATGACAGGGTATGTATTGGACCTGTCTGTTGTTATCAGGAGAACTGCTGTTGTGAGTTTGATTTATTGGCACTTGGTTTAGGGTGATGGTGTGCAAGGATTATTGAGTAGTGCCTGAAGGTTGTTGAGGAGTTGTTGTGTGTTCCGCTGCATGGTATCTGATGTAACCCTGGTTGGTTCTTGTATCTCTGGTGGTGAGATTATAGGAAGGTATTCTCTTGGAAAGACATTAGGGTTTGGTCTCCTCAGCAGGGTACTCTATGATGTTGTAGTTAATGCAAGACAACTTCAACCGTTTGGTTAGAGATGCCACTTGAGGATTATCTCATATCCTTGTTTTGGGAAAGAAGTGATCAAAAGGTGAATGGATCTTATTAAAGACTGTATGACATGGAAGTTTTAATTTTTGAAGAAGAATATATTTCAAATCAGGCATTGAAGTCCAATCTGTCCAGAACAGTGATTACTTCTTTATCATTTTTCTTGATGGTGAAAGAAGAGGGTAGAGCCAAAGCAAAAGAGTATCACTGTTAAATCTTTCATGCGGGAGTGAAGATCTTGATAAGTTATCTCTTAAGCTTAGTTGTGGTGACCTAATGAGGAGGAAGTTTCATCAAGAAAGAAGCTGAGCTTAATATGTCAATTCTAAATGTCTCGACATCGCAGTTTATTGTAAATGCTAAGTCAAAGACCTATTAGATTGTAGCTGTTTTGAAGGATCACTGAAACTGTGAAGTTGAACAATTTTTGAGATGCTGTAGCATTTCAGCTGGAGCTGGTTGAAGAAAAGGTAGTAATCTTGATAGCAGAAGAGAAGGAGATGATCCTTGTTTGAGCTAAACTGTCAGAGGACAATAGGGAAAATGCATCCAAGAGTCTTGTGCTTATAAGAAGAAGCTTCTGGAAGAGTGTGTTATGCAAGTTATTGCAGTTTTGTTGGTCTAATCTTGGAAGTTGATCAGATGTTGATATGTTCTCGTGTGTTCCCTATAAGAGATATGTGTGGATTAATATGGTTGTAGTCTCCAAATCCTTAGGAGATGTTTAATGTGATTTAGAATAATGTCTGAACTGATGTTGAAACATCATTTCAATTCTTTGCTCAGGGTGGAGTAAAAGATCAAGACACTGACCTAACCTGGAAGACTTTTGTGGTATGAATAGTTGTCATAATGGTCTGTCATGAAGAAGATTCAGAAGATGCTGGAATCTGAAGAAGGGGATCAATTGCTATTTGTGAAATTCACAAGTATTATCCTTGAAAGACAAGATTAAGGATGTTCTGTCTATTATTTTAACATCTTTTCATCAGAGGTTTGGAGAATCATGGGAGGGGTTCTACATTCACTCACAAGTCACCTAGGTGTTGACCTGGGATTATTGCTTAGCATCTGTTCCTAGAAAGTATTGTGAATGACTTGTCCAGATGATGGTGCTGTTGAAGATGAAGATGGAAGACTATGAAGACATCATAATCTTGATGGTTACAGCTTAGATCAGTTTATTTCTGATCTAAGTGGTTTGGAGCATGGTGTTTGCTCTGGTTGTGAAGGTCGAGGATAAGTGGCTGTTATCTCTGGATTTCTACTGACGGCTCTACTAAGGAAAGTGACTTTCTTTAGTATTGCTATGGAGTAGTCTTGGACTACTTATTTTCTGAAGATTCAGATGTGGTAGGTTTGAAGTCTTTGGAGTTTCAAAGCAGGATGGAGGTTGTTTACTCAAACTTGATTGTTGAATCAAGTCTATGAGAGCATGGAAATCTGTTTTTGCAAAGGAGGAGGTTCTTCTGAGTGGCAAAAGGTAGAGCTGAATTTAACAGTTGGATGACATAATGTTCTGACATCTAGCTTAACATCTGAAGTCTCAGCTAGTGATGTGGCACATCAGCTAATGATAGGGTGATCTACAGGAATGAATAATAGGATGCTTCAAAAAGATCATTCTCATGGCAGTTTGCAGGAGCTGCAGGAAGGAAAAGATGTTACATGGCTTAGGGAGTCTAAGTGTGTTTGCTTTTAAGCAAGTGAAACACATGACTTGAAGATCAAGTTTCCTTGGTGGATCAGGATATCTTTGTGAGAGTTCTGACAAACGTGAAAAAGGTCAAAATGTGGCAGTTGGCTATTTTCATATGAGGATTCATGAATGAGGTGATCAAACTGTGGCATCTGGTTGTTATTGAGGATTGTCTTGGAACAAGTTACTCTGGGGCAGAAGGGTGATGAGTTGAAGACTCAAGGAGATTATTCTTCTTGAAGGTGGATGAGAGGTTAATTCTCTAGTTCTTTGGATTACTATGCTATGGTAAGTCCAGTTGGTGGAGCATATCAAGAATCATGGTGATGATGTCTTGGTGTGTGGCAGATGTTCTAAGTTGTGTTGGGACATTATCTGGTTGAATATCCTTGGTGAAGGATGATTATGCTCTGGTTCAAAAGCGTGGTGCCTATATTATGCCTAAGGAGCGTCTACAAAGTCATACGGGAGAATGATGAAGTAGAAGGTCTGCCTTGGATGGAGAATGTAGATCAGGTATTGATTGATTGAAAGTCTGAAGATGAAGAGTATGATAGGGAATAACTACCTTTGGAGAAAGGGACAATGGTACCAAAATGCATGTGCTCAGTAAGTGTGCTCAAATGTTCATCTTCATCTAGAGCATTGGTTAACCATGATAAGGGGAGTACTTGTCTATGGATTCTGCAGCAAAGGTACATATATTGTGAAGATTGCATGCTGATCAAGATTGTGAAGATTGGTTGAATCTTATGAGGATATAATGTCAGATAACATGTTATGACATTAGGCTGTTGGTTGGCATTGGATGTTATGACAATTGGTTATAGCCATGTGAATCATGTGTGCACATGCTTCTGAGGAGAAGCCTGAAGACAATTCTATTGGAGTCTGGGGATGATAATGTTGTGGGCAAGAAGACATTGTCTGATAAGATGTCAGAACATGGTACATGACATGCTTTTCTTGAGCCAAACAAGGAATTATTCTGGATCGTGGAAGGATAAGGTGAAACACGTGTCTTCAACTATGCATGGAATTATTTTGGCACAATTTATGGTAAGAATCAGTTTAGAGGCAATAAAGGCGGTCAAGACTGTTTTGGATGGTATACATTGAATTTGGATGGAGTTTTTAGTTCCTAAAATAGCGTTTATGTGACCAAGAACTTTGACTATTCAAAGCTCGTTAATTCCAAAGTAACTGGTCAGCTATTTATAGAGGTTATTCTTTGCTCCTTCAGCCAGTGAGTGTTCTTGTTTCATAAGTCTCATGGCGTTTGTTTGTTTTTGGGTAAGCACTACTTGAGTCTGGTTCTATGAGGGCTTTCTTTGCCAATTTATGGCTAAAAAAGGGGAGAAAGGAAAGGGTTTTGCTAAATGGTTTGCGCAGATGCTATGTCTGGAGTCTGCAGTTCCAGATGTGGTTCAGAGATGTCAAAGAGGATGTCCTATCCTTAAGTTGGTGTTGAGTCTTTGTGACTTGTGTCCTGAGTTATGAACACAGTTGTGACTTGTGTTTTGAGTTACTTGGGTTGGCAGAATGACACTTATTAAGTTTAATCTTATGCCACAGATTGACTAGGGGTGTCTGATCAAAGAAGGTGTGCAAAATTCTCTTATGCCACCATTGGTCCTTTATGTATAGACAAACATTTCTTTTCTGGAGGAGTCTTCTACATTTGTTCTGGGACTGTCCTGGAAGGAAAAAGAAATGTGTTGTATTGAGGGGGAGTGTAAGATATCTTCTCCCTCATGTGTACCAAATGACTTCAGGACTTTCTACTTCTTAGGTCCTGATGTGCTGCCTGAAGTTGCTGTACTATGGTGATGTTATGTCAAACATGATGTCCTAACACCATTCAAATGTTCCCAAGAAGATGATTCTCCATGGTTGCTGTACACAGTAGCCACTGATGGTCACTGGTAGGTTTAGTAGTTGCTGATGACTACTAACAGTTGTATAGGGTTGTAATTGCGGCAATAATCTGAGTTGTAATGTTTATATATTTGTTTTAGCCAAAATTAGCCAAAGGGGGAGATTGTTAGTTCTTGTGATTGGCTGAAATTTTGGTAAAAAAATGTTAATGTCATGGTTGATGTTTCAACATGAGCTTCTAACATTTGTGTTATGTTTTATTTAACATTCTGGTTTTGTTGTAAGGGTTACAGTTGTGTGCTGATGTTAAACCCGATGTCGTGACATCAGTTGTGAACATCAGTCTGAGATGATGTATTAGGGCTGCGCGTGTTTTTGGTTTTAATGAGATATTCTGCTGAAGAGAATCAGAGATTGCAGGCGAATATCATGGGTTAGATATATTCTGTTGCAATCAGTTATGAAGAAGATTAGTTTGTTGCTAATTTAATGCAAAAAGATATGGAGAATAATTAGAGTTAATTATGAAGAGCTGATTGAAGATTTAATTGAAGATCTATTTAGTAGCAGAATCTTTTGCAGATTTGTAGCAGAAGATTTGTTGTGAATTAAAGGCCCAAATCCAGTTGGGAAAAAGTTATAAATAGAATGCTTGTAATCTAGAATAGGCACGGGTCCAAGATGTAGATCATTAGGGCTTTGTCTAAGTGAACCACTCGGGTTGTGAGATGGTCACTGTGGTCTAACTCAGAAACCTGTAGGTAATGAGTTTTGTATTGTTCTTGGAGGAAGCTTTGAAGCAACTCCAAGGTGTGTCATGGAAGTGTGACTTCTACTTTTCTGTGTTTGAAAAGTTATTGGTAATCAAGTTGTTGATGCAGTGGCGGAGATGTTGACTGCTAGACATGATTGCGATGATTGGGAGTGAGATGGAGTCTCTTATCTAGGGAGGACTTAGATAGAAGGGTCATTGGGTAGTGATTAAATTAGGTAGATTGTCAACTGGTTTGTTGAGTCTGTAATTAATTCTACTAATAGTGGACTTCCTTCCTGGCTTGGTATGCCCCTAGATATAGGTTGTTAGACCAAACTGGGTGAACAATTCTTGTGTGTTATTCTGTGTTTTTACTGTCTTGTCCATACAGCAGATATTGATGTTGTGACATCACACTTAACATCACATATCTGAGACCAGAATTTCATAAAGGTTCAATCAAACACATTCATTGAAATTCATGGAAAAAAAACATGACTTGGACGCCTCTAAACAAACATTCATATGGTTGATTAATCCATGTGCAAGAAAACCAAACGAAACAAGAGGGCCGCATCATTCACTCGAGGTATCAAATGAAAATAGCAAGATGATATATTAGACATGATGAAATCAGTTTTAATGACATGCTTTAATGTTCAACAGCAGCTCAATCATGTTAATATGAGTGTTAATAGGATGATGGCAACAAAGTAAAACATCAACAAGAACAAGCAGTCAGTGCAGATAAACAAATGAGTCATTTAGAGCAGTTCTGGTTCATAGAGTAATAAACTCAAAGGATCAAATGCACTTACTAATGCTAGCATATCAGTCAAATAACAAGATTCATATGTCATGATACATCGTGGCTATTAAATAAGGCAAGCAAGCAAACTTCAGAATAGATAACATACATGGCATGGGAATAATTCATATATCAAAGCCAGATTATAGGTACACCAATTAAACACAATGTCAAGGAAAGTTTGCATTTAATAACATGATGGTGGAAGACATAGAATCATGGCATTTTGGATACACAAAGTTATCATGAAGCATAAACAGAATTTGTACACATCAAATAACAGTTGAGTAAGAATGCCACATATAATCAACATCCTAATAGTCAAAGGCCATAAATGTATTCAGGGCAAAACAAGACATAAGACATGACAACATAGCAATAAGCTTACTCAAGTAATGTCATTCAAAACAGGCTGTGGCATATGGCATGGTGAAAGCAAATACTGGTTGTGCTAACATATAATGGATACAAAAACAAACTTAAAGGCATGGATCAAAACCAGTTCTGATTCGAGGCAAATGGAAATCCAATGGTCATGAAGTATAGACATATCAAATGTTCAAGTATTATCAGTAGCATTCAAAACAAACATTTAGACAGTTAGGTACAGCAAAGACTCAGGGCAATGCAGAGTAAAACTTAAGAAAAAAAGTGCATATGGTTCTATGGTAATAAGCATGGGGTACCAAGATAAATGCCTCAAGAGATTTAGCAATCGAAATCAACCAAGGTTACATGGCAGAAAAGCACATATCATGTTTGAACATTTAAAGCTTGCACATAAATTGGAGATACCAAACTGACAGCATGTGGCACATGGACAAAACCAATTTTAAGCATGGCAAGGCATATCTAACATGGATTCTAGGTTTACAAACTAGTCACAAGTCACAGAGACCGCAAAGCAAATAGGGCATATTATGTACCAAAGATTGGTGGAACAATGATAAACATGCTTGGTAAAAGATTTCTGAACCTATATCATAGCAGCAAGTAAACATTCAGAGTGCATTTAGTTATTTAATTCTAAAAAGGCAGCAGTTTAAGATGAATCAATTTCAAGCATACCAACAAATAACCAAGTCATGAGATAATGCACAAATCCAACAAATGATGAAGTGTTTACAAGCACATGGTTAGAACAAAACTTAACTTAAAAGCTAGCAACAGGTCTCAAGTTAAACAAGTCAAACACCAAGCATTTTAGCAATTCAAACACCAAACATGAAGCACATAAATCAACAAAGATCAAGCCATGGCAGAGTGGTGCATATCAAGATGTAGATAAACACATGAATACCAAAAGTATCAACACCTAAACATAACAAGCATCAACAATAACAAAGTTTTGGATACAAAACATGGCCATGAGCTTAAGTGTACAAAATGATCATACATTGATGATGACAGAAAGAGAACACCAGTGGCATTTAATGAAAGCAACTTAGTAACATTTAATCAAACATTACACATAGCAACAAACACTGATAGATAGGTTCATCAACCATAAAACACATGAGCATCTCAGAATAAGTATTGAACTAAAATTCAAAGATCTCAACTCTTAATAACATCCAAGCATCAAGACATACATAGGTAAGTTAGCATTTCTATCCATTTTGACAGTATAACACCAATATGAAACCTTATAAACTTACAGCCAGTTAATGAACAAAACTAATGCATTATCATTATGATGATGTCTCAGGCATAATAACTTAGAACAAAAAGTAGCATACATGTCTATCTCAATATATCAGCAAAGCAACCAAAACTATCCTATTTCATGATATCGAGCCATGGACAGAAAGTGCAGATTCAAATACATATTGACACATTATAGATGAGTGAAAAGCAACATAAAGCATATTACAAACAATTATGATGAGATATGATATGATGATATCAGTTGAGCATGGATATTAAAACATGGAAATGGAAAGTGTAGTTACCAAGTGGAGTAATGTCCATTGTACCTTCAAGTGTGCTGAATTCTATCCTTTCTGAACTGGCAAGACTCCAAAGCAACCCTTCTCCTTTTTCTTACTCGTGGAATTCAAAAACTCAGAGACTTTTAGAGTATTTTGAGAGAATTGTTGGTGTTCTTCAAGTGCTAGGATGACCTCCTTTTATAGGCTGGGCAGATTGGCTTTGGTTCTTTGGGACCAATGGACAAACACATGGTATGCTGAGTAAATAATTAGGGTTTTGTCATACCCCAAATTTGTCCTACCTGTGAATAGTTTTCATCTGAACATTCATCCACTAACCATCATATCTATATCCAATCCATTTGTCCATTTTCACTTTTAATTAACCTATCTTTTGCTTGTATTCATTTTTTATAACCATTTCCGTTACAAATATCCATAACCATTTTTTACCTTTCCTATTATCCATTTTGTCATAAATAACCATATTTCATTTTAAATCCATTTATCCACTTTTCAACTCCATATTTTCCAATAACCAAGTTCATAAACCCATATTCATTATAAACCAATTCATTCCAAATCCATAAACCATTTGTCTAATCCATTTTATTTTTAGTTATCCACAAATATCCAAACCCATTTTACTATCACCTTTCTTCCATAAATTTTCAAAAAAATCTGCTATTTCTACAAGGCCCATTTACACAAAGTCATACACCAATAATTGAACCAAAAAAAGAGACTAAGGTCCATGGTCACAAAAGACCTTTAAGATAGTACAAGCAAAGTCATCTCACGCAATATCACGCAGCCAAAACCCACAATTCTTACCAGCCACCACATAAGTTACCAAAACTACACTTTAATCGTACCATCAGCCAACTACAACCCCAACAACATGGGTCACGACATTTCCACCAACCTGCCACAAAAACAGCGACGCATCCATACACCCCGCACTCCATCAGCTTTTTCCAACTCGCTACTTGAGCAACGAAACCGTTGCAGCTCCCTCCTCACGAACCTTTTCCACAAACCATGATTTCACTGCACCACTAAACCTGCTGCTAAAAAAGGGAACTTGTACAATATTCCAAATTCTCAGTACAACACAAAATCAAACCGTTAGACACAGAACATTAGACAACAATTCCACAATCATTCTCAAAAACGATAAACCAAATTGACAACGAGGAATTTCTACACCCCCAGCTTCGTACTTAAAGACAAAATGCACTCTCCTTGCGAAAACCATCACGCATCAATACAAATTTCACTCTCCACTACCTACGCACAACAATCTGCACATCTTGCAGATCACGCACCTCACACAGCAAATAAAATAGGCAGAATATTCCCAAAGAATCTCTCTTCAATACATTCCCATTTCACCCTCAATCCTCTCTCTATAAAAAACTAGCCTGCATCACTCTTAAAAGGGAGCTTTTCCAAGCCAATAAAAGATCAGTGACAACAAACTCTCATATTCCTTCCAACCTCCTTCAACTCTCCTTCAATTCCTTCACCCTAAAAATACTTAAAACTTACGCAGTGTAACCATTCCTTCCCTTCAACATACCCTCTGCTTCAAACCTTCACGATACCATAAACATACGATAAACCCTTATAAACTCATCAACAACCAAACCTTGCTGCTGTTTGAAACTAAACTTCGTACCTTCTTCGAATCATTCTTCTTCAACCCAAATCGCCCTTTAAAACACCTTCAGACCACAACCCTGTTTCACCTTCCACCTTTCTCGATCCACATCAAATACCACATAACAACAACAATCACCCACTTCAAACTCCAACAAACCCACACCATTCAATAACCTTTGTATCTCTTTCATTAACACAAATAACTCAGAATCCACCAAACCTTCAAAGCCAAATAAACTGTGAGAAAAAACCGAAATAGAATGGAGAAAGAAAGAGATGGAATAGACCGAGTTGAAACAGAATGTTTTCAGATCCAAATCGGTATGAATCCAAACCTGTGCGAGTGAAAGAAAACTCAAACGAAGAAGAGAGAATCGTGCCTTGAGAAGTTCGGATCAGGCGAGATTAGCGAGATGTTGAGTCACGTTGTTGATGGTGATGAGCCATGTTGCTCTGCTTTTGATTTTGATACTTCATACATTCATTTTGTTCATTTTTTTTTTTTGTGTTGTTTTAAAAATAGAATTGGTAAAATGATGATGATGGTAGATCGGAACGTGATGTTCATATTCATTAATGTTACGATTTGGGTTTTACATCATGACTCTGCTTGGATACAACGCCTTTACACTGTTGGTCTGATGACTTCTTTTTTTTGACAATGCTGTTGGGATCCATCCTGTTTTTTTGTTATCGTTGATGGGCCTTCAAGCCCATGCTCCTTTCGGTAATAGTTAGATTCCTAGCACCCTTTGGTCCGGATCTGCACCCTTGTTTTGGTATTTTATATTTTGTTTTGATGGAAAATTATTTTTAATCTCATGTTAATTTTAGTTTGATTTTAATTCTGATTTGAGTCTTGTTTAATTCAATTTTAGATTCTTATTAATTAGATTCTTGTTAATTTGAGTTTGGATAATTGGTTGTAGACATTTGGATTATTAATTAGATTTAATTGTGTTTAATTTTTCATCATTAATTTTGATTAGTCTAGGTTTTAGTTTTTTTAATTAACCGTGATGTTTAGTTTTCGATTAACCTTTGTTTAAATCTTAATCGAACCTCGGAACTTTAATTGATTTCTAGTTGATTTTGGTTTTCAATTAGCTCTCTTTTATTAAGTTCTTACTAACTTTTTGATTCTCTTGTTAGTACTTTTGATTTTGGCTCAGTTGATCTTGGATGTTGATTTGTGACGTTGGACACTTGAGCTTATTGGATTGATCGTGCGAAGCTTCTATAAGTCTCCTTGAGTTTTTACACGCATTGAAGAGGCAACGGACCTTCTCCGTTAGGTACCCTTAGAATCTCAATTTTATTTTTCATGCCTCATTCTAGGATTGCATCCATGTTAGAAGCATATTTCTCCCCCCACTTTGTTTGATTTTTTAATATTTGTGAGGTGTATAATTTTCTCTTGTGGATTTTACTTCATGCTTTAATTGTATGTATGTTATTCATATTATACTTGTTTAAACCAAAAAATCTTTTTCAAACTAATATTGTGACTTTATGTCAACCATTTTCATACCTTGTAAGTCGATCGTTTTCACGATCGCAATCGACCTCACAATGCCTCCTCTTGGGCTTTATACAACGATAATTGTTTTGTATTTCACTTTGGTTTGTATGCGTATATGTGATTAGCTTAATTTAATTACAACTTGATATTATTCCCACTTGATTAATTACACCCCTCTCCCATAAGATTAAAATCAACCCTTTTGTACAACAATAAACAAGCTTGATCCAACGTCAAGTATTTTCCAAATAAAATTCAATTAATCTCCAACATTCACTTGATCCATATATCAAGTTCCTTTACCTCTTGTAAGTCGAGAGCTTTTGCCTCGCAATCGATCTTACCTTAAACCATAGGACCTCCTTCCCATTAGTCCTCAACCATTTCGCACGCAAATCCAAACCTCGATCCAACGTCGAGTATTTTTCTTAAATCAAATTAATACATTTAATTATACTAAATATCATTTCTTAAAAGGTGAAAAAGAGGGGGATCAAGTCTTTGGTCTTTCTCCTCAATTGTTTGGGTGCGAGTTCTCTTACTCGTGTGTGGACAATTGACGCCTTTAAAACACTTGTAATCCGACAACACTCAAATTTCTTTTTCCATTATTAAATCACGTAATCTCTACCTAAATTACATTTCTTAAAAGGTGAAAAGGAGGGGGATCAAGTCTTTGGTCTTTCTCCTCAATTGTTTGGGTGCGAGTTCTCTTACTCGTGTGTGGACAATTGACGCCTCTAAAACACGCGAAACTCGACAACATTCAAACCTTTTTCCAAGTAATTGTTAAAACACCTAATCCCTATTAAACAAATTTTACTAAATGTGAAGTGAGGGTGGTCGAGTCTTTGACCCTTCTCCTCAATTGTTTGGGTGCGAGTTTTCTTACTCGTGTGTGAACAATTGACACTTCTAAAAGACATAAACCTTAGTTCGTCGATTGCTTGTGTGCGAGTTCTCTTACTCGTGTGTGAGCAATTGTCACCTATTGCTTGGGTGTGAGTTTTCTTACTCGTGTGTGAGCAATTGTCACCTCTATAACCTCCAATACGATCAAAACTATCCTTTCCTCGCCTCCGTACGACCGAAACCCTAAAACACGTCCAAATTCAACTCTTTTCTCAATCAAATCTTTAACACACTTAATCCAAATCAAACAACTTTTCGCAAAAAGAACATTGTTTAGTCCATTCTTCCGCGCATATGAACTAGTGCTTCAGCCTCCCTTGACGAGCAGACAAGCCAATGTTTAGCAGTTAAAATGCGAATTAAACTCTCGTTCGCCTAAAAAACACAAACCAAACAACCGTAGTCGCATGAACTACGAATGCTCTGACTTTCCCATTGCACGAGGGAATACGTAGGCCCGAGGATCTTAATCCTTGCCGAGCACAGTAATAAAAACCACTCCATTTTCTCCTTTAAAACCAATTCTTTTACCTTAGAAGATAACAAACAAACCTATCTAACTTTCTCACGAATCGAATCAAGAGGTTCCCGTTGAGTACAACGGACATAGAGGGTGCTAATACCGTCCCTCTTGCGTAACCGACTCCCGAACCCGAATTTGGTTGTGACGACCATGTTCTTATCTCCCTTTCAAAGGTTTTATTGATATTTTCCTTTCCCTCTTTGGGATAAATAAAGTTCGGTGGCGACTCTGTTTCGAACAGTTTTTTCCGCGTCCATCGCGAGGATCGTATTTTTCGAGGTGCGACAGATGGCGACTCTGCTGGGGATCGGCATTGCCTTATGCTAGAGAGAGTCAAGCCTAACTTGACTCGATTCGTGAGTGTTAGATCCACTTGTGTGTTTGTCTTCTCTTGTTTGTTTGCTTTCTTGTTTAACTATCTATTATCTATTTGTTTGATTATCCTTATTATATATTATTATCTCTTGTGACATTGTGGGGGTTCTCTGATATTTGGTGCTCTGTGAGATGGCTCTATACCCGAGTTCGAGTATAACCCTAGGTTTAGAATGGTGGTTGTGTAGTGTAGGCTTGCGTGGTCTCTTCCGCGTGAGTTGAAGCGAAAACCCCGCTTGGAGTAGGTTCCCTTGGATATATTATTGCTGTGGTAAAACTTTGTCATGGCGGTAATATTTTCGAGCCTGAATCGTTGATCCCAAGGACCTTTAACCTAATTACCCATGGTGGTTAGTAGTGTTAATTCTATGTGAGTTAATGCGAACGCCACAATCAGATGAGATCCCTCGAACGTATTACTTCCTGACAGTAATATTTTTGACCTCGATCTAGGATTCTGAGAACCCTAAACCCATGTGTCGATGGTTGTGTAGTGGGCGCCTCCGAGGAGTCTTTCTCGTGGAGAAGAAATGAAAACCTCACCTAGACGAGATCCTTTCAAGGATATTATCGTCTGATGTTCCTTCGTCATGGCTATAATGTCTTTGAAAGATATCCATAACTCTAGGCACCTACCCGATTAGAGCCTACCTGGGGGATCCGATGATCAGAGATATCCTGTGTCTAACTCCTTCCTCAGAATCAGATGTTGTTTTGATCCTGGAACCCTGCATTACATACTTATGACATTAGCATGTGTGCATATCATTTTTCCACAAACTCAACCATCCTTTGTCCATAACCCGCAGTTGATTTCCTGACACTCGTATCGGAATTGAAGCCGCTTTTGGAAGAATCATGGACTCAGAAGGGCAGAACCAGTTTGCGTCAAGAGCAGATGTTGACTTGATGAAGAACCAACTAGACCAACTTGTGGAAGCTATGGCAAGGAAAGAGAACAACATTCAAAGGCCTACAGTCACAGGGAACGTCATTCTGCCTCAAGTTAATAATCTTGCCCAATCTCAGCCTGTGCGGATTCCTGTTGGGGACCAGGTAATACAAGAATGTTAAACTATTTGAGATGAACATGCCTCGTCTCATGATGCAGTTGAATACCATAGCTTCGCATTCACTACACCAAATTCCCGAGGGACAAGCCTGGTGGTGAATACTGAACGACCTCAAGATGTTGAGTTTGCTGAAAGATGTCGTGTGTTGGAAGAGAAGCTTGAAACCATAAAGGGGCATGATGCTTTTGATCTGAATGCTTTGAACATGTGTTTGGTACCCGTACTTGTATTACCTCCAAAGTTTAAGATGCCAAAATTTGAGAAGTACAAAGGTGATAGTTGTCCAAAGCAACATTTGATGATGTTTTGCAGAAAGATGACCTCCAATGCTCTCAATGATAAACTTATGATCCACTGTTTCCAAGACAATCTGAGTGGGGTATCGTTGAGTTGGTACATGCAGCTACAAAGTAGCCATATCCAGTCATGGTTGGACTTAGCCAACGCCTTTGTGAAATAATACCAATACAATCTTGACATGGCTCCCAACCGCATACAGTTGCAAGGCTTATCTCAAGAGGAGAATGAATCCTTTAGAGGGTATGCTCAGAGATGGAGAGAGGTAGCCGCTCGCGTTCAACCACCACTTTTAGATAGAGAATTGGTTGACATGTTCATAGGTTCTTTGCAAGGCCCATACCTAGAAAAAATGATGAGCAATGGGACATCAAACTTCTCTGACTTGGTTTTAGTAGGAGAATGCATTGAGAGTCATATCAAGAGTGGAAAGATCCAAGACGCCTCGAGCATCCAGGATAGAGAGACTGAATCCATTGTCAGTTCTCAAGAGGAAGAGGAGGATGAAATCAATGTAATTTGGGACACTCTACAAGCTCCATCTCTGGTACCTTATCCTCAATACCCAAGCATCTCAAATGTTCAAAGTCAGCAATCCCATAGGCCTCCCTGTGCGATTCAATTCTCTCCACATGGTCAATATACTCCTGCTAATAGAGGCCCCCTCATCAACAACAGATTGCACAACAACACTCTTCACAACCCCGACGCTACTATAATCAAAGACCAAAAAGGCATTTTGATAATTTGCCAGTGCCACTCAGTCATATATTGCCACGTTTGATTAATAGCAGGCTGACAGTACCAAAGGGCTTGGATCCTGTTATTCCTCCATACCCACCAGGCTTTGACGCCAATGCACGATGTGGATACCACGCTGGCGCCATGGGGCATTCAACTGAGAATTGCAAACAACTCAAAAACAAGATCCAAGATCTGATTGAGTCCAAGCTAATCTCATTTACACCTCAAGATCTTCAAATCAACATCAACTATCTGATCAGGCAGGTTCATCATCCCATGTTATGGAAGAAGTTGCTGAGAGTAGGTGTGAAGAAGGCTATCATAGTGGTGTCGATGAACAAGAAAGCTAGCCCAACAGCAACTCAAGAAAGAAAAGCCCAGTCCCCAATGCTGGCAATTTTTTAGATCATGTCATGCTTTCTTTTTGTTATGTGCTATTTGCTTTTAGACATTGTTGTTTATTAATGGTAATATTAATGACGTGATCGTGCATTTTTTGAATTAATCACGTCGCATTCGCTCACATTTTCTTTACTTATATAAAAAAAACAAAAAATATATATTCATATATATACCTCTCATTCACTTTCTTAACCAAATTGTGTTTAGCAAAGATTGGAGGGAGGATGACGAAAACGAGATACCCATAATTGTTGCTAGTATGCTTTCGGATAAAATCCTGCCAAGGATGTACATGCATTGTTTCAAATCCCCAAACACTGGAGAGATAAGGAGTTGATCCCTAGTTAACCACTTCGAGCCGAGAAGTAGAAGTTTCCTTCAGATATTCAAACCCTTACACTCAACCCGGGGCAGGGTAGTGTTCAGTTAATCTGACTCCGTATTCTTCGTACACGTCCCGAGGTGACGAAGAAATCATGCAAAATCCAGAAGTTATGATGGTTGTTCTTCAATGACTACTGACTTGGCAGTCACAAGGCTTACTCAAAAAAAAAAAGAGAGCCCGCTAAGTTAAACACCTCAAAAAGGAGACTTAGGCAAAAATTAGGGCAATCCAGATGGACTTGAAAAAACAAAATCAGTCCATGCAAAAATAGGGATCAAAAACAGAAAAGCAAAAGAGGTCTTCGAATCCTCAAGCAAAAACAAAATAAGATGACTGCCATTTCAAGCGAATCTTGAACCTTCATCTTCGCTATTACACCATCAATATCTAAGTACGTGTGTCGATTTAACTGAACATAGGATTGGAGTTCATCACGAAGTAGGGGTGGGTACAAATCAAAATTTGAGCCTTATATCCTTTGTTTCTATAACCGTGAACTAGACCACGTTACAACCCTCAAAAGACCTAATTGAGGCGGGGTTTATTCTGAAAGCATACTACAGCAAGGTTGCGTAAACCGACTCCTAGAGATTTGCTAATCTTCTGAATTGGTGTCATATTCTTGCTATATCTTTCACACCAGCTAAATTAGCATTGTGTTTGGACTAATGGTCCAACTCGTCACACACTGACACATCATTCCAATAAATGATTTTTCAGAACGTGCATGAAAATCGAATTAAAATTACCATTTCTGAACGAACAATTTTAGCTATAAATCAGTACTTGACATTATGGAAATTCCGACAAAGTGCAATCAAAGGGAAACTTGAGTATTCGTTAGCACTGACCCGAATCGAGACTATCTCATAACCTCGTGAATCTGGGGCAAGTCCTTCAAAGCAATACTTAGTTAATCTGAGGCAAGTCTTTCAAAAGCCAAGACTGGGGCAGACCACTGCAAAATCCAGACACTGGGGCAGATCATCTTAATACCCTCCAGACTGGGGCAGATTCCCTTCATACAGTCAAGTTGGTCAAGTTGGCCATGTCATGCACTAAGCGACCCTTGAATTCAACAAGTATTAAAAGCCTTGGGGCAGAGCAAATGTACAATCAGAATGCATTGGATAAGTCACTACGCTCACGCAATCAACATGCATTGGTTACGTCACTGCGCTCATACAACTATTTGCAATCTATTTATAGCATATCAGCTAGAAGTGAGGTTCTCTCAGGAACAGGTATGCAAATTCTGCAAAGGATCAAACTTGGGGCACCAAGAGCATCCACAACTGTCCTCTAATAATGGCACTATCAGATACTAAGTGTCGGGAAATCAAATCCTTTCACACCGTAAAGCCCAACCCTGCTTGGCACCTCTAAAAGTCCAACCTTGCTTGGCAACCACTAAAAGTCCACCCTGCTGGCACCGTCATAAAACCAATAACCTGCTTGCATTCGCATATGCATCACGTACAACATACAAGCATCATATGCATATATAACATAACCTATTTCCTTCCTCAACCCCCGTGTTGATATACATTGTTTTGTTCTTGACCCTTGAGTCAATGTTGTCTTTATTTTCTTCGGCCCCCGAGTCGATATTTACCTTTCCTTCGACCCCCGAGTCGATATCATTATCTTCAACCCCAGAGTCGACATTTTATTGCTTCTGCCTTGACCCCCGAGTCGATATTACCTTTATTTCTCGACCCCCAAGTCGATATTACCTTTACCTTTCTTTCAACCCCCCGAGTTGATGATATATTGTCTTTATTTCTTCGACCCCCAAGTCGACATTGCCTTTATCTCTGCCCTCGACCCCCGAGTCGATATCTGTTCTACCTTCAACCCCCGAGTTGATATTTTGTTACTTCCTTCAACCCCCGAGTTGATAGATTACCTCACCTTTATTTTCTCGACCCCCGAGTCGATGTTATCTTAATGTTTCTCGACCCCCGAGTCGATATTACCTTTACCTTTCTTTCAACCCCCGAGTTGACGACAGTTTATCTTAATGTTTCTCGACCCTCGAGTCGATATCGTATTTCCTTTTCTCAACCCCCGAGTTGATATGCCAGTATTCCCAGTGAGTCTTTCTCCTTGCTCCATCTAATCCCCTTTAATCCTTCTTTGGAAACCAGAAGTGAAGCCTTGCTCATTTGCATTCCCATATGCATCTCATAAAAAACAAGTTCATTTTCATTCATGTATGCGTGGCATATCCGTCCCCAACATAGCATAACAGGATCCAGGATCAATTCGCAAGCATCTTGGTCAGTCCTCCTTCAAAGTCGGCAGTATTCATCTAAAGAGAAGTTGATACCCCGCACATACTCAAGGAATTCTATTCCCCATCAATTCATTCTTTAGCCATGCAGTTGATAATGACAATCCTCAACAGATGTTGTCAGTGCTCCCCAAGCAGAAGCTATCTTAGAAAGTTTCTTGTGAACTTTCCCCTGCAGAGCCAACACATTTACTCTGACAGGATCTTGCTCAACTATCCTTCAACAAGTTTACCGCAAAGATACTGCTTTGGTATCGTTGAGGAACCTTAACGGATAAGGGACTACTTCGACGACCCAGAGAATCTTCTGCTTTCAAGATATTGCTTTGGTATCATTGAGGAACCTTAACGGATAAGGTACTGCTTCAATGCTCCAGAGAATCTTCAGCTTCCAAAGATACTGCTTTGGTATCATTGAGGAACCTTAACGGATAAGGTACTGCTTCAATGCTCCAGAGAATCTTCTGCTTTCAAGATACTGCTTTGGTATGGTTTAGGAACCTTAACGAATAAGGTACTGCTTCGATGCTCCAGAGAATCTTCAGCTTCCAAAGATACTGCTTTGGTATCGTTGAGGAACCTTAACGGATAAGGTACTGCTTCAATGCTCCAGAGAATCTTCTGCTTTCAAGGTACTGCTTTGGTATCGTTAAGGAACCTTAACGGATAAGGTACTGCTTCAATGCTCCAGAGAATCTTCAGCTTCCAAAGATACTGCTTTGGTATTGTTGAGGAACCTTAACGGATAAGGTACTGCTTCAATGTTCCAAAGAATCTCACGCATTCCAAAGATACTGCTTTTGGTATCATTGAGGAACCTTAACGGATAAGGTACTGCTTCAATGTCCTAGAGAATCTTCTGCTTCCAAAGATACTGCTTTGGTATCGTTGAGGAACCTTAACGGACAAGGTACTGCTTCAATGTTCCAGAGAATCTTCTGCTTCCAGAGATACTGCTTTGGTATTGTTGAGGGACCTTAACGGGTAAGGTACTGCTTCGACGATCCAGAGAATATTCTGCTTCTGAGATACTGCTTTGGTATCGTTGAGGAACCCTAACGGATAAGGTACTGCTTCGACGACCCAGAGAATCTCCGATTTCAAGATATTGCTTTGGTATCGTTGAGGAACCTTAACGGACAAGGTACTGCTTCAATGTTCCAGAGAATCTTCTGTTTCCAAGATACTACTTTGGTATCGTTGAGGAACCTTAATGGATAAGGTACTGCTTCGACATTCCAAAGAATCTTCTGCTTCCAAGATACTACTTTGGTATCATCGAGGAACATTAATGGATAAGGGACTGCTTCGACCACCCAAAGAATCTCACGCATTCAGAAACATGCAACTTTGGTATCATCGGAGAACCTAAGTGTATAGGGGACTGCTTCGACCACCCAAAGGATCTCAAGTTATTTTGTCCAGTTTGAACCCCGCCACTTCATTCTATCAGCTATTACTCTACAAACACTTTACCTTTTGTGGGACAAATTTTTGGGGCATTCTTATATCTAATCGACTTCTACCCTTAAAATGAACGCCATGCAGCCGTTCACTCTCTCGGGTTCAAGCCAATTAGATAGGGGCATCTGTCATACCCCAAATTTGTCCAACCTGTGAATAGTTTTCATCTGAACATTCACCCACTAACCATCATATCTATATCCAATCCATTTGTCCATTTTCACTTTTAATTAACCTATCTTTTGGTTGTATTCATTTTTTATAACCATTTCCGTTACAAATATCCATAACCATTTTTTACCTTTCCTATTATCCATTTTGTCATAAATAACCATATTTCATTTTAAATCCATTTATCCACTTTTCAACTCCATATTTTCCAATAACCAAGTTCATAAACCCATATTCATTATAAACCAATTCATTCCACATCCATAAACCATTTGTCTAATCCATTTTATTTTTTAGTTATCCACAAATATCCAAACCCATTTTATTATCACCTTTCTTCCATAAATTTTCAAAAAAATCTACTATTTCTACAAGGCCCATTTACACAAAGTCACACACCAATAATTGAACCAAAAAAAGAGACTAAGGTCCATGGTCACAAAAGACCTTTAAGATAGTACAAGAAAAGTCATCTCACGCAATATCACGCAGCCAAAACCCACAATTCTTACCAGCCACCACATAAGTTGCCAAAACTACACTTTAATCGTACCATCAGTCAGCTAAAACCCCAACAACATGGGTCACGACATTTCCACCAACCTGCCACAAAAACAGCGACGCATCCGTACACCACGCACTCCATCAGCTTTTTCCAACTCGCTACTTGAGCAACGAAACCGTTGCAGCTCCCTCCTCGCGAACCTTTTCCACAAACCATGATTTCACTACACCACTAAACCTGCTGCTAAAAAAGGGAACTTGTACAATATTCCAAATTCTCAGTACAACACAAAATCAAACCGTTAGACACAGAACATTAGACAATAATTCCACAATCATTCTAAAAAATGATAAACCAAATTGACAACGAGGAATTTCGACTCCCTCAGCTTCGTACTCAAAGACAAAATGCACTCTCCTTGCGAAAACCATCACGCATCAATACAAATTTCACTCTCCACTACCTAAGCACAACAATCCGCACATCTTGCAGATCACGCACCTCACACAGCAAATAAAACAGGCAGAATATTCCCAAAGAATCTCTCTTCAATACATTCCTATTTCACCCTCAATCCTCTCTCTATAAAAAACCAGCCTGCATCACTCTTAAAAGGGAGCTTTTCCAAGCTAATAAAAGATCAGTGACAACAAACTCTCATATTCCTTCCAACCTCCTTCAACTCTCCTTCAATTCCTTCACCCTAAAAAAACTTAAAACTTACGCAGTGTAACCATTCCTTCCCTTCAACCTACCCTCTGCTTCAAACCTTCACGATACCATAAACATACGATAAACCCTCATAAACTCATCAACAACCAAACCTTGCTGCCTTTTGAAACCAAACTTCGCACCTTCTTCGAATCATTCTTCTTCAACCCAAATCGCTCTTTAAAACACCTTCAGACCACAACCCTGTTTCACCTTCCACCTTTCTCGATCCACATCAAATACCACATAACAACAACAATCACCCACTTCAAACTCCAACGAACCCACACCATTCAATAACCTTTGTATCTCTTTCATTAACACAAACAACTCAGAATCCACCAAACCTTCAAAGCCAAATAAACTGTGAGAAGAAACCGAAATAGAATGGAGAAAGAAAGAGATGGAATAGACCGAGTTGAAACAGAATGTTTTCAGATCCAAATCGGTATGAATCCAAACCTGTGCGAGTGAAAGAAAACCCAAACGAAGAAGAGAGAATCGCGCCTTGAGAAGTTCAGATCAAGCGAGATTAGCGAGATGTTGAGTCGCGTTGTTAATGGTGATGAGCCATGTTGCTCTGCTTTTGATTTTGATACTTCATACATTCATTTTGTTCATTTTATTTTTTTTTGTGTTATTTTTAAAATAGAATTGATAAAATGATGATGATGGTAGATCGGAACGTGATGTTCATATTCATTAATGTTACGATTTGGGTTTTACATCATGACTCTGCTTGGATACAGCGCCTTTACACTGTTGGTCTGATGACTTCTTTTTTTTGACAATGCTGTTGGGATCCATCCTGTTTTTTTGTTATCGTTGATGGGCCTTCAAGCCCATGCTCCTTTCGGTAATAGTTAGATTCCTAGCACCCTTTGGTCCGGATCTGCACCCTTGTTTTGGTATTTTATTTTATTTTTTGTTGGAAAATTATTTTTAATCTCATGTTAATTTTAGTTTGATTTTAATTCTGATTTGAGTCTTGTTTAATTCAATTTTAGATTCTTATTAATTAGATTCTTGTTAATTTGAGTTTGGATAATTGGTTGTAGACATTTGGATTATTAATTAGATTTAATTGTGTTTAATTTTTCATCATTAATTTTGATTAGTCTAGGTTTTAGTTTTTTTAATTAACCGTGATGTTTAGTTTTCGATTAACCTTTGTTTGAATCTTAATCGAACCTTGGAACTTTAATTGATTCCTAGTTGATTTTGGTTTTTAATTAGCTCTCTTTTATTAAGTTCTTACTAACTTTTTGATTCTCTTGTTAGTACTTTTGATTTTGGCTCAGTTGATCTTGGATGTTGATTTGTGACGTTGGACACTTGAGCTTATTGGATTGATCATGCGAAGCTTCTATAAGTCTCCTTGAGTTTTTGTACGCATTGAAGAGGCAACAGACCTTCTCCGTTAGGTACCCTTAGAATCTCAATTTTATTTTTCATGCCTCATTCTAGGATTGCATCCATGTTAGAAGCATATTTCTCACCCCACTTTGTTTGATTTTTTAATCTTTGTGAGGTGTATAATTTTCTCTTGTGGATTTTACTTCATGCTTTAATTGTATGTATGTTATTCATATTATACTTGTTTAAACCAAAAAATATTTTTCAAACTAATATTGTGACTTTATGTCAACCATTTTCATACCTTGTAAGTCGATCATTTTCACGATCGCAATCGACCTCACAATGCCTCCTCTTGGGCTTTATACAACGATAATTGTTTTGCATTTCACTTTGGTTTGTATGCGTATATGTGATTAGCTTAATTTAATTACAACTTGATATTATTCCCACCTGATTAATTACACCCCTCTCCCATAAGATTAAAATCAACCCTTTTGTACAACAATAAACAAGCTTGATCCAACGTCAAGTATTTTCCAAATCAAATTCAATTAATCTCCAACATTCACTTGATCCATATATCAAGTTCCTTTACCTCTTGTAAGTCGAGCGTTTTTGCCTCGCAATCGATCTTACCTTAAACCATAGGACCTCCTTCCCATTAGTCCTCAACCATTTCGCACGCAAATCCAAACCTCGATCCAACGTCGAGTATTTTTCTTAAATCAAATTAATACATTTAATTATACTAAATATCATTTCTTAAAAGGTGGAAAAGAGGGGGATCAAGTCTTTGGTCTTTCTCCTCAATTGTTTGGGTGCGAGTTCTCTTACTCGTGTGTGGACAATTGACGCCTTTAAAACACTTGTAATCCGGCAACACTCAAATTTCTTTTTCCATTATTAAATCACGTAATCTCTACCTAAATATCATTTCTTAAAAGGTGAAAAGGAGGGGGATCAAGTCTTTGGTCTTTCTCCTCAATTGTTTGGGTGCGAGTTCTCTTACTCGTGTGTGGACAATGACGCCTCTAAAACACGCGAAACTCGACAACATTCAAACCATTTTCCAAGCAATTGTTAAAACACCTAATCCCTATTTAAACACATTTTACTAAAGGTGAAGTGAGGGTGGTCGAGTCTTTGACCCTTCTCCTCAATTGTTTGGGTGCGAGTTTTCTTACTCGTGTGTGAACAATTGACACTTCTAAAAGACATAAACCTTAGTTCGTCGTGCTTGTGTGCGAGTTCTCTTACTCGTGTGTGAGCAATTGTCACCTATTGCTTGGGTGCGAGTTTTCTTACTCGTGTGTGAGCAATTGTCACCTCTATAACCTCCAATACGATCAAAACTATCCTTTCCTCGCCTCCGTACGATCGAAACCCTAAAACACGTCCAAATTCAACTCTTTTCTCAATCAAATCTTTAACACATTTAATCCAAATCAAACAACTTTTTGCAAAAAGAACATTGTTTAGTCCATTCTTCTGCGCATATGACTAGTGCTTCAGCCTCCCTTGACGAGTAGACAAGCCAATGTTTAGCAGTTAAAATGCGAATTAAACTCTCGTTCGCCTAAAAAACACAAACCAAACAACCGTAGTCCCACGAACTACGAATGCTCTGACTTTCCCATTGCACGAAGGAATACGTAGGCCCGAGGATCTTAATCCTTGCCGAGCACACTAATAAAAACCACCCCATTTTCTCCTTTAAAACCAATTTTTTTACCTTAGAAGATAACAAACAAACCTATCTAACTTTCTCACGAATCGAATCAAGAGGTTCCCGTTGAGTACAACGGACGTAGAGGGTGCTAATACCTTCCCTCTTGCGTAACCGACTCCCGAACCCGAATTTGGTTGTGACGACCATGGTCTTATCTCCCTTTCAAAGGTTTTATCAATATTTTCCTTTCCCTCTTTGGGATAAATAAAGTTCGGTGGCGACTCTGTTTCGAACAGTTTTTTCCGCGTTCATCGTGAGGATCGTATTTTTCGAGGTACAACAGGTTTGCAACTGCCTCTTTTCAAATTCAAATCCGGTCAATCCTTGGAGATAAAAACGCTTCCTCTGCTGCACAAGGACCTCAGAGATGCAGGACATGTTTCATAATTTTGTGTATTGCTTAAAAACCTCATTCTTTGTTGTCATAAGGGTGAGTATCAAATAAGGCAATGATTGGGATTTCACGAAAATTTCTGCAGGCGAGGGCAGTCCTTATGCTGAACCAAGTAAATCTTCAGAGTAACTTTTAATGAACCCAGGCATGAAAGCTCAAAAGGGAAATGGTGGGAGATTTCAAAAGATGAATTAATGCGCCAAGGATTATGAGCTGTAGTAATTTGTTTGTGTTGAACTGGATACGATTTATCTTGGGATGAATTTTCTTCTTCTCTCTATTGAAACACGAATCCATGAAGGAAGAGAGGAGAACATTTTGGTCACTTTGCTCCATGCCAAGTCACGCGTCAGCCTCTCATTGGCTGAGGGAATGGAGTTGAAAAGTCAAAGCTATAGTGCACGAATCCTATTGGTCATCAGCAAGTGATTCTTCTTGCCTCCAATTGTATTTTTGTAACATTGATTTTGTAACATTGATGGGCTTATGAGATGGGCTTAAGAACAAATGTTTTTAAGACTTGCTTTTCTCTTCTTTTTTGGTTAGCAAAATAAAAAGAAAATGGTTTGAAAAAAGAAATGACTTAGAAAAGAAAATAAATAAAAGAAGAAGTGAACTTTGAGTAGGTGAAATGGTTATGGTTTAGGAAACTTGATATTGACGAATAGAAATGAAATTGGATAAAAATTTGGTTAATGGATGACTATTGAAATTGGTTTGGAATTAAGAATAACAATTGAAGAGGGAACATGAGGATGAATAAAGTGGATAAAAATTGTTATGGAGAAGGTTATGGAGATATCTCTTTGAACTTGAGAAACTTGCTTGATTCAGTGTTCCATCCAAAATCTTGACTGATCAACCCTTGAATCCTCTTGAAATAAAACCTAATTCACAAAACAAACACAAACAAAACTTGGTAAATGGGTTAGCTATGCAATATGATTGACCTAAGATGACATGCAAAAAGATCAATGGATCTAAGGGTAAAAATTGGGGTAAAACAACAACTCATTCCAATTCCTCATGAATTTTAAGTTATGGAATGATCAAAATCACAAAAAGTGAAAATGTCACTTTTTTCCAACACTTAGTGAAATTTTCACTAAGTCAGAATCTGCCTTCACTTTTTTCCAAATGTAGGGGCATTTTTCACTTGGATCCAAAAAGTATCAAAACCAACTATGATCAAACAGTTGTTGTATCATATGAGGGCTTTCCAAAATGGCCAAGAACTCCATCAAATTCCACTTGAGCCATGAGATATGACAATGGCAATATGCCTTGCTGAAAATTGTGAAAACAAGGCAGATTTATGCATTTTGCTCGATTTGCCAAATTTGTACAAATGACAAACACACTTATCCATCTGAACACCTCAGGGGGGGACCAAGGAGGGACAAACACTGATCCATCAGCCTCCCAAGTCTTTGGAACCAAAAGTAGCATGCCAAACCTAGAAATGCCTAAAAGAGGGACAAGACTCCAATTTTGGTTTGGATCATTTAATGGATGCACCAAGGTGGCATGGACTGAGCCATTTCCAAATAAATTCAGTCAAGACTTATCCAAGACCAAGGGAACCAGCAGCCTGTGCCCTAACCTCTAGTCAATGGCTAGAGGAGACTTGGATTCCTATTGATCAACATTGGCCAAACCTCTGCATCAGTTGTCATTCACTATTGCTTGTAAAAAAAACTTGCTCCACTATAAATAGAGCTCATTTGTGATCAGTTTGAGTACACCAAAGCCATCAAACATATGCTTTCCTCAAAATCTCCTTCTCACTTCCAAATTTTCCTTCCAAAGCAAGTCCCTATCGGGTTTTGAGTTTGAGAGTTATTCCAACCAAACCAATCACACACACACACCTCATAAACATCATATAGAGGTGATCCAAACACTCACAAGTGACCTGTAACACCAAAATCTCAAAGTCACCTCTCAAAACCTCCAAATTGTACTTTTTTACATTTTTCAAGCCATGTCTTGATTCAGTCACTTTCCAAACTAGATAAAACCTCAAACACACTCCAAATATCATCCTTGAACTGTCCCAAATGGTTCCACACATCTGGAACATAATTTGAGAGAGTTGCTATTTTGGCCACTTTTGCCCCTTTTGCAAGAAAGAGCTCAAACTTGTTCCTGAGGTTTCCAGCTGATTCCAACCATCCTAAAAGCTTCTAAGAGATCATTTGAGGGTGTCCAAAGCATCAAACCATTTCTGGAACAAGGTACTTGACAGATTGCACAAAAGCTCCAAAAAGAGGTAAGCATCACAACTTGAATTCTTTGAATCATGCTTTCCTTTGATGTCCACTAAGCATGCATCTCTTCTACATGTTACATGTGTTGTGTTTGCACCAATTTATCATGTAATTCATACCTGTACCAAGAGATGGCACAGAAAATGCAAATCATGGCCTATTTCAAAACCACTATCGGGGTTTTCAATAGGAGCATGATCTGAAAAAAAAAACACCAGCACCATTGGATTCCTTGTGAAATTCTAGGCAGGATAGACCTAAATTTTGTCCCAATCCATGGAGAAATGAGAAAGTAATGGCCTTCACGTTTCTAACCAAAATCTTGCCTTGCCTTGCCTTGGGCCAGGCCAAAAACAAGGCAAGCCTTGTATATTTGTGGTTGTGTTTCAATCAACGAATGTATCACCACCCCAGTGGTAAGGCGCGCGCCCTGTACACAAGAGGTCTGGGGTTCGAATCCCCCTCGCCCCAGATCCTCTTTTTTACCACTTTTTTCATGATTTTTCATATTTTACCATTTTTCATATTATCTTTAATGATTTGAAAAATTAATAACTCCCTCAATTTTAATTATTTTTTATTGGTTCTTTTTGCAAAAAATCACAAAAATGTTGAAATATTTTATCCCACAAAAAAAATCAAATTTATATTACTTATTTAATATAATTAGTATATTTGTGAAAAAAATCATTTTTAAATTATTTTTAAACATTTAAAAGTGAATATTTATCTTGAAAATCAAAACCAAATGAATTTTAATTCATCTTGTGATTAAAACCTCATTTTTCAAACCTTAAACAAAAATCACAAGTGGTTTATTCAAACTTATTTGGTATTTTTATCATTTTATTGATTTTCTTTAAATATTTACTTTTAAAGGAAAACAAATTTAGGGTTTCTTTGATTTTCACCCTCACGAATCTTTTTCAAACACTTTGGGCCTCTAGTAGAGTGTAAGACCCAACCCTTTTTGAAAACCAAAATGATTTGGGCCTCAGTGTATTGTATAAGTCCCGACACCATCAAAAAGTTCGACGCGATCGTCTCCTTTTTAACAAGAACCCATGGTCCTCTCCTTGAGCTGTAAGCCCCACCACTTGGACAAAAATAAATCATTGGGCCTCTAATAGAGTGTAAGACCCACCCCTTTATAAATAAAAACTTGTTGGGCCTCAGTGCATTGTATAAGTCCCGATATGCTAATGAAATCTCGGCGCGATCGTCATTTTTCAAACAAAACTTTGGGCCTCTCATTGAGCTGTAAGCCCCATCTTTTCTTTTAAAATCATTTTTGGGCCTCTAATAGAGTGTAAGACCCACCCCTTTGTAAATAAAAACTTTTTGGGCCTCAGTGCATTGTATAAGTCCCGATACGCTAATGAAATCTCAGCGCGATCGTCATTTTTCAAACAAAACTTTGGGCCTCTCCTTGAGTTTTAAGCCCCATCTTTTCTTTTAAAATCATTTTTGGGCCTCTAATAGAGTGTAAGACCCATCCCTTGTAGATAAAACCTTTTTGGGCCTCAATGCATTGTATAAGACCCAGTACGTTAAAGAAATCTCGGCGCGATCGTCATTTTTCAAACAAAACCCTTCGGGCCTACCCTCGTGTTATAAGCCCCATTCATTTTCTTTAAACACCTTTGGGCCTCTTGAGAGAGTGTAAGACCCATTCCTTTGTACATAAAACCTTTTTGGGCCTCAGTCACTTGTATAAGTCCCTGTACAATTTCAAAACAACAGTGCAATCACTGATAAAACTTTGGGTCTCTCCTTGAGCTGTAAGCCCCAACAATCTTTTCAAAGTAATTTCTCCTTTGATTTAGAATATAATATTATTATCAAAGCTTTCTTTGTTGAACAACTAACAAAACAACATGGAAGCTCTACAATCGAGTAAGTGTTTACCCGCTTTCTTTATCCGCTTTCATATATATATATATATATAAATGTATTGTGGGGCTGCTCACTGTAAGTCTTCTTTCACAAACTTTTATATACTTGTCAGATATCAATTGTGTAATAATAGTATAGTTATTTAGAGTTTTTCCCGACAACTAGGTCTAGAACTAAGTAAAGCCGGTTGGTCACTCTTAAATACAAACAAAACTAAATCCCCATAGGATTTACAGATACAGTCTTCCCTCCTCTTGGGGTTAAACAATATGGAGACGTGAAAGACAGCATTCTCGGTGAACCCTTTCTCAGAATGTCACTCTTAGAAATTGTCAAAGAAACTCTACTCCCCAGAGTTGATCTATTCTCCGTGAATAGCATCTATTGAGTTTCTTCCAAATTCTCGGACTTTCCTGGCTTGATCTATTCTCTGTGAATAGCATGTCTTGAACTTCTCGGGGTTTGGGGACCCACAGGATTCCTAAAAGCATCCCCGCCTCCTCTTGGGCGTTATACAAGGACTCTTCAGCTTGTTAAAAGCTCTCATGCCTCCTCTTGAGCTTAGTACAAGGACCCAGAGACCTCTACAGGTATAGGAACAGAATCTAGTCATCAATTTGCTAGAGCTGTCTTTCTGAGTCAAGTGTCAGACCAGTTAATGGGTTGACATTCATCCCTTAAGATACCAGCACTACTACATTTTTGGCATATAATAACGCATAATTAATAGCGCTTTTTAATAAAGTGCTATTAAAATTCTTATACAAAAACCTATAATAGCGCTTTTTTGTCAGGCGCTATTATAGAGTACACATATAATAGCACTTCTTTATAATCGCTATTATAGGTTACTTACAAAAATGAAAACAAAAATTATCGAAAGACTTGATAGCGCTCTCTGGATGAACAATATTACAAAGACATCCCTTTGTTAGCACTTTTTAAAAAAGCGCTATCATAGAGTTTTCTATCAAATAAAAAAAAGTGTCGGAAACATACTTCGTACATGAAAAATAAACACTTTGTAATTAAATAAAATCACTTATTTATGTAAAAAACACTTACCACCTTATTTATAAAAAAAAAAATTAAACCTCACAAGCTCATCGTCTTTCTCATGGAAATTACTCCCAGCTTTACCAATTCACCTTCTTCTTCATCGTCGTCTTATCTCACCTTCTTTTCCCCCTAAACTCAAAAACCATCTTCTTGCCTATTGTTATCTCCTTAGAACTCAGAATCCATATTCTCTTTGTCAAACCCAACCACCACAATCTTAGATACCCTAAATCCATAATCGATCGAACCCATAACTTAGAAATCCTAAAAATTTATTAAAACCCTAGAAATTGATTGAATCTATAACTTAAATTCGATTTACTTGTTTTCAGAAATCGAATGAAACCCTAAAACCATCTTCCATCTTCAATAATACTTTGTGCCTCCAAGATTTCGATTCACATTAAAGTAAGTTTTACAAGTAATGTCTTCTTCTTTACAACTACTATCATATTCATATTGGACTTTAATTTGTCTTTTAATTTGTCTTATATGATTTGGGATAAAATTTTATTTTGGCTCTTTTAAATTATTTTCCCCAGGATGAAAAACACATATCAGAGATGAGTGAAACATGTTTTGTTCTTAGTAGTTAGTATAAGATTTCATAGAAGTAAATCCTATTTCCTAGGGGATATTTGATCAGAAACCTCTGTTCTTTGGAATGTAAAAAAACTCTTGCTGTTAATTTTCTAGAAATAATATTAAGGAGTTTGTAAATGGATTCTCTTATACAAATATGAAGCATCTGATATCTATTATTCTAAGAAGTTATTTGGATAAATCACTAATCATATGACTTGCTACATTGTGTAGTAGTTTTTGTTAAGAGATGTTTAAATTTTCTAACACAGTTCTTATTTTGTTAAAAAAATAGTGTAAAATATTACTTAAGCTTCATGAATGATTAACTTAGAAATTGCTTTGCTAGGGAATTTTTGTAGTATTTACACTTATACCGAAGAAATCTGGATGGATGGTAGTCAAAACTTTTAAAAAATGGTCATGGCCGCATTTCAGTCACGTAAAGGTTTTCACGATTTCAGCAAGTGTGTGGGGGAAGGTTCTGGAGTGGATAGGTGTTGACTCAAACATCTCGCTGCAGGATTTAATTACTTTCCCATGGAATTCTCATCAGCTCAATAATTCTGCGGATAGGAATACGGTGGGAACAATATGGTTAGCCACGACGTTGAGTATTTGGATTATGCGCAATGATATCCTTTTCAATGATGCAATTTTTAGCTTTGTTAATTGTATGTCGGTGATTGTTTTTAGATCTTGGGTTTGGACGGGTTTAAAGCGCAAGCGACCCGGTTGTATCAATTTTGTTGACTGGCATACTAATCCTATTCTTTGTGGTAGGCATTAGCTGCAGTTTACCTTGTATTTTGGAGTATCTCTCCCGCTTTTTTAATACAATTGCTTATTAAAAAAAAACGATTTCAGTAGATACAAGTGTTGTGACACTCATTACAGTCGTCATAGTGTGAGGTAACTGCAATTTTTCTTTAACATAAAAATGGTGAATAACGTATTGGTATCCACATCTTCCAGTATCATTTTTTTGCAACTATTTTCGTCGTCGCAGACCATTTTTTAAAACCTAATCATCTAACCAATCTTTCTCCTATTGTTGCTTCTTTTCATCAGTGGAAGCCATTGCTTAAGGTTCTCTTCTAACCTCTGCTTTGGTCAAAATTATGATGTATTTTTGTAACTTTTGTGATGATGAGTTGCAAAATAGAGGCATGAATCGTAAAATAAGAAGTTTAGGAACATGAATGAATGCCACTTTTCTGATCTTTAATGGTTTATTGTAAAACATAAAATACGTTTTGTTGAATTATCATAGCAAATATGATATATTTTTTATTTCTTACATCATTAAATACATAAGTGACCACTGGTTAAATGATTAGATATCAAATAATGCAATCATTCTTCTTTAATTGCATGGAATCCTAATAATGCATTCATCTGGCCTTTTCCTACTCTCAACCAATGTCATATGATCTCTAAATGTTTCCAAATTTCTATTTATTAAATGTAGGAATCAATAAATAGTATTATATTGGTAACTATTTGGTCAAGGTGTAGAAAAAGCAGTGTGAAAAGAAACAATACCTCAAAATTAGGGTGCCCACAATTCTGTTGGATTCCATATCAGACAATCAATATTGCTGCTAATTATAGGTTAATCCTATGAAATGTACTATATATTATGGGGTCTCACATAGGCTTTACAGGGTCTCTTTTCGTAATGGTTATGCGCATAATATTTACTTGTTTGATTTCTGAAGGAGATTCGACTGGGCTGGATTGATTATGGCATTGATGCGTACTCTGCTACTTGTCTCAAATATAGCCCCTATGCGGTTCCATGTGCAAAATTTGGTGGCTTCACCAACAGAAGATCATTTTACCTATTTCTCTTACATTCAAGCACAAGGAGGTATTTATCTCAACTACTTATTGACCATTCAAGTGATCCTCTTGGAACAAGTAAATATTATGTGCATAACCATTTATTTATCCCAACTTTTACTGAACTACTAGTATGAGTTTAACAGAACATGTTTATTGAAGTATTTCTTGATTACTTATCTTGTTTCATATGTTGAAGTATTGGATTGTTGCGCATCCTAGGATGTTATAGATTCATGAAAGATATTAGAATTTGCATCAATAGTATAAGTATGATATAGTAATATTGTACCAGCCATGTGGGGATTTTGTTACTCCCTTAGGACAATGCATATTATAGTAGCTTTTGTATCAAAGCAGTAAAATAAGTTTCTAAACATGTATTCCATTTATAAACAACATTATTCTCTTCCATAAATCACATGCTAGAACTTGTGTGACAGTGACATGTTTGGTTTTCATAACCGAGCAACTACCGCAGGATATAGGAACCTTTTGTGATCTCCAACACTGATTTGTTTAGTCGTGAATCATGTATGTATCAATAAGTGATAAAAAATGTTCAGTGAGTAAAATATATTGTTCTACTCATTGATATATCATGTACTAGTCTATTCTTATGCATATTATTTCTTTCAGTAGTCTATTCTTCCAGTAGTATATATAGAGAAAGGGGGAAATATAAACATGGTTATGAATCTCCAATACTCAATATCTTTTTTAAAAAAGCAAATATTGAATCACATATATGTAAGATAAAAAAAAGAGTCATTATATGAATAGGCCAAATCAATCATACCTAAGCTTGTGATTTGCCCAAATGCTTTAGCACGGTAGATCTGTAGAACCAACGAAATTGTTTAAAAATCTATTATTTTACAAATTTAGTGCACTCAATTGTGGTTTGTTTTATCTTACTGTTTCTGATTTCTTTATAATGTACAGTGGAGCCGACCTTTTCTGTGACGAGTCTGAAGCTAGTGATGCAGTCTTAAAGCAACTTTTCAACCATTATATACAATTATGCATTGTTCTGAGAAAACAAATGTAATCTCTTTTCTATTTAACTTGTCTATTCAATAAAATTTGACCATTTATAATATTCTATGAGATTTTTCAGTATAAACTATCCATTGGGCATTCCATTTATTTCTTAGACTTTTGTTACTGTCATCTCCAAAATTCACCTCTGCAAACACCATGCTGCACTATATATGCTTGAAACTACTCTAATTGCCATTCAAGATATAATGATTGACAAAGCACTAGATGAAGCTTCAAGGAAGATTCTTTGGTCTGAATTCTCCAAGATGATGCAACAAGTAACTAAATTGCTTGTTACTGGAATATTGTTATTTTTATTTTTAAACTAATGTATTTTACCAAGGATCAGAATGCCAAGGTCTGTGTTACAGTCAAGTGATGATTAATAGTTATTAGTTGCTTGCATAGTTGTCATATTTATTTTTATGATTTATTTTTTAAACACTTTATGCATCTTAAATAATGTGTTATGTAAAATGTAGTTTTATTCTACAAATGGATTATGTGAATGTTGATGATATTTATCGATATATGACTACATATTTCGCTTATTATATATATATATATATATATATATATATATATATATATATATATATATATATAATTGTTTCTGAGATTTTCTTTATATTTACATTATATGAAGAATAAATTAGTTTTGGATGTAGTACGAATTAAAAAAATCTCCTACTATGATTTTGTTGACAATAAAAAGGCCCTCGAATAGTGTTCCAAAGATTGGATATTAAATATATCGCTCTAAGATAGCGTTTTTTAAGGAATTGCTATTAAATAACCAAACATGACTATGACATCGCTTTGAGGAAAGTGCTAATAAAGCTTGCAATTTTAATAGCGCTTTTAAAGTGCTATTATAGGTAGCCAACCTATAATAGCAGCAGATTTAATACCGCTTTTAAGCGCTATTAAATAATAAAAAAAATGCTATTAAAGATTCATTTTGACGTAGTGCAACTTTCTCTTGGGCATCATACAAAGATCACTCACTATCTGAGAATCGATTTCTCAAAACACCATTAGACTTGGACAGTCTCAATACCCTTTGGATTTTTCATTTCCTTAAAGAACATGAAATAACCCTGATTCTCTGATCAATACCAAAGCAAACCAATACCTTTCATCTTTCCTTCATAAAAACTGATTTTCTCTTTTATCCAACATACTAGACCTGTCACTAAACTGAAACAGTCACCAGCACAGTTAGCCTCCTCTTGGTCTTTGTACAATGATTCTCCCCAGTGGAGCTAACCTTTTCAGACTCTCTTGTTGAGCCAAACGCTTTTAGCCTCCATCTCGGGCTTCGTACAAGATAGAAAAACACTCTCTTGCTGAGTATAAAAGGCTCTCTTGTTGAGTCACTTCTATTTTAGCCTCCATCTCGGGCTTCGTACGAGAGACTAAAACACTCTCTTGTTGAGTATAAAAGACTCTCTTGTTGAGTCAATCCCCTTTTAGCCTTTATCTCAGGCTTCGTACGAGACCACAAAACACTCTCTTGTTGAGTATAAAAGACTCTCTTGTTGAGTCAATCACCTGTCAAACAGACTCTCTTGTTGAGTCAACCTTTTTAGCCTCCGCCATGGGCTTTATACAGGACAAATAAAAGTACTCTCTTTTTGAGTCAAACCTTTTAGCCTTCGTCTTGGGCTTCGTATAAGACACATAAAAAGAACTCTCTTGTTGAGTCAGTCACTTGTTAGTACTCTCTTGTTGAGTCAAAACCTTTTAGCCTCCGTCTTGGGCTTCGTACAAGACACACCCTCTTGTTGGGCCAATCGCCTCCTCTTAGGCTTTGTATAAGGAAAACCCCGGTCGAACCAATAAACCGTTTGGCATCAAATCTGTGCCTTGCTCACAACATACAAACATCAACAACTCCTTTTCCTTCATCTAATTGCTGTAAGCGGCAAGCCTCTGGATTATTTACATCCACGCCACTATCCCTCTTTTAGCATGAGAAATTCCTAAGGAAAGATGACACTGCTCTACACTGAATTAAAGTCTTCTCCTTCAGGTTAAAAATCCCACATAAAGGAAATTATGGCATTGCTGGATTCACATATCTCGGTTAAAGTAATTCTATTTTAAAATCAGTCCTCAACAGTTGCGATAAACAGACCAAATATCCCCCTTTAGAGATGATAAATTCTCTCTCAGTCAAACCTTTTACTTCATATCTTGGGCTTTGAACAAGATACAAACAAACCATTTAGCTTCACGTCTTGGGCTTTGAACAAGACACCAAAACAAACTTCTTCCTCCCATAGAATAGGAGGAACTACGATCGCTCTGATTTCTCTGTTTCGTTAAACGGGAATACGTAGGCATAAGATTACAAAAATCTTGGCGAGCATACCAATTAAAAAAAAACCCAAAACCCCCATATATCAACCCAAAAGCACCGAGTCCTAACACCTTACCAAAAACCTCACAAATAGTCCAGGCACTATACTTTTTAACAAAATAACCTAAGAGAGACCCACAATCTCAATCGTATCTGTAAACCAACAGTCATCTGTTTAAACTCAGTATGCAAGCAGGGTTAATTGGAGACATCTATTTTCCTTCCTTAATCAGCTTCAATAGGATACAAAATGAATCGAACTGTAGTACCCCAAAGCGATAGTGCTTCGCAACCACGCAAAAATTCGCGCTAAATCCCCCCTCTATCAAACCTATGAGGGTTCGCATGGATCTTCTTACCATCGATGATAATATTATCAAGCTTTATAGCCAAGTTCCTGATATCGTACACCTCCTGAAATCTTACAAATCCAAATCTCTTTCCAAATTTGTTTCTTCTAGGTGAAATCATCACCTCCACCACATCTCCAACACAACCAAAAAGAGCGAAAATATCCACCGATTTCACTCTTTCAGGAAATTCAGAAAAACAAATAGTGGAAGTCTGAGGCAAGCTCCCTCCGAACAAAGTTTTCCCCTTCGAAAAGATATCCAATCTAGGAGCTATGTTCCTGAACCTCTTCCTCTTTGTCGTTTGCCACTCCATAAAACAAGAGAAGCTACCACAAGATTCTTCCAAACGATGACCAACAAAAGGAGAAACAACAAAAAAAGAGAAGAAAACCGATTCGTATCAATCCCACCAAGAAAATCAGAGCGAGAAGGTCCCTGATTCGGAAATCAGGAGTTTAAACCGAACAACATTCCGATATTCCTGAGAAATACACAAAGATTTGGCCTTCTTCGATTAGAGAGCTAACTGCATGAACAAAAAAAAAAGAGAAAAAGGAGATGAAGCAGTGGCCCTCGCCACCAAAAGAAAAAGACAGAAAGATGGAAATGTGGCTCTCGCCACCAAAAGGTAAAAAAGAAGATAAAGATGAGAAAACTAAAAAAAAATGAAAAAGAAAGAGAGAAGCGGTGACTGTCGCCACCGAGAAATAAAATAAAAGATGAATAGGTGGCCCACGGAACCTAAAGTAAAGCTAGAGATAGAAGAGAGCTTCTCTCTCTAGAAATGTTACAGTGATCACACACACATATATATATGTGTGTGATTAAAATAATATATATTATTATAATTTATTTTACATATTTTTATTAACTACTTGAAATGGTTTATTAACTATAAAAATATAAAATATTAATTACTTATTTTACAAGAATTTATGTACTCTCATTTTATAACTATGTAAAATAAAAAGTTTAACATTATAAAATAAAAATAAAATAATTTGTGATATTTCAATCGTAAACAGTACATATGACAACTTTTATATATGTTGTGTTTTCAAAATTTATTTTATATTATATTTGTCATTCAAAAAAGATAAATATAGATGTATTTTTAAAGATATGAAGTAATTCTTAAATGACATAATAATATATCTTTAAATTTAACGTCCAAACTCTAAAGATTAATCTTTATCACTACGTACGATTGTGAAAGCGTTCCGCAGATTTAAAAATACTTTTTTTTTCGAGATTGTTTTAATCCATGGAGAGACTTGTTCAATTTGATGGAGTAGCTTTCTCAAGATCTAAAATTATGAGCCTCAACCAAACACTTGGGCTCGAGTGGTAAACGTGCTCCTACTAAAGAACGAAAGTTCGGGGAATCCCGAGTTTGATTTTTAGTGGGAACAATGATTGGCCATGCCACGTACCTTAAGCCCTTCATGTGCTACAAAACTTATTAAATATCAAAAAGTACTTGCATCCACTATAGGTGAATATGTCTCATCAAAATCAATCACGGGTATTTGTGAAAAATCGTTAAGCGACAAGTTGAGCTTTGTATTTCACAATGTCATTATTTTCATTTTTTCGCACGAAAACCCATTTGTATCCAACTGGAATCACACGTTGAGCTCTTCAAACTACATGTCCAAAAACCTATCTCTTGTAAAGTGAATTTAGTTTTGCTTCAATTGTATCTTTCCATTTTGGACAATCCTCACTTTGTTTATAATTTTTAATAGACGTTGGTTCATGATCCTCTTTGTAACTTATCACATTTACCGATACATTGTACGCAAAAATATCGCCAATGTTGAGGTTGTGTTGATTCCATAATATTCTATTATGGACATTTATTAAGATCTCTTTATTTTATATTCTTGTTTGGGTCATCTTTATTCTTTGCTTCCTTTCTTGTTTAGGATTTTTATCTTTGGAATTGGTTAGTCTGCCGTGCTTCGTGTGTGGTTGAGACTTGTTAGATTGTCCAACACAGACATTTATTTTTTAAGCATTAGTTGTTGGCAAGGGTGCAGGCCTAAAACCTTGGACCACCTTACAAAAATATGAGGGCGGTGCCACGGGCACTTCACATCTAAATCCTAAAAATGAAAAAATTTATGTTAATTCCTGGGGCTGCAAAAGTTCGCAAAAAAATGGTGTGGGTGGGGTGGAAACATTAGAGAGCGTGGGCCTAAAACCTTGGTGCATCCCACAAAAATGCATGGGCAAAACCGGCATGCTCGGCGGGCCTGGCCCTTTGTTTTCACCCCTAGCTGCTGGTATATATGATTTAGTCACACATTTTAGATCAATAAAAGCATTTGTTAAATGATTTTCTGAACTTTTCAAGTGAATTATCTTTTGAACTTCTAGTTCATGTTGTTTTGTTTGAGGAATGAGATGAGACAATGATAATTCATTTCAACTGATCTCTTTTTCCAACTTCTTATTCTCTATATCTAATGATAGGAAATTTGATTCATCAAAATGGCAATCAAGAAGTCGAGTAGTGAATAAATATCATCTTTTTTGTTCATGGTACTTTATAATAGATGGAGATTCATATCCAACATATGTCCTCAAACTTCTTTTAAGACCCATCTTAGTGTGGTGTAGTAGAGAAATTGGAATATACATACAAAAACTAGTTGTAAATGGGAGGAGTTGTAATAAGTTGGCCTGATGCGAATCAATGTTGCAGCTTGCAAAATTGCATGTCCCCATGTAGAAATTGACAGTTTGCATCTCATGATAAGTGGTCTTGCAATTAATTTTATACATTAATGAATAATTTTTCAAGTCCATATTTTGTATGAATATGCGATGTTGGATGTCCAATGTTAATTCTAATCGACATGCAACACTCATTAAATGCTTGAGATGAAAATCTGCAGTATTATCAAGACGCGTTTTCTAAACGGGATAATCAAGGAAATTAGCTCTTATTTTCAAATTAGTTGATCTAGCAATCTCACAAACACCTGGTTGCAAATTGACAACAAACAAACATGTAACCATCTAGTTGATGCATCAATTAAAACCATAAAATATCTAAATTGTCCACATGATGGGTGAATTGACCCATATTATCTCCATGTATACGCTCTAAAATACTGAAAAACAAATTAATAGATTCATTTTCAATTTTTGTTGGTGATGGATGAATTATCAACTTCTGTTGAGAGCATGAGCTGCGTGAGAACTTAT
The DNA here is from genome assembly GCA_022829125.1 of Lathyrus tuberosus. Taxonomy (NCBI): domain Eukaryota; kingdom Viridiplantae; phylum Streptophyta; class Magnoliopsida; order Fabales; family Fabaceae; genus Lathyrus; species Lathyrus tuberosus. The sequence goes on from JALAZF010000102.1 coordinate 12,426,592, forward strand.
TAGATTAAATAATCTTTTGACTCTTCAATTGATGACCAAATGAATTTTCAATTATTTTACGCATCATATTTTAACACATTGACTCTTTCGGAGTCTTCAGATATTTTTTAAGTTCTAGATATATTACTATCATCACTTTTTCACTTCACCAAATAAGATAAATATTTTTTATCCTTAATAAGTTTGTGAGTAGTTGCACTATTAATGAGACAAAGCTTATAAAAAAAAACTATTAATGAGACAAATATCTTCACTATTAGTGTTAGTCTCAAGATTCATTCTTTAAAATTTTGAAGTTTTATGTTGATAACGTGTTATAATATTAATAAAAAACAATATAATATGACAGTAGAGATGAATAAGGGAACGAGAAAATTAAGAAGTATTGTATTATTCTTTTTAAATATAGTTTAAAAAGCAACATGGATCTTATTTATATAACATTTATATACAAAAATATTACTAAATACCAATAATAACAATTAATTCATAGGAGTCAAGAAATACATAAAGAGGATAAAAATGGAAATTCACATCCATATTAAATATTATTCCTAACAAATTATTCAATATTTATGTATTTGACTTTTAATATAACAAAATCTCAAAAAATGAACCGAGGTGACACATAAGTTATTTAAAAACAAATGTTGAGAAAAGAAATGTATGTGACTACCGACTCAATAATTGAGCTAATTGTTTCATCAACATAACGTAAAATTTAGCTAATACTTTGTTGATAATTTGTGTATTGCGCAAGCACAATTTGTAGAACCAACATCGTTTGCAATGCATGGAGGCTGAACTTGTCCACTTTTATACCAAACATATCGTTTTTGGACAAATTCAAGAATAAAGGTGTCAAGCATTTCAATAGTAACATGCTTCAACACTACCACATGTGCAATATTTTTATTGCTTGCCAAATTCCATCGATGAGTAAAGTTATCATCTAAAGGTCTCTCAAAAACAACTATGTTGCTATACTCATTTAATATTGCACCAATTCCAGCACCACGTAGTTGATTTAGTAAGTAACGTGCTTTGAATATACATTTATGCACTTCATTCTCAAGTCCTGTTAAACCCCTTTTTTTGAGAGCATACTAAAGGAAGATTGGAGCATGTCCACAACGACTACCTGTGATTGTGGCATCTCTTGAAGCAATGATGTCAACATCTCTTGAAAGTGCATTGATGTATTTCAAACGAGTTATTAAAACACCGCAAGGTGATGGACAACCTAAAAACTTATGGCCTGAAATAGTTATGCTGCCAATAGGTTTCTTGAAGCTAATCCTTAGAGCCAAATAAATCACAAAAACAATATTTTAGAAGAAGTCATAATTAAAAAACACGGTAATACTTATATGTTTAGATTGAAGAAATGATGTTACTCACTTGTCTCATAAAAGACAACATGATTCCATAAAGAGCTCCATCACAGTGAATGTAGAATTGATCATTAGTAAATCCACATTTATCAAGTGTTTTAATGACAAGATCAAGATCATCAATGCCTCCTTTCAAAGTTGTCCCTATGTTTAAATTTATAATGGCTGGTTTGTCCTTGTTGGCAAGTAGAGAAGCCTCTAGTTTAGCAAAATCAATTTCACCAGAGATCAAAGAGCTAACCTTCACACATTTCATTCTATACATTCGAGCAATTTTGAATATTGAATAATGTCATTCTTCTGATGTATATAGAATTCCATCTGGAAGTTGCTCTCTCCTATATTCAAATATATATAAATCAGTACCTACTAAAATATATTTCCACTTTGTTTAGCAAGTGGTGGATAGAAAAACTAACCCTACTAAAATTCCATGAAGATTGCCTTCTGTTCCACCAGAAGTAACGTATCCCCAGTACTCATTCTTCTCTATTTCCCATAGTTTAGCGAACCAATCAAGCACACTGACTTCAAATTGCATTGAATTTAGAGAGAAACTGCTTCCAATAAATGGATCTCCAGCATTATTCAAGTGAAATTGAAGCAACGGTGCTAATGCGTCATAGTTGAAGTCTTGGTTCGTTGGGTACCCTTCAATATAGTACAATTACGTCAAAGTTACATACAGAAACAGTGATGAGATAGAAAAAGGTGTTAAAGTTAATGTGTTGTAACCACCACTGTTATTAGTAAGCATTATGAGAGAATTCTAATCACCATATTATTATGATTCTCTTTATTTAGATTTATGGTAGAGTCATTAAGATTGAGAGAACCAAAGAGTCCTCATCTTAATTACCAATTTATTGTATACTCTATCAGTTTCATCTTAAAGACTATATAAAGGCATTGTAATCCTAAGTTGAAGTAATAAAAAGAAAAATAGAAAAAAAGAATTTGTAGTGAATTCAGTAAAATTGAAGTGTTTTTAAGTATAACTTCCACCAGTGGAAGTTAAGTGTAAAACGTGCCTTCAGTAAAATTAGAGTGTTTTTAAGTATAACTTCCACCAGTGAAAGTTCAGTGTAAAAAGTGACGAAAAACTGTTTTCTTACTCCACCACCTCTAGAATACCACCAACAGAGTGGTATTAGAGCTGCAGATCCTTGCAGCTACAGAAAAACCAACAAAAATATGGCTTCCACTAGCAACATTTCCACAACTTATAGCAATGTTAAAGTTCCTTTGTTTGAAGGAGAGAATTATGATTTCTGGGCTGTTAAAATGCAGACTCTATTCACCTCGTTGGATGTGTCTGAGATTATCCAAAACGGGTATGAAGAACCCGTACCAACAGAGGCTGGAGAATCAAAAGAAAAGGCTGAAGAATCAAGCCAACGGCTTAAAGAATTGAAGAAGAAGAAGATCACAGATGCTGGTGTTCTCGGGATGATTCAAAAAGGAGTCTCTATATCCATTTTCCCAAGGATTATGAGAGCTAAAACATCAAAGGAGGCCTGGAGTATCCTACAACAAGAGTTTGAAGGAGACTCAAAGGTACGAACGGTGAAGCTTCAATCTCTTAAGAGAAATTATGAAAATGAAAGGATGAAGGAGAACGAGAGCCTGAACGAATACTTCAACAGACTCTCCGAATTGGTGAATCAGATGAAGTCGCATGGTGATACGATAGAAGATCGCAGAATTGTTGACAAAATTCTGATCAGTTTGACAACAAGATTTGACCCAATGGTGGCTGTGATAGAAGAAACCAAGGATCTATCAACCATGACAGTTCAAGGGTTGATGGGGTCTTTGAGATCCTACGAGCAAAGGTTGTTACGACACTCTGAAAAATCAATCGAGAGTGCCTTTCAATCTAAACTCAACATTCAGCCCAACAATGGTGAAAATAAGCCTCCAATACAAAATAGAGGTGAGTCTTCTAGAGGTGGAAGATTTGGAAGAGGCAGAGGAAGAAACACACGAGGAAGAGGAAGAGGCATGAATGGCAGAAGATGGCATGAAGGAGCATCCAACAAATGGTGCAGAATTTGTAACAACAAAACTCATGACGAGAAGGACTGTTGGAACAAAGGCAAACCGCAATGCCACAATTGTAAGAGATTCGGACACCTTCAAAAGGATTGTCGTCTTGCAAATCAGCAGCATGCTTCGTACGCAGAAGGAGAATCTGGTGAAGGAAATTTGTTTTTTGCTTGTCAAAACGCATTTCATGAAGAAGGTAAATATGTTTGGTATTTGGACAGCGGCTGTAGCAACCATATGACCAGACAGAAAGAACCATTTATAAACATTGATTCTTCATTCAGCTCAAAAGTTAAATTGGGCAATGGAGAACATGTCGAAGTGAAAGGGAAAGGAAGCATTGGAGTCACCACGAAGCAAGGAAGCAAAGTCATACATGACACGCTTTATGTGCCGGAGTTAGACGAAAATTTGCTTAGCATTGGACAACTTCTGGAGCACTGCTATTCTCTAAATTTTGAGAATAGAGAGTGCAGAATTTTTGACTCAAAAGGAAGAAGTGTTGCCGTTGTGAAGATGACTAGCAACAGGAGCTTTCCACTATCTTTCAATTATGAGAAAAATGTAAGCATGATGGCCAGAGAAGAGAATGACTCGTGTTTATGGCACAGGAGACTTGGGCATTTGAATTACGAAAGTCTCAAGTTACTCTATCAAAAGAAAATGGTGTATGGGTTGCCAAGAATCGAAGAAAAATCTGGTGTGTGCGAAGGTTGTGTGCTAGGTAAACATCACCGACAACCTTTCCTAAAGGAAGGATCCTGGAGAGCTAAACGAGCATTAGAACTTATACACACAGATGTGTGTGGCCCAATGAACACCTTATCTCATGGCAAAAACAGGTACTTTATCTTGTTTATTGATGATTTTACCCGCATGACTTGGGTATATTTCATGAGACAAAAATCTGAAGTTTTTGTAATTTTTAAGAAGTTTAAAGCTTTTGTTGAGAAACAAAGTGGTAGGTTTATAAAAATATTGAGAAGTGACAGAGGGAAAGAGTACACCTCAAATGAATTTCAGAAATTTTGTGAAGATGAAGGTGTTGAAAGACAACTCACTGTGGGCTATACACCTCAGCAAAATGGTGTATCTGAAAGAAAGAACCAAACCGTGATGGAGATGGCGAAGTCTATGCTACTTGAGAAAGGTATGCCTAAAACCTTTTGGCCCGAGGCTGTTAATACTGCTGTGTATTTGCTGAATAGATGTCCAACAAAGGCGGTATGGAATAAGACTCCATTTGAAGCTTGGAGTGGAAGAACACCTTCAGTTAACCACCTTAAAGTTTTTGGGTGTGTTTGCTATGCTCAAATTCCTAAACAAAAGAGAACGAAGCTTGAGGAAACGAGTGAAAAATGTATTTTCATTGGCTACAGTTCCATGTCGAAAGGCTACAAATTGTACAATTTGAAAACAGGAAAAGTCATCATCAGCCGGGACGTCGTATTCGATGAGAAAACCTCAATGAATTGGGAAGAAAACGGAGAAAACAAAGAAAAAACAGTCCCTGCAGTGTTGTTACAACAGAATCCAGCAGTTGGAAGTGAGCAACCAGCCCCGCGTTCACCGAGTTTCTTAAATTCACCAAGTTCCTCAAGTGCATCGAGTTCGAGTTCAGCATCTCCTAGTTCAACTCCTGTAAAAATGAAAGATTTAAGTGATGTTTATGCAAGATGCAATTTCTGTGTTGTCGAACCGGAAAATTTCGAAGAAGCAATAAAAGAAAGTGTTTGGAAGAATGCTATGCAGGAAGAAATAGCTGCAATTGAAAAAAACAAAACATGGCAGCTTGTAGAAAAACCAAATGACAAAGAGGCCATTGGTGTAAAATGGGTATACAAGCTGAAGCATAATCCAGATGGGTCAATTCAAAGAGCCAAGGCCAGATTGGTGGTAAAAGGCTATGCCCAACAGCCTGGAATTGACTATAGTGAAACTTTTGCCCCAGTTGCAAGATTGGATACTGTACGAACAATTATTGCAGTAGCAGCTCAGAAAGGGTGGAACCTGTACCAGCTTGATGTGAAATCAACCTTCCTAAATGGAGAATTAAAAGAAGAAGTCTATGTGCAGCAACCTCAAGGCTTTGTGACAAAAGGCCAAGAGGAGAAAGTTTGCAAGTTGAAGAAAGCTCTCTATGGGTTGAAACAAGCCCCTAGAGCATGGTATAGTGAAATTGACGGCTACTTCATTCAACAAGGATTTCAAAGAAGTCAAAGTGAGCCTACCTTGTATGTGAAGCATCAAGGTAAAGATGATATCCTTCTTGTTGCTCTTTATGTTGATGATTTGGTGTATACGGGTAACAACAAGAAAATGATTGAAAATTTTAAAATAGAAATGATGAAAAAATATGAGATGAGTGATCTTGGCTTACTGCATCATTTTCTTGGTATTGAGGTTTACCAAGATGAATATGGAGTTTTTATTTGTCAAAAGAGATATGTTGAAAATATTTTGAAAAAGTTTGGCATGTATGGCTGCAAACCTGCTGATATTCCTTTAGAGGTGAATGAAAAATTAAAGAAGGAAGATGGCAGAAGATTAGTAGATGCAAGCATGTATAGAAGTTTGGTTGGAAGCTTGTTTTATCTTACAGCTTCAAGGCCTGATTTAATGTTTGCTGCTAGTTTACTCTCAAGATTCATGAGTAAACCAAGTCATTTACATCTTGGGGCAGCAAAAAGAGTTCTAAGGTATGTCATGGGAACCATGGAGCATGGAATCAGATTTGAGAAGAATTCTAAACTTGAAGCTAAAGGCTATTGTGATAGTGATTGGGCCGGAAGTGTTGATGATATGAAGAGCACTTCAGGTTATGTATTCAACCTTGGTTCAGGTGTGATCTCTTGGTGCTCAAAGAAGCAAGTTACTGTGACGCAATCTTCAGCTGAAGCTGAGTATTTAGCAGCTGGTTTGGCTACACAACAATCACTTTGGTTGAGAAGAATACTTGAAGATATCGGAGAAAAGCAAGAAGAAAGTCTGCTGCTCCACTGTGACAATAAATCAGCAATAGCCATGGCGAAGAATCCTGTTTTCCACAGTCGAACAAGGCATATTAATATAAAGCACCACTTTATTCGAAGTGTGATCGAGGATGGCGATGTGCAGTTAATGTTCTGCAGTTCTCATGACCAGCTAGCAGACATATTTACGAAAGCACTACCAACAGGAAGATTTCAGCAACTTAGAGAAGCAATGGGAGTTAAAGAACAACACATTAAAGGGGAGTGTTAAAGTTAATGTGTTGTAACCACCACTGTTATTAGTAAGCATTATGAGAGAATTCTAATCACCATATTATTATGATTCTCTTTATTTAGATTTATGGTAGAGTCATTAAGATTGAGAGAACCAAAGAGTCCTCATCTTAATTACCAACTTATTGTATACTCTATCAGTTTCATCTTAAAGACTATATAAAGGCATTGTAATGCTAAGTTGAAGTAATAAAAAGAAAAACAGAAAAAAAAAGTTTGTAGTGAATTCAGTAAAATTAGAGTGTTTTTAAGTATAACTTCCACCAGTGGAAGTTAAGTGTAAAACGTGCCTTCAGTAAAATTGGAGTGTTTTTAAGTATAACTTCCACCAGTGGAAGTTAAGTGTAAAACGTGCCTTCAGTAAAATTGGAGTGTTTTTAAGTATAACTTTCACCAGTAGAAATTCAGTGTAAAAAGTGACGAAAAACTGTTTTCTTACTCCACCACCTCTAGAATACCACCAACAAAAGGAAGCACAAAATATTAAAAGCTACCTAAGTTACGCAAGCTGTAGTTGGTTAGAGTCCGTGCATAGCTTGAAATGAGGGCATCCAAATGAGTATCGGTTTCACCAATGCACTGAGTGATAGCAAGTCTGGCACTGTTGTGTTCATCAACATTTTCATGTATATCTTCTTCTCTTGAGAGCTTATTAGTATCATGAATAAAAGCCACTGTCACTGCCGTGTTGTTTCCTTCTACACTCTCCATTATGTATTTCCCTGTAATATAATATGCGTGACACCACTGTGTATTATAACATGTATTTTATAACAAGCGTTTCTATGACGTAGTTTCTTATTATGGTTCCTTCTGGCAACATTTTTCATTACATTGAATGATAAATTGGCGAATTTTGATTTGGCGACTCTTTCTCAACTTTCTTTCCAACCGACCCTATTTTAATATAGTCAACTTTCAAATAAAAATATCGTGCCAAAACAATTGACGTAGTGATAGCTGATGAAAAATAAATGAAGGAGAAAAATGCTTACTTTTGATTTTGAAAATGTGCGGCAGATTTTAATTGATCTTTCCTTCTCAGTGTGTTTAGTTGGTCCTAAAGCTCTTGTTTATATAGAATATAAAGAATAAACATAATGTTGAATATGGAAGTACACTTATGGGGACCGTCATTATTAGTAAGTTAATGTATTCAATCTGAATTGCATGTCTTAAAATTGCAGTTTACATTCAAATTGAGTAGGCAGTTTTTATTCAACTTGGAACAAAATTCAATTCAGCTACCTTATATACTGACTGCTATATACTGTTATCTACAGTTATTGTCAGCTCAGCCGTTACAATAGTGTTTCCTAGTATATACTACATTATTAATTTCTAACTTTTTTTTGTGATTTATGAATTTCTACTTATAAGTGTTGACTCACGCGCATTTGTCTACATTTAAAAATTTGTTAAAAAATATGATTAATAAAAATTTGTAAATATAATATATATTTTATCCTTCATGTAATGCGAACACGCGTATTCATTAAAGTACTACATAACAAAACAAAATGTGCATGATTTAGTTAAAAATAATAAATTATATGACATATCCGATAAATATTAAAATAAATCCTAAGTTATAAATCCATGCATACCGTAAGAGGAATCTCTAATCGATCCATTTGAAGGATTTCTCTCATAAACCTCAAAACGAAATACCCGCAGTCTATGCCATTACGCTGACGAGGGCACTACACATAGACAAACAAATAAGAATTAATATATAGTTGTTTTGTGTTATCAAGTAGCATCACTAATAAGCAACATTGTGAAAATTAATATACCTCCACTTTGACCCATGTAACGTTGGTTGCTTTAGCCCGTGCTACTCGAGATTCTCTTTGTGCTCGGTATACGAGTATTGCTCTATAAAAGAAAAACATAAATTTAGAACAATCTCACAGAAATAATTAAATATACAAATACACACGAATATTTCGAACAATCTCAGTTACGTATCAACCACATCCTTCATATCCTGATATGTTGACCAATCAGTATCCAATGAATTCACATAATAGACCACTTCTCTTGTAGGATTAATGGGAACCAACAACCAGTGTCCATTGTAAAATATAACAAAAGTTTAGATGGATAATTTCTACAGAAAAGGTACAAATTTAAGATTAGAATGAAATTAGAATGAAAATCTTACCCGTTTCCAGTATTATACGGTAAAAGAAACAAACTTTCTGTCTTGCTGGCCATAAATCTCTCAGTTAAGTGGTCTCCTACTGAAAGTGCATTCATACCAATTGCCGGTGCATTGACAAGGGTGCAAGAGATGAAACGGAATCTGTTCGACAATTCCGTCCCCGCATCAATTTTTCATACAAGCAACTTAAATAAAAACATAATAAACATTAGACTATTTTCATTGAAATGTGTAAATAAATTGTTCAACTAAATAAATAATAGATTGATCGGAGTACCAAATGTATGAATGCATAACACCGATGCCTAATTCAATATGCTTGAAAATTTGCTCCATGTCCTCTCTTTCGATTATCTCGGAATGATGAAAACCAAAAACACCTTCGTCCATGTTTATTTGAAGAATAACACCATCCATCAAATCTGACATTGCCATAAGTGTTTCTAGACACGACTGAAAGCGAGGAGGAGCTCTTTTTGCCTGCACGGTCCTAGTAGGAGCTTTTTTCTTGCTGGCCTGTTGTGAAGCTTGAGCAGGAACCTAACAATCATATAAGTTAGGTAAAGTAGAAAATCATGAAACTTTTGAATTTGGATAATAGAATAACACTTAAAATGTACCTCTCTTTGTGATGCAACAGACTCGTTTTGCCGCAAAACCCCTTTATTCTTAGCTGCGGGTTTTGTAGGAGTCTAACATTACCATGTAAAAAAATGTAAGTAATGGTTCAGAATGATTTTCATAATAATTCAGATTTGACATTTGAATACTAAGAGATTCGTAATGGTTTTCAACATACCTCATCATCTATGTAAATGAGGTCTAACGGTCATGCAACAAACGAACCTATTGCATCTCGCAGCAATGTAACCTCTGAAACCGAGTGAGGTGTGGGTAGTACCGCATCCGTATCTAAAGCGATATCAACCGACACTTTCAGATGTCCATGAGGGAGCGGTTGATGGTGAAGTAACTCTCCCACATGGTTATGCACTTTTCCCTTGCCAACCATGCGATAAGTCGGTAACGACAAATACAGCTGGCAAGATGAAATGCCCTGAAGCAATAATAAATATGTAACTGTTAATATGTATAAAGGTCAATTAAAATAAATGTGTTAATTTAATTAAAATAAATATGTGCTAATTACCTCGGGAATTTTATTTTGACAATTGATACTAGCTTTGTCACTAGTATCTTTCAAACCGGAACCGCACTTTTCCGCCTCATATCTCTCTTTATCCTTTTGCAATTCACGGACTTGCGCCTTTAGTTCTTCCAAATCCTTTTGCAATTCTCGGTTGCTGGGATTTTTTTTCTTTGGATACAAGGAAGATGGAGTCACACCAAATCCTTTACCTCTCACCCGGCCGGAATACTCAGGAACATTTAGTACTCGACTAAGAATGCTCATGCAATCCTCCTCGCCTGTGGTTAAGGATTTAGATAGAGTCTCCTGAAATTCATTGACAAATCGAAAATTATTAGTGGGGATTACAAATTAATTATATTTTAATAAAATTTTGATTAACTTATAGACATAATGTTATACTTACACATTCGTCATAAACATACTGAACATCTTCCCTAACAACTCCATCCTTACCCACACGAGCTTCCTTCCACAAAACATGTCCCGAAAGTGATGACTCTTCACTTTTCGTCTCTTCTAACTACACATTTAGTTAAATAATATATTCATCAAGTATAACACAATAATACAATAAATAAAATCATACCATTAATATATACGTACCAATTTTTGTTGTAACCGTGCATATCCTAAACGCCCTTTTCTGTATGGATACGCGGGTTTTTATGCTCTTTGGCGATTAATGACACTCAAATTCTGGATAAACAAGTTTAAGTCATATCAGAACAAACTAATGCAACAAGTATATAATACAATTAATAGACATGACAAGATAACATTACATTGAATTCTTCGGTTTTCCGTTTGGCTACAAACGTGCTCCATTCTTCGGGTTCAATCACGTTCGCATACAACTGTGGAAGTTCTGCTTCAACAAAATTTTTATCCACATCCCTAAGATATTTGTTTGATAATAAGGCTCGAAAACCTCTGAGTCTCTTTCCGGCCAACTGAAGACAATATTTTTGTCGGCTTTCATCAATATTAAATTACCTCTACAAAAAAACATACACATATAAACATAAAGTGTGTTAGTATAAGTAAATTAAAGACTTATCTTATCTTATCTTATAAACATATAAACATAAAGTGTGTTAGTATAAGTAAATTAAAGTACCTGTATCTCAGTCCATATCTTATCTTTACCAGCTTTCAACTTTGGACTCCTCCAATTATCACTGGTAATTGGAATATGCTGACAGACAAGTGAACTAATGTATGAAGACAACATTGAACCGTTAGGCTCAATTAGTTGGTTCTCATCACTCCAATGTACATCAAACTTGATCCCTTTATCTCTAGCACGGATGATTGACTTCATAATAGTTATTCCATGTTTTGTTTCACTTTCTACATTCTGAGCTTCATTTTCATCATGTGTCTAGTGTGTGTCGTCCTGGTTACTAGCCATTTGACCTGGAAGAAAGAAAAAAAACAAAAATTAAATGACAGAAAAATTAAATTCATATAAAAGAGCAACAATCTCAAGTTAAAGAAACTAAATTCAGCTTACACATGCATATTTCTATAAATCCATATTCCATAAAAGAAAACCAAAACATCATATATCACAAAAACAATAGCCAATACAAATCACAATTATAAGATCAAACAAAAGGAACATAAGTTACAAGTCACCAAATTAGAAGCCAAGAAGATTAATGCAAATTAAAAACGAGACTACCAAAAAAATACATCCTAAACAATTCTATTCTAAGCAAAAAATCAAAAATTCAAAAGAAAATAATGTAAACTAATTAATTTAAATAATGATTAACTATCCTTAAAAACAAAGGTTAAATTTTAAATAAAATAATGTTAGAAATAAAGAAATTTCAAATATTTAAGAAATAAAAACATTGGTTAATAACCTATCATAATCTAAATAATCAAACTAATTAACATAACTTAATCCTAAAAAATAATGTCTTGTACTAATATTAATCCATTAATAATCAAAACAAGTTCTGAGTATAATACTATGTAGCAACAAAAGAGATTTCAAGAAACATACTGTGTAATATCATGTAATAATAAAAATAAAACTTCTCATGAACACCAAATCGTAAACAGCAACAGAGGTTACTAAAATAAAACACCAAATATTAAATAGCAACAGAAATGGAACAGAACGAGTATAATACATCGCCTTCGTTCAGAGGTTATTAACATAAATAGTAAACAACAACAGAGGTTAAAAACATAAAACACCAAATAGTAAACATTGCCGTCGTTCTGAGTATAATACACATGAACAAAACTTCTCATAAAACACCAAATAGTAAACAACAACAGAAATGGAACATAAATATAATGTACAACAACAACAGAATGAACACAGCAACAACAGAGCGACGACAATGCTGACGACAAGAATGAACGTCAACAACAACAACGACGGAAAGAACAATGTATGAAGCAAGAACAACAACAACAACGTACCTCTTCTTTTCATTTTCGTCTTCTCCTTCACGAATGCAAGAATGAACGATGGCAACGGCGACGACAACGGTTCAGAATGACGGCTACGGTGACGGCAAAGCTTCAGAACGATAGCAATGAAAGCAGATTCAGCATGCAAAAACGATTGAACGCAAGGGTTTCAGCAGTAAGAACGGTCGAGAGCAGAAAATGAAAAGATGGTTCTGAAAATGATATGAAATATGTTTTATATTTTAATTCATAAATGACTTTAGAGGGCGCTTTTCAAAAAGCGCTTTCTTAAGTGCTACCTATGAGAGCGCTTTTCTTAGAAAGCGCTTTCTAAAGTGAGGAGAATTTAAGACCTATAGAAGCGCTTTCTGAAAGCGCATTCTAGGGTTAACCTATAAGAGAGCTTTCTAAGGTAAAACCTATAGCAGCACTTTTGAAAAAGCGCTTTCTAAGGTGGATTCTATTTAGGGCATTTAACAGCGCTTTTAAAAAGCGCTTTCTAAAGACTGTCTTTTACAGCGCTTTTTTAGCGAAATTTTTAAAGACCTATAGCAGCGCTTTGTCTAAAAAGCGCTGTCTTTGGTGCGATGTGAAAAGCCAATTTTGGCGAAATTTTTTAAAGACCTATAGCAGCGCTTATGTACTCTAACTATGTAAAATTAAAAGTTTAACATTATAAAATAAAAATAAAATAATTTGTGATATTTCAATCGTAAATAGTACATATGACAACTTTTATATATGTTGTGTTTTCAAAATTTATTTTATATCATATTTGTCATTCTAAAAAGATAAATATAGATGTATTTTTAAAGATATGAAGTAATACTTAAATGAGATAATAATATATCTTCAAATTTAACGTCCAAACTCTAAAGATTAATCTTTATCACTACATACGATTGTGAAAGCGTTCCGCAGATTTAAAAATACTTTTTTTTTCGAGATTGTTTTGATCCATGGAGAGACTTGTTCAATTTGATGGAGTAGCTTTCTCAAGATCTAAAATCATGAGCCTCAACCAAACACTTGGGCTCGAGTGGTAAACGTGCTCCTGCTAAAGAACGAAAGTTCGAGGAATCCCGAGTTTGATTTTTAGTGGGAACAATGATTGGCCATGCCACGTACCTTAAGCCCTTCATGTGCTACAAAGCTTATTAAATATCAAAAAATACTTACATCCACTATAGGTGAATATGTCTCATCAAAATCAATCACAGTTATTTGTGAAAAATTCGTAAGTGACAAGTTGAGCTTTGTATTGCACAATGTCATTATTTTCATTTTTTCGCACGAAAACCCATTTGTATCCAACTGGAATCACACGTTGAGGTCTTCAAACTACATGTCCAAAAACCTATCTCTTGTAAAGTGAATTTAGTTATTCTTCAATTGCATCTTTCCATTTTGCACAATCCTCACTTTGTTTATAATATTTAATAGACGTTGGTTCATGATCCTCTTTGTAACTTATCACATTTATCGATACATTGTACGCAAAAATATTGCCAATGTTGAGGTCGTGTTGATTCCATAATATTCTATTATGGACATTTATTAAGATCTCTTTATTTTATATTCTTGTTTGCGTCATATTTATTCTTTGCTTCCTTTTTTGTTTAGGATTTTCATCTTTGGAATTTGTTAGTCTGTCGTGCTTCGTGTGTGGTTGAGACTTGTTAGATTGTCCAAAACAGACATTTATTTTTTAAGCATTAGTTGTTGGTAAGGGTGTGGGCCTTAAACATTGGACCACCTTACAAAAATATGAGGGCGGTGCCACGGGGACTTCAAATCTAAATCCTAAAAATGAAAAAATTTATGTTAATTCCTAGGGCTGCAAAAGTCCGCAAAAAAATGGTGTGGGTGGGTAGGAACATTAGAGAGTGTGGGCCTAAAACCTTGGTGCATCCCACAAAAATGCATGGGCAAAACCGGCATGCTCGGAGGGCCTGGCCCTTTATTTTCACCCCTAGCTGCTGGTATATATGATTTAGTCACACATTTTAGATCAATAGAAGCATTTGTTAAATGATTTTCTGAACTTTTCAAGTGAATTATCTTTTGAACTTCTAGTTCATGTTGTTTTGTTCGAGGAATGAGAAAAGACAATGATAATTCATTTCAACTGATCTCTTTTACCAACTTCTTATTCTCTCTATCTAATGATAGGAAATTTGATTCATCAAAATGGCAATCAAGAAGTCAAGTAGTGAATAAATATCATCTTTTTTGTTCATGGTACTTTATAATAGATGGAGATTCATATCCAACATATGTCCTCAAACTTTTTTTAGGACCTATCTTAGTGTGGTGTAGTAGAGAAATTGGAATATACATACAAAAACTAGTTGTAAATGGGAGGAGCTGTAATAAGTTGGCCTGATGCGAATCAATGTTGCAACATGCAAAATTGCATGTCCCCATGTAGAAATTGACAGTTTGCATCTCATGATACATGGTCTTGAAATTAATTTTATACATTAGAAAATAATTTTGCAAGTCTATATTTTGTATGAATATGCGATGTTGGATGTCCAATGTTAATTCCAATCGACATACAACACTCATTAAATGCTTGAGATGAAAATCCGCAGTATTATCAAGACGCGTTTTCTAAACAGGATAATCAAGAAAATTAGCTCTTATTTTCAAATTAGTTGATCTAGCAATCTCACAAACACCTGGTTGCAAATTGACAACAAACAAACATGTGACCATCTAGTTGATGCATCAATTAAAACCATAAAATATCTAAATTGTCCACATGATGGGTGAATTTACCCATATTATCTCGATGTATACGCTCTAAAATACTGAAAGACAAATTAATAGATTCATTTTCAATTTTTGTTGGTGATGGATGAATTATCAACATCTGTTGAGAGCAAGAGCTGCGTGAGAACTTATTAGATTAAATAATCTTTTGACTCTTCAATTGATGACCAAATGAATTTTCAATTATTTTCCGCATCATATTTTAACACATTGGCTCTTCCGGAGTCTTCAGATATTTTTTAAGTTCTAGATATATTACTATCATCACTTTTTCGCTTCACCAAATAAGATAAATATTTTTTATCCTTAATAAGTTTGTGAGTAGTTGCACTATTAATGAGACAAAGTTTATAAAAAAAAACTATTAATGAGACAAATATCTTCACTATTAGTGTTAGTCTCAATATTCATTCTTTAAAATTTTGAAGTTTTATGTTGATAACGTGTTATAATATTAATCACAAACAATATAATATGATAGTAGAGATGAATCAGAGAACGAGAAAATTGAGAAGTATTGTATTATTCTTTTTAAATATCGTTTACATTGCAACATGAATCTTATTTATATAGCATTTATATACAAAAATATTACTAAATACCAATAATAACAATTAATTCATAGGAGTCAAGAAATACATAAAGAGGACAAAAATGGAAATTCACATCCATATTAAATATTATTCCTAACAAATTATTCAATATTTATGTATTTGACTTTTAATATAACAAAATCTCAAAAGATGAACAGAGGTGACACATACGTTATTTAAAAACAAATGTTGCGAAAAGAAATGTATGTGACTACCGACTCAATAATTGAGCTAATTGTTTCATCAACATAACGTAAAATTTAGCTAATACTTTGTTGATAATTTGTGTATTGAGCAAGCATAATTTGTAGAACCAACATCGTTTGCAATGCATGGAGGCCGAATTTGTCCACCTTTATACCAAAGATATCGTTTTTGGACAAATTCACGAATAAATTAAGGTGTCAAGCGTTTCAATAGTAACATGCTTCAACACTACCACATGTGCAATATTTTTATTGCTTGCCAAATTCCATCGATGAGTAAAGTTATCATCTAAAGGTCCCTAAAAAACAACTATGTTGCTATACTCATTTAACATTGCACCAATTCCAGCACCACGTAGTTGATTTAGTAAGTAACGTGCTTTGAATATGCATTTATGCACTTCATTCTCAAGTCCTGTTAAACCCCTTTTTTTGAGAGCATACCAAAGAAAGATTGGAGCATGTCCACAACGACTACCTGTGATTGTGGCATCTCTTGAAACAATGATGTTACCATCTCTTGAAAGTGCATTGATGTATTTCAAACGAGTTATTAAAACACCACAAGGTGATGGCATCCTAAAAACTTATGGCCTGAAATAGTTATGCTGCCAATAGGTTTCTTGAAGCTAATCCTTAGAGCCTAAAAAAATCATAAAAACAATATTTTAGAAGAACTCATAATTAGAAAACATATATATATGTTTAGATTGAAGAAATGGTGTTACTCACTTGTTTCATAAAAGGCAACATGATTCCATAAAGAGCTCCATCACAGTGAATGTAGAATTGATCATTAGTAAATCCACATTTAGCAAGTGTTTTAATGACAAGATCAAGATCATCAATGCCTCCTTTCAAAGTTGTTCCTATGTTTAAATTGATAATGGCTGGTTTGTCCTTATTGACAAGTAGAGAAGCCTCTAGTTTAGCACAATCAATTTCACCAGAGATCAAAGAGCCAACCTTCACACATTTCATTCTATACATTCTAGCTATTTTGAATAATGAATAATGTGAATCTTTAGATGTATATAGAATTCCATCTGGAAGTTGCTCTCTCCTGTATTCAAATATATATAAATCGGTACCTACTAAACTGTATTTCCAATTTGTTTTTGGAAGTCGTGGATAGAAAAACTAACCCTACTAAAATGCCATTAAGATTGCCTTCTGTACCACCAGAAGTAACGTATCCCCAGTACTCATTATTCTCTATTTCCCATAGTTTAGCAAACCAATAAAGCACACAGACTTCAAATTGCATTGACTTTAGAGAGAAACTGCTTCCAAGAAATGGATCTCCAGCATTATTCAAGTGAAATTGAAGCAACGGTACTAATGCGTCATAGTTGAAGTCTTGGTTCGTAGGGTACCCTTCAATATAATACAACTACGTCCAAGTTACATACAGAAACAGTGATGAGATAGAAAAATGAAGCATAAAATTTTAAAAGCTACCTAAATTACGCAAGCTGTAGTTGGTTAGAGTCCGTGCATAGCTTGAAATGAGTGCATCCAAATGAGTATCGGTTTCACCAATGCACTGAGTGATAGCAAGTCTGTCACTGTTGTTCTCATCAACATTTTCATGTTTCTCTTCTTCTCTTGAGAGCTTATTAGCATTATCAATGCAAGCCAATGTCACTGCCATGTTGTTTCCTTCTACACTCTCCATTATGAATTTCCCTGTAATATAATATGTGTGACACAATCATGGTTCCTTCTTATTTTGTTGGCTTTATAATGGTTATTTTTCTTCTGACGTAGGAATGGGATTCCACGGTTACCGGTCACAATCATGGTTCTAATAATATGTGGGAATTGTTGTCGCAATTATTGCGGCTGTTGCAATTGTAATGTACTCTATTATATTCTGGTTGAAAAATATTTGAAATATACACTTAACCGTTTTTTATGACAACATTTTTCATTACATTGAATGATAAATTGGAGATTTTTGATTTGGCGAACTCTTTCTCAACTTTCTTTCCAACCGACCTAATTTCCTAACTATCGTGCCAAAACAATTGACGTGTGTTTCTAATTTAAATAAATGAAAGAGAAAAATGCTTACTTTTGATTTCGATAATGTGAGGCAGATTTTAATTGATCTTTCCTTCTCATGGTGTGTTTAGGTGGTCCTAAAGCTCTTGTTTATATAGAATATAGAAAATAAACATAATGAATATGGAAGTACACTTATGGGGGCCGTCATTATCAGTAACTTAATGTATACAATCTGAATTGCATGTCTTAAAATTGCAGTTTACGTTCAAATTGAGTAGGCAGTTTTTATTCAACTTGGAACAAAATTCAATTCAGCTCCCTTAACAACATATATACTGGCTGCTATACTGTTATCTAGAGTTATTGTCAGCTCAGCCGTTACAATAGTGTTTCCTAGTATATACTACATTATTAATTTCTAACTTTTTTTTTTGTGATTCGTGAATTTCTACTTTTAAGTATTGATATTTTTTTTGTAAGCAAGTTATATATTAAACGAGAATTAAGGGTTCTCAAACCTGATTACAAAAAAGATACGAGTTACAAGGGAATAATGAACTCGATCAAAAAAAGGAAAATTGTACACCAATTGAGCTACGACAACAGGTTCTTAAAAAATCGTAAAAGTCACAATTGGAATTGACAATTTCCCCAATGAAGTACCATTTCCACACCGATGTTTTGATGTTCCAAACCACATCAAGAACATTCCACCCTTGATTCTAAAAAATGATGCTATTCCTACCATTCCATATGTTCCAACAAATAGCCAACCAAAATATTCCGGCTTTCCGAGAGTTTACTTTCCGATGTTTGCAAAAATCAAACCACTTCAAAAAGCTATCCTTAAAAGAAATTGGATACTCTGGAAAATCCTCCTCAAAATCAATCCACTCCCCTATATCCCTCCAAATAAGTCTCACAACTATACAGGACAAAAAAATGTGATCCAAAATTTCCTCCTCCGTAGTAAAAAAAACGCAAAGAGAAGAAATTTCAGAAGAGATAATACCACGAGATTTTAACTTGTCTCTAGTAGGAAGTCTCCTCTTCAACAACCTCCACCCGAACACTTTGATCTTGGCCGGCACCTCCGCTTTCCAAACCCGTTTCCATAAAGAACCAGCCCCCACTTGTAGGGCGTTAGCCACGGGAGGACGAGCAGCCAGACTGCTAGCGGTAATGACAGCAGCTCCGCCGGACATCGAATAACCCATCCCAGGATCTGGACGCCAAACAATAATATCGGACTGCTCCGAAACTGGCTCGGCTCCAACTAACAAACCGGCCCGCACCTGAAAATCAGAAAAAACCAAAGGATTCGCAATATTATTAATGCCCAAATCACCCCATTTCCATACTCCATCCTCCCAATCCCCCATACAAGCAACCAATACATCTTTCAACACCGAATGAGCAAAAGGATTAGGAAAATGCTCCTTAAGAATTATATTATCCAACCAAGAAGAATACCAAAACGGTGCCGAAAAACCATTTCCAACTACAAACTTTACATTCTTCACAAACAATCCTTCATCAAACTTCTTTTCCAGCAATCCCAAATCCCTCCACCACTTCGAAGAAGATGACAAAGAATAAGAATTAAAACCACCATTAAAAATGCTCAAATTAATATCAATATATCGAGCTTTCAAAACCCGATACCAAAGAGATTCCGATTGATTTAGAATTCTCCACTTCCATTTGAGAAGTAACGCGACATTAAAATCTTCAATCCTTCTAATTCCCAAACCACCATTAGTAGTAGGGTGACAAACATCATTCCACCCCACTCAATGAATCCTTTTCTTCTCCTCTAACCCTCCCCACAAGAAATTACTTTGCAATCGAGTAATCTTTTTAGCTACCTTAACCGGAATCTTGTAAAAAGAAAGCAAAAAAATAGGTAAAGAACTAAGAACCAATTTTAGAAGAGTAATTCTTCCGCCAAGGCTAAGAAAACGACACTTCCAAATCAAAAGCCTATTCTTGATCTTCTCCACCAACGGGCTCCAAGTAGCAATCCTTCTCGGATTAACTCCAATAGGAATCCCAAGAAAATTAAACTTGTTATCTTCCAACCCACAAGCAAGAAAAGATGTTGCGGCTTCCAAAAAACAACGATTAGTATTGATTCCAATAAGCTTGCTTTTGTGGCAGTTTATTCCCAAACCCGACACCAACTCAAAACTCCTAAGCATCACTTTGAAAGCCCACGCTTTGTTCCAACAACTCTCTCCCACCATTAAAGCATCATCCGCAAACTGGAGAATATCCATCGAGCAATCCCTACTGAAAAAATCTCTTTCATAAACTCCAATTTCCACCGCCTTATTAACCAATCTCGAAAGACCCTCCACCACTATAACAAAGAGAAACGGAGATAAATGATCTCCTTGTCTTAAACCCGTTCCACTTTAAACTCCTTTGTCGGACTCCCATTTACTAAGACCGACGTATTACTATTGAAAATCATCAATTCCATCCAATTCATCCATTTGCCACCAAATCCCATACTACTCATCATCCTTCTAAGAAAATTCCAACTTACCTTATCGTAAGCTTTTTCAAAATCCACTTTGAAAAGAATGCACCTTCTTCCTTCCTTTTTGTAAAAGTCGAGCAACTCATTTGCAACCAAAACCCCGTCTAATAATTGTCTACCAGGGATAAAAGTACTTTGACAAGGAGAAATCAAAGAGTCAACACAATTTTCAATCTACCCGCTAGGAGTTTAGATAAAGTTTTGTATATGCATCCTACCAAGCAAATTGGTCTATAATCATCAAGACCCAAAGGATTTGGATTTTTCGGAACGAGAGTCAAAAAAGACGAAGTGATACCTTTAGACACAACCGATTAAGAATGGAAACCATTGAAGAAATTCACAAAATCATCCTTAAAAAATAACCAACATTTTTTAATGAAAAGAAGAGAATACCCATCGGGTCCCGGACTCTTCGTTCCATCACAACTCCAAACGGCCTCCTTTATCTCCACCTCCGAAAATAAAGCTTCAAGCGCCTCACTCTCCACCCTACTAATAGATTTAAAAACCAATCCATCTAATGAAGGTCTCTCGGAATCCTCTTCAACAAACTTACTAGAAAAGTGTTCCCACACCTCCGCCTTTACCGAACTAACGGAGTCTAAAATGCCATTGCCTGAATTAATAGACCCAATGTGGTTGCGACTCCTCCTCTCCTTCATCACTCTATGAAAAAACCTACTATTATTATCCCTATCATTCCTCCACTTCAACGTAGCCTTTTGAATTAACATGTTCTCTTTAATTTTCAAATTAAGCCAAAAACGACTAGATGCTTCCTTCCTCTTCTCAACAATGTCTTCCACTTCATCATCATGAATATTAGAGAGAAGATGATCCGCCTCATTAATATTCTTCACCCCTTCCTCCACTTCCAAATCATATCTACCAAAAACCTCCGAATTCCAATTTCTAAGCCTAACTTTAAGCAATCTCAACTTTTCCTTCAACACATAATCGCTTCTACCAACCACCTCCAACTTCTTCCATTCCTTCTCAACAAAAGGGATAAAAGCTTTTTCCGAAAACCATTAATTATTGAACTTAAACGTTTTTGGCCCCCAATTAGAACTATCTACCACCAACCAAATAGGGCAATGGTCCGAGATATCTCTCATACTAATCAATTGACCCCTATTCCCCATCTATGCACTATGACTTCTGAAACGAGAAAACGATCAATTCTATTCATGGCCTTACCATCCCCACTGTACCAACTATATTTCTTTCCTTTTCACGGAACATCAATCATAAGACTCTTATCAATAAATGATCCAAACTCTTTCATTTCGGCCTCTCTATTCCAAACCGTCCTACCTTTTCTCCCACTCCTTTCTTTTACCGCATTGAAATCTCCACTAAAGATCCACTCACCATCAAGGTTCCTTTCTTTAAGAGCTAATAAATTACTCCAAAGAATTTTCTTTTTGGCTAATTCACAAGAGGAATACACATTAACAATGTAATAAACGTGGCCACGCCAACACACCTAAATTCCCATAAAACCCTCTCCCTTGAAACTATGAAGAACCACCATCTCCCCTTCTTTCCACAAAATTATAAGCCCTCCCGATGCTCCTCTCGAATCCGAATAAGAGAAACCTACATCTTTGTTACTCCAAAAGCTCTTAGCCATACTCTCTTTGATAATAGATAACTTTGTTTCTTGAACAAGAAACAAATCCGCCTTTCCCTTTTTAATCAAGAAGCTAACTCTCTTTCTCTTAGCTAAAGAACCACCCCCTCTTATGTTCAAGGATCCAATAATCATTTCGGAATTTTTGCTAACTCCGTGTTCGTTAATATTCTTTCCTTATCAACTTTCTCCAAATCAATAATTCTCTTTTTATAATCAATCCTTGAATCTTTAACTTTTACTCCTAAACTATTGATGACATTCCATAGTTTCTCCCCCACATTTTATTTAATAATCTCCCAAGCCTTCAAATTATTTCTCTCAATGTTTGTTTCCTCCGATTGCTCCCCGTAGTTCTTTGACCCCTCAACACAAACTCCTTGAAACGAATTCTGAACAACCACTTCCGCTGACAAGTCCTTCACGGAATTAACCAAAGCTGGGTCAATGATGTTACTGCCTTTCATTCCTTTCCTAATATTTCTCCTGGCAGTATTCCTTTTTAACAAACCTCCGTCTTCCAAAAGGTATTTGAACTTCATTCTTTAAGTATTGATATCTAATTTTATATCAACATGTATTTATTGAATTATATATATATATATATATATTGTAGCCGTCTAATTTGTTTAAAGGCCGAAACAACTTTTAAATTGAAACTTTAAAAATAAATTAAATTTTTTTTTTGTATAAAAGATATTTTTCAATTGATTTTTGAACTCTATCATGTGTTTAGATACACTGGATCAAGAATTCGGACTTGTTTCAGAGATGTTAAGTGATTTAAGTTTTGTCAGCAGTTTTTATGTTCTTTTAATAGGTAGTCCGATAGATTTTAACTTGTCACTCTTATACTTGTACTTGACATTCCTTCATGATTTTATAATTTCATAACAGTTCATGACAAAAATTTGAAACATATATTTGCGTATAAAATTTTTGATACCATCTAAATTTCCGATAGTGTATTCAGAATTTTTGGTATATTGGAATTTCTAAGATTTCTGTGAGTTTGCAATTATCAAAAATGTTAAAAAGTACCAAGTTATACCGAAGATTTCAATCAAAGTGAAATTTCTGATTTTGAATAACTGTGATTGCACCGATTTTGTGTGGTCCGGAATAAATGCAAAGTTGTATAAATAGGGGTCACTCGTTGTTTGAGAAAAACATTTTAAAATGCTCCATCCTCAATTTTTGATAACGATAGAAGTGTACTTCAACGGAACTTCACCTCCCATAGAGTTCTGGCTTCCGGATGGCACCATATCTCTCACCACCTTGACATCCAAGTTGAAAGAATTATTGTTTGATACTGATAACAGAAAGGTGAAAAAGATCGAGTTTCATGAAGATTAGATTGATACTAATGGAATGGTGAAATACAACCTTATTGAGTTGAAGACCGATGAAGATATGACAGTTATGTGAAGATCATTTTATCGTAGGTTAACAAAGGGGTTGATTGAGTTAGATGCGAAGATTTTAAGATCTGCGACGACATAATTAAGATGATGAAACGTCCAGAATCATCTGGTAGTGTTTAGGTTTTCTTATTTACTATTGTTTTCTTAAGTTATGTAATCCTTTGTCAAATGTTAATTTATGTTCATCTTGCATCATTGGAAGATAAAAAACATTATCTAATAAAAAGTTTCATGCAGATGTCTGAGTAATGTTACATGTAATATACAAATAATATGCAAATGATGCATAAAAATAACAATAATGTCTAAATAGGTCCCTCACGGGCTACGTGTATATCCCTAGATAATCTAGTAAAAACATCATCATTTGGGTTTACCAAACCCATGAGGTTATCCATAATAATTGCAATCATCTGGAGGTGTTGTCGGTCATCGGCATCAGCTGGCGGCAATGGTGGCACGTCATCGATAGATACCCCAGCATCGAAAGGCCCAACATCATCTGTATGTATGCTCAACAGGTGGGATAATGTGAGGGTGTGATATAGTGAGGTACCAGTTCAAGTAACCATACTCACATTGCGAGCTGTGTTGAACCCCCACTGCGTGATCTCTAATGGCACGACCAGAGTTGATGATGTTACTCGAAAACCACCTGTCAATGCCTACAGATGGAATATCTAAAACTAGTCATGGTATACCCTGGACATAACCATATTGTTGCAGACACCTCTCAGGAAAATGTCTAGCGACTAAAGTCTCCCACCGCATATAGTCAAAATATAAAGTAGAGTCGTCAAACTCACAATGGACTTTATGATTAATGTATGGTGCCAAGATGACATCATATATAGTCAGCGCATCTAGCCTCTTCCTGTACTTCGCAACACCACCGGGATGTGCCTGCCTGGCCTTTCATCGCCTCGCTTATGGGGGTCCCACAGGGGAATGTTTCACCCTCTTGTCACATATGGTGGAGAAATGCTCGTATATCCTGCACTGATAACAGAACATAGACACAACAAATAATAATTAAGAAATGTTATTCTTAACAATTAAATTAGAACTAAACAACAAATAATAAAATCAAGTATACCTATAATAGACTCAAATAACCAGCAACTTGTCTGGTCTCAAAAGTTTTCGCAACTCCAAGTGTTGTATATAGGATAGTCAACGCAATGCACCCCAAAGCCCAACTGGTATCGTCAAGACTACTAAACAGCCACATGTATTGGGTGTCGATATAAATACCTGACTTGTCCACAGAGAAAGTACATGCTACTAGATGTGGCATGTACACTTTTGCAACAACCTCATACATATGTGCCGTGACAAGCTCCTCGTACCTATCCTGAAGCCAACACACACGAAGGTGATCTCCCCTGTTAAAGTTAAACTCCTCCAGCACAACCTCCTCAAAAACTCCCAAATCTCGTGCAGCAGTCAAACATGCAAGCGACAGGTTAATAAAGGAGCCATGAAGAATTTGTCGGTGATGGGGAGAAAGAACAATGAGGTGACATCATCTAGAGTGATAAACCTCTCCCCAAACGGAAGATGAAAGGAAGATTTCTCCTTATGTCATCGCCCAACAAAAGCAGTAAGAAGTGAAGCGTCAAACATGGTAAGGGAGCAGACGACAAATGTGAGGAGATCAAAATTATGTATAATTCTCCTGACCTGCTCAGGCATCGGAGTCTTTGGAAGTTCTTCATCTTCGACCAGTAGGAGGTCACCTTCATCGTGGGACGGTCATGTAATAAACAAAGTTTAAAAAATTAGCAGATAGCTTTCATGAAACAATAATAAATAAACCAAAGTTAAACATAAAATATATATACCTCTCCCTGCCATAGTCGGTATGCCACATGGTCAACATACTCGGTAAGCATTGACCGATCAATAGGTCCTTTCGGGAATGCTCCATCAATGTGCACAGACGACTTCGTCGAAGGAGTTGTAACCTTTGTGTCAGCAGTAGCAGATGAGACCAGATATGTGGCTGCCACCTCATCAGCAACAACGACATCTAGCTAGACCAACTCATTTGCAACAGGGGCATTTGGCTGGACCACCTCATCAACAACCTCAGCAGCAACATGTGTCGCATCTGTCTTGACCGTTGGGTCATGAACATCCTGAACATACGCATTCTAAGCATGAACAACCTCAACATCATCTCTGGGTTGCTCGACTGATCTCACTGCGAAAAGTCGGATGCTACAGGGTGCACATAACTGCATCTGCTTAGCTAACTGTTTCTGGTGTGAACCGATTGGAACCACTTGTTCAGCTCGTATCTGGAAAGACTCGGCCTCAACAACCCTAGTCTGGGCTTTAG
The DNA here is from genome assembly GCA_022829125.1 of Lathyrus tuberosus. Lineage (NCBI taxonomy): Eukaryota > Viridiplantae > Streptophyta > Magnoliopsida > Fabales > Fabaceae > Lathyrus > Lathyrus tuberosus. The sequence continues at coordinate 12,452,596 of JALAZF010000102.1, forward strand.
CTCTATCTGTCTCTCTACCTGCAATAGTGTCGTCCCTTCCCCTGTATTTCACTACAAAAACCGGATAAAAAATCATATATATTCCAAAAAATTTGAAATTTCCCTAATTTCACCGAAAATTCTGAATCTTTTGGAAAAACAACATTTTTTAACTATCGAAAATTCTAAAATATCAGGGGAATAACATATCCATTGTGCCGAAAATTCTAAAATTTCCGGGGAAAAAATGTATTTAAAAGTATCGGAAATTATGAAACGCATGGTACATTTTCAACTTATTTTTTCGAAAATTTTGAAATTTCCAGTAAAAATACACATTGTTTTCAAAATTTCTAAGAGTAAAATCGAAATTTCCTGTATCGCCCAAAAAATTTAGAATTCGCGCTGATATTTGGTAAATTTTAAAATAAAATGAAAAATATTTCAAGATTAATATGGTATACTCTTAAGAATAGGGGGTGTCAAATAAAAATGTAAGGTGGCAAGTTAAAATCTCTTTATCAGGTGGTTTGAATTCTAACTTTTTTATTAAATGGTGATTTGGTGGTGCTTTGTTGTATTACTGTTTTCCTTTTTAGCCTTTTGACTTGCTGTGTTCTTTTATATATATATATATATATATATATATATATATATATATATATATATATATATATATATATATATATATATTATTTTGTCTTAATTTATTTTTTCTCCAAATACGATTAGGTTAAATTTTTTTGTATACACAAAAATTTATATTAATAACAAAAGAGTACGGGGGGTATCTCAACTCAAATACAATCTTCAATAATTTAAAGATATTAACAAAATTTTACCTATAAAGAAAATCTCAAGGATGCTTGCACTAATATGAGGCTCCAATGTTACCGACTCAGCTCAAAGAACATACATAATACATAATAAATATATGTCTTACCAACCAATATTGGACTTTCTTTATTAAATTTCATTTGGTGGAACTCGTCACAGGAAATTGTGTCATGAACAAGTTAATTAGGCACTGCCTAACTTTACAGTTACCAAATGTACTCATTGAATAAATGAACATTTGTATCATTAGGAGTCAATACAACTTTATCTTTAAAAATAACGGGTTGCTAATATTATGGTTTGGTTTGGTAAAACTAATTAGTAGTTATTAGCTGATAATTGCTATTTAATAATTGATAGGTGATAACTAATAAATACTAATTTATAAATTAATTTAATTGTTTAGTAAATTAGTTGTACACAAACTAATAAATATAAAATGACATAAAAAACTATTTTTAATTAAAAAATAATGGTTTCATTATCTTATTATATTATTAAATTAATTTTTATTTAATGAAAATAAATGTATTAATAAAAACATGCAAAATATTGTTAATATATATATATATATATATATATAATTGAAGATATCATCAAAATGTATTAAATTTATATATAAATTTTATATTGAAATACATGAAATATTTTATAATATTATGATTTTGAATTCAGTTATATTACTCTAATATAATAATAAAAATAAATTTATTGGCTAATATATAATCTACAATAAAACTGTAATGATATTCTGAGTTTCCTTCGTCTTGGTTGATCTGGTTAATTCTCCTTTTACGTTTCAGTAATTTTGAAAATTATCACTACTATTTCAAAATTCATTATGTAATTTAGATATTGCTAAAGAATATTAAAGATTGCATCATCTTTCATCTTGTGAATTGATGCGAATATAATTATCCAATTCAAAAGTAAGAATATGTTTTTCTTAAAATAATAAGGATATAAATGAAAGAAAAAGGTACAAACTCAAAAGCTATTTCAAATAGCATTTAAGAAAAAAAACTATAAGCTAATAAGAAAAGTTACAAACTAAAAATTAAACAACAGTTACTAAAAATAATTTTTGCATTAATGTGAGCTCAAAAGCTAAAAGCTTTTTTTTTGTCTTACAAAACAAGATCTAGATATGTGTTCTCGACTTTATCAATTGCATTGTGATCATCAAATATCACATGTAGCTCATTATTCAGATGAAAATTGATATTCTCCTTTTTTTTTAAGCTAAATATGTATTACTAAAAGGTACTAGGGGTACCTTAACCCAACTTTACAATCACAAACCACCTATTATAACAAGGTCTACCAACTTGATTACAAAAAATCTAGTGGGTGCATATGCCACTCTTAAAAATTACAATGCATATGTCCTTTAGATATGATTAAAATCCACCACCAAGATAGGAACTTAATACGCAGAAAAATTGTATCAGGATCCGGTATCTCGTCATTAAACAAAGTATTGTTTCTTGCCAACCATACATTCCAACATACCACCAACCACAAACTACAAGCTGCATAATTTGAAATCTTCCCTTTAAAAGTTGTAATCCAAAACAATAAGTGTTTAGGAGCCGTCGTTTCATAATCGCCTTCAATCTCCAATCACCGATACACTTTGTGCCAAACCACCACAATCATTGGACAGTTGATAAATAAATGATTGTTATCCTCAAGATGATGAAAACAAAAAGTAAATACCAGTTCGTGACGGTTTGAGATAATGCCACGCCTCTTCAAATTTCCTCTCGTTGCCAATCTGTCCATTAGCAAACGCCAACCAAAAATATTCACCTTTGAAGGAATAAAGGACTTCCAAGTATATTTCATTGCCTTTAATGTTTCATCATTCTGCCTTGCATTACCCTCTACAACAACTTGTAAGTTCTCGTACATATAGACCTTACCGAAAAAAATCCGTTTACACTATAAGGCCAAACAATTTTATCTACCGCATTCCTTGTAGGTTTTATATCAGTCAACATCTCCTGTAGCATTTGAAATTTTGCATATAGGTTTGCATTTGGGAATGGTAAATGGAAGCTACCACTCCAATTCCACTTCCATGTTTCAGCGTTTCAGTCGCTCATCTCCTCAACCATACACCTACTGTTACTTGTGTACAAAAACAACCATGGGAATAATAATTTAAAAGTATCATTTCCCATCCATTTTACCGTCCAAAACGATATGATTTTACCTGCTCTCAATCTAACAGAAATACAATCCCCAAAAGATATCGGTTGCCCAAAAGATTTGATTTCCATCAAATCCCTCCACCATTGAGACTGATGTGGTTTCGTCTCGTAGACCTCCGTTGAAAGGATTACTTTTGCAAATTCTCCATACTTCTCACGTAATAGGTCGTGCCAAATTGCACCAGGTTCGTTTAACAGGCTCCATAACCATTTCGACACGAGTGCCATATTGAACGTCCTCAAATCCTTCACACCTAAACCTTCATCCTCCTTCGACTTACATATACTCGCCCATGAAACCCAAGCCATTTTGTTCCTCTCTCCTACCTCTTGCCACAAGAATCTTCTTTGGATTGACATTAATGAATCCAACACTTTCCTTGGTGCCCCGAAGAATGACAGAAAATGAATTGGCAGACTTGTCAACACAGAGTTGAGCAAGGCCACCCTTCATTCTATTGATAATGTTCTCCCTTTCCAACGTGACAATTTTTCTTTAAAGCTCTTAACCACCGGACTCCAAAACGACACCCTTCGATGTTTATCCCCCACTGGTAAACCAAGAAAGGTAAAAGGAATTTCACCAATACGACAAGCCAGGAATTGTTCCGCCGCCTTCAAATAAGAATCTTCTATACAAACCCCATATAATGAACTCTTGCCAATGTTGACTTTCAAACCAGAGATCAGTTCAAAGCCTTTCAAAATGGCCTTAAAAGCCCACAAATTCTCCCATCTTCCATCACTCAATAAGATTGTGTCATCCGCATACTATAAAAGGTTGAACGTTATCCTACTGTTAACCTTAAATCCTTTAAATAAGTCAGCTTCAGCTGCCCTAAGAACCATTACAGCCAACCCTTCCGCAACAATTGCGAAAAGAAACGGAGATAGGGGATCTACTTGTCTTAAACCTTGACCAACCTTAAAATCTTTTGTTGGACTGCCATTTACTAATACTGACATAAAGCTTGTGAATACTCCACCTTCCCTCCACCTTAACCACCTTTCTCCAAACCTCATAGCCCTCAGCATTTACCTCAAAAAGGACCACCTAACACAATCATATGCCTTTGAAAAATTGACCTTTAATAAAACACATATTTGTTTCCTCTTTTTTGCAAAATCTATGATTTCATTCAATACTACCACACCATCTAATAATTGTCTTCCAGGGATAAATGCCGTTTGATTCTTCGAGATTAATTTATCCATAACACCTTTCATCCTTGCTGCCAATAACTTGGATAATACTTTGTAAACACACCCAACAAGACATATAGGCGGGTATTCATTAAGACTTTGTGGGCTTTCAACTTTAGGAATCATCGTTAGAAATGATGAAGACATGGGCTTAGGCAAACAACCTATAGTGTGAAACTCCTGAATACAACGTACACAATCTAGCCCTATAACCTCCCAAGTTTTCTGTCAAAAACCTAGCCCAATTCCACCAGGTCCAGGACTTCTATTACTCTCACAACCAAAGACAACCTCTTTAATTTCCTGCTCCTCAAATTCTGCTTCCAGCTTATCTCTTTCTTCTGTTGTTAACATCTTTATACCTTCAAAGCTAAAATGAAAATTCTCCCTATTCTGACCTTTAAACTGTTTGGTGAAATGGTTTTTAATAACACTTTTGATTCCATTTACATCCTGCACAATCTCTGATCCCTCCCTTAGTGAAGTGATTGAATTCCTTCTTGTTCTATGTTTAATCATGCTATGAAAGAATCTTGAATTTTGATCTCCCTTCTTAATCCATCTCACTTTTAATTTTTGCTGAAGCATACTTTCTTTGGTATGCAACTTCTCCCAAAATAACTGTTGTTCTTTACTTCTACCAATTATCTCCTCCACTGTTACTCCACAGTCACCCTCCACCAAAGCCAATTCAAATTGATTCAACCTCTCTACATGACCTTCTATCTGTAAATCAACCCATCCAAATATATGTGTATTCCTCCATCTTAATCTCTCTCGAAGTAGTTGAAATTTTCTGTTAAGTATATGAGCCGCACTCCCCTTAACCACGTAGGAACTCCATTATTTCTAAACAAATTTCATAAATTCAGGGTGTTCATACCAACTTTCAAACACCTTAAAAGGTTTTGGCCCCCAATTTATGCTCCTCCCTTTTAACCACACATGCCTATGATCAGAAATATCTCGATCTCCCATTCGTTGCTCAATCGTATTCCATAAATTAATTAGATCCCTTGATATAATAAATCTATCCAGCCTACTAAAACAAGTTCCACTAGTATTACAATATGTAAACTTGTTACCTACAAGTGGTAAGTCCACAAGATCCATCTCAGATATGAAATCCCTGAAATTTTCCATTTCTTTTTCGTTCTTCACCTTGCTACCCCATCTTTCCTCCCTATTTTTGACCGTATTGAAGTCACCACCCACCACCCAGCTACCTTCTGGAAGCCTTTCTTAAAGTTCCAATAGGTTTTTCCACAGTCTCCTTTTCTCACTTAACATACAGGAGAAATATATTGATCCAAGAAGCTTGATTCACAAGTTTAAATTTCATCTGAACCACAAATAGGGTTTTGAGGAAAAAGTCAACTGTATCTTTGACTTTTGACCAGGACATGCTCCCAAACCCTGCGACATGATTCAAAACACCCTATAACACCTATGGAACATATCCATCAAGTTTGATTTAGGTCAAGGACTTGATTTCATAGAGGATCGCACGGTTTGGAATTCATCTGATAAAAAGTCAACTGTGCACAAAAGTCAAAGTTTGACTTTTTGAGATTTTTCACAATTATGGTTCCTTAACCCTTAAATGATGTTAATGTGTGATTGGGATCATCATTCATCAAGAAAAACCAAAGAAAGTGGGATAACTTGTAAAAGGGGTAACCATAAAAACTTAGAATTTTTTCTAAGTTATGGAACAAAGTTGCTAGGGTACCAACTTCCAAGGATCATAACTTGAGATCCAAGCAACCATTTTGAATGATCCAAAGATGGATTTGTAGCTCTCATGGCATACTTTAAAAGTGTCAACTACACCTCATTCCAATTCCTCATGAATTTTTAGTTATGGAGTGACCAAAATGACAAAAACATAAAAATGCCACTTTTTCCAACACTTAGTGAAATTTTCACTAAGTCAGAATCTGTTTCACTTTTTTGAAAATGTAGGGGCATTTTTCACTTGGATCCAAAAAGTGTCAAGACAAACTATGATCACACATATGTTGTATCATATGAGAGCTTTCCAAAATGGCCAAGAACTCCATCAAACTCCACTTGAGCTAAGAGTTATGACAGTTGCAACATGCCTTGCTGCAAACTGTCTTGGTAAGGCAGATTTGTGCACAAGGGCTCGAATTGCTCAAATTGTGCAATTTCAAGCATGCTTATCCATTGGCACACCTCAAGGGGGAACAACCAAGGGACAAACACTGATTCATCAGCCTCCAAAGTCCCAAAATCTACAAGTAGCATGCCAAACCTAAAAAGGCTAAAGATGCTTCAAGACTCCAATTTTGTTTTGGAGCATTCAATGGATGCTTAGAGGTGGCATGTATCAGAGCAAAAATGAACACTTCAGTCAAGCCTTATCCTTGAATCAAAGAACACTACTAAAAATAAGACATTTGGTTAAATGATTTTACATCAGGTTTTAAGATATATGATGTAAAAAATATTTGTCAAAGAATTATACATCAAGTTACATAACAATGTGAAGTGAAAAGTATTTGATTTAGGGATTTTACAACATACATTTATTCCACTGATGTGAAAAATAATGTGGTGGCAGTTTCGTAAATAATATAAAGTTTTGTTAAAAAGGATTTTACACCGGGTCTGGCTTTGTACTGACGTTATTAAGTTCTCTGATGAAAAAAATAACAAGGTGGCAATTTTATAAATAATATGAAGTTTTGTTATAAAAGATTTCACATCGGTCCTTAATTTGAACCCGATGGCCTTTACATCGGGCCTAGTAGCAACCGATGTGAAAAGTCATTTTCGTTTTCATTTCTTCAAAGAAAGTTGGATTCAAAGCATAGAGCCACTCCAATAACACTCCCATTTTAAAACGACGTCTTCTTCAACAACAACTCTGTTTCAATCTTCATCCTTCCCTCTCAACACCAAAACCAAACTCTATTCTCTTCCCAAATCAAACCCCACCAATTTCATTATCAAATACCAATCCCAATCTCAACCAGAACCCCTCACTCACAACAACAACAACTCAACCCCTTCCCCCGCCACTCCACCGTCCTCTTCCTCCAAACATCGTCGTCCCGCCGACGAAAACATCGGCGATGAAGCTCGTCGCATTAACGTCTCCCAACACCTCTTCTCTGGGAAATATGTCCCTTTCAACGTCGATCCGTCTTCCACTGAATCATACTCCCACGACGAGATCGTTTATCAATCCCAATCCAGTGGCCTCCTCGATGTCCAACACGAACTCGCTGCGCTCAAGAAATTCGATGGCGTTTACTGGCGTAACCTCTTTGATTCACGCGTTGGGTGATAGAGAGTGATATTAGATATATTATTTAGTAGTTTTAATATATTATTTAGTATTTTAATATTTCTAGAATGTTCTTAAGGTTTTGAGATTATGCCACATGTATGGCTATTATGCATTTAGAGTTCTATATATTAAAGTGTAATGTGTTATTTAAAAATCAATCAATGAAATCAAATGTTATCTTTAATTTTTCTTAGTTAGTTTTATTGCTTCTCTTAGCTTTGTTTAATCTTGTTAGGGTTTAGCATATTGCTTCATAACAATTGGTGCTTTCATCATGTACTCAAATCCTCCTATGGGTTATCCCTATCATATACCTTCATATCATCCATGGAGTATTCCTCCTACCTATCCCACAGACCCCTCTTTTACATCTCCTACCACATCTTCATTTCCATCTTTTCCATGGGAACTTTTTACACCATACTACACTCATGTTGGCTCATCATCACCAAGTTTGTATCCAAATCATGGGTATTCACCACATACACCTAATCTTCACCTATATTCATCCTATTCATCATCTCATTATTCAAACTACTACAATAATTATCATCAATAACTATCACCAACAAAAACCTCATACACAATTAGAAGGGATTTTGAGAAGCATTTGCAAGTGTCTCATATCAATTTTAAGGAAAACACAAAAACAAAATCCTCTCCACAACATTTTCTCCTCAAACGACGTCGTTTCATCCTCCTCTTGAATGAATGAGCAAATGTGGTACCAGAGAAGAATCTGCCGTTATTTCCAATGCTCAAGTTCAGCAGCGACATCCTGCTGCCGGAGCTAGAAACCAAACCACCACAACAACAACCACCTCCACCGTCACAGCTACAGCTACAGCCTCATCCACCGTCACAACCACAGCTACAACCTCCTCCGACCCCCAACCACCTTTCCCGATCCACTTTACCATTCTCCTCACACCCAAAAAACCCCTCCAAACGCCATCTCCGTCCACTTAGAATCTCATCTTCCATCTCCAACCCTACACAACAACAAATCCCTCCCCTACCCTCAACCCAACATTTTACTTCCCGATTTGCCCACGACGAGCCCCGAAAAGGCGTCGATATCCTCGTTGAAGCTCTCGAACTTCAAGGCGTCACCGATGTCTTTGCTTACCCCGGCGGCGCGTCGATGGAGATCCACCAAGCAGTCACGCGCTCCACTTCTATTCGTAACATTCTCCCCCGTCACGAACAAGGTGGAATTTTTGCAGCGGAGGGTTATGCTCGATCCTCCGGCCTTCCCGGTGTCTGCATCGCTACTTCTGGTCCCGGCGTTATGAACCTCGTCAGTGGCCTCGCTGATGCTATGCTTGACAGTGTTCCTCTTATTGCAATCACCGATCAAGTTCCCCGGAGAATGATCGGGACTGATGCGTTTCAGGAAACTCCGATTGTTGAGGTAACTAGGTCAATCACGAAGCATAATTATCTTGTTCTAGATGTAGATGATATACCTAGGATAGTGAATGAAGCATTTTTCTTAGCTAGTTTTGGAAGACCTGGACCTGTGTTGATTGATATACCGAAAGATATTCAGCAACAGGTTTCAGTTCCTGATTGGAATCAACCTAAGCGGTTAATAGGGTATATGACTAGGTTGCCGAAAACGCCATCTGAGGCACATTTAGAGCAGATTCTGAGGTTGATTTTGGAATCTAAGAAACCTGTTTTGTATGTTGGTGGTGGTAGTTTGAACTCTAGTGAGGAGTTGCGGCATTTTGTTCGGTTAACTGGGGTTCCGGTTGCGAGTACCTTAATGGGTTTGGGTTCGTACCCTACTTCGGATGAGAATTCGTTGAAAATGCTTGGGATGCACGGAACTATTTATGCGAATTATGCTGTTGATAAGAGTGATCTTTCACTTGCTTTTGGGGTTCGGTTTGACGATCGGGTTACCGGGAAGCTTGAGGCTTTTGCTAGCCGGGCGAAGATTGTTCATATTGATATTGGTTCGGCTGAGATTGCTGTCAAAGCTGTTCTTGCTGTTGCTGATCTAGAGATAAAAGATGTTAACTTGGATCTAATTAAAGTAGAAGGTAAAGTTGGTGGTGTTGAGTTGGAATTGATTGCCATAGCAACAGGTGGAAGAATTGTTCCTAGGTTCCAGGAGTTAACTGCAGAAAAGTTAGGAGAGGCTGTTGGAAATCCACCATGCAGTGCCTGTGAAGAGGCACTCTTTAAAGTAATTTCCCCCTTAATGGCCAAGGTAGACATTCATATAAATTCTTGCCGTGTTCAGGTATTTCCACCTGAGCCAAAGAATTCTTACATGAGAGCTTTAATTAATTTTGATGGAAGATTACATTTAGAAGCAACTAAAGCTTTGGAAGAAATTGAAGGAAATGTATTACCTGGATGTCTCTCATGGCAAAAGATAATGTGTGAACAGTTGTTTCATAGCTCCTTGATATTTCCTGCACCAGTGTATCACGTGATTGCGGAACAATTGGAAAAAATACTTGCAAACTTCAACAATTTAAAAGGTCTTGAGTGGAACCTAAACAGAACTGCTAATGGTTCCCACCGATTGAAGATAACAGCCAATGCCACCAAGATAGTAGCAGAAGTTAGGAGACCTCTGGAAGAACTGTCGAGAGGAAAAATCTTTGACCATGGAAGCCTTACTCCCGCAGCTCTACAACTCATGTTGTCCAGAGAGGGCATTAGTCTTAAATGCTCCATACAGCAAGAGAAAAAAACATACATAGTTTTTGACAAGCACAGCCTGAATTTAAGAATTTTTGGTTCCCCAAAAAAGATTGCTGTTAGCAAAATGTGTTCTGTGTTGGAGGATCAACTCTCGAGAATGCAAACTGCGAATCATCTTTTATTGATTAAGGATTATGTGAGTCTATTAGGAGTAACGCTGAGGAGATTTGGTTACCCTATTGATGCATTGCTTGATGTTTTAAGCAAACATAGAGATAAGTATCATGAATTGCTCTTGTCAGATTGTAGGCAGCAGATAGCTGAGGCTGTAGCTGGTGATAAGTTTGGGCAGGTGGTGATGAAGAAAGAGTATGAGTCTTCTTTAGAAGTCTTTTATGAAATGTTAGATGAAATGGTTCAACCAAACAGTGTAACATTTGTTAGTGTTCTATCTGCTTGTAGCCACAGTGGTCAAGTTGATTTGAGAGGTACTAATGTCAACCGTTATTTTAACTGCTTTACACAGTGGGATCCTGGAAAAGTTTCTATTATGACATTATTGTTACAACCTTGAGGACAAGGTTGATTTTGAAGGGGTAAGTAGTGATAGAGAGTGATATTAGATATTTTATTTAGTAGTTTTAATATATTATTTAGTATTTTAATATTTCTAGAATGTTCTTAAGGTTTTGAGATTATGCCACATGTATGGCTATTATGCATTTAGAGTTCTATATATTAAAGTGTAATGTGTTATTTGAAAATCAATCAATGAAAATCAAAGTTATCTTTATTTCTATTTTGTCTTAGTTTTCTCTTAGATTCATAGTTGTTTCATATCTTGTTAGGGTTAGCATTTTTGCTTCCTAACATTGGGAAAACCACGTGGCCTTATGGTTCTGGTGTATGGAGCAAAAAAGAGTGGGTTCTACCTGAGATCGACGATGATGACATCGATAGTGCTTTTGAAGGTAACTCTAATCTTTTCTGGGCTGAGCGTTTTGGAAAATAGTTTCTAGGTATGAATTATTTGTGGGTTAAGAATTGCTATACTAGTCATACTGGTAGTTTCAAGGATCTAGGTATGACTGTTCTTGTTAGCCAGGTTAATCATCTCAGGAAAATAAACGGCTCTGTTGTTTTTGGTGGTTGTGCTTCCACCGGCGATACTTCGGCTGCTTTGTCGGTTTATTGTGCCTCTGCTACAATTGAGAACCGTTTTTTATCTCACGATGTTTACTAGATGTTCGGTATATAATATCAAGATGAAACAGTTGCCGTTTATGGCAGTTGTGTGTACAGTTATGTTGTTTATTGTATATAGAACTACAAAGTATCAGTATCATCAAGAAGAGGTATTCTTCAATTCATCTTCAATTCGATACTCTTAAAATTAGATTCTTATTAATGATATATTAGACTATACTAATTTGGTTGAATTTTCTTCTTTTTTTTATCATCGGCGACCACTATCAGATTGACAAGAAATGGAGTTTATGCTGCACGTGACATTCTTCCAATAATCTCACCATTGTTTGTTTCCTTAAGAAGCTTATGTCTTGCCTTAAAATTGCTTTGAGGTATAAGGCCTTATCCTCGCAGCTTGTCTCTCCCCTGTGATCATCCAGCAAGCCACCTCTGAAAGATTTTTCATGTATATTAAACTCTTGTTATTTAAATCTTAAGGTATATTAATACATGTTTCTAGCTTTTAGTTATATCAAGTTAAATTACACTAAGCAGTGAATTTGATATGCTTAGGCAGAAACACCGCAAAAAAGGTGCATGCACCCATGATTGCAAACTTGAGAGACACCTTGGAAACTTTATGAACTAATTGTTTGGTGTTAACATTTCCTCCAAAAGCATCAATAGTATCTCCAATAATTATAGTCATTAAAGGCATAGAGACTCCATTTCCAACAGCACTTATTGTTCCAACAGTCATAAGGAAATAATCCCAAGAGTCTGCAAATGAGAAAAGCTTGTAATAGGGTACTGTTTCGATTCTTTGATCCTTCACCTTGTTCTTCTTATGTTCCTGGCGCATGTCAGCCACTTCCTGAATATTTTCAGAACCTGTAGGAGTTGGTGGATTATGACTTATTGACCCTGTCATCTCAGTTGAAGCAATATCTCCATCCGAGCTAGCCTTTGCCATCATTTTTCTCCAAGAAAAACCACTATGAAACAGTTGATGAAGAAAGTTAATTCACTGGTTTGAATTAGCAACTTATTCATCAATTATATTGAACCTTGTTTGAATAAACAGTTTAATTAGATTCTTATCATTTAAGTACTTATGTATAATCTATATTATTCTTTTGATAAGCTGTTTTGGAGAGCTTATAAAAGTAAGCTAAAAACAACTTATGAATTTGTCATAAATTGTTTCCTTAAGTTGTGAGTGCTTATGCCATTAGAGAATGTCAGGTGATACAGTTCTCATTTGTTTGTTTAATTATGTATGTTTTAATAGCTATGCTGCACGTGGAATGCGAATTTGTGTTGAAGTTGTTCTAATGGTTAGTCTTTTACCCAGTTATGTTACAAGTTGTTCTGAATTTATGTATCAGTAAACTCTTTCTGAATTGATAATGTAACTGTTCTTGCTTTAGGTTGGGTTGTTCAAACATTCGCATTTGTTGTTGTTGCAAATAAATAGTTCCATCTTTAAACTTCCCGGTGGCCGTTTGAGGCCAGGTGAATCAGGTATGTGAGTAATCTTTCAAACATTGAGTTTGAAAGGTTTGCGAATTTTTTTACTAATGATTGGATTTATTGATTTGTAGATACTGATGGATTGAAGCGCAAATTGGAAAAGAAGCTTTTTGTTGATGAAGATGAGGCACAGTGGGAGGTATTAAACTTACCTTTTTCTTAATTTAATGACAAACTTGAATAGAACAAATGAAATGTAGTAGTTTACTTGATTTAGGTAGGAAAGTGTCATGGAATGTGGTGGAGGTCTGATTTTGAAACATTGATGCACCCTTTCTTACCACCTAATGTCAAACATCCAAAGATACATTTTGAAAAATGGAAATTTTTTAAGTAAGTTCTGAAGAGAGATATCATAGTTTCATGATCTTGCTTCATGATGTAGGAGTGTACAAAACTCTTTCTTGTAAAGCTTCCAGAAACTCGAAGGTTCACCGTGCCAAAGAACATGAAGTTGCTTTCGGTTCCATTGTGCCAAATTTGTGAAAATCACAAGGTATACGGGCCAATTATATCTGAAGTCCCGCAGCTACTCTCAAAGTTCTCTTTCAATATGATAGGAATTTAAACCTTAGTCGCGATTTGGTTGCAATCTCATTAGGCATTCAGTTCGGTCCGATCTTCCTTAGGATTCCAGATAAGGAAGGACTGGTAAATATCATAGGCTTTTGTACAACATTGATTATATTATAATGTTGAAACCCGAAATGTATATAGCTTGAATGGTGTTTTATTGCTTGAGATATACAAGTTATTGGTAGCGGTTTAGTTGTTGGTGTTTACAAGTGCTTAGAGAAGATATTGTATCAGATTTTTCTCCATATTTTATCAATATGAGTTTTGATTAGGTTATTAGAGATCCTCACTTTTTCTCATTTTCCTTCAACTTACACATTCTATAATTATTAGCATTTTTTCCCATGAATATTTTTTGCCCCTTATTTTTAAATTCCTTCATATTTTTGTTTTTTTATGGGACCTAATTATGTCACTTAAAATCTAATTTTTTCATTTTAATTTTTTTATACATTTTTAAAAAATAAACTATTTTGAAAATGAATTTTAAAATAAATTTTTCTGAATAATATTAAAAAATCAATTTTTAAAGAAAATGAATTTTAAAATTACAGGAATTCCGCTAAAAAAATAATCTATTTTTTTAAGAAAGATATCATACATATTACATCGGACGCGTCTGACAACCAATGTAAAAACCTATATTTTACATCAGGGCAGAAAGGCAACCGATGTAACAACCTACATTTTACATCGGGCTAGAAAGGCATTCGATGTAACAACCTACATTTTACATCGGGCCAGAAAGGCAACGGATGTAACAACCTACATTTTACATCGGGCCAGAAAGGCAACCGAAGTTAAATGTGCATTTATTTAAAAAATAAATAAAATTAAACCCATATTTCACATCAGGCGTAACAGTCAACCAATGTAGTAAGTGTATTTTTCACATAGGACTATTGCCCGATGTAAAATGTGTTTGATTTACTACATCACTTGGCTTTACATCGGACCTAGATCCGATGTAAAATGTGTTTTTTGCCCGATGTAAAAAGTCTTTTCTGCACTAGTGGAACCATAGGCCTATGCTCTAACCTCTAGTCAATGGCTAGAGGAGACGTGAAGTTCCATTTGATCACCATTAGCCAACAGCCTGCTGCAGCCGCCATTCACTATTGCTTGCAAAACAAACTTGCTCGACTATAAATAGAGCTCATTTGTGCTCAGTTTAAGTACACCAAAGCAACCAAACTGATGCTTTCCTCAAAATCACATTCTCACCTTAAAAATTGCCTTCCAAAGTAAGCCACTTTCGGGTTTTGAGTTTGAGAGCAATTCCAACCAAACCAATCACACACACACACACACACACACACACACCTCATAAACATCATATAGAAGTGATCCAAACACTTAAAGAACATATGGAACACCAATTTCACAAAATCACCAGCCAATTACTCAAGTTTTCAACCAAGTTGCAGTTGAGATGCCATAACCCGTTCCATTCCATTTCCAATCACTCCAAGCATTCAAACACATTCCATATGGTGTAGGGAAGCTGTTCAGATCATCACAACTCATTTGTAACACCTACAACTCAAAAATCAAATTGCTCTTACTGCCACGACCTTCAAGTAAGGCTAAACTTAGTCATCTCTTAATCTATACATATTTCCTCGCACAATACTTATGCCAAATGTTCATAATCATGCATAGAATGTCTCTCCTCAATTAATAGCTTTGTATGAATCGTGTATCAAAATTCCTACCCTTCATGCAGAATTTAGGGTTCTTGAGGTTTTGTCTTGATTTCTTATTTCATGCTTAAAATTAATGAAATTAAAGACCATAGACATGATCGTAGGGTAAAAACAAGCAGATTGATATGTGAATTGTGTGATTTCATCAAGTATTTAGTGAGATTGGAGAGAAAATGCAAATCGGGCCAAACCCAGAATGCGCGTGTTCTTGGTGTGTTCTTGGCGCCTTTTTTCAAATATTTGAATATTTGAATTTCGTGATTTTATTTAATTGATTCAAAAATTAATTTCTCTCTCAATTTTAATGATTTTGAGTTGATTCTTTTTTTAATAATTCACAAAAATGTTAAAATATTTTATTTTAATATAAATTCCAAAAAATATTATTTATTTCATATATTTGATATTTTTGCAAAAGAATTAATTTTTATTTGTTTTTAACATTTACAATATTTCTTCTTTCTTGATTTTCCAAACTTAATTGATTTTAATCATTTTGCGGATAAAAACATGATTTTTCAAACATTAATCCAAGATCACAACTTGTTTTTCACACATGTTTGATAATTTAGATCATTTTAATCAAATTTTTATTTAATTAAAATACATTTTGAAATTAATTTAGGATTTTGATCTTAATCACTCTAAACAAATATTTTTCACACTTTTGGGCCTCTAATAGAGTTTAAGACCCAACCTCTTTTGAAAACCAAAATAATTTGGGTCTCAGTCATCGTATAAGACCCACTGTGTTTTCAAATCTCGGCGCGATTGCCATTTTTCAAACAAATAATCATTTGGGCCTCTCCTCGAGCTATAAGTCTCATTCCTTTTCTTAAATCTTTTTTGGGCCTCTAATAGAGTGTAAGACCCAACCCCTTTGTAAATAATACTTTTTGGGCCCCACACATTGTATAATTCCCTCCGTATATTTTCAAATGTTTGGCGCGATCGTCGCTTTTTTTAACAAAATCAACTGGATTTCTCTTTGAGATATAAGACCCATCTTTATTCATTTTCAAACTCTTTGGGCCTCTAATAGAGTGTAAGACCCAATCCCCTCTTGACCAAAACTTTTTGGGCCTCAGTCGTTGTATAAGTCCCGATACAAAACAACAGTGTCATCCCTGTTAAAATTTGGGCCTCTCCTTGAGCTGTAAGCCCCGATCTCTGTTCAAAATACTTTCTCCTTTGATTTTGAATCCAAATGTATAGTCGTTATCAAAACTTTCTTTAATTTCTTTGTTGATCAACTAACAAAATAGCATAGAAGCTCTACAACGGGTAAGTGTTTATCCGCTTTCTTTTATATGCTTTCATATACATAACTGTATTGTGGGAAGCTGCGCATGGTTAGTCTTCTTTTATTCTTTTAAATACATGTCAAATATATATAACTGTATTGTGGGAAGCTGCGCATGGTTAGTCTTCTTTCATACTCTTTTAAATACTCGTCATATATCAACTGTATATATAATAGTAAAGTTATTTAGAGTTTTCCCCGGCAACTACGTCTAGAACTAGGTAAAGCCACGTTGGTCACTCTTTAAATACAAACAAAACTAGACCCCCATAGGATTTCCAGATACAGTCTTCCCTTCTCTTGGGGTTAATCAATATGGAACAAAGAGAAAGGCAGTATTCTCGGTGAACCTTTTCTCAGACTCTCACCCCTATAGATTGTCAAAGAAATTCTACTCCCCAGAGTTGATCTATTCTCCGTGAATACCATCTCTTGAGTTTCTTCCAAATACTCGAACTTTCCTGGAATGATCTCTTCTATGTGAATTGCATTTCTTGAACTTCTCTTGGTTTGGGGACCCACAGGCTTCCTAAAAGCATCCTTGCCTCATCTTGGGCTTTGTATAAGGACCCTTCGGCTTCTTAGAAGTTCTCATGCCTTCTCTTGGGCTTAATACAAGGACCCTAACGACCTTTTAAAGGTATAAGACAGAACTTAGTCATCCTTTGCTAGAGCAATCTTTCCACTGTCAAACCTCAAGCCACTTTAGGGTTGATTCTCATCCCTTAAGGCCCTTGCCCTCTTTTTGGCATCCTACAAAAGATAAAACTCTTCAACACCAGTCGACTTTGACAGTCTAAACCCCCTCTGAGTCTCAAAGACATTCTCAAGTTCCTTTCAAACATAGGAAAAAACACCGATCACTCTGGATAAATCTCCAACAGAAACTCGGTCTCTCCCATGAGATTTCCCCACCCTCGGGCCTGCCTATGGATCTAATCCCAAGCAGTAAGATAGCCTCCTCTTAGGCTTTATATAATGATTTTTCCTAAACACAGTCAGCCGCTTCTTGGGCTTTGTACAATGATCCTCCCCAGCGGAGCTAACCTTTTCAAACTCTCTTGTTGAGTCAATCACTTTTCAGACTCTCTTGTTGAGTCAATCATTTTTCTCAGACTCTCTTGTTGAGTCCATCACTTTAAAAGACTCTCTTGTTGAGTCAAATTTTTTAGCCACATTCTCGGGCTTTGTACTAGACAGATAAAAACACTCTCTTGTTAAGTCAACCCTTTTTAGCCTCAATCTCGGGCTTCGTACAAGATAGATAAAAGGACTCTCTTGTTGGGTCAATCCCCTTTTAGCTTCAATCTCGCGCTTCATACGAGACAACAAATCACTCTCTTGTTGAGTATAAAAGACTCTCTTGCTGAGTCAACTCCTTTAGCCCCCGTCTTGGGCTTTATACAAGACATATAAAAGCACTCTCTTGTTGAGTCGGTCTTATCTAGCCTCCTCTTAGGCTTCGTATAAGGAAATCCCTAGCGGAGTCAATCAACCTCTTACCTTCAACCTTGGGCCTTGATCAAGGCACACAAAAAAAAGTAAACAATCCCTCTTTAGAGATGACAAATTATCTCTCAGCCAAACCCTTTAGCTTCATATCTTGGGCTTTGAACAAGATACAAATCCTTTTTCGCTTCAATCTTGGGCTTTGAACAAGACACAAATACTCCGTTTAGCCTCTGTCTTGGGCTTTGAACGAGACACCAAAACATCTTTTTCCTTCGATAAAATAGGAGGAACTGCGATTGCTCTGATTTCTCTATTTCGTTTAAACGGAAATACGTAGGCATAAGATTGCGAAATCTTAGCGAGCATACTAATCAAAAACTCTAGGTCCAGCACCTTCATATCAATCAAAACTTAGGTCCAGTACCTTACCAAAAACATCGGGAAAAAAACCAAACATCAACATCAACTCACTCCCTGTCTCATTTCCCAAGAAACTTTCCCCAACCCATTAACAGATAAACACCATCAATTACAAAGCGAAACCTAAAGCTAATGTCCTATGGATAACCACATATAGGATGGGTAATTGACAACTACCCATTGTATAACCTGACCCCGGACTCCCCAATCTCTTTAAGCGTTTGTTCAGTTAAACATTCGTGTGCAAGGTTAGTTTTAGATACCTTCCCTTTCCCTTTCAGCTTCATGGGATAAATAAGAAATCAAAAAGTAGCACCCCCTCCTACCATTGCGGCGAGGAAAATCCAGCGATAAGGTGGCCGCGTCACCGATAAAAATCGCTCGCTACACCCTTGAAACTACATATTGGAACTAATATGTCTTTCCTCCACAATGTAATCAATCCTCCTGAATTACCAATTGCATCAGATGCAGACCATTGCACTTCTGAATTACCCCAAATACTTTGCACATAATCATTAGACATATTCTTACATTTAGATTCTTGAATAAAACAAACATTTGCCCCTCCTTTTGATATAATTTGACATATTTTCCTCCTCTTCATTTTACTAACACACCCTTTAACATTAAAAGATATAAAATTCATTGATACCTTTTTGTAGCCACCTTCTGTACCATAAATTCTCCCCTTTCAGTATCTTCCATCTTCCTTAAAATTCCTTCAAAAAATTCGTCATCTTCTTCTCCATCTATTCCCATAACCTTCATTGATTGCCAGACTTTCCTTGGGATGTCTTTGATACACCTTCTGATCCGTATATTACTTCGGATCATATCTCCATCACTGATTGAATCACAACAAAGCACTGAGCCACCCGAGAATCTGGAGTTAGAATCTTCTAAACAATCAAGCAGCTTGCAATTACTTTTGTGACTGACTTCATAATTATGACCTTTATTGGATTGTACCAAAGCTGCAAAATAAGAAGGGGAAAAGGGGATTTGCAAATTTCCAAGAATTTCATTAATGGACTTTTTCCTCTTGGATTTTCTTCTATCTGCCAATACCCCAGGCCCAACATCCGTAACAAGTGTACCCCCTGGGATTCCAATATTTTTTTGTTGGCCCAACACGATAGGCCCATCATCACTCGATGAGTTTCTGCTAATTTCAGTATCACCTTTATCTATATTATTATTTTTACTTTTACTAGCCAGCTGTCTAGTAACATTATCTGTCTCGCTACCCAGCTTTTTCTCTCCTAGCCCATCATTAATCTTTCTGCTATCACCCAGACTGTTTACTTTTCCATTTTCATTAATGCCAAAATCCACCTTTTCACTCAAACCTTCTCTTCCGTACTCCTTTTCCTTCCCAGCAAGGTCTATATTTTCCTTGTTACCATACAAGACACCTATTTCTTTAGTCACTTCATTGACGCTCTGAACTTCTTCGTAGCCTTCCTCGAACGCATCATCCTTGTTTCCAGACTGACACGTCACATCTTTATTATGGTTTCTCTTTCCACTTTCGCCATCACCACCACCCTCTTCTGATGCCCCCCACCCTTCTTCGCTACCACCACCTCTATCCCCTCCATTACTCCCTCCATCAAATCCATCATCTTCATTATCCGATTCACTAACCTCTTCACTATTATCTTCCACCACCAATCTTTTAGGCCCATGAAAATCTTCCATCACTTTAATCCTATACACTTGATCATTCACCCCTATATTAAAGGTTTCATTTAGACACAAGGTATACTTTGTTTTAACCAAAAACCTTGCTACATCAAGAGCTTCCATATCATCTGTTACTGTATCACAATGGATAAATTCGCCAACATAACCAGCTATCAATCTGAAAAGGCATTCCTCCAAGCATGGCATGGAAGACCGTAAACACACAACCATGTCAACCTTTCGTTATCCACATCCATTGGTGACCACTGATGAATGTCTTGGAACCACCGTGAAACCCACTCCCTATCATCATCAATCAATGCTACAATTTCGCCTTCTTCCAGATCTTCTAACAGACACAAATTGGCACCCATAGGTGTGGCCTTGATTTGAAACAAACCTTTGGCATGTAATGCATCTTGTATATTATATGTAGATCCAGATTTTTCAACCACCCCTACAAAAGCCTTGTCAAATCTCGATAAATCCTTCTTATCAACCTTAATCTCCAAATGTGCAAATGTAGGTTTCTTCTGCTCCGTCCCCCTCTGCCACTGATTATTTCTGCTCCTCGTTTGATTTTGATGACCCACTTCATATTCAAATTTCCCTTTCATACTTCTTCCTACTATCTGTGCGCATGTAACCTATTTTTTCCCTTCTTCATTTCTTCCATCTGGTTCCACCTGTATTATTCTTCTTCCTACACCCCTTTTATTAGCTTGCTCGACCCTTGTAACATCCCCCATCTCCGTTTTTTTATATTGTATTCGGAACCTTGGGATATTGACATGAATCTTCCTTTCTTTGATGATAATGTTGTCTAACTTTGTACCCAATATCCTTACATTTTCAACATTCCTGAATCGGACAAAGCCAAACCGCTTCTCCCGTTTATCTCTCCTTGAGGGAATGAAAACCTCCTCCACCATACCTAGTTCTTTGAATATCCCGAACATGTCCTTCACTTCATAGTCTTCGGGAAATTCAGAAAAGAAATAGCTACTCAAGTTGTAGCCGTCATTCTCTATTCCTTTCCTACCTTGTGTCTTCCATACTGGCATCCTCTCTATACCTTTCCTGATAAATTTTTTCTTTCTAACTTCAATCCACCTATTTCCTTCCATTTCTTGTGAATAGTTTCGTCTTTGTCAAAACAAGTTTAAATGTGGGTAACCCTAACCGGAAAAAGCTCGAGTAATGCCAAGGCCCCTAGCCCTAAGGCTAGGAGTTTAAGCCGAAATCACTAAACAAGTTTATTCCCAAGATCTAGAGGTCGTAAGATAAAAAAGAGACTTTATTATACCTTTGTATACCTTTTGATATACTTTTGAACTTGTCTCAAAATTATATCAAAATTGATATTCTCTATTGATGGCTCTATATAATCAAAAGAAAAGATCCTTCAAACAATTTCACATGCGATAGATATATACAATCATAGTAAATATTTATTTTATCTAATTAGTAATGCTATTTTTAATCTATAACTTAACCTAAAGTATTCAATTCATTTTCCCATAAATAAATTGCAGAACTTGCACCTCCTTATATTTCTCACCATTACTGACACCAATAGAAAAAAAAAGTTAACTTCTAATCACATATGAAAAAAGACAAGTATACCCATTTTTATATTATGTATGGATCCCTCCATAGCAAGAAAGGGTCGCCGCAATAGCAATGGGATGTGGTGATGTTCTTGTATGTCTGTTAGCCTGTGATTTTCTACACTACACTAAATCTCGTTTGAAAGAGTCTCAGAAATAGATCCACAAGATTAGGATCACTCTCTCTCTCTTCAAAGCATATCCAAAATGCTGAGAATGTTTGCACAAATCAGTACTTCACACGTGGAAATTTCAAGTTCGACGCGTCCATCAGATGTTAGGGAATTAGTGCGTTTTTGAATCAAAAGGTCAACTGAACTAAGGATGCTTCAACAACATATAGGAGTCAACTGAGGATTCTCAACAAAGCAATTGAGAGATTTAAAGGCAGTTATCAACGTAGGTAGTTTGAAGCAGTTTGAATGTTAAAGACGCGTGGAAGCCATGCAGAGGCCATCAACCCACGTACTTAGAAATATGTTAAGTGCTGAGAAAGTAACTGTTGTCGAAAATTATTTTTCACTTGTATATAAGTTGAATTTCTACACTGTAATTAGGGTTGCCAATTTCATTAAGTTCTCTATAGTATCCAATATCCAAGTCACAGTGATTCAAATATTCAGTGAGAAATGTATGAGTATGCACACCATTTTATATTAATGCAAACACATTACTTCCAGTTTGTTTCATTTTCTTCTTTGTTTTTATTGCACTTTTATTGTTTTTCATTCTAAGTCATCATACTTTCTTGCACATTTCCATTTTCTTTAAACTGTTCTTGATTTTTGATTAACTTAGAAAAAACCACCCTTTTTAAATACACAAACTTTTCTCGAAACATCCATGCACAAATCTGTCCTCGAGATTTTTTTATTTTAATATCTTAAATGAACCAAACTCGTGATTGTTTACTAAAAATACCGGTAAACAAATTGGCGTGTCCAATGGGACTTTTTTGTGCATTTTGATTCAAGGTTCTTTTTTTGCAGAAAATTGTGTATTTTTGTGTATTTATTTTGTTCTTCATATAAATGTTTGAGTGTGTATGTGTTTGAGAAGTGGTAAAGTTAAAAGGAAAATGGCATCAAAAAATTCAAAGAATACTTCCCTTTGACATAATGATGCCCTTAACATGGAAGAACATCCAATCGACGATTGGTGGTGTGGGAACTTCATCATCTGTTGAAGCAACCGCTCCTATTATAAGGCAAATATCAGTTTTAAGGGTATTTCCTAAAGTGGTGTTTCCCCACCACATTCAGCGAGTATTATAACTACTCCCAGGGCCACACAACCAATTTTGGGAAACCCTAGGTCTTCTTTTCGCCCAAGTTTCACACTACCCCCTAGTTGTATTGAATGCCCTTATGGAAAGTGAACTGTAATGATGTCAGACCTTCAAACCAATGCATCTACATATGCAGATAATGCAATAAATGTTACATCCTTTCTCAATCCATACTTAGCATCAGGATCTGCTATAAGCAATCCTAGTAAAATGGCACAACCACAATGAAGGTTAGGATATATCCCTCAAGTTATGTCCTCCTTAACTACTAGTTCTCTCAAGTCTGTGAGGTAACAAATGGATGAGAGTAACCATGATATGGTGAATATGCTTACACAACAAATTATTATTATGTTTAACCCTTTAATCTAAAACACTAACCATAGTATCAACATTTGGCACACAAAATGTGCTGAATTGTTGATTTATTTGGCGCTCCTCATGCACTTACCCAGCCTGTTCCTAATAACTAAATGTCACAGAAAATTATACATGTCGAACAACCCACACTCAGGGTAGTCGAAGGCAACATAGACCAAAATGGCCATGAGGTAGTAATGGTGCATAGAAATCAGGACGCATGCCAAGTAGTTAGGAATGTCCAACAAAATAATTTTGGGGGGAAAATAATATAGACAACGTGGTCAAACAAATTTTATCCCATTACCTCTGTCCTGACATATTTTTATAGTGTTCAAACTATATCATCGAAACTTTTTCTGCTGCATAATTTTTATATTAGATAAAAAGTTTCATCTTCGTCTTTGAGCCCTTAAGTTATATATCATTTGATCATATTATTTCATGAAAGGGAAGAACAAATTTTCCAAGTGTTTGAAAAGTGTCCAAACACATTTGTGCTTTAACTCTATTTCATATGTGTATGTGTATTCTGTAACTTGTTTATCAGGATATGATAACAAGTGTTTAAAAGGGAAAGTAGGGTTTTTCTCCTGATTGTAAAAGTATAGAAAATGGGGTGTTTTTTTTTACTTGTGCTAGAATTTTGTAAAAAGAGTCTTAGTGATAAACCGTAACAAGAATTTTGACATAGTGAAATCTCTCACGAGATGTGAGGGGACCGAAGTACTCTTGTTTGAAAAGAGGAACCAAAATATATCATTGTGCAATTTACATTAATGCAGTTATTTTTTCTCAAATCACTGTATTTATTTAACCATGAAAATAAGCCATCACTTTGTTGCTATAAAACAAGTAAAACTAAACCGGAAAAAATTTCAATAACAAAAATTTGTTACCCACTCTATAAAATTTCTAAACACATAATTCACCCCCTTCTTATGTGCACTCTAATATTACATTTGTCTCTTCATGTCAGTCATACCCTAATTTTTACCCCTAAGACCCCACCTCATTTGCATCTTCACAATCCATCAAGATCACAAACTTGGTTCTCTCATTACCTTCTCATCCTTGGGTTTGTCTTTGCAGAGATCGCCAAGCACATTTCTTTGTATCTTTTCATTTGTGTTTATATGTTTTATGTCTCACTAATCAAAATATCAAAAAATATATGCTTTGTTCCTTTTGTTTCTTTGCAGAGAAGGGTTTTGTGTCAAAAGCATTAAGCATGGTTCCTCAGTTACGGTTTTAGTCCCTCAAGTTGAAGTGTGGTTAACAATTTATTCCCCAAGGGCTATCTCATCAATTCATGGCCTCTAATCTCAAAATGTTTGATCTCAAGCATCATTCAATCTCATTTTGATCAAAGATATCTCAAAGTTTAGTAGCTTGTTCTTCAAGAAAAGTCAAAGGTTCATGTGTTTATTTCCATGCCTTCTCCAATAAGTTACCTCAAGTTTTGGTCAAAGGAAATATAAGGGCACATTATTTTGAGTTCATATGATCATCCATGTACCTTGAAATGCAAGGAAAGCCCAAGATCACAAGTTGATTCAAAGTGGTTAGACCTAAAAAGTCAACATTGAAAGTCAAAGTTCAAAATATCACAACTCCTTCAATTCTCAAGATTTTTGAATGCTTATTTTTGCATATGACTCTTCTCAACATCCTATTCAACTTATCTTTACATGACAATACCCAATTTTTCTTGGAGGATCATCAAAAGTTTGAAGACATTATAGGTCGTTTGTGGACTTAGAGAAATTTTGACCTATTTTCAAGTGACTTTTTCTCAACTTTCAATTATCATAAATTCTTCAATTTTCAACATTTGAGGCTGGTTATTTTGCTACTCACTCTTTGAAATGCCCTCTACAAGTTTTCTTCAAGGGTTAAAAGCTAATTGTGTTTGGACGACCATGAAATTCATTGATACATTATAGGTCATTTTCAGCCACTTTGGACTTAGAATTTTCATGACCTCATTGCCAGAGTTTTGTGCCAACTTCAACATGCCATAAACTTTTCCACAAATGTCCAAATGCAATTTTTCTTGGCACATTGTGATCTTTGTTATGATGTCAACAAGTTTCAAAAAGAATTGAATAAAAAAGCCTCGTGTACAAGATGCACCATTAGTGTAAACATGACCTCGTGAAACTGATTTTTTCACCATGATCAGATTTTAAACTTCACTAATTCTCAATTACAAGCCAAATTACCATGAATTATCCATCTAAACATGATTAGTGAAGTTCCCAGAAGCAAAATGACTCATAAAACGCAAGGATTAGTGGAGTTTTGATGCACTTCAAGTCAAACTTTCTTCATGATGAGGGTGCACACGAATTCAACCAAATTTTGATCATTTTACCCCTCTCGGAATTCCATCATTCTCTCCTACAAATAGAGCAACCTATTTGCTTCATTTTCAAGCTTTTGAGAGCTAAAAACACTCTTCCTATATCACACTTGAACCTCCAATTTGAGAATTTTGTTTTCACCTTTCCAATCCATTTTTTCTATTCTATTCACTTTTTCGTTCTTCTCTGAAGCTAAAGGATCAAGAACCAAGGCCCGAGGTGCTCTGAATTGCTCCGATTTGTTCATTTCACCACTGTAGCGCAAATTTTTACGTGGTTGCGAAGCACTATCGCTTTGGGGTACTACAGTTCGATTCATTTTTTTATCCTATTGAAGCTGATTAAGGAAGGGAAATAGACGTCTCTAATTAACTCTGCTTGCATACTGAGTTTAAACAGGTGACTGTTGGTTTACAGATGCTATTAAGATTGTGGGTCTCTCTTAGGTAATTTTGTTAAGAACACAGTGTCTGGACTATTTGTGAGGCTTTTGGTAATGTGTTTAGATTTGATGCTTTTGGGTTGATATGATGGAGATACTGGATTTTGGGTTTTTGATTAGTATGCTCGCTAAGATTTTCTAATCTTATGCCTACGTATACCCGTTTAACGAAACAGGGAAATCAGAGCGATCGTAGTTCCTCCTATTCTATGGGAGGAAAAAGGTTGTTTTGGTGTCTTAATCAAAGCCCAAGACATGAAGCTAAAGGTGATTTATATCTTGATCAAAGCCCAAGATGTGAAGCTAAAGGGTTTTGGATGAGAGAGAATTTGTCAACTCTAAAGGGGAGTTGTTGATGTTTGTATGCTGCGAGCAAGGCACATATTAGATGCCAAAAGGTTAATTGACTCAACCGAGGTTTTCTTTATACAAACCCTAAGAGGAGGCGATTGACCCAACAAGAGGGTGCTAACAAGTGACTGACTCAACAAGAGAGTGCTTTTATGTGTCTTGTACGAAGCCCAAGATGGAGGCTAAAAGATTTTGACTCAACAAGATAGTCTTTTATCTGTCTTATATGAAGCCTAAGACGAAGGCTAAAAATGTTTGACTCAACAAGAGAGTCTTTTATACTCAACAAGAGAGTGATTTAGTGTCTCGTACGAAGCCCGAGATGGAGGCTAAAGGGGAAGTGACTCAACAAGAAAGTCTTTTATACTCAACAAGAGAGTGTTTTGATGTCTCGTACGAAGTCCGAGATAGAGGCTAAAAGGGAATTGACTCAACAAGAGAGTCTTTTATACTCAACAAGAGAGTGATTTTTATCTATCATATATGAAGCCTAAGACGGAGGCTAAAAAGGTCTTTGACTCAACAAGATAATCTTTTATACTCAACAAGAGAGTTTTTTATATGTGTCATGTATGAAGCCCAAGACGGAGGCTAAAAGGAAGACTGGCTCAACAAGAGAGTCTGAAAAGGTTAACTCTGCTGGGGAGAGTCATTGTATAAAGCCCAAGACGACGTTACCTTACCGCCGTGGATTCTGGAGATCCTGAAGCGAGTCCAAGTATAGGGAACTCTCATGAGAGAGACCGGGTTTCTGCCTCGACTCAAGGGTCTTAGACGGTCCAAGTCTAGAGTTTTATCTTTTGTATAATGCCCAAGAGGAGGCACGGGTATTAAGGAATGGGTATCAACCCCACAACGGTCGGAGTTTTGACGCTTAAAAGACTGCTCTAGCAAAGGATGACTAAGTTCTGTCTTATACCTTTAAGAGGTCGGCAGGGTCCTTGTATTAAGCCCAGGAGAAGGCATGAGAACTTTTAAGAAGCCGAAGGGTCCTTATACAATGCCCAAGAGGAGGCGGGGATGCTTTTAGGAAGCCTGTGGGTCCCCAAACCAAGAGAAGTTCAAGACATGTTATTCACAGAGAATAGATTAAGTCAGAAAGGTTCTTGAATTTGGAAGAAACTCAAGAAATGCTATTCACGGAGAATAGATCAACTCTGGGGAGTAGAGTTTCTTTGACAATTTCTAAGAGTGACAATCTGAGAAAAGGTTCACCGAGAATACTGCCTTTCTCTTTGTTCCATATTGTTTAACCCCAAGAGAAGGGAAGACTGTATCTGGAATCTTACGGGGGATCTAGTTTTGTTTGTATGTAAGAGTGACCAACAGGCTTTACCTAGTTCTAGACGTAGTTGCCGGGGAAAACTCTAAATAACTATACCAGTATTATACAGTTGATATTTGACAAGTTTATAAAAAGGATGTGAAATAAGACTTACAGTGAAGCAGCTCGACAATACAGTTATATACATATAAAAACGATAAATGAAAGCGGATAAACACTTACCCGTTGTAGAGCTTCCATGTTGTTTTGTTAGTTGTTCAACAAAGAAAGCTTTGATAACAATATTATATTCAAAATCAAAGGAGAAAGTGCTTTGAAAAGTTTGTTGGGGCTTATAGCTCAAGGAGAGGCCCAAGTTTTAACGATGATCGCACCGCTGTTTTGAAAATTGTACAGAGGGACTTATACAATATTTAAGGCCCACAAATTTTTTATGTACAAGGGGGTTGGGTCTTACACTCTATTAGAGGCCCAAAGTGTTTTTGTACCAGTGATGGGGCTTACAGCTCAAGGAGAGGCCCAAGGTTTTATTTTGAACTGGCGATCGTGTCCAGGTTTTTTTCTTTTAACACAGAGGGACTTATACAATATCTGAGGCCCAAAAAGGTTTTGGTTAAAAGTGGATTGGGTCTTACACTTTATTAGAGGCCTAAAGAGTTATTTTTGTACAAGAGATGGGACTTACAACTCAAGGAGAGGCCCAGGGTTATTTGTTTGAAAATGGTGATCGCGCCGATATTTTTCATTGTGTAGGGACTTATATAATATCTGAGGCCCAAAAATGGTTTATGTACAAAAAGGGATGGGACTTACACTCTATTAGAGGCCCAAAGGTTTTAAAGAAAGGAAATGGGGCTTATAACACGAGCGTAGGCCCAAACGTTTTTCCGTTTTGAAATGGCGATCGCGCCGAGATTTTTGAAAATGCAGTGGGTCTTATACAATGACTGAGGCCCAAAATGGTTTAGTTTTCAAGGGGGATTGGGTCTTACACTCTATTAGAGGCCCATAGAGTTTGAACAAAGTTTGATGAGGGTTGAATTAATCAAAACCCTAATTTGTTTTCAAAACATATTTTAATTGAATAAAAATTCAATTAAAATGACCAAAATTCTTAAACATGTGTGAAAATCAAATTGTGATCTTGGATTAATGTTTTAAAAATCATGTTTATATCCACAAAATGATTGGAAATCAATTAAGTTTGGAAAATCAAGGGAGAAAAAATATTTCAAATGTTAAAAACAAATAAAACATTAATTCTTTGCAAAAATATCTAATATATGAAATAAATAATATTTTTGGGATTTTTTGATAAAATAAAATATTTTAACATTTTTGTGAATTATTAAAAAAGGAATCAACTCAAAATCATTAAAACTCAAAGAGAAATTAATTTTTGAATCAATTAAATAAAATCACAAAAATTCAAATATTCAAATATTTGAAAAAGGGCGCCAAGAACATCTTGGCCTTGCCCGCGTGCTCTGGTTTGCCCAGATTTACGTTTTCTCATCAATCTCACTGAATACTTGATGAAATCACACAATCCACATATCAATCTACTCGTTTTCAACTCACGATCATGTCTATGGTCTTCGATTTAATTTATTTTAAGCATGGAATAAGAAATCAAAGAGAAACCTCAAGAACCCTAAAATTTGCATGAAGGCTCAGAAATTCCATACCCGATTCAAACAAAGCAATTGATTAAGGGAAAACACTCTATGCATGATTATGAACATAAGGCCAAATTATTGTGCAGCAAAAAATGCATAGATCATAGAGTTAGAAGAGCTCATGCTCACCTCTTGTAGCTGGTGATTGTGTTTTGTGTTAGAGGGGTTACTGCTAAGTTCCAATGATGTGGATAGCTTCCCTAGGTGCCAAGTGATGTGTGTAAGTGCTTGGAATTGTTTGAAACAAGCTGGAACTGAAGATGGTATACAAACTACAACCTGGTTAAAACCTTGAGCAGTTGGCTGGTGATTCTGAGAAATCAGAGTTCTAGATGTTGTTTATGTGTTTAGATCACTTCTATATGATGTTTATGAGGTGTGTGTCTGATTGGTTTGGTTGGAATAACTCTCAAACTCAAAACCAGATAGTGACTTACTTTGGAAGGCAAATTTGGAAGTGAGAAGGTGATTTTGAGGAAAGCGTCTGTTTGATGGCTTTGGTGTACTCAAACAGATCACAAATGAGCTCTATTTATAGTAGATCAAGTTTGTTTTGGCTGTAATATTGAATGGTAACTGTAGCAGAGGTTTGGCCAATGTTGATCAATGGGAATCCAAGTCTCCTCTAGCCATTGACTAGAGGTTAGAGCACAGGCTGCTGGTTCCCTTGGTCTTGGATATGTCTTGACTGAATTTAGTTGGAAATGGCTCAGTCCATGCCACCTTGGTGCATCCATTGAATGCTCCAAAACAAAATTGGAGTCTTGTCCCCTCTTTAGGGATTTCTAGGTTTGGCATGCTACTTTTGGTTCCAAAGACTTGGGAGGCTGATGGATCAGTGTTTGTCCCTCCTTGTTCTCCCCCTGAGGTGTTCAGATGGATAGACATGTTTGTCATTTGCACAAATTTGGCAAATCGAGAAAAATGCACAAATCTGCCTTGCCATGACAGGTTGCTGCAAGGCACATTGGCATGGTCATATCTCATGGCTCAAGTGGATTTCATGGAGTTCTTGGCCATTTTGGAAAGCTCTAATATGATACAACATATGTGTGATCATAGTTTGTTTTGATACCTTTTGGATCCAAGTGAAAAATGCCCCTACATTTGGAAAAAAGTGAAGACAGATTCTGACTTAGTGAAAATTTCACTAAGTGTTGGAAAAAAGTGACATTTTCACTTTTTGTGATTTTGGCCATTCCATAACTTGAAATTTATGAGGAATTGGAATGAGGTGTAGTTGACACTTTTAAAGTATGCCATGAGAGCTACAGATCCATCTTTGGATCAGTCCAAATGGTTGCTTGGATCTCAATTTATGATCCTTGGAAGTTGGTACCCTAGCCACTTTGTTCCATAACTTAGAAATTTTCTAAGTTTTTTATGGTTACCCCTTTTACAAGTTATCCCACTTTTCTTGATTTTTCTTGATGAATGATGATTCCAATCACACATTAACATCATTTTAGGGTCAAAGAACCATAATTGTGAAAAATCTCAAAAAGTCAAAGTTGACTTTTGTGCACAGTTGATTTTTTGTCAGATGAATTCCAAACTGTGTGATCCTCTATGAAATCAAGTCCTTGACCTTAATCAAACTTGATGGATTGATTTCATAGGTGTTATAGGGTGTATTGAATCATGTCCCAAGGTTTGGGAGCATTCCTGGGTCAAAAGTCAAAGGTACAGTTGACTTTTTCCTTGAAACCCTAATTGTGGTCCAGATGAATTTGAAACTTGTAGATCAAGCTTCTTGGACCAATACATTGTTGCAAATGGATCAATGTGGTGTATTAGAGACCCTCAAATCATGTCTTGAGGTCTTGGCTCATGATTTGTACCAAAAGTCAACTTAGGGGTGAATTAGGTCAAGAAACCCTAATTCCTGATTTTTGATGAATGCATCCCCTGAGGTTAAATTGACTTGATGATTGGGTCCATGATGTTCCATAGAGTATTTTAGGTTATGCTTTGAAGCACTGGCTCATTCCCAGAGGAAAATTTCCATCTGGAGGCCCTGGTCGACCAAACCCTAATTTGGTGACACTGGCGATCTTGAGGCTTGATCCATTTAGAATGCTGCAACCTTGTACTTGATTCTTACTGTGGGAGTCCTCTTGATCCATTGTGGATGTTTTAGAGGTTAGACAAGTTGAATATCATGTTAGTTCTTGATTGAACCTTTGTCTAAGGCTCAAAGAGGGCTTGAAACCCTAATTTTTTATAGTAGCGAATTCTCACCCATCTTTGGAGAGACTGATGAGGTATGATGGTTTACCCATATTGTGATTATGATTTGCCCAATGATGGGAAATCTTAGTGGTCAAAATTTTGGGTATGACAGATGCCCCTATTTAATCTTCTTGGACCCGAAGGTGTGAATGGCGAAGGTATTCGGGCATTCGGGGTGCAAGAGGATTAAATATAGGAATACCCAAAATTTTAATGGTGTTTAGGAATGGTAGTTCACACATAATTCTTCTTTTGCTAAGCAATGATGCTTAGAAAAGGTAAAAACTTCCCCTCGATTGTGGTCTTCAGCCAAGGAACTGGTCTCAGTTTTCTAAAATAAACTTCCCCTCGATCCTGGTTTCCTACCAAGGAACTGGTATCGGTTTCTGATGTAAACTTCCCCTCGATCATGGTTTCCTACCAAGGAACTGGTCTCAGTTTTCTGATGTAAACTTCTCCTCGATCCTAGTTTCCTACCAAGGAACTGGTCTCAGTTTTCTGATGTAAACTTCCCCTCGATCCTAGTTTCCTACCAAGGAACTGGTCTAAGTTTCTGATGTAAACTTCCCCTCGATCATGGTTTCCTACCAAGGAACTGGTCTAAGTTTCTGATGTAAACTTCCCCTCAACCCTGGTTTCCTAGCAAGGAACTGGTCTAAGTTTCTGATATAAACTTCTCCTCGATCCTGGTTTCTCACCAAGGAACTGGTCTTAGTTTCTGATGTAAACTTCCCCTCGATCCTGGTTTCCTACCAAAGAACTGGTCTTAGTTTCTAAAATAAACTTCCCCTCGATCCTGGTTTCATACCAAGGAACTGGTATAAGTTTCTGATGAAAACTTCCCCTCGATCCTGGTTTCCTACCAAGGAACTGGTCTTAGTTTCTTTTGTCAACATCCCCTCGATCCTGGTTTCCTACCAAGGAACTGGTCTAAGTTTCTTTTTTCAATAAACTTTCTTGACAAGGGATGCTATGTGTAGCGATTTTCCTCAAACTTCTCGCCGAATTTTCCCGGGGAGATGCCATTTGATAGAAAAAAATTTGATGTCAGACTTGCTGGGGAACCCATCGTCTGAGTTGTAGAGGTGTACAAACTTCTTTGTTGGAGACGCCATTTGTCGACTATATCGGGGAAAACGAGTCTCTTGCGAGACTGTCTTATGCTTGGGGTGTTACATCATACTTTTCTTGGGATCTTCTCGGAGAAATGCCATATGATGTGATCCAATTTTGAGGTGCTGATGACCTTTTCGTCAGCGGTTTTTTCAGAGAAAAATTGCTGTATTGTCGAATCTCTGATTAAGAGGCTTTCTCTGGAGATTTTCCTTAATCCGGGAAAGCAGAAATATCATCTTCAATGGCGAAGAGTGACTTTTGTCGAACGTTTTCTTGTCTTTCAGAGGTTCAAGTAATCAAAGTGGCCGAGGACCAACTCTAATCTAGAAATAAACTGGAGGAGAGAGATAGTTCAGACGCAACATTTCCTGATGAGGAAAGAACTGACAACTCGATTGAGAGGACAGTTATCACAAGGGGATAAGACCGACTAAAGAGATAATGATGCAATATGAATGTGAATGTAAATCAATAATGCATGATGTATGTATGTTTATGCTGACAAAACTGATGCGACATACAGACCAGTAGAGGAACACGACTAGATACTCGGCCACAGTGGGGGATGTATAGTATCACTGGTTCACGATAGCAATTCTGACTTGCTTAGGAGAAATAGTCCCTGCGGGGAACAACCGTTGGTCGGGCTTAGGAGGTAAGAACTCTGCCGGGGGGTTTCAGACAGAACATTTGCATCTGACACAGCTGATTCTTCATTCAAGCGTGCTAGTTTAGAAGGAGAACTTTGATTCTGCACTTTGAAGTTCGCTTACTTCTGGAGAAGCGATCGATGTTCTTTCGATGTTCAACGGTCAAAAGAAATTGCCCTCTTTATTTTAAAAGCATAAAAGTTTGACAAGTAAATTCATTTTTGTTTTGTTTCAAGAATCGTTAATCATGTTAAAAATGTCATTTTGTAAAGCTAAAACAAATAAGAATTGCAAACAAAAGCACAAGAGCTCAAATTTTATTGATAGGATGGAAATCCGCCAAGCGCGTGATTCCATAGAGTATTTACAAAGTTAGAAAATGGTAATTTAAGGGAAAAGGGTTACATTGAAACATAACGACCGTTATCCTTCTACCAACTTTGAATTCTGGGCATCCTGACCTTCGGTCGAACATGACCCTGACTGGAGATTTCCCTGATGGATGGCATGACTGCTGCTGGGGGATTGGGTCTTTCGTTGAACGTAGTTACTTGCCATTAATCCCTAACTTTTTCCTGGATTGTACTTTGGGATTTCCAATCCACCGGGATGATTTTTGATTCTGTCTCTAATTTTTGCCTGGACCTCCCTTTCGGGTTTTCAATCCATCGAGACGTTTTTATTATTATTTAGGCGAAGTATTTCTTGACTACATCAACATTTGTGGGGTAGGAAAATTCCTCTTCGTCCATGGTTGTAAGTCTCAAGGCGCCGCCTGAGAAAGCTTTCTTGACCACATAGGGGCCGTCATAATTCGGAGTCCACTTGCCCTGGGTATCAGTGAGAAATGATTGTATCTTTTTGAGCACAAGGTCTCTTTTCCTAAAGATGTGAGGTCGAACCTTTTTGTCGAATGCCTTCTTCATTCTTTGTTGATACAACTGACCATGGCATAGTACCGTTATTCTCTTTTTTCAATCAGATTCAGTTCGTCGTGTCGACTTTGACACCACTCAGCTTCTGTTAGCTTAGCTTCCATCAATATTCGGATTGATGGGATCTCTACTTCGATGGGGAGCACTGCCTTCATGCCATACACTAGAGAGAGAGGGGTTTCCCTTGTTAAAGTGCGGATAGATGTTCGATAACCGTGAAGACCAAAGGGTAGCATCTCGTGCCTGTCTTTGTAGGTTACAACCATCTTCTGAACAATCTTCTTGATGTTTTTGTTAGCCGCTTCTACCGCTCCATTCTTCTTGATAGTGTTCGATCTTGAATTCAGCGCATAACTCTTTCATCATCTTATAGTTCAAGTTAGATCCATTATCAGTAATGATCTGGCTAGGAACACCATAACAGTAGATGAGATTGTTTTTGATAAATTGGACCACTACTTGTCGGGTCACATTAGCGTATGACGCTGCTTCGACCCACTTGGTGAAGTAATCAATGGCTACCGATGTCCGTTTGAAGCCTTGGGTTCAATCATGCCAATCATGTCGATTCCCCATATGGAAAAAGGCCATGGGAAAGAAAGAACTTTGAGATTTGTTGGCGGTACATGGATTTTGTCGGAGTATATCTGACACTTGTGAAACTTCCTCATGTACTTATAGCAGTAGGATTCCATGGTCAACCAGTAGTACCATGCTCTTAAAATCTTTCTCGCCATTGTGTGTCCGTTGGCATGAGTGCCAAAGGATCCTTCGTGAATTTCTTTTATCAGCATGTCTGCTTCTGGTCTGTCTATACATCGGAGCAAGACCATGTCAAAATTTATCTTATAAAGTGTATCACCGCTCAGAAAGAAATTGTCTGCTAGCCTTCTGAGGGTTTTTTTGTCCTTCCTTAATGCCCCAGGTGGGTACTCTTGTTTCTGAAGGAAGCATTTAATATCGTGATACCAAGGTTTGTCGTCTATGACTGCTTCAATCCGAAGATGTAAGCGGAACTTTCAAGGCGCATTATGTCGATCTTAGGTAGGCCGTTCCATTGACCCACACTAATCATAGAAGAGAGAGGGGCTAATGCATCAGCCATGTGATTCTCTTCACGATTCTATTGAAGAAGGGTAACAACCTTCTCGAGTAATCTTTGTAAGGAATCAGTCCTAATTGGTACGTGTTCCAAT
Source organism: Lathyrus tuberosus (assembly GCA_022829125.1). NCBI lineage: Eukaryota > Viridiplantae > Streptophyta > Magnoliopsida > Fabales > Fabaceae > Lathyrus > Lathyrus tuberosus. The sequence goes on from JALAZF010000102.1 coordinate 12,488,191, forward strand.
CTCCTTTGATCAAATTGATAACCAGGGATGAGTCTCCATATACATCTAAGTCCTTGATCCTTAAGTCGATCGCTTCTTCGAGACCCATAATGCAAGCTTCGTATTCGGCCTCGTTGTTCGTGCACTTGAACGTAAGTCTGGCAGTGAAAGGAATGTGGGTACCCTGAGGTGTTATGATGATTGCCCCAATTCCATTTCCATAATGATTGACGGCTCCATCAAAGATAAGTCCCCATTGGGAACCTCGTTCTGTCCCTTCACTGGGTAGCGGTTCATCGCAATCTTTCATCTTTAAATACATGACATCTTCGTCTGGGAAGTCAAACCTGATGGATTCCTGATCGTCAATTGGTTCATGAGGCAAATGATTGGCTAAAATAATCCCTTTGATAGCTTTTTGAGCGTGGTATTCGATGTTGTATTCTGATAACAACATCTGCCAATGGGCGATTCTTCCCGTGAGAGCAGGTTTTTCAAATACATACTTGATTGGATCCATTTCGGAGACCAACCAAGTAGTGTGACGAATCATATACTGGCGAAGATGTTTGGCTGCCCAAGCCAGAGCACAGCAAGTTTTTTCATGCATCGTGTACCGAGTTTCACACTCAGTGAATTTCTTGCTCAGATAGTAGATGGCAGACTCTTTCCTTTTGGTTTCATCTTGTTGGCCAAGTACACAGCCCATAGAGTCTTCCAAGACTATTAAGTATATGATCTATGGTCTTCCTTCCACTGGAGGTGATAGAATCGGTGAATTCAACATATACTCCTTAATACTTGTCGTAACCCGAATTTGACCTCCTCTTTTGCCTTTTGCATAAGCATATGCATTAGCATCATCAACATACGCATTCACACTTTTCTCTGTGTGTTTCTTGTTGCAGGATCTTCAGGTTTTCCAAACCCGATTAATCACATCCTCTCGAGATTATTTCATCATCAAAACAAGCTAAAAATAAAGGTTTCCATGTTTACTCATCAAAACAAGAGGTGGAAAATCGAAACCAGGACTTCAACATCATTTCCAAGCAAATTTGGGTAAATTGGGCTGTAGTAACCGGTTAAAAGTTATGCTGTAACCAGTTACATAGTGTATTTTTCACCAGAAACGCAGGTTTTCAAGTATGTAACCGGTTAGCAGATATGCTGTAACCGGTTACTCTGTATAAAGTTGCAGATTTTGCTGCATTGTTGGGACAGCAGCTATGAACACTCTTTGGTCTTTGATTCTGCATTGTTCTAGCAGCATGTGGAATATTCTTGACATTTCAAGACCATTCATGACACTTCACTTGCATTTATTCAAATGATTCACTTTAAATCAAGTGCACCGTGTTTCTTAATTTCCAAGCATGTCAACCTTTGTATTTTGAAGCTCACATTGGGATTGTTACCGAGTTGATCCTAACTAACCGAGTTAACTACCTTGACTTAGTGAGTCAAGTGTAACTAACTCCAACCCTAACTCCAAACCTCCCAAAGCTAAGTCCAAAGCTAGCTCCAAAGCTCTCACACTCCAAACCAAAAGTCTATATAAACAAACCTTCACTCATTTTTCAAGGGACCAATGATTCTCAACCATTTCTCTCACATTTCACTCTCAATTCTCTCAATTTCTCTCTGAACTTTCTACAACTTCTACATCTTCATCTCAATTCTCATCCCAGAACCTCACCAAAAGCTCTTATTCTTGAAGGATAATCACTTTTCACATTGAAAGTGATTAATTCTTGAGCTTAACCTCCATCATTTGGCATTCTTTGGTTAGATTTTTGGAATTACATCTTATTCTACTTCAACCCAAGAGTTCTACAACTTTCAATTTGGTGCAAATTCGATTTCGGTGCATTTTCGCGTTTTTGATCGGTTTCGACGCGTTTCGTCTACAAATCAAGGATCCTCTGGTTTTCTTTGATTTTCTACATCAAGATCTCTTTGCAACATTTACCAAGCCAAATCTCCGGCTTGTAGGTTGGTGGATCTAACTAATTTTACTGTTTCGCGCATTTTCGTATCGTTCGCAATGTAGTCGATAATTGTTGTGTGTGATTTGGCTTTTGAATTTGTTTGATCCATGATCCTAAAGTGTTAGTTGATTCTATCACTGTTTATTTGTTGTTTTCAAGTTCAATTTCCGTGCACAAATTCATTTCCTAGCATGTGGTGGTTGGCATAAGTGATTATGTGTCGAAAATCACTTTTAAAAAGCTGTCTTTGCTGTTATTTTTGCCACTGTCTCAGTGGTAACCGGTTAGCAGTTATGCTGTAACCGGTTACACAGTTCAATTCTCAACAAATGCGATGGTTTTCAAGCATGTAACCGATTAGCAGATATGCTGTAACCGGTTACCACTGAACAGAATGGCCAATTTTGAGTTTTTTTAAGCTTGTTTGATATCCTTCCTTCTTCTAACTTCCATGGATCAATGTGCTTCATTTTTATGGATGTTTTAAGTGTCATTTAACCTCTGGTTGAAGCATGTTCATAAACTTTTGATGCACGATTTCGATTATTCAACTTGTTCATATTTTTGGCAATGTTTGTTCATGAACATCTTGCATTTCATTTGATCACTTGCTAACATGTTTGCATTGCATGCTAATTGTCCTTTTGGTACTGTTTTGCACACTTATTCCTTGATTGCATTAAGTTTGTTCTTTATTGGACAAATTTAATCTTGTTTAATCAATAATTCATACCATTTGCTTTAATGATTTTTCATTCTCTTTGGAAAATTGTTAGCAAACTAATCCCTTTTAGTAATTGATCGAAACCATGTTTCGATTAGTTAATCTTCCATTTCCTTCTCTTTAGGATCTCTTTAGACCTTCTCTTTCTTGATTCCCCACGAAGTTGGATTTTTGCACGACGCGAAACGCACCGCACTAGAGCGTTGTACAAATCGAAGCTGATACGCTGTCCATTTCTCAACACGCTGGAGCACTGTACAAATTGCAGTTGTTGTTCTGTCAGTTTCAATTTCTGCGCTACACCTTTGATTGCTAGAGAAGGAATATGGATGGATTCTTTCTATCCTCATTCTGGCTATTTCCTTGGTAAGGACGTCTTGTCCTCTCTTCAAGAATAGTATCCTCTATCCTCAAGTGGTAGCGTCTTTTCTCCTCCTCAGTCGAGTTGATCCTTGATCATTCTCACTCTTACCTCTTGCAACTTTTCTCCTGATCAATCACCAGTTTCTTTGGTTAAAGATCATTTCTTGGATTTAACTCCTATCTCTTACCTCATTATTGTGTTCTTGTGGTCAATCATTGTCTTTAGATTCCCCAGCAGAGATTCTATTCTTTTCTTCAATTAAACACAGTGTTTCTGTTAAACAACCGACACTTCCCCAGGAGTTCGCAACCTTTTCTTTGGTTCCTCTCCCTTTGATTGGTTAACCATTGCTTATCAATTAAAACACCAATCTACACTCTTTCTCAGTTAACCATAGTCTGTCTATTAAAATACTGAGCTTCTTTTGGGTTAATCACCTTCTTTTAGGTTAATCACCTTTGCCTTCAGTTAACCATAGTCAGTCTGTTAAAATACTGGTACTCTCTTTCGAGTTAATCACCTTTGCTTGGTTAATCATTCGTTTTCTTCTGGTTAATCATAGTTTATCTGTTAAAACCATTTGATCCCCAGAGTTGGCAACCTCTTTTGGTTCAGTACTCCTTTTGTTGATCAATTACTGTTATTCAGTCAAGATCAACGATCCCCTCAGAGTCAAACACCTTATCTTGGTTCAGTACTCTTTGTTCTCCTTTTTGGTTCCTCACAATCTGTCTGTTGACACCATTCATTCGTTCTTTCCCCACTGAGTCTATCTCTTTTTCTTCGGTTAACCACTGCCAGTCAGTTAACATACCGAACCTTTTGCTTGGTTTTAACACCATACTTCTGTTTATTCCTCGACAGAGCATCCACCCTCTGTTCCTCAGCACGTTTTCTGTACCCTTTTGTTCCCCAGTGAAATTTCTTCTATCACTATTGTTTCCCTATATTCTAGTTTTGACACCACATTTGTTTTTTCCCCAGCGGATCTCTTCCTTCTTTTACTCTTGGTTTCGACACTGTTTTCCTTTGTTTTCCCCAGTTTAGTTGCTCTTTCTGGACGGTTTTTCTTCTCTTGTTCTTGGTTTTGACACCACTTTCCTTTCCTTTTCTTCTTCCGTCTTGGTTCCACAAACTACGGAAGCTCTGATTCTGCATTCTTTCAAATGTATGATACGTAGGCATGAGATTGCAATGATCTCGGCGAGCACACTTCCATCTTTCTTCCGTCTTCCTCCTTTCTTTCCTTTTCTTCGTCCCCTGGTTCCAAGAACTACGGCGCTCTGATTTCCTCATTGCACTATGAGGGTACGTAGGCACGAGGACCTTGTTCCTCCGTGAGCACTTTCTTTCCTTTCTTTCTTTTTCCTCTTTCTTCTCTCTCCTTTCTTTAGCTAGAAGCCTTTAGATAGATAACCCATCCAAGCTTAGAAGCAAGCGAAATGGTTCCCGTCGAGTACGACGGATGCGTTAGGTGCTAATACCTTCCTTTCGCATAACCGACCCCCTGTTCCCATTTCTCTTCCCCTTGGGTTTTATTGATATTTTCCCTGTCCTTTGGGACTAAATAAATTTCGGTGGCGACTCTATTGTATCTTAGAGTGTGGGATTCACTCAGGTAGAAACCAGCCATCTTCAATACTGTCGAAGGAGGTTTGACAGTCTTCTGTCCAAACGCAGTCCTGGTTCTTTTTGAGTAATTTGAAAATCGGCGCGCACGTCACTGTCATGACTAATATGAATTGGGAAATGTAGTTTAAACGTCCCAGGAATCCTCTGACTTATTTTTCAGTTTTCAGAGAAGGCATTTCTTGAATGGCCTTGACCTTGTCAGGATCAACCTCAATTCCTTTCTAGCTGACGATGAACCCTAAGAGTTTCCCTGAGCGGACACCGAATGTGCACTTATTGGGATTCAAGCGGAGTTTGTACTTTCTCAACCGCTCGAATAGTTTTGACAGGTGGGTCACATGCTTCTCTTCTGTTTTAGATTTGGCAATCATATCATCGACATATACCTCGATTTCCTTGTGTATCATGTCATGAAACAAAGTAGTCATGGCCCTTTGATAGGTTGTCCCGGTGTTCTTCAAACCGAACGACATTACCTTGTAACAAAAGGTACTCCATGGGGTAATAAATGAAGTTTTCTCCATATCCTTCGGTGCCATTTTAATCTGATTATAGCCCGAGAATCCATCCATGAAGGAGAAAATTTGAACTTTGTTGTACTGTCTACCAGCATGTCAATGTTTGGCAAAGATAAGTCGTCCTTTGGACTAGCCTTGTTTAGATCTCTGTAGTCCACACATATTCTAACCTTTCCGTCCTTTTTTGGAACAGGTACGATGTTGGCTAACCATTGAGAATATTCTGACGTGGCGAGGAAACCCGCGTCAATATGTTTCTGTACTTCCTCCTTGATTTTGATGGCCATGTCCAGGTGAGTCCGTCTCAACCTTTGTTTTACTGGCGGACATTCTGACCTTAACGCTAGATGATGTTCCACGATGCTGGTATCCAACCTTGGCATGTCCTGATAGGACCAAGCGAATACATCGGGAAACTCTTTGAGAAGCTTTGTCAAACCCTCTTTGGCAGTTGGACTGAGCAATGCCCCAATCCTGACCTCTTTTCTCCCATTTTCTGAACCCAAGTTTAGCGTTTCCAACGACTCTTTGTGAGGTTCGATGGACCTTTCCTCTTGTTTGAGTAGTCGGGAGATCTCTTCTGGAATTTCGTTGTCAACTTCTTCTTCAGCCCCAAATACCAGGAATTCAAAGTCGGGAGAAGGCACCAGATCGTATGTTTCAATGGGGTTTAAAACAAGCAATCTGCATGACGTGATGATTGTTTTTAGAAGAGATAGAGAAAATGCAAGAGTGTGTGCAGTGTTTTTTTTGATAACTGCTTGTTTCTATTATTGAATTGTTTTTTAGGATTGCCATTTTTTGAAAAAATGAAAAGAGAAAACAGCAATAAATGTGGAAATTACAGAACGACGTTATTTTATTTATGAACAAGTCGATTGTTGAAACTACAACCCTATAAAACAAAACTCTGTCGCTTTGGGTAAAGCGAAGAGGGATAATTACAGAAAGCGAGCCCTATCTAAACATCTGTCCCTTTGACTTATGAACAATCTTCGAAACATTGACATCAACCCATTGGCGGCGAACTCCTCGGTGAATCACAAATTTTGGTACCTTCCTTGATTTGTCTTCAGAAATAACGCTGATTTCTGGTGGAGAAGGATCATTGGAATCTGTCTCCTAGACAGAGTTGTCGTAGGAGGATTCCTCTGTTGTATTTTGCATAGTATTCATGCTCTCAGGTAAATCTCCCCATCCAGTTGGTTGGATGTCCTCGAGCCTGATACGAGAGCTTTCAGAAGCAGTGTACTTGACCATATAGTCGTATTTTTCACTTGGTTGTCCTAAGGTGTCCCACACTTCTTTGGAACTGGAGGAGTCATCTCTCTCGATGATGTTGACCTCAAGAAAAGCATAATTGATGAATTCTAGTCCGGCAAGCTTTGCCAATTCATCGTCCTATGGGATATTTTCTGAATGCCCTGAGTAATGATCCCATTACATGGTGGGGACACAAGTATTCTGTTCAATGATGCTCAGCTGATTTTCATTGTTCGGCTAATTTTCTTGTCCTGAGTTTCCTGGGTACGGCTGCCAGATAGGCAGACCATCCATTGGGCCATAATAGTCGTGGTCAAAGTTGTCTTTTATTAGAGTGTCCTCCTCTAATGAGTTTGGTGGAGCACGTCATCCCTCGGGATCACAATCTCCGTATATCGTTCTGACATCTGACCTGGGTATAAATCTCAGACTCTGTGCGGGATAGTAAAATGGCATAGGCACCTCTTCCTGAGACATATAATCGTCCTCGTTAAGATAGGACTTCCACTCCTCATCTGTATCAGAGGGATCTTCCTCGTTGATGGTATGGACTGCTTGAGATATTGGGTGAAGGAAACTTCCACTGTGGAAGAAGTCTTGAATGGGATGAAGACTTTCATCGTTAGCAGTTGTCTGGGTGCAGGTTGCAGAAAAACCAAGATCCTTCTTTGTTTTGTTATCGGTAGGAATGACAAGCTGTCCCCATCCTTTTGTATTGTTATTTTTGATCACTTCGAGAGCATCTTTGTATGAGGAAATTGAGGTTCCTTTCTCTGATTGATTCTTGTTGCTCACCGAAAGTGCTTGGAACTGAGTTCCAACAACCTCCTCGGGTTCTACACAAGTAAATAATGACAAGTTACTCACGAGCAAGCCTTCTTCTCCACATACCGTGACAAGTTGATCGTTCTTGACAAACTTTAGTTTCTGGTGCATCGTCGAAGTGACTGTGTAACACCCCACTTTTCCCACTTTCGAAATAAGCAAAATAATCAATGGAATAATCAGAGTTTTTACACCAAAATCAAGTAGGATGCCACATTTGCAAAAACAACACCAAAACCCCCTTATTAAATGGAATAAACAGCGGAAATATTTATTCATTTATTTAATTCACGGCCCACTGCCAAATACACCAAATATCCCACATAAAATAGTGGTCCACCAAAATAATCATAAGAAAATAAAGATATGTAATAAAAGAATAACAAATAACAAATGAATGAAATCCCCAAAATAATCCCGTGTTACGTATCAGAGCACTCCTATAGACTCGATCAGCAACACCAATATCCAAGTTAGCTAAGTACCTGGATTATCTGTACTTCCGAAGAAGCACAGACACAATAACAACAACAAAGGGGTGAGAAATCACGTTCAAATATTATAGGTGAATAATTACATGATAAACAGGTAGTCATCACATACAAGCATTATCAATCATCAAACACGGCCTACTGCCCAATATCCTCATCAACACTATATAAGAATGTAACGTGACACAACACCATGCATGCGGTACCGACTCATTGGTTCATTCAATCGAACCCAGGATAGATCACATACATCTCTCATTGGCAATGATCTATCCCCACCATTCTCCACATAGGAGTATGGATGAATCGCATACACTCCTCCTGAGCAACGATCCATCCCACTAATCATCATGAATATGCAAGACTCAGAATGCACAACAAAACATGTATACAACAGAAATGCATGCACACGATCCTCCTGATCACACCATACATATCCATAACACTAACGTTACACCAATTATTTCAAATACACCAAATACTAAATTAATTAATTAATTAATTATAGATTATTAAAATTAATATTTCCAACATCAATATCCTATTTCCCAGCACCTGGCACCTATTCCCAAACTCTCAAACCGAAAGAAACCAAATCGAACGCGAAAACGGGAAAGAACTCGCGAAACGGTAAAATTCTGCAACTCTAGAGGCCATACGCGTATTGCCCCATGCCATACGCGTATGCCAGCTCCCTCGCCTAACTCGTACGTGTATTGCTCCCTTTCGTACGGGTATGCCTCACAATGCCCAATGTCAATACGCGTATGCCTTGTGTCGTACGCGTACGGACATAGACTCCCTCACACTGAAATTCCCAATTTCCAACACCGTATGCGTATGCCTTCCTATTACGCGTACTGCCCAGTCCCCATACGCGTATCTTCGCATATCACACCATCCCATACGCGTATCACCCTTCACAGTACGCGTATCACCAGATCTGTTACGCATTTCACCAGAGACCTCCCTCTTCTGCATTCTGCTATGATTTTCACATGTTTTCACTCCTAACCAGTCCTATAATCGTTCTACATTGATTTTAGGTCCAATTTTCATCTTCATACTTGTATCTAGAATTACTATAGATATTACAAGCCTAAAACTTCATATACAACAGCAACAACAACCAAAATTCATGAAAATAGTCATTAATTCATGCACGATTCTCAGAATCACAACCAGCATATTCAACAATCAACAATTCAACAGTTTGCACATCAATTTTCTATGGGGTTAAGGACTCCCCACTACCCGATCATGAAATAAACACCAATATTCAACCCGTTTCTCCCCCTTACCTCGAATTCTTGCTTAATTCCTGTGAAAATTGAAGAAGATTCCTTGCCCTAGAGTTCCCTTGTTCTTCCTCTCCTAGGCCTTTTCTCTTTCTATCTCTAAAATTCTGATTATTCTTACTATTACCAATTTTCCACTAATTAAGCTCCATTTACCAAACTACCCTTACTAATCTCATTAACCCAATATTCACTTAATTATACTAGGTCCTATTTACTAAATAATCTTAATAATAATAATAATAACCAAAACAATAATAATACTAATAATAATATGAAATATACTATTAAAATAATAATAATAATAATAATATTTCCATACTACTAATATTACCCCCTACGCACTCAAACACGCACCCTACCAAAGCCAACAATTAGAAATTATGTCGGACATCTAAATAATTAAAATGGGGTGTTACAACTCTCCCCCACTTAAATTATTTTCGTCCTCGAAAATTACCTGATGGAAACAATTCTGGATATGACTCTCGCATCCTGCTTTCCAATTCCCAGGTCACACTGCCTCCTGCAGCACCTCCCCAAGCTACTCTCACCAGAGGTATCTCCTTTCCTCTGAGTTGTTTCATCTTACGATCCTCGATCCTCAACGGCATCGTCTCTACGGTAAGATTCTCCCTGATCTGAACTTCGTCCCTCTCAAATACATGAGACGGATCTGAAACATACTTTCGAAGCTGCGACACATGAAATACGTCATGCAAGTTCGAAAGCTCCGGTGCCAACGCCACTCTATAAGCAACTGTACCGACTCTCTGCAAGATTTGATACGGTCCAATAAACTTCGGATCCAACTTCTTAGATTTCAAAGCACGACCCACACCGGTCACTGGGTTAACTCTTAGGAATACGTGATCACCTTCACTGAATTCCAACTCTTTCCTCCAGTTATCACGGTAACTTTTCTGTCTACTCTAAGACGCTTTCATCTTATCACGGGTCATCTGAATTGTCTCAGTAGTCTGTTATACAATTTCTGGTCCAAGCACCACATTCTCACCTGTTTCGTACCAACACCGAGGCGTTCTACACCTCCTACTATACAAAGCTTCAAAAGGTGCCATTCCGATTCTAGAATGGTGACTGTTATTGTACGTGAACTCAATCAATGGCAAATGAGTATCCCACGCACCACCTTTCTCCAATACACAGGCTCTCAGCAAATCCTCCAACGACTGAATGGTCCTCTCTGACTGACCATCGGTCTGAGGATGATAAGCTGAACTCAACTTCAACTTAGAACCCAAGGCTTCCTGCAGACTCTTCCAAAATTCTGAAGTAAACCTCGGATCTCTATCCGACACTATGCTTGACGGAACACCATGCAACTTCATAATTATTCTGATATAAAGCTCCGTCAGCTTCGGCAACGGGAAACTGATGTTAATTGGTATAAAATGTGCGGATTTTGTAAGTCGATCCACCACTACCCAAATAGCATCAAAGCCTCTCGCCGTATTTGGCAAACCAATCACAAAATCCATCGCAATACTGTCCCATTTCCACTCAGGAATTTCCAACGGTTGCATCAGTCCAGAAGGTTTCTGATGCTCCACTTTTGACTTCTGACCTGTCAAATAAGCATATACAAACTGAGCTATGTCCCTCTTCATACCGGACCACCAAAACAACTTCTTCAAATCATGATACATCTTTGTAGCTCCCGGATGAATGCTCAAGCTACTCCGATGACTTTCTTCTAATATTGCCTTTTTCAACTCCTCATTATCCGACACACAAATTTTGCCCCGGAATCTCAGCACACCAACATTATCCACCTTAAAGTCACTATCAGTATCATCTCCTCCCGTAGGCATCAAGTCTACTAACTTCACATCCAGTTTCTGATTTTCCTTAATCACATCCAAAAAGTCATTATTCACTTTCAGCATACCCAATCTGATACTTCCTGGTGTAGTTTCACAAACCATGCTCAAATCTCTGAACTGTTTAATCAATTCCATTTCCTTCACCATTAACGCAGACATATGGATTGTCTTCCGACTCAGAGCATCTGCCACAACATTAGCTTTACCCGGATGGTAACTCAAATTAAAGTCATAGTCTTTCAAGAATTCCAACCATCTTCTCTGCCTCATATTTAATTCCTTCTGATCAAACAAATACTTCAAACTCTTGTGATCACTAAACACTTCAAATCTCGATCCATACAAATAATGCCTCCAAATTTTTAACACGAACACCACTGCAGCTAATTCAAGATCATGAGTTGGATAGTTCCTTTCATGCACCCTTAATTGTCTTGAAGTATAAGCCACTACCTTTCTATCTTGCATCAACACACCGCCTAATCCCATCTTAGACGCATCATAATACACTACGAAAAAATCATTTGGACTTGGCAAAACCAACACTGGCGCTGTAGTCAATCTCTTCTTCAGTTCCTCAAAACTTTGCTCACAAGCAGCATCCCAGACAAAAGTTTGATTCTTCCTGGTCAGCTGAGTCAACAGCAACGCCAATTTAGAAAACCCTTCAATGAATCTCCTATAGTAACCTGCCAAACCCAAAAAGCTCCTAATCTCTGTTGCGGTCTTCGGAGTTTCCCACTGAAGTACTGCACTTACTTTAGAGGGATCCACCGCTATACCATCACCAGAAATCACATGGCCCAAGAAACTCACGGTCTTCAACCAAAATTCACATTTGAGAACTTTGCAAACAGTTTATTATCCTTCAACTCCTGCAATGCAATTCTCAAGTGACCTGCATGCTCTTCTTCAGACTTAGAATAAATCAGTATATCATCAATAAATACCACAATAAACTGATCCAGATACGAATGGAAAATACGATTCATATATTCCATGAATACACCTGGTGCATTAGACACTTCGAAAGGCATCATTGCATATTCGTAATGTCCATAGCGAGTTCTGAAAGCAGTCTTCTGAATATCACCTTCCTTTACTCTAATCTGATGGTAACCCGACCTCAGATCAATTTTGCTGAAAACACGAGCTCCTACCAGCTGATCCATTAACTCATCAATCCTAGGAAGTGGATACTTATTCTTAATGGTTACTTTATTCAACTCACAGTAATCAATGCACAGACGCATACTACCATCCTTCTTCTTCACCAACAACACTGGAGCTCCCCACGGCGACACACTTGGTCTGATGAACTTCTTATCGAGCAATTCCCCGACCTGAGATTTCAACTCTGCCAACTCTGATGCAGACATCATGTACGGTGCCATAGAGATAGTTCTGGTACCCGGTACAAGATCAATAGCGAACTCCACTTCTCTTGTCGGAGGCAATTCTGTAATGTCATCTGGAAACACTTCAGGAAATTCATCAACTACCGACAATTCATTAACTGAAGTCTTGCTTTCAACAGACAACGAGGCAAACACTGCAAACAACTTCGTTTTATCTTCCAACAATGCCCTCAACTCCTTGCTAGATAGCGAATCTGCTAACGCTTCCTCTTCAGGAGTAAGAAACAGTAACGTCTTCCTGAAGCAATTAATATAAACCCGGTTGAACTCCAACTAGTTCATCCCCAAAATAATATCAAGATTACCGAGTGGTAAACAAATCAAGTCCACTCTGAAATCTCTACCAAACACGGTCAGCGGACACTTCAAACACACCAAAGAAGTAACCACAGAACCAATAGATGGAGTTTCAATCGTCATCCTCTGCTCGAGAGTAGATGGTACAATCCCTAATCTCTTCACACAATCAACAGAAATAAACGAGTGCGTTGCACCCGTGTCAATGATAGCAATCAAAGGAACATCATTAATAAAGCAAGTACCTTTGACGGAACACTCCTCCTCAGTGGATTGGGTTCCCACCAAGGCAAACACCTTCCCACTAGTCTGAGACGCCTGAGACTTCTTCGGCTTCTCACAGTGAGTGCTGATGTGATCCTTTTTACCAAAATTATAACAAGTAGGCATCGTGGCTCTGCAATCAGCTATAACATAACCTGCTTTGCCACACTTGAAACACTTCTTCACCTCCGTCTGACAGTTGTTAGCATGGTGACCCGCGCCACCACATTTGAAGCACTTTAGAGTATCAGCACTTGCTCCCTTCTCCTTTGGCTTCTTTTTCCCATCATCTGTCTGTTTCCCCTTATCAGCTGGAGCACTGTAAGGAGTTCCTCCAAATCTCTGCTTATTTTTCTTCTCATTCACAACTTTGTAATGAGCAATTTTGGACCTATTGTCATTATCATAAATTCTGCTTCTGCTTACCAGCTCTGGATAGTTCCTTATCTTCTGACAAGTAATCCCCAATTTGATCTCGGAACGCAGCCCGTTCTCAAACTTCAAACACTTCGAAGTCATAGCTTCTTCAGTATTGTAATGAGCACAATACTGAACCAGCTCCTCAAACTTGTCAGCATAGTTAGCTGCTGTCTTGTCACCCTGCTTCAGCTCCAAAAATTCCACCTCTTTAGCACTACGGATGTCTTCCGGAAAATACTTTTCTAGAAACTCAACTTGAAACACAGCCCAAGTAATCTCAGTACCTGCAGCTTCCAATCTTTGACGACTGTTGTCCCACCAAGCCTCAGCCTCTCCCTCCAGCATATGAGTACCAAACCGTACCTTCTGAGCATCACTGCATCCCATGGTCCTGAAGATCTTCTCCACAGCCTTCAGCCATTTCTGTGCAGCCTCTGGATTCAAGATACCTCCCTCATATGTAGGCGGCTTGTTGCTCTGAAACTGTGCTAAGTCACGAAACTGAACACCTCCACCCTGGTTGGCATTCTCTACAGCTTGTGCCATGGCTTGCATAGCAGCAGCAAGAGCAGCATCATTCCTTCCTGCCATACTGGACAACAATTATCACAAGGTTAGAACACACAAACAACTTCTATCCTAAGGACAGACTCGACTCTAACACTTGGCCGGACGGACCGACCAGGCTCTGATACCAATTGTAACACCCCACTTTTCCCACTTTTGAAATAAGCAAAATAATCAATGGAATAATTAGAGTTTTTACACCAAAATCAAGTAGGATGCCACATTTACAAAAACAACACCAAAACTCCCTTATTAAATGGAATAAACAGCGGAAATATTTATTCATTTATTTAATTCACGGCCAACTGCCAAATACACCAAATATCCCACATAAAATCGTGGTCCACCAAAATAATCATAAGAAAATAAAGATACGTAACAAAAGAATAACAAATGACAAATGAATGAAATCCCCAAAATAATCCCGTGTTACGTATCAGAGCACTCCTATAGACTCGATCAACAACATCAATATCCAAGTTAGCTAAGTACCTGGATTATCTGTACTTCCGAAGAAGCACAGATACAATAACAACAACAAAGGGGTGAGAAATCACGTTCAAATATTACAGGTTCAAATATTATAGGTGAATAATTACATGATAAACAGGTAGTCATCACATACAAGCATTTTCAATCATCAAACACGGCCTACTGCCCAATATCCTCATCAACACTATATAAGAATGTAATGCGACACAACACCATGCATGCGGTACCGACTCATTGGTTCATTCAATCGAACCCAGGATAGATCACATACACCTCTCCTTGGCAATGATCTATCGCCACCATTCTCCACATAGGAGTACGGATGAATCGCATACACTCCTCCTGAGCAACGATCCATCCCACCAATCATCATGAATATGCAAGACTCAGAATGCACAACAAAACATGTATACAACAGAAATACATGCACACGATCCTCCTGATCACACCATACATATCCATAACACTAACGTTACACCAATTACTTCAAATATACCAAATACTAAATTAATTAATTAATTAATTAAAGATTGTTAAAATTAATATTTCCAACATCAATATCCTATTTCCCAGCACCTGGCACCTATTCTCAAACTCTCAAATCGAAAGAAACCGAATCGAACGCGAAAACGGGAAAGAACTCGCGAAACGGTAAAATTTTGCAACTCTGCAGGCCATACGCGGATTGCCCCATGCCATACGCGTATGCCAGCTCCCTCGCCTAACTCGTACGCGTATTGCTCCCTTTCGTACGCGTATGCCTCACAATGCCCAATGTCAATACGCGTATGCCTTGTGCCGTACGCGTACGGACAGAGACTCCCTCACACTGAAATTCCCAATTTCTAACACGTACGCGTATGCCTTCCTATTACGCGTACTGCCCTGTCCCCATACGCGTATCTTCGCGTATCACACCATCCCATACGCGTATCACCCTTCACGGTACGCGTATCACCAGATCTATTACGTATTTCACCAGAGACCTCCCTCTTCTGCATTCTGCTACGATTTTCACATGTTTTCACTCCTAATCAGTCCTATAATCGTTCTACATTGATTTTAGGTCCAATTTTCATCTTCATACTTGTATCTAGAATTACTACAGATATTACAAGCCTAAAACTTCAATTCATTTCCCCCAAATCGAATTCAAAAATGACAGATCTACAACCAATGTTTATACAACAGCAACAACAACCAAAATTCATGAAAATAGTCATTAATTCATGCACGATTCTCAGAATCACAACCAGCATATTCAACAATCAACAATTCAACAGTTTGCACATCAATTTCCTACGGGGTTAAGGACTCCCCACTACCCGATCATGAAATAAACACCAATATTCAACCCGTTTCTCCCCCTTACCTCGAATTCTTGCTTAATTCCTGTGAAAATTGAAGAAGATTCCTTGCCCTAGAGTTCCCTTGTTCTTCCTCTCCTTAGCCTTTTCTCTTTCTATCTCTAAAATACTGATTATTCTTACTATTACCAATTTCCCACTAATTAAGCTCCATTTACCAAACTACCCTCACTAATCTCATTAACCCAATATTCACTTAATTATACTAGGTCCTATTTACTAAATAATAATAATAATAATAATAACCAAAACAATAATAATACTAATAATAATATGAAATATACTATTAAAATAATAATAATAATAATATTTCCATACTACTAATATTACCCCCTACGCACTCAAACACACACCCTACCAAAGCCAACAATTAGAAATAATGCTGGATATCTAAATAATTAAAATGGGGTGTTACAGACTGCCCTAGCCTGGTGTATCCAAGGTCTTTCTAATAAACAGCTGTATGCTACCCAGATGTCCATGACCTAGAAAGTGATTAGGAAAGTGTGAGGACCGATAGTTATGGGAAGGTCGACTTCACCGAACACTGCTTTTCGAGATCCGTCAAACGCTTTGACGATGACCTCACTACCCCTCATCGGGGATCCTTTGAATGATAGTCGCATTAAAGTAGACTTTGGCATAACATTGATGGCCGATCTTGTGTCTACCAGTACGCTGGCTAAACCATCATCCTGCCAGTTAACTGTGATGTTGAGCACCATGTTGTGACTTTTACCCTCTTCTGGAAAATCCTCATCACTGAATCCTAAGTTGTTGCGGGAAGTGATGTTAGAGATGATGCCATCGAACTGTCTTATTGACACATCCTGTTCTACAAAGGCCTGGTCTAAGACTTTCTATAGAGCCTCTCTGTGGGCTTCGAAACTGAGTAAAAGTGATAGCACAAAAATCTTTGAAGGAGTTTGTAACAGCTAATCAACAATGTTGTATTCACTCCTTTGGATGAGATTCAGCATCTCATCATTGTGTTTTAAAAGGTCGGGATCACTAGACTGACCGACCAGTGGATTGGGAGCTTCTGTCTGAAGTTCCTTTTCTTTGTTAGGTCCTCCAACTCCTCGGTTGAAGATTCGACCGCTTCGTGTTACTTGAATGATGTCTGCAATATTCACGACGGAGGGTAATGGAACTTCCTTTCCATTCTCAATTATTGTTGCACCATATTTATAAGGGATCGCCTTAGCTGTTTCATATGGTAATGGTTCCGATAGATAGATAACTACAGGAGCCTTCTGATTTTTATGACTGTCGTAGGTAATTTCAATCAGTTCTTGGCTAAGAACCTTTGATTTGTCCAGTAGAGGGATGATGGCACAAACATCCTTGGTCCTCTCAGGGTCAGAGATTACAACCACATATTTGATTTGATCAGCGAAGTAGTCTTGCGTCCATTCAACGGACCCCAAAGCTGGGTATGGGTGAATCTCTTTACGGTTCAACTGACCTTGAAGGGCTGCTCGCATGAGGCAACATCCTTGGTTATTTTCCGAGCAGACTCTACAACGTTCATAGTTATGTGGTGGCACCTGGCCACGTCCACTTTGAATACAGTGTAACCTCACTAGGTCTGTTTCCATTGATCAAGCATCCTGACTTTGATGCCTAGTAGGGTTCCCATCGATCATACTGACTTGTTGCGTGTCTTCTTCCATATAGATCGGAAGCCACCAGTGGTTTAACAAGTGTTGTAAAGTTCTTTGAACGAGAGCACATCCCTGGTCACTCTCACAACATCCTTTATAGTTCTGATAATTATGTGAAGTCAGGAAACCTAGCTGGACTTGTGTAGCGTGTAATCCTACCAAGCTGGTATTCATCAAGCGAATATTGAAGATTTGAATCACGTTGATATAATAAATATTTTTATCATGGTAGTCCTGGATCCACCCAAGATCCATCTGACGCTGGAAGGCCTCTTGTACAAAAGAGCATCCCTGATTATTTACCGAGCAAATCAGACAGGAATCATAATCGTACCGTGGCAGATCATGATACTGGCTTTGCCTTGAATGCATTGCCACCAGGTTGACATTCATCGCACGGATGTCGTGGCTCTGAATGATGTTAGAATTCGTACAAGTCATGTTGACCCCACGAATTCGGTGCGCTTGGATCCATCAGAGATCCAATTGTCCCTGTAGAGCTGATTGCACCACAGAATATCCTTGATTGTCCTTAGAGCAGATATCACACTGGTGATAATTATGAGGTGGTATATGGCCATACCCGCTCTGTTTGTGATGCATCTTGACCAAATTGGTCCTCAATAAGAGTACATTATGAATTTGATACCTGTCGTTAGCCTTTTCCTCTATCAAATTGACTGCAACTTTCTCGTGTTGAGGCAACGGGTTTGTGAGAACATTTGGATTCGTATCTTTAAAATATAAGACCCCGCTCCTAACAAGCTTTTGTACGTCGGATTTGAAATTGAGACAGTTTTCTATGTTATGCCCTGGTCCTCCTTGATGGTAAGGACAAGTCTGGTCCGCTTTGAACCAAAAAGGCGGATTTTTTGGTACTGTAAGAGGAGACTTGGTTTGGACATGCCCCTTGACTAGTAATAACGGAAGCAGTTCTGCATACAACATTGGTATAGGGTCGAACCCTAGTGGTCGCGTTGTATGGTTGTTGTTATACGGAGGACGAGCCTGCTGAAGAGGTTGTTGTGTCCTTCGCTGATATTGTTGTTGATTAGGTTGGCTCTGCGCAACCTGAGGTTGATACATAGGAACAGGCACAGGGTTAATAGCGGGAGTTATAGCTGCTACTGGTTGGTAACGTCGCATTTGCTTTCCGAGAGAGATATTCCCAATATCCTGCTCTTTTTTCTTAGGGAGAGCACTACGGTATCTTTTTGTATTACTTGATGATCCAGCGTCTTTAACTAAACGTCCTTCTCGGATGGTTTCCTTAAGATGAACTCCCATGCCCACCATCTAGGTGAAGTCACTGGGCGCACTGGCAACCATTCGGTCGTAGTAAAATGAGCTCAAGGTTTTCAAGAAGATCTTTGTCATCTCTTTTTCCTCAAGAGGTGGACAAATCTGGGCGGCGATTTCACGCCATCTCTGAGCATACTCTTTAAAGGTTTCCTTGTCCTTTTGTGACATTGATCTGAGTTGATCTCTATCTGGTGCCATGTCCAGGTTATACTTATATTGTTGAACGAAGGTAGCGCCAAGATCTCTGAAAGTAGCGATCTTAGTGCGGTTTAAACCCATGTACCATTTGAGTGCGACACCGGTTAAACTATCCTAAAAGTAGTGAATCAGTAGCTCATGGTTCTTTGTCTGAGCTGACATTCGTCGAGCGTACATCACTAATTGAATTTGAGGGCAAGAGTTACCCTTGTACTTTTCAAATTCAGGCACTTGGAACTTGTGCGGAACTTTCACATTGGGGACTAAACAAAGGTCTGCGGCATCTTTTCCAAATAGGTCTTTCTGCATCTCCAGAAACTGTTCCTGGAACTCACTCATTATGCCGACCATACTTTCGTTTCCACCAGAAGGTATATGTGGAATCTGTCCTTCTGGGACAGTGTGCACCACAGGCAGTGGTATAGTCATCATGGAAGAGACTCTTGGTGTCTCCCGAAGTTTGTAACCTTTAGGAGTTGTTGTCATGCCCCTGGCATCTTCGCTTTCCCAAAGTTTGTAACCTTCAGGCCCAGCGGTTCCTGCTGCGTTTTCCAGATCTTCCATGATCGGCGGGATATATCCTTCCGGGATATAGTTGAGTGGCATGCCCCAGGGACTATCTTTCGGCATTTTGTACCTAGGATCAAACTTCTCCACTATGGGCGTTGATGTGGTCTCTGAGATCATAGTCCGTTGTTGTTGCATCTGAGCTTCTGCTAGAGCTTGCATGCTGTCATGAAGCTTTCTCATATCTTTTTTCAGAGTGTCGATCTCTTCTCTCAACTCTCTGTTCTCTTCCTCGAGATCATCCATCTTTTTTTGTCGATTGGCCCAAGTATTGTACGAGTGAGACAGTTTGACTCTAGAACCGAGACACAAGTGTGAGATTCGTAAGGAAGAAGATTGCGTTTATGTGAGAATGATGAATGATATGCAATGATTTTATTAATTCTTTTTTTGTTTATTCAAAGTAAACTTCGACAATTAGATTGCAAATATCAAACAATTGGGAAACCCCGTTTTATTGAATTCAAAGATTGCGGAAATGGAAATATAGTAGATTACAAAGTGCTGAAAAAGGAAATGTCTAAACTAATGGATCCTGAGTCCTCTCTGAAGAGAACTCAGGTGCTGGTTCTGGTGCTTTCCTTTTCTTTGACCGGGGCTCTTCAGTCATTGTCGGGTTGTCATTCCTTTGCCAAGTGAAAGGAGCAAGCAAGTTCCTTTGGTCATCCTGATTCTCTACAGCATGTTGCTCTAAAATCTCAATCAGAGCATCCTTTCTTTCAATAGCTGCTGTAGTTTCTTACACTTTGCATTGAGAATATGGTACTTGTTCCTCCAATACCTCCTCTCCTGTTGAACTTTGTTGAGAGTAACTTGAAGTTTTTCCGTGTCGGACATGAAATAAAGGACAGAGTCCCTTAACAGAAGAACTTCCTGACGAGGGTAAGGCATCCTCAGCTTGAGAGCTCTAGTTTGTACCCAGTGGAGATAAGACTCCACCGAGACACAGTCCGATTTCCCTAGAGACTCTCTTCCTTTCCTATGAACGTGTTTCAAAGCATGCACTATTTCTATCTTTAGTGCCCTGTCATTTTCTCCTTCCTTGAAGAAAAGACCTTCCAGATGAGCACTCCGTGGGACATGCCTCATTGGGTATCCAAATTGACGACAGACTAAAATCGAATGATAATTGATTCCCCCCTTAGTTCCTATACGGGGTACATTTGGGAAATTTCCACAACGGTCAATGATTTTTATGCCGTCATGGATTCGATTGTACCAATCGATGTCAGAGTTAGTAAGAGACATGACTCTCTGCAACCAACGTAAAGTATTCTTTTGATCCCAAAATGCAGCAGACTTAGGCAAATGGGAAATGAACCATTTGTACAACAAACGTACACAACACGTGATCATTCCTCCGCTGTATAAATTCCTTAAGTGTACCGAATGATACGCATCTACGAGTAAGGTCGGTACAGGATTGCCAATCAGACATATCCTAATGGCATTGATATCTACAAAGTTATCGATGTTGGGAAACAAAAATAACCCGTAGGTGAGCAAAACAAAGATGCTCTCGAAAGCGGCCATGTTCCTTATACTGGCAAAGTACAGGGCTTTCTTTATCAAGAATTGGGTTGGCAAACCTTGGATGCCACCCTTAGTGGTCATGTGAGTCCTGACTTCTGACTCGTCCAAATAAATTGCTCTTGCAATGGTTTGATCTTTTGGAATTTCTTCCAGTCCAGAAAAGGGAGCTTGATCAGTGATATGCAGATCAGTCAGGTGAGAATACTCCTCTAGTGTTGGTGCTAGCTGATAATCTGGGAATGTGAAACAGTGATATACCGGATCGTAGAACTAAATTAGTGTGGACATGATTCCCTCAATTACATGGACCCTTAACAGAGATAGCACTCCTCCATACTTGGCTTTGAAAGCCTCAGGGTTGGTGATCATCCTCGCCAAACCTCTCAAATCCTCTAACTTTGGAACCTTGAAGGTATACTTGTGAGTTTTTCTTCTACCAAAATCTATAACGCAATCTCTTTATCTGACATTTGCAATCATTGTCTTAATTTAATTTGAAAAGAGAGAGACTAGAAGAAAAGATTTTCTTTTTTGATGTTTTTTAAATGAATGTATGAATGCAACACACAAAAACATAGAAAATACATGGGGTCAAAGGGTCGGTGTCATGAAGTCAAGGCTCTACCCCCCCCCCCCCCCTCTCAAAGGTTTATACTGGTGATTTTTTGTACCTGTCCGCAAAATCATTGATCCCTCTTGGGATAACAACATCAACCAGATTGCCAGTGAGCTGATGTATCCTAGAGTGATCTCAAATGAGGGTAGTATCGCGTGGTAACTATTTCTGATAGCTTCCGCACTACAAAATGGTTTCAGTCTACTAAAAACCTCAGCTTCTCAGATAACCCAGTCGACCACACTACTTTCAACAACCGAAGTCATATAGGCAATGAATCTACAAAGGGAGTCTCCACTGAGTTTGATGGTCGACCAGGGGCTCTTAGCTGGAATTCACTCCCAGTAAGATTACCCATATTGCCATCACCTATCTTAAGTGTATACTCAATCTTTCCACATGCGGCATCACACGCATTCCCATTAGCAGAAAAATAAACACAGATATCAATTAGGAAAAGCAGTATATATATTTGTCATAATCATCCTAGAACTTTAGTCTTATGATCCTATACAGACAATGATTCCCCAGTAGAGTCGCCATTTCTGTGATACTTTGTGAACTCAGGGTTTTCTACCTAAGAGATGGGAAGAGAACAAGATCTCGTTGTCCCTAGTGGAGTCGCCATCTTTCTGTAGCGCGAATTTTCGCGTGGCTGTGAAGCACTATCGCTTTGGGGTACTACAGTTTGATTCATTTTTTATCCTATTGAACCTGATTAAGGAAGGGAAATAGATGTCTCTAATTAACCCTGCTTGCATACTGAGTTTAAACAGGTGACTGTTGGTTTACAGATGCTATTAAGATTGTGGGTCTCTCTTAGATTATTTTGTTAACAACACAACGTCTGGACTATTTGTGAGGTTTTTGGTAATGTGTTTAGATTTGATGCTTTTGGGTTGATTTGATGGAGATACTGGATTTTGGATTTTTGATTAGTATGCTCGCTAAGATTTTTCAATCTTATGCCGACGTATTCCCGTTTAACGAAACAGGGAAATCAGAGCGATCGTAGTTCCTCCTATTCTATGGGAGGAAAAAGGTCGTTTTGGTGTCTTGTTCAAAGCCCAAGACATGAAGCTAAAGGTGATTTGTATCTTGATCAAAGCCCAAGATGTGAAGCTAAAGGGTTTGGATGAGAGATATTTTGTCATCTCTAAAGAGGAGTTGTTGATGTTTGTATGCTGCGAGCAAGGCACAAATTTGATGCCAAAAGGTTAATTGACTCAACCGAGGTTTTCTTTATAGAAAACCTAAGAGGAGGCAATTTGCCAAACAAGAGGGTGCTAACAAGTGACTAACTCAACAAGAGAGTGCTTTTATGTGTCTTGTACGAAGCCCAAGACAGAGGTAAAAGGTTTTGACTCAATAAGAGAGTCTTTCATCTGTCTTATATGAAGCCTAAGACGGAGGCTAAAAAGGGTTAACTCAACAAGAGAGTTTTTTATACTCAACAAGAGAGTGATTTAGTGTCTCGTACGAAGCCCGAGATGGAGGCTAAAGGGGAAGTGACTCAACAAGAGAGTCTTTTATACTCAACAAGAGAGTGTTTTGCTGTCTCGTACGAAGCCCGAGATAGAGGCTAAAAGGGAATTGAATAAACAAGAGAGTCTTTTATACTCAACAAGAGAGTGATTTTCATCTGTCTTATACGAAGCCTAAGATGGAGGCTAAAAAGGGCTTTGACTCAACAAGAGAGTCTTTTATACTCAACAAGAGAGTTTTTTATATGTGTCTTGTATGAAGCCCAAGATGGAGGAAAAAAGGAAGACTGAATCAACAAGAGAGTCTGAAAAGGTTAACTCTGCTGGGGAGAGTCATTATACAAAGCCCAAGAGGAGGCTACCTTACCGCTGTGGATTCTAGATATCCTGAAGCGAGTCCAAGTATAGGGAACTCTCAAGAGAGAGACCGGGTTTCTGCCTATGTTTGAAGGGAACTTGAGAATGTATTTAAGACTTAAGGGTCTTAGACTGTCCAAGTCTAGAGTTTTATCTTTTGTACAATGCCCAAGAGGAGGCACGGGTATTAAGCGATGAGTATCAACCCCACAACGGTCGGAGTTTTGACGCTGGAAAGACTGCTCTAGCAAAGGATGACTAAGTTCTGTCTTATACCTTTAAGAGGTCATCAGGGTCCTTGTATTAAGCCCAAGAGAAGGCATGAGAACTTCTAAGAAGCCGAAGGGTCCTTGTACAATGCCCAAGAGGAGGCGAGGATGCTTTTAGGAAGCCTGTGGGTCCCCAAACCAAGAGAAGTTCAAGACATGCTATTCACAGAGAATAGATCAAGCCAGGAAGGTTCTTGAATTTGGAAGAAACTCAAAAGATGCTATTCACGGAGAATAGATCAACTCTGGGGAGTAGAGTTTCTTTGAAAATTTCTAAGAGTGACAGTCTGAGAAAAGGTTCACCGAGAATACTGACTTTCTCTTTGTTCCATATTGTTTAACCCCAAGAGAAGGGAAGTCTGTATCTGGAATCCTACGGGGGATCTAGTTTTTTTTTGTATTTAAGAGTGACCAACAGGCTTTACCTAGTTCTAGACGTAGTTGCCGGGGAAAAATCTAAATAACTATACTAGTATTATAGAGTTAATATTTGACAAGTATATAAAAAAGATGTGAAAGAAGACTTACAGTGAAGCAGCCTCACAATACAGTTATATACATATGAAAGCGATAAATGAAAGCGGATAAACACTTACCCGTTGTAGAGCTTCCGTGATGTTTTGTTAGTTGTTCAACAAATAAAGCTTTGATAACAATATTATATTCAAAATCAAAGGAGAAAGTGCTTTGAAAATTTTGTTGGGGCTTACAGCTCAAGGAGAGGCCCATGTTTTAACGATGATCGTGCCGCTGTTTTGAAAATTGTACAGAGGGACTTATATATTATGTGAGGCCCACAAAGTTTTTATGTACAAGGGGGTTGGGTCTTACACTCTATTAGAGGCCCAAAGTGTTTTTGTACTAGTGATGGGGCTTACAGCTCAAGGAGAGGCCCAAAGTTTTATTTTGAACTGGCGATCGTGCCGAGGTTTTTTTCTTTTAACACAGAGGGACTTATACAATATCTGAGGCCCAAAAAGGTTTTGGTTAAAAGTGCATTGGGTCTTACACTCTATTAG
The DNA here is from genome assembly GCA_022829125.1 of Lathyrus tuberosus. Lineage (NCBI taxonomy): Eukaryota > Viridiplantae > Streptophyta > Magnoliopsida > Fabales > Fabaceae > Lathyrus > Lathyrus tuberosus. The sequence goes on from JALAZF010000102.1 coordinate 12,512,960, forward strand.
AGGCCCAAAGAGTTATTTTTGTATAAGAGATGAGACTTACAACTCAAAGAGAGACCCAGGGTTATTTGTTTGAAAATGGCGGTCGCGCCGAGATTTTTTATTGTGTCGGGACTTATACAAAATCTGAGGCCCAAAAATGGTTTATGTAAAAAAAGGGATGAGACTTACACTCTATTAGAGGCCCAAAGGTTTTAAAGAAAGGAAATGGGGCTTATAACAAGAGGGTAGGCCCAACAGTTTTTCCGTTTTGAAATGGCGATCACGCCGAGATTTTTGAAAACGCAGTGGGTCTTATACAATGACTGAGGCCCCAAAATGGTTTAGTTTTCAAGGGGGATTGGATCTTACACTCTATTAGAGGCCCATAGAGTTTGAACAAAGTTTTATGAGGGTTGAATTAATCAAAACCTAATTTGTTTTCAAAACATATTTTAATTGAATAAAAATTCAATTAAAATGACTAAAATTGTTAAACATGTGTGAAAAACAAATTGTGATATTGGATTAATGTTTGAAAAATCATGTTTATATCCACAAAATGATTGGAAATCAATTAAGTTTGGAAAATCAAGGGAGAACAAATATTTCAAATGTTAAAAATAAATAAAACATTAATTCTTTGCAAAAATATTAAATATATGAAATAAATAATATTTTTGGGATTTTTTTATAAAATAAAATATTTTAACATTTTTCTGAATTATTAAAAAAGGAATCAACTAAAAATCATTAAAACTCAGAGAGAAATTAATTTTTGAATCAATTAAATCAAATCACAAAATTTCAAAAATTCAAATATTTGAAAAAGGGCGCCAAGAACATCTCGGCCTTGCCCGCATGCTCTGTTTTGCCCAAATTTGCGTATTCTCATCAATCTCACTGAATACTTGATGAAATCACATAATCCACATATCAATCTACTCGTTTTCACCTCACGATCATGTCTATGGTCTTCAATTTCATTTATTTTAAGCATGGAATAAGAAATCAAAGAGAAACCTCAAGAACCCTAAAATTTGCATGAAGGCTCAGAAATACACGATTCAAACATAGCAATTGATTGAGGGAAAACACTCTATGCATGATTATGAACATATGGCCAAATTATTGTGCAACAAAAAATGCATGGATCATAGAGTTAGAAGAGCTCATGCTCACCTCTTGCAGCTGGTGATCTTGTTTTATGTTAGAGGTGTTACAGCTAGGTTCCAATGATGTGGATAGCTTCCCTAGGTGCCAAGTGATGTGTGTGAATGCTTGGAATTGTTTGAAACAAGCTAGAACTGAAGATGGTATCCCAACTGCAACCTGGTTAAAACCTTGAGCAGCTGGCTGGTGATTCTGAGAAATCAGTGTTCCAGATATTGTTTATTTGTTTAGATCACTTCTATATGATGTTTATGAGGTGTGTGTGTGATTGGTTTGGTTGGAATAGCTCTCAAACTCAAAACCCGATAGTGACTTGCTTTGGAAGGCAAATTTGGAAGTGAGAAGGTGATTTTGAAGAAAGCATCTGTTTGATGGCTTTGGTGTACCCAACTGATCACAAATAAGCTCTATTTATAGTAGAGCAAGTTTGTTTTGGCTGCAATAGTGAATGACAACTGCAGCAGAGGTTTGGCCAATGTTGATCAATGGGAATCCAAGTCTCCTCTAGCCATTGACTAGAGGTTAGAGCACAGGCTGCTGGTTCCCTTGGTCTTGGATATGTCTTGACTGAATTCAGTTAGAAATGGCTCAGTCCATGCCACCTTGGTGTATCAATTGAATGCTCCAAAACAAAATTGGAGTCTTGTCCCCTCTTTAGGTATTTCTAGGTTTGGCATGCTACTTTTGGTTCCAAAGACTTGGGAGGCTGATGGATTAGTGTTTATCCCTCCTTGGTCTACCCCTGAGGTGTTCAGATGGATAGACATGTTTGTCATTTGCACAAATTTGGCAAATCTAGCAAAATGCACAAATTTACCTTGCCATGACAGTTTGCAGCAAGGCACATTGGCATGGTCATATCTCATGGCTCATGTGGATTTTCATGGAGTTCTTGGCCATTTTGGAAAGCTCTCATATGATACAACATATGTGTGATCATAGTTTGTTTTGATACCTTTTGGATCCAAGTGAAAAATGCCCCCACATTTGGAAAAAAGTGAAGGCAGATTCTGACTTAGTGAAAATTTCACTAAGTGTTGGAAAAAAGTGACATTTTCACTTTTTGTGATTTTGGCCATTCCATAACTTGAAATCCATGAGGAATTGGAATGAGGTGTAGTTGACACTTTTAAAGTATGCCATGAGAGCTACAAATCCATCTTTGGATCAGCCCAAATGGTTGCTTGGATCTCAAGTTATGATCCTTGGAAGTTGGTACCTTAGCCACTTTGTTCCATAACTTAGAAAATTTCTAAGTTTTTTATGGTTACCCCTTTTATAAGTTATCCCACTTTTCTTGATTTTTCTTGATGAATGATGATTCCAATCACACATTAACATCATTTTAGGGTCAAAGAACCATAATTGTGAAAAATCTCAAAAAGTCAAAGTTGACTTTTGTGCATAGTTGACTTTTTGTCAGATGAATTCCAAACTGTGGCATCCTCTATGAAATCAAGTCCTTGACCTAAATAAAACTTGATGGATTGATTTCATAGGTGTTATAGGGTGTATTGAATCATGTCCCAAGGTTTGGGAGCATGCTTGGGTCAAAAGTCAAAGGTACAGTTGACTCTTTTCATTGAAACCCTAATTGTGGTCCAGATGAATTTGAAACTCGTTGATCAAGCTTCTTGGACCAATCCATTGTTGCAAATGGATCAATGTGGTGTATTAGAGACCCTCAAATCATTTCTTGAGGTCTTGGCTCATGATTTTTCCCAAAAGTCAACTTAGGGGGGAATTAGGTCAAGAAACCCTAATTCCTGATTTTTGATGAATGCATCCCCTGAGGTTAAATTGACTTGATGATTGGGTCCATGATGTTCCATGGAGTATATTAGGTTATGCTTTGAAGCACTGGCTCATGCCCAGAGGAAAATTTCCATTTGGAGGCCCTGGTCGACCAAACCCTAATTTGGTGACACTGGCGATCTTGAGGCTTGATCCATTTAGAATGCTGCAATCTTGTGATTGATTCTTGCTGCGGGAGTCCTCTTGATCCATTGTGGATGTTTGAGAGGTTAGAAAAGTTGAAGATCATGTCAGTTCTTGATTGATCCTTTGTCTAAGGCTCAGAGAGGCTTGAAACCCTAATTTTTTATAGTAGTGAATGCCTACCCATCTTTGGGGAGACTGATGAGGTATGATGGTTTACCCATATTGTGATGATGATTTGCCCAATGACTGAAAATCTTAGTGGTCAAAATTTGCGGTATGACAACCACATTTCGAACATGTAGTTAGAGGCATCATTCCTTTTCATTCGAGTTGTTGAGATGTTGTTTGATGTTCACTGACCCTCACTGCATCATTAGATTTCATTTTCACTTTGTTTTCACCGTGTAATTGTGATTTTTGTTTTTGAATGTGTCACGAGCTTTCATCAGTTGCTCTTCACTCAATTTATATAAATTTCAATGGAACATATGGTTGAGATCACACCAAGGAGATGTTCCTAATGGTGTTGGTTGTGTAGCCTGAATTTGCAAAAAATTACACAACTTCGTTGAGGTTAGCCTAAGAAAATGACCGGAAGTGATGATGATGGTTGTCTGAGATATTCGGTGCCACGTGAAATGTTTTCATTTGTTGTTTTTAAACCAGATCCAGTGTGTTTTTCACACTAATTTCCACCATGAGCGCGCATGTTTAGACCACTAGATCTGCCAAGTCAGATGAATGAAGTGGATATGCCGCTCCTTGTTTTTCAGCTTTATTTCTTTTTCTATTTTTCATTTTAAATTGTTTTTAACTTCAAAAATTCATATTAAATCAATTTGAATTCCAAAAAATCTCAAAATAATTTCTAAAATTCTCTTTTATTTTTCTTCATCTGATTTTATTTTTAGAGATTTTATTTTTATGATTTGCTATTTTTCTTTGATTTTCTCCTTTTTTTCTTTGTTTTAATTGGTTTAAAAATATTTTTATGTCTTTAAAAACTCTGGAAAAATTTTCATATGCTTTTTATTTTATTTCTGACCTTCCTTAATTTTCTTGGCAATTTATTTGGTGATATGAAGGACTTTATGGACTTTCTCTTTTATTTTCCTTTTAAAAATCATTTTAAAAACCCTTTTGATTCTTTTTATTTCATTTTATTGCATATTATATTTGTTTGTCCTATGTTGACTTATGTTGACCTTGGATCTTGGTTGATTTGATCATAAGTTTCATCAAACTCAATGGATCTTGAGTATTGATAGGGTGAAAACCCTAATCCTCCAAAATTGATGATTGATTTTGATGATAACTTGATTAATGCCTTGATCTAATTTGGTTTGCTTTCTATTTTGTTATCTCCTTCTATCTTCATCCCTTTTATTTTCTTTTTCACCTTTCCTCTTGATCAGTTGGATGATGTGTAGTACATCTTGGTCATGATATCTTGATTGGTGCTTGATGAACTTTCATCATTTCAAATCTACCATTTGATTGATTATTGATCAATTGAGGTACTTTGGATTGATGCTAAAGTTTATCCTAAGTATCATGAAGGATTAATTGATGTAATGGACCAATCTTCCTTGACCTAGGTCTTGATCCACCTTGTTTTAACTTGTGCTACATATTTTAGGAGTATGATCTGTATATCAAATCTCTAACATGTATGGTACATAAATTGTTATTAGCAGGCCTCCCATAGTATGATCTTCCTTATAGATTGTGCTACGATTTCTTAACATAGCGCTAAATTTGTCCCGAATCGGATTATTAATTCTAACACTAACATTAACCATATAATTGTGCTAACATATATTTTTATGTCATTTACTTTTATGCATCTTTATCTTTAAGTCCTTTAATTTCTTGCACCCTATATATATTGCTCTATTATTGTCATTTACATATCATATTGCTATTGTTTATGTTTATGCCTTTTTCCTTTTGTCCATTTGGACTTTCTTTTCTCTTTCTTAAGACATTAATAAAAGCTAAACCTCTAAAAGACTTAATGTTCCTTGGACTTTTTGGTTACTATTCCTTGCTTGGATGTTGGACTTTTTGGACTTAGAATTAGGTTTTTGATCCTTTGCTTTGGAGTTGTTGCTTGAGACCTTGGAATTCATCGGGTACCTAGACCTTGGTTTGATCTTTGGAAAACTTGGCTCTGCTACCTCATCTTTGGCTTTGGCTTAAGTTCTCCTTTATCTGATGCTTGGTTATTTTTCTGCTTATTTGGCTGCTTATTGCTTGAATCCAAAGGATGGGATAGCCTGGTATCTTGGTTAGATCTTTCCTCCCTTAGCTTTTATTTTATGCTTTAGGATAGTCTCTTCATCTCTTCCCCTTCTTTGATTTTCAAAATCTTCTCCCTTTTTCCAAAACCTTCGTGTTTTTAAACTTGAACCTCTTTCATAATAAACCTTGACTTTGTCAAGTGATTTTCGAACTCTTTTCTTGAATAAATGTTAATCAATCTTAAGCATATCAAGACCATTTTCATAAGACATAAAAAAATATACTTAACTCATTCAAACCATTTTGTGCCCTTTGTGCACTTTTCTTTTAAATATTTTCTTAAGGTTTAGACATGAGTCATTTTTATAGTTGAGATGTAATTCTCCTATTTCCATAGTTATGTTTGATGTTGATTCTTTTCCACTTAAGAGAGCTAGTGGCATATTTGTTGATTGATATCCAAGTTGGAGCCCTTCTCAATAGTGATGCAAAGGTCCATTTTCATACACTTGTGGGTGACTAGTTGAGTGTTCTCCTTAAAATGACAACTTGTCTTGTCCACTTTAAAATCAATCAAAACAAATCTCTTTTGTTATTTTTACCATGAATTACGAGGTCTTGATCCTCCATTGCACTTTGTGGGTACGTAGGCACGAGGCTCTGGAAGTCTTGTCAAACACAAAAATCTTAAAAAAATACTTCTTTTATCATCTTTACCATCTTTTGAAAACAACCCCATTTAAGCCAAACATAGATTTTCAAGAGGTTCCTATAGAGTACTATAGATGTTTTGGGTGCTAACACCTTCCCATTGCATAACCAACCCTCTTACCCTTGTCTCTATTTTATTAGTTTTTATTTTAAAACTTCTTTGGGATTTGTTCTTTCTTTACCCTATTACTTTGGAAAAATAAAGTCCGGTGGCGACTCCTGCTTTATGAGTTAAGTTAACCAATAGCTTAATCTCAAATTTTCCCGCTATAGAAAAGTGGCGACTCTACTGGGGAGTAGTCCCTAGTGGGTTTAGCCTAACTTGTTTATCTATGTTTGTATTATATCTGTTGTTTGTTATTATGTTTTTATGGTGGTTGGTGATCTATGAGTGGTGAGATAAGTCCTATACGCGGACTTGAGAGCACTTATGATAGGATAGAGGTATAGTCATGTTTGGTTTACATGGAGTTAATCCTTAATAAGATGACTTGAGATCCCCCACTCAGTGGAGGCTTCCTTGAGGGTCAATATGCTGAACAAGTAGTTGTGAAGGCATTTCACTTTCGACCTGAGAGCCCGAGAAGTTGAGGATCTTATAACCCTTTAACCCATCTTGGCCTTATTTGGACGTAGTTGTCGTGGTGAGAATCGGATACCATAGCTATTGAGTTAACTAGGTTCGCAAATCATAATTCACCACCGAACTTTGATTTATCCAAAGGAAAAGGGTAAAGATCTAAAACCCTAATTGCAATGTAAAAACAATGCAAGAGATCTATGGTTTGGGGGTTGATTATACCTAGGGAAGGTGCTAGCATCCTAAATATTTATAGTACTCTACAGGAATCTCTTGTTTTATTATGTTATTTGTTATTTTGTCTGCTAACGAGTGTAAAGAAAAGGAAGACCTAATGTGTTAGTCTTAAGTATGCGTGCCAAGACATTGCATCTCGTGCCTACGTATCCTGATAGGAATGGAATAATAGCATTCGTAGTTCCCCTCAATAAGGGTTGGAGTGTAAGAACAAGAGTTGTCTCTGTAAGTCATCTCTATGTTTTGATGATAACATTGAGTATTTGTGAAAGAACTATTTTATGTTCTAATATGTGTTGTGTGCAGATCATAATCATAGAAGATATCAGATCCAACAAACACCAGCAAGATGTGCGTAAATGATCATATGCGAGTTACCATGTGTAACACAAGTCGTAAGAAGCAAGTATGCTTCTTTATCTGATCATAATCAAATAGATCCAAGGATGCCGATATTTTTGTTGCAATGCTCTTGTGGATGATACTCTTAAAGTGGTTATGATTCTGAAGATAGCTAAGCTTCTGAAGAAATAATTTTGTGAAGAACCGAAGTGCTGAAGTTTCTCATGACTTGAAGTTCTGAAGGCTGAAGGCTCTGAACACCAAGTGTAGAAAGACTCTGAAGACTGAAGTGTTCTGAAGATTAAGATTCAAATGATCAAGTGCTGAAGGTTCTGAAGACATCGTTTTGAGTGAACAAGGTTCTGAAGATTCTGAAGACTTGAAGCAGTGAAGATAACGGGTTTCAAGACAAGTGTTGAAGCTCTGAAGACAGATTCCTAATGGACAAGTTCTAAAGACTAAAGACTTGAAGTTTCTGAAGACCCAGTTATAAATTCTCTACTCATGCTTCAATTAATTACCATCATAAGTCTCTGAAGATTTGAAGACAAATGTTACCGTTAGCAATGACTGTACACCATGCTAAAAATTTTTATCCCATCACTTCTTCTACAGTAAAAAGAAGATATGACAGTACAACTTTCATCATTGCATAACGACTCTTTTCAAACAGCCAACATCTCTAACGGTTATATTTTACTTGGCTATTTAAAGGAAAGGAGAATGCGCTTCTGAGGGTGTCGATGTGATGATAGTCGCAATGATCAGTTATCGTTGTTACACTAAACATTTAAAGCTATCACCATTAACACACGACCATTGTTGTTGAAGCTCAAAGATCATCATTCAACACAACAATAATCAATTGAAATAGAAGTTGTTGATAAATAAGACAACACTGCAAATCAGTCAAGTCATCAACCAACTTCATCATCTGGGCTATATTGAAGATCTGAAGCAAAGAATTGTTGCTAGAAGCTTGCTCAACAAAGAAGATGAAGAAGATCTACAAGATGTCATCAACTATCAAATCAAAATACATCTTTGTAGAATATAAAGATAGCAAGGAGTTGTTGCTCATATCTTTCTAGAACACCTTGGGTTCATTTGTACTTAAACTTAGGAGTTATCTGCTTGTTAAGAAGCATCAATGTAATCTCCAGAACACCTAAGTCTATTTGAATTAGGATTCCTCAAGTGATCAGTGTGATCGAAGACTTGAGAATACAATGGCGGGGTGTCATTGTTGAAATCCTGAAATATGGTCAATGATAGTCATATCTCAAAGAGAACCAATTGTGGGTGAGACTCTTGTGAGATCATTGATGGAACTCATTGAAAATCCTGGAAGAATGGTCAGTAAATGTTATATAAGTTGAATCGGATTCCTGAATGTTTAGCTGTGAAATCCTGATAGTAGATCTTGCGAGATTGGAACATATTAGGCTAATGTTCGTTATATCCATTAACTTGGATCCCTGAACAGTTCATTGTGGGTTAGTCACAGTTGCGGTTGTGCAGGATGTTAGTCACCGGTTATTGCCCATGCATCTGTAATCGGTGTTGATTATAGTGGATTAAGTTCTTGTGTTCAAGGTGAAATCACCTTGGAAGGGTGGACTGGATTAGCTTAAGAATGGCTCAAATGAACCAGAATATATCATGTGTTCTTTACTCTTGTTTATGCTTTGTTTGATTGTTTATGTTTCTGCATCAATTATCAGAACCTTGAATAGGAAATCAGAACCTTACAACCTAACTCTGATAAGCTTCCTCATTGCAAGTATGATTCAAGCATAGCTAATTCAAATTCTCCATGTCGCTTATGCTTCATGCATTGCACCATCTAAATGACACTTCACAAGTCAGAGTCTTTCAACGCAACTCTGATATTCTCTTAGCATGTTAACGATAAGAGGTGAAAAGTAGAAAAAGTTAAAACACAATTCAAACCCCCTTTCTTGTGTTTTTCTCACACCTTCAATTGGTATCAGAGCTCCGGTTCTGTTATTGATGGATATCAAACACTTAACAGTGTCAGAAAAAGATCCAGATATGGTGTGTAGAAATACTCTGGTTGAGATTTCAATCCACTTACAATTTCAATATCAGTTCAGAAGATGACTGTTTACTAAATTATAATCAATTAGATTACCGGAGCAAGTCACTGATTCTCGAAGTTTTGTAGTTGTCAACAACAAAATCTTCCTCTTTAAAACTTAGGAGAAGATTGAAGACTTAGCTGACAAGATAGTTTCATCAGATAAGTAGTAGTATCTATTGAATGCTCATCTTAGAAGATACATTCAGATAAATAACGTATTTGCTCAAAAATTGAATCATTAGAAAACAAGAAATCTTGTTTGCTGAAGTTTATTTCTTTATGAGTTTTTGAGATGTTTTCATGAAACGGATTAGTCCACCCTTGACTTTCTCATTTAGAGCTCATTAAGAAATTCTTCATGTAAAGAAGAAAGATTGTTGTTTTATGATTTTGAACTTCAGAATGAAGCCTGCAGTTAAAAGATTAAACGAAGAATTGAATATTGTTTTCTTGAGAAGTCTTGCAGAAAACTGAAGAACATTCAGGAAGAGGAAATCTAGTGACTCATCAAGAATCTGTTCAAGAATAATTTTTTTGGTCTTGGATAAAATAACATAGATGATTGAGTTCTACTCTATCTCGGTTGAATCAACCGTTATTGGTCAGAATGTTATCCGATATTTCTCAGAAGTTCAGGTTGTATAAATTTTGGAATCAGAAGATGCTCGACTAGATGCAAAAACATAAGTCATCTACTCGAAGCCAAAAAGGATCTAAGTCACTAATGTTTCTCAGAATGAAGAAATCAGCTGACACTCTTTTCAGAAGCAGATATGTTGTCAATCCTTTGATGGACTAAATCTAAACAAGTTAGATCAGCATTGCAAGAACAAGATTGTCATGCAAACTATGTCATGTGTTACACACATGATTAATGATACTTAGTTCTGAACAAGCTCTGCATTTGTTTGACGAAACAGAGTTAGAAGATGTTATGTAATGTCAATCAATCCTCTCGAGCACATAACCTCTCAGTAGTTTATGTCTAAGTTAAGAAATTCATGACCTTCTGAAAACAAGGAAGCTTGATGAAAGATAGACGTTCTGATAATAAAGATCAGAATCTCTGAAGGTTACTTTCACAAGTTAGATGAATGTTTTTAAACCTAAAAAGGGAAAAGATCATCTGAAGAGAAGATTGATTCTAGTTCTCAAACTAGAGATCAGAGTTCAGAAGACACCAGTATTCTTCAAACGTCACAATTCCGTGAATTTCTGAAGAATACAGGAATCAACAAATATTCTCAGATCACTCTGAAGGGAGCAGAAGCTGAAAGATGATGATCAGAAGCTCAGAGTTGGAATGGAAAGCACTCAGATACAGTGTCACAGTGAAGATTTCAGATTCTCTAAGGGATGACTCTCCTTATCATAATTGATTAAATGTTACTTCTAGTTCAAACTGCAAGTTGTCTGGTAAGTAAAAATATTAATGATCTAAAATATTCTCTCTTTCCAAGAAAAATCTTTTGACCAAATCTCTGGACAATGAGTGCACTCAATGTAACCTCAGTCATAATTACGAATCTTAAATAATCATGATATAAGTTCTCCCGAAAATGATCTACAAATCTTTCGTATGAAATATGGAACTTTGTCAATACTCTCATAACTGTTTCATGCCTTTCTCTATCTCTCTCTCTCTCTCTCTCTCTCATTAGAAATCCTCTGGTTTTCAGATACTGAAAATCTATACGTGTCACCAAAGTAATAGGATCTCCAATGAGTGTAACCTTGGTTTTGCCTTAAAATCTCCGCATCTACTAACCAGGCGTGATCATGAACTGACAAACTAGGATTCGCTTTCTTGTTGAAAATAGTAAAAATCATTATGCTTACCTCTATGTGTGTGCAATTATTAGATATGTAAGATAAATCTTCTTGAAATTAGGCAATATGTCTCTCTGTTTTCACTCTTAATTAATGTTGTCAAGTGCTACTCTTACATATGCATTTATCGCAAACTTTTGACTCCTATAAAGAATTAATTAGAAAATTCTATGTATGATCTCTTGGTTTTTCCAAGATTGAGAGACTGTTTGACTTAGTGGTCGTATCCGTCTTTTACCCTATCTAGTCTAATGTCTAGGATATGATGAACCTGTCGTTTGGAGTCACAAATACTTATTAACTCACTCTATTTGTCACCTATTTAAGGCACCATGTTCACTTCTCTATCCGTCATTCCAGCCCATCTCAGCTAGAGTCTCTCTCTTGTATCTTCTCACCTCCAAAATGTCTAACTCACATCCAAAAGCAGCTAAGAGTGAATTCTTAGAGTTACAAGTCCTAAATGAACTTACTGTGAGCACCAGTTCTCTAAAAGAACACGGTATGATAAGAACTTCGTCTGAGTTATGATGTCAGAAATGGGAGGGTTATCTCAACATGCTTCCAGGCCTTATTTACACCGACCTAGTTAAAGAATTCTGGGCAAATGCTGATGTCTTTTCAAACGTGTATAATCAACACATCATTCAGTTAGTCATCTCCGGAAAACATGTATTGATTAATCCCTCTATCATTGCACAAGCCATCAAGTGTGATGAAATCGGTGATACCACCGAAAATTACAAAGAAAGAAATATCTTCACTAATCTCATTCACAAAATTCATTGTGGAAATGGTCCCTCCAACTATGCCTCCACACTCACTCACTCAGCTAAAGTCTAGCGCAGGATCATGGAAACAAACTTACGACCTAGAGAAATAGGAGCAGGATTGCTGTCTCACTCGGACCGACAATTTATTTTCCTTCTGGTCTACAGAAGAAAAATAAACCTCCCTCAAACCATGTTCAATTACTTGCAAGAACAAATCCTCTTATCTAAAGATAAGTCTTCCTTTAGTATTCCGTATGGAAGGGTCATATCTCGTGTCCTTGAGATTCAAGATGTGATCACTAGGATAGAAAACATTGGGGCAACCATAGAATGTTCACCTATGAATTATGTAGAATTCTTTAGGAATCCCTGAAGGATCATAGAATAGGTTTATAGTTATTTTACTCTCTTTTTTGTTGCTTTGCCTCTTGGACTATGTGCTCTCTTCAAGGTAATGAATGAGTTATATTTTGAATCTAATATCATAAATGGTTTTACTTTAGAATTTTATTATTAAGAAGAATTGTATGAAAATCATTATTATACTCTAATTCTTACTTGATTTGACCATAGAAAGTAATGTGTCATCAAGGTTGATTAATACGTATCATAGTGATTGTACATCAACTACTAACATTGCATAGTTATGAACTGATTAAATAAAAATAGCAACACATCTGCTCAACCCTACATCTGTGCTCTCTCTCATAAACAATATGTTTTCTGTTGTGACTTCACGCAAGTAATCAAGTACGACTCACAAGTATGTAGTTATTAAAAGTTTTGACTTCAATAAAAAAGTAGATAAAGAAATCGTATGTGGGATCCTTTGATTTTCCCTAGATTAAAAGACTGATATACTTTGTACTTATCCTTGTGTTTTACACTATTCATACCTACTCTTGTATCTAGGTAATAATGAATTGGTCTTTTCAAGTCACTCTCAGTTATTAACCCATTCACTTTAGTCTTTTCCGTTGCCTATTTAAAGTCATATCTCATTCCTATAAATCCTCACAATCTTTTGTTCAAAACCTTCTTAGAATAGTAAAAACACCAAGAATGACTCCAAGAACCTTTCATGGCAACGATGATCTCTTAGAAGTCATCAATGAAAAATGACCAAATCCAGCAGATGCTAGCCAAGACTTTCTTCTTAGGATTCATTTTCAAAGTTGGAATGGATACCTGTCTATGTTAATAGGTTCAATATATACAAACATCTTAAAATCCTTTTGGATCAATGCCTCTGTCAGTTATGATGGTCTGTCTATCTCTTCAAACATCTATGGTCTTCCAGTTTCCTTCAACTCTACAAACATTGCTGAAGCCATTGATTGTCCCAAAGAGGGTATCACAACCCATCACGACTCCATTCGATGAACTTCCAATGCTAAAATGCATCACATGTTTGACAAAGGCTCTGCTTTTGAACCCACAAATCCAGAAAAACTTCTGCCTACTGCAAAAGGATGGTTTAAGTTCATTTTGACAAATCTTCACCCTCGCAATATTGTCATACCCAAAATTTTGACCACTAAGATTTCCCATCATTGTACAAATCATTACCACAATATGGATGAACCATTATGCCTCATCAGTCTCCCCAAAGATGAGTGAGCATTCACCACAGTCAAGAATTAGGGTTTCAAGCTCTCTCAGGCCACTCAGACAAAGGATCAATCAAGGAATGGCATGATCTTCAATTTGTCTAAACCTCTCAACCACCCATAGAGGATCAAGAGGACTCCCACATCAAGAATCAAGCACAAGATTGCAACATTCCAAGTGGATCAAACCTCAAGATCACCAGTGTCACCAAATTACGGTTTTGGTCGACTAAGGCCTCAATATGGAATTTTTCCTCTGGCCATGAGCCAATGCTTCAAAGCATAACCTAAGATACTTCATGGGACCACATTAACCTAATCATCAAGTCAATTTAACCTCAGGGGAGGCATTTATCAAAAATCAGGAATTAGGGTTTCTTGACCTAATTCACCCATAAGTTGACTTTTGGGACAAAACATGAGCCAAGACCTCAAGACATGATTTGAGGGTCTCTAACACACTATGTTGATCCATTTGTAACAATGGATTGATCTCATAAGCTTGATCTACAAGTTTTAATTTCATCTGGATCACAATTAGGGTTTTGAAGAAAAAGTCAACTGTGCCTTTGAATTTTGACCAAGGCATGCTCCCAAACCTTGGGACATGATTCAATACACCCTACAACCCCTATGGAATCCATCTATTAAGTTTGATTTAAGTCAACGACTTGATTTCATAGAGGATCGCACAGTTTGAATTTCATCTGATAAAAAGTCAACTGTACAAAAAGTCAAAGTTTGACTTTTTTTATTTTTTGGTCAACCAAGGTTCCTTAACCCTAAAACAATGTTAATTTGTGATTGGAATCATCATTCATCAATAAAAACCAAAGAAAATGAGTTAACTTGTAAAAGGGGTAACCATAAAATTCTTAGAATTTTTCTAAGTTATGGAACAAAGTGGCTAGGGTACCAACTTTCAAGGACCATAACTTGAGATCCAAGCAACCATTTTGGATGATCCAAAGATGGATTTGTAGATCTCATGGCATACTTTAAAAGTGTCAACTACACCTCATTTCAATTCATCATGGATTTTAAACTATGGAGTGATCAAAATGGCTGAAAATATGAAAATGGCATTTTTTCAACACTTAGACAAATTTCTGCCCAAGACAGATTTTGTTGAAAACACCAAAACTTGTGAGGTTTTTTTACATAGTTGCAAGGGAAGTCAGCTCCAACGGTAAACATCAATGTTATTGCAAATGTTGCTAAGAATTCAAAGATCCTATCAGCATGAATTGATTCAACTTGAGCCAAGAGAAATCCATGATCAAACATGCCTTGTTGCAACTGCTTTGCAATAGATTTTGTTGCATGACTTGATGAACTCGCTTTGATGACTACAAGCTCTGCACCGCCTGCCAATTCAGTTCAAAGACACCCCAATGAGAGCATGAACATAAGAGAATATGCTTGGAATCCAATGTGCATTTATGAGCAAATAGTGAATATTCAACATTCCCTTTATGACCAGTTAAGACGCCTTCATAATCCACCAATAAGAAGGCTCCAGAATGTGGAATTTGTCAGACCATAGCTTAGCTATTTGGAGACTCCTATATTACTTGTGAGTGAAGATATTTGCCAAGCATTGACCAAGAAAACTCAGAGCATATCTCTTGAGCCCGAGCTGGCAACTTCAAGGCAACATCATTGCCTATAAATAGAGTGCATATTCCATTCTTCAAATCACACCAAAGCACAAGAATTCTTTGCTTTCTTTCTTTCACTCTCCAAGCACAAAAACTCCATAGTTGTGCAAGTCACTATCGAGTTTTGAGTTGCAGAGCCAAGCAACTCAAACCACCACTTCTAACACATCACATATGATGTATAGAAGTTGTCCAAACATCTAAACCACTTCTGAAACACGTCCATCAAAATCTCAATCTTCAACCTACTTGTTATGCAGTTGGATTTCTCCAACTTGATCCAAAGATTTTCAAATTGTTCTAAGGCTCTCAATCCACTCAATAACATCCAGTGAAGCTGTAGGGGTCATCAAATTACTACTAGAACACACTTTGTGCAGAGTTCCAATTCTTCTTGCAGCAAGGTAAGCCTCAAACTCTCATAACATGATCTATGCTTATTTCCTCGCATGATACTTTTGCCAATTGCTTATCATCATATGTTGAGTGTTTCCTCTTAAAAAATTTGATCATAACACTCACAAACATGTCTGCACGATTGCTTTTGCAAATATAGGGTTCATACATTCATGTTAATGTAACTTGCTGCACACTAAAAATAAATGAAATCAAATATGGCCATCATGTTCCTTGTTAAAAAAACGCATGAATTTGATGTTTGAATCATGTCAAATGGTTGAGAAACGAGTGAGATAGAGACCTTCACGCATTTGGCCCAAGGAAGAAGATGGCCATGGCGCCATTCTTCAGGTTTTCAAACTAAACTTGCCTTAAATTTTTCCCTTGCCATATGTTGATTGAATTGGCATTGTGCTCTAGTGGTTGATCAGTAGGTTGTAGGTATTAGCAAGCGAGAGGTCTGGGGTTCGAATCCCCCTTGCCCCATACCTTTTTTTTATCACTTTTTCCACTTTTTATTATTTTTCATATATTTTTAAATGATTTGAAAAATTAATTTCTCTTTCAATTTTAATTATTTTTTATTAGTTCTTTTTCTGAAAAATCACAAAAATGTTAAAATATTTTATTCTACAAAAAAAATCAAATTTATATTATTTATTTAATATAGTTGGTATTTTTATGAATATATTCATTTTTTATTATTTTTAAACATTTTAAAAATGAATATTCATCTTGAAAATCAAAACCAAATGAGTTTTAATTCATCCTATGATTAAAACCTCATTTTTCAAACCTTAACCAAAAATCACAAGTTGTTTATTCAAGCTTATTTGGTGTTTTATCATTTTTTATTGATTTTTTTTAAGAATTTACTTTTAAAAATGATGAAATTAGGGTTTTGATTGATTTCACCCTAACAAATCTTTTTCAACTCTTTAGGCCTCTTGATAGAGTGTAAGTCCCACCCCTTTGTAAATAAAACATTTTGGGCCTCACACATTGTATAAGTCCCTCTGTATATTTTCAAAAGTTCGGCGCGGTCGTCGCCTTTGTAATAAAATCAACTGGGCTTCTCCTTTAGCTATAAGACCCAGCTTTATTCATTTTTCAACTCTTTGGGCCTCTAATAGAGTGTAAGACCTATTCCTTGTAAATAAAATAATTTGGACCTCAGATATTGTATAAGACCCACTGTGTTTTCAAAAACCTCGGTGCAATCGCCGTTTTCAAACAAACCATCTGGGCCTACCCTCGTGTTGTAAGTCCCATCTTTCTTTTTTCCAAATAATCTTTGGGCCTATAATAGAGTGTAAGACCCAACCCTTTTTTTGAAACCAAACTTGTTTTGGGCTTCAAACATTGTATAAGTCTCTCTGTACATTTTCAAAAGTTCAACGCGATCGTCGTCTTTTTAAACAATAAACCTTGGGCCTCTCCTTGAGTTGTAAGCCCCAACACTTGTAAAAAGACAAATCTTTGGGCCTCTACTAGAGTCACTACTACAAAAACCCCATTTAACGACGCCAGGTTTACCACAGTTTTGTATCCCACCGTTGTAACAGGATTAAATATTTATAATGCCATATTTAACGACAGTTGTATTACATAACCGTTATAATACAAGTTGTGTAACAAGCTTCGATTCCCAGCTACTATATTTTTTTTCCATATTTTTACATTTTAACACGCTTGTATTAGAAAACCGTTGTAATACATGTATCACGCTTCGATTCACATCAATGTATTTTTTGTCACATTTTTAGATTTAAACATGTATTAAATTTTTAAACATGTCTAACGTTATGTAATGTATGATGTATATTCCCAGCAATGTATTCTTTAGTATTTTTAAGTGCAATAGAGTATATATATAACTTTAAAAATAAAACTGTAAGAGATGAACATATATAGAGATAATTTTTTTTTTAATATTCCATTGATAAACATATTACATATCAAGATCATTGTCAGAGCCCATAGCATAAAATGCATCTTCATAATCTAGACATCTCTCCTCACTCCCCTCATCGGAATCATAATATATAGGCCTCCTTTTCTTCTTTATCTTCTTCTTCTTCGGCTTCTTCTTCTTCTTCTTCTTCTTCTTCTTATCCTTCCTTACCCTTAAGGCATCCCTGAAGTTGGCAGTTGCTAGTTGGAAGACCTCCTAAATTGACGCCTGACGTTCCTCATTGAGGTTTCTAGGATTCTCATTTGTTGAACTCATTGTTACGAAGAATATATTATTTAGATATGTAAAATTGTCTATTTATAGATGAGGTTGAAGATGAAAAGACTGATAGTTTAATTCTTGTAATGATGATAACTTGTAAACCGTTCATATTCTGGAACGATATTTTCTTGTAAACCGTTCATATGTTGGGAAGTGCAACGGTTAATAATATTACGACGGTTATAAGTAATGACCGTAGCAATATCACTTATAATCCAGGCGTAATTTTAGGAAAATGTTGTTGCCTGGTGTCGAACCATGTACCACGTATAAGGGGTATCGCTACGGTTATTATAACTAACCATTGTGATATTATTAAATTAATATATAATCTATCATAACGGTTATTTAAGAAAACCGTTGTGAAAAATTTACCTATATAAGGGAATTAACTTTCCCTTTTTGACAGTCGCGCGGTTTCCTTCACAGCGAAACCCTAGCACCCAAACTTCATTTTTTTTTTAGAATCTGCGAGAAGAAATACAAGAAGTGTGAAGCTTTTGATTTAAGCTTCTTCCTCCTTGTAGTTCTTCTTGCAGAATCTAAAACTAGATGAACATGGTGATGATGCTGGCGGTAGCAAGCGTAATGTACATATTGTTTATGGAAAATAAGGTAGTCTTCTACTTCAATCTTTTTGTTAGATAGTTCCCATTATCTTGTTTGCTTCATGTTGTTTTTGTTGATTGTTCTCATTTTGTGCAGATTCGACTTCAATGCTTCACAAGCAAGGTGAACTTCATTGTAATGGTACAGTCCCACTTCTTAGGGTTTTGTTTCAACTTTTTGTTGTTTTGTTTTGAATACTAACTAATTTTCTTCATTGCTTCCCACTTCTTAGGTTTGTTTCACATGGTGATGATGATGGTGGTACATATATATATGAATTCATTCTGATAAGGTACATATATATGAATTCATTCTTATATTGTATATGAAATTTAGTTTATTATATACTATGTATATTGTTTGTTTCACTATCCTTTTATTGAAAATGCAATCAGTTAAATTGATATAGAACAATAGTTTATTATATATATATACTATGTATATTGTATATAGTTAAATTTAATACTAACTAATTTTCTTCATTGCTTCCCACTTCTTAGGATTTGTTTCACATGGTGATGATGATGGTGGTACATATATATGAATTTATTCTGATAAGGTACATATATATGAATTCATTCTGATATTGTATATGAAATTTAGTTTATTATATACTATGTATATCGTTTTTTTCACTATCCTTTTATTGAAAATGCAATCAGTTAAATTGATATAGAACATTATAATCTGAAAATTAAGATGTATTTGAAAACCAACCTTTATCATGTCAATGTTTTCCGAATTGCATCCATTTCATTCAGCACATTTAATGTTCCTTAACATAAAATTTATGGTACTAAAAAATACGGTAGTGATCTCCCTAAGAAAAAAGAGCAAGATATTGGGAATATCTCTCTCGGAAAGCAAAGGCGACGTTATCAACCAGTAGCAGCTGTAACTCCTGCTATCGGCCCCGCGCCTGTTCTTATGTATCAACCTCAGGTTGCGCAGAGCCAACCTGACCAACAAAGGACACAACAGCCTCTTCAGCAGGCTCGTCCTCCATATAACAACAACCGTACAACACGGCCACCAGGATTTGATCCTATACCCGTAACGTACGCAGAGCTGTTTCCGTTACTGCTGGCTAAGGGGCACATTCAGACTAAGTCTCCTCTTACAGTTCCAGAAAATCCGCCTTTTTGGTTTAAAGCGGATCAAACATGCCCTTATCATCAAGGAGGTTCAGGGCATAACATTAAGACTTGCCTCAATTTCAAATCCGACGTGCAAAAGCTTGTTAGGCGCGGGCTCTTATCTTTCAAAGATACGAATCCTAATGTTCTTACGAACCCGCTGCCTCAACATGAGAAGGCTGCAGTTAATCTGATTGAGAAAGAGACTAACAATGTCTATCAAATTCACGATGTACTCTTATTGGGGGCCAATCTGGTCAAGATGCATTGTAGACAGAGTGGATATGGCCATGTGCCACCTCATAATTATCACCAGTGTGATATCTGCTCTAAAGACAACCAGGGGTGTTCTGTAGTGCAAGCAGCTCTACAGGAACAGATGGATCTCGGATGGATCCAGGAGCACCGAGTTCGTGGAGTTAACATGGTCTCTACGAATTCTAACGTCATTCAAAACCACGACATCCGTGTGATGAATGTCAACTTGGTGGCGATGCACTCAAGGCAAAGCCAGTATCATAATCTGCCGCGACACGATTACAGTTCCTGTCTGATTTGCTCGGTAAACAAACAGGGATGCTCTTTCATACAAGAGGCCTTCCAGCGTCAGATGGATCTTGGATGGATCCAAGACTACCATGATAGGAACTCCTATCAAATCAACATGGTTCAGATCTTCGATATTCGCGTGATGAATACCAACCTGGTAGAGTTACATGCTGACCAGGTCCTACTCGGATTCTTAATATCACATGACTATCAAAGCTGTAAAGCGGGTTGCGAAAACGATCGAGGTTGTACCCTTGTCCAGGAGGCACTTCAGCATTTGTTAAATCATTGATGGATGCCAATCTACATGGATGAAGATACTCAGCAGATTAGTATCAATCACAGGAATCCTACTCGTCGTCAAAGTCAGGATGTCCGATCAATGGAAGATAACCTAGTAAGGTTACATTGCATTCAAAGTGGGCGTGGCCAGGTGCCACCACACAACTATGACAGTTGCAGCGTCTGTTCGGAAAGTAACCAAGGGTGTTACCTTGTGAAAGCAGCTCTTCGGGGTCAGGTCGATCATGGAGAAATTCGTCCATATCCAGGTTCAGGACCCATCATTTGGTCACCGAACCACCTTGCCGAGCAAGTTGAGGATGTCGTCACGATCTCTGGTCATCACAGGACCAGGGATGTTTTTGCCATCATCCCTCTATTTGAAAAATCTAAAGTTCCCAACCAGGAACGGATCGAGGTTACTTATGATGGTCAGAAAAATCAGAAGGTTCCCATAGTCATCTATCTACCGGGGCCACTACCGTATGAATCAGCTAAGGCAATCTCTTACAAATACGGTGCAATGATAATCGAGAATGGAAAGGAAATTCCATTACCCTCCGTCGTGAATATTGCATACATCAGTCGTGTAACACGGAGCGGTCGAATCTTCAACCGAGGGGTTGGAGAATCCAACAAAGAAAAGGAACTTCGGGTGGAAATTCCTGATCCACCAGTCAGTCAATCTGGTAATACCGACTTTTCAAAAGACAAAGATGAGATGCTAAAGCTCATCCAAAGGAGTGAATATAACATTGTTGATCAACTGTTACAGACTCCTTCAAAGATCTCAGTATTATCACTGTTACTCAGTTCAGAAGCACACAGAGAGGCTCTACAGAAAGTCTTGGAGCAAGCCTTTGTGGAACAGGATGTAACAATCAGACAATTCGATAGCATTGTCTCTAACATCACTTCCTGCAATAATTTGGGATTTAGTGATGAGGAATTACCTGAAGAGGGTCGCCGTCATAACATGGCGCTCAATATCACAGTTAACTGCCAGGACGATGCTTTAGCCAACGTACTGGTAGACACAGGATCAGCCCTGAATGTTATGCCGAAGTACACTTTGATGCAATTATCATTCAAGGGCCCTCCGATGAGAGTCAGCGAGGTCGTCGTCAAAGCGTTCGACGGATCCAGAAAAATAGTTATCGGCGAAGTGGATCTTCCCATAACTATTGGTCCTCACACTTTCCAAATCACTTTCCAGGTCATGGACATCCAGGCAACATACAGTTGTTTATTAGGAAGACCTTGGATACATCAGGCTGGAGCGGTCACTTCGACCCTCCACCAAAAGCTAAATTTCGTCAAGAACGATCAACTTGTCACGGTTTGTGGGGAACAAGCCTTGCTTGTAAGCAACTTATCATCATCTGCTTGTGTGGAACCCGAGGAGGTTATCGGAACTCAGTTCCAAGCACTATCGGTGAGCAAGAACGATCGATCCGAAGAAGGAACTTCAATTTCTTCATACAAAGATGCTATCAAAGCGGTCGAGAGTACCGATACAAAAGGATGGGGACGGCTTGTCATTCCCATTGACAATAAAACAAAGAAGGGTCTTGGTTTTTCTGCAACCTGTACCCAGACAGCCGCCAACGATGAAAGTCTTCATCCCCTTCAAAACTTCTTCCACAGTGAAGGTTTTCTTCACCCAGTGTCTCAGACAGTTCATGCTATCAATGAGGAAGATCCCTCTGACACGGATGGAGAATGGAAGTCCTACCTTAACAAGGACGGCTATATGTCTCAGGAAGAGGTGCCTATGCCTTTTTGCTTTCCTACAGAAAGTCCGAGGTTTATACCAAGATCAGATGTCGAAATGATCTACGGAGATTGTGATCCGGAAGGATGCCGTACTCCGCCAAATTCATTAGAGGAGGACACTCTGATGAAAGAAAACTTTGATCACAATTACTATGGCCCGATGGATGGTCTGCCAATGTGGCAGCCTTACCCAGGAAACTTGGGGCAAGAAAGTCAGCCGAGTAATGAAACTCAGCTGAGCGTCATTGAACAGAATACCTGTGTCCCCACCATGTCATGGGATCAACACTCAGGTCATTCGGAAACTACTCAACGTGAAGATGAATTCGCAACGTTTGCAGGACTAGAATTCATCAACTATGCTTTTCCTGAGGTCAACGTCATCGAGAGGGATGACTTCTCCAGTTCCAAAGAAGTTTGGGACACTTTGGGACAACCAAGTGGAAAATACGACTTTATGGTCAAGTACACTGCTCCCGAAAGCTCTCGTATCAGGCTTGAAGATATCCAGTCAACTGGATGGGGAGATACAACTGAGAGCACCAATGCTATGCAAAATGCAACAGAGGAATCCTCCTACGACAATTCTGCCTGGGGAACAGATTCCAATGATCCTACTCCACCAGAAATCAGCGTCATTTCTGAAGACAAATCAAGGAAGGTGCCAGATTTTGTGATTCACCGAGGAGTTCACCGCAAATGGGTTGCTGTCGAGGTTCCGAAGGTCGTTCATCAGTCAAAGTAATTGCCATCTTTAAACCTTTCACCCTGCCCAGGTGAAACAGATGTTTTGATATGGCTCGCTTTTTGTAAATTTCCCTCTTCGCTTTGCCCAAAGCGACAGAGTTTTGTTTTATAGGGCTGTAGTTTCAAGATTCGACTTGTTCATTAATAAAATAACGTCGTTCTGTAATTCCCGCATTAATTGCTGTTTTCTCTTTTTGCTTTTTCAGAAAATGGTAATCCTAAAAAACATTCAATAATAAAAACAAGCAGTAAAATAAATACACTGCACACACTTGCATTTTCTCTAGCTCTTCTAAACACGAATCATCACGTCATGCAGATTGCTTGTTTTATACCCCGTTGAAACATACGATCCGATGCCTTCTCCCAACTTTGAGTTCCCAGTATTCGAGGCTGAAGAAGAAAATGACGACGAAATTCCAGAAGAGATCTCCCGACTACTCAGACAAGAGGAAAGGTCCATTGGACCTCACAAAGAGCCGTTGGAAACGGTAAACTTGGGTTCAGGGCAAGAGAGAAAAGAAATCAGGATCGGAGCACTGCTCAGTCCAACTGTCAAAGAAAGTTTGATAAAGCTTCTCAAAGAATTCCCCGATGTATTCGCTTGGTCCTATCAGGATATGCCAGGGTTGGATACCAGCATCGTGGAACATCACTTACCGTTGAGATCGGAATGTCCGCCAGTAAAGCAAAGGTTGAGACGGACTCACCCGGACATGGCCATCAAGACCAAAGAGGAGGTACAGAAACAGATCGACGCGGGTTTCCTCGCTACATCTGAATATCCTCAATGGTTAGCCAACATCGTACCCGTTCCCAAAAAGGATGGAAAGGTCAGAATGTGTATTGATTACAGAGATCTAAACAAGGCAAGTCCAAAGGACGACTTTCCTTTACCACACATTGACATGCTGGTTGACAGCACAACAAGGTTCAAAGTATTCTCCTTCATGGATGGATTCTCGGGCTATAACCAGATCAAAATGGCGCCGAAAGACATGGAGAAAACTTCGTTCATTACCCCATGGGGTACCTTTTGTTACAAGGTAATGCCGTTCGGTTTGAGGAATGCCGGGGCAACCTATCAAAGGGCCATGACTACTCTGTTTCATGACATGATACACAAAGAAATCGAGGTATATGTCGATGATTTGATTGCAAAATCAAGAACAGAGGATGAGCACGTTGAACATCTGTCAAAATTGTTCGAACGTCTAAGAAAATTCAAGCTCCGCTTGAATCCCAACAAGTGCACCTTCGGTGTCCGTTCAGGGAAACTACTAGGGTTCATCGTCAGCCAGAAAGGGATTGAAGTTGATCCTGACAAGGTCAAGGCCATTCAAGAAATGCCTTCTCCGAAAACTGAAAAACAAGTCAGAGGATTCCTGGGACGTTTGAACTACATCTCCAGATTCATATTCCTTATGACTGCGACGTGTGCGCCGATTTTCAAATTACTCAAAAAGAATCAGGATTGCGTTTGGTCAGAAGATTGCCAAACCGCCTTCGACAGTATCAAGGAATATCTATTGAATCCTCTGATCCTATCACCTCCAGTGGAAGGAAGACCACTGATCATTTACCTCACAGTCCTAGAGGACTCAATGGGATGTGTACTTGGCCAACAAGACGAAACTAAAAGGAAAGAGTCTGCCATTTACTATCTAAGCAAGAAATTCACCGACTGCGAGACTCGGTACACAATGCTTGAGAAAACTTGTTGCGCTTTGGCTTGGGCAGCCAAACGTCTTCACCAGTACATGATTCGTCATACTACTTGGTTGGTCTCCGAAATGGATCCAATCAAGTACGTTTTCGAAAAACCTGCTCTCACGGGAAGGATTGCCCGTTGGCAGATGTTACTATCAGAATATGACATAAAGTACCATGCTCAGAAAGCCGTTAAAGGAAGTATTTTAGCCGATCATTTGGCTCATCAACCGATTGACGATCAAGAATCAATCGGGTTTGACTTCCCAGACGAAGATGTCATGTATCTAAAGATGAAAGATTGCGATGAACCGCTACCCAGTGAAGGGCCATAACCAGGTTCCCAGTGCGGACTTATCTTTGACGGAGCAGTCAATCATTATGGAAACGGAATTGGGGCAATCATTGTTACCCCTCAGGGTTCCCACATTCCTCTCACTGCCAGACTTACGTTCAAATGTACGAACAACGAGGCTGAATACGAAGCATGTATTATGGGTCTCGAAGAAGCGATTGATTTAAGGATCAAAAACTTGGACGTATACGGCGATTCAGCCTTGGTTATTAACCAGATAAAAGGAGATTGGAACATATACCAATCAGGATTGATTCCTTACAAAGACTATGCAAGAAGGTTGTTACCCTTCTTCAACAGAGTCGACTTTCATCACATCCCTCGTGATGAGAATCACATGGCTGATGCATTAGCCACTCCCTCTTCCATGATTAGTGTAGGTCAATGGAATGACATACCTAAGATCGACATCATGCGCCTTGAACGGCCCGCTTACATCTTCACGATTAAAGCAGTCATAGACGACAGACCTTGGTATCACGATATCAAATGCTTCCTTCAGAAACAAGAGTACCCATCTGGGGCACTCAGAAAAGACAGGAAAACCCTCAGAAGATTGGCTGGAAACTTCTTCCTGAGCGGTGACACTCTTTATAAGAAAAATTTTGACATGGTCTTGCTCCGATGCGTCGACTGACCAGAAGCAGACATGCTCATGAAAGAAATTCATGAAGGATCCTTTGGCACTCATGCCAACGGACACACAATGGCGAGAAAAATTCTCAGGGCCGGGTATTATTGGTTGACAATGGAATCCGACTGCTACAAGTACATGAGGAGGTGTCACAAGTGTCAGATATACTCCGACAAAATTCATGTACCGCCATCACATCTCAAAGTTCTTTCTTCCCCGTGGCCTTTTTCCATATGGGGAATCGACATGATTGGTATGATTGAGCCCAAGGCTTCAAACGGACATCGGTTCATCCTGGTAGCCATTGACTATTTCACCAAGTGGGTCGAAGCAGCGTCATTCGCCAATGTAACCCGACAAGTGGTGGCCCGATTTATCAAAAACAATATCATCTGCCAATATGGTGTTCCAAGCTAGATCATTACTGATAATGGATCTAACTTGAACAATAAGATGATGAAAGAGTTGTGTGCAGAGTTCAAGATCGAACACCATAACTCATCTCCCTACCGACCCAAGATGAACGGAGCGGTAGAAGCGGCTAACAATAACATCAAGAAGATCGTTCAAAAAATGGTTGTAACCTATAAAGATTGGCACGAGATGCTACCCTTTGCTCTTCATGGTTATCGCACATCTGTCTGCACTTCAACAGGGGCTACCCATTTCTCTCTAGTATATGGCATGGAGGCAGTGCTTCCCATAGAAGTAGAGATCCCGTCAATCAGGGTATTGATGGAAGCTAAGCTCACCGAAGCTGAATGGTGTCAAAGTCGACACGACGAACTGAACCTGATCGAAGAGAAGCGAATCACGACACTATGCCACGGTCAGTTGTATCAACAAAGAATGAAGAGGGCGTTCGACAAAAAGGTCCGACCTCGTATCTTCAGAAAAGGAGACCTCGTGCTCAAGAAGATACAATCATTTCTCACTGACTCTCGGGGCAAATGGACTCCGAATTATGATGGCCCCTATGTGGTCACGAAAGCTTTCTCAGGCGGCGCCTTGAGACTTACAACCATGGACGGAGAGGAATTTGCCTACCCCACGAATGTTGATGTAGTCAAGAAATACTTCACCTAAACTAAAAAAAAAAACGTCTCGGTGGATTGAAAACCCGAAAGGGCGGTCCAGGCAAAAGTTAGAGACATGAAAAAAAATCATCCCGATGGATTGGAAATCTCATAGTACAATCCAGGCAAAAGTTAGGGATAATGGCAAGTAACTATGTTCAACAGAGGCAAGTCCCTCAGCAGCAGCAGTTACAGCATCCATCGGAGGAAATCTCCCGTCAAAGGTCATCTTTGACAGAAGCTCAGGATGTCCCGAATTCAAAGTTGGTAGAAGGATAATGGTCGTTTGTTTCAACGTAGCCCTTTTCCCTGTAAATTACCGTTTTCTAACTTTGTATATACTCTTTGGAATCACGCGTTTGGCTGATCTCCATCTTAGCAATAAAATTTGAGCCCGTGTGCTTTTGTTTGTAATTCTTTACTTGTTTTAGCTTTACAGAACGACGTTGTTTAAACTTAATCAGCGATTCTTGAAATAAAACAAAAATGAATTTACTTGTTAAAACTTTTTCTGCTTTTAAAATAAAGATGGCAATTTCTTTTGACTGTTGAACATCAGACGAACATCGATCGCTTCTCCCGAAGTAAGCGAACTTCAAAGTACAGAATCAAGGTACTTCTTCTATACCAGTACTCCTGAATGAAGGATCAATAATGTTGGAGACCATGTTTCGTCTGACATCCTCGGCCGAGTTCTCATCTCCTAAGCCCGATCAACATAGCTCCTAACGGGACTATCTCTCCTAAGCAAGGTGGAATTGCTATTTTGAATCAACGGTACTTCTTTGCCCCGCGATGGCCGAGTATCCAATTGTGTTCATCCATTAGTCTGTATGTCGCGTCTGTTTTGTCAGCATATACATACATACTTCATGCATTTTATTTGCGTTCACATATTGCATCACTATCACTTGAGTCGGTCTTGTCCCCTAGTGATAAACAGTTTTCTCAATCGAGTTTGTCAGTTCTTTCCTCGTCAGGAAGTGTTGCGTCTGCACAATCTCGCCACCAGTGTATCTTTAGATCAGAGTCGGCACTTGGCCACTTTGATAACTTGAACCTCTGAAAAGCCAGAGAAAACTCTCAATAAACATCACTCTTTGCCATTGAAGATGATATCCTTGCTTTCCCGGATTAAGGAAAATCCACAGAGAAAGCCTCGTGATCAGAGATTCGGCAGCATGCCAGTTTTGCTCCGAAAAACCGCTGATGAAAAGGTCAGTGGCGCCTCAAAATTGGACCCCATCATATGGCGTTTCTCCGGGAAGATCCCGAGAAAAGTATGATGAAAGATCCCAAACGAAAACAGTCTCTCAAGAGACTCGCTTTCCCCAGTAGAAACAAATGGCATCTCCAAAACAGAGAAGTTTGTGTACCTCTACAACTCAGACGAATGGGTTCCCCAGCAAGTCTGACATCAAAACTTTTTCCACTCAAATGGCATCTCCTCAGGAAAATTCGGCGAGAAGTTTGAGGAAAACCGCTACAAATAGCGTCCCTTGTCGATAAAGTTTATTGACAAAAAAAACTAAGACCAGTTCCTTGGCTGAAGACCAGGATCGAGGGGAAGTTAAATCAGAAACTAAGACCAATTCCTTGGTAGGAAACCAAGATCGAGGGGAAGTTTATTTCAAAAGAGACTGAGACCAGTTCCTTGGTAGGAAACCAGGATCGAGGGGAAGTTTACCTTTTCTAAGCATCATCGCTTAGCTAAAGAAGATGAATGCGTAAGCTACCATTCATAACCACCATCAAAATTTCGGATATTCCGATATTTAATCCTCTTGCACCCCGAATGCCCGTATACCTTCGTCATTCACACCTTCGGGTCCAAGAAGATTAAATAGGGGCATCTGTAATACCCCAAATTTTGACCACTTAGATTTCCCATCATTGTGAAAATCATCATCACAATATGGATGAACCATCATGCTTCATTAGTCTCCCCAAAGATGGGTGAGCATCCAATACAATCAAATTAGGGATTCAAGCCCTCTCTGAGTGCTTAGACAAAGGATCAATCAAGGAATGACATGATCTTCAACTTGTCTAATCTCTTAAACATCCACAATGGATAAAAAAGGACTCCCACTTCAAGGATTAAGCACAAGGCTGCTCCCTTCTAGGTGGATCAAGTCTCAAGATCGACAGTGTCACCAAATTAGGGTTTTGGTCGACCAGGGCCTCCAGATGGAAATTTTCATCTGGGCACAAGGCAATGATCCAAAACATGACCTAATATGCTTCATGGAACCTCATGAACCCATGCATCAAGTCAATTTTGCCTCAGGGGATGCATTCATCAAAAATCAGGAATTAGGGTTTCTTGACCTAATTCACCCCTAAGTTGACTTTTGGGACAAACCATGAGCCAAGACCTCAAGACATGATTGGAGGGTCTCTAATACACCATATTGATCCATTTGGAACAATGGATTGATCCAAGAAGCTTGAGCAACAAGTCTCATTTTCATCTGCACCACAATTAGGGTTTTAAGGGAAAAGTCAACTGTAACTTTGACTTTTGACCAGGACGTGCTCCCAAACCCTAATACATGATTGAATATACCCTATTACACCCATGGAACATGTCCATCAAGTTTGATTTAGGTCAAGGACATGATTTCCTGAAGAATTGCACAGTTTGGAATTCATCTGATAAAAAGTCAACTGTGCACAAAAGTCAACTTTGACTTTTTGAGATTTTTCACCAAAATGGATTTTTAACCCTAAAATGATGTTAATGTATGATTTGAATCATCATTCATCAAGAAAAATCAAGAAAAGTGAGATAACTTGTAAAAGGGGTAACCATAAAACTTAGAAATTTTTCTAAGTTAAAAATAAAGTGGCAAAGGTACCAACTTTGGAGGACCATAACTCCTAAACCACAAGGCCATTTTTTCTCATCCAAAGATGGATTTGTATCCCTCATTATCACCTACAAAAACTTCAACTACAAGTCATTCCAATTCATTAAGGATTTTGAGTTATGGAGTGATCAAAGTGGCTGAAAAGTGAAAATGTCACTTTTTCCAACACTTAGTGAAATTTTCACTAAGTCAGATTCTGCCTCACTTTTTGCCAAATGTAGGGGGATTTTTCACTTGGAATCAAAAGAGATCAAAACCAAACTTGTTCAAACAGTTGTTGTATCATGTAAGAGCTTTCCAAAATGGCCAAGAACATTGCCAAATTCAACCTACATCATGAGATACAACATTGGCAAGTTGCCTTGCTGAAATCTGTCAAAGCAAGGCAGAATTTGCATTTTGGCTCGATTTGCCAAAATCAGCCAATTTCAATTGCTCCAATCCACCTGGACACCTCTGAGGATTGAATCCAAAGGGGACAATCACTGAGCCAAGCCTCTAAGGTCCAAGGAACAAGGAATAGCATGTTGAACCTAGAGTTGCCAAAGTAGGGACAAGACTTCAAATTTGGAATAAGGCATTCAATGGAACCATCAAGGTGGCATGGACTGAGCCATTCTCATCTGAAATCAGTCAAGACTTATCCAAGACCAAGGGGACCAAAGCTCTGTGCCCTAACCTCTAGTCAATGGCTAGAGGAGACTTGGATTTTCATTTGCCAACATTGGCCAAACCTACTTACCAGCTGCCATGCACTATTCCTTGCAAAACAAACTTGCTCTACTATAAATAGAGCTCAATTATGGTCAGTTTAAGTACACCGAAGCCATCTAACAGATGCTTTCCTCAAAATCTCTTTCTCTTGGCAAAAATGCCTTTCTTAGCAAGGTAGCTATCAGGTTTTGAGTTTGAGAGCAATTCTGCACAAACCAATCACTCACACACCTCACCTACATCACATATGAGCTGATCAAACACTCACATAACTTCTGAAACATCAATTTCATGAAATCACCAGCTGGTTGCTCAAATTTTCAAACAAGGTGCAGCTGAGATGCCATAAACTGATCCAGTCCATTTCAATTCAATCCAAGTGTTCAAACACACTCCATATGGTGTAGGGAAGCTGTCTAGATCATCACAACTTGTCTGTAACACCTCCAACTCAAAATCACATCTGCTCTTGCTGTCACGACTTGGAGGTAAGCACATACTTGGTCATCTCTCAATCTATGCATATTTCCTCGCACAATAATTTGGCCATATGTTCATAATCATGCATGGAATGTTTTCCCTCAGTTAATTGCATTGTTTGAATCGTGTATCAAAAATCCTAGCCTTCATGCAGAAATTAGGGTTCTTGAGGTCTCTTCGTGATTTCTTGTTGTATGTTTAATTTAAATGAAATTAAAGTACATAGACATGATCGTGAGGTTGAGACGAGCATAATGATATGTGGATTGCATGATATGATCACGTATTCATGGAGATTGGATAGAAAACGCAAATCTGGGCAAACTGAAAAACGCGCGTGTTCTTGGTGTTGTTCTTGGCGCCATTTTCAGATTTTCAAATATTTGAATTTTGTGATTTTGTTTAATTGATTCAAAAATTAATTTCTCTCTGAGTTTTAATGATTTTGAGTTGATTCTTTTTTTAATAATTCACAAAAATGTTAAAATATTATATTTTATCAAAAAATACCAAAAATATTATTTATTTCATATAATTGATATTTTTGTAAAGAATTAATATTTTGATTGTTTTTGGCATTTAAAATATTTTTTCTACATTGATTTTGCAACTTTTAATGCTTTCTAATTATTTTGTAGGTCAATACTTAATTTTTGAAGCATTAATCCAAGATCACAATTTGTTTTCCATGTGTTAAACAATTTTTGATCATTTTAATTGAATTTTTATTCAATTAAATACATTTTGAAAACAAATTAGGGTTTTGGATTAATTCAACCCTCATAAATCATTTTCAAAACTTTTTTTGGGCCTCTTGAGAGAGTGTAAGACCCATCCCCCCTTGTACAAAAAACTTTTTGGGCCTCACTCATTGTATAAGTCCCTCTGTACAAGTAAACGGCGCGATCGTCGCCCGTTTAAAAATAAAAATCATCTGGGCCTACCCTCGAGTAGTAAGACCTATTTCTTTTTCTTTAAAACACTTTGGGCCTCTATTAGAGTGTAAGACCCAACCCCCCTTTTAACCAAAACATTTTGGGCCTCACTTATTGTATAAGTCCCTCTGCGTTAAAAGAAAACCTCGGCGCGATCGCCATTTTTAAACGAAAAATCATTTGGGCCTACCCTCGTGTTATAAGCCCCACTCTTTTATTTAAACCTTTTTGGGCCTCTTGAGAGAGTGTAAGACCCGTCCCTTTGTACAGAAAACCATTTTGGGCCCCAGTCACTTGTATAAGTCCCGCTGTACAAAGTCAAACAGTGCGCTCACTGATAAAACTCTGGGCCTCTCCTTGAGCTGTAAGCCCCAAATCTTTCTTTTTCAAAGCACTTTCTCCTTTGATTTTGAATATACTGTTGTTTTCAATCTTTCTTTGTTGAACAACTAACCAAACAACATGGAAGTACTACAACCGAGTAAGTGGTTATCGCTTTCATTTACTGCTTTCATATTATAAACTGTATTGTGGGGATGCTCACTGTAAGTCTCCTTTCATAAACTCATATCTACTGTGTAATAATAGTATAGATATTTCGAGTTTCCCCGGCAACAACGTCTAGAACTAGGTGACGCCGTTTCACTTATTCGTAGAAATAGACGCCTAGATCCCCAATAGGAGTACCAGATACAGTCTTCTCTTCGACTGTCCTCCTTAGGAATCGTCAAGAAGCTCTACTCCCCAAGATGAATGTATTCTCCGTGAATGGCATCTTTGAGTTTCTTCCCAATTCTCGAACTTTCCTGACTTGATCTATTCCTTGTGGATAGCTTGCCTTGAATGTCTCAGGGTTTGGGTACCCACTACGGTCATAATCTTGGACCTTAACTAAGGAACCCTCTTTAAAAGCTAAAATTCGATGGATAGTAAACCTCGTACGTTTACCAGTGGTCTTTATCTTTAAAAGAGTTATCTCTCCTAATTGAAAGGAGATGATAGACCCATGGGCTTCTTAAAAGCATCGGCCTCCTCTTGGGCATTATTCAAGGACACTACGGCTTCTTAAAAGTATTCACAGCCTCCTCTTAGGCTTCGTATAATGATCTCTTCCTCCGAGAATGATCGCCTCCTCTTGGGCTTCGTACAAGGACCCGTCGGCTTCTTAAAATTTCCAGCCTCCCCTTGGGCTTCGTACAAATTGTCCCGACGACCTCCTAGAGGTATAGGAATAGAACCTAGTCATCCTCGTAGAACAGTCCTTTCATAGAGTCTACTACTGTTTCTCAAAGCATAGTACGAAAGATAAAACTCTAGACACGGACAGTCTAACTTCCTTGAGTCTTAAAGACATTCTCAAGCACTCTTCGTTAAATAGGAAGGAAACCCGCAGACTCGGACAGTCTCAATACCCTTTGGATTTCCCGTTTCCTCAAAGAGAAGGAAATATCCCTGATCCTCAAATCAAATCCCTGAGTACAGTGATGCTCATATAAGAACTTATTTTCTCTTTTAAAATCAGCATATTGGATCTGTCACTCAACTCAAACAACCGTTTAGCCTCACTCTCGGGCTTTGTACGAGACACATAAAAATTCTCCCCAGTGGAGTCAAAACGCCCTTTTAGCCTCTCTCTCGGGCTTTGTACGAGACACAAAATAGCCTCCTCTTAGGCTTTGTATAACGATATGCCCCACTGGGTCGAACCCTTTTAGCCTCTTTCTCAGGCTTTGTACGAGACACAAAATAGCCTCCTCTTAGGCATTGTATAATGATTTTCCTAGCAGAAATTAGCCTCCTCTTAGGCTTTGTATAAGAAAACCACTGGTTGATCCAATCAACCTTTTAGCATCAAAGTTGTGCCTCGTTCACAGTACATAAACATCAGCAACTCCTTTCCTTTCATCTAATCGCTGTAAGCGGCAAGCCTCTGGATCATCTATATCCATGCCACTGTCCCTCTTTTAGCATGAGAAATTCCTAAGGAAAGATGGCATTGCTCTACACTGAGTTAAAGTCTTCTCCTTCAGGTTAAAACCCTTTCTTCGGAAATTATGGCATTGCTCGGATCCGCGTATCCCAGTTAAAGTAATTCTCCTTCTCCCCTCTTTAAAGATGACAAATTCTCTCTAAAGTCGAGGTCTTTCAGCTTCACGTCTTGGGCTTTGAACAAGACACAAATAGACCTTTCAGCTTCACATCTTGGGCTTTGAACAAGATACAAATCGCCTTTCGCTTCACGTCTTGGGCTTTGAACAAGACACCAAAAACCAATTTCCTCCCATAGAATAGGAGGAACTACGAACGCTCTGATTTCCCTGTTTCGGTAAACGGGAATACGTAGGCATAAGATCGAAAGAAAAGATCTTAGCGAGCGCAATCAACAAAAAACCCAAATCCCATATCTCCGTCAATCAAAAGCATTATTTCAAAAGCACCAGTCCTAACATCCTAATCCTTGTTCCCCGTCAGAAACCCTTCTGCCTAGATAAAAAGAAAGAAAACCGTATTGGCGAAAATACAAATAACCAGTACAAAGGCCCCCCCACATTGATAGCATTCGTAACCTAACAGACCGCTGTTTAAACTCAGTATGC
Source organism: Lathyrus tuberosus (assembly GCA_022829125.1). Lineage (NCBI taxonomy): Eukaryota > Viridiplantae > Streptophyta > Magnoliopsida > Fabales > Fabaceae > Lathyrus > Lathyrus tuberosus. Next base: position 12,547,250 of record JALAZF010000102.1, read on the forward strand.
AAAGCAGGGTTAATTGGAGACATCTATTTCCCTTCCTTATGCAGCTCACAATAGGATAAAAAATGAATCGACCTGTAGTTTAAGCTCAAACCGCAGAGAACGACCAACGCTTAAGAACCGCGTCCAAAATCGCTCGCAACAAATACGTAGGCCTAAGATTGGGAAATCTTAGCGAGCATACTAATAAAAAACTCTAGGTCCAATACCTTCATACATCAATCAAAACTTAGGTCCAGAACCTTCCCAAAAACATCAACAAAAACTCACTCTCCCTGTCACATTTCCCAATAAACTTTCCCAAACCCATTACCAGATAAACACCATCAAGTACAAAGCAAAACATAAAGCTAATATCCTGTGGATAACCATATATAGGATGGGTAACTCACAACTTCCCATTATATAACCTGACCCCGGACCCCCCAATCTCTTTAAGAGTTTGTTCAGTTAAACATTCGCGTACAAGGTTAGTTTTAAATACCTTCCCTTTCACTTCCAGCTTCATGGGATAAATAAGAAATCAGAAAGTAACACCCCTTTCTCCGCGAGGAGGAAAACCCAACTTCAACGATAAGGTGGTCGCGTCACCGACAAAAATCGCTCGCTACAGTAAAAATGGCGACTTCACTGGGGACGCATTTTATTGTTTAGGACTAGGATTATTATAGCTCCTAAGAGGTCTAGGATGTTAGCTTTAGGAACGAATATATATATATATATATATATATATATATATATATATATATATTGTTTTTCCGAATTGATATCCGTGTTTATTTTTCTGCTAATGGGACTGTGGGTGATGCCGCATCTGGAAAGTTTGAGAGCCACCTAAGATAAGTGATGGCATGAGACGGGTAATCTTACAGGGAGTGACTCCCGAAGAAGAGGTCCTGGTAGACCATCGAATCAGTGGAGATACCCTTTGCAGATTCAATGCCTATACGACTTCGGTTGTTGAAAGCAGATTGTTCGATTGGGCTGTCCATGAAATTGAGGATTTTAGTAGACTAAGAACATGTTACTATTTTGTTGTGCGGAAGATATCGAAAATTGTTGTCATGCGATACTACCCTCATTTGAGATTACTCTAAGATACATCAGCTCGCTCGGGTGAACCAACCTTCATGACACCGAACCTTTGACCCCATGTTTTTTCTATGTTTTTGTGTGCTGCATTCATGCATTCATTTCATCTAAAAAACATTAAAACAAAGAAAATTTTCTCTTCTAATCTCTCTTTTTCAAATTAAACTAAGACAATGATTGCAAATGTCAGAGAAAATGATTGCATTATGGATTTCGATAGAAGGAAGATTCACAAGTACACCTTCAAGGTTCCAAAATTAGAGGATTTAAGAGGGTTTGCAAGGATGATCACCAACCCTAATGCTTTCAGAGCTAAGTATGGAGGACTGCTGTCTCTGTTAAGGGTCCATGTAATCGAAGGAATCATGTCCACGCTAATCCAGTTCTACGATCCAGTCTATTACTGTTTCACATTCCTGGATTATCAGCTAGCACCAACACTAGAGGAGTATTCTCACCTGACTGATTTACCTATCACTGACCAAGCTCCCTTTGCTGGACTGGAAGAAATTCCAAAGGATCAAACCATTGCACGAGCAATCTATTTGGATGAGTCAGAAGCCAGGACTGACATGACCACTAAGGGTGGAATCCAAGGTTTTCCAGCCCAGTTTCTGATAAAGAAGTCCCTATACTTTGCTAGTATAGGGAACACAACTACTTTCAAGAGCATCTTTGTTTTGCTCACATACGGGTTATTTCTGTTTCCCAACATTGATAGCTTCGTTGATATCAATGCCATTAAGATTTTTCTGATTGGAAACCCTGTACCGACCTTGCTCACAGATGTTTATCATACTGTACACTTAAGGAATTTGTATAGCGGAGGAATGATCACATGCTGTGTACCCCTGCTATACAAATGGTTCACTTCCCATTTGCCAAAGTCTGCCGCATTTTGGGATCAAAAGAGTACTTTTCATTGGTCATAGAGAATCACATCTCTTACCAACTCTGACATCGATTGGTACAATCGGATCTACGACGGAATCAGGATCATTGACCGTTGTGGAAATTTCCCTAATGTACCCCTTATAGGAATTAAAGGAGGAATCAACTATCATCTGATTTTAGTTCGTCGTCAATTTGGATACCAGATGACACATATCCCATGTAATGTTCATCTGGAAGGACTTTTCTTTAAGGGTGGATAAAATGACAGGGCACTAAAGACAAAAATAGTGCATGCCTGAAAACATGTTCACAGGAAAGGAAGAGAGTCTCTAGGAAGACAAGATTGTGTCTCTGTGGAACCTTATCTCCACTGGGTACAAACTAGAGCTCTCAAGCTGAGGATGCCTTACCCTCGTCAGGAAGTTCTTCCATTAAAGGAATCTGTTCTTTATTTTATCTCTGATACGGAAAAACTTCAGGTTACTCTCAAAAAAGTTCAACAGGAGAATAAGTCTTGGAAGAACAAGTACCACATTCTCAATGTGGAGTGTAAGAAAATACAACAACTGTTAAAAGATAAAGATGCTATGATTGAGATTTTAGAGCAACATGCTGTAGAAAATCAAGAAGACTAAAGGAATTTACTCGCTCCTTTCACTTGGAAAAGGAATGACAACGCGACAACGACTCAAGAGCCCCGGTCAAAGAAGAGGAAAGTACCAGAAACAACACCTGAGCCCTCCTCAGAGAGGACTCGGGATCCATAAGTTTAGACTTTTCCTTTTACAGCACTTTGTAAAATTACTGTATTTCCATTTCCGCAATCTTTGAATTAAATAAAATGGGGTTTCCCCACTGTATGATATTTGCAATCCAATTGTTGAAGTTTCTTTTGAAAATAACAAAAATTAATCGTATAATCATTGCATATCATTCATCATTCTCACATAACACATTCTTCTTACCTACGAATCTCACGTTTGTGTCTCGATTCTAGAGTTAAACTATCTCATTCGTACAATAATCGGGCCAACATTCAAAAGAAAATGGATAATCTCGAGGAAGAGAACAGAGAGTTGAGAGAAGAACTCGACGCTCTGAAAGAAGATCTAAGGAAACTTCACAATGACATGCAAGCTCTGGCAGCAGCTCAGATGTAACAACAATGGACTGTGATCTCACAGATCACATCTACGCCCATAGTGGAAATGTATGATCCTCGGTATAACATGCCAAAAGATCGTTCCTGGGGCATGCCACTCAATTATATTCCGGAAGGATATATTTCGCCGATCATAGAAGATCCGGAAACTGCAGCAGGAACCGCTGCGCCTGAAGGTTACAAACTTCGGGAAAGCAAAGATGCAAGGGGCATAACAGCAACACCTGAAGGTTACAAACTTTGGGATAGGGAAGCACCAAGAGTCACTGTCGTAATGACTATACCACCACCCATGGTACACACTGTCCCGGAAGGACAGATTCCATAGATATCTTTTGGTGGAAATGAAAGTATGTACGACAAAATGAATGAGTTCCAGGAGCAATTCTTGGAGATGCAGAAGGAACTGCATGCCATTCGCGGTCAGGATCTATTTGGTAAGGATGCCGCAGACCTTTGTTTGGTCCCTAATGTGAAAATTCCGCACAAATTCAAAGTGTCCGAATTTGAAAAATACAAAGGTAACTCTTGCCCTCAAAGTCACTTGGTGATGTACGCTCGGAGGATGTCAACTCAGATAGAAAACCAACAGCTACTGATCCAGTATTTCCAAAATAGTTTAACCGGTGCCGCACTCAAATGGTACATGGGTTTAAACCGCACTAAGATCGTCACTTTCAGAGATCTTGGAGCTGCCTTCGTTCAGCAGTATAAGTATAACCTGGACATGGCACCAGACAGAGATCAACTCAGAGCCATGTCGTAGAAGAACAAGGAAACCTTTAAGGAATATGCTCAAAGATGGCATGAGATTGCCACTCAGATTGGTCCACCTCTTGAGGAAAAAGAGATGACAAAGATCTTTTTGAAAACCTTGAGTTTGTTTTATTACGACCGAATTGTCGGCAGTGCGCCCAACGACTTTTCTGAGATGGTGAGCATGAGAGTTCATCTTGAAGAAACAGTCTGAGAAGGACGTTTGGTCAAAGATACAGGACCATCAAGCAGTACCAAAAGATACGGTAGTCCTTTCCCTAAGAAAAAAGAGCAAGATATTGGTAATACTCTCTCGGAAAGCAAAGGCGATGGTACCAACCAGTAGCAGCTGTAACTTCTGCTATCAACCCTATGCCTGTTCCAATGTATCAACCGTAGGTTGCTCAAAGTCAACTGCATCAACAACAATATCAGCAAAGGACACAACAACCTTTTCAGCAGGCTCTTCCTCAGTACAACAACAATCATATAATGTGACCGCCAGGGTTTGACCCTATACCAATGTTGTACGCATAACTGTTTCTATTACTACTGGTCAAGGGGCACGTCAAAACCAGGTCACCTCTTACAATACCGAAGAATCTGCCGTTTTGGTTCAAGGTGAATCAGACTTGCCCTTACCATCAAGGAAGACCAGGGCATAACATAGAAAATTGTCTCAATTTCAAATCCGATGGGCAAAAAATTGTCAGGAGCGGGGTCTTATCCTTCAAGGATACGAATCCAAATGTTTAGACGAACCCGCTGCCTCAACACGAGAAAGCCGCAGTAAATTTGATAGAAGTAGAGTCTAACCACAACTATCAAATTCAAGATGTACTCTTATTAAGGGCTAACCTGGTCAAGATGCATCGCAGACAGAGCGGATATGGGCATGTACAATCTCATAATTATCACCAGTGTGATATCTGCTCTAAAGACAATCAAGGATGTTCTGTGGTGCAATCAACTCTACAGGAAAAGTTGGATCTCGGTGGGATCCAGGATCACAGAATTCGTGGGGTCAACATGACTTATACAAATTCCAACATCATTCAGAACCACGAAATCCGTACAATGAATGTCAACTTGGTGGCAATGCACTCAAGGCAAAGCCAACATCATGATCTGCCACGACACGATCGCAATTCCTGTCTAATCTGCTCGGTAAACAATCAGGGATGCTCTTTTGTACAAGAGGCCCTCCAGCGTCAGATGGATCTTGGATGGATCCAGGACTACCATGATAGAAATCCCTATCAGGTCATCATGATTCAAATATTCGATATTCGCTTATTGAATACCAGCTTAGTGGAGTTACACGCTAAGCAAATCCAGCTCGGTTTTCTGACTTCGCACGATTATCAGAACTGCAAAGGGTGTCGTGAGAGTGACCAAGGATGTGCACTCGTTCAGAGGACACTGCAACACTTTTTAAACCATTGGTGGCTTCCGATCTATCTAGATGAAGACATACAACAAGTCAGTATGATTAATGGGAACCCTACTAGGCATCCTGTAGTTATCTATCTGTCGGGACCAGTACCGTACAAATCCGATAAGGCTATCCCTTACAAATACGGTGTAACAATAATTGAGAATAGAAAGGAAACTCCTTTACCCTCCATCGTGAATATTGCAAATATCAGTCGAGTAACACGGAGCGGTCGAATCTTCAACCGAGGAGTTAGAGAACCCAGCAAAGAAAAGGAACCTCAAGCAGAAGTTCCTGATCAACTAGTCGGTCAGTCCAGTGATCCCGAACTTTCAAAGAATGATGATAAGATGATGAAGCTCATCTAGAAAAGAGAGTACAACATCGTTGATCAAGTGTTGCAAACTCCTTCAAAAATCTCTATGTTATCTCTTTTACTCAGTTTCGAAGCTCACAGGGAAGCTCTGCAGAAAGTCTTAGAGCAAGCCTTTGTGGAACAAGATGTAACAACAAGACCATTCGACAGCATCATCTCCAACATCACTTCATGCAACAACTTGGGGTTTAGTGATGAGGAATTGCCAGAAGAAGGCAAAAGACATAACATGGCGCTCAATATTACAGTCAACTGCCAGGACGATGCTTTAGCCAGCGTACTGGTAGACACCAGATCGACTCTGAATGTTATGCCAAAATCTATGTTAATGTGACTATCATTCGAAGGATCTCCGATGAGAGGCAGTGAGGTCATCGTCAAAGCATTTGATGGATCTCAAAAAATAGTTATCGGTGAAGTCGGTCTTCCCATAACTATCGGCCCTCACACTTTCCAAGTCACTTTCTAGGTCATGGACATCCGGGCAGCATACAGCTATTTATTAGGAAGACCTTGGATACACCAAGCTGGGGCAGTCACTTCGACACTTCACCAGAAGCTGAAGTTCGTCAAGAACGACTAACTAGTCACAATCTGTGGAGATCAAGCATTGATCGTGAGTAACCTATCAACGGTCACTTGTGTAGAACTAGAGGAGGTTATTGGAACTCAGTTCTAGGAACTTTCGGTGAGCAATAACAATGAATCAAAAAAAAGAACGTCAATTTCCTCGTACAGAGATTCTCTCGAAACAATCAAAAGTAATAGTGCAAAAGGATGGGGACAGCTTATCATTCCTACTGACAATAGGGCAAAGAAAGGTCTTGGTTTTTCTTCAAATTGTACCCAGACTGCTGCCAACAATGAAAGTCTTCATCCCATTCAGAACTTCTTCCACAGTGGAGGTTTCCTTCACCCAGTATGTCAAGAAGTACATACCATCAACGAGGGTTATTCCTCCGATACAGATGAAGAGTGGAAGTCATATCTTAACGAGGACGGTTATTTGTCTCAGGAAGAAACGCATATGCCATTTTGCTATCCTGCACAGAGTCCGAGATATATACCATCTCAGACGTCAAAATGATATACAGAGATTGTGATCCAGAAGGATGTCGTGCTCCGCCAAACTCATTAGGGGAGGACACTCTGATGAAAGACAACTTTGACCATGACTATTATGGCCCAATGGATGGCCTGCCTATCTGGCAGCCGTACCCAAGAGACTTGGGGCAAGGGAATCCCCTGAACAATTCATACCAGTTGAGCATCATTGCAAAGAATACCTACGTCCCTACCATGTCATGGGATCATTACTCAGGGCATTCATAAAATATCCAGCACGACGATGAATTTGCAAAGATTGCAGGGCTAGAGTTCATTAACTATGCTTTCCCCGAGGTCAATGTCATCGAAAGAGGTGACTCCTCCAGTTCCAAAGAAGTGTGGGACACCTTAGGACAACCAAGTGGCAAGTTCGACTACTTGGTCAAGTACACTGCTCCTGAAAGCTCTCGTATCAGGTTCGAAGACATCCAGCCTACTGGATGGGGAGATTTACCTGAGAGCATAAACACTATGCAAGTTATAGCTGAAGAATCCTCCTACGACAACTCTGCCTGGGAGATAGATTCCAACGATCCTACTCCACTAGAAATTAGCGTTATTTCTGAAGACAAGTCAAGAAAGAAGGCACCAGACTTTGTGATTCACCAAGGAGTTCGCCGCCAATGGGTTGCTGTCGATGTTCCGAAAGTCGTTCATAAGTCTAAGTAATTGCCATCTTTACTTTAACCTTTCACCCTGCCCAGGTGAAACGGATGTTTTGATAGGGCTCACTTTCTGTAAATATCCATCTTCGCTTTGCCCAAAGCGATAGAGTTTTGTTTTATAGGGTTGTAGTTTCAAGAATCGACCAAATCATAAATAAAATAATGTCGTTCTGTAATTTTTGCATTTATTGCTGTTTTCTCTTTTCGCTTTTTCAGAAAATGGTAATCCTAAAAAACAATTCAATAATAAAAACAAGCATCTTTCAAAAAATTACACTACACTACACTCTTGAATTCTCTCTTTCTCTTCTAAAAAATAATCATCACGTCATGCAGATTGCTTGTTTTAAACCCCATTGAAACATACGATCCAATGCCTTCTCCCAACTTTGAATTCCCGATATTTGAGGCTGAAGAAGAAGATGACGAAGAAATTCCAGAAGAGATCTCCCAATTACTCAAGAAAGAGGAAAGGTCCATTGAACCTCACAAAGAGCCGTTGGAAACGATCAACTTAGGTTCAGAAGAAGAGAGCAAAGAAATCAAGATTGGGGCACTACTCAGTCCAACTGTCAAAGAGAGTTTGATAAAGCTTCTCAAAGAGTTTCCTGGTGTATTCGCCTGGTCCTATCAGAACATGCCAAGGTTGGATACCAGCATCGTGGAACATCATCTACCATTACAATCAGAATGTCCGCCAGTAAAAATAGAGGTTGAGAAGGACTCATCCAGACATGGCCATCAAAATCAAAGAGGAAGTATAGAAATTGATTGACGCGGGTTTCCTCGCCACATAAGAATATCCTCAATGGTTAGCCAACATCGTACCAGTGCCCAAAAAGGACGGAAAGGTCAGAATGTGTGTAGACTACAGGGATCTGAACAAAGCCAGTCCAAAGGATGACTTTCCCTTACCACACATTGACATGCGGATAGACATTACAGCAAAATTCAAAGTCTTCTCCTTCATGGATGGATTCTCGGGCTATATTCAAATCAAAATGGTGTCGGAAGATATGGAGAAAACTTCATTCATCACCCCATGGGGCACTTTATGTTACAAGGTAATTTCATTCGGTTTGAAGAACGTCGGGGCAACCTATCAAAGGGCCATGACTACTCTGTTTCATGACATGATACACAAGGAGATAGAGGTATATGTCGATGACATGATTACCAAATCCAAAACAGAAGAAGAGCATCTGACCCACCTGTAAAAGCTATTCGAGTGTCTAAGGAAGTACAAACTCCGCTTGAATCCTAACAAGTGCACGTTCGGTGTCTGTTCAGGGAAACTCTTAGGGTTCATTGTCAGCCAGAAATGGAATGAGGTTGATCCTGACAAGGTCAAGGCCATTCAAGAAATGCCTTCTCCAAAAACTAAAAAACAAGTCAGAGGTTTCCTGGGGCATCTGAATTACATTTCCAGATTTGTATTCCTCATGACTGCAACATGTGTGCCGATCTTTAAATTACTCAAAAAGAATCAGGAATGCGTTTGGACAGAAGACTTCCAAACCGCCTTCAACAGTATTAAGGAATACCTGTTGAATCCAGAGATTCTATCACCTCCAATAGAGGGAACATCGTTGATTATCTACCTAACAGTCTTGGAAGACTCAATGGGATGTGTACTTGGCCAACAAGACGAAACAAAAAGGAAAGAGTCTGCCATTTACTATTTGAACAAGAAATTCACCGACTGCGAGACTCGGTACACTATGCTCGAGAAAACTTGTTGTTCTCTGGCTTGGGCAGCCAAACATCTTCGCCAGTATATGATTCATCACACTACTTGGTTAATCTCCGAAATGGATCCAATCAAGTATGTCGTTGAAAAGCCTGCTCTCTCGGGAAGGATTGCTCGTTGGCAGATGTTGTTATCAAAATACAACATCGAATACCACGCTCGGAAAGTAGTCAAAGGAAGTATTTTAGCCGATCATTTGGCTCATCAACCGATTGATGATCAAGAATCAGTCGGATTTGATTTCCCAGATGAAGATGTCATGTATTTAAAAATGAAAGATTGCGATGAACCGCTACCTAGTGAAGGGCTTGAACCAGGTTCCCAATGGGGACTAATCTTTGACGGAGCTGTCAATCATTATGGAAACGGAAATGGGGCAATCATTATAACACCTCAGGGTACCCACATTCCTTTCACCGCCCGACTGACATTCAAGTGTACTAACAATGAGGCCGAATAGGAAGCTTGTATCATGAGTCTCGAAGAAGTGATCGACTTAAGGATTAAGTACTTGGATGTATATGGCGACTCAGCCCTGGTTATCAATCAGATCAAAGGAGATTGGAACACATACCAATCAGGATTGATCTATTACAAAGACTACGCGAGAAGGTTATTACTCTTCTTCAACAGAATCGAGTTTCATCATATTCCTCGTGAAGAGAATCACATGGCTAATGCATTAGCCACTCTCTCTTCCATGATTAATGTACGTCAATGGAATGACATACCTAAGATCGACATAATGCGCCTGGAACGGCCCGCTTACATCTTCACGATCGAAGCAGTCATAGACGATAAACCTTGGTATCATGATATCAAATGCTTCCTTCAGAAATAAGAGTACCCACCTGGGGCATCCAGAAAAGATAGAAAGACCCTCAGAAGATTGGTAGGCAGTTTCTTCCTGAGCGGTGATGCCCTCTATAAGAGAAACTTTGACATGTTCTTGCTCCGATGCGTAGACAGACCAGAAGCAAACATGCTGATAAAAAAAATTCACGAAGGATCTTTTGGCACTCATGCCAACAGACACACAATGGCGAGAAAAATTCTGAGAGCAGGGTATTATTGGTTGACAATGGAATCCGATTGCTACAAGTACTCGAGGAAGTGTCACAAGTGTCAGATATACTCAGACAAAATCCATGTACCGCCTACTCATCTCACAGTTCTTTCTTCCCCATGGCCTTTTTCCATATGGGGAATCGACATGATTGACATGATTGAACCCAAAGCTTCAAACGGACATCGGTTCATCCTGGTAGCCATTGACTACTTCACCAAGTGGGTCGAAGCAGCATCATACACCAATTTAACCCAACAAGTCGTGCTCCACTTTATCAAAAACAATCTCATCTGTCGTTATGGTGTTCCCAGCCAGATCATTACTGATAATGGATCTAACTTGAACAACAAGATGATGAAAGAATTATGCGTTGAGTTTAAGATCAAACACCATAACTCATCTCCCTACCGACCCAAGATGAACAGAGCGGTAGAAGCGGCTAACAAGAACATCAAGAAGATCGTTCAAAAGATGGTTGTAACCTACAAAGACTAGCACGAGATGCTACCCTTTGCTCTTCACGGTTATCGCACATCTGTCCACACTTCAACAGGGGCAACCCCTTTTTCTCTAGTATATGGCATGGAGACAGTGCTCCCAATAGAAGTAGAGATCCCATCAATCCGGGTATTGATGGAAGCCAAGCTAACAGTAGTTGAATGGTGTCAAAGTCGACACGACGAACTGAATCTGATTGAAGAAAAGTGAATAACGGCACTATGCCATGGTCAGTTATATCAGCAAAGAATGAAGAAAGCATTTGATAAAAAGGTTCGACCTCGCGTCTTCAGAAAAGGAGACCTTTTGCTCAAGAAGATACAATCTTTTCTCACTGACTCTCGGGGCAAGTGGACTCCGAATTATGACGGCCCCTATCTGGTCAAGAAAGCTTTCTCAGGCGGCGCCTTGAGACTAGCAACCATGGACGGAGAGGAATTTACCTACCCCACAAATGTTGACGTAGTCAAGAAATACTTCGCCTAAATAAAAAAAACGTCTCGATGGATTGAAAACCCGAAAGGGCGGTCCAGGAAAAAATTAGAGACATAATAAAAATAATCGTCCCGGTGGATTGGAAATCTCAAAGTACAATCCAAGTAAAAATTAGGGATTCATGGCAAGTAACTACGTCAAACAAAGGGGAAAATCCCTCAGCAGCAGTAATGCCATCAATCAGGGAAAACTTCAGTCAAGGTCATCTTCAATAGAAGCTCAGGATGTCCAGAATTCAAAGTTGGTAGAAGGATAGCGGTCGTTATGTTTCAATGTAGCCCTTTTCCCTTAAATTACCATTTTCTAAACTTTATAAATACTCCATGGAATCACGCGTTTGGCTGATTTCCATCCTATCAATGAATTATGAGCCCTAGTGATTTTGTTTGCAATTCTCATTTGGTTTAGCTTTACAGAATGATGTTTTAACATGATTAATGATTATTGAAATAAAACAAAAATGAATTTACTTGTTAAAATTTCTCTGCTTTTAAAATAAAGATGGCAATTCTTTTGACTGTTGAGCATCGGAAGAACATCGATCACTTCTCCAGAAGTAGTCGAACCTCAAAGTGCAGAATCAAAGTACACGCTTATAAACCAGTATGCCTAAACGAAGGATCAACTGTATCAGATGTGATTTTCCCATCTGATATCCCCGGCAGAGTTCTTACCTCATAAGTCCGACCAACGTTTTTCCTCGCGGGAACTACTTTTTCCTAAGCAAGGCAGAATCGCTATCTTGAACCAGTGATACTTTTCATCCCCTGCAGTAGCCGAGTATCTAGTCGTGTTCCACTAGTCTGTATATCGTGTCAGTTTTGTCAGCATAAACATACATACATCATGCATTATTGATTCATATACATATTCATATTGCATCACTATCACTCTAGTCGGTCTTATCCCCTAGGGATAAAAGTCCTCTCAATCGAGTTTTCAGTTCTTTCCTTGTCAGGAAATGCTTTGTCTAAACCATCTCTCTTCCCTGGTTTATTTCTGGATTGGAGACGGTCCCCGACCACTTTGATAACTTGAACCTCTAAAAGACAAAATGACCTTCGACAAATGTCACTCTTCACCATTGAAGATGATATCTTCCCTTTCCCGAATTAAGGAAAATCCCCAGAGAAAGCCTCGCAACTAAAAACTCTCAGCAACACATTGATTTTTCTCTCCAAGAGAGTCAATATTAATGAAGTCATCAGTAGCTCAAAATTGGATTGTATCACATGGCATTTCTCCGAGAAGATCTCGGGGAAAAGTATTATGTAATATCCCCAAGGAGAAAACAGTCTTTCAAGAGACTTGTTTCCCCCAGTAGAGTCAACAAATGGCGTCTCCAACAGAGAACTTTGTACACCTCTACAAATCAGATGAATAGGTTCCCCAGTAAGTCTGACATCAAAACTTTTTCCCATCAAATGGCATTTCCCTAATAAACCCGGCGAGAAGTTTGATGAAAACCGCTACACAAAGTGTCCCTTGTCAAGAAAGTTTATTGACAAAAGAAACTAAGACCAGTACCTTGGTAGGAAACCAGGATCGAGGGGAAGTTTATATCAGAAACTTAGACCAGTTTCTTGGAAGGAAACCAGGATCGAGGGGAAGTTTATATCAGAAACTTAGACCAATTCCTTGGTAGGAAACCAGGATCGAGGGGAAGTTTATATCAGAAACTTAGACTAGTTCCTTGGTAGGAAACCAGGATCGAGGGGAAGTTTACATCAGAAACTAAGACCAGTTCCTTGGTAGGAAACCATGATCGAGGGGAAGTTCATTTCAGAAACTGAGACTAGTTCCCTGATAGGAAACCAGGATCGAGGTGAAGTTCATTTCAGAAACTGAGACCAGTTCACTGGTAGGAAACCAGGATCAAGGGGAAGTTCATTTCTGAAACTGAGACCAGTTCCTTGGTAGGAAACCAGGATCGAGGGGAAGTTCATTTCTGAAACTGAGACCAGTTCCTTGGTAGGAAACCAGGATCGAGGGGAAGTTCATTTCAGAAACTGAGACCAGTTCCTTGGTAGGAAACCAAGATCGAGGGGAAGTTTATTTCAGAAACTGAGACCAGTTCCCTGGTAGAAAACTAGGATCGAGGGGGAAGTTTTACCTTTCTAAGCATCATTGCTTAGCAAAAGAAGATAGATGGGCAACCTGTCATTCATAACCACTGTCAAAATTTTGGGTATTCCGATATTTAATCCTCTTGCACCCCGAATGCCCGAATACCTTCGCCATTCACACCTTCAGGCCGAAGAAGATTAAATAGGGACATCTGTCATACCCCAAATTTTGACCACTAAGATTTTCCACCATTGTGCAAATCATTACCACAATATGGATGAACCATTATGCCTCATCAGTCTCCCCAAAGATGGGTGAGCATTCACCACAGTCAAGAATCGGGGTTTCAAGCCCTCTCAGGGCACTCAGACAAAGGATCAATCAAGGAATGACATGATCTTCAACTTGTCTAAATCTCTCAAACACCCATAGAGGATCAAGAGGACTCCCACACCAAGAATCAAGCACAAGGTTGCAACATTCCAAGTGGATCAAACCTCAAGATCGCCAGTGTCACCAAATTAGGGTTTTGGTTGACTAAGGCCTCCAGATGGAATTTTTCCTCTAGGCATGAGCCAATGCTTCAAGCATAACCTAAGATACTTCATGGGACCTCATGGACCCAATCATCAAGTAAATTTAACCTCAAGGGAGGCATTTATAAAAAATCAGGAATTAGGGTTTCTTGACCTAATTCACCCCTAAGTTGACTTTTGGGACAAAACACGAGCCAAGACCTCAAGACATGATTTGAGGGTCTCTAACACACTATGTTGATCCATTTATAACAATGGATTGATCTCAGAAGCTTGATCTACATGTTTTAATTTCATCTGGATCACAATTAGGGTTTTGAAGAAAAAGTCAAATGTGCCATTGACTTTTGAGAAAGGCATGCTCCAAAACCTTGGGACATGATTAAATACACCTTACGACCCCTATGGAATCCATCTATTAAGTTTGATTTAAGTCAAGGACTTGATTTCATAGAGGATCGCACAATTTGAATTTCATCTGATAAAAAGGCAACTGTACAAAAAGTCAAAGTTTGACTTTTTGATTTTTTGGTCAACCAAGGTTCATTAACCCTAAAACTATGTTAATTTGTGATTGGAATCATCATTCATCAAGAAAAACCAAAGAAAATGAGTTAACTTGTAAAAGGGGGTAACCATAAAAAACTTAGAATTTTTCTAAGTTATGGAACAAAGTGGCTAGGGTACCAACTTTCAAGGATCATAACTTGAGATCCAAGCAACCATTTTCGATGATCCAAAAATGGATTTCTAGATCTCATGACATACTTTAAAGGTGTCAACTACACCTCATTCCAATTCATCATGGATTTTAAACTATGGAGTGATCAAAATGGCTGAAAATATGAAAATGGCATTTTTTCAACACTTAGAGAAATTTCTGTCCAAGACTGATTTTGTTGAAAACACCAAAACTTGTGAGGTTTTTTCACATAGTTGCAAGGGAAATCAACTCCAACTGTAAACATCAATGTTATTGCAAATGTTGCTAAGAATTCAAAGAACTTATTAGCATGAATTGATTCAACTTGAGCCAAGAGAAATCCATGATCAAACATGCCTTGTTGCTACTGCTTTGTAACAGATTTTGTTGCATGACTTGATGAACTCGATTCTTATCCAAAGAGCATTAATCACAAGACCTACTACACTCACTTTGATGACTACAAGCTCTGCATCACTTGCCAATTCAGTTCAAAGACCAGCAAATGAGAGCATGAACTTAAGAGAATATGCTTGGAATCCAATGTGCATTTATGAGCAAATAGTGAATATTCAACATTCACTTTATGATCAGTCAAGATGCCTTTGTAGTCCACCAATAAGAAGGCTCCAGAATGTGGAATTTGCCAGACCATAGCTGAGCTATTTGGAGACTCCTATATTCCTTGTGAGTGAAGATATTTGCCAAGCATTGACCAAGAAAACTCAGAGCATATCTCTTGAGCCCGAGCTGGAAACTTCAAGGAAACATCTTTATATATAGATAGAGTGCATATTTCATTCTTCAAATCACACCAAATCACAAGAATTCTTTGCTTTCTTTCTTTCACTCTCCAAGCACAAAAACTCCATAGTTGTGCAAGTCACTATCGGGTTTTGAGTTGCAGAGCCTAGCAACTCAAAACACCACTTCTAACACATCACATATGATGTATAGAAGTTGTCCAAACACCTAAACCACTTCTGAAACACCTCCATCAAAATCTCAATCTTCAACCTACCTGTTATGCAGTTGGATTTCTCCAACTTGATCCAAATATTTTCAAAGTTTTCTAAGGCTTGCAATCCACTCAATAACATCTAGTGAAGCTGTAGGGGTCATCAAATTACTTCTGGAACACACTTTGTGCAGAGTTCCAATTTTTCTTGCAGCAAGGTAAGCCTCAAACTCTCATAACATGATCCATGCATATTTCCTTGCATGATACTTTTGCCAATTTCTTATCATCATATGTTGAGTGTTTCCCCTCTAAAAATTTGATCATAACACTCACAAACATGTCTGCACGATTGCTTTTGCAAAGTTATGGTTCATACATTCATGTTAATGTAACTCGCTGCACACTAAAAATAAATGATATCAAATATGGCCATCATGTTCC
The DNA here is from genome assembly GCA_022829125.1 of Lathyrus tuberosus. Lineage (NCBI taxonomy): Eukaryota > Viridiplantae > Streptophyta > Magnoliopsida > Fabales > Fabaceae > Lathyrus > Lathyrus tuberosus. Next base: position 12,563,254 of record JALAZF010000102.1, read on the forward strand.
TTGTTAAAAAACGCATGAATTTGGTGTTTGAATCTTATCAAATGGTTGAGAAACGAGTGAGATAGAGAGCTTCACGCATCTGGCCCAAAGAAGAAGATGGCCATGACGCCATTCTTCAGGTTTTCAAACTAAACTTGCCTTATTTTTTCCCTTGCCATGTGTTTAATGAATTGGCATTGCGCCCTAGTGATTGATCAGCTGGTTTGTAGGTATTAGCAAGCAAGAGGTCTGGGGTTCGAATCCCCCTCGCCCCAGACCTCTTTTTTATCACTTTTTCCACTTTTTACTATTTTTCATATTATTTTTAAATGATTTGAAAAATTAATTTCTCTTTCAATTTTAATTATTTTTTATTGGTTCTTTTTCTGAAAAATCACAAAAATGTTAAAATTATTTTATTCTACAAAAAAATCAAATTTATATTATTTATTTAATATAGTTTGTATTTTTGTGATTAAATTCATTTTTTATTGTTTTTAAACATTTTAAAAATGAATATTCATCTTGAATTCATCTTGTGATTAAAACCTCATTTTTCAATTCTTAACCAAAAATCACAAGTTGTTTATTCAAGCTTATTTGGTGTTTTATCATTTTTTATTGATTTTCTTTAAAAATTTACTTTTAAAAATGATGAAATTAGGGTTTTGATTGATTTCACCCTAACAAATCTTTTTCAACTCTTTGGGCCTCTTGATAGAGTGTAAGTCCCACCCTTTTGTAAATAAAATTTTTTTGGCCTCACACATTGTATAAGTCCCTCTGTATATTTTCAAAAGTTCGGCGCGGTCGTCGCCTTTGTAATAAAATCAACTAGGCTTCTCCTTAAGCTATAAGACCCATCTTTATTCATTTTTCAACTCTTTGGGCCTCTAATAGAGTGTAAGACCCATTCCTTGTAAACAAAATAATTTGGGCCTCAAATATTGTATAAGACCCACTGTGTTTTAAAAAACCTCGGCGCGATCGCCGTTTTCAAACAAACCATCTGGGCCTACCCTTGTGTTGTAAGTCCCACCTTTCTTTTTTCAAAATAATCTTTGGGCCTCTAATAGAGTGTAAAACCCAACCCTTTTTTGAAACCAAACTTGTTTTGGGCCTCAGACATTGTATAAGTCCCTCTGTACATTTTCAAAAGTTCGAAGCGATCGTCGTCTTTTTAAACAATAAACCTTGGGCCTCTGCTTGAGTTGTAAGCCTCACCACTTGTACAAAGACAAATCTTTGGGCCTCTACTAGAGTGTAAGACCCAATCACTTTTTAACCAAAACCTCTGGGCCTCAGACGTTGTATAAGTCTCAATACAATCTTTTCAAAACAATTTCCCTTTTGATTTAGATTCAAGTATACAGTTGTTATCAAAACTTTCTTTAATTTCTTTAAACAACTAACAATACAGCATGGAAGCTTGCTCACCTGTAAGTTTTATCCGCTTTCATTTACTTGCTTTAATATATATAATTGTATTGTGGGAAGCTGTGCATGGTTAGTCTTCTTTCATCCTTTTACATACATGTCAAATATATATAACTGTATTGTGGGAAGCTGCGCACGGGTAGTCTTCTTTCATACCCTTTTACATACTTTTCATATATCAACTGTATATATACTAGTATAGTTATATAGAGTTTTCCCTGACAACTAGGTCTAGAACTAGGTAAAGCCCGTTTCGTCACTCTTAAATACAAACTAAACTAGATCCCCATAGGATTTCCAAATACAGTCTTCCCTTCTCTTGGGGTTAAACAATATCGAACAAAGAGAAAGGCAATATTCTCGGTGAACCTTTTCTCAGACTGTCACCCCTAGAAATTGTCAAAGGAATTCTACTCCCCAGAGTTGATATATTCTCTATGAATAGCATCTCTTGAGTTTCTTCAACTCACAAAACTTTCACTAAATAATCTATTCTCTGTGAATAACATTTCTTGAACTTTTCTTGGTTTGGGACCCACAGGCTTCCTAAAAGCATCCCCGCATCCTCTTGGGCTTTGTACAAGGACCCGTCAGCTCTTAAAAGCTCTCATGCCTTCTCTTGGGCTTCATACAAGGACCCTCACGACCTCTTAAAGGTATAGGGAAGAACTTAGTCATCCTTTGTTAGAGTTTTCTTTCTAAAAATGGTTAAAAATGCCCTCAGACCAATTTTAGGGTTGATACTCATCCCTTAAACGAGTCGGCCTCCTCTTGGGCGTTGTACAAAAATAGACCTTCCCAATAGACTTGGACAGTCTAAATCTCCTTTAGTCTTAAAGACATTCTCAAGTTCCTCACAAATATAGGAGAAACCCCGGATTCTGGATTACTCTCTAGCTGAGTTAAAACCCATAGGTTCTAATACCTAGTTTCTCTCCTAAAAACTCCCCAACCAGGGTCAGCTTATCATCATATAACACTATCTCAAATCAAAACCTCAAGGTATCTGATCTATCAACCCTTCTGCATTCCCCTGTAAAAGTTGGTTTCCCCATTTGGACATGCCTCGGGATCTCAAGAATCCCTAGCATAAGTCTGCCTCCTCTTAGGCTTTGTATAATGATCCTTTCCTCTAGAAAGTTAGCCTCCTCTTGGGCTTTGTACAATGATTCTCCCCATCGGAGTTAACCTTTTTCAGACTCTCTTGTTGAGTAAATCAATTATTTCCCAGACTCTCTTGTTGAGTCGATCACCTTTTCAGACTCTCTTGTTGAGTCAATCACTCTCATGGACTCTCTTGTTGAGTCAATCACCTTTTAGCACTCTCTTGTTGAGTCAACCCTTTTTAGCCTCAATCTCGGGCTTCGTACAAGACAGATAAAAAATACTCTCTTGTTGAGATAATCCTTTCTAGCCTCCTCTTAGGCTTCATATAATGATATCCCTAAAGAGTTAGTCTCTTTTTAGCCTCAATCTTGGGCTTTGTATAAGACAGATAAAACACTCTCTTGTTGAGTCAGTCATTTCCAGCCTCCTCTTAGGCTTTGTATAAGGACTTCCCTAGTGGAGTCAATTAACCTTTTAGCATCAACCTTGTGCTTTGATCAAGGCACACAAAAATCAACAATCCTTCTTTAGAGATGACAAATTCTCTCTCAGTCAAACCTTATAGCTTCAATCTTGGGCTTTGAACAAGACACAAATGCCCCTTTAGCTTCAAGCTTGGGCTTTGAACAAGACATAAATATCGTTTTAGCTTCAATCTTGGGCTTTGAACAAGACATCAAAACATCTTTTTCCTCCCTTAGATTAGGAGGAACTACGATTGCTCTGATTTCCATGTTTCATTTAAACGGGAATACGTAGGCATAAGATTGCGAAATCTTAGGGAGCATACTAATAAAAAACTCTAGGTCCAATACCTTCATACATCAATCAAAACTTAGGTCCAACACCTTCCTAAAAACATCAACAAAAACTCACTCTCCCTGTCACATTTCCCAAGAAACTTTCCTAAACCCATTACCAGATAAACACCATCAAGTACAAAGCAAAACCTAAAGCTAATATCCTGTGGATAACCACATATAGGATGGGTAACTGACAACTGCCCATTGTATAACCTAATCCGGGACCCCCCAATCTCTTTAAGCGTTTGTTCAGTTAAACATTCGCGTGCAAGGTTAGTTTTAGATACCTTCCCTTTCCCTTCCAGCTTCATGGGATAAATAAGAAATCAGAAAGTAGCACCCCTTTCTCCGCGAGGAGGAAAACCCAGCTTCATCGATAAGGTGGTCGCGTTACCAACAAAAATCGCTCGCTACAAATATTAACAAAGATTTTTTGTATCATGATGATAAGCTTCTCATCATGTGTCTTCTTAAACCAACCTCTATAGATTTGTCCCAAGTAATCTTTGACCATCTTAAAGAGTCAATCCTTATGTCAATAACTATGAACAAATCGTTTATTGCATATGGAAGAGTTCTATCTGAAGTCCTCTTCAGAGCAGGAATCGTGCAAACGATTTGCAGAGTTAGAGGAAGTCCCGACACAGCTTTTGATAGAAAATTTTGTGAAACCTTCGACAACAGATAGTTCTCATAAAAGAAGATGATTCTTTGTTAAAATTAGGCTAAGTTATCAGTTAGTAATTTCTGTTTTCTTGTATCTGTGTTGTTCATACCTTGTATTTATGATTAATGAAGTATGTGTTGCCTTCTGTTCTATTTTTGAACTATCCTTTGCTCATACCTGCACTGCTCTCATTAAGATTCATTATAAACGCAATCTAAAATGGTTAACATACTCTAAGTTTTTGATAATGTCAAAAAGGGGGAGAAAATAGAATATGATTTTAATATAATGATATATGTTAAAAGAATGTTAAACATCACAATTCTAATTCTTAGAATAGGTTAAATTGAAATAACTCTGTTTAAAGTTCTTATGAACTGTTGTTCATACTATCGAAGTTGTACACTTCATGAACATATGTTAAAAATCAGATTGACCCAGTACTGTTCAGAAGTTGAGAACTTTCTGAAAGTCAAAGTTATCGTGATTCTTGTTTCATCTTGTTTAGAAGCTGTAAGCTGTCTAAAAATATGATGTTCAGAACATAAGAATCAGAAGAAGAAAACTTCCTGAAAGCAGTCAAGACAAAGTCTACATTTCAAGATGCTTTTTAGAAGAACTGAGCAAATCAGAAGTCGAAGACTGTCTGAAGATCTGGACAAAAGATCCAAGAAGAAGAAGTTGTGATTAACCAAGGCTTCAACTCCGAAGAAAATGATTTGACATCAGTCTAAATCTACAATTGACTCAGCCTACAAGGGTGTCAAGACTTCAAATCAAGCTTTGATTGATCACAACAATAATTTTCAATCAGATCAAGAATCAAGTTGTGATCCTCCATCAAGTTCTGCTAGAAACCTGTTGTCTAGTCAAACTCTGAAGAGTCAAGATCTTAAATAATGATCAGGACCTGTATGACCAAATAAAAAATCTGAAGATCATCAAGTCTAAAACTCAGGGGGAGTTTATTACGTTAAAAGACAAGTTCAATTCTGATAAATAGCATGGCTAAGTTATTAGAAGAGAATTATTCTATCTCTGTGCTAAATTGATTCTGCTGAAAAGTAGAAATTACTTCAGAAGACTCTGAAGATTATGAGCTCTGATACGACGACCAAAGGAACTGAGTACTAAAGATCTGAAGATAGAGGTTCTGCTAAACAAGTCCAGATGTTGAAGACTTTCGTCTCCTTAAGACAGATAGGGAAGTAGTCCTTCTTTATTCTATGTTCTGACAACTCAAATTGTTATTCTGTGAGTCTTTGGATCAGATAAGATTCTAGACGATCACAAATAAAGTTTTGGGGTTAACACATTCAGGGGGAGCTGTTGTTCCGGACTCTGAATATGTTTAGTTTGGTGATTACCTTGTATAAAATGTTCAATCAAAATACATGGTTTTGTCATCATCAAAAAGGGAGAGATTGTAAGAGCAAGAGTTATCTCTGCAAGTCATCTCTATGTTTTGATGATAACAATGAGTATTTGTGAAAGAACTATTTTATGTTCTAATATGTGTTGTGTGCAGACCATAATCATAGAAGATATCAGATCCAACAAACACCAGCAAGATGTGCGTAAATGATCATATACGAGTTACTATGTGTAACACAAGTCGCAAGAAGCAAGTATGCTTCTTTATCTGATCATAATCAGATAAATCCAAAGATGCCGATATTGTTGTTGCAATGCTCTTGTGGATGCTACTCTGAAAGTGGTTATGATTCTGAAGATAGCTAAGCTTCTGAAGAAATAATCTTGTGAAGAACGGAAGTGCTGAAGTTTCTCATGACTTGAAGTTCTGAAGGCTGAAGGCTCTGAAGACCAAGTGTAGAAAGACTCTGAAGAGTGAAGTGTTCTGAAGATTAAGATTCAAATGATCAAGTGCTGAAGATTCTGAAGACACCGTTCTGAGTGAACAAGGTTCTGAAGATTCTGAAGACTTGAAGTAGTGAAGATAACGGATTTCAAGACAAGTGCTGAAGCTCTGAAGACAGATTCCTAATGGACAAGTTCTGAAGACTGAATGAAGACTTGAAGTTTCTGAAGACCCAGTTATAAAGTCTTTAATCATGCTTCAATTAATTGCCATCAGAAGCCTCTGAAGATTTGAAGACAAATGTTACCGCTAGCAATGACTGTACAACGTGCTAAAAAGTTCTATCCCATCACATCTTCTACAGTAAAAAGAAGATATGACAGTACAACTTTCATCATTGCATAATGACTCTTTTCAAACAGCCAACAACTCTCTAACGGCTATATTTTACTTGGCTATTTAAAGGAAAGGAGAATGCGCTTCTGAGGGTGTCGATGTGATGATAGTCGCAACGATCAATTATCGTTGTCACACTAAACATATAAAGTTATCACCATTAACACACGACCATTGTTGTTGAAGCACAAAGATCATCATTTAACACAACAACAATCAATTGAAACAGAAGCTATTGATGAACAAGACAACATTGCAAATCAGTCAAGTCATCAACCAACTTCATCATCTGGGCTATATTGAAGATCTGAAGCAAAGAGTTGTTGCTCGAAGCTTGCTCAACAAAGAAGATGAAGAAGATCTACAAGATGTCATCAACTGTCAAATCAAAATACATCATTGTAGAATATAAAGATAACAAGGAGTTGTTGGTCATATCTTGCTAGAACACCTTGTGTTCATTTGTACTTAAACTTAGGAGTTATCTGCTTGTTAAGAAGCATCAATGTAATCTCCAGAACAACTAATTCTATGTGAATTAGGATTCCTCAAGTGATCAGTGTGATCAAAGACTTGAGAAGACAATGGCAGAGTGTCATTGTGGAAATCCTGAAATATGGTCAATGATAGTCATATCTCAAAGAGGACCAATTATGGGTCAGACTCTTGTGATATCACTGATGGAACTCATTGAAAATTCTGGAAGAATGGTCAGTAAACGTTATATCCGTTGAATCGGATCCCTGCACGTTTAGCTGTGAAATCCTGATAGTAGATCTTGTGAGATTGGAACCTATTAGGTCAATGTTCGTTATATCCATTAACATAGATCCCTGAATGGTTCATTGTGGGTTAGTCACAACTGCGGTTGTGCAGGATGTTAGTCACCGGCTATTGCCCAGAAGGGTGGACTGGATTATAGTGGATTATAGTTGTTGATTATAGTGGATTAAGTCCTTGTGTTCAAGGCGAAATCACCTTGGAAAGGTGGACTGGATTAGCTTGAGAATGGCTCAAGTGAACTAGGATATATCGTGTGTTCTTTACTCTTGTTTATGCTTTGTTTGATTGTTTATGTTTCTGCATCAATTATCAGAACCTTGAATAGGAAATCAGAACCTTGCAACCCAACTCTGATAAGCTTCCGCATTGCAAGTCTGATTCAAGCATTAGCTAATTTAGATTCTCCATGTCGCTTATGCTTCATGCATCACACCATTTGAATGACGCTTCGCAAGTCAGAGACTTTTAACGCATCTCTGATATTCTCTTAGCATGTTAACGATAAAAGGTGAAAAGTAGAAAAAGTTAAAACACAATTCAAACCCCTCTTTCTTGTGTCTTTATCACACCTTCAAGGAACTCTTGACTGTGGTCAAGGTTCCAAAGGGAAGAAGTAAATGTCTATGGCAGAACACATACATAGAGTTAATAAACTCTAAACCTAAGGCTAGGTTAAAAGGGAGGTAAGTGTCCATGGCAGGACACTTACATAGAGTGCGGCGACTCTAATCCTAAGGCTAGGATAAACAAGGAAAAGAAATGTCTGTGGCAGAACACATACAAAGAGTGTGGCGACTCTAATCCTAAGGCTAGGATGAAAGGGAAGGACCTAAAGTTAGGCTAAGTATGACATGGCAGTCAACAAAAGGGAGTGGGGTATATTTTGTCGAATGGGGGGTGAAATGAAGCAATCAAGTTTTAATTAACAAAATTAATCGACTAAAATTTGGTTAGATTATTTAATTAGGTTATTTAAAATTAATTATCAAAATCATTCGATTAAATCAAATAATTAAGTTAATTAAGATTAATTAATCCAACTTAATTGACAAAACAAAATTTGGCTAATTAATTAGTTTAGTTAAAAAGAAAGAAAATGAGATATACAATAAAGTAGTAACAACCAAATTATATTTACAAATTATACACAATGATTAGCAAATAAATATGGTTCACTCAATAATTTAGAAATAAAAACAACTAATTAAGTGAATAACTAAAATAAACAAACAAAATTTAATGCCAAATTACACTAGATGATAAAAGAAAATAATGATGGAAAGTTTTAAAGAAAACAAAATACCTTTGATTAGACTAAATGACATAAAGAAAAAAATGAGATCTGGGCACTGCAATGTGAAACGATACGCATGAGAATTCGGCATGTATTACCGTACTAAATCCAAACAAACCCAACTTTTTAAATTCCATAGCTAATCTAAAACAAAAGGTAATATCATGACATTCTAATGTCCTATAAAGCTAACCATATGAAACAAAAAGAACACCAAGATATTCTTCTGCTATGATTGAAACAAATTTTAGCATGGAAATTCCAACAATTCAAACCGTTTTTCCAAGTTCATTGACACGTCTCTAATAAGCTGAAACAAATCATTAACAATTAAAAACAATCAAAAGTTTGAAAATAGAAAGGAGGCAAATGGTATCAAGTAGATATAATACATTATCAGCAAGGTAACACAACCAATAAAAACTTCTAAATTCATCATGCAGCAAGTGAAACGTATATATATTCTACACTGCAAAATCACAACAAATCCGCAACCGCCAATAGGAAATCAACAGCGCAAAATCACCCAATATACATAACAAGGAGCCGTAATTGAATCGAAATCAAATACGTTCTAACAGCAACTCGATAAAGAGGATCGATGAAGAGGAGTTCAAGTTGAAAGGTTATCGAGATCAACACCATTCAAACAGCAATAGCACAATGTGACCGAAACAACTCCAAAACTCACATATATTTCAACATTAAAAAGATAATCAATTCAAAGCTAACATTTATCACCGCATAATCAAATCATTAACAACCTGCATAATCGAGATAGTCACATAATATTAGGGTGTGCATGGTTCTTAAACCAAACCAAATTGAACCAAGTATATGGATCAGTTTGGTTTTTAAAACCACTTTGACAAAATGCTTTATTTTTCTAAAACCGGTTTCTGTTTGGACCGGTTTGGTTAATAACCGGTTTGCACCAACAAACCAGTTTTTATTTGGAACAATTTTAAAACCAAATTTTCCTCAAAGTTGTTTCAACTAAAACTCAATTTTCAATCCAACAACTTATTATTCACTCCATCCAACTATTTTTTAAATCAATAACCATTCGTCGGTGATGAATCCTTGAATCTCGACCGAGACATTTCCTAAAATTACATAGCTCATTAAAAATGAATAGAATTAATAAGTAATAATTTTGAAACAAAACTACTAAGAAATTGGAAAAAAGTTTTAATTTTCAATCAGGAAAAACAAAATTGAGTAACTCCAGAAGCAAAGTTTTAATACAAGTTATACTCTAACTGTTGGAAAAACAAAATGAATAGAATTTAATTTGAAAATTCATTTTGTCACTTATGACCATGAAACAAGGCAAGACAAATAGTATACTAGGTTTGAAAAGTGGATTAACCATTTATGTATTGGTTTTCAAAAGTGGATACTGATTTTTTATGGTTTTAGTAAAATGGATCTGGACTAGTTTTTAAACCAAATAATATGGACTTTTAAAACGGGTGCACCATATTTTTAAAAGTGGTTCTTATAAACTAATTTTTTTGCACACTGTTGTACCCCAAATTTTTCCCTTAGATTCATTTGATTCGTCTGCATATCATACTAGGTCAGTCTTTCGTGCATAACTAACTGCTTTATCTAGTTTTGTTTGTTTGTTCCATTTGTGAACACAGGTGTTGCTGCAGAAGATTCAAGGCCTTGAAGGCTGTGTTGTGGGTGTGTTGGTGGAGGTCCTCTGGCTTTTGCAAAGTGTGTGTGGATTCCCGTGAGTTTTGTGCCTCTATCCTTTGATCCCTAAACCACTACCAAACCTCCCTTTCCTCAGATATCTCAGAAGTCTCCCCACAGTTACTTTGGTCTTTATACCCACTGATTTTGGATGGTCCCTCAAGACTGATCGCTGGTTGTGTAGCATGTCGGGTTACAAGATGGTTTTTCCCCCTCTGTAAGCTCCTCAATTTGAAGATATGTGTCTGCTATATGTTCTTAAACGATGGTTCATCAAAGAAGGTCATTCGAAAGAGGATTAGAAGTTAAATCCCAAGCATGAAGCGCACGCCCTTTATTTCGAGGAGAATATCTATATTCCTGAAGCCGTCAATTGTTCTTCAAGCAAGTTTGAAGATTGTTGGAAATTTAATGTTCAAGATGCCTTGACCATTGATAGAAGGATAAATTAATTTGCAATATCTGTGAATGGCGGTCGCTTGTGGGATGCATATCTCCCTTTTAAAGCGCAAGTTTTTTTATCAAATTATGATCAAGAGAGTTCCATTTAGAACTTATAACCAAAGGCTTTTAAGTTTCTAAGCCAAGGCATACAAGGTTCATATTCATCAAGCTTTCACAAAGTCCAAGGTCGTGACCCACGTATTTTTGGAAGCGTTAAGTTGGTTGAAATCCTAAAGCAAGTTTGGAAAAGAAGTTCTCAAAGCCTAATTTGACTCGTCATGTTTTATAATAGCTACTTTGACTTGAAGCGTGCATATGGGGTTGATTGAACTACTTGGCATTAACGGTTTTTTATTTTTATAACATGTTTTCAAGATTTTTAGAAAGAGATAAGGATCCAAATGTTGAAAAAAGCAAGTCAACAAGTTTACAATATTACAAAGACCACTACAAAAATTCTCTGCAAATATTAGTCTCAAACTATTTTCAAGCTATTTCCAAATGTCATTTGCATAATATGGTAATCATAAAGTAGGGCGCTTTTTTTTTTGGGGCTCAATATCACATCAGTGTGGATCATGTATACCTACTATGAACAACTTGGGCTAGTATGAGTTGGTGGGGAGTTCCACGCTTATTCGTGGCGCCATATTATGAATATAGGTGGTGTTGTTGTGCAACACGTCATTGTGAGTCCCTATGAGTTTAGCACATTGTACAGGAAGCGTTTTCAATGATACAACACATATTTTAGCAACATATGTAAAGTGTAAAATATTAGATTGTGACTTCTTAAAATCCAAAAAAGGGATTACATAACCCGAAGCACTATTTCTTGGGTCATCACCACTCAACATATGGCAAGTTGTTGCTCTATTTTGACAAAAAAAATTAAGGATTGTTCCAGTTAACAAGATTTTCAAGCAGGCCATTTTATGATCGCTTAGTCAACCAGTATCAAGTTTTGACTTTCATCTCCATGCGGACCTTTGCCTCAGTAGCTTTATATTATCCTGTGCTTGCGAGCTTTCCAAGTATCAATACAACTGCAAGTCATCAATACTTGGGTCGTTAGAACAAACATACATTGAAAATCAATTTGGATAAAGGAATATCGGATTATGTTCGAACATGTTTGGATTGATACGCGGTTAATTTTATCATAACAAGATCATGTTTATAGCAGTAAAAGTTTTTTTCTAAAACCACGATGGAGCAGATCTAACGAAATCAAACAAAACAATCAAGGTTCCTCTTACCTATCCCTAACAATTTAACATTCATTGATTAAAGACCAAACATAAGGTTTCCAAAACAGGCAGGGACAATCATACAGTTTCAGACTTCATCAAGCATTTCCACGCCCTCAAACCATTCCAAAACAAGACTAAACATAAAGTCAGACATGTTCCAAACCAATTCATTTCTTTCCTAAACAATCTAAATTGTTTCAGATAACTTTTGAAAATTCCCAAAACAATCTTCAAACAGTATCAAGCAAAAGTAGAAACTCATTCAAGTCCCTACAACACTTATCAGACAAAATTAACGCCAATCCCAAACATTGATAACTTGTTTCATGACACCATCAATTTTTTCCAAATAAGTCATAACAGTTCTGGACAAATTTCAAAAACATAACTAATTGGGAAAACATGTTTTAACACAGAATTCAAGTGCATTCAAAACCAGTTTATCATAGGTGAGTCTTGATCTATATAAACAGAAGCACGTGGAAAGGAAGGGAGGACTAAAAAAAAAAAACCCAATTTCTCATGTCAGCAAAAAACCCATTCAATGTACCAGTTTCTCACACAGTTCAACACTCACAAACACGTACAAAATTCAAAACCAGACCACATTCATCAAACCAGCCATTACTTCAAAACCAAAAGTTTTCACCTAATCCACCATTGATAAACCAGAAAAAAAACGACCAAATTCAACAAGTCACTGTAACCAGATAGTCATCAAATATACCAGAAAATTCATCATACAAATCTCATAGAGCTCGCCATGAAACTCATTCACAAAGTTACGAATTTCATAAGACACTACCATCAGAAGATTTCACATACACGCATAGTATTCACACGCATGTGGTAGCATCAGGGGAAATTCGTTGAAAAGAACAGAAGATTCAAAAAACGCACACATCAGAAATCCACAAGAAACCAACATACGCACACGCATTGCAAAACGACCCAAATAACAGCATCACAACATACAATCGCAACAGCAACACGCAAGCAAAATTAAACAAGGGTTAAGACTTATCTTCGACGGAGGATTCGCTCGAGGTCTCGTTCGCTCCTCCCCACCATTCAACCGGCGTTTTGTTCTTTCCCTTTTACGTTTTCGCATCGCCATTGAGCAATCTTTGTACTTGTAATCGACCATTAATGAGAATGAATGGGGCCGGGATTATGGGGGTGGGGTGTAGTATTTTTGCTGTTTGTCTTGTTAATCGGAGAGAGAGAGGACGAACTGTTACTGCCGCCGCTAGGGCTCTTGAAACCCTAAGGTTTCGTTTAGAGAGAAAGAGAGGAACGCGTGCGAGAGAGAGAAGAGAAATGAGTCGTGTGAGGATTCCACCCCCTCCGTTTCTTTTTTTTTTGTTTTTTTATTATTAAAATTTAACCCTTTTTTTTAAAATCACTTAATCTTTTTTTTATCATAACTTTTTTTAATAATAAACACCAACTCTTTTTAAACCATTTACTTAACGTTCTTTAAAATTAATGTTAATTCTTATTATAATAAAACCTTTAGAAAATAATGAATAAATCTCTAAAGAATAAACCATTTTATACCAATTAATAAAAACTTCTTTTAATTAAAAACATGTAATAACCTTTTTTTCTTTTAATAAAACTTAATATTAAAATCTTTTAAGAAAACTCTAATAAAAAAATAATCATTAACACAATTTCTTATAATAAACCTTCAAATTAACCCTTTTTTTAATAAGATTAAAAATCTTTCACAGGTAAACCTCTATTTCTAAGTTAATAAATCTTTAAGTATAATAATAATGATTAAACCCTTTTTCAAAATAATTAAAACTCGATAGAAACCTTTCACTCTTAAATTAGCCAATAAGTATGATCCCAACGAAATAATCATTTTCTCAATAAACCTTAAGGACAACTCCTTAAATCCTTCATCGCGCACTTGAGTGTACGCTTGCATGTTTATTTAGTATGTTGTTTGCTTATATGGATGTATGCATTATTATACTGTCTAAACCCTTTTCAAAATGTAACAAAAAACTCTCGATCCAACGTTGAGCCACTTTTCTACCTATGTAAGTCGAGTGCCTTCGGGCCTCGCATTCAACCTTATTGGTCACAATACACTTAACTAGCCCACTTTGCTAGTATGCACAAATAATCAAAGTTAGTTTGTCCCCTCGGCATTCCAAAGGAAAGTTATTAAAATTGACTAAACCGTCATAAGACTAACGCTTTAGAACCCTTGGCCATAGGATTCGGAGTCGCCGTACTCCACGTCTCACCGTAGACACTTAGAATCTTAGCCTTAGGATCGGAGTCGCCGTACTCCAAGTAAATGCTCCGCCGCGAACATTTACAATCCTACCCCTCTTGAACCATCCTACAACTTTAGAGTCGCCGCACTCTATGTAAGGTCTTGCCCAAGACTTTACTTCCCCCTGGAACCTTGACCCCGTCAAGAAGTTCCTCTTTTCAGAACTACGCATACTCTGATTCTACACCCGAGGATACGTAGGCGTAAGGTGCGATACCTTATCGAGTATACTTAGATACTAACCCCTAGGGTTCAACCTTTAGCATAGCACCCTTAGCAAGCGAATGAGAGATAACATAAGTACTAACGAGAGGTTCCCGTAGAGTACTACGGACGTTTAGGATGCTAATACCTTCCCTAGGCGTAACCAACCCCCGAACCTTAGATCTTTAGGTTTTTTTCGCTTTTGAACCTTTCCTTTGGATAAATCAAAGACGGTGGTGAACATTTAAAGAAATGTGATCCTAGTTCATTAATAACTATGGTATCCAATTCTCACCGCAACAGAAAATGGCGACTTCACTGGGGACTGTCGAGGGTTTCCCCTATCTTGTTTTTCTTATGTTATCTTTCTTTATTATATTTGCTTATTATCTGTTATGCTGGGTTGCTTATGTGGTGAGACAAAGTCCTACACCCGGACTAGAGTGACAATTATGATAGGAACGGTGAGAATTCAAGGATACTTTGATGGAGTCGATTCCTGAAGAAGTTGAATTGAGACTTCACCACTCAGTCTAGGCCCTCTCGAATTTAATTTTGTCCAACGAGTCAATTCGTGAAGACGCTATTATTTCGAACTAAAGGCCATCGAGACTGGGGACCGTAGTTACCTTTAACCCAACTTGGCCTATTAGGATGTAGTGCGGGGACTATGCGGGAGTCTATTTCTGCAATAGTCGCTACGCGATACTACACTCGGACAAGATTCTCTTGAGAATATTATTGACTACCAAGTGATCTGGAAAATCGATAATATCCGAAAGATGGATTGTAGACTCTGGGAACTTTTAGAACCCGTTCCGCAGGTACATCTTGAAACTATAGTACATACCTTATGGGAGGGTAGTCCTTGGCTCCATGCTGTGATCTCTCAAACCTAGGACTTTTGATTGTCTGTTTAATCTTTTTCTGCTTATCCGTGCTTTGTGCTTTGTGTGTTTGCATTCCCTGCATTCATAAGCATCATTTCATAAAGGATCATGGAACTTAGTCTTTGTTTATAAACATCATAAGGATATCATGGACTCTAAAAATTTAAAAAAAAAAAGAAAAAACGTTGAAGTACCTTTACAAAAGTCATAACCTGGACGATCTAAGGAGACTAGAGACTTTGCTGACAAATAAAGAAAGGTTCAAATCAAAATCTGGGAAGCTATCATCTCCACTCTATTATGGCCTATCTTTATTTCTGATTATCAATCGGTACCTAAACTTGAAGACTATTCTTAGCTAATGCAGTTACTAATTCGAGACAAATATCCATTTCTCAACTTCGGTTAGTATTCAGGCTAACTAAAAGGAGGATTTATTAAAAAAAAAAAAAACAAACTACTTATTGCAAGAAATAGAAAGCTCAATACGTCTTATCCCATTCTAGTCATTAGTCAACACTATTCTAGAAGAAGCTCAGTTGGAAGAAAGAAGTCAAAGGACTCGAGACAAGACAGTTGGAAGAGTCTCCTTAGATCCATCATTATTAGCTTTTATTTAGCTTTACGTTATGACTGTTGTAAGGCGTACAGACGCGTTTTATAATTAATTTTGTAATAAACCAATCTTTAGTATTCCAGTACTAATGATTGTAACCGACTTTTTTATGATTCTTAAAACGAGCCTTTTGATATTCCATGATGATTATAAATAGCTGAGTTTCCATGAATCTTGTTGCATAGCAATCGCATTTTCTTTTCTCTTTCTATCAAGGAACTTAGAATTTGTTCGCAAGCATTGTACGATGGATTACGAAAAGAAGGGAGTTGTGCCGTACGCCTTCGAAGTTTCGGATGTTGAACAATTAAAGGAACTAGAAGGGCAGATCAAAGATCCAGAGGCGTTCGCTGAGAAGTATGGAAAGATTCTCCCGTTGTTGCAGACTCGAGTAGCCGCTGGTCTTTTGGAGACGCTGGTTCAACTTTACAGTTTGATCTACCATTGCTTCATCTTTTGAGATTTCCAACTGATGCCTACGTTGGAAGAGTACTCCGCTCTGTTGGGAATCCCCGTCACAGATTCACCTCCGTTCTCCGGTGGAGAAGAAAGACCCAGCCAGGAAGACATTGCAAGGGTGACCCGCATAAAGCTGCTAGAGATCCAAACTCATATGACGTTCAGAGGAGGGATCGATGGCTTGCCTGCCCAATTCTTGTTCGAGAAGGCTCGACACTTCGCTAGTGTAGGGAACACTGGAGCGTTCGAGCACATCGTGCACTGCTGGCCTACGACTTGTTCTTATTTCTGAATGTTGAAGACTTTGTTGACGTCCATGCCATAAGGATTTTTATGCTAAAAAATCCAGTGCCGACGTTGTTAGCCGATGCTTACCACTCTATCCATTCAAAGGCTCTGAAGGGAGAAGGTTGGATTACCTGTTGCACCGCTATCCTCTATAGGTGGTTTATTTCGCACCTACCGAGGTCTACTGATTTCTGGGACGTGAAAGATGATTCAGAATGGCCTGTAAAGCTCATGGCTCTTACTCACTCGGATATTGTGTGGTATGACCCGATGTATGGAGGAATCCCTATGATTCATAGCTGTGGAGATTTTCCCAACGTACCTCTTCTTGGTACCAAGGGATGTATCAGCTATAATCCTGTGCTCGCCCGTCGTCAACTGGGGCACCCAATGGAAGAAGTACCTGATCCAGAAAACCTGACCAGACTGTTCCTCTATCAAGGAGAGGATCTTGGGTTGAAGACTAGAATTGTGTTTGCTTGGCGTTGCATCAATCGCCAAGGAATAACGGCGACAACAAATCCTGATTGCTCAGTTACCGAAGAATGTCTAGCATGAGCGCGTGAAAGGGCTCTGACCTTGAGTATGCCTTATCCCCGTCCCAAGACTCCCATGGTCCAATCAGATGAAGTTTCGAAGTTGAAGGCTGAAATAGAGAAGCTTACCCTGGAAAAAGCAAGAATGCAACACCAGATTGACAGGCTGACGGAAGAACTCCGTGGAAGACAAGGGGCATCATCCATCAGTTTAGACTCCTAGTTCCTTTTGTGTTATGTTGCTTATGTAATAAAACTTTGGAGGTGTACTGGCTGTTGAAATTTTTAATAAAATGTTTTAACATCTACAATGACTGCAATAGAATTTGAGTTCCTTGATAGTTGCATCGTTTCGCATTTGCATCTCATATCGTTTTGCATTCTTTGCTTTGTTTCCTTTTCTTCTGTTTGTTCCTGTGATCTCGTCCATCCTCTGTTCACGACCGTCTGTTGGTTTCTCTTCAGTAATCTATGGACCTGGGGAAAATTTTGAAGGATCATGAATTCAGAAGAGCAGAGCCAGATTGCAACCGTAGCAGATCTTGAGTTCAGTCAAGTTGTGGAAACTATGATAGCCTTGGCAAGAAGGGATGATAGTACTCAGCGGACTATTGTGAACAATGTCACCCAAGATCAACCTGTGCAGATTCCTGTGGAGAACCAAGTTATACAAGAACCTACTACCATCCAGGATAGACATCCTTCTTCCGTTGATGCTATGGAGTATCGTAGCCTTACATTCTCAGAGCCGGATTCCCAAGAGGTGATTCCTGAGGTGAAAACTAGAAATCCACGAGATGTTGAGCTTTTGGAAAGATTTCGCGCTTTGGAAAGAAGACTTGATGCCATCAAGGGTCGTGACGCTGGTGATCTGAGTGCCTTGAACATGTGCTTGGTACCCGACCTTGTAATACCTCCAGAATTCAAGACACCAAAGTTTGAGAAGTACAAAGGGGACAGCTGCCTAAAGCAGCATTTGGTGATGTTTTGCAGAAAAATGACTCCACATGTCCGTAATGAACCGCTTATGATCCACTGTTTCCAAGACAGTTTAAGTGGGGCATCACTAAATTGGTATATGCAGCTAAAGAGTAGCGACATCCAATCATGGTTAGATCTTTCCCGGGCTTTTGTGAAGCAATATGACTACAATCTCGACTTGACTCCTAGTCGCCTGCATTTGCTAGACCCATCTCAAAAAGACAATGAATCCTTCAGAAAGTATGCTCAGAGGTGGAGAGAAGTAGCCTCTCGCGTTCAACCGCCGCTCTTAGATAAAGAATTGGTTGATCGGGTTGTGGATACTTTGCAAGGCCCGTACCGAGAAAAGTTGTTTAGCATTGTAACGAGAAATTTCTCTGATGTGGTAATAGCCGGAGAGCGCATCGAGATTGGTCTTAAGAAAGGAAGAATCCGAGGTATCTCAAACATCCGACCCATTGAGGGTAAACCAATTGTCAGTTCTCAAGAAGAACAGGAAGAAGAAAAAAATTCCATTGGGGAGTATCCAATGCATCAATCTCGGCACTCACGCAACTCAAGTATTCAGAGTGAGCATTCATTTGGGTCTCTGCGCCAGACACCATTATCTCTTCAGGGGCAGTATTCTTCTCCAAATCGAATACCTCCTCAGTATCGACAGTCATCCCGCCATCAGCCGCGTCAACATGATAGACCAAGACCGAAGAAGAAGAAGAGGCATTTTACTCCGCTACCAATGTCATACAGTCAGTTCTTGCCAGATTTAATCAAAAGTGGACTTATAGTGCCGAAGGAATTGAAGCCATTACCTTTTCCTTATCCACCAGGTTTTGACATTAACGCCCGATGCGATTACCATGCTGGGGCACCGGGGCATTCAACTGACGACTGTAAGGTACTTCCGAGTAAGGTTCAGACTCTGCTAGACTCCGAAATGATCTCATTCACGCCTCGTGGAATTCAAATCAATATTCCTTCACCCAATCAGGCGGGTTCATCAGTCCCGATTATGGAAGAATTTACTGAGAGTGGGTATGAAAACGATCCCCAGACCGATCTCGAAAGTCGATTTTGAAGATGGTTAGCTCAAATGGCAAATAAAGAGGGAGTCATTCCCAGGAGTATCAGTTGTTTATTTATTTGCATGTTATCGCTTTCTCTGATTATTAAAGCATGTTTACATGTAAAAACTTGTTATTCTGAATGTTGAGGCAATTTAATGTTTGTCTTGAAGAAATCCATTCGCTTCGCTCATTTTTAAACCTGTTTACCATTTTATAATGCCAATACTGCTGAATGGAGGATGATGAATTAAAACGCAATCTCTCCTATGCTTTTGAACAAAAACCCTGCTAATGATATAAGGCATTGTTTCAATACCAGAGATAACCTCTCGTTAACCCTTTGGAGCCTCGAAATCAAAAAACCTTATTTTTAACCTGGGGCAGGATAAATTTCAATCAAAGCGACCGAGCTTCCAAAACTATCGAAATATGAGTGGGTACAAATAAATTTTGACCCTCAAAACTTTCAAAATAACCTCACAAAAAGGGGTGGGTATAAACAAACTTTGACCTCTATACCTTTTGCTTCTTGAACCAAATCACTTACAAAAGACCTTATTGAAGCAGAGTTCATACTCAATGAGATAGTGTTTCCTGACTCCTATGAGCCACGCTCAAAGTTCGCATTGGCTTTATAAAAAGGAAAACTAATATCATATCCTAACTAGTGATTCAGTCACAAGTTTGTGATATACTTTCTTCGATAAAACTTCAAAACAAACATGACGTTGTACTAGCAGTTTCAGAATGTACACCTTCCACATGTAAATATGGCTTAATGTCATAGAAACCTTGTTGCAAACAGCTATGAGATTCAATTGCTTATTGGAACCTTGTTGAAGATGATTACTTTATTGTTAAGGATAACCAGTCTGGGGCATGTTACTTGAAGACCCAATTAAGCAGGGGCAAGATGTTTTCTTCAGTTCGTAATCTTCACAAACTAGCTTACCCAAGGGGCAATTCTGAAGATTCAGTATATCGAATACCGTTAATCCGAGCCAGTTATGTCGAGATTCTACAAATCTCTCAAGAGTTGGAAGACACTGGATTATTTTTGAACGTCGGATCTTCTGTAAAATCCTTTTGAGAGGACTTCTCTTCAGAATCATGCAATCCATGACATATGAGAATTGAAGCTTCTTTCTCAACATTTGATTACTTGAAAATAGCGACTACCATGCAAGTCAAAACTTCACTGACTTCATAGCATTATTCACCTAATTTCTCGAAGAATCTCAAATGGTATGATAATTCCCCAACAAGTTTCTACCGCAGGAAGTCATGACGATTCCCCAGTGAATCATTATTCCAAGCAATTATGACAGAATCAGTACAAAATTTCAGCACCTGATTGACCTAAAGATCCCCAGCAAATCTCCTTAGCATCAACCTTCCCCGATGAAGCGAGTGTTTATTTCACTCCGCAATTTTTTTCTCGGATTTCAATTTTCCTCGACAATGGATGTTTATTTCATCCCCACTGAAGTCTACTCTGACATCTACAACAACAGTATTGGTTCAAGCTTCCCCAGCGAAGCAGTGGATATTTATTTTATCCCCGTGGCATCCACTACTACATTCTCACTTTGGATTATCTCAGTTATAGCGGATATTTATTTTATCCCCATCGAAGTCTCTATGAATACGAGTGTGATCCGTTCCCAGTGGATCTTTCTCATCCGAATAATCAGATTCATCTTGACGGTCTTCTAAGTGAAGTCATGATATTATATCCCCGAGTGGATTGTTATTTCCCCAGAGAAGTTGGAACTGTTGAGTTCCATCTTTGGATTTCTACAAAGCTTGACAGATGTGTCCCTCGTGCAGAGGATGGACGGGCTTCCTCTTTGTTTTCTTTTTCTCCTATTTTTTTTCTGTTTTGTCAGCATGAGCATAAGCATGGCATAACATCTTTTGCATTCGCCTCCGTGCGTGTTCGCTTTCTGTTTGTTTCTTGTCGCTTTATCTTTATCTTCGTTTGTGTTTGCGCCAGTTTGGGGTTTGTCTGATCTCTCCAAGTAGGTCGTCAACCTTAGGCAGAAAATGCTAATCATTTCCAAGTTTCCCCACAGAGTTCAACCCTCGTGGATGATGGTTATTTCAGTTATCTTTTCCTTGCTTGGATAGGATAAAATCGTCGTTTGAGTTCATTTCTCAATGGCAGGTCTTGTTTGGCCGTTTCATTCTAGTTTTATCCTAGATTGAACTTTGGTCTTTGACAACTTACCTTCCAGGCGCCTAGCAAAGTTTAAGCGTGCACCTACGCTTTGTACATTTTGAGTCGTTGTGCTCTATATTTTAATTTTGCCTCACCTTGTTTTTGGTTTCGAGCCGCCGAAGCTCCATGTTTTTTTGTTGTTTCGAGCCGCCGCGCTCCTTGTTTTTCTTTTTTGGTTTCGAGCCGCTGAGCTCCATGTTTTTTGTTTCGAGCCGCCGCGCTCCTTGTTTTTTTGTTTCGAGCCACCGAGCTCCTTGTTTTTTTTGTTTCGAGCCGCCGAGCTCCTTGCTTTTTTCGTTTTGAGCCGCCGAGCTCCATGCTATTTTTTGTTTCGAGCCGCCGAGCTCCTTGTTTTTTTGTTTCGAGCCGCCGAGCTCCATGTTTTTTTGTTGTTTCGAGCCGACGAGCTCCTTGTTTTTTTGTTTCGAGCCGCCGAGCTCCTTGTTTTTTGTTTCGAGTCGCTGAGCTCCTTGCTTTTTTCGTTTCGAGCCGCCGAGCTCCATGTTTTTTTGTTGTTTCGAGCCGCCGCGCTCCTTGTTTTTTGTTTCGAGCCGCCGAGCTCCTTGCTTTTTTTGCTTCGAGTCGCCGAGCTCCTTGTTTTTTGTTTCGAGCCGCCGAGCTGCATATTTTTGCTTCGAGTCTCCGCGCTCCATGTTATTTTTGTTTCGAGTCGACGAGCTCCATGTTTTTGTTTCGAGTCGCTGCGCTCCTTGTTTTTTTTGTTTTGAGCCGCCGAGCTCCATGTTTTTTTCTTAGTGGTGTGTGAGTCCCGTGCAACGATGAGTCACAGGGCATTTTCTCTACGAAGTCCATTTACTTGGCATACAAGAGATTTTTTTATAACCCTGTTCTTTTCCTTGGTGGTTCCTGAAGATCCCGTTTGATCTCTTCATTTGAAGGAATTTCCAGGTTTTATTTGTTTTGCATGCATGATCCTACCGCCGTGTGGATCCTATCCTATCTTTTTGTATCTTAGGTATCACTGGTCACGCTTGAACCTGTTGAGTCGTCACTCTGGTTTCCCCAGTGTTGCTTTTTCCCCAGTGCGTCTGGTCGGCCCCAGTGAGTTTGTTGCTCATTGAGTTTGTCTTCCGCTCTGTGTTCGCTTTCATTTTCGTCTGCATTTCCTTGCATTTTATCATCCCATCATTTCCATCATGCTAGAGATCATGGCATGTCAGCATTAGGTCTAGTTTTGTCCATAGCATTGCATGATCATTGCATCTAAGGGCAAAATTTGCGGTTATCTGTATTTAAATATCTTTCACCATGATCTAATAAACGATTTTCATCGTTCATGTCATCCGGTGAAGATATTTAAATAGGGGCAACTGTTGTACCCCAAATTTTTCCCTTAGATTCATTTGATTCGTCTGCATATCATACTAGGTCAGTCTTTCGTGCATAACTAACTGCTTTATCTAGTTTTGTTTGTTTGTTCCATTTGTGAACACAGGTGTTGCTGCAGAAGATTCAAGGCCTTGAAGGCTGTGTTGTGGGTGTGTTGGTGGAGGTCCTCTGGCTTTTGCAAAGTGTGTGTGGATTCCCGTGAGTTTTGTGCCTCTATCCTTTGATCCCTGAACCACTACCAAACCTCCCTTTCCTTAGATATCTCAGAAGTCTCCCCACAGTTACTTTGGTCTTTATACCCACTGATTTTGGATGGTCCCTCAAGACTGATCGCTGGTTGTGTAGCATGTCGGGTTACAAGATGGTTTTTCCCCCTCTGTAAGCTCCTCAATTTGAAGATATGTGTCTGCTATATGTTCTTAAACGATGGTTCATCAAAGAAGGTCATTCAAAAGAGGATTAGAAGCTAAATCCCAAGCATGAAGCGCACACCCTTTATTTCGAGGAGAATATCTATATTCCTGAAGCCGTCAATTGTTCTTCAAGCAAGTTTGAAGATTGTTGGAAATTTAATGTTCAAGATGCCTTGACCATTGATAGAAGGATAAATTAATTTGCAATATCTGTGAATGGCGGTCGCTTGTGGGATGCATATCTCCCTTTTAAAGCGCAAGTTTTTTTATCAAATTATGATCAAGAGAGTTCCATTTAGAACTTATAACCAAAGGCTTTTAAGTTTCTAAGCCAAGGCATACAAGGTTCATATTCATCAAGCTTTCACAAAGTCCAAGGTCGTGACCCACGTATTTTTGGAAGCGTTAAGTTGGTTGAAATCCTAAAGCAAGTTTGGAAAAGAAGTTCTCAAAGCCTAATTTGACTCGTCATGTTTTATAATAGCTACTTTGACTTGAAGCGTGCATATGGGGTTGATTGAACTACTTGGCATTAACGGTTTTTTATTTTTATAACATGTTTTCAAGATTTTTAGAAAGAGATAAGGATCCAAATGTTGAAAAAAGCAAGTCAACAAGTTTACAATATTACAAAGACCACTACAAAAATTCTCTGCAAATATTAGTCTCAAACTATTTTCAAGCTATTTCCAAATGTCATTTGCATAATATGGTAATCATAAAGTAGGGCGCTTTTTTTTTTGGGGCTCAATATCACATCAGTGTGGATCATGTATACCTACTGTGAACAACTTGGGCTAGTATGAGTTGGTGGGGAGTTCCACGCTTATTCGTGGCGCCATATTATGAATATAGGTGGTGTTGTTGTGCAACACGTCATTGTGAGTCCCTATGAGTTTAGCACATTGTACAGGAAGCGTTTTCAATGATACAACACATATTTTAGCAACATATGTAAAGTGTAAAATATTAGATTGTGACTTCTTAAAATCCAAAAAAGGGATTACATAACCCGAAGCACTATTTCTTGGGTCATCACCACTCAACATATGGCAAGTTGTTGCTCTATTTTGACAAAAAAAATTAAGGATTGTTCCAGTTAACAAGATTTTCAAGCAGGCCATTTTATGATCGCTTAGTCAACCAGTATCAAGTTTTGACTTTCATCTCCATGCGGACCTTTGCCTCAGTAGCTTTATATTATCCTGTGCTTGCGAGCTTTCCAAGTATCAATACAACTGCAAGTCATCAATACTTGGGTCGTTAGAACAAACATACATTGAAAATCAATTTGGATAAAGGAATATCGGATTATGTTCGAACATGTTTGGATTGATACGCGGTTAATTTTATCATAACAAGATCATGTTTATAGCAGTAAAAGTTTTTTTCTAAAACCACGATGGAGCAGATCTAACGAAATCAAACAAAACAATCAAGGTTCCTCTTACCTATCCCTAACAATTTAACATTCATTGATTAAAGACCAAACATAAGGTTTCCAAAACAGGCAGGGACAATCATACAGTTTCAGACTTCATCAAGCATTTCCACGCCCTCAAACCATTCCAAAACAAGACTAAACATAAAGTCAGACATGTTCCAAACCAATTCATTTCTTTCCTAAACAATCTAAATTGTTTCAGACAACTTTTGAAAATTCCCAAAACAATCTTCAAACAGTATCAAGCAAAAGTAGAAACTCATTCAAGTCCCTACAACACTTATCAGACAAAATTAACGCCAATCCCAAACATTGATAACTTGTTTCATGACACCATCAATTTTTTCCAAATAAGTCATAACAGTTCTGGACAAATTTCAAAAACATAACTAATTGGGAAAAACATGTTTTAACACAGAATTCAAGTGCATTCAAAACCAGTTTATCATAGGTGAGTCTTGATCTATATAAACAGAAGCACGTAGAAAGGAAGGGAGGACTAAAAAAAAAAAACCCAATTTCTCATGTCAGCAAAAAACCCATTCAATGTACCAGTTTCTCACACAGTTCAACACTCACAAACACGTACAAAATTCAAAACCAGACCACATTCATCAAACCAGCCATTACTTCAAAACCAAAAGTTTTCACCTAATCCACCATTGATAAACCAGAAAAAAAACGACCAAATTCAACAAGTCACTGTAACCAGATAGTCATCAAATATACCAGAAAATTCATCATACAAATCTCACAGAGCTCGCCATGAAACTCATTCACAAAGTTACGAATTTCATAAGACACTACCATCAGAAGATTTCACATACACGCATAGTATTCACACGCATGTGGTAGCATCAGGGGAAATTCGTTGAAAAGAACAGATGATTCAAAAAACGCACACATCAGAAATCCACAAGAAACCAACATACGCACACGTATTGCAAAACGACCCAAATAACAGCATCACAACATACAATCGCAACAGCAACACGCAAGCAAAATTAAACAAGGGTTAAGACTTATCTTCGACGGAGGATTCGCTCGAGGTCTCGTTCGCTCCTCCCCACCATTCAACCGGCGTTTTGTTCTTTCCCTTTTACGTTTTCGCATCGCCATTGAGCAATCTTTGTACTTGTAATCGACCATTAATGAGAATGAATGGGGCCGGGATTATGGGGGTGGGGTGTAGTATTTTTGCTGTTTGTCTTGTTAATCGGAGAGAGAGAGGACGAACTGTTACTGCCGCCGCTAGGGCTCTTGAAACCCTAAGGTTTCGTTTAGAGAGAAAGAGAGGAACGCGTGCGAGAGAGAGAAGAGAAATGAGTCGTGTGAGGATTCCACCCCCTCCGTTTCTTTTTTTTTTGTTTTTTTATTATTAAAATTTAACCCTTTTTTTTAAAATCACTTAATCTTTTTTTTATCATAACTTTTTTTAATAATAAACACCAACTCTTTTTAAACCATTTACTTAACGTTCTTTAAAATTAATGTTAATTCTTATTATAATAAAACCTTTAGAAAATAATGAATAAATCTCTAAAGAATAAACCATTTTATACCAATTAATAAAAACTTCTTTTAATTAAAAACATGTAATAACCTTTTTTTCTTTTAATAAAACTTAATATTAAAATCTTTTAAGAAAACTCTAATAAAAAAATAATCATTAACACAATTTCTTATAATAAACCTTCAAATTAACCCTTTTTTTTATAAGATTAAAAATCTTTCACAGGTAAACCTCTATTTCTAAGTTAATAAATCTTTAAGTATAATAATAATGATTAAACCCTTTTTCAAAATAATTAAAACTCGATAGAAACCTTTCACTCTTAAATTAGCCAATAAGTATGATCCCAACGAAATAATCATTTTCTCAATAAACCTTAAGGACAACTCCTTAATTCCTTCATCGCGCACTTGAGTGTACGCTTGCATGTTTATTTAGTATGTTGTTTGCTTATATGGATGTATGCATTATTATACTGTCTAAACCCTTTTCAAAATGTAACAAAAAACTCTCGATCCAACGTTGAGCCACTTTTCTACCTATGTAAGTCGAGTGCCTTCGGGCCTCGCATTCAACCTTATTGGTCACAATACACTTAACTAGCCCACTTTGCTAGTATGCACAAATAATCAAAGTTAGTTTGTCCCCTCGGCATTCCAAAGGAAAGTTATTAAAATTGACTAAACCGTCATAAGACTAACGCTTTAGAACCCTTGGCCATAGGATTCGGAGTCGCCGTACTCCACGTCTCGCCGTAGACACTTAGAATCTTAGCCTTAGGATCGGAGTCGCCGTACTCCAAGTAAATGCTCCGCCGCGAACATTTACAATCCTACCCCTCTTGAACCATCCTACAACTTTAGAGTCGCCGCACTCTATGTAAGGTCTTGCCCAAGACTTTACTTCCCCCTGGAACCTTGACCCCGTCAAGAAGTTCCTCTTTTCAGAACTACGCATACTCTGATTCTACACCCGAGGATACGTAGGCGTAAGGTGCGATACCTTATCGAGTATACTTAGATACTAACCCCTAGGGTTCAACCTTTAGCATAGCACCCTTAGCAAGCGAATGAGAGATAACATAAGTACTAACGAGAGGTTCCCGTAGAGTACTACGGACGTTTAGGATGCTAATACCTTCCCTAGGCGTAACCAACCCCCGAACCTTAGATCTTTAGGTTTTTTTCGCTTTTGAACCTTTCCTTTGGATAAATCAAAGACGGTGGTGAACATTTAAAGAAATGTGATCCTAGTTCATTAATAACTATGGTATCCAATTCTCACCGCAACACACACCCCTACATAGAACAAGCATGATCGACAAAAAGAAAAAAAAAAGATTACTGAGGAGGTATTTGTTACCGTCGTTGTAGCAGACGAGTGATTTGAGCTACTGAGTTTATTATTGTGCGTAATCGAAACAATGAACCACTTAGAACAAATATGCAGCAGCAACGCGAACACGACATCTTCCTAATAGCAATAACATCTGGAAAGTATTATTCGAACCAAAACATCAATCGAATCAAGTTTCGTCGCCACTGCTGTTACTGATGCTTTGGGCTATTGTCGGTGACTCCGCGATGAGTGAAGATTTTTCTTTACAAAGTCAGAGCTTCTGTGTGCTGATGGTGGTTTCGTTTTGAGGTGATGACGAGTTGAATCACTGCAATGATGTGGGTAATAACATGGTGTGCATGTTGAAACAGTGGAGGTGGAGAGCGATGGAGGATTTGTTGAGAACAGTAGAAAAATGCGGAAAAAAATGGTGTGTTGTTGGTTTGGTTGTGAGAGGCAGAGAGTTCTCAGTTTTTTTCTCTTATGAATGATTCTCTCTTTTTTATGCTCCGCCCCCTCCTTCAATCATATGCTGTGATACTCTTATATAGGCTTTAAACAAATGAATGCTTTGAAAACATGCTTTGATTTTCTTTCCTCTTTCGACCCAACATATTGTGACATTGTTTTCATTCCTTCCCTTTTCGGTTTAACATGCTTGGAACATGTTTTGGGAATTTTTATGTTGTCTTGAATTTTTTATTGTGTTTTGATTGATATGAATGCTCTAAATAACACATAAAAATGGATAAATATATATTGTAAAATGATAAAAATAAATAAATCAAATTTAACTAAAATAATCATAATTATCTAAATAAATTAAATTAATTATTTGACTAAAGAAATTAAAAATAATTGATAAAAATTAATTAAGGTTAACAAAAATAAAATCTAAAAGCTCTGAGTTTTTGAACAAATTTTGGTAAAACATAATTGTTAACTCAACAATGAGATCAAGCTGAATAATTCTGCTGAAGATGTGATGTCAAAGAAGATGTCTTAACATGCATCTTGACATCCTGGACTGAATGGTTTAAGTTAGTTTTTAATCTGCTACAACACTCAAGGGGAAACTGCTGTATGGATCAAGGACTGAAGACTGAAGCCCAAGGAAGCAGAAGACACTATAAATAGAAGACTTAGACCTAGGTTTTAAAAATTCCTTAGTACGCTTTTTGTAACCTTGCTTTCTTGCGTAAGAAACAAGGGTTTAGGGTTTTGAGAGTCGTTGGATCTCTAGGTTGTAAGTCTCCCTTTGTATCAGTTAATACACTGTGGTAGATATAGGTGTCGCACAGATCCATAAGCCTTGAGGTATTGGATTGTGTAGTGTTTTTGGATGAAGCTTTTAAGCAAATCCGAGTTAGCTTGTTTGCCAAGTATGCTTGACAGATTTTTGTATTGATAGGGATGATAGAGATATCACAGGTTGGTGATTAAGGGAAGTGAGTGGGGTATCTCGAATCAGGATTCTAAACGTTTGAGTTTAACCTTGATAAAGATGTTCATTGGGTAGATGTTAGGGATAAAGTTGTAAACGGGGGAGTTTAACTTTGTAATAGTCTACAGATAGTGGAGTCTTCTTCCTGGATTGGTATCCCTCAGATGTAGGTGAGTTGTGGAGGTGTGAAAAATGCAAGAAAGGGGGTTTGAATTGGTTTTTCAAAATAATCGTTTCTTTTAAATAACTTTCTTGTTAAAACTTTAAACCTTTTCTAAAGAATAACTGCTTGGTTAAACAAAGAGATATAAACACGTTATGTTTATACTAGTTCACTTGAGAATCTCTCAAGTTAATCTAGTCCACCCGCCAAGGTGATTTCGCCTCTCTCAAAGAGGTCTTAATCCACTATTCAACAAAATAGTACACTGCACGAGCTACACAGCTGGTGACTAACAACAACCTCTAGAACTCACACGTTCTAGACTTCTCAAGTAATCCAACCACACAGGTCTTACTCAAGGCACAACCTCTAAGACACACGTCCTAGACTTCTCAAGTAATCCAACCACACAGGTCTTACTCGAGGCACAACCTCTAAGACACACGTCCTAGACTTCTCAAGAGATCTGGTCACTAAGACTCTCTTAAGGAATATAACTTTTAATTCAAATACAATGGGTTTATAGAGAATTGCTTCTTATCAAGCTGATAATGTAAACAAGTTTTTTAGACCAGGAATGACTTAAGAAAAAATAGAGTTAGAAAGTATTGTTGTTGTTTGCATGTCTATTTTTCTTCAAGTCTTTGAGCTTCCTTTTATAGCCGAGTGAAAAGAGCCGTTGAGATGGAATCATGAAGGCTAGGTTGGCTTACGGCTAGAAGCGTGAGGACATGTACAAAATCTTCTGCATGCTGCGCGTCCTGTCTGTGTCAGATTATCTAGTTTGTATTTCGCACAGTCTTCAATAATATTAACGTTGTAATGTGGTACAGCTGTACAATGTGGCAGGTTTTCTTGGCTTCTCAATTTCAGAGGCATTTTGTGAGCGTGAGTAAGAAGGGAAAACATTGCTCGGTTCTTGAGATTATCAAGTCTTCGAATCATCAGCTCTGCGCTTCCAGAATCTTCAGAACTTGTCTTTAGAACCTTGTTCTCTTAATCCACTTTCTTCAAATCTTCAGAGGCTTCTGATAATATTTGATTGAAGCATGAGAGTCGACTTTGGGTAGGTCTTCAGAACCTTGATCGAAAATCGTGAGGCTTCAGCATCTGGACTTCGTTCCATCAGAACCCTTGTCTTTTGACCTTCAGAATTCATTCTCTTTTCCTTTCGTATCAAAGTTATGAGCATCTTGTCTTATCTTCGAATTGAGTTCAGTTCTTCGAAGCATATTTCATTAAGCATTGCGCCAATTCACAGAAGCAGAACCTGTTTGCTAAGTTCTCACAAATAAAAACATTAGTTGCACAAAATTGTTCATACAAATATTCATCTGTTATCATCAAAACTTAGAGATAATATTGCAGAACCAAATCTTGTTCTCACAAGTTACACCGAACTGGGTTAACAATTATTGTGTTCTTTATCATTCTGCAGATTTACGTTTTCTCTTAGGGTTATGATAAACATGTTGGATCAGATGTCGTGACATCTGTGTGTGTGCAGTTCTGATATTCAACATATCAGTCTACTATTGGGCCTCTGATTTTAAATGATTATGTAGCACAATGTCTTGACATGTGTTAGGACATCTGCTGTCTGCATAGGCCAGAATTTCAATTGGTATCAGAGCAGGCATCCTGTCTGGTTCTGGATGAGATCTTTGGGAGATACTTTCTGGCGTTTAAACAAGGAGGAGTTTTTAAGAACACATCAATCAACTCAGACATACTCAAGGGTATTAATGGATGAGATGGATGTTCTGGATCAAAGGGAGAAACCCGGAGGTTGTTCATGTTGCAGAGGAGATTCTACAAAAACTATAGGAGAAATGGCTACTTCTCTTGTTGGTGTGTCTTATAGGATGTTGTGACATCTTATTAGGGCAAGCAGGATCTGTTCCTTGTTGGTTCTGCTGCATGTGTTTCTGATGGAAGAGCTCTAGAATTATGGGATTTTGGAGTTGTTACTGAAGACAGTTGGTGGAAGGTCTCAATCGTCGGCCTCTATATATTTGAAGATATCTGCATTCTTTTATTCCAAAGTCGGGAGTGATGGAGTAAAGGGAGTTGTGGTTAGATATCTGGTATGGTAACTTGGTACTTGGAAGCTTGGTTTCTTAGTGCAGTTGAAGTCAGTTGAAGAGGAGAGGAGTTGAGTTAAGTTTATCAGGTTCTTGCTCTAGGAGTTTGATAAATTGTTGGTCGTCTAGGTTGTCAAAGATGTTATTTCTGTGCTTTTGTGGTTGGCATTTATTTTGCTAAAACTATTATAGCAGCAAGATGTTGAATCTTAATGTTCTAAGTGGCTGCTTTCAACATGTTGAATGAAGATGTTCCATGCCAGCTCATAGAACATCGCGCTGTGAATTCAGTTTTAATGCAGATTCTGTTACTATGATTTGTTACTGAATATTTTGTGAATATTTGGTTATCCTATGTGGCATCCAAAGCATTTTTGGATTGTGGTTATTTGTTGGTTTTCAGATTTGCTGCTGTTTCTAATTATGGAGACATAATAGGAAACTTTGGATTGAAGACCTATTTTGTTGGAGTTAATTTTGCAGATTTGTGAGCAGTCTATTTGCTGCGTTTTTGAAGCCCAATTCAGTCCAGATTAATTGCTATATATTGACTGATGTAAACCTAGTTTTAGGTGTGGAACTTACTTGTGTTTTTAGGGTTTTCGAGTGTATTTTGTGAGCCTAACTGGTATCATTCTGATAACAGTATAAGGACTGATTTTTGTGTTGTAAGTTCTGTCAAGTTACTCATAAGCTTTTAAGCATTGAGTTTCTTGTGTGTCAATTCTCATAAGCTGTGAAGTACTGAGAATTGTGTGTTTTGAAAGAGTGACTTTCAGTTTGTTTCTTGTGTGGAAAGGTACCAATCACGGGTTGTAGTTATAGAGGGATTTTAGGAGGGCCTCATACCTAGGTGAGTCTTAGGTAGAAGTCATTGGAAGGGTAGTGATTAAGTGAGCAGATTATTCAGTGTTTGTATGATCTGTGAATTGATACTATCGTATATTGCTTTCGTCCCTGGCTTGGTAGCCCCCAGAGTAGGTGTGTTAGACCGAACTGGGTAAACATATCACTGTGTTATTTACTTTCTGCACTGCTATTTTATTGTTATCTTATTCATTGTGTTGGATATCAGTGTCTCAACATCTGCATAGGACATCTGATATCTGTGCCAGAATTTCAATTGGCATCAAGAGCTTGCACCCTTATTTGGTTCTAGGTGAGATTCAGGGAAGGTACTTTCTGGTACAATGGACAAGGATGGAGGATTTCTGAACAAACTACCTCTACTTGATGGTTCCAATTATGACTATTGGAAACCAAGGATGATAGTTTTCATCAAATCCATGGATGATCAAGCATGGAAAGCTGTTATAAAAGGATGGGAGCCCCCTAAGGTTAAAGATGAAAAAGGTACCCCTACTGATGTGGTGAAGGAAGAGGAAGACTGGGATGATGCAGATTACAAAGGGTCTGTAGGGAATTCCAAAGCCATGAATGCATTGTTCAATGGTTTTAACAAGAATATCTTCAAGTTGATTGAACACTGCACCATTGCTAAAGAGGCATGGGAGGTCTTGAAGGTTGCTCATGAAGGGACTTCAAAGGTGAAGATGTCAAAACTCCAGCTTCTCACTAGCAAGTTTGAGAGTTTGAAGATGAAAGAGGATGAGAGCATTCATGATTTTCATATGAACATTATTGAGATAGCTAATGCCTCTAGTGCCCTAGGTGAAAAGATGTCTAACGGCAAACTGGTCAGAAAGATCCCCAGATCTCTACCTAAGAGATTTGACATGAAAGTGACTGCTAT
The DNA here is from genome assembly GCA_022829125.1 of Lathyrus tuberosus. Taxonomy (NCBI): domain Eukaryota; kingdom Viridiplantae; phylum Streptophyta; class Magnoliopsida; order Fabales; family Fabaceae; genus Lathyrus; species Lathyrus tuberosus. Next base: position 12,595,997 of record JALAZF010000102.1, read on the forward strand.
AGAGGAGGCTCAGGATATAGACAAGATGAAAGTGGATGAACTAGTGGGATCTCTTCAAACATTCGAATTAGGGATCAGTGAAAAGTCTGAAAAGAAAAAGAGCATAGCTTTTGTGTCAAATACTGGTGACTCAGAAGATGAAGGTGACCTGGTTAGAGATGAAGGGGCGTCTAAAGATCTGGTATTACTTGGAAAACAATTTAACAAAGTGTTGAAAAGGATTGACTGGAAGTCGAGAGCAAATGCTCAGAACAAGTCACTCAATATTAGTAAGAACCAGGATGGAGGCAGAAGATCCAGAGCTGAAGAAGACTCCAATCAAGGGAAGAGAGTTCAGTGCTTTGAATGTGAGGGTATGGGCACATAAAGACTGAGTGTCCCACGTATCTCAAAAGGCAGAAGAAGGGCCTATCAGTGTCTTGGTCAGAAGGAGAGTCTGAGAGTGATGTTGAAGAAGAATCATCAAAATTGGTGACAGCTTTGACTGGAATCTGTAAGGCTGATGGAGAAACTACTTGTGAATCTGACTCTGACAAAGAATCCTATGTTGGAGAACTCACTAAGGAAGAAGTATCCACAGGGTTTTCAGAATTGTGTATCAAGAATGAAGAAAGGTGCCAGATAATATTGGAACAGAAGATTCAGATAGCTCAACTAGAAGCTGAGAAGGAAGAACATCTATCTACCATTGCTGATCTGAAGGAGGAGGTTGAATGGTAAAAGTTAAAACTTGACAATATGACCAAATCTATAAGAATGCTGAACAATGGTACCACGCAGCTGGATGAGATCCTTCAGAATGGGAAAGAAGCTGGAAATGTGCAAGGCCTTGGTTTTAACAATCAAGCAGAGACTTCCAAGAAGCCTGTATTGAAGTTTGTTCCTCAAAAAATAAAGCAAGAGTTGGGGATGTCAAATCACATGTTTCAACATCATATGAAGCATCAGAAAAGAGTTTGTAGATCAAAGTATAAACCATGGAGATGCCATTACTGTGGAAAGATTGGTCACTTAAAGTCCTTTTGCTACAAGCTGTACGGCTGTCCCAAAACTGCTCAGCAACAAAATAAAGGACAGAGTTGGGGTAAAGTGAAGAGAAGATGGATTCCTAGACAAATGATGGCTGGTCTCATAGCACATACCTCTCTTAGAGCATCTGCAGGAGAAGATTGGTACTTTGACAGTGGTTATTCAAGACACATGACTAGTGTGAAGAAGTTCTTGTCAGATATCAGGCCTCACTCCACCAATTATGTCACCTTTGGGGATGGATCAAAGGGGGAAATAAAAGGGGTTGGAAAGCTGGACGACACAGGACAACCAAATCTGGATCGTGTTCTATTTGTCAAAGGGCTGACTGCAAATTTAATCAGTATAAGCCAACTGTGTGATGTAGGCCTCAAAGTAAATTTCACCAAATCTGAATGTCTAGTAACCAATAAGAAAGATGAAGTTGTTATGACGGGAACCAGGTCTAAGGATAACTGCTATCTGTGGAATCCTCAAGAACCTGAAAGTCTGTCTACTTGTTTGATGTCAAAGGAAGATGAAACCAAACTGTGGCATCAGAAATTGGGTCACTTACACCTGAAAGGGATGAAGAAAGTTATGTCAAGTAAAGCCGTTAGAGGCATTCCCAAGCTGAAGATTGATGAGGATAAAATATGTGGTGAATGTCAAGTTGGGAAGCAAACAAGGGTGTCACACAAGAGGCTTCAACATCTTACCACAACTTCTAGAGTTCTGTAACTTCTTCACATGGACTTAATGGGACCTATGCAGGTTGAAAGTCTTGGTGGGAAGAAGTATGCCTATGTTGTAGTAGATGATTACTCCAGGTTCACTTGGATAAGTTTCATCAGAGAAAAGTTTGAAGTATTTGCAGCCTTCAAAGAGTTGTGTCAAAGGATTCAACGGGAAAAGGATTGTGGTGTTGTTCGAATCAGAAGTGACCATGGGAAAGAGTTCGAAAACAGCAGGTTTGAAGAGTTCTGCTTATCTGAGGGAATCACTCATGAATTCTCATCACCAATCACTCCTCAGCAGAATGGTGTGTGGAACGCAAGAACAGGACTATACAAGAGTGTGCAAGAGTCATGATTCATGCCAAAAAGCTTCCATATCATTTTTGGGCTGAAGCCATGAATACTGCTTGTTATATACACAATAGGGTGACTATCAGATCAGGTACTTCTGTCACTCTTTATGAGCTATGGAAAGATAGAAAGCCAAATGTGAAGTATTTCCATGTGTTTGGTAGTAAGTGCTATATCTTAGCGGATAGTGAGCAAAGGCGAAAGATGGATCCTAAGAGTGAGGAAGGAATAATTTTAGGATACTCTACAAACAGTAAAGCATATAGGGTATTTAATTCCAGAACTCAGGTGATGATGGAATCCATAAATGTGGTGGCTGATGACTCTGGCAAAGATGAAGATGTCCCAGATGATGTTGGAGCATGTCTGCCCATGAACAATGAAATCTCTCAAGACATTGAGTCTGTAGAAGATAATGCTCAAGAAACCAACACTATACCTGAGAATGAAGAGGTAGAGGATGCTAACAGGGGACCCTCTATAAGAATTCAGAAGGATCACCCTAAGGAATTAATTATTGGAGATCTGAATGAAGGTGTAAGAACCAGAACAAGGGAGACTGTGTCAAATGCATGCTTTGTGTCAAAGATTGAACCAAAGAATGTCAAAGAAGCATTGACAGATGAGTTCTGGATAAGTGCTATGCAAGATGAACTTTGTCAGTTCAAGAGGAATGAAGTCTGGGAACTAGTACCAAGACCAGCAGGAACAAATGCGTTTGGAACAAAATGGGTTTATAAGAATAAGTCTGATGAGCAAGGAGTTGTTACCAGGAACAAAGCCAGATTAGTTGCTTAAGGATACACACAGATTGAAGGAGTAGACTTCGATTAAACACTTGCGCCTGTGGCTCGATTGGAATCCATCAGATTGTTGCTAGGAGTGGCATGTTTGTTGAAATTCAGTTTGTTTCAAATGGATGTCAAGAGTGCCTTTCTGAATGGCTATCTTAATGAGGAAGTCTATGTTGAGCAGCCTAAAGGGTTTGTGGATCCAAACTTTCCTGATCATGTTTACAAGCTGAAGAAGGCTTTGTATGGGCTGAAACAAGCTCCACGAGCTTGGTATGAAAGACTGACTGAGTTTTTAGTTAACAATGGGTACAGGAAGGGTGGTATTGATAAAACTCTTTTTGTCAAGGAGAAGGATGGGAAACTAATGATTGCTCAGATTTATGTAGATGATATTGTGTTAGGCGGGATGTCAGATGAAATGGTCCAACATTTTGTCACTCAAGTGCAGTCTGAATTTGAGATGAGCTTGGTGGGTGAATTGACCTACTTCCTTGGATTACAAGTCAAGCAGCTGAAAGATTCAATTTTTATTTGTCAGAGCAAATATGCGAGGAACATTGTGAAGAAGTTTGGACTGGATAATGCCAAGCATAAGAGGACTCCTGCTCCTACTCACTTGAAGTTATCCAAAGATGAAAAGGGAGTGAATGTTGAACAAAGTCTGTATAGAAGTATGATTGGCAGTCTGCTGTATCTTACAGCAAGTAGGCCAGACATAACTTTTGTTGTTGGTGTGTGTGCAAGATATCAAGCAGAACCCAAGGTCAGTCACATCAATCAAGTGAAGAGAATTCTAAAGTATGTGAGTGGAACATGTGATTATGGGTTGCTTTACTCCCATGACTCAAGTCCCATTTTATTAGGTTATTGTGATGCTGATTGGGCTGGAAGTGTTGACGATAGGAAGAGTACCTCTGGAGGATGTTTCTTTTTGGGAAATAATCTTATTTCATGGTTTAGTAAGAAGCAGAATTCAGTATCCCTTTCTACTGCTGAAGCTTAGTACATAGCAGCTGGTAGTAGTTGTGCTCAACTGGTATGGATGAAGCAGATGTTATCTGAGTATAATGTCACACAAGATGTCATGACACTATTTTGTGATAACCTGAGTGCTATTAATATTTCCAAAAATCCCATTCAACATAGCAGGACTAAGCACATTGATATCAGGCATCACTTCATCAGAGAACTTGTGGGGGACAAAGTCATAACTCTTGAGCATGTGAGCATAGAAAATCAGCTTGCTAACATATTTACCAAGGCTCTGGATGCAGTTCAGTTTGGAAACCTGAGGAGCAGACTTGGGGTGTGCATTCATGAAGAACTATAGCAATTAATGTTCCTTCTGGCTGCCAGACTGAAAAGACAAAAGGAGGTTCTGGTAGTGCAGTGTGTGAATGAAGGGAAAATGCTGAAATTTGTGCATAACATTTGGGCATGTGATGTGGTGTACATCTACTCTCTGATGCAGTTTACTCTGGTTTATTTTTACCTTAACTTGTTCTACTTGCCTTTGTCATATTTATGGCTAAAAAGGGGGAGTAGTATGTTGTGTGGATGTTTGTGTGGGGAGTGCTTGTGTGCTTGTGTTGCTGCAGTTGTTGAGGGGAAGAATGTGGAATGTTGCTGCTGTTGAGGGGCAGTTTTGCCAAGCTGCTATGATGAGTTGTTTGCTGGACTGAGGATTTGTATGCAGCTGAAGGGCAGTGCTGCTATGCTGGACTGGTGTTTTCGCTGCTGTCTGATATATGGATTTTTTTGCTGTTTGTGCTACTTTACAAGTTTGTTTGTGTGTGTGTAGTTTTAGCCAAAATAAGCCAAAGAGGGAGATTGTTATTTCTGTGCTTTTGTGGTTGGCATTTATTTTGCTAAAACTATTATAGCAGCAAGATGTTAAATCTTAATGTTCTAAGTGGCTACTTTCAACATGTCGAATGAAGATGTTCCATGCCAGCTCATAGGACATCGCGCTGTGAATTCAGTTTTAATGCAGATTCTGTTACTATGATTTATTACTGAATATTCTGTGAATATTTGGTTATCCTATGTGGCATCCAAAGCATTTTTGGATTATGGTTATTTGTTGGTTTTCGGATTTGCTGCTGTTTCTAATTATGGAGACATAATAGGAAACTTTGGATTGAAGACCTATTTTGTTGGAGTTAATTTTGCAGATTTGTGAGCAGTCTATTTGCTGCGTTTTTGAAGCCCAATTCAATCCAGATTAATTGTTATATATTGACTAATGTAAACCTAGTTTTAGGTGTGGAACTTACTTGTGTTTTTAGGGTTTTCGAGTGTATTTTGTGAGCCTAACTGGTATCATTCTGATAACAGTATAAGGACTGATTTTTGTGTTGTAAGTTCTGTCAAGTTACTCAAAATCTTTTAAGCATTGAGTTTCTTGTGTGGCAATTCTCATAAGCTGTGAAGTATTGAGAATTATGTGTTTTGAAAGAGTGACTTTCAGTTTGTTTCTTGTGTGGAAAGGTACCAATCACGGGTTGTGGTTGTAGAGGGATTTGAGGAGGGCCTCATACCTAGGTGAGTCTTAGGTAGAAGTCATAGGAAGGGTAGTGATTAAGTGAGCAGATTATTCGGTGTTTGTATGATCTGTGAATTGATACTATCGTATATTGGTTTCGTCCCTGGCTTGGTAGCCCCCAGAGTAGGTGTGTTAGACCGAACTGGGTAAACATATCACTGTGTTATTTACTTTCTGCACTGCTATTTTATTGTTATCTTGTTCATTGTGTTGGATATCAGTGTCTCAACATCTGCGTAGGACATCTGATATTTGTGCCAGAATTTCAAAAGATACTTGAGAATTCTCTCAAGTCTACTCATAAAGGCATCTATGTCGTGTATCTGGAGTCTTCTAGTTACTCTTCTGACTAGAAGGTGTTTCTTGGAAACACAATCTGAAGAAAGTGGAGGTGATTTATTTTCACCATCCAAAAACAGCAAGGAAGGATTCATCACTCTTGACCCTAAGAGTGGATCCAATTTGATTGAAGAATTGTTGAAGTAAATAAGATTTGTTCAGAGAAAGTCTTAGTTACTTGAGTCAAGGGTAGTAGCCTTGGTATCTCAACATTTTCCTTTGAAGAAGATACTAGCAAAAAGATTGAATACTTTATAAGTGTTCATGACATGATCTGGTGGAGCTCAGCTACAACAGTGAAGAAGGGTTATTGGACAAGGATTTAAGATCAATTTCTATTTGTGGAGTCCACAAGTATTTAATTGATTATCCTTGAAAGTCAAGATTACTGATGTTCAACAAGATGTTGGAATATCTCATCATCAGAGTTTGTGCAGAATCATGGGAGGGGTACTGTATACGCTTTAGCATCCGTTTTAGTCTTAGGTGGTGACCTGAGAAGTGGCTTCAGTCGGGTGTGATAGAAGCATCCATTCTCTGGAGAGTTTCCTGGCAAGAAACTAGTCTGGACTTTGATGCTGTTGAAGATGAAGATGAAGACATCATAATCTTGATGGTTACCGCTTGGATGATGCGTGGTTTTCACAAGTATACGAAACGCGTCAAGGTAATACAAAAGATTATCGATCCACAGAGACCAAACGTCAATCTATCGATTCCTATAGTTACAGTGTTTATCTAAGGCAAGTAAATTCAGGGATTTATGAGTGCACAGTAAAAGTAGAGTGAAGAAAAGTACGAAGATATAAAACTCAAATGAAAGCAACAGGCTTGAATGTAATTCACATAGTCAAATAGCATTCCAATGCATGTAACGGAACTACTTATGGGCAATGTTTTCTACTTTATGAAAAGAACTAATTTAACGGGAACTGTCGCTTTCGCGTATTCAGAACCGAGTTTAACCTTTAAAGAATCCCTCTTATTGTCACTTATAAAAAGGCGCGCATTGCGTTAAAGTGAAAAACCTATTTTAAATAAATATAGTTCTTGACTTAGTTGAAAAGTATTTTGATCTGAAACTTTTAGACAAAAGAGGTTCATACGAACCGGATTTTAAACCTACAAACGCGCCCGAAAATAGTTCTAAAATAGTTTTTCTAAAGTATTAAAAATTCCTACTTAACTGTGCAAAGCGCTGTCGCTTCCTTTGTACAGTTAAGAATAACCAAGTTTATCTAAAGGTTGGACGGCTTTCGATCTTACCCAACAGAAATTAAGTGCGGAAAACTCGTGTTAAAGACCAAAATATCCCCTAAGTGTTTCTATCAATGCATTATGTGGAATGATACTTAAACCGTGATCTTTACATTCTAACCTTTAAGATTTAGTCAGACATGGAAATGTAAACAGACATATTTAATTTTATCATGTCAAAGTAAAGTCTTTTTGAAATAAAGGGTTTGAAAGTAAATAATGCGAATAAAGTAAAGCGGATGCGAGAAATAAATAAAGTAAAAGCGATGCGAGAAATAAATAAAGTAAAAGCGAGTGCAAGAAATAAATAAAGTAAAAGTAGTGCGAGAAATAAATAAAGTAAAGGCGGTGCGAAAAATAAATAAAGTAAAAGCGAGTGCGAGAAATAAATGAAGTAAAAGCGAGTGCGAGAAATAAATAAAGTAAAAGCGAGTGCGAGAAATAAATAAAGTAAAAGCTTAATTCATAAATAGAAACCTGCTCCAATCGGAGGCTTTAATTCTGAAAACAACTGGAAAATAACTGGGAAGGAAAATGGCGGCAGGATTAACTTCCACCAAGTGCTCCAAACTTGATTACAGACTCGATCACACAAATGTGATAACTTCCCGATGTGAGAAGATTATCACTTACAAAAACTCGATTATTTATGTCTAAGGTGTTTGCAACTAAGTTTGGATGGTTTGAAGTGAACAAGAAGCCTCTATTTATAGACTTAGGAAAAGGTATGAAAGGACAAGGATGCCCTCCAACTTCTTTTGGGAGGGAAAAAGGCTGTCAAAGGTGGCGCCCGCCACCCCCCTCATGGCGCCCGCCACATGAACTAGGGGAGAAAGTGGTGGGAGATGTGGCAGTTGTCAGCAGTTGAGTCCCCTCCAACTTGTGGCCTACCCCGTGGCGCCCGCCATGTTGGGTGCCACAAGTGCAATTCCTTCAAAAGTTGGCTTTTTGCTCGATTTCCTTCATTTCTTCGTGGATGGCTCTAGAAACACCTAGAATCTGAAAACAAGACAAAATAAAAGCATAATACAAGGAAACGATAATAAAAATCCTAAGAAGCATGTGCAATTCGAGTCAAAAATGCGGGGTAATTCGGTGTTATCAAATTCTCCCACACTTAAACCTTTGCTTGTCCTCAAGCAAAACACTCTAAGGCTCGTGACAAAAGAAGTGATATCAACGAATGATTCGGGCTAAAAGGGCTTCTAAGTTCGAATCAGGATGAAGAGATATGTACTAACTAGATGAAACAAGGATATCGTAATCACACTTTTCCGCAGACACGGACATAAGCTTCGTTTCTATGCATATCAATCCATACTACCCCACTGTACCTAGGCTTACATTGTGCATTTCTTGGGTCCTTTTCATTCTGGCGCAATCACATTAAGCCCGTTATCCGTACATACTTATAGTAAAGTGACCGGTTAGTGATTCTGATCTCAAAAACAGGGGCTCTGGTACACAAACTCGTGTAACCCCTTTTATTGACCCTATTGTAGTTGTGGGGGATCGGATCGTTACCCGCCCTACCAAGTCCAGCACCAGACACCTCTGAACCAACTAACAATGGGTAACTTTTCGCTCTTTTTTATTTTTTTGTTTTTGCAAATTTTTACAACTTTTTGAGTTAAGTGACCTTGTGAGGGTCACCTATCCCGAGTTGCATTTTCTATAAAGCAAAGCATACAGATCATTCACTTATATTCATCGGTCCCCTACGTAGAGCATGCTTAGGCCGAAGCCGACTGCTGGGATAAACTACTAAGGACCTACTAAAAAGACAATTAAGGCCATGGTATATGGGTATCGGGGTCGATTTTTTTATTCACGAAGCTTACGGTGTAAAAACGATACCGATGTTATAAAAAGATTTCCCATGTCATCCGCATCCTAACTCGAACCTGTCTTGAAGCCCAAATTTTTCAAAATGATTCACTTTTCTTTTGTCAAAAATTTTTGGTATGGCTAAAGAAATGGGGAAATAAGGATACACTATACAGATGACTCGTCAAGCACATGCATATTCTAAAAATAAACAAAAATAAGATAAACTAACTAGAAAGCAGTAAAAATAAAAGGAAATAAAATTGCAAGAAAACGAATAAAATCTCCTCCCACACTTAAATCGAACATTGTCCCTAATGTTTCGAAATAAGGTAGAGAAGATGTAACCTGGTGAGTCTACGACATGCTACTGGTACTCCCGTCACCGTGCGGTGAGCGCCTAGGGTGTCGGGATCTGCTGCGGCGACGATCGCTCTGAGAAGCGGAGAACTCATCGAATCTGGTGTTAAGGGCAGCCTGAGATTGCATGATGGTCTGGATGGAATGGTTTATTTGCTGCTGGGACTCTTGCATAAAGTTCATGTTATCGGTAAGTTACTGCTGGATAGCAGCAAGCAAGCCGTCACGCTTCTCCTCTCGAGCCAACTGCTCGCGCCACATCTGCTCAGTGATATAGAAACCAAGAACGGTACCTGCAGATGGGTGAGAAGAAGATGGTACAGAGTGTGTAGCTGATACATGGGGTGACATTTGATGATCAGGAGACTGCTCATGATGGTCAAACTCATCATCAGTCTCATGTCCATCCCCAACAGGAACATTATGAAGAACTGGACCCGTAAAAGGTGAAGCGTCTAAGTCGTAGGTCCAGTTCCTCTCCACTCGTACATCAGTACGTCTAATGCAGGGTAACACAACAGATGGGATAGCCACACCATGAACCATAAGTTCATAGCCCCCCTCTCTCCTTGTCTTGCACAATTTCATGTCTTTCAGAAATTTTAAATTAATTGTGTGAGGAGGGAGAGGTGCTAAGGTGGCTAACTCAGTGTCAAGGTTGAGAGCCCTAGCAATAGACGTGATCAGTCCTCCAAAAGCAATGGGTCTTGTACTCTTAACAATAGCAGTCATATGGGCAAACATAAAAGGAACAAAATTAATTTGCCTATTTGTGAGGCACCCTTGCAAAAATAAGAGTTCTCTAGCATTCACCTTGTTTGGATTCGCCCGGGCAAAAATAATACTGGCCAACAATAACGAAAAACACGAATGGCTGGGTTATGGATCCTTGAGGCAAGAATTCCTTCAAAAGAAGTGGCTGTATGATTTGACAGCCTGTTCCAGAAGGGGAATGCCTCAACAGACCATTCGGAATCCAAAGGTGCTTCACAAATAGCGCCATCTCCAAAAGGTGCTCCTAAACGTGCTGCTAGTTCATCGGTAGTAAATTCATATTCAACATTAAACATATAGAATTTCACTGTACCGACTGTACTAGCAGTGTTAGGACTGACAGTGTAAATTAGGGAACTCAAAAATTCCTGAGTCAATCGCTCAAAGGCCTGCTCTTTTCTTGCAAACACATCATGCATTCCTAATATATCTATAAAATAAAAAATGTTATGATAAATACCAAGAGAGTAAAGACAATCGACGTCTACATACCGGGTCGAGATTATGGCTCGCTCTTGCAACTTCTCAAGAAGTTTCTTTTGCCTCTCCCCGGGCTTTCCTTGGCGGAGGGTGTAATCGTCGTACTCCATGGATGCAATTTTTTTGTTTGAGGTTGAAGAAGATGAAAATGGGTTTTATCGAGAAATGGAGAAAATGGAGGTTTTAGGGATTTTTATGGATGGTTTTGAAAATGGGGTTTGGAGATGTCAATGGGATGGTGAGTAGTTTGGAAAGTTATGAACTTTTTTGGGATTGAGGGAAGTTTTTGGAAGTTCAAAAATAGAGATTTTTGAGGTTTTGGATGAGAAAATGGTGGTTAGGGTGGTTCTGCCCCACATATAGAACCAGACCCCATGGCGGGCGCCATGGTCTATATGGCGGGCGCCACATGAATAAATCTTCTGGGCCGGCTTATGCTTGGTCCTCTTGGGCTTTCTTCCTCGCTTTTGATTTTGGTGGTGCTATTAGCACTACCTTCTCTTTTTTGACACTTGCATTATTTTTGTTAGGAAAATATAAAATACATATGCAATAATATAATTAAATTAGTATAATAAAATAGAATAAAATAAGAAAGTGGAAATAAACATGCTTAAATATATGTAAGTACTAGAGTACATAATGAACAACATGAAAACCAAATACGAATAATGTAAAACATATATATATATATATATATATATATATATATATATATATATATATATATATATATGTCTGGGAATGAAAATGCGTAAATATGGTAAATATAATAATAATAATAATAATAATAATAAGAGAGTAGTATCATCATGGGGCCGGAGGCTCCTCTTCCTGGTCAGAACCACGAACTGCTGCCAACTCTCCGCGAAGATCCGCAATCTCCTGATATAAGTAGTCTGCCTCGGTCGCATGGGTCAGATCAGATACCTGGACCTACAAAGTGAGATATGCGACCTCCTGTCTAAGTCTAGCTGTCTCCATACGAAGCTCAGTAATCTGCGTCTGTATGTCAGGCCTCTGCAAAGAACGATTATTAGATAGCACAATAATCCTGGGAGATGGTGGCCTAGGATGGTATTCTGGCACTGGTGGAGTCCTGGCCTCATCAACAGTCTCACCAAAACCCTCTAATGCATAACTCCAATTGGCCTGGTCGTGCACACTGGTCATCATGGGATCCGACAGGGTGAAGAAATGTATAGTCTCATTATCGATCAGTAGCTTGAACTGGTTGAGATGGAAGGAATCTCTCCTCATCAACCCGCGGTCCAAACAGAAATCGATGTCCAATGTGGTGTACCTGCAATAAGGGGTCAGATGAAGTAGCTTGCTCATAAGCCCCAAAGCAGTAGCAATCTGTGTAATTGTCCCTCCTACATGAATAATCCCCTCAGAAGATCTGGCTGTACCCTCAAGGCTGTCATGCAGAAAACTCCCATAGGCAACTCTGGAATAACATCAGGAGTGGTCTGGAAGCCTAACAAATCACCGAACTCCTTATGGGTGAAGGCATACTCTCTCTCGAATAACCTGAAAGTAACACGCCCAGCCTGATCAACATACGGCTCATATCTGAACTAACTGAGGAACTCCAGGGTGAGATTCCTGTAGGTCGAGTGCATCTCATCAGCATACTCGTCCCACTGGAGCTGGTTACAAAGAAATCGTATACTGGGCTCAATACCTAAAGCATCCATCCAGGCCTGATCAGGATAACATGTAGGTTCCATAGGGCGCTGATAGAGGACTAGGTAGCGCTGCCTCTGAGCATCGTCTCTGAAGGTAACATGCATGTCATCGAAGGTCTGCATCCTGAAAAATAAGGTTAGAGAAAAAGACCTGAAAAACATACATATTAGAAAATTCAGTTTATACAGATAAACATTTAAAACTTAAAACAAAATATAATACATAAAAAGTAAAAAAGGAAGATAAAGTAAAATAAGGAAAAATAAATAAAACTGTGGGTTGTCTCTCATGCAACGCTTGTTTAACGTCGTTAGCTTGACGAGTAGAACTCATGTATCTGAAGTGGGCATTGGTAGATCAATCAGGGTGTGGCTGGAGTAGTCAATAGGAATTTTGCCTCCTCCGTGACGTTTTAACCTTTGTCCATTTACAATGAATGGACCGCAAGAGTTATTCTTGATCCCAACTGCTCCGTATTTTAGGACCTTAGAAACTTCAAAAGGACCTGTCCATCTTGAACGAAGTTTTCCAGGGAAAAGCCGCAACCTAGAATTAAAGAGGAGAACTGGATCACCTATATTGAAATCCTTTTTTATAATTCTTTTATCGTGCCATGCTTTGGTTCTTTCTTTGTATATAATGGCATTTTCATAGGCGGATTGTCGGAGTTCTTCTAACTTATGAATGTCAAGGATACGTTTTTCACCAGCAGCTAGATAATCTAAATTCAAGGTTTTAATTGCCCAATAGGCTTTATGTTCTAACTCGAAGGGTAGGTGACAGGATTTTCCATAGACTAACTGGTAAGGGGTCGTTCCGATAGGGGTTTTAAAGGCAGTTCTATAGGCCCATAGTGCTTCTTGTAGCTTCTGAGACCAATCCTTTATGGATATAGAAATGATATTTTCTAAGATTTGTTTTATCTCCCTATTAGACACTTCCACTTGGCCACTAGTCTGTGGATGGTAAGGTGTTGCTACTTTATGCTTAACTCCATATTTAATTAACAGTTTGTCAAAAATCCTTGATATGAAGTGCGATCCACCATCGCTTATAACAAGACGGGGTACTCCAAATCTAAGGAATATATAGTTCCTAAACAGCTTAATCACCACTCGTGTGTCATTTGTGGGTGAGGCTATGGCTTCAATCCATTTAGACACGTAGTCAACAGCTACTAAGATATATTTATTTCCTAATGAGGATGGAAATGGTCCCATAAAATCGATACCCCAAACATCAAAGAGCTCTACTTCCTGAATATTCCTTAAAGGCATTTCGTCAAGTCTCAAGATGTTTCCAGTTCGCTAGCACCGGTCACATTTGACTATATAAGCATGAATATCACGCCACATTGTGGGCCAGAAAAGGCCAGCCTGAAGAATTTTAGCGTGCGTCTTAGAAGTGCTAGCATGTCCTCCGTAGGGTACAGAGTGACAATGTTCTATAATATTTCTTACTTCTTCTTTTGGAACACAACGACGAAAGATCCCGTCTGTACCTCTCTTGAAAAGAAGTGGTTCGTCCCAATAGAAATTTCTTACATTGTTAAAGAACTTCTTCTTCTGTTGATAGTTAAGGTCAGGGGGTATAATATCAGCGGCTAAGTAGTTGACAAAGTCTGCGTACCATGGTACACTACTTATTGCTAAGGAATTTCCAGGGTTCTTATAAGGATCTAGGTCATTTTCTTCAATGGCGTCTATCTTAGCTATTAACCTGTCATAGGCAAAATCGTCATTTATAGGCACTAGGCCTGGTTTTAGGTACTCAAGTCTAGAAATGTGATCGGCAACCACAATCTCTGTTCCTTTCTTATCTCGAATGTCCAGATCAAACTCTTGCAATAAAAGGATCCATCGAAGTAACCTAGGTTTGGCATCTTTCTTGCTTAGTAAGTAACGAATATCATCGTGGTCAGTGTGAACTATAATATTAGCCCCTACCAGATAAGATCGAAATTTGTCTATAGCAAAAACTACAGCTAAGAGTTCCTTTTCAGTTGTTGCGTAGTTAAGCTGAGCAGCATCTAGGGTTCTACTAGAATAATAGATTACATGCAATTTTTTATCTTTTCTTTGACCTAGAACAGCTCCTACAGCATAATCACTAGCGTCGCACATGATCTCGAAAGGTTCGGTCCAATCTGGGGGTTGCATAATGGGTGCTGAAATTAACGCTTGCTTCAAGAGGTTAAATGCTTCAATGCATTTCTCGTCAAAGTTAAATTCAGCATCTTTCATCAGAAGGCCGATTAAATGTTTGGTTATTTTAGAGAAATCTTTGATAAAACGCCGATAGAAACCAGCATGTCCAACAAAACTTCAGACTTCTCTAATGGTCTTAGGTGGGTTTAGGTTTTCTATGACTTCTATTTTAGCTTTATCTACTTCAATACCCTTTTCAGAGACTATGTGTCCTAAAACTATACCTTCGGTAACCATAAAGTGACATTTCTCCCAGTTTAGCACTAGGTTTACGTCCGCACATCTTTTCAGGATTTTCTCAAGGTTAACAAGACAGTTTTTAAAATCAAATCCGCATACAGAGAAATCATCCATGAATACCTCTATAATTCCATCAAGGTAGTCAGCGAAGATTGACATCATGCAGCGCTGAAAAGTAGATGGAGCATTACAGATGCCGAATGGCATTCGTCTATAGGCAAAGGTTCCGTAAGGGCACGTGAAGGTTGTTTTTTCTTGATCTTCTGGGTGAATGGGAATTTGGAAGAATCCTGAATATCCATCTAGATAGAAAAAGTAAGAGTATCTGGCTAGACGTTCCAACATTTGGCCTATGAATGGTAAAGGGAAATGATCCTTCCTAGTTGCTTTGTTTAACTTCCTGTAATCTATACACATACGCCATCCTCCTTCTATCCGTTTTGCTACATGTTCGCCTTTCTCATTTTGCACGACTGTGATGCCTCCCTTTTTAGGTACTACATGCACAGGGCTCGCCCACTTACTGTCTGAGATCTGATAGATTATACCTGCTTCTAGCAACTTAAGAACCTTTTTCTTAACAACATCACTCATTATAGGGTTTATTCTTCTCTGATGCTCTCTGGAGGCTTTTGAATCTTCCTCAAGTAAAATCCGGTGCATACACACGGATGGGCTTATACCTTTTAGATCAGAGATATTATATCCTAAGGCTAAGGGATATTTTCGCAAAACATCTAAGAGCTGGTTTGTTTCTTCTTGGCCCAAGGTAGCACTGACTATAACTGGGTGGTTCATTTCCTCGTCCAAAAACTCATATCTTAGATTCTTGGGTAATTCTTTGAGTTCTAAAGTTGGTTTCTTGGAGCATAGTATTGGATCAGGGGTAAGGGATAAACATTCGTGAAGGTTATCATCGATGTAGGGTTCTATAAATCCATCATCTTCCCTAATGGGGGTTGAAGGCAATTTAATTGTTTCTATAGGTTCTTCTAGTTCCCTAATGCATTCATCAATGACATCTATGGCATAACATGCGTCTCCCAATACTGGTGCCATGAGAAACTTTGATAGAATGAATTCTATCTTCTCATCACCTACTTTAAAAGTCAACTTTCCTTTCTTGACATCTATTATAGCTCCTGCGGTTGATAAGAATGGTCTACATAGAAGGATTGGGATGTCGTCATCTTTTTTAATGTCCATGACAATGAAATCAGTAGGGATAAACAACTGACCAATCCTAACAGGGAAGTCTTCTAATATGCCTACTGGATATTTGACAGATCTATCGGCTAATTGAAGAGACATCTTAGTAGGTTGTAGTTTTCCAAGTTTTAACCTTTCACAAACTGCTAGAGGCATTAAGCTTACACTAGCTCCTAAGTCCAGGAAAGCTTTATCGATAACATGACTTCCCAAAATACAAGGTATGGAGAAATTTCCAGGATCTTTCTCCTTTTTAGCAAGTTTATTTCTGGAAATGGAATTGCATTCCAAAGGTTTTGGATCGTCAAGTCTACGTTTGTTGGTAAGGATGTCTTTTAGGAACTTTGTATAAGATGGTATTTGGGTGATGGCTTCTGTGAAAGGGATTTCCACCTGAAGTTTCTCTATGACTTTAAGGAATTTCTGGTATTGGTTATTGATCTTGGTTTGTTTAAGTCTTTGTGGATATGGTATCGGAGGTTTGTATGGCGGGGGTTGCTCGTAGTTTTGTTTATAGCTTCTCCTTGATCTTTCTGCTTTTCAGATTCCATTGGTTCCTCTACCTCGTCCGTGGGCACAATGCTTTTCTTAGAAATTTTGGGTTCATTCAATGCCGGGTTAACGGGTCCATCGTAAGCGGTCCCACTTCGTAAGGTAACTGCATTGGCTTGACCTCGGGGGTTTTATTGAGTTTGTCCCGGAAACTGTCCTCCTGGTGTGGTTTCGGGAGCTTGTTTAAGAGCTACCTGAGAGATCTGGGTTTCAAGCATCTTATTGTGGGTGACTATTTGGTCTACCTTAGTTCCTAGCTGGGTAATCATTTCATTAACATGAATGTTTTGGTTTAGGAATTCTTTGTTTTGCTAGGTCTGAGCTGAGATAAAATTTTCCATGATTTTCTCAAGGTTCGGCTTAGGTGGCACAGCTTGCATAGGTTGGTTTTGTCTCAGGGCTTGAAAACTGGGTGGTCTCGGAGGTGCAGGGTTTTGGATAGGGTTATTGTTTTTGTAGGAAAAATTTGGGTGATTCTTCCATCCAGGGTTATAAGTGTTTGAAAATGGGTTCCCTTGGGCATAGTTGACCTGGTCTAATTTAGTTTTATTCAACAGATTGCATTTCGTTGATTGGTGTCCTTTGGTTCCACATAATTCGCATTCCAAGGAAACTACTGCTGCAGTGGCTGGGTTTGCGTACATATGTTCGACCTTAAGGGCCAAAGCATCCATTTTGGCTTGCATCATGTCTATAGAACTTATCTCATGTATTCCTCCTTGGGCTTCTTTCTTCTCCACTGTTGCTCGTTCTGTTCCCCATTGACAATGGTTTTGAGCCATATCTTCGATGAGAGCGCAAGCTTCAGGGTAAGGTTTATTCATCAGAGCGCCACCAGCGGCGGCGTCGATGTTCATCTTAGTGTTATAATGAAGTCCATTATAGAAGGTATGAATAATTAGCCATGATTCCAGGCCATGATGTGGACATATTCTCAATAGGTCTTTATATCTCTCCCAAGCTTCAAAGAGTGATTCACCTTGGTTTTGAGTGAATCTGGTTATTTGGTTTCGAAAAATGGCAGTTTTGCTTGGGGGAAAATATCTAGCAAGGAAAACTCTCCTAAGGTTTTCCCAAGTTGTTATAGAGTTGGCTGGAAGGGAATCTAACCATGTAAGAGCTTTGTCTCTGAGGGAGAAAGGAAATAGTCTTAGACGAATCGCCTCAGAGCTAGCACCATTGGTTTTAAAAGTGTCCGCTAATTGGATAAAGACTTTTAGATGTTGATTTGGGTTCTCAGATGGGAGACCCGCGAATTGGTTTTGCTGCACTAATTGTAATAGGGAGGGTTTCAGTTCGAAATTGTTAGCAGGAATATTAGGGTTAACTATACTAGAACTAGGTTCATCATCGGATGGTTGAGCGAAATCCTTAAGGGGTCTTTGGTTACGGTCCTCGGCCATATTTTCCTTAATTCTACGAAGTAAGAGACGTGTGTGAGCGTAACGTTCAGGTTCCACTAAAGGATCTATAAGACTACCGATGATGCGAGTTCTTCACATTGACCAGTAGGTAAAACCTTAGTCTATAAGGTATAACAATAGGGTACGAAATTTGACAAAACTGGTCCCCGACAACGGTGCCAAAAACTTGATGCGTGGTTTTCGCAAGTATACGAAACGCGTCAGAGTAATACAAAAGATTATCGATCCACAGAGACCAAACGTCAATCTACTGATTCCTATAGTTACGGTGTTTATCTAAGGCAAGTAAATTCAGGGATTTATGAGTGCACAGTAAAAGTAGAGTGAATCAAAGTACGAAGATATTAAACTCAAATGAAAGCAATAGGCTTGAATGTAATTCACACAGTCAAATAGCATTCCAATGCATGTAACGGAACTACTTATGGGCAATGTTTTCTACTTTATGAAAAGAACTAATTTAAACGGAACTGTCGCTTTCGCGTATTCAGAACCGAGTTTAACCTTTAAACAAACCCTCTTATTGTCACTTATAAAAAGGCGCGCATTGCGTTAAAGTGAAAAACCTATTTTTAAGAAATATAGTTCTTGACTTAGTTGAAAAGTATTTTGATTTGAAACTTGAAGACAAAAGAGGTTCATACGAACCAGATTTTAAATCTACAAACGCGTCCGAAAATAGTTCTAAAATCGTTTTTCTAAAGTATTAAAAATTCCTACTTAACTGTGCAAAGCGATGTCGCTTCCTTTGTACAGTTAAGACTAACCAAGTTTATCTAAAGGTTGGACGGCTTTCGATCTTACCCAACAGAAATTAACTGCGGAAAACTCGTGTTAAAGACCAAAATAGCCCCTAAGTGTTTCTATCAATGCATTATGTGGAATGATACTTAAACCCTGATCTTTACATTCTAACCTTTAAGATTTAGCCAGACATGGAAATGTAAACAGACATATTTAATTTTATCATGTCAAAGTAAAGTCTTTTTTAAATAAAAGGTTTGTAAGTAAATAATGCGAATAAAGTAAAGCAGATGCGAGAAATAAATAAAGTAAAAGCGGTGCGAGAAATAAATAAAGTTAAAGCGAGTGCGAGAAATAAATAAAGTAAAAGCGGTGTGAGAAATTAATAAAGTAAAGGTGGCGTGAGAAATAAATAAAGTAAAAGCGAGTGCGAGAAATAAATAAAGTAAAAACTTAATTCATAAATAGAAACCTGCTCCAATCGGAGGCTTTAATTCTGAAAACAACTGGAAATTAACTGGGAAGGAAAATGGCGGCAGGATTAACTTCCACCAAGTGCTCCAAACTTGATTACAGACTCGATCACACAAATGTGATAACTTCCCGATGTGAGAAGATTATCACTTACAAAAACTCGATTATTTATGCCTAAGGTGTTTGCAACTAAGTTTGGATGGTTTGAAATGAACAAGAAGCCTCTATTTATAGACTTAGGAAAAGGTATGGAAGGACAAGGATGCCCTCCAACTTCTTTTGGGAGGGAAAAAGGCCATCAAAGGTGGCGCCCGCCACCCCCCTCATGGCGCCCGCCACATGAACTAGGGGAAAAAGTGGTGGGAGACGTGGCAGTTGTCAGCAGTTGAGTCCCCTCCAACTTGTGGCCTACCCCACGGCGCCCGCCATGTTGGGTGCCACAAGTGCAATTCCTTCAAAAGTTGGCTTTTTGCTCGATTTCCTTCATTTCTTCGTGGATGGCTCTGGAAACACCTAGAATCTGAAAACAAGACAAAATACAAGCATAATACAAGAAAACGATAATAAAAATCCTAAGAAGCATGTGCAATTCGAGTAAAAAATGCGGTGTAATTCGGTGTTATCATTGGATCAGTTTATTTCTGATCTAGGTGCTTTGGAGCATGTATCTTGCTCTGTTTGTGAAGGTCGAGGATAAGTGGAAGTTATCTCTGGCTTTCTACTGACGGATCTACTAAGGGATGTGGCATTCTTTGGTATGGCTATGGGGTAGTCTTGGACTACTTATTTTCTGAAGATTCACACATGGCAGGTTTGAAGTCTTTGGAGTTTCAATGCAGGATGGAGGTTATCTTCTCAAACTTAGTTGCTGAATCAAGTATATGAGAGCATGGAACTCTTGTTCTGCGAAGGGAGGAGGTTCTACTAAGTGGCAGAAGGAGGAGCTGAATTTAACAGTTGGATGTCATATCAGAATGTTCTGACATCTAGCTTTACATCAGAGGTCCCAGCTGGTGAAGTGGCACATCAGCTTAAGATAAGGTGATCTACAGGAGAATGGAAGTTATGGATTCTTCAAAAAGGTCTATCTCATGCAGTTTTTGGGAGCTGTGGATGGGAAGATGTTACATGACTAAGAGGCTTGGTGGATCCAAGATGTCTTGCTATGGGGTAAGTAGTTCATGTGACTTGAAGATCTGATTTCATTAGTTGATCAGTGTATCTTGTGGGAGTTCTGAAGAAGAGTGAGGTCAATCAAAAAGTGGCATTTGATTGATTTCACGATGTGCATTCAAGCAGGATGCTTGAAACTGATTGCTATTGTGCAGAAGAGTAGTTAGTTGAAATTGTAAGGAGGTTCTGATTCTCTGGGAGCTTGTGGCAGAAGTTCTAGGTTGAGAATGGAAACATGCCTTCTTGGGTGGATGAAAGTTTATTCCTCTCTGGGTTTCTGAAGTTTTCTTTGTTCAAGCTGGTGGCGCAGTGTTGTGTGAAGATCTTCAGTGTGGATTACTATGCTGATAGTAAGTCCAGTGGTGGAGCATATCAAGAACCATGGTGTGTGGTGTTTGTGATGTGTGGAAGATGTCATAACTATTGTTAGAACATCTTTGGGTTGGCTATCCTTGGTGAAGGATTTCAGGTTCTGTGAGGAGCTGGTTACTTGCATCGTGTCTAAGAAGTATCTACATTGTCATATGGGAGAATGATGGAGTAGAAGAACTATCTAGGAGGTCTGATGTAAGGTTTTTGGAATACTGGAGTGGATCATGGGTTGATTGCACGAAGGTCTGGTTTCTGATGCGTTCA
This sequence comes from Lathyrus tuberosus, assembly GCA_022829125.1. Classification (NCBI taxonomy): domain Eukaryota; kingdom Viridiplantae; phylum Streptophyta; class Magnoliopsida; order Fabales; family Fabaceae; genus Lathyrus; species Lathyrus tuberosus. The sequence goes on from JALAZF010000102.1 coordinate 12,616,820, forward strand.
GAAGTGGATATTTACCAGAAAATCAGAAGTATTTCTGGTTATCATATGGGAGAATGATAAGGAATGATTGTCTTGGATTATGGGGTGTCTATCTCTATTGCTAGCTGGGTGAAGTCAGTGGAAAATCTTGTGAAGGTGATGTTTCCCTGGCTGCAAGTCATGCTAGTTGTGGATCAATTTAGCAGCTGTGAAGTTCTGGAGCATGCATACGATAGCTGACATCGTTATAACAAACTAAGGGGCCCTGTGCATCTCTTTGAGGAATGTGAAGCATTCTGATTCAATTGGTTTGTGCCTCAAGCAGCTGGAGGTCTATACATGAGAATTCAAGAGGAGTTCGTGTGGTGTGTAGATGGTTGCAGGATGGGGGGATCAATGGGACTTTGATCTCAAGCCAAGAGTTTATTATGGTTGGTATACACTTTCTCACAGGTAGCATGATGGTGATCATGTGTGAATGATTATTGTTTCTTGTCAGAGGGAGCAATAAGAGAGTTGGTGATTGTGTTCAGCTGGTAAGTTGGACTGAGGGTGCGCTCTTGAAGACATGAAGATGCATCTTATGTTTTCTATTCATTAGATTAGGTGTTCTGTGGAGGAGCACTGGTTACCTTAGATAGGGGGAGATGCCTCTTGATCTAAGATGAGTTACTGCGTGGGTGCAGTTGGAGTTCCAGTTTGCATTTGCGCGTCAAGCAAGTTGAGATGTCAAGGAGGATGTCTTGACATTATTGTATTATTGCAAGTTGTGGGAAACTTGGCAGTACATGTGTATTGGAAATGGTATTTATTGAATACTTAAGAATCATTGATTGAGTCTGGGGGAATTTATTTTTCTCTGCAGGCTGTGATCACAAAACTGTGAAGATTTTATTTAATACAGATATTTTCTTTAACATTGTTGGGTGTGACTTGGTCGAGGACGTCATAGCAGTAAAGAGTGTCTGAAGAATCTCTGACAGTCTGATGACAGAGGTATTGATTCCGTCTTGGGAAAATGCTTAGGGTGTATACTTGTCAAAAGGACGTGTTAAATCTTGTCCTTGAATATACATTCACATGTGTTGGAACTTGTACTTCAATAAGAATCTGTCTAAAAATGAATGAAGACATAAAGACCGGGTAGTGGTTGATACAATTTAAATAAGGGGATCTCAAAATTCAACTTACTCATTGTTGTATCACTCTTACTGTGGTCTTTATGGCTTATATAAGGTTCTGGGTGAGCACTCTTTGGATCTGGATATACCTTGGTAATATTTGTCAAATTGTGTCTAAAAAGGGGGAGAAATGTTCTGATCTTCTCATGAGAATCTCAGAACTTTCGTGACAAGTATTGGTTCATGGGTTGGGGGAGCGTCTTGCATCTTCTTTCTCATGTACTCCATCACGGGTAAGGTATAGGCCTTGAAATTATTTGGAATCCTCACTGCATGCACCATCGATATGGAGCTTATCGTGTATATGTGTTTTAGCCAAAATTTGCCAAAAAGGGGGAGATTGAAAGCTCAGAGTTTTTAAACAAATTTTGGTAAAACATAATTGTTAACTCAACAATGAGATCAAGCTGAATAATTCTATTGAAGACATGATGTCGAACAAGATGTCTTAACATGCATCTTGACATCCTAGGCTGAATGGCTTAAGTTAGTTTTTAATCTGATGCAACACTCAAGGAGAAATTGCTGCCTGGATCAAGGACAGAAGACTGAAGCCCAAGGAAGCAGAAGACACTATAAATAGAAGACTTAGACCTAGGTTTTCAAAATGCCTTAGTACGCCTTTTGTAACCTTGCTTTCTTGCGTAAGAAACAAGGGTTTAGGGTTTTGAGAGTCGATGGCTCTCTAGGTTGTAAGTCTCCCTTTGTATCAGTTGATACACTGTGGTAGATATAGGTGTTGCACAGATCCATAAGCCTTGAGGTATTGGATTGTGTAGTGTTCTTGGATGAAGCTTTTAAGCAAATCCGAGTTAGCTTGTTTGTCAAGTATGCTTGACAGATTCCTGTATTGATAGGGATGATAGAAATATCACAGGTTAGTGATTAAGGGAAGTGAGTGGGGTATCTCATATCAGGAATCTAAATGTTTGAGTTTAACCTTGGTAAAGATGTTCATTGGGTAGATGTTAGGGATAAAGTTGTAAACGGGGGAGTTTAACTTTGTAACAGTCTACACATAGTGGAGTCTTCTTCCTGGATTGGTATCCTCCAGATGTAGGTGAGTTGCACCGAACTGGGTTAACAATTACTGTGTTCTTTATCATTTTGCAGATTTACGTTTTCTGTTAGGGTTATGATAAACATGTTGGATAAGATGTCGTGAAATCTGTGTGTGTGCAGTTCTGATATTCAAGGTATCAGTATGTTGTTGCGCCTCTGGGTTTAAATGATTATGTAGCATAATGTCTTGACATGTGTTAGGACATCTGCTGTTTGCATAGGCTAGAATTTCAAAATCTTAATTAACTAAGCAAATCTAAATTAATTCTAAATTATTTAAAAGATTATTTAACTAACTAAAAAATGAATAAAATGAATAAAGGCGAATAAAAAGTCAGGTATCGAAACTCCTGAAAATAAAAAAGACTGCACTAAAATTATCAGCGCGGAATAAACCACTCGGAAAAATACAGCGTTGTATCCGATTTTGAAATTAATCAGGACCAGTAAAAATGATCAGACCTATCAAAACATGACCGAAAAGTCATCGAAAAAAATAAGATGAGCGCATCAGGTTAAACTACGTGAATTGTATATCAATATCACTGACGTCTGCAAGATCGATTTTAAAAATCTTCATCCTTCGATTTTTCGCACGGTTGAATTTTAATTTGACCGATTCGACTGTAAATCTGACAAATTTATTTCAGCTGATAATTGTGTGTTATGCAAGATGAAATGTGTGATATGCTATGCAGACGATGCGAAACAAAAAATAGAATCTCAGGGTCAAAAATTAGGGTATGACAAATGCCCCTATTTAAGTTTCTTCTATCCGGAGATATGGAGATTGAAATCTTCGTCTCTACGAAATAGGAGAGACTTAAATACAAACATGCACAATTTTTGGCCCTAAGATGCCACAAGATGCACATGATATGAATCCAAGATAAAGAAACTGTATACAGAAGTGTTGCCGAAGCACAGTTAAAGAATGGAACACCCGACGAGGAACAACTTAGCAAAGCAAGACTCGACGGGAAAAGTATCAAGGAGACACAACTGAGGAATACAAGATATTATGGACATCTGCCAAGGTGACAAAGAGTATCCAATAGTACTTGGGAAAAAGATAGACAAACTTTAAACAGATATTCGGGAAAGCATCAGATGTAGGGAAAGGGTTACAGTCATCAGAGGTTTTGTCAGAAATGCATTGAACAAACTCTGGAAAAGTACAACAACTACCATCAAAGACATTCAGGAGAGCATTGAATGAACTTTGGAATATATGAGAACATTGAAGAGATCCAGAGAAGAATTGAATGAACTCCATAAAGCATTAGAGATATTCGGGAAAACATCGAATAAACTCTGGAACACATCAGAGATATTCGGTAAAATATCGAATAAACTCCAGAACACATCCTGAAAAGCATTGGATGGAGAATTGAAACAGACTTGAAAACATTCAGCAGCTGTTAACCAAAATCAGAAACAAATTAAAGACATCTAGAAGAGCATTAGATGAAGACAATGATTCTGAGGATACATCTGAAACATTTAGAAAAGTATCAAATGTACGGGAAAAGATTTTGAAGACATATCTGGAAGAACGTCAGATAAGTAACATCATATCTGGAAGAACATCAGAAAAACAAAGTCATATCTGGAAGAACGTTAGATAGACACACAAGGAGTTTTGGAAAAACATCAGAAGCAAAGTCATATCTGGAAGAACGTCAGATAGACACAAAGGAGGTTCTGGAAAAACATCAGAACAAAAGACACATCTGGAAAATCATCAGACGGTAAAAGAAATTAAATTCAGGAAAAGCATCAGAATTACAGAGGTATATATTTGGGAACTCATTGGGGAGTAAAACAAATTTTGGAAGGGTATCATAATCATAATGGAAATATTTGGAAAAACATCAGATAAGTTCTGGAAGAACATCAGAATAAAGGACTCAATCTTGTAAAAAATCAGAGAGATAAATATTTCCGGTAAAACCTCGGATAGATCATGGAAAAGCATCACAATCACAGGAATATCTAGAAGAACATCAGATAAGTTCTGGAAGAACATCAGAACAAAAGACTCAATCTGGGAGAACATCAGAGAGAAATATATGTAATCCAGAAAAACATCGGATAGGAAAGGTCATATTTAGGAGAACGTCAGATAGATACAACAATATATGTTTGGTAGGTGCCAAGTAAGTTGTACTTTGACCACAGGATAAGACGTGAATAACAACATGACCTTTGGAAAATACAAATGAGGATGAAACACTCTTGTTATGCATATGTACATGAATTATACAGATGATATATGATCAAATACAGATACAGATGTCGATGACATAGCTCGACTCTTTTGGGGGAAGAAAGGACTGGAAGACTGATTCCTCAACACAGAGATCACTGTCATTCCGCTTTGGGACTAAAGATGTGACTAAACACAACTCTTCCACACTAGTAAACTATATCAAGTTGATGATCCCTATAGGAAGGATGAAGAGTTGCTTGGGAATTTTTCAAGTAAACTGCCCTAGATTAGTAAACTATTGTAGATAAACTGTTCAATGCTTCGGCTTGAATGATTCTGAAATGACTGTTTTACTGTGCGCTTGGAAAACTTGCCTTAGTCTGAGTCTTCAAAAATCTTCTGAATAAACCAATTCTGAGAAGGACTTACATTGTAACAAACCTTAAACTGATTCTCAACAGGATCTGGAAGGGTATCATAATCATAATGGAAATATTTGGAAAAACATCAGATAAGTTCTGGAAGAACATCAAAATAAAGGACTCAATCTTGTAAAAAATCAGAGAGATAAATATTTCCTGTAAAACCTCGGATAGATCCTGGAAAAGCATCAGAATCACAGGAATATTTGGAAGAACATCAGATAAGTTCTGGAAGAACATCAGAACAAAAGACTCAATCTGGGAGAACATCAGAGAGAAATATATGTAATCCAGAAAAACATCGGATAGGAAAGGTCATATCTGGGAGAACGTCAGATAGATACAACAATATATGTTTGGTAGGTGCCAAGTAAGTTGGACTTTGACCACAGGGTAAGACGTGAATAACAACATGACCTGTGGAAAATGCAAATGAGGATGAAACACTCTTGCTATTCGTATGTATATGAATTATGCAGATGATATATGATCAAATGCAGATACAGATGTCGACGACACGGCTCGACTCTTTTGGGAGAAGAAAGGACTGGAAGACTGATTCCTCAACACAGAGATCACTGTCATTTCGCTTTGGGACTAAATATGTGACTAAACACAACTATGCCACACTAGTAAACTATATCAAGTTGATGATCCCTGTAGGAATGATGAAGAGTTGCTTGGGGATTTTTCAAGTAAACTGCCCCAGATTAGTTAACTATTGTAGATAAACTGTTCAATGCTTTGGCTTGAATGATTCTGAAATGACTGTTTTACTGTGCGCTTGGAAAACTTGCCCTAGTCTGAGTCTTGAAAAGTCTTCTGAATAAACCAATTCTGAGAAGGACTTACACTGTAACAAATCTTAAACTGATTCTCAACAGGATCTGGAAGGAACTTGCCCCTAATAGGATCACCGACCAAGTTCCTTAATTTTTTGGAAATTCCTTGAGAGGAAAGCCAGTTTGCAAACAAAAGTATTTGTACAAACATAGTAAATGCAAAGTTCATGCAACTTTTGAAATCAAAATCATTTTTTGAAAGATGCAAAGTATATATCATTGGCCAGAACACGGTGGTTCAAGCAAAGGTATGATGCCAAGACAAATGATCTGCAAAGATCTTTGAGAGTCAGTTTACGCAGCCTCGTTGTAGTATACTTTCAAAATAACCTTGCTTTAGTTAGGTATTTTGAGGGTTATAATGTGGTCTGGTTCACAGTTTAAGAAACATAGGATAAAGGCTCAAAGTTTATTTGTACCCACCCAATCTTCGTGATAATCTTCAGTCTTACGCTCAGTTAACTCAGACTATGCACTCAAGTTCCCATAGGTTAGAAATTGCACTGATGATAATGATGATGGTTCAGAAGTCAAGGGACTTTGAAATAACAGTCACTGCTTCCTTACAACTTTTGGTTGTCATACAAGTTTGTTCTTAATTCTCTTTATATAAGGTAAGGTCACGAGCTTCCCATATTTCTTAGCTTTTACCTCGAAAGGGACTCGGCTCATTCTTTGAGTAAGGATTTCTTGATGATCCTTCTTTATTTATCACTTTGGGACACAACTTGTACAACATTTATTCGTTTAATTTGGAAGGGTTGAAAGGTTATGAATGCCTGACTTAATGATTATAGTGAACCATCATGGGCTTATAATTTGAAAGACATCTTCGACACTTGCTTGTTGTGTGCGAAGGACGACTTATGAATGTTAACGTTTGTTGAAAGGTGTCTTGCATGAAACTCTTGTATTTGAATGCACAATCAAGTTAATTGAGAACTACCCTGCCCCAGGTTAAGAATGCGATTTTTTTGTAAAGAAAGAAACTCCAACTTCTAGGCTCGAAGGGGTTGACAAGGGAATAACTTCCTTACTTCTCTAGTGTTTAGGAATTGAAACAATGCCTTACATCGTCAGCAAAGTTTTGATTTGAAAGCATACCAACAACAATTATGGGTATAAAGTTTTATTCATCCTCCCTCCAATCTTTGCATAATCAAAAGAAAGTGGAAAAGAGATAAAATATATATATATATATATATATATATATATATATATATATATATATATATTTAAAGGAAAGCATAAAGATGTAAGTAGCGAACATAAATGAATTGAATCCAAAAGTTGCAATACTCATTTCATTAATTACGAAAGTACAAACATAATTTGTATACAAACAGCTAGTACAAAATAAAGGAAAATGCAAACAACAAGAAACATGGCCTACTGACTAATCAGCAACAGGGGTGAGCAGGCCTGTCTGAAACACTGACTTTTAGGAGGATAGTCTGATGAAGTCGACTGAAGCTTCACTTGGCGTGCCCTGGCAGAGGATTTGTCTGGACATTAGGATTAGTGTCACGAAATCTAAGGATTCTGACCTTAATCAAGTCACGTACTCTAGCCTTTAGTGCATATAAATTTTCCAGATCGTGGTCTCGGCACCTTCATGGAATGCACAATAGAAATCAGATCTGAATTTAGCTGGAAGAGGATATGGAGGAGGAGGCAGAGTCTTTGTGGTAATCAACCCTTTTTGAACCAGACCAGGATAAAGTTCAGTGTACGTCATGGGAATAGGATCAAATTGATTCCTATTACGGTACTGATTCTTTCCAACGGCTGGACGTTGAGGAGCTTGAGCTGGTCATGGAGCAGTAACCACGGGAGTAACGGCAACAACAACAGGGTGATCAGCATATTGAGGTTGGGGATGAGGCCTTCTTGTTTCAAACATGACAACATTAGTCTGATCTTGCCTCTTCTTCTGGAAATTCCCATAGGACTTCTTTATACCATTGGAAGATTCAGCAGCTTTGGATACTTTACCATTCTTGAGTCCTTCCTCGAGTCTTTGACCAATAGTAACCAAATCAGTGAAGTTAGAGGAAACACTACCAATCATCTTCTCCTAGTAGAATGGAGACAAGGTGTCCATGAACATTCTAGTCAGCTCCTTTTCTGCTAGAGGGGGTTCAACCTGGGAAGCCAACTCTCTCCACCACTAAGCATACTCCTTAAAAGATTATTTCTCATTCTGAGACATATTTTGGAGTTGGCGGCGATCCGGAGCCATGTTGAGGTTGTACTTGTACTGCTTCTTAAAAGCATTAGCAAGATCCTGGAAGCAGAGGATATTGTTCTATTTAAGATTCATATACCATCTGAGAGAATATCCACTCAAGCTATCTTGAAAACAATGGATGAGCAGCTTCTAGTTGTTGGTATAAGTAGTCATCTTTCGAAAGTACGTGACCAAATAAGCTCTTGGACAAGAGTGACCCTTATATTTCACAAACTCGAGAGTTTTGAATTTGGCAGGCATAACAAGGTCAGAAACCAGGCACATATTATCTGCGTCCACACTAAAGAAGTCATTACCCTCCACGGCTTTAAGTCTCTTGTCTATGGTCTGAAATTGTTCACGGACAACCTCAGGTTCAACAAAGTCTTCACGGTCTACACCCTGAGCACTGGCAGCATTATACTCATAGAGAGGATTCTCAAAGGGAGCTTGGATAATCCTGGCAACAGTATGAACCATAGGTCTAGGCTCAGCGAAAACTGGAGCTTGAAACACTGGTCTGACAGTTTGACCAATCATAGCAGTAGATGCAATAGGTGGAGAGAAATTATGGGGTAAACCAAACTCTGGCCAAGTTGAAGGTGGCACCTGAACAGGCTGAGGATCAGCATTTGAAACCTCCTGGATAACAGTACTTTAGGGTTGCTCTCCTCTAGCAATCAAGACCTAGAGCATTTCAGTGAGCTTGGTCATGCTTGACTTAAGATCATCGATCTCCATTCGGATCTCTGCATTGTGTGCTTCTTATTCTAACATCTTGCATCTGTAGTTAGCCCTAGTCCTGTATCTGTGTCGAGGAATCAGCTTGACGACTGACAGGTGATGCTGGAAGATATAGATAACTGGAGATGAGTTGCTGGACAAATAGATGCATGCAATGAATCATGCAAAGATGCAAATGAGATGAAATGCGATGCAAGACATGATCCAAATCACGCATAGCAGGATCAAAGGTTCGAGATCATAGCATGGAGTCTAGGTAAAGAACCAACCACAGGGTGTGTACTATAGGTTTAGCACCTGCACAACGGGTTCTAACAAAGTTCCTAGAGTCATCGATAAATCTTTCGGATATTATCGGCTTGCACGACTACTCATGCGGGCTAATAATATTCTCAAGATAGACTCGTCTGAGTGTAGTATCGCATGACAATCATCACAGGTCTACACCTGGATGATCACTGCACTACGTCCTAAAATGGCTTTAGAGGGGTTAAAGGTAACTAAAGGTCCTCAGCTTCACGGACACCCAGGTCAGAAAAAGTAATGTCAATACGACTACTCGCATAACACCAGTAATCCCAAAGGGGGTCTCCACTGAGCGTGGTTATATCATATGTTAATCATGTTAGGACTACTCCCAACAGTCAACTATTGATTATACCACAATCATATCATAAGTGTACACTCAAGTCCGAGTTAGGACTTATCTCACCACACAATGTAACAACCCAAGCATAATAGATATACAGATACAGATATACAAATATACAGGCAAGCAAGCATATAAATAACACAAATATAAACAAGTTATGGGTAACCCTTTTAGGGGAGAAGACTCCCCGGTGAAGTCGCCATTTCTGTCGCGGTGAGAATCGAATACCATAGTTATTCAGTTAACTAGGTTCACAAATTATAATTCACCACCGAACTTTGGTTTATCCAAAGGAAAGTGTAATGATCGAAAACCCTAATTGCAATGTAAAAACAATGCAAGATATCTAAGGTTCGGGGGTTTGTTATACCTAGGGAAGGTGCTAGCATCCTAAGTATCTATAGTAATCTACAGGAACCTCTTGTTTTATTGTGTTATTTGTTATTTTGTCTGCTAAAGGGTGTAAAGAAAAGGAAGACCTAAGGTGTTAGTCCTAAATATGCTCGCCAAGACATCGCATCACGTGCATTCGTATCCTGACGGGAATGGAATCAGAGCATTCGTAGTTCCCCTCAATAAGGGTGAGGAACTCTTGACTGTGGTCAAGGTTCCAAAAGAAAGACGTAAGTGTCTATGGCATAACACCTACATAGAGTTAAGAAACTCTAAACCTAAGGCTAGGTTAAAAGGGAGGTAAGTGTCCATAGCAGGACACTTACACAAAGTGCGGCGACTCTAATCCTAAGGCTAGGATAAACGAGAAAAATAAATGTTTGTGGCTGAACACATACAAAGAGTGCGGCGACTCTAATCCTAAAGCTATGATGAAAGGGAAGGACCTAAAGTTAGGCTAAGTATGACATGGCAGTCAACAAAAGGGAGTGGGGTACATTTTGTCGAATGGGGGGTGAAATGAAGCAATCAAGTTTTAATTAAAAAAAAATTAATCCACTAAAATTTGGTTAGATTATTTAATTGGGTTATTTAAAATTAATTATCAAAATCATTAGATTAAATCAAATAATTAAGTTAATTAAGATTAATTAATCCAACTTAATTGACTAAACAAAATTTGATTAATTAATTAATTTAGTTTAAAAAAATTGAGATATACAATAAAGTAGTAGCAACCAAATTATATTTACAAATTATACACAATGATTAGCAAATAAATATGGTTCACTCAATAATTTAGAAACAAAAACAATTAGTTAAGTGAATAAATAAAATAAACAAACAAAATTTAATACCAAATTACACTAGATGATAAAAGAAAATAATGATGGAAAGTTTTAAAGAAAATAATGACGGAAATTATTAGACTAAATGACATAAAGAAAAAAATGAGATGTGGGCACTGCAATGTGAAACGATACGCATGAGAATTCGGCATGTATTACCGTACTAAATCCAAACAAAACCAACTTTTTAAATTCCATAGCTAATCTAAAACAAAAGGTAGTATCATGACATTCTAATGTTCTAAAAAGCTAACCATATGAAACAAAAAGAACACCAGTATATTCTTCTGCTATGATTGAAACAAATTTTAGCATGGAAATTCCAACAATTCAAACCATTTTTCCAAGTTCAATGACACATATCTAAAAAGCTGAAACGGATCATTAACATTTAAAAACAATCAAAAGTTTGAAAATAGAAAGGAGGTAAATAGTATCAAGTAGATATAATACATTATCAGCAAGGTAACGGAACCAATAAAAACTTTTAAATTCATCAATCAGCAAGTGAAACGTATATATATTCTACACTGCAAAATCACAACAAATCTGCAACCGATAATAGGAAATCAACAACACAAAATCACCCAATATACATAACAAGGGACCGTAATTGAATCAAAATCAAATACGCTCTAACAGCTGCTCGATAAAGAGGATCGATGAAGAGGAGGTTAAGTCGAAAGGTTATCGAGATCAACACAATTCACACAGCAGTAGCATAATGTGACAGAAACAAATCCAACACTCGCATATATTTCAACATTCAAAAGATAATCAGTTCAAAGCTAACATTTATCACCGCATAATCAAATCACTAACAGTCTGCATAATTGAGATAGTCACATAGCACAAGCATGATCGACAAAAAGAAAAAAAAAAAACAAAAGATTACTGAGGCGGTATTTGTTACCGTCGTTGCAGCAGACGAGTGGTTTGTGCTGCTGACAACGAACCACTTAGAACTAATATGCAGCAGCAACGCGAACACAACATCTTCCTAATAGCAGTAACATCTGGAAAGTTTTATTCGAACCAAAACGTCAATCGAATCGAGTTTCGTCGCCACTGCTGTTACTGATGCTTTGGGCTATTGTCGGTGACTCCGCGATGAGTGAAGATTTTTCTTTACAAAGTCAGAACCTCTGTGTAGATGATGGTGGTTTCGTTTTGAGTTGATGACGAGTTAAATCACTGCAATGATATGGGTAATAGCATGGTGTGCGTGTTGAAACATTGGAGGTGGAGAGCGATGGAGGATTTGTTGAGAACAGCAGAAAAATGCAGAAAAAATGGTGTGTTGGTGGTTTGGTTGTGAGAGGCAGAGAGTTCTCAGTTTCTTTCTCTTATGAATGATTCCCTCTTTTTTATGCTCCGCCCCCTCCTTCAATCGTGTGCTATGATACTCTTATACAGGCCTTAAACAAATAAATGTTTTGAAAACATGCTTTGATTTTCTTTTCTCTTTCGACTCAATATGTTGTGATATTACTTTCATTCCTTCTCTTTTCTGTTTAACATGCTTGTAACATGTTTCGGGAATTCTGATATTGTCATGAATTTTTTATTGTGTTTTGATTGATATGAATGCTCTAAATAACACATAAATGGATAAATATATATTGTAAAATGATAAGAAATAAATCAAATTTAACTAAAATAATCCTAATTATCTAAATAAATTAAATTAATTATTTGACTAAAGAAATTTAAAAAAATGGTAAAAATTAATTAAGGTTAACAAAAATAAAATCCTAATTAACTAAGCAAATCTAAATAAATTCTAAATTATTTAAAAGATTATTTAACTAAATAAAAAACAAATAAAATGAATAAAGGCGAATAAAAAGCCGGGTATCGAAATTTCCGAAAATAAAAAAGACTGCACTAAAATTATCAGCGCGGAATACACCACTCGGAAAAATACAACATTTTGTCTGATTTTGAAATTAGTTAGGACCAGTAAAAATGATCAAACCGATCAAAACGTGACCGAAAAGTCATCGAAAAAATAAGATGATTGCGTCAGGTTAAACTACGTGAATAGTATATCAATATCACTGACGTCTGAGGCTCGATTTTAAAAATCTCCGTCCACCAATATTCCGCACAGTTGACTTTTAATTTGATCGATTCGATTATAAATCTGACAAATTTATTTCAGCTGATAATTGAGTGTTATGCAAGATGAAATGTGTGATATGTTATGCAGACGATGCGAAACGAAAAATAGAATCTCAGGGTCAATGTCATACCCCAAATTTTGACCACTAAGATTTCCCATCATTGTGCAAATCATCATCACAATATGGATGAACCATCATGCCTCATCAAATGCCTCAAGGGTTGTTGAGCATTCACTACAATCAAATTTAGGGTTTCAAGCCCTCTCAGAGCTTTAGACAAAGGATCAATCGAGGAATGACTTGATCTTCAACTTTTCTAACCTCTAAAGTAACTACAAAGGATCAAAAGGACTCCCACTTCAAGGATTAAGCACAAGGATGCTCCCTTCTAGGTGGATCAAGCCTCAAGATCGCCAGTGTCACCAAATTAGGGTTTTAGTCGACCAGGGCCTCCAGATGAAAAATTTCATCTGGGCACAAGCCAAGGATCCAAAACACAACCTAATATACTCCATGGAGCCTCATGGACCCAATCATCAAGTCAATTTTGCCTCAAGGGATGCATACATCAAAAATCAGGAATTAGGGTTTCTTGACCTAATTCACCCCTAAGTTGACTTTTGGGATAAATCATGAACCAAGACCTCAAGACATGATTTGAGGGTCTCTAATGAACTATATTGATCCATTTGGAACAATGGATTAATCCAAGAAGCTTGAGCAACAAGTCTCAGTTTCATCTGCACCCCAATTAGGGTTTTGCGAGAAAAGTCAACTGTAGCTTTGACTTTTGACCAGGATATGCTCCCAAGCCCTATGACATGATTCAATATACCCTATGACACCCATGGAACATGTCCATCAAGTTTGATTTAGGTCAAGGACATGATTTCCTGAAGAATTGCACAGTTTGGAATTCATCTGATAAAAAGTCAACTGTGCACAAAAGTCAACTTTGATTTTTTGAGATTTTTCACCAAAATGAATTTTTAACCCTAAAATGATGTTAATGTATGATTTGGATCATCATTCATCAAGAAAAATCAAAGAAAGTGGGGTAACTTGTAAAAGGGGTAACCATAAAACTTAGAAAAATTTCTAAGTTATGGAAAAAGTACCACTAATGTGCCAACTTTGGAGGGCCATAACTCCTAAACCACAAAGCCATTGGTCCCCATTCAAATCTTGATTTGTAGATCACATTTCCCTCTACAAAAGCTTCATACTGAGTTATTTCCAAATTCCTCATGGATTTTGAGTTATGGAGTGATCAAAATCAAGAAAAGTCACTTTGTTCCAACACTTAGTGAAAATTTCAGTAAGTCAGACTTTGCCTTACTTTTTGCCAAATGTAGGGGGATTTTTCACTTGGAATCAAAAGAGATCAAAACCAAACATGTTCAAACAGTTGTTGTATCATGTAAGGGCTTTCCAAAATGGCCAAGAACATTACCAAATTCAATTTGAGCCATGAGATATGACATTGGCAAGTTGCCTTGCTGAAATCTGCCAAGGCAAGGCAGATTTTTCACTTTTGGTCGATTTGCCAAAATCAGCCAAAACCAAATGCTCCTATCCACTTGGACACCCCAGAGGATTGAATCTAAAGGGGACAATCACTGAGCCAAGCCGCCAAAGTCTTTGGAACAAGAAATAGCATGTTGAACCTAGAATTGCCAAAATAGGGACAAGACTCCAATTTTGGAATGGAGCATTCAATGGAAGCATCAAGGTGGTATGGACTGAGCCATTCTTAACTGAATTCAGTCAAGACTTATCCAAGACCAAGGGAACCACAGCTCTGTACCCTAACCTCTAGTCAATGGCTAGAGGAGACTTGGATTTCCATTGGACAACATTGGCCAAACCTCTGCTGCAGTTGCCATTCACTGTGGATCCTAAAACAAACTTGCTCTACTATAAATAGAGCTCAATTGTGATCACTTTGAGTACACCAAAGTCATCAAACAGATGCTTTCCTCAAAATCTCTTTCTCTTGGCAAAAATGCCTTCTTTAGCAAGGCAACTTTGAGTTTTTGAGCTAGAGAGCAATTCCACTCAAACCAATCACACACACACCTCACATACATCATATATGAGTTGATCAAACACTTAAACAACATTTGGAACACTGATTTCTCATAATCACCAGTCAATTGCTCAAGGTTTTAACCAAGGTACAGTTGAGATGCCATGAAGTGATCCAACCAATTTCAGTCAAGTCCAAGCATTCAAACACACTCCATAGGGTGTAGGGAAGTTGTTCAGATCATCACCACTCATTTGTAACACCTCCAACTCAGAAATTACTTTGAACTTGCTGTCACGACCTAGAGGTAAGCCTAAACTTAGTCATCTCTCAATCTATGCATATTTCCTCGCACAATACTTTGGCCATATGTTCATAATCATGCATGGAATGTTTCCCCTCAATTAATTGCTTTGTTTGAATCGTGTATTAAAAATCCTAGCCTTCATGCAGAAATTAGGGTTCTTGAGGATTTTTCATGATTTCTTGTTGTATGTTTAATTTAAATGAAATTAAATACCATAGACATGATCGTGAGGTTGAAACGAGTTGATTGGTATGTGGATTACATGATATGATCAAGTATTCAGTGAGATTGGATAGAAAATGCAAATCTGGGCAAGGCAGAACACGCGTGTGTTCTTGGTCCATGTTCTTGGCGCCATTTTCATAAATTCAAATATTTGAATTTTGTGATTTTATTTAATTGATTCAAAAATTAATTTCTCTCTGAGTTTTAATGATTTTGAGTTGATTCTTTTTTTAATAATTCACAAAAATGTTAAAATATTTTATTTTCCCAAATATTCTTGGCGCCATTTTCATAAATTCAAATATTTGAATTTTGTGATTTTATTTAATTGATTCAAAAATTAATTTCTCTCTGAGTTTTAATGATTTTGAGTTGATTCTTTTTTTAATAATTCACAAAAATGTTAAAATATTTTATTTTCCCAAAAAATCCCAAAAATATGATTTATTTCATATAATTGATATTTTTACAAAGAATTAATGTTTTAATTGTTTTTAACATTTAAAATATGTTTTCAACCTTGATTTTGCAACTTTTAATGCTTTCTAATTATTTTGCAGGTCAATACTTAATTTTTGAAGCATTAATCCCAGATCACAATTTGTTTTCCATGTGTTAAACAATTTTGATCCTTTTAATTGAATTTTTATTCAATTAAATACATTTTGAAAGAAAATTAGGGTTTTGGATTAATTCAACCCTCATAAGTCATTTTCAAAACTTTTGGGCCTCTATTAGAGTGTAAGACCTAACCCACTTGTACAGAAAAATTTTGGGCCTCATTCATTGTATAAGTCCCTCTGTACATTTTCAAATAAACGGCGCGATCGTCGCCTTTTCAAAAATAACAATTGGGCCTCTCCTTGAGCTATAAGACCCATTTAAAACTTTTGGGCCTCTATTAGAGTGTAAGACCCAACCCCATTTTAACCAAAACCATTTGGGCCTCACTTATTGTATAAGTCCCTCTGCGTTAAAAGAAAACCTCAGCGCGATCGCCATTTTAAACAAAAAAAAATCAATTGGGCCTACCCTCGTGTTATAAGCCCCACTCTTTTTTTTCTTTAAAACTTTTTGGGCCTCTTGAGAGAGTGTAAGACCCATCCCTTTGTACAGAAAACCTTTTTGGGCCTCAGTCACTTGTATAACTCCCTCTGTACAAATTCAACAGTGCGCTCACTGATAAAACCCTGGGCCTCTCCTTGAGCTGTAAGCCCCAAACCTTTCTTTTTCAAAGCACTTTCTCCTTTGATTTTTAATATACTGTTGTTTTCAATCTTTCTTTGTTGAACAACTAACCAAACAGCATGGAAGCTCTACAACCGAGTAAGTGGTTATCGCTTTCATTTACCGCTTTCATATACATATAATTGTATTGTGGGGCTGTCTCGCTGTAAGTCTTATTTCATAAACTCATATCAACTGTGTAATAATAGTATAGATATTTAGAGTTTCCCCGGCAACTACGTCTAGAACTAGGTGACGCCGTTTCGTTTATTTGTAAAAATAGACAACTAGATCCCCAATAGGATCACCAGATACAGTCTTCTCTCAGGCTGTCCTCATTAGGAATCGTCAAGAAACTCTACTCCCAAAGATGAATGTATTCTCCGTGAATGGCATCTTTGAGTTTCTTCTAAATTCTCGGACTTTCCTGACTTTGATATATTCTCGGTGAATAGCATTGCCTTGAATTTCTCGGGGTTTGGGGACCCACGGGCTTCTTAAAAGCATCGGCCTCCTCTTGGGCATCGTACAAGGACCCACAGGCTTCCTAAAAGCAACCTAGCCTCCTCTTGGGCTTAGTACAAGGACCCTACGGCTTCTTAGAAGTATTCACAGCCTCCTCTTAGGCTTCGTATAATGATCTCTTCCTCCGGGAATGATAGCCTCCTCTTGGGCTTCGTACAAGGACCTGTCGGCTTCTTAAAAGATTCTAGCCTCCTCTTGGGCTTCGTACAAATTGTCCCGACGACCTCCTAGAGGTATAGGAACAGAACTTAGTCATCTTCATAGAACATTCCTTTTAAAGAGTCTACTACTGTTTCTCAAAGCATAGTACAAAAGATAAAACTCTAGACACGGACAGTCTAATCTCCTTGAGTCTCAAAGACATTCTCAAGTGACCCCTTCATTAAATAGGAAGGAAACCCGCAGACTCAGACAATCTCAATACCCTTTGGATTTCCCGTTTCCTCAAAGAAAATGATATATCCCTGAATCAAATCCCTGAGTACAGTGTTGCTCATATAAGAACTGATTTTCTCTTTAAAATGAGTATACTGGACCTGTCACTTAACTGAAACAGTTACCTTGGCCTCCTCTTGGGCTTTATACAATGATTCTTCCCAGCGAAGCAAACGTTTACCCTCCATCTCGGGCTTCGTACGAGATACCAAAATTCTCCCCAGTGGAGTCAAACAATGTTTAGCCTCTCTCTCGGGATTTGTACGAGACACAAAAGAGACTCCCTCGTTGAGTCAACCACCCTTTCGCCTCCATCTCGGGCTTTATACGAGATACAAAAAGGTTCTTATTGAGCCAAACAAATTTTAGCCTCCATCTCGGGCTTTGTACGAGATACAAAAACACTCTCTTGTTGAGTATAAAAGATCCTCTTGTAGGATCAACCCCTTTTAGCCTCTCTCTCGGGCTTTGTACGAGACACGTATTAGCCTCCTCTTAGGCTTTGTATAAGAAAACCACTGGTTGATCCAATCAATATTTTAGCATCAAAGTTGTGCCTCGTTCACAGTACACAAACATCAACAACTCCTTCCCCTTCATCTAATTGCTATAAGCGGCAAGCCTCTGGATCATCTATATCCACGCCACTGTCCCTCTTTTAGCATGAGAAATTCCTAAGGAAAGATAGCATTGCTCTACACTGAGTTAAAGTCTTCTCCTTCAGGTTGGAACCCCCCTTTTAAGGAAATTATGGCATTGCCAGATTCACACATCTCGGTTAAAGTAATTCTCCTTTATAAACAGTTGTGATATACAACCCCCTCTTTAGGGATGACAAATTCTCTCTTGAAGTCAACACCCTTTTAGCTTCACATCTTGGGCTTTGAACAAGATACAAATAGACTTTTCAGCTTCACATCTTGGGCTTTGAACAAGATACAAGTTACCCTTTTGCTTCACGTCTTGGGCTTTGAACAAGACACCAAAACCCCAATTTCCTCCCATAGAATAGGAGGAACTACGAACGCTCTGATTTCCCTGTTTTGGTAAACGGGAATACGTAGGCATAAGATTGAAAGAAAAATCTTAGCGAGCGCAATCAACAAAAAACCTAAATCCCATACTCTCACATATCTATCAAAAAGGATCAGTCCTAACATCCTAATCCTTGTTCCCCGCCAGAAACATTCTGTCAAAATAAAAAGAAAGAAATCAGTATTGGCGAAAATACAAATAACCAATACAAAGGCCCCCCCACATTGATAGCATCCGTAACCTAACAGACCGCTGATTAAACTCAGTATGCAAAGCAAGGTTAATTGGAGACATCTATTTCCCTTCCTTCATCAGCTTTAATAGGATAAAAAATGAATCGACCTGTAGTAAGCTCAAACCGCAGAGAGCGACCAACGCTTAAGAACCGCGTCCAAAATCGCTCGCTACAGAAAAATGGCGCCCACCGTGGGGCCAGCTAAGGAATCTTGTCTTTCTTTTCTTCACTTATGTAAAAACCACAGATTAGGGCTTCCGCCGGGGAACCCATTTTCTGTCAGGAACTTAGGATTCATAGCTTTAAAGGTCTAGGATGTTTAGGACAAATATATATACTGCTTTTCCTAATTGCTATACATGTTTATTTTTCTGCTAATGGGAATGCGTGTGATGCCGCATGTGGAAAGATTGAGTATACACTTAAGATAAGTGATGGCGACAAGGTTGACCATCAACCTCAGTGGAGGTTGACTAATGTAACCATTCTCTCACCTAGACAATGGGTCGGTTGTGATGCCTGAGAAGCTGAGGAGCCAAACCCTTTCGTAGTGCGGAAACTATCGGGAATAGTTGTTACGCGATACTGCCCTCATTTGAGGCTGGTGATCTATTCTCGGTGAATGGCACTTACTCTAAGATTGATCTACAACTCGCTGGCGATCCGCTTGTTGTTTTGCTTTCCTGGGAGGAGCTGATGATAATGAGTACAGGTACAAAAATCACCCTAGTATAAACCTTTAGGGATGGGTAGAGCCTTGACTTCATGACAACGACCCTTTGACCCCATGTTTTTTCTATGTTTTTGTGTGCTGCATTCATACATTCATTTAAAAAACATTAAAACATTCAAAAAACTTCTCTTCTAGTCTCTCTGTTTTTCAAATTAAACTAAGACTGTGATTGCAAATATCAGAGAAGAGGATTACGCTAATGGATTTCGGTAGAAGGAGAACTCATACGTACACCTTCAAGGTTCCAAAACTAGAGGATTTGAGAAGGTTAGCAAGGATGATCACTAACCCTGAGGCTTTCAGAGCCAAACACGGAGGTTTGCTACCACTGTTGAAATTCCGTGTGATTGAGGGAATCATGGATGCACTCATTCAATTCTACGATCCAGTTTATCACTGCTTTACATTCCCGGATTACCAGCTAGCACCAACGTTGGAGGAGTATTCTCATCTGATTGATTTACACATTACAGATCGAGCTCCATTTTCTGGACTGGAAGAAATTCCAAAGAATCAGACCATTGCAAGAGCAATTCATTTGGACGAGTCTGAGGTCATGACTTGTAACGCCTGAATTTAATTAATTAGTTAATTAAATTATTGAAGGATTTAATTATTGGATTTAGACGAAGTTGAGAATTAATCAGAGTAGTTGGATTTGTCGGTATTACCTTAAGAGGCATATCTGAATTATTAAGTTAAAGTCGGATTTTAGTCGGTTAAACCGGAGGAATAATATGATTTATTTATTGGACTATTTTATTTAAGTGAATTGGATTGGATTATTGTGTGGTAAATAGCAATGAGGAAGTGTGAATAACTGGCCCAATAAGAGTTATAGGAGTTATTTAGATTAAGTTGACTTGCAGGTACAGCTGGATAAACATTATATTAGTTTTATATTATGGTTTCTCTACAAAATCCACTAAGTGATTTAATAGTAGTATCATAATTAATAATATACATGTACTAACCACCTTATTTTGGTTGCTTTTAGTAGGTAATAGAATATTTTTATTTAAAGAATTGGTACGTGTCTTTAATAGTAGACCATTTAAGTAGCAGTACAATATTTATAAACCAGTCCCGATTAGTCAAATTAAGCGGAAAATTAGTTGTCCGGAATTTAATGAAAATTGGCAGGATAACTAATATAAATTAGTAGGTATTTTTGGTTAGTTTGTTTTGTGGTAATTATGTCGATTAAGTTGATTTGCAGGTGCAGTTGAATAGGTTGAATTGTCCCGGTTTATGGGAACTG
Organism: Lathyrus tuberosus; assembly: GCA_022829125.1. NCBI lineage: Eukaryota > Viridiplantae > Streptophyta > Magnoliopsida > Fabales > Fabaceae > Lathyrus > Lathyrus tuberosus. The sequence continues at coordinate 12,637,523 of JALAZF010000102.1, forward strand.
TTAAGTTGTAGGTTTTATGACCAATGTTTTATGTTGATGTTGAATACATTGTTGATGTGGTGATGTTGGTGATGTGATGTTGAATATGTTGTTGATTAAGTTGTAGGTCGAACGACCAATGTTGGATTAAGTTGATGCAAGTGGTGCATGTTTAAGTTGTTGTTCTCGTTGTTGTTATTGCGTTGTTGTTGTTGTGACGTTGTGGTTATTGTTGCATGCATACATTTGCATTGATTAAGTTGGCCTTGATGGCACCTGTTTAAGTTGGCCTTGATGGCACCTGTTTAAGTTGGCCTTGATGGCATCCGATTAAGTTGAAAATGCCTCGATAACCTGGCATATGTTTAAGTTGGGAGTTTACTCCAAATGGTACCACATGCATTTGCATAGTTTGAGTCACATTCGGTTTGTATGTTTAAGATGTTGTTGTCATTGTTGTTGTTGTTGCTGAAGTTATAAGTTGTTGTTGTGGTGCTATAAGTTGTTATTGTTATAATCGATGTTGTTATAAGTTGCTTTTGTGATTAAGTTGGTGTTGGTTATTATGTTGTTAGTTGGTTTAATATGTGTTGCTGTTAACAGGTTGTGCTGATTTGAGTTGCTGTTGGTTATAAGTTATGGTTGCTATTAAGTTGTTTATTAGTAGTTGTCGTATGATAGTTGTACGAAGCGGTGAAATTTATATGATTCTAATCTGGTATATTAAGTATCATACTTTTGTTTATATTATTCGATATCTCACCCCTTCTGCTGATATTTCCCCTACCATGGGAAATGGGCAGGTACTCAAGGATAGCTGTGGAAGTTGAAGTGATTATTATGAAGTCTTTAGTGGCTGTTAGTTCGGGTTGGTGTCATGCTCTGATACGTAGCACTCAGGGGGATGTTTAGTTTATGTTGTTATTATTATAAGTTGATGAATAGTTGTTATTTCATGTTGTGGAAATTATTTCTAAGTTGTTGCCATTACGATAATGGTTGAATAATCATGGTTTAAAAAGTTGTAATGACTGAATAAAGTTCTGAATGAATTATAAGTTGTATTCTGAATGCTATGTATCAATTGCTAAATGAAATCCAGATTTTGTGGTTTAAGTTGAAAATGTGACATCTCATTTGGTTTATGTTTGAAAATTTTAGCACTCTGATTTTAATATAGATGTTGGGTAGAAAATGGGGTGTTACATTAGTGGTATCAGAGCAGGTCGGTCCGTCCGGCCAATGTTGTCTAATGTTGTTTCTTCCTTAGTACTCGACATGTGTGTGGAACACTGTCGGTGCTTGTTTGTTAGTAGTTTCTAGTAGTTGTCTACAGGTTGGTTTGAATTAAGTGGGGGAGAAGTTTGCTTCCGTATGTGTTGTTGGTATGTAGAAGTTGTTTCAAGGAGATGTTACTTGCAAGAGTACATATGTTGGAGCGATGTTATTGCGGACCGGCGAGAGTTTGGACTCGGGAATCCGTATCAGTCAAGTTGGAGATGTGCGTAGAGTTTGGACGGTGAATCAAAGATGATTGAAATTAAGGAATTGTTCCGAATGGAATGATAAGTTGGTGGATTAATTTAGTAAGTTGTATATCTTGAGTATAGTTGGATTAAAGTTGATTGATTTTCATAGTTGGACGAAAAGGAGGATGTTGGTAGATCTTGGAAGCAAGAGAGGGAAATGGAACTTATGTTCATCAACCTCAAATTCTGGTTTTTGTGATTTTGGAGCAGCTGTCAGTAAACGAGGTATAACTTTTGACTCGTGATTCGGATGGAAACGGTTATGGACTTTTTGGAAAGCTTACGAAATTCCCTACAGTTTGCATACAAGGTTTGCCTTTAGGAGGTTTGTGAAGAGGGAGAAAAGTGCATTTTATTGTTTGGGTCTGATGCTGATTTTTGGAAAATTCTGCATACGAAAATTCTGAACCAGTCCCGTTGTGTGGCTGATAACTTTTTACTCGTAAGTCGCATTTACGCGATTCTTGAAGTTCTGAAATCTACACAAAATTCTCTTCATTTTGGAATATGATTTTGTGATTGAGAGATCTGTATTGAAGGAGATATATATGGTTGAAGTTGAGCGACCATTGCTGAAAATTTTGGAAGGATGAAAACAAGTGTGGAATATTATTAAGAATAAAATGTTGGTATTTGTAAGATGTGACTGTATCGGAGAATGCTTGGAGATGCAATTTATGTTGAATGAGGATGATTAAGATGATGATGTTAAGTAGGTAATGTTGAGAGAAATTTGAATGTTGATTTGGGTTGCTAAGAGTTTTCACCTTGGTTGAAAGTTGTAATTGGAGCAAACTGAATTGGATCGTTCTCAATGTTGTAGCGATTCCGGTGTTGGAAAAATATTTAAAGTCGTGTTGTACTATGAACGTGCATAAGAGGATGCGTAATGGATTTTGAACGTTTTTGCATCGTTGATGAAGTTGAAACTAAAGAAACTAAGAGTGGCATTGGTAAGCCTTAGAAAGTTGACGGAGCATTATGCTTACGGACTTTGGGCACAAGTTGAAGTACGCTATTATGTTGGGTACTGATGATTTATTTCACCGTTATGGTTGTCAGCTGTCTATTGACAAATTGAGGAACTGGTCACCCTTAATCCATTGTTGATAGTAGACGGATTCATAATTGATGGATAGATGTGTCGTGCCAACTAGTATATTATGTACGTTGAATTGGTCAAAGTCAAGCCAAGTGCTTGAAGGTTGTTTGTTTTGCTGATACAAGTTCATATGTTAGAATATTAGTTGAATTTAAGGAGGACAGCACGAAGTTGTGTTTGATTGATGAGTAGTATGGAAAATTTTAGTTGAGACTGATAATGTGAGAGTTGAGTTACAGGTAGAACAAGAAGTTGAATTATAAGTTGATTTGAAAAAGTGGAGTTTTGGTTGGTAAAGATGATTTATCTTGTTGAATTTAAGTGGACTCAGGTGTCAAATGTTGTTGTAATGTTGTTATGCGCCTAAGGTGATTTTGGGAACTATGTTGATAAAAGATAGTAAAGTTGTAGTTTATGTGTGGTGTTAACGGGGAGATCCCGAAGAGTTAAGTTGAAAGCCTTGGTATTATGTCGATTTTGATGATTGGAAGTTGGAGGTCAACTGAGTAGAGTTAGTACCTTGAAAGTAATCAGAGTGCGCAGCGAACGCGTAGTGTATTGCGGTTGTTCAGACGTGAATTATACCGATGTTGATATTTGGTTACGTTGATGTTGTGCTTAAGTTGGTATTCTTAAGTTGTTGTGTTCTGGTTCTTAAACCAGTAAATTCTTAAGTTGGTTACTTCTTGTGTTGCGATGTTAGTTGTCAATTGCATCACTTGGGTAGTATTCGATTTGTTGTCGCCGTTGAGGTTAAGAACCGTTGTTTGTGTTATATGTGGAGTTGCCTTGCGAGGACGAGATTTGATTACTCGGAAGAATTAAGTTGTTGGAATAGTCGTGTCGGATAAATTTTCGAGGACGAAAATATTCTAAGTGGGGGAGAGTTGTAACACCTGAATTTAATTAATTAGTTAATTAGATTATTGAAGGATTTAATTATTGGATTTAGACGAAGTTGAGAATTAATCGGAGTAGTTGGATTTGTCGGTATTACCTTAAGAGGCGTATCTGAATTATTAAGTTAAAGTCGGATTTTAGTCGGTTAAACCGGAGGAATAATAGTAGGAATAATATGATTTATTTATTGGACTATTTAATTTAAGTGAATTGGATTGGATTATTGTGTGGTAAATAGCAATGAGGAAGTGTGAATAACTGGCCCAATAAGAGTTATAGGAGTTATTTAGATTAAAAAGAAAAATAAGATTTTATTTTAATAAAGAATTAGGTTTTGTTGGAATAATAAGAGTTTTGGAATGGAGGTAAAAGAGATCGTGAAACAAAGTTGCAGATAAAAAGGGAACGAGGGTTTGGAAGCACAAGATTTGAGAAGAGGAATTACGAGAAGTGCGCAGCCGGAACCGGAGAATTCGAACTGCCGTTAAAATCCAGGTAAGGGTGGGGTTCGAATTTTATAACCGGGAGAATGATAGTCAGTATGTAGAAAATGGGGTGTTACAGGACTCACATGACCGCTAAGGGTGGCATCCAAGGTTTGCCAGCCCAGTTCTTGACAAAGAAAGCCCTGTATTTTGCCAGTATAGGGAACGTGACTGCTTTTGAAAGCATCTTTGTCTTGCTCACCTACGGGTTATTTTTGTTTCCCAACATCAATAACTTCGTCGATATTAACTCCATTAAGGTTTTTCTCATTGGAAATCCTGTGTCGACTTTGCTCGCAGATGCGTATCATTCTGTACACTTGGGAAATTTGTACAGCAGAGGGGAGATCACGTGTTGTGTACCTCTGCTTTATAAATGGTTTACCTCCCACTTGCCCAAGTCTGCTGCTTTTTGGGATTGTAAGAGTGCCTTACGTTGGTCGCAGAAAATTATGTCCCTCACCAACTCTGACATAGATTGGTGTAATAGGATCTTTGATGGAATCAGAATCATTGATCATTGTGGAAACTTCCCCAACGTACCCCTTATAGGAACTAAGGGTGGAATCAACTACCATCCGGTATTGGTTCTTCGTCAATTTGGATACCTGATGAGACACGTCCCACGGGGTGTTTATCTGGAAGGTCTTTTCTTCAAGGAAAGAGAAAGCGACAGAGCACTAAAGATGGAAATAGTGCAGGCCTGGAAGCACGTTCATAAGAAAGGATGAGAGTCTCTAGGAAAACCGCACTGTGTCTCGGTGGAGCCTTACCTCCACTGGGTACAAACTAGAGCTCTCAAGCTAAAAATGCCTTATCCTCGTTATGGAATTCTTCCGCCAAAGGAGTCTGTCATGTACTTCATGACTGAGACTGAAAAGCTTCAGGTTACTCTCAACAAAGTTCAACGGGAGTGAAGGTCTTGGAAGAACAAGTATCGCACCCTCGACGTAGAGTGCATCAAAATACAGCAACTGCTGAGAGATAAGGATGCTCTGATCAAAATTTTGGAGCAACATGCTGTGGATAATCAGGATGACCAAAGGAATTTGCTCGCTCCTTTCACCTGGCAAAGGAATGACAACCCGACAACGGCCCAAGAGCCCCGGTCAAAGAAAAGGAAAGTACCAGAGTCAGCACCCGATTTCTCTTCAGAGAGGACTCGGGACCCATTAGCTTAGGTTTTTGTTTTTGCACTTTGTAATCTACTGTATTTCCGTTTCTGTAATCCTTTGAATTCAATAAAAAGGGGTTTCCCCACTGTTTGATATTTGCAATCTAATTGTCGAAGTTTATTTTGATTAAACCAAAAAAAAATTAATATAATAATTGCATTCATCATTCTCACATCGCGTATTCTTCTTCCCTACGAATCTCACGTTTGTGTCTCAGTTCTAGAGTCAAACTGTCTCATTCGTACAATACTCGAGCTAATCGTCAGAAAAAGATGGATGATCTTGAGGAAGAAAACAGAGAGTTGAAAGAAGAGATCGACGCTCTGAGAGAGGATATGAGAAAGCTTCGTAACGACATGCAAGCCATGGCAGAAGCTCAGCTACAAAGAACTGTGATCTCAGAGATCACCTCAACGCCCATAGTGGATAAGTATGATCCTAGGTATCAGATACCAAAAGATCGCCCTTGGGGCATGCCTGTTAACTATATCCCAGAAGGATATGTTCTGCCGATCACTGAAGATCAGGGAATCACAACAGAAGCCGCTGGGCCTGAAGGTTACAAACTTCGGGAAAGCGAAGATTCCAGGGGCATACTGAAGACTCCTGAAGGTTACAAACTTCGGGAAACGCCAAGGTTCGCTGTCGTAGTAACGGTACCACCCCCTGTGGTGCACACTGTCCCGGAAGGATAGGTTCCACCAATACCTTCTGGTAAGAAGGAAACTATGTCCGATAGAATGGATGAATTCCAGGAATAGTTCCTGGAAATGCAGAAGGAGCTGCAAGCCATTCGCGGTCAGGATTTATTTGGAAAGGACGCCGTAGACCTCTGCTTGGTCCCCAATGTGAAAGTTCTGCACAAATTCCAAGTGCCCGACTTTGAAAAATACAAGGGTAACTCTTTCCCTCAAAGCCATCTGGTGATGTACGCTCGGCGGATGTCAGCTCAGACGGAGAATCAGGACCTACTGATTCACTACTTTCAGGATAGTTTAATCGGTGCCTCACTCAAATGGTACATGGGTTTAAACCGTGCCACGATCAGCACTTTCAGAGATCTTGGCACTGCCTTCATCCAACAATACAAATACAATTTGGACATGGCACCCGACAGAGATCAACTCAGATAGATGTCGCAAAAGGACAAGGAAACCTTTAAGGAGTATGCTCAAAGGTGGCGTGAAATTGCCGCTCAAATTTGTCCACCTCTTGAGGAAAAAGAGATGACAAAGATCTTCTTAAAGACCTTAAGCTCATTTTACTATCACCGAATGGTTGCCAGTGCACCCAGTGATTTCACCGAAATGGTGGGCATGGGTGTACGTCTTGAGGAAGCCATCCAAGAAGGACGTTTGGTAAAAGACACTGGATCGACGAGCGGTACTTAAAAATACAGCAGTGCTCTCCCTAAGAAAAAAGAGCAAGATATCGGGAATATCTCTCTCAGAAAGCAAAGGCGACGTTATCAGCCGGTAGCAGCTGTAATTCCTGCTATCAGCCCCGCGCCTATTCCTACGTACCAACCTCAGGTTACGCAGAGCCAACCTGA